>CM030012.1:35881819-40681819 GCA_017639485.1 Pluvialis apricaria | reverse complement strand
AACTTCATGCTACCTTCTGATGGATCATGGGCTTGTTAGAGACTCCTGTCTTGTGCTCATTTTATTTGATCAATTGTGATTGCAGTCTCCAAACCCCAGTCCTTCCCTTACCAGAGTCCAGCAGGAATATCCGATTTCTCCCCAGCCCTAGTGGTTGCTGTGGAGCTCATGGCAGCTCAAGTCCAACAGATGGGCAGCGTCCAGAGGAACTGCCTTGGGGGATAAAGACTAAGCTACAGCTTTACATGGGTGGTTTACTAACATATTTATCTGATGCCAGAGAGGTCACGCATCCTTTTCTTAAAGCACTTGGGAGATTAGTAAAAAGCTTTGGACTATCTGTAAATATATACAAAATATTAATTATTCAGCATCGCTGAAGATAGCTGTTATTCAGGGAGCAACCCAATTTGAAAAGCTCTCCAGGTGTAAAGAACTATGAAATAAACACCAGAATAGAGAGGAATAATGCGTGGCTTAGGCTATAAACAGCCATGTTGCCAAAACACAAGAGAGGTCCTAGCCCTGGTCTTGCTGGCCCACTGGCCATGAGTACACGCGTGTTGAAGTGACAGCTGCATGCCCTGCAGGGTGAGAGGGATGTGTTTGACTTGCACTTACCACACCTTGCAGCTCCCCAAGTGACACCGTTGCATTTGATCCCTGACCCTTGTAACCTAATCCATGCGCCAGTGTCCATGCTTACAGATTTTCTTGAAGCAGGTGTCCTTGTACCCAGCAAGCTCACAGTTTGTCAGGCATGCAGGTGTCCTACTTGAGAAGTGATAGAAAGTTCAATATATTAAGCAAGTTTGCTGATGATTCAAAACTGGGAGGGGTGGCTGACATGCCGGAAGGCTGTGCCACCATACAGCGTGACCTGGACAGGCTGGAGAGTTGGGCAGAGAAAAACCTGATGAAGTTCAACAAAGGCAAGTGTAGGGTACTGCATCTGGGGAGGAATAACCCCATGCATCAGTACAGGTTGGGGGCTGACCTCCTGGAGAGCAGCTCTGTGGAAAGGGACCTGGGAGTCCTAGTGGACAACAGGATGACCATGAGCCAGCAATGTGCCCTGGTGGCCAAGAAGGCCAATGGCATCCTGGGGTGCATCCAGCAGAGTGTGGCCAGCAGGTCGAGGGAGGTCATCCTCCCCCTCTACTCTGCCCTGGTGAGGCCACATCTGGAGTACTGTGTCCAGTTCTGGCCTCCCCGGTTCAAGAAGGACAGGGAACTGCTGGAGATAGTCCAGCAAAGGGCTACCAAGATGATTAGGGGATTGGAGCATCTCTCTTATGAGGAAAGGCTGAGGGACTTGGGTCTTTTTAGTCTAGAGAAAGGAAGACTGAGGGGGGATCCTATTAATGCTAATTAATTAAAGAGAGGGTGCCAGGTAGATGGGAATAGTCTTTTTTCAGTGGTGCCCAGTGATAGGACTAGAGGTAATGGGCACAAACTTGAACACCTTAACATGAGGAGGAACTTCCTTACTGTGAGGGTGGCAGAGCACTGGCACAGGCTGCCCAGAGAGGTGGTGGAGTCTCCCACACTGGAGACATTCAGAACGCGCCTGGACACCATCCTGTGCAACCTGCTGTAGGTGACCCTGCTCTGGCAGGGGGGTTGAACTAGACGATCTCCAGAGGTCCCTTCCAACTCTGACCATTCTGTGATTCTGTGACCCAGAGGATTGCAGAAGGGAAGACATTTTGTTAGTAGAGAAGAGCCGATCACAAAATACTCGGATCCTGAACACAGTAAGGGTGAGCAGTTAGCAACGAAAGGAATCCTACATCGTGCAAGACAGCTATTTTGATGTACCACAATCAACCATGGAAGATTACCTTTTAAATACCCTAAGTCCTCTGCCTGTTCTTTCCCTACAGCAGTCTGGGAGCTTCTGTTTGGATAAGCAACTCTGTAGGTGAAGACCAATTCTCTCAGCCAGCTCGGGTCTCTACACCCCTGGTGCGCTTCATACCTGCCCCAAGAAACGTGCCACATTCAGCACTGAGGGGATGTGTCCTTCAACACATGCCAAACGCATCTCCTCGCAGTATTTACAACCATCTATTGTGGCTTCTCAAACAGTAAAAATGCAAAAGAAGGCTTTCATGCGGTAGGCAACTGAGACTGCTTGACCATTTGGGCTGTTAACCTTCTTACTTGTGGATACTGCCAACATTTAAAGATCTGCCTGGCTAAGCACCCTTTCGTTAGCTCCTGTAGCTGGAATTCAGTGGAGAGAGATGAACAAACTAAATAGAATGCAATGAATGACTGCCAAGAAGATCTAAGTGGACTGTTAAAGCAAAGTAACTTTATTTTGCAATTTCTAATCAAAACCAACATTTTGATTAGAAATTTAGATATGCATTGATTAAATGTATTATTCCTCAAAAGGAAGCAAATTGCCCTATTCATGCTGACATTATTTTTCTCGTTTTGTTCTTTTTTTTTTTAAGCAGACAGTGAATCAAAGAATAATTTCCATCACTCTGCATACGAAGCAGATTTGAAGAGTTGCAGTGTTGCCCTCTAAGTCGATGGCAAAACTTGAATCGCCTGCAAAAAGAAAAAGACCAAGGCTCAAAGAGTTAATGCTTGTAGCGCATTCAGATGATGACAGGGAAGACCTGAGAGGGTTTAAATACTATGAAGAGCAAGGAGTCAATTAGCAGAACGGACCAGGACAGAATTAGCATTCAAGGATAAAGATAGGAAAGGAAAATGTGGAGTATCAGGAAGGACTTCGTGGCGGTGAGATATGCAAAATTATCTCCCAAGAGTAAAGTGGCAGAAGCTCTACTGCTTGGTACATTTAAAATTAAGTTGGACAAAGCGATAGTGAGTGAATGCGAGATAACAGTTCTGCTTCAGCAGGAAGACGGGCTGAAGTTATTTTCATCTTCAACTCCTTGGAGCTGGCTGTTAGCGTGATTGTTTCTAAGCAGGAAACCAAAAGTGTTCACCCAATTGCAGGTAACAGAGAGCTCTGCCCAGGCCTTCTACTGGCACTGGAAATTTTAAGACGTTTTGCCAGGCAGATCTATGAAGGGTAGGAAAAACCATGAGAGCTGAGATTGCTTTTCAACTCTATGCTAAAACAAGAAAAATCCAAGACAAACCAAAATTCTAAAATAAATAGCATATGAAAGAGAAATTTAGAAGTAGACGGAAAAGGAAACAATAGGATATCTATACACACATATAGCGATAGAATTAGTTTACTGCCTAATAGGCAGTCATGACAGCATCCTAACTAGAATTTACACCTCTGGGCTATTGATTACATTCCCCTACTGCACCTTGTAAAAGAGATGTGTCATCAATATTTTCTGGCTGCAGACTAAATTAGGCATTTTGTACAGGAGATGTTGCAAAAAAAGCCTCTCTCTTGCGGCAACACGGGAGTCAGGGCTGGGCTGTGATGGGTTCTACTGCTGATTTCCTGCACGACCCGAAATCGCTTCCTCCACCCCGACAACATGACGGTGGATGGGACTGTCTGCCAACTGTGCTTCATCTTATGTCTCTTGCTCAAATCCTTGTGAAGACAAAACTCTCCTGGCTGTGACTAAATATTAGTCACGCACAGAAACGGGGACTTCAGTGAGTGCCATTAGCAAAATCACAGCCTACTATGGTAAGAATTTAATATGAGTATTTAAACACGCAAAGGTTAAAGCAGCTCCCGTGCAAAGCAACTGGGCCCGGTGCTGAGTTGCAGGCAGCCTTAACATGGTGGTGAGCCAAGAGGTTGTGTGGGAGGCAGCGACTGAGGGCAGCTCTCTGCAGCCACCCTCTGCAGCACCCGATTTAAGGCACAGTGTGATACACCGCAGATCTGGCTCTGGACTTGTTTGCAGGTTTGGTGGAGGGCTCTAGGACCTCTGATCCAACATTGTGAGAGAGAGAGAGAGACAACCCTTAGGAAAAAAGGAAATTGTTGTGGAAAACGCCTGCTATAACTCATGAAGGCAGCAGGCAGCTTTGAACTGGCACAGATCCTACGTAATAAAAGCAACCTACTCGTTTAATGCATTTCCTTCAACAATAGCTGGGAACTATAAGGTCCAGCTATGCAGCACAACACATCGCCGTACAGCCGAGCGGATACCTATAGATCCGACTTTACCAAATTAAGCAATCCATTTACTGCCTATTTCTGCTGCTACTGAGACTTGCACATGGGCAGCATATGAGGGGAGAGAAAAGACACAGTGAGATTTGTGCTGCTGCCAACGTCTGTTATCACAGCAGAGAGGAGCACTGTTAAGATGCTAACTCTGGGTCTTGAGATCTCGGCCAGAGTCATGTCGAAGCTGCAGGGTATCTTTGACCAGCAGCAGCTCCCAGGGACCCACTAGGCTGACAGCATCCCTGGCTGCGCAGGGAAAGGACTGGCCAGGTGGAAATCGGGCCTAATATATTTTGTGCTTGGCAAATGTCACTTTTAACAGTGATTGTAACCACTTTTTCCTCAATCCACACTTTCAAGTCTCAGGCTCACATTGCAGTCTGGTTAATGCTCAGAAGGGAAAACCATTCACAAACACACACACACACACACGCACGCATGCACGCAAGCCCCCCTTATGTATTTTTCTGGGAAAAGTCACAAGGTTATAGCAAGAAAAAAGTGGAACAAAACTGAAACATTTCTCGGCTACAAGCCCCGGCCAAGCAGGGAGAACTGTTAAACTGTGGGACAGTTTTCAGGCAGAAGGGACACAGCCCAGTCTCATACTTCATTCAAAACTAGACTGCCAGGAACATGGGAGAGTATGCTGTGGGCAATGATCTTGCAGGGAGTCCAGAGAGCAAGCAGACAGAACCTCAAAAATTAGCCATAAACCAACCCTGCCTAGAATCATAGAATGGTTTAGCTTGGAAGGGACCTTAAAGATCACCTAGTTCCAACCCCCCTGCCATGGGCAGGGACACCTCCCACTAGACCAGGTCACTCAAAGCCCCATTCAGCCTGGTTTTGTTTCCTGACCTGAAAATTGAACCCCATTTCAATTTGCTAAAGCTCCACAGAGCCCAGCACAAGGAAAACTGGCTTTCCCGGTAGAGGCAACCTTGTCTATACCATGCCTGTGCCTGTTGTCCAGGAAGACTATCTGGAAGTAGCTGGTACTATGTTCTCCATTGGGCTTTCATGGCTGAAAGATTAGAAATACATATTTGTCACATATATTGACATTCTTATTACCTCTGCCATTAATCTCATTACCTCTCCTGGCTAAGCTATTGCTTTCTTAAGCAGCTGACTGTACCCAATTAAGGAGTAAGCTCTGTCTATCAAATCACATAGGTCAGACTTTTCTTCCTTCTCTCAGGAAAGGTGATTTTAAACAAAAGTTTCTATTAAGTGAGGTTGGAAAGAAATTCATCCTGGCTTTTATCTTAATGGTCTTTTGAATGTCACCTTTCCATTTAGATCCTCTTGTGATAATCAGGGGCTTCCCACTGACACACAAAGGCTTTGGCAGCTCTTTTCATAATACCTGTCCCTTCAGGCAGCGCTCTAATTCAGGGAGCTTGAGTGTCTATAGAAAGAGAAGCAGTGCTTATTAAAAAGAGCACACAAACTTCATCCACTCTGAGCCTTGTACATTCTTCCCCAGTGAAAAGGATTTCCAGTTCCCCTTTATGGAAGTGAAACCTCATGAATACAGAAAACCCAGTGGATCAGTCTGTTAGTCATGCCATGTCCCCTAGCCTTCCTCTAGAATAATAGCAAGCCTGAATTAGGAGCAGAAAGAATTAGTAAAATATCAGCACAAATGATCAGACATCAGATATCTATGCAAGACTTGATAACAAAGCACAAAGAATTTATTTGTGTCTAGAAGGGTGTATCTGTTATGGTTACGTGGCATTACCAGTCCTGTCTGAAATGCCCTCTCCGGACCTTTACAAACTGCATTTAAATGCCTCTTGAAAGTAATTTTCTTCATGTCCCTTCTACAATGAGAAAACAGCAGCTGCTCTCTCTCTTTTTTTTTTTTTTTTAGTATGTATTTTAATATGCCTGCTACGAGACCCATTAAAAACCACACCCTCACTGACAGTAACAGATGTCTTGCTTCATCCTATCTTAATATTCCTCTTCCTCATCATCTCCTGCTATGACTGCTGAAAAATACAACAAGCAGGCAAGGGAGGGGGGCAGGCAGGAAATTTTCTCACACCTCTTATCCAACTTTCTGCCATTACAAAAATAAGTCTCCAGGCATGAGTGCTTACCCCAAAGAGTTCAGTGAGGCAAAGGGAGAGGAGCACACACACATTATTCCTTCAAGCAATGGCATGATCATCGTGGCTCCCCCCCCCCCTTATTTCTCTTCACAGCCTCACCTGAGAGTGATTGCTTTGATCATTGCCAGTGCTGTGGGCAATTAATCTCTCAGTGTCTGCTTTCTGCAGCGCTTTGAAGAACGCTGCATTTGCAGGGCCCTGCACCAGGCACAAACTGATGTCGCTCGAACGCAATGTGATGGTCTGGCCGAACGCAAATGGAAAAGTAAGCACAGCCATGTGCTGAATGGGAAGATCAAGCTGAATTGCGATGTAATCCTCCTCTAATACTGACATGGAGGCGCAGGCCCTGCCTAACAGCATACAGACAGCCCAGAGCAAAGAGTTGCTGATTAAACAAATAAAACAGCTCTGATGAGCAGAGAAATGCCGAATGCTTCCATCAGCAGTTCGCTTAGGCAAGCGCTCAGCGTACGGGTAAACAGATGCCAGATGCCCCCCAGAGCAGTGCAATGATACCAAGAAAAACTCAGGTGATGGATGGATATCTAAAGCCTTAAGAAAATCAATTTCTTTGCACCACTTGAGAGCAATAAAGGAAGTATATCTGACACAAAAACTGGCCAGCAACACTGGGAATGCTGTGCTTCTGCCTGCTTTCTGCCCGTTTCAGTTAATCAGCAAGATTTTCATGAAGGTCAACACATTTTAATAATGTCACCCTGGCCAGAGAACAAACAGTTTACAAACTTAAGCAATTACTTTGGAAAACTCAGGCTAGCATCCCCGTCCATTCACGAATTTGCCATTCTAGGGGAGAACCTTAAACTGGCTGGGAGGCCCGATGATAAAGTTACGACAAAAACTCGTTAGACCCTACCCTCAACAAGAAAAGCCTTGCTTCTTGCAGGGACAACAGAGCATTTTCTGCCATTCCCGTACAAAACAACGCACGGGGCGCAGCTGGCCCTGCAGCAGGGCAGCCATACGTGGCTGCTCTCCACCGGTGCCCCGCAGCTCTTGGGGTGCCTTGTCCCAGGCTGTGCTCATGCAACTCCAGCTCATTGCTGCAGCTCCGGCAGCTTTGCCGCAGGGAGCAACGAATACGTATGTTTTGCACTTCTCCCTGCACTTTGTGGCATAAATTACGCCAGTGTGCTACCACCCCTCCCTGTCTAGCCATGTCGTGTCCTTTCCAAAAAGATTTCTTGCCAAAGGCTTTCCTTTTCTCTTAGTATTAACGTGCTGTAAACATCCATTTCTCAGAAAATGGCAATGGCACTCCATCCAACCTCAAGCGCACCGTTACCATCCTGCCCTTCACAGCAGTGCCTCTCTAAGAGACTCGGACTGAATATTCAGCCTGACTTTGAGGATTTGAAAGGATTTTTGTATGATTCTAGATACAAAACCCACAGGTACATGAGGTTTCATCATTACCTCACCCACAAGTGACCCACTACCTCGGGTACCAGTGAGGAAAGCACAATCTCGGGTAGCAAACCCAGGAATTTCACAGGTGGAAATAAATCATCCCTTTCCGACCTCAGCTCTCGGGAGAGAACAGCTGTGAAATGCCACCTTCAGCATTTATCCACATGGAAGACATTAGCCCAGCTTTCCGAACTAGCTGTCACCTTGGAGCAAGGGAAAGGAAAGGCTCTCGCAGCCAGACCAACAGGCATACTCATTAAACGTACTGATGCCTGATGCGGCGAAACAGCCTCTGTTTTTCTTACTCACGGATATTTTGTTTTATTACAAAGTATGACAACAAGCTTAAAAGACCTTTTCTTCCCCTCATACCTTGACCAAAGCCATTTGAATAGGCTTAAATCTTCCCATCAGGTAAAACAAATGCATGCTCGCCTAAGTCCCATTTACAGCCCAGTTTGAGGGAACAGGAGTCCTTATTCTTTTGTTGTAGAGCTTCCATTGTCCTTACATCATCATATTTGAGTTAGCCTTATAAATCCTAATACCTTCAACTACAAGGTATTATATACAGTGTTTAATTCATATTGTTCACAAGAGGCACATGTATTTTTGATAAATCCTGATACAACTGCATGTTCCAGCTCAGGCAAAATTATTTTCTCCGTTAGCAGAATGATACTAATACTCTCAAACATAAGAGGGACACTCTTTCCAATCTTTGCCTTGCAATATACGCACCATATGCAATACGTGTATGCAAATGCACCACGTTACGGCACAGCTGATACAGGTTAGTTCGCAGAGGGTGCACACGTCTGAAAATTGCACAGGGACTAATTGACCGTTTTCTGTGTTGCTATAACTCTTTCTCCTAATGTGCGTCACGTGGACTCTTAATGAAACAGACATCTAATGGTCAAAAAAAAAAAAGAGTCTCTAATTGTGTTGTTAAAAAGGTGATGTCTCGGTGCACACACAGTATGTTGCATCCAGTCCTGTCAGCTCTGCAGCCTGGACTAGCACCTCGTGCCGTGTGAGACTAGCTGCAGTACCTAACAACACAAAGCAGTTTTCTCCAAGAGAAGGGGCTGTTGGAGGGTGGTCGTGGGAACCAGCCTCACCCCGCCTGCTGATACTGATGGCTGTCAGGATGCAGGTGGGTCCCTCGAGCTGGCTTACGCTGAACAGGGCTCCCACCGATGAAGTTGAGCGTCTTGACACACTTTTGTTGAGCGTTGAGCTCATCGTGGGTTGAGGTTTGAGCTACTGGTGCTTTGCTGCTCCAGAGAGAGGAGAAAGCTTTAAAAATTACATTAGGAAGCCCCTGGTTTTCCCTGCGAGCATGTGCAGCATTTGCTTTAGGAGGACATTTGTAGGGAAACATCCTTGGAAAAGCACATTTGCTTATTGGTTTTACAGGAGACCATCATTTTTCTGTGTTATGCAAAGAAAAGAGGGGAAATAGTTAACAACCTCAGTCTAGCAAAGTAGAAATGCGTGGGGCAGGTGAGGGCTTGTTCATCTCTCCACAGCACAGCTGGGAGCTTCTTAGAGAGAAAAATTGCAAGAAACGTTTGTACCGAAAGTGAAGGCACTGGGCGTAGAGCCTGCTCTGAGACTGAACGGCCAGCCTCTTATATCCAGCTTTGTCACAGCTCATTTACAACCCATCAAGTACAAAGTACGTTACAGCACTATGCTAAGGCAATATTGGGCATACTCCAGAAGTGCCAAAGGCCGGTGGCGGCGAAGCACGCGGGGTTCAGCAGGCACAGGTCCATCTAACCTGCACCTGTGAGAAGGTAAAGGGAACGACTCCGCTCTGCTCATCTTCCTCCGCTGACTGTGGAGGGATCCTGCAGGACTACGGATCACTGCTCGCTGCGGCAATCTAGTGGCTCCTGCTGGGCTCTGAGCCTTGCTGGGTGACCAGATAACCAAACACCAGAAAAAAAGGTGTTTGGTACCTGTGGTGTGCAGGGGGAGAGGGGGTGATGTGTCTCTCTCTTACGACCAGGGGAAGAGGCAGAGCCTGCAGCACCCAGCTCAGTCACAGGCTTTCCGCCAAAGGTTTGGGTTTTGAAAGCCTTCCGTAGCTGTCCCTTCCCTGGGGAGGTGTCTGGTGGGAAACACCCCCCTGGTGAGCAGGTCTGTCTGCTCTTCGTCAGGGTCTCGTGTGTGTTTACCCTGCCGCACCGGGGCCACGCACAGAGACCCTGTGGGCAAACAGTTCTCTCCTCCAGGATAGGATGCGGTAAGCTGGGAAGTTCATTTTGCAAGGACTGTATTTTGTAAGAAGACTGTTTGTGTGTTGCAGCTTGGGCAGTTAATTAAGAACTGAGAGCAGTTTTCCTGGGGCAACGTCCTTGTTGGATACAGGCCTTCCTCAGAGAGGGCGGTTGGTATTATTTATTGGTTGAGCTGACCTAACAGCTTGCTGCCGAGGAAAGGAAAAGTCCCACTTCTCCCTCCCTGCATTGCCACCAGCCCTGGCAGCGCTCTGAGCTGGCTCTGCTCCCTGAGCTGGCAGAGGCAACCTCCCCGAGTCCCTGGGGAGTGGAGAGCGGGAGCGGGAGGACCCCGTGCCCGGGAGCTGTTAGGTCAGATCAGCTGCAAAGTGTAAAATTCCCCTTTGGTGCTAAACAGAGGTGAGATGAAATCGGCTTGAAACACCTTGGTCTGGCTTCTCGGCGCGCACAAATAATGGCAGAAGCTGATTATGGCATTGCTTTTCTGCAGGACACATGCATCATTTCTCCAGGCAGGGTGGGCTGTCCAATGCTCTTATTCGTTCCCTGCAAAACATCCCGCATGTTAGGCAAGAAACATATGCCAAAGAGATGTATAACTAAGCAATGAAGCAGCATTGTAACAAGAAGGCACCGGAAGACAGAATTAAGGACAAAAGCACAACTTTATTTCTTAAGTGCCTTAATTCCAAGTGGTTCCATCAGGAAACATGTCCTTTTACATGTAGCTTTTAGCATAAAACTTGCTATTTTTTTAATGATAAAGAGACTGTCCAGCAGAATGATACTTTGGTACCAAACGGAAACAATGCCCGGTTGTGCATGAGCTTATTTGAGAGTGCATCGCTGCAGCCCCCTCTGTTGTAAGAAACAGTCGGGTCTTTTAGCTAATTGATCTCGTGCCGCTCAGACCATTTTAGGGGGAAGGAGTGCTGCCAGCATTTTCTGTAGCTCTGGTTAATGGGCCAGGACTTCTTCACGTTTGGCATCTCAGCACAGGTCTTGAGGACTGAAACTTTGAACTGAAGCACCTGTAGTGACCAGTAGCATTTTCTAAGTACTTTTGTGGACCAGATTTCAGCTCCTGTAAGTGCTGAATTAGCCTATTTCCATGACCTAGAAACGATATTTTTTTCTGCATACACAGCGTTGCTGAGTCTCAAGTTTATTGCGTCTCTCTGAATACCTGGTATTTTTTCTCAAATCTCTTGCCTGTGAAGAATGTGAAAATCTTAAATTCCATCAAAAAGGAAAAAATGTTTTGATTACTCTGGATGGAAAGAAAAAACTCGTAGCCCGGGCGCAGTCTGTAGCTGCAGCAGCAGAAGGCAAACCCCAGCAGGGCTGCTGGGCTGCAGGCGGCGTTCCCAGCGCTCGCTCTCCCTCTTCAGCCACTTGCCTCGGTACAAAACAACAAAAAGTTGGTTTGCCACCTCTGGACACAATTCAGGATTTTACGGGCAGGAACTCGGACGACGAAGTGAAGTACAAATTCGCGCAGGCACGTTGTGGCATGGGAGCATCAGGCAGAAGTGGGGGCGTTCAGGGGGAACGGTCGGCCAGTGGGTGGTCCAGTGACACGAATGGGGCCCAGCAAAGCACCTGTCCCACACCTGCACCCATCCTTCCTGAAAGGCCCCCGCAGCCCCACTGACCAGGACCCGCAGGGGTCGGGTGCGGACGAGCACCAAAAAGCTGCTATGGGCACTCACTGGCTGCAGGTTTGGCCCCGGGTGGGTGCTGAGGCAGCTGCAGTGGGTCTGAAACTGGGGTACGGTGGGAGAGCTGGGGTGAGTACCATAGTACTTCACACCTGTGCCAGGGATGCTGCTGCGGCAGCTGTGAGCAGCATTTTGGCTTCAACCCATCACCACACTAGCACCATCGCTGCTGCTAGAAAGCTACTTTAAGTGTGACACTATAAGAAAATCTTACGGACGTCACCTGTGATTTGATGCAGTTTGTATTTAGAAAAGCCAGATAAATGAGGAATCGGGGTTTTGCTTGTGATCCTGATTTCTTGCTGCAGCGATGCTGTGACTTGAGCCTCGGGGCTGCGGTCACAGACCCTCTGAGAGCGTTCTGCCTGTGCTGCCTGCTCCCCAAAGTTTCTGTCTGCCCCCTTGGCTGCGCTGGCTTCCACCCAGCAATGACAATACACGTCACTGTTTTTTAACACAGACGGGGTATTTATAGCTTAGAGCTTTTGTACTCTCTTCCATAGCTTAATTAGCAATATAATTTCCTGTAGACCTCCCTGTACTTGTGGGAATGGAGAAGAACAGCAATTATCGTGGAAAGCCAGGGGCAGGGCTGGGAGAGGGAGAGAGACGCAGACAGACACACAGAGCCGTTCCTCTGCAAGCGGCATAATGAGGAGATGGCACTGAGCTAATGCCGGCAGAGGGGACCGTGTGCGGTGGGTTTATAAGGGAGTAATGACTCATTTTGTGTTTGACTGCAGGAAGGTTCCCGTGTTGCATAGGAAGAAGTCTCATACATATTGAAATAAATTGGCTTTAGTCTACTTTACCAGCACAGCCTGCATTACCGATACTTTCACATTTGAAGAAAAAAGGTCTAAACAGTATTATAACCGCGCCCAGGAAATCTGAACAGCTGCCGATGCCCTAAAATCATCGTGTTGTGATCAGCGCTCAAAGGCCATACTGTCTAAGGAGATGTACAAACATAAAAGACCAGATCTGTGCACTGAATCTAGCTTATGGCGAGGTACAGTAAAAGAGATGAAGGGAAAAATAAGAAGCAGTGATACAAGGAAGGAGATCCAGGGCAAAGAGTTCCTCAGTTGCACTATTCCCATGGTGAAACCAGCCAAAGCAGAGCCCCTTCCCCTGGGCAGGCATCTCTTCCAGAAAAACTTTTTCTAGCCTCCAGCCCTGCCATGGGCAACTGGTCTCACGCTGGTGAATCGCGTGTTTATATCACTCCGAAGGCCTTTTCTCCTGACCCCTGCCAAGCGCACTGGCTGCAGAGAACTCCCCTGCAGAGCTGTGGCTCCGGCTGTTGCAGGGGAAGGGGTTATGACTGCGACATTCAAGGCTGTGAGTTCGGATTTCCAACACCCCTGAGCACGGCAGCGCTCGCGAAGCTGGGCTGATTTCTCGGCTGGCTTCTAGCTGTGTGTCGAGTGAGTTGATTCAGAAACCCTCTTCCCCCCCCCCCCAAAAAAATGAGAAAAGCTGAAGCTCACATCTACATCAGTATTACAAAAACCTTTATAGCATGACATAGATGTATAGAAATTGCTTGCCACAACACTTCTCTCCCATGAGGTGGATAAAACTGTTTTCACCTATGAGAAGGTATGAAAAGGGAGGTGGAAAGAATTAAAATGATCCAAAAGTCGCCATAGCAGCAGAGTTTTGACTACGGTCCAGGTCCAAGTCTTGCTGCTCAGCTTTAACCTCTGCACAAACACCTTCTCCCACTGCATCCTTGGCCCCTGGTACAGCAGCTGCCAGCTGAGTCAGAATTCATATTTTAAGCAGTTCTCACTCAAGCAATTATGTATTTTACATGACTGTTTAGTAATTATGTGCACAACGGAGGCACAGTTCTCTTCACTGCCACCCTTCGCATCCTCCCAGGCATCATTTAAAACCAGGGAGGAAAACATCTAGAGAAGAGTTAGGAAAGGTGAGCATCTGCATGTTTATGAATGAGAGAAAGCCGATAAAGCCATGCTTGTCCCCAGGCGTTGTTTGCAAATCGTTTGCAGGATGAAAATGAAAACACAGTCACAGCTGCAGATGCGAGCACCCCGTAGCAAATCCCCGAGCTGGGCTCAGGCAGGAACGCTGAGCTACGGCTACAGTTTTCTCCGAGATTGCATCTCACGCGCCCCACACACTTTCTGCTTAAATCTGCATGTGACGCACCTGCTTTGCTGCAGACATACCAGGACATGGCTCTGTAAGGCAGCCTTCATCTCAGAAGCTAGTGTGTGTATATATATATTTTTTTATATACACACACACACATAGAATAACGCGTCCTGGGAATCTCTTCAGCACACCAGGTCCTGCCCCTGCACCGCTCTGAAAGACCCAGACACCAGCCACAAGGCCGAACCATTGCTCACCCTGCCCCAAAGCCTTCTGCGAGCAGCAGGCGAGCGAGCCAGGGCCCTCAGCCTGAACACGCTGCCCAGTTTACGCTTTGCACGGTGCCTGCAAACTCCCCCTCCTCTTCCTCCATCCCCCCACCCCGACCACGAAAACACCTCGGGCAGTGATACGCCAGAGCTAGAAGCAGCTTCCCCAGTTGCAGACGGGGACGGATGCGCTTTGGGCATTTGGGTGCACATGGGGTGCATAGCCAGAGCTTGGGCATCTTTGAGTGGCACTTGGGCATCTTTGAGTGGCACTTGGGCATCTTTAGGCAATAGCACTGGGGCTGCCAGTGCCTTTGTTGGGGGGGGAACCAGGCCATGAGGAGCTCGCAGGCCTGGGGGAGGGCAGGGGGTGCTGGGGGCGATGGCGGGGGGTGGGGTGGGTGGTGTTTTCACCTTCCTTCAAGGCGCTCTTTATATAGCTGGTTACATAAAGCTGTGCAATTTGGCTCCTGTTGGGAGAGAAACGCGGGCGTAGGAGTACTGGTACACCAAACCTGACTGTAAAAGTCATCTGTGCAGTTTGTGTTTTTTTTTTTTTCTCCTATCATTCACCACTAATCTCTAGAACAGTCGCTGCTAAATATTTAATGAAACAGAATAACTTCACAATAAGTCATGGCGTGCCTCTAAACCCCAAGCTGGCAGCTGGAGGACGGCCCCCGGACAGTTTTTCCAGCAGTGCCCATGCCAAGGCCTCCCGGGGGCAGCTCTGCGGCGTTTGCCCCTGCCGGCACTGAGGGGACCAGGGGTGGTGAGGGGTGATGGGGAGCTCGGGGGGGACCCGTCTGCTCCCTCCCCAGAGGGGCAGCGGTGGCCGGGGGTGAGAGAGGCGAAGGGGTGCTCCCCGCCATCCCTTCCTCCCCCGGGTGCTGGCAGCTCCTTGGCCAAGGGGAAGGGTGAGGACACATTTTTGGGCTTGGCACAGGAGCGGAAAAAGCACCGCTGCCCCCAGGCTCACTATGGCATTTATTTGTGTTTATGTGGCGCGTTCCGTGCCCGAGACGAAGCCCAGCTCTGCCAGCAGCGCTGCCGTTCTCCTTCAGGGAATGCAGTTCCCCATAATGGAAACGAATTGTGTCGAAAATAGTTAGAGCGCCGTGCAGCGTAACATCATCTCCAGATCAACATGTAATCCTGGCCAGCACTGCGCTCCCGGCCAATTACTCATTACACAGGTCACTTCCATTCATTACTGTACAGAAGGAAGGGTCTTCCAGCGCGAGGAGAGGGAGGGGAGGGGCGGGATGCTCACAGCAATGCCCCGGCACAGGGCTCCAAAGGCTCCAACCTCCACTGCAACAGCGAAGCCGGGGCACCGAGTGGGGCCCAGGCAGAAACATATCTGCTTTCATCTGATGGCCCCGGGGGTTGGTCCCGCTTGGTCCTTTAACATCAATCTCAGTTGTTTATCAGCTTCACAGCGGGTAATGCTGTTTCTGCTGTCTGGATCCCCCAGCTCCTCCCACCCAGCAGGTACCTCGCCTTTCAGTATATAAAGGGGGCTTATAAGACAGATGGAGAGACATGTTACCTGGACCTGCAGCAACAGGACAGGGGGCAACAGTTTTAAACTGA
Organism: Pluvialis apricaria; assembly: GCA_017639485.1. Taxonomy (NCBI): domain Eukaryota; kingdom Metazoa; phylum Chordata; class Aves; order Charadriiformes; family Charadriidae; genus Pluvialis; species Pluvialis apricaria. The sequence goes on along the minus strand of CM030012.1, from coordinate 40,666,153 downwards.
AAGCGGGTGGGTTTAGATTGGACATGAGGAAAACATTTTTTATGATGATGGCGGTAAGACACTGGAACAGGCTGCCCACAATGGTCGTGGATGCCCCATCCCTGGAGGTGTTCAAGGCCAGGTTGGATGGGGCTTGGAGCAACCTGGTCTAGTGGGAGGTGTCCCTGCCCATGGCAGGGGGGTTGGACTAGATGGTCTTTGAAGGTCCCTTCCAGCCCAAACCATCCTGTGATGCTACCCCATGCAGGTACCCATCCAGCACACATCCAGGCACAAGCTCCCCGGCAGCAGCTCACCCTTACCTAGGCTGGGGGGTTTGCACAGCAGATGAGAGACCTCCCCGTGCGCAGGATGCCCATTTGACTTGGAGATCCCAAGCAGTAGTGTTTCTGTATGATGTCAGGGCCATCTCATCTCATGGGTGCTGACTTCCTTGGACCTAATGCAGTCTGCATTATGCCAAACAGGAAAAAAAAAAAAAAAAAAAAGAGGTAGCAAAAGCAAATTTACTCTCAGCCCTCAGCCATGGCTCCCTGTGAGCTGGCAGGAGGCAAAGGGGCTGGCAGGTGTGCTGGTGGGATCCGGTGGTGGGCAGCACGAGCAGAGGGGTCAGCGGGGGAGCTGGAGGCAGCATATGCAGCTGTGGAGTGGGACGGGGGGAAGGCTCAGTGCAGCCGCTGCTGGTGAATGCATCGGTGCTGCTGCCCTTACCGCGGTTTGGGCCACCCTCTCTCTGCCGAGCCGGCCCTGTGGCAGCAACGAGCTGGTGCCGTTTGCCACAGAAGCGATTGGTGCCAGCAGGGTGCATTGGCAGAGCTGGGGTAGTACGGCTGCAGCTCCAGGGATGGCAGCGAGCAGCCCTGGCCACCCAGGGACGTGTGTCAAGGGGTTTTACCTGGGTACGGCCTCGACAGCAACAAGATAACCTACCTTGAAGTAGAGGCATTTTTCAAATGCCATTTAAAAAAAAACAACCTCAGATAAGGCACCCTTAAAACATCATCCAGGTCACAGCCAGGAGTCATTTTGAGGGATCATTTCAACAGATTCAGTGACAAAAGACAAGACAGCTGCAAGAAGGTACAGCCCAGAGGTTTCCAAGCCTTACACAAAGGTGAGCCAGGAGCATCAAACCCAGGGTGCAGCAAGCAGGTCTCCTTGCTGCTCATGGAAGAGATCCTGAGAAGACAAGAAATGGAAGGTGCTGGGCTCTGCCATAGCCGGGCAAGAGACCCTGGGAGGGACCAGTCAATTCGGTATCGCCTGCCCCACTGGGATAACTTCTTTCCAGCTCCAGGGGAGGAAGCAGCCCCAATCCCACTTTAGACATACACAACATACATCGATGGAACAAACCGCTCCATTAACAGCAGAGAAGAACGACAAGAAGAGGGGAAGCTGTAGTTTGTGATTGCTCCTGCTGTGTCAGAGCGCTCATTCTTCCAGAGAGCGCTGCAGTCTTGGAACCTGCAGAGGGATGAGATGCTACCAATTTCGCTCTCTGCACATCCGAATGACAGTGCTCACGATTGTGCCGGCAAGGAGAGGAGTTGCGAATGGCATTGGCTTCCTCTCTCCGCAGGCATCAGGGAACACTGAGGGCCCATCGCTCAAAGCGCTGGTAGATATGAAGCACACAAGAGAGGAAAAAGTGGCTGTACTGCGGTGGTGACAGCGCAGGGGAGGGCGAGCCGGTGTGCTCCAAACCCCTTATGTTCCCCCCACAGTGAAAACGGAGGGCTGGAATGGTTCCTGTTGCTGGGGAATGCCGCTACAGTCTCTGCATCCCCAGCAGCCACTGCTGGGTTGTGTAAAACACGCTCCGCCGACAAAGAAGGAAATTGTTTTCTAAAAAGACAGTGCTGACTTAACCAGTGACAGTCTCCTGCCTGTGTTTTCTGGCACCTGCATCAGGTGGAACAGGAAGGCTTGTAGGAGAGATTCATGAGGGCGCAGGTCCCAAGGGTTTCTTTCCACAGCTGGAGCCAAAAAGAGTTATTGCACTCCAAGCAGGTTCACAGTAGGCCCCTGCGAGCCATCCTGAGAGACCTGCCATGCCAGCAGAAGGGATGCGGGGTCCAAACAAGCAGCAGGGGCCACTCAGATCCTCGTCAGCCTACATCCTGAGCAACTGCAGTACAGGCACGAGTTTGGGTCGCAGGAGTTCTTGTGCCTTTCCAGGAAGTGCATGTGGAAACGGCCATTTCGTCCCCAGCATCGCTGAGGAGCGGAAACACTGTGAGACTCTTAAGCCAAGGTTTAATCTGCACCTTTGCCCAAGAATGATAATGCATCATAATACATACAAAACATTGTGGTGAAGACAGTGGCCTATTATAACCTTTTCAGTAGTTTAAGGCTGGTGTTTGCTAAATCAGAATTGTATTCAGATTAATTTGCACTTTTGAGGAATTCACCTCTGGTTCACTTGAGCACGGGGGAATCACTGGAAAGAGGATGAGAAATTATATTGAAGCTGCTCACTTCATCCCTCGCAGCTTTCAGAAAGATGAAGGTAGTCTTGCTCTTTCCCCAATATATTTGACTTCTTTTTTTCTTGCTATTTGCTCATCTCTTCTACTTCGCTCCCTGGCCATGGATCACTGACAGTCAAAGAAAATTATTGGTTGGTTGGGTGTCTTCCTTTCTTTTGGGCATCTGAAAGGATGCAAAAAAACCCCCAAACCAAACAACCAAACTTATCCATCCCTGCCCTGGTCCACGGAGGGAAGGAGCCGGACGCCAGCAACGGCAGCCAGCACCAGAGCCGATGGGGGTGAAGGGCTCCAGGAAAACCACCCTGAGCTCACACTGGAGCTGCAGCAGTGGTGGGACACACGCTTGCTGTCGCTCTTGGTGTACCTGACCTACGCAGGTCTGGCACCAGCCCCAGCTGCCTCGGTACATCAGTGTCTCAGGGGTGCAGGATGGAAGGCAGTGACACACCATGCCATAACGGGTGGGCAGCACTGCCTGCGCTGCTGTGGGGATATCAGCTACTCCGCTCCCTTGCCACATGAAGAATTTCTCAGCAGTTTTCATTGACAGGTGTGGGAATCATAGAATAGTTTGGGTTGGAAGGGACCTTGAAGATCATAGAGTTCCAACCCCCCTGCCATAGGCAGGGACACCTCCCACTAGACCAGGTTGCTCAAAGCCCCATCCAGCCTGGCCTTGAACACCTCCAGGGATGGGGCCTCAACAACCTCTCTGGGCAACCTGTTCCAGTGCCTCGCCACCCTCAGAGTGAAAAGTTTCTTCCTAATATTTAATCTAAACGTGCCCTCTTCCAGCATAAAGCCATTCCCCCTCGTCCTATCACCACATGCCCTAGTAAAAAGTCCCTCCCCAGCTCTCCTGCAGGCCCCCTCTAGGTACTGGAAGGCCGCAATAAGGTCTCCCTGGAGCCCTCTCTGGGAAGCTCACCGATACTAATACATGGTGGCCCAGCAAGGTCCCAGGTATCTTATTTCAGGCTGTGGGATCCCTAAATGAAGCGTTCAGCCTCCGCCCCCGCTGGGGTGATTGTTGCTCTGCCCACTCCTGCCCTGTCCCTCGGCACCTTCCCGCTGCAGAGCTGCTGGGGTTGAGGCTGCATTCCCACCTGGAGGCAGGGAGGAAAGGCTTATATTTTTAGATCAGGGTCAGTTCTCTGACAGTGTAAGGGCGAGGCGGCAGCCCCAGCACAAGGGCACGAACTCGCAGGGGCTTTCTGCCACCCGCGCTCTGGCCGGAGCCCCCCCCAGCCCTGCCGGGAAGGACTGCAGCATCCTCTCCTCTCCACGCAGGATTAACAGAGCAGCTCAGCGCTAACCTATGGCGTGTGAACGCTGCCGTCAGCTTTGCCGCTTAGCTTAGCAGAAACATCTGGATGCTTTGGTAGGGAGTAGAGATTAAAATGGCATCACTAAAAAAAAAAAAACACAAAACCAACAACAACAACAAAAAACCAACCAAACAAAAAAACCTCCCAAAACTAAAACGAAAAAAAACCAACCCAAAAGCCAAGCCCACAGGCTCGCTAGAACAGATGAGCAAGCAGAAAGCCAGGTGGGGATTTAAAACCTCTCTCCCTGCAATCACAGGCATTGTGTTTCGCCCCGTCCTCTCCGGCGGAGCTTTGCGAGCGCCGGGGCTGGCGGGCACGCAGAAGGCTGCCCCGAGCCCCCGGCTCATCCCTTTCCTCCCGTGCAGACCACCCTCCGACCCCGCTTCGAAGCGCCGGGCCCGGGCAGCGGCCGGCGGGCAGCCCCGGGCGCTCGGCGAGCCCCTGCCGCCACCTGCCGGCCACCGCCGGGGGACAGCGCCGCCGCCCGGGGCATCGCCCGAGAGATTGATTTTTAAGTAATTTAATTATTTTTATTTTTTTTTTTTTTCCCTCCCTCCTAAATATCTTCGAGCCTCACATTCCTACGGCGCGATGTATCGCTCAACATAATAAACCTAAAAACTAGCTGCCCTGCAACTTTACCTTTTCCGGACACAGCTAATCTCTTAAACGCTTTTTTTGACAGGCCAAAGGCGGCCCAAAATAACCTGTATAAAGGCAGAAATGGGAGCTGAAAAGGAACGAAAAAGCTCAGCCGAAACAGCCGCCCATCCAAAGTTTTCCCTTGTTTACAGCCGCAGCATCACTTGTTGCCCTTCCTGTTATGTAGCAAAGCCCGGAAGGCTGAACCCCCAGGAAAAAGTTAAAACAAGACCTCTTGCACATGCAGTTTAACTGAGAGCGCTCATTTTTTGGGTGACTTGAGTTTCCACCAAAAGCACTTTGGTACCCTGCATCATCAGCGCTACATGCTGTTAATGCTGCGATATGACAAGGTGTTCTGCACCGGTATCTAGGAGAAAAAAAAAAACCACACAAAACCAACCAAACCACGTTCTGGTAAGTCAGAGCAAAATCCATTTAAGCTGATCCAACCAAAAGGAAAAAAAACTCTCTTAAGAGATGCTGACAAGCAAGCACTGCAATGTTCTGCTGAAACCCAATTATCATCTCTCTACACAAGAATTATTTTTCAGATGAAGGCCAATTAGAAACAGGACACGGGATGATCATTGGCATTACAAGGAAGCCCCGTGACAGGCATTACACTTGCACAGCCTAGGTGTATGTTTTCTGAAGCAAAGGTCCTGTTCCCGGACATTGGCTCACACGGATTCAGTGTCTCACAGCACGTGCATTGGATTCCTCTCAGGCAAAACTAAACCGGCAAATAGACCCCAGCCACTAACTGCTGCTCCACTCCCCCAGGTTTTTACCCCTTGCAAGTCCTTAGGCTTACACCGACAGCAAGAAACAGCAGACTAGAGCATAAATCCATCTTCTCCTTTGCCACCCCGAAATGACACTGGGAGTGCCGCTCATGCCCTTTTTTTTGACAGTTAGTTAAAAGCAAAAAATACAGCTAGAACCTCAGCTGCTTTCTGTAAGCACACCAGTTACAGACCTGAGGATCTTTTCAATGAGGCTCACCAGCTTTTATTAAAAAGGACTTGTTTTTCTTAAGAACACTTGTTATGTTTGTACTCTCCTCTTTCATTCATAAATTAAGGCCTCAGGCAGCTGCCTTGTCTAGCACAGGCAAACAGAAACAAGTTCCAGGAGACAAATGTTTTGATTTTTTTTTTAAAAAAGGAAACATCCAATCTTTAGTTTGAAACACTCAGAGCTGTCCAATGGATAAATCACTATCATTTTTACATTTGAAAGATTCACTTCTAACTCAGAGGGACAAGACGATGTCGCAATTGTCTGTACTAGCGTGAAGGAATTTGAGACACTGTACAGACAGCAGCTGAGTATTTTTAAATTAGTGCTCCTGTATCAACAAGTGCTTCATGTAAGTGTAGCATTCATCAGGACTTTACACAATGCTGCACTTGGCTATCAGATCAAGGGTGGCAGAAAGTTAGAAATCACTGATTAAACCACACTAGGTAAAATATTTCCCTGGCAAGCATGAAGAATGGAAAATTACTGAGCACAAAGACAGTACAATAGCATTTGGGCTTTAGAAAAAGATTAAGAGAGAAGGGAAATCCGTGATACACAGAATACTTCAACAAAGACAAGAGAAAAACATTTTAACTGTAGAAGAGGGGGCACACGGAAGGTGGTATGGTGCTGGCAGTAAAATAGGAATAGCCAAGGTTCTCCTTTCTACTACTACAGCTACGCAAGAGAAATACTTTTAAAATAAGAGAATCCTTCATTAAAGGGTGATTTGAGTGAACTCAAAATAGTCATTAGAGGGAATCCATGAGAACAACATCTTAAGAGAATGCAATAGTGCAATAAATGACAACAGGTGAAAAAAAGGTTCTTTTTATTTCTCAGTGTTTCTCCACTGTCAATACTGTCCTTTTGCTGCAACACGTTGCGAAAAACTCTCTGCCTTTTCCATTTTGAACAGCTACAATATTTACAGGCTGTTTCCAGTAACACACGCAGACACATACACGCTCACAGACACGCAGGTACATATATCCCTATCCCTGGCAAGGTATCCGTTTGCTGGTAGAGGCAATATGTATTTTCATTGTCCATTAAAAACCAAAGCCATCTTCTCATTTACGCCCTACTCCCCTCCTCTCCCTCCATTTCCTAACCAGCAGCTTATGGTCAAGCCTTTTGGGGGGCGTCTGTGTGACAAGTTAACATATCCAGCCATTTGACTGCCAGCTTTCAGAGCTGTGGACTAGGTGTACGGGGATTATCTATTCAAACTGTACATACCAGAAGTCATAAAAATTGCTCATATTCAGATGTTTGTGCCCAAGTGATGTACATATACTCCCAAAGTCTTTTGGAGCAGCCATCTTAATCACCTTTTTGGAAATATGTGTATCATGCTGGGGTGAAACAAGCCACATGCTTTACTTTTCCACCAAGGTGTTATGTACCCACTTTTTTACTAAGGCACCAGTAATTACCAGTATAATTTCTGAAAGAGTCCAGCGCCACTGAATGTACTGCATTAGATTATCAAACAGCAAGCCAGACAAGAAAAGAATAGATGCCTATATAATAGGTATAAAATTCCTTAATAAAATTAAGTACATAAAACCTGTGGTGGTATAACCCCAAACCCAATATAAGTCGAATAATACTTGAATAATATTGTTAATGGTAAGAAATGCAATCTGTCCTGCTCCATTTAGCGAATGGAGAGTTCTGTAACTGAGAAAAGATCTTTAAAGCCATGTCTTTGTATCTACACTCCTAGGTCATACGGTGGTGTGTGCATTATCAGAGAAACCATCTGAAGTCAAACCCAGTCGTAAGGCATCTCTTCTCGCCCCTCGCCCAAGACCAGACAAAGCTTTATGGCCACTTGCCAAACAGCCAAGGGCATGGATCTGTGCCACAGGTCTCCATCTTTCACCTCACCAGTCATCTAGGCTTCTCGTAGGAGTTCTTCAGTTCCCAAACGGGTTGTGAATATGGGTGTAAGGAATGCCTGGTGATGACCTACACAGCCAACTGGAAAATTGAGATCACCACTCAGAAACATGCCAAATGTCCCAGGCAAAATGGCTGTATGACCGTTCCACCTACACAGAATTACCTTAAAAAAAAAAATCGTCATCTTCCGCCTTGCTCTCCCCCCCCACTCTGAAATCATTTCACAAATGCTGAATCATGAGAGAGCGCCCCAGAATTCACCACAAGTATCATACAGTGCAAGTGGCACAGAAGTCTAGGTGTCATCAGTGGTGTCACATACACATTTAGGATTTTGTTTGTTTTAATCAGAACATTTAAAAAGATTTCACAGGGAGGTGAAGTGAGAAGACGTTTAAAAAAATTAAGTAGCAGCCATTTTTACCAATGAACACAATCTGATTAGTGGGGTTTTCAAGCACGTTTCTGTAATTGAGTGTTTGTTTTAGGGAGCAGTAAGTCCTTATGTATGTACACATAGATACCACCTTTAAAGAAATCTGAGAGAAACAAAACAGATTGGGATCTACCTGGAAGCTAAAGCAAAGGGACTCAACTGGAATGTTGTTATGGCCAGAGAGTATCACACAATGCAAGTGGACAGAGTTAAAGCACTCATCTATAATGGGTTTTCATGACAGCTTAAAAAGATCTAAAAAAAAAAAAGAAAAAAATCTGCTCTATGCTGAGCCCAATCTGGACTGACAGGAGTAATTTGAATACACCCATCTTCTCCATACACACAACAGGAGAAAAATATTGTGCATCAAGACAAAGGTCAAAGAAACAAAAGATGAGATTATCTCCATCTGGAACAGAGGTTTCCATGGACAGATCTATCCTGTGGGGAGTCAGAAGAAAACACATGGTTTTGTTACATGCACAGTGGAAACCAACACAAACTTTGCAGAAACCAACATAAAGTCATATAGGAATCTTAAGAGCCCCGAATGCAGGAAAATTTTTTTAAAAAGTTAATTTTCCAAAGCCTTATAGAAGAGTGAAATTTCAACTAGGTGGCTTCTGTTGAGCAGATCTGAAGAAGCACGAGCACCGTATGTGAATGGCTTCACAACAGGTGTTTGCTGAACATCTGCAAGAAGGTATTAACCTGTTCACTGGCCACATTAAAGTCCATCTCCTGAAAGTAACACACCAAAAACCTTAAGATTACAAAACCAGAAAGATCCATCAATTCTCTTTGTTCCTTAAAAAAAACCCCAAAACGCCTTTCCTGTTCCCCATCTGCTGTTTGCAGATGCAATTCCAAGCAGTTACATATTCTCTGGAATTTTTATGTTAACAAGCCATTAATTCCTATCATGTCTATTACCAGCAATGGACATTGTCATTATCTTGCCCTGAAGAGAGTGAAAGAAATTGTTCAGAGCCAGGGTTAACATACTGAAACTTGCTTTAGTCAAGTTTTAGATTAAAAAAAACCCACAACTGTCTTTTGTTTTTTCAGTCATTTGTTTACCTCAAGGCTTCAGTACAGGAAAAACCCTCGTGCAACTAATATCAAGTAGGGGCCTATTTTCAAACAACTTCCTCTTTCTAAAATGAAGCAATATTCCTAGTGATACAGGAAACCCTGTAATTACCTGAAGGGAAGGACACAGAACAAAACCTTAACTAAAACACCTTCAATTCAGAACTTACACATTTTCTTCACTCCTGACAGGAACATTACCAGACTACTGAAGAAGGTTCATCTACTGTACTACATTTTCAGATATGCAGATGAATTCAACCACACCAGAATGTGCAAATATGATAAACTATGTGGAACAGCAAAATTATTTCAATGGTGGCAGATCCAGAACTGCGCGTTTATACCAAGATTAAATGGGACCGCATATGCATAAACCAAATAGTAATATGCAACCGTCAGATGCACAGTACTTCGAGTACAAGTTTGCATAGTACATGATGTAAGCAAGGTCCCAGTGTAACTCACTGGGAAAGGTATCAAGAAGCGACTAGCCACCAGGCGCACAGACTTACCCTTTCACGGCTAGAGGGCATACAGTGACTTGAGTCAGAATGCCAGTATTTCTTAGGTAGCTGTTTCTTCCTTTGTTTTTTCTCATTCCATGTAATTTTACTCACATTAGGTACATAATGGACAAAGTTTCTCTGATGTCAGAGAAGTAATTACAATAACCTCTGTGGTATATCAGAAGTCTCTTCTCGTTACGTTACGTATAAAGAACCGGAGGTGACTGGGAAGAAGATGGCTGCTCCCAAAAGCTAGGACTGTGTGCAGTTTCCCCACAGAGTCCTACATAATTACAGGTCAGAAACAGGAAACAATCACAACAGGTACATTTTTTTCTTACGGATTAAGAGAAGTGAGTCATAGGAACTGCAAGTCAAGAACAAACCAGTTTCCCCTCTCACACTCCCATGATAGTTCTGAGTTACTTGTTTCCCTGAATACACACTTTAAAAAAATACAATAAAACCTAGGATATGTAACACATGAATAATTCAACTTCACAGTTATAAATACTCAAATTACACTTACATAGAATATATAATCACAGAAAATAAAATTCAAGTCCTAGAAAAGAATGAAGACTAAAGGGAAAGAAAAGGCAAGGTGGTAAAAGTGATACAAGTTTAGGGCTGTGCCTTCTATAAAAGCTCTTTAAAAGCTGAAGTCAAGTTTTTGTTGTTTTGTTTTGGTTTTGGGGGGTTTTGTTGTTGCTGTCTTTAAAAATTGGATGGAATCAAAAAACCTTCAAGCATCCATGAAGTAATCACGGACCTGCACCTCCCCCTACAAAACTCAAACAAGTGTCTCTGCCAGAGAAGAGCCGATGAACCGGCATAGCCAGCTCTGGGTGTAAAGAAGCAAAGTAGCCATGGCCAGCGCAGGGAGGACAGACGAAAGGTAGCATATTGGGGTCCACCTTAAAGCTAGATGTGTTGTACAGATTTGAGGTACCACTGCCACCACAATAGAGTCTGATGTAGTACAGGGATACTCAGGTGCTTTTCTATGTATTTGTTATTTTACCATTTATTGTGAAGAGGATGCAGCAAATGCACTTGTATGAAATACAGAACGTAGAACCAAACCCATGGCACAGCCCTTACCATCAACATGTATATGGAGAGGGAGGGGATTAATCCCAAAGGCAATTTAAATAATGGTATTTTATATACTTATATTTATATATATAAATAAATGTTCTCAGCAATCTCAGGGTTGTTTTTAGTGCATTGCTGTAAAAAATTAGTGCAGTTCTCATTAATGTTTAGCTCATAAGGAATAAGAATCTATACATCTGTTCAGTCTCTTCTTGCCACACCTGAAACCCTTACACCGTTTCATCAAACTGAAGGTTTGTAGTCAATTTCTTTAAAATAAGGTGGATGAATTCCACTCATTCTGTGACAAGACATGGCAATTTTTGGCAAAACAATTAGAAAAATATGAGGTGCTCTGATCTTAGAACTGAAAAGTTTGTTGATTTAAAGCATTACGCAATGCAGAAACAAAATTTATAAACAAAAAGATATGTCTCAACAAATCTATCCTTCATGCAAATGTTTCTTCAGCAGCTAACAACTTAAAAAAAATTTCTTACACTTGTTTATTTGGGGAAAGGGACTTAGACAAATCTGTGTTTCAAGTCCTTTCCTAAAACTGGACCAAAGTTTCATGTTCCAGGAGCTGCTTCTTCTGGACCCTTCTCTCTTTTGAACCGTTGGAGAAGGTGAAGTTTCAGTCTCAAAGAGATTTACACTTCAGCCCCGAGTTCAAGGACTCCAGTTTCAACAACAGCAACATATTTATCTTCGATTTGAACCAGCAGGATGGTTTTATCTATATGGGACCGACTACTTGGATCTCTGCTGCAAGGCACCCAGCGGTGAATCACCTGCGGGGGGAAAAAAAGGTATAATAAACCTTAAGTTCCACAGGGAGGACTGCCATATCAAAGTTGTGGCTAATAATTCAAGACTGTTACAGGGCAAAAGGAGCAATAATGTAAGTGCTAGACTTCACTGAAGTCTTGCTGGAGATCTGCAGCTTACCTGAAAACAGCCAGCCTTTGATTTGAATTTCAGCAGGAACAGACAACTAGACCCAAATCAGGACCAAACACTTCAGGCAAAGTGAGTAACAACTGGAAAAAGGTGTACACTTACAGATTTGGGATATTGTGATGCTCTAGCTGTAATAGTCTTAAAATACCTCAGTGTTGCACAGCACATAATTGCAGAGGTAGTTTATAAGGAGTTCAGCGTAAACTACTGCGTCCTCTAAGTCAAATCACTTGTCCTAATTTTGTTCCCTACTCACTATGAATTTAAGGTTGATATTTTAAATTAAATTATTCAAAGATAATTTAAAATGAAAAAATATTACAAAAAGAAAGGGTTTCCAAAAACACCGCCACAAACTACTGTCCCTTGTAATCTACAGAATTCAGGTCCTTGGATCTGCTGCTTCCAAGGATCCCACCTGATATTGACCATCAGAAGGTCCCTTTTCCATACAGGCCTTTGTATGATCTTGCATGTCTCTGCTCAGCTGCCTCCATAAAAATACACCCATAACTTCTGGGTGGCCCAAAGGAATGACAAGGATGCTCCATTAACATGGTTTTAAGTATTTCCAGCTCCACAGAAATAGAATTATCTCAAATTTGCTAGCTGTGGGAAAAGAACCCTAAATTCAAGACAAGGTAAGGTAAATAAAATAAAATTAATTTTTACAAAATCCAGGACAGTACAGTTTTCAAGAGTTCTAAAACTACAGATGGGGGAAAAAAGGACAGAAAACGACAAGTAACTTACATCTTCCAAGATCAAATCCAAGAGATCCCCTTAATCCTCACTATACCCAGCTGACAGCTGCCAATTTCTTTAACACTGGGTGAAGGAGATTCAACTTTGTCCACTGCATGAGATCTACACTGCATCCACAGGGAGAGCATTTCAGCCAAGGAAGCATCGCATCTTTAGTTCCCCTTTGTTTGACGCAACAGCATGATATTTAAGCTGTCTGTTCAAGTCTGACTTCATCAAATTCTGTCCAAATAAACTTTTAATGCTGCTGTATGGAGTGAGGCCAAGAACATTCTATCCCCAGACACATAAAACATTTCCCAATAAAGGCGGAGTACTACATCTTTGTTGCCCAACTTAAAACTGGTGCCACTGAGATAGCTAAGGGCTGACTCCAACAGCATCAATATCGTGGCTCCTTAAAACTGTGTATATGCAAAAGTTATACATAGATTATAACTCTCTGCAGCCATCCCCCCATAGTCAGTTTTACCATCTCTTCTATCATGATTGGCATATATTTGATCCCCATAAGTGACTCATAACATACAAAATGTCACTAGATAGTTAACAGGTGATAAGAATCTCTTGTGGGGGAGGAAACGTTCTTCTGCATGCCAGTGTCCGGTATCATAGAAAGATAATGCGGAGTATACCTTCATCTCAAAGGTGTGGAAAAAGTAGCTACAATACAAAAAGAATTGCTACATTCCACTTCCTTGAAGAAACCCAATAATGTCTTTGTGCATTATATAGACTGTACTGTATACTCAGCAAATTAAAAAGGAAAGTTAGGAAAACGACTTTTTTCTATGTAGTAGAAAGGTTTTAAACAATTGAGTGCTGAACTTCATACCAAGAGCACTGACATAAGGCTTTCGTTAGTAAACTGCCTGATGAGCAGCATTTCAGCAGGTAAGAATAATTTCTGCCTGTTTCCAGAAAGAACTGCAGCCCCAGGATCAAAAAGGGAAGACTGTCCCAGGAGCTAATAGCTTTACTGATACTAGTATGTTTAACCACAGGCAGCTGAAGCAGGCAGTGGAAACTATGTCATCAAGTTAAATCCTCTCCTCCTAATCACACATAGGATAATCTGGTGCTTTCCCCCTTTCTTCTTAGGTTAAAAGATGCTCTTCTAAAAAACCCTGCCAGTATGCTGCACTAAAAATAGATGAGAAGCATTCAGAACAGTAGCTTATTCTGACCTTCAAATCCTCTTGTTTTAATCTTTCTGTAACATCAATCACTGTACATGTCAGCATGCTGCAATTTGCAAGACACTCATGAACTCCAAGAAAAAAAACCTGTCCCATGACACCAGGCAACAGGCCATGTTTTGATATAACCCTTTACATCCACCATCTTTATGACACTCTTGACCTGCAATAGCTAACAAGGAAATTCCAAAAGCATAACGCCTAAACCAAACATAACTACGGATGTTTACAACCGCATTCTACTCCTAAGTGTTACCTACAAGGTAACTCTATCTTAAGAGTAGACCATCAACTATGATACAATATTCGTGGAAAGAATTTATTTCCAGGGGCCTTCCTTCACAGAGGTATATTTGGCATACACTGTGTTACCAGCATATTGCCATTCCTTACCTGAAGTTTGCACATACATCCACAGTGATGTGGACTTTCAGACAGCAAAATCCAGCCCCTGCACCCAATTTATAAATAATGCCTCCAGGTAACGCCTTGAAGGAAGCAGTCAAAGCAACTTCTTATAAAGTGTCAGAACAGACATATTCCAAACAAAAATACAGTTGTATTGATGAACCAATGGAGACACAATGTCATTGACTCTTCCCTTTTACTGTTTATCACTGAAAGAATACCCAACTGGAGCACCTTTATAGACACAAAGGTCTAAAAAAAAGGTATGCTTCAGTAAAAACCAAAAAGCCTCAGAGCTGGTTTGTTTTTTTTCCTCCTAAAGAGAGCCGAAATTGGGAGATAAGTTTTCTAACTAATGCAGTGAGTTTTTATAAAATGCAGATATAACACCCCTAGGGAAAAGGGAGATGGAGTTTCAAGTCATATGCTTTTGCAAGTTTTAGTTACAGCAGATTTCCTCCTTAAAGGAAAGTAAACACCTATCATGTACCTATTATATAATAAAAAGACATCTAAAGACAACCTTACTTGGCTCTATTTTCATCTGAATAATTTAAAAACAAATACTGTTAACCATTCAATTAAGGTCTCTGTGAATTGACCTTCTGTATTTGCTCAAGGATTGACAGTTTGAGGAAAGGAAAATGAAGGTTGGATGAATGAGCGCAATGCCTGAGAGTTCATGACAAGAGCTGGAAGAAGGCAAGGAAGGAGAGGTGGTCGACAACATTTAAATAATGATTCTGCATCTTTTGGCTACAGCTGCAGAAATATCCCTCTGCTTCAAATTAAGATGCTAGACCTGCTCTTCCAGCAACAGTGACTTGGAGGACAGCTGCTGATCCAACTTACTACTGCATGTATCTTCGGCCTTGACATCTAGGCAGAGTGCCATAGAATCAAGCCTTTTTCAAAATTAGCTTGTCAACTTCTAAGCAAAACTTACATGGCCTTCCATGCCTTCCTGAGGACTCCAGTCTTTCCAGCTGTTTCTTCCAGCTTTTAGCCGTATCACCTCATCTGGCCACTGCAGCTCTTTCCTTTTTGACACGTTGATCCCTTCCAGTACTTGACTGGGATCCATTAACTATAAGTAGGAATTGAGTTTTGACTGTTAGTTCAGCCAAAATTTAAAAGAAACAGATAAACTGTAACCTTTTGCATACTTCCAGAGAACTGACTTTAACCCATAGAAATCGATTTCTGACCAAATTTCAGTGTTTGAAACTCAAGCTCCAGGCTATGAAAAAGCCTGAACAGCACAGCATTTGGAAATGAGGCTGTGGTTTCAGGCAGAGCTGACAATATAGCAGTTCACTGCTGTCTGAAGCAGCAGCTCTGGTTCCCTTCCCCACCCCTTCTTTCAGTTACACTGGCTCATGGCAGGGTCCCAGGAGCTGGCACAACCTAAGCATTGGCAGCACACGGTCCGGTAGCAGGCATGAGTTAAGTGGTGATAATGAGCTGTTAAAACTGGCTCATCACTTCTTACAGAATATCTTAAGAAACACGGTCTTAGAGAATTTACTGTTAAACTGAAGAACTATATCTTCTAGCATGGTTAGCTGAGCCCCACCCCATGTTTTGAAGTAAACTGGCCTTGCCACTGGGGCAGCAGGAGAAAACTCCTGAAAACTTCTTCCTGTTTAAGGACAGAGAGAACCACATAATGCCCGCTATCCAAGGGCACGCGTCAACTTTGCCTGTATCCTCCTCACACAGAGGAATTAAGCAGTTTCATAAAAGGGCCTTTGCGTGCAAAGGAAAGCTACTAAACACAGACCTGCAAAATTAATTTTTAAATTTTGCCCACTATGATGCAGTTGAAGTTTACGAAGGATTACTCTAAAATGAGGTGATAACTGCAATGAAATCACATTTGTTACAATCTATCCTATTAAATACACTTCTTGTTTCCCACTAATACACTGCCAAAGACACGTATGGGGGGCTAATAAAAGCTAGAAGAGCAAGAATACAAAATTTCTGGATTTTCACAAAACAAGTAAGGCTGTCATGATTAATAGTCAATGGCGTACTGTTTGCTGCTCAGTAAGCCCAGAATTGAGGCAATAACCAAAGAGTAAATACATATGAAAATGAATAAATACATATGAAAGCGAAAGTGAGTATTTTTACACTTACTTTTGTGGAAAATCTACTTGTTTAAAAGAAAAAAGCTAGTTGCATTCTGCCCTGCAAATGAAGCTATTTATTCATTGCAACATGTAAAGCTAAAGGCAAACCAAATCTGAAGTGGAACTGAGTTCAGCTGACATGATGCACTACAGCACAACATAAGTAATGTAAACAGGGATGTCTAAGCATGCAGGACAGCTGGTTGTCCAGAAAACCTCTTCTTCACATTAGCTCTCCAAATACTGCACAACAGTTGTATACTGAGACATTCCAGACTGTGTATTTAAAAGTAGTGATTTCAACAACATACAAAGTAACACTAACAAAAGCACGTGGAAGCATAGGTTAACTTGTTCTTCTGGACTATTCACCTGAATTCTGTAAATAACGTCATCCTTTTTGGCTTGCATTTGATTTGCAGGGCTTGCATTACCACCTGACTGAGTTTCAGTTGCATTACTCCCTCCTTCTGTCCCTAGAAAGCCCACAAGGGCATGCTGTTTACAGGCTGGGATGCTTTGGCTGGAGCTGCTAGAAGAGGGCAGTCCATGCTGCGCGCTGACCCCAGTCTGGCCAGTAGGTTCCATTTGGTTCACCATAGATAGGCGGGACTGGATGGATGATGGGAGGTTACGAAGGGATATCTGACTGGTGGAAGAGCGCCGACAAGGCACAAAGCCTGTTGTGGATGTGCGAAGAGATGAATGACGACTGCCGTAGCAATAAGATGAATGGCTAGCTACTGAGGCACGGGCAGGGGAATGTCTGACAAGGCTCGACTGCACAGAGTGAGAGCTGTGACTGGTGCCTAAAAGTAAAAGATACAGAATCAGGAGTTTGATAAGGCCTCCCCCACACATTAGATTGCCAACACACAAATGTTTCAGCACTTCGATACAAAACCGATGGGTCTAATCAACAACATGTGAAACAGCTGTACTGCAGAAGATCTCCATTGCATTTCATATAGCAGAGCATTTGAATAAATTTCCTTTGGCTTATCTTGGAATTTCATATTCTGTTCAATTCACAATCCCTACCAGACAAGTAGCTTGAAAAATGCTTCAGCCTTGCTCTTCCCACATTAACAATTTGTTTCTTAATATTAACACTTAAGTTTCCCATACTTAAGGCATTAAGACAGGTAGAGATGCCCGTGTTTCAAAATACTATATATTCTTTCTTAATATGCTTTGACTGAATGTGCAAAGATTGAGTAAAAAATGTTAGTGCAAAAGCTGTTTTTAAACAAATTCAGAAAGTTTTAATACACTTAAAGTGAAAAAGAGGAATCGCAGTTTATGAGCATTGGTGTCATTGTTTTTCTTATACTTGTGGATACCTCTCCACAGCTGATAGACCTAATCATGTTGTGTAAAAAACCAAAAGTTCATTCAACTACATACACTTTTATATTTGTGACTTTTATAGCTTTGTGACTAAAGGCATTGTTTGGAAAGCTTTTTCTCAGCTTTACTGTTTATCACCTCCCTAACTACAGATCACTATGGACTCCTGGATAGGATTCAGCTAAAATACTAGAGAATCCATTCCGCTGAATAAATAACAAAGAAATTCACAAAAAATGACAAATTTAGCATTTTCAGACAATACAACGGAATTGAAAAGATACAATCTGTAGAGACGTGTTATAAAAAGTTATTTAGTCTATTCTGGCAGCACAACCCCTATTGCTCAAGTCTCTGTTTGGGAACCTCGCGTTGCATAAAACAGCACTGTAGTGAGACGAATCCACCAGGTGTTAACACTACATAAAGTCTTTTGTTTGTTTTTTTCTTTTAACTTAGGCCTGATCCAAAGAGCTGAAAAGGCCAGTTCCAGCAATAGGATTGTACTCATATAAAATTGTTGCTTTGTTTTATTTTAACTTTACCCAGAGTGGAGGGATGAGTTGGTGGATGAGCTGCAGGAAGAGTTGTGGAATGAGCTGCAACAGGAGGATGCTGTACTGCTCCAGGTCCCTGCCCTGTAGTTACATTCCCTCCTCCTTGCGACATGCTGCTCTGCGACTCGTTGATAGTTGCATTGTTACTTGTGCAAGAAGCTCCACCTCCAGCATCCGAATCTTCAATATTTCCACCACTATTGCAGCCAGCTCCACAGCCTTTCCTTAGTCTGAAACAATGCAATTGACACATTAAGTCAGGCCTCCTAATCATCAGGATTCTAAGAAATGCCTTTACGATGACAAGCAAAAGGCTTTACTCAGCACAATCCACAGTATTCCCTACAATCAGATAAAATTTGACTTTATTTTCTCAGAATATGCTTTGCAAATGCAAATGCTGCTTTCTAAGAGATTGCAATTTTCTTCATGACAGCTATTCAAGTAAGAGTTATTTATGACAAGCCAAATGGCTCACACAAAGTAACTTTTGAAAAATCAAGCCACCTCTGAAGTGCAATAAGTCATAAAATCCTAAATATCAAATGCTGGTAGAACATCCTGGTTTACTAACATTTATACTCCTTAACAGACCAGTCATGTGTATTCTTATATTGCAAAATCTTTGTCTATTCAGCTGAGCAAGAAAATATTTTTTCTTTTTAATGTATTTGGTTTCTTGTTACTTTCGTTAATGTACTCAGGTGTTTGAAGCACATACTGCAATTATTTGAATCACAAATTCTCATGTGAATTTTGAACATTCAGACAGTAGGTTAGCCAACATTTTCCAGCGTACATAACCAAACAGAATTTTCACCACATTCTTTGAATTAAATAAACTTCAGACCGGACACAAAAAACACTACACATTCCTCCTCCCTTCAAGTCCTACTTCTGTCACACAAATACACTGAGCACTCCTTTCCAATTTTATTTGACCCTGGGATCCAGAGTCCCGAAGCACACACAGCATGTATCCAAATACTTTTCTGTATCATGCTTCCACCCGTTATTCTATCCATGTGTGCAACAAGCAGATGGCAACAGAAGACAAACGTCACAGATTGCCGTAAGTGTGGCATATTCTGGGGTGAAGCAGCACGTTCCGTTTTGATGTGCTCTGGATGTCTAAGCATAAATATGACCGTTAAAACAGTTACAGGACTCTTCCAACTATGGCACCAGCTCCCAGGACCGGTAAGAACTGGGATGCACATTTCCGAATGCTACACGCAGCTGCCACTGTTGCTTTGGGATGCACAGTCATAAGGGGCCAGAAGTGCAGCAGAAGTTCTCATGGCCTATATATCACAGCATTGCAAGAGCTTGCCCTGGGTTACCGAGGGGTCATGTGGAAGGAGGATTATATTATTATCACTCCAGTTACTTGTTCTGGCTCTGACATACAGATATTTATAAGCACTCAAGAAATTCTGGACAACTGCTAAAGCTTGTGTTACTATGTACGAGCATACCCTAACAACATAAGCATTTGTCAGACAGAAACCCTACCAAATAGTCCCGATTCTGTAAAGATGGTATTATAAACTGCAAAGTGATGGTACTGAAAAAAATACAGACGTTGCATTGTGTCTCATTATCAAACCTGACACTAGAACCAAAGTTGTAGTTCTTGCATCTAGACTTTCTGTCCTGTTTTTTCTGGGTTCTCATTTACATAGTTTGTGGCGTATTACTCATATGCCTTGAAGATTTCACCTCAAACCAGGACGTTGTACCAAAGCAGTTGCCATATGCTACAAATGTGCCTGAAATAAAAGTCAAGGCTTATTTATTTTTATGTGGCTGAATATGATAAACTATGCTGTGTTGGGTATGTACGAGACTAGTTAATGGAATATGAGAGCATGAACACATACTAATGAGAACTCTTTTCCTTGGCTCACCTGTGCCATGTAGACACTATGAAGTTTCTGATGTTTCCTAAGCTGATAGCTCCCCCGAGAATCTCCTTAAGCTGTTCGTGACTATCTGAATAGGAAGTAGTCAAAGGTGAGACGTAGATTGGGTATCCAATTGGCTGGTCACAAGAGGAGTTGATCATGTTCCTCAGAGCTTGTTTTGCATTTTGGATACTTCCTCTTTCTGGATTACGATTACGCAGGAAAACAAGCTCCTGCTGTTGTCCTGCCCACAGGCCACGCACACACTCCTTATTCACCTGCAAAAGTCAAGTAGAAAGGCTGTGTCAGAAAACGAAACAATAAGTGTGTGCAATGGCCCTGCTATACTTAGGCCTTCACAACTGTATGTAATATTGCACTGCAGATCTGCAAACATTCATATTCACTTTAAAAGGCTGAACTTGCAGACACAGGCTGCAACAGCAAGAATAAAGCAAATCTAAGAATGGGATGAAAAATAAGATATTTTAAACCAGGAGCTGATTTTCTGATTAAATACTTCCACTATATGAGAAGATGCAGCCCTAGCAATGACAGATTAGTAACAAAAAAGTAATGATTTGAGTTGAAGTAGCAGTTTGGTATAGTTGTAATATACCACAACACACTGTCAGTGTTGTGGAATGTGCACAAAGCTTACCTTTATGACCCTGAAACTGAGATACCGCTTATTCAGCATAATGATTTTATATTCGTTGGTGCCATCATCCATCACATGACGCAGAGCAAGGAGGGAGGGAGAATTGGAAAGAACTGCACTCCGCCAGGCAGGGTCCCCTTCGTGTGCTATAACTAGATTTTCTTCATGGGTTGTTATGGCTTCATAAAGGACAGAAGGATCATCATATTCATCTGGAGAAGTGAAGTGATCCTGTTTCCAAGAACACATGATCAGTAAGCTATGATTAACGTTTCAGATATAACTATGTATAAAAATCAAACATTTCACACCTCAAACTCTTGAAAGGCTCAGTGCATTACACAAAGTTGGACATAAAAAATGTCAGATACCTATTAGATATCATTGTTAAAGACTACCTCTTTTCCAACAGATTAGTTCTGTTTGCTTCTTTTAACTTAAACAAAATGATTGGAAGGACCTGTCTATTATTGATTCAAGTAATTTTCTAGTTGAATTTTACACTAGACATATCTATTTATATTTCCTGGAGAAGCATTTCACTTTTAGCTTCTTTGCTTATTCACAATTCTCCAACTGCAAAACACACTTAAGTAAAGAATTGATTATTCACTGAGACTGGATTATATGAAAACAGCAATAGGAAGAAAACCAATAAGGTTTATCTGCATTCTCTGTTTAAAAGTTCACATTAATACTTGATGACAGACCACTTCAGCATCAGATACTACCACACAACTTACATTACTGCCAGTCAAGTAGCAACACAGAATTTACAAGTTCAATTCAGTATCAGGTTACATTACTTTCCATTTAAAAAAAGGCAAAAAGGTTAATAGCTAAATTTCCAACACTGGCTGAAGCCTTGATATGCTACTGCACTCCAAGTGAATAAAATCACCTATTACAGATTAATACAATAACGTTCAGAAAAAAAAAATTATTGTTAAGAGTTATTTGCATTTTTCTCACTTTTCATTCTCTGACTTAATTCAAGCCCATTCTGCATGGTAACCCAAATATACTGAGAACACTTCAGAATAGTACTTCTGCTGGTTTCAACAATGATTTTTTAATTACTCTATTTTGCTACACGTACTCCTAACACACATTCTGCTAAATTCAGGGAGTTTGTGTTACACAAAGGAGTTTATTCAATCACTGTGAGCTTTGGGGGATTTCTAGACCCTGTAAAGAAGGCAAAAAAGAAACTAATTATTATGTAAAAACTGCAACTAAGATTTTCCTACTTACTATGATTTTCAAGCAATCTGCTCTTCTAGAGTACGAGCACTTTTCCCCTCCTCACAGCGTGCAGTACATGCTTTTTGTACTTACTGAGCTTAGTTAATAGATGCAGTGGACAGAATTTGAGATTGTTCATCTCCACCCTCACTTCATTATAAGGACTAACCCTGATTTCAGCTTATTGAAAAGCAACCTTCTCATTCTCACCTGAAACCTTACCGACAGGATCAATGAGTAATGCCTAAGTGTCTGTTATTACAACACATCACAGAAAAAAGAACAAGAAAAACAATTTCCATTGGAGGAGAGGGCTGTGCAGCTTTGAACAGCACGATAACCTTTTAAGCCAATTACATATATGTGGGGAGGGGAAGAGGGAGGGAAAATACCAGAGAGGCTGTTCATAAGGGAATTCTCTAGATGAATATGAAACAGGGCTTGACATGTTCTCTGATCAACATTGGATGTAATTTTCAAGCTCTGAGCATAAACTGCGTTTTCTTTTCCTCTGTATCACCTTCCACATGAACTATAATAAAACAAAGGACAAGACAAAGTATTCCCTCATTTTCAGTTGTCTATCCCTACCACATGCCCTTTTAGTCTCTGCCTCTTTTTTCCTCTCCCAGCTGCTTATTTTTAAAAGAACAAACGCACAGAAATAAAAAGAACTGGAGACATCTTCCTGTGTAACCTCTCACCTGATGTAGCTTAAGTGACATCCGTATTCCAGGAACCACTACCTTCCTCAGCAATTCCATGTCAGCAAAAATCCATTCATCTCTAATTGAAGATATACGGAAGTCACCCTTAAACAGGGCATGCAGGCCATACAAGAAGGATTCCAGGTTACTGTTGAGGGGAAAAAAAAAGATAAAATAAGCCCAAATAACTGATACAAACATATCCACAATTACCATCACTGACAAGAGCAGAAAACACTGAACTGCACAGAAAGGCACACAATTCTTCTCTATAAAGATAACTTACAGGATAAGACAAGGAGAAGAGAACATATGAGTAAGGATGTTTGTGTAAGCAAAGCTTGGACACTAAATGTCCATGTGCACTGAACAGGTAATGAATAAACCATACACGCAACAGACTATTTACATGGACTAAAGTAAATAGGAACACTGTGAGGAATGCCTGACGTTATTCTGAAGATCTTTAACGAGAAAAATTTTCAGGGAATGTAACACCACAAGGGACCAATTAAGGAGGTCCCTTTTTATATGTAGCTTCAATTGTGCATATTTTAGTACAAAATAAAAACGTTGACAACTTCCTTAGGCTTAAAGGCATCGTTTCCTTTTACTAAGCTAACTCAAGAGTGAAAAATCAAACATGGTCTGATCAGTCTTTCGACTGCGTATCTGCAAGAACTTCGGGGGGCAATTGGCTGGTACTTAGAAGAATTAGTTAACAGTTTCCCTGAAAGTGAAGTAGAACAGGTTTTACAGTTGGTACCCAGCTGACCAATAGCTTCCACATCTGATTATGCTTCTTCTATTTTCTTTTTAAACCATCACCTTGTGTATTCCTGAAACATAAAACTCTATTTTACATTGGCTTTCTAAATTAAGTTGAGTCTGTCAGTCTGCAAGATGTTGCCATATGATGACAGAGTTAAGCTGAAGGAAATTTGTACAAAACAACCGCTCGCCACAGAGCCAGAAACTGTGAAACTTATCATAATGGTCTGATCTAACTGCCATCAAGATACACGTGTTCGCATCATAAGAAGCTGTCCTCCTCTTTCCCCTATTTCCATATAGGACACATACTCAGAGCAGGAAACGGAGGTTAATTTTAGAACTCAACCAGTTCTTGTTTTGTTCATCAATTATAACTGGTCCTTACCCACACCAGAATTCACCTTGCACTAGCTTAATAAAACAAAATGCTAAAATTGAAGTTCTCCCTCATTTGCTGTTCTTTGGTTACATTTCACTGGCTATTATAACAAAGACAGGTTACATAGCATATCTGTCCACTTTACGGAAAGATGACATTAAATATTTATTTCTTTTAAGAGGTACTCATCTAATACCTAACCTATGAACCCAGAAGGATTTTGAGGAAAGGAAGTTTACAATATTTTATTACCTTGACATATGATGTGAAGCTGTTCCCAATGCTCTCCGCCCCAAAACACACAGTCCATAACACAATGTCACCAGGGGTGAGTCTTTACTTGAATCCAGTGGCTTGTAATAACAAAAGAAAAAAAAAAGAAATAATATTCAGGTGAACAGAGTAAAGAAATCACCACAGAAAAACCATTCTGCCAGACAGAGTAAAAAGACCTAAACACATACAATGAAACACAAATTCAAGTGCGGGTATGTACCTACCACACCAGTTACTCTTGCTCAGACTTTCAATAACAATTGTTTATTACAAGTTTTGCAAGTACACAGAATACTTGTAAAGGCAGATACACACTATATTTGAAATAAGACACATTGTAAGTTGAACAGATGCATGTACTATTCTTCACAGATACCGTGTATCTTGTCTACAAACTGTTGACGAGCAAATTTGTGGGGTTAAGACAGAAATATTTTTAGTGAATAAAGTGGATTCTTACTTACTGGTTAGGTGTCTATAATTCTGAGTTAACTGAAAACGTCCCTGGACTACAGCTTTATTTGGGGGAAATCCGCCCTCAGCTCAAAGCCAGTAGTAGCTCTATGAGGTATATAATGCCCTAGATAATAGGATCATTCATTTAAGCAATTAAACCTGATTTTCAATACCTACACAAAATATTTCACAAGATCATGACTTGGAGGGAAACAGTTTTCTTCAGCTGTTGTTTGTCATTTGACTGCAGAACGCTTTAAATCTTACACCTGTTATAATGGGCTTCAAATTAATCTTTTACCTCCAAAGTAAAACTGAACTCTGAAGTCTCAGATCCTTCATTAAACACAAATTCCAATTATATTCCTGTCCCTTTAATGTCAATCCATTTCTGCTTATTCTCAAAGGCAACACTAGTTTGACTAGATCACATACATTGTTTTTGTAAACAGTAAGAAGTCAAGGCATTCCTCTACAAACATACTAATGTTTCTATTTAAAAGGTGGAAGGATTTGGAGAGGGGAAAAGGGTCGAATATGGGATGATAATTTTCACAAGCCAACAATTCCAGTGGTCAAAAGGAATGGTATACTAATGCCCACTAAGAAAGAAGTGGTCAGTCTTATAAGCTGGCACAAGGTATTTTTTTCAGGGGGGTTGTTTTGTGGTTTTTTTTTGTTTAAATTCAGGCTGATTTGTAAACACTGACATCTAAGCACAAAACATCAATTTTATAAATACACCCTTTTGTATGTAGATAAATGCCTGACTAAGATTCAACTGATTCATTTGAACTGGTAAATGAAAATTCATTAATGAACACATTAAATCATACACTACTTACAGAATTTAAATTCACGTCTCAAGAGCAGAAGATGAAAACCAGTAAACTATAAATTAATATTTCAATTATAAACCTTTATTCTAAAAGCCAATATTAAACCAGCCTGCAAATCAAACCAACAGGGAAAAAGAAGTGCAACCGTGCTAGAATATCGAATGGCTTTCCTCACATGTTCACACTTACCTTTTCTCTCCGAGAGCAGCAATATTCTATCCAGTTCAAATAGATCATACAGAAACTCTCTCTTGAGATCCCTGCTAGACGGTGGTCATAATCCTCATCGATATTTGGGTTAAATGTTGGGTCTACATCAACATAATTGCGGTCTGTGCACAACCGCAGTCCTTCCTGCATTGTCTCATTAGCTAACCATTCCTCTAGCTTGGGGGATGTTGTGACATAATAGATGATTCCCTGAAACAGTAGTAGTCAAAATATGAGTCAGTATTGCAATAAAAAAAAGTCAATCTCATTTGTTTCAACTCATTCGCATTATTTTCCTGGTAATGAACAAAAATGATACACAATAGCATTTAGTCAGCTCAGGGATGCAAAAAAATTTGCACAGAAGACACGATACAGGTTTGTATACAGCAATATTTTTCAAAGACTGCCAAGATTTCTGAAGCATGCACTGAAGGAATAAGGAAAAGAAAAAAGGATGGGATGCGATTCTGACTGTAATTTTGCAGAAAAACAAATACATACGAATTTTTATTTGGTTAACATGGAGGCTTAGATATTGAATTCCTAAAGAATTCAAATGCTAAATAAAAGACAAGACAGTTTAAGACCCTTGGGTTTTTTTGGGGGGATAGGCCCACAACAACTTGTGTGTATGTTAAGAAGTATCTTGGAAATATTTCAACCTGAAAATTTTCACCTCTCAAAGAGGATAGCTTATGAAAGATTTCAATTAGTAAACTGATTATCTGAAGTGATCCGAGGCCTGGAGTCCTCTTACAACTGCAGGACAAGTTTTATGATTTTTTTTTATTTTTTATTTTTTAAAAAAAACACCAACAAGATGAGTTGGACAACATTTAAAGATCGAAACAGTTTGGCTTTCTTCAAGAGAAACACACTATTTAACTTATTTTCAACACCACTATTAGATTTGGGTAGCAGCTTTCAAGTTTCTACTTCAGCTAGAAAATGCCCTCTCTACTTTCTAGACTATAGGGTCATTGTCCTGCTCATGCACCAGAGTATCAAGTAATCATCAGTACATCAAAGGAGGACAGAGTTTGCTGAAGGTGTTCACACATCTATAACTTGTATCACAGTCTGTGATGCTCATATGCAAGTTCAGGACATTAAGCAGTTCCTAGATGTAATCCAGCACACCTCCCCCCAAGGGCTGTACCAATCAGAATCATACCTTCACATAGTAAGTAGTGAGAATTTTCCGGAGATCAAAGACCTGAAGCATGGAAGCTGCACTGTTGTCAGTGATGCTATAACCCTCCAGAACATACTTTGTCACAAGCACTTCCCAAGCCAGCCAGCGCTGCCCAAAGGCAGCGTTGAAGGAGAGCATGTGAGGAAGGTGGCCTGGTTCACAGCAACAAAAACCTTCATCTTCCTCTACACCTTCAGTGATGGCCTCCACTTCTCGTTGCTGGCAGTAAGTTCCTTAGGAGAAAATAGAGAAAAGACGACAGACTTGAACGCTTTATACGATTGATTTTATGTTGACTTGTGTTTAAAAGTGTTTAGAATCCAATCCCTCTTCAATTATGTTCCTGTAACACCACGGAAACTATCTGCTAATGAACACAAAAGATTTGGTTAGCTTAATTTATCACTCTAGGACGTCATTTTAGTTAGGTGTCTAAGAATCAATTATGGTAGCCATGTTGCACCAAAATGGAAGGAGAGATTTAGCATCAACTCTGTGATAGCAAGCCAGTTTTCCTCGTAAGTGACAGGGGCACAAAGAGGCCCTGCAGCCCACTTTCAAAGCAATTAATTTACAGGAATGAACTGAAGAGAACTCAAGTTTCCAAAGCAGAAGTTCACTTTTTAGTACAGACAGTTAAGGAAGTGTAACACACTCACCTCTGAATTCAAGCCCCCTCAGCTGGAAGGTGACCAAGCCATTTCCTATCTCTATAAGGTGTACTAGTGCATTGAGGTAGTCAGAGGCTAGGATGAAACAGTCCCCAGTACTATAGTTTCCCCAGCGACCCAACAACAAGTCTCCACATAGGCTGTGCTGAAGGGAACGGGTTAAATGTTCATAGAAGATTGAATTCAGGTTATTATCATCTGAACCTGCAGGAAGATTGGATTTGGGTTATTACCTGAATCTGCAGAAAAACATCAAGCTTTAATGTCAATTATCACTTCACATTGAATCCCACAGTTTTCTTAACAGCAATGTTGTTTCAAGGTCATTCCTCACACCCCGGACCCCCTTTTTTAAGGGACAACTACTCTGAATAAGTGACATTTAGTATTTTTGACCAAGTTTCTTCCCTTCTTAGTCCTCCATCTTCCAAATTAGTCTTTCAGTTCCACTCATGCATCTCCCATCAATCTATTCCACATAAAGTGCAAAAGCAGATGAGCACAGAAGAATCTCAGTAATGACTGTTGTACTGATCTCATCACCATGACAGAGACACCCTCAAATAAAGTTTGGCTTTTTTTAATTACTTAGGAAGCATAAAAAGCAAAACAGCTTAACGCATACTATGATTACAATACAGAAGTAAAGCAGACACAAAGGTAAGGGGGAAACAAGGAAAAACTATAGTACAGTCTAAAGCATAAAGCAAGAGAGAGATGATGGAAGAGAAAATAATAGTAGACAGAACGGCTAGGCAGATTTGGAAAAGATCAGAGGGCAAACTGGTCATGAATCCTATAAAAAAAACCTAAGCGTCGTCTACATTTAAAAAACCACCACTCTTCAAAAAAACCCAAAGCTCCCCAAAAAACTCACAATGAAACTCCAAAAAAACCCAACACCAAAAAAAAATCCCACCAAAAAACCCCAAGCCACCACCAAAAAAAAAGCCAGACTAAGAAAGCTACCTGGATTTCGATCAAGCTGGGAAGCCAGTCTTGTATTTGAATGATCCACACGCTTTGTGCTGCAAATAAAATAAAGCATACTTAACAAAACTTATTTCTGTAAGGAAATCTAAGGGAATAAACCACTAACAGAATAAAAATTGTTAAGAAAAAAAATTCCCAGTGCAATAGTTTCAAAAAGTTATTTTAAAATAATACTTTTATATGCCTATTTGCTGCTCTTCTCACATAGAAGTATTTTCTGCCTATAACAGCGTTATGATCCAATACCTAATAAAGTTTGTCCACCTTAGGTAGCCATAGAACAATTTTTAGCTTTAGATGTAAGTATATATATATATTCTTAGATCATAAAGCTTTAGATGTGACAAACAAACCTAAAAACAATTAAGTCAGCACAGCTAACATTCCAGTAGACTTTACTGAAAGGGCAATTTCCAGAAAGTTATTATTTCATTGGCTGAAGTTACAACCTTAACTCTTTAACGTAAGATTTGGAATGTTGTATTTAAGCTGTTCTAGTGCTAGAAGGGAAAAAAAGCAATAAAGCAGTGAAATGAAAAATTAATTCTCCATAAATACCAGAAATATCTGCTCATCTTGCCCTATGCTGTTTGTCTAACATTTCACTGGTCTGATACTCCATCAACAATAATGGACTTTGGAGAAATAAAACACAGGCAGATATAATCTGACACAGAAGCTTTTAAAGCCAATCCCACCTTGACCAAACAAGGTTTACTTTTAAGATTTTTATGTTGAGGTTAGCCAGTTTTAGCTGTGAAATGAATAATAATGAACACAGGTGAAATACAGTTATGAACTGCCCCTCAAAACCTTTTTGTACATAAATTCACTTTCTGATTAAAACTGCACTTTACAATACTATCATTTTTATGTTTAAAAAAAAATTATCAGGATGCCATACTTCTAAGTAGGAATCACTTAAGCTAAAGCAAATGTAGCTAGTATAAAAACAGCTGCTACACTATTTCAGAAACAAGTTCATTGAAAATTTCAGTGCTATAAACAAATTTTCTTCGGAAAAACAGCAGTACTTGGAGGAAAGAAAAACCCAACAAAAAACAAACCAACACATTTAGCCACAGTTACATTATGAAAAAACAAGGACACAAACTTTAAAGGTCTTATTTCACCTACTTGTAGTCTCTTTCCCAGAATTTGACAGGCCTGGCATATGAAGTGATGAATATTGCACTTCCCAGAAAAGGATTCAGTGGAGTAGAGAAGAAAGCTGACACAGCTGCTTGGACAAACAACATTGCAGAATCTGTACGATAACAGAATTAAGGAAGGCAAAGCAACAACTACTTTTTTTTCAAGCATCTGTAATGGTACCTGAAATAGACAGCAACACCAATTAAGAGCAAAACAAGACCTCTAAGAATTTTCATGCAGCTAAGTATCTTTACAGCATCTCAGCAATAAGGGGATTATTTTTGTTTTTGAAAACAAATAGGTGAAAATATGGCACTAAACATGGTGGTCCATTTTCTTTCTTAAAATTCTACAGAGAATACTAACTCAACACTCCATTCAAACCAGTCTACAGAAGCTCAAAATGCAAAACTTAAGAACTAAAACCAGAGTTAGTGACTCTTGAGAAAGTGAATGACTGTCGTAAGAAAAGCTGTGTCATTTTCAGAATGAGATAACTCCTGCTCCATGTTTCTTTTATATTCCTACTCTATCTACTACTGTATAATTCATAGCATTGTAGCAAGGCAGAAAGTGTGTAGTTTTTCATAAATACTTACTAAACAAACATGTTCATTCAGTAGATTTAGCCCATAATACATAATGCATTACAATCCAACATTCAAACGTTGTAAACATGACCTCAGGAAAAAGTTCACATTTTCAAAGGATACGTGGCACAGCAAAGGGCTGGGCAAAAGCATGGAAGGCAGATCCCCATGTGATCTGCCAGGGAGCAATGTAGGTATACACAAATCTCAGTTTATAAAAGAGTTCCCAAAGCTACAGGGAAAAAGGGGAAGAAAAAAAGAGAGAAGAAAAATTTAGTGATTGGGCTGAGAATCAACATGCTTTGCAGCACACAAATATCACGAAGAATTTACTGGTCACACTAGAGTTTTTAATGGTCTACCAGAAGCCTTGAGACTTACAAAAAGGATGTAATACTGAAACAAGTAACATTATACACACTTTATTGCTGTACTAACAGAAACTCACTAGGTGTTTAGAAAGTTACATATGCTTTCACAAGCAAACATAAGTGCTTTGGGAAGAAGTCTTAACTATCTTATAGCATATTGATTACAGCACCAATAGGATTGATGATCTGGAGGAGTAACTATCTGCTAGGACTACCTGTTTTCCCTTTTTGATGACCCGAAACACCTAGAAATAGAGCGTAAAAGTTACCTTGCTGAAGAGTATGGACATGAAGAAGAGATCTAGCAGCATGGTCTCAGTAAAACTTTTGTAATCAAAAGTAAAGAAGAGCACTGTGAAAATAACAGTGACATACTGGCACGTTGGGCTACTGAATGATGAACGCAGTAACTTCAAGCCAGCTATTGTGATCATTAAAGCACCCAACCTGTGTAAGAAAATCACAAAACAGTTACTTATCTGCTGTCTGAAAGGGGTTTAAAGACCACCTAAATGATTGCTGTCATGCAATTACAATCTCTTCAAACTCGAGGTTTAGATTTGGGTTTGCTTTTGGAGTGGGGCTGGGGGGGGAGGGGGCAGGAATGTTGGTTTCTTGGTTTTTTACTCAGTTTTTTTTTTTCTTTTTAAAGGCTACTGTCTAAGTCTTTCTATCAGTATTCTCAACGCAACCAGTGTTCAAGGATTAGCATTATTTGTAAGTCTCACAAAAAAAAGAGGTGAAATATCCTTGCACTCTGAACAGAAACCTGATCTTTATTTAGGTTATCAATATTGAGATGCAAAAGTGCTAGAAGTGCTCTAGATTAGTCAGCAAAAGGATGTTAATGAACACTGGATTATCATTATTTCCTGCACGACTATAGTGCTCCAGCTTACATTGGAGGAACCACAACTTAATTAAACTTACAGTGATATTCTTTTTCAGAGATAGTAACTGACAGATCAAAGGGTTATAAAAATAACATTAAAGTAATGTAGTGGCAATATTCCTCCCAAAGGTCTTGTAGTGACAAGAGTAATGAACCCAAAGCAAGAACTTAGTAGATCCAGGGATTATTACACTTTCTAAAATAACAAACCCGCACCCAAAAAAATCCAACAACACCTCTCCCCTCCCCCAAATACATGTTCCACTTTGTTTCAAGAGTTATTTTCTCTACAACACGTCTGTTCTAAATCAATAAAACTTCAAATCTAAAGAAGCCACCTGGCCACTGTTCTTGGATGCAAAAAATGCAGGGCCTACCACTGAACTCTGCTTGCTGACACAGTTGGATACACTGCTCGAGGAATTACAATAAAGGCTCAATTTAAGAGGCAGTGTGCAATTCCATCTGGATACAGATTATACTTAGGGGCTGGAAGGCCCGGGGAACTCCTTGATGAGAGCAGAAAGCTGTATAGGGGCTGCAAGCTGGCACACCAACTCAGGGAACATTACACGTGACAAAATACCAGAACGTATTATCCTTATCTTGAACTTCCAGTTTAGATAATCATATTTTAGACTCTGAAGATCAACAAGGAGATTCTGATATCACGCTACTAGACAACTCTGCAGCCTGCAATCTTTACAGTATATGCTATGAACGGAATGATTTATCTTTGTGTGGGTTCCTAGTTTAACACTGTAATAATACTCCATTCAGTTTAAGTCAGCAAAGTGACTTGCTTCTACAAAAACTTTCAAATAGAGAAAAACTTAATTTATTCCTTGCCTTAGTTTTAAGGCAATAGCATTAACTGTCTTCCCATTGAGGCCAGAACTCACTATTTAATTTTGCACCACAGTAGACATACTCAGATTACTTGATAACCTTTTCTACTTACTCAGTATCCAGTTTCTTTGGACTAGCAATATTCTTAGCGCTGCTACTAAGCTCGTTGAGGACTATCAGTGGATAGATAACATTCTTCTCTACAAAGAGGAGCCAAATGTGAAGTTTCTCAAACCACATAACATGTGCAGCATCTATCAAGATATATTAAAAAGAAGAAATCAGATTGCACCATCAAATCAAACTCAGCTAACAGAATAAAGATTGTTGATCCAAGTAATTTATGGAGCCAAACACTAACTGTATTCTTACACCAGACTGTACTCGTATCAGCTGGATAGTTTTCTGGTATAGTGCTGTATTTTGGATTTAGGATGAGAATAATGTTGATAACTCACTAATGTTTTAGTTGTTGCTAAGCAGTCAAGGACTTTTCAGCTTCTCATACTGGCCTGCCAAGAAGGTGGCAGGGGGCCCCCATCAAGCTGGGAGGGGGGCACAGCCAGGACAGCTGACCGCAAGTGACCAAAGGGTATTCCATACCATAAGATGTCATGCTCAGGACATATAGCTGGGGGAATAAGGAAGGGGGAACGATGACGTTCAGAGTTAGGGCATTTTGTCTTTCCAAGTAACCATTACCCGTGACTGAGCCTGCTTTCCTGAAGACAGCTGAACACCTGCCTGTCGATGGGAAGCACTGAACAAATCCCCTTTTTTGCTGTGCTCACATGTGAGGCTTTTGCTCTACTTAAACTGTCTTTATCTCAACCCACCAGTATTCTCACTTTAACACTTCTGATTCTCTCCCCCATCCCACTGGAGGAACACACACACACACACGACACCGGGATAAGGGAGCAGCTGTATGGTCCTAGCTGCTGCCTGGGGTTAAACCATGACACGGATTTTCATAGTCTTATCTACCTGAAATAAAGAGAAGCTCCTTCTAAGCTACTGTTGGTAGCCCCAGTAGAGTTTTTGCACTGTTACACATCTATACAAAATGTATTACAGTATAACAGTTTGCAAGCTACTTGCTTACTGCATGTGGCAGGAAAAACTGGGTTGCCACCTCTTCAATAATTCCAACATTGATATTGATGAAGCTGTTTGACATTATGCATTTTACCTCATGCAAAAGGATGTTTTCCAACCATATTTGAACCAAGAGATTTCTGGTTTATGACTCTACAATATAGAAGAGCATATGTAACCTAGCAACACAAATGTCAGACTTAAGAACTTCTTTTAAACTCCTACAATTAACTGCAAAATATAACAGAATTGCTATTTTTTAAAATTAATGCAAATTAAGATAATGAGAAAATGTGTTTTACACAGCAGTACAAATATAGGCTGGAAGAGCTTACAGCAAAAGTTATGTTAAACATTGCTGCATACATAAAGGGTTAAAGGTATACGTGAAAGAGACTAGAAAAAGGCCCATCGCTCTTCATTGCTATGAATGACTGCAAGTGCCTAGATGAGCCCCAGCAAAAACTGAAGTTCCTTTTCTACAACAGAAGCCATAAGGACAATCAGTCATTGACACAGCATGAACACTCTTTAAGTTACAGGGACCAAACTGGGAGATGCTACAAACTTATATTTAACATTACTGGATATGACTCATCTTTCCCAAACACACCACTGCATATGGAAATAACAAAGTCAGGTATCAGCAAAGGGGCATCAACTGTAGCTTCTCTAGTTTCGTAGATTAAAAGTCTAAGGCACACAACTCACTTTTCACTTCTTCCTCCAAATAGAGTTTGGCATCATATTACAATTACTATTCATATTTATCCATCTTTACACCCCATCATTAAAAAAAAAGCCCACAATTTAGACATCAGTGAAAAGACCATACTGCATAGCTGCTACAAAGGTAGGAGGTTTGTGAATCAATTCTGATAATTCTCTGCTCCTGAAAGCAGCAGAACGGTAATTTTCTTTCCGTTACTGTCTTACCTTGAAAACTAACTGAATAGAAAAAAACAAAATAGGTTCAGTTGTTTCTAAGTCATTTTTATACAAATTTCTTAAGTCTGCTGTTAACAATAAAAATGTTCCAACAGTGGTGACCCCACAATCTACTGCCACATTTACCCAAAATGGAAAACTGATCAGCAGTATAACTAACTTCATATTTTCCGCAGCTTCCAGGGAAAGAGTTCATGGAAATGTAGACTTTAACACAAGGTGCAAGTCCATGTCCATGCAGATCAACTAGCAAGACTGGTCCCTTAGTGTGTTCTTCCATTAGCAGGCCACTTGCACTACTTTCTGTTGTTAAACATGCCAACAATACCATTAAGAATCAAATCCGTGCCAAGATGAAATCTCCGACAGCATTCACCATACCTAAGCCTCCAAAACATTTGAAAACTTACTACCTTGAAGAAATACCTAAACACACTCTACCTTCATAAAAAAAATTATTAGAGAAATCATTAGCACAAACTGTGCAACTTAAGATTGAAGATTGTGCTTTAATGGAACTGCTCTGAGATAATGTTAGCACATGTAGTATTTTATCATCATCACTTAAGAAAAACAGTGTGTCATGAAACCAAAGCATGAGGAACTGAGAAAGACTTACATTTCTACATTAGACATCATTAAATACTCCAGTAGTGAGAATAATAAAGACAAGAGAGAGTGTATCAATAGGTAACACAAGTTGGTCAGCAACTTGTTCAAAAAAAGTTCAAAAGTGTCATGAATGATACTTACTTCGGACTTCAAACTGATAGTATTCCTTGGTTTTCAGCAGCGGGTGAGAAAAGCAATGCCAAGGAAGTTGCTTTCGGAGTTGAGGCAGAACGTAATGGGTCACAAAGCCTACCGTACCCACCAATGCATAGAGAACATAACTTAAAATAGGCTAAAAAGAAGAATTGAAGAAATTAAGGTTTGTGGTTTATAAACAAAATCATACACTAACAATGTAATAATATCTTTTCCAACATCTAGGCAGGTTCTCCTGTAATAGTAAGTTGGGAATGTATTTCTTAATGAGAAGCTGTACTACCAACTTAAAGATCAAACGAGAAATGCTTGTGAGAGAATAAACCATCTATTTCTAACCTATTTTCACAAGTTGAGAAGTATTTTTGAAGTAAAAATAGTACACCAATCTTCCTTCATAGTCCATTCCTTCTGACCCATCTGCACTTCATTTTACAAATGATAAAGCCATTATCCTCTAAAGGCTGAACCCAATTTACATTTTAATCTGCTGGATAAAAGGACATATAAGCGGAAGGAATAACAAATCACAAATCTTATATTCTCTTGAGAATAAGGTGAATGAGAAGCCTCCCACCAAGACCAAACTCTTTCACAGAAGTCACAAAATACTACTATACTAACATGGTATGAAGATTGGATTTCACAGTAACGCTCTCTACACATTAAAATTTTCTTTAAATTTTCTAAATGTGTCATAGCAAAATTAGGATTGCATTACCTTGTTATAAGCTCTTGATTCAGAAATTCTGTGAAGCCTAAGCATATTGGACTAGACATCTGGTAAAGAGCATACAGCCAAGTTTCTCAAATGTGGGAGAAAGTAACATTTGGGAGGAGTGCTGAAGCCCAGCCATACAATTGAATAGATACTTTGCTTAGAAAAAGCTAATATACCCACTTAAGTAGGAAATTACACCTGAAAACCTGATGCTACCTAAATACACGTTTTTTAAAATTAGTTTCTCACTTTAACTGTAGTCAGCAGCGGGAGGGTAAAATCTGTCTAAAATACATGCAAGAAACTTTCATTTGCCTGACATAAGGCTGTTCATAAGCTAACCAATGGTTCATTACAGAAATACCAAATTAAGAAATTCAGTAACTGCAACTCTTTAGGCAAACACTTTTACTTAAACAAATTTAAGCACAGGATCTGGTGTCATGTCATCATCATCAAGTAGGAATCATATATACACATTAAGAGTATCTGAAGCAGTAATATTAGCTAGACCAATAAGTAAAAAACTTGAAACTCAAAGGCTCTTAGAAGTCCTGTAAATAAGCATTCCAGTAAAGGGGAACTCCCCTATACTACAGTCTACAAACAGCCACGCGAGCATGCAATTGCTGAGTCAAGGTTCGTCCTCTCAATCTTTAAGAATCAAACCTTTTAAATTTTTCTTTTTTTAGAAAAAGTTTCATTTTTTCTTACTCCAAAATGATTCTGACACTCTAACTGAGACAGAGGAAGCAAAAGAGGGTATTTTCTGTCAGAGACTAAAATAAAAATCCAAACTATAAGAAAAAACTAGGAAAGAGCAGGGGAAGAAGAGTTTTTGAGCACATAAACTGGAACATGAACATCTTTGGTCATGTACTTGTCACACTATATATTTAAAGACCATCAGGAGACCCAGTGCACTACCAGAATAAGCGTTATATCACATTACAGTATTTGCATATAAAAGACATGATGGAACACCTTACCTGTAAAACTGTAAATACTGTACTGACGTGAATTGCAAAATAGAGTACACCAATGACTATACACACAATCAGGTCAGATTGCAATCGTTCACTCTGGGGAGTCAAAACAAAATAATTTTAGAAAATACCACTTTTGGTTGTCCTCTTCAGATTCTTACTGCCATCAGCAGTAACACAGTAACTGACTAAAGATTTTCAAATTATGCTACTGTTAATTACTTCCATTGAAGTTATCAGAAATTTCACAATATAAATCTTACCACTAAAAGCATTAGTCCAAATGAGTTAAGTGGAAAGATGCATACCCAAAG
This sequence comes from Pluvialis apricaria, assembly GCA_017639485.1. NCBI lineage: Eukaryota > Metazoa > Chordata > Aves > Charadriiformes > Charadriidae > Pluvialis > Pluvialis apricaria. The sequence goes on along the minus strand of CM030012.1, from coordinate 40,629,216 downwards.
TGGGACAGGAGAAGTTAATATACCCAATATATTATCTATCTTTCTCATTCTGAACTGCGAGGGGTATAAGGACCCCACTATAACACTGACAAAAGAGCTGGAAGGGCTAACCAAATTCCCCATTTACAGTCTAAGAATTGCTTAGACTATGGGGCAATTAAGAGCTCTGGAAGACAGCTGCCTAGACAGAGCCAAGGACCAGGTGAAACAACCAGCCGCTTTAACCCTTCTTCCCCCCTCCTTTGCAGAAGGGTAAAGGATAGCTTTGATGAATGCTGACGAATGAGTTTGAATTTTCTGTTACCTCTAAAAAATGAAGACAAGCTGTTGGTAACAGGCAAAAAATAACTAAATGAGTAATGCCAGACTCAGTCACAAGGGGGCAATACGTACTTAGGGCCTCAACAACTCGGAGTTTTCAAATTCAGACCTGTTCCCGCTCTGTAAATAGAGTATTAGTATCTTCAGCCCAGAAAATCATTCAAGAATAAACTACTCCAAAATCGGCCAAATAATTACACACAGCAATTACTGCTGTCTTAACTTCTTGGGATACAATTTTTTTTTTTTTTAAATCTGCAAGCCCTGATTTAAAAAACACTAAAAGAAAGAATACATCATCCTTATCTCCCCTGCTGCTTGGTGACTAACACCACAGTTTGAGAGCTAAAGAGGAGCTTGCAGGTCCTGTAGTCATTCTCTCCTTTTAAGCGTCAAAAGAACCGCAGTTTCTCTGCTCTGAATATTTACTTGCAGTGTCCACACACTGCACCTTGTCATGCTTGTGCCTGCTGTACTAGCAGAAACATATCTATACTGTTACTCCTCCAGCCAAGCCCTACACAAGGTTAAATGAATGTTCAACCTTCTTTTGTACAAGTTAAACATACTAAGCTTCTTAAGTCTTTTACTTACTGCTCCACTGTGCAAAAAAGAATAATGTTTAAATATTACTACTTTCATAAATATTTAGAGTGAATTTGTACAAATAATTCAAAGTATGTGCTGAAGTAAATGGAACAGTTACATCTGCTCCTCAAAACAAACAAACCACCCACAAAAAAAACACACAACACTTTCATAATTTTTATTTTCTGCTTCTGGAACAGCATGCACAAAAGCTCTTGCTTACAATTACTAGAAATACTGAGTTAATATAGTTTTGCCACTGTTAACTCTTTCCCGCTAACTTCTGCACAAAAGCAAGTATCATTTACTACCATCAATATAAGCTAGAAAAAACCCTCAATGATACTTCGCTAAATTCACACTAGGGAATTTCAGTTCTCTCACATGCCTCCTAATAACTTAAATCGCAATATAAGCATTATACTCTTAGTGTAGTACATGAGTTCATCTGCAGATTTAAAGGAAACACTCTGATATCCATTCTAATCAACACCTCAACACCATGGTAATTAACAAGTAATAGTGGGCCAAGTAAGATCCGGATTGATGCTACACAAAACAACATAAGGCATTAGACTAAATTAAAAGAAAACTAAAAAGACCACTTACCACAGAATTTCTAAGCTTTTCAGGTAAAGGATCTTTTACTTCAGACAGAGGATCCTCAGGGTTTTTGTCTTCAGAATTAGGAAAAAATTTTGATTGCACTAAAGAGCTTAAATAGAAATACAAAAGAGAACCCACTGAAAAGCATGTATTGTTCTACATGGTTTTATAGGAATAACAAAGGCAAAAGTTGTATTACAAGTTGATTACAAGAAAAAATAATCCTGGCATATCAGTGCTTTCACATGGCTGAACAAATTTACGAAGATGAGATCTCAACTTTATAAAAGAATTAAGTCCTCCGGTTGCACACAATCACCACCATGCAAGACAAGTCGCCAGATAGTGTTCAAACAGCAGTTTCTCCAGTACCAACAGGAGTAACTGAACAATTTTAAGTGGGGTTCTTAGTACTCACGAAACAAAACTTTAGTTCATAAATAACTGAACAGAAATGTAACTTGGTGCAAAGCTTAGAAGTGATCTATTTGTCAATACCAATTAGAAAACCAAGAACTCCTTGGTTTAATTCAAACTTCAAAAGTAACCAAAAAAAGCCTACACTACCCTGACTAATTCATGAATTAGCCATGCTGACCAAACTACTAAATTCTTAGCAGACCTTGCTGGTAAAGCCCCAAACAACTTGTACCTAAGCTTTCAGAAGAACATATGCAGCACTGCTAGCCATACCTAAGCATCTCAACTCCCTAATGTGATTTTTCTTACAATACCCGTTGTAGTACAGAAATATGTATTACTTGATTTTATGGACAGGAAGCTCACTACACAATGAGCCCTAGATCTTCAAAGGCAATTACATATTGCAGTGCTTAACTGTGCCACATCTGGCTAAATAGGTGAACTTGCAGGTCAAATATAAGCTTCCAGGCTACAGTACTTGGAAAGAACAAAAGAACAGGTATCTAGGGACAATGACCTCATACCAACTGAGTAAAGTCATCTGAACTAAGCATAACAGGACAAGGTTTAGTTCCTAACCCAAAGATAAGAATTTTCCTTCTGTGTGATCACTCACAAATCATTAATCGCCCTGTTCACAGAAGAGGCCCCTCACTATCTACCCCAGACTACTGCTTATCAAATTCATCCAATATTATGGCTAAATTTAAATCCATGTTCAAGCTCTGACTAACCCAGGTTTGTGACTGAGCCTCTATTGGCTATTCTGTGGGAGGTGTTTCTCCTACTGGAACTACTTTGTTTTGCACACATAATTATTAACTGAATCAGAAATACTCTCGTCATCAGATCAATACTCCAACTCAGAATAGCGACACAGATACATGTTTCCCCATGCTACACAGGCATGCTCATCACAAAAACAGATCCTTATTGTTTTGCACCTGAGGTGAAATCACTTGAACAAGCACTTTGAGCATACATTCAAGATAAGAACACAGTAACGAATTAAGTGAGAGAAACTGTTCGAAAATCCACATGTGGGCTTCAGCTTAAATGAGTGCTTCGAGCACCTCTTTAAATACAGAACAGGTACAGGCTGTTCAGCACAAACACCAGCAGAAAGATGACACCTGACTGGCAGGAGAATATCAGCAGGCCATTAAATCAATTTTTGGCATGTAAGTGATTTGCCAGAAGTCACAACAAAAGGTTGTCATTAGGGGAAGAACTAGGTGCAAAATTTGAGAATTTCTCTCCAACTACTGAACGAATATCATACTATATCTGATAATGCTGGTGACTACCACTTAAAGCAGTACTAATATCTAACATTATAAATCGTGTTCCCTTGCCATTTGCTTCTTCCTTGGGGAAGGGACACAAACTGAGTCACTTACAAAAGTACAGAAGGGTCACTACTTTGTCTGCTGAGATGATACGATATTGCCACTAACAAACCACAAAATATGGAGAAGAGAACTGGTATATGCTGCCCATCCCAAGAATCCTAGAAACAGAAAAGAGACAAAGTATACATAACATTTATCTGACATATGAGAATTATGTATATCGTAGTAAGATAATGGAAACATAACTACAATTCCACAAAAATGAAACAGGACTTTTAGTACAAAAATCCTGTTCAATATTTTCTTATGTCTAACTGTAGATCAGAAACTCTAACAGAGCGCACATCCCTTAAACCCACACCAGTCATCTGTGTTCATAACCCTTATGAAGAATTTCCTGCATTCCTTGAGACCACAGGTTCTTAGTCACTTCTTAATTTTGGAAGTAACGTATGTTTTTACTCAGATTTCTTTTTCTTCTAATGTGCTGAACTCAGATTAAACCAGTGGTTTTGGTTTTGATTTCATGATCTCTATTGGATCTGCAGAGATGAGACAGTGGTTCTTTGCTAACATTTGTTTATCTTCAACAGATGTGTTTACAAAAGGCTAATAGACAAATGTACAAATTCACAGACAGCTAATGACATTCTGCGGGTGATGGCATCATGGGAGTATTTCCTCTAGCAACTTTTTACTCTGTGATGGAGTGGAAAAAGCCTATCAGCTCTAAGTTGGAAGGCACACATGCTACTATTACTTGTGAACTGAAAGCATTTGATTATCAACACACACCTGAAACCAAACAGAACCAACACCACAGTGTTTTCAAACAGAATGGCATTTCAAGCAAGGAAAAGCTCTTGGTTTTGGGTGGGTTTTTTCACCCCCTTTGCCAGCTAACTCTACCTTTTAGACAGGCACACATCTCGCTTCAACACTACAAACTGCTTCCCGCTTTCTTTTCAAATAAAAATTAATTTCAAGAGACTTTCTGATTGGCAGCATTGAAAAAAATACTCACATGAGCCATTTTGAGAGGTTAACAAATCAGCACATGAAGATTGTGCTAGAAAACAACCACTTACATGATTTTTTTTTCAAGAATCAACGTAGAATGGAACTGACTGTGTCATGTGGTTTCAGCCAACAAAATAGCCTGTTAGTGCAGGCACAAATCAAACCTTTTAAAAGCAAAAAGCCTGCTTTGTTCCTGCATTGCATCTCCTTTATTGATATCACAGCTGAGCAAGTATAAAACCCTACCAAATCAGACTAATATTTCTAATTCACTTTCTGCATATTTAAGTATCTAAGATACAAGGAAGCAGAGAACAAAACCCAAAACATGGATGTATGCTGTACGCTCACCTTCAGGGCACCATAGCACAGTCCATACAACAAGGCTACTGCCACAATACTACAGATAAAACTGTAAAGTGCTGCAAGCAGGCTTGTGGTAGCTGAATATGACAGAAAACAAAGAAAAATTAAACCGTGCTATGTAATTAGATTAGAATACAAAATATTTCAGATTTTTCAAGAAAGATATCAGTCCCCTACTTGCAAAACCTCTCTGATATAAAAAGAAAATCCAACCCACAGCAACTACTTGTATTTCCCCTCTACAAATGATTTTTAAAGAGCAATTTATGTGGCTTTATTTACCTCCTCATTTATTCAACAGCATTACCATGGGAATGGTTAACAATTGCAACAGAAATCAGTTGAGGAAGAAAGTATACTTTTTGACAGATTTACTAGGACAGTAATTCTATTTCTCAATCCATCAGAAAACCTTCAGCCTTTTTACGAATACAATTAGTATTCTATGTTTAGAGGGTAGGAATACTAATAGTGCAATCACTACATTTTTTAACTAGCGTACTAATCTGATGGTTGCTCCTAACCTAATGCTTTTGCCACTGACAAAAAAACCACCAACACTCACCATTGCCACCAAAGACATGAATATCCAGCTGTTCACAGAGATACATCACAAATGTATTCACCTGAGGCAGAAGACCAATGAAGAATACTATAGGGAAACATAGTGTAAACACTACGGAGGAAAAAAATAGTTAAAAAAGAAGAGGTGAATATGAAAAATATAGCATGGTAATGTACTCTTCAGTTTAAATTCTAGGGTATCACACACCCCATTTAACTCAACATTACCGAAGCACTTCTATTACTTCTAAGGAAAACATCCATTATGTAAATCTCTACTTCAATGACTCAAAACTGAATATAGAGGTTACACAGACCAATAGTGAGAAGATTTCTTGTAATGCTGTTTTAATCGCTGTAGAAATGGACACAGGCCAATTCAGACTTTTCATTTTTATTTAGCAAAGATCAGACAAGAGTGTTTTCAGATTAGAAGATTTGTAAATTTTCACTCATTGTAAATAAGGCTTACCCGAGCCTAACTTCCTGTTCAGAGTTACAGGAGCAAGCTAACACCAGCCACACTGATCTAAGAGAGGCCAAGAATTTCACCTCTGGGGTTTCTGCCACTAATAATGTCTGACAATTTCACTCATTTTCCCACATTACTTCTGAAAAGTTCTGATCCTAAATGACTTTTCTTTTAACAGTTTATACGGTTACCCATTTTCGTTAAAACCTCTGCAAATTACAGGACTTCAGAATGCAAATATAAACAAATGCCACTTAATACAGGGAATGTTATGTCCCAAATTGTACATATAATTTACTTTCCATCTTAAGGAATAAAAGATGCAGAAACAAAAATCTTTTACACAACTGTTAAGTAGTTCAGATACAGTTCACAAGAAGCAGCACGTGATAAACTCTAGGTTCTGAGGGACAGAAGGATCAAACCATGAAATAACCCTAGCAGAAAAAATCTGACCCTTTAGGGAGGATTTTCTATAACCTTATTGACTTGTAGTTTCAGTGACCAATATAAGAAACCAATGTTACATTATCCTGTAAAGAATCACAAGTTTCAATTTGAAGTTTCTAACTTTATATCCACAGAATAGTTGGATACTAAAGGATATCACATCAGAAATATCTATGGTGAGGACAGGTACTGAGAACCTGATTTCTTCCCCTACTTACTCCTTAGTAAAGTTAAATAACTAAATGTTGTTTAAAGACCTGTAAGTTCAGCGCTTGGGAAAAAACATTGAGTTCTGCATCCTTTTACAGATACAAATTTGGAAATATAAGACTAAGTACCAGCTACTCCAGACCTGAAGAAAATATTTTTCAGAATTCTCAAGTCAAACCTTTATCTCAAATCATTACTCAAGGAAGCCTACATAGGAGGCAAATAAAGTGCTCCCTCACTAACAGGTAGTTGTTTTATGAAGGCCTGTAAGTTGAACTATCTTAGGTCCACTGAAAACAAAATTACAAAAATAGATCTGGGAATACAAAGTTTATAAAGAGTAGTCCAGCAAAAAAACAACAATGCTGATGGCTTTTAAAGGCCATAACAGAATTGCTCTCTAATGCGGTTCACCTAGGTCAAAAGAGGAAATAATTGTTATAAATGTGGAGCAGATTTAGATCAATTGATCAAGTCCAATAGGTGAGACAAAAAAAATAAATAATGAAAAATTTATACCAGTCCTCACTTGTCTGTTGGCAAAGACCCAGTAATTCCGCTATCTAAACACAAAGTTTGCCTTGCCCTGCACCTGTGTTGTTCCAGTAGCTACACCTGGGAATGGGAAAAAAGGCAGCTGAGATTTTTTACTTTGTGCTAACAAAGTAGGTTTGCTGGCAGCCAGCTTGCTTTGCCACACATACAAAGCTTTTTGAAACACGGTTTCAGCAACATTAAGAGTTGCTCCAAGGGCGAGAGGGGGACAGGGAGAGGTAGCAGGTTTTTATGTTGGTTTGGTTTTTTTAAGAAGCAAGAGCTGTTCTGTCAATCTGATTAATTATTTTTATTGGTAGAACTGCTCAGAAATATAAACTGCATGAGCTGATGCAAGATACCCAAGAACAGTAAATCATAAGGATCAAAAAGCATTCTGAACTCTTGAACTAAGAAGTTTTAAAGGTTAATCCCAAAATGGACATGGCCTAGTGAAGATGCCAGCATGTCTTTTTAGAACTGGAAAAGACTCTTATGTACTTTCACAAAGTAGGTCACTTTCACAATACAACACACCACCTACATATACATTTATGTATTACCTTATGGGAATACGGATATATGTTATGGCAATGACTCAAGGTGACAGGAAAAAAGGGAAGAAAAGACTTCTGAAATTGACGGAGCATAAAGAAGGGGAAATGAAGCAAGTTTTATATCTTGAATGAGTCAAAAGTATCTGCTGTCTTAACTTCAGTATGCCAGTGCATGAATAGATACATAGGAATCTGTTGAAAAGCACCTTTGGAAATGCCTGGAGAATACTTTGTTCATAAGTGGCTTAGACCTTTTCCCTCAGGACATTTAAATTTAAATACAGATTTATTACCAGAAAGTTGAAAGGGGAAACAGAATGAGGTATGAAGTTCAGGAACACGTTCCTAAAATCAAGTAATAAAAACTAACTCCCCAAATGCCCAAGTCAATAATTCTTATTAATCAACAAAAAGTCTAAAATAAACTAAAATTTAAAAAAAAAAAAAAAGAAGAATCAAAACGAAGACCAAGTTTTAATTTTTCTTGGACAGCAGACCGTCCAAGAGCTAGAGGCATGCACTCATAACATTTAACTGCTCTGGTCTTTCACGCCCAGGTGTTTTGGTACAACTGAGGACCAAGTGTGTTCAATACAGATGAATTCTTACAGGTTTCCTTCCCCCTCCAAAGAGGTGATCCAGAGAGGATCAACAAAATAACTTTGCTCCACTAAAGAATATGCACAAAGTTTCCATGACAAGATGGTGTTCAAATGTTTACATTCTCTTTCTCCTTTCTTCTGGCTCTGCCTGAGATTACATAGCTGTTACTATTTTCAATAAATTTTGTAAGTAAACAGGTTTGTTGGTTTTGGGGTTGGGTTTTTTTGTTCAGTTTTTTTTTTGGGTTGCATTCTTTTGAGGGTGGGGATGTTAAATACCAGCAGTATTGTGAATGCACTGTGTTGTTCAGAATACAGTTGAAGTACCCCATACAGCCCAAAATTACATTTTTGGTATCGCTGATAGGCCTGTTTTGAGAAGATACATGTTAAATAAGATTTAATCTGTCTATAATGTTTTTTTAAAGTGTGTCTAATGTTCTACTTGATTGCAAAACCAAATAACCTGATTTAAGAGAAATCCTACTCATTCGCCACAAGCCCCTCTACAGCGTATAAGAGAGTCCAAATCAAAATGTTTCTTTAACTACTGAGCAGCTATGTCCAAGCATATCCAGGTCCAAGTAAAGAAGAAAGAACAGAATGTTCAGGGATACTAAGATACTACATAATTAAAAAGCTTTTTTTTTCCTATGATGCCATATTACTTGACAGCTCTGCAGTTTGTTACAGCAAAGCTACAGAAGGGGGGAATTTTCCCATAAACTTCAGCAAAGATAAAACCACTCTTTCCAAAGGAAACTCAATGAACTGCATGTAGAAGGTGATGTTGCAACTGTGTCATTACAAGACGCAGAGTGGGGAAAAAAAAAAGTTTCTCTGTGGTGACACAAACGATTCAAATCCATGAAAAAGCCACTCACCTATAACTAAGTCCCTGGCTGACAGCAGCAGCAATGGGTTGGTGAAAGCCATTCCATACAACCTGAATCTTGTTGTAGATATGTTTCTGCTGCCATAATCCAACAGCCAAATAAGACCACAACATAAACAGAAATATACAGGCCTACTATAGGCTATGATACGATTATGACCCTGTTTAAAAAAAATTAAAAAATGAACATTTGTTTCGTTATTAGCAGAAAAAGTAACTGTTACTCTTCTGTTATAGGTCATTTCAGAACCAAAATTAATCATTGTTCATCAACTGATGTACTGTCACCTCAGCACGTCCTTAAGTTTTGTTCATGAAGTCTTTAATGCATTGCCGTGCAGTGATATAAGTCTTTTTCTGGGGCTTTATAACAACAGTTAGAGTAAGCTAGGCTAAGCTATATTCACCCTTATTCTCTGCTAAGTTTTAAAATGTTTCTTGCAATGCCAGAGAAACTTTGACTAGGCTACATAAGCAAGAGAAAAATATATTAGTTCTTAACAAAAAGCAATTAAAGTTTATTACTCAAATACTGCTTGCACTGGGGAAAAAAAATAAAATCTGCATTTGTACATTCATTAAAACACACAACTTATTACCTAAAATAATATGAATGAGTTGCTGCAGAGAAATAATGCTTTTTCATATCTTATTTAGGAAATAACAAAAATATTTTGTCTTGGCAATGCAGCAGATGCACAACAGAATATAAACATATTGTGCAACAGTAGCACATTAACATTTCCATGCTCAAATGTTAATGCTCACTAGAGCATTGCATACTCAGCTTAATAGAGTGAAAAAATAAGGCTGTGTGTGCTCTGGGACAACTGAATGATCTACAAGACCAGAATAGAACATCAAAGCTGTGTCAGTTCATACCAGCATAGTAAATTAAAACATTAAGAATACTTTTCACTATAATCACTTGAATACTAAAGATTCATCAAAAAACCTTTCATGATATAGCTCTATAGCAAAAGCTAGGCTTAAAACAGGGAGGATGTGATTTGATAAATACAAAGTGTATGGGGGAGGGGGAAACAGCATCAGTATCAGTTCCCTTCTCTCACAGTAAGACAACATAAGCCTCTTGTGCCTTATGAGAAGGTACCTAAGAAAAAGATCAAACCAAAAAGATCAATTCTATGTGGAAGTTCTACATCTGCAGGGTTAGTACAGTGGCACATGCCCATGACTTACATGTCGAGGGGAAGAAGAATCTGGCTGAACGCTCTGAAACCAAAATGGAAAGAGGAAAGTTATCCAAACTACAGATAAGTGTGTTTACCTCCCTGCCCACGCATTTTCCTGATTAAAGTTTTTAATAATATCTACAATTAGTTTTACAATTGTCAAGCCACTCTACAGCTTTTAAATAGCACAACACATTAAATCATAAAACCTGTTCAGACTATGTCTATAGCCAAAGTTTAAAAAACAAAACAAGTGTTTAGAACTTTTATGTTTTTTTAAACACAAAATGTGTTATGCACTTCAATTGTAAATCTACTTTCTACCCTAGTAGTCTAATCATAAGGAAATAATCATTCTTAAATTACAAAAATACCATGAACAATTTTCTAATAGAACTAAGATTCTGATTAAAAATATGCTTTCATATAATTACTTAATATGAATGCATTGAGATGCATCCACTAAAAAAACCCAAATCAATAAAACTTCAAGTTTAGGTTGTAGGCTGTTTTCACCCAGTAAGAACACACTCCTTGTTGGGAAAACAAGAAGTGCGTGAGAACAACAAATAAAAGAGTGTTTAACAAACATTCACTAGAACCATTCTAGTGAAGTGACCTTGTATGACCATCTATCAAACTTTCCACGAAGCTGAAGTTTACTCATTTCTTTTTAAATGGTAAACATGCGTTTTTTTTCCTTAAAGCTCTAACCTGCAACACTCAACCGAAGTTATTTCTATTGTTTATAGGAAGTGAAGATAGAAATTAAAATACCTTCAACAGCGAGTACTGACAACTGGCTATTACCAGGCAGAACTGGAAGACCCAAATATCCTTGAAAAAGCCCTCTATAAGAAGTACAGAGCCCAGAAATGCAACTAGAATAGCTAGGATGACAGCTAACACGTTTTCAAGGATCTCACGATTCCTGTATTAGAGGGAGAGAAAAAAAAAAACAAAAACAAAAAAGAAAGATAGAATTAAAAGCTAACTATGTCTAGAAAAAGCTGCAAGGGAACAGTTAGGGTCAGATGTTAACAAGAGTTACGCTTCTGGTAGCAAAGTAGTTAATAGATTTGAACTTGCATAGACTATACTAGCACACTGTCTTTTAGCAAAGCTAGGAGCTACCAGGATTTCAACGATAGCCAAAAGCAATTAGTATCTTATGGAATTGAACTTTAAACAGCAGAAGATAACTTCAGCAGATAACTTCAGCAATAATTCAAATGCTCAACCAGAAGCATGGTCTGTAACATAAATCTATATTCAAGGCCCACACAGGACAATTACAAGCCTGTGAAAAATACATGCACGATAGGTTATCTATATATAATCTGTCATTCATGATTTTGCAATGAAGAAACTAAAAATCCTCTCACTTGACTAAGATACACCAAGTGAAATATATGATATTGGTAGCGCTTAGGAACAGAATTGATAGTATTTCTGCCTGGACAAAAATCACTACTGTGTTGTTTATCTCAAAGATGTTTGTTACTAAAATTGAAATACTTTATATATTCCAAAAGCCAGTAACTCATGGGGTCACCTTTGCTTTATTCCACTGGGTAAGAGCCACAGGGACAACAGGTTACAGTATTAAATTACTCTGGAAAAACGGTTTGAAACAGCAGGTATACTCTCTCTACTTGCTGAAATAATTTAAGTGTATGCCAGGTTCTAGACCCTTTCAATTAGTTTTTTGGAGAAGGTTATTTTTGCACTTTTAAGATTAGCAACAAATCTCTCTTTTTGACCAAACACGTTATCGCCCAACTCGTGCAACGTGAGGTGTTTGTTGGGTTTTTTGGGGTTGGTTTTCCCCCCCCTTTTTTGGCATTGCTGGAGAAAAAGGGAGAGTAGCCTTCATTATCTTAGAAAAAACTGCATTTTGTATTATTCTTTCATCTGTCAGAGTGCCATAAATAAATACAATTCTCTAAGGGTAGTTTTATCCGTATTACAGTCTAGTTACCATTTTTTAATCTTTACTTTCTGAAGTCTAGTAAAATATAAGGATCTCACCTATCAAATAAAGCCAGAAGAGTTAATCTATCAAAATTGATGCTAATCCAAAGCTTAGGCAGGATCCAAAAGCGATAGTACTGCTTGACTTTTTGAGCCGCTTCCTCTTGAGGTTGCATGTGGTCCTGAAGGTCAGGGCTCAGGTCAATATCTTGCTGCTCCAGCAGATCTGTATCCATGGTTAGCAGCCTGTTCAACCTGATCTGAGGAAGAGAAAGCTAAAAGAAAGTCAGTATTAACAAAAGCTCATATTTATTATATCACTGTATTTTACTGAAAACTGCTTTGGAAAAAACGTCACTGGAATTATTTAGCGTCACTTTTGAGAAGTTATATGTTAAACACCGTCAGTTCTCAGGCTTCTACTTACAGTTCCTTTCCTTATCATAGCAAAGGAGTAGCACAAGCAGCAATAATAGTTTGCATAAACACAACTGTGTGCCATTTTAGCATATGCCTTATTTCAAATGAAGTATGAACACTTCTTCCAAGCACATCATCCCATTTACCTTGAAAACTTCAAATTTGAAGACAAGTAAACTGATAGGTGAACAGGAATAATGTATACTACAAGATTAATCCAATTCTGAATGTAAATAAATTACAACACATTTCTTTAGTCAACCAATGTGCATGCACATCCATGCTGAATGGATGTTTTTGCATGACAAAGCAACATCGGCGTGTGTCAGTGGTCAAAATCAAACTCATTACATTCAGAATATACTCAGAGACAAATTATAAAAAGCTCTGCCCTAACTAGTCAAGTACTATTTATGACTGACTAAATTTCTCATGTATTTTGTAGTTTGCCACTCTAGAGTTCTCTTGAAATCACAGTAATACTAACAACCATAAAGGACATAAGGAGAGTGCTCAGAAGGTTAAAAAGTTACTACAGCAGGTATGTGTCATCTAACCCACTTTATAGATTTCATTAACAGGCCATTAAACACCTTAGAATTGTCTAGGTTGGAACAGACCTTCAAGATCATCATCCAACCATCAATCCATCACTGCCAAAACCACCACTAAACCATGTCCCTTCAGGTATATCTTAATGCACTGCCCTTTATTCTTAAACAGTATCATTGTTAAAATGTCATTTAATGACAAATCTTCAGGATCTTAAGGCAAAGAGTAAAATGTAAATACTCATGTCACCTTTAAGTATCAAAATTATAGGGTGTGTTTTTTTTGTTTTTTCTGCTTTTTTTTAATTATCTTGAAGTTTAACATTTGATTTCTCATTGTTGAAGTTTTTTTTCATGACTCCTTAAAGCATCGCTTTACTGTAACTATGCTCAGCCAGCTTTCCCTTCCTAGAAAAATACTAGTAAAAACAACAAGCAGGAACACTGCCTTTCTGAAGGCGTTTCAAAAACACAAAACATACTAAGATAAGCTGTGTCAGAAAACAGATGCTTTGTTGACAACTTTTTAAAAACTTGGTTTCTTAAAAGGTAGAATCACCACAACGTAATGTTTGTAGCGCTAATAATAAATTTCAGTGGACTTCTATTTAGGCACGTGGGCTAAGCTTTTTCAAATACAAGTTTGCCTTAAACAGAATCATTCCCTCCACTGAGACCACACTGGCAAACCAACAGCACACAACAGCTAATGCAGCCTTTTTTTTGCATGCTACGTTTCCGAGGGGGATGCTGGAAAGCAAAAGAAGTTTCCTCTGGCAGACACCATGTTTGAAGAGCACATTCTTGATCAAAAGCATGGTCAGGTAAATGGAGGTCTCTTGCTCCTCTGCCAAATGCTGAATCCATATTTCATTTTCCCTCTTGATTAGTTCATTAAGTACTCAATATACTTCTCTTCAGTTTCCTAGCTTACGAATCATGACCATTTGCACTGTCTTCATGACACAGCAATATGAGACTTCAGAATTAACAGTACAGATATGTCTGGACTTGACAACAATATAAAAGGTTTGAGATCATAAAACTAAGGTACTATAAAACTATTACCAGTATGAAACAGCATAAGCCTCTGTCTCTTCTCCCAGTCACTCCTTGCATATGAATAGAATTTTGTACTACAGACTCAAACGACAGGTTTTTAAATTCCTTTCAGGAAAACTACTGAAGTTTCTCTTGGTCAGAACACGAGATTTTTTCTGCTGCCTGCTAACCTTAGTAACGCACAGCAGGCAAACTGTGTCCAAGTTGTCCAGTCAATCTCTGGAAATCTTTACAAGGTATCTCAGAACATCCGATTTCCATGCGATTTAGAAAATCAATATGCTTTAGATCAGAGAAAATAATTTACATTTAAATTTTCAAATGCTATGCAGAAAGATGAATTTGTATGTATATATGAAGACACTGCAACAATGAATAAATACTTTATCTTCATTTAAACCCAGGCAAAAATTGTTCTTAAGAACAAAGAACTACCACATAAGATGATTCATCAGTGCTATAAAATTGCAAAATCTTCTGATTTTTTGCATGCTTTAAAAGTAAATAAGAAAAACTTACTAGATCATGTGGATAAAAGCGAACTGAGGTAGAACTCGATACGTGAGAGTCCGTGTCACTATAAGAACAGGGGAAAGACTTCAGATTATAAAACTACATTTTATTTCAACATGCCACTCATTTTCTAGTGTCCCAAATTAAATTCTGACTCCTTGCAAATTTTAACTAAAAATCTTTCTGTAAGTTTTTCCTTTGATTATATAATTTAACACAAGTATCCACTTAGTCTTGCGTATTGTGGTAAATTCTATAGCTATAGTCAATCAGGAAACTCCCCTTATCCTTGGTATAATTTTCTGAACACCTAGTCCCTAAGTTGTCCAATAAGGATTGTCACGATAGTAATTACTCCAATTGAAAAAATGAAGTTGTTCTATAATCTGTTAGCTACTGATGTGTAAACATGCATCACATCTCTAAAGGAGTACAAAGTCTACTACATGTTTGCATACAGAGTTTTTGTTAATTCTATACTGCTTTCACCAAGGTCCCAAAACTGCCAAAAATAGTACATACTTATCACAAGTATACTGAGTTACTTAATCTTAAATTGTCTTTGAAAAACTTAACTTTAAATAAATCTCTGGTAAGAAGAGCAAAATTACTTTGCAATTTCCATTCATTAGAGATGAGGAGAAATTTCTCTTACTGTATGAGAGTCCATATCCAACCATTGCTTTTTTCCCCAATTTTGGATAGCTTTTGGATGTTTGTTTTCCATGTAAATCACATGGTTGTAAGACTTGTATCAAATCTATGCAACTTTCCTTCAGTTCCTTGCCTTAAGATAAAAACATTCTTTGTTATCAGTTTTACTTCACTGAAACTCAAGTATTCTCTAAAGCCGAGATCTGATCATTTGGATGTGGCCAGTTTGTTTCTTCCATTAGCACATTTAACTTCTTAACAGCAGCCATCAGCAAAGCCATTGCATCTGGAACATGCAAGCAGTAGAGGCAGGCATTGGCAGCTTTGTGCAAGGAATACGAACTTTTTGTCAAAGTTCAACTCTACAAAAGGCACTTGCACACTTTCACGAGAAAGATTTGAAGATGGGACCTTTTAGATTCATTACTCCATAATTCCAACAGCTATTCCACCTGCAGGTGGTGGGAATTTGTAACATTCAGCATGATGCAATAGCTTCAGAGCAGTTCTATGTACTGAAGTGGACTAGGGGGCACGTGGGAGGTTTTGGGTTTTCTTTCTTCTGCCTCCTGTCCCTTCAGAGAACGAAAGGGCATCTTTCCAACAGCAGATGAACTTTCCAGTATGTAGCTGGCTATTTCAACTGTAAGTCAAATTTTAACCTCAGGCATGTTAACACTTCCATGTATTGTTTCATGCCATCTATGAACTTGAAAACAAATTTATCAGTTTACATTTGCTTCACAATTGGAAGTTCATTTGTAAATAAGTTAATAGCCGTTGCGGTCAACAGCCATCTACTTCCCCAAAACCTGGGTTAAATCCCTTAAAAAAGACTTTCTATAAGCCAATCAAAAATCCATTTGTCAAGTTCTCCATCTGGACATTTATTGTTTAAGCTAAATAAATCTCAGAAAATGAAGATTACTATTAAGTGGAGAAGAATATTTATGCAGGTAATCTCATCTTCTACTAAAAACTCATTTAGGTTTCAAAAGTAAAAGTATATGGATAATATTTTATATTGGGTTTTTTTGTATTCCACACTAAATAACCTTTTAAAATTAAAATCAAAGATTTTGTTGCAGTAAGACAAGAATCATCACTCTTGACTGGCCTTCACACACACCAGATGTTGGATGCTCTTCTTGCAGCTGGCTCAAAGTTCACAAGCGACATGTCGCAGCCCCCTGTCTCGTAGAGCGTAGAACTGAACTTACCTATTAAAGAAAAGGTCAAAAGCAGGTCAAAATTTCATAATGTTTCACCTCACTGGCACTAGTTTCTATTTATTAACTTACTACTGAGACCAATTTAGGAATCTGTCGTGGTTTAGGCTGAGCTGGCCACTGAACGAACGACAGATGCTCTCATCTAAATTTATATCAGTGTCAGAATATAAAATGTGATTACACATTAACATGGCACCAGTGCAGACAAGACATTAGATACTCAGTCCTCTTGCATACCATTTGACATGACATCTATACAGTAAACTGCAATACTGAATTAAATTTTAAGAGTTTGTATTTACAAGATGTCACCATTAACACAACAGAAGCACAATGTAAGCCTCGTTCCCCGCCCCCCCTTAGAGAATAACCAGGTGAAAAAACCTGCAACGACCAGCTTCTTCACTTCTTCCCCACCCCCAGTAGAACAATCAGTAAATCATTCACTATCAGCATTTAAGAACCCTAGTATTTAGCTAAGGCAGAGATTCCTCAAGTGTCCTGAATAAAATTCTTCTGAGAGGCACATATCTAATTGAATAGAAACAAAGAGTTAAGAGAAGTGGCCAGGCTTCATAAGTTATATCTCTAGAAAAACTAAAAAGTGAATGGTTTATTCTACAAGCCAGAAGCAAACGCTTCAGTGTAGGAACAGAAAACTGCAAACTAACTTCTCAGATAAACCATTTGGAGTTACTGGAACTCCATTAAGAATAATTTCCTAAAGTTGTTATTGAAAACTTTTTGAATGAACAATATCAAGCTATTCCTAAATATATAATTAACAAAAAAATTAGCCAAAGATTATAACTCATGATAAATTACCTTACTTACAATATGATGTTTTTACAGTGCCCTTCTCCCACAATAGTCTGATCAGAGAGATAAGCATTGTAATTTCCCCTGAAGGCCAGGTTCAATATATTTCAGCTCTGAATGCAGGAAGCTGATTTTGAAATTGTGATCTCATATGAAGTGTTCTGCCAACTTCTCCATCTCTTCTAGCTCAAAACCCTTCTTAAGCCATGATGCAAACCATGCAATATTTTGAGATCTGCTTTTTCAAAACAACAACAAAAAAAATCCCACTTCAGAGCATCTGAAGCAAAAATTGTATACCCATCTTGGCTACATGTCTTGCAGCTATTTCTTCTTCTGTTGATAACAAGCAGTCCCAGGAGAAATATCTAACTAGATCAGAGCTTCCAATCTTTCCCCTTTCTGTAAGAACATAACCTGCTTCTGATAGTGTTTTTTGATTTTATTTAAAAAAAAACAAAACAAAACAACACACTATGATCCTACTCCAACTTCTCTTCAGACCCAAAGACAATTAAGTTTGATTTAGAAGTGTTTGAAAGCAAAAAGTTTAAAAACCTTGACCTGGATGATTAAACCCAGTGAAACTAAGGAAAAAACACCGGTATATACTGAAAAACTCTTCATAAAGCTTTCTACCCTTAGAGGGGGCACTTCAGACCAAAAAAAGGCACATACCGCAGCCGTGCTAAGACCAACCATTCTGACGAGACAGTCAGCTACATAGTTCAGGAGTCACGTACAGCGTGCATCAGAGCTCAGTAACGCAACAGCTCTCTCTCAATATTTAACTACATCTGCTATAGGCATTTGTAAGGAAATACAAGTAGAGTTCACTTACTAGGGTTTTTTCCTCAATAGTTAAGATTTTAATGAAGCACTTCAGTTAAATATCCTTTGATTTTTAATGCATAGTGTAGCACACAGTTGTTACTGAATTTTAAAATTTAAACTAGCACAAGACATTAGGAATCTTCCTCCATCCAACTAATAAATAACTTCAGTTACACATGGCTATTTCTCAACTGCATCAGTAAAAAAAATTTCAACAGCAAACATGAAGGTATTTGATAACATACTTGAGGTTCTAGTCAGGACAAAATCATGCATAACCTGTTAATGAAAAAAATCTTCCATGCAACCAGTCCTTAAAAGAGACAAGCGAGTTTGGGTTAAATTCTTCCTGGTTTTGCACTACTGAATTGAGAGTTTGGAAATTAAGCTTTCTGATTTTCAAATTAATTAAATTCTAGTCATAGAAATTACAATATACTACTTGCAAGACATAACTTCCCATTCTCTTGGGCTAAGGTAATATATCAGATATATTTGTTTCAAACAAAGTTTACTGAAATGTTACACTCATTTCAAAAGTCTGAAAAGGGCCTCAATCTATGAAAAAAAAACTTAGCTTAACACACCTCGCATTAGAAAATATCTACAGTTCCCTCACATCCAACTCATCTTTGAATCTGTCAAAATTTACTGCATTTGTGTTGCTGCTATAACTACTGCATGGCTGAGGTGGGATAAAACAAACCTGGTTAACAGAGAGGTAGGAAACAGACAAAACACTTAATTCCAATTGTTTACACACAAACTACAAAACAGACTCAGGTTTTGCCATTCATCTCCCCTACCTATATAGGCTTCGTATTGAAAAGTTAGTGCTCTGTCAAGAAAAGCATGGGTTCTCAATAAAAAAAAAAAATTGCCTGCCACTCTACCGCCCCCCCCTTTTTTTTTTTTAAGATCAAAAGGCTCTCCAGAAAAGCCTCAATTCATCCGAAGTAGAAAAGATGACAGGACTATTCAGTGCTGCTGAGGACACAAACCCTAAGATGTGACTGGAGATTCTACAGCTGAGCTCCAAAGTCCCATCAATTACATGCTTTTTAAACTGTGCGAGATAGCAGCAGCTTCCTCACAGCACTCAAACTCTAATGAAGGATCCCAGTGCTCAAAGATTCAACACATATGGATATACCTAGCGTTTTTAGTTACCCTAGTAATTTTCTCTCTCCCTCCCATTCCTAGCTCTCCCACAGCATTCTCTGAAATATTTTTAACAGTATCACACTGAAAAAGCTTAAGAAAGTTTTTTCTTTCTCTAAGGACTATAGTTTTATCACAAATGGCAGACTCAAAAGTTTATTTTTCAGATCAACAAATACAGTCAATAGCATGTTTGTCCACTTAACAGAAATGCTCGTAAACTTCCCCTCTCCCACAGAGGGAGAGCTGTGAGTTCTTCACAACTTAAGTCACCCAAACAATATTTTGTTTGAACTCAGTTACAAAAATAACAAAACCAAGTCATTGATACTCAGGCACACAAATACAAAAATACATCTTTGTTCTGACATGAAGAGAGGAAAAGATGAACGCACTTCCTTTGAAACAAGTTTCCTTGTTTCAAGAGACAACAATATCTCATCATCAAATCCAGAGACAACCATGTAACAGCTCACACTGTACGAACTGGTGTTCCCACAGTTATGGGAATCAACGAAAGCAACAGGCTGACGAGCTTACACAGATGAAACCTGGAAGACTTAAATGGCCGAGGATCCAACTAAAATGGTGCTCTGATGGTTTCCTCAGCCAAGTTGTTTTCAGCACATTACCCAGTTATCCATCTAATAAATATTATTTTGATTTAAACCTCTCATAAATTATTTCTGAAAATTGCTAATACCTTCTGACATGTTGAAGCCTGTCATCATCAGATCGTTAAGATACATTCATCTACCACTTTAACACGCTAGTCTTAAATCATAGCCAGCAAAACCAACAATGGCAGCTGCAGTATAAAGACTTACAAGTTTTCAGTTAGAACGCTTCAAAGTGGTTCACTTTTTATTTCTATATGAAGTTTGTCAAAAGAGCAACTTACCTATTATGCAGAATTCCAGACTACAACAGTGATATTTTCAATAGGAACAATGGGGAGTGAGTATTTATTTTCTACTTGTACCTTTGAAAATAATTCCCCATTCACCCCAAATAATATAAATCTACTTAATTATAAAAAGGTATTGAGGAACTGAATCTGAACTGGTTTTAATCAAGTAAGTGATTTGTGTATATATTTAAAGTTTTGATCTTCAAGATCAAGATCTTCAAGGTACGTGTTTTGTTGCTTTCTGGATTCATATTATATTAATCCTGCCTATAAATCAGGGCATTTGGTCTGCCACCTTTCCTTTCTGTCCTGTGTTCCTCCTATGAGTTACTTCATGTCTACTGCTCCGCATTAAGCTCCTTTTCAATCCTTTCAAGTTCCTTCCTCCTCACAAAACACTATTGATAAAAATCTTTCTATGAGCCTGGAAGATTAAAGATAATACCTCAAAGCATCTCTTGCCTTACTCTCAGGTCAATGCCCAGGTATAGACAACTGTAGTGTCACCAGACTGGATGTAGGCTAGGTATATATAATACACTATGGTTCATCCTTTGTAAAATAAGCCACCAGAATCAAGTTAACAGACAAATATTTAACGCAAAGAAAAAATAAAAAGTATCTTGTTAAGAGCTGCAGCTTGACATCAACACATAAACGGGAAGAACGTAGAAGCAGATACTACATTGGTGCACAAGAGTCCTAAACATGGGGGCTTTTAACGTACATTAACACATGCCCTGTTGATCTTCTAGAAGACCTGGAATACGCTAGTACAATTTCAATAAGAAATGAAATGCTTATATGCATTGTAGAGAGACATATGACCCCATCTACTACATTTGTCACATATTTCCAGTTCCTGTAAATCAGGTTTTGTTTCCTTATCTTTTCCCCAGCCTCTATTTTCAGTATTTTTTTTCTGCCCTGGGCAGTCACAGCAGTTTCCACAGTGACAGAGAATTGGTCGTATTGCCTGCATTGCTCTGATCAGCATCAGAATAAAAATTAAAGCAGCAGCAAACTACTATCCTCCACCACCCCCAAACCATACACAATCTAAAGTAAAGTAACAGGGTCATCTTTCACTGTAAGGTATCTTGGGGCAACAGAGCAAAACCGACAGTCTTCGACTTAAGGGAAACAGAGCAGTAGTGTTACATCATCCCTGACTGAGGATTTAAAAAAAGAAAAAAAAAGAAACAAAACCCCCAAAACAAACCATGTACCAGTTACAAGGAAAGATACTCTCCTTTCTTGTCAGGCCTGATAAACGAATCACGCATGTGAAAGCTTGCACCATTTTGCCAGCTATTTTACTCTAACAAGAGATAGTACCTGTCACACAAAGCATGCTACACAAACTAGAAAATTTGATTTTCCTAAAATAATTAAAACAGATCTTGCCTGTAATAGCTGCTTTCATGCATGGAAGGTTTCTGAACAGATGCTCAGAGCTTCAAATCAGGAATAAAACCCTATTATACCTCAGATTTTTAACTGAGCAGATCCTGGAAGTTTTGTGCCTCCCAAAGGCAATGTGCTGCCCCACATAACTGTAAGCACAGTGCACACAAAATTTCAGAAGAATTTAGCTATATGAATTTCTGAAGACTTCAATACATTCCAAGTGCAATGAATATGCCTCTTTAGAGAGCCTGAATGCAACGGTGATTTTCTTAAGTGATCCACTTTGATTTCTGCTACAACATAGCAATTTAAGTTCTTAAATAACTCAGCCTTAACTAAATTGTGTATTAATATCTTGAATTCTTTAAAACTTGAGATTGTAAAACTTGATGAACAAAATCCTTCAAATACAATAAGGGCAGTTTTAAGAATAAATCTCAACATTAACCTTGGATAGATATAACCAGTATCCCAAAATTTCAGGGTTATATTCCAGTATTTTTTCAACCAATAAATAAGAGTCCAAATTAAATAAAGAAATCTGTAGTTTCATGTGATAAGTCAGAGATACATACAAGCATTGAGATATGTCTCGATTTTTCTATCTAGAAACTAGTAGAGCCACAGACTCTAACATGAAAGTTACCAGGTAAGTAGATTGTGCATACTTAGCACAACTGTAGTTAAATTTTATAAAACACCTCAGAGCATGTCAGGGTTGTTTTCAGTTTTGCTTCTATTAGTTTTTTCCTTATACTGCAGCTAGATGGTGCAGAAGAACAGCAACGTGTCAGCCAAACTCATATTTAAAGGGTACCACAGCCTGGCAACTCTTGAAGTCTTCTCCAGTACTGGAATAAGATGACAATTCATTTATCTTTTAGTACTGGGTTACAGTTAGGTCTGAAACAAGTGTTTTGTCAGTGTTCTGAGCTAACCTGTACTTTTCAGTTATTGCAGCTGACAGCTGCTCAATATACTGTCACTAATAATCCTCAGTTCTAAAGATGCTCATTTTAATAATTCGAGTAGGAATTCCATATTAACGCTGAAGTCATAAGTAATTCAGGCCACGTATACATAGCTGCAGAGATCTCTGTGGAAAAAATCCTGGCAATCTGCCCCTGCATTACTGTGTCACAGAATATCAGTCACTTATGACCATCATAACTTCCTTCTCCCTAGCAATTTTATTAGCTGCACAGAAGTTAATAAATAGTTGAGAATACTACATAAAATAGGCGATGAAGAATTAAGAGGCACTGTAAGGCTCCAGGAAATGATGACATTTGATATAAGAAAGAGTCCAGATTTTCTCCCAATCTCAAGCTCCTAAATTAAGGTGTACATGAAAAGTAAAGCACTCATTAACATGAGGATTTATTTTTTAAACAGCAGCTAAGCAAGACTCATCTAAAAAAGTAAGATCAAGAATTCCTAGGGACCGTAACAAGTATTTTTTTCAGGAACCAGAAGATCCCTAAAGTTGGTCTCAATCTCTGCTCGGCTACCTGTGACAATGCAAGAAAACTTATGCATTATACGTGTTACGATTTTTAAGTCATGAAAGCTCTCACACCATCACTACTTGTGTCTATGCATCCTTAGAGCGTTTCCCATCGTGCATTTGTTAGACAAAGTGCCTGGAAAGGCAACTGTGAAAAGCAAGTAATTTATGAGCAATACGACCTTCCAAGAAATGCACCTACAAGATTCAGAAACAAAGCTAAGGTTAGCTGATTTTCACTGCATTATTACCGATATATCTGCCGTATTAAAACTTCCATGTCACCAAGGTTACATAAGGCCTGCATACCAAGTTCATCGTGCAAACTGCTACCGCCTACAGCAGATGCAGTGGCATGTGATGCTTCTAAGTGGACACTCCCATTTCTCACCAGCAAGGAGGCGCTAGCGCCCAGCACAGCGGCCTGGGAAGGGGGGCGGGACTGCACTCTGACCTGGGAGGAGGGCTGCTGGCCTTGCTGACCATCTTGAAGGCTACAAGAAAACACGGATTGGGGACACGTTACCAGGAAGAAGAGGAAAAAGAGCTAGAAGTGAAGCAAAACAAGACGTTTTAGTTGAAAGAGGAAAACTTAAGTGCATAGCATTAAGAAGCTACTTATTAGGGTTAAGATAACCCATGAGTTCCATATAACAGAATATTTGGACACTAGTTACGTCAGTACCCTAGAGATACAGTTCTGTCCTACTCCTTTGAAGCAGTATTGCTTTCTAACACCTCCCCAAGTCACCCTCAAGTATATTCTTTTAAGTCTTAATTTGTGGCTGCAAAAGCAAATTACTGGTACTTAGTCTAATTGTAGACTAACCTGAGGTATCACCTACACACAGCAGTGACTATTCCAGTCTTCTCATGATAGTTAGGGTCCTTTTTGCTCAGAGTATGACTTGATCAACTTTTTAGTTGGCTGTTTGGGGAGTTTTTGGTCGCAATAACATCACCTTTCTTGCTGTTAATCTGCACTCGAACTACAAAACATCTTTAAGCTTTGTTAATAGCCTAGCCACACGTTACCACAGACCTTGGAGATAATGGTAGTTAAACCTTTGGATTCGGAATTTTTTGAACATATTAAGAATGCTTATAACACACTATTAACTGCCAAAACTTTAAGTCTATTTTGAACTTTAACGGTAGAGCAAAAATTTTATTACTCAGTACTATTACCACAAAAAAAAAATCTTATATACCCAGACACATACCTGCACCAAAAAACAGGTCTTAAAAGTCAACTTGGGCTTCAGAGAAATTTATAAGTTTACAGCCATATGAGTAGAAAATGCTTGAAAGTGTTAGTTTTCCTCCTCACAACCTTCTCTTCAAAAAGCTATTTTATAAAGCTATTTTACAAAGTTGGTTTTTTTTTTAATAGCTTGTTTAATATTAAACATGGAGAAGTGCCAAAGCATATGGCAGTTACACTTCTAGATGACGTCTACTTTGCAGGATTAGTGTTTTTATTATCCTTCATTTCGTGCATTTAAAGAATTTACGTATCACAGTCATTAGCGTGTAATGTGATCAAATTAAGAAATTGTTTTTTTTAGACAGATAAAAGAATTTATACTTTAGAGACTACAGAAAACATCTTAAACACTTGAAAAACATTCTCTATTAACTGTTGCTTTTAACGCTTCACAGTTTACAGTGTGATGCTGCAGTTGGCAAGTCAGGCAACTGAAAAAGCAAGATCTTACTAAGAATCGAGGGGCTATATTTGATGTACTTGCTTTTAACAATATTTTCTAGAACATCTACTTTTCAGTTCTTTTGTTAGAGCACCACTGGAAAACAAAATATGGATATAAGTATAAGAACAGGTGTTAAGAAAAGCTCATGCAAAATAAAGTGGACATGCATACAGCTCATGAGATAAAAAATTGCAACTCAACATTATTGTATTCTAACATATTTGAATCTGAACTTTAAATTCAGTGTTTTGCTGCTATAGACATGGCTCTCAGTAAGCTACATGGCAACAAAAGCCCTAAGGAAGCTCACAGATGTGCCAGCCTTCATTGTCTCCCTCAAGTATTATCAGCAACACCAAAACAATGCTAAACAATACCGCTTTCCCTTAAATAGTAGCTATGTATCAAAAGGTATATAAAAAGTTGACCTTTCAGTGGTTTATCCATATCTGTCACAGTAAAAAACAAACCCTAAACACAGATATGCAAAATGTACATTTATTCTCTGCCTAATTAATAATTATAAAAATGAAATTCTGCTTCAGACACTTACGTTCTTGTATCAGACACACATGCATACACCATTGACTACATAGGATGTCAATGCACACTTATGCTTAAAGTGCCCAAAACACCGTTGACATTTAGGCAGGACAAAAGCAGGGGTTGGTTGTTTTGTTGTGGGGGTTGTTTTGTTGGGTTTTTTTTGTTTGTTTTGTTTGGTTTTGTTTTTAAGTTACCAGACAAACTACTCTTCTGTCTAATTTAGCATCACACCAGCAGTTTACTACACCAGGTTTTACTTAAGTGCCTATCATTGCCAAACACATACATATATAATGCCATTGTCTCTTTTACAAGATATTTCACGGAGGAAGTGAAACATAATTGCAGTAATGGATAGGAAATTAAAAAAAAATAAGATCAGGTGGAACACGAGTTCTAAGGGAACATCCCCACAACATCCAATTTTATGCAAGAGTTAGAAGATTAGGAGATTAAAGTTTTGCTAGGAACAATAAAAAGGAGTAACATCAGGGCAACTAAAGATTAGTAAATCTAATACTGTTAGAAGTTTAACACCTGAAGTCATATGGAACAGCAATATTGGGAACTAGATTGAGGCAGCTCACCACTAACATATACGATTAATGCCAGTACAGTTGCGCTGATCTTTTGAAAGGATCTTGGTGGTAACTGGCTAAAGATATCTGTATTTCTTCACTATGCACATTTTTTTTTCTAATCTTTCTTTGGGGTTTCTTCTTCCAGCAACACAGAATTTACACTAAAATTACGCTACTCATATACAGGAAGGTTTTTTCAGATCATAGAAATCGTAGGAGTAATAAATACAGTTTTGCAGATACATTCCACAGTTGGTAGTTCAAACGGAATTTATGTCAAGCAAATCTGAAAGCACTTTGGCATGGAGTAAGGCAATTTAACTCCAATCCAAGGGACAGTCATTTAGCATCACAAACAATGCTTTGAGAAAGTAACCTCAGTAAGTATTCAATTCTCAACATATGTTTATAATACAAGTATTTTTGATGTGTATCATTATGTCAGAGAGAGTAGAGTTGCGATTTTTGGTTTTATTTAGAACAGAACAAATTTAGATAACTGGAAGGTGCAGAGAGGAAATACAATGCTAGAATATTTGTTCTGCTTTTTCACCCTCGAACATATTGCCTGATTCAAAAGTTACTTCCACCAACTTCAGTTTTCTCATGATCTCTCACCGAAGTTCAGCTTACGCCATGGGAACCTCAATGACTGCACTAGCATGTGAAAATGAGGCAGCTGTCAGCCTCAGTTTAAGACAGAGTCCTTTATTTGCCCTACCTTTCTACCTATCTGATAGAAAGAAAACTCACTGTTTTCTGGCTTATGCACAATTAAGGAGCTCTGATTAATCTGCACAGCCTCTTATGAACCAACACAAAACTATGCTACCCTCCCTCTTAAAAAAAAGAGAAAAAAACAAAAACCCCTATCAGAAGCAAGTGGATGCAAGGGAGAGTACAGCAAAAGCGATCCAAGAGAATGCAAAGTATTAGCATCTTTCACTATCACTAACTTATAGTTGAACAAGCTACACTGAGCAAAACCAGAAGCTTAATATAAAATTACCTGAACTGTTATTACTGCTACATACTGCACTAACCAGTAAAAACACATCTAACTAGGTTCAGTCCTTGATGTGGCAGAAATCAATCCTTCATTCCTTAGATTTTAGGTACCATTCTTGCAATCCCCCTGACTGAGGAAAATTTAGAAACTTAGTCCTTGATATTTTTAGCGGTGCCACACAGCTGGCACAGTCCTCCCTCCATCCTCTACTGTAAAGTATTTTCTTTTTATTTGCTCAGTTTCTACAGCTTTTCTCAGTTAAAAAAAAAATTACACAAATATTCCTGAAACACAAAAGCAGACTGCTCCTATTATTAAAAGATAGTTTTGCATATGAAGGAGTATAATTAAGAATGCACAACATACAATCATTCCTGCATATTTAGCATGTAACTAGAGGAAGAATTACTTCGATATGTATGAGTGAGTGTTCCTTCCTCTACAGGCAATGTTCTGCTCACCAGATTCTCCAACACCATAGGCAACCACAGTGATTGAAAGATCACTGATTTAAAAAGCAAGTTTAAAAAATTGTGGTTACTAGTTTTGCTGTTCAAGCTGACAGACCAAACAGAGTTGCTGTACAGAACGTATCAATAGGCTCGGTATTGTTAAAAAACGGGCCAGTGAAGGCTAGGGACTCCTGGGGTACATATATATAGTTCATTTTAAACATTGCCAAGGCATGCGAAGTGCCACACAATTACATTTAATACTGAGGAATACCGTGCATTGCTATTACTTCGTTATTTCTCTTTTGCTGGAAAAAGCTACAGGATGTTCATACAATGGTTTACCTGTATTTTAGATTTGGAACCTTCGCACGTATAATTTGGCTCTTTATAAAGTTCTTCCGTTTTGTTATTATGCTTATCTCTCACTATCTACAGACGTGAAAAGTGATTATGGTACTAGTACCTAATGCTTACTTTCTTAAAGGAAGGAAAACCAAAATGAGGAGTGATAAATAATATTTTCTTGGGTTCTTTTCATTCCTTGAAATTAGAAGTTTCTAAAGTTTTCGATAAAAAACACTGAGTCTAAGTTTGTTAGCATTAGTTCATTTTGTTATCCATCTGAAATCAGCTGTAACATGTTAGAGACGGGCTATCCTGATTGTTTTGAAAATAGTGCCACATATACATGCACAATTCAACAAGCCCACAGTGACATGCAGTGACAGCTCAAGGAAGTTATGGTGGGGAAGGAAGTAAAAAGTGCTTTTCTGGCAACACTGGTGGGTGTAGGGAGAAGTGGTCTGCTACATGCATGCTAAATATGGTGGAACATTTAGATACCCTACCTGAGGGGTGATCCGATGAGCAATGTAGGAGGGGTAGGGTTACTCCCTGCATTGTGCCGGCGTCGTACTGCCTGACGCCTAAATGTGCTGCGTTCACGACGAAATGTGACAGTCTCCTCGCTGGCTTGTGCTGCTGCATCAAGACAGACTTTAGGTCAAATAAGAACCCATCCTAGTTACGTACACAGTAACTTAAGACTCCTTTCTTCCCCCTGACCCTCCCCAAGTTAATGAACTTGACTTGCAACAACAGAAGTAGCTTATGCAGTGACTGTTCAAATAACCTGCCTCGAGACAGGATCACAACACACAATTATTAGTAAAGATTTGGGTGGTTGGGTGTTTGGGGGATGAGGTATGACTGTCCTTGAATACAGAGCTTACTTTTTTTTTTACCCCCAGATCCAAATCGCCAGGTTGCAAAAAAAGTTGACTGTCCCAGATTTCTTCCATTTGCACAGGGCAGGAAGAGACAAGACTGATCTCACCCCTTATCTCATTTAATAGATAGTTAAAAGAGAAGCCTCAAGGACAACCTAGAAAGGTTGTCTGCCACTCCTCACCATAGTAGTCTCTTCGCAGTTTTATAACTTCTGCCAAACTGGTAGGGTTGAGGTTAACCTCCATACACCTCTTCAGGGAAGAAAATAGAGTTGTGGGTTTTTTTCTGCCCCTCATAAGCACCAAGGGATACATGTGGCTCATTTTAGACTAGTTACACTATGATTTGGAGGAGCAGCAGGTTGAGATTAAGTGAGAGAACAACTTCTTTGTAAGGATGAGTGGGTTTTCAACTCTCTCCCCCACCACCCCCCCCTCAAAAAAAACCCCAAACCAAAAACCCCAAACAAAAAACTTTGGTCCACTTATAAGGTAACACTGTAAAAAACAGCTTGTGTGTACTCAAGGCAGTCTTAAGATTTTTCCACAGATTACCCCCCAAAATCCACCTGTGCTCCCTAAGCTTCACAGTTTGAACAACTTCAGATTTGGACTGCTTCATGGTGTGTCTACAGTGTCAGAATCTTCCTCCTGAACCAAGGAAGCTACTAACCAATTTGAATGCAGAGCACTAGAGAGCTCAAATGAATGGGTCGTAGAGAAAATAGGTTTTGGCAGGGAAGTGAAGGAGGAGAAAAAAAACCCAAAACTTGAAATGAAGTCAGTGCAAAAGAAGAATCACAATCTTGAAGGGGAAGTCACAACTTGGTAGCCAAGAAGCCTGTTACGAGAGTGAGAAAACCAAGGACTGTGTCAAGCCAAAATAAAAAAAAAACACTAAAGGAGCAATGCTTTTATACAGCAGAAAGATCACAGGCAGAGTAGTCCACGTTCACTTATGCACATTTCAAGTTACATTTCTGTCATTAAGCTTTCAGAACCTAACAGCAAAGAATCTAACACTGGTCTACAGGGAATAGCAACCTATAGCAACCTAGTGCTGCTGTGTATTACTGCCATAGGTCAAGCAATAAAGACCACATAGAACAAGAGTCTAATCCCACCCACGAACCACAGGTTATCAAGGGAATACTGTATATGAAACTTCAGTCTGTAATTTGCTTTAAAAGCCAAGAAGCTACATGAAGAGACTACTTTAAGACCAACATTAAAGTTGCAGGCATTTCATTATCAAAATGTCAAAAATTAAGGACATCCTTAATTCAGTCCTTTCCTATATTGACAGGGAAACTGCAGGATTGCTCACTTTCTCCTCCACGGTTGTTTTTTTATTCTAAGCATGAATAGATAATACTTTCTTTTCAGCGTATTTCAGCAAGAATTCAATACATCTCTTGTGGCTTAATATACAGCTTTATATTTTGTTTTAATACACAACCTAGTTTCTTCAAGGATTTCTTTTTAACTCTTATACTTGAAGTACTGGAAAAGCAAAACACACTAAACAAGATAGCATGAATCCTGACTTTTTTCTGGTGGATTAAGTTAACACAAAAGAGGTCAAAAGTGCCCACTAATTTTGATAGCCAATTTGTAGAGCTCAACTTTTCCAGTGTATACATCAGCATACAAAAAACTCATTCACAACACAGCTTCCACTGGCTTCAGATGCAAAAGCAATTCCACACATTTCTGCTAATCAGGTCATAGTTAAGCACCATGAAATAAAGAACAGTGACTAGTCTTAACTGAAATGTAAACATCTTAATTACCATTAAGATGGTAAACATCAGCATTACATCTTAATTACCATTTGCAACCACTTAGCAAAAGCAGCATTCAAGCGCAATTCTTCAAGGCAGCATAGTTAGCAATGACTTAACACTCACAACATCTTGCTTTTCTTTTTTTTTTTTTTAGTAAACATCACCTTCTGCAAGCACTGGAGCTCAGATTATGGAAACGCTAAAGGTGCTTCCTACACAGCTCCAATTTATCACTAAAGCAAATCTACCTCAAGCACTGACTGAGGTAGCGTCCTGTGAGGAAGAGAGAGATATAAACATGTTTGAAGATTTAAAAAAACAAACCAAAAAACCCCAAAACCCCAAAAACTCATGTACTTGGAGATTAAATTCAAAGCTGCACAGCCAAATAGTTCTGGCATTTGCTAACTTTTCAGTATTTCACTTGAAGTGTGGAAAGCCAAAGTGAGCAAAGTTTACTTTGGGCTGTTTTGTTGGGGTTTTGTTGTTTTGTTTGTTTGTTTTAAAAACAAAACCCTCATTTTAAAGAACACACATGATTAAAAAAAATATACCAGTATGGAAAGCTACTTACATTAATACCTATTATTTGTGTTTCTACTTGTCTGTCATGGGAAGCCATACAGCTGCTCATGAGTTCACCAGTAGTATGTAAATTATCATCTATCATGCTCTGAGAGCAGTTTAATCATAGTTTTGTTTTAACATAAATAAGCTTCCTTTAATATTTACAAAGTAACAGTGTTTTGATGTTTAAAAACAAAAGTGACCAAATAAAACGATCCCTGTAGGACAGCTTTTTCTGTAGAAAACAAACAAAAAACCCAAAAACAACAAACCAAAACCAAGTCTTTAGACCACTCATACCTCCCCTATGCTGCTACTTACAACCACTTACTCTAGACTCCAGAAAGGTTATATCCAATATCTACACTCATGTACAAAATCTAGATGTAATAGGGAGAGATAACATAGGTTCAACTTTTACAGTTCCTCCTTACTTTAAATAAATCAGTAAAGGAAGACAAACCTTTCAGCTTACAGACTATTGTTGAAGTCTGTTCCACTTTTCTGTTTTACTCTAAACTTTCATGTTGAAACACTACACTTCACTACTGTCAAGAAACTTAAATATGAATTTCTTCTGCGTGCCGTCATATGAATTTGAGCCCCCAACATTATCTGTTCTCAAAAACAGAAAAATCAGGTTTTGAAGTTCAAAGCGCACAAGTTAAAGATACGAACCTACATCCCAGAGATCAATAAAATAAGAGGTAGAGACCTAATGACAAATTTGTAGCAAACTTAACCCTCCCACACCTATTCCCAACTATAATACACCTAAGTTCAAAGACGAACTAATCTGACTTTTGTAACTGTTAATACAACTGTGCATATGAACACACATTTGAACTTTATCCTTTTTTCCCTTTCATTATACTTCTGATTGGAAAAAGCCAAATTAGCAGTTACACACTTAGAAAGTAATGAGGATATAATTTCATCATCACACATTTGGAATGATACTTTCCCAATAAAAGGACTAAAATGTTGTTCTAGAATTTTCTCTACAGCAAAAATAATTGACATGCCTTTGCCAAACAACTAGGAATATCTGACCATAGGTTGAACTATCCTGCCTGCAGGTTATGCCCTTCCAAAATTTCTCTTTCTATACTACACAAGTGTTTTTGATGTAAACTTCTGTAGTGCCTCAAAGTTTTAAACAGAACTGAAGACTCAAAGTTTTACACTACAACTATACAATTATTGTACAATACAACTAGCTTTAAGAAACAAAATGCGGGGGAGGGGGGTCTGAACAGGAACATTTACATACACAAACCAAAACATTTACAACATCACCCTGGCATGTATGCATCACTGCTTCTAACCCAAACTTATAAGATGGAAACTGTAGCAGCATGAGATGAAAAAGCAGAATTTCCAAAATTTGATTGCATCAGAGAGTCCCATTTCATTTTTGCTAGGCAAAAATGCTAAACCCAGTGCCTCAGAAGTTCTGAAATACAGTTCCCAAGTAAGAAGATTCCTGAAAAGATATGGTATGGGGGTAAGACAGAGGTAAAGTATCCATGTGGTATACCACAGAGTTTTCAGGGTAAGAACTGCAAACTTCAGTTTAAGTGAAAAGAAAACAACACACCCACATACAATGAAAACACAATGTCTTCTCAGGAAAGAAAAAAATACATCACGTGAAGTCTAGATGGTTTTGAACATTAGTCAGGTTAAGCATGGTTAAATGTGTGCATGGAACTGAGTGGTGCTTGGACATGCCATTTTTCTTCCTATCACATGGAAATTGTGATCTATTTTCTACTGCTTGTAATGACCAACCCTACAAACTCTCAGTGAGAGCTGAAATTAATAATTTATGGCTCATGCATTCACATAAGCAATGAAATCTTGTCTTCTAATACTGAACACACTGCCAAACCAAATAGCTGGAATTCTGCTCTTCTGTATCAAGCACCTGTATCACATTTGTGTTGAAAACCCAAGAAAACCCATACTTTCACATCTGCTTATTGGTTAACACCATTTGCAGTTTATTCTCATGTGCTCTAACTCTATTTTAAAAACCATACTTGTAAGACAGCCAAGTATAAAGGAGCCTGTTCAGTCCGTATCGTCAGTATACAGCTATTAATCACCATGGATTATGCACCACTATAAGACCTGCCATTGCATGGATTTCTTATACTTCTCTGAAAAATCAAGATATTGGCTTATAGTATTACAACTTTCTGAGGACATTTAATGAAAAAATATCACTAATGCCATTTTCTGAAGAATGGAGGTGTGGGCAGCAAAGGAGAAACAATGAAGAACAGAGGGACCTCTCAGAGATATAAACTTTCGCTAGGAAATAGGGCAGAGGATAACAACACAAGGAAAGCTTGTATTAAGAAAAAAAAAAGGAAAATTGAAAGAGAAACAAGGGAAGTAAAGCCCAAGACTTCAGTGTTGTGGTTGAATGTATGAAAAAAAACAAGCTTGAGACAAGGCTGGAGGAACATTTACAATTACGTCAAACCAGTCACTACAACAATCTGAAAAGCAAAACACTGTCGAGCAGGGAACAACCAGGACAATGAAACCATCTGTTTTGAATTCCCAACCAAACATTTTTATAGACCAGCTTGATAGACAAATTTCTATGCTAATACCAAAGATACAACTAGGAGTCTCAGTTATTCTACTTCACTGTATTTCCCACTTGAATTATTTAATTTTTAAAAACATTAAGTGTTAGTAACACAGACTTCTCGACTATAATGTTGATGGCCTTGGGGTCAAAGAGCTAAAGCTATGACTTAATCTTATCCCCTGCCCAATATAGTCCCTATATCCAGGGATTTGGTTATCAATAGCATAGTAGCGTGTTCACGCAGCAGATAAATCTTCATAACCTACATCAATCTTTACAAACCTTAATTCTGACTTGGTATTTGGATTTCCTCACCTTAAGGAAAAGATGCTTTAAATCTTTACAACACACAGCCTTTCCAGTATAAGTGGTGTTCTATATTAGTATATCCTACAAAGTCATGTTTGCTTTGAGTGGGCTTCTATTAACTATAACACCAAATGGTAATTAGTAGCCAACTTCAATATATCCTGGAATTACATCTCATAGCTACATTCAGCAGCAGTATGAGCACTTCCATTACAGCTCCAAGAGCTCTCAGAACTGTTCTCAGCTGTACACATAACAATAAATCCAGGTACATCTACAAAGAAGCATGAAAAAAGTGGGTTATAAACTTAACTTAGTAGATGCAGCTTTGTTTACATCAAGTATCAAAAATTCTTATTCAACTCCTCTTTGGGATGAACACTTGGCAAATTCATGAACAACGCATGCTACTTGTCAACAAAATTGAATCATTCTTTCCAAATCAAGTAAAGTTATTGCAAGAAGTAGTTGCACAAACACTACCAGTCAAAGACATTTAAACAACTCACTCCCACAGCAACTCAAAGTATTTGAAAAGACCTACTACTTCTGCTTTCTTTGGGAGGCTTCAGAGAATTTAATCAGGGTAAAGTTTTATAAATAACACTCCCAGGGAAATAAAAAAGAAACAAAAAATTATACTAAGTGTATCTTGCTTCATTTTTAAGTTTTGGTACATGCTATAATGCTGTGCCATGCCTTTTTCATTAAGTATCCTGAATTTCCCTTATGCAGCCCTGCAGAACTTTAGGTAGAATATCTACTGCTCTGTAGATGCCATACTGAAGGACCATGCTTCTACCAAGTGACAGGAAGTCTCTTACCAGTAGTACTCAGGGCTTTTGCCAAACAATTACACACATTCCTGGCTCTCAACAGCCACTGCTGTGAGTTGGACTAAACCTGAGGTTTTTGTTTGTTTGTTCCTCATCACCACCTTTATGGAATCACAAAGTATCTATCAGGAAGATGCTAGTTATTTTGGTCGTAAGCCATCTAATGAAAGCCCCTGTATTACCCATAAATACCAGAAAGGGGACAAAACAGGCAGGACAGAGTCCCCACACAATGTACCAAAACTACATTTTGCTTTAGTAGGTAGTGATTAACAATTAGTAGATGCGAGATTCATGCCAAGTGTTATTTCATTGTTAAGTTCCAAAACTGCAGAGTTCCATTTCAGCCTCGCACATCACTCCTAACGCTGTTTACATCTTTTCAGTGTTTAATGGCAACATCTCAGCTCTACTGAGACAACAGAATATTCAAAAATCAGAGGTAATTCTGTAAAACTCAACCTTTATACACAAAAGCTGTGACAGAACAACATTATGCTTTCAAAGTCAGATATTGGGAAGGGCTAACATTAAAATTTCTATGCCATTCTTGAACCAAATGCTGCGTATATTATGACACTGCCAGCAGACATCTAAAAATCAAATAGTGGAATACAGTCTTCTACTGGCTAATCTGCTTTACCTGATCCAGCTACAGGAGGGGTCCTGCCGAACACATGAACAGAGTTAGCTAACACACACACAACCAGATTACAATAGCTTTATATATTTTTCAGTTTCTACTACTTCTAAACTCTTTCAGAGTTTGATTTCTCACACAAAACTGTTTGGTTTAGCCATTTGAATGTGAACTGATAGACTCCCAGAAACCAGACCAGAAGCCCCATCTTCTGTAACTGTATTAGTTCCACCTGCAGAAAACATTATCAAACTAGAGCCATCAGAAACATGGAACAGCTCTACAATACAGGCAAAATAGTAAAGACCATAGACCACATGCAACATAAGTATAGTATGCAAAAAGTGATATACTGGTAGCAGCTGACATGACCACTGGCTGCATAGCAGAGAACGGAATCGTACTTTTAACTTTGGAGAGGATACTGTCTAATGATTACAGGCAGATACGCTGGGCATATATGTATGAATACATGCAGACTGAAAAGATGAGCAGGTTTCCATATTCCACGTGAAACACGAGATTCTAATCCAAGCTCACAAAACCCTACTTTGCCTGCCTGTAGAGATGTACTGCAGATCACAAAACACAAGAACAGTATGAGCTGTTACTTCAATATCACAATGCAATGCACAGAAGGAAAAATGCATTACATCACATGCATTTTTATTTACAAAAGAATAAATAACTCAAGAACTTAAAGTAAATAAAAAAACCTTAAATTACAGCAAGCTGTAAAAGAAAGTAGCAACTTAAAGGGTGCATCTTTTACAATTAGTATAGAACTGGAGGAGAACACTTGACTTTTCAGGTCAGCTCAAGTTTTACAAAACATCACTGTGTCAAATACAGCATTATGTTGGTTCTTTAAGTCTTTACAGACAGTGATCCAGAAATAGCATACATCTGACAGGAACCAGGCATAGGAGAGTATCAAGGTGGTATTTTAGAAATACCACTAGACATCTAGGCAAACTTTTAGACATCCAAACAACTTCATCTAACCCATAACCCATCAATTCACAAGCTAATTTTAGAGGCTGAGTAGTTAAACAAGGGTAGCTATTGTAAGACATCTTCCATTTTTGTTATACATTCACCACATGTATTTAATGACACAATTTTCAAATGCTGTTTGTCTGCATTTTAATGAACTGCAATTTCTATTCAAATGCACAGGTTAACTTGTAAAAACTGAGTCATTCACCACTTCCTGGCATAATAAAATAGAAACGAAACTGCTAAGTTTTATCTACTGAAGTAGAAGATGTACAAATTTGTATAGCATCCTGCTTAGTAAGAGATTACTAAAGGCCATATCCATTATGAAACAAACTTTAACAGTTACACAAACAAGTAAGAACGTACTTTTTAGTTTACTCCCTAAAGACTTAAAGATAAAAGGAAGTTATAATTACTGATTTAAGTTATATTTGAAGAATAGGAACGGAAAGCTGCTGACTAAATAAAAGGAGACAGTATTAATATCAGTCTTTTGGTTATCCAGCATGCATCTGTTAATTACTTGTTTCAGAAAGTTATCATAAGTAATCACAGAAATGAAAAATATTCATATAAATTAATCCCTTCAGCAGGAGGTTGGGCCAGACAACTTCTAGAAGTCCCATCCAACCAATACTCTCTGATCTTAGCAAAATCTGAACCAAGTTTATTCTGTAAATCATCTGCTGCATGTAAATAATACAACTACTTAATTTTCTCAAATAACTTCTATACACATACACACATATGATGTTTATTTATATTACACATGTATGCCTTAAAAACACTCCCAAAAGATGAAGACAACTCAATAGTGGGAAATACTGAATATAAAGCAACTTAGAGATTCTAAAAAATTAAAACATTTTCTCTGATTACTATTACTGACAGGGAAGCCCAAAGAAGAAAGCCACAATTAAAGATACATCTGTTGCAAAACTTGTAATATAAGCTGTAAATTTGCGCGGAAAAAAAAAACCAACCCAAAACCAAGACACACAAAAGAAAAACCAGTAGAAGTGAAGGACAACACAAAGGAATTACTCAGATTGATCATGAACAGATAAGTTCAAAACAATTACTCACTTGATGCTAGACATCACTGCATAAATATTTAAGTAAAGCTAAAGAAAAGTAAGTGATATTTTTGTTCTGCTTTCAAATGCAGGAGAATTACATTAGTTTCTTACAATTATAATTTCTTACAACTATAAAGGAAATATTTCCTATTCTATTGGTAATAAGAAACATAAGACACGACAAGTGTAATTACTCATATGATGTCAACAGATCTGGAGAACCTGAATCTAGACTGCTGCTTAAAGTCAGCCTGAAACCCATGGGGAAGTAATACCCAATTGCTCACTATTTGTTAAAAATACTAACAACTTCAAAGTGTCCATTATTTACACAAAATTTAAAGGGGAAACCAAAAAGAATCCGGCAAGACAGACAGCAAGACTTCCCTGCTTTAGCTGCTACAGATTTGTATCTTTAAGATTGCTTTTAAATGTGGTAGGGTTGGCCTTCCCGACATTTCCCTCTTTAAAACGGCAATCAAAATATTTGGCAATATACAGCGATCAGTCACACACTTATTCTTTCAGAGTACTGACAACTAGTGAGTGCATATAAAGTCTGACATGTTCTGTAAGGTATATTAATCCTCCTTTGCATATAAGGAGAGGACCTTAACAGTTTTAAGCTGTAATAACACAAAGCAAAATGAAATTAAATCTTGTGCCAAGGAGAGCATAGAGTCAAAACAGTAAATACATAAAGCAGACCTTTTATTAAGTAAATTACTCTCAGACAAAAAAGAGCTGTCACTTTAACAAGGCATAATAAAATGTGTGTTGAGTGTTTCACTTGCAGAGTTAGTACTAAAGAGCAACCTGGACTCTTTCACTAAAGCTACTGCAGAACTCTTACTGGGAACAACGGAAAGACAAAGTACCAATATATGCAGATTTTTTTTTATTTTTTAAGTGAAAGCATCTAAATAGGTCTAAGCTAAAACGGTCAAATTTGATCAGTAACCAAAACACAGCTGAAATTCAGTGTAGCACACTCCCCCACCACCCCCCTAATTAATTGTACTGATTTTTAAAGTTTGCAATTATGTCGGGGGGGGGGGAACAAACGAAAAAAAGAGCGAATAAAAAAAAGAGAACCATCAATCATATCTCACTGAGTTGGAAATATCTCCTTTTAAGATGGAAGAGTCACTATACTTCACTTAGGCAGTCTAAATAACAAGGACAGTAAATAGGCTACAATTTCTTAAAAATACCTGTCTTGATCTAAAGTACTATTTTATGAAGCATTTGTGTGCTTAGCTAACCAGATTATCTGCTAGGTATTCCCCTCAAACAATCCCAAAAGTCAGATTGAGGTAATTAGCAATCCCATACTGCTCTGAAAAGATATTTTAAACCCACTTATCTTCCGTAACACGAAAAGCCTTCCAGTTAAGGCAGTCAATATCACTAATCAAGAAAAGAGACTGAAAAATCATAAAAAAGTGAAAGAAAAAAACTATTAAGAGCTCCAACATTTTTTTTTTAAATGCCCCTATTAATCTATATTAATATCAGCTACTACAGGTAAGCTTAGTACTCACATTACACCAAGCAAAGCAATAGTTATAGAAAGAGGAAGCTACATTCCTCTCCAGCACAGGAAGGTTATTGTGCTCTCATAACAAGGAAAAAAAACACCAACCCAAAGTAAACACCACTGTCTAGCCAACAATGGCAAGGCTAAGCAGAATCAAATCCCTAGGAGAATTCAGCTTAGTAACTAGACCATCATACGAGTAAACAATTCAAGGCAGCATGGTAAGGGTTTGGGGATTTGTTTGGGTTTTTTGATACCTCCTCAAGCCATTCCAAAGAGTTCATCTAAGAGGCAGCAGTAACTTCAAACAATCACTTCCATGCTCCCAATTTTCTAAATTGCACAATCTTTCAAACAAAATAGTTTCTCTTTTATTGTTAACTTTTAAAATAGTACACATAATTTGAAGTTTGACTAATACAATGGAGCAGGTCTGATTTGATCACAAATAATTTTAAGATACAACTCTGGTTAGCAAAGACTGCCAGTTACAAGTCCGTAACAAATCTACCTACAGATTTCGTAACATTTGTTTGAATTCAACTCCCATTTCTGTAGCTCTTCCAAGGGATTACGAATGAAATGCTTTGTCAGTTTTACTAGGCAAGAACAAAGAAACAAGAAGATGCCCAAGTATAGCTGTAACTTAAGTCATAGACACCAGACTCATTAACAAAATACAGCAAGGTACTTTGGTAGGTCATTTACTTACCTCCACTTGCTGATTCTTGCTCTTCCCCTTCAGGAAACGTAGCCTGGCTTGGTAAGCTATTCCTAGAACGAGTGACTGACTCTAAGTGTGAAGCCCTTCCCAACAGAGATAGCTCATCTAGCACCTCTCCTTCTTTGGCTTCCAAATCAGATTTTGAAGTGGTTAACTGTTTTATGTTACCTGGTGCCATTAAACTATTTGGGTCATTTAAACAAGCTACAGTACCGCTGTCCAGGCTTAATACTCTGGCACGATTCTTGGCACTGTTTGTGCTAGAAGTCCGACGTGTAGATCGTTTTTTGCTAATTCCTTCAGAGCTAACGTGGGTTTTGTGAGCATTTTCAGGGTCTGTGCCCCCACGTTCTTTAGAAACGTATTTGGTCTTTAGAGCACTGTACTTTCCCTCAGGAGACTGGCATGAATGGGAAGTGGTGCTGGAAGAGCTATCACTGCTGAACTGGTGAGCTGACTGCATACTTGATGTCCTGCTCAAGTCACTTTGATCACTGGAGTCCTCATCGTGACAAAACACAGCACTATGAGGTTTAGTACCAGATACACCTCGGAAGGAAACATATTCCCTGTGCCGACTTGAATCAAAACTACTAGCCCGCTTTTTTCCTGTCCTCCTCCGGCTGGACTTGTGGGTAGAGGCTGTTCGATGTATTAAACTAGAAGATTTTGGTCGGACGTCTCCTTCTTTTTGTTTTCCACTTGTTTCTTTAGAAGCTCTTGAATCTACTAACACAGCTAGTTTCTCACTCTGCTCATCTCTTTGTTCAGCAGCCTTCCCAGGTGGCCTGTCAGCTTGCGTAGTCAGTTCATTGGCATGTGGGTTCTTATTGGCCTCTTCTGAAGCAGAGGCACCAAGACCTTTCTGACTGTGCATCTCATCAGATGCATTAGAACCCTTTAGCTCTTGAACACCACTGTTAGTGCTCACTTCCACAGCAGTCCTTTCGCTACTAGTCCTTTTGTCAGTAGTAGAACTACTGTCATCCTCTGAGTCAACACCACAGTCCTTTTTCTTACCATCCTTTCTCTCTTCTCTAGGAGACTCCTCCTCGTGCTCTGACAACACGCTTTCTATATGTGTTGAGCTAGTATGTTCACTTTTATAGCTACTGATGGTACTGTTAGTGTCACGATCAGTCCCACTGCAGTAGCTTTCTGTTGAACCACTGCTTCTGGTACTCAGGCTTCTCAGACTGTCCACACTTTTGTCTGCTTTCAAGGATTTGCTCTTCCCACTCTTAGCCAATGGTTGAGGGCTGCTACTTTTCAGAATGTCATCTAATTGAAAAACTCCTGAAATGCAAGAGTTCTCAGCCAAGGACTCTCTGGATCCAGAAGGGGGCTTGGAAGCTTCTAACTCGCTCACAGGATCTAGTCCTCGTCTTTGTTGATAGAGAGGGAAGTCATTTAGTGAAGCATCCGGAAAAGCAACAGCAGAGCTAGAAGTCCTTGGTACACCGCGTGGTCTATGATCCTTCCTATACGAGTGAGAATGCAGAGTTATAAGCGAAGCTACTTCTGTGTCACATGCACTGGTTTTAGACTGGTCCACAAGCTGGTTGTTCGAGAGGCACACTTTGTCACTGTTGTCCCTTGGCAAATCCTGTCCAGAGGATAATGAAGGTTGGATGGAGACAAACGAGTCATTCGACACCAGACGAAAAAGCTTCCGATCAGTTGCCAAATCTGTTTAAGCACATATTTAAAAATATTCATGTGAAATGTTCATGTAAGTTATACAGTCCACTTTACAACTGCTTGTTTATATGAGATAAAGCAAATAAACTGACAAATCCATTTGCAAGTACTATGAATCACATTACCATTTAAAAGATTTCCTACCATCTGGGCAAACCTGACAAACTTTTTCTTTTTTATTAAAAAAGAAACCATCAACACCAGCTTAATCTTGTCAGAATTATGTTATCTCTTGTTAGCTGCTAAGTCCCCAAACTCCTCTATTGCTCCTATGTCTCAGACAATGTTTTTATGTACCCCAAAGTTTCTTAATTATAAAAGGGTACCCTGCCTTTTGTTTTATTTCCTACATGCAGTAAACTGTTTCACATAAACTTTAAAATTATTCATGAAAACAGACTAAATCCCAGTAACTCTGAAGTCACAAAAAACTCAATAAAAATCACCTTTCATACCAGATATCAAGTAAGCTCACACTTAGCAAGGATACAGGCAGTGGCACAAGTCTATTCGTACTATAATGAAACTTCCCTACTAAGTTACTGAATTTTACTACTTCTAAAACTGCTGCTGTT
The DNA here is from genome assembly GCA_017639485.1 of Pluvialis apricaria. NCBI lineage: Eukaryota > Metazoa > Chordata > Aves > Charadriiformes > Charadriidae > Pluvialis > Pluvialis apricaria. The sequence goes on along the minus strand of CM030012.1, from coordinate 40,587,113 downwards.
AAAGCAAATCATGAGGATTTGCTGTTAGCTCTTGGTCAGAACAATTGTTTCTATTATCCATCACAAGCAATCTCTTGGAAAAGTGTCCACCTGTAGGTAGTATTGAAAGTCAGGCTACTTTCCTTTTTGGTACTGTCACTAAAAATAGAAGATCTGGAGGCCAAGTTAAGTTACTACAATTGCTAAATTAAAATTAAATAGAGTGCACTTGCACATGTGTAACTTAAGAGACTTCAGTTAGTCCGCTGAAAGTAGTAGAACGCTGCTGCCTATTACAACAGCACAGCCATCTGTAATCCTCTATTTTAAACATACTTTCTGCACCGAAGCACACAGTAACGACTGAATCAGTTCATTGAGATTGGCCAAAATGAACTATAGTATTCCCAGAGTTAACGTCCTGCTAATAACCAGGTACTTTAAAATCAGCAAACAAAAGATTTCCCTACCATTTTATGCTCTGTTTTAGCCTGAGCAGATTTTTTCCTTGCAGTGAAGCTAAATGAAAAAATGAGATCTGAAACAAAATTGGACAACTGAAGAATACAAGCTAGCAGTTTTCTTACATAGTAGGAAAAAAACAATTACAAAACTCTGATAGCTTGCATATTAGAAGCAGTCTATAGCTCCAGAAACACAGAACTCCTCACAGGATTATTTACTTTACAGACATGCATGCCTGAGTTAGAAAAATTTAATTTGGCTGTACTGGAAAGCAAAACAAATTAGTTTACAGTGAAGTCCATGAACCCCAGGCCACTTTCAGTATGAGAGAGATCATCTAGAGATGTGTAAGCTATCTTTCAGCAGTAAGGAGACAGTAAATATTTATTACCTGCTGGAAGATACCAGAACAAGAAGCACACAGCCAAAGAATAAAGTTAAAAGTATTCAAGCTATGCATCCCAGGAACTTACAGTAATTAAGAAAGGAAACAGAAAGCTTCAAGATAACCTTTCTTAGAGTCTATCAACAAATTGCATGAATTTATTTAGCATGTTAAGTAAAGGGTCTTTGGTAACAAAATAACCATGTTTAATATGCAGAAGAAGAAATTTTACCTTGTTCTTCACTCCCTTCTTTACATAGGCTAGAACTCTGGCCAAGACTTAAACTGATATCATCAGAGGTCTTGGCAGTGTCAGTATCTCCTGTGAATTTGAAGAAAGAAGAGTACTAGTGCTCAAAGTATTAACACATACATCTACATACACCGCAGATTTCTCACCTATCATGAAAGACTGTTGCTTTTACTTCTTCATTTGAAGGTGAATAACAATAATCACAAGTAACACAAGATCTCTATTATCTTTTAGAGATAAGCATTGTCTACTCTATTTCTTTTATTTTGTATATAAGGAAGTTTTCATTCAACTACACAGATCTCCGAAGAACTGGAAAAGTATCTTACACAGAACCCAATGGAAATAAAGACCATGTTTTTTTCTTAAAGATATATCTATTTGATTATTCCTTTTTGCATGGTTGCCAATAAAAATGAGGGTTAGATTGTAACAAAATACATGTAAAGATAAAGATAAGGAAGAATCAAGGAAGGTGACAAAAATTCACATCTCATTTTCATGTGTCTTATTATTGGACTAATAAATTTACAAGATAGCAACTTTGCATGTTACAAGTAATTTATCTTTTCATCTCAGAGGAGTTCACAAGGGCTGTCCTGGACAACGCTCTGGCTAGATGCCAAGCAACTAGAAATAATCAAGTCACTGAAATACAATACCAGAAGGGTGGCTGGTTGCACAGGACTCCATAGTAGGGAAAAGTCCATTCAAACCAACCCCTTGGCTCTACATTTAGAAGCAAGAGAAAAAACTGCTGTTACATGGAAAACAGAGCACAGATTCCAGGATATTCTCTCCTAGTGTTTTAGGCACACAATTTGCAACTCCAAGGAAGATTTCTTCCAATTAGTAAATGCTGTACTTAGCTCACAAGAAAGTTTTGAAGATGAACAAGTTAGACAATATTTGGAAACAACATAGGAAACAGTGATCTGAAGTGCTACTGTAAGGTAATTTTAAGAAGCAGCCAAAAATCTCACCTTTGATGGTTGCTGCTGTTCCCAGACGAGATAACCCAGATCCAACCTAGAAATAGGAAGTTACGTAAAAAGCTGTAAACTTTCAAGAACCCGACTGTTGTTTCCTATTACTGCAATGCATGCATTTGCCTATACACCTAGGACAGATTCTCAGAGGCACAAAAGCATCCAACAGCACAGTGCTGTAAAATCCTTTCTGACTCAGAATGTTTCCAGTGCAAACAGAGATGACAAGGCATCTAATTATGTATCTGACTATATCACTGCATTAGTCAGTTTTACGGCCAGTGTACTTGGAGACATTATTATGCTGATTTTGAAAACAACTTTCAAATCTAGGCATTTTCCTCGAAAATACTTAATGTGGAAACAAACTACTAGTGTGGTGGTACACTAATAACTGCCCTTGTAAAGCTGGATGTTTAATGCAGTGATCATGGTTGCCTAAACTGCTTAAATAAAACACCACGTTAATAAAAAAATCCTTATCTGTTCAATATATTAAACCCAAGCTAAATCCAGAAACTGCTCCTGTTGGAAATATATATATTTTTAACAGGGTTAGCTTCCAGGTCTGTCAGAGTTGATCCAATGACCAGGTAACCACAAGAACCTAAGCATTGGTACATGGACAGTGGTAGCAGCATAAACAGGGGATATGGCAGGGTGATCCCTGCTGGCAGCTCAATAAACAAATTAATTTAACCTAATCATTTTACTCTGATTCCTCCCTCTCATTCCTGCAAATGGGATTTTTCTTTTGAAGACAGTTTCTGAGTACACAGATTACAGTTACCTCAAAGCAAGTAAACTGGTTACTGAAAAACCATGCAGTATTCCTTGATCTATTCTTGGACATTAGTTACAATCACATTTCAAGTTTATAGTATCTGCTTTTCAGTCATGTTCAATGGCTAACCAGCAGGCACATACCTCCTCATATGAAAGTGAGCTAGTTGTTTAGGTTTGCAGTCTGTCTTTCTACATATGTCCTGTAATCTGTAGCAGTTTATTTTGCAGAGGTGCTAAAGAGAACTTAGTCTTTCCTTCAATAGTATTTCCAGTACCACCTCTCTCAAAGAACTCTAAATAGCACACACAAATGCATGTGTCAAATAATTAAACCAATCAGAAATAAGATAGGAGAAGAGCACTCAAAGGCAAAAATCTGAATCCAAGATACATAACAATGATGGCAAAAATTACTTTACTGTATACTTACTCGGATGCTGTTTTTCAAAAATCCCTATTTCAAATGACTCAGGAAAAAGGGCATAATTCTACTAATTCTTCTCTGTAAGCACAGCAAATTTAAGGTAATCTGAAGACACGTGCAGATTTTATTCAGCCATACTACAGAAGAACAAGGGCTTTACTATATGTAATGCAGAAAAGCAGCTGGAGCTTGTTTAATGCATTTTCTTTACTACACTGTCATGCATGCTTTCAGTTGGTCATTTTGTCATGTTTCAACTTTTTTTTCCCCCCTTCAGTAACATGCCTTGCAGAATGCTGTAGCTGAATGCAAATGCATCAGCATGGGAAAGCTATTTCACACAAAAAAATGAACAGAACTCAGATGCTTACTGTTCACATATCCTTTTGATGTTGCAAATTCAATCTCAGGTGACTACTGAGCACTAATTTTATCAGCATAAACACATTTTAAAGACTATGCATCCTTTCGCAGCAGCTTTAGCTGTTTTATAGTGTCAGCATTAAAGCACACAGGAAAGACCACAGAGCTTCAACATTAAAACTGTTACTAGTATGCTTGGAATAGTTTTATTTCCAAAGACCAGCCAAAGAAACATGATCCCCAGCCTAGTTCTGTCTTCCTACATAGACCATCACTTCCTATTCCTTTGAACACTACCAAATACCTGTTCTCTTCAAATGAGAAAATCTCATAGAGTATCTATGCTGCATAATGGAGCATTATTCAGATAAAACACCAACATTAGCATAACACTGCACTACATTATATACTGCTTGCTCAGAGAGCTAATTAGAAGGATTCAGTACCATAATACCCCACTAAAGTTTTCCACTTCATTCAAAAATAGCTTCCGTATCTTTAAGACAATGCTGCATTGCTCATTGTCAACATAACCTTACAGTCTGACCAGTCAATCTACTCTTCCTCATGAAGAGTTGGTAGAAGACAGAAGCCACGCCTGGCTAAACATCACAAGCCAAATAGAAGGAACAGCACATGCAGCACTATGGAAGTTGAATGCATAAATCTAGCAGACAGAAGGAAACAGAACAACTTCCCCAGTGAAATTACAAGGCAACTAGAGCATAATGAAGTTGCATTAAAATCTAATAAAGCCAAGTTCTTCAGCACTTCCATCTGGTGTGCAGCAGCCCCTATTTATTGCTTTCTTACCACCCCTGTTGAAGTGTCAAAATAGTGAAGATCTTGCAGAGGTCATCCAAAAATAAACAGTTTTAGTCTTTCCATTTCTACCAATTTATCTTGCTTTGTACTTTAGCAAATTAACATTTTTGACTGCAGAGTCTGAACTGTCAGGACTAATAACTTTCAGAAAGCCATTTAGCATTGCAAGAGACGATCAGCAGTGAATGCATTCTAAGACGATCAGCAGTGAATGCATTCTAAGACGATCAGCAGTGAATGCATTCTAAGACGATCAGCAGTGAATGCATTCTAAGACGATCAGCAGTGAATGCATTCTAAGACGACTTAACAGAAGCCTCCTCAAATTCAGCACAACTGAAGTTTGCCAATTAGGCATCTAAATGACAGACCAAACAAAAGTAATGGAGGAAAACAAAGTTAGAACACAGGGATGAAATTACAGCTTGAGCTATGTAACAGCTCACAGATACCAAAAGGAAGAAGGAAGCCCACCACAGTGGATCTTAGTACTTATCTGACCATGCTCTGAGCCATTTTGATTTACTAAATCAGAAAAAAAGCTAACTGAGAAAAAGGGAATACCTTCCAATGGGACAGTAAATTGCCGTACAAAATCTAGCCATTCCTAAAAGGCGCACGAGATAGGATGAGCAAGAGCTATGCAGCTGGGAGAGTGCAATGCCACCCTAATAAAAAAATCATATAATATAACAAGAAAAAAAAACAGCAAAGATTACTCTACAGATTCCAAAGCCAACAGTAGCTTTAATTCTTACCTGGTTGTTTGGATCTATCCCAGCATAAGAATTGCGTGAACTACAGCCAACAGGGGGAGTTGCTTCTCGTATGAACTCTGACATCTCAATCCCTCCACCAGGGTCACTGAGAGAAATATAAAAGAGAAACAAAAAAACCCACGAACATTAACCTATCAGTTAAACGGAAGTTTGTCTGTCTACGCTGAGCGCAGATTCAAAACAGTTTTATCCTTTTTAAAGTATCAGATGCTCAAATATATCCCAGTATCTCAGATGAATACTGCCCATTTGACACAGGGAGCTCAGTCAGAGCTGGAGCACCCTATGTACTGTCACAGAAGCTCCTCCTGCCTTGTAAAGTCCACTGTCATCAGCCAACACAAACTGTGAAGACTTAGGAGCTACAAGGCATTTTGAAATGCTGACATATGAAATTCTCTGTCTATACATACACGTAACTTTCCAATCATCTGTCCAACTATAATACCCAGAAAACAATCAATAGAAAAAATACTAAATAGAACTCTTTAAAAGATCAGGGGAAGGACTCCAGATCTTTCCCTTAGACTGGATCTAGGAGCAAAAGTAAGGATGGGTTAACCAAGAAAGCCACACATTGTCAGTAGACGTTACTGGAAAGGCAGAGACATAAAGGGACACTGTATCTCTCCCAGGGATGCAAACCACTTCTTGCTACCAGAAAATATCTTCCCTTCTGATAATTTACAGGCCCTAACAAGAAATATTTTGAGGTACAATATATACATTATTACATCCTACTGATTTCCCCCTTCCAGGATTAATAAGTATTGGTTTGGAAATATTTTCTAGATCAACATCACCAAATTGTAATAAAACATAATTCAGCTTGTCAAAGGCAGGTATTTATGAAACAAAAGCAAACTGGGTGTGTCCATTAGGACAATGGGGTGTGAAATGAGTTGGGGACTACAACTCTAGGATCCAACATAGGACCGTTTGTTAATTGCAAAGAGGGAGAAGTTGAGGCATCCTTTTTCCTCTCCGAATACAGTTCTCTTTAAACATCTTGATCCAGGAGACTTCTGAACAGAAGTAACTGCAGTTTAATTCGACACTAACACTCCCTGCTCCTTCCCAAGGACAAATAACCACCTCCCAACAATCAGCGATTCAGAGCAGTGGCAAGTTCACTCCAACATTTTGCACAACCTTTCTCCATCTGGACTAGAGAAACTAAAGATGAAGCCCTTCTGGAAAAAGAGACAGAAATGTGCAGAATCACCACAGAACTTACTAGACAGCTAGTCTCACAGAAGAGTCTCATGCAATAAGACCAACACCTAATAATTTTTGTAATATATGGACATCAATCTAGGATATTACAAACAAACTATATGTAGACTAAAACACCTGAAATATTCATTCTGCAGCATGACATTTCAAGCTGTTGTCATCTCAGAGAGGTGTAAAGGTACAACCTTGGGAACCATTCTAGATCATACAAGAGGCCCCTGAAACTTCCTCCATCAAAGAGCTGACAAAAGACAGTTTCAAGTTAGTAATATTACTTCAGTAAAAATAAATTAACTTAAGAGACAACCAGCCGTGAGTTAGCAGAACAATTATGGTTCAACTCCAGCAAATTGAAGAAAGAAATGGTGGCTTTTCACTTTGGTACTGCTCAGCAGTAAGACATAAGCATACTCTTATTGATGGCTGTTTGCAGAGCCCTCTCTGACCTATTATCATCAATTATGGTAAGGCAAAACCAGGTAAGAACCAGGTAAAAAAAAAAAAAGATATACAGAATACAACTTCAATAATTTCCACTTCCAGCTTTAGCCAAACAAAGTATTCCTTAGGTAAGCATTTTAAGAACACATTAGTCTTTTAACTTCATGTTACATCCTTAACTGAAAAATTCTCCCTTAAACATTAAGTCCAGCATACATTATGACAAGAACTAAGGATAAAACAAAGAACGCTTTTCAGAAAAGACTACATTTCTGTTCGAATAATTCATTCAGAAACACTGCATATGATTAAAGTATGTCCTATGAAGTAGAAAAATAAGTAAATTCGAATAAGCTCTCATGCATAGAACTGGATAGTTAGCCAGGCAGGGAGAAGGAGGTGATTTTGTTTAAAAGTGAAACAATAGGTATCAGCATAAGCAGCAATACAACCCAACACCACCACTCTACTCACAGATGTTATATTCTGTGACAGCACACACAAACTAATGGATTAACAAAAGCTAGTAAGGAACAACAACAAATAAAGTCCGCAGGAACAAGCAGGAAGTACAGATTTCTAGGATTAATCATTGTATGCCTAAGGATGTAGACTACAACAACACGTAGAATCCTTTGGGAGCTATTTTCTGCTAGTGTTGTGGCCATTACTTTCTGCTACTAAGCTGTGCAGTTTCTCACAGTTTGCTGACTTCATAACTTGGAGCAAGTGCTACGCTTCTCAGTTTGCCAGCAAAAAAACCTGAAGTGAAGCTACTACACAAATTGAGAAGACTGAATAAATTATGTCCAGCTACCTGCAACTGAGATTGCTGTGGAAGAGGCATTTAGAGACTGCACAAAACAAATTAAAATTAGTGTTTCTGATTATTAGTAACTCCTATCTAAAAATCACTATCTGCAGCTATATTACATTAGTGTGTCAGAGTAATTGGAAGTCTGAATAGGCTGTAAGTCTACATGAATTTAGAAGTTTAAAACCTGACTTCGGCTGATTGACTAGAATCTGATATTCAGACTAGAACTTCCAGAGAGAATCTGGAATAAGCAATTCTGATTTCAGTATGAAGCAGAGGAGGAATTTTATTCTTTTCTTTTGAACACCTTCTTCTACCCTTAATTTCCAACTAAAATAGGAAGGTAACTAGTCAGGAGGCTGCTCTTAAGATACAAAAGAACCACAGCACGTACCACAAATGCTAGACCTTGACAGTTTCAAGTATTAAGAGAAGTTTTCTTTAAAGCTTGAACCACTAGTTATAGTGTCAAAAAGAAGAAACAGCTCCAAGCTTAAGAACAGGTCTGCTAGCCTAGCAGAGGTAGGTCAAGAGTTGTAGAGATTATCTTTTTCTTTTTTAATTTCTCTTGCTCATACTTGTTTAAGTAGACTATATGTAACTCAAAGATGCAACATTCTCCAGCTGTCAGTTTTATTTTGTAGAAGTGCATGTGAAATTCATGTAGCATCATGATTACAGCTCCCCCATGCTGATGGAGATCAGGGACAGCAGTGTCACCAGGTTAATGCTTTATGATACTTTCAACCATGTAGTCACTGACACAAGAAAGCAGCCATATTCATATCCCCAAAACCAAGACTGACTTAACTGTTTAAGGTATCCATGTGGGTCCACCAATACTCAAAGAAGATTACACTTGCACTGTTCTTTCTGTCTCTTACATGATATTAGGAGGCTGTATCCCCATCACTTGTTTTCATGAAACCTCACATAAGAATTACTAACACCACCCCCCTAAGTATGAAAGCAGCAACTGCACTGGAAGCTACAGAAGACAACAACTCACATTCCTGTCTAAATAAAGACTCACTTCTTTCAAAAATATTAACTCGATAATTTCAGCTTTATAAAGAGGATGAGGAAAAATAAACAAGGCATTTCTTAGGGAACAGTAAGTTGTTCCTTTGCTTAAGCATACCAGAGTTTCATGAAAATATTAAAAACCCTCAGAGTTTGATCCTATTCACAAACCAATGTGAACCAAAATTAAATGCACACTTCATGTAAACCTACACGTGACAGCACATAATTTTTGTCAAATACCTGAAAGCACCACTTTGCAGATAAACATCTTCAGAAAGAATGAACAGCAGTTCTTAGAAGCTAAACAGAACCCTGAACATAACTTTTGAACAGAAGCCAGACTACTGCTTAATCCTTCAAAAAATACTAATATTCATATCTAAAGTGGTCCCAGGGAGGGGGTGTGGGGGTGAAAACTCTAGGACAGCTTTGCACACTATACTATATATACACATAGTATCACACGCTGTAGCTTAACCTATCAAAACTAATATCCTGATTATGCAAATATTTAAGGTAGTATGTCTGCTTAGACCTTCCCTATATCCACCTTATGCTAGGGGAGCAGAATTTAAAAAAAAAAAAAACAGCCCTACATACACTTTCTTCCAAGGCACTTTTTTTTTATTAGCGTTCCAATTTATCTTGCTAAGAAGGTGACAGCTGAGTATTAAGCATTCACTCTACATCCCCTCAACTGGTTTGAATGTTATCCCAGAGTTCTTGTAAGCTTCCAGGCAAAGATTAGTATATACTGTACATCCCACTTACCAAAAAGTAACTCCGTAATTTCTGCATTGACCTTGTTCCCAGTTCTAGTTAAGAGACCTGAAAGTGGGAACAAGGATCATATAAAAGTTAATGAAACTTTAGTTGGCAAGCAGGACACACAGCATCAAACTAACCTCTACTTCTGAGCTCACAAATGCTTATAATGTAATAGTTTGTCCCATGTCAACTGCTCCTTAGACAGAACTTCTGAAACACCCAGAAGTAATTCACAATACTAGTAGAAAGAAGTCCCTTGCCAAGTGTTGGCTACTGTTTTGGAAGCAAAAGCTACATGGCTTAAAAAAAAAATTAAGGATCACAGCTAAAGCATGCGTTAGCAAAGCTGCATTGAAACGGAACAGACCACTAGTTTACTTTCATGAGTTTTATTAAGCAGAATAAGCATTAATATACATTTAGGCAAGCGTTCTGCCAAAATAGCTGAATACAGTTTTAGTATGGTATATGGCAATCTAAATGGAGTCACAATTAAAATCAGCAGGTTCAGTTACCAAACACAACATGGAAAAAGAGTCAGCTTATAAAAGATTGATACAAGAAGCTACCGCATATCAACTTTAAAGGAATCTAAGACACTGTTTTTACTAACAATATCTGACCTGAGAGCAGATACAGAAGAACTTAAGACCCATCTCATGAGAAGCTACCCTGTATGCACAGTGAAGTCCTTTTACTTCTGAGCTGAGCATTTTAAAGAGTATCACTTTAACACTTCCTTTCTTGAAAGCATCCTGATAAACAGACTTAAGAGGCTTCTTTCAACTACACTTCCTCATAGCATGTGTCTCCATGTAAAAGTTTCAGGGTTTCGTTTCGTGAGTTTGTGTTGTTTTGTGTTTGGGTTTTTTTTTTTTTAATAAAACACATATTAAGAGCCAGGACAGCATACTAGTTGCCTCACTTCGAAAATTATTCATGGCTACTAGTACCAGAAACTCACAGACTAGAGAAAGGTTGTCTTTAAAAGCTAAGAATTCAAGGTTGATTTATTTCATGCAGTCTAACTCTTAAGATGGCCTCAATTATCTGGAGCCAGGCAGAGGCTTTGATAATAGAGCTCAACACATCCACAGTCTGATCAGACTGGTTAGGGTGGCCTTGTTGATGAGTCATCTTTTGCTCTTCTTTCTCCAAGTAGTCTGGTCAGAGGAGGACAACCTCTGGGGTTTCTTTTATGCTGGTGACAGCAAAGAAGATCTGTGGAAAGGAATCACCTACTATTGACAGTACTTCAAAGTCATCATCTTCATTACTGAGCTGAACAATTCCAGAATTTCCAAATTCAAAGGACAACATTCTCCTGAATTAAGACTACAATTGGAGTCAAGCATTGTATCTGACTCCTGCTCCTGCAAAACTAAGGAAATTGAAACCCGATCAGACGTTCCTTTTAGTGATAAAAGACTTAGCGTGTAGTATGTGGTCTTTGACAGCTAGATTAAAACTAAGTCTACTGCTGAAATAAGATGACTTGTACTGGTTGTGTTCATTAAGTATTTAGTGACCTAATCAGCACACATTTTCCACACTATTGTTTCAGTGCTTCCAGCATTTTCAATATTGTTCTGGAACTCCTTTGGGGAAGGAACCAGGAAATTAACATGAATCCATCATTTCAGAACTAATACATAAATAAGTCTGCTTTTAAAGACCAGGCTTAAACAGTCTTTCAGAACTACAGAGGTCTGCATCTATATCTGTCAGTTTTTATTTCAAACACCATTCCAGTTACACATCTGATGAAGACAGGACTGTTTATCATTTGAAGCAGTATACAAACATCAGCAGACACCTTACCTGGGCCCATTGCTGTCTTTCCTCTTGGCTGAAACATTGCTTTGTTCTGCTTTTGCACCTCTGTCCATATGCTCACTGGCATTCCTCTCCACAATTTCTCCCTCATCCAGTGCCCTGTGCAAACGGTAATTCACCATCTTCAAAACGATAAAGAGAGCTGCTATCACCGGGCAGTAGACAGCTACTATCATCATGGAAGAAGGAAGGGCCTTTCAAAAGAGAGTAAGAAAGCATTAATGAACACAAGGTCAAGTGTCCATAAGAATACATAAAGCTATCTAGATTTTAATAGTTTCTTTCATACAGAAAATATTGATCATACCAAAAATGAAGGTTTAAGCACACACCCCCTACAGTCAAACTTTGTGTGGAGGCTATTACAAGCTGAGCAACACAGAGAAAAGGAACAGTTGGACTACAAGACACCACACTAAGGAGACCTATCACTGAAGCTTGAGAACCAAATGCAACTCTCGTTCTCTTTCCAGGCTACTGGAGGGTAAGATCTAGACTAGGAAACCAAGAGCTAGCATGACTGTGTGTGACACCCCATATTTTTGACTAGTTGTTATGAATAAAAAAAAAAAAAAAAGGAAGATCTTAAGCAACTTGGTGCTAGACCTCTACATGCCCGTGGAAAGGCAGCCAACACAGATATTCTGAAGAGAATTTCTCAGCTGTCTCAAAGGTGGCTCAAAGAAGCCACATGAAAAACCTCAGTCCTGAACTCAACTTTTGAAATTCCACTCAGAGTTAAGACTTCGCATGTAACTTTTGCTGAGGCCCATAAGGCTTTTACAGATCAATTACTTCAGCAACAGATATTAAGTGCGGCCTAATAGCTATTTAAAAGAAGCATTCAGAGTACTAGTTAAACTTCAGATATCACTTCAAGGCTTTCACCCTTCTAATTCACCTTTTATTCATATTTGTAATTTTGCCATTTCCCAAGGCAGTCACTAAACAAAATGAGATATCAACTCTTAGTCTTCATGCACAAATAGACCAGTTCTCTTACAAAAGCAAGGAGAGTCTGTGTTCTCAAATATTTTGCTGCATCACTATCCTTCACCCCAGTGATTATGTAGTTTGATATAAAATCTAACAGCCATAAATATACACACACAGATATAGGACATTCAGTATTAAAAAGCATGTTACCCAGCATGAACATTAATTTAGTAGATGAGAGGAACAAGTGAACTGTCTTTTTAGATCTCTGAGCCCAAGGAGAATTCCAGCTTGTCTTGTACACCTTGTCTCCGTCCCTATACAGACCACTGCAAGACAGGAGTCTTTATGGTGATCAAAGCCCCATACACATCTTGTAGAATCAGAAAGGGAACATGACTGGAGAATAAGACAGAGAGCCCTTTCTATTCTGCACATAAAGCTAGTTTTAGTTATTTAAAAGAGATCTGATTACAACATTAATATTTCTACATATTCAAGAGCTTCTTAGTCCTAGGAGAACTGACAGTGCTTGTCAAACAATTTAAGCCATGACTTTAGCAAAAACACTGTTTGAAGAGATCTCCAAATACAAAATATTGTACTAGTAAAGGGGATAAAAGAATAAACATTTGTAAATATTATACTGGACTGTTGACTTCAGAACAAAACCAATCAATCTGACTGCTAACCTTCTGGCAGTAAGCAAAAACAAATAATCAACATTTCTAAAGCCAAACAAGTATAAATAATTGAGTCTGGAATCAATCAGGAGGCAAGTTACTTACTAGGATTCTTTTCTTAAAGAGATCAAGTTTAACCTACCTTTTCCTCCAAAACAAGTTAAGTCAACACCTAATATAACATTTGAAGTAGGACAGGCAAGCTAAGCTGAGGTATGCTAACCTATGCTGAGCTGGACAAGACCCTAACGGATAGGGAGCTTCACTTACTAAGCACCACCTCAAGAGGAGAAAGAGGAAACAAAGCTATTTAAAAGCAGCATCAGTAAGCAACCAGGAGCCACAATGATGCTAATAGCATCCATACATCCCCTGAAGCAATGCTATGAGGGTTTCCTCAAGAAATGCAGTGCTTCTGCTTCCAAGAACTTCAGAGGCAGCTAGCTCCCTGGAGGCAAGGGCAAGCCCGTTAACTTTAGCAAAAAGGTACAAGCTTCCTGTAACTGCTAAGCAGTCTTCGACTCAATCACAAACATAACTTCAACTAGCCTCTCCTTTACAAGTACCTAACGTTCAGAAGCCGTTACCAGAAGAGTCAGTTTAACACTAGATAACAAAAGCTAGTTACCCCTCTCTGGATAGGGCATATAGACTGGGAATAGGAGAAATTTTAGCATGTCTGGCATATTCCGCTGTCTGATTATGCATTACATTAAGTCTCATGCTGGGGTACAGTAGTGCTACCCCTGGTACCACTAATTCACCTGCATTCCAGCCTCAAGAAGGGTTACTGCAACCCAACTTAAACTACTGGTGCCTTCTCTGTTTTTCTTTGCCAAACTTAGAAGCCTTCAACTTCCATTTGGGGTCTTCTGTCCACATGCCACGGCAAGTTAAAGTGAGATTAGGATTTTAAACTGTGCTTGACATTTTACCACAACTGAGGAGAGACAAGTCTCTCACCAGCATAACTTAGCATCCTACACAATATCATCTTCAAGACTGGTATACAAATCCAAGTTCTACAAATTTGCAGCTAGATCTCATTTCAGTTCTTTTCCCAAGTACTAAAGCATTTTTATTGGGCACAACAGACTAAAAACCTCAGGTCAGAGCTTGTTAGCAGACACCAGCTGGCTACAAGTCTGTAGCTGCAACAGCTGCAACATCCCATTTTACTGCACATCTCTAGTCACTTCCATTAGCACCAAAAGAAAACATACACTCAACAGTAGTAGTCACAACTGAAGCTCTCGTAGGAGAGAAGAAAGAGCTAGGCATGACCACACAAAAACTTCCTGCTTTAATTACATTCTGTTGAAAACTTCAGTCATCTAACGGCTGAACAAACCCAATCATTAGATAAACTCATAGCGAAAGTATTTCCCTAAATCTTAAAGGGAAGTTAAGTAGTACTCTCAAAGATGGAGGGTGAGGGGAAGGACACTGATTTTCTATCACCTTCCCCTCAGGAGTTACTTTCTAAATTTAAACCTTTCAAGACAATTTATGAAATCCATACTATACATGTGGACAAAGGCAAGATGCAGGAATGCACAGTTACAGAGTGGGACTGTCCTTTCTGGGAGCTGCAGCTGGCTGTTCGGTCAGCTTAGCTGTATAACAGCACATCTTTTGTGAAAGAATAGGTAGAAAAAGCTTTAAGGGCTCCTAGATTCCAGTGGTCAACCTAGAACAGAAAAGAAACCTCAGACCGCTAGTTACAGGACTGAAATATTCCAATTTGAACTACAAAGGTCACTGTATCTTGAGTCAACATTTCAAATACTGAAATGCCAGGAATCAGAGGGAATTTCATTCACCACAGGTTATGTTGCATACTTACAAAGAAACAAAGATTATATGGCTCTTGCCTAACTGCATTTAGCTTTAGCTAGATACTACAGATGCAATGAAGTTTCCAGATTATTTTCAAGAAGAGATGTGTAGGTGTTACCTGTTTGAGAACATCCATAGGAAAGTCTCCCAACCCAAATCAGATTGCAAGTCCTTACGTAAAAGTGATATCAATCAAACATTTATTAAGCAGTAACAGTTGCCTTGTAAAACGCTCTCAAGTTCAAGCATTTTAGACCAGTATTTTATAGAAACATTCATTCTGGAGAAAACCAAAGAAACAGCAGATGTAGTTTTGTCACTATTTTTTGTTTATGAACAGCCAGAGCCCTTAAGAACTGCTTAAGCACATTCAGTTACAAGTTACCTAGTTTTTGATTGAAACCTCAAGGTGTACAAATGAAACTTGAGTAGCCAAGAAACTAGATGTGGCTTAGAGCAATATGGGATACCAGGCACTCTCATTGTGCATTCAACTTCAAGTACTTAAACTCTTAGTTTAAGAAACAGCACCTATTTCAGAAACTTCACTGGAAAAAAAGACTTTCACATGAAGACACATTTATATGACCTACTTCTATAACTATGTACACAAGTCAGGAAATCAAGTGCCTATTAAGTGAACTGTTGTCTAAATGAGCTTGACTTTGACAGACAAGTTCTGTAGGTACATATGAGCCCATCACCCCAAGCAAGGTACAGTCCTGGCTCCTCTTCAGTCACTGGCAAAGTTCCCCGAGCACTGGAGCCAAGACTTCACCCCCTCCTGCGCGCGTGGTGGGGCTGAAACAGCATTCCGACTAGGGGAAGTGCTTTGGCAGCCTCCTCTCTTCCCCTCCCCCTTGCAACACTGATGCATAACACTGGCCTCTGCATTTACGGTATTTTTTCCAACTCTACCACTATGTTTTACAACCTAGTTGTACAGTTTCCCCATATTCTCTTCTCCCAACTTGAGTTTTGGATTAGAGTAAAAACAGGGATCAGCTCTTATGACAGATAGGCAGATCAACAAGCATAGTTGGGTCTGTTACTGAATACAAATATCCAAACAGGATAGATTTAACTAGTCTAGAAAGCAGTATTTTTGTATGCATGCTGCCAAGCCACAGATCCAAGAGTACAGACTCGAGCAGCTTCACTCAAGCTGACATTTCTCTTCCTCTACACCCCAATTCCTTCGTTATCTACACTCTTCTTTTTGCCACATTTCCTGAGGACAGGTTAAGTCCTTAAGTTAAATACACATGAGAAAAAGAAAAGTATCTGGATCCATAATATAGATACATTTATCTATACATCTGTCTCTTCTCCTTCACACAGGGTACAGACCTCAGTTTCATGTGCTTAAGCTCAGAAGGCAGATGAGGGACCAAGGAAGAAAGGCTAGCTGAATTCTACTGCTAATTTCTTCAGTTGGTTTGCACCATGTGTTAAACCCATCAACGCTAACAGCACTGGCATACACGTGCTAAGAAACACACAGATTTATGGTATTACTTGCTTGCCACAACCATTACCAGATTCCATTCTGAAAATACAGGATCAATAGAAGGAATACACAGACAAAAGATTAAAAACATTGGGTGCAATAAACCAAGTCTTTAAGCAATAAGTGCATCTAAATTATCATATCCAAGAGATTGTGTTCCATTCCTGTTGAGATTTAAATAACATTTGAAAAAAATAATTAGCTTACTGTAAAATGCCTTCAGCATTGAGAGCCAGTTACAAGTGAAGTTCTGAGGTGATTCTTTTGCCTTTGTTGCTACAAAACAATTTAGGAATAACTGTAGTTATTCCTGTCCCAATGCATCAAAGCAACACTATGATCTTAGAATTCCTTAAGTGAGGAAGTTTTACAAGTAATATAAAACCTGCCAGCATTCTAAGTCTTCCTATATACCTTGTTTTTTAAATACACAGGGTTGTCTGCCAGCAACAAGTCATTTGAAGCTAGCTTAGAAACTCCCTCCTACACACCAGTGAGCCATGCTCAGAATTCAGATTACGATTACCTAAGATTTTTTAAGCAAGTTCTGCTTCCTTGTGTATGTCCTACAGCAATGCAACATTTTCTGCTTTTTATTCTGAAAAAGTGCTTAAGAGATGCTAAAAAGTAAGATGACCATCATGGTTCTGCCTGTTTAGTTTGTGTCTAGACAACACTTAAACTGCAGAGGGTGGAAAGAGGGAAAACAGCCAAATATGATTCAATCTGCTTTAACTTGTGACTAATCTCCCTACTTATTCTCAGGGAAGTTGGCACTTGTTGTTGCATCTTTAACTTGTCCAGAGCTATGAAGCAAGAGATTTTCTCTGACCTCAACAAAACCTGAAGCAGCTTGCTTTTGCCCGTCTTTTCCTTTTGCACAGTAAAACAAAAGAGTTTAAGCAACACTGAAGTTTATCCCATAGTATGGGCAACTGAAGCTTAACTGCTGCTTTAAGAGCAGCAGGAAACTCAAATGCTGGTCCGGATTTATCAGTTGTCAAAAGATCTATGTGCAATATAGATCAGCACACTATCAAAAAGTCTCCTGTGCATGCAGGATATAGCTCACCACACCTTTATGAACAGCTTTCTCAGAAAGGCAATACTAATTAAATAGACTATTCTGTCAAAGCAGAAGGACAGTACTTAAAAAAAAAAAAGCTAAATTTGAGACCAAAAGGACTCTCCTTTTCCCATATTCAGCAGAATTCTGAATAGATACAGATTCACAGTTTTCATAGAGAGGATCTGTTTAGCTGAAAGTTTTATCTAGCTGTTGTCACATTAACTTTGGTTTTAAAAGCAGTTTGTTTCAGCCTGCGGTTTCCTTGCCAGCAGTCTGAAGTTTTCAAACAAAAAGCCTTGAAGCTACTTTTTCCAAGGCACAGTAATATGAATTAAAAACTAACCGTACAGGCCTGTAGCCTTCTCTTTCACATCAGCTATTTCTTAGTATGAAGTGTCTCAGACTGCAGTCTTACAAATTGCTTTTTAACAAAGCAAATGCCTGACCCCAGAGCTCTCAATCTCTGCAACTACACTCAGACAGGGTTTTTCCTTCAAGATTTCATTCACTAACACATTTTTTCACAAAGCAGTTTCTACTTTAAGTTGTCACAGCACCTGGACCTGGTAGACTCACAAATTACATTCTACCGTGTATGCTCAAAAAACTGGTCACAATACACCTAGTGTGCTCACGCTTTTCTACTGAGAAGTCTGAAGTAGAACATGAGTATTTCAGCAGTCACACACAACTTAGAAAGAAAAGCACTGGCCAACAGGAAACTGCCCCCTCTTCTCGTAACCGATCATACCTCTCCTATATTTGTTTCCAAGTCCAAATGTCAAGAAAGTTTCTAGGTTTAAAGGTTAGTATTTTAACAGTTTTGATTGGGGTGTCAGATACAAAGACATATTCCACAGCAATTCTCCCAAACCAAGTATACTAAAGCCTGGACACAAGCAAACACACTAAAGTAACTTCTTGTCGATAACACACAATGCAGATACACTGCCAGCCAACACACGGTACACTACACGATGGCAAAATAAACTTCTAGGCTGCAGACCCTGAAGCACATCCCTTCCCCCATCTCAAAAGTCACAAGAGAAAACGATAGAGCCGCCAGCCAGAAATACTGACTAGATCTGAGAGCTTCTACAGAAACCGCGCTTCTTCCCGGACTACCGGTAGATCTGCAGTGGAAGCTAGCAGAGTTATGCCCAGCTTTGAAGGAAAATAAGCAGAAAAACGAAGGCAGAGCGCCAGCGACTGAAGCCCTGCCGCGCCCGGTGCGCCCACCCACATCTCCCCGGTAACAGCTCCGTGCTTCCCAAACGCCGCGGCCTCGGGCGTACGCCGGGCCGCCTCCAGCGCGGCTACCGGGCCCGCCGACAGGGGAAAGCGGCGGCCGGCGGGCCCCAGCAGCGGCAGCGCGCGGGCGGGCGGCGCCGCGGGCAGGGGGCGCGCGTGCGACGGCCCCGGCCCCGCGGCCCTTCCCGCCCCCCCCCCCCCGCTGCTCCTGCCCGCCCGCCCCGGGGCCTCCCCGCCACCGCTGAGGCGGGCGGCCCCCCCGCAAGGCCCGCCCGCCCCGAGGGCCAGGCCGACACCGTCCCCCCCCCGGCCGCTGCGGCAGCGGCGGGCTGCGCTCACTCACCATGTAGAGGGTGAAGGGGAAGCCGAGCAAGAAGAGCCACAGGTAGAGGTGCAGCGCGTTGACCCCAGCGCCCTGGTGCGGGTCCTGGTACCAGCCGCCGCTCAGCGCCGCCCACACGCCCTGGCGCAGGATCTGCAGCACCTGGGAGCCCATGGCGGCCCCGCTCCGCCGAGCCGGCCCCGCTCTATCCGCCCTGCGAGCCCGGGCAGAGCCGCGCGCCGCCCGCGCTCCGCGACAGCCCGCACGGCCGCAACCGCCGCCGCCGCCTCCCCAGCAACGCCGCCGCCATCTTATGTCCGGGCCCCGGGCCGGCCGCCCGCCCCCGCGCCGCCGATAGACCGGCAGCCCTTGCGGCAGGGGACGCCCGCCCCGCGCTCTGTCGCCGGGGAGGGGACCAGGCGGCGGGGGCGGGGGCGCCCGCCACTGCGCCTGCGCGCGGCCTCCGCCGGCGCCGAGGTGGGCCGCACCGCCCATAGCGCCCCCTAGCGGCGCGGAGGAGGGCGGAGCGGGCGAGCTGTAGCCGCTGGCCCTAGTCGCCATCCGAGGGCCCAGACCCCAGCTGTGGGGCGGCGGCAGGCCAGGGTTATCCACGGAGCACCCGGGGGAAGGAGGGGGAACGCGTGCCCCGCTCACCGGGGCGGGCTCACGCCTGCGGCCTGGCCCGGGTGGCTCTCGGGGCTCGTGCCGTGCCAGGATACTCCTAGAAAATGGAGGGAGACACAACCGTCAGAAGGGGCTTTTCCTTCCCCTCTGTCAGGGCCTTGCTCTTGGCGGGGCACCATGAGCCCTTCTTGTAGCAGGGCAAGGGGGTCATCATCCCCTCATACGCTTCGATACTTTAAAATTAAAGCAAGATAACAGCCTCGCCGGTTTTGGGGTCCTCAACGTTTGCTGTCAGTGTAGGATTTTTACCAAAACCCTTGCAGGCCTGTCCGACCACTGGGCTTGTTTTGTTGTTGCTTTCAACACACAGACAGACAGAATTGCTCAGACTTACTGCCAGGCAGAACACAACCCGGCAGGCCGCAGGTACACAGGAGTCTCTCACAGGTGTCAATCTCAACTGCCGCATTCAGCTATTTTCACAGAAGGTCACTAGTTCTCAGCAAGTCCCAGCTTTTCACGCCTTCCGCTTAGGCAAGTACATCCCAAAAGCCACACATCAGATAGAAAGGGACAGATTAAGGAAGGAGTTTTGAGAGTGCTGTCAAGCAGGGGAAAGGGGGAGGCCTCTTTCTTCAAACCTTACAAATGAGTAATGCTGAGGATGCCTCATTAAATTACCTGGCTCTCCAGTCGTAGCTGGGGAAAAGTAGCATAGGGCGCGCTACAATACTGTCACTTTGGTGGCAGAAGGATCTCACACAGGTTCTGTCCCGAGACCAAGTTACTGTCCCGTTTCAGCAGACAGAGACGGAGGAACAGCACCTTTTGGGTCTCTGCTGCAGAGGAATTGCAGGAATGAAATAACCCCAGCGCTCAGTCATGACTCATGATGAGCACGCATTTGGGCTGGTGTTTTCAAGAGGCTGCGTTAATGCCACAGTCTCCACAGTGTTTTTCTCCCTGACAGTTAGCGAACCAATGGCAGCATTTGGCTATTCTTGGAAAACCAGGAGACAGAAGTGACTGACTCAAAGCAGATGTAGATGAGCTATTTTTTGTTTCCCCAGTGGCAAAGTAGGGAGAAGGGATGGACACAAAACCCCAACCATGATGGCTGTCTCTTCCCAATACAAACAAATAAACCATTTTTAACTTTATTGTTTCAAATAGCACAGTTTTTAATATAAGACTGTTAGCAATATTTTGCAAAGGACTGTTTTTTCAGTCTGTCAAACAGGACTGAGATATGAAAGGAAAAGAGGATTGGGGGGGGGGAGGGGGGCAGAAGGGGAAAAAAGAAAGCCAACAGAGAAAACCTACAGAGGATTATCATAGATGGGGAGGGGGGATTCCCTTTATCCTTCTGGGATAAAGCTAAGTGTGACAAGCCTCAACAGTTACAGTAGGCTCAAAAAAACCCAAAATGATGAAGCCTATTTCAACTACATCATTTGCCAAAATACCATTAAAAACTAAAATTACAGCTGTTAAAAGATTAAGTTTTTAGATGTGTTATCCATAAATATACTATGATACTGTAATGATCAGGATTATGAAGTGTTAGTTCTTCCAGCAGCTGTTTTATGAATGTTACATAAATGCTGTTCACCTCCGCAAGAAGGAGGCAAGAGGGACAACATTCATTAATAACGTGTCTGGAGGCTGCAGTAAATGCTTTAAAAACCTTTATGCTTCTGTTTAGAAGCCATTGATTAAATCTGGACAGATTAGTCTCAGCCGCATAGTAATGATTCACTTTAAACAGTGCCCCTGTGTGAGAGGTTGGATGCTGTGGAAGGTTAGGGCTGCTTCCCCAGCCCTGCTCCTAGAAGTCATTGGACCAGCCATGGAGTGATAGAGGCTTGGAGGGTGGGGGAGTGCGTTAAAGCAAAAAAACAAACAGAGGAAACAAAGCGTGAATATCACAGGCTCAACCCTGATCCAAAACAGCATAACCTAGTTTAGCACAGATAGCCCTGTTCAAGAGCGCTTCATCATGGGATGATCTAGTCTGCATCCAGTAAAATAAGCAAGAGAATATCACGTGCTTGAAAGGACAATTAAATTTCATTGTTTAGCTATTTAAATGCAGACAGGCTGAAAACATTAGGACACAAGATGAGGGAAATAATATTATTGGAATCCATCCATGCCCGAAGGTAAAACTGATAACAAGCCCAGTGTCATGGCATCATTAACAAAGTAAGAAAAAAAAAAATCATGCTTAGCTTTTACAGGAAACAAACAAACAATCTACATCTGGAGAGAAAATAACAGCAGTAGGCTCAATCTACGCATCGAACCTCTGTAGTCCAACAAATAACTAGCTATCTTCTGCACTCTACTTTAGCTTTACAGTACTTCTTTAGGATGGGCATTACTCTCTGTACAGGAAAAAGTGTGCTGTAGGAAAAACAGAGGATGACATCAGTGAAGAGTGAACAATTGATTAGATAAGATATTTAAGAGAGGGGGCACTAAATCAAATGATTGGAGATCAGCCTATTTTCCTCCAGCATTTCTCTTGTAATTTAGTATGCCAAGACTAAGGCAAAGAAGTCATCTGCCACATAAGCCAGCGTTACACAGGAGGAAACCAACTCGAAACTGTAACTGCTGTTTTGGCCAGACAATACTTCAATTCCATTTTTCTTCACGTTCTTTATACATGTACACAGTCAAGTGCCCTCTTTACAACTGCAGGCTACTGCGGAAACTTCTGTAGCAAATTAATATTATTGGCTCCCTTAGGTATGCCATCATATTAAAGATATGGCTGTTTTGACTTGGACTTGGCCAAGGAAGAATGATCTGGAAATCATGTACAGCAACATTTTTCTTTACTTCATACCACACTTCAGGGGGTTGAAAGGGCATTTGCAAAATCAGGGCAATGCTGTATGTGGTACACAGTAGAACATAGGTTATACCAAAAACTCAGATGGGTAAACTAATTGCAATTTCTTAGCCAGCCTTTTGAGCACACTTTTTCTAAGTGCGCGATATCACAAGAACAGGAATTTAATCAAAACCGTACCAAAACACTGAAACCTGCCACAAAAAGGCTTCAATGTGTTGCCATTTCTAAGAATAATACTGCAGCATGCTTTGCACCATTACTAGTACTTTAGTCTCTCTTATCTTCTCATTCAAGGGAATGAAGTTCTACACTTTCCCTCCAGGCATCTTTTGTGGGATACCCAAAATTACCATTTTTAAATTAGTTATCAAGAGAATTCCTAAGTTTTATGAGAACATAACTTAGATAATTAGGACAAGATGTGAAACAGAAAGTTAAAAGGAATAAATTTCACCCAATTTAAGCAAAATATTATGTCCAGAAAGAAGCTTATAGCTGGCACTTCCTTGTGGTTTTTTTTGTTACAGTAATCATCACAGTATGATACCAAGCTGTAAGTAGCTAATAAAACAATCAGCAGAAAATAAGAAAAACACCGATTCACTCACTTCACAGTTACGGGGGTTAGCACTTCTCTCTCCATGCTGGATACAGCATTTGTTTTCAGATGAAGATTGACAAACTAGGCCTTGGTGGCTCACTACCAGCTTTTATTTACTTCTTCCTATTGATTCCTTTCTCAGGATCTATAGTTAGACAGCAGCATTTCAGTCCTGATTTTTGGATCTTGCTGACACGTACCACTTAACTGTGGATTGGATGCAGTATCCTAAGCAGCAACTTTGGCTCCAAAAAGAAAAAAAAAAGACAAAAGTTAATTTTCTATATAATTGATCAGCCTAGGAAAGAAGTGCACCTACCTTTTGATTTCCTGAAGAAGCAGTAGTTAAAATATATACTTGCTACTTGGGCATTAAGAGTCTTTGTGTAATTTTAAGTCTTGATTTTCTTTCCACTATTTCCCTGGAATTGCAACCTGGTTAAAAAAGGGTTTATCTGAATTCAGAACACTGTCATAAATGGTGATAAACATGTTTTATTCTCTCAGGTAAGAGTTAAGAAGTAAGCTTATAAACAAGGGTGATAGAAAGCAGAAAGCCATTCTACAATAATATTCGTTAGCCTGGTTTCACTGTAAGATAGCTAATTGTCTTATAAAACCTGTCAGGTGGTTGTTCTGGATTTGCTTTTAATTACAGTAGAGTGGTTTTTGACAACTGCAGAAGTCTACTGAACATGTTGCCATCACGTTAGCATCTGACAGCAGCTTATCTGCTATTAGCACAGTTTTTAAACTTCTAAACAAGAGCCAGATCCTTTCACAGACCACACTCCCTTTCTAGCAGAGAAATCACACCAGATTCAGCCTTACACGCTAAGAGATTGCTATGAAATTACCCTGTAAAATTCAGTCCCGCCTATTACCCCTACTCCCAACTGGAACACAGCCTTCAGAGACAACGAGAAAAACAAGCCTATTCTCCAGTGCTTCAGCACAGGCCAGGCACAGCTTTACCAGCAGGAAGGTTACATGGCAGGAGACCTCCGCTCCCTGCTGTGCTGGCAGGTTCACTGCTCACAGCACATGATACAGCCCCAGCTGTGTACCAGGATACAGCCCACACCCACCTTTATCACTGCCTTTATCACTGCCACGGCGCCAAACGCACCCCCAGATCCACCTGCCCTTTTGGGATACACCCTGCTTGTGGGGCGGGCCAAACCGTTCCCTCCCTCCCTCCTTCCGCGTGGGAGAACATAGTTCTTGCCCTCACACACCAAGAAAGGGGAAGAAAGGTTTGAGTTTGGGGGTTTTTTTTTCAACTATCCCTATGACTAATAAAGCTCTCCATAGTACTTCACGGTGCTGCTTAGGGAGAGATCAATGCACTGGGTGGAGGATGCTAATTACTGATCTGCAAACAGCTGAACCATGAAGCTCACAGTCCCATTAATTCTGCCCTTGCAGCTTGTCTCAGCTGCCTGCTGCACATTTTGGGTATGTAAGCTCTTTTCTTATGCTCTCAGAGCCCTGTGGTTTTCTCAAGACAAAATAAGCAGACCAAAGCGAGATTCTCCCCAAAGAAGAGCACTTACTTAAGTTTCGTATTATCAGAGTGCTGAAAGGGGAAAACCATTTAAAATAGATCCATGCAGACAAAGAAGTCCCATGACAGCTAAGAAAAAAGAATTCTTACCAACTTGTTGATAGCAACCTTCTGTAACTTGCCACTAGAGCAACAGCATCTTCAACTCCCCTCATTTTCTTCGTTGTCTAGAAGTTGTCTTCATACAGCTTTCTGCTCTATGTTTTTAGCAGCTATGTGGGCCCCAGTCTCACTATCCTAACCTCTTGCAGATGCTTTAGCACAACTGAAAGATCAGTTGGGATGGCATAATGGTCCCATTGCTAGGGACAGAGTGCAGTTTTACGATGAACTTTCCTCCTAAAGGTGGTTCTGTTAGTGTTTCTTGCAAGAAAATGGTGACGGCGTCATCCACTTTTCACATTACAGGACCTAATTGTGAGAACGTGTCCATGCAGAAATCACACAGAGAAGCATCATCGGTGTCCCAGTGGCCACAAGGTCTCTGTGAAAAGGAGGAATTTGCTAGCATTGCTGGTACAAGAATTGCCTAAAAACACCATGGAGATGAAACATAATAAACAAGGCTAAAATTAGAATATCCAAACACCGAGCTGACAGTATTTTAGCAGCATTTATACCACATTCTTTAAAGTACAGCACAGTGGTGCCTCACTGTAAGAAATTTCTGCCAGACAATGATTCATGATGTCAATGGGATAAATTCCTATTGAAGATCTTTGTTCACAGTTAAAACTCTCTGTCTGAAGTAGAGAGCTCCCGTAGCTTGCGAATGACCCAAGACCCTCTTCTCCATTTTGAAGGATTTCTTCTCTCTCATGGCTCTTTTTAGCCATTCTTCTAAGAAAGCTAAGCCTTTTGAATTGGCCAGTCCCTGTCTAGGAGAGAGTTTCAGTTTCAAGTACATTGTCAGAGGCAGAATTTTAACAAATATTCAGTGCCTACCAATTTCCCAGTAATGAAAAGAGGCCAACATTAGGACCCTCAAAGGGGAAATGTGGGCAGAATCTGGACAATAGTCTTAAACTGGCTGGCTTATCAACAGGCATGTAACTTCATATTATCCACAGCATGTACCACGTCTTGCACAGTTAGCAGGCCAAAAATGTGTAGACGGGGAACATGGGTTGGCGAAATTATTGCGGGGAACTATGGAGGAAGCTATGACGTTGTGGTGAGGGTCTGGGAAGAAGCTGAGAGTGATGTACATATGCAGGGACTGTGGAAATCTGTGGAATAACTAGTGGCACTGCAAGTCAACGATGTTGTAGGGGATGTAAGTCACAATTTCATGCAGCTGGAGTTCATACAAGAGCCGGCTTGGGCAGATTAGTTCAGAGGGCCTGCTGCCTTGGCAGTTTCCCTAGATCTTTCTTGGATTTCAGCTTCATCCTGAATAAACAGAAGGCTAACTTTATATTTCTGTCTGATTTCAACTCCTTTGCTAACTGTGTATGTAAGACTCCTCGCTGAATACAGCCTTGTCTGAAGTGGAATATGGCAGTGACTGTGTGCTTTAGTAGGAGGTGTGAAGAATAATTTTGACATTCAAGACTATTGGAAACAGTATGTAATTCATTGCCTTGAGATGGAATGTGGCCATAGTTAACAACCTGAATTTGAGAAAAGAACTGCAGAATCTCAGTTTTAAATCCCTTTTGGAAGGTAGCATCTCTAGTCACGCTGCTTCAGCACCAATATAGGTCGGCTGCAGCAGAAGCAGTGCTATTTTTTAAACAACCAATGTTTAAATTCCCAGAGATGTTGTATGATTTATACTGGCAAGAAATCTCAGCTGCCTCGCAAGATCTGCCCCTTCCTGTATTCTTCTTTCTGTTCTCTGGAGGTCTCCCGGATAAATATTGAGCAGGTCAGACCTGCTTAGTGTAGAAAATCTGATGAAATCATGCCCTGAGGTGTTGTGACTACTATTTTTGTATTTGCTTGAATTGGCAGTGCCTGAAGGTACAGTTGACAGATTTCAGAATGTGAAAATGATTAATCTGGGGGGAGTGCCCTGAAACACTGCCACTTTATGGCAGATCTAAAGTAACTTGGATTCCAGCAACCCTTTAAAGAGCTATTTAAAAAGAAAACCCATATGAGCTACCCAGAGTGAGTAACATTCCAGGAATCACAGAGGCACAGGCCCAGGCTGTCCCAGACAATCTTTTATTTTTCTCTAGGCCATGTTTTCACCAAGCACTAGTTTAAGGAAGCCATCATCCTACAGCCGTACCACTGCATGAACCAAATGAAATCAGGCATAAGTACAGCAAAATGGGGGAAGCCTGAAGGAGGTGTGATGAGAGCTTTATTAGAGAGGACATATGGCTTTTAAAGAAAGGGTCTTTTGCAGCCAGCTGGAGGTGGCATAATTATTCGTCAGGAAAACAACAGCAGCTAAAAAGATCTTCTTCCTCCCCTGCTGGCTGAATAGATTTGTTGCAGCCATTCAAATGGGCAACTGGTTTTACCCTACCCTCCACAAACAGCATTTTGTATTAAGCTGATTTAGGAGGAAGCTCTTACTGTAAAAGAAACGCATAGCTGTACAAAAACACAGACACACATTCAACTCAGCCTCTCCTTGCAGCCCCGACTTTCAGCTAGCTCTTTGCTATAACCCGGTGAGACAGTCCCCGGGAACACAGAGCACACATATGCATGTGTATAGACCCATGTGTTCATGCACATGTATAGATACGCCACAGGTTCTGAAACAGCATAAGTTTTCGTGCAAATATTCTTTCAGCTGCATTAGCTGATATTCTTCAACCTGTCTTTACATCAGACTGTGTTTCACTTTTTACATTTATCCTTGTGTCCATGAGGTCTGCCATCAGAATTATTTGCCCTCATCCGTATGGGTAAGGTCTGATGATCCTCATCAACAGCAGGGGCATGGTGGCACCATAAAGAGTAGGCAACTATGTGCAGCCAAGAGAAGTGGACTTAAAAATAGATTCGATTCAGTTTTTGCAACTCTATGTTATCTGTTAAGTGGCACTGATACTAATGCATGTGTTGGATACAGTTTTTTTTATCTGTGGATGAAAGCAACTTGCAAAGGAGGTATCCTTAATTCCTCTGTACAGGTGTTAAAACTGTTGCAAATCAAGTGATTTACTCTGGTTCACGACATAAACCATTGACAAAGCCAGCACCCAGATCTCCTACGTCCTAATCCATTAACCAGCGTGATGAAGAGCATCTGTACAAACTGGCACAGCTCTGCAGGGTCAGTACTAGACAGCTGAGCTTTTTCTTGGTTCAGAGACAAGGCAGTGGGATGAAACTGAGGCTATTTGTTCCTCTATATTTATTTATCACATGAGATTGTTCCCCACTTCATATCAAGAGCAGATACTGAACAGCACATTAGTGGTGGAGTTCACAGATCAGAGAACTGCAGGCAGAACCGTTCCAACTCTCCGCCAGCCGAAAGGTTTTTCTATAAACACTACTTGTTGGTCCACCCCTTCTGTGGAAAAACCCACAGGGGATGCTCTGAGAGGGTGGATCCATGAGCAACCCTTTGCAGAGTTTCTTCCTGATCTTTTGCTCAGGAATGCGGGATTTTGCCCATCACGGAGCAGCCTGTAAATCCCTCATGGCAGATTCTTAGGGATCTTCAGGCATCCGGAGGCATCTGTGTTTCCCAAGGCCACTTGCATGGATACCTTGTGCATCTGCTGGGTTCTTGGCTCCAGGTTTGGCTCCAGAGCACTGTCTGTATTAATAGCATTAGTCTATTTATTTTGTTGGTGCATTCTTTATCAGTCCGCAGCGTGGAACAATATATTCAGCCCCCTGGGAAATCTTTGATGGATTAAGCAATGAAAACGAACAGGGAGAAAACTGTTAGAGAGTGAAGGAATTAGATATAGGTGTATGATGCTGATGACAGTCATGTGTTTCTGACCACATCTGCTGGAGAAACATATAACCTTCATCTTTTCATAGGCCTTCCCAGAACAGCGATGACTACAAAATGGGCTGGAAACACTTTTCTGGAGATAAACAATGGAATGATCTAACATTAAAAATAACCCTAAAGGCAAAAAATCAGAAATGACTTCGAAACAAAGGAAGGGTGGAGTAAGCAACCCTTTTGGAGAGATTTATACTCTGCTTTATGCTGCTTATAGAACCCAGAAATGCCAGTGCAGATTGCATCAGAAATCTGTAAGCTATATGCCTATAGCTCTTATATACAGTGTTCTAAACATTATAGAAATTAGTGAACCTATTACAAAATTTGCAGCAGTTAAAATTAGATTTGGAGTGATTTATCTTTTTGCCATTGTTTCAGCATGTGACATGACATGAAAAGAGGAGGTTTTGTTGCAAACAGTATTTTAACCACAAAAAGCTATTTCGCAGTAGAAAATGTACTTCCAAGATTTAATTCAATACTGAGTGTTACACAAATCATATGAAAAACAGTCTCGCTGTGGTAACAGCAGAATTAAGCACAGGTGGCCAAAGTATTTTGACTCTTGGACTGAATTTTGAATTTCTGGTACACATTGCTGCTTCGCAGTTATGTTGGTAGCAATGCAACTAAATGCTTTCTTGTAAATCTTCAAACGGCATATGATGGAAAGCAAGCAAAACATTTTAAATTAAAAAAAAAAAAAAGAGGTATAAGTTGAAGCTTTAGGCATGATTTTGCAAGCTATATATTGAAAAGCATCTTTATTCACAACCGCTACTTCCACTGACATCAGGAAAGCCACACACAACTTGATTTTTTTTTAAGGCAGAAAGTCTGTAGGGTCAGAGTCTTACAAGTAAACAGTTCAGAGCTTATAATAACCCAACTTTTCACTAGCCTCCCTTCTGCCTGACTTCTTACAACACATCTAAACAACACATGCTTTCTCAAAAAGACTTCTATGTGATTGGGAGGCCTGCTAGGAGTTTCTGTCGGATGCTGTTCTCACTAGCTAATCGCATCTACTGGTTCTACGATCCTCATCATCTCATAAAGTTGAAGAAAAGCATTTAAATTGTCAGATTTGCTCATAAATACAACAGAGAAATTATGAGGGACTGAGTTTAATGGAGTGATGGAAGAACATCAGCTCCAGGCTAAAAGTGCTTAGTAGGAGCGGGGCCTGATGTCTCCAGAAAATCCATCAAGTTCAGTTGGCTGGAGTGACCTTCAAGCAAATTCAGTAGGAGGGGGCTGCACAGGCAACATGTGTGGTCTTGTGTAGTCTACAGGGAAAAGAGAGGTTTCATTACTGAAAGTTTATCCTTCATAATAGCAGCTCGTCTTCTTCCCATGCATAAGGTAGCAACAGCTATTGTCTTCGTGATCCATCTGTCTTTCGAACACTGTCTATCCAAAATGAGGGTAGCAGTGTGCTGAGAGTTAGTCTCTGTGGGTACAAACCTAGAAACTGTCATGTTCTCTGAATCGGTCGGTAGCAGAGCTGAGGAAAAAGCCAGGAGTCCTAGATGGGCATGTACAGTTACATTTGAATTAAGACTAATTCAAACTTTAAGTGAAAATTAATTAACCTGCCTCACCCTACTGCACAGTTTCTAAGAAAAAGGAGCAAGACCACATCCAAAAAGCATGTGTTTCTTTTTTCTCACACATAGAGCACCCTCAGGGTTTGTAATGGCACATGGAAGTCCCACAGAAGATTAAAAAGGGTAAACTGGAGGGCAAACAGGAAAGAACTGAAATCAAGCCCAGTTTCAGAGGATAAAGGGGGTTGTTCTGAGGGGGAAGCTGGAGGAAGAGTATGGTAAGAGTAGTATGAAGCATGGACGATGAGAAGGGGTCTTCCAAGGAGGAACTGGATGTTTATGGGAGCCTGTGGACCTCAGTCTTCCAAATCTCCTTGGGGACCTCGATGAGGCTGGGCTCAGTGGTGTCATTCGTAATAAAATGCAGGTAGAGAGGGGTTTATGCTTTCTGCTAAGGGCAACCGGGAGGGCCTTTCTCGCGTATGCTAGGAGATGAGCTACGCTGTGATGACTGTACGACTACACACCGTTGTGTTTTCGGTGCTGTAGCCCTGGCTGGGCTTATGGGCTGTGGGATGTAAACAGGGCCTGGCGCGCTCCCTCCTGCATGGGTGAGAACTCCACCAGATGAAGCCGCTCATGGGCGAGATGACTCACGCTACCTCATTCCTTCGCTATTACGCAACTTGCTTTTTTTTCCAGAGTAAGGTTTTCTTCCACATACTTTCTGTGACTTTTTTTTTTAATTTTTTTTTTTCCCTTTCCGCCCCTTTAGTAAAAGCGCCCGCCTTTTGTCATGATTTCGCCCCGAGACGGGCAGGGGATTCAATCAGGCGGCCTGGCAGGGTATCAAAGGCCCGTTTTCTCAAGGGGAAACAGGAAAAAGGTAATAATGGTTTGAGGAACGGGGAAACAAATATTGCCCTGTGCAGGCCGCAATTGTTTCGCGTCGCTGAATAAAAACAATGAGGTTTTTTTGGAGCCCGCAGGAAAACAGCGCGCGGCTCCAGCGGGACCCCCAAAAATAGCCCGGGCGAGAATTTCTTCATTGTCAACCGCAGGATGGAAAAATAAAACCGCTTTGACGAGGCGGCGCTGGCGGGGCGGGACCGGGGGGGGGGGGGGCGGGTACAGGGGGGACGGAGGGGGGAATGGAGGGGCGTCCGCAGCGCGGGGGGCCGCCTCGGGCGGCACCGCAGCGCCCCCTGGCGGCTCGGCGGCCCCACACCCCCTCCCCACACCCCCCCCGGGGCTTCACCGGCGCCGCTGAGAGAGCGTATCGGAGGCAGTTAGTTGCGGGTGGCGCTGGTGAGGGGGTCTGGGTTGTCCCGCAGCGGTGAGAATGAGCGAAAATCAGTGCGGGGAGGTTCCCGTAAACGTCGCGTTGTGGGTTGCGTCTCCGGAGCGGGTCCGAGGGGAAGAGGGGCGGCGCCCAGGGGTGGCACCGCAGGTCCTCAGCGTGCGGGACGTTCCCCCGGCATGGCCGTAACGAGACCCGCCTCATTAGAGATCCTCCTCCCCGGGCAGCTCTGGGCTGTGCTAACCTTTCCTTTTTACTGCCCACTGCTGTGGTTGAGGCGGAATCGGCCACTGGGGACGTGGGGCACCCCAGATGGGACCGACAGATGCTCCCCTCTACCCCTCTTCAAAGAGAGAGGCAGAGGAGGGAAAAAGAGAGTTATGAGTTTAGAAGGAACTAAACTACTTTAATGAAATATTAATAATAAAATAAAAGGAAATAATGAAATATATAAAAAAACGCATCAAGCTCCCAGGATGGCAATCACATCACCGGCTGGCACTGGGGCAGTCCCAGGCTGGACTCAGTGACGGACGGGAACTGGATTCCGGATCTGCATTCAGGATCGGGACCAAAGGCAGACGAACAGAGAGAGTTCTCCTCAGACATTGGCTGTTGAAGCAAGAGAGTGAGAGAGAGCGGACCCTTTGATCCCTCAGCTTTTATACCGAGCGTGAGGCAGATGGGATGGAATACCTTGTTGGTCAGTTTTGGGTCACCTGTCCTGTCCACTCCTCCCCACAGGTGGGACCCCACTGCGCTTTTCTGCTTCCCACCATCCAATGGGGCAAGTAACAAAGTTATCTGCCCTTGGGTGTTACAGCAATGAGTATAAGCAGGAGCCTCTCTGCACACCATGCCTGGGCATCAACTGTAAACACAGGTCTCATCACTCTGAGACGTGAACGCTGTCTGCACAATATGCTGTTAATTTCAGTAGTTAGAAGAGGCCCAGCTAAGAAGCAAAGTTACTGAACAAAATTGGTCCTGTTTTACCTCAAACCAGGACACCCACCTAAAGAAATTCTGGCACAGTATTGACAATTTAAGGGTGGATACCTTCTACTAGGGTTAAATAGGCAAAACAATTTGTAGGCTAAAACTGGACAGAAAGGAAGCGTATTTCTTTGCTGGTAGGGAAGCCGCTATGCAATACTAGAAAGGATGAGATAACTGTGTGAAAATGGGGACGCCAACTTTTTGTAGCCATCACTGTCACGTATTTTACATATGCATTCAAAATAATACAGGCAAGTAGCATGCCAGGTTTTCCTGAAGCTTATTAGCAAATGGTGGGTTGCGTTGCGTTCCGTGTTTCAGTCCCGCTAGGTCCCAGCTGTCTGCGGTCCCAGGGAGGCGCGTGCTTGTGTTGCAGGCTGCCGTGCTTTTAGACTCCCATAGGAGCACCGTGCGGTCCAAGGAGAGCAGATGCTGTTGCAGAGTAATGGAATGGCTCTGCTGGCCTGAATTTGAGGTGAACGCTTAATGAGCATTAAAGCTGTGAGGGAATTATGCAGCTCATTCTGTTGAGTGCTGGTTCATCATTACCCCGTTCCCCGTTAGCTTAGCACAAGATACAGGAAAATAATATAAAAAATATCTGAGAACTGCAAAACCTTTTATTGTGACTCTTTTTCACATCCCCTCTTCCTGTAAAGCCAATTATCTTACTTGTTTTGAACAGAAGGATCAAAGCTGACTTCAAGAAAGATCTGATTATTACTTGTCTGTCCATAAACTTTGTAGGTAGACTCTTACCTGAGACCTTTTGGGATCGAAGCTGAGACCCTCTGCTTCCCAGTGATACAAGATTTCAGATTCTACCAGCAGTGGAGCGGGAAGACTTTACACTTAAGCAATACGTATGTGCCGAAAGCCTGTTATTCACACACTAACAAATCCTCCTCTCAGAGGCCCTTCCAGCAGCGTAATTTGGAGGGAAAATACCACACCATGAGAAAGAAGGAGGCATGTATCCTTCAGAAGTTAATTACGTTTAATGTTATCTTTTGAAAACTACTCAGGTACCAATTAGAGTCAAAGACACTTAACAGTCTGCAGTCTGGGACTGATCTGTGTAGGCTCACTCCGTGAATCATGCTTTCCCCACTCTACAAAAGCTTCAGCTGCACAGCGAACTGCACAGTGCCTTGACGGTGTGCAGGACCAGAGCCCAACAATTAAGACCGCCTATTGGAGGGGGAGGGGGGAAGTAAATAGATAATGCAGATTAATTCTGGAATGTAAAGGCAGGCTCCTTGAGACGGTTGCAACAGGGTAACGTGAAATCCCTCCTCGATGGGTCAATGTCTCTGGCTGTCTGTGGATTGGGTGCTGCCAGTACTGAGCGGTGGCTTCGCAATGACAACATGATGTGTCTCTCTGCCCACACTTAACTGAAAGGTCAACACAGAGTTAGGTCCTTTTCCACGTAAGTACAGGGAAATCCCCTTCCAGTTGCCTTATGAAATATCGAATGCATACAGTGTCATATTTGAACTTAGTCACCAGGCAGAGAGTAGAGGCTATATGGGAAAATCAACACAGAAAAATTTCCAGTAGAGAGTCACGCGTTTTTTGAAAGAGGCTCCTCTAACGAATTCTGCTAAGGATTTAAGCTGTGATTGCAAATAAAAGGAGACAGCAGCCAAATGTTGCCTATTCCCTCAAGACAACATGGAAAAAAACAATTACTACTGCACTGACCTAGTTGGTCTTATTTTAGATTGAGGTTTATTATTCTGAATAGTAAGTTAACTTACTAAATACAAGTTAGAGAAAAAACACATCAGCCTCAATCAGCAAAAGGATTATTTTACTCCAAATGAAAAAGCTATCTATTTTATGTCCATAACTTTGTAACGACAGATTTAGCAGAGTTATGATTTGGGTATAAAGCTATGATTTGCTTATGAATGCTGGCATCTAATGGATGTTGTATATCTCTGTATGTTGTAGGAATAAAGTTTGCATCCGTCTCCGATGGTTTGAGTTCAGATGCATTATTTTTCATTTTTGTGTTGTGTTTCTGCAGCAATACAAGGGTGGCTTTAGTGACCTGAAAACTGGCCCAAAGGATTTGTTTGACAAACTTAACACCTAAACAAAACCATGGACTAGCTAATATCTCACTTTCCATCTTGCTTTCGTTATTTCCAAACAAAACCTCATTGCCCTCACAAACAAGGGAGACTTGGTCATTCCTTGGGCAGAAGGCCTTGAAGGGAAGCCGAGGTGCCGCAGGCAGCGCAGAACACTCTGAGCGAGTGTTGCACCGTATGATTGATGGCTGTGGCACTGAAGGGTACTGTGCTGCTGCCGCTGCTTCATTTTTCACACGAAACATAAAAAGGAAGATCGAGGCCACAAGGACCTATAAAGATTTCAGAAACCTGAAAGGTTTGCTGTAGTGTAGTTGCTAAACTGCGGTGGGACCATTTGCATTGAACTAATCTCAGTTCCTCTATTCAAATAAGTTAAATTTTTGTTCCACAGGCTTGCAAAACTGTGGCACAATGTTGCTGGTATGGCAGTGTGGTTCTGGTGTTCCTCTAACAGGAGCAGCAACTCAACCAATGACAAATTAAATAAGAGCTATAAATGTGGCTTGGATTGAGATAATACACAGTATGCAAATGGTAGTCATTACTAGAGCCAAAGTTAAACATTATTTCTGTTAGCTGTATATCTCTCAGTGTAGGCAGAAATCTCATTTGAAAGTCTTCCTTGTTTTATTTTTCTTAGAGGGATGCTGATAAATGTACAAATGCTTTGTGTTCCATATATTACTGTGATCTGTAATAATAGTCATGTAATCACTGCTATATTTTATTATCAAAGCAAATTCAAAATAAATTTAAAAGCAAAATCTATCTGTAAAATCTACTGGAGGCTCCCAGATTTTGGCCCAGAATTTCCACTCTTCGGTGTTTTTAGTCTTCTTTTATTTTCCAGGTCATCTGTTCTATGGAGAAAGAAGATATAGCCATCTGGGAGATTAGCATATATATTTTATGAAGCAGAGTAGAGCTCTCTCTTTTACTGACTCAGATGCTAAAGACCCAGATTTGCAGCCTGCCTCCTAGCTAGCGCAGCACAGTTCATAAAGCTTCTGTTGCCAGTGGCTTACCTCTCTCCCCTGCATGAAGAGCAAACCTCCACTAAAGTGATGCTGGCAAAGCAGTCTGTTCTAAAGTGGGGGAAAAAAAAACACAGTTAGGCTTTACAGCCATGCAGAGAAGCAATTTATAAAGACAGAAGAATCCATTTGTCGGTAAAGTTTACATTGTCTGAGGAAAGATTATCAGCAATTGATCAAACAAATCTGTGTACTGGCATGAGATACATCTCCAGAGTGGAGTATATGGTTATATCTGTAGATATAATCATGGAACACAGCTGAGAGATCTCCTCTGAAATGTATAAAAGCCAAACGAGAGCATTAGTGTTGGGTTAATTTAAGATGCAACATAAACTACCACAGAGTAGTCCCCGCATAGAGACTAGGAGCATCGAGTGCCAACATTTTGATATCCAGTGTAGATTTATAACTATGGACTGGCACAGCGGTAACGTTGTTATAGAGCTGCTAAGTCCAGTGAAGAGAGAGGAAAGGCGTCCGCTGAAAGAGAGACTACTATACTGGTTTAGTAGCCTGCACAAACATCTAGAAAATATGCAGCAAAAGCTGAGATGATCATCCCAAATTTATATGAATAATGGAATTGAATAAGCAGAGTACTTTGCATGGCTTCTTAAAACAACGGCTGGGGAGAGACTGGCCTTTTTGTTTATCTTCTAATAATTGCTAGGGTTTTTTTAAAATGTAGATGCAAAAATGAGCCTGAATTAAAATCCTTGGTCCAAAGTTTCCAGTTTGGAGGAGCTTTGAACTACATTCAGAATATCATCTGCATTTTGCAGATTAGACTCAAATTTCTAAAGATACTATAACAAAATCTGTATCCAGACTTCAGGAAGCACTGAGTGCGTATTTAGATACAGACTTTGAGAACTGGATCTGTTATGTCTAGAATCTATTATTCAGATCTGCTGAATAATAATGGGAACATACACAGTCTTATGAGAAAATGCATAAGGAAAAAATCTCCAGTGTAGCATTTAGGCTATATGTTCACCAGAAAGGCACGCACCATTTCAAAGATCTTTATGTATCTTGCAAATGCTAACATGTCATCTTTTACAGACTGCATGCGTAGACAGTCTTTAATGTGCTTCTCTTCTGCCTTTTGCCAGTTACTGAAATACAGACTTAACATTTACTGACTCTTCTATTTACCTTGATCCTAAGAACAGCCTTCCCAATCTAGCCAAATCTTTTAATTCAGAAACCAGTCTCTGAAATGGCTGGTAAAAGATGCCAAGAGAAGTCTGTGAGAATGGGAAAATCCTATCATGGCTCTTCAGAGCATTTCCCTGGGCACTCTCCCAGCTTCAGGCACTGGCTGCTCTGGGCTTCCTGAGCCAGTCGCGCCGTCTCTGTAGAAACAAACACATCATCGGTGAAAAAAAAGGTGAAAGAAAAAAAAAGCAAGATGTCTTTGAGAAGCAAAGCTGACTGTGTACTTCAGTATCAAGGCGTTCCACAAGATGGCAGGGTTCTGTCTTGGCAGGTCACTACAGCAGGAAACCCGAGCCTCCACAGAAGTCATTTTTCTCCTAACATAGTTTTCACCATCGGTAATATAACTTTCTCCTTTAAAGCCACCAGTGCTCTACAGCAGCGGTCAAAATTAGTGTCAAACAGCTGAAAGGCAGGAGGCCTCTGTTTTCTTATGTCTCACTCAAATTTTTATGTTACAACTTTTAAAGCACAATATTCACATAAAGCATGATAAATATCCACTGTGTGAATTAAAGAATTTTTTTCCTAAATAAAATTGGACAGAAAAGTATTGCATGCAACTGGGGCTGTTTTAACTAGGGACATTAACATCGCTCCTTCAGATTCCATCTCAGCCACCTATTATTTGAACTCCAAAAATCATGAGTACATCTACTTGTGACCCCTTGCCTTCCTGATTAAGAAAAGGCAACCTAACTATGGGCTGTTGCTGAAAGAGCCAAGTCTGCTGTCCCTTTCACCTGTCCTGTCCTGCCTCCTTATGTTGTGCTGGCTTTAACGTCTGTGCGTACAGTCCTAACGCAAGTCAGATCAACCTAAAAAGCAGATTGAAAACTAGCTGCTTTTACTTAGCAGCTTAGCTTTCAGTTAGATAAATGAGCTGAGATGACTCTACAGCCACGCAGTCGCTACGGCTGCCATCAGGAAAGCGGGTCAAGCATGTGACAAGGGGCAGGGAAGTCCCTTTCAGCAACAGAGTAACACCAGATAAGCTTACGCTACTTGTGAAAACACACCCTTAAGTAACAAAAGAATAGTGGAGAGGATGCATCCTCTGCTCTGCCTCCCCTGGGAAGAGGAGGTGGAGGTTCAGGAGAAAATCTAAAGCTCATTTCTTAGACAAGTTCAATTGAAAACTAGTGCTGCAGCATGCCTAAATCTTGCATGTGTCACTTTGAAATGTGAGTTCTGTCCTCAGCTAGATATATTTTGCTCTTTAATTTATTTGTAAAATAAGGATATTAATATACCAGCTCTTTCTAGGCAAGGTATTTTTGGTTTCTGTGAGAAATAAAGGCTGTGGAGTTTGCAAAAA
Source organism: Pluvialis apricaria (assembly GCA_017639485.1). NCBI lineage: Eukaryota > Metazoa > Chordata > Aves > Charadriiformes > Charadriidae > Pluvialis > Pluvialis apricaria. The sequence goes on along the minus strand of CM030012.1, from coordinate 40,549,009 downwards.
AAAAAAAAAAAAAAAAAGGAACTGGAAAATGCTCAGTTCCCTGCAGGGTTCTCTGCAATACTTGTTACTAAGTTTCAGTTGGGTGGAGGTATTTTCCCAGAAAACAGACAAGCAAATTCAAATATTTTATGAACAAGGATAAGGATTTTGAATGACCTTTTTAACTCACAGCACACTATTCTTAAGGTCTTCATCATTCCTTTTAAAGTCTAAACCCTAGTGCTTCCTAAGGGCAGCAGCACAGGGCTAACACAAGCATAGATAAATCGACAGACAAAGCCCCACTGCACAAAATTTAAGAACTACTAGCAGTTACTGTCTACATAAAATAAAACAAATGCCTCACTAGGGAGAGTTCTTAAAAAAATCACCTTGCAGAGAATTGGGTAACTCCATTTACAAAACACTAAAGAACAACTAAGCCCAAGATTTTATGTAAGTGGGATGACAGCATGTATGCTCAGGCACCTGGGATTCTCCTCTAGCATCAGTGGGCTTTGTTATGATGAGCCATGAACAGAGACTTTTAATTTCCAGTTTTACCATTGAAATTGAATAAGAAAACCAGAGTGAAATGGAAAGAAAAACTCCCTTTTATATCACTAAGTATGAACAGATTTGGCTCACGAGATCTGGTATCTTCACAAGCTGTAAAAATGTTTGTAGCAGGGAGAAGGAATTTGTATTTTCAGGACCAAGAAGCTATATGCTTATTGCAAGAGTGAGACAGAGAGGGACTTTTTACAAGGGCATGTAGTGATAGGACGAGGGGGGATGGCTTCAAACTGGGAGAGGGTAGATTTAGATTAGATACTAGGAAGAAATTTTTCGCTATGAGGGTGGTGAGGCACTGGAACAGGTTGCCCAGAGAAGCTGTGGAGGCCCTGTCCCTGGAGGTGTTCAAGGCCAGGCTGCACGTGGCCTTGGGCAACCTGGTCTGGTGGGAGGTGTCCCTGCCCATGGCAGGGGGGTTGGCACTCGATGATCTTCAAGGTCCCTTCCAACCTAAACCATTCTATCACTCTATGATTTTTAATACAACCATTCAGCAGGGATGCACCCACATTAACCTTGTACAAAAATCACACAACAGTATAGCCTGAATATGGAGTAACTGAAAACAAAGACTTTCCTGGCCCCTACTTTGATTTGGCGTCTGCCCTAGGCCCCTGCTCCAGGCGTCCGCCCCGGTGCTGTGAGGGTCCCTCAGGGAGCAGGAGGGATGGCGGGCCGCTCCGGTGGCCCAGGAAGGGCTGAAGGCGCGCCAGGTCAGGCAGCTCCGGCAACACACGGCCATCGCCCTCAAACCCAACCGCCGGCGCCCACAGGAGGCCCGGCCCGGCCCGGCTTGGCACCCCTCGGGAGGCCCAGGCGGCACCTCAGCGTGGGGGGGGGGGGCAGGGCTTCGACAAGCGGCGGAGCGGCCCTCGACGCCGGGTAGCGCTAAGAGGCGGCTATCTGAAGAAGCGCGCAGCGGTGTTTCCCCCGGGACCGCGGAGGCGGATTGAGGGAGGGGGTCCGGCGACAGACCCGGCCCGGCCCGGCCTCAGGTGCGCCGCCTCAGCGCAGCAGGCCGCCAGCGCCCCGCGCGGCCCCGCCCACTCAGTCGCCCCACCCTCCGCCGTCTCCCGTGTCATGCCCCTTTCCCCAGCCAATGAGAAGCGGCGAGGGAGGCGGAGCTTGGAGCCCTTACTGACAGGCGCCGCCAGGCCCAATGGGAAGCTAAAGCTGACGAGGCGGGGGCCAATTGGGGGGACGCCGGTGAGTGCGAGACTCCGGGGCCAGGGGCTGGGCGGGGAGGGGGCGTGGCTAAGAGGGCGAGGGCCCTCAATCAGGTGAGGGCGGCGTTGACGGGCGGTAGCGGTGACCAATGGCGGCGAGGGGGGCGGAGCCTCTCCCCCTCCCGCCGCCGAAGCTGCCAGAGAGTCAGGTGGCTCCGGGATGCGCGGCGGCGGCGGCAGCGGGCGGAGGCGGGCGCGGAGGAGGGGAGGGATGCGGCGGCGGCTCGGCGGCACGCGCTGCCTGCCCTCGCCTCTTCCCGCGCTGGGCTGAGGCGGCTCCGCGCCGGGCCCCCCCCACCCGGCGGCGGCAGCAGCAGCGGCAGCGGCGGCACCTGCTGCCGGCAGGCGCCGGGCCGCATGAACAATAGGCGGCGGTACCGGCCCCGCCGCCCCCCGCAGCGCCCGGCTGCCGCGGGCGCCTCCCCCTATGGAGCAGCCTCGCCATGGAGCCCCTCACAGAGCTCAGCCAGGAGGGCGCGGGCGGCGGGGAGCCGCTGGGCGGCGGGCCCCTCTGGACCGCCGTCTTCGAGTACGAGGCGTGCGGCGAGGACGAGCTGAGCCTGCGGCCGGGGGACGTGGTGCAGGTGCTGTCCCGGGACTCGCACGTGTCCGGCGACGAGGGCTGGTGGACGGGCAAGATCGACCAGCGCGTCGGCATCTTCCCCAGCAACTACGTGAGCAGCGGCGTGCAGGGGGCCGGCCCGGAGCTGCGGGCCCGCTACCCGCCGCCCCCCGCCATACAGCGTAAGGCGGCCCGGCACCGGGGCGGGGGGGGGGGGACGGGGGACTCGGCGCGGCCCCTCGCCGCCACCCGGCGGGAGGGAGCTTGGGGGAGAGGCGCGGTTCGGCCCTCCTGTGGGCCTGGGGGGGGGTGGGGGTGGTGTGGGACGGCCATGGGCGGGGGGTGCACCGGACTGAGGGGGAGGACTGGCGGGGGTGGGGTGGGGTGGGGGGAGCCCCGGCCCGGCCTTCCCGAGGTCCCTGAGGGGAGGCGGGACCGCCGGCGGCGCGGGGGGAGGCCCGGCCCAGCCCTTCCGTTGGCCCTGACAGGAGCCGGGACCGCCGCGGCGGGGGAAGGCCCTGCCCGGTGGGGCCCGGCCGGCGGCGGAGGAGGCAGGGGCGAGCGGGCCCCGCCGTGGCCCTTGGGGCGGGATCGGAGGGGCTGCGGCGGCCCGGTCTCCCCCCCGCGACGCCCTGCGGCTGCCCCGGGCCGGCGACCCCCGCTCGGCTGGGCCAGGGCCGCCCCGGCCCCGTTCGCCCCGGCCCGTTGCCTTGCCCACTCGCAAGCACCCTGCTGCTCCAGTGCCCTTCTGCCTTCCAGGCTGGCGCTCCTCTCCGGGGAGGCCAAACCGAGCCCAGCGTGTCGGCGTTTCACTGTCACCGGGAGCGGTTTCCCCTTGTGAAGTCCTGTGTTTCCCAGGGGCTGATAAATTTTCACCGCAGGGCTGAAGCTCGGTGGCTGGGCAGCGGTGGGGTCACCGGCGGCGCTGGTGGCTCTCCCTTTAAGAACATCCTTAAGAAGAGGTCGCTGGGTAGGCAGCGGTTGCTTTCTGCGGTGTTGGTTCACTGCTAATACTCGGCCAACGTCTTCCTTTCTCCTAACCAAAAGCTTATTATTTGTGACTTTAAAATTCCTAAGTTGGCTTGTGTTACCAGGTTCCTTCTTAGCCCTTTGCCCTCTTACAAATTCTGCTCTAAAATAGCTGTGAATGAGTTTTATCCAAGTTTGGATATCTGGGCCTACCTGAGGGTTGCTCGACTAAGTTGTGATGCTGAAGGCACAAAGGGATGGGTTTGTTTCTGTGAACTTCAGTGCAGTTTTGAAGCCTTTGTTGGAGGCAGAGAATAGGGCCATTTCACCTCTACTTTTTTTTTTGCCACTATGTACAATTGTGGAAAGAGAAACAGTGTGGAATGACTGTTTCTGGATCTTGTCTGAATTGTCAATAGTGATAAATAAACAAGAATAAAGGTTTGGTTTATTTTTGGAGGAACAGAGTAAAATCTTCAGACTAGTAGGCTTTTCTAGAAAGTAAAAGGAGTAAAAAGATGTTTTGTCCTATCTAGGACGTATCTCCAAGAACTACAACTAATAGCTTTTTTCTTATTCTGTGTTCTGCTTGAAAGCATTTAGGTAAAACCTCAGTAATTCGTAGTATTACCCTTGGGATTGTGAAGGCATTGGGTTGGGCAGTGGTGGTGCTTTCTTTCATGCTGGAACAGTATACGTAAATTATTTCCCCCCCCCACACATGCAGAAAATACTGTGAACGCTTATTAGGTTTTGCCTTTGAGATAGGTAGGAGAACCACTTCTACAGAACTTCTTGAAGCCTCAGCTCCCTTCCTGTTTTGACTGTTCAAATGCAGGCTTTGTAACTATGGATTCTCCTCCTTTATTGCACTTTCTATGGTTTGATAGTTCAGGAACAGTTGTAGAGTTGCACCTTCTCCCTTTATCCTTGTCTTACCCTTCTAGTGCCACAACAGGACTATACTACTTCTGTTCTCTCAAGCCATTAACCATATGTTCATGACAGAGTAGAATTTATTGCCCTCCAATAAGTTTTTGATATGCTGAAGGAGTAAGTTTCTTTTTTTTTTTTAAAAAAGGACAGGGGGTAAAGGTGGTTGCTGTTGAATAGAATTTTCAAGTTTAATGTTAGAAATCCCTTTGCAAGGAATGATACCCACTTCTAGAGCTGGTGATGTTAGTTTGGCTGGAACAACAGTCTACTGTTAACTTACTGGGCTATGAAGTATTAAATTTTTGCAGGAGTAATGCAAAGTGTTGTTCCAGACACGTACCTCAGCACAGGAGCTATTTTTAATTGCTTTCCTAAAGTTTGTCTTCATGTCTGATGAAGGTTTTTGAGTATAAGTCCTAGACATTCTGCTTCCACTGAGAGCTGTAGCAGTATAGCTAGGAATTGCTTGCTCTCTTCCAGCCATCCGCAAAGTGTGCTTGAATGTTACCTCAGTGGGGGTACTGTGAATGATTAAAGTAGCCTATTGAGGCTGTCAGCAGTGGGCCAGCTTGAAGGACCCTCATTTGCACTATGGGCTCTTAGGCACCATGGACTGAATTAAATAGCTTAATTGTATGGTATAATAAATGCTGATTAAACAGCAACTACTTTGTAGTTGTCAACATGGCCACTGGTCCATGGTGTACAGGCTCTGTAATTCCATATCAGTCCCTGGAGGGATGATAGCACTTCAGTTCTTAAATTCTAAGGCAAAAAATGCACTTTAAACGTCCCCATTGCCCTTACAGTCCAGTACAGCATGTCTGCCAAATTAAACTGGAGTTTAGAAAAGGGATTAATATGTTTGAAAAGGTGAAGAAAACCAAGTATTCTGTGCACTAATGTAGCCATATAACTAAGTCTGTGAAAATGAAGAAACTAATTCAACACAGAATACCTTCAAAAAGAAGCAAACAAAACTTTTATAAAGATGAGTTGTATTTTTTTTTCCTGATTAAGCTACCCATGAGCTGGCCAGCCTGCCTTAAAGAATCTTACATTTTCAAAGTAAAGCTAAGGTCATGCTGGCAAATAAAATAAGACTTTCTTTGCAAAATAACTTGCAGTATAGCACATTAAATTTAACCTGGAAGCATAAATGTCACAGTTTTACGTCCTTGTTCTCGTTCATTCATCCATCCAGCGGAGATTTTTTTTTTTTTTCTGAAGTGAAATGGGTGCCACCACACAGGAAGAGTTCTGCTTTCCGTGCCCTCGGTTTTCTTTTGCCCATCTCCTTCATCTGCCTGCCACCTTCCTGTCGCACCGCTCCCCGCAGCAGCAGCCGGGAGAAGCTGGGGCGGGCGGCGGGGTGGCTGCCCGGGGCCGTCCCGCCGCCGCCGCCGCTGGCGGAGCTGTCCCTTCAGCACCTCCCGGGCTGCCGCCGCGCCGGGCCGGCGGGGAGAGCTCGCTCGGCGTTCCCCTTAAACGCCTTCTGCATCCCTGAAATGCCCGAGGAAAACGCTGGCTGTGAATGCCACCAGGGCAGTGTGTGTCGGGAGTTCGGGGGCAGTTCTGTGGCTCTTGCTTTATGGCTTTCGTCTTTGCTCGTTTTCGGTCTTTTTATGGACCTTGTCCCTAGGAGCAGGTTAAGCGAGTTTTCTACCAGTGCTGGAATTCTACTGGCTGAAGGTGGTAGGACTCAGCATCTGATTTCTCTAGCTCTTTTACCAGTAAGAAATACCAGAGCAGCTCCTTTTGTGTATTCTCAGTGTCCGGGTAGTCTCATATCTGGAGTTATTGTCATTGCAGTCTTGTTCTCAAATTTCAGTGTTTCTGGTCAGAATCTACTCCTTCATCTTTTCTAGTAATCTGTAGCTCGTGAGCATTTGAACACCAAGGCTGCTACTGTAGGAGTGAAACCTTCTTTGTTGTGTAAATCTTTGAAGTTCAGAGTGTTACCCAAAAGATGTACTCACAGTAACAGACAAATTCAATTTGTGTTCTGGACCGGAAAGGGCCTTTCCTCTTTTTGGAAGGCTTTCCTGGTCAGTTTTCTGTCTTGCTTCCCATTAATCTTTTGTTCATGGAATACTAGGAAAAAGAGCATAGGCATCCTTATTACGCAAGCTAAAGTTTCAGATGCGTTGGCTGTACTGCATGGGAAGGTTGATGATGTAATCCCTATATGTAGTCAACTCTTAGCTCATAGGTTTGACTGACTTACAAAAGTAAACCAGACTTTTAAAAATTGTGTTCATGGAAGATAGAGCTCAGTCAAAAAAAAAAAATTAAAAATCTGCAGCTGTGGACAGCAGAGTGCATATTAAGTCCATACAGTTTAGTGACAACGCCTTGTACTGTAGGCTTGTATTTAGGAAAGACATTTGATTTGAATAAGTAAAATACTTTACTTAAGCATTATCTAACCTGCTTCCTTGCCTTGTATGACTACGTAGTTTCTTTTAAAAACAGTGGAGGGGTTTATGTATACAATCGATAACTACAAAACCCAGTAACATGATACAGTACTCTGGATTAATACATACATCAAGTAAGTCCATTACAGACTTGGCTTCCTTTCTGCTGGACAAAGCAGGAGAACCATGTCAGATTTGGGATTTCAAATGCAGGAAAGTATTAAGTCGTGGTGACTTTCTGCTTAAATCCTTGCATTATGGTATTTTTCCTTTAAAACTTTTTTATAAACTTTTTTTTCTTTGACTGTAATTGGCAACCACCAAAACATCAGACAGGGTAGCATCAGTGGTATCTCACCAGTGGCGTACCACTACTGTAAATTCAGCTGTGTCAGCATGTTTTCGTTGGTCAGTATGTGGGTTTTCCGTTCTATATTAGGAAGTATTGGATGGGTTCTTTTGGCCATCTGTGAGCATAAACTATGTTTAGTGTACAGTTTTACAGGATACATTTTCTCACCGCTTTTGCTCCCGATGCAATTTATGTGCTGAATTAAGACATCTGCATCTGTAGATTTTTACTATACAATGCCAAGTAGCCACCCGTGACTGTGGCAGCCTGTAAAGTATAGCTGTGAGTGCATGGGAATGGAAAATGATGATTCTGTTATTTCGTACAGTTTCTCTAATGAAAGTGCAGTATGCATGAGTAAAAAACTGTTTTTCTTATTGTTAGCTCTGCATACTCAGTATGTGGTCTGATCCATCTGTTTGTCACACTATTGTCAGTAGTGTCGGAATTGGTTAACAGATCTCTTGTGGGGAACAAATCTGCAACGCTTGTAGAGATCTGGAAGAATAAGCGTGATTTGGGAAGGACTAAAAGATTGTTAGTAGCAGTTGAATAAAAGGCATTCAAATAAGGGAGAAATGCAGGAGCAGATGCATTTTGTGTTCAATTTTAGCTGTGTCGCATTAACCAGTGTATAGTGAAGTCAGTGAAGATTAGCCTGTGGGTGTGTTTTTCTTTTTTGGAATCTTGCACTGTCATTGAGGGCAGGAAATGAGCGTTTATCCTTAAACCCTTGTAACACTGACACCCCCTTAAGTGTGTTATGAGGAAGCTATTTTATTGTGTGTCATTCACCGCCATTAGGTCAAATTCATCACCATTCGCAGTGAGTACTTCATACAGGTCTTATGATACTGCAAGATCTGTTTTACCGCACTGTTTGGCAATGAAGGATTATCAGAAGGGACTATGGCTTTCATTTGTATTGTTTTGGAGTGAAAATTGATCCTTCCTCCAAGGGTAAGGGTGAGGTTGGGCAACATGGGCCTTCAGCTGATGTACGGGCTTTGTAGTTCCTAAATGTTTATATGTTTTTTTCTCCTCTTTCTCTAGTCCTGGAGATCGACTTCTCAGAGCTTGTTCTGGAGGAAATCATTGGCATAGGGGGCTTTGGAAAAGTGTATCGAGCTGTATGGATAGGAGATGAGGTTGCTGTCAAGGCAGCTCGCTATGACCCTGATGAGGACATCAGCCAGACCATTGAGAATGTCCGCCAAGAGGCCAAGCTCTTTGCAATGTTAAAGCATCCCAACATCATTGCCCTCAGGGGCGTGTGTTTGAAGGAACCTAATCTTTGCTTGATCATGGAGTTTGCCCGTGGAGGATCGCTAAATAGAGTGTTGTCTGGTAAAAGGATACCTCCTGACATACTAGTGAACTGGGCGGTACAGATCGCAAGGGGAATGAACTACCTGCATGAGGAAGCAATTGTTCCCATAATTCACCGTGACCTGAAGTCCAGCAACAGTAAGTGCTACACAGTGAACAGCCAAGGTGGTGGGGTATGGTTTTGGAAAGAAATTGTACAAAGGAAAGAGGGGAGTAATGTTAACTTAGCAATCCTTTTTTTTGTGAACCACTGTATCCTCTAATTCAATCCCAGAGGGGTTTATTTTTCTACAATATGGTGCTACAGACCACAGGAACATGTAAATGCTTTCACTTTATAGAAGCAACTTAAATGATTGGATGCAAAAGCAACTGTAAATGGAGTGTGCTTCTCTAGTAGTTCATGCATATACAGTGTCTCAGTTTTATTGGCATTTTGGCAGACTCGTGTATGTTGGAAAGTCTTGTTGAACTTGAAATGTGTAATCTCCATCCGCTTGTTGGCAGGATAAATGTTCCTTTGGAAAGGTAAACGCTCCCAAGCTTTCACTTTACTTGCTAGATTTTGCTGTATAGGTGAGATGCAAGCCTGTTTTCCTTATGGGAGATTTAACCCATCCCTGCTGAATTGGATCTTCTCTGTCCCTCATAGAGCTGGTGTTGACAGAAACATTAACTCAGGTAAATGAAATGTCCCAGTGGGTGCCCTTGTACACCCAGGACTTCAGCTGGTGTTTGTGGTGCTTTACATGGGATGCAGCTGACCTGTTAGAGCATGGGGGCTGAACTTTGCTAGTTACGACTCTGGAAATCATGGTGAATAGCTACTCTGTAATACTAATAGCATTGTTGTCTGCCACTTGGATATTGTTTTTGTAGTATGTCTGTTTTCCCAAACTTAAAATTGCCTTGAAGTCAAACGCATGCATTCAACATTATTTATGAGTGTGGTAGCAAACTGCTGCAGTAGTTTAAAGATCTTCTCCTTTCCTGATGCCTGCATGCAGCTGTTTAGCCTTTCTCTCTGCTTGTCTTTGTCTAGATGGCAAGAGCAAACACGTACCTGCATGTTGGCTGCAGTGGTTTAGATAGGTGTGTTATAGTGAGCTCATTTTCATTTATGGCTTGAGTTAAAAAGCGCTATGAACTGGGTGGCTGGGATGCAGGCACATGTTTTCTTTTTCTTTGAGGGCAGTAACATCTAGCAAAGACGTCTGACAGATAGGAATTTTAGTATCTTAAATAGATTCACTAGAGCTAGCATTAACCATTACAATGCTGTAGATTTCCAAGCCTTGCAGAATCTTCCTGTATTTTTTTAGCCTCAAATCTTGTGGCAGTGAATTTACATAGTTTGTTGTGAAGGGAATAAAAAAGTATTATTAACTCTTGTTAGTGAGTTTGAAAATGGGAACTGCGAGAGCTTTCAAATTAGTTTCTGTAATATTATTCTTGTACTATTAAAGTTTCCCTTTTTGTTAGGGTAAGGCCATCTTAATGTCTATAAAAATTTCCTAATATCTAAACCCTTCCCTTACAAATGGCAGTATACATAGGCGTATTGATAAATGCTGTAAAATGAAGGATTGGCTTGGTTAATGGATGACTGGCTGCATCTGTGAATTAGAAATAGTTGCCTTTAAGTGTTGGGCCTTTCTTCATTACCTAAGAAAATATGTACTTGCTTATTTTGCTAACAGGCCATTAAGACTGTAGTGCTTAATGCTATCTGAACATTTTTGAGGTTTAGAATGAAAGTTATTTCTAAGGTAAAAAGCTATTAGTTCCCAGTATTTCACTGTTTTATTCAGACTACAGCCTGCTAGGTGTAAAAGGGAAACTTACCAACCAGAAAACCAGCACAGCTGAAGGGACATCAGTGCACAATGTCACAAACCAAATGCAGATATGGATGCTAGAAAACATCTGTACTGTCAGTAGCAAGAGTAAATGTCTCTTGTCACAGCACGAATCAGCAGTACGTAATTGTGCTGCACTGTAAATTGTCAGTGAGAAGTTAAGCGTTTTGCTACATATATTACTAGAATTTTCCTCATTTGGGAGGAAGCAATAGTAAAGGAAGAGGAAGAATGAATGGGAACGTCTGTGGAAGGATTGAAAGACTTTCTGTGTTTGGAGGGGAGAGGTAGAGAATTGTGGTCTTGACTAAAGATACCGTCAGATCTAGTACAGAAATGATGGCTATAGGAAAATTTTAGCCCAGCTAAGTCTGCAGAAAGTAGTATTACATTCAGGAAACTAAATAAATGTAGGAGCTGGTACTGGAGGAAAGGACTTCAGATATTTTAAGGAAAATTCGTTGTTTTGTAACTCTGTTTTGAAATAAGATGAGTTAGTATGGGCTTAACATATTACAGCAGCTGCTTAGTTTGGCGATAGAGTTCTTCATTCTGTGTTCTGTGGTGGAAGAGAAATTTTTAGAAGTGTATACTACTTTAAACATTTGAAGATATATGTTCTTGTCTAGGTGTATCTATAAAACAAGTATCGTAAATACTAGATTATGATGAGGGTGGAGTTTTTTTGGGGGAGGAGGAACTGTTGGTCTTTTTTGTTTGGTTGTTTTTTTTTTTTTTTCCCAAAAAGTGTATATTATCTATACATGTAGGTAGACTTAAATCATGGTTATCATAGAATGGTTTAGGTTGGAAGGGACCTTGAAGATCATCGTGTTCCAACCCCCCTGCCATGGGCAGGGACACCTTCCACTAGACCAGGTTGCTCAAAGCCCCATCCAGCCTGGCCTTAAACATCTCCAGGGATGGAGCTTCCACAGCTTCTCTGGACAACCTGTTCCAGTGTCTCACCACCCTCAGAGTGAAAAATTTCTTCCTATTATCTAATCTAAATCTACCTTATCCTAGTTTGAAGCCATCACCCCTCGTCCTATCACTACATGCCCTTGTAAAAAGGATAAGTAACTTTGGACTGCCCAAGTCATGTATTTCCTGAATACTCTGTCACTGCATTGCTGAAATCATTTTTCCATTATATGTAATAAGCATCTTGGAAGTTTCTCTGCTGTTTCACAAGTTTTGTGAAGGTTAGTGGACTGTTATGGAGTACTGGAGTACTGTGTCCAGTTCTGGGCTCCCCGGTTCAAGAAGGACAGGGAACTGCTGGAGAGGGTCCAGCAAAGGGCTACAAAGTTGATTAGGGGATTGGAGCATCTTTCTCATGAGGAAAGGCTCAGGGACTTGGGGCGTTTTAGTCTAGAAAAAAGAAGACTGAGGGGGAATCTTATCAACACTTATAAATACTTAAGGGGAGGGGGCCAGGTAGATGAGAAGAGTCTTTTTTCAGTGGTGCCCAGTGATAGGACAAGAGGTAACGGGCACAAACTTGAACATAGGAAGTTCCATCTAAACATGAGGAGGGACTTCTTTCCTTTGAGGGTGGCAGAGCACTGGCACAGGCTGCCCAGAGAGGTTGTGGAGTCTCCCACACTGGAGACATTCAAAACCCGCCTGGACGCCATCCTGTGCAACGTGCTGTAGGTGTCCCTGCTGTGGCAGGTGGGTTGGACTAGATGATCTCCAGAGGTCCCTTCCAACCCTGATGATACTGTGATATTGTTATGCATCCTGATTTATATATGGCTTGCATCTTGGTTTTCTGATGTACTTAGTTTTCTCAATTACTGTGGATAATTGAGAACAGATTATGTTGTTAACTTTGTGCCTGTAGAATTACAAGCTTGTAGCATTTTCTTTGCACAAGTTATCACCCACCAGCTGATAGGCAGTAATGTGTCTCTGGAGAAAGAACAGCTTCTGCTTGCAAGAACTTGGAAAAGATTCTTGCAGACACATTTCTTTCATGTACTAAACATCTGCAAGTACTGTAGAGCTGTCATGGGAGCATCAGCTGTATTGATCTACTGATTGGTACTGCCTACGTTTAGTAACAGACAGTGATTCTCATACATCTCATCTTGCCTTCAAGCACCAGCTGGGACCTGCAGTATCCATCTGAAGCTGCAGGATGAGTTAGTTGGGGAGTTAGGGAACAAGATGGGGGAGTGGAAAAGAACAGAGTTGCCTTATTTAAAACCAAACTTTTGCTAGAATAGAAGAAAATGGGAGAATGCCTTGCTTTCAGATGTCTGCCTATATTTAAGCAGATACAGAATGCATAAAGACAGTACTTCACGATGAACCTTTTAAGAAGGTCACGTTAGATTTTGAACAGAAAAATGTCAAGTGGGAGCCTTAATACAAGTCTGAGAAATTACCCCGTTATAGATGTATAAGGATTTTTAAAAAATCCTTTGAAATCCTAATTATTGCAATTTTGTGGACTCAAGTAGTAGGTACCAAAACAATGCTCAGAGTAGTTCTCAACGTTTTTGGTGGCATAGTAAAGAACATAAGGTTTTGATTGCTTTGTGAGGTAACTTTGCTTTTTACAGGGACTGAACTCTAGGGGGTTATTTGAAGATTCCAGGAGGTGTCTGTTTCTTGAGATTCTCCTCATCAAAAATCACTCTTCAAACCAGTTGTCTGTTTTCCTTCTTTTAACTAAAAAGGTGGATGTTTTTTCTGTTCCATCATTTTTCTTAACTTTTTTCCTTCTTTTCATTGTCATAACTTTACATTTAATGCTAATACATTTAGAGTGTAGGAGAAGTTCCCTGTATGTTTGAAGAACCGTGTTTGTTTGAGGCAGATTTTTATTGTAAATCTTGGAGTTTGAGAGCTGCCTGTTTCACTGCTTTGGGGATGCTATCAGGAAATGAGTGCATAAAGATCTTTACAGAACAAATTGCACACCTGTGATTTATTTTTAGAGACCCTGACATTCTTTTGCTGAGTGTCGGTTCAGTTGGCAGTGAGTCTGGCAGGTGAGTGTTCTGGTGGCATTACCAACTTGCATGTCAGTCATAACTACACAAGAGAAAGAAGATAACTTAGGAAAGCTATTCTGTTCTGCTGCGTGAGGAGCTAAGTATTTGTATTTTTTTGGCATTTGATTCGGGATATTTAATTTATTCTATATCAAAATTAATCTTATTAATCTGACTGAATCCTCTCTGGCTTCTTTTTCTTCTTTTTGTCTGGTGATGCTGCTAACCTTTCCCTCTTCGGCTGCGTGTTGGCGTTCCATGGAGCATATGTTACAGAGTTGGTAGTAGGCCTCTCTCAATGTGAAGGCTCCTAAATAATCTGAATGCTGAGCTATAGAAAAAGGGCAACTAGGAATGCCCCCTGAAATTAACACCGCTGTGTTTAGCACAGCTCTTAAAGTTTCTGCTTTCTTATCTGTAAATTGGGTCTTATTTCTGGCCAGAGGAAGGTGCTTGGTGTATAATGCTTAGGAGCAAAAAGGGCAGTCTTGTTGGTTTTAGTGAAGCATTGTAAATAATGAAGCTGGTCCAGTTTGTTTCTATTTGTCTGACAATGTTAGATATGTCAGCATTGCTATAGGAATAATGCCAGTTAACTAATGCTGCAGAGAACTAGCAAAAGCATATTTGCTCTTTTTTTTGACTGGCTCAGCAAAATACATTTGTTATTTACACTATATTGAAAGATTTTGCTGAGGATGTTCATGCCAGTTAGCAAAGTGCTTTATAAAACTCACCACGTTTGTGTTCCACAAAGTGGCACAGATGATTAGCAGCGAAGTGACATGGCCAAGGTCAAAAAAAGAGGTAAGGACAGAGCTCAAAATAAACCCCAATAATTCTGATTCAGTCAAGTCAGTAGTCCTTCCTTTCTAGTTCTTTGAATGTGTTCAACTTTCCTACTTTGTGGACCACCAAGGTAAGTTTGTGGTATCCTGAGATTCAAAGCTTTAGCTTTCTAAAGAATTCCAAACTCTGCTGTAGCTTTTCTTATTTATTTTATTCTGTGGTTGAGCCTGTTTTTGTTCATAAAGATGCTAATAAAGCTGACTTTCACATGGTCTCTGGACAGTTGGTCCTAGGACTTACAATATTCCTTGCTCTTTCTCTTTTTTAAAAAAGTACAGGCAGAATTTAGAAGCAGGGATTCCTTGCGACTAGTTCAAATCCAACCAAGGACAGCAGGACTTGAATGTTATGTATCAGTCTTGATAACACGTGATTAGTTACCTCATTCCTTGTTGCAGTGTTCATATCCAAATCCATTCATAATTGACACACTTCTGTTGGTCTTTACAGAGAAGGAAAAGTATTTAATGTAAACCTCTTCCTCTGTCTGGCAGTGTCATAGAGGAGAGCTCTTCCAGGGTCTGCTTAAAGTATGTTGGCAGAGCAGTTTGGAAGTCTGCACTATTATTGCTGCTTCGGGTAATTCAGTGTAATTTGCTGACTAAGTCTCCAATGTTGTACCTTCTATCAGAATGGATTTCCTTTGTCATTACAATTAAATGAGTGTGAGTAATGCTTCATGTTAAGTATAGTGAAACTATTTCAATGGCATCTGAATGCTTTACACTGGGTGAATAATTGATCTGGCTTTAGTTGGGTGGTCCCTTGCCCTGTAAGAGGAAAGTGATAAAAATGTGAGATTTTTTGGGGAGGGCGTGGGGGACACAACAGCTGTGAGATTAGTTTTACGCAGATGTTTTCAGGTTCAGTTAGTGTGTACAGTCGAAATCAAGCCTTTCAAATAGCTTGAATATACTCCTAAGGGTGAATAAAGATGACTTTTCAGGTTCTGCCCTTAAGCAATTATCTCGTTCTATGGACATGCTATATGATATTGCTAATGGTGCATAACTCCTAGTCCTGGTTACTCTGTTTATTTCTCCATCTCCCCAGAGTATCAGCTTTTGTGCTGATAATCCTGGTCACTTGTATCGTGGTTAAAAAAAATTCCAAATAGCTATAATTTTTTGCATGTGGTAATTTGATGATGAAATTCATGTCAGTAATACTACAACTTTTTGTTGAACAGAATGAAAAAAAAAAAAATTTCATGCGTTACTAGTTCAGAAGATGTAAATTATACCTGAAAGTGATGCTAATTTTTAAGTTGTTGAGACACTGGGAATTTACAGAAGTAGAGTGACAATTTACTTTGTGGTTTGTTTTTTTCTTCAGCTTGTCTAAATTAATGCAACTACTTTCCTTTCTGAGAGGTTTCACAGATGCTTTCATGTTGCAGTCATATTTTCAGTATGTTTTAGTAGATTTCTGAGAGTTCCAGAATGAAAATACATTTCCTGTAAATGGTTTGTTTTAGTTGAATATGAATTGAGGGTCTTCACTGTTAATTGGAAATCAAAAATAGGAAGACTTTATGGAATAAGTTTGATGTCCACAAGAACACTTTGTTTTTTTCCTGCCCGCACCAAGTAGCAAAAAGGCAATTTCACAAATGGAATCCCTTGTCTTTGTAGACAAGAATGGAAAGAGTTCCTCTCATTTTTAAGTAGTGAATTTGGGTCTATTACTTTTTAAAACGTAGCTAATATCCTTTTCATGTCTTTGTGCCACTGCATGTATTTTTCTGCAGGGTTCTTTCTGTTCCTAGAAAAAAATAACCAAGAGTTATGACACTGAGCACTCTCTCCAAATTGTGCATATAGAACCATAGAACAGATACAAGCAGACCTGAGCACCGTCATGCAAGAGGAGTACCTAGGCATCTGTGTGCTGCTCCCATGAATTCACTGTCTGACCATCTGTGACAGAGCTGGGATAAATCTGTCTTTCTGAAATTTATAAGTAGCAAGTCAAGAGTGAGAACAGCCTTGTTGTGGCATTTCTGGGAAGCTAGAACAACTTTTTTAGCTCCACTTTTTTTTTTTTTTGGTGTTGCTCCCATGTCAAAAACTTAATTTGAATTTTGAGAGATTTCTGTCAGCAGCTTCACTTTTGGTTTTCTCATCAAACAATTCCTTTCAGAATTTCAACATATCCGAAGCAAACAAACTCACTCTTGAAACATCAGAAGTTAAGCAGAGTCTTGCTCTTTGAAGTGATGATTCATCACACAAGATGATTCCTTAATTTTAAGTAATATCCCATTTTGAATATTCCCTTGTAACAAGACAAGGAAAGCCTTAAGCTGTTGGAAGGAATACAGGATATAGCATGTGATTTTAAGTAGCTGCTTTTTGGTACATTCTAGGAATCATCTTTGGATGATTCTAGGATAGTTTCAGTTAGATTGGTATGACTTTGATTTCTAAAAGGTTGGCAAAGTTGACTAGCATATCTGATAATTGCTTCTTAACTGCCTGACTGCTAATGGAAAGGTAAATTCAGCCTTCCTCAGACCTGAACTTTTTCCAGATACAGAAAAGAAATAGTAACAGAACTTACATGCTAAGAGGAGAAACTACCGTGATGTATAAGGATTTATAGTTGTGTTGTTTGATTTCATCAGTGTTTCTTAAGATCAGGAAGAGGACTCACTTGCACAATAGTAAATCTTTGGGTCCCAGCCTACAGAAGAATCATTATGGTGGTAGTGGCAGGATGGTGCAGCATCATTTAGGGTTCTTGTCAGAAGGAAGTAGCCAGAGGATAGACAGCCATCCTATGAGCTGTTAGTGTTACTACTACACACAGCCCTTCCACTCCAATTTCTAAAAGCATTATTACATTACTTAAGCGTTTATTATAACTCCATTTTTTATTAAAAAACAAATATAGCTTCCCAAACCACCAAACTTTATCTAATGCACATATGGATTCCAAATTATCTCTGAAATACTGTATGTGTGTTGAATGCTGTACTAAAGTCCCGGGTGACTTTTAGAGCTACAAGCCAAGCTCCTAGTTTACTGTACATCTTCCTCTGATGCTTCATCAAACAGGCTTACGGAATTTGCTTTGGCTGTTGAGCAATGTTAAGATTTGCTGTTTGTCTTACAACAGGAAAACTTCATTTAAAATGCGAGCATGGCTTCAGCCTTGCTGATTTATAGACTTACTGTTTAGAGGTGTAGCAAATGATAGTCAGTGTGCCAGTAGCTCCGCTTACTAGTAACAGGTAAATCTGCCACTAGGATTTTGCTTATCGCAACAATTGCTGTGCTTAAATTGGGGATTCCTGGAGGGTTCTTGGGGTACTATAGAGAAGTGCTATTATGGATAATTGCTGTAAAGATGGTATGTGTAAGGGCAGTGGGATGTATGGGAACCAGGCCATGTGGTCCACCTGCCACAAAAGTATTACATGATTTCCTGTTGTTTCTACTCTTTGAGTATGGGCCTAGGAAAAGAGAGAATAGTCTTTAGTTGCTTTTGACTTTGCATCGTTCAAGGATTCTGAAAACAAGAAAAATTCCGTAACTTTGATTAATAGAACTCAATACACCTAATTCAGTTTGTTGAAGTGTTGTCAGTCTTGCCCTTGGATTTATTGATTTGTTTTTTCTTGTTTGATGTAATCACTCACATAGCGTGTGGCTTTGACACGATTACGGTCATTTAGTAACTGAGGGATATTCCTAATGCTTCATCAGGGTACTGTGTAGTCACTTATGCTCTTTGATCACAGAGTAAGCGGGGTCAGAAAACTAACAGACATGTAACACATCAAAAAGTGAACAGCTTTGTGATGGCTTTACGGCATGAGCTGTTATTTTGCGTGGACTTCCATGTGCAACAGTGCAGGACTGCCCTCTCCCAGCAGCTGGCAATTTGTTCTGGTCAACTTAGGATAAAACCCCGCAGTATTCAAGAAAGTCTAAATTTCACTATTGTCAGCTCTACGTTGGTGTTGATTGTGTATCTCAGAGCCTTTTAACATTTGTTCTGGTGAATGGAAATACACCTCTCCCTTTTCTTAAGGTTTTTTAATTAAATCTGATTTAAAAAACAAAAAAGAAAAACACCAAAAACCCCAGCTTCTTGTGTGGTTTGTGCTGCTGCCTGGGAAGTTTTTATGTCTTCCTTACCTTCTAGGTTGTTGAGTACCAGCCTGTTCCAGGAATGAATAGTACTTGGTGTTATTGACTGTTTCGTAGATATGTTTTAATTGAAGCCAGAGCAAAACAGTTCTGCGCTATGTTTTCTCTTCATGAGTTTCATGTTTCTGTTTGCCTGGAAATGGCTCCCACTGAACCAGCATTATTATTAAATCCCTTTTCAGACAGTCTCTTGAGTGACAATTAATGAATGTCATTCATGTGATTCTACTTGTCCCTTTCCTTTTTTTGTTGTTGCCTAATACAGTTCTTGATTTGTTGCAAGCTTTCAAAGTGATGTGATTTGGCGAAGCACTGTGGTGGGTATAGATGTAATTACATTTTTTTCCTCGGAGCATTTAACTGATTATGAAGAGTACAATAATCCATGCCTGAGCTAGAAGGTTGTTCCAATATAAGCAGTATGGTAGGATTTAGTCTGAAACCAGAGCTGAACAGCTCCATATTTTTTTTTTTTTTTTTTTTTAGGAAACTCACCTGAGTGTTCTCCATGAGCATTCAAAATGTTTTGTACCAGATCACTAAAGTGATAAGACTTTTTTCAGCTTGGTTAGGTGAAAGGATCGATTCTAAATATATCGTGGCTTTGGAGGCCTTTTCTGTCCCCTCCCCCATTATGCATTAGCGCTTTAGAGTTACTGTACTGCACGGCTTAAAATCCAAGAACTGCTGTGCTGTCACATCCATCACCTCCTCTAGCTTGATCAAAGAGGACAGTCGGCCAGCTTTATGGATTTGCTGAACCCTCACGCGTACCCAATAATTAAAAAGCCTTTGCTTCCAAGGTCTATATATTTTTTAAATCTGCTATTGCTGGATGGTTAGTAACAAAAGAGAGAAAATATTTGCTTATTACTGAAGACAATGTTTACATTCTTTGTTTTTCCTTCTAAGATGTGAAATTTTGAGTGAGTCTTAAATTCTGTGCTCTACAGGATCTTATACAACACTTAGCCTTCTGCACCACAGACATATACTAGAATAAAGATGCAGTCCTACTGAAATGAACAGCAAAGTACCCAACAGAAGGTAGGTAAAGGCTGCATGTGGAAAGCCCGGTCTCAGTCCATGTGCAGATCTGTTAATCACTTTAAGTACTTTGAATGCAGGACCAAGAGCAGATTGCTCATTATCTGGATACTTGTGAAGCAAAGCTGTGCAGACTGACTATGGACGGTAGAGCTAAAATTGCAAATTAGATTTTGGCAAACTGCTATAATACGTGGTCTCATTTTGGAGTGAGTTTTTGAAATCCTTTCCCAAAAGCGTAGTTCTGTCCTCAAGGCAGTATGCCAGTGTACTGCCAATAGGAACTAATGATTAAAAAAAGGAACACCTGGCAAGCTCAGTCCCTTGTCCCCTTTGCAATAACGCCACTTTTTTGACTTGCTAGGCAAACTGCAGACTTACTAGCTAGCTTCTGACTCTCTGAGACCGTGACTCATGCAGCCGCATGAAGCAATATGTTAAGGCTATCTTTTTATCTAACATCCAGTATTTCCCACCACCACCATCTGAGCTGAAATGTATCTTGGGAAGTTTTGCTTATTCGTGGGAGTGGAAAATGGGATTGGAACAATCATAGTAAGTTCTGTTCATCTTGATGCAAGAGCGTTTTTCTTTGATCTATGGATACTTTTCTCCTTCAAATAAGGACTGTTCAAAAACTATAGGACTATGGTTAATATTTTTTTATCACTATAGTACCTTCTAAATAAGAACCCTGAAGATTTCAGTATGTGTTGCATTTCTTCAGAATACAGTGGAAGTTTTTACTCATTTTTCAGATAAAAGCAAGTATAAAAAATAGTAATTGGCCCATGATCGAGGTGAAAGATGCTTATCTCATTTTCTGAATTAGTCTCCATTTAAAAAAATAAATCCACATTTGCATGAATTTCACAGCCTCCCAGTAGTTGAAAGCGTTTGGACTGGAAATAGATCTAGAAGGCAGTCAAAGGGATTTGGACAAAGCGAAGATTATAACTAGATTGTGGGGAGATAAGTAAAAAAACCCAACCCTGTAAACTGAAATTGGCTGTCCCAATTGTGAAATTCCAGGGTGTGTCTGTCAGGGAAGAAATTCAAATTTAAGTGTAGTATTAATATTTCATTGTTCATGGACCCTCTGGCTAGGAGTAGAAGTTCTCAGAAAGTGCCTTCAGAGCTGTCCTAGCTCAGATAACTTTATCCTGTGGTCTGAAAAACAAACCCTTAGAAAACATATGGGGTTGAGTGAGGAAATTCTTTGTTCAAGACAAGGTTTCCTGTAACAGATTGGCTTGGTTTTGGACACATTCTGCCATGGGTGGGTGGGAGAGTCTGGATCCTGTGATATTAATCAGACTTTTTTTTCCTGCTCTGGCACACCTTCAGCTTCAGTAAGCCTTTAGCTGACTTCTGAAACTTGTGTAAAGCAATTTTTTGATAAATTTGGAATTGTTTGGAAATGAAAATATTCTGTTTCCTTCAACTCTCGCACTTTAGACTTGTGCTGTATTGCTGGCAGAGAGAAGTTTAATGGTAGTACCTCCTCATACAGATCCGAATTGCTCTTAAATCTTACCATGGAAAAGACGTGCAGCTTTTAGAACTGAAACCCTGTTTGTGTTTTGTATTTAAGGGTCTCAGAGTGAAAAAGCATTGGTTTTCATAAAGGTTTTACCCCATTCTTTTCTTTCTGTAAAGCTCTTGCACCTGGGATTTGATGGACTTGGTATCTGATACATCTCCTTATGGTACTTGAATTATCTAAATGGAGGAAGTGGATGGGCTGATGCTTATCCACTGTCTGACAAAACTTCTGCCATTTTGCTTTTTGGTAAGTGAAGCCACAGTAAGCTGTTCTGTTTGCAGGATGGAGGAAGAAATAAAATGTGTCCAATATTCCCACTCACAATGAGTACTCAACTGTAGCAATGGTCTTTCACACTCCGGCTGTGACGGGGTAAGCATTAGTCCCCCTCTTTGTAGCTGCCTGTTGACCTTACTGCTGTTGAAAACAGTGATTGTACAGTAACAGATGAGCAAAGGCCTATGGGAAAACAAATCTGGTACTACACTGTTGTATCTATAGGTAGTTGAGTTGGTCTGGAGTGATCTGCAGAAACACCCAACTGTAGCAAAAATGCATGGTATTATTCCAGGGAAGAAAAGATAAGTTAGGTAGAGTAGTGTCGTTCCATGTGAGTTTGAGTTCCTTTTGCCATTTTTCAGCCTTTGGAGTCTTAACTAGCGTCTTCTTGCTTCTCTTCAATCTAACAAAATAAAAATAGATATGGTGAAGCACTGGGACTAAAGGAGAAATCTAGTTGAGAGTCCAGATAAGAATATGGGAGACTGGGGAAGAAACTTCACTAAATCTGTACAGGTAGTTGGGTGGCTACTTAATAATTTAGATAGTAGAATTAAATGTTTCTAAACCAAGTAAAATAACAAGGATGACATATTTATCCTATTTATAGTCCTTCCTCTTATCACTCTCACCCACCCATTG
Source organism: Pluvialis apricaria (assembly GCA_017639485.1). Classification (NCBI taxonomy): domain Eukaryota; kingdom Metazoa; phylum Chordata; class Aves; order Charadriiformes; family Charadriidae; genus Pluvialis; species Pluvialis apricaria. Next base: position 40,527,273 of record CM030012.1, on the reverse strand, counting down.
CTGTTGCTGCTATCTAGCTTTTGGACTGTGTAAGGAGCTGATGTGGCTCTAAGAAGACAGAGTACAGCACAAAATAATGAGTAGGTGTTCTTGGGAATGGGTGTGAGTGGGATGTGCTTGCAGGCGAAGTCTTTTTGCAGGAGTTTTTCGTCATGTCTTGATACGACTGGTTTCCTCATTCCTGGAATCTTGGATGGCAAAGCATTTGACCCACAGCAGTGCTAATGTTGGTGAAGACTGAAACAGAACTACTGAAGGGCACTGACACAGGTATTCAGATATTTCCACCACCTTTGGGTTTTTCAGGCCTTCTCAACTCTACTCATCAAGTTGCTGTGTCTGGTAGTTTGCTATCAGGGCCTCACCTGGAACCTCCACCCCTCCTCTGTCTTTAGGTCTGGGAGCTCCCTTTAAGCTCAGGCTACCTTGAAGTACCTTCATAATCAGATTTTCTTACGTTTCTGGCAAGCAAGCTTCTGGTACTTTCTTCACATTGTTCTCCCAACCTGTTTCAAAGCACCACTGTCCACCCGAGCATGCTAGAAACACTGTTAACGGTAGGTGTCTCTGTGAAGAATTGATAAAGCTTCAAAATACAACAATAGAACACGAGTTAATGTTGCTTTATCACTAGGTAGTTGCCCTGTTGTTTCATGGTCTGCCTAGAACTGTAGTATTTAAATAAAAGAACGGCAGGTATTCTGGCATTAAGGTACTGACTGTATTGTCTCAGTTGGGGAAAAGTAATATGGAAGTTAAATGTGAAGCCAGCAATCATCCGTCAAGTCAGAGGCACATCCCGGCATACCACAGACAACAAATCCAGCTTTTTTTTCCCTACAGTAGGTATCCTTGTCTTCTAGCTTTCTCCCTTCCGTATTTCTTCCTGTATGCTTTGAGTTCTTATTGCACTCAGCGCCTCTCTTACTTCTTTTTTATTTCTCCCTTTACTTAATGATTGTAACCATTACCAACAGGCTTGATTTTAATTAGCTACTAGATTTCTGTTCTTATGTGCCAGGCTTACTGAGCAGCATCATGCACAGGTAAATTACTTGGCGTGAACTGTAAGCTGGACCATACAAGAGACTGTCCTGGATTGTTTTGCAGATTCTTTCATGTTTCTTAATACATACACACACGCATACTCTGGACTGGGAAAGGGAGCACGAAGTTGCTGATACAGCTGTTGTCATGAAATATGGGGCCAGTGGGCAGTTTGGTGGTCAACTATTGTGATGGTATTGCAAGGTAATCTTGCTTTCCTTGATATTCTGTTGTTACTAATTTTTACCTCTTAAGTTAGGAAGTTCTTTATTTTCTTGGTGTGCTGTATGCTGAATAAATTGGGAATACAATCGGAGAGTAGTTGAAGAAACTGAAAACAGTATAGCCAGAAAATTTTGGTATGCCTGGCTGTTCATACTATTTTGTGCAGTAGACAGGCAGCCCCTTTCCTGTATTGTCATATATAAAAAATCGACTGTTTTTGCTGTGGGTGATCATGCTGTAGTAGTTCCTCCCTGAATGTTGTTCTGCTTCTGAAGTGATGAGTCAGCTTTTAGCACAAACAAAGCAAAGGAGTATTCTGTTCAGCGCTACACTATGCAGATAAACCTAATCCTTTCTTTAGGCTCAGAAATCAGAAAAAGGCAATTATATGGCTGTATTTTGCTGCTTTGTCACTTAACTTTGACAGTGAGATGAAATGAGGAGCCACTTCCTACCAGTTCTTTGATGTTACTAGCTACTGGATCAGCATGGGTTAAGGTGTTTATTTTTCCCTACTTGCTCTTGCCCACTGAAGACTAAGAATGCTGTCCTAACTGTCCAAAAGTGTATCTCAAAACCAAAACAGCCCTCCCAAAAGAAACAGGCAAAAAATCTGATGGTGTTACTGGCTTCCAGGGGAAGTTTGTGTTTGTGGGAGGAGGTTATAAGGTATTTTCCGGCTCTGCTGGTGTGCTATAAGCAGAACAGAGGATTTAAGCAGTAGCTGTTAATTTTGTTGCCAAATTTTTTTTCTCGATTTCCCTTGTGAAAACTTTCCTTCTGTGAAAGTAATCTACCTCTTTAGACTATCTTTTAATGCATACTGGTGATAGTATGGTACTGGATGAAAAATAGGAGGTGTGTTACTGAGGTTTTATGAAGTGACCAACTTAACACCTAAGTAAAGCTTTATCACATTTGTTTTACTGATTGGATTGAAAGATGCAGTGCAAATGGTTTATCTGTTTATGTAGGGTAGAGGACTGTGTTTGGAAGAAGAGTAGATGGCTTTGAGAAGAAGAAAATTCAAGGAAAGGGATTGAAATGTGTATATTCTGGCACAAGGATATAGATCCAGACCAATTGCTGCTTCTAGCATAATTGGAAAGAGGAAGAAACATGTTGTAATAGAAACAAGTTGGGTTAAGCAGGATGAAAAATATATCAACAATGCAGTTATTAGTGTTGGAACACTATAATAAAGTTGAGAATATTCCCAAAGCAGGGTTTAGTCAGCAGTTTTAAACTTCTTACTGCAATGGCTAAGAAGCAGGAATGATACTGACATATTAGATGTGGTTTACACAGCCTTCTTGGGGTGTATTAAAACGCAGGTACAAGTAGGTCAAAGGATATACAGTTTTATACTCCTGTCTTTACCTTGTCCTGGTGTATTTGTAGATCTGATCTCATGTCTTTCTCGTAGCTGCATGAGTGACGAAAGTACAGCTGTGTAATATCTGGAAACAAGGTCTTCATTGCAGTAGGGCTGTGTGTGTTAGTCAAAGATGTTCACCATTGACTTTTCAATTCATTCAGTGATCATTAAGGTGAGGGGTGCAAGATGCAATGAATTATGACCTCCAGCTGCCTTTGTGGGCCAAGAGACAGTTTTATTTAAGGCTGATTGAACAGTAGTGCCAGTTTGACTTACGTTAGCTATCCTACTAATAGAATATATATTTCTGAAAACTTAATTTTAAAAAAGTTCGGAACACTGAGATAATCTTGCAACTACGAGTAAATTGATTTTCACCAGATGGCTCTCTAACATCTGGTGTGTTGGGGAACTTCTCTAATTGAAATTTCTTACTTATACCAGACCATGGAGATTCATGTGGTTTGAGTTTGACCACTTAGTACAGATGTGCCTCTAGTGAAGAGAGGCTCCTGTAGGGAGTGATTCAGAGCATGTATATTAGGTTTATGCTTGGAATCCCCTTCTAGGGATGCTTTGTCTTTTCTGACTATGTTTGGAGCCTAGGAAGACTGCCTTCTGAGGTGCTGTGAGTTTGTTTCATCCAATCCAGCTTTCTCTGTAATGATCCATGAGGATGGAGGAGAGGAAGGGGAAGAAATTCACCTTTTGAACATGTGAGGCTGTGGTAGGTGTGCATCTACTTCAAGTGTGCACGGGAGAATTTCATCTCCATAGAAACGTTTATCGCTTGCCTCCAGGGCAGCCCTTCTGTCGTTTTATTTTACAGTTTGTCAGAGTTGAAAATTGGCTAGTTTGTAATCTGTTAATTTTTTTTAACTCTAGTCTGTATTCCTTCAGAATTCATTTGATCCTCTGTTTTGCCTAACTAGAACTAACCAGTGGCTTTGGGTACTCGTACAGTATGTCTGCAGTAACAAAATTTTAAAGCTGCAGGCTTCAGTGTTTTCACTGCAGTGATTTCTCCTTCTGAGAGGACATTGAGTAGTCCTAGATACATATAGTCCCAATCTTAAACACGCTAGTGCAGGTTCATGAGTTGCTAGTGAAAATTCAATGTTCTAACATGAAGCTCCACCTTTGGAACTGTCCTCAAAGGTCTCACTAGACCAACAGCAGCTTAAACTCTGTCCTTCTATTAAATAATCCTGCACTGTCTAGTGCTCCACAGAGCAGACATCTCCATAATGACTTGTGATGACAGGACAGAACTGAAGATCCAGCAGTAGCAACTACAAGACAGCTGAAGGATATAATGGTATCTTAGAAACCTTAATCAATTTGCTTCTTGTATTGCTTTAAATACTAAGGCAGATGTTTTTGTCTTTCTAGTAAAGCATAATAATGTGGAATGTGGTGATGCAGGAGGAAGAGCTGACTTGGTGTCAGATAACCATTATGTCAGTCATACTTCAGTGGATCTGTTTCTGTGAGGTCTGTTTTCAGTACAAATCTTTGTTTAAACAACAAAAGTATCTGAGTTGGCCCTGGCTTTAGGAAGAAAACCCTCATTCTTCGTGATGTCACTGATATACAACTGTGACTCATGAAACTGAGAATCACCCTCTTTGGGACCTGTTATCACTGAGATCTGTGTGCTTCTAAAGACTTGATTACTTTCAGTAAGACTGACGTGGGATTCTGTCAGAATTTTGCCAGCTATTAATACACATACAGAATGATGCTTAAACTGGAGAAGGTAAACTGGCTTCACCTGACCTCAAGAAGTGGATTTTCACCACTTCCAACTCTGCCAGAAAAGCTGCTAGCTCAAATCACAAAAAAGGATAAGAGGATCTTGGGTACATCATCAGTTCTTCCCCCCTTTCCTCAACCTTTACTAACTAAGAAACCATCTTTAAATTGTACCAGCATTGACTGAGTTAACGCCTCATCACTCTTCGTGCTGATTGAGACTGGAATGAGAAAATCCAGTTGTGTCAGGAAAGTCTCTAATGATGCTTCTGTTTCAGCATCTGGTGTTGCTTGCTAATGGAAGAGTATTAGACCTGGTGAAAGATCTGGTTAATGGCCAGCATTCAATGATGTGCAGAGTGTAGTGAAGATGCCCTTTGTAAACTTTATCAGTCTGCTTTGGCTCTGGCCTCTTAACCATTGCTTGAACAGTCAAAACAACTAAATCAAACCATGTCTTAAAGCAACAGGGCTTGTTCTTGTGGAAAATACACTCTTCCACATTACTGTGATTCTGAAAGGGTAAATGCCAGGGCTTGTTGACTAGGGATAATTCTATGATAATATGGATCTTGATTGCTGAGTTCACTCATAGCAACAAAGACAAATTAAAACACGCAATTAAGAAAGGCTGTTTAGTAGCTGTGATGGTCTTACAGCCCTGGGTCCTGCAGTTACTACTGTGAACACGATGCTAATTGTCCATGAACTATCAAAGTCCCAAGCACAGAGTATCCTAAATCTTCAGAGAGTAGGCTGCCAACTGCCACCTATAGCTCTGAACTACTTGGAGACAACTGAAAATGCTGTAAAGTTAGTGATGAAAGTAAGCCACGGAGTGCTTCCCTTCCTCTTTGTTACTGCAACTTGTTTTGTCCTGAGCAGAAGCCAAAGCATCACATAGATGAAAACCTGTGTTAAAAAGTACTGAAAAATATAATGATGACAAGTTTTCTCATCTCTAGCGATACACAGTTGTTCATTTACTTGCTGTAATGTCAGACGACGTGACTAAGGACTGCACCAGACTGAGTCTTGCCAAGTAATCTTTGAGTTCTGCCTTATATATTTTTCTGCTAGTTAGTCTGTCTCGTCATCAAACCAGTAAGTGTTGGCTTATTGCCTTTAGTTACCTAACCCACCACTTTGTTTATATGGTGCCTACTTCTTTCTCTGTACTTCAGGAAACTTTCTCACAAGAATCTGATATGAAAATATCCTTGATGCTTTTTGTAAGGCACCATTCTCAAAGAATATGGAGGAACCTCAATAGACATTTTCATTTCAAAGAACAAAAGACTGGTCTTCGTCATAACCTAGGTAAGAGGAGGCCCAGTGCTTAATTTCTACCTTTGTATCTCTCTAAGCTCAGACCCAACGTGTCTCGATTGACTGTTGTCTTTCAGCACTTGCAGTCTGCCTGGCTTTCAAGAAATTAAACAGTGGGGTCGCATCATTACCAGAGTTGTTGTGGTAATAAAGTTCTTGACAAACTCTTAGTAGTTGAAATTACACATCTAAATCATATGTACCTGTATCTGGATGACTGCCTGATCCAGGGAAGGTCTTGCTAGGAGATAACAAGGCCTATTTGGATCACATTCCTTTCTTGTTGTCTTAGCTGGGACACCTTGAGGTATGGAAGAGCTGTCTTGCTAGACAGAATTCATCTGAGCTGCAATTAATTTCTCAATATCAAATGCTTCTTTTCCAGAGGACAAGTTGCAAGTGGTTCAGGAATATATGAAAATGAATGTGAGCACTTCTGGATGATTAGTACTGTAAGCACACATGTTCGTGATACCCTTCACCTGAAGGTGCTAACAATTTTTAATGCTAGTTTAAACCACTATGCTTTACTTTGCACTTGCCGTATGCAAAGAACATGGTGTTGGTGATTTGCTATATTAAGTTGTTTTGCTGTAGCGGCTGGATCCTCAAAGCTGTCTGAATGTGCTTGTAATACCTGGTTTGCTTCAACGGTCCCTTTTGCACACTGCCAGTTGGCTCCTACCCATGCTACTTAAGATCAGCTTTTAGCCTGTGCTACAGAGAAATATGATGGTTTTGAGTTGGTAGGAGCAGTAGTACATAGCACACCTTCATCTACAACTTGGCTGGTTCTGTGCGTACGCACAGGAACAGATTTCTTGCATAGGATGGGGAAATGGTGATACACTACTAACAAGCTGACACATACTCTGCATGTTCCTGCTGATTCAGCTCTTGTCCTTCCCTGGTTGCCTGAAAACTAGACCCAGTATCTTTGCTGCCAAATAAATTCTGTTTTTAAGGCTGTGAATGTGAAAGATTTTCAATTCAATTTTCTATCTTTTTTTTTTTTTAAACCTCTTCGTCTCATGGAGGTCTTTTAAATCAACAGACCAGAATGAGAAGATTTACTGCCTTGGTAGATTAGCTGCGGTTTTGGTGTAGGTGCTCTATATTTGTGTCTGAATTTTGTTTTTCATTAGGCTGATCATCTGGCCACTGTTAGCTGTCCTGAGTGATCAAATCTATTCAAAGATGGAAAGGTATGTTAACTCTCTGAGTGTAGGAAGTATGTTGCTTGTTTGTTTCATATTGTGGTAGACTAATAGGAGTGCAGAAGAAATAGCACTTGCAGAAGAGAACTTGCACTCGAAGTATTAAACATGAGGCAATAACTGGTTGTAGATAAAGCTCACAAGCAAGTGAGACCGTGTTAGTTAGCATGAGTAAAATGCATTTGCAGTGTCCTAGCAACCTGGCATATGTTCTCCATAAATGAGATGTTTAAGGAGGAAACTGAAAGGAATTAATATTTCACCTGTTTACAAGATTCTTCATTGAAATCTGAGTAAACACAAGAGGGAGGGTCACAGTTTTCGGTCTGAAAATCTGACAGATGGGCTAGGGAGACTCCTAGCAGTAACAAGTGAACCTGTCAATACTGACCCAAGATAAGGAGAACTGAAACAGATGATGGAGAGAGATATGATTCTTAAAATTAATTTTTACAATTTTGGGTTGCAGGATTATTATCCCAAGCAGTTATTATAAGGAAATAGGAGAGGAGCCGAGGATGTAACTAAGGAATCAAGGACTTGCAATAAATCCAGTTCTTTCATTGCCCTTCTCTGTGGTCTTTTGTCATGGTAATTTATCTTACTTAGCCTACATCTGAAAAAAGAACAAGTTCATGGATACAAAAGATCTGTGTAAGTACTAATTATTTTGTTAGAACTTAATACAAATCAAGGTAATTAGATTTAAATAACCTCTTGCCAGGAAGGTATGTACAACCTAACTGTGATTTCTGGCTCTCTGTTCTGCTATTGAGTTCATTCAGACAGAATATGATCTACTTGGTGAACAACAAATTAGCTTGTTGCACGTGCTTATGGAGGGAAGTAAAAAAAACTCCAAACCCATGCTTTCTTGTTTCAAAGTTTTACTTTACCTTTACAACTTCGCTGCCTATCTATATATTGATGCGTTTAAATTTAAAATTAGATTTTATTATTCTGCCAGTTCTTTATGCAGAGTGGGTACATGCTAAAAGAAGAAAATTAGTACGTATATTCCAGGAAGTTTTTCACTTTTGCAATCAAGCAGCGACTTGTTAGCAATTTCTCTTAGCAGTTCTTCATCTGCTAGAAAGAAGGAAGAAAGTTAGGCTTACTCGAAGAGGCACCAAGGGAGCCTTCTGCTGTACCTTTGTTTCTTGAAGTGTTTCTGTTCTACACTGAAATGTGGCTCTAAAAATACGTACCTTTTTGCCCAGATGAAGAGAATAGTAACTCTAGGCCTCAAACTCCTCCTTCCTGTGCAGTTAGGAAAATGGAGCATTCAATAACGTTGGAAAGGAATTTTGCAAAAGAAGCAAGAACCGAGAACTTAACTCTAAGTTTAGTTCATTCACAACTTGAGTTGACCCATAGAAATCTTTAGTAGTATTTTGTGATTTCTGAAGCCTTGTAGGAAGGGTAGCTGATTTTTTTTTTTTAATTTTCAGAGAACAAGCAGTTTGTTTAATAAAAGAAAATGCAGTATTTTAACATTTAGATGCCTACTAATTATTATGCAGAAGGATTCAAATAACACTTCTGGCTTTTATTTCGTGGGAAATCCCACTTTGGTTATTGGAGGGAAGTATGAGATTGAATATAAGATTTTTTTTTTAATATTTTTTTTCCCCAAAAAAGCTGTGTTAGCTTGAGACTGATACTTGAGTCTTTTCACAGACTGCTAAAAACAGTCCTGAAGATGATTTTTATATATATGTCCTGTAATTTTCGCAATGCTTCTGACTTTTATAGGTTTTGTTGTGATCCGTGATTGTTTGGGGTTTTGGTTTTATTGTGCAATTCACACACACATACATAGAAAGGGAGAAAAACCCTCTTGTTTTCTATGAACTTGTGCCTGTAATGACATTAAAAACAGTGGCTGCATAATGATGGTGTATTAATGGCTTGATGCCTCTTGCTGTGAAGTCATTGGACTAATGGTAATACAAATATTTTTTTCTTTGTGGTCCTTCATAAAGTGGCTGAAAATCATTTCACAGGCTAATGGCTACGTTAGTTATGGAAGTTTAGTGCCCTGTTATATTCTGTTGCTTGACGTTACATTGCTGGCGCAGCTTGTGTGGTCACTTTACATTAAGATAAAGAAAGAGGATAATGAGGTGCTGCTAAAGCAGAGTGGGTACTTCTGCCCTCTGGCTTACACTTATTTCACAGTGGTGTGACAGTACAGTTTTCTGACGAAAGAGGAATATGTGCCTTCCACCAAAGCATTCTTGAGGGTTTTTTTAAGTTCTTCAGTATAGACTCCTTTGCCACTGAAACATGGTAGAAACTTTGGCAGCTTAATTAAAAAATGTAGTTTCACAGTGATGGGGGAGGGTATCTGTAACATGGTGGTGTATATGAGGTCTTGAGTTGCGCATGTTATTACAGATCATCAATCTTTCTTTTTTTTTTAAATTGTGACTTTAAAAAAAAAATAGTCTGCGTACATAGAGCTTCCACTCCTAACGCATTTATGTGGAGGGTATATCCAGCCTGTGTGTGTATCTGGATTTAAAAAAAAAAGTCCTCTAAGCAGTTCAAGAAAAAGATGCTATTACTGGCTTGCTGAGAGAGGATTAATTAGGAAATGTCTTCCCTTATCTGGATTTCTAGAAGTTACAGTGGTTCACTTGCTCTTAGCAGAGAATTATTATACCGAATAACACTAGGCACTATATTAAATAATTATGTTATTATCTATTTGTTCTCTGGGGCTTGGTATTTTGGTTAAATTTGAAGTTGTGTGCTAGAAAGCTGTTCCCTTGTCAGATGAAGGGATCAGCTTGAAATAATTTGTAACAGTGTGGTATGTTTGAACAACTAAAAGTCACGGAGAATCTTGAAATTTGGGAAATCTCCAGGAGGATCTTTTATGCATAAATACTAGCTTTACTCTGCATACCTTTTGTTCCCTCCCCCCCCTTTTCTCCAGTACTGATACTCGAAAAGGTGGAAAATGGAGATCTGAGCAACAAGATATTGAAGATCACGGATTTCGGCTTGGCCAGGGAATGGCATAAAACTACCAAAATGAGCGCAGCTGGAACATATGCCTGGATGGCTCCTGAGGTCATCCGCTCCTCCATGTTCTCCAAAGGCAGCGATGTGTGGAGGTATTGATTTGGCATTAAGTGATTGGATACTAAAGAGTAACTAGACCTGCCAGGAAACCTCTTTTATGTTTAAGAATGATTAATGGTGAACCAAATATTAAAATTCAGGTCTTAAGAAAACTTTATCCACCAGCTTTCCATCCATCAGACTCTTAGACTACTTTATATTAATTGTAAACATTTTTTTACTGTAGCAAATGGTGGACCAGCTCCTGCATGCCTCTAAATTTTTGTTCTATAAATTTACATTCAGATTATCCTGGGATTCATAATCCTGATTCCCTCTGCTTTAGCTAAAACAAACTTTTCATGCTTATTTGGCTATTGGCTGACACATTCAAAGGCCATGAAACAATCTATGAAGTACTTAAAACAGTAAAAAAGTAGTAATTTTACCAACAGTAAGATCATTTCATATTTTGGTAGTAATCTGTCACTGATGTATATGTACACAAACACACTGTATGTAATTGAATTCCTCATGCAGTTTCACCCTGAATACAATGTTTTTCACTTTCATAATAACCTTATGAATTATTTCCTCCCTTCTAGTCTTCCACATAAAACAATAAATCTCTTCTCTAAGTCCCTCTGAGTATGTAATCCATAAGTAGTAATTTGCATGTATATGTTTTTTCTATTCACTCACTGGGATTTATGAGAATAAGAGCTACTTTGGTGGGGAGGAGTGTAAGGGTCAGCCCATAGACTTCCAGAAATTGAGTTTGAATATGACCATTAACTGAATTGTTAAATCCAAATTCAGTAAGTAGCTGTAGGACAGTGACTTTTCTGGATGCTGTGGCACATAGGATTAGTACTGAACGTCTGAAACAGATGAAGTAGACATAATTTTGTTTTTCCTGTAGGGAGAGAGGTATTGAAATGTCAGGGTGACTTTGTCTTCGGAGCAGTAAGATTCTGTTGCTGGCCAGTAATGCTCTCACACAAGCATGTGCATGCTGTGAAATCTGTCAGGATAAAAAAATATCCCAGCTGGCAGAATTGTCTGGCTGTTATGGCAGAGATTTGGTGTGGGGATTTTCATTTTCCTTATCCAGTTCTGCTGAATAGATAATGTATTGCCTTGTGATAAGACTGTGAACTTGTATTTTGCACACTAATGGTATGGATAAAATTCTGACTCTGTAATTGAATGTGGTAGTCTCTGTAGCTAATCTGAGACGAATTGAGCAAGAACCAGGCTTTTATTCTGAGTGAAGTCTGACAGAAATGAAAACCTCAAGACTGTACACCTTTTCTGGGCATATGATGACAGTGCTGGTTTGTACACAGCTTGTCAAGCTCAAACCTCAATTTGCTCTTCTCTGAAACAGTGCCAGGAACGGCCTTTAAGGGTAACCTGGGGGAGAGGGAGAAGGGAAGAGGGAAACAATTTGCCTGTGATTGTCACTTACTAATCCAGGCATGCTGTGAACAGATCAGTAGATGTTCCGTACCAGTATGACCTCATCTTAAAAAAGATAAGATGTAGTAGCTCAGTTGGTGATTTTCATGAAGGTAGCTCAAGTGCCTCTATACCTGTGCAAAAATACCAGTTTGGTCATTGACTTAAGGACTGTGAATCACTTCAGGATTTAAGGATTGTTAATAACTTAAATTTTTTGTTAGTTTTTCGGAATAAAGTTTTTCTATTTTTAAGATTCCTTCGTCACTTTCTCTTTGTATAGTTAGCAGTCTTCCCTTGAAAACAGGTTGAGTTCCTCTCAGTGCTCTTCCTGAAACAGAGGATCATCACCATTAAGAGAACTGTTATACTGACTCTGAGTAAGCCTTCTCTGTCTGCTGGCCAAAACCTTGAGTCATAGTTAAATAAGCTGAATAGAACATGGTGCTAGAGGCATGTATGCAGAGGACAAATACTTGCCAGTGCAGTCGGTACTATTGTGTCAATGATTGTAAGTGCTGGATTTTACAAAAGCAGTCATGGACGTGTAATAAATCCTGTCCCCACCCAAGGATGCAACTTAAAATTCTTAACAGAATGAACTTTTTTTATCCTATTAGACTTGCCCCTCCTCTTGTCCACTTCAACCTCTTGGTTAATCGCAGGAGTCGAGGGAGTTTTTTGCCTGACAAATCAATTCAATTAGTCTGTGCAGCATCAACAAAACTGGCTGCCTCTGTCTCTACCATTCACAAACCCTTTTATTTCAACACCTTTTCTTTAAAGCTTAGTAGAATAATACTGCTGGCTGAATTGTTGCCTAGCCTTTTAACAAGAATCTTGTTCTGCTTGTGTTCTTGCTGCACAAACAGGTGAAGAAGGTGCTGAAGAAGATGCTTGCCAAGACTGAAATTTCCAGAGTCAGTCTTATCTCATCATAAATAACTGCTTCATGCAATTCCTTACAAAACATGTATCGAGCTCCATTTTAAAAACTCAATCTGTTGTGGGGTTTTTTTGTCCCGCTCTAAAGGAGAGTTGGCAAAGAACTTAAAAGGCTGAGGAATGCCCCCACACACTGGTGTCTGTCGCCAGGGTCTGGGCCACTGTAAAGTTTGTTGATAATAATAGTACTTAGTACATCTTGCTAGTGAAAATTTGTTGCTATGAATTTTGCTGTGCTGCACCCACAAGCTTTAGATATACGGCAGAAACCTTGTGCTTATTGCACAGAGGACAAAAAAGCTACGGTTTCATTTAAATGTGTCAGTTCCTGTAAATCTATTGATGTGTTTGAGAGGAGAGTTACATATTTGCTTTGGATTTACAGGGGTGAAGTTGAAGTACAGCTATTGCAGCTTATTCAGTACTGCACAGCAAGCTAATGTTAGTAGGCACGTAATTCAAAATTCCATGACATTTTAACTGCTTGAATGTATTTCTTGTTTGCTGCACACTTCATTTTTGACTTGTGCTGCTTAAAAGACAATCATGTTGTCAATATGATTGGTAGGCAGAATATAAAGCCACCATACAACCTTCATCTGAGTTCTGTGTGTTCCTCAATTTAGATGCTTTTAAGATGTATCTACTCTGAGACCAGTGCAATAGTTAGGAATTTAATTTTCATTTAGGAATGGAATACCAGAACTACCTAAAACCATCTGATTAACAGATGAGGATGTTTCAGACATTCAGTGGTGGGTGTAGGAACTTCAGTCATTAGAATATTTCATTTGAATTAAGTGTTGGCAGGTATTTCCATCCACAACTGACTGCTTGCAGGCTTCTGTAGTCTTCTGTGTGTAATGAAGCACTGGCAAGACTTCAATACCTGGCAGATAAGGGTTGACTAGCAATATTGGTAGAAGTTCACATGGGAGAAGTGTACGCTTCTGACTGTTGTGAAATAAGCAGGAAATGTCATTTCTGGAACTGCCAGTCCAATAACATGCAAAATGCTAACTGGTGATAGCCATTAAAATATAAAGAAGTTTACTTCTTAACAAAAGTAATGTTCTAGTTTCTGTTGTTGTTGGGATCTCCTTGTTGGGCTGGTAGTTCCTTTCCCATGGAAAGTGCTGTACTAAAGGAGATGGGTAAGAGGAAGCTTATCGATGGTACAAATGCCATTGAACTGTAACAGTGAGAAGAAATTACTGGATTGTTTTTTTAAGTTCACAGACTTACAAGGGAAGTGGCAAAATCACATGTGAAATCCTGCAGACCTCCAGCCTCCCTCTCCCTGAAAATCCAGTGTGTAGGATTGAACCCGGTGTTAAATGGCTTAAGAGATTACTGGATCACTGGGAGATGGTTAATTATTCATACAAGTGTCAGTTGACTTGGACGCATGGTCTGTATCACATGGTTCATTTTGTAATTAAGTCCAAACATCACTACTGGGTGCTGGAAAAAGAAATGAACTTGATCAGTTTTTCTTCCTCCCTGTTGAGAATGAGGAGAGGCCCTTGATTCTTTGTTCCTATGCTTTTTTTTTGTATAAATCTCTTCTGTCTCTGGCTTCTTCCTTTGTAATTCCCAATCCCCTGCTTGAGAGTTAATGGACAACACTGTTCAGCATCTCTCTTGCTTGGGTTGATTGTTGTTCAAATGCGACAAAATGGTGTTTCCCTAGTTCTGTGGAAGCAGTATTCTCAGCAATGATGAACTGTAAGTACATGAGGAAGAGGTGGCATTCAGTTTTGTCAGAAACAAAGTGACCTTTCCTGCAATATATACTTCTAGTGTCACATTAGAAGCAACACCAATCTGTCTGTTCCTTTGTCTTTTAAAAATTACCTTGCAGAAGAAATGCTCTGAGCACATCAATAGTGCTTTCCTAACCATTCCATTAAGAGCAATATCTAATATATGTTTCATCCAGCACATGGTAAAGTAATAACACAACTCTCTGGTAGTTTTTCCTACCTTTTGATATCAACACTTGCATCCAAACTGAAATGATCAATCAGACTTAGACAGGCCAAATATATGTTCAGTCCAGTATTCATTTTCTTTGAGTGTCTTATGAATCCTAGAAGGCCAAAAAGAAAATGGGAAATCCTTAAACTCCTGTTTATTTTTTTCAAATGAGGGTCTTGAGACCGTAAGAAATTGCGAACTTTAATGGAAAGAAATAATCAATTATAATTATCATTAATAATATCAAGAGTATGAATTACATAGGAAAAATGCAAAAGATTGTATAGGTGAAAAAATATGATATTTTGCTTAATAAAGTAAACTAGTTGTGTTAACAGCAAAGGTGGAATCTCTAGTGATTGAAATTCCATATCTAAATAGGAAAAGTAGTATTAAGACTGTCCAACCAAGGTGGCAGCAGTTACAATGAATGTTAAAGACTGTGGGGTTGGGGGAAGATTGCAAGAGTACAGTATCACAGTATCGTCAGGGTTGGAAGGGACCTCTGGAGATCATCTAGTCCAACCCCCCTGTCACAGCAGGGACACCTACAGCACGTTGCACAGGACGGCGTCCAGGTGGGTTTTGAATGTCTCCAGTGTGGGAGACTCCACAACCTCTCTGGGCAGCCTGTTCCAGTGCTCTGCCACACTCAGAGTAAAGAGGTTCCTCCTCATGTTAAGATGGAACTTCCTGTGCTCCAGTTTGTGCCCGTCACCTCTAGTCCTATCACTGGGCACCACTGAAAAAAGACTGTTCCCATTGCCCTGGCCCCCTCCCCTTAAGTATTTATAAGTATTGATAAGATCCCCCCCCAGTCTTCTTTTTTCTAGACTAAAAAGCCCCAAGTCCCTGAGCCTTTCCTCATAAGAGAGATGCTCCAGTCCCCTAATCATCTTTGTAGCCCTTTGCTGGACCCTCTCCAGCAGTTCCCTGTCCTTCTTGAACCGGGGAGCCCAGAACTGGACACAATACTCCAGATGCAGCCTCACCAGGGCAGAGTAGAGGGGGAGGATGACCTCCCTCGACCTGCTGGCCACACTCTTCTTGATGCACCCCAGGATACCATTGGCCTTCTTGGCCACCATGGCACACTGCTGGCTCATGGTCATCCTGTTGTCCACTAGGACTCCCAGGTCCCTTTCCACAGAGCTGCTCTCCAGGAGGTCAGCCCCCAACCTGTACTGATGCATGGGGTTATTCCTCCCCAGATGCAGTGCCCTACACTTGCCTTTGTTGAACTTCATCAGGTTTTTCTCTGCCCAACTCTCCAGCTTGTCCAGGTCACGCTGTATGGTGGCACAGCCTTCCGGCGTGTCAGCCACCCCTCCCAGTTTTGTGTCATCAGCAAACTTGCTGATGGTACACTCTATCCCTTCATCCAGGTCATTGATGAATATATTGAACAGGACTGGACCCAGTACTGACCCCTGAGGGACACTGCTAGTTACTGGCTTCCAACTGGAGTCTGCATCACTAATCACAACCCTCTGAGCTCTATCATTCAGCCACTGTTCAATGCACCCCACTGTCCATTCATCTAACCCATACTTCCTAAGCTTGTCTGTGAGGATGATGTGGGAGACAGTGTCAAAGGCCTTGCTGAAGTCAAGGTAGACAACATCCACTTACAGGTTGTGGTAATGAAAATTTTGATTACGCCCAAATGGATAGGGTAATTCTGGCTTTGAAACAAGAAGAGATTAGTCTTTTAGTTTCAGAAATGACTGTTTCATGGAGCAGGGAGCTTTTAGGAGGAGAAGCAGTTTTTCATTTGGTCTTCAAGTGTGCTTAGGAGGCCTTCAAAATTGTACAATAGGACCATGGTCAAAATGCATGTATGTTTAGAGTCAATATCTTTGGAAGAGCAATTAAGAAAAATTAGTCTGTTACAGTAGTGTTTAATCTCAAGGAGATTAATTACAACGTTGAGGAATTGTGTGTAAAAACAACAAAAGGGGAACGTGCAGCACGGGTACTTTCTAAGGATGCTATGTTAAAGCTCAGAGCAAATGCATAGGAAAGCCTTTAAATGAATGAAGAAGATGATGTAGAAGAGACTACTGGAAGACATCCTTCAAAAAGCTGAACCTGTAGTCAGATGAGGAAAATTAGGCATGGACTTAAGTGCTGGCAAGTTGAACATAAAACACTCAAGAAGATGAAAAGGGTTTTGAGGACAGTCTTGCAAAAAGCATAAAAACAAATGAATTGCTTTCAAATGCAGCACAGGTGAGAACCCTGCAGGAGAACATACAGCCCAGAGGTGACCAAGATGTAAGAGTGCAAAGAAGATAAGGCTATAGCAGAAAAAAACTTAGTGACTTGCATCTGCTAGAATGGAGCAAAGAGAGGCTTTTTAAGCTGAAAATTCTCTTTAAGGGAGCCAAGCTGGAGGACATCTCATACTGAAGTACAGTCCACAGAGGTGTTAAAGCTGACTGGACAGTAACAAATTGCTGGGATTTACAGTAACACCCAAGATTTCTACAGGAACATGAGAGAGTCAGCTGAGTTAGTAGCTGTGCTGTGTAATCTGTTGCTTAAAGCTGCCTTAATACCAGAGAAATGGAAGGCAGCAAACATGAAGACAGGTCTTAAGAGCTTCCTGAGGATCAGCAAGTCTGATTTTCAGTTCTACTAAATGGTAGAAACAACACTAAAGAGTGGGGAGCTGGTGGATGTATGAGCATATCAGGAGAAGAGTCAGCTTTTGTAGAATGAAATCATATCTTGTGAAAAAATGAAAATTCTTGAAGGAGTATGTGGACAAGTGGTAAGATTGCTTATACCATATTTGGGTTTATAAAAATTTTCAACAAAATCTTTTGTCAAAAGCTTTTAAAGAAAATAAATTGGTGTGAGAAAAGAAGACAAATCTGTTTCCTATCCCTTAGTCAATTCTTAATTACTAAAAGAATAAATCAGTTTTCTTGGTGGGGAATTCTGTGTTCAACGTAATCATAAGTGATTTGAAAAAGCAAAAAGCAGTTAGGTAACATTTGTTGATGATACCAAATTATTCAGGATAAGAAAAATTAATCTACTGCAGAGAGCTGAGGAAAAGTTTTACTATACTGAACGATAAAATAGTTAAAATGGTAATAAATGCAAAGTATTACCCATGGGAAATTTTCACATGTACAGTGGTGGGCTCTAAATTTTACTATTATGATTCAATAAAGATATTGGAGTTACTGTGGGTAACCTAGCTCATTTTGTAAGAAGCCAGAAAGGCAAGTGGCAAATTAAAATTTAATAGGAAAGAAAAGAAAACAGGAAATGCTGTGCCTCTCCCATATCTTTAACTTTGTGATTTTTGGTGATTCCAACATAAAAGGTTTAAATGGAATGAGATTGTACAGAAGATGTCAAGGTCAGTGAAAGAAATGAAATGGCTTCTGTTCAGGAGAGTAACTAGATTAGGATTTAGCTAAATTAGGATTTTGGGGGCTGGGAAGAAGATGATTTAGGCAGGATGTAGTGGGAGCCTGTGAAATCATGGATCGCATGGAAGGAGCTAATAGAGAACATATGTTCATTTTTCCTCATATTGAAAGAACTACAGGGAAGCAAGTGAAATTACCAAGTGACAAGCTCAAAACAAACACATGGAAGTATTGTTTGGCAATGCATCATTAAATTTGTGGAACTTGTTACCACAGAACTCAGTGGACAGTGAATGGGTTCAGAAGAGAATAAGACAGATCCATGGAAGTAAAAAACTGTCAGGTCACTAAGTATGAAGAAGTTGCCTCTGGCTCAGGTTTCCTGGAAGCAGAATATGCTGAGGATATGTTGTTTGTCATATACCAGTGGGGAGAACAGTCCTTGAACTGTGTTCATAACTTCATAGTTAACATTTCATAGAACATCTTAAGAACAACTTAATTCTGAAGGAGTATTTTTCACTTATTTTTAAAAATCACAGCCCACTAAACAACCCTCTTTCACATTTCATAGAATCATAGAATGGTTTAGGTTGGAAGGGACATTAAAGATCATCGAGTTCCAACCCCCCTGCCACAGGCAGTGACACCTCCCACTAGACCAGGTTGCCCAAGGCCACGTCAGCCTGGCCTTGAACACCTCCAGGGACGGGGCTTCAACAACCTCTCTGGGCAACCTGTTCCAGTGCCTCACCACCCTTAAAGTGAAAAACTTCTTCCTAATGTTTAATCTAAACCTGCCCTCTTCCAGCATAAAGCCATTCCCCCTCATCCTATCACTACATGCCCTAGTAAAAAGTCCTTCCCCAGCTCTCCTGTAGACCCCCTTTAGGTACTGGAAGGCCGCAATAAGATCTCCTCAGAGCCTTCTCTTCTCCAGGCTGAACAGCCCCAACTCTCTCAGCCTCTCCGCATAGGAGAGGTGCTCCATCCCTCGGATCATCCTCGTGGCTCTCCTCTGGACACGCTCCAGCAGGTCCATGTCCTTGTTATGTTGAGGACTCCAAAGCTGGATGCAGTACTCCAGGTGGGGTCTCACGAGAGAGGAGTAGAGGGGCAGAATCCCCTCCCTTGACCTGCTGGCCACACATCTTTTGATGCAGCCCAGGATATGGTTGGCGAGAGATTTCTGAGAGTTTCACTGGGTTCTGGTTTAAAATTTGCTAAATTAGTTAGAAGATTTATGTTAATGTTTTCCAGATTGTTCCCAGTTTCCAGAGAGAAAATTATTTTTGCCTAAAAGGTGAAAATGGCATCTTATTTCAATATTATTTAAAAAAGCAGGTAAAATAAGACACTTCACCACCTTGGCAACCGTGATGACATTGTCCAAAAAACTGGAATTTCTTCAGGGTACCAGACTCACCCTGATAGGTTCAGGTACTTTCTTGTTGCTTAACAAAGAATGTGTTAAAAGTCAAACACCTATTCTCTTTTCTCTTTTCTTCCTGGTAGTTACGGTGTGCTGCTTTGGGAACTGCTAACAGGAGAAGTACCATTCCGAGGAATTGATGGTCTTGCAGTAGCATATGGTGTTGCCATGAATAAACTTGCCCTTCCAATCCCTTCCACATGTCCAGAGCCTTTTGCCAAACTCATGGAAGGTAAGCCAGCTGTGGTGTGAGTATGGTTTGTGCTGGTTTTAGAGTGCTGTTCAGCATTGCCTCCTTGTGTTGGTTTTGATACCCAAGAGCACAGATTTCTCAAATGGCTTTATTCAGTGGTGCAAGTTATTAAGGAGCTAGGCTTGGCTGTTAGCGTGCTTTGATAGTTACTCTCTTACAAGAGTAATATGTGAAAGAAATTTCCCTGCCATTTTTCATTGATTGGTTTTATAGGAAAACAGGGCCTATTGCTGTCATCATCTAGCTTAGTTTTCTAGTAATGAAGACTTGCCAACACCCAAACTTCACGTATTTTGGTCTAGTTTGAAGTCTTCAACTTGTTTTGAAATTCGTAGCTTGAACATCTTGTTAGGCAGTGTCAGATTGATTTGGAATGCAATGTTATCCTGCTGACATTTCAGGGTTTAAATGTGGCTTTGACATTTGAAAACAACCCAAATTTTCAGTTAGAATGATACAATTTTCTGCTTTGTGTGTGGAGATAGTTCATGCCCAAGGGTGGGCTGTGTATGGAGGAAAGAAATCTGGGAGTTTGTCATCAGAGCTGTGGTAGTTATTAGAAAGGATTCCATGAGGTAATTTTTGGGGTGCACCTATGTGACCTGCTCTGATGGCTATTGCAACTACTTACATATCTCCTAAGCTTCAGTTGTTCCTCCTTCCCTCCTTCCTTCCCTCCCTCTCTTACAGTACTACCTTTAGTGTTTTATTCGGTGCCCCTGTTCCCAAGGATTTCCAGGTGTTTATATGTAATAAATATTTTTATACCTATCATCTGGTAGAAAAAAAAACAGGTGTAAAAGAAAGCAAACATGTTTTAGAGTCTTAGTGAGAAACGAATGAGCCTGAACATAGAACTGACATTTTGTGGCCTCTGGTGGTGTTTTTAGCCCCAAGAAACGAATTTGATTCATGCAAGAAAATGTTTCTGATGGTTTTCTCGGTTCTTAGAATACTTTTGCATTTCTCTGGTCTTTTCTGTAGGCTACAGGCTTCAGTTAAGTTAAAGCAGAAAAATTCATGTACTGTTGTGCTAAAAAAGAAATATCCTACTGGATAGTAAACAGCAGCAGAGTTGCAGGTATGTTAGTTTGGAAGCAATGTAAAGCAAGAAACTGCATCTGAAAGACGTAATGGAGCTACCAGCTCAGTGTTGTACCAGAGCAGTTTATTTTGACATGATTCCCTAACACAAGGACCCTGGATTTCTTAAATAGCAGTGAAGTATCTGCTGCTGGGGTTAAAAATAATGCCCTCTATTGGGAAAGTCAGGTAGAGGCATATGGCCTGGGCTTGAACCCAGCAGCACAGGGGTGAGCACCCACATGGCTTTGGAAGACTTGGCTTCTCCATGTGCAGGGGGGAGAAGAGAACAAGAAAACAATTACTTTCTGCTCCTTCACCAAAACTGTTTTTCAAACAGGCTGCTTCCCGTCTCGGGTGAACTCTTGTTCCCCTAATGCTGCTTTTACGTTTGAATTACTGCCCCGGTGGTCTTCACTGAGACAACAAAGCTGAACTTTCCCTCTTCACAGAAAAGACTTGTATGTTACAACTGTCCTCATTAGTGCAAATAATGGCAGATCTAGGCCTGGGAAAATAAAAGCCACGGGCCACCTGCATAGTTATCCTGTTCACTCACTCATGCATTTGGCTGGCTGCAGCATTTTGTTTTACTTTGGGTCATGTTTGCTTTGCCATGCTTAAAACCTGGGGTAAAGAGGCAGGGATTATGGCACTGACAGTCCAGCTGTATCACCCATTGCTACTAATTGGTCAGCAGCAGGGGACCTTCAGAGCGCTCTTTAACGTCCTCAGTTCTCTGTTTTGAGAAGAGAAGCAATTTGAAATCCATAAACACAAATGTGTTCCAGCTTATGCCTCCTGGAACCTGAGCGGATGCTTAAATATCAGCATCTTGATACCAGCAGTTTTGAAACGAAAGCTCCCAAATGCAAAATCTCAGTAATGCTAAAATAAAAGATGTGCAAAACCAAGCCTCAGCAGTTACACAGATTTTGTGAAGTGTTATTTATTTTTAATTACAGCTGTTCCTTGGTGTATTTCAATCCACAAAACTGATGAATGAATGTCTTTTAGGACATCGCCAAAATTTATTTAAGAATGTTTCCTTTTTTCCAACTGTAAGGTCTAGGAAACTTTAGAATATTTTTATAACTCTTGCCTTGTGCTGCAGTAATATGTGTCTTAAATCCCGTGAACATCTAGAGGAATGATAGTATGAGCGTATTGAGAGAGACCCATGTGTTAGTTTCTTCCATTCATGCACAAAAGCTGTATTCCCTAGAAGTATACTTGAATGCTAAGTTTTTCTGTTTGGTTCTTCTCAAATTTTGGCATGTAAGAGTCTAGTGGTACTAAAGAGAATAAGGATACTTGTTGAAGAACCACCTGTGTAAGTGCCAGTACAGGACAATAAAGAATGAGAAAGTGACGTTTTCCGCAGGAGTAGAAATAAGGGTGAAATAAGAGGAAGGACTGAATGAGTAAGACTTTTCTATTCAAAAGTGTTAAGTTGAACATTTCAACTTAATGGCTTTTTAAAAACATGTTCTTAATGATTTTGTAGCTTAAGATATTACTTCATACCACTTTCTAGTTCCATTTTAGTTTTCAATGTTCAATTTCCATCACTAGAAGGAGTACCTATTTGTACTATTGCTAGTTGAGTTGCCTCATGTGGTAAGATGGGTACCTTAAATTCTGTGCGTTTAGAGCTCTGTAATTGGGTAAGTCATTGCATTAGATTGTAAATGAAAAAGCTTGTTTATCTGTGGTTTCTCTTAAAAGCAAAAGAAAAAAGCCTGATCAAATAATTGTCTCTCAAATAATAAAAAAGAACCCTTTAAAATAAAACTCCAAATGCTGGTTTTGATGTCATTATTTACTTGAATCTCCTGTTTTCAGTTAAATTATGCCCAGTCTGCTGTGCAGGAAAGATTTTTCAGTTCTGTGGAAGAGATTCATAATGACTCAGCTTAGTATTAGAGTTTGGCATTAGAAAGAACTCTGATAGCTATCCTTCTGCAGTAGGGCTGTTAACTCTGCAGTGTAAGTGTGATAAAAGAACTGTTTGCAAGAGTCTTGTATAGTATCTCCACTCTGTGAGCACGTACAACTTACAGTAAAATATTTAAGGAAATTATTTATGTTTTTTAATATACGCTTGAAAATGTAACTTTCTGTAAAATTCGTAAACCTCTATTTTACTTTGCACATTATTGCAATAGAACTTAGAGACCAGGTAGTTCAAGATCTTAAGTGATGTTGGATGTTGTATAAGCGGGAAAGCATGAATTCCATACTTGACTTATGATCAGACAGTAGTCAATGCAAGTGGGAAATGGGAAAGAGGGGATAACACAGTGTGCATGCCACTCTTAGCCACTGGGGATCAGTAAAGTACTGCTCATCCTCTCAAACCTCCATACTAAGAGATGCTTAATAATTGTTTGTCTTTGTCCTATTCTAGATTGCTGGAACCCTGACCCACACTCACGACCTTCCTTTGCCAGTATCCTAGACCATCTCACCGCCATAGAAGAGTCTGGTTTCTTTGAAATGCCCAAAGATTCCTTCCACTCCCTGCAGGAAGACTGGAAACAAGAGATCCAGGAGATGTTTGATCAGCTCAGAGCCAAAGAAAAGGTAAGTAGAGAAAAACACTCCATGCTTGCGCTCTCTGGATTATAATTTTCCCATTTCATAATTCAAACAGGTATAATTGTTTAGTGCATCCCAGAGTTAATTTTGTACGTGCTTTACTGGAGCTTGTAATAAGTCCCCAAATCAATGGCAGCTTATGATACCCGCAACGGCAGAATCATGAGTAAAATCAATATCTTCATCCTGAGCTGCTATTCTCTCTAATATTTTAGTGAGCTTCCATTATACACTGTGCAAACTGCTATGATGAGTTGTCTTCATTGTTTAATGCATCTGATAACTATTTCACTGTTAGCATCTTAATTGAGAAGCCCAACAATAACTGTTAGCAGTAAAAGTAGGAGGGGTAGTTTCAGCATATATACTCTAGCATGCATTGCAGCTTTGGTTCTGTCAGGTTTGTGTTTTCCAGGTTTTGAGCACAGCCAAATTGCATAGACTATAATAAACATGAGCGCTACCAGGGGAATGGTCCAATAACTGACATATTTGAAGTACATCCAGGTAAATATCAGGAAACAAAAATGCTAGCAGGAATAAAAGGAATTGTGACCATCAGCCTCAAAGAGTAGAAGTGAAAAAAATAAAGTTTTCTTCAAGCATACTTGCAGAAAGCACATCTGGCTGCATCTATGTCTATGTGAAGGTCCTTACAGAGACTGTCATTACAGTTGTTGGTATGAAATACTGCAGTGAAATCACTAAAGTAATAACTTTGCTAAGTTCATGGTCTCTTGCCTAAAAGTAAATTTGTAAGAAGCAGGCAACTTGATTTGGGCTTAAAAGTTGGGTTTAGGAGGCAGAGAGAAAGAAAAGGAGACCTTGGGGCAGGGGAGAGAGAAGTCCTACAACAGTACTTAGAACACTTTCATTATTTATTTTTCCCAAAAGCTACTGTAATATATGAACTAATACGCATTTCCCTCCTGCTGTTGTCCCGTGGCGTAACTGTGTTGGAACAGTTTTTGAAAACCAGAAACTTCAGCAGACAAACAGAAGACCAAACAATAGTAGCTAGACCACCCTGAGGTTTTGAGTACTGTATTCCTCCGTAGCAATGGGGAAAGAGAATTTTATATCCTATTCATTTCATGAGTAAAATGTACCAAACCTTCGTGGTGATGGAACAGGTAACAATGACGTTATTAAAAAAAAATAAAATATATAAACTAAAATCTATCTGATAATCTAGCTGAGGTTTAACTTGAATTCTTCAGTTTTTACCTTCTACAGTGGAATTAGGCAGCTGGAGATAATCATTCTGAGTGCTGAATTCTTTTGTCCTTGTGGTTAGAGGAGAGGAGTGCAGTGAGAAGACGTTTTGAGATCCCAAGGACAATTTCAGTTGATTAATTTTGTCAACAAGGGGAAGATTGAAAAGTTTGTATTATGCATCTTTATGCCTGAGGAGCAGCCTTGGTGGAAAATGATGGGAATGACCTGCCGATGATGTTTTCTTTGTTCATTTTTATGGTAGAGCTCTGTGGTTTGCTGTTTTATGATGCATGAGATGGCAAGGTTATTTTTAAACAGTTTAAGTCAATAACAAAGTTAACATAGGTACTTACTGAACAGGAAAGCAAGGATTAATTCTTTTCAATGTTATGAAATAAATCTTCCAAAACTGGTTCCCATGTGCATGGTACTCTCTAATGGCTCTTGTAAACATGTCCATGTCAGATATCCAGCATATTTTCTCATGACATTGAATTTAGGATTCAGTGCCTTTTCACAGAATCACAGAGTGGTTGAAGTTGGAGGGACCTCTGGAGGTCGTGTGATCCAGCTCCCCTACCCAAGCAGGACCACCTACAGCCAGTAGCCCTGGACCATGTCCAGATGGCTTCTGAACATCTTCAAGGATAGAGACTCCACACCCTCTCTGGGCAACCTGTGCGAATGCTCAGTAATGCTCACAGTAAAAAAAGTGTTCAGAGAGAATCTCCTGTGTTTCAGTGTAGGCCCATTGCCTCTTGTCGTGTCAATCAGTACTGCTGAAAAGAGCCTGGCTCTATCTTCTTTGCACCCTACCTTCAGGTTCTCGTATACACCGATAAGATCCTCCTTCCCCCCACCTAAGGCTTCTCTTGCTAGGATAAACAATTCCTTCTCTCTCAGCCCTTCCTCATAGGAGAGGTGCTCCAGTCTATTAATCATCTTCATGGCCCTTTGTTGGGCTATCTCTGGTATGTCCATGTCTTTCCTGTACTGGAGAGCCCAGAACTGGACACAGGATTCCAGATGTGGCCTCACAAGTGCTGATGTCCAAATTTTAATACTGATACGAAGGGCCTTGAATGGCAAGCATAAAAGTTCTTGAGGATTGTTTTAGGCTTTTTGGCCTTCAGCTGAGCCTTTAAACAGTGGTGCTAGCAGTGCTGTGAGCACAAGTCATTGCTGCTGTACCTTCAGAATAGGTAATGTTAGTCTTAACCCACAGGTCACAAGGTAGCTTTTCATTTTTCCTTTCTTATCTCCCTGGAGGAGCTGCGCACATGGGAAGAAGAGCTGACTCGTGCTGCTGTTGAACAGAAGAACCATGAGGAGTTGCTACGAAGGCGGGAACAGGAGCTGGCAGAACGTGAGATTGACATTCTGGAAAGGGAGCTCAACATCATCATCCACCAGCTGTGTCAGGAAAAGCCTCGGGTGAAGAAACGCATGGGGAAGTTCAAGAGGAGCCGGCTCAAGTTAAAAGATGGCAATCATATCAGCCTGCCTTCAGGTTGGTGACATGTTAGACTGTCAGGTGAAATGGAACAGGTGAACCTGTAGCTTTGGTAGCTTCTTTCTACTTATACTTGGGCATTAGAAAGTATTGGATGTACTTTGGGAAAAACATGCCTCTTTGGGATCAAGAAACTGAGTTTGATGTTCTTGTGGCTAACGTTTCCTAAAGTTCCAAGCAGGAAGGCCAGAAATAAATTTGAGATGGTACATGCTTGTTAGTCTATGGCTGTATGTGGTTCAGAAAAATTTTGGTGTTGCAGTTTAGCATGTTAATACTCAAAATGATCAGTTTAATAAAAGATGTACGTAAAAAGTGATGGAGGTTCTTGCTCTGGGAATATTTTACATGATGCTGCGGCAGAAACCATAATATCCTGTATTTCTTGGTGCAGGAATCTAAAAATTATCAAAAATATGTTGTTAGCTGCAAGAGCACAGCCCTACGTTGCTAATTTATATGTGAATTCTTATTAACACACAAGTGACCTCTAATACCACCCTTCTGGAAGAAATGTTAAGTATTGGTGAGGTGTCAGGGAAGTTACTCTTAAGAGTGAAGATGGTGATTCTCAGAAATACTGAATCCTTAGGATCTCTTCTGTGGATTCTGTATGGAGATTCAAGTTTGTAAAAGAACAAAAGTGTGGGTTTTATAAATCACCTAAGGCTCATCATTACCTCAAGGATAATGGCTTACATTATATTCTTTGTTTTCTGAGAGACATTGGTTGTTCAGAACAGCAATGATTATAAAACATGCATGTTAACTATGTCTTTCTTTAGGTCTGTAAACATCTATTGCTGGTAGTTTTGCTTAGCTTAAGAAACTGAGAGATAAGGTGAAAGGAATTTATACAGGGATATACTTTGGCGTAAGTGTCATTCAGCACATGAGGATCTATATGTGTATGTACCTCACACATACACTAAAAAGATATATCTTCATGAGTGTGAGCACACATCTTTGTTCTGAAGTAGCTGCGTGTACAACGAGGGGATAGCAATTAGCTGTATGACTTCATTACTACATAGATCCTGTAAATTGCACTTTGAAAGTTACCATAAATTATTATTTCTTTTTTCTTATATTAAAAAAAGAATTTTAACTGTGTCTTTCTGCTTTTGTTTTCATTTTTTTCTTTTTCTTTTGGTAAACAGATTTCCAGCATAAATTCACTGTGCAGGCTTCTCCAACGATGGATAAAAGGAAAAGCTTGATCAGTAGCTGCTCCAGCCCTCCTGCAAGTCCTACCATTATTCCCAGACTCAGGGCCATACAGTGTAAGGAGCTCAATGTAGTATTGAATTTGGGAAATGTGCAGTCTGTCAGCGTGGTAAGATGCCAAGATTCAATATGTAGGACAAGACTGTTAAACAAACAAACAAAAAACCAAACAACCAAAAAAACCCCACCAAAGTTTTGCCTTGTGCCCTGCATGTATGCATTTAGAGAGAAAAATAGTGTGTTGGTGATATGGGGCAGTATCACCTTCTTCAGAGTCCAAACCTTACTTACCCAAGTCCTTGAAATATTGCTGTCTGATTGTATAGAAAATACATTCCTTAGGTGTACAGGTTAATTTTTAAAAATGCTAATTTGCAGAATACATCTATGGAACATTCTTGAAGTGGATTAAGTTACTGTTGGAAGGAAAGAAATGCAGGAGTGCTTGTCATGAAAATAGTGTTCACATAATAGAATTAGACAGACAAGCGTGTATTAGAAATATGAAAGGGATGTTAATAAATGTGTAGTGTTTGTATTGAATGTCATGACACTTGTGTGTCTGGTATCAAACTGGTGGTTCTAAAAGAGAAACCAGTGATGGAATAAAGCTGTAAAGTCTATCTATACTAATTTTGAAGGGATCTGTTTGTTAGATCTGTGTTGATAAATGGCCAGAACTATGGGAAATAAACCTAAATGGATGTTTTCATTACTATTCCCATTTCAGCCTATGTTTTATTCTTTATGTTGCTGTGGAACCAATTCTTTAATTTGTGTATCTGTTTTTCTTTCCCATTTTCCACTGTTCTTCCCACTTGTGAAGTGACTCCTGCTGAAAGCAGTAAAACGTGGGGAAGAAGCTCAGTCCTTCCAAAGGAGGAAGGAGAGGAAGAAGAGAAGAGAGGCCAGAAGAAAAAGGGACGCACTTGGGGACCGAGCTCGCTTTGTCACAAGGAGCTAGGTGCAGGAGAAGATGGGTAAGAGAGGGCCTGGAACCAGACTGGTTTCCAGGTTCTAAAACTGGTTATTAGCTAGCTCATGGGAGACTTGCCTATCCTCTTGCAAACACTTTTCTGCTTCCAAACTTATTTGCTGTACCAGAGATCTCAGACATTCAGAACAGATTACAAAACTGCATTGCGTTCGCTCCCTTGCTAGAGGTCCAGCACTGACTGATGCTTTCACTGTCTGCCTTACCTTGTTATGTGTATTTGTAAGCAGTATAACTTCTTAGCTGTGCAAAATTGTTTCTCTAGTAGATTTTCTTTATTTTCAGGCTCAACTTTCTGTAGTTTCATATCATATCTGAAACTATTCTCTTTTACAATCCTTAGCTATGCTTTTTCTTGTCTTAAATGCTATTATTTAAAAAGTATCTGGTAGAGCCAGGCGAATATCTTCTCTTCAGTCTTTTGAAAAGGACATGTACCTTGAGTGAATACATCTGAAAGTGATTTTTGCAGAGATACAGATTGTACCTCTATTTCTATAGACTCTTGTTCTGTGGCTTCTTTTTTTGTATGTGTGAATTATTTATACCAGGACTCCAATGGATCATTGCCAAAACGCTGCTTTAAACATAAGAATATTTTGACCTTCTAAGAGTTTTGAATACCTTGTGATTTTTTTAGTGGAGTTTGAAGCTTTTTCCCCTGCTAAATTGATAGTTTGACTCTTGCCATATTTTTTAGCAGGGAAAACAAAATAACTGGTTATACTTTATCTTTAATATGTGCTCAGGTGTGAAATTCTGGAAAACAGATGTTTACATAATGCATCAATATTGCAGTCCTCTGCAAGAGGGCCTGGATCTAGGTGTTCTAATGACATTAAAATATGTTCTCCCTCAAAGGTACCCTTGACATACTAACAGGGCAACATGGAGAAAGGTTCTTTTACACCTATGCTTTGCCTATTTTATAGATGAAGTATAGGATTCTATGGAATTAAAGCAGATGTCACACTTTACAGTCATTAATTTTATAAAAGGGCAGGAGATCACTGAAGCTGGTAGAAGAACACTTCTACCTTGAAATCATCTTCGTAGAATTCTGAGAATAAAGCTCTTCAGTTTTCTGTTCATTACTGTACAGCCTGAAGCCCTAAATTGCTTTTGGGCACACGCAACTGGAAAGGAGTTGCTTGCTAACCACGTTGCTCTTAAAACTACCTTCTCCTCTCCATAGCTGAGACGTTCTATAGTATTCATCACCTTTTCCAGGGAGACTCAATACAGCTATGGCGTTTTGCGGAGTTTCTGAAACGTGATAGTATTGCTGAGAGGGCAGTATGGTTAACATACAGTGAAGTACTGCTGCTTGCTGAGATCATGCCAGACTGCAGACTTAAATTAAAGGGAGCAGAGTTGCAGTGAACGTTAATGACTCAAAAGGTAGAGTGCTTGCTATTTCTAGTATTTTTTAATTCTAATTTTAGAGGCGGGCGATAAAAATTGAGGTAAAGTGAAGACCTAAATTTAGGATGGAAAAGTCTGTTTTAAGTCTTCTCCGTGACACTGTTCTGGTAGCAGCAGTGCTGCTATTCCAGCTGCTTAGATGACTCTGATCAAGGGAACTTGAATCTTCATCTTTTTAGTCACTTTCCATATGTTCCCCACAGGAGGTAATTCCAAATTTATGCAAGAATTACAGTGGGAATTGCAGTGAAATTCTCTGGCATGAGTAAACTGACCTTGAATTAATATCAAGTAAAGACAGTCTTGAAAAGATTATACAGTGATTATTCATCCTTCTGCATTTACCTTCGAGCATAAGAAATCTGCACAGTAGCAGAAGGTTGCTATGCTGAATTGTGGAGACTGGATGAAGCTTTATGTTGGACTAGTGTTGAGACAGTTCGGTTGTGATCTTATGGTATATTCTGAAGGATGTATGGTGAAGTCTTAATTGTCTTTAAACTTGGCATTGATTCATCTCAGACTAATTGATTAGTCTGTGTTACTGTGGTATGGGTGATAGTGTTACTGGTTTTACAGAAGGTGACACTGAATGTGGGATAGTCATAGTCCTTTAGCAGTTACCGCGTAAAATCTTGCAAGCTAAATAGGGGTGAGCCTGGGAACAGACACTTTTTATTCATGACAGTATTGTATTAATGCCTCGACATGGTGTTACAGAATGGTATTAAGACACCAGAGATGACGTCTTAGAGTTGTAGGGAAGTTTTTTGCAATTTGCTGAGCCTTGTCACATTATCACTTCTAAAGAGAGGCACTTTTGCATTCCCAATAGAAAAAGGCAACAGAGAAGTAACTCAGCCATAATACAACAGAGTAATAGCCTTTCTGTTATTTAATCTAAATAGATTACAGGTAAGAAGTCTTTAGGGTCCTGAATTGTCATGCTGGTGACTGAAATAGTTTTGCTGCTAGTGCTTTCAAATCGTTCCAGTTGCTCTTTCCTTGGAGCACTAACAGATAACGCTGCTGTAACAGGAATGTACTCTTAAGTCAGCATATTTTGAATTGTTTTCAAATGAACACTACTGTCTAATTAAGAGGTTGCGCAGCTATCTTCTGCACAGGTCTTCGAGGTCTGCTGGTGATTTTGGGGAGAGAAGGAGCAAAAAATAAAAGGGAAGGGTGAATATTTTATAACTTTGAGACAAATGTAGCAGGCCTTGAAATTATTCTGGTAGCTATTTATCTTTCTGTTGAGATTGAGCTGTGCTTTTTCAGTAACAGCAAATCCTCAGTCTGTTTTTTTGCAAGGGAAGATTGCTCTGAGAAGTTGTAAGGAAGCAAACTAAGTTGATGTGTCCTGCTGTACGATAAAGGGCAATTCCCAAGACCCTTTACATAACTATGACTGTAAAGTGAAGGCTAAACTGAAGATTACTGCTGCCTATCACTTACAACTTTGCTATCTGCATATAGAGAACACAGTAGATGTTTTCCCAGCTCTGTGGAAATCTCCCTTTCCTCAATAGCTGTCTACCCATATTGTAAGAGCTTTGACATTTACTTTTGGAGGTGATCACACTGCTAACATGGTTCGTTTTCACTCACCAGCTTTCCCTTAATATGCTGCTCTATTTATAGTATTTACCCTAACTCTGCATGTTGTACACATGGATAATTTAGATACAACATACATTATTTGGTGGGTTGTGTTACATAGCTGAGTATGGTATGGAGGGA
Organism: Pluvialis apricaria; assembly: GCA_017639485.1. Taxonomy (NCBI): domain Eukaryota; kingdom Metazoa; phylum Chordata; class Aves; order Charadriiformes; family Charadriidae; genus Pluvialis; species Pluvialis apricaria. Next base: position 40,495,986 of record CM030012.1, on the reverse strand, counting down.
GTAAATCAGAACAGACCCATACACGGAATTGCATCTGTGTTGTAAAACCATCTGGTTGTCTGTTTGGACAAGTAGGATTCAGCACTATGCTGTCTGGATTCAAGTTCGTAGCAGGGTACTGCACGTGCTGGAATGGCTAATGGGAGGAAATGATGGGCTTTGAAGACAGCTGAGAGCTGCACAGGATACTTTTAGTGTAGTGCCTATAGCACGGTCGTCAACCAACTGAACATGTGCTGAATGAACTTCAGACCTTGTGACCTTGCTATAGCAATATAGTTTGGTGACAAGTAGGGCATCCTAGTTAGGTAGAGAGTAGACAAAAACTACATACCAAGGCAAAAAAACCTTGATGTAATAAAGCTTTGAAATCCTGCAATGGAAGGCATTTTAGAAATGCAGAGTGATTCTGGTGGAAAATAGGAATCATGAGAGACAACTTCTATATGCTCATATCCTTCTTTCTCTGTGAGGGAAGGATTGGAATGAATTGCATGTCTTATCAAAGAACAATGCAGGTTAGTGATGGAGCTGGAAGAGGTCTCATCTCTTAAGTTTTCTGTTCTTTCAATAACAAGTCGATGCTCTTGTATGTTCAGTTGAGATCAATCAGACTATCCACAGATCTTTTTACTCCTTTCATTCAATTTCTGTCTATCCTAAGTGTATGTTAGCGTTTCACCAACACTACCATGTGTTTCTTGTTGGAGTTTGGAGAAAGGCACCTGAAATCTCCCAGTTCAGACTATATTGATAACTGAACCATAAAACTTTACTGAGTGTTCATATGTCTGAAGGTTGTGCTGGTTACTACAGTTTTTTCTGATGTCATGAAAGAACTGTGAGGAACAAAGAGGATGATGGTTATGAACACCTATGAATAGGGACTACTAATAAGCTCAGGTACCTGGTGACATGCTTCTAAACGCAGGTGACATCAAAGTAGGGATTTGGTTTGGGGTTTTTGACTTGTATGTTTTTGTGGGTTTTGGAGATTTTTGTCTGTAAGTAAAAGAAACAATGGCATGATTTATGGTTTTATCTTTTCATAATCTAGAACATATGCTTTTAACTGTCTGTACTTCAATGAAGTGTTTTCTTTAGAGGAGAAATATTGGTGTTTATAATATAGAGGGGTGACTTTGCTGCTACAATGACTTTAGCATATTATCATCCCAGTGAGTGATCTTTGACTTTCATTGTTCATTTGTATTTCACATGGAAATGTTTTTGGAGATATTTTTCCCCTCCTCCTGCTGAGCACTTTATTTTTTACCTGTCATGGCAGGTTTGCCTTGGTTGAAAAAGAAAATATTTAATCTGATTTTTGTAGTGGTGCTTTCTCTTATTCTGCATTCATAGCTGTTGGTTATCAGCAGATGTCTTTTCACTGTCATGGTGTAACAAATGAGGGAGGGACCTTTTGCCTTATTTTGTATTTTAAGGTCCTGTAAAGATGTTGCAAAATGTCTTGCTGTGGGAGGACTTCAAATCTGTGTAATTAAGATGGATACATGCATGCCCTCAGTAGAGCAATAGAGAATATTAGAATAGGCCCCAGGGCTCGGTGGTGGGGCCGGTTCTCTTTAATATCTTTATCAATGATCTGGATGAGGGGATTGAATGCACCCTCAGTAAGTTCGCAGGTGACACCAAACTAGGTGGGCATGTTGATCTGCTTGAGGGTAAGCTGGCCCTGCAGAGGGATCTAGACAGACTGGGCCGATGGGCTGAGGCCAATGGTATGAGGTTCAACAAGGCCAAGTGCTGCATCCTGAATTTGGGTCACAACAACCCCATGCAGCGCTACAGGATTGGGGCGGCGTGGCTCGAAAGCTGCCTGGCAGAGAAGGGTGTTGGTGGACAGCCGGCTGAACATGAGCCAGCAGTGTGCCCAGGTGGCCAAGGCGGCCAACAGCATCCAGGCCTGTATCAGGAAAAGTGTGGCCAGCAGGACTAGGGAAGTGATTGTCTCTACTCAGCACTGATAAGGCCCCACCTCGAATACTGTGTTCATTTTGGGGCCCTCACTACAAGAAAGACATTGAGGTGCTGGAGCATGTTCAGAGTAGGGCAACAAGGCTGGTGAGGGGTCTGGAGGACAAATTTTCTGAGGAACGACTGAGGGAACTGGGGTTGTTTAGCCTGGAGAAGAGGAGGCTGAGGGGAGACCTTATCACCCTCTACAACTACCTGGAAGGAGGTTGTAGAGAGGTGGGGGCTGACCTCTTCTCCCGGGTGACAAGTGAAAGGACAAGAGGAAATGGGTTTAAGTTACATCAGGGAAGGTTTAGACTGGATATTAGGAAACGTTTTTTCACTGAAAGGGTTATTAAACATTGGAATAGGCTGCCCAGGGAGCTGGTGGATTCACCATCCCTGGAGGTGTTTAAAAAAAGGGTAGATGTGGTACTTAGGGACATGGTTCAGAAGTGGGTTTTGTCAGGGTAGGTTAATGGTTGGACTTGATGATCTTAAAGGTCCCTTCCAACCTCAGCAATTCTATGATTCTATGAATATAAAAGGGGGGAATGTAAACTGGTTGTGAGCATGGTACATTTTCTCCCATCTTTCTACTATTTCAGTCTGAAAGCTCTGGTAGAAGGATACAAACAGTGGTCATCCAGTGCACCGAACCTTGGGAAGATCCAGAGAACTGCGCCTGCTTTTCCAGGATTCACCAGCTTAGCAGAGATGGGTAAAGGAATTCCCTGGACTTTATATTCTCGTCCCTACTTCCATTCACATTTGAGTGAACGTCTCCTTTCCTGACCATCACCTGGTACCTTACAGCAATGTTTTCATTTTGGTGGTATCTGTTTTTCTTTTATTCTTTGTGAAGTAACTACTTTCTCCCTCTGGATTTTCTTTTTGTTCACCTCTCTGCTTGTGCTTCTTATCTGTCAAGTTAACAAGCTTCTCTTCATTCCCCTATAACTCCATGCTACCTCTCAGCTCCCTTCCTGTTAATGATATTTATATGTGCAGCACAGTTACACCTTCACTTGGAAGGAGAGATCCTTCTAATTTTCCTACCTCTTGCTCCTTACTCCCAAACACATAAATTTGCACTAGAAATAACTGAGGTGTAGATTGCTTCTGAAATGCTGTTCTGCAATTGATCTCAAATAGATTAAAGTGTCACTAATTTCTTCAGCTTTGATAATGTTTCCAGTTACTTGCCTCAGCCCATCTGCTTTGGAGACAATAGCCTGTGAGTATTTGGCAGTTGGTGAATGATGCTTGCGATGAGGACAGTTGCATCTTCCGAGGAAAAGCTTATTTTCATGTATATTTGTAAGACAGTGAAGTTTGCCAGTGGAAATGTTACATGCATGCAAAGTTTGTTTTCATTTGCTTTCCAGATGATGAAGACAGCGAATGTCTTAATGGGGAGGGCAAAGTGCACCCTTCACCTGGGCACAATCAGTCATACCTCTGCATCCCGTTTCAGAAGAATGAAGACTGGGATGGCCCTTCTAGTGATGCCAATGAGGAGTCCACCCCTGTGAACTCTGCTACTAGTACTCCACAGCTGACACCCACCAACAGCCTCAAACGTAGTGGCTCCCACCACAAGCGATGTGAGGTTGCGTTGCTTGGCTGTGGAGCAGTGCTGGCTGCTGCAGGCCTGGGTTTTGATCTGTTAGAAGCAGGGAAGTGTCAGCTGCTGATTGAGGAGGAGCCAGAGGCACCCAAGGAAGAGAAGAAGAAGCGTGACAGCATTTTCCAACGAGCTGGACGCCCACGCAGGAGCACTAGTCCGCCTTCCCGAAAGATCTTCAAGAAAGACGATCCTATGTTGTTGCTAGGCGAGCCATCCACATCCCTCACCCTTCTTTCCCTGTCTTCCATTTCCGAATGTAATTCCACACGGTCCCTGCTGCGCTCAGACAGTGATGAGATTGTGGTGTATGAAATGCCTGTCAGCCCAGTGACAGTCAAGGCTCCCTTGCCAGCCATTACCAACCCACTAGTCAATGTCCAGATTGAGAGGTTCAAACAAGACCCCAACCAGTCCCTGACTCCCACACATGTGACGGTCTCTTCCCACACCCAGCAAAGCGGGCACAGGCGCACACCTTCTGATGGGGCCATCAAAGGGAGTGGACTAGTTGTCAATGGGTGCCCAACCAGTGGATGCCCTTCCAGTAGCTGTTTAACTGGAGCACTGGGAGCAGGTAGGTTTTCAGCCATCTTCTTTTTCCTCTTCAGAATAAAGACCCAAACAGTATAAGTACTTGTTAAGAAGTAAACATGCTGCTTATACAGCATCCATTGTGATGGCCAGCCCGCAAGAAGAGCTTATGGGTGCTATCTTTATACAAATAATGAACAGAAAAATGCAGTAATGGTCTCTGTTCCAGCATCTCTGCGCTAAGGAACTTTCTTTGCTCTGCTGTGAGGCAGAGCGTAGTATTGTTTCTTCGACAAAGATGGTACCAAAGTAGAAATATTGCGCGTTTTTAGTAGTTCCTTGGGATTCCAACTCTATTGCCTTTGTACGCTTCTTTGTATTGCTGTTACAATTTCAAAGTAAATTTTGATCTTTAAGGCAGTGAAAACTGGATCTTTAAAGTAGTTTGAGGCTGTGCCACTGTTGCTCTTATTCCTTTGCAAGGAAGAGGGATCTTCCTGGGTAGGTAGCGTTCTCACTGTTGCAAACTTTAGGAGTGGCTGTGACTTGATAACTTAAAAAATGCTTTCCTGTTTTCTTGCCCTAGTAATTCAGAGAAAAAAAAGACTAGAATAATAAATTAAAAATCTGATTTAATTAAACTTTTCCTAATGGTAAAACAAAAATGTGAGGTTTTCTGCTGAATGGCAGTCTGCAGTAAAATGCGGGTTAATGCAGCTGAGAGCACTCGTTAGAATGGTATTCACGAAAATTTAAAAGTTATATTGTGTTTCTAAAAAAAAAAAAAAGAAAAAAGAAAAAAACCTCAACCAAACAAAAGGAAAACCTAAAACCCCTACTGTCCCCCACCCCTGAACAAAAACAAACCGGGAAGCATCCACAGTAGGTACTGTTAAAGGGCTCTTCCAGGAAGTTGGTCCTGCTTGCTGTAAACACGTGTCACATGTCCTGCTGTGCAAGCGTCTCCCTGATCCAGTCAAGCTGTTTACGGGTAATGTGCCCTCTGAAGGATTTGGAGAGTCCTCACCTCCGACAGGAGGTCAAATCCATGCTCTCCAGTCTGAAAAGTGAAGAAAGAAGTGAGAGGATGAGCAAAACTCACTGCTTGTGCTAGGTCATTGAAACAGGTGTCTTGCAATGTACTGAGAACAGTGTAGGGGTAAAGAAGCCAGTTATTCACTTCAGATTGGTGTAATCTTGAAGATACGGAGTTTGTAGATTCTGAATGGAGGCTTTCTGCTTTGAAAATATTTTCACAGTATACATACAATACATACAATAATCTAAGATCTGTTGGAACCGTTTAGCAGTGACATCTAACATGTTTCCTTCTTCTCTTACATTCTCTGTTTTGGATAGGTGTATTAAAAACACCTAGTCCAAGTAGAGATCCCAATGAGGTCCCTCGCCTGCCAGACCCCAACCTTGTTTTTCCTCCAACCCCGAGACGATGGAATGCACAGCAGGACCCCACACTGGAAAGACCCAAGACATTGGAGTTCCTGCCCCGGCCACGTCCTGCAGCCAGTCGGCAGCGGCTTGATCCCTGGTGGTTTGTGTCACCCAGCAATGCCAAGGGTGAATCTTCTGCCAACAGTTCAAGTACTGATACTCCAAGCAATCTGGACTCTTGTTTTGCTAGTAGCAGCAGCACTGTAGAAGAGAGACCTGGACTGCCCGCGCTGCTTCCTTTCCAGGTGGGTCTTCCTGTAGAGGAGCGGACACTGTTGGACATAGATGCTGAGGGGCAGAGCCAGGACAGCACCATTCCGCTATGCAGAAGTGAACTTAACACACACAAAGCTGCAGCATATGAACTCAAGCAAGAATTCTGGTCTTAGTATGAAATCCAGTGGGGACAGTGAGCCCCTCTAAATTCAATCCTACTTTTTGCACTGAGAATGCACTTTGAAGACAGATGAGATGGAGGGATGCTACAGAGATCATATGGTGCTGCCTCTGCTGAAGATGTGTTGTTCGACTGCCTGATTTTGGTCTGCAGTTGGATGAAATTCGGCAGCTCTGAGCTGCTGACTTTTGCTGTGGGGTTTTTCTGTAGTCTTCCCTGCCCTCTTATTGCAATTTGAATCTGCAATGAGCTAAAATTATCATATCAAAGTCTTTATTACTGACCTTGTAGGATTTGGCACTTGCAGTTAAGTATATTGGTATCTATCCTGGTATTAATCAGTATTTTCAAAACTCAAATATTACACTACAGCAGACACCAGTGTTTGATGTTTTCCCAAGGAATTCAGGACAGAAACAAGTAAATATCTGGAGACTACCTTCTCTGGAATGTGTTCAGATCATTAGATAGGCCTGGGAATCATGATACCCCCACTGAAGGAGCAGAAGTAGCTATCTTACACTTGCTTGTCCTCTTTTGCTCATGTGATAGCGCAAGGTGGAACAGATTGCAGAGGAAGGGCATGGCATCTCCACTGATGGAGGTCTTTGAGAACAGACTAACTAGACCGCTGGGAACGAGTAGGTGTAGTTGATCCTGGCTTCAAGGCAGGTTGGATGGACTTCGATGATCTCTTGAGGTCCCTCTCAGCCCTATTTTTCTATGACCCTGTGCTTTCAAAAAGGTGAGGGCTTATGGTAGGGCTGTTTATTCTAGCTTGCTTTTTTGTTTCAAACCTTGATTCCATCAGCCTCCTTTTCCCACCCCCTGTATCCCAGGCTCGTAGTCAAGCTGCCTCAGCTTTGCAAAGGGAATTAGCAGTAGCTCTTTCTTTAAAGCTGTGTTAGCTTGCAGCAGTAAGTTGCGTGTCCTCTCTTTTTTTTTTTCTTTCTGTTTTTCCTCCTTTCGTATGCATTTTAGGAGTGGCCCTTGAATCCCAAGACTGTTCTTATGCACACTGATACTTGTTTAAGGCTCCTCTGAAATTGAGGCTTGTGATGTTAGTAGTTGGATTGTGCAAACAGGAATCGGAACATCAGGATTCTGTCTTATTTTGTCACTGACTCACTGTGTGACCTTGGGCAAATAATGTAACCTCTGTGCCTGAATTTCCCCATTTGTAAATAATAGGGATAATACCTACCTCACAGGGGGAGGGGCTGGGACACATTTAATAGGTATAAAGTCCTTTGAGATCTTTGAGTGAAAGGCACTATAGACATGTAAAACTTTTATTCTTGTTCAAATATGTAAAACCTGCTAACTCTGGAGCACGAACAGACCCCTGTCTTGAAGGAGAAGTCACACAAATAAGGTGTGCCTATGCTCACAGTTTTTAGTACAGACACTTCAAGTGTGTCTGTGCCTCTGCAGGTATATCTTACTGGCTTTAATGGGAGCTTCACTCTTCCCCAGTTTCAGCATGATAAATAAGGGTTGTGGCCTTTATGTGAGTGCAGTAAGGTAGTCTGCTTTATTGCAGGGTACAGCATATCTGTTCACTCTTTTTGTTCAGATCTGTGCTCATTTTGCTGATCTACTGACCATTTGGGTGCAAATACCTGATTTGAAAGTGCTGCCGATGCAGTGTTCAACCTGTTTGGGGAGTCCAGTCCTGTTGTGAAGAAGGCAGTGTAGCCAAATACTTTCTTGCAGCTGTCAGCACAGAGAACCTGAGTGTTTAAATGTTTGTAACCTGATGTTAAAAACCAGCATGTGTGGGGAAGTACTGTATTTAAGGCTTTTTAATTCTGTTTGAGGGTTACAACCAGCATGTTGCCATTAGTCAAGTGCACCCTTTTTTTCAAGCAGTTACAGTATGTTTTCATGTAGAAAGGTCACACATTTCTTGTTTATCATGTTCCATGAAATGTGTTTAATGGCAGAAGTACTTTTTGCTGCCTTCCCCATTGAAGGCTCCGGAGCTAGCCTTAATAATGCTACACTAGCTGCTGAAGCTGGATAGACTGTTGACTGTGTAGACAAGGTATTCTGGTGCAGGGCTAAGATACTTACTTTTCTGACACTTTTGTTAAACGTAGGTCTTAAGCATTATTGATTTCTTAAGCATTTATCCTCTTGCTTTCCATTTCTGAAAACTCAGTTTGTGCTCCCGAAACAAACAAACAAACAAAAAAGGCAAACCCCATCCAAACAGATGGCTCATTTTGATTGTGCTATAGAAATAAACTCAAGGAAAGCCCAGTCAGAGATTGTCAGAGAGACTTGAAGCAGGACATTAAAACTATCTCTTTTTCCTAGTCTCCCTTACTATTCTAAAAAGTCTGAAACGGAACTGGATCAGCTGTTCTGAAATGTAGCGCTTTCTATGCAAAAAGTATCATTACAAAAGTCATAGGAAGCATCATCTGTTCTACAAAGATAACACCTGGAATAGCTCCATTCAAACAGAAATCATTTAACATCCATTTACTTGTGTGGAATGGGAAGTTACATTTCTAGGTCACATTGGTTTTAACTCAGACCACTAAGCTTTCTCATAGTTGACCAGTTGCTTTCACCAAGTGAACTGTGAGGGGTCTGTCAAGTTCCCAGCAGCCAAGACAGCTCTAAAGCCAAATTGTTCTGTTACCTCTTTTGCTTAGAAAAGTTGAGGATGAAGTATCAAAACACCTTCCCCCTATCTCCCTTTTAGGTAATCACTTGGTGAAGGTGGAGTGTAGCTGTCCTATTAAAAGTATTTTGCTCTGAAGTATTTTGCTTCCCTAACACGAAATGGACATTGCTACGTCAAAGGAACTGGGTAGGATCAATGACAAGGAGTCAAGGCTCCAGAGCAGGGTTTACAACCTAGATATTCCCTATTACAAAGCTGCCAGAAAGACTAGGTACAAGCATAATCTGGGTTTGTTGTTTGTTGGTTTGTTGGTTTTTTTTAAATGCTCCTTGGATGCAATTATCTTCACTGACTCTAGCATGTGAAATCAAATGAGGTAGTCTTTTAGCATCAACCCATAACTGTTCCAGTTGGGAGCCCTGTGACTAACCTGAGGTATCAGGCAAGAGCATTCTGTTGTAGAAACAAAGCTGTCAGCTTCAGCAGGTGGTGGGGTATTCTCTGACAGGCAGAGGGGGCTCTCAAGGCAAAGAGTTGTCAGGTGTTTTACCTTATGCATCCCAAAAGCTGTTCCAACTAGTGTCCTGAGGCCAGAGGTTATGTGCGTGTTTAAGCTAGCTTGTAACCTCTCGCTGTAGCCATGTATCCCATCCTGGCTTGATTTCTCTCCTTTCTTAGTCTGTTGGGTTTTTTCCTTCCCAGCTGTGGGAGCTGAGGTGCTCCAAATCTCCAGAGCAGTGTAGTCTGCAAGATACTGAGAAGATACAAGGCAGTCAGCTCACAAATCTTTTTTTTCTACCGGTTACTAGTATTCCCATTTGTCAGGGAGACAAAAGTTTCATAATTATGTTGATTGACGTACCTTTCTAGCAGTGTTCTTGAGGAAGAGGGTGAAAATCTTTCTATAAAAAAAAGAATAAATTTATTGTTTCTTAAATATCTGAATAAGTTGCACTTTTTTTTTGAGAAAATGAGGAAAAAGAGAATATGAGAGCAGAAAATCACCGAGCAGTCTAAAACATAATGACAAATAATGGAGTAAAATGTGTTAAAGTAATTACAGGGCTAACTAAGGAAGTGACAAATTTTTTTTTAACTGATAATAGTAAGATTGTTGCTGAAAGTTTTCTGGTCTGGAAGTAGATGTGTATTTTCTTTTAAATAGTCAGCTAGCAGTATGTATCACTAATTTATGTAACTGATGTGCTGATTTAGGAAATAGAAAAAAATTGCTAGCCCTTCAAAATATGCTATCCTTGTAGCCTGTTTGTTGTTCCTGTTAACTTGGGGGGAAAGCACAGACATAGCAACCAGTGCAAAAAGGACAAATTTTTTTATAAGTTTCTACTGGTTTCACAGAAATTGAGTGTGGGACAGGTAGAGAGAGAAGAAAGTCTTTGTGTCAAAACTTAAGGTGATAATAGTTACGGATTTTTTTCTAATACTGCTGCTTCCTATGGACTGCACAATGCTCTGTTTTGCCAGCAAGTAGGTCTTATCTCCTTATCTCCTTTCAATACTATTCAGAGGTGCAAATGTAACTTTTTATAGTTTTTTTTTTTTTCTTTCAGATTATTATTGCAGTGGGTTGATACTCAGTAGGGGGCAGGGAACCTCTGAAAATATTCTTTTTGTAATGGTTTTCTAACAAAATGAGTATTTTCAAACTGAATTTTTCATTATTGCTGTGGAAAGAACAGTTCTGGTTTGGCGTGCTTTTATGATGAAGTATTTTTCTGTACCTCTAGGAATGGGAGTAGTTGCCTTCCTTTTCATAGCATGCTGCTATCTTAAGACTTTAAGGACAACACTGCATAGAGATGTTACTTTGATTTGTCATGAAACCAGATACCTCTTTCTGCTGAAGGGGTGAGGCCACAGTGGTCAAGTAAAGAAAGGTGTTTATCATCTGGAGTGTTCTGTTAAATAGAAAGTGACAGGAAACCTCCCATGTTGAGTCATCTTTCTATCTTGAGCTTAACTTTTATTTGAAACTTAATTCACCTCTGTGGGATGAATATGGGAGCTGGAGTCCCATTAGATGTATGGAACCAAATCTAATACTGTATCCCAAAATTGAAGGATAGCCTGATACTTCTGTAAGTAATTTTAAGCTAATATTACTGGGTTTGTTTCTTTGGGTTTTTTTGAAACCTTTCTTCTTGGACAAAGTGCTTATTGCTTTCTAACCTTTTCCGTGCGTTTTGGAAATATTTTCAAGAATTCTTACCAACTAAACAACAAATAATAAGGATTAAATCTTGCATGGTGATACAGGTTATCCTTTTGGCTTCACTTTTTTTCAGTGTGAAACAATGACACCTATATTTGGAAATTAAGATTTCTGATCCTTATCCTACTGCTGCAGAACAGTTTCTTAGCTTCCATATTTATAACTCACTTAAGGCTATAATTTGCCGAAAACTGGACATTAAGAGTGAGGGGATAGGCATGTGTTAAAACATATTTGCAAACAAGCAATAAATACAGCAAAGAGAACCAAAACATACACATGCTGTCGCAGAGGGTAGCTTTCAGATTTCATAAACATTTGGTTGATCATATAACTAAGATACCTTTAGGAAAAAATGTCTTCCTATGTTTTTCTGTTAAATTGCCTATTGTAAGATTAGAATATGGTGGTTTGCACAGCCAGTGGTATTGTATCTAGCTGGACAGAAAGGATCTTTAACCAAATCTAAATCTTTTTTTTTTTCTTTTTCCAATCCAGTTTGTGGTTTAGATTTTCTTTTTTTTTGTAGTTAACAAACAAAAGAGTCATAAGAAGAACATGTGTTTATTGTTTCTTCAGCCCTACTTTCACAGTTTCGTAAGGCAGTATGGAAATACATTTATGGCTTATTCTGCTGCTTCCTCTATTGAATGCATGAGTAGAAAGTCACGTGCTGTAGTTAGAGTGTGCATTTGCTTTTGTTTTTTCTCATGCTCAGCTTTTTTAAGCATCTTTGCCATTGATCTTAGATGAATACAACTTCTGAAATGACCTACATCAGCTTTATTTTTGTATCTTAAAAATAGTTGTTCCCAGGCTAAGAGGTGTGTGTGCTTGATTAAAAGGTTATTTTCCACTCATGACTGGGTGGTGGGTCTGATGTAGCTACCAGAACAATTATTGTTCTTTTCCAGCAAGGATCTCCCTTTTTTTTTTTCAACGGAAAGTCTTCAGCGTGGTTTTCTGAGTGTTTGTTTGCTTTTTGTTTCTTTTTTAAGCTTGTGAAATACATATGTATGTGTTACATGCATCCTGTATTCCTCGGTGCCTTCTGTCTCACATGCCTCCTTGCCTAGGGCCTGAGGTTGTTTTTTGGAGGGAACTCCTGGTTGTAGTTTTCAGTATTGTAGTGTTCTTCATCACACATCAGGCCAAATACCAGCACAGTAAACACTTCATGTCCTTCCATTTACTGATGTGCGTACACCCCTGTGGAAAGAAGTGCGCTATCACTGGCTCTCCTTGTCTCTCGATTAGAATTCTGCCCCTATCCCATCTTTATCAGTTATTAATTCTTGTTACCGTAGTACTTGGGGGCCTAAGACAGAAATCAATACATGTTTTAGGTGTGCTTTGACCTAAAATGTTTCCAAGCTAGAAGCATAAGATACAACTGGGAGAAGTTAAAGTGGAGGTTGGCAGGAAATAGCGAATAAATGAGTGAAATTATCCTTCTTAATGCAGACAGAGGGATGCTAGCTGCTTGGTAATCTCTTGGCATCATAGGTAAGTAATTTGAGGAATGTGTAGTTACTTAATTTCTGGTTGGTTTGTTTTATTTTACCCTGAACTACCTCATTCGTAGAGACGGAATGGGAAGAAAGCGTAAGTTTTGGTAAGAATTGCTCTAGGTAGGCAATTGAGGCTGGAATGATAGGAGGACAGAGGCTTGTATTTGGCTCTGACGTGCAAACTCCTGATGGAAAAATAAAGCCAGCAATTCAGTTTTATAAATTAAGATTATACTTGCTTTTACTATGTAGGTCTCCAAAATAAACTATAAAAGACAAGTCAGGGCATTTTTCTTGATGGCTTCTGACCTGTGGAAGAGCTGATTGTGCATAGACCAAAAGGTGGTGATTTCATATTGGTCACTACAGCTTTTAAAAGTGAAGATCTGTTTTTTGAAAACAGATTTTTTGTGAATAATTTCATGTGCTCTTAAAGTGGACCGACACACAATCCTGATTGTTTCCCTGTATTTGCAGTATTGTTTTCCTAGCATATCAGATCCTAATACAGTCCTTATTGTATCTGAATGCTAATAATGTGCAGACAGCCCAATGTAGCTAATATTAAGAAACCATGACACACTTTTAGTGTGTAGTGCAGTGGATTTCTAAGCTCAGCTTGAAGTGGGCTACTGTTAGGCCTGTAGCTGATGGGTCAGACGGCTGCACAGCTAGCAAAAGGGTGCTTAGAACAAAATTGCAGGAGGAATGCCAAAGTTTTATTTGCTTAAAATAAATTATTTGAAAAACAACTATGTTGGGGCGGGGGAAGGGAAGGACCTTTATTATTCAGAAATACTTTTCTACGATCTTGTTCATGCTCAAATTTTAGCTGCCAGGATAGCTAGAGAGAACCTACATTGTGCTCAAAAGTTGTTAGCTGAAACCCCGACATAAGACCAGAATAATGCATTTTATATATGCTATTTCAGAGTGATTGATGATGTCTCCCTGTTCTACCTTGATTGTTCCAATTTAGCATTTTCTCAAGAACAGAGGTTGGATAACGCTAACTTCCTTGTCTTGAAGGGAGATATACGGTCTGAGAAAGAAGAAACATTGTTCTAGCCACGTCCTGGTGCTTTTGTGTCTTGTCTTAGCAGTAGATGTTATAATGGAGCAGGAAGACATGCTAGTGTTTTTCGAAGCTTCATTGATAAGAATGCTGCTTACAGCAGATTTCAGTATATAAATGAACAAGTTCTTTGGGAATGCTTGTACTTAGTTTCTCCTCATTGAGTTTCAGAACAAACCTGCCCTCTGATTACTGTTTGGCATAGCTCAGTTGCACACTGAGCTGCTTGAGTTTAACTACATCTGGAGGAGAACTGAGCTTCTTCCTTGGGTTCTTCTGGAATTTGTGGATGTGGCCACTTCTCAACTTGGGTAATGTGTCTTCTCCCAGGCCCAATCTGTGTCACGAAATGACTGGACTGATGGCCCAGATGTTCATAGTAGGCTTGTTCGTTCTTCTGTCTTGCATGCTTTAGTGAGCAGCTCTTACTGCATCAACAGGGTTAGCATTTGTATCTGAATAGGGCAGCTCATATCTCTGAGCTGACTTTTCACATTGCATCTCAAGCAGGTGCTACTGCATCAGTTCTGCCATTGCTCTGTTTTCAAGGTTATCTTGACAACCATAACATCCAGAAATCCCAGACTGTAAAGAATAAAGGCACAGCAAAAAAAAAAAAAAAAAAAAAAAAAAAAAAAAAAAAAAAAAAGGGAAGAAGAAAAATCATCGGAGTGTTTGCCAGTTTTCCAATTGAACAGTTTGAGTTTGGCCAGTGCTCTTTGCAGAGAGTAAAATCCATTCTTGTGCAACATAGGTCTCTTTGGGGGATGGCTAAATTTGAAGTGGAGAATATACCTAGTTCCAATTAAAATCAGTAGGCACCAGTGCCCCTCATATCTGGCAGTTACAATAAGAAACCACATAAAGCCAAGAACATCTAGAAGTAAAAGTTTATATTTAGGGTAATTAACTTTCAAGTTAAAAGGGAAGAGGCCTCAATTCAAGAAAGCGCTTCATCACATCCTTAAACATCACTGAAGTCAGTGGAATGTATCTGTGGGTCAAAATGCACAAGACCCCAATTCAGCAAAGGTCTTTTAACCTAAATTGGGGGATTGTCCTGTAGAGATTAATGGTGAAGGACCAGGCTCTGTGCTTGGATTGTCAGAGGAAAGAGTCAATTTACCTGAGGAAAGAGTTCCTTCACAAGCCTCTGAGTAAATGCTGGTTTTATTGCTGACTCTTGTGGCCTTTCCATGACTGCATATGCCATGCCTATTTGACTGCTAATTCTTACCGTAAACGGGGTAAGCTTTGAGAATGTTTTCTGACACAGGAGGAAAGTTCAATGACTTCTGCATTAGCAGATTGCTAGCTGTAAAGGGGCCTGAAGTGGTGCGTGGAGGTTGTACGTGCAAATGTCAGTTTAACCTGAGGCCTTTTCTCAGGTGTTTTTTCTCATTTCAAAAATGCATCCCTCCAGGCTGGTGAATAGACCTGACAAGTTCAGCAGTGATCAACATCCACCACTGTTGCTAGAGTTCATGGTTTCTTGTTCGTCAGCTGTTGGTGCAGTGCTTCGTACTGGTATATATGATTTCTTTGTCATAAATTCAGGACAAGCTGGAAAGATCTGAGATATTTTGCCTGACTTAAGTTTGAAAGGCTTATATGGAGTGGGCAGGGCAACAGTGGTGGAAAAATCAGGGAAAATACCTGTGCTTTTAACAATGTCTCTTCTGTGGCTTTGAAAATCCAAGAGTTTCTCAGCCAGAGAATGTATTTCCCTCCTCCTTTTTATAAGCTACTTCTTTCTTTTGCCTTATTAATTGTGGATCTGCTCCTGCTTCTATTTAAAGCCAGATGCAAAAATCAGTGACCTGACTTTCCTAGGTACAATGTTGTAAATCTGAAGAACCACGTGAGTAGATTACTCTAGTGTAAGATCATGCCCCCATGTCTGTTCTCTTGAGATATGGGCTAGTTCCTGCTTGTGTTGAAATCACTGTGTGGAGGGTGTTGGGTACTTCATAAGGAACTCTGCAGGACTGGGATTCAACTTACAACTTAAGTATTTCAGTCTGGTTTTGGAGACCTCTGTATGTCTTCTCTTCTGTTTGTGGTGTTCAAAAGTCTGTTGCTATGGAAGTAGCACCTGAAGGTATGTTTTGCCCGAAGAACCTGCAATGAAGCAGTTACATTAGCAAATGGTAACGTACCCCAGAGTTGAGTAAAATAACAGAGGCCACCAAGTTTTTCTTGTTTGTGTGATAAAATGTTGTCAAATTAAGTGATTTGTTGGAGCCTTCCTTTAACTTCTGTACACCAGTAAGCTTAGAGGAAAAGAAGATTGCATTATTTTTTAAAAGCTTTATTTGTGACCCGGACTTGTTGCCTCTGACCCTCTTGGGCTTAAATAGTTAAATTATATTAATGTCCAGTTTGTTTCACTGTAGGTAACACATCAACTGAATACTCTTGTGCATAATCTACTGTATCTTTCCTCTGTTCTGTGTCAATGTATTATGTGTATTTGGATTACAGTTCTTTTTTTGTATTAAATTATTTTATGTTATAGAACAATATTTAAGTGAAGCAAAGAGCTAATGAAAGTTGTTGGCGTTTTGGGATTTCTTTTCTCTTTGCTCTTTTTTTGGATGTACTGTAAATTGTAAACCAAGGATGCCAAGCAGGCTTGGTTCAATGGCTGAAATTATTGTATTACAGTGTAATGCTGATCTAGGCCTTGTCTCAACACTAGAGCACACAGACTTGAATAAAACTGTTATAAAAGTGATTGTCTTTAGGCCTTGAGTTCTTGGGATTGTGCTTCAAATAATTTTGAGCAGGTATTTAAAATAGTAGTGGCATTACCTTGCTCTGAGGAACTCAGAATTTTTCCCAGGGCCACAAGAAGTTTATTTTTCTTTGCTAGGCACCTCAGTCCTGATCAGCTGTTCCAGCTCTGGCTCTATGATAGGGTTTTTGAAATGTGTTTTTGCAAAACCCCAGACAGCTTAGTATCAGTCTTGGCACACAGTACCTGTCTGTTAACCTCGTTCTGGCTTTTCTCTGAACAGGGTAATTAATTGCATACCATTTTTGTTAAGGATAATATTTCTGTTTTGTTAGCTTAAGATTTTTCTACTCTTTATTTAGTATCCTAGCCAGAATGTGGATCTGGAGCTAATGCAGTAACATGTTTTGTGCGTGATGACATTTAACAGATGGTTTAGATTCACTTCCGATGCTGTGCCTTTGTCTCTGCCACATCATTCAGTGAGACACGGTTGCTTGAACAAGGATCTTTCCAAGCTGTCTTTCATCTACTGTTTGTGTGAAAGCCAGAACACCACGGTTTTGATTCCTAGGTTGTGTGTTTGATTCCTAGGTTGTGCCTTTGCTCTTCCCTGCCACCAAGCCATCATTTCACATTTCTTTGCTTTAAGAAATGTAGCTGCACTGATGAAGGACTATGCACTACAAGAACTTAAGTTTCATAATTTCCTTTGAAAAGAAATTTTTCTCTAATGTGATTACATGCAAGAAATCCTACACCCTTCCAGCAGATACGGAGACTGAAAGATGCATAGGTAGAGTGACATTAGTCATATATTCCATTCAAACTGCTGTAGTGATGGGTTTTTTTGTGATAGGTTGGGAGGAGAGGAGAGTGGACGTCAATTAGGACAGAGGAGAGAGGAGTCAATTAAGTTTAGTTAGAAATAATGGCATGCGAAATGAGTGGCCTTTTCACTTGTTTTAACGAAAGGTGTCTCTCAATGTGTTACCTTTCAAACTCTTTCCCCTCCCTCCCTCCCTCCCTCCCTCCCCACAAATCCTGAATGCCTCAAACTAAAGCAAATATTTTATTTCTACCTTCTGTAGTGTTTTGCAGAGTAGGAGTCTGTTCTGAAAGAATCAGATTTTCTATGTCAGTTTACTCACCTGTCACAACCATGAGGTTGGCATAATGTTCAAGCTGGCCTCATCAGGAGCAAAAATCTTGATGCACCATGGCAGATAAATTTTTGCCAGCGAATGCAGCCTGTGTAGAAAATGGCAGGAACACATGGTGCTCAGGCTGAACATAAAACTTCAAGATTTCTAAGCAGGAGAGTCTAACCACTTCTAGCAGAGAGGGAGGATCCTAAACGAAAGAAGCCAGGGCCAGCATGGGTACAGAATAAACACCCCAGCAGATGTTTTAGGCCGTGTGGTTTTTCAGTTGTTGATGTGTAGGCAAGGGTCGGGTATACAAGTTATGCAGCACAAACCTTAACATAGGCCTTCAGCTGTAAATACGCTCAAATGAGGAAATCCTCATGTGTTAACATTATGCCGTTCCTCAGATGGCGCGTGCTGGAATAGTACATGTAAGCGGTGCTCTGAAAGCCCGCTGCGTACCTTGATGTCACTTCTGATGGCCTTCCAAGGCTAAGCAGGTCAAGAGGAAAGAGCTCGTACGATAAATTAATCGGTTGTTTCTAGGGAAATTTTGACATGCTTGGCCCTTCTTACATGGAAGAAAAGGGAGAGGCTGTCCCACTAAAGCTTGGCTTTGCAAAAACCTAATTAATTGTGAGACGAGAGGTTTGCAGGCAGATTGCTATCAGGCTCAAGGAGACTAGGCCTTAGATAAAAATGGCGGAGTGAACATGGCAACAGCAAACATCGGAGTATCTTTACAAGGGCTAACAAGCTTTATCTTCATGCTTGGACACGAATCACTCTACTGTTTGCTCGGGGAAACAAATGCGACCAAGGATGAGCAAAGCGGTGGGGCTTTCAAGTAGACTTCAACGTGTTTGTGGCTCTTTAGTGCAAAACCTTATTAAATAGCATGTGATTTACTTTCTGTTAAGTCCTCATTCATTTAACAAAGAACAAATCCAAGTGGAATGAAAAGAGGCAGGATCAACCAATAGCACTCTGACACAAAGTAGAACAAAACCATAATCGCGTTACTAAATATAACCAAAGACTGTACACTTCATGCCTGCAAAATTTGCTCTGAAGTTTATTCCTTTCTGCCAAAATCATGCTCTAGCATTGTCCTGGTTTGAGGTAAAACAGAACCAGTTTTCTTTTCAGTGGCCAGCTCAGCCCAAACCAAGACAGACATCTTAACTTTAATAATAAAACATGGATTTGAATACTCAAAAAAGCATGAATGGGGTTACCCTGTCACAAATCGCGGACAATATTAAAAGAGCCAGCTCTGATGGATGTGAATGTCTTATGCCATTGTGTTCTCCAATGGGACCCTGAATCAGCAGTTGGAGAACTGATCATTGTACAAAAAGCTTACTATTTTTGCAGCAGTCTGTCTGGCATTTTTGGTGACCTTCCTGCAGTTGCATCTGGGTCTTCAGGTGGTTTTTTTCTAGATACCCCCAGTTTCTATGACCAGATCTTGCAGGACCCAGTTAGAGGCAAGAGGATCTTCTAAGCTGGTGTGTGTTCTAAAGGAGGGTTGTTGTTGATATGGCTTGTGATGGTGACTTGTGACTGGAGAAACTGGGGGCAAAGGAAGAGTTGGGGGGGGGGGGGGGAGGGGGGCGGTGAGGTGGTTTCTTTATGCTTGTTTACCTGCAGAAGAGAAGGGATGGGAGGCACAGGAACTAGCACCGAGGAGAATGTGGGTCAGAGCTTTGCTGGGATGCTATAGGAAACCCAGAGAAACCGTAGAGTTGCTACAGAAGAGGAAATACCCTGGCTGGTATCTGATGGTGCAGCTGGTTTCCAGCAGAAAAACAGAACGTGGGGTGCTGACTTCCTATTGCTCTTGTCCCAAAGACCTTCACATTCAGCACAATCTCCTTTTCATCCTTATCCTAAGATGGAGCCCTTGCTCTTCACAGGGGCTCTGCCCTTCTCCAGGACTACCCTCGCTCAGTTCAAATTTCCCATCTTCCACCCTGTCCCAAAGCTGCTGCTCCCAGAGCCCACCTAAAGGAAGGAGCCTTCTAGGTCCTTTGCCTTAAAGTCCCTGTAGTTGCCTCTGTTGCCGTGCCAGCCTCTCCTTGTGGGTGACTGGTAAACTGCTGTGATGTTAACGTGATGCAGCATCTGTGGAGGAGAGTCCAGTTCCTGCTCTGCTGGTGCAGAAAAGCAAGCCAACCCTGAAATACTGATCTGCTCAGATGCATTTTTGAAGCCAGAGAAAAGGTTTCCGAGAAAGACCAAACCTAGGGTTTTCACACCCTCTCTGGTGTGAAAAAAAAAGGTAGAATTTACATCTCTCTCTCTTTTGGGGTGTAGAAAGAGCAGGGTAAATAACTGGAGTGACAAGAAGCGAGCACAGCAGCAAAGAGTGATGCCCCATCATCAGCTTCAGGTCTCAGCCCCTGCCAAACTGAGTGAGAACCTTGTCCCTACAGGCCCAGTTCTTTCACTGCATCTTCTTCCAAACAAGCAAATATGAGTGGTGTCTCTGGGCAGGAAGAGCCTCTTGGGCAGGCTCTGTAGCACAGCTGGAATTTCTGCTACTACTGCATTTGTTATTTCTGGGGCGGTTTCAGGACTACCTCAAGTCAGCACTGAAAGGATTTTTAAATTCAGACCTGCTCAAGGCAAAACCAAATTCCTTCCTTAGGATGCATTGCACCAGTAACGTTGCTAACACATGAGCAAAACTTCCAGGTATATCTACATACCGTTATT
This sequence comes from Pluvialis apricaria, assembly GCA_017639485.1. Taxonomy (NCBI): domain Eukaryota; kingdom Metazoa; phylum Chordata; class Aves; order Charadriiformes; family Charadriidae; genus Pluvialis; species Pluvialis apricaria. The sequence continues at coordinate 40,475,936 of CM030012.1, read as the reverse complement.
AATTTAAAAACTTTATTCTACCCAGCCAGTAAAACCATTCATATAGTCACACAGAAATTGAAGCTTTTCTGAAGAGCCTGTCTGTGCCATGGCTGCTGGTGGCAATTATCTTCAGTGTTGTCGAGGTTGTGTGTGTAACGTTTGGGTTTCCTCAATTAAGTTTTTGCGTCAAGGAGCAGCAATGTCAAGTGCTGCTCTGTAAGGCAAGATGAGCTGGAGCAAAGGGTGACAGCAGGGCAGTGGCCTCCCCATGCAGTCCCAGGGTGACTGAGCAAGGTGAGCAGAGCAGGTCCGGTGACAGTAACCGGGGCCAGTCACAGTCCAGTGATTGCCAGGCAAGAACGTAGGGAAAAAAGCAGGTCCGGGGTCAAGCCAGAAACGCCTACCTGGGCAGGCATAGCCACGATCATAATTTAGCTGAGGCAAGGACCATGGGCAAGAAAATGCAGCTACTCAGTGAAACAGCGGAGGCTGTGAGGAGGCTTCTCACAGCTCCTTTTCCCAGCAGCAGCGCCCAAGGCCACCCAGTTGCATCTCTCTGGGCTGGCCTTGAGCCCAAGCGGCCAAACCTGTAGAAGGGAGAATAGAAGTTACAGAGAGGGGGGGCAGACACCTATTCAGTGACAAATCCATTATAATTCATAATTATCTTGGTTTGTGTTGGTCTAGCTCTGTAGTTCATCACTGTAATCAAGTGCAGTTGGAGGACCCAGGAGCTTTCACTACCACTGGGGGTTTCAGGACCTTTGCTGAGTCTGGTGGAAGAAGCAGGTCCTGCAGCCTCAGTGCTTAGTGTCTCCAGTACAAACAGCTGAGATTAAAAACCCTTCTCTGCTGGCTTTCTCCTCCTCCGTGCAACTTCCCGTCTTTATAATCCAAGCTCCTTTTCTGCAATCAGAAAGCTTTCTCTGGAGCCGTCTGTCATAACTGTGTTTGCCAACTGATTTCTCACCTGCATGCAACTCTGACATTAGGACCAGGCTGTTCTTGCAGCCATGTGTCAGCTCTTCTGGCTTAGCCTGAAGTATTTTTCCCTTCACAAATTACATGCACAGTAGAGCAGCCCCTTTTTTTCTCCCTAATTATACATATACCTTTGAGCAGTGCTATTTCAAGCAATGTCCATCCTTCTCCTCCTGCCTAGAGATATGGATGAGGAATCAACATTTTCTGTTCTTAATTCTGTCTTCAGGGTTCCTCGACTTAAACAGCCATCACAAAAAACGTTGCCTACTTCTTGACCACAAATTCTTTCCCATCCAACTAAACATGGAATAGATTTTTTTAAAAAAATGTTGTTGGACAGTGCAAACGGAAAGCGTCTGGAGAGCCCAGGAATTTGCTGTAATAACCTGCTACTCATGCAAGTCCTTTCTGGACTTGTATCTACGCAGTCTTCAGGATGTAGGTGCTGTCTAATATTTCTCCAGGATGACAGGGCTTTCGGGACTAGGCAGCGCCAAGGCAGAAGCTGCCATGAGAACCTTTGAGCACCGATAATGTTAAGTATTGCACGAGCAACCAGTAAGAGTGTTGGAAAAGGTTTTCCTTTCCTCATCTAGACCATGCAGTGGTTGGGTAACAGTTGGCAAGCTTGCGCACAAGCTTTCTAGAATAAGAGCAGCACTTTGGGACCATGGGGCTGAGGAAACCTGAGGACCCAAACAGCTCTGTGCAACTCCTGTTTTCTTTCTCATCCAACAGATAATTCCTCTCGGGGCTGTACAGCACATCTGAACTGTCTCATTTTGATGCACTTCTTACCGCTTTGGGCTCCATCTCAGACCGGCAGTCTTAACCTTGTGGCAGACCCGTTGTAAACTTACTCTTCTCCGAAGGTTTGAGTGTGCATGGGGACGTTGCCTGTATATTTTCTGAATAAAACCAGCTGAGAGCAGGGCATGCTGGTCAGCAACATCCCCCTCAGCCTCCCTTTTGCGACTATGCAAATCATCACTTTCAGTGCCATCAGCTCGTCCTATAACTCACCCAGTCATTTTCTTGGCCAAGGGGTCTGCTTCAGTTTGCTAGCGCTGACTGCCAAGATCCACCATAGGAAAGCAGACTGAAGCTGGGAGACCTCAGAGCTGGCTGAGCGCTTGGATTCATCTTCCTGATGTTTCCTCCACGGCTCATCACACCTCTCCTTTAACTGCTTTTAGAATGGGGATGTTTATTACCCACATACCTCTGAGCAGGCCACACTGCACAATATACCAGATTTTTTTTTTTATTTACTCTGTGTGGGGGAGTAAATGTGATTTAGATTATGCAAGGCTCTCACCTTTTTTTCAGTTTGTTTTATCCAAAGTGACCCTTTGCTAAATTGACCGAGAGGATAGTTGAGTGTTTCTCTCAGCGGGTAGTTAAAACAGAAGCTGTTTGGGTTTGTGCCCTGCGGTGACTGTGCCCAGGGGGAGGTAAACCTCTCTGCTGGCATCCCCAAGGCTTTTGCAGATGCTGCCTGCAGCCCACTGGTGGGTCTACTCGCATCCCACCCTAGGCTTTGGTGGGACAGCGGGTGAAGATGCTGTGGGGTGTCCCTCAGGGGGGCCGTGCTGCTGGGCGGCCATAGGAGGGAGCATGGGAGGGGACACACTTGCAGCTTCTGCCTTCGCCTTCATCCCCTAGGGAGGGCATCGCTTTTCTTGTCGTTGAAGGGCATTTGCCCAGTACCCGCTACTGTTATACCCAGGTACCTGGTGGACATGTCTAAGCTTTTCCCCACAGGCAGGGGAGCAGAAAAGCAGCAGGACTTGGCCAGAGGCGCTCGGTGACTCTGAAGCAGAGCCCTTGCCTTAATCGCTCTTCTCAGGTATGCGTGTGCATCGCCAAGCTTGCGAGCAGCACGGAGCCCTCAGTAAGCGCAGCACACCCGCGTGTTGCCTTTGCTCGCTCTTGCCTGTGTGTGGGATAGCACACACGTGCGTATGGTGCTCTTATGGCATGGGGTGTACTCTTGGGGCATCACTGTTAGCCACAGTTTGGCCCCATGGCATCGACACTCCCTCTGTGCATCTGGAGCTCTCTATCCCGACCTCAGTTCTAATCAGGAGAGCAGTGAACTGGGAAATCAGTCTGGAGCCCACAGCTGGGTGCGTGTAGGTGTGCAGGGGGGCTGCCTGCCTAGCCACAGGTGAACCAGAAATGCACAGATTCTTCCTGGCATTCTGCTCTGTGTCAGTCTGACACTGACCTCCTATCCCTCTGTCCTGGTTTGAGGTAAACCAGGACCAATTTTGTTCAGTAACTTTGCTTCTTAGCTGGGCCTCTTCTAACTACTGAAATTAACAGCATATTGTGCAGACAGTGTTCCCTGTCAGTGTTCTCTGAGTGATGAGACCTATGTTTATAGCTGATGCCCAGGCATGGTGTGCAGAGAGGCTCTTGCTTATACTTATTGCTATAACACCCAAGGGCAGATAACTTTGTTATTTGCCCCGTTGGAGGGTGGGAAGCAGAAAAGCGAAGAGGGGTCGCACCTGCGGGGAGGAGCGGACAGGACAGGTGACCCAAAGCTGACCAACAGGGTATTCCATCCCATCTGCCTCACGCTCGGTATAAAAGCTGAGGGATCAAAGGGTCAGCCCTCTCTTGCTTCAGTGGCCGACGTCTGAGGAGGACTTTCTCTGTTTGTCTGCCTTTGGTCCCAATCCTGAATGCAGATCCGGAATCCAGTTCCCGTCCGTCACTGAGTCCAGCCTGGGACTGCCCCAGTGCCAGCCGGTGTCGGGATCATCATCCTGGGAGTTCGATATGGTTTTGTCTATATTCCATTATTTCCTTTTATTTTATTATCACTATTTCATTAAAGTAGTTTAGTTCCTTCTAAACTCATAACTCTCTTTTTCTCTCCTCTGCCTCTCTCTTTGAAGAGGGGTAGAGGGGAGCATCTGTCGGTCCCATCTGGGGTGCCCCATGTCCCCAGTAGCCAATTCGGCCTCAACCACGACACCCTCAAAGACCTCATTCATCCTTACTTACAGGTGGGTCCCTACCTTTGGCTTTTAGTAGAGCTCAGTGACTGTGCCACATACTTCTTCTGTGACAGGAACAAACAAAGTATTCATCTAGGTCCTGGCATCAGACTGGAGTTTGAGGGACGTGTATTAAATTTGGAGTTAAAGTTAAAGTTTAATCCAAAATACATGGATTTGAACGTGCAAGGTGTACAGGATTCTTCACCAGCTGTGCTGAAGCATGGATTAATTTTATCCTTGCAACACACTAGGAGAGAGTCAACACCTGATCTCCCTGAAAGTCACCATACGTCCTGGATAGTTTCCTTCATTTCTAGAAGGAAGGGTTTTGGCGAACACGGTGCTGCTGCAGCTGGGAACAGGGCTTAAAATAACACCAAGGCTCCGGCTCAGATTGGTAGCCTCTGGCAGCTGCACTGTGGATTGCCAGGAAGAAACTGTTTGCGTCCTCAAACTGTAGGGGATGTTCCTACCGGTGCAGAAATATTAATTGCTAAATGCTTTGTGCCATGACAGGCTGGTAAGGAGGTGGATTTACTGTAAAAAGGCAACCCGGGGTATAGACAGCAAGTTTGCGCTGCTGTGAGGCCGGATGACTCAGGCTGTGATGGTCTATGTCCTGCTCAAGAACCTGAAGGATGAAATTTGCTGCAATGACTGTTTCATTTCAGCACTTTAACGCCGGAGAAAATTTACCACATCTGCGTCTCAGTGCTGTGCTGTGTCAGTGAGAGGCAAAAAATAAAACAGTTTCTTTTATTGCATGGGCATTAGACAATGTGGCGAAGAAGCCTTGCCCAGCCAGGTCGTTGGGCATAATTCGCTTCAGGTCATGCGATAACCAGCAGCCGCTCTTAGGCACCAAGCACTGGGTGCCTAGCTGCTGTATAGATTTTGGTTTCCCCTAGTCAGCCACAATGCAGAAGCCATTACCCCACTGAAGATGTGTTGTAGACCTGAAGGATGTTTCATCTGGGGCGTTGCACAGACCTGCTCCCACACATGCAATGGCTGGGTAACCCTGTGTTTAGTGGGTTCCTTCCCTCCCTGTAAGAAAAGGGCTCCTGCTCCATCCCAGAAGGGTTATGAGGACAGAAACTTCTCTGTGGGAGCAGAGGACATCTGGTCTGAAGCCTTTCCCTTTGCTGGTAGGTGTGATGGCGGTGGTGGGTTTTAACTACAGCTAATTACGTGCTCTTTTCACTGCTAGTTGCCACGCTTCTGGGCAGAACTGAAGGACACTGCCCGGACAGGCTGAAGGCATCTATCCCAGGGCTGAAAGCTCCTTATCTCCAGGACTGTGCAGCAGCTCTGAACAGCAGCAGAAAGTGGATGTGACTACCATAGTGCCCATCTTGCATAACCTTTCTGGAGCATGTATTGGAAGACCCTGGGAACACGTGTATTTTCTTTCCCGTTTTAAGTTTTTAGCTATATTCGTTGCCCCAGTCCCTCATCTTCCAGAGTACTCGGCCTTTATTTAAAAATAGATTAATGGTTTCTTGCATGGTTAGCCAAGAAGCAGCCTCTGATGTGGCTCACTTGATGCCAGTCCAGTGCAGATGAAGGGCAAGTGGGAAAAACCGCACAAGCAGGTGATGAGTCACGGAGGGGCCCCACGGGTGTCACAACTCCCTTTCCATTCAACACCCCTTGTCACTCATCCGAGACGGCTGCCGAAAGGGCAGGGCTGCTCCCAGGGCATTGTGCCAGACAGGGGTCTCGCGGCGGACCTGGGCAGTTCGCTGGTCCTCAGCCTGGACACAGCACCGGGTGAGGGAGCAGCTCGGGCTTTTCGAAGGGTCACACAGCTGCAGACGGGCCAGTGAGGGCTGGGAACAGGAGTCGAGGCTTAAACATGCCTGTGTCCCTGATGTCTCTGGCTGGTGGGGGAGACTTGCCGATTGTTTTCCTGTCAGAATTGACATGCCTCTTTGGCAGCTGAAAGATAAAAGGGCTTCTGTGGGTAGAAAGGAAAACACCCAGAGCTCCCATCTGGGTTTCTGCAGCCTGAGCCGCGCTGGAGCAGGGCTCCACAGAGAAGAGACGGGGCTATAAAGGATGTGTGGGAGGAACTGGCCGGGATCCAGCCCGTGTCCCCCCGGGCAGGGTGGGGAGCTGCGGGTGGCTTCTCCGTCCCTGCACCTCGCTGCCCTCTCGTCATCCGGCATGCGGCTCCTGCGGAAGCTGCAGTTCACCGGGGGCTTGAACTGTGCAGCAGGCATTCAGCGACTTGCCAGCATGAACCTACTGCCTCCAAAAGCTGTGAAACACCGGCTTTCTCAGGCGCCAACGGGCTTTCGGTGTTCCCTGTTCGCACATCCAAAGCAGCCTTATGCATAGGGCAAGAGTGAGCGGTCAGACAAAAGGATGCCTGCATGTCCCAGCCTGGTGACTGGCCACCATGAAATCCTATGTCCCGTTGCTAACTCTGGGAGTGACGAGCTCCCCACGTGCTCCCTATATACCTCCCTGTCCTCCTCTTGCTTCCATGTGTACCCATTTAGTTTCCTCATTCCCACCTTCTGCAGTGCATTTCCAGAGCCTCATCCACTTGCACTCAGTTTTGCGGCTTATGTGGCCATGCCTTTTTCTGTATTTTCTAGCGGCTGAGATACTAATTGGGGTGGATCACATCTATTTCCAGCTGAGCTGACTTTCTGTATTTATAGGCGCCAATCACAGGCTGGCAACTAGGTACGAAATAATAACCAAGGTGAACGTATGACCGTCACAGAACCAGGCTTTGTTCTTGCAGCTGCTCACATTTGATTCTGTAATGGCTTTTCCTTCCTGATTTTTATTCTTCTGTTTCTCTCTATCAAGGCTCAGACTTTTGTCAGTGTTGTCCCAGGCACAGGCACAGGCTACGGCTTGTGCTGGTTTTGTCTGGCAGCGAGCATCAGGATTCAAATGCAAAATTATGTGCAAATTACGTGCTTCCAGCCCCCCCAAATGCATTCCTGGCCCTTCTGGTTAACTGTGAGTTGTTCACTGGCTAATTTACCTCAGTGAGCTGTCAGTTGTGTTTTGCCCACTCTTATACCTCTTTGAGGTGGTTAAAGACATAACATGTCTCCAAACTGAGAACGTGCTTTCTCTAGATCGAAGGAGAGAGCCAGGTAAGTGCAGACGGCCGAAACGCGTTGCATTCCTCCATGGAAGGGAACTGGACACACACATCTACGTGAGGACGGCGTCTCTGACTCAGCAAGGCCGGGCAGCGCATCGCCGTTCTCCTCCTCTTCCTTGGGTGCAGGAGCTGGCAGAGGCAAAGCAGAGCCACGTGCTGAAGGACGAGCGATAACTGGCACGTGCTGCGGGCAGGGAGGCTGAGAGACAGCAGCGAAGTGACTCTGGCAGTGAGGGGATGAAGCCGTCACCTCCTTCCCAGCCGTGTGGCCCGAGGATCAGGAACACCTGGCAACTCTGCAGAATAGTTGTGGGGCGGGCATGTCTACGTGCTTATTTCCTTTACTTTAAATATGGGGTGGGGAATCTGGTCATCACCTTGCTATCCTTCCTGTTAGAATCGCTTTCCTAACATCCACTACAGATGTCTCTGGCTGCAATTTAAACAAGTGCACATAACAACCAAAAGGGAGGAAAAACTCCGAAGAAGAAAAATTTGAGGATGGAGGGTGGGAGAAGGAAACGGGGAGAATCAGCATTTTGGGATGGAAGTGGTGTAATTACAGGGCATAGGAAGTCCAGACCAACTCTTTGATGTGTGCACTTAGCACCTCAAATCCAGGACCTTTGCAGACACTGATATTCCAAACAAGCCTCTTCCATGCGTCGTTCTACAGTACAGAAACCGAGGCAAAGGGAGGTTAAAAAATCTTTCCCAAGGTGCAAGCTCTAAGCAGGATGGAAAGTAGAGTCTGGGAGTCCAGCCTCTTAATTCCCTTTTCTGGCCACAGCTCTCTTCTTCGATTTTCTACAAGTGTTTTTCGCTTGAGGTATACATTAGCTTGTTCTCTTGGACAATTACGTTCAGTTGTTAGCAAGGATAATGACATTAAAACAAAATGGCTGGATATCTCTAGAGATCTGCAGGGAAGCCCAGGATGCTCCAGTAAGAGCAGCACTACCAGGAAAGTGATGGATGCTGTAGCTAGGTACTGAGTAATGTAGCACAAGAACCAGCCTTTTAACAGCCCATTAAGAAGAAAAATGACATACAGAAGTTAAGGCTATTTTTGGTTTTCGATAATTGTTTCCTAAGAAAATGTTGCATTCTACCCAGAGGATCAGTCAAATGTTTTGTTGTGAGTTTCGTGGGCTTTAGCTAATAAAAGGGAAGTTACTGACCGGTGCGTGAGTGCAGAATGATAAAGCACTTCTCTGGGTCAAAGCTTAAAATATCCAGGGAGTGTCAGAATCCCTCAGCGATGCTTTATGTTACACGTAGCATCTCTGAACCAGAGTGCTGAGCCCACGTAATCTGAGCTGTGGGTTCCCTTGTGCATGCCACCGGAGACGATCTCTGCGCAGTTTTTACTGTCCCCTGCCCCGTGTTGGGGGTGGCAGGGTCTCTTTGCCCTTTGGAGAAGTGCATTGGGCCTCCTGAGCCCACCAGATCCGGGGATTCAGCTGGGTGCTGGTAACCTCTGGCAGATGGTGGTTATCTGCCACACAATCTGGTGGGCAGGGCGAGCAACCCATCCTTAACATCCGTGAGTCCTGAGGGGACCCAAATTATTTTGGGATCAGAGCACGTGTGGTCTTTGCTTCTTCTAGTTTTCACTGTACGTGCCAATACTTTTTAATCCTTGTTCTCACACACTTTGGTCATATAAAAATAACAATCTTAATGCCAGGTGCTCTTCTTCCCATTTTGCCCTTTATTTTGCTCGCGTTTCAGGGGGACAATCCTCAGCAAGGATTCCTTCCTCTACAGGAGGTGCCTCTGGAAAAGTCAGTATTGGTACCTTTGCATCAGCGTGTCTGTGCAAATGGGAGGCGGGGGGGTTGCTATAAGATGTATGGAGGAAGGATATAGATGGGTCTGAAGCTTTGCTGGGGAAGAACCATAATTTTTCCTGTTAGCTCCCTCCAGGAGGCCACCTATATGCCTTTCCTCCTCTTCCTACTACAGTTTGGCCATTTGCCTGATGTTCCTGACCTGGGAAGACTGGACACGTCTGGGCTTAACGTGTCCTTTTTGGGGCAGGTCCTAGTCCTTCAGTGTATGTACCGGTACTTCTTACAGTAGCATGTTATGCACTTCAGTGCTGATATCCTGGGGTCAATGCTCAGAACCCCTTCCGAATAAGCAACACTTTAGATAAATTAAGTGGAACTAATGAGATTGGATATACCGGGAGGTAGAGAGCTATCTAGCTGGGCATCTCAAACGCAGATTGCAAATATAGGCTGGGCACATATTTTAATTAAGAGCATCTTCCTTCCTCAGGATTTCATGCAGCTGTAATCAGACCTGCATAAAGGACAAAGCTGGGTAACACCAGCATTTGAGGGGAGAGGAAAAGTATGCAGATAGGACATCTAAGAGCTGCAGAAAAGATAAGAAATCAATAACGTGAGGTTTAGTGAAATAAATATAGCGTGACTGAATGTTTTCACTCCATACAATATTTACTGCTTGCAGTAATTTGTCCCAGATACAGGCCATGATGTGTAGTTATTCGCAGCCATTTGGGGATGCAGTTTCTATGAAAGATGCCATCCTAAATAAAGCTGTATTGATTCAAAGGAAAGAAATAAGCTTTACAGACGTGAAAGGAGCAGGGAAATGCTGGTTGAGAAGCAGAACCCCAGAAAAGGATCTGAGGCTGGAAATAGAGTTGCCTCTGGATTAATATCAAATGCTAATATAAAAGCAAAAATGGCAAAATGCCATTGGGTGGAGAAAGGGGCAGGGCTGTCCTCATAACCTGGGGAAGAAAAGTCCTGCTCAGCTCTACAGCTCAACATCACTTAGGGCCCAGCAAAGCAGCTGAAGGAGGTGAATGATTCAGGACAGATGGACTTAAGTGGCAAGCTGGAATTGTAAGCTAGTGTGTCCTCCACTGAAGGGCAAGCGAGTGAGGGGACAGGAGCCCGGGGGACAAAAGGTGCTTTTGCCTCTGCACATAGTATATCCTGGAACCATCCTTACCCTAGAAGCTGGTCTGTGATGCTTTTCTGCACATTGGAGATGGGCTTTATTTCATGAAGTACCAGGTGTTCCTAACAGCTACTCTGTGCTGATTTCTGAGTCTTGATCACATTTAATACCTCCCTGATTGGTGTTATGGGGTGAATATACCCTTCTTGTACCCAGTCTTTTTGCTGTTCTAGCTCCAGCTGGGGACGAGGGGAGGAAAATACCTTCTGACCTCCCCTAACAGGTAGATGGTAGATGCTAGATAACATCCTCTCCTATAGAAAAGAAAGAGAGAGGCAAGTCAAACCCTGGCACAACTTTAAGTTAAAGCAGGGGAGAGAATTATCTCACCTTGAATGGCAAGGGGAGGAAGAGATCCCCTATTTTCCTGGGCATGTCCTTCTCTCCCCATGTCCTTGCCCTCTCTCACCTATGCGCCTTCAACAAAGACAGATGATATTCTGGGCATCGCTCCAACAAACAACCTCCGGCTCATACCAAAGAACAACAAAATGTAAAAGGTTTGGTGCTCCAGCCATATTGCCTTGGGGTAGACCTGAGGGTGGAGTGGGAATAGCTGAGCTGGTGAAAAACGGCTGAGGAGAGCCGTGCGTCTCTGAGATGCAGAGCAGGGGCCATGCGAGGTGTCGTTGGGTCCTCCAGGTCAAGAGGAAAATTGATGAACTTAATCTACATGATGGGAAGTCAGATGTAGAACTAAAATCAGCTTAAGTGAGGGAGGAAATAGCCAAGGGAAGTCTGGCATAGCTGTGCACTATGCTTCCTTCAGAGGCCAGGACTCAACAGTCTCCTGTTGCAGATGGGATAAGGCTGAGAGAAATATAAAATTCCTCTACAGCATGTATGTGCCTGTGCATTCACATCCTCTCCCACATCTGCACCCAAGCATGTGTGTGTTGGGTAGGCATCCACACCCAGCACAGAACAGCACGTTTGTGTGTCCAAGAGGGATTTATAGCTGGTGCCCCAGCAGCCACTAGAGAACAACCCAGAACAACTGTGGTACACTTCTGGGCATCACGAAATCGTGAATTAAAACCAAACAAAAATTCTCTCCTCACTCCTAATGGTATTAGCACTCCTAGTAACACTTACTTATCATAGAATACAATTCTAAAAAAGGCGGTTTGCATTTGCTGAGTTTTCTACACTTCTAGGGAATATCTGTTTTCAGGCTGTGAGACTTGATTTAGATTAAATGTGATGACAAATGAAAAAAATAGAAGTAAAGCATTTAGCTGCTTTCTGGATCATGCTGCAGTAGTTAGCTTTCATACAATGGTGGGTCCTCCTACAGCTAAAAAGGTGCAGTGCAAAGACAATACAAGCTAAGATGAACTCACCACATCTCCCCCACCCCTGTTAAGTCAGTAGGGTTCAGACTGAACTCTGGAAGTCAAAAATGCCATCTATTTTTGTACTTGATTGTGGATAGAGCATGAAATCTGGGGAGGAGGCTACAAACCTGACAGAAAGCCCAAGTAAGAAATACTCCGACAGTGGAAGCAGAGCTTGAAGACTTACGCCTTAGGAAGGGAAGGGCTGTGGCACTGTAGGCAAAACCTGCGAGGGGACCAAAACATTTCTGTATGAACGAGGGGTGCTCTGAGAAGGAACTTGTCAGGCTTTCTGCCCTCGAGGCTGTGGGCTGCAGCATTTCAGTAAGCACTGCCAAGCTATGATCAAACATATTCTTTTTATTGCAACAGATGACAAGACAGTTTTTCAGCAGACATTCAATTATTGTACGAAATAGATGGTTGAGCATAAGGCGAAAGTTCTCTTTTTAGATAAAGCTGCTCTTCACTTGCGACTCCTGTAATTAGAAAATGTATTTGTAGCTGCTGGATACTCCTGCCTCTGCAAGCTTTTTGGATCTACATCAGAATTTCAAAGGTACAGGCTTCTTAAAATATCTTTGAGATCACTGGACTCGAGTGTCAGACTAAAGTATGTAACATACTGCAGTGTAGGTAAATAATAAATAGCACCTTTCCAACACTGTCACCTTCTTAATAGGAACAGTAAAAAAAAATGGTGTTCCTTTTCTGCTAAATTTGTCATCTGTCAGTGACTGCCATGTGAAATCCAGCAGTTATACAAGGAGTGAGAATTTACACTCCCACCATCCCTTCCTCCTTGTCCTCTGCCTCCCTGGCAGTCACCGCCAGCTTGCCCGTTGGTCCTGGGAGGGTGCCACCAGCCTGGGGGGACACCTCTCAAAGGCCAGAGCTTGCTGAGGCAGAGCAGTACACCCGCTGCTGCTCTCCGCCACTTTGGCACAGGCTATGGGCTTGACACGCTTTCAGCCTTCTCTTAAAATTTGGCCGTAGCTCTTCCTGCCATGCTGAAGTTGTCTTCGATTCAGAGAGCCATGGTGCCGTCCTTTGAAGGCCACGCTGGGATTGCCTGCCTGCACTGTTCCAAGTGCTAACCCACCTCTGCCCTGGAAGAAGGCTCCTTACTGTTAGAAAATGAAAGGACCCCTTCTTGGTCGTTTGGTTTTGTGCACCTTCCTTTCCTCACATATGTGTGTGGAAGACAGGGGATGGCCAAAACCTCCAGGTCCCAAATAATGTTCCATTAGCTTCTCTGCAAACCTGCCAAGGGGATGGCAAACCCACGACTAAGTGCAAGTGGGGATCAGGATGAAGAAGTCCAATGGCAGTGCTGATCAAGGTAGATCAATATTGATCCAAGAAAGCAAGCCATCTGCAAGCTTCCTCTGTTAAATAGTGAGGTGTTTTAAGTAAAAGTCTCCAAAAAGAAGTACATGAAAGGAAACTAATGTGAAATATTTCCAGTGATGGAAAGATACAGAGGTTCTTGAAATCCCTCTATTGTTTGTGGGATTCAGCGGTAGAAATGAGTATAGAGTTTGCATGGAATTGGATTAGCTGTTTAAGGTATCTCCTGCAAGCCAAATCAGTAGTTATCCTGCAAGTATATGTCTATATGTGTGTGTGTGTGCCTATCCTGGAATATACTGGGAATTTCTGAGACATTAACAAAAAAATTCTCACTGCAAAGTCACTGTTTATGTTCAACCTGAAATATTTTGCTCACTGCTGGTAGAGCCAACTCATGTTGAGTCGCCAGTTCTCCAACCTCTACACCATGTCAGCATGGTTTCAGTAGTGCCACAATGCAGATATAAAACCATCCATCTCATCTGCAGCCACCATGAAAGACAGATCGGGGAGTTACGGCTTCAAGTGTCAAGGAGATGAAACTATCTCAGTGTTTCCTGAGGGGGCATTACAGGCAATGGTGTGATAAGTCAATTTTCTGTTCTCTCAAAGGTGACTGTAAAAATGGCATCAGAGGGTTTCTGGTTTATTCTTTCCCAGTGTCACTCCCCAGTTAGATGTGTTCAGCCTGCAAGTAAACACTGCTTTGTATCTCACTAGCAGGAAGGCACCTTGGAAGGTGAAAACTTGTTCCATCTGTTTCTGACTGTTACCAGCAATTCAATTTCTACTGTTAATGCTTAAGTGACCAGATTACGGAGCTAAATCAGGGCATTGAAAAGCTAAGAGCTGGTTTGCTGCATTGCTGAGTCTACCTCTGTTTATTGGTGCCATATTAATTCTTCCAGGCAGAATTTCATGGAGCGTCGTTTGGATTCTTTCCCACTTAAATACATATACGGTAAGAGTAAATGAATGGATTTTCATCCTGCGGAGCAAACCCATGCCTGCTGAAGAGCCTTTTCTTTCTCTGATGTCTAATCCTTTCCTTTGGCAAAGTAAATAATGAGACACTTCTACAGATCTGATTAAGCTCTGAGTCCCTTTGTAAATGACAGAAGATCAATACTATTACTAAATCCATTAAACAGTTCTTCACACTTCAGTTATGCTCTCTCTAGGATATATGAGAAAGAACAGAAGGGTATTTTGGCTATTATAAAGAAAGTGCATGATAAAGCCTCTTCTCATGTTCCACTTTCTCTCCCTGGCTCCAAGCCAACCATGTCTTCCAGGCTCCCCATCCCTTGAATCTGGCTCACAGGCCAGAATTAGCCAGAGACCCGGGATGCAGGAGGGACTTTTGTCTTTCAGCCTCTTAAGCCGGGCTCGAATCTGTTGGTAGTATCTGGAAGTTCTCGTTTCTGTTTAACTCTGATGACAAGTCAGCTGCAGTAGGTCTCAGTTTCTGATTTAGTTTTTGGTTTAGTGCCTGTTTTTTGCTGGTGCACTGAAAACTTTCACGGTCCCAGGATGAGAACCAGGGCACCGCAGCTCTGTGCACATGAAAGATAACAGAGTTTTACAGCAGGGTTTGAGGTCTCATACCCATTTTCAAGCCAGTGATTGACTATGTGTGAGGAAAAGATATAAACTTAGGGATGGGAATGGGTTTTCTGTGTGATTTGATGAAGAACAGAGACTTGGCTCTAGAGCTCCCACACCACAGGCTGGGCTCTGCGCATGCTGGTATCTTTTTCCAAACAGCTCTCTGAGGTAGGGAATCTCCTTGGCATTTTAAAAAAAACTGCCACAGAAAGCTTTGGTGTCCACAGCATGGCACGTTTGCTGGCAATGAGCAGCTCTCCCCATTCCTTCTGCCAAGAAACTGGGACAGGGCAGTACCTCCTGGTCAGCACTAGTTACTGCTTCTACACTCTTACCAGAAAGGTCAAGTACCAAAAAAGCTGGGGACATTCAATGCCCTTTCTCCACCAGAGGTGGTTCCTCCAAATCAGATAGTCCTTTCATATCTCAAAGGTTAAAGGCAAAGTGTTAGCGTAATTTGGAAAATGAAGCCTGCGACCCTGACACACATCCGTGCTTGTTGGTGGCCTGACGTCACCGCCAGCCAACCTGAGAGCTCCATCTGCATCCTGCTCCCTGCAACCACTCTGTAATTATGTCTCATTGTACAGCATTTTTGTTCAACAAGGCACTGGCTGTTTTTCACATCAAATGAATTATTCAGCAGCAGACTGTGTTCTTGTTTCTAACAACAGCAGCAACAATACTTCACGCTCATAGAATCCCTTCAGAAGTGCACTGGAAACATTATTTGCTGAATTTTTCCCTACCCAGCGATAGAAGATGGGGCTAGTTCATTGCAGTGAGAAATGAGGCTCAGCACAGCTCTCTGACATGGGCCAAGTAAAACAGAGAGCACTGCAGAACTAGGAGAGAAGTCCAGCTTCTACTGCTCTACGCAAATTTTCTCCCTCTCTGAGCTACTTTTCAGCAATGTAGCCACATGCCAGATCCTCAGCTACTTTAATCAGCATTATTTCCTTCAGTGCCTTGGGGAGATGCCAACGTTTGTCTGGATCCAGCCCACATTTTCAGGCTAAATTCCTATGGATTTCCCATGGACACTTAACATTTTTTCAGATGTCTTCAGCTCACTGCTGCCATCAAGAGTGGTGAGTGTTTGGTTTATTTCCTCTCTGGGCAGAAGCTGAACCCCACCAAGGTGGGTTATGAGGACAGGCTGAGTTTGTACGTGCAAAACATTATCCAGTGAAGGTGGACGCTGCATGTTTGTGCCTGGCCACTTCACCTGCACTTCAAAGGTACACTTGGAACCCGTGCTTGCCTGAAGATCTCACATAGCAGCATGCATAACAGGCATTATGCCGTCACTGATAGTCTTGGAGAGTGAGGGACCTACCTACTCTGCAACCAACGATCTGGTCTCAGCAATTAACACCTTTTAACATGAGCAATGTTAACCTGCAATGGGTAGGGAGTTCCAGCAGCGTCCTACAGCCTGGCTCAATGTAACCAAGCAGCTACGGATCTGACTCTGCTCTTGCCACAGGTCTCCCATAGAGTATCAGATCCAATTCAAAGCTGGCTTTGCCCTGGAATTAGATGTTCAGTGATGTTAGATCACTAACATCACTTCAATGCCTTCAGAAACTTCATACTACTTGTGACTTGTGTGGAACACATTTCTTCAGTGTTCATTAAAGAAGGAAACACTGGAATGTGTGCATTCAAATCCCACGACCTACCAAACCAAGTCCTCTGTTGCACATGGTTTATCCGTTTGCGAAAGAGCAAACAGCAAGCAAATGTCTTTCTGGATGACACTGAGCTGCTCAAGACCTGTGACTACAGGATAAAACGCTATGAAGAAGAGTGTCCAAAGCACAATCTTCACTGGAATCTGGACATAGATTAACAATTTCCTCTTTTTTTTCTTTTTTTTTCATTTCTGTTGAGCATCTTCTGGTTTTCTGTTGATGGTCAGGTGCATGAGCTGTTAAAAACCAAGACACCCAGGACAGCTGGGGATCCAAACCTGTGGGTTGCGTTGCCAATGACCTCTGCTTAGAAAGTCTTGAAAGAAACATCTTCTCTTCTGTCTGACTGGGGGATGCTGGGGAAAAAACTTGCAGGGTGTGGTGAACAACACACTAGCTATTGATATTTGTGCCATTGTTCTTGAATGCTTCCATCTTGCTCAGGCATTATTAATCCTACTTGTTTTGGATGACCTGAATATGCCTGATTCTGCAAGGTAATCTAAAAGAGCAGAAGAAGCTGCTTTGCCTGGCAAAAGAAAAGTGTGAGTGATGCTCCCAACAGACTGTGAAACCACTGCAGATCTTGTGCAGCTGTAGAACTTGTTAGAAATACCACAAAAGTGGAACAGGTATATTGATTTCCCCCCACCCAAAACCTGATACTTTATGCTGAGTCTTACTTTTACTTTGTCTTAAAATTGCCCACACGTATCCTTTTAAAAACAGAGAGATGCAGATCTGTTCTTTCTGTGGAAAAAGAATTGTAGTTCCTGATCTCCTGGAATCTAATCGTTTCTCAATCAAATCGGATGCAACTCAGTAAGGAGTGTTGGCTGCACAGATACAAAAAGACCTGATGGCGGCACAGCAGAAGAAAAACTGGGGTGAGTCAAAGCAGTCTGGGGCGAGACTTGAACATGAGTCAACGATGTCTTGCTAGTGCAAAGAATATGTCAGTATGCCTATCATATATATCACTTCTGAAATAATGATTCTGCTTTACCTTGTGCTGGAAGGCCACACCTGGAGAACTGTCCTGCTTTCAGCACTGCACTCCAATAAAGATGTAAAACCATCTGGAAGAAATCCAGAGGAGACTGAGGAGAACAAGCAAGGAGCCAGAAAACTTGCTGAGTTGCAGAAATGTTGGTGGAAGCTGAAAGATTAGAGTCCTAGAGAAGAACCTTTCACAAAGATCGGGCATTGCTGCAAAGCAAGAGAATAATTTTTTTGGTCATATCTACTGTAGCTGAAACAAGGAGTAATTGGTTTAAATCACTGCAAAGGAGACAGTTTAAGCTTTAGTTAAAAGTCTCGTAATGTTCCATCTATGAAGGCAGTGGTATTCTGTCACAGGAGACTTTTAAGAGCAGGTTAGATAAACATCTCTCAGAAGCAGTTTAACTCAATCTGACCTAATTGCCTTAAGGCAATGGGGTGACGTAGATGCTCTCTTGAGGATCTTTTCCAGTCCTGTTTTCAGAATACTTCCTCAGATTCATGATGTGAGATGACATGACATGACTTGGTTTGCTCATCGTGAACAGAGCTGTGAAGTCCCTGCAGGGAATCGGTATTTGTACTGGTGATGAATGGAAAGGAGAGATCCAATCTTTTATTAGGCAGCCATCTTTCATTAGTTACCTGAGTCCACCTGACTTTGGATCACAGAGATGTAAACATTTGGGATCCCTAGAGTTCCACATCAGTCTCTAGACTAATAACAGGTCGAGTGGGAAATGGCTGACCCAGAACACTGAAAATACGAGAGATGTCTCTCAACAACAGCATGTGTCTTAGGAGAAGATGCATTGCTTGAGAAGAAAAGTGGAGCTCTTTCTATAATGGGTACCTGTACTAATGATGCTGTGGGATTCCTCATTCTTCTGTTGATTTGATTTTTGACTGTATGCTATAAATTATAGGATTTTCCGAACTCACAGTGTTGTATTCCCAGCCACCGATCTGAGAGTCAAGCTGTGCAGTTACCTGTAACCTGCAGGTTCAGACCCTATTCCTGCGTACAGTTTTTCATTGTCTTCTCTCATTTGGAAATAACTTTCCAAAAGTCAATCAAATCTCCCAGGCTGACAGCCTTAAGTCTGCTGAACAGCAAGCTGAGCTTAAGTTTGGGGTGCTGCTGTGACGTGTCGGTTTGGTGATGTTCAAGGCAGGCTTTTCTCTTGCTCAGCCCTTCCATTTTGCTGGGCCACTGACTAGGTAACTTTTTCTGTGCTTATATGAAAGCCCAGGCTTGTGTGATACATCAGCAGGCAGCATTGCCTGCCACAAACATGAAGAAGTGATGAGCTGAGCCCCTCTGAATCATGAGAGCTCGAAAAAACTCATGGACTTTTACAGTTTGCCTGTTGATATCTGAAGTCCTTACTACTCAGGTTTTTAAAAGGTGTCTAGAAACAGGGACCTACCTCTACCTCAGGATGACACTGCAGTCCCAGCACCAAAGACTGGGAAAGTCAAAACCCGTGAGTTGTTAGCAATGGGGGTGCGCCACTCAGAGGTCAGCCCTGGCTTCACGAGCCACCCCCACAGCTTGCGGAGCCAATGTGAGAGCCTGGCCTCTGGACCACAAATGGGTCACGCATCTGTTCTGTGTGGCTGATGCCAAGACCTGGCTTTTCGTGAGCGTCCTGGCTCAGCCCCCATATCTCGCTCAGCCAGAGGCCATCTAAAAAACCCTATGAAAGGCCTTGCATCTTGGCTTGCTAAGCTTATTTCAGGGAATGGGCTTATGTGCTCTTCCTGAGTCATTGCTCAGAGCTTGCCAATAGGCAGCAGAGCCTCAGAGATAACCTACTGAATTCAGCAAGCTGTTGGTTGGATCTAATTCAGCCCCAGCAAGATGCAGGAGACCAGCTCTGAGTGAAGGAATATGCCGTTTGCATGTGGCCATTTTTCTAACCAAAGGTTTGTAGGAGGTAATATGAAACAGCTGGGTTTTATCTGATGCCAAAAGATTTGCTGTAACCCAGTTATTGCTGCTGTGTGAAGTGGAGAAAGTCTGCAGAGTCTGTAGCTGTATCACCAGCTCTTTTCAGGGAGCTGATACCGCAGTCCATCCAGCCCGTGACTTTCCCCTGAGGCCGTTCCAGGCCATACTAAGCTGCTTTCTTTGGGCTGCCATCACGAAATGAGAATAACACTGGCAGCCAGGCTGGCTGCAAACCATCCGTTGTTGGTTAAGAAAGTGAAAATCCTTGTGTTCCCAACTGTAAATCCCCCAGCTGTCTTTGCTAAGCAGAATCATAGAAACGCTTAGTCCATCTGTTTCATTCTGTGTAATCTGAATATGTACTTTTTTTTCCCTAGTGGCCATTAAAATACATTTTAATTGTGGTATCAAATGCTCAGCAACAGTTTCTGTCTGGAACAGGAGTTAAAGATTCTGCTGCAGGAGAGGAACAAGGTGGGACTGCATCTGAGTTTGAATCACTGCTGAAGCAGAGACATTGACAGCAAAAATCCCCCCCCTCAAACTGGAACAGCAGCCTACTTTATGGACAACTTTAGCAGAAGGGCTGGAATCTGAAGTGATCAAGAAAATCAAACTCCCTTATCAGCCTTGGAAAAAAGCTCTCATTTGCTTCGTTTCAGGTCTCAAAAAAAGTCTGTCCCCAAAAGACACAAGGAAGATGGGTTGCCACTTCCAGGTAATACAGGTCTTAAAACGATGACCCTATGCATGTTGTCCCCTTTCCCCCCACACCAATGCTGCTGTCATGTATTGAAAAATACATTAAGGCAAGGCAGTTGATCTGTCTCTTGGTTCTCTATATGGAAAGCAATACAAAGGCAAAAGAAAGCAATCAGCATTTAAAGGTCCAGCAGACAGCCACAGCTTGAAGTTTCTTCCTTGTGTCCTCAGGAAAATATCAGTCTCACTCTTCCTCCTTCCATCTCCAGGGTCAGAGCTATGATAGGGTCTGGTCACACAGATGCCCAAGTCCTACTTGGCACTTAGTCCTACTTGTGTGACAGAATGGGAACGGGAATGGGAATACTTGCTACCAGCTCCGGCTTTTAATTCTTCTACCATGTACCATTTCTCTATTTCCTCTTTCTCTTTTGTTTTGCTCTATGTTGTGGCTCCCATTCCAAAAAATCAGAGGTCCTGCCAGGCCCATCAGACTTTCAGCTATGGATATCTGTGTCTCTTTCTCCCCTGTTCCTTTTTCCACCCAAACTCTCCTTTGAGATACTCTCATACTCCTTTATCATCCAAACAGGATCCCATGCTGAGAATTAGATCTGCGTTGATTGATTTGTCATGAGACTTTTCACTCGAGCTGTTTTTCACATTCAGCGAAGGTCTCACTTCCCTTTGGATACCTTCTTCCTCCCCTCCCTCCACAGGGAGTGTGTGTAAGCAGTGGCGTTCACTGCAGATTCATGGCCAGATGAAAGCCTGCAGAACTGGGAACTCATAAAAGCAGTAATTGGTAACCAAACATTTGCCCTGCTCTCATTTCAAGTGAGTCGAGTCGTGAGTAAAAAGGTGTCAGGACTGGTTGCGCTAGAGCAGGTTCTCCTGCGGGATGGACTGGACAGCAGGATAAGGTCTGGTCCAGCTCTGCCTTGTACATTTGTGCCCTCAGGGCTGCACCCCACATGCACCCGCACGCACACTCACACACGCATAGACCAAGGAATGCCTCCCTAAATGCTGCAAACGAAGTCACTGGTTGAGATGATTTAATATTATATCTAGCTTCTGTTACTAGTAACCATGTCTTTTTCCTTTCCTTTCAAAGTGTTTTGTTGTGTTTTTGTTTTGTTTTGTTTTGTTTTTCTTGGCAGAGTTCTTTATACAAAGCTTTTCTGTCTTCTTCAGTTCTCATATTTTGCATTTTGGATGTCAGTATTTCACAGTAGTTAACACCAAACCTTTACAGTACCGAGGTAAGCTGGGGTCTAATACAGAAAACGTACAGTTTCATATGAATCACAGTTTTGATTTGTAGCTCTGACAATAGACAAGAGAACATATGCTCATATGCTTCTGTTAGCTCAGCTCTGGGGAGAAAATAGTATAACAGAGAGAGTACACTGGTGATTCACCCTTCCTCTGAGCTAATCTCCCATCACCTCTGTTGGCTGTGGTGGGCAACAGGGAGCTCTCGTGAGTGCCGTGTACAACAGGAATTGGGGCACGTGTAATCACTGCAGATCTGGTGGCACTACTTGTATGAGGATCCCTGTGGGCCCCAAAGCCCCAGCCGAATTCCTCTTCTTACTCCCTAATGCCTTTGCCAGTTCCACCTGGCCACGTTACAGGTTATTTCCTCACCAGTGACAGGGAGTTGCCAGAGGTAGCTATGAGCTGGCACAGGTTCACGCTCCCCGGCAGGCAAAACAGAGTGAAGGGGAGCCCTCTGGAAGGAAACAAAAGTTGTGGAAGTTGGTTGTTGCAGAGCTGCTGCTATTTATAAAACTTGGCTGGCAATAAAGGAAAGAGAATGGCCGTGGGTAGGGCCTGTCAGCCTCTCTTGTAGAGCAGCTTTGTTCGCCACTGCCGTGGTTGAACAGTGCTGTACACAGGGCTCACAGCTACAGCCAGACCATTTTCCCCCACCGAACACAACTAGTAATTTTGCTACTTAAGAAAAAAAAACCATCCATCTGCTTGTTCGGCCCGTGTGCCTGCACTACAGTAGAGCTGTAGCGGGCAAGAAGCAGATCTGGAGCTTGTCTGAT
Organism: Pluvialis apricaria; assembly: GCA_017639485.1. Taxonomy (NCBI): domain Eukaryota; kingdom Metazoa; phylum Chordata; class Aves; order Charadriiformes; family Charadriidae; genus Pluvialis; species Pluvialis apricaria. The sequence goes on along the minus strand of CM030012.1, from coordinate 40,454,110 downwards.
GCAGGCAGCGGGGATGGCAGGAGGTCCCGGGGCAGGGAGATGCTCGGTGCCGGCTGCTGTGCCCGGCAAAGGCAGCCCCGGCACGCGCTGCTCATTGCGAAGCAGAGGCGGCAAATCCAGGAGCGAAGCCTCCTGCTCCCAGTTTGTGGTGGACGAGTCAACTTGCTAAATGGGTCCTCATGTTAGCAAGTGAAAAACGTTTGGAGGCTGTTCAGTGAATTTGCTCCTGTACAGTTGTGCTGGGAAGATGGGGGGGAAAAAAGTGTATTTTGTGTTTCTTTCCATCCTGCCTCATTCCCTCTCCTCCCCCTTGCCCTCTTATCTGCCCATGTAAAACAACAGATGCTTTCCATAGGATAATGAGTGAGCGTGAAATTAGGGTAACAAGGTAATTTCCTGGGCACTACGCAGTCTATTTATTTCCTGATTCCCCACCACAACCGCTACTGGAACCAGTTGCTGTAGGCACAGCTCTCCCGGCTGAACAGAGTTTGAGCCAGCCCCTCGCTGTGACAGAGGGAAGCAAAAGAAAGGTTTTTTTCCCCTCCCTACCTCTGTGGGGCCATTTACAACCCCTTCCACCTCACAGGCTGCTAAAGTCACGTATTGCCACAGGTGTCCTCTCATCTTCTTATCAAGTACCTATGAATTTACCTTCCTGAAATTGTAGCTGTGCGAGGAGCCAGGAGGGTGTCTTGGCTTTCCATCGCCTTCACTGAGGCAGCACGGAGGCTGCTGTTGGTGTGGTAGTACAGCCTGCAGCATGTAGTAACCGAGGAACTCCTAAGAAGATCAACTCAGAACAATCTCTGGAAACCATCTCACACCAGCTGCAGCGATACAAAGTCCTACTAACTGGTTATGCAAATCCATGTGTAGTATTAAAGAACCTGATAATTTACTGCACTGTGCCAAGCGTCCCATCTGGGTGGCACGTTGGCCCACCACCATTCCTCCTTATTTAAGTAACCCCTGCCCAAGCCTCTAAACTACTGTGCAGAGCAAGGAGGTTCACAGTAGAAACTTAGGAGGAGCATCAGCGTGCTTCAGGGTGCAGAAGGAAAGGTGAATAAACCAGCAGAGAAGAGGGGTAATGAGCAGGTCCTGTGTGAATTTGGTTTGATTTCCCCTCTGCCCAGTGCATACCCTCCCCCTTCCCTTCTCCTGCCCCTGCAAAAAGAGAAAAGGTATCATCAAGGGATGGATCATAAAGAAAACAATGCAGACAAAGCCTCCTGAGACCTCACATGAAGCATCACAAGGACATAGCTGCTCCTGGGCCTGCTGGGCTGTAGTTTGGGGAGAACATTTACACAGATAAAACTTGCAGAGAAATTCTGGGAAAGCAAAATGGAGATGCACGGCTGAGGGGGTTGCTCTGCACTCAAGATCCTCCTCTTCATCCTATGGGCTCCTGGGTTAAATAGTAGGCAAGAATAGCCAGACTTTAGCCTTCCTGTCAGTTCTGGCAACCAGTCATACCCTCTTCTTAATTTAAACAAAGTCTTCTCCACCCTGTCCAGGCCACTTTTACCAGCTGCAATGGTTAACACATATTTGGAAAAATTCTGCAGCCAGCATGTGTTTGTCTTCTCTTCACACTTTCAAAAATGATTGTGCTGGAGGAAGGAAGCCTCCCCCTCTTTTTCTCCCTCCAGCTGGAAAATCACCTCTAATCTTACTGCCCTTTTTCCTGCTGTGTATCCTGCCAATTAAAACTGGGTCTTGTTATGAACTGCAAATAATGGGGCTAAGCCTTTGGCCAGGTTTTTTTCTAGTTCAATTCTCATTCTGCCCATGAACCTGGGTTTGGCTTGTATTTTGTACCCTAGGATCAGCTCATCCCTCTCTCATTTCAACCTCAGTTCTTGCTTGCTGTCAGCTTTCCTACTTCTCTGCCTGGCATCTGCCATGCCATTTTGTTCCTGCTGTTTTCACATGCGATGGGCGAATGGGCTCACTTCCCAGGGCACTGGGGACATTTTAGCCCTGCTGGGTACCTGGAGGGGCCTGTGTTCATTCCCCTGTGTACCGCATGTGGAGGACATACACATATACCACCTGACTGAGCTAAAGCCTTGTTTGCTTGTTTTGGCTTCCAGGATGTGTATTCTCACGTTGCCATTTTACTGCTCCACAGAAAAATACCATCAACTTGTAGTGGACGTGACCACCTCCAACAGAGTGTCCTTCTCTGTCTCTCCAACTCCCTACAGAAATGGCTGGGTAATTTAGGTGAGATTGGGTGGCCTCTGCCCACACCTCCACATCTGGCTATCAAGGACAACTCACTGGAGAAGGTGTGTAACTCTATTTAACTATGGACTCTGGAGGGTCTTGTTGTATACATGGACCTGTTTCTTGCAGTCTTGATAATAGTTTCTCCCCTTTACAGCCCACGCTTATTTCATTTTTCTGTTTCCTGTTAAGGCAGTTCTTGGACAAAACCACAAGTTTCTCCCTTGAGTATTCTTAAATTCAGCAGTGGCCAGGAGATCAACTTGCCCGTGGTCTTTTATGGCCTTGCTCCTCTAGAGCTAAAAAGCCCCTTGATGTGTTGGAAGTCAAATATGCCTTCTCTTTCTTTCTGCAGAAGGCAAAGCCTTTTAGAAAGTTTTGAAAGCTCTTCGCTACTCCCCTGACACATGCAGTAGAAGTGGTGATGTGTCTGCACATCTTTCCAATTAGACTGCAAACTCTACCACGATGTTTGATACTGCAAGGCAGAGCTGGCTACTGTGGGGAGGGAGCAGTCCACAGGAGCTCTGTTGGCTTTGGTGGCACTGCTGCTGTCTTTCTCCTTGACATGTGGAGGGCCCCCACCTGGAGTTTTGTCCATGTTTTGCTTAAGCTCCGTGTCACTGTGGAAACATACAGATGATACATAGCTGGCATAACTGTCCCTGACTCTTTTGGTTTTCTCCTTGATGACTTCCTTCTTCCAGCTCCTGGTATGAGTTTGCACTGCGTGCAGGTACCCTGAGTGTCAAGCTATGTAAGGACAACCATTTTCTGCAGAAAGTAGCACCTTGTTGTGTAGCACCTGGAGGCTCTCTGAGATAATTTTCATATGCACATTCACAAACTTCCCACTCTCCCCCACACTTTGCCATGCTCCTGCAGGGAAAGAGGCTGAGAACTGAGGAGACTCTATGTTGGAGTCTGCTGTGTCCTTTTTATACTAATGTATACATGGGACTGATGCAGTGACAGTATGTCAGTGAAGCCATTGCAAGGGCTAAAATTGTTTCCAGACAAAGTGACAGTCCATGGACTTACATCTCCAGTGACTGGAAAATGTCCTTTCTCTTATATTAAGGTCATGAGTAACAAGCCTGCCTCTGCTTGCCTGAGCTTTCCTGGGGCTGAGACTGTTTGTGTAGGTGGTGTCTTCTCCTCCTACGTGACCTGCAGGATGAATCCTCATTTCACTCCTAATGAAGAGACACACGCACCTGTGGCATGAACTGTCATGAGCAATATCGAGTAGGGGGGAGTCACCTCTATTTGAAGTTGCTGCGTGCTGTGATGTATTTAGGATATGGAGGACTGCATGTGCCTGAGAACCGAAATCTTATTAGCTCTGTGTTTTATACAGTACTAGGTACACTTTACATGCACCCAAGCACACCTCTGCCTAACCTTTTTTTCTGGTCTAGTTAACAATTACCTACACAATTCCCCTCATTTGTCCTCTTTGTCTTTAACTCAATTGTTCTTCTAGCAGTAGCTGTAGCCTCATTTATTGCTTAGACATGCACAGTGGTGGGCAGAGGTGCTTGCTATTTCTGGCACAGATGTATGAACCATGGGCCATCTGAGGAAGGTGACTGTGCTGCCTCCGGGACGCAGCCCTTTCCTTCACAGTAGCTGCACACAGTGTTCCCAATTTTGAGAAGCAGCCACTTTCCACCACCCACCAGAGGAACATGAACTTGTGGTGCCATCACAGGTAATACAAGTTTCTCACAACTTATGTAGGTCCACCTTATCTCAGAGATTTATGTGCCACCTTAAGATGGTCTCTTCAACATTCCCAATGAGGGCTAGAGGTGTCCCTGAGCTAAAGAATGTGACTTCATTTTTTTCAGACAGTGATAGAGATTTGCCTTTTCTCTTGATGTTTCTCTATCAACTCTTTCAAATTTTGGCTAGAGAAAAATGTGACGAGATACCACAGCTGGAATGTGGGATGCCATAGCCAACTGTCTGCCGACACCACATCCGCTGGGACCAAAGCACGCAGCACTCGGCTGAACTTTGTTTGTTCAGCTCTCCGTGTTTCAGTTTCCATTGTTGCAGCTGAGGACCAAGTGAAGTATCTCTGGGTATACTCACTTCACACTGACCGCCATGGGATAAGATCACTCATGTACATCCTGCAACTGGGAGCGGGTCTCTATGGGCCACTGCTGGGGCAGTCACACTGGAAACCTGTTTGCGGAACTTACTGTTCCCATTACTGGCAGGTTCAGAAAAGGACCCTTGAGCCGAGGAGCCTGAGCTCTTAGAAGTGATCAGACTGCAGAAGGAGGTCTGAATAGGCCCTGGGGGAAATAGGCTCCAAAGCTGTTGGTGCTGCCCTGTTTGTCAGCACCAGGTTCTCCTACAAAAGAAAAAACAGGACACAGGAAGCACCAACACAAGGTGGGAGAGTCAAGACCTCAATCCAATGTACTAATCATACTTAGCACTGTACATCACTGTACTGTTACTTACAAACATTAACTAACACATCCTCACAACACCCCTGTGAGGTAGGGAAGTATTATTATCCCCAGTGTACAGATGGGGAAACCGAGGCACAGAGAGGCTAAGTGACTTGCCCAAGATCACACAGCAAGGCATTGGCAGAGCCAAGATAAGAATGGAGACCTCCCTTGTTCCCCACCCCATGCTGCCCGCCACTAGACAATGTTGCCTGTCTGGACCCGGGGAACCCAAGAGGTCCCTTCGAAAAGCAATGCCTGGACTTGTTGCCTATTAATAATTTTTATTTGCCTTTAATGAATTATTTCACAGTTTTTCCCTCACACTGTACACCACGCTTTCACAGTCCGTTCAGCGTTCTGTGGTAGACCACAGCCTTCTCCTCCGGCACCGGGACAGCTCTGCAGGGGGGTTCGTAGGGTGCTCTGTGCTTTCATTAAGAGGATGTTTAGAAACAGTTTTCACTGGCGTTAGACTGGGAGCATGTGAGCTCTCACTGGAGACCGATAACACACTGGAGAAGCAGGCAGAGGGAATTGATGGTAAAAAGGCCTCTGTGAAATGACCAGCGGCTCTCTTGCGTTCTTAGCTCTTCCAAGCTCCAGTGATCACTCAGAGCAGAAACTGTTTGTCTCCAACTTGCCTGGTCAGGAAGTCGTTGTTCTGGGGGTTGCTTCCCTAAGGGTAATAGGCAGTCAGCTCAGGACCAGAAAGGTCCCCCAGCATTGCCTACTCCAGGTGTGTGACACTGTTGTGGAACAAGGCCGGCTGTAGCCGTTGTGCTCTCCTGCCATGGGGAAGGGGTATTACCACAGTTGGCAAGCAGCCATATCCAGCGTCTAAGTCTCTTTTTTTTTTTTTTTTTTCCAAAACTGGGATTCAATGAAGAGCAAGGGAGAGTGGATGGATGAGGAGATGAGGATGAGGCAGAGCAAACAGGAAAATCCACCAAATGAGCTTCTAGGAAGGAAATGTTCCCCCTTGGGCACTTCAGCTGAGGCGGCTTCATTTTCACAAGGCTTCTTTCTCTCTCTGGGAACATCTGCTGAGCTTCATCTCTGTCAGCTGGATATATCGTATGACATTGGTATCTGCAGGGAAAGAGCACACACATACACGTACAGTGGTTACAACTCCCTATGGAAGACAGACACACTGCACCTTCATTCCTGGTGCATCACCTGCGGAGCAACACGGCTCCAGTGCTGCCTGCAGGAGCAGCACCAGCTGGAAGGGGCTCTGAACCAAACCATGCAGCTTTGGTTTTGGCAAACGTGGTCTGATTTGTGCTTGCCATCCCTGTTGCTCGCAATCTTGCTTCAGCTAGTTTTTACCTTTTCTCTGATTACTCTTGGTCAGCACAGTTGAATTCACACAGTTGAAACTATCCAGGTCATCCTTGCCTGTTCTTGTGGAACAGCACATCCACTGCCTTCCCTTCCCTTCCCTCAGTGCTTGCATGCAAGCCCCTAAAGGCATTTTGCGTACAGTTATGCTCTGCCTTTTCGCCCTCCTATTCCTTTTACAGCCTGTTTCACTCTTCTCACATTTTTCCATGACAAGTTGAATTGGGAAAAGCATCCTTCACATTCGTTTTGTACCATTGATTTCGTTAGATTTCATATTTGGAAATCTTTCCACCATGACACTCTATCTGCATTTTTGTTATATGCTGTATGCTGCATCCTGCCTTGTCTATCCTGTCTAACAAAGTTCCTAGGGGCAGAGAACCACTGATTCACCCCTGTAGAGAGCTGCGAGATCCCAGCACTGTGCGGGTGGTAAGCTGAGCCCTTATTTTTCCTTCCAGTATTTCAGTGCATCAACACAGCACACACAATGTGAGTTTTGTTTTACCTCCTGGCCTCAGCAATGGGGGAACCTGTTCACCCTGAAGCACAGGTTGATCTAAACATGTACGTGTCTCCACACAGACCCCGTGATTCTGCAGACATGGTCAGTCCTTTCTCAAATCACGTTGATTTACTATCATGAGGGTGACTTCCCATGCATGCGGCACCCACACAGTGGCAAAAGCCGTGTGGTATGAGAAGCAAGCAAGCAAAAAAAATAGACGCTTTCACTTATGTATTGATTGAAAAATAGTTCTTTGCTCACAGCCTTGCTCAGACAGCCAACCACGGCCAGCTTAGTCCATTTAAGTTATTAGATCCTCAGAAACCAGCTGAAGTGCACTGCAGTCTGCAGTCAGAGGGCAATCTTGTCTCCTCATCCCCACAGCAATGTGCCCCACACCAGCTAGGGAAATGAGAAATGCTTGAGCTTTCAAAGAGGTGAACAAATTACTGGTAACATGTCCAGCACTGGCAAGTGTGGGTATTGCAGCCACCAAAGCAGTTGTGGGTGCAAAGTTTCCGTTAAACATCAGAAGGGGACATTGGTCTTGTGCCCTCAGCCAGAGCTGAAACAGCGTGAGACTGTGTCCCTTCACACAGAGCTCTCCACTCGTGCCATGGGGTAGCAGGGGGCTGTCTCAATGCTGTGGTGACTTCTCAAGCTGTCTCTGGTGAGGTGGGTCTCCCTACTCAGTCTTCTGCAGGTTCAGCTGCACCATCCTAGTCACTCTAGAGGGTGCGATTCAGTGATTAAGTTAGTTGCTCCGTTCTTAATAAGCCAAGAAGTTCTGCTGTTGCTTGTGTTAGACAAGGTGCCCCGGCATCCCGGGCTGTTCATGCATTAGCATTTCATACCAACCCAGAGAATTTTAAAGCAGCTCCATGTCCTTCCAGCCCTTTGACAGGCTACAGTCTGGGTACCTGTCCCTGCCGCGGAGGTTCACATGTTGAATGCCTGCCCACTGCGGGTGATAAGCGATGGCTGCGTAGGCACGTTAGGAAATCACACCTGCCTGGGCCTGCAGGGACTCGGCGCCTGGCTGAGGGGGCGGAGTTGGGTTCCGGGCACAATTGGGCAATGAAAGGTTGTCAACTCCCTTTGGCTTGCGGGTAAGGTAGTCAGCTGCTCGTGGCACAGCTTCACTCACCTGGAAGACTTCCACATGCCTGGGAAGCTGGGGGCAAAATAAGGTGTAGCCTGAGAGAGGGTGGGAGATACTCCCATTGCAAGCTCGTTATAAATCTCCCGGGCAGGTTTTGGCATGTTTTGCTTCCTTTTGGAGGGCCACTATTTTGCCATAGAGAAATAATAAGAGCAGCACTCTGCTTATAGAAGAAGTAGAGCCTTGCCTTTGTCAGGTCTTTCCCATCAAATAGTATTGCACCATACTAGCCCGGCCTGCAGAAGTATTTCAAAGGTAAATGTTAATGAAGAGAAGCCTCTCATCTCTCAGTGAGGAAGAGGTGATCCCCTTCTGCTGATGTGGGGACAACAGGTGAGGACAACTCAGATGAGGGGTCAGGCCCATACAAAGAGATGCTGGCAACGCTGCAATGGGAACAGGTCTCCCGGCTTTTAGGACCATGCCCGTGTCCTTGTGCAGAGTGACCTCCTGCCATTGCAGAGGTCATGTCTGCTTCTCCCTGTGGCTTCAGAGCCCAGTTGCTCATCTGCTGCGCAGAGACTGGGACCTGGCTTTTGCTCCCAGGACTTCTGAGTCACAGGTGTTCAGGAAGGCAGCTCCTGAGCTCAGCTGCGAGCCCACTCCACGCTGCGTGGCAAATCTGGCTTGTACATGCGGTCTGCGTGATGTCTGAACGTGAGCCTTCAGCACAGGGCCAGTAGAGACGAACTGCGGGTGTTCAATATTGCCAGGCCAGCTGATGGTCCGGTCTCAATCCCAGTCAGTACCTACCTCCACCATGTGGCTGCACCACTGGCAAAGAGCTGAAGAAGGCTCGAAGGTAAGGTTTGGCTGCCTGTGCTGCACCAGCCCCTGGACACAGAGCTCATGGAGGACTGCACGAATGCTTTGCACAACTTAGGAGCAGCTTCCCTCTCCCTTAGTAAGGAGGGTTACACAATTATGTTGTGTTATTTCCCTCTGCTTTTGTGATTTTTGTTTGGAGGTAGCATAAGAAATCAGGCCAAACCCAACCTTCACCCTTGACAGGCAGTAAATGGCCATAAGGGATTTGCTGTGCTGAAGGCCCTTTAGAACAGTAAACCCCTTGGCTAGCTAATTCCTCTTTACCATTTAAAATCTCCCCCACCAAAGAGAATAACTGCCAGTGATTTGTGCCAAAAACATTCCTTATTAGAAAAAAAAGGACGCACAGAACATGACTGTAATAATAACCAAGTGCTTTAACCAGTGAGCCTACTGAAACCTCAGATAAAGGAAAACTCGCATTTTGTAGATGGAGATACTGAAAGTGGAGACACTGACTTATTCCAGGTAACATAATAATTCTTGATAGTGTTACCCGATTCCTACTGCTGTGTTTTAACAGCCGCATCTTTCCTTACTGTATGTATTCATTTCTTTCCCCCTGAATACCCTTCAAGTTTTCCATAATCATAAATAAAACAGTGGAACAATGGCCTTGAATGGTCTAACAATAACAGGGAAGAGTCTCTGATGCAGAGCTGAAGGCCAGAACTGGGTTTTGTATACATTAAGGGCCTTTGGGGACACTTTCTGGTATGTTTTTGCAGCAAGCTGTGGTATTTGAAGCTGTTGAATAAATTATTATTTATTTCAAGAAGCAATGAGGGATACCAAATAGTATTGCGGAGTGGGGTGGGGAGCACAGAAATACATATTTAAAAAAATGGAAGCAAAGTGGTTCAGCTAAAAGGACTTTTTTGCATTTGAGCCTAGTCAGAACCTCAAGGTTAGGATAACTTCTTATTTTCCACTGACTATTTTTGCTCTTGCATAGGCTTCTCCATTTCCTGGCCCTGGCAAGGGCTGAAAGCAGAAGGGCACGCTGTAAACTAAAATAGGCTAAACTGAGCTTTTAAGCACATTTGCTCAGGGAGTGTGGGGTGCACAGCTGTGCTGTCAGACTGCCCGGAGCCCACGGCCAAGTGCAGCAGATGGGACCAGGCACCCTTATGGGAGATGGACGAGGAAGGAGATGGCAGCACACCCCTAAACGCACCCTCCCTGGTCTTCCTTCGGGGCACAGCCACCACAGGAGCCCTGCAGGGCCAGTGCCTGCGGGACACCAAGCGCAGCCGGCTCAGCCTCCCTTGCCTCCTCTAGTTCAATGAATATCAGCTCCTCTGTGCTGTGCCAGGGCCCGGACTCACACCTGTTCCATGCCCAGTTCTTTCTCCTCCCTCTCAGGTTCAGGTGGAAGAGATGCTCTGTGAGGTTTTCTTTGCACATGGCTTCCATTGTGCTTCCTCGTGATCCTTGAATTTTCCTTTGAGTATTACAGAATTCCTTTCTTTTAACAGAAATGGTTTAAACAATAGTGTGGTTTTATCTCTCTGTTAGGCAGTTCTTTGAAAAATAAAAGCACCATCTCTGCGTTGTGGCCTTCTACATGCCTTCTGAGGTTGGGTAGGTTAGCGTAAAGGTGGTTGCTCTGGCAAGGCTAAGTTGTTTGACTATATAACTTACTTGCTGTCCCAAAATGAGTTGTTGGGTTTTGACACATGGATGACAGATGCTTGGCTGATTTCATGGCAAAAGCTGAAGTGTCATTGATGAATATGTGAGTAAATGTCTGCCCCTCTGATCAAATTTAAATACTCACCCTTTACTGGGATGGTGGAAGGCATGGCTATTGGGGATTACAAATAGTGTCCTGACTTTGCTGAGGGGAAAAATCTTGTTCTCAGAGTCAGAATATGTAATGGCTGCGATACACTCTTGCCATTCCTGCTTTCTTCTTCAAAAATAAGCTTGGGAGGGAAAGAGAGGCAGGATCCCTTCCACACATACGGCATTCCAGCAATACCATCACCTTCCAGGTTGTGCTGCAGCCTCGGCAGTGGTTAATCGTTGGGCACTGCAACCTTGCTGTACTAGGAGAGCGTGCCTGAAGGGGAGTATAGCTAAGGATACAGTGAGTCATGCTCATCCCTGTGGAAATCAAGGCAATCAACTCAGGGACAGACTAAGTCTCCTGAAAAGAAATGCAGAAGCACTCAACACAAAGCCATGTCCCCGCTCTCCCCCCGTACCTGTCGGCTGGCGGGATCTTGCCTCTTTCAGGTAGTAGAGGGCCTTGTTGAAGTCACCCAGGTGGTAAAATGCCACTCCAGATCGATAGAGCGCCTTGAAGTTCTCGCCTTCTTTCTGAAGCACTTTGAGGCAGTACTCCTTGACTCGCTCATAATTCACCAGCTCGGCTTGGAGCAGGCAGGCTGCAGGGGACGGGCAAGGGGAGGGAGCAGACAGACAGACAGGAGAACATTAGTGCCGTATTTCTCCCTGCTTCTGCAATCTGCACGGGGAAAGAGAGCAGCTTAGGTGAGGGAAATGACTCAGAGCCATGATTCAGAAATGGTGCAGTCATACGGATTGTTTGCCAACCCTCGATTGTTCGCAATTTAAATACCAACGCTTCTATTTTTGGCATTGTAAAGTGAAGGGACTGTGTTTGCTCCGGGGGGCTGGGGGGAGACAGCGAGAACGTAAACATCCCTCCGCAGAGCGGGAACGCCGTAGAGTTTCGTGGCAGCGACTGGCTTCATTTGTAGTAAAATAACTGCTCAGACTGAGGGCTGGAGTTCAGGAAAGTACAAAAAGGCAGTCAAACAAATAGTCATCTGACAAGGAAAAAAGGGACCATGTTGGATCAAATTTTGTACTTGGCTTAATCCAAGGCTGTTAGATTTACAAATAGCATGCAATTGCCTTTCATCCAGGAGATGCTGTATGGAGTTTTGCTATAGGAGGCAACAAGGGAATGTGCTGCTAGCAAACCAGAGACACCTGGAGCTGCGGCACAGCGAGCAAAGGTGCTAGACCGTGTGCTTTCTGCAAAGCATTGCAACACGAGTTCATCCCGAGAGGTCAGTTCTGCTGACTTCCTAAAGGAAAAGGTAAATACAGTGCAGAAACAGCACGCTGAGGACTCTGGGTGCTGAAGCACAATTGTTGCACAGATGTCAAGGAGCTGAAGAAAAATCCCCACTGTGAATTTCCCACAACTAGGAGTGAAATGAAGAGGAATGGGGGAGATCCTTGAGACATGCTTTACAGCCCTGTTGGCAGCTTACTGTAGTGCTTACTCAGGTGGGCTAAACTTCCTTGGGCGTATTGGACATTAGGAAAGGTTTAAGGAATAGCGACAAGAATAAGACATGGCGCAGTCACAGTCTTTGGGGAAATGAAGAAAATTGTGCTGTCCACAAGGCCACCTGGTGCTCCAACCCAAGGCAGCTTTGGGAATGACACGATTTGGGGAAGGGGGAAGGAGGGCAGGATGCCACTGCAAGGATCAGTTCAGAGGCTGGCAATGTCAAGTGCCAGGGCATGGAGAGAAATTTCCCTTGGCAGGTGGTGCTACTCAGCGTGTCCCTGGCAAGGAGGAGACTCACTGCTCCTGGAAATCCAAGTTGTCACAGTTCAGGTGTCACCAATGAGCAGCCACACTTCATTTTTTGCATGGTAACTGCAGCCTGCAGCTGAGAGGATACGATGTTGGGTCCAAAATATGATACAGTTGTTGATCCCCTTCTCCTGCACCCTTAAAGTAAGCCCTGCACCCTCTCTCTAGCTCACTTTACATTTCCCAAGCTGGAGGTTGGCTAGATGACCACCAGAGATTCCTTCCAACCTAAATTAGTCTGAGTCTGTGGTCAGTTAACATGGACAGAATACATTCCTAACCCAAGCACGTGTTTCAAACTTAAACAGCTAACTGGAAACAACCATAAACAGGCTTTTACCAGTAGAGAACTGATGGTACAGACGTGTTGAGCAAGGACTGCAGAACTAGCCTTGCTGCTGTTGAGTTTGTTGAGTGGGGTTGAGTGACACAGAAATTACTAATAAGAGTGTTGTCCCTTTTGCTTTAATGATGGACTCTCAGTATATTTTAACAGCTCCTGCCATTAAAGTGCATAGGTATTTCACAGGCATCTGGTTGCTCGCTACTTGATTGCCAGTTAAAAAGCACGTATGTTTCTAAAAGCTTAGCAGCATTTCCTTATCCAGAATTTGTCCCTTCCTATTTGTCAAACATTGATTTTTCTCACTCTGTTTCTAATGGAGCTTGAAATGACTGTGCCTTGTTTTCCTTTATTTTTCAAAGCTATTAAAAAGATGGCTGTGTAAATTTACTGTTGGCTTCACAGCCCTGGCAACAGGATTGCTTTGTTTATCTGCTGACCAGTAGCATGTACAGCAGTGGCAGTAGCTTTCTGCACGCTGCCAATCTGATCCAGCCTTTCGCGTTCTCCAAAACTGCCTTTCAGAGCAATGGGGGGCGGGGGGGGTGAGGGTGTTAGTCTCTCTGTTCTTTTACTACTTGGTATTTCCAGTTAGAGTCACAGAAAGGACTCTGTGAAAAATGACAGGCAATCTATTCATGTATATTAACTCAGTAATTCCATATCGGACTTGCTTCATGGACTGGTTTAAAAGAAAAGAAAAAGTCTCCCGCATCCTGCTAATTCGTGAACCCAAATGGGCTTCCAGATACCCAGCTGGGTTCTTTCTGTGACTCACGCTCACAATAAAGATTCTGCAGGGCATCCCCACTAACCGTGCACGCGGCAGAGAGAAGTCAGTACCACATGGCTAGCAGGAGAGACGTGTGTTTATCTGAACAAAGTGAGCAGATGGATGTGCAGGAAACAGTTCTGCTGGAAGAGTTGGCCATTTGGAGAGCCAGCACTGGAAGCGGCTGATGGAAATGAACCTGGAGGGAGCATCTCCCTTATAAATATTTAGAGGTGCGTGCTTTCTGTTCTTGGTGGACTGAAATGATCTTAATGGACTGTGATTCAATGCAAATATCGAGGCTGTTAGTAATTCAGCTTTCAGAAATGGAAGAGACATGGAATCCTTGTACTTCCTACCTAATTCAGTCAAGGGAGAATTGTTTTGAAAATGTGTTGCTTTCCTAAACAGACATGTGCATCTCTGGCTGGGAGTGTTTGTTTACCACATCAAACACCTCATCACCCTCCTTCTCGGTTCATAATAGGCCCCCAGTGAATCCTTCTGAGGAACAGAGCTCAGTCAAAGAGACCAAATCAAGAGGTTTATCCAGCTCCTCCTCTTGCTTTCTCGAAACTGAATGGGCTTGATCCTGCACAGCACCATCTCTAGTAGCTCTGTGGCGATTAGAAGCCCTTTACTTGCAGGTGCAAGCCTATAGTCACGCATTCCCTGCAGGTCTCGTTGTCATTGTAACACAGCATCCAGCTCAGAACATAGGGTGTCCCACTTCCCCGCAGCGTGCGACGGTTATTCATCATACTTGGTTATCATTCTCAATTTGGCAGCTGACTTATTATGTCAGCCTAAGCAATAAGTAACTCCTAATTTTTAAAAACCCTGTATGTCACATGGTGATGAAGAGTCCCTGTGAGCTGTAAAATAAGCCGTTTTGAAACTACTGGGTGAAACGTGCTGGGGGGGTAGAGGGTGAATGCTATTAACTCCAATGGAGGGGCCCTGCCCATCACGCTTCCCAACTGACTGCAAGGAAATAAGAAGTTTGGCTGTTTTTCCTCAGAAGAGGAGTGTTAAGTCTAGATTTCTAAGTTTTAATTTGTGGTCTCAATCTATGCCAACCAGTTCCATGAGTTGTAGCAATTTGAGAGGCGCAGTACAGATCTGGTACCGGTAGATAGCTGTACTGTTCGAGCTAATTTGTGTGGCCCTGCTGAGCATAAAGTTAGGCAAAACAAAGATTAAAGCGTCTGTAGAGCCAAAATATATCTACACCTTTAACCTTTACCAGTAGCTGTGGTTAGCAATGGTGGGAATTTTTAACTAAAATCCTGGCAGTTGAGGGCTTTGGATTCTACCTTAGTGCACCCTGAATTGATTCTGAATTCCAGAGTGTCTTTGAGGAAAATATCTAGGCTTCACTGGTGCCAGTGAGAAAGGATCCATGACAGCCCTTTTCTCCCAAAGGTTAATTACTTTCATTGTTTAAGAAATGTCACTACGTTTCTATACTGATATTTTGTTTAGCTGCAATTACTAGCCACTGGTGCAATTACTAGCCACAGCTTAGCTACCCTGAAAAGCTTGTGTTTGCTTGTTGCATTGGTACTCTGAGACTCTGACCACGCCACTCCTTCATCTTCTCTTTAATAGCCTGCATAAAGAAATGCCTGGAGTCTCTTGCTAAAAAACCCCGTATTTTTCAGCTTTCCTCATTTGCATAGCTGTTCTCCGAGCCCTCAAAACGAAGTTCACCTGAAAGTGCTGTCAGTTAGCATCTCGCCAGAGAAACCTCTTCGGTGTGAATACCTCTGCAGGTTATGCAAATAGCTCAGTTTGGCCTGAACTTTTGGCTTCTCATTTTGGCTGAGCTAAAACCTAAAAGTCTGGAAGTCGGATGTACGTGTTTTAACATGGCGATTTTGAACAACAATATCAAGAGCCTTGCCGACCTGGCAATTTTCACCAAAGGGTAAATCTGCATGCCAGAACAATCCTCCAGACACGGTTTGTATCAGTGGCTAAATTCCCGCTGTAGGCAAGGCTCAAGACCTATGCGTGTTACAGAACACTTAAGAGAGTGAGCCAAATTACTGTGCAAACAATGTTAGCATATCCCTGCCCTGTGGCGTGTTCCTTGGGCTCAGCACGTTGTGTTAGTCGTAATAAGAATTCCATTTGCTGTTGTTCTGGGAGATGAAAATGCCCTTGCCTGACAGGAATACCTTGGGTTGCAAGTTCGTATTTCACAAACTCCTGTCTTGTTTGTTCGCTATCACCCAGGTAAGCTGGTGGGGCCGCCTATTTTTAAGATTGCCTTGTGCCTTCCACTGTAGGAGAGAGTCAGCTGCTCATAACTCTGTTGGTGTTTTAAGTTTTTGGACTAAAATATTCCATGTGCGATGTCTGCCCTTGATGTCTGCTTTTGGAAAATGTCAGCCAAGACTGTTCAGGTATTTTTGAAAAACAGGCTAGGGAAACACATCTTATTTTTCCCTTGTTAAGGATCTCTGGTGACTGTCTCTTCAGATTTGTCTCATGCCCTCTCTTCGTCTTTGCAAACTGAAATCTGGCAGATATCATTTGTGTCAAGCAGGTGCCTTCTGTTATCCCCCGGGTAATCTATAGCTGGCCAACTGATAACCTTCTGAAAATAAAACCACTATAGCACTGCATATAGTTCTCAGTAGAGATGCCTTAGAATTTGGTACCCAAATCCATTGAATATTTGGTCCACCCTGTCCACAGTCCGATCTAGGAAAAAGCAGGGATTTGTAAACTTAGAGAGCAAGAAAATTCTCTTACTGGCTTACCGGTCACAGGAAGAAAGAAGAGCAGAAAGTGGAAACCAAGTTGTCTTAGTTATGACAGAAAGACAGGGAGACAGATGTTTGCAAAGGGAGGAGACGGGGGCTGAAACACACGTGGGGACAGAGGCACACAACTGTTGGGGTGGTGAAAGGGGTGTGTGAGTGGGGAGTTGAGGTCTATTGAGGAGGCAAAGTCTGGGGGGAGGCATGGACTTAAGAATTTGGGACAAGGTGCTAAGGACATAGAGACACACTGCAGCTAACCTGAGGACCAAGAGGAGCATTTGCAGCAGTGAAATCCAAGCAGAGGAAACTACCCTCCCTAGCTGTGTATGCGAGCAGCTCCCCGAGCAGATCACTTAAGCACAATCACATTCCTGCTCTGCATCATCTTTTTCTCTTCTGAGTATGCACACCCAGGGATCCTAGCCTGCAGCGCTTACAGCTAGCCCTTGCAAACATCCCCCGGAGACCAGAGCAGGTGTCCTCTGCAGGAGCTAACAGTAAGTCAGGCGGTTGAACCACTCTCATATACCCATGCAAAAGGGTCTGAATCCGAAAGACTTTTGCTTTCCACCCCTTAGACTGAAAATCTACGGGATATTAGATTTGCCTTTCATAAATGTATTAGCGCATTTGGCCCACTGTCGCTGAGGAGTTTACTGTGAGGTGGGCAAGGCTAACAAGACTGTTCCAGACAACCAGTGGTTTAAAATAAAACCAAACCAGCCTGTATTGATTTATTAGGTTCCAAAGAAGAGAGAAGTAGCTAAAGCCATTACTGCTTAAACCTGAAGTGGATATTCCCTCATTACTGTATTTATTCGTGACTCTACCACTGGAGTTTAACAGCCTATGCAGATTATTACTCCTTAGTAAGTGCTAGGTACTCCAACCACTACAAATGCAATGTGTATTTCACAAACTGGCACTGTCATTCCCAGAAATAACCACAATTAAATTCTGCAAAATACTTCGCTTTCTGATATGATCTCGCCCTAAGTATAGCAGTCAGCAGCTCACTTAAAATCTGTTTAAATCACAGGAAGATGGTGCATATTCTTGCTCTGCTTCTATTTTGGAAAACACATCACTGATGCTTTGATATAACTGCTTCAGGGTTTTATTCAGACATTTGATTAAGACCTTTATATATCATCGAACAGGCTTTGTACTCATCTCTCTTTAAGACTCAAAATAATAGGGCAGACTAGAAGAGTCTCATACCTCTGTTACTTCAGGAGGCTTGGCAACCTTCATGGTGATGCTCTTCCTCAAAAAAGAGAAAACATGATAGCACTAAGTTCTGGTTTGATTGAAGTGCTTGGGGAGAAAAATTATTGGGATATAACAAAAAAAAAAAAACAGGAAGCGAACAAATGAAAAATGTTTGTCTTGGAATAGACAGTGATCTTCTAATCATGCTACTAACGGCTGTATCGCTAATCTCTGCGTGCTGCAGTCTGTGTAAACGGCGTTTACAATAAGTGCAGGGAGCTTATGTGTCCATTGGAGGAATTAAAGGAGATACCGTGACATTGAAAATTTCAGCCTTATGTTAGTAATTTAAGTCATAATTAACATCTAAAATGCATCAGGTAAAATGTTTCCTAAGATGATGCTGAAACTAGAAAGGATTGTCTTAGAATAACAGTCACCTTGGACTTAAACTACTGCAATTTTAACATACAGCATAAAAAGCTCTGGACTACTGGAATGCTTATCCAAATTTCTCTGAAGTTGAAGTTATTGATCTGCATGTGTAGCCTGCACAAGTTACATGTGGAAGGCATAGCCCAATTTTTAACCTATGTTTTAACCTGTGTTAAATTTTCAATCCATATTGGCACTAAAAGGAGCCACATAACATGCAGGCACGTAAGAAGCCTACACCAAAGGAACAGAGCAGAGGTGGTAAAGCATCCATATCTGCGCTGAGCTCCGTGTGTGCTGTGCCCTTCAAGAACGCAACCCGCATTCCTCAAAAGAGGATGTTTAAAGCATCTTTTTTTTTTCCAGAGAAATGCCGCATGCAGTTTCACTACAAGGCTGAGACACTAATTAGGATCTGCAGTTTCAAAACAATCTCTTCCATTAAATATTTCTCTTCTTTCTCTATAGTCCAAGCTTGCAAACAAAGAGGATTTTCTGGCTTCTCACCAATAAAAAGCTAATTGTAGACAGCTTGATAATGTCTGCCAATAATCTGATCAGCTGACTCCTAGTTCCCGGACAACCTTAATGGCATGAAAAGGGAATATCAGAACAACAGTACAACTTTCCAGCCGGTGGCTCTCATTTATTCCTCTCCAGGTACCAAAAAGGACTAAATATGCCCGTATGTTTCTGCTTGCAGGGAAACATGTGGAAAATTAAAATCCAAACTGTATGACAGGTTGTCTCTCTCTGTAGGGAGGGATTAATGCTAAATGAGGTGTGGATCCACAAATGTTTGGAAAGCCCAAAGAAAGCCACCTCTTCCAAGCCGCCTTCCCCTTCTTCCCATCCTGCCTCCTTGGCGATGCCTTTGTCCCGGTACATAGCATGGCATCCTTCAGTTCTCTGCTGCTCTTGCATCCTTCATACCTCTTCCAGAAGAAAGACCTTGACTTCACAGTTCCAGTTAGCTTTTCTAGGAGAGACAGACAGTAGTAGCGACTGAAGTATGCTGACGCTTCCACCATCATGTACGTTAAGAGGCATCTAGCAGTTCTCAAAGGAGCTGCTGAGCCTGTTGTCAGGCTTTGTGTGGCTGGCAGCCCACCCTGGGACTCTGCCTATTGCCATCCCTTGGAGTGCACAGGGCTGATAACAAGGAGATAAGTAATGGCTAATGTGAGCTGTCAGAACAAATCAGTTTAACTTCAGTCTGTGATAGGGTGATCAATCTTGAAGATAAAGGAGAAACAGTAGATGTTACATATCTTAGCTTTTTCACTACTGAAATGACAAACTCTAGTGACATTTTCTTAAGCAAATTTAAGAACAGTCTAAATGAATAGACTTTGTTAACAAACTGAAAGACAATACTAAGTGAGGTTCTGCCCTGGTCTTTCCTAGGCCCCATGTTTTTTGGTATTGTCAATAAAGACCTAAATGACAGACTGCCTCATCAATTTGCAGATAACACCAAGATGTGAGGAGCTGGTGTATGCTGGAAGACAGGGGTAGGATTCCAAAGGATCTCCACAAACTGGTGGTGTCCTGATTAAAACAGGATGCAATTTGACAGGGGGAAGTGGCATGTCTGGGACATGTCTTACCTATGCCCTTGAACCATGCATGGGTATGGATAGAAGACTCTTGAATTGCTGTTCAGCTCTGCAGTCCCATTAGGAAGAAGTTTTTCACTTTAAGGGTGGTAAGGCACTGGAACAGGTTGCCCAGAGAGGTTGTTGAAGCCCCGTCCCTGGAGGTGTTCAAGGCCAGGCTGGACGTGGCCTTGGGCAACCTGGTCTAGTGAGAGGTGTCCCTGCCTATGGCAGGGGGGTTGGAACTCGATGATCTTCAAGGTCCTTTCCAACCTAAATGATTCTATGATTCTATGATTATTGATCGTCCTGTTAACAGAGCGTGAACGGTCCCCAGTTCTCCTTGACGGCTGCCATCTAGTGCTAATTCCTACCAGAAAGTCCTGCTGGAAGATGTCAAAGCAACATCCTAGCCAGACATGTGAGTATCTAAGCACTTAAATAAGAGCAGGCATGAATGATTTCTGCCTTTGCTGTGTGTTTATGTTCCCATATTTCAGACTTCTCTAATTTTCAAGACCGCAGTTCTTTAGAAGTGTTCGTTATTTCTAAATGATTCTTAAGCTACTTTAAGACAAGTCTGTAGTGATTTATGCTTCTTTTTTTGTCACAAATCCAGTGATATAATACTGCAGTTTTCTTTCAAAGGGCCAAAGTTTTGAGAAGCAAGGCATTTCAGCAAACTTTTCACCTGATCCTCATAGCTTCTGTTTTGAAAGAGTATTTTGATGTACTGGTTCCTGTACCTAGCAGGCCTTCAAATCAAAACCAGAGGTTTACTGAAAATTCTTAGCCTTGGTAATATTAAAGAAGTAATTAAAACCTAGATGTCAAGCAAACAAGAATTGTTTTCTGAAGCCAAAATCTGCCCCCAGCTGTGTACCAGCAAATCTTTATTCTACCAAAATAAAGAGCTTAAGGTGAAGATGATCTTCATGTTGCATCCTCTAAACTCCATGCCTTTGATTTTCCCAGCCAGGAGAGGTAGGAGCAAAGTCCTAGCAAAGCACTGGTAGAGCAAGATCTTCAGTCAGCTTTTAACTACTAGATCATTTTGATTCTATAATATCCCTAAATACCAGCTCTTCCTGCAGCCACGTTAGAAAAGATGGAAGTCCCTTCTGTTTGTTTTTGCTAAGGCTGTTATTGTTGATCTGCCAGGTTAAATCCCCTGGAGGTTTCCTCCTCTCTGAATTTATATTTATCTAGTAATCTGTGACCTGTCTTTATCTTTTAAAATCAGTATTCCTCTAGTACAGTCTAGTCCAGCCAATATGACTTTAGATATGTTTGGCCTTCAGATCTACTGTTCCAGTTGCTATTTATTCCACAACACCTTCCTTGCTGTTTGCCTTTGTTCACCTTGTGCTGCTTTACTCTCTCACTGTGGCACTTTCTCTACATTGTACCCTTTCCTCCTCTGGCCTCCTGTTGCTGTAGACACCCACTGGAGGAATCTGGTCTCCTGAGTCGTTTTCACAAGCAAAAAGTACATAGAATTTTATCAGAGATCAGCAACATCAGATGGTGACAATGATCTGGTAACCGCCTGGAGTTCAACAGCAGCCCAACTCTAACAAGTACTATCAAATATTTTATGATTCTTACCAGAGTATACTACACTGTGAAATTAAGGTCTTCTTGGAATTATGTTTTTTTTTAGACCCATCTGAGACAAGGAGGGGACTTCTGTAAGTAGGAAGACGCTCTGGAGGAAGTGATGGATTTCAAGCTGCCTTCTCTACTGAAGGGTAAAGCATCCTTTGCTCATAGCGGTTCACACAACTGACAGCAGTACTATGAAATGCAGCTGGAACAGCTTGAAGGCTCTCAAATGAAGTCACTGACAGTTGTGCATACCACGAGTGCCTCAAGCGTGGCTTACTGCAGCATGTTCAATTTGGGATGAAAGCTAGCGCTTTATCCTGTACCACAAACAGGGCAGGATGACGTGGCTGCGTAACATCTGTGTGCTGTGCCCTGTGGTGGCTCACAGTTCACCTCCCAGGACACGTGAAAGAGCTGACAATTGCAGAGTCCACTAAGGGGTGGAGTGCACGCTGCCTCTGGGGCTGCCTCCTTGTGTACTTGTGCC
This sequence comes from Pluvialis apricaria, assembly GCA_017639485.1. NCBI lineage: Eukaryota > Metazoa > Chordata > Aves > Charadriiformes > Charadriidae > Pluvialis > Pluvialis apricaria. The sequence continues at coordinate 40,432,741 of CM030012.1, read as the reverse complement.
ATGTATAATTGATAGGGACTGAAAATGCTTTTGTTTTTTTCCGTGAACTCTCCCTAGCTGAAAAGACTTATCTGGCAAGATGGAGAGGTCAAATGGGGAGGAACATTTCCTTCATTAAAATAATAACCCATGCACGTGTTTTATCCAGGTCCAGTGTAGCCCAAAGCCTTTCCGTTTTAATGATGTTTTGAAACAGAGAGAAACCTTTATGGCCTCTGTGGGAGGGATGGAGAGGAGAACAACTGGCAGAATCAAAGAGGCTGAGGGTGCCCGAGTCAACTGTTTTCTAACTAATTGCAGAGAGGTGGGTATAAAACAAAGCTCTTGGAACTTTATTTTCCTTAAAAAGCACTAAAACTTACACAGAAGAGTGGTTTCTCAGCAACAGAGCCAACTAACCCTGGCTGTGTCAGGCTGTGTCACCTGGCTGTGCTTTCACAGACAATGATGTAAAGTAAGCTTAAGTGTCACCCTTTCATGTAGTTGGGCCTCTAGTGTCCTTGCCTCTTCCCTGCTCTCCATTTATACCATATAAACTTAGTAACACTGAGACATCTGTCCCTCCATCAAATCTAGCTGGCCAACAGGTCTGAAAGTTACTAAGAGAGCACTGACAGGCAGACCACAGAAAACGTACTTGATTATGAGTCGTTGCCTTTGGAAATCAGGCTGAAAACGAATAAACTACAGACCAGAGTATATTATTTGCTTGAGAAAGTCAGGGTTTCAACTGCGCAGGAGCATATAAACCAGCCCTTTAATAATATGTCTTCTCTTTAATCTAAACTGTGGCAAAGTGCTCCAGGTAAAGATCTCAGATCATTCCCAAACCCCACATAAACCACGTCTGCGCATTGCATTGCTGGCAGTGGAGGAACGAGGCAGGACTGCGTGTCTGATTTGGAGCACGGGGAAGGTAACTTCCACCCCAAGTATGGAGCTTGTTTTCAGGCACCAGGAACACCCAAATCATTGTACGGGATCGGGCCAGTAATACAATTCTCTGTCTTGGCTGTGCCTTATTGGTTAAGCTAGGGAAGATGAAGATACAGTATAAGAATTACATGGCAGCTAAAGAAGCTGAAATGGGTTCTGCTGATGGGCACATTGGTCTGCAAACAGAGATCACTAGTAGAATACCTCAGGAATTAATTTCAGAATTGAGCTTTTCTAGTGTTTTTGTTAACGCCCCGATGTAAAAGTGTCCTACTGACAGCGTGAAGTTGGAAGGCACTGTTAAAAGGGATGAGGATGACAATGTCACATAAAAAGAACTACATGACCTGGCGGACAGCAGTAAATTTGTTTGGGATGGAAGTTGATAATACAAAATTTAAGACCATGCTCTTTGGGACTATTAGGAATTTCTGGTAGAATTTGTGAGCTCATGAGCTGGAAACAACCAAAGAGGAAAAGGATGTGAATATGCTGGCTGATCACAGGATGACTGAGTCATTTATGTGACATGGCCGTGGACAGGGAAATGAAAATCTCAGTGCAGTTTATTCATAAATCCAAACCAGTTAGCAGTGGTTCTCAAGCATGAAAATGTAATATTTGCTTTACAGTTTTTATCCTATTTAATACGGCACTGAATGTTCTGATTAGTTATGTGTCTAAGCCTTCTTTTCTAACCTTATTAGGTTCTTTAACTCCATGATACCTTCTGGCACTGTACTCCAAGTTAATCAGCCCTGGGTTTTAAAAATTATTTTTATTAATCTATTAATTTAATTTACCCCCCTACCCCATGAGCAAAGCTCCTGAACTGCCTCAGTTTGAGTTCCATCACAGCAGTTAGAGAATGTATAAAGGAAAATGAATACATTTTCTTTGTACTTCCATATAGGTGAGGATCTTACGATGCTCTGGTTTCCTTGCAACTTGGAAGGCGCTACTGTGTCTCAAGCAATTAATCACTGCAAAGCACTTAAGAGGATAGTAATCTAGGATTTGAATTATGGTTGCATTAAAAAAATATGGTGACTGAAGGAGTTGAGGCTTAACTTTGCACCAGACTCTTTGATGAGAGAATCATTGCTACAGACATGGGGCAGATATTCTGATTTGATTCTTTTTGAAGCACTAGGCAAGAAAAAAGGTGCCTTTGCAGAGCAATGGCTAGGGCTGACTTATGATGGTTTTCCAGAGCATCTTAACAGACTCCTTCCCTCATCATTCTGCTTCTGCAAGATCAACTGGCTGGGGTGATGACCTCCCCTGGGCAGCTCCTGTTCGGGAGAGGCTACGGCCATTCCATGGGGCGCGTTTATTCTCTGAAAGAGTGCATGAAACATAAATCTTCCTGCCCTCTTTCTCTCTGGGAGCAGGAGTGGAGCACAGGAATGTGAATTCTCACAGCTTCTTTCCTGCAGTTGGTTGAAAGATCGTTCTTTATATCATAAAGATGCTTTTCATATCAGGGTGAATTTGTGGATTAGATGGTGACTGTAGGGATAGCACAGCACACCGGAGGTAGATGTTTGTTAGTCACATCAGCCCAGGAACAGCCAAAGGAAGCACGAAAGGTCTGACATAAATTTTCAAGTCCCAGACACTTCCTCTGCTTTTAATTTTCTTCCAGGAGTAAATTTCCTCTCCCACACACCGCACTGAGGAATGTGCAGGGCAAAGATACCCCACTGCTTGTTTTGTATTCTCCCCTCCATCTGCTTCAGATAGCAGTAAACAGCTCTGCTGCCTGGAGTCAAGAGCTAAGTCTTTCAAGTTGGAAAAGACCTAAGATAAGCAGCATCCAACTTGGATGATCTGGAATCAGTCTTTGCATGTTAGGCTAACCCTTACAGATGCATCAGACAGGTGGCAGACTTTCACCATTGCCTGATTAAGTTCTACAAAGATGGCCCTGAAACCTCTTGCTTTACAGAATAAGGTGACTTATAGAAAGGTAGATACCTCACTTCAGTTTCCTCAGGTAGGAAATGAGCTGTTTAGATGTGCCTGATGTGGCCAGGCCAGAGTAACACCACAGGCGCGGGAACGGACAGTTGTAATCAGAGTATCACAGGAGCTTTGGAATCAAAATTTGAGGAACGCTAGTTTGGTGGCTCTTTACTGGCTGACCCAGCTGCTCCTTTCCAGCAGCTCCCAGGCAACCAGATCGACAGCCAGATTAGCAGAGTTTTGCTGCCTGCCACTCTGATATGAAAGGAGTTGCTGCTGCCACCGATGCAGAACAATCTACATGACAGCCCCCTAAACTGGCAGCAAGTAAATGCAATGGGCAGTGCTTCTACCAAAGAAAGAAGGGAATACTGAGCAGCGGCTAGAAAAGTATTTGCTGGAGTAGGACAGGGTCTTGACTTGTCAAATGTGGATGTGTTGGAGAAGGAAAAATGCTGTAGCCTTGCAACCAATGATTGGGGTCCTGCGTCCTGAAAGGCTTACGCAGCAACCTAAGGATGGTTGTTCTCTCCACCTAGGTACATGTACAGAGTTGCAGTTCCCATCTCGTTGATGGTACATATGAGTGAACAGGACTGAGATGGCATGATAAAGTCAGGAGCTTGGGATACAGGACTCGTCAGGCAATTCTGGGTTCTTTGGCAAACAGATCCTCAACTGCCAGTGTTGCAAGCAGCACGAGACTGCTTTTCCCCAACTCCTGTTGAGAGGCTGATGCAGAACCATTCTGGGGTGGTGATTTACACAGCCTAGGGCTTTAAAGATGAGGATATGCTGCTGTGACAGGCAAAGTTGTGATCATGGCTACACAGGACAGGCATGTGTGAAAACTCATGAACCTGATCAGAAGATTTGGTAATCTATAAAGGTGAATGACAAAGGGTGTGAAGATATGGAATATAGTCGCATGCTTGCATAGTACACACTGTTGTGGAGAGGTGCTCCTCCTTGTTACACATAAATAGGTAACCAGCACCAAATGACGGGCTTCTTGTAGGTGTCATAGCAGAGATGGGCCTTGAGGAGAGCCAGGAAGGGAGAGAAGCTCCAGCCTGAACTAATACATTGCAGGTAAAATCAGCTCAAAAGAATCAGGCGCACCAAGGTGCTGCAGGGCAGAGTATGAGAGCAAAGGGGATAAGAGGACCTCACTGGCAGAACAGAGATGGGGGAAGCCTGGAAAGGGACAAAGCTTTGTCTGGGAGGTAAAAAAGCCTGACGTGGCTGCACTGCAACTGGGAAAGTGAGTAGAGGAATTCAAAGGGGGAAAGGCACAGACTGCGTAAGCAGCCCCGAGTCCTGAGCTGAGAAACATGATGGGAGAACTGGGTACACAGGACAAAGCCAAGGAGAAGCAGATGGTGCTATCCAGCCTATGAGCCTCAGGGCGATGGCATGTCAAGAATTTTGGAGACTGGGGAGAATGGAGTGGATTTTGAAGTAAAGATCATGACATTAGCTATTGCCTATGGATAGTAACAGATGAGTTCTGGCACATCAAGCTATGACAGCTAAAGATCATTGCTCCCAGCTGTCGCTTGTACCATGGGTTATCACAGACAGAAAACGTGACTGTGCCTAATTCACCTCCATGAATTGTCTTAGTATTGTTTCTAGCAGTGTCCTAAACTCCAAATAGCTATACTGAGACCGCCTGGTTACCCCAACCCCACCTCCAATGGCTGCCAATGCCTAGGCAAGCATGTAAGAACAGGGCAAGCTACAGTGTCCTACCACCACCTCCCAGCCTCATGCAAGCCAGTGTGCCCCAGCTGAAGCTACCTCCAGCAATTTCAGCAAAGCTTCCAGAAACAGCACTGACTCCACAACCTTTGTTAAAGAGAACAGAATAGTAACGCTCCACGCCACCACAAGATTTACCTGCATTCATGGATCAATGTCCTAAGCTTACTGTTTCCCATCCAAGATGCAGTGCAGGAATGAGCAAAGGTTCCCGAGAAGCCATTAGTCACAACTTTCTAGTTAATGATAGTTAATATTGACTCTTTTTCAAAGCATTTTTAACCCTCAGTATTAGTCACTGATATGGTAGCCTGAGTAAGCTGAAAACAAGATTAATAAACAGTTGTCTTCCTTCTGTATCAGTTTTTCATCCATGGAGTGAGAGAACAAAGAAGAAAATAAATAGCCAGTAAATTTTCTCAAAACTTCATTTGTATTTTCTCCCTTTCTTCATTTTGTTTCCTCAATTTCATAGTCCTTTGTATGTTATTTTCTGTGAGATGGCACAATGTCAAGAAGAAACTAAGACCTGGCAACATTTAGATCTCCCCTTTTATTTATACCGTTAACTTTTATTGGTCATTTCCTCACAGCAACCTCCTTTATTGGATGTGCATTAGATCTCATCCTAAAATCCTACTGTGAAAATTTCTGATAAGCCTCCATTCTTGGAGCACCAGTTGCCCTGCTCTCAGAGGACACCGATGAGGAAGTGGGGATGTGCTGCTGAAATGATAAGCACTTCTAGGAGAAAGGCTGCAGAAACAGGTCTGGAGTTGGGTTAGAAATTTCTGGGCCTGAGCCTAAGTGAACAGGAGGAAGAGAAAGATGCTCCACCTGCTGAACCATGCAGAGGTGGCCCAGCTCCCAGAAAAGGAGGTAACCATGGAGCTCATGGGTGTATTTAGACTGGGAACCAGCTTTGATTTTGACACTAGGTTTACTGAACCAGCTGAACCATCTTCAGCACAGCACTGATGGAAACCTGCGGAGGTGTAAGAGGCTGTGACTCATTGTGGGACTTTTGCTGGAGAAGACTCCAGGACAGCATTTCAAAAGAGGATGGAGTAAAGCTGGCAGGACACGCTACTACAGAACTCTCAGAAGACATATCAGTGTTCTCAAGGTGGAGAACAACCAGTACTCTTTAGGTAAACAAATTAACCGCAACTCTCTTCTTGAGGAAGCTTTTTGATTTTTGGTATCTCCTGCTTCATCTCCCATGGTGAGCTGTAGCTAGACTTGGATGGATCTCAGCTCACCAAGACTGCAGCTCCTTGCCTGGGGCAGTCTGGCAAGGGGCTCTATACCTTCCCAATAATCTCTCTTTCAGGCAAATGGTGACAAGGTCATCTGGGACAGGCTTCTCCTCATGCAAAGGGATATAAACATGTGGTAGAAATCGCTGCAAAAAAACCTCCACCAGAGCCTCACGTTTTGAAAAGGCTTGGGGAGAACAGTGACATATACAGAGGAAAATGCAGCTCCTGCCTTGGGAAGAGAGATGCTGTCAGACATGTATCACTTAAACCAAGTTTGGAGGCAGCTTGCCATCCTTCCTCTTCCTCCCTCCCGCCTCCCCCAGCATCTGGATGTATTTCCATCCCATCTTCTCAATGCACAAGAAACTCCTCCCTGCACAACGAAAAATTTTGTCCTCCAAAATAAAAGGGAATAGGTAAATACAGAGTCTTTCCAAAGAGTAATTCACGACAACGGCTTCAAATCCCCTTCTTTCTTAAATACATGTCAGGGTTCGGGCCTATCACTAAAAAACCCCACACACAGTCATCTGTGTTTATCTGCTACAATTGCACCTACCTTTAAAACACGATATTCCCATGCACTCTGGCTGGGTAGGCATATCTAAACCAAGAGTGTCGGGAAACTCCCACCTCAACCAGTGACAGTGCAGACCACATCCTGCTCTCTTTGCTGCTGTCTCTCTTTCCCATTGCATGGCATCCTTACAGAGGGTGTTTTTTGTTGATGCAGCACATAAAAAAAGCTTCGCATCAAGCAACAACCCAAGACTGCTTTAACACCCACAGCACCATGTGTCCTGGTAGAGTCTGTACTTGTTAACGGCTATATACTGGGATGGGATTTTAGCAGAGACTCCTTGTGAGGAGTCCTAGTGGGTGGTCAGTGGAAACAAGTTTTACCAGCTTTTCTCATGTTTAGTTATATTTTTACTTGGATTAAGTATTATAAGTATTTTTACTTGGATTTCTCAGCGGGACTACTCACCAACGTCTGTGCAACTGGTGACAGTTGGGAGTCGTACCCACAGCCTGGTCTGGAGCCTGAGGGTCCTAGGATGTTCCTATGCTGCTGAAGTGCCATGTTTTGTGGGACTGTCGCTATGACCTTCGCACAGTCATGAGTGGTACCAGTGCACATTTCTGCTAGTGCAGGAGGCCAAACCTCATCATCCAGGCTGAGATGTATCTTGGGTGGCTACGTCTTGTAATGCTCTGTGCAGCTACGTGTGTTCTCCTGCTGAGACTCCTTTACTAAACCAAACATACTTGGACAGGTATATAAATGAATTACACCTAATTTATATTCATGTAATTAACAAAGCCTTCCTGTACTCCCCAGAGGTCATAAACGCAGATGGACAAACTGAGGTTCGAAGAATGAAAAGATTTGGTGCAGATAATACCACTGGTGAGAGCAGAGAGGGAGGACTAGAAACCCAGATCCCCCAGTGCCACTCCTTGTTCCCAGTTCTCTCTCCGGTTCCGTCTCTCCTACCAGGATTAGCTCCAGCATTTCTGCATGCTTAGGAAAACCAACAAAGGTTTGCTTATCACGCTGCAACACTCCCTCCCCAGAACAGCTTAAAACTATGCTTACCCTTAGCATTTTGCTGCTTTGGAAAGACTAGGACTTGTTTCTTCTCTGCAGAGCAGACATAGCCCTTTTGATCCTGTAAACTTTTAGGCAGTAATGCTGGAATACAATGATCACTGCATTAAATGAGAGTAATGGTTGCATCTGTAGTAGGTATATGGTCCCTACCTGCATGCCATACACAAAGCATTTAAGCTTCTTCTAGATCAAAGTTGTTACAGGAGTGGAAAGGAGACTGAGACCTGAGGGATATTTGGCCAGTTTGCTTTTCCGCAGGCATTCTTCACACAGTCATCTTTTTTTAAAAAGAACACAAACTACTGACTTGGGGGAAACTCAGCTGAATGCATCATCAGGGTGAGATGTGGATTGTGGTCCCTGTTCTTTATTTTTCAATAGGGCTGAGAGAGGCAAAAAGAGGTCAAGTGACTTCCTCAAGGTCAGAGCCCGTCAGTGAGTCATAAAGAAAGGACTGTTTGCCTTACAGCCCTGCATTCATTCCGCGCAGCCTTCTGCTGTTGGTAGGCTTTTTCTTTGCCTACCCTAGCAATTTCTGGGAGCCTCGACCGTGCTGCTGCTCTTGCATCTGGTGACATTTATCAAAGAAGAGACTTGTGGTAAACGGAAGGGGTATCGGCAGGTCCGTGTAAGAACTGGGTTTGGCAGATGTGAGGGGGAGTCCCTTTAAGGCAAAACTTTTGGAGCTAAAACTGAAGCCCAGCTCATAGCTTAGTGAACAAAATGTGAGCAACACAGCCAATGGAAAGCAGTGAAAATCCTACACCGATTTAAAATACAAAAAAAAAAACCCCACAAGTATTTAAAAACCAGCAGATTTGCGACCCTTTGAAACAGGCTAAATAGTTTAGGTTGTGGGGGTGCCACACAGCTCCGCAACAGGGAACTTTATAAAACACATCTAATACTGTGGGGCTCTGATTAAATACAAGAGTCAGCCACCCCACCTCACAGTATGAGAATTGCCTGTTGAAGGTGCGCTACAAAAAAAGCAGAGCTAAACAAGAATCTGCGTGCACATTTGTGCCTAAATTTACATTCTGCAAGGCAATACAGGCACTGACAACAGTTTAGTGTTTGCCCACATGTTCTTACTCATGTAATCAGTCAGATTAAAAAAAACAACAAAACAACCAACCCCAGCCTTCACCCATGAGGTTGCCCCAAACCCCCTTTGGGTGTATATTTCTCACCTGCTTATTTGGCTAAGTGCGTATTTATCTATAGTCGATGCTCTCCTCTGACTGGTATGCTGCATCTAAACAAGTAATTGTGTGTGTGTGCATCTATATTTGTGACGCAAAACATTTCTGACAGGTGGATGTGTGGTGGCCGCATGAAAAATGACAGCGCAAAAGCAAGGTGGGCTTCTTAAACGCTAAGCTTAGAGAGTAAGCGGAGGTGCTAAAAGAACTTGATGAAAAGGACACTCAGATGACAGCTGCTAATGCTACAGGGTATACATCAAAGCTAAGCAAAAAACTGCCGTCTCTAGAATTAAGATGTACTGCTGTTATGCTCTCTGCACTATGCAGATTTATTTATCTGAGAAACCGCCCTAGGCACCCATTCAGTGCTCAGAAGCAAAACTCCCCGCATCTCCTCTCCTCCCCATGTCGAATAACACTGACTTCAACTCCCAACAGCATGCGCTGGTGCCTCTGCTGGAGCCCACTGTGTAAAGAAACTGGTGGCTTCTGCTGCACCACACTTAGAAAATAAAGTCCCGCTGCTGCACCTCTTCAAGTTGCTATTAGAAAGGTATACTAATCACCGTGACAGTTCTGGGGAAAGTCCCTCCCCGGTCTTCCCTTCAGACACAAATTCAGAGATCCTCCTGCTAGAACAGGAGCTCTGGGACTGGGCTAGGAGCAGCAACACTGCGATTCCAGTTTAACTGCACCCTCCCCTCTCCAACATGAAGGGCATTTATCTAAAATTGCTTGCAGACAGCCCAGCAGACACACACGCAGCTACGCATTTCCGAGACAAATGCTGCTCTGTGCGTGCCATCTACTGAAAACATGTGACAACCGGCTGTGCAAAATGACACCTTGACCTGCTGTGAGGTTATCCCAGGAAAAACGCTGCTTGCAACTCCAGGGTTAATTATACTTATCTCCTCCTGTGTTCACACTGGTTAAATTTAGGAAAAAATCTGTTCAAATCTAGGTTAAAGATGGAGCACATTTCTCACACTGATTGCTACTGCTGACAAGATCAGATACAACCAACAGTGAAAAAAAATCCCCGCAAAAACGCAAAACAGTAAATAAATGAGGTGGACAATGACCGCTGGGCAGGACAACTCCGTCAGCAGGAGCGGACACATTTCTAGCAAGTGGAACTTGTGCATTCAGCAGAAAGTGCCACAGAAGCAAATGCCATCCCTCCCTCCCACTTCATTTAGCTTCTACCTACCACGTCTAATTTGTATCTAGCAAAGATATTTCCTGTGAGTACTTTTTCAAGCCCAGGAACTCGCCAAGCTATATTGTTCAGAGGATTACGGGCTCTTTGTACAACCCTGCCAATCTCAATGATCCTTGCCAAATACAATGGATTTTAATAAACCTGTGAACAGAAATTTGGAGAGAGACAAAATCACAGCTGTGCAATTATAGTATTGCCCTGGAATCTAACCTGCCTCTCCCTCTATGCGATTTCAACAGGCTTTTGAAGGAAGAGTATTTGAAAACATGATTAAAGGGGGCTAAATTGTGCGCCCCATTACACCCCCAAAGGCATATCAAGTATAATAGACTGGATGGATTTAAGAAAAGAGAAGATTCTGGCTTGGTGTTTCAAACCATTTGCTTTATTCTGCATCTCTTTTAGCACTAGACAACAGGAAACAAAGCTAACCAACTCTGTCTAGAAAGTCAAAAGCCAAGTGATAGTGACAGCTAACACACTAAGGTCCTGATTTTCGCCATTCCCCCCCCCCCCCCCCCCCCCAAGAATATATAGGCTTCATCCTTCTGGAAAACAGGGGAGCTTTATTAATGTTGTCATTTTGTGCATCTTGTTCGGGTTACGAACGCTCACTTCCCTGTATGTACCTAGGCACAAGGTTTTTTTGTTTTAGAGATGCTTTCAGGCTTGGAAAGAAAAAAATCCATGCGCTGCTAGGGACCAAAAATAACCTCTGATCCTGCAGTTCTTGCCTAGGTAAAGCTCCTTGAAGTCAACAGGAGATCCGTCTCTGTAAGGACTTCAGAATTCGACTACAAAGTAGTTAAACCCCCCCACCCCTCCCCTCCATCTTCCTGCAGCACTTCCAAACAGATGGCAGGGAGCAAAGGGAGCGATGATCAAATGTCTACTGACCACAGTGGCGACGGGTGGGTAGCGAAAAGCCAGCACTGTATTTGCTTTCAACTTTCATTGCTAAGAGGCCCAAAAAAATTCTTTTTATATCTAGTACTATTTGGAGCGATTGCAGCAGCGCCCAAACCCTTCCCCTTCCTTACATCAAACGTGGTGGAAGGAGTCTCTCTCTCTCTCTCTGTAATACTGTTAATTACAGGCACCAGAACTGGAGCTGTGGTGAAGGGACTGAAGGACACCTCGGGTGAGGGAAAAAACGCAGCATCCGCAACCTCGGCCAGTTCGCGAGCCACGTATTTCGCTTAAGTCTGAGCATCCCCCGTCCGCACCGCTGCCTCCTCGATCACCCGTCTCCCGGGGGAAGGGGACGCGGGGATCAACCGGGGGCGGCCGGAGCAGCCCCGGGGAAGGGCTGGGGGGCGGAGGGGGGGGGGGCTGCCGAGGAGCCCGAGCCCAAGGAGCGGCCTGGCCCTGCGCCCCCTCCCCAGCGCTCCCCGAGGCAGCCGGGCACCGAGCGGCGCACCGGCAGCGCTCCGGTGCCAACCGCGGGAGCAGAAATAAAAATGGATGACAACGGGAGGAAAGGAGACGGAACGGGCAGCGGAGCCGGGGCAGCGCGGTTCTGCGGCGGCCAACGGGGAAGGGGGGAGGTGTGCGCGGCGAAGGTGAGGTGGTGGGGGGTGACTTGGGGGCGGGGGGGGGGGGGAGTGGGGGACGGACAGACGGACGGACGGACGGACGACACCCCGCCGCCCCCACGCCCCGCTGACCTGCCAGGCTGTTGTAGCAGTCAACCTCGATGGCCTCCACCGCCTGCCGCTGCTCCTCGCTCAGCCCGCCGGCGGCGGCGGCGGCGGCGGTGGCGGCGGTGGTGGCGGCGGCGGCGGGAGGGCGCTGCCCGGGCGGCTCCTGGCTCAGCAGCAGCAGCAGCGCCTTCAGCTCCAGCAAGGCGCGGTGGTACTTGCCGATGGCCTCCCGGAATTTCTTGTCCTTGTAGCACTGCGCCCCTTCGCTCTTGAAATCCAGCGCCCGCCCGATGAGCTCGCCCGGCTCCGCGCTACCCGCCGCCGCCGCCGCCACCGCCGCCGCCCGCGGCTGGGCTCCCCCCCGCCGGGCCGTGCCCATCGCCCGCCCCGCGGCCGCCGGCGTTCAGCTTCCCCGCCGCCGGGTTCGCCCTCTCCATGGCCGCGGCGCCGCCCGGTTCCCGCGACGCCCTACGCGGGCGATGCCGCGGCCCGCCGCCGCCGCCGCCGCGCTCCCGGCCGTGCCCCCGCGCCGTTCCCCGGCTCCGCCGCTCGCTCCCATCCTCCGGCGGCCGCCGCTCCTCCTCCCCCCGCCCCGCAGCCCGCGGGGCGCCCGCCTCCGCCCGCCCCCGCCACCAGCCGCCCGCCGCGGGCACCGCCGCCCCCCGCACGGCCGCGACCCCCCCCCTCCCCCCGCCCCGCGCCCGGGGGCGACGAGGACGCGGCGCGGCGATGCCCGGGCTCCGCTCTCGGCTCTCCGCGCCGGCCCGCAGAGCGGCGAGTGCGTGCTCGGCCCCCTCTGCTCCCCAAAACGGCCGTCGCCACAGACCGGGCTCCCTCCAGCCCCCGGCAGCCGAGTCCCTTCCCCTCCCTGCGCCCTCCCCTCCTGCACCTTAGGGTGTCACGTCCCTGTCTGCAGGATGGGATCCCGTCTCCCTCTCCTTTCCCCTCCTCACCCCGGTTTCCCTTTGCCCTCACCTCTCCCGGGTCCCGCCAGTGGCCACCCACTACCTCCACCTGCTCGCGGACCCTCAAGGTGTTTTGGTGCCTGTACTCTATATCGCTGGGCAAACAAGCGCCAGGCAAACAAGCCCGCTATGTCCCCTGCATCGGGACAGCAAAAGCAAAGGCCCGGCAAGTGCCCTGCCACCAGCCACTCGGGGACTTGGATTTTCCTGAATCAGGTTTTGCTGCAGAATGGGTCGATGATGCTCACTGATGCCCTGGTTTGGGGGTACCAGCGGGGAGTGGCTCTCCTCTTGCAGACAAACAGCAGAAGAACTGCTGTCAGCACCAGGCTTTGCTTTGTTAGGCCAAACGCCATGTCTACAGTGCGTATTAGAGCAGTTTGATGGATTTTGGGTGCATTGTTGTGGCAAGGTATTTTGTAGGTTGTACCTCATGCTTAAAAATTAAAGGATGGGTGAAAATATAGTGAGATTTCTTTTTCTCAGTAACATTTTGGGAGGTGTCTTTTCATTACCCATGTAACTTTTACATGGTAAAGCTGCAGCTGTGGTACAATATGTTCAAGCTTCCCTCTGCAACCAGGAGGACATTTTAAAATGGAGACTTGCGCTTCTCTTTGAGGTACGTTCAGCCTAGTGCGATGGCATGTGGTGGTGCAGCGCTGGGCAAACTGGGATAGCTGTGCAGCACAGCTCTATGTAAGGGTAGTAATGCAGGTCTGGAACTAGTGCCTGGATAATTCCTTGCCAGCAGGGCTAATAAGTCGGGCTTTATGGATCGGTAATGTGGGTCCGCTGCTGGTAGGTTTCTGGACCTTGCTGAGGTTGTGGTCACAGTGTGGCACAGACATACATCTACTTACTTGAATCCAAGAGCCAGATCCTCAAGGAGAAGCAAATAGCATCATAATTGTGATGAAAGTATAATTTTGAAATTACTTTTATGAGAGAAATTAGAGCTAAGATATTCAGCAGTGATTACATTATTTCAAATGCTTTGATTTTCAGGTGCCCCACTAGACACATCGTCACAAAATCTTACTTTATGAAAATGGATGCTCAGCGTTTTCAGGTACCTCAAGCCGAGAATAAAATAAATTACTTACAAATCTTTCTCAAAGTATGCATGATCTAGAATCAGGAAAGCCTGGGGTGCAGGTGTGGTGGTGGTGGTGGGTATTAGTCACAGTAGCTGGAGTGGAATTGATGTGTGGAACCTAAAAATTAAGGAAGAAAAAATCCTGCTGGGTCATTTTTTAATCTGTCTGTTAGTCATATTGCACAAAGTAAGTTTAAGTAACTTCAGAGGTTTCGTCGTACCTGTATTGATTGCTGTTCAGGAGAATTCACAAGGACAATGTATGTCTCCTGTGCTGGAACGCTGACTTTGGCAGGGGAAAGGAGATTGCCACAGAGGTTTAATTCCTCAGATCTGAGCAGCTGCAGGAGCAATCAAAGAAAGAACTGTTTCCTTGGAGGGTGGTGTGGCAAAGTGACATTGGGAGTTGATGTTGCTTCCGTCTTTCAGAGTTTGCCTGAGCCCGTGGACATACACGGTACAGGGGGCACTGAGACATGGGTGACTTTTCCTTCTGTCCCCCTCTATGCATTAGCCTTAAGGAAGTTTGTGATATTTCTTCCTTTGGTTACTGGTCAACAGTGGATGCCTGAAACAAGCTATGCAACGCTGAAGTTTTCTTACAGAAGAGTCTGGCAGTGGTCACTGCCAATTTGAGTGTAGGTATGGTCAGAAAAAGTTCCAAAATATTGAAAAACCTGGGCGCTCCTCACATTATGAACTATACTGAATATACCAGACTGTGGCTCAGTCCCAAATATTGCCTAAGCACCCAAGTGAGTTTTCCATCTTGTAGTTCTTCCAGAAATGTCCAAGCTCTCTTCCTAACAGATTGCTGGTGAATATGAAGAGGAATGTCACAACTGTGTAAATCCCAAAATAGACCATAACAGAAGTGTCTGAATGATTGCTGTTTGTTGGCCAACTTAGACTCTGTGTTGATACCAAACAGTATCCCTCAGCTGAGAGCTGGATCTCTCAGCCAGCCAATTTAAAGCTGCCGTAAGATTTGGGCAGGATGACTGGCAAAGGTTAGTTTAGCCCATCAGCTCCTTCCTCCTAGAGAGGAGCTAAGTAATCTGTTGGCTGCGCTAAAATATTTAGGAAACATCACAATATCAGTGGTAGGGTCACCACGTTGACTGTTCTTGCAAGGAACGCTTGTGTTTGTTTCTTTTTCAGGGGAATGTGGACTTGAGGGAAAACATGAGAAGCTATCACCTTTCTGAGTCAGACAAGATTTGTACTTGAGAGATACCTCACGTTCCATTTAACATATGAGGTGATGTCCAGATGTAGATTTCAGCTGCCCAGGGCCCACTAGACTCCACCCACAGCCTTGCAGATGGTCAACACCTCTAAAGATATCCAGCTTGAAAACCTGATGGGAACCTGAAAGCATCAGAAAGAATAGGTTTATATATGATATAGATACATTGGATTGTGAAATAAGGCATATATTTAGATAAAATGAAGCCAGTTTGCAGTCATTATCTGTAGACCGTGAGATGAGGTCATGGTATTGGTCAGTATTAGCTGCCATGCCTGTCTTTTGTCAAACTGGTGCGGTTTTTTTTTGTCCGTAGAAGCAGAACATGCTTATCTGTCTCATTCTGTAATAGATGGGGTGTGCCTGTCTGTCTGGATGCCCCTAGGTGCCGTGAGTGTCTAAAACTGCCTGGGTGTGCCTGTCTCTCCTCCTCCACACTGAGATTTCCTTAGCACGTTCCAAAAGTGTACACTTGCATTGCTCAATTATTATTATTATTATTATTATGCGGCAGTCACATGCTTCAGAGGGATATTTTAGGATCTGTGACTCACTAAACCGTAATTTCCTGCTCACGCTTACCTGAAGAAAATTGCCTTTGTGGAGTCCTGTTCACGGTGGGGAGATGTCTTCTTGGGTGAAACTGTGAATATCAAGAAAGATACTGGACACATACCTGTGAGATCTTCAGACCTTCCTCTAGCTGTGGTCATTTGCATCGGCCCAACGGGATGTTTGATTTACAAACAGATATAGGACAGATTCCTCGCGTTTCAGGACAATGCTACAAGGAAACTGGAAAGGCTTCTGAGGAGAGCTAAGGAGGCTGGGCACCTGGGCTCTGGTGATGCATTCTTCTAGCTGGATGTGAATTTACTGTAGCATTTGTGCTGTTGGGTGAATTTTTGTACAAATTGAGGCTTTAAGGGCCGCCGTGAGGGCTCAAGTCTATATACATTCAAAACCAGATCTCAGTTTGGAAAGCAGTACAGGCTGTAAGGCTTCAGTCCGGCTCTCCTTGTGCATTCCTTGGTGTTGATGGGACTGTTGGCCATGTGACGATTGTTTCATAAAGTGCTTTATGAATAGTTATAGGGGCAAACCAGAAGCCTCACCCCTTTCCGAATGGGCCAAAACCAGATTGTGATGAAAATGGTGTCAAGCCCTTGTGAACGGGAGCAGAGATCCCTCACTGCCTCCGTTCACCTGGAAAGAGAATTCCCAAGCTGCAGCGAGCTTCCAGCATACACAGCGGCTGCTGCTACAGTCTGTCACCGGCTTAGTCAATCATCCATTATTTATTTCCAAATTGTATGTAAAGCTCTGCACCATAGCCTTTAGTCCATGTACAAGGAAAAGAATCATAGAATCATAGAATCATAGAATGGTTTAGGTTGGAAGGGACCTTGAAGATCATCGAGTTCCAACCCCCCTGCCACAGGCAGGGATACCTCTCACTAGACCAGGTTTCCCAAGGCCACGTCCAGCCTGGCCTTGAACACCTCCAGGGATGGGGCTTCAACAACCTCTCTGGGCAACCTGTTCCAGTGCCTCACCACCCTTAAAGTGAAAAACTTCTTCCTAATGTTTAATCTAAACCTGCCCTCTTCCAGCTTAAAGCCGTTCCCCCTCGTCCTATCACTACATGCCCTAGTAAAAAGTCCTTCCCCAGCTCTCCTGTAGACCCCCTTTAGGTACTGGAAGGCCGCAATAAGATCTCCTCAGAGCCTTCTCTTCTCCAGGCTGAACAGCCCCAACTCTCTCAGCCTCTCCTCATAGGAGAGGTGCTCCAGCCCTCTGATCATCCTCGTGGCTCTCCTCTGGACGCGCTCCAGCAGGTCCATGTCCTTCTTATGTTGGGGACTCCAGAGCTGGATGCAGTACTCCAGGTGGGCTCTCACGAGAGCGGAGTAGAGGGGCAGAATCACCTCCCTTGACCTGCTGGCCACACTTCTTTTGATGCAGCCCAGGATACGGTTGGCCTTCTGGGCTGCGATCGCACACTGCTTGCTCATGTCGAGCTTCTCATCAATCATCACACCCAGGTCCTTCTCCACAGGGCTGCTCTCCAGCCGTTCCCCGCCGAGCCTGTATTTGTGCCTGGGATTGCCCCGACCCAGATGTAGGACCTTGCACTTGGCCTTGTTGAACTGCATGAGGTTGGCTTGGGCCCACCTCTCCAGCCTG
Source organism: Pluvialis apricaria (assembly GCA_017639485.1). Classification (NCBI taxonomy): domain Eukaryota; kingdom Metazoa; phylum Chordata; class Aves; order Charadriiformes; family Charadriidae; genus Pluvialis; species Pluvialis apricaria. The sequence goes on along the minus strand of CM030012.1, from coordinate 40,415,620 downwards.
TCCAAGTCCCTCTGCATGGCATCCCTCCCCTCCAGCGTGTCTGCCTCGCCAAACAGCTTGGTATCATCAGCAAACTTGCTGAGGGTGCACTCTACCCCACTGTCCATGTCGCTGACAAAGATGTTGAACAGTACGGGTCCCAGTACCGACCCCTGAGGAACGACCTCAGGAACCCCTGAAGAAGAGACAGAGCTTCTGAAAGACCTGGGAAAACAAAAGCAGAGAAGCCTCTGAAATCCTTTGCTTGGGAGATTGTCTTGGGTAGTTATATCCAAGGAAGAGAGGAAAGGGAAATAAAATCATATGCAACAAAATGTTGCCACCTTGGCACAAATTCCTTTGATCTCTTCCATATGACTTGTTGCAGTCAAGAATTTCTTTTAGCACAAGAGATGCTTTGTTTACAAGAGTTCATCAAATGCATCACACTTCACTCGAAGAGTATTCTGTAGTTGTTTTCTTCCACAGTCTGGGTTGTGCGATCGGTCAGTTGATCCTGCTGGGCTGTTTGATGCCTGCTGGTTGCCTGGTGGAGGATGGTTAATCGGGACTACAGTCAATTTCCCAGGAATAGTGTACAATCAAGAAAGAATAGTGAGCAGAAACGTTTGCAGGCAAATCAGAGTGTCTCTGTGACAAGCCATTCCTTGGGCGTGTATATGAGCAGCGTCTTTGTCACAGAAATGTTTGCTGATAAAGAATATTAAGAGGTAGATGGTTAAACAGAACAGCTGTTCAGAATTAAAATGACTGTTCCAAATTCTGGTTTTAATGTACTGGATTCTTTCTTTCTTTTTCATAAAGACGATGGCAAATTGCTAACTAAGAGACTTAGCCATGGAGGCTAAAGGAGCCAGGATGGGCCAAATCCAAACCATTTATCATCATTCCCAGTGTTTCATTTTTCCACATTAATTAAAAATGAGTACACCGATTTGCAGAACAGTCGCACTGGAAGGGAATGCTGCCAACAAAGTTTGAGAAACACTTTTTAATCTCTTAAAAATCAGTTGATAGCCCATCTTCAGGCTGCAGCTATAATCTCTCAAGCGAACCCCAGTGTTCTGAGAAAGCTCTTGCTTTTTACTCAGGCTGGACTGAAGAGCAGCAAGGTTGATTCCTCTGTTGTGCGTGAAAAGAGTAGATTTGGAAAAAAAACCTCACCCACATCTCTCTTATTGGGTGGGTATTGAGAATTGCAAAGTTGACACTCTCATATCTTTCAGCCCTCATTTTTCCTCTATCTTATCTACCAGCATCCAAGGCTGTCCTAATTCTGAAGGCGCATCGACACCAGGCGAAAGAGCATGGTGTGAGGTTTTTGAGTTAGCAGTGACCTAGATCTGACTTACGAACAATGCTTTTACTGAGACCCTAAGGAAGCAGACCCTCACTCCATCGTCCCCGTTACTCCTGCCCCAGGGAGACCTGCAGAACCACTTAATGCCACGCCACAGCAGTACGGGCTCCAGTTACTCTGCATCAGCTGCTCCGCCACGACTGGCAGGGTGCCTGCTCTGACCCTTCATGAAGGTGAAGACACTCATTCCTGTACCACTGAAAGACTGTGTATTGTGGGGAATAAGAGACTGCACAGCAGTGGTTACTGCAGGGCTGCTCGTGTCTGGTATTGTCTTACTGCCCAGGTACACGGCGGGTAACTCAAGGTTAGGAAAGGTTACTTAACTCCAAGAGATGGACCTGACACTTGGTGTTCAGATCTGTACAGGAGTGCGGAGGTGGTCACTTGAGTTTGAGTCTAGTCTGACAGTATGGGAGCGTAACTGGAAATTGAATTACTGAACAACATAAACGGAATCCTAAAATGTACTGACTCCCCATAAATCTTGAATTGTTGGCACTCAGAAGAGAAATGCCATTCAGCGATCATCAGCAGTAAAGCCTGCTCGGTTTATGTGTCCACATTTGGACTGTTACCTAGTCTTCACATCATGCTTACACCTTCAGGATCAAGCTGTGATTGCACCTGCACTACGGGAGAAGTGCGTATTTATCATTACTTGCCCATTACCTGCAGAACTAACACCAGCACCTCTGGGTTGAACTCACAAGTACGGCTGTGACTCCCATTCTGCTCAGTTCTTCCATGGTAACGTATAGACACACATCAAACGTGCATCTAACTACCCCTAAACTTGAAAAAACATCTCCCGCTCTCAGTTTTGTGGCTCAATCTCTGTTTATGAGATTAAAAATGAAGCGTGGGAGCAAATGGGGACGCTTGCGCTTCTAATTGCTTGCTTTGTGCAACAGCCAGATAGTGCGAGGCACAGCTATTCCCAACCCTTCTTACAGCTGAACCGCAAGAGGAAAACTGTGAGCGCTAATTTTACAGAGCAAGCAGACCTGCTAGAGAAGCGGCTGCCTTTTTAATATCTGCTCCAGTGATGTGTGAAGAAGTTAAGATCTCACAACAAGCAGAGTTGTCTGGAAAGTTCCTAGTTTGGCGACGTCTTTGAAAACCAGGGCTTACACGAATTGTTTCGCACGTGGCATCTGTTTCTGTTGTCTTATGTCATGGGGCAATCTCCGCTAAGGTGAAGATTCAATGCCTACCAACTTTGTCGAGCCTGATGGGTACCAAACCCCGGGCTCTGGGAAGGCTCTTGCTGTGCCAGACGTACCTGACTGGGTGGGTGGCAAAGGGCAAGTTTCTACTGTTTTCCTGTCTGGTCTTGAAAGTCCCCGCAAGTTGTAGACGGTGATCAGATGAGTGGCCTCCAAGGAAAAACAGGCTATTTCAGGAAGTGTGGCTGATGAAGCAGTAAATGGTACTCTCCCCTAAGAGAGTACTTAGCCACTCCATCGGCAGGCTGGCAGGCCCTGCAGCTCAGTTAGCTCTGCTATCTTTGGAAGAGAGGTGAGATGAAGGTGTTTTATGCTCCTGACCTTTAACACGCCTGTGCTGTTATTGAGTTTGAAGCGTAAGCTGCAGGGCCTGGGTCAAATTTCAGTGTAAATGCATTCCCGCTTGCTTTTCCAGTTGGATGTGGTTATTCTGCTTGCTTTTCTCTCTCTCCTATCGTGCTGAGGGTGCTGCAGTGCACAGCTAAGCAGATGGCTCGCTTCATCCTAGAGACGGATCCATTTCTGAGCATGGGGATTCTTGTATCTAAAGAAGTGCTTGAGTGAAACCACTTGAGCGAAAGCTGCAGTGGGAATGGGAGATCTTTAAGGTCGTCTACCATGTGTATGGGGGTGATCTGCTCACAAGGAAGCAGGAACAAGGAGAAAAGCTCTGCAAGAGGAATGCTTCTTGCTGCATCCCCAACATTCATCATCCTGCAGCATGTGGGGTTTTCCTGAGGACATGCAATCCCAGATTTGCCAGGAACAAATTTGTGAGGTCTGGTGAGCGCAAAGCCCCAAGCAGCATGGTCAGAGGGTTACCATCTGTGCATGATCCCAGTAGCATCAGGCCTGCAGTTCACGTGTGAGGTTCTCGGCTTTCTTCTTTTGCTGCAAAAATGGTTCTGTTCCCCATCCAGGCAGCTTTCCAGGCCAGACCTCATCTCCCAGGACGCTGCAGTGATGGAAGGTGGCCAGTACAGTGTGGTATCAGTATAACTCTGTGTATACCAGCAGCTTAAGTGAACCTTAAGTGAGGAAAAATCATTGCTTCATCCTGCAAAGAGCAGAGAAATTCTAATGGACCTTGGTCTATGAAAGCCTTTCAAACTCATTTAGAGGGGCCACGTGATATTGCAAATGTAAGGTCCCAAGTGTGGGCATGTAGAGATTAGCACTATCACTATTTGATCAAAGATCACTGAGGATTTCACTGCAAAAAAAAATTAGTATTTATTTAGTGGTTCCCGCAACACACTGTTGCTGCGTTGTTACAGTGTTTGAAAAGGTTTTTGTTTCCCCTTAAGCTGTTGGGCACCACTTGTGTTTGCAGGATTTCCCTGAGGAGAGTCCGAAGAGCAGCGTTTATGGCCCTACTTGTCCATGCGCAGCTGTCACGGCAATTTTTTAGCCCTAAGCAGGAGTGTCCTAGCAGCTCAGGAAAGGAAGGCTTCCTGGTGTTGAGGAGATTTTGGCTGCTGTCTTGCCATTTGAGTTTTCTCTAGTGTTTTGAGATTTTTCCCTGTTGCTGCCTGCCGTGGGCATTTTCTGTGCCTTTTCTATGATTTCCTAATTCACTTCTGCATTTTTGTGTGATGGTGAAATGATCCTTGGCCTGGTGGCTTGGCTCCCAAGTATCATTGACAGGCAATATATGAAGATTTTTGATGAAATGTCCTTTTCGAATGCAAAAATTATGCATACATGTATGTGTACTTCTATGTACACGCACAGGAATTAGAGTCCTTAGCTAAACTGGCAGCGATGGGAATACAACCCAAAGACTTTGGTTATTAAAATAAACAGTTGCCATTATAAATATAATTTTCAGCATCACTCTATTTATTTGAGCTATTTCTATATAAGGGTGCATACAAAGGCCATCTGAAATGGGGGCAATTTTGCTCTGAAGAAAGCATCTTGTAGAAGTTGTGTCCCTTAGACAATACAAGGTTAAATGACACAAAGTTTGAAATATTTTGTGTATGACTGTTAGGGCAACATAAAATACGTTTCATCAGAATGACCAGGTAAAAAAAAAGTAGTTTCAGCCCAGTGCTTCCAAATTTCTCAAAACAGAGGGCCACTGTAAGCTATATTAATGATCCTTTTTCCCTACCCTGCACTTTGCTTAGAGGATCCGAGCATGAAAATCATTAAAAAATATAGCACATGTTGTCAGAGTATTATGGGAAATTGCTGCTTTGAGCATTTGAAGCTGGGAATTCCTTTGCCTTGGACTGCAGCTATGAAGTTCCTGTCTTGCTACATCAATAATGTGGTTCCTCCTTCTTAATGTCTTATTTAAAAACTTTAGTACATACAATATGTAGTATTTACTAAAAACAGAGATATAGTCCTGATTAATGTTGGAATGTGAAGGCTGGAAGTAATTTTTTGTTCCAATCCACTGTCTCTTTAAAATACTGTGGGGTTTCAAGGCAGATAGCAGTTAAATACTAGGTAGGGAAAGAAGAAAATACATTTCTGGCAGGGATTTGAAAAATGGAGAATCAGTGGCCTAGAGAGCATCAGCTGGGTGCTCCAGAGAAGGAGCAGAACAGCAGCTTTGAAATCAGAGCTAGTGAGGATATGAAAGAGCAAAGACAGAGTGGAAAGAGGAAAAGATCAACTAAAAGGATGTCGTGGATGAGGAAGTAAGCGGAAGATACTACAATAAAAACAGTACCTTTGCGCTTCAGTGAGGAAGCGATGGATGTTTGAAGATGGAGCTGGGGGCTGGAACGCCCGTACGAATCAGAATTTCTAGAGCGAGGACAAAGAGATGCCACAGCAGCACAGGAGTGAGGAAGCAAAGCTCAATGTCAGTGGCAGTGAAAAAATCCACGTTGAGGCATATACAGACAAAATGTGCAAAACCCTTTTGTCTGTCATCACCCTACAAGTAGCACTTGCTATCCAGGTGACTGTTCTCTGGAGGAGCCAATTTCATCCTAAATTAAGTTAAAAAGTGGCCAGCCTTTTTTTAGTAATCCCTGTGACAGGAATGGTAAGCAGAATTTGTCCGAGCCCTGACTCACTGGTTTTTTTTCAGACAAATCTGTGAAATGACACACATTGATTGTTTTCCAGATTGTACCAGAAGTGGATTGTAGTCAAGACTCCAAAGGTGTGGATCTCTACAAATAAAAAAAGTAGGCACTATTCCCAAGTGAGTAACCAAACTTACTGAGATGGGCACAGTACAGAAAGGTGGTTAAGGAGAAAACTCATTTTCCGAACAGGGACAAAAAGCTGAAGGCTTGATCCAGTCCAGCTAAAGTCAGTAAGACATCCCATCTACAAAAGATGGACTTGCAAAATCCCTGTTGCATAAATTCAGAGATCTGTGCATATACCAGTGAAGTACATGGGCATATGGGAGAGACTTTCTGAGAGCCGGTCTGCAAACCTGCCAAATCTACAGTAGATAACAGACTTTGCAGGTCTCTAGGATTTTCTCATGCCCAGGTCAGGTGCAGTGTGTGAGGAACTAATCTGAAACCAGGCTTTTCTTGGCCTCATTATTCTCATAATTTATATTAACCAAATCTGTGCTGGCTGAACAGAAAGAAAATGGACACTTTTCCTCTAAAATGAAAATACCAGTATTAATATAGATTTTTGAAACTACGCATTGACCACGCCTCTGTTTGCTTCTCTGACTGCATCTCCCGTCAACTACCCACTGACTTCACTACCCGGATTTCATGTCATTCTTCGTCCATTGGTTTTCAGTTAAGGACTGTTTGCTCCTGAGGATCAGCTGAGAAAAATCTCTCACTGGGTTGATGCCTTCCTTTCTGGAGTTGCACAATTATTTGACTGTTCTCACCACAGTGCTAGGCTTAGAAATACCAGTACTGAAAAATGCAGAGCAGCCAGAAGAATAAGCTATGCTTGACCTTATTAGCAAGATTGCCCATTCTGTATTGGGAGGCTTTGGGGGTGGTGGGAATTGGGCTGATCTGCTGGGAGTAATAGGGCATGTCGCAATTGTCCTCATGTTGTTTACTTGCTAACCCATTTAGTATTTGGTTTGGTTTATTGATGATTCTTTTTTCTTTGTGTTTAAGGGTTCTTCCTACAATAACTCATATATATATATCTATATATATCTATATCTATATCTATCTATCTATATATATCTTTTACGTTACCAAATGTGAAGGGCTCCATGCAAGCCACGCAGTTTAATCAGATTATTCTTAGGTGATGCCCTCTGTAGACAGGTACCCATGAGAAGAGGAGACACTGCCACAGATCCATCAGCTGGTCACACAAAATGGGCGAACACATGCTCAAGAGCAGCACAGAGCTCCCGAAGTCCAGTTTCGGAGACTGACCCCTGCGGCATGCCAGAGCATTACCCTTTGGGAGTGCGATCCAGGGCAGATGACAGGGACCCGAGGTCTAAGTCCAACCTCTTAGCAACACCTTTGTCCATCTCAGCCGAATTACCTTCTCACCTCTCCCCACTGGGTCTCTCCCTCCCACTTCTCCCAGCAGACCCAGCCCCTCTGACATGTCCCGCAGCACCATCTGCTGGGATGGGGCTGCTCAGCTGCATCTCGTACGGGGGTTGGGGATTGGGGCCAGTATCAGTGTACGTATGAAGCCACCTTACCAATTTATGATGTGTTTTTAGCATTCTCCTCGCGAATGAGGGAATGAAGAGATGACAGGCGTGGACAAAGTACTTAGAAACTTCCTTCTAAATATTTACCATAGGCATTAAGGGTGCTTTAAAATGAGGACGAATGCTGAAATGAGATATTTGAGGTGTATTAAGAACACAGGAGTTGATATAATCACTTGGTGTCATGCTTACGTCACAAATTAGATCACTGTATAACACACAGTCTTCCATAGATTGAAAGCAAGCAGGTCAGTTTTATATCGCAGCAGATATTTTATTAAAAGGTTGATTTGTGTGGACAGACCGGATAAGCAGCAACATCTTTGTAGCTTCATAGATGATTTATTTCTTCTGTTTGAGAGATGGTATTCTGATGTACCCTTGCACTCATAAATCCAGTGTTTATCTTCTCAGCTGACTGAGGTCTCAGGGTTACAGAAGTAAGAAACACAGCTCCTAGAAAGGACTACATTCTGGATGTCATCGAGGCAAGCTGTTGCACTGAAAGTTGGTATGGGCGATGACACAGTTAGCACTGAAAGGTAGTCAGATGTCAGAAGCGTAGTATTCACAAATGGGAAAGTCAATGTCTCCTGACCTGAAGGGTCTGAGGTCTTTGGGCTGAAACTCAAGAATTTACAATATTTAATATATTCCATATTTTTCCCATAGACAGACTGAGAGTTTAAAATTTACTGATAAATATGATAAATAATGACTGTAAAACGTAGGTAGACGTACAAATTTTGACAAATGAGATTCATACAGAGAGAGAAATGTGTGATGAATGCAGCTTTCCACATCCACTTTTGTAAATGTTCAAAGACAGAGGAGACATTTGATCTGCCATAAAACCCGCTGTGGATGAGAAAGTAGAAAACCCATGAGCAATACAAAAATTCAGTCTACAGCTTCTGTATCCTTGATACTCGCCTGAGATACAGTTTGAACTGACGAGATATTCTGCCCAGGAGGGAGTCCAGGGATTTGTCTCAAAGGCTGGGAAGTCAGAAGCCATAAAATGTTCCTCTCCGCTCACCTTTCCCCTTTAGGAAGGAACAACCATCCAGAGTTGCATAGATGGATAATATGGATGGAAAAGATACTCCAGTCAACCTGGAGCTTAAGTCAGACGGATATTGCGTTCGCCACAGCTCTGATAGTGGATTTACAAAGGCAAGGAAACTCATTTAGCTCAACCTTCCTTAAAGACAAATCTTGTCATAACTTGTAATAATAATAAAAAAAAATTTAACATGATTGAGAGATTTGGTAAAGTGGCAGAGACCAAACAAGGGTTAATGATATATTTTGGGGCTGGGTGAACAAGACTGTATGGCTTGGCAAGGCTCATGATGTCCTTTGTCAGTACAGAGCCCAGGCTGATTATGTAAAGGCATTTTCTGCTGGGCAGAAATGCAGTTTCTTACAGATGCATTTTTTTTAAGGATGCAGCGCTCAGTATGTGAATGAAACATTTTGCTGCTGGTTTCTCCCATACTGGGGAAGCCTGTCCTGGAGAAACAGCCCTGTTGATGGAGGGTGCTCATTGCCCTGCCTTACCTTCTGTTCCCTCAGACAACAGTCTACGCTTCATGGCACTGAATCAAGCTCTGAAGGTCAGTCATGTGGTGTATTGCTGATGGTAAATGTTAATTCTTGACAGATTTGTAGGACATATAGCTTGTCTGTATTCATTTCCTGATGTTCCTATTATCATTATTTATCACTGGATCATGATAGCTTCTGCGTCCCAGTGGAGCCCCACTGTGCTAAGTACTATAGAAACACATGCCTGGCTTTGCTGTTTTGGCTTCTCTCCAGTAGATCAGCTCTATTTGTCTGTCTCCTGCCTTGCCATCCTGATTTTTTCCTGTTCGAGAAAGGAGATATTTAAAACACTGGGGAGAGGGGAGTGGGGGGAATGATCAAACAAGATCTTTTGCTTGTTAATCCATAAGTGTCCTTGCTCCACTCTCCATCGCACTGACAGAAAAACACGGCTTGTTCTCTGCTGGATGTGCAAATATCCCATCCTATTCTGTAAGTTGCCACATACCCACTGACTTCAGTATGATCTGCAAAGCAGAGAGGTGCTGTGGCACTTTCAGTTATAAAGATGAAGCTCTGGTATCAGTGCGGGTTTGTCACTTGTTTGAAGCACATGCTGAATTTCTGTGATTGTGAGCTTAGTTAATTTAACCTACTCTTTCCCATCAAAGTCTGATTTAAAATACTGTCCTGGTTTGAGCGACACAGGACTAATTTCTCTTCTAATGCTTGGGAAAACTGCACTTTTAGAAGACTCTAGTGGCTAAATTTGTGAAAATATTTACTTTATACCCAGCTATGGTATGCTGGTTTCAAGGTCTCAGTGTTTTCGAGTTAGCCAGGTGCAGGCATGAGGAGGAGTGAGACCCGGGCACTTGACCCAAGCTGGCCAACAGGATTATTTCATACCATGAATGTCACATTCAATATAAATTAGAAAGTCTGCTGCAAAGCTCGCTCTCTCCCTTGATGGCTGCCATCCTGAGAACTTCTTGCTCCAGTGCCGGATCCCCAAGACCTTCCCTTCCTCCCGAAGCCGTAGCACTCGCAGTGTCCAACATTTGCTGTCCACTGCTGGGAGTGCACAGCTTCCTACTGATAGAATTGGCTGAATATAATCCTTGCATATTTCATCCTGGTATCAATATTAGTTCTTTAGTGTTATTAATGTTATTACCTAGTCTTATCCTATTAAATCTGTTTACATTTCAACCCTTGCGTTTTCTTGGGGTTTTTTTAACTGATTTCTCTTCCTGGGGTGGGAGGGGTCATCAGGTCAGAGAATAATTGTCTAAACGACAATAAATTGTTGTGGGTTCCTCAAAACATAACAAATACTCACCACTGGCCCACTCTTGGCTGATCCGGTCAAGAGAATATCCCCAGATGGATATTTCTCTCATGTGCGAAATGTACTGGAAGGTGCCCTGTTGCCAAGCTAGATTGTTTCCAGCTTTGACATTGTGAGGACAGGGTCACAACTACAGCCTCTTTAGGTTTCCGTGAAGTGCCATAGCAAGACTAATCTCAGTCTCTGATGGTGGAGAGTGCAGCACCAGCATGATGGTCTGATATTTTTCTGATACCCAAGGGATCAACCTTGCTTCTTTGGGACCATACTGGAGCAAAAGATGAGATACTCTTTATTTGGGGAGGAAAACCCATCATTTTTTAATGCAGCCTGTGATAGGAATTTTGCTGCTCCTGCAGGAGAAGAGATGGATGCTCCTGGGAACAGGATTCCGTGGCAAATTGCAGTCCAGAACTACTTGAGCAGACTTATGCACCTGTGTTAGTTCCCAGAGCCCATGCTGAGCGCTGATTCACTAGTAGTTTCCTACCATGTAGAGGACCTTGTAGCTTAGACACGGTAAGGCAACAAGGTGAAGCCTATAGTGATGCTTTCTGCAGTAGCTTCTGAATGGAAAGGAAGAGCAACCCATACCTTCTCAGCCACACTTGCAGTGACCAAGTAAATCCCCTCCCTGAAAATACCTTGTGCAGAGTAAGCAGGCAAAAGCCCCATGTAGCTGTTGAGCTGAAAGGCTCCCATAAACTCATCCCGCCTGTACCAAACTGGAACTTTCCTTTGCCCAAAGCAGTGTCTAATTACCTCTCAAATAACCTTGGATAATGCAGCATTACCCGGCAGAGAAGGAACGCTTTGCTATAGCTTATTTTTGACAGGCCCAGCGAATGCACCAAGTTCCCCACCTAAGGTTAGCTCAGTCATTAGCGTTAATTCTCTCTGTCTCTGGGCCTGGGCATGAGCAGCCCTGGCTGTGCAGAGGTAGCTAGCCTGGGGTCAATGCTTGGGTGACTTGTCTGCCTTCATCATTGCGTAATGTGGAGGCACAGATGAAGAAGGGATGTAGCAGTCAGGGTGGAAATAATGTTTTTTTTTATCATTACCTACCTGTTGGGGGGGAACATGTAAAATTCCTGGGAAGGAAGCAGAGGTGTTAGGGTTACCAGGCAACCACCACTAAGGAAAAATAATGTGAAAGGAGAGCAGGGAAGAAGGGATCCAATCAAGGACCTGCCTGGCCAATTAGGCGCCTCAGACAGTGATGGAGCGAGCACACTAAGATTTCATAGTAGGTGAGGAAATCTGGTTTAGGTAGACAGAAGGTGCAGAAAAAAAAAAAGGTATATGCCGAAGTGGACAGAACAGAGATGAAAATTCTTCACTGAAATGAAATGAAACCCTTTATTTTAAGCATTATAAGGCCTGGGCTTGTTCAAGCAGAAAGATTATTGGAGGTTTCATTCATGTTCTGCCACCGATGCTGCTTGCTGGATTTTGCAGGTCTCTCTCCAATCTTGAAACACTGAAATTAAGCATTTTTTTTTGACATCCTGATCTGGTCAGCCCCTCCGCATTTTGCATCCTCCCACTGGGTAGCAGTGGGCTCGCTGCCAAACCAAAGCCCTGGTTTTTAATAGAAAAGACAGCAAACCAGGAAAGCTAATCCTGATTTCATTCATCAGACCAGAGAGGCTCTTGTTTTATTACAACCTTCTTTCAGATCAGCCAAGCGCCTGACTAAGGGCATAAAAATCAAGGACCTTACAATTTGGCCATATTGGGGTTTATAACGCACGGTAAAATGATGGCATTCGAGTCTCACCGAGAGGTATTCTACAAGCGCTAAGTCTGTGGTGCGGTCCGGAGATTGGGATCATTAGATTGTTAGGCATGTGCGATACAGAGAATGCATGGGGAAGCGATTGCTTTGCTTTTCTTCCTTTCCCTCTCCTCTCCCGGGAAGCCTTGGCTGTCAGCGGTCACTCACTGCCTGCACGTTGGCAGCGAGCGGGGCCAGAGCTCTGCTCCAGGGCCCTGACCCGCCCTTTGGAAACTGGGTGGAAATAAAGCACCAATTGACTCCCAGTCCAGCAAACAAATGCAGATGAGTAGAGCGGTGCGGGATGGTGGCAGCACTCTGGGGTTACCTGACAGCTCGATCTGCCTCTTCCCGGGCATCGGTCTGCGTCTGACCCCTCTCGGGACACGGGGCAGCTTCTACTTCTCCCACCAGTCCCCTCTGGGGTTTCCAACACCTGCAGGTTGGACTTGTTGCATCCTTCTCTGTTGGGAGCTTTTGCGTTGATAATGCCCATGCAGCGGCAGAGATGCTCAGGTCAGAGATGTCTGCGGAAAGACAAAAGCCAGCACCCTGAGCTTCCCTGTGGCTGTAATACGTGCTCACGCGTGAGATGACATAGCTGGTGCTTCTTTGCGTGGGAGATCATTTCCTCTGCTGCCTGCAGTTGTTAGCAGCCATGTGGCATCCTGACATTTCGTCTTTATTAACTTCTTGACAGATAGCCTTTTGGGGTTTATTGGGAGATTAATTGTTTTCAGGAACCTTTTAGACTGTTAGCAAGAGAGCTGAGAGCAATGAGGGGGGACCCAGTTTTGAAGAGGGCACCAGCTGCAGCCGGCGTTGCAGCCACTTTAGTTAGATCTTCCCCATGGCATTTTTCCAGGAGAAAAAAAAAAGAGCATACAAGCCTGGCTATTTTTTTCTATAGTCAATGGATGTGATTAGCGGTATTTATAAAAACTGTGCAGAAAACAGCATCTCAGGAAAAGGAAAAGTACAGGCAGATGCATTGAACGAAAGGAGAAATTAACAGACTTTGAAGTCAGCAAAAGTGCCTGATTAAGGATTTAAAAAACAGAATTTTGCAATTTGGCTGTGCTATGGGTTTCTAAAGCATGATTCAACAATGGCTTTTGAGGCCTACTGGAAGCTATTCTGTAAATGATTGCATGTGTAGTGCCATCTGAAGGTACTGGTAACATTGTCATTGTTTCCAGGGTGGAAAGAAGGAAAATTCACCAGCAAAAATGTTAAAACAAAATAAGAGGGATGAACTCATAGTAGCCCACTCAAACCTTCCCTTTCCCCCCTTTAAAATTTTGTGACTTCAGCATTTTCCTTGCATTGCCCATTGATTTCCTGTCACTGGTTTGTACATTTTTTTATGTCTTTCCCCCAAACCAGAAGATAAGCATTTAAAAGAATATTTTCCCATTCCTGCTCACTATAAAACCAGTACCAAATCGCTCATTTCATAAGTAATTCAAGCCCAGAAATTTTGCATTAGCATAGGAATTTAAATTTCCCTTGCGATTCACTGCAGAACTTGATTTGCCCAGAACACTGAATGGGTCTTGGAGCTTGTTATTATTAAACTGCAAGTTCAAACGCAGATTGGCAGAATCCAAGGCTATATGATGAGCTCCTTCTTCAGCTGCCTCTAATATGTTTTTGAAACTGCCCAGAGTATAATGATAAGGATGCGCACACAATACTTTTCACCTGGTGCTGCATAGCTAGATTATTTGTTCCATCTCTGTGGACTGTTAGAGATGTGCAGAGAGACAATTTCCCTTCCTTTTGTAGATGTAGACCTCTCAATTTAGCTGTGTTTATTTGAGACTATAAAGCGCTAATGTCCCCACTGTACCCATAACGTGATTGGAGCGCTCAGCGCTACCAATCCTGCATCCAGTGGAGATAACAAACATTGTAAATGAGGGGCAGTCTTTTTTGGTATATGCGTGTGTAGTGCCGAGCAGAGGGTGACATAGTAGGATGAGATTCCTTACTAGCTCTGATCAGAGAAAGACATAAGAGTAATTCCACTGGGGGGAGGGTGACACTAAATGACGTCCAAACACCAGGGCATGAAAAGGTGCCAGTTTTTATCCAAGAATTTTATGCATTTTTAAAGCACACAGAAGGAATGAATATGGCTAACTATTCATTACTTAAGGTGCCTTTCTTTGACATTAAAACTAGTGTGCATAAATTCCTCATTTTACCTGATAGCTTTCGTTAGCTCTCCATCTGTAATGCATACCTCCTGCTAACAAGGACGGAACCACGGTACTCATTAGGACTCTCTCTTTAAAGGAAGCTGAGTGAAAAAGCCTTAGACTTTTATGCTGCAGTAGAAGGTGAAAATGTTACCAGATGAACAATTCTTTCCAGCAGTGCTTCGGCTAGTCTCACCATGTAATTGAAGATTTATTGTAACCCATCAAACCCCATTATTTCCCATCCAGGAGTCTTTGCTTTTCAGCCCCTCACTCAACCGAAGACATACTTGCTGAGGAGAGGTGCAGAGTCAGCGGGAAAGATGGACAACATGAATAATTTAAATGGAGGTTGAGTTCCCATTTGCTACTGAGAAATGGTTTGCACAAATATAGAACGTGACAGGCCATCAGAGATGCTCCAAAAGGGCGGCTGTTATGCCTTTTGGCATTTCTGCTCTCCAGGAGTTCATGACAGGGATATTTAAAGATTGAGTTTCGAACGGCAATCTATCATAATATTATTTGGAAACACTCTGCTGCGGGTAATATGTTTGGCAAAGGTAGAAACTGCTAACAAGTAGCAGTTAACTAACGAATGGAGATCTGCAGTGTGCGCACGTGTGAATTACCTGGTGGAAAAGTATGTTATACAGAATACTATCTCAGTAGCAAAGACAAGCACTCAGAAATGAAAAAAACTGAAAAATTAGGGTTAGCTTTGATTTTTAATGTAGTTGTGCCATTAAAGACTATGCAGTGCCATGCTTTCATGGCTTCCTTCTGTATTCAGGATTAAGGATGGAGGGTCCTCACCTGTTCAATACTTTGTTTTCTTGTACTGATCAATCTTGTTTAGGATTTTTTTGCACATTAAGCAAATTCTGTTTTGAAGCAGGGATTATAAATTTCCTCATGACACTAACCACCATCGTTATATTTTTGCAGATATTATTACATTTATTTTCACAAACCACTCTGAGTTAAGGGACTTGTTATCACCCCCCTTTTAGAGATGCAGTCCTTAGGCACAGAGATTACAAAAATCTTATTTTGGGTTCTTAATCTGAGAGGGATTTCAGAGAACTTGACTTCTCAGAGTGCAAAGAATTATAAAATACACAAAGCATGACCACCTAAATTCATTTGCAGCAAGGGCTCAGCACATCTATAGATCAGATCCCTGTCAGTCTCCAACAAATGAAGGACTGAAATTACTGGACAACTGTGAAACGCTAGGTTGAAAAACTTCATTAATATAATGTATGCCTATATCACAGGCAAGAATAGAGTCCAGTTCTCCAAAGCAGCATTCTTCTGCTTTAACTATTTGATCTTGTCACTTTCTGTAACCTTCACTTGATACCTCGACGTCTTTTAACATCTGAAACACGTAAAGTGAGGGCTCTGCAGGCAGATCTCCTTCACAGAAAACAAACCCAGTATATCTGCAAGTCACATAGTGACTCCAACCTATGGAACAAGGCAGGTCCTGGGGGGGAAAAAAAGAACAGTATGTGGTTATGCAATTAAAGTCTGTCTCCTAATGCATCAGTACAAGAGGATGGAATGAAGCGCAAATAAGCAGCGTCAGCTCTGGTTTGTCCTAACTTTAAGATTGCTCTTGTACAATAATTATATCCCTTTCCTGTACTTTATACACACTGTACATGTCTAACAGGAGGGGAAGAAGTTCTATCACCAGTTACCACCCCGACGTGTCATCAGTGGGGTGATAACCTCCAGGCTCACTCCGCAGCCCCTGCAGCTCCCAGCGAGGGAACGGCAGACCTCGGCAGTCCTCTGCAAAGGCTCGGGCGAGATGGGCGCATGGAGCTGCGCCAGCAGGACATGGGGGTATTGGGTGCTCTGTACAGCAGATTGGTGGATTATGGTTGTCAGTCTAGATCAAAAGCTTTTAAATCTTCAGTGTACGTATATTCTTCCACCCACTGAATATTGTTCTTCACCCTATAAATGACCGGTGATACCACTTGAGGGTCAAAATGTTGAGGACCAAACCTCAGGACAGGAACCGTGCAGTGTTCTGATGGTGTGATCTCAAACATCCCGTATTATTCCCACATGTAATCTAAATCAGGGCTACCGCGGCCAACTCGACCAGGATGGGTGTGATGCTCAGCAGGAACCTGCAGCCCGCATCCCTTTCACTTTGAAAGTGACTGACAACTACCAGAGGGCCAAGACAAGGTGAAAACAATCATTATATGCCTGTATGTCTGTTTTTGAACAAACAGCTTAGAATTAGCATTAAAAATGCATTTTGTTTTCATCTTTAATGCCATCATCCTGGTTACACATCACTCATGGGTGAAGAGTGGGTCACCTTGCGGTTGTGGTGGGAGGCTGGGGCAGCACAACCCTTTGCTTCACGCTTGTGTTTCCCTGGCCAGTGGCTGCGTGCTGGGATGAGGGGTGTTACTTCACTCCATCCCACTCCATCCCATCCCACTCCATCCCATCGTATCACACCCCATCCCATCCCATCCCATCCCATCCCATCCCATCCCATCCCATCCCATCCCATCCCATCCCATCTCATCCCACCCCACCCCGCCCAATCCCATCCCATTCATCCCATCCCACCCCATTCCATTTTATCCCACCCCATTCCATCTCATCCCACCCGCCCAATTCCATCCCATCCCACCCCACCGCACGGCAGACCTGGCCAAGGACCGCCTTCGCCCCGGCTGGTCCCGCCCCTCTGCCGGAGGCCTCGCCCCCCCCGCCCGCCGCGGGCGGCGCCGCTCTCGTCTCCCGTCTCGCTTGCCGGCGCCGCTCTACCCCACTTCCTGTCCTCGCCGCCTCCCCGTCAGGGCGCCGGGCGGAAGTGCGCGGCGCGGCCCGGCCATGGCGGCTGTGGATATCCGAGGTAGGGTCAGGCCGTGTGCGGGCGCTCGGGGCTCCCCGCGGCTCCGGGCCCTGGGGGGGGAGGCGCTGCCTCCCTGTAGAGCTGGGCGGGCGCGGAGCGCCAAGGGGTGAGCTCCCTCCGTGAGGCGTAGCGCGGCGGGCCTGGCCGCCCCGGGGCGGCCGCGGCTGGAGGAGGAGAAGGAGGAGGTTGGTGCGTCCAGGTCCAGGTTACTGGGCCGTTAGATGTGGCCAGAGGTGGGAGGGTAAGAGAGCTGCTTCCTTTGTTAGTGGTGTGCAGGGGCAGCGGAGCTGCTGAGTTTGTTTGTATGTCTTTGAAAACTCTGCACAAGAGAGTTCAGTGGCGTTGCTAATGCGTCTGTGTCATGAGGAGGAACTGGGAGGAAAAACTGTCCAAAAAGCAGTTTTCTTGGATGTGAGGTGTGTTCAGGGCCACCTGGGAAAAAATAACCTCCCTGCTGGTGCACTTCTGACTTCTCAGGTGGAGTAAGGAGGTCCTGGGGTGAGATGGTAACGTAAGGGAAGAGCTTATGTTAAAGAGCTTAAAGAGTCAGCTTAAAGAGAATTTTGGTTGTGAACTGTAGAGGAAGGTGGGAAGCGCTGGCACGTGTGGGACTTGCATGAGACCAAAGTGGTGAGCTAGGCTGATAATCTCAACAGAGCTTTGGCTGAGTGTGATGAGGCAGGCCAGGTGTTAGAAAAGCCAAAAGAAAGCTGGCGTAACTGAGAACAAGAAAGGCTTGAATGAGAGTTCAGGGACAGGGATATAAAGGGGGAATGTTTTGAGGAAGAAGGGGTGACATTTGAATGAAGTATTAAAGAAGGCTTACATTGTAAACAAAATACGGGCTAAATTACTGTGTAGAGTTTGAACTTTGAGAGAGGAAGAGGGGGTTGAGATGGCATGAGAAAGGAAATTATTTTTCTCTGTAAGAGTGTCTGAATGGAATCATGCTGAAAGCCTGTGTGGTGGAGTCCCAGGGAATGACCAAGAGCAGGTATTTAGGGAAAAGCTCATCAGGGATTAATTTTGATAATGCCACAGAGATTGTCTCCTTTTTTCTTCAAATTCTTACTTAATGATGTCTGCAGTCCTGTTTGCTTTTCTGACTGGCTTGTTTCAGATTGCAGAGAGGAGCTATGTGGACAACTAACGGCAGGAGTGATATGGGTCAATATATTAAGTTGAGTTTGAAGCATACTTCTATTTTTAAGCTGTCAAACTATTTTACTGTTCCTCTTGGTTTGTCAAAGCCTAGTGTTGGGGTGTCCAGTCAGCAAGGCCAGGTACAGCATGTTGTGTGAATTTCTCTCCTTATTTTTTGCTATGGTTTGCTGGCTTGTCTCCCAAATCGTCTTCGCATTCATAGCAGACTGGCAGTATTGTCACAAGCACTTTGCATTTGCATCTGTGATGCAAATTCTACAAAAAATGTTCTGAACAAGATGTCCTGTTTTTGAAAGAAACAGGGAAGCAGGAACACCATCCTTTCTTTCTCATACCCAAAATAAACAGAAGTACTCCCTTCTTAGTGGGAATAGCAGGCGTGTCAAGTTCATGGTTGGTTTTGTTCATCCTCCCCTTTTTTCGAAAAATCATTTAAGAGAACAATCTTTCTAGTTATAAAGGCAATTATAAATATTGGCACTAAGCAACTATGGATAACTGACCCTTACAGCCCAACTTTACAGTCCACTTCATGATACATTTATCAGTCTATATACAGCATTATAGCTGTATATGTATGTATGTGAAGCTTGCCTGACATTCTTGAGAAATATAGTTATTGTTAATCATACAAGCAAGAAAAGTTTGTATTTGAAATGTAATAAGAGAATTTGTTATGGCAAGAATGCAAGCACTTAAGATTTTGGTTTTGTTGGGAAGGAAAGCTTGTCTTTTGGTTTTGAAAGGCATTTAGGATAATCAGTGCTACCACAACGTAAGTGCTTAATAATGGATCTTAGTGCTGTGTTTCTGAAATTTTCTTTTTTATAGTGAGGAGACAGAATAGTGTATGTGAAATAATATTAATACCTCTAGACTTCCCCTTCCCCCGCCCAGTCCTATGAAGGAGTTAGGCTGGCAATTCTGAGATGAACGAGGCAAAATGATTTACGTGTGAGTATTTATGCTGCATTTTCCCTGGTTTGCTAGGCAGCTACTGTTACTCTATTAACTGTTCCTCAGAGGAGCAGCTAATACTGTATGAGCTGATGTTTTTGGAACTGATCCAGCGATCCTTGAGCATGCAGAGTTGTCACAGAAGTAAAATATTCACAGTGGTGTGATGAGTGGCAGTTCTGGGTATGTATATAATGCGTGAATGTAAAGGAATGCTTCTTGTGAGAAGGGAATTTCAGTTCTTCATTCATTCTTGAATGACTTCCCGTCACTTTTGTTTTTTGGTTCTAAGCAATGCAGGTGCATGCCTTTGTTTCCTGCTGTCTTGTGTCTTGGAAATTCTAGTTTATGCTGCTGCTACAATTTAAAATGGATGAATTTCAGGGTGCTTTTCAAGGTGCCTCCGTGCATCTTCAATGTTAGTAGATTTGTTGACTGTGGAACCAATTCTTGACACTTGTTTCTATGGTCTGCTTGAGGAACATCATTTTGCTGCAGTGTGATAATAAATGCCAGGGGTTTTTAGTTCAAATGTCCCCAAATCTGTAAGAAGTAAACTGGCATATAATGATTTGCAGGTTATAGAGTATGTTTCATTTAAAAACTTGCTTTTTTATATAATTGTTAATACTCTGTAGTTAGATTTCTGTAATATCCACCAAGTTATGGAATAAATAATTTGCTGCAGGCAATTCGGCAGATTAATTGTAGAGTCAGGAATAGAGTCTCTTGTTCAAGACTACTGCCCAAAGATAGCATCTTTGTGTCTGCTGTTTTGGGGTTTTTTGTTTATTATAGATTTCATCCACATAGAAAATAATAATCTCTGAACCATAACAGTATCAGCTGCTGTGATATCATTGTGATATGTATTTTAATAACAGAACATCTTAGAAACATTACCAATGCTATTACTTTGTTTCACTCAGTAGTTTACTCATTTAGCAAAAGAAAACTCTTGGTTTAGTTAATAGATCTCTGTAGTGTTTTACCTATTTTTCAGCATCATAGTTTACAACTTGGAAGCAAGTTTTATAAGAAATTAACTGTTTTAAGTGTGACCAGGCCCAGATTTAGTGTGGGGTGTATCACTCCTCCCCCTCCCCCACCCCACCCCCCAACTAATTCTAACTTAGTTTAGTAAATTCAACTTACTTACCAGAGACCTAACTTTCAAAAGGAGCCATGCTTTGGATTGTCTTTCTACTTAGCTAATGCTGTGGTTCATAAAATAGACTGTATATAATACTACTGAGTAGGTATACTATGATAATATTATATACAGTATCAGAGCTAATTAACTCCCACCAACACAGCACACACACACATGCACACAGACCCTGCTCATGTTCTTCAGACATAAAGATGTACCAGCAGCTACTGGCCAAGGAAAGAAAAGTGCAATAATAGAAAAAGGCTATATTTCTATTGTGTACCTACAATAGAACTGCAAAAGATTAAAGGATATCAATTATTATTTGAACTCTATGAAACACATTTTTAATTAGAACTGATTTGTGTGAAGCTGTGTTCCACCTCCTTCCCCTGGTATAATCATTAACTGGTGGCAGTTTACTCCTGGAGGTATTTGTAGTGTTTCTGGCTGTTTTGCTACTCAGTGTTGATTTCTCTTCCCAGATAACCTCTTGGGAATTTCCTGGGTAGACAGCTCCTGGATTCCAATATTAAACAATGGCAGTGTGTTGGACTATTTCTCAGAGCGAAGTAACCCATTCTATGACCGAACGTGTAACAATGAAGTCGTCAAAATGCAGCGGATGACCTTGGACCATTTGAAGTGAGTTGTAATTTGGAACTGCTTCCTGTGCAGTGCCCTTTGTCCCTCCATCAGAGGCTTTGATGGTTGAATGGAAGCATGCTGGAAACCTCCTTCAGTTCTGTGCTTTTTAGTCCCACTGCTTGCCAGGGAGCCCAGCTTTTTTTGTTGTTGTTGTTTGGATGTCTTCTACTTCCTTTTATGCCATTTCAAGGAGGTGTTAAGCATGAGGGATTCTATGTATGTTCTGGGATTCCAGTAAATCACCTTTTAGATATTTCTCTGAATTAGAAAAAGCTGTCTTCTCTCATCCTTCCAACTCAACAGAACAGTAATGTAGTTAAATGTTTTTCTGTGGTGAATAGGGTTTATGTTAGGGGGTACTTTGAGTTCATAAATAGGTTGTGTTTCCATATCCTGCTGGCTATGTGCCATAATTCGTACATTATTCCTCCAAAGAGCTGAATTTTTAGTATGGATAATAAAAGTAGTGAGTGTTGTAAATAAACTGAACACAGATGGTTGTGTAATGAGATTGCAGCATGCGCAAGTTAACTTTCTTTGCAGTTCCCCATCTGCTACACTGAGCACAAGCGAGATGTTTGAGAACTATTTAAAGACTCCACAATATGATAGGGAATGTACAAGCTGAGCTTAAAGTTCATTGGTAAAGTCACTTGTGCTCAGATGTGGTTGAAGAGAGGCTTTCACATCAGACACACAGATGGTCACGTCATACAGTGCTCCTTTGTTTCTGTGTTTAAGTGACATATCTGTGATGATAGATTGTTATCTTTCTTGTTATTTGTTTGCTAACATGTTCTACTTAGATGTTGTGTCAGGTTGTTGTAACTCTGTTTGCATATGCAGCTAGGTTTTGGTAGCTACCTCAGGAAATTCTGTGCCTTTATTTACTGCATGTTATATGGAAGAGTTTCCAAAGCATCAGAACTTCATCCATTACTGCCAGGCCCTTTGGTAGCTCTTCATATCCTACACATTTCACTTGGAGGAAGATACTTACTCCGGTTGCTTCTTTTTCAGCCAGATGGTTGGAGTGGAGTACATCCTTCTTCACGCTCAGGAGCCTATTCTCTTCATTATCCGAAAGCAGCAAAGGCAATCTCCGACACAAGGTAAGGTCACTCAGTTCTTGTCACTGTTGAGAAGGCCGATCAGTTAGTCACTTTTATCTGCTCATAATTTGTATTTCAGCACTTCTGGTTCCCCTTCTCTGCCTTTGTCTTAAATCTAAATAAAAGGGAATGAGGCTTTGTGGGGGAGTGGAGATATTTTGTCTAGCGGAGTGACCTTTAGTGTGCTAATAGCAGGGATTGCCATCTTGTGGTGAAATGTGAAGAATGCAATGAGAAAGTGCTGCCCTGTGGTATATTTTGCCATGGGAAACTGGTAATAGCATTCACGCTGTGTCGTATTTATTTGTTAGGCTATGCAAGAGTTTTCATTTTAATTATTTGAATATAAGGCTAACAATATCCTTGCTTGCAGCCGATGGGCTTAATTTAATTAGAGCTAATCATCTGAAGTGGCTAATATGTGATTTATTTATTTTGGAGAACCATGATTTCCATTGGTTAGGGAGAGGGATCATTCATGCTTCTGTTTGTGTCATGTCACTCTCTTATCCTGCACTATTTCCACCTTCAACTGTGGACTGATTGTACTGCTGAGTAGGATCTCATCAGTAGAAGATGATGACCCACGTGAAAAATGACTGTGAGATATGGCAGATGCTTGTTGTTTTGGCTATTCCTCTGAGAACTGAGTATTTTGGAACCATGAGGGAATCTGGTGACAACAGCACCCCTCCTTACAGTGTCACTGATGACCTTGCCAAGTTTTAAATGAAATACCTTAGCTTTTTTTCCCCATTTGAATGCAACTGGCTTCATTATTCCTTTTTAACCTTAAATTTGTTGGTGCGTGTGTGATTAATTAAAAAAATAATGACATTTCAGTAGTTATTGGAATGTCTTCTGTGTTTACTGCGTGTATATGTAAAATAATTCAGGTTATTTCAGAGTAAGCTTTACAGAAAAGAAAGGCAGAGTTAATGCTAGTTATTTCTTAACTTTTTTTAAGTGACAGGCTCTGCGTATACATTTTGGCCTTGTACAGAACTTTGCCTTTTCTAGCAATGCTTCTTATTTGCTTTTGTCAGGCAATGGCCTCTTTATATTGCAGTTCCATACTGAAAAAGAACATGCATGATTCCTTCTTTAATACAGAAACAACTTGAAAAATCTATTAAAGGTTTTGAATCTAGCTTTCAAAAGGTGAGTATGAAAATATCATGCAGCCCTTAATTTTGTTTTGACACTTTTTAGATGAAGAGTAGAGTTGAGGTTTCTACAATATGTGTGTTCAGACTTTTTCTGTAATGCAAATATATGTTTGGTGGAACTGAACTGGGACTTGTTTGGTAACACTTTTCCCATTGTGACTGTACAATTTGTGCTAGGTACCTTGTTTGAGTTGCATAGCTTCCTCGCTCAAATGTAACCCATGTGTTTCATTTTATCATGGTACAAATATTAGTGTATTTGAGACACGAGGATGGGGATGGAAAATTCACATTCACATGTAGTGTTGAGTACTTGGGTAGAGCTGCTGCAGGCCTGTCTTACGACTTCTCTGTGTGTTTCTAAAAAGTATATTTACGTATTTACATTTTAAATTCTGTAAGCCAAGTTTTTGCCTATTTGAAATGATTTTGGAAAAATGTTTACATCATTTATTAGGGAGAGTTACCTGTCTAGAAAAGTAGGCTGCTTTGGTACGGTGCTTTGGTGCGGTGAGACAGTAAAGCTGCTGTTCTGTCTCTTGCTCCATTTCTAAGGAAATGTTGAGAATCCTCTTTCTTTTGAGAAGTGGGTACTGGCTGTAATGTGCACCCAGCTATCTTGGTCTGTTAATTTAGGCAGGTGTCCAAGCTCCATGAGCTGCAAGTACTGTATGAATTGGGTCCTGTCAGTAAAAAGGTTCAGACAGAATGTGTTAATGCAGATGGAGGAACTGGAACAAATGTGTGCGCAGGTAAGATCCTTAGGAATGTGAAGCTGACAGCATTGCTATCGTTTCTCAGTTGAAGAATGTTTGGCAGAGTATTATGGAGGCAATTGTGATGTTCTTGTTCCTCTGCACTGCAGCTCTCACGAATTTTGATCAGTCAGTAGAGGTTGCAAATCTGACTTAGCAAATGCATTTGGAAGGTAGTCTTTTTTTGGCAGAATGTTACTAATTTAGAAAGGCATGCCCTATGTGTGCTTAGCTGCCATTAGGCCTGGGAAATATAGCTAAGAGGACTGTACAAGTTGGAGAAAGCTTGGACAGGAGTATGAGATCTTCTATTATTATGGGTTTTTAGTGATAGCAAAGGCAAGTGGAACTACTTCCAGTGCAGTTCATTTGACTTCTGTTGTGTAGCTCTGAAAACACTTGTTAACTCTTGTTAAGGTCAACTATTTGTTTGCAGTAGGACAATACTTAAAGATGATTCTTTCATCTGTGAAGCAGATCTTGTTCTCCCTCCCCGCCTTATCAGTCTGTGGCTAAGGTGAAGGAAAAAGTTAAAAAGAGAGAATTTGGTGATGAGATTAATATGGCAATTTCTGCTGTTACTATTGAAATTCAGCAACAAATACAGTCTTCAGCCAGAGTTTTAAGTTGATCCTGCCTTTTTTTTTTCCCCTCTCCACAGTTATTCCATTGGCCGACTACTATATTATTGCTGGAGTGATTTATCAGGCACCTGACTTAGGATCTGTCATTAACTCCAGAGTTGTAAGTGTTCTGTGCATTTGATGTATACCAGTTTGTATCTGCTTTTACTTTTGTTTGTTCCCCAGGCTGTTTAAATCCCTTCTTCACTGTTTTGAGGAAAGATCTTGTGTACTATACAGTAGCTGAAAACAAACACCCCTGGTTAATATGGTGTGTGTCCCACATGGAAATGAAAGATCCTGGGAGAGTGCAATATGGTCCAAAAAGTAGGATCCATTGTTTAAGGATGAAGGATCAGAATAACTGAAGCTACGCAATTAGCGGAACAGTATGAGGTTCAAATAATCAAAAGAAAAATTACATGACATATCCATATGAAATAGTAATTAAATACACATTCAGTGAAGCTTGCTTTGGAATGTTAATGTAATGTAATCTTTCTCTTTAAAGAAGGCTTGTGTTTTTATGTTGGTGTGATACTTCTTTTTAAATTGTATACTCAGGTTTGTTTTGATTTCTTCTGTTCTAGTAAACTACCACTTTTGTAAATTTTTCTCTCAGTTTAGGAAAGCACTTCAGAAAAGGACTTGTAAGAGCCTGTTGAAGAAACTAGATTCTTGGTCCAAAAACTAGATACCCCAAGTTCACTTCCCAGAACAAAATTGAATACAGAATACTAATTTTAAAATCCCTGCTTTCAAAAATTTATACAGTACTTTCTACTTAATTTCTGACCACTGCTTTATGTTCTTGTTCTGAAAGCTCACCGCAGTGCATGGAATTCAGTCTGCTTTTGAAGAAGCTATGTCCTACTGTCGCTATCACCCATCCAAGGGCTACTGGTGGCATTTCAAAGATCAAGAAGAACGAGGTATGATTCCTAGTTGCTCCTGCATACTTTGGGAGAGGGAAGGTAATGTAGGGAAAAGCTTGAGGCAATGCACAGTGATGGTGTAGAGATGAGGTTAAGTGTCTGTCTTTCTGAAGAGTAAGTTAGTGCTCCCTGTCAGGTGAAAGGAATCCTGCTCTTCTGTGCTGGTGGGGATAAACATCGAGGCATGGGTGGGAGATGAAAATGGTGAGCCATGTGTCAACAAAGCGGGCAACTCTTCAACCCGCTGGAGACGAAAGTACATTTTCAGAAGTCACACCAGTTTTTCAGGAGGGAAGAATTGTCCTTAATCTGTCTTTCACAAAAAAACCCCAACAACCTGATGTCAAAAAGAAAATGTAGGTGAAGTTTAAAGGAGAGACAAATACCAACTTGTCATACAACAAAGAGCTGCTAAGGGAACAGAACTTTTAATACAGCTTTCTCTTACATTTCTGTGACTTGCAGAGAAAGCTAAACCAAAAGCCAAGAAGAAAGAAGAACCAAGTTCTATTTTCCAAAGGCAACGGGTAGATGCTTTGCTTTTAGACCTAAGACAAAAGTTTCCACCCAGATTTGTTCAGGTATGACACTTATAAGCCATGGTATTACTGTAACTTACGTAGAACTTAAGACACTCGTAAGTACTTGAATAGCTGAAACTGAATAGGAATTGTGTGTGCTTTCTGCAATGGTAACATGGATTAGATAATAAATTTGAAATGTAAGGCTCTGATTGGAGTGTAGGATTCTCCTTTATAATTGCAGGAATCATTAAGACCTTGGCAAAACTATGAGGGTGAATTTTATTATACAAATTCCTTATCTAATCACAGAGGGTTTGTTCTTGTCAGTTATCAGATTTTGCTGCTACTTCCAGTTTCCTGCTGTGTGAGCTCAATCAAGCCATCACAGCTGTTTTGTTTTAGTTACTCCATTGTTCTGGAGGCTCATTAATTCACGTGGAAATTCTTGGCATTCTGTGAAGTTGTTGTGATTACCTCTAACCGTTTCTAGTAGACATTTGTTCCCCCAGGTCTTCTGCTTGGGAGAAAAGGAAATGATATTTACAGCATCTCACAAAACTGTTTACTCTTCAGATTTGGGAAGGACTGACTAACTACATATTTTTTTGCTTTAGTGCTTTTCAGTTGTCAGAGGAAAAACTGGATGTTATAAAATGTTAATTGGATTTTGTTTAAAGTGTATTTAGTGATCCTT
Source organism: Pluvialis apricaria (assembly GCA_017639485.1). Lineage (NCBI taxonomy): Eukaryota > Metazoa > Chordata > Aves > Charadriiformes > Charadriidae > Pluvialis > Pluvialis apricaria. The sequence continues at coordinate 40,388,879 of CM030012.1, read as the reverse complement.
TCTACCCTCAACTTTACTTATAAGGGTGCATTGCTTGGTTTATATTCCTAAGTGAATAGTAGGAAGGGTTACGAATTATGACTTTGGTTCCACTGATGTGTTGTTTGTTTGGTTTTTTTTTCTCCCTGCCCTACAGCAAAAGCCTGGAGAAAAGCCTATCCCAGGTAAAACTCTAATATTCTCACAAGACTTAAAAAATAGGCTCTATACAGCAGTGTCTTCTAGTTGTCGTATAAGCTCCTTGCTGCTGCTTCTGAGGTGGTTAGGAATTCTGGCATTGCCCAATTGTGCAAAGTACTAGGTAAGAGCAAAGTACTAGGTAAGAGTTCTCTGTGATAGCCAGAGTGAAATTGAGAAAACATGTATTCTACTCTTGCCCTTTCTATCTGTAAAACTGTATTGCCTGAAAGTCCAAATGCAGGAAATAGTCTTTGAAAGCAGGAGGAGGGTAAAAGGGTGAATGAGGGAACAGTTTACTCAGTCCAGTATCTTCGTGATTTTTGCCTGGTGCTACAAGCTCAAGGAAGCATGTGAAGGCTTTGAGTTGATTGTAAGCAACCTCAAAACAAGAACAACATGAATTGTGTGTCTTCAATCTATGCCGCTTTTTTACCTGTATAGATGTGAATTTAGTTCCTGGTTATTCTTCTACCTTTGATATTAATTCTGCCCCTTTGACATCAACAATATTTCCTAAAATACTGTTCAGAGTACTTAGAAATAAAAATTGGAGGTTTAACTTTCTTTTGCTGTTACTTCTTAAGTGGATCAAATCAAGAAGGAACCAGAACCAGTCCCTGAAGCTGTCAAGCCAGAGGAAAAAGAGACTGCAAAGAATGCTCAGCAGAGTGCTGGCGCTAAAGGACCACCTGAAAAACGGATGAGACTCCAGTGAAGGGAGAAGTTGTTACACATCTGGATTAGTCAGTACGTGGAAAACAAGAGTTTCTCGCTCCCCTTTTCTATATTTAAGTTCTTCAACTGAGACTGACAATTCAGGGACAGAAGTCCCTGTAACAGCTTTTTCTGTAGAAACCTGTCATGCAGTTGTTAATGTCAGGATGTGAGCTGCCTCCAAAAAGGTGTTTTCAGTCTTCAGTGTTGGCTTCTGGGAATGGTTTTTACATGGACATATTTTCCAGCCTCCTGAAATCTTTACAAACTCTTGCATCCCTTGTATCGTGGTTTCCTATGTAAAAAGAAAAACTTTTATATATTAAAAAAACCCTGATTCCTCGATAAATAAAACTCCTGGCTGCTGCAATACCTTTCTTAAATGCTTACTTTGTTAGTAGCAAATATGCCATATGTGTTGGCAGCGTTTTTTTTGCTTGGATATCAGAATATATTGTGTGCTATTTTGAGGAAGAAAAGTCCATCTCAAGGATTTAGGTGGCCTGCTATAAATTGCCGTGCCTTTAGTATGCTTGGGATACAGATAAAAGATTTGATAACTGGAGGCTCAAATCCATGCAATTAGATGTCAAACTGCTCTGAGTCTCTAAATGTTCTTGGGCACTCATTTTACGTAATGGCTAAGCTGGTCTTTTATTATAAAAGCTAGTGTGCTGTGAGCGAGATTTATGATGACATAAGACAGGCTAAAATGGCTTGCTGTTGCACGCTCAGTGAAGCTGTTTATATTCTTTTTTTTTTTTCTGTAACTCAAATATATCAATTACATCTCTTCCTCTCTGCTTTTAGCACTTTCTTGCTGCATCTGATCACCTTGATTAGTCATCTGCCTTTTAGACCTGAGGAGGTAGGGCGGTAGAAGAGAAACATCACTGACAGCTATACGCTTTGCATTTTAAGCGTGCTACTCACACAAACCATTTTTTTGCAGTAAAATTAGAAGTCATCCATTGCAAAGAAAGGACTATTGGTTTGGTTTTGTTTTTTCACTGAAGTAATGGAGCAGTCCTTGAAAGAGCTTACTTTCTTTTCACAGCTGTTACCTGCTTTCTTGTGGTAAACTGTAGTAAGCAAGGAAAAGGTCTGTACATAGCAGACAAAATGTAGATAGGAAGGAAGACTAAGACATGCTTAGATAGCTGTGTCAAATTTATTTTGAGGTTGTAAGAGACTTTCTGTTTCAGTAACTAATAAACAGCTCTGGGTAGCTATTGAATGATGGGAAGACCCATGTAATTCTTGTCCTGTAATCCAAAGCTGTAACATTAAAGATGTAGATAAGCCAATAGCTGTTTGCTGTTGATGCAGATGCAGACCTAAAATTGATGTTATCGGTGTACTTAAGTGTGTATTACTTCATTTCATACCATGTGGGTCAAGTTTGAACAGCTATTTCTCCAAAAGTTGATAGAAGTAGATAATAAGCGAGTGTGAACTCTTAAACCAAGTGAAGATACAGAAAGCAGTTATTCTGGGATGCTCAAAACAAGACAGAGCTAATTATTCAGCATTGAATAATTACAAGGTAGTGTGAGTACACATAGAACAAAAGGTTGCTGATTCTTTCTTGTATTAAAGAAATTCCTCTGAAAGCAAGGAGTGCAAGAAGCACCAAAGCCATCATCCCATCCACCCCCGTGACGGAAAGGAGGATCTCCAGAGATGAGGCATGAGTGGTGAGGAACCTCAGGAGTCCACGCTGGATTTCTGATGTTCAGAATAAAGTCCTTGGAAATGACCATTAAAGGAGCTGAATTTCTCTATAGTTACTCATATTACTAAGAACCTGTTTGTCATTTGGAAAAACTTAAGAAAGATGACTAGACTGCCCTGTAATGAAGATCTAAGTTTGGTGGGTTTTTTTTTTTTTGAGGGAGAAAAATTAACTATTCATACACCAGGGAAAGATTTAACATTACTAGCAGAAGAAAGATATCTTGCTTATTGCTGGAGGCACATTGCTGTTGTCAAAAATGGATGCTAGCACACATAGTATGAACAAAGTATTCTATTCAATTGCTGGACTTCACCTGAAATAGTGTGTTGTACAGCTCAGTGCCTGAAAAAGAATTCTTCTGAAGTAGAGGGGTTTGAAGAAGGCCAGTAAAATGAGTAGGAGAAAACTTCTCCTATGAAGCCACTGGGAGGATCAAGACTTTAGTTCCTTAGCAAAGACAAGACAAATACTGAGTCCTTATAAAATTGAGTACTGTGAAGCAAGTAGGAAAGTAGAAAGCCCTTGTTCTGTCTTGTAGTATAAGAATAGAAGGACAAGTTAATGAAGCTGAATTGGAGTTACATTTAGAATGAATGGTTATACTCCATGCTCAGAATTTGAGCTGATTCAGATATGAGGGTGGAACTTGAAGGGGCAGACTGTCCTTGCGTCTGCATCTCTTAACAGCATTTTTGGTTTCTGCAGAAACGTCTGGTATTGGCTGGTGTCAGAGGGCATTAAAAAGGATGGACTTCTGGTCTGATCCCATTTGAGTTAAAGTGCCAGCATCTAAGCTGTTGAGAGGATAGAAAATGGCTTCTGTGCAATAAACAGTGCTTTTGAATGTGATAAGCTGCTTCCAGGGGAATGAAGTTTTCCTGAAAGAATTATAATATAAAGCAGTACGGGATGTTACCAATGAGTGTGTCGATTTCTTAGTAGCTGTCCTTCAATGCTGAAGGTTTGCCATATGAGGGAATGAGGGACTGAAATGTCTTCTGATCCTGTTACTAGCTGACAAGATATTCTGAAATAATTTTATCAGTTAAGTGAGCTTTGATATTAACTTACTCAAGTGACATTATGTCAGATATTACTGTTAAACTCTAAGGAATTTACTGCCAAAAAGCTGTTAAGCAGCTATCTTCTAGTCAGTAACGTTTTTCAGTATATGAGAATCTAAGCCTTTTTCTTCTGGTATTTGTGCACTGTCTCTTGATTTGGAGCCTGAGTGCTGAAGTCCAAAGTCCTTCAAAGGTCTTTCAATATTTGTAAAGCTTATAGATGAAAGGGGAAATAAGCAATCGGTTCCAAAATTTTCCCTGTATGTCACTTTCTTTTGCATAAGGGAGAGATTTGGTTGTAGAGGAGAGTGAGCTCTACTTTTGCTCTTAGATAATAACCATTTGGACTTCAAAAGGACTTTTCTTGGTGCAAATCACGGGGTAGCAGGATAAAAATGACCTAGAACTCTAATAGAAACATTCTGCTGAGAGCCCGAAAGTACATGTATGTGTGTGTATACTCACGAACAGATATGCATGTGTGTGCGTATATATACATATCTGCAAAAATCCAGCCAGCTTGTAGGAAGAGGGGCAGTCTGGCTACCTCATTTCACTGTGTAAAGCTGATGGTGTCTCAGATGCAGTAGAAATACTGTCTTTTTCTGCTCTTCACCAAGGAAGGTCTGACGAGGCTATGTGGTGTTCTCACCCATTCCTTTTTCCCATTCTGCCCCCATACTTCATATTTTGGTAACCTTTTCCTAGCAAAGAAAGTTAGATGCCACTTGGACAGTCAGTACATGTTGTTTGCCAAAGCAAGCTGTACTTGGAGCAAGGTTAGAAGGGTATAGAAGGCAATAGGAGGGACAAGGCAAAGGGGAGAGATTAGCTTTGTTTTGGGACATGGAGGCTCCCTGTGAGAAAAATGGTGAAGATGTTATGCAAATAGAATGTGGCTTCACTGAACCAGCAGATGGCTTCTGAACAAAAGCTGATGTGATACGCTTTCTCAATTTTTTTCAATATTTTTTCAGTGGCAAAGGAAATGATAACTAGGCATTCAAGGTTCAAGACAGTTTTTCTTTTTTTTTTCTTGGAGAAGGTGGTGAATTTTTGATAAAGTGTTGCTTTGGTCCTGTAATCATGCACAGAACAAACAAATGGTCACTTATGTGACAACCGTCTTTCTGTAGCCTAATGTGGATCATAGATGGATGGGTGGTGGGGAGAAATTTTCCCAGTGGGATGAGTTCTGATGTATTATTGATCTCTCAACAATCAGAAGGCTTCATTTCTTTCTGCCAGGACAGTTGATTTCAACCTGTGGTCCACAAGGCTGCTGGGTTTTTGTGACCTGTTCCTAAAGACTCAATAGAAGGTAAGCGAGAACAGTAAACCTGGTAGCTGATAGGATTCAATTCCGTAGGAGCTTGCACCTTCATTGGAAATTCTAGGGGGCTACCAGATTGAAAAAAAATTTGAAAAACACTGATGAATCATGAGAAAGCCAGTTACACCTGCCAGACAAATGTTTCTGCAGTTGAAGTAGCTACGGATTGCTGCTATGTTTTTTCCTGGCTCTATTGTAAGGTCAGTCATTTTTTTCTTCCAACCTGTTCATTGTCATATAATGGGAATCTTTCCTTCCCTCCCCTTTGATCTTTACCTGATCTAAGGACAGAAGTGCAAGGCTCTGGTAATCTGAGCATAACAGTGTCATCCCTTTTTATGTGGCCTCGATGCTGAAGGGCTTGCTTGGGTGCTCAGCACAGTGTCGCAAACTTACGGTGACAGTTCCCCTCAAGAATAACCTGCCATGAGTTTAACAATGGAACCAGAGTACTTTCTAGCTGTAACTATACAGTTTTGTTTATATTAAAAGAGAAAGAAAGTAGTAGGCAGCTTTGGGTGGGGGTGGGTAAGATGTCTCTAGCAAGTTGGCAGAGTGATTTAAGTAGGGCATTTTCTATAACTTCAGGAGTGGTCACACAGCAGAAGTATGCGTTTTAATGCTACAGACACTGCACACAAAGATTCTGTAACAGGATATTTCTATTATAGTTATTGTGATCTGAGTTGTATTTATTTCAAAAGACATAATCTGATGTAGTTCAGTTGCCCTGGAATGGAAAACTGATACTTTAGAAGTACTGGACAATTTTTCAATAGCTAACTACATATTAAAGTTTTCACAGAAAATAGTTTCTATAATTTTAAAATTAATACTAATATGAAAATCTAAGGCTAACAGAGGTCACGAGTTTGTTCACTTTTAGTTAAAGCGGTAATAAATTTCAAACTATACAGTTATGGATATCTAAAGAATTCTTAGAGAAGGCAGGTGTCCTTCTGTTTTCATTCCTTTCATCTGAGGTACTGTGTTATAAGCTGTACACTACTAATGCTGGCCACGCTTGCAATGAATGAGCAAGGTGCCAGTTCACAGAATCTGAAGCCCCTTTGAACAACTGTTGGTAACCTCCACAGCTGTTGGTTAGGCCCGCCATGCGCCCAGCTCAACGCACCAGCCCACTCGGGACCCCGGGGCAGCAGAGGGAGGCTCTGAGCAGTCCGTCAGCTACTTCTCTCACTGCTCAGCCTCCTGAGGGGCAGCGCCTGTCTCGGGCAGTTTGAAATGTTAAGTGTTGCTGCTGGTGCCAGGGTGATCGTCAACACCCTGAAGCTGGTGCCGAAAGGCAGGATCCCCGAGGTGGAGATGGGGTGGTGGGAGGGTGCGCCTCCTGCAGCTGAGAAAGATAAGGGCCGTAGCAGGTTGGACTTCATCCCAGGCATGCTTTCAGTGCTGAAAAGAAAATTGTGAAGAGTTCCCAAAAGATAACAGCTGTGGCTATGTCAAATCTCAGCACTACATGCCAAAACCCCAGTGTGTGTAACTGCTGCACAGGACGTCCTGTCTTACACAACCCAGATCACTGTCTTACAGCTGTGTCTTGATGGAGCTGTTCCCTAAAACAGGGATGCCAGCCAAGTGGTAGAGGTGCCTGTAAGCTTGCTCTCTCTCTTTTCCCAGTGCTCTGCAAGCACAAACCTTTAGAAGGACCGTGATGTGGGAAAGCGGCTGTTGCATCAGTGATGTGTGTAATTAAGGCACACTGCTGTAGGTATGTAGCAGCTGTGGTGCATATAAGCTTTATGCTTCTATACTTGGTGCTCTTAGTTTGCCTCTATATTATTGAGTGTGGTGGAAGTGAATTCTTCCCTGGCTCTACATTTTTTTCTTGGGGGGTGTGTGTGTGTCTAGCTGTAGTATAGTAAGGCACATGCTACGAAAGGGCACCAAGGAGTGCTGTGTCCTAGTAACCAGCTAGGAGATGAGTATTTCTGTGCTTTTTCATTTCAGACCCTAAGCTTTTCCAAATATTCTTTTGAGCTGAAATAGTCTGTTCCTGATCTCCACTCACAAATTATCCTTTAATAATAAAACAGTAAACAAAGCAAAACCCAGCCTTTGAGCTATTAAAACAGATTTTCCCCCTTGTGGTCTAACCAAATGATCCCTTTGCTCAACACAAACATCCGTGACAAGGAGTGTGAAGCTGAGCTGAGGCCCCCTCCTTGCTATGCCTGCTCAGAAAGAGAAATGCCCATTAATTTGAAAATGAAGATTATAAAAAGCTGGGAACGTGCTTGCGGTAGGCTAATTTATTTGTTCCTCCCTGCAAAAGCCTCCATACGTGCCCGAAGAGCAGGGTATGGATGTCCCAAGGCGCCCTCACAGCCCTCCGAGGTGTACCCCCAGGCAGCAGGGTGTCGCTTCCACCTGGGGAAGGCGGTGGGGGGCCGCCATGTTGCTGCTCCTCCCCAGCTGCAAGGCAGTTGGGGGCCTTGGAGAGCTGTGGCCCTCCCCACCCAGGGGCGGTTGGAGGCCTGGGAGTGGTTCCCCCCTGGGCAGGGTCCTTCTGGGCTCCATCCCCTCATAAAGCGGGCCATGGGGCGGCACTGGGCAGTGGTGATGGGGGTGCTGCTGGGCCTGGCAGGTTGTCCCACCGCCCCTGGGGACATGTCTGGGGACCTGCGTGTCGCTGCCACCTGGGTGACGGTGCCACGGCAGTTGAGCCCCCGGGCCAACACCAACCCCCCGGCCGTCTCCTACTGGCTGGAGGTGGAGGGGCGGCCGCGGGTGCTGCGCCTGCGGCCCCGTCGTGGCCTGGTCTCCCACCCCTTCACCTTGGTCACCTACAGCAAGGACGGGTCCCGCTGGGAGGAGCACCCCTTCGTGCAGGACAACTGCTTCTACCAGGGCGAGGTGCAGGGGAGCCCCGGCTCCCTGGTGGCCCTCAGCACCTGCGGCAGGGGCCTCCATGGTGTGTTCTGGGTGGAGGATGGCACCTATGAGATCGAGCCCATCCCCAACGATCCGGAGTTCCGGCACATCCTCTACCGCATGGAGGAGGCCAACAACACAGTGGGCCCCTCCTGTGGGCTGACCCTGGAGGAGCTGCAGCACCAAAAGGCTTTGTTGCCCTGGTTCAAGGACCCCCGGGTGGAGGAGGAAGAGGAGGAGATGCTGAAGGACTGGTGGACACACAGCAGGTATGTGAAGATAGTAGTGGTCGTGGACAACGTGCGGTTTGTGAAGTCAGGCAGGAACGAATCTGAAGTCTTGAGGCAGGTCATAGAAGTCATCAACATTGCTGACTCTCTGTATGAACCGCTTTCTGTTCGGCTGTTTCTTGTGGGATTGGAGATTTGGACCAAAAGCAACCTTATAAACATTACTAACTCTATCAACAAGGTGCTTGACGACTTTAACATGTGGCGGAAGTCAGACCTGTCTCCACGGATGCGCCATGATACTGCTCACTTATTTGCATTTCAGAGCTTTGGAAGAACCCTGGGATTGGCGTTTGTAGGGTCTGTGTGTAATAACCAGTGGTCATCAGCAGTCGCTTCTTTCACTGATAGGAAGTTGTCCTCATTTGTTATCACATTTGCCCATGAGTTGGGCCATACTCTTGGGATGCGCCATGATGCACCGGGCTGTAAATGCAGACGAAAGAAATGCATTATGTATGAAAGCAGTGTTGACACCGATGCGTTCAGTGACTGCAGTTACCAAGACTACTTTGACCTGCAGGGACGTGGCGCCAGCTGCATTTACCAGCCACCAGAACCTGGCACTTTCTACACCATGAAGCGTGAATACTGTGGGAATAAGATAATAGAAGGCAGAGAGCAATGTGACTGTGGTTCAGAATCAAACTGCAGAAAGGATCCTTGTTGCCACCCGAACTGTACGTTTACTGCAGCTTCAGTCTGTGCTTCTGGAAAATGCTGCAAGAGCTGTCAGGTCCTTCCAGCAGGAACGCTCTGCAGAGCAAGTACTGGTGACTGTGACCTGCCAGAGTATTGCAATGGGACTTCCCCTCGGTGCCCGCCAGACGTGTACATACAAGATGGAACCCCTTGCAAAGATGGTGCTTATTGCTATCGCGGAAAGTGCTCATCCCATAGTAAACAGTGCCAGCATCTCTTTGGCAAAAAAGCAAGGGCCGCTCCTTTAGATTGCTTCAAAGCAGTGAATACTCAAGGTGACCGGTTTGGGAATTGTGGTACTCGTAACAATATCAATTTTATAAAATGCAGTATTGAGAATATCTTATGTGGTAGGATCCAGTGTGAAAACATAGACAAATTGCCTCTCTTGCAGAACCACGTAACGCTAGTCCAAACCCCTGTTGGAGGTAAAATGTGTTGGGGTCTTGACTATCATGTAGGGATGCCAATAGCTGACATGGGGGCTGTGGAAGATGGCACGCCGTGTGGTAGTGATAAGCTTTGTATCAACAGCACATGTACCAGTGTATCACTGCTGAACTACGACTGTAACGTGACAGTGTGTCACAACAGAGGAGTGTGTAACAATCGTAAGAACTGTCACTGCAGGTATGGCTGGGCTCCTCCGTATTGCGAATGGAAAGGATTTGGAGGGAGCATTGACAGTGGACCTCCTCCAGCCAGGGAGATTTTTCAGAGAGCAAAAATAGCAGTAAAAGTACTTAGTCATCTTTTTCTCTGTATCCTTGGAGTGACCCTCACCATGCGTTATAAAAGGGAAATAGTGGGATGGCTTAGAAGGAAAAAGGCCCAATTTTGCAGAAGATAGCAGTTGTTTCAAATACTGGAAAAGCCAGCAGTTCCTAAAGGAGAACACCTGCTGGTGAGTCAAAATCCACCACAAAGCACTTGCTGAAGACCAACAAGCTGTAGCTTTGGATGCTCCTGGGGAAATCTCCTTTGAGCAGAGCCAGCTGATAACTCATCAAGATAATTCAACATGTTCTGAATAGTTCTAATCTCATGTGATATCATTAAATGCACAGTAAATGTTATCTTTGTTTATTTTGAGTTAATAAATGCAGGCAGTAAGGCATGCTGTTCTCTTGTTTTCTTTATACCTTGAGCTCTTAAACTGAACTAGGTAGACAAACGGTAGGTATAGCTTTTATGCTTCATATCAATAGTTTGCAAATGTAAAACGGGTGTAAATAATTTATTTGCTCCAGTTTAGTCCTTAATCTAATGCTTTCTCCAGTTCAGGGGGAGAGATGTTTGTGAACATCTTGTTTCCGTCATTCATTAACAACCAAAGAGAAAAAAAAATTGCTCCTGCAGTCTTCATTTGATTCACATCTGTGACATGCAGGCAGGCAAGAAACAGGTATTGCAGTGAGGTGCAGGTGTCTGTGGCGTAAGCCCTTCCAGCTGTTTCCAGGGAGTAGTCCTGCGGGAGGGAGGTAGATCATAGGGAACAGGGTTTTCATTTTTTGAGACAGTAGAGAAGTATTACCTAGATCACACCAGTAAGCATTATATTTTTGAACCATCAGATATACGTCAAAAGCGTGGTGAGACCAAACCTGATGTTTCGCAAGAACAAATTGTCTTTTTTTTTTTTTTTTGGAAGCTTTCCGGTGCCTCGAATGCTGGGTTCTTTTCAGAAGTGCTATATGTGTTATTGTCGCTAAGAGGAGCTGTCTGTGAGGTTGCACAAGTTAACTGGATCTCTAAAATATATGGAACTGTTATGCAAGTCTCCCCCACACAGAATTTCTGCAATATTTGATAGATGTTTTATCTAACCGTCTCAGGGGGCGGGGGTGTTGGGGTTTCTCTTGGCTTACTATGTGAATTCTTCTTAAGCTATTGCTGAGTGTGTCCTTGCAGCTCTCTGGAGTGCCACACAGAAGCACTGCATTTTCCATTTTTTAACAGGAGATAAAATGTGTCTAACATGAAAAAGCACAAGGGATGTGGAAGTACTCTTCAGTATGTTGTTTTATTATTATTATAGCAGTGACTGGATCTTTCAACCACATCAGCATACAGAGGAGTCTGCAGTCCAGATTTACAGTGAAAACTTTATTTTAAAGGACTGGTGTTTCTGGATTAAGGACTCTAATGTTCTGGTCTGCTACCAAAAGAATTATTTGTGTTTGGAAAGCAAAGACCATATTTTTAGCAAACGTTCTGTAAAGGCAGGGTAAGTACCCCAGCACTTATAACATTTGAGAAGAAAGATGTTGGTGACTCTACAAATGATGATGGTAAACTCTTGTAGCCTCCCAAGCATAACATTTATGTTCTCAGAATACACATTTTCCTGTGCCTGTTTTGTTGTTTGTTTGTTTGTTTTTTTTTAAATGATTGTGTTCTGCATCCAAAAGGGGCTGGTTACATTATGATTGGATGTGAAATACAAAGAATGTGATTCACAGTTCTTCATGGCTTTTTGTCTAAAGCAAATGGGTCCTTAAATTGTTATCTATATTTGTCTGGGGAAGTGAGGTAACAGGTTGTTTGTTCAGTAGGCTACACTTGTTATATTGGTGCAACATGGATGGTTTTAATTAGATGAAGAAAAATTAATCTTCCATTTACGTCAAAAGACAAGATAACTGCCCCTTGACTAACACTCCAAGTTTATTCCTTACAGCCAGAGACCGATTTTTGGTGGGGGAATGGTGGGCGGTATGTTTTTCCCTCAGAGAAATTATCAATTCAGGTGTGAAAAGCAAGGGATATGTGACAAACAAGGGGGATGTGGATTAGGTGAAAGATTGGGGATAAAAGTTACACAAGCACTACACCCAGCAGCTTCCAGCTACCTATGCACAGCTTGTAAGTACTGGCAGACTTTTTTATTTTGCTTTTTAAATACATAAACATCAGTGGAAAAAGTCTCAGGGTGCCACCTTGATGGCCTGCTGTTGTTGATTGATAGTATACCGTAAGTTGCTGAGCCTAGATCTATGCCGAGACCAGAGAAACACTTAAGTCATAGTGGTGTTATTTACAGATGTGAGTACTGAAGAGAAAGAGGTGTAAATGAAAGCACAATTTAGGCTAAAAAGCTTGCTTGCAAATGTAGTTTTGGAAGAGACAAAGCAATAAACTGCTGTAGTTTCAATTTTTGTCTATGCTTAAAGACTGATCGAAAAAAACATGACTGTTAATTGGGTGGAGGCTTTCAGCAAGCTTTGGACAGGAGTATTTCTGTACGCTTTTCTTCTATTTCTGCTTAGGCCATATGAGCAAGATAAGCATGCATCCCAGCAAACCTAGTCTTATGATTTATAAAATGTCTGACTCCCCTTGCTGAGGTTTTGTCCTTGACAATATTGTTTTTGATGTCACCATAGTGACAAATAATTTATATTTGTGGTGGTTTGTTAGAAATGTCCCACTACTCGTGTGGTATGAAGGCGCAAATCTAAGTTCAGTCCTAATCTTTCTGGTTCCCTCCCCCTGCTTTTGTTTTCCTCCTAGTTTTAATTGTCTTTTTAACGTTTTGAATGGATGTGAGAGCTTGGCTACTGTATAAGTCGCTTGAACATGGAAGAGGCAGCCTGCAAATGCTGCTGTACCATTTCCCAAGAGATGTTGGTCAGTCTAGTATGTGAAATGGTGCTGGAGGGAAGTGTCTGACTGTGAAGACCCATGAAATGGTTCGTGCCAGAGCAGCAAGGTATGAAGTCTTAGGTAACTGTTAACATGTGGTGGGTCAGTAGTGGTGGGCGAAGCCTGGAGCTGCCTAGGAGTAAGTAAAAACGATTTACCCATGTTTCTTGTTTAGCCAGGAAGACATTTCAAACAAGACTTTAAAAAAACCCCACCCTCCTAATATTGCAGTTAACTCCGATTAAAGATAAAATTGTTCTTGTTCTTAGCCAAGACTGTCATCTCTAAAATACATACTGTTCCTTAGCAGCAGTTTTAATGTATCTTCAAGGAGTATGCCAAGTATGGTATTAGTAAAACCTGAATTTAGAGAAAAATATAGTTGATGGCCATTGTACAAGTTTTGCTTTCCAGTGTTCTTAACCACTGGCAAAAAGTAAGTATAGATATCCAGGACAACATAACTGGAAATTGGACTGAAACAGGTATGAATGCTGGGCTTAATGGTTTAAGAAGTCCTCCTGTGATAGACAAGTCATGGTTTTGCTCATCATTGAAGGTGTAATTGGGCCTTGAATGCCTGTCTCCCACCCCTGAGGCAGGTGTTCTAACACTCAGCTGAGTGCTAAGCATTAATGTTATAGCATTAAGGCATGTTGGCACGCTCCTCCTCTAATCCAGAGATCCAGTACCCAGGCTGCCTCTCTCTATTAAATTCAGGAATCCAAAAGCGCAGATAATCCTGGAATGAATGCAGTCAAAAATATTTCTTACCCGTACTGCAATACTGAACAAATAAATTGGTAGCATAACACTGAAGACCAGAGCACCTGGTCCTCACTTTCATCAGAAAAGTTCCTGCAGCATGTTGATGTGGGTGTCCCAATAGTGCCAGGCAGTTTGGTGATTAAATTGCACCAGGCCTTGTTCATTGTTCCCTGTTGCTATTGTCTGTACTGTGACACTTGTAGCATGTGCTGAAATAGATAGGATAAAGTTTAATAAGGAAATAAATAGGGATAAATTTTGCCTTGCTATCTTTTCCCTAATAATCCATTGGTTCAAGAACTCCCTGAGGTACAGGAGTCCCAGGTTCAAGTGGCCCCTGTTAGGCGGGATGGTGAACTACTTTGCCTTTTATTGCTCAGTAATTATCTGTTCTGTAGAGTCTTGAGGAAATTTCCCAAATCCTCAGACTGAACACCTTCTGCAGGACATAGTTAAGTATTTATTGTTCCCAGCGGTGGTGGTCAGCCCCGCGGTTCTATGTGCTATTTGTGGTTCTGAACCGAAGGCTACGACTGTATTGCATCGCGGCGTAACTAGGAGTTGGCACGGATGCTCTCTGTGCTACCTATCTGCACTGGGCTTTTGGTTCTGCCCGTCCCTGCCTGATCGGATACTCATGCTGTGCGGCCAGTTAAAAGGGCTGGTACCCGGTCGCACATCTCCCCGTTTCTCTGCCGAGCTCATCCCAGCAAACTGCCACCCGCTCCTTAACCTGCATGAGGAACCCACCGCCAGCCCGGGGAGCGCAGCGGGGCCCGGCAGGGATGCTGTGGAGGGGCAGGTGCCGGTGGGCAGGAGGCGGCTGGGTCGTGCCCCCCTGGCAGGCAGGGAGGGTTCCCCCGGGCCCAGGGGGTGGCAGCCTATGGCAGGGGGCGTTCGGGGACCGCAGGGAGCAGCCCCCCTCCGCGGGCCGCCGCAGCTCCCGGGCCCTCAGCCCGGAGGACGTACCCCTCTGCGGACGCGTACCGACACCGCTTCTCACGGCAGGGCCGCCGTGGGCCCCCGGCCGGCTGTGAGGGCCGGGCCCGTGCTGGGCCCCGGCGCCCCTCCCCGGGCGCGGCCCGCCCTGGCCCGCCGGCAGCGGGGCCCCGTTCCCGGGCGGCGCGGTGCGGCCGCGGACTACAACTCCCAGCGCTCCGCGGCGCGGCCCTCCGGCGGCGGCCGAGGAAACGAAAGCGGCTGCCCCGGGAGCCGACTTCACCTTCAGGCCGCAGCATGAACGGCAGCGTGGCGGGGGGCGGCGGCGGCTTTTCCGAGGAGGTCATCAGCCTCACCCGCAGACCCTCAGGTAAGGCCGGGGCGGCCGCCCCTCGCCGGGCCCTCGGCGCCTCCCGGGCCCGGGGCAGCCGCGCCGAGGCCTGGGGAGGCCGGAACGGGAGCGCGGGGGTGGTGGCGGGGACTGCGCGGGGCGGGGGGGACAACGACCTTAGTGGGGACCGGGGTGGCAGCGGGAGGGTCCCGGCAGTGAGGACGGTGCCCGTTCCCGGGCGCTGTGGCCGCCGCGGCCTCTCCTGCCACGGCGCGCCCGTGGCCGATACGGTGCTGCGGGGAAAGCCCGCGACCTGCGTGAGGGAGAGCCGGCCGGGCCGGGCTGTGTCTTCTGCGGGAGCTGCGGCTGGTGTCTGTCTGTCCCGGCTGGTGTCTGTCTGTCCCGGCTGGTGTCTCAACTCCCCTCTGGTTTTCCCAGGAGTTGCCATCTCCGGCGCAGCTCCTCTTGCTTTCGGTGGGCAGGTGCTCTGCGCTCGGCTGTGTCAGATACCCAAAATTAGGGGCCGTTTTGGAAGAGGTGATCGTGCCCTGTACCCATCGCCAGCTTCGTGTTAATTGTTCGGGGTGGCGAGTGAGGGGAGTGCGGGCTGGAAGGCAGAGGGAACGGGGCAGTTGGTGGACATTGGGTTTTTTTGGCTTTGCTTTTCCTATCGCAGAAGCCCGCGGATGCCTGCCTGATCTCCTATTTTTACAGGATTTATGATGCCGTTCAAATCGCGCTTTCAGGAGGGTGGCAAGTTAGCACCAAACGTGCGGCTCTGGAGCAAAATCCTGGCTCCCAAGAACCGCGGGCTCCAGGGAGGTTTTGGAGCTAGAGCCGCGCTTTGGTGCGCGAGGCCTCCTCTTTATTTAAAACGAGCATGAAATTAAAAAAAAAAAAAAAAGACAACCCTTCTGTCCGCACAAGTGCTGGGTGCGGCTGCTGGCCCGGCCTTGGCTCTGCCGGCCCCACCAGGGACCCGCAGCACCCGCATCGTTGGCGTATGTGCCATTTGCCATTTTCCGGGGTGAAGGTGGTTCCCGTGCGGGGCTGGGGTCGGTCCTGACCCCTCGCTTCATACCAGCGATCACAACCCAAAGGGTGAGCCCGGCGGGCAGCCCTCTGCCTCTCCTGCTCGCTGGAGTGGCCACTGGTCTGAAAGCTGCGTAGCCCTGCCTTGCACAGCCACAGGCTCAAGCTAATGAAGCCACGCTTGTCAGGGAAAAATTATTTGCTAAACGAAGCCGGTTCTGACGGGAAAGCTCTTTCCATACACTTGGGAACCTAAAATCTTGAGGGAGGTGGAAGGGGGTGTTGAAGGGCAGAGCTGAAAGGTCTTGAATGTGGCCACGGCAATTTAAACCTGATTACCCCGAGCAGCATTTCTCCTGCCATTAAGATGCGCTATGTATTTTTAGAGTTAGGTTTCTAACTATGTCACTTGATTTGAAGGTCCTGCAGCCCCCTACGACCTTGATGCATTTACCATGTATATTATTATTCATTTCTGTGGAAGGAACAAAATGCTGTTATCTGTAAAGCACAGTGTAATCCTGTAATCCCTCTAACTGGAGTTTTGACTGCAACTTTATAGAATGGGTCTGATGCTAAGCATCTCTGGCAAAAGTTTGCTGAGGAGGTGAATGTATTTACAGTGGCAAAACAGTGTGTGTACGTCTCTTCAAATTTCCTTCTGAAGTACTAGGCTGAAATTAGGCAGAAAAATGCGATTTTATGGAAAACGAAATAACTTCATTGGTTCAATTTGCAATATTACTCAATCTCTCTTTTCCTAATCCTGCCAACCATGATTTTTTTTTTAATATGTTTCAGGGGGGTGAAAGAGGCACAGGGAGGTCTGCAGCCTCAGGGAGGGTCAGGAGTTTAGCCCAGAGCCTCCTTTTAAAGCTCTGCCATTCCATGTCTGGTCCTTGGTAGAACAGGGATTTAGTGCCATGTGCTCTCTCTTCTTCCCCTTGCTCCTTTTCCTCACAGTTGTGCTGTGTCTCTTTCTATGGCCACATGAGCTGGAAGGGGAGAATAGCAGAGAGCTCAAGGAATGACAGGGAAGATATTTTTAGCCAGAGTGGAAATTTAAGTGCTGGAAAGGAAAGACACAGTGAAAAAGCCCTGTGAATACTTAACTTGGCGTAGCATGAACTGCTGCCTCTTTTTGTCACGAAGATCTGCTCCTATCTCATGTTGCCTCTGATGATGAAAGCTGTGACTTTTGATTATTTTTCCAATTGTGGGTGACAACTTTCAAAATGTATACTTTTTTCATATATATATTTTTGGGTTTTTTTATATATGTGAGAGAGAATCAGTGTACTCTGAAACTCTGATTCCTTCTTTCTGGCTTTTTAATAAATGTTGATTAAACCTTATACTTTTGTAGTATTGATTCCCCCTGTTCCCAGGTTATTGGCTTCATGGCAAATAATTTTTAGGTTTGTGGATTTATTATTTTTTTTTTTAATTCCCATCCAAGGGTGTGTTATTGTGCACAACTGTCCCTTTTTGGAACAGATATTAGTCTAACTGAAATGTCAGTGTTTCTTCAATCTGTTGCTGCTTCCATTTTCTTCCTCACTTGTCTGAAGCTGTCAGGAAGAGGAGGTAAAGAAAAAAAAAGGTGTGGCAAGATTGCTGTTAATATTTCTTTACTTCCCAGCTGTAGATTCGCATTTAACATAGCATGACTCATCTTGCACATCCTTTGATCTCCTGTGACTGATTTATAATGCTGCTTCCCAGCAGGCACAAGGTGGTTTTACTTTCATTTGCAACTCTCCTTCTCAATGTTTCTAGTCCCAACTTTGAGAGAAAGTAAGAAAGAAAGAGAAAATAAATTGGCCTGGCTGAACGTGGGGAGAATTTGCCTTCAGCTGTTCGTGACAATAGGTTTTGGATGACTGGTTTATGTCAGAAAAATAAGTGGGTGGGTGGGTTTTTTTCCTTCCATTTACTTTGATTGTATGTTTGTGGTTTTTTTTTTCCTTTTCCTTGACTTTTCTTTCTTTTTTCATTGCAAGCCTCTTGTTAGGCAATCTTTCCCATCCCTTGTCAGATATTATTATTTACAGAGAAACTTAGCTGCATGTGCAATGGGGAATGTGCTCTTGTAACCTGTGGTTTTCCAGATTTTGAATTCAATTTGTTCTTCTGGATTTCAGAGAAACAAGAAGTCTTAATATTTAACTGCACTTTAATCCAGCAGCTGGTTCCAGCTAGAGATCTATAATCGAGGCTTACTTTAAAGAACAGTACGAAACAGAACAAAAATGTGAAGTGGATATCAGTTCTGTTTAATGTATGTGTATCCGTTTTTGTTTTGCTTTAAATCCCAGAACTTTGTCTTTATTTCCTGTCGTGTTTTGAATTCCTGAAACAGAATAAAGTGATTACATACAATCTAAAGTGGCTACATCTAAGCTAATCTTATTCTTGGAGGCCAAGGACACCAGTTCCAGCTCCTTAGATGTGGAAGGGGAGCATTCTGAGCTCCAGGTGCCCTTGAGCTGGTAGCACAGCTCCTCTTGCCTGTTTCCTCATCTGTAGACAGGATCTAAAGTTCCTTGCTTTTCCTAACTTTCTTTCCCAGCTCACGAAATGCTTGTCAGGCATGATTTCTTGTTGCTCAAAGGTAATGATTTACTATAGGCTCCTGTGAAATGTAGACTGCTTTTCTTTCCTTTCCCACTGTGCTGAAGTATTCCTGCAGTGTATTCCTGCTGAGGGCTGAATGAGCATCTCAGAAACGATGGCGTGTCTCTTGGTATTCCCCAACACCCACCTGAAAACAGCTCATGGATGCTTTATGGAATGAAGCATCTGGGTCCTCAGGCATTCAGGATCTCCCCTCTGCTTTCAAGACCAGTTTCATGGAATAACTTTTGTAGACAGTGATGGTTGGAAAAGATGATGCAGATTTGTATGCTGTGCGTTTTAGTATGGTGGAGAAAACAGGACCGTGTGGGAGGGTACAGTCCCCAAAACCAGCAAGAATGTCTGAAGCTTTGAGCTTTTTCTCATCAGCTTTCTCTTTGGCTTACCTTAGGGCTGGGCTTCAACATTGTTGGTGGGACAGATCAGCAGTACATTTCCAATGACAGCAGCATCTATGTCAGCCGGATCAAAAAGGATGGGGCAGCTTACCTTGATGGCCGATTACAAGAAGGAGATAAAATTTTAGCGGTAAGCTCTTTCTTCACTCGCCCCGTGTGTTCTTGAAATGCTGTGATCAGTGATGTGATACGAGATGCAAGTTTGCCATCGCAGTGCACACAGAGAGGAAGGATGTGATGAATGCAATTAGATGATGGAGGAGCTGTCTTGGGGATTTGGGGAGAGCTTTTAGCACTAGGGAGATGAGTGCCTCTACACATAGGCCCATCTCTTCTGCTTTCTTGATTTGTCACAGAAGCGTTCCTTGGTGCTGTGTTTGTATCTGCTCTGACTTGCCCCTCTAAGGTTTTAGAATCCATCAGACCTTCTCTTGCTCACAATGGATCATCATTTACGCATGTGTAAATAAAGGTCTTTCACCTCTAAGTTTCCATTTTTTGACTGGTAGTCCATGATTACTGATCCTTTTGCTCAGGGGGATTTTTAGGCTATAAAACTTCTAGGCCATAAAACTCTTCATTTCAGCTCCTCAGGAATAATACAGGCGGCTTCTCCTTTTAGAAAAATGTTTTAAAGTGACTGAGGTTCAGTCCCGCTGGTTCATCAGACAGTTGGCAATCATACAAGACACTTTACAAAGTGATGAATGAAGAAGTAGCCTGTCCTAGTGTGATACATGATCTTTTAATACTCCTTAATTTTTTTTATACTTGCTTATTATGTTCCACATGTAATCTTTTTAGCCTCTATAGAGTGCCTTGCACTACTTGGAGCCTATTATTGATCCAGAAAATGATATTCAGTTAAATGGAGAGCATTATCGTATCTTTTCTTGACAGTTTAATATTTACGTACTTGTGTTTAGGAGTCTAAATATCAAGGGAGGCACTCGATGTGATCTCAGGGGATACAGTTAGGGGTAATGGGGGTGAAAAATCAAAATTAGGTTGAATATCATCAGTTAGTGAATGAAATCAAGTAGGTTATAAAACCTCCTGCCATGAGCTATTATTTTAAATTAAGAAAAATTCTAACACGTTCAAGTGGATGCCAATATGTAAGTAAGTCTTATTTTGTTTTGTTACATCAATATGCTTTTAAATGTATGTTTACAACACTTTCTCAAAGAGAAGGGTTTCAAAGGTGGACCAGTGGAGGGAACAATGTGGGAAAGAGACTCATAATAATAATAATTTTGCTGTAGCTGCTCTTTTCTTTTCATTAGCTGTCAGAATTACACCTTTGATTTGTTGCCAGTAAAGCAAGCTGCTATTGACACAACTGTCATCTTATATTCTGATTTTGCTTGTAGGTAGGTTGGGTTTTTTTCAGTACCTCTGTGTTTTGGCTTGGAGTTTCTCGTGTTATCTCTCAACATATAAAAATACATCTATAATATGAATGGATGAATATGGATCTTGGTGATTATATTATCGTGCCCCAAATGCAGAATTGTGTGAAAGAGGAAGATTTTTATTTCCTGTCCTTCCTGTGTTAGCCTGCATCATTAAAAAAATTGCTTTTTGCCCTTCAGCAACTGGTTCTCCTTTTCCTTTTTTGCTAGATCAATGGCAGAGACTTGAAGGATTTGCGGCACAAGGATGCTGTGGAACTGTTCAGGAATGCAGGCTATGATGTGTCTCTGAAAATTCAGCGCAGGGTATGTTTTACCTGTTTCTTAGGTTTATTTCTGGCTCAGTTTAGACTGGTTTCTATGATGTATAGTTCTCTGTTTCATGAGGCAGAAAAATATCATGTCCAGGTGCTCGGTATGAATTATGCATATAAAGATTTTGTTTGAACCATGGCCTTCTGTAGTTGACCACAGCTGTAATCATCCATGCATTACTTGTTTGTAACAGTATCAGTGAAGAGGTGAGTTTGGAGAAGTCCCCAGGTCTTTGTTTTGATGGACTGTGGTGTGTTTCCTCACAGATCTCCTTTCTCAGAGGCAAAGGTTTGTCTGTGAAGACAGAATCTTAGGTTCTCCAGTTTTGTTTCAGATGCCAAAATCTTACAGGAGACAAAACTCCCCTGTTGTTTAAGAGGTCATCACTCATGTTAGCATTGACGTGTGTGTGGCAGCCCCCCACAAAGAAGCAGATGTGGGCTGCTATAGTTTAAATATGCTGGCACCATTTCAGATATAGAAAGAGCAGAATCCTAATCCACTGTTGTAATTTGAACATCCCTGGCTAGCACTGAAGTTGACAAAGGAAATACTGATCAGCCTGAAGCACGCTGATGGAGAGAGGTGGGTTGAGGCCACTTTTCTACTCCCTTAGTAATGGAGTAAATCTTCTGGACCAGTGTACAGGGCAGGTAAAAAAAACGGAGAGAACAGTGATGCCCTTTTCCTGCTGAAGACACCAGGAAATGGTGTGGTGGGAAGTGCACCAAGGGATGCCTGGGTATGTGTGTGTCATTGCTTCTGCTGTGTGAGACGTACCTTGCTCCAGCTGTTAGAGTCCTAGTTTACAAAGTGGAAGAGAAACGTGAGGGTGCCTGGTAGTGACTGGGTACCCTGCAGTAAAGCTCAGTCCATCCAAAGCCGTTCTAACCCTTCCATGTCTGGAGTGTACAGATACCTGGGGAAACCATCTTGCACAAAACCACCTGGTCCTGAGTCAGAACGGGGGGCTCTCCTGTGGTGGGCTCTGACACAAATACTTTTTTTTCCTTGTAGTTGCAGCCACAGAATGGCCCTGTGGGTCATCGAGACGATGGAGAATCAGGTGGGCTTCCTCTAGCAGCCTTTCTTGTGCCAGGCCTGGCGCTTGCTGCGGCAGCGGTCTGGATCTTGCTGAGGTATCGACAGCGGATATGAAGAGTTCACGTTTTGGATATCACTGCATATTTTACACAGCTATGATGTAATTTAAAGATAGAGAATCGACGATCTTATCACAGACTGATGTCAAAAAGGATCATTGCCTATCATAAAGCTGCTGCTGATGTTCTTTATATATTGATTTTGTTGCAGGGTGGATGGAACAAGAGGGGAAGGGAGATGACTGTGTTCACGTATAGAGCGGGATAGCAGTTTTTTTGACTAATCTGAGGAGGTTTTGCCATCCCCCTCTATTTTGCACGATGAACTTTCAAACACACTCATCTATTCCATGTTTTAAGATGTGACTTTTGGTTAAAGGGAGTGGGGGTTGGGGTGGTTTTAAATCAAAAACATTTACTAGAGGCTTTGCCTTGTTTCCACTGAATTTGTCTTGAAACTAATGATCCCTGTCTGAACCTTGAATAAAGAGAAGCAATGCGGAGGGTATATTATTTTTTCCATTGAATTTTTGTTGGTTGTTGCTAAATAAATGCCTTAAGAAAAACGTATAAAATCTAATCTGTGGTTTCACAGGTAAAATCATCAGTGTAACTGCTGATTTAATAGTGTTATGCAGTATTGCTGAGGTATGCTACCAGTTCTGGAAAGACAGAAGATAGCCTGCTGCTAGAAAAAGACTTTGATTGTCAGAATGACTGCTCATTCCTGGGTCAGAGTTGTAAGGGAAAGCTTTCCACAAAATGCTAGCATACTGGAGAGAGACAGGCAGACAACTGAATCACAAGGATAAGCTGTGGCAAGAGATTTGGGCATGCAGAAGCTGCAGAAGAGTCTTTAAATTAGTAATGAAGCAATAGTCCCGCCATCAGTCACGTGGGTTGAAGTCTGCATCTCTCAGGTGAAAGGTCTGGTTTGGGGGTTACTTTTTGCATGGGGAGTACTTAGATAAAAGTTTTCTGTAGCAGCTAACTTGCTCTTTGCAGTCAGAAAATGTTATGATGATTGAAAGGGAGAAGGGCAGAGCAGGCTGGGATCATCCTGGCTATTGCTTGTTTGTGAAGACTGATGTGATGTTCAGGAGATGGACTGGCAGGTGTAAGCCAGGGTAAGGCTTAGCGAGTAAAACCAAAGGAAGAGACGCTTGCTCTGGAAAGTGTCGTGAATTTGCTGAATCTACCTGCAGGGTCTCATCTCCTCACTGTGATTTGAATGGTTTTAAATGCCCCAGCTGACATGAGCTCTGTGGGGTAAGACCTGTTTCTCTTGTCTCCA
Source organism: Pluvialis apricaria (assembly GCA_017639485.1). Taxonomy (NCBI): domain Eukaryota; kingdom Metazoa; phylum Chordata; class Aves; order Charadriiformes; family Charadriidae; genus Pluvialis; species Pluvialis apricaria. The sequence goes on along the minus strand of CM030012.1, from coordinate 40,366,086 downwards.
AGAAATCAATGTGTTTTGTTGTTTTGTAAAAGAAAAGCAAAATTCATGGTCTGGTCTGTATGATGCTGAAAAAAAAAAAATCACATATGCAATATATGTTTTCAAACAAAGAAAAAATGGTGTCTCGGTGCTTTACTTCTCTGTATTCTTTATTATTCTAGCAGGACATTGCTGATGTATTTGAAATTGTTGTGTGTTTGCTCAGGGCTATATTCCTGCCATCTGCTGGAGATAGAAATGTTATGCTGTTATACATGACATTCCTAAATCACCACGGAGTTTCAGAGCATTTAGACCACGTGAAATCTTGCTTTGGCCTGTAAACTGCTCTAGTGCAAGGGGAAGAGGAAACAGGAGGAATTTTGCTCAATGTTCTTAGGGGACTTTGGGAAAAGACTTGAGGTTTGGTGAACATATATTGGTGTTGGATGGCCTGGGCTAATCCATGCAGTGACTTCCCCTGGCCTGCAAACCAGTTACGCTTGATGGCAGAAGAGCTGCTGTTCGGAGCGCTCTTTGCAGATGCAGCATGAACCAGCTTACTTGGCTGGGACCTACTCTGAATATTTGGCTGTGGAGTCCCATGTGGAGCACACGTGTGTATTAAGACGGATGATTAAAAGTTAATGCCGTATCACAGACAGTAAGAAAAAGGTCTGTCTGGGACAAACATCTTGTTAGCCCTTGCCCAAGTCGAGTTTCTGTGAGAGGGTGTATGTGGGACAGGCTAGGAGGAGGATGAGGATTTGTGGGAGTGGTTAGTTTTACTCATTTCCCATTGAAGTAAGCAGAGAACGCAAAGCCTTTGGGTTTTTTTGTTTGTTTTGTTCTTTTTACCTTTCAGCTTTGGGATTTTGATACTGTTCAGATATGATTGCCATCTGTGTTGCAGGCAGTTTATTAGGCGGGGGGGGGCTATACCCAATGCCCAGATAATTGATGTGACTTACGGAGCAAGAAAAGGGCCCTTCTGGTACATAGTGTTCCTTTGGATTTCTTTTCACAATTACTGAATAATTCTAATACCATAGCATTAACTTGGTGGCTTTTCTAGAAGTCTGAATAATAGTTTTTACTCAGAATTTAAGCCATCCAGTCTAACCCTTAGGAACACCTTTCTGTGTTTGTGGCCTTCAAACCAGTGCTCAAGAAATACCAAACAATCCCTTTTCTAATCCCCAGCCACCTCTTGTCCCATTTATTGACAAAATCCATGTGGAAAATACACCTCAACCCCAAACTGTCCTGTGAGCTGTGACTCATATTACTTTCTTTTAGCAGATGGCCTGTCACACCTAAACTTTTTGTGTTTTCCAAAGTCTTTTCCACCATGTGATTTCTGTAGCCTTGAGTTTCATCTTTACACTGTATGCTGTATATACATTTTCTGTCATTGTGGAAGAAGTTGAATTAAAAGAACATCTAATGAGGACAGCTTGTAAATGCAAGTGATCAGAGAGAGTTTTAGGTTTGGTTACAACTTAAATCTCTGGGTTTTGAAAAAAAGATAAGTTGAAATCTTGAAGACAAACATAAAAAGCATCCTAACTGTAATTTATATGTATGTCTTTTTTTTAAGAACTCCCTTGCCATTAATACTGAGGGTGGCTGAGACTCTTAAATCCCCATGTTTCTCTCATTCTCATCTGTTCCTTCAACCTTGTTGTGAACTTTCTGACCTGCTGGAGCCTGGATTTTCTTATTCATAGTTTAAAGACAAATCCATCTAGTTTGACTTCCTGTATATTCTATGCCTTTGTGTCTCACAGAGTCTCCTGAATTGTATGTGCTAATAATACGTATTTGACTTAGGCATAACAGTGAGAAAGAGCAGCCAGACTTGATCTGAAGATAGGAAGATGCACTACTTCTGGCACTTTTTAATTAAAACAAACTAGAAGGGAGCGTGTGGGAGGGAAGGGTGCCTTGCTTTCAGTTTGCCTTTAGGTTCCAACAACTGGTTTGTTAGGTTGTTCTCTGCTAGATTAAAGAGGCCTCTAATAACTGATAGTCACTCCCTGTGAAGGGATTTGTGTGTTGTAGTTGCCTTACCTCTTACATTATTTTTAAGAAATTAAGCCAGCTGAGCCCTTTAAGATTCTCACTGTAAGATACTTTCTCTCTTAGAGTAGTTCCTGTGGCTTTCTGCACCCATTCCAGTGTTTCTGTGTTGCTTTGTAAAATCCAGACACCCCAACCATGTGTGGAGTCTCACTATTGAGCACGCCAATGCCATATACTAGGAGTTTTTCTGTATCATTTTTATCTCCAAACCCTTAAATTATGGGTTTTTTTGGTGAAGGTGCTGACACGTTCAAAGCAAGTTTAAACCAACTCCTAAGAGCTGGCTTTTCTTAAATAACTTTTACAAATCTCTTAGAAGTGGTATACAGCTTTCCCCTTCTTCATTTGCTTTCTCGAGTGCCCTAGGGAATCTGTAAACCACAGAGTAAACACCATTGCCACATGAGAGGTAAATTCTCTCAATTCCGGTTTGTGGATCAGAAGAGCAATCCCTTTTGGTCATAGTGTGACACTAGAAATGAGTGTTAAATGCCTGTGTATTCTGACTTCTAAATCCTCATCTATACCCAGATGTGACCTGCATGGTATGGGTGAAGCTGTTTTGTTGAATGCACCTCCTATTTGAGTTGGCTACGCACACTGACAGGCCCAGATTACGCTCTCTCTGCCTTGTCTGCTGTATTATTTACCAGTCCACTATCTTTAGCCGTACTGGTTTTGTCTTCTGCCAGATCATTGGTGAAAATACTGCGTGGAGTTTGGTCCAGAAGCATCTTCCCACCATGGTTATGGTTTTTCAGTAACTGTTGGTATCTCCTGATGATTGGATTCTTTGCCTGTGTAACAGATGCATTTTGATAGTGTATAGCACTGATTTTTTTTAAAAAATACATGTATCAGCATGTTGCATATTACTAAATAGATTACATCCGAGTGGTTAGCAAACTTCATCTGTTCTCTTGCTGCCAGAAGCTGATACAAGGGTAATTAATCAAGCCAGGTGAGCCTTTTAAGTCAGTCTCCCTCCCCTCCTTCCTAATTTAGTGATGTGGGTTTTACGTCTGGAAGTTGTTTTCCTCTACTCAGGCTGAAGGAAAGAGGAGATAATTTACTAATGGGACAGTGTCACCCAGGCTGGGGGCCCAAAGGAAGGGTTACGTGGAGAAGTCTGAAGGAGGGCCTTAACTATACCCTTGTCCTCAGGGTTTCCTTCAAGACGAGCTTTAGGCAGACTCATGCTGCATCCATGCTCCCATGCTTGGTACGTGTCCTGTCTGGAGCTCTGCCCTGTCTCTCCCCACGTGCAGCTGAAGGGGACTCCAGGACTTTCGAAGCTTCCTTGAAGACGGATCCACATACGATGAAAACGTACACTGGTTTAAATGAAGAGCGATGTTGTGCAGACTCGAAATGGCTTTCCTTGTCAAATTTGAAAGCTTTTGTCCTTGCTGCTTGCAACTGATTGCAGGCAAACTTCGCTGTAGAGCGAGCTCTATATCTCTTACCTGGCTGCCAAAACCAACTTTCCTAGGCTGGTACTCTTGGTAAAGACAAGTAACCGTGCTACGTATGCAGGGTAATTATTCAAAGTGGCTTGTGAATGATGGGAGATCGTTCACCAAGCTTTTATGCTTGTGCTTATGTCCAAGTCTTCCAGCCATGTTTCCCTTTGGTAAAGTTGTCTTCCCTCTCGTCCCTCATCACCACCTCTCAGCAGCTGAGCATTTGTGCCTGGCTTGCATTTTTTGCCGTGACACAAAAGCAATTGTCATAGAAAAATTGCTGCTTTTGGTGTGCGTCAGCAGATACTGGTATTTGTTAATTCAACTGTGTCTCCTTAGTTGCTCTGAACTAGCTATTGGACTTGGTGTTACTTATTCCTTTTCTTTTCTCTTCCCTTTGGAAATAAATGTTGGCACTTAGTTCTCCAGCCGCCCTCGTTCTGGCTGGTGTGTCAGGTGTTGGAGGACAGATCACCAGAACACCAAGCACAAGTGTGTTCTCTGAAGTAGCGGAGGCTGTATAGTTAGAGCAGTAAGAGGCTCTGATCAGCTCTGAACTGAGCCCAAAGAAGCCCTAAGAGCTTCACTCTGTAATTGTGTGGACACTAGGAGCTCTTGTTGAGTATCAATATTTTAAGCAGGGTGGTCCAGTCTCTACAGCAATAGAGGCTGGATTCCAGTTTTGGGAATGCCTCTGAAGACCTGTGTTGATATCATGACAACTCCCAGCTCCAGGCCTGCCCTTCTTTGCCCTTACGACGTGTCTGTCTCACCTTTCCAAGTTTCTGATTGTGGTGGTGCTGGGAGAAAAGATGCTTCCAGTTGTTAGAGTGTGGCAGTCCACGTTAGACCTGTACCCCACCTCCTGCTGTGGATTGGATGGGCAGATCTTAGGGCTCACCAGCTAGATGACTGTGTAGCCGCTACTTGGGAAAGTGCAGCAGAAGTGCAGCTTATGCTAAGTATGTCGTTCTTCTGCTGAGACAGTATTTCCAGGGAAAGACGAGAGAAAGAGAGTTTTGGGAAGACAGCTGTACTTGTGCTTGGGAGCAGGGTTGTGTATATATCCATGGCTAACAACGTCACTGTGAAAAGTTCTTGTGAGAGACTTAGAGTGGATGAGGAAAGAAGGGCTGAAGAAAAACTTTGTTCTTGTTCATAGTGAGCATGTGAGGGAAGTGTGCTCCTAAAGAAAAGGAAATGAGATTTAAAAGCAATGATGGCTGAACCTGGTGTGGTAGGACTGCTTGGGCTGGGGGCGGGGGTGAAGTTGGGGAACACAGCCAGGGCTGGCTGATTTAAACGCAGCGTTTTCTGGGAATGGAGAAGTAGCAGTGTAAGGTACAAGCCATGCTGGTTTTTCATCTTTGACCAGCCACCTGCTTCAGCTACTTCAGTCTAACTGGTAATAAACACTTGATGAGCCACTAGAGCTACTCTGAATGTTAATAACATTCATGCAAATAGACTAGAAGCTCTGATTCCCTGAATCACTTAAAATTTAGAGTTCATAGTTTTCAAGGTAGATTGCTGACATTAATTGAAGGACATCAAGCTGTTAAATGAGAAATAGTCTAAGTTAGATGATTCTGTGATTATTTAACATTCATTAGTGCAGGAAAATGCCTGGGTTCTTAAAGGTGCTTTTTAAATCTAGAATGATTGAGATACTACAAATCTGGTGTTAAAAGTTGTTAGCATGGGATTCCCAGGTGGAACTGGAGGCTGTATGAAAGAAATTACTTGCTTAACTGGTGAAATATTTGCTGTCTTACTTAAGTACGTAGGCTGTATGGGAATAAAATGCAGCACATGAAATAGTGGGTTCACAGTTACCCCAAATGGTCTTTTGCATTCATTGCTTCTCGGCATGTTTTAGTAAACTTCTAAATCACTGAAACGCTAAATCACTGAATCACTAAAACCTGGAGGGAAAGGGGATATAAGAATTGTAATATTTAGGGCTTCTTTCACTTCCTTCTTTCTCGATATAGCAAGTATAGTAAAAAGTTTGGGAATATAGTTTAGAAATTTAATTTTTAAAGTTGAGCAGTAATCCATGATTATGTGGATTTTTTTTCTTCTTCCGTTGTGTAAATAATACTCTTCAGAAAGGTTTCCAGTGAATTCAGAGAAGACTTTATGCAGCTCTGCTTATGCTCCTCCATGGACTGTTGTCAGCTGATGCACAAAAAGGCATGCTTGTCACACACTCTGATGGCAAAGATAGTACCCTAGGCTATACAAGGGAAGTATTCACGTATTCTTGGCTTTGCCGCGTTGGGGTTGCGTGGGAAGGGAGCAGAAATCAGGTAGGAAGTAAGGCCAGAAAAGGCGCAGAGGTCATGCAGAAGCAGGGTGGGTGTCAGTGGGACACATGGCAGAGCCGTGGTCTGCCTGGTGCAGCAGCCCTCCTCTACACGGGGAGCTTCCCTCTGGAAACCAAGCTCCTCGGCCCCTTCATCCAAGTGCCTGCAGCAGTGCGGGCCTTGTGAGTCCCAGCTGAGCTGTGACACGCCACGTGGCTGAATTGCAGCAAGACTACTGCAAAAAGACTGTTTGTCTGCTAGCCCGGCACTCGAAGATCACAGTTCTGCAAAGAAATTTCAGTCTTAAGTCCTTTTTCTTAATTTGCTTGAATTTTTCCCTAGCAGTGGTACCGGCTTTGCCAGTTCGTTATAAACCACTGAGGAAGTGTTGCATAGACATCGTCAAGGAATCTGATCAAACTGTTAACTTTCTTCTAATGGTAATTAAAAGGGAGTGTTTGAATCCGTACTGAAATTATACAGCATGGTGGTTTATGGGCTCCACTGCATTTCGCTCAGAGGATGAAACAGGACTTCAGATGTTCTTGTGTGAACATTTAGACACACTGGGATGAGGAGGAAGAAGTCTTCCCATTCTGTATTCAAGTTCTCCCTGTTTGGCAAGCTGTAATTAATCTCTCCTTGAACTGCTGGTATGTCCCATTTTGGCTACTGAATTTGTTTGTAGTGTATAAATACTTACAAAAATCCTAAATGGAGGATGTAGTGGATGATCAGCTGAATGAGAACACGCGGTTCTGAAGCTGTGGTATGAAGCTGGAAAATAAAACCAAACGCAAACCAGCACACGGACTTCTGTGTGTGGTTTAAAAAAAAAAAGCATAGTTGAAATGCTGCTTCAGGGAAACCACTGTACTCTGCTACTGCCATCTCTAAGTGCGACTTTAAATGCTGGCAGCGGAACATATATGGTGGTGGTCAAGGTGAACACCGCAGTACAGAAATGCGGGCTGGATGTGAAAGGCACTGATTGTAAAAGATTGGTGGGAGAGGGATTTGGCTAACCTCGAGGACTCAACAGTTGTTGCTAAAGGACAAGGTTTGGGTCACCCTGTGGTACTGTTTTGTGTGCATCGGTCAATGTCTTGTGAGTATCTGTACCGATTCTTTGAGAAGCAGGCCCTACTTCCCAAAAATGCAGGCTTATTTTTTGCATAAAGCTAATGTGCCCTTGATTTTAAAGTGGTTAAAGTTAAAGGGATTTGCTCTCAACGGCCTCAACTGACTGAAATAAGTTCTGACAGTCATGATACTTAACATTTTAGAGGTGAGATTGTAGGCTGCCCTTTAATGGGAGCAACCATTTCTGATTCAGAGCTTAACAACAGGGGTTACAGGGGATGAACATCTTGTGTTGAGAAAAGAAAAGGAATGTTAGGCCGGTGTTCCCGCCACGCTTCTCCTGACAATGGGGGCAGGTGGGAGGAGGAGGAGCATGGCAGAGAGTTGTCTGTCTTAAAATAGATCAGCATTTGACAATTAAGAGCACCAAACTGGAAACTGTTCTCTAAAACTTTGCTTTGGTATGGCCTTCTAGTGATTTTTTTCAGTGCCTGAAATATATTGCTTTTTTGCTGGCCCATCAGCAAAACATATGTGACCTTTCTCCACCTAATTCTGAAAGCCTTCTGCCTGTCACCAGCTCCTCCATGCACAGGAGAGACAGAAGAACTCTTTCAAGCCTGAAATGGAAACCACAAACTTGAGGCTAAATACAGGCTGGTGCATTTTCTCTGAATTTAACTTTATTATGTTAATCATATAGACAACTTGAGAGAGAAAAGTGTTTTTTCCCTGTGGAGAAGAGATCTGTATTTGCCCTTACTGAAAGGCAGAGAGGTAATTATCACCTGTGGGACAGGGATGGGTTAGCAGGAGGGAAATCCTACTGTGCCCCAAAGCTGTCCCCTTGAGATTCTGATTCAGAGATGAATTTAAATTGTTTGGCTTGCCTTTTAAAGGTATTCTGTACATCTTCCATATGGATTAAATGTAAGGTGTTGAAAGTAGGATGCTTGTTTTGTGAAACAGCCGGTAATGGTGTATTTCTGTCATTTAACAATTTCCCTGGTAAATTCTTTCTGATGCATAGTATTTGTGTGGTTTAGCCCCCATACTTTTCATGAGGGCACTTGATATCCTTTCTCTATCTGAACATATTTTTAAGTGTGTAGTATGAAGTAATGAAATTAAGTAATACTGTGTACACACAGAAATGACCCATCTATACAATCACTGCCTGTTGAAGATACAATCACTGAGCATTAGTGATTCATTAGCAGTTCTCAATTCATTGGTTTCCAAGATGGCAATATCAAATCAGTGCGGTGTTCCTGGTTATGATCACTGGCTCGTCTAAATACATGTGTTGACGGTTGTTGTTTTATGGGGAAGGGTCAGACAAGTGTTCCTGCAAGTTGGGAAGCATGAATGCTAAGAAGAATGTGGAACAGGGAAAATGAGGGATTAATGCAAATGACATGTTGTCGCAGATGGTGAAAAAGATGAGTCAGACTCGGATGTGCTAATAGCTGTCATTGATGAAGGAACTCTTTCTCAAACAGTTGTTAGTATGGCTTAAGCTTATCATTTGGGGGCTTGTGTGTTTATCCCCAGGCTTTAACAACACAGACTGTTCAAGAGCTGACGCTCATAGCTACTTGTTCACAGCTGCTTGCACACATGGCTGCATGGAGAAGGTCTCCAGCAAGATGATCGATGCCAGAATCAGTGACTGGCTGTACTGTTTTCCCTTGGCTAAGAGGATACATGTCAATTATTGAAATAACCTTAAAAGAGGGCAGAAGAGCAGAGAGCTTTAATATTTTACCCAGCACATCTTCAGCTTTGCAAATTAGAAGAAGTGGCACATTAGAAGTGTCTAGTTATACACACCAGGAGGAAAATCTGCCCATCAGTGGAGTTATCTGTGTTGGAGAGAGGGGGTATTCTTCTTGCCTTTCACTTCTTTCACTGTCTAAACTGCAGTTCCCCTCCTTTAGAAGAGGCTGCATTGATTGTTCTTCTTTCAGGATGATAACAATGACCTTTTCCATAGAAGGGACAACTCCAAACTTAGGGAGCTGGGTCCAACCATCATACAAATTCAAATAGACACAGCTGGACCAAGTGTTTGTTCCGAGTGGAGACTTTGAAAAGCATATCTAAGTGGACAGTGCCACAGCTCTCTAAGCAATAGTTCATAGGCACCGACTATATTCTAGGACTCTTGTCTTTATCCAAATCCTTGCTGTTTTTTGATTTGCAGAGCTTCTGTTGATCCTGCCCTGCCTCTGAATGGAAGGGATCTTTATGCAGATAACTTTGCCTCTAGTCAGCTGTTGCAAAAGGTGCCTCAGATGCTCAGGGAGAGGCACAACGGCCCTGCAGCAATGAAGATCTGCTGTCAAATGCAACGAGAAATTTGCTTTTCTGTGTAATGGTATCACTTGGGATACTGTTACCGTATTGCTTGACTTCTCTTCCAGTTCACTAGCCTGTATTTTAAACAAAATACATCCAAGTGTTGAAAGCTGATGGATCCTGCTGTTGACCTTCTGTCATTGATGAAAATTGTTTGTTTATTACCAGTTTTCTGCCCTCAGTCGTAGATCAGAACGGTCAAATTGTGCTTCTTGCAGCTCAAACAATAATTATTCATTACTGCACCATGAGGAGCTTTGCTAGATGCCTTCCAAAAATAGAAGTTGGTCACTAGTTCTCTCCTCTTAACTGTTTTATTGGTACAATCAAAGAATTACAATAGAGGATGCTTTTTCTTTGCACCGTAATCCTGCAGGGGTGTCTTTAGGATTCTGCTTTCTAGGAGCTATTCAGTTGATTTATTAAGAAGGTGAGCAAAGTCTAACTTGCCCAGATTACTATCTGAGCCTTTTAAAATTAGGTAAAACAGTTTTCCAGTTTTCTGGAAGAGATGCTGGTCTTAATAAGGCTGCATGTTTTTACTGTGTATCTAGACACTTGAAAGTTCAGCATCTAGGCCTCATCCTTTGCTGCTCACAGTCCAAATCCCTTCGGGTTGTTTATACTAAAGAAATTGATGGTAGAATTAGGAATCTTTGATGTTACCTTCCAATTTACAAAAATATTCAAGGTCGTTTTCTCATCTACTACAGCAGGTAGTGTCTGTTGCTCTCTCCTTGTCTCTTTCAAGGAGATACACAGATCTCACCCCAAAACTACCTCGCTGAATTGTTCTCAGAACCAGGCTCTGCTTGTTTTATCAGGGTTTTTTTTTTTTGCTTTCTTCTCCTACTCTGTGCTGGTTCCTGTGGTGTTTCTGCTGACTCCTCTCTCACTCTCCTGCAACTGTGTACTTGCAGCCCTTTACCAAAAGCAACGTACACCTTAGCCCCTTTTCTAGAGTCCCTGGGCAGCCCCAGAAATGCCTTTGTTTTGGGCTGTGCCATATGCTCATGTTCGGAGTGGAGACTGCTAGACTCTTTCAGATAGCATCTTAAATAATAAGTCCTGGTTTTTCTACTAGTTTCAGTACTTATTATGTTGATTATGATAGGTTCTTACCTTTATTATCAAGCTTCAAGTCAGCTAAACTTCCACCCGTGGAGATACGCTTTGGGGTGCTGATGTGGCTGGCAATGTGTCATTGAATGCAAAGGCTGTTCCAAAGAGAGAGCTCTGGTCCCTCCCCCTGCAGGGGAGCTCTGGGTAGAGACTCTTAGTTGCTTCACTCCTCCATGAACTTCACTTTTTCCTCCTCTCTCACCACTCAAATTTACCAGGACGAAAAGTAAGACTCTTTCTGCTTACAGTTCTCCAGATTCCTCCCAGTGGTTCGCAGTGACAGGATGAGGGGCAACGGGCATAAGTTGAAACATAGGAAGTTCCATTCTAACACAAGGAAAAACTTTTTTTATGGTTAGGGTAACAGAGCACTGGCACAGGCTGCCCAGGGAGGTTGTGGAGTCCCTTTCTCTGGAGATTTTCAAGGCCCGCCTGGATGCAGTCCTGAGTGATGTGCTCTGGGCAATCCTGCTTTAGCAGAGGAGTTGGACTAGATGATCTCTAGAGGTCCCTTCCAACTCTGAAAATTCTGTGATTCCCCATGCCTTTTTGGAACATGATACAGTGTTTTCTATGCTCCTGTCCTCCGGAACAGAGGCTGATCTTAAGAGATAGTATGATTTTTGGTTGAGATGCCAAAGGAAAGCTGCAGTAACTTCCTAGTGTTTTTGCTGATCTTTTGCAGGTCAGAAGAGAGCCAACCCAAAAGGCTCCCTCTGGAAGGCACTGTCTTTCTTTTTAAGGAACTCTTCTGGGCAGCCGTCAGTGCTCAGCTCATCGAAAAGTCACTGACTGGGGTTTTGTGACTCCCACAAGCTCTGAAATTGTGTATCAGTCAAAGCCAACCGTTTACAGATGGCAGCACCCAGAAAGATTCAGGAGGGAGTGATCTAATAATAATGCAGTGAAGTAAGTGGAAGGGTTTCCAACAGGTAGTGCTTTGTTGTCTGGGACAATTTAAAAAAGCTATAGCGACACTGCAGTGTTGGGGGAGCAATGCGTGCATCCCTTAGAGGTATTTATCTTGTTTCAGTGGAGAACCAAGTAATTAGTGGTGTTCTAACAGCTCCTTTCCTTTTCCACGTTGTTCCACTCTTATGTCTTGTTCAGAATTGGAGATCACTTAAGAATATTGGCAGATGAGGTTCTTTTATCCAGAAAATGCCCTCTCCTTTCCTTGCCTTTATCTTTCCCTCTTTCAAACATCAACAGTTATGGCAACAGGAAGGTTGGAGGCAAATAAACAGCTGGCAGTCTTCTTAATGGGCAGAAACACAGGCTGGAGTCTCTCCTGCATTCAACAGCACAGTGGTAGAATCGCAGTAGCATTGCTAACGGTGCACAGCACCGGGTAGCTGGATTTAATGAGGTGAGATATTGCTCATGCTAAACCTTCTACCAGAGCTGAACAACATGATGCATACAAATGCAGAAAACGTGGCCTAAGGTTTAAAAATGCCTTTCCTTCCTTATTTATTTGTTTGTTTGTTTATTTTCCAGAACAAAATGATAGAAGATGGTCAGGGTAGCAAAACTGGGACTGAAAGAGCTGCTTAGCTGCTGATTCTGGATTACTTCAAAGAAGAAACACAGACGGATGTCATGGTTGCCTCTCTTATTTGGCTTTAATGCAATGCCCTTCTTTTAGCCCAGCAAGTTTTCCACAAATGAGAGAGAGTGAGAGGGCGAAAAAAAGTAGGTTTGACAACTATGGACTTAGATACTAGTGTTCCAGGGTTTGATTTCCAATATACTTGTATCTAATCCCTCCTGCTCTTGGTGTTTTGTTGAACACTGACTTTGCAGACTGTTTTTCTGATATATCTATATTATGCTTCAATCCCTTCTTTTTATTTTTTTTTGTCTGCTGAGAGTTTCCTTAACTCTCTTCCCAGTTACATGATAAAAAAAGGTATTTTATGATTGATATGCCAATAAGGTGAAAATGTTTGGTAACTGTTACCTTTATTTGGCACCAGATTTAAATTGTGCAGATTTACCAGGTCTAATGAGACAAATTCATTCTTGATGTGATTGAAGGGCATTGAAAGGGATGAGTATGTCCTTAGTTATCTGTGAATGGAGGTGAATACTCCAAATGTCAGACCTCAGTCCTACTGTCCTGAACTTTAAAGAAGTTTTGATTGGAGTTTCAATCCAAACTCCATTGCCTGGCTTTATCTGCCTACTGGTTTGAAATGAATCCAGAGCTGAAACAGCCTCCGTGCTTCAGGGTGGTTCAAATTTGAATTTCAAGGATGGGGAGGATCAGGAGGAAGGGAGGAGGGAAGCCAGTGGGGTTCCTTAATTACTAGCAATGTTTTGGTTAACTGGGGTAGAGCTACATGAGTTTGATAATCTGAGTTCCTCTTTAGAATATTGCTGTCTATTAGGAGATGCCTGCACTGGAAGTGGTTCTTTCTCATAGCACCACAGTTGTGTGAAAGCAATTTTATCCTGTCATTTTTAATGGAAGTTAAACCAGGAGTGATAGTATTTGAAGGCTGTCACTTCTGGCTGACAACTACTTCATCTCTGTTTTCATGCACTCAGCTTTATGTTTATAAGCATCCCCTGCAAAGGTGCAGCTTAAATGTATGGACTTCTGTGTGCCTGTACTATATATGGACTACCTACGAAATCCATTTGTCTGAGAACTATTCAAAAGTCAGTGTTGAGGTGTGCAAGGTATGAGAGTGCGTGTCCATGTCTGCATTTGGTGACAAACTTTGGATTAAATCCTAAAATACCTCCCAGGTTGCAGCTATAAACACGACTGTTGTAAGCAGTAGTGGGTAAGGCCAGCTCAGCATGTGTCGAGTTATATGGTGGCATGTGTCAACAAAACAGCTCTTCTACAGTCACAGCTATTTTTAGTGCTGGGGCATCCCAGAATACTGCAGCTGCTGCTGCCTGCACTGAGATGCTAAGGGCTTGACTTTGGCCCCTGTTAGGCTCTGCTTCTGCTCCTGGGGTCCTCTCCTGTGATGGAGGGGCCATGCAATGCCAGTCCTGCGGGTGACACCTAGTGCCCCTGGGTTTTGGTACCCAGCCATCTAGAAGCAGAGCAGAAGGAATCTAGTACCTAAAGTGGCCTTCCAGTACCTAAAGGGGGCCTACAGGAGACCTGGGGAAGGACTTTTTACTAGGGCATGTAGTGATATGATGAAGGGGGATGGCTTCAAACTGGAAGAGGGCAGGTTTAGTTAAACATTAGGAAGAAATTTTTCTCTGTGAGGGTGGTGAGGCACTGGAACAGGTTGTCCAGAGAAGCTGTGGATGCCCCATCCCTGGAGGTGTTCAAGGTCAGGCTGGATGGGGTTTTGAGCAACCTGGTCTAGTGGGAGGTGTCCCTGCCTATGGCAGGGGGGTTGGAACTCTATGATCTTCAAGGTCCCTTCCAACCCAAACCATTCTATGATTCTATGAGTCAGAGCATTTACAGCAGTCTGGGGTTGGAAGGGCGGAGGAAGCGGAGATTGGGGCTGTCTGGACACATGCGCCAGTGAAATTTTACTGAACGGACTTTTTTGGAGTGTTCAGAGCAAGCTGTCACTGTGCTCCAGGTTTTCAGGACATGAAAAGGAATTATAGTCTTTAGGAGCTTATCTAAAAAGTGTAGCAGTGCTGCTCACTTACAGTCTGTGTGTCAAAGCCTCACAGGAAGCACGTTTGCAGTTTGGGGATCGGTAGAGGCACTGACAGGGATCACCTCTACGTATCAGCGTATGCACGGTGATGCAGTCCGTGTTGCGCGACAAAGGGTCTGATGCCCCAGGGTCTGTTCTGTCCTGTCCCTCAGAATCACGGCCACATCCAGCCTTTGCTACTGTCTATAAACACTATGGTGAGTTCAACTTGGCTAAGTGGGCATCAGCCAGTGGGCACATGCTGAAAACTGCAAGAAAGCCCAGTAGCAGGGAGAATGGGGGCATTCTTTCTTCTTTTCTGGGGGGAATAATTTGCAATTCCTTTTAAGAGAATTATATTACAGGGACATTTAAGCTTCAGTGACCAGAGACTTGGCACCGCAAGATGTTCTTCTCTATGTCTGAGAGGCCCTCAGCACCTTGCAGAAGTGGACTGCACCTCATCACCCACATTAGACTGGCGCATGGGGTCTTCCTTCTTTCCCTACACCTTGCATTGCTCTCCTAGTGTGGTAGGATACTTCATCTTCCCCCCATGCCATGATTCCCAGACCTGTAAAATTAGTGATGTTTCTTAGTACTTAAATCTGTTCGGCTCCCTGTGTCTTTTGGGTTTTCTTTTGCTTCTGAATTCAGTGGGGCTTCTGTCCATAGTTTCAATATATTAGGAGAGGGACGTTGTTTTTAAAAAGCAAAGCAAACAACATGAATTCTGAGTAGGAAAGCCCTTTTAAGGTGTAATTCATTTTATGGTGAAGTGCTTTCGACCTTTATATAAAATAAAAATCCTAAAAAAATCCTTCAACTACGCAAAGCAAAACTAACTTGGCACATTAAATAACGCGTTAATAAGTATCTATGAAATAGATGATGGTTTCAATCTGATTTATATTTCAGTCCTGTGGAGACAGCGGATGAATCATACATGGTTATGGCACTTGTGAATTGTAAATCTCCTCACGACTGAAGGTAAATGTCAAAGACGCCATGTGTTAGAACAAGATATTTTGCTTGGCAGGTATGGCTTATTCAGGAAATAGGCTTCTGTTTTATACATACACACTCTACATTGCTCAATTGAGTGTATCAGTTCCTCGAGCACCCATCTTGTAGCTGTCTTGTGTGGTTGAATACCTCCTCCTCATTTAGGTAAATAGCATTTTCTTTGGTAGTGGAGAAGGGAGAGGGTATGATCAGTGAATCCTTTCTCTTTGGCGCTCTTCTAGTAAGCAGTAAGCAGAACACATCTGTCACCTGTGCGGTTCGGAGGCACAACGTGAGCTGTGTTAGAACTGCGTTGCCAGAAGGCAAAACGGTTGTGGCTGTGTCCTCTGCTTGTGCTGACTTTGACTTCCTACCTGAGTGGGGAGGTGTTTCTCCTGTCAGTGCTCAGAGCTCTGGCCTGGCCTTTTTCCAGCAAACAGAAGAGAATTCAGACATTCAGGCTGAGCAAAGGATGTCTGATGCAAAGCTTTTATCTCCTGACCTTCCAGGGCTTCTCTGAAAGAGGTGAAAGCCTTCCTAGAGGACCTGGCTCTGAAATGGTTCCCTGGAGAGTTTTCACATCTCCTGGTCTCTTTTAGCTTCTCCCTGCTGTTGACACAGACTTTATTCCGGGAATAAATCCAACAGCCCTGTTGCTGACTTTTGAGAGAGGAGCAGAGAGAAGTGCTGACCCCCTCTCCTTTTGGGCAGTGACAGCTGCACTCTGCAAATTTTGCTCAAAAGTGAGGCCTGTTCTTCTCAGGCAGTGTCTGTATGAATGTGAGCTGGTCAAAGGGGAAATGGGAAGATGATGGGAAATGGCATCACACTTGCAGCACTGCTAGTGGAGCACCCTCCAGAGAGTACGCTGTGTCCACCAGAAACACAGCACAGAATATTTCCTACTGAGCCTATGCATTTTCTCCCTTCACCTGAGAAACTAGTGTAACTCAAGGAGACTGGTAAATTCCAGGTGCATGGACCATCATGACTCTAAGACCTGCATGTTTCTGGTGTTTTACTGACTCTGTATGAAAGAACAAAGTATGCTTTGGGCCAGGCATAACGGAAGCATGGGATTGGTATGAATGAGAGCGAAGGTATCAGTTTCCTTTTAGCTTGCCCTCAGCAAGTCAGACATTGGATAGAGTATGACCCTTGTTGGCTACATCTAAAGATGAGATTACCAAAGTATTTTGACTCTGTAACTGTTCCAGTAGAACACACGTCAAGTAAAAGTGGAGCTTCAAGATGTGGAGAGTACGAGGATGTGTCCTTAGTAGTCCCAAGTGGATGGAGGCACCATTGTGCACACATGAAACGTGTCTCTGACGGCTGCACCTTGATTCCTGTAGCTCCATATTCTGTCTCTTTCTCCTAGATCCTCACCTCTTGCCTATCTGCTCTACTTACAGCCATTGATTGCCACTGCTCTGCTGCTGCGTACCACAAAGAAGTTGTGGTCCTCAGCCAATCTCTGTGACCTCAGGCACTCTGCTGGATGGTGGTTTTGAACTATTCTACTTTCTTCTTTCTGGATATTGCCTCCCTGACAGATTCCTACAGCTGTGATGAGGCAATACAGGGCAGTTTATAGGGAACTCTCCAGATTATATTCTGTTGTGGATTCTTTAGTTCCTATAGAAATGATTGAGCTCTTCTTCCATTGTAGTCCCAGGGGAGGTAAGCTCATCTTTGGCCAGTGATGAGGAGTGGAGTGGCTACAAGGGAGATGGGGATGTAGCCCTGATGAAAACCTTGTTGGAATGGAAGGTAGGGTTATTCTTGTACTGTTACACACCCTACACGTATCTAAAAAGACCTCATATGTGAAAGTCTCCTTACTGCTAGCAGTGTTTCACAGGTCAAAAATTCAGGTGTTCTGAGTTGTTACAGGTGTATCTTAGCAGAAACATAGCTGAACTGGTGCAAAGGGTATTGTTGACTGTCCCTCAGCTGCAGGGGTCAGAATGCGTTTCCAGGTTGGATGAGTTTAACTGAGTGGCAGGGACAGGGGATGCCACTAAGCAGATATTAAGAAATTTCCTTTAAACCAACATTTTTTGGAATCTGGCATCTGAATCTCTCTTCTCATACAATGTGCAAGAGATGTGATTAGCAGAGATTTCAAAAGCAATGCAATTCAATATAATGGAAAACACCTGACCTGTATCTGATTCCATTTGGGATCTCAGTAACAGCTGCAAATGAGGCCAAGCTGAATTCCATCAGCATAGCGAGATCTCAAGAGCCCCTTTGGAGTATGCCCAGAATACAAAATACAGCTAAACCCCTTGCATTTATTAGCATTACAGCTCCCTGACTGGGAGAGTGGGGATGTGCATGTGTGTGACTTGGTGGCTAAAGGTGGAGTTGTGCTGCTTAAATTTCTAAGGATGAATTCGTTGAGGCCTTGATGCTTGATGAGGCTGGGATGCTTTTAAGCTGGGGAAAGAGAAAGGTTGAGCGCCTGCTGGGATTCCATTTCGCAAGCAGTTCCTTTCTTTATAATGACAGGAATTGTTCTGCTGCAATGTGTTTCTAGTAAAAACTGGCTTTTTCATCCAAAAGACTAGGGTTGGATGTTGGGTTTTTTTTTCAAGAAACATTGATTTCCCACTCAGTCTCAGTGGGATTTACCAAAAGAAGCAAATTCCCTTCTTCTCTGTTGTCCATGGAGAGACTCTGGGGAGCAGGTAAAGGGATTTTAGCAAAGTGAGCATAATAATGCACTGAACTCTTGTCAAAAGTTGAGGGGTTTTTATATGTAGGTGAATCTATGTGTTCATATGAATATACACCCATGTGCATATATATTTAATGAAACCCTGAACAACTTTGTGGAAAAAATGTCCGTGCCAATATTTTCAGTTTCATCAGACTTTCCTTTTCAATTCTAATAATCCAGGTTCTTTTGGGATGGTCAAAATCTACACCTGTGACTTTACCCTTCAGTTGGCTTCAGTTTCTTTGTTGGCTCAAACCCGTTCATTGTCTAGCCGCCCTCTGCCTCATTCTCTGGTGATGTGTTGGGCCTATAGCCTCTGCATCCTTGTGTGCTAAAATTGGTACAGTCTCCGACATCCCAGAGGGGCCTCCAGAGCATTGCAGGTGGATGGGAGGCCTGATGAATTCAAATCATGTGCTTCTCCTTCATAACCCTCCACCTACCCCGTTCAACACAGCAGATCTTCCCGTTGTATCTTTCAAAATAATTTTTATTTTATTTTTTTTTTTTTTATTTAGGCTGTACCCTTGGCTTAGTCAGTCCATAGTGTTTTCAATGTCAGGAGCATGCCCTTGTGTTACAGAAGAGCCTCGCATGGCTTAGCTCTGCTGCTTTGGCTCTGGGAGAACTGTCTCTGCTTTCTCGCCCAGACAGCAACATTGCCCCTTGGTATAAATGCATTAATTGCAGTCTTTGTTGGTTCCCACTTAGAGTTGTGTCCCAGGCACTAACGGGCTGGTGCGTTTGCAAGCCAGGGCTCTCTGCTGCTCGTGCTAAGGTGGTATACTTTGCACATCTGCTGCTTTGGCACATCTTAGCCCACAAAGGGTTTGCACGGATTTGTTACTGCCTGCCAGCCATTTTCATCTGTCTTATGTAGTGGTGAGCAGGAAAGGATACAGGACACACCTTTTGGGTCTATGTATCCCATAAGACTTTATTTTCACGAAGAATAAAGGTGGTGTTGCTGCAGTGCTATAACAAGTTTTTTAGCTTTTGAAGAGTACCAGAAGCAGTTGCCATTTCCATGGCTACTTTGGCATGTTTTGGTTTCTAGATCAGCAAGGACGGGCCATTCAACTCAATTGATTTGCAACCCGATTGATTTATTTTCCCACCATTTTTTTATCACATCTAAAAATAAAAAGAAACTCCGCCAGCAGCCAGATCAGTTCCCTGCCCTTCATCAAATAATAGATAACAAGAACTAACTGGAGTTCTTAGTGGAAATCAAGAGAGAGGTTGGGAACAGACCAGAAGCCAAGCCTGGTGTCTCCTCACCTCTGAAAATCTGAGACACAAGTGTGCCAAAACTCTGATAGGATGGGTTCAAAAAGGGTCGGTTTTCAGCTGCTGCCTCCCCCTTTTCCCCTCCCCTTCCCCTTTTCCCATCAGCTTCTCTGTAAATCATCTCCCTCTTCTGGCTGTTCAGGACTACAGAAGCAGAGGGGCTGCCCTCTGTCTCTGCAGAGGAGCTGTTGGGATCTGTCCCGGGTCAGCCTGAGCTCCCTGGCCAGGATTTCCTCTTGGACTCAAAGACTACTTCTATGGCGAGAGGAACCTGGGAGGAAAATGAATAAAACTAGAAAACAGAAGAGCTGAAGGATGTTGTCTTGTCCTGTTGGTAAGAAAGGACAGTGGTGCTGGTTGGGGGGTAGGGGTGATATGTAGAGGCTATTTCTTCCTGCACGCTTCTTACCCAGGACTGTTACAGACCCTGTGGGAGCCACATCAGCCTGTCTCCTACTCAGCAAATTCTGCCCAAGAAGAGGGTTTTGCTCATCTCATTTTCTTCTGCCACAGCACTGTCACATTTTTCTGTCATTCCCCGATATCTGGTGGGTGAGATTAGGAGTTAGAAAGGAATAGAGATGCTGGTCTGGGGATTCACAGCCCCCTGGTAGGAGAAAGGGAGGGGGGGGGGGGGGCGGTTAAGACCCTTCTGCTCCAGTAAGTCCACAGCCATATGAAGTACATGAGTGCAGTCTGGGTGTAACTGGTATCTTTGGAGTCTTAGCGCAAGGACAACCATTTTGTCTCTTGAGTTAAGTACAATGATGCTAAAGTTTTGCTATATATTCTGAGTGCTGGTGTCACCACAACAAAAGTGCATGTGAAATCAAGGTAGCAGGTGTGATATGCTTTAAGGATCACAGGGTTATCCTATTGAAGCAGATGAAAGAGCAGATGGCATAATTTAAGTCCCCAGGTTCTTTAGACAAAAGCTATTGGAGACTGAAAGGTACAATCCTCATATCATTGTAAGGCATGTCATAATCTTAGATTTAACACATGACAATCAAAATGTAAGTCATAAAGCATGGAAGAAAAATTACACGATACAAGTAGGAGTGTCAAATTTCAGAAGCTGGAGAATTTTGCTATCTCAGTCTAATGTTGTTCTCCCAAGTGCTGTGTCTTGTACTTACCCCGTCACTGTTAGAATACTGCTAAGGGTGTATTTCGCCTTTCAATAAGGAGTCATTTTCTAAGTAATAATCATGCAGGAGCTTTTATTCTAGAAATGCCTGTACTTCAAACTAACATCTTCACCCTAATGCAGAGCCGGAGATCCTTCCTTGCAGTTACTTTATACATGAGAATTATTGTTGCTATAGAAGGTGACTGTGATTACTGCTGTAAGGGCAAGGCAAGCACTATGCATTTTTTCAAGGCACGTGGAAAGATAAATGAAATCTCTTTGTGGAATAAAATAACCAGAGGCAGCGGGAGTGATCAACAGGCAGTAGACTCGAAGATGAGGCCTGAGCAAGGCTAAAGCATGTGGTCTGGGAGCGTTTGAAAATGCAGAGAACCAAAGATGCACACGTCTGTGTGCGTGGGGGGGATATGAGACTGAGAGAGAAGGTGTCAGGAATGACGCTGACGGAGCAAGGCACAGAGCTCACTGGGAGGAGCAAGCCTGCTCTGGGTTTTTGCTTTGTTGGTGGAAATAGGACCTTGTGTATATTTTTGCGAGCCAACAGGACTGTACCTGCATAACACCTTTACTGATAGCATACTGCTTAGGCAGAGTAGACAGCATAGGAAGAATGATGGTGTTTTATTTTATTATTTTATTTTTAACTTTATTTCAGGGCTTTAACCAGAAAGAAGCAGATATCACTGTCTCTGTTAGGCTAGGTTATGGCTGTAGGTGGGGATGTGTGTGCTGTAGTGTTCATGACATCTACAGTGAGGAACTGGCAGAACAGGCAAACTCTGATATATGGCTGAAACAATATTGACATTTTTATCAACTTACTCCATTACTTCAAGCAACATTATAAGGATGAGCAGTACTTCAGGAAAAGTGGGCTCCTATTGGCTATTCATTCCAGGATTGACCTTGCAAAATTATATACTTGGGCCTGTTGACTTCAATTTTTCAGTGACTGAGAGCTGAAGAAATCTATATTAGCCATGGAGCTTGTTGATAAGATCACCAAATTCAATTAATTAATTCCTATAATAATAAGCTAGTCCACTAGCCTGCAGTGCCACCTAGCCTCCTTATCCTTTGGAGAGCAGGAAGTATGGTGTGAGTATTTAGAAAAATAAAAACTACTTGGAGAACATTCATGTAATGATTTTTTTTCCCCTTGTTTAAAGATACAATAATTCAATCACATCAGAAGATTTTCATCATCAGTCTGAAAATCTTTGCCCTTGTATTAGCCAGTGGGGGAATAAACAGGGGAGAAATAGAGATTTTTTCTTAAAAATGTTAGTGCCTTGTTGAATGCAAGTATTACTCATAATTTGTAAGGTCTGAGCCTGGTAAGGAAGCAGCCAAGCTGGTGCATGACTATTAAATATTTTAACAGCCTGATTCATCTCGAAGTGATTCAGAGACTATTGATAGTAGTCCTGTCAGGAGTTGCCATCTCTGTGGTGAAGTTGGAGCGGTTAGTGACATACCACTAGTGCTTTGTGGCATTTCATAGCATTCACGAGTTAAAAGTATGCAGGGAAGCAAAGGCAGCAAATGGAGTTCTGCTGGAATGCTGATATTAGCATCTCTGCTACCTGAAAGAGTCATGCAGAATTGGCTTCCATCCATGGGCGGGTCCCTGGGCAGACTGCTGAGGGGAAAAAGGGCCCTGGGAAAGGGGAACCAAGGCTCTGCTGCCTACCCTGCCCATGCATGCCTTGGGGAGCTGGGTCTGCTGCTCTCCCGTTCCTCCTTCTTCCCTGATTCTTTATTGGGTGACAGGAAGTCGGTGTACTTGGATTTGGAGAGTAGCTACCACAGGATAGCCATTTGGCTGTGTTTCAAGGGGAACCGTGATCCTGGAATTGGAGGAAGAGATTGAGACGTTAGCAAGGATGCAGGGTGAGAACAGCATCTCCAAATCAGGTTGGATGCAGGTTAGTGAAGGGTAAGAAACACGCCCTTACATCCATGAACTCCACTAACTTTGAGGCCGTTGTGCCTCTCCCAGCCTCTCTGCCCTACCTGCCAGCTGAATATTCTCACCACTGTTGTGAGACAGAATTGTTTTTTCCTCACCCTTTTGGTGGCTGGGTTCACATTTTTTGCTTGCCATTCAGATGATGATCTGACTTCTGTGTTACAGGACTGTTAATAAGTGAAGGGAAAATAAATTCAAATAATCCATTTCTGACCAATACACCTCCAAGACATCTGTGATAGCTTCTGCCTTCCTAAATAACAAATGCATTTCATCTGAAGCTTTGGGTTTCAGTAGCTCTGTAGAAACAAACACACAGCTTTTTGCTTTGGCACCATTAACCAGAATCTCCCTACGTTTAGATTTGAAAGAGATTAGCACATAGGTCCTTTGTGAAAGACTGCAAATGGTGACTAAACCCGGGGCCACTTTCATGGCGTCAACAAAAGTACGCAGAAAATGGAAAACGTGCACTGCTGCAGGCTGCCTTTGTGCACTGGGCTCTTTCAATTAGTTTGCCA
Source organism: Pluvialis apricaria (assembly GCA_017639485.1). Lineage (NCBI taxonomy): Eukaryota > Metazoa > Chordata > Aves > Charadriiformes > Charadriidae > Pluvialis > Pluvialis apricaria. The sequence continues at coordinate 40,343,386 of CM030012.1, read as the reverse complement.
TTGCCAAGTAAGACCTCAAACTAAGCTCAATGAATGTGGGTGAGATGGGACATTGTTGCTGGTTTTCTTTGGTGTAGATTTCAGCTTACATTATAGCAGTATTCAAAAACATTGGTAACCAGATGATGCCTTATGTACCACAGCAGGCTTATGAAAATTTGGGGGTGGGAGAAGTGAGGGGAAAAACACCTATTGAATTCCATCTCCAAATCCTGCTAGATTTTCTTATCAGCAGATGTTCCTTCATTGTTTGATGATCTTTTCATATATGAACAATTTTGTTTGAGAAGGCACTGCAGTGGTTTTTGGCTTGACTAAATAAAGAGTCATCTGAGTAGTGTACATGTGTCCAATGGTTAGCCACAGCCAGTCTGCTGATACAGATTACATGCAAGGGCCTGTTAAAGCCCTCCGGATATGTCTTACAGACTATATTGGGTTAAATAAAACCCATCAGTAGGCCTTGTAAATCTGTAAAACGTTATCCACATTCAGAGATCCAATGAGTCAATTTAAGGGTCTAACACTGAAGCCATACCCTCTTGTTGTTCTGAGGGAATGAACTGCCCACTCTGTATCTGACCAAACAGGGGACAAGCTACTCCTGAGGAGTTAGAGAGCTACCATCTTTGCTTAGGCATAGATTGATATCTCACTCTTTAAAATTAACAGAGGGTTTTGAGTGACAGGGATTAAAAATAGAAAAAAAAAAAAAAATGAACCAACTAAAGCTGGCATGGTGGTACCTATAGGTGGTGCTGGTCAGTAGAGCACAGGAGTCTTGAACCTATTAGAGGGCACTTTTGGATGCACCTGCCATAGGATGTGGTGTTTGGTGTGTTACTCTAGAAGCTAAAATGTTCCTTGTGTTGTCTGGATGCTGTAGTAGCCCCAGAGAATCACAGCATGCTATTGTATCTGCTGGCTAATCAGCCAACATGAATGGCAAATAAAATAAAAAAAGGGAATATTCAAAAGTTGGAAAGTGTAGCTGCAATGAGAAGGAAGACAAAATGCAAAATCAAGAGTGACTCAATGAGGAATTCAATGCAAATGTTAACTTTGTTTCCCCCAGCTGCTTACATGCGCCTAACTTTCAGCTACAGATCCCCACAGTCTTAGATAAAATCTTTTAAATGGTTGAAATCATCCAATTTGACTGTTGTTCTTTCCTTTGTGGTGCGATCTGAAGTTAAATATTTCACATATTGCCTTACATAGGGCAAAACAGAAGCCCTCTGCCACTGCTGGCATCCTATGCTGATCTTCTCTCCCCATTTTTTCCCGTATCCCACACTCAAGTCAGACCAGAATCAGTCAGCTCCTTGTGATATGCAAGTGTCTCAGGGAGAAATGACTTAAAGCTCTTTCAATCAAAGTGCCTCCTGTGACACTCCTGCAATAAGGCTACAAAGCTCCACCACCTACCCAGGAGATGATTTATTGTTGTAGATGGAGGAATAGCAATGCAAATCTCTCTACATTCTTGAATACCCTCCACCATTCTCAGGGACCTGAAAAAATACTGTCTTTAGTTTTTAAAAGGCCATTTGATACTTCCTTTAAAAAGGATAGCCTTGGCTAATGTACTCAGAATGGGATAATAATGACAACTTGACATGGGTAAAAGTGCTATATACAATCCAAAATGACAAATTGTGAAAAAGTATAATGGACAGCCAGGGGTGGCGTACCTGATGCGGAGACAAGACTGTTACATGTCTTGAAGTTTAAACTGGGCAGTCCCACTGTGAAACATGCTTGAAAGCCCTGTTGTCTACTGGGTTGCTAAGGAGCCTTTGAAAGTGCATGAGGGTAAACTAAGGAAAGGTGTTAATTTAAACTAGATTTCCTGAATAGCAACACAAGTAGACAGACCCTGAGATACGACCATCATCTCTAATACATCCATTAGTTCTCTCTTGCACTGCTGTTCTTTTGTTCTTGTTCCCAGTGGAATGTCACAGCACTGTTTATAGTGCCCTGTGCTGCCAGTTTTGTGACTGGGACCTGGAAGAGGTGGCTGAAACTCTCAGCTACTGCCTTGGTTAATGTATCAGGTAATTTCTGAAGGTTGTACCTGATTCTTGGTTTTCTAATCCATGTTGGATGGTGGCATTATTTTCCTTTTAACCCTGTTCACCTCTTTCTTAATCTAAAAACACATGTAAGACCATATTGTCTGCTTTAGACAGTGATCCTTGAAGATGCACACTTACTTATGTCATGAATAGTAAGTGTAGATGACCACACAACTCAAATAGATGCATCCCTCTGAAGGGAGTGCTAGGGATGTGAAGAACCTGAGAAAATCAGGTCTTGCAACAGGCTGCTTAAATGTGAATGAAGGTGTTGTCTAGCTTCAGGCAAATGTATGGGAAAAATGTGTATTTCTGCTATATGTCCTAAAAGTAGCATAACTGGTTAAAAGAAGAATTCAAAACAGATCCCAAAGCTGTAGTTCCAGCTACTCTAACCAGTAGTAAGAAGAATCTCCCTTTTCCTCTGCATTTGTAATTCCTTTGAATTTTAATGCTTTTACAGGGCAAGACTTGGACCCTGGTGCCTGTTGGCAGCGGGGCGATCTGCAGGATTGTACTCACGTGCCTGAAATAGAGCAGTTTCTTGACTGGTATCAGCCCGAGCTGTTGATGAAACACTTCAGCACAGCCCAAAGCAAACCAAGCCTTGTAAAGAGTTTATGTGACTCTTAAACAACTTACATTAATGTTAGGACATTTGTATTCAGACGGATCCATTCTATCTGGAGTTAGAAATAGAAAGGGGTAGAAAAAGGAACTTTCAAATGATCACTGAAACACTGATGAGGCTAAGTCACCATGTGGAACAACTTTCCATGAAGGGGAAGAAAAGGGAGCCTAGAGCAATGACATTCGTAATGTAGCTCTCGCAGTTACATTTCAAGTTAGGGGGAGTGAATCCAGGTCTTTATGTGCAAGTGACATTTACTGTGTCTGCTACAGCAAAAGCAGTAAATAACAAATACACATTTTGACTGGCTTTGATCTCTTAAAGCAAGAAGATGAGTTTAAAGACAAGCTTTTGGGTTTATTTTTTTTTCCCTCCTCTACCTCTAAAATTTTGAAGTGTAATTCTGATCTTAATTTATAGCTTCCCCCCACCTCCTATCCCCCCGTGATTATTTTAGAAATGTTTACAAGACAAAACATCTAAGCTTGTGGCTGCCTGTCACCTTTCCCAAATTCTAGGTATTTATAGGTGTCTGTCCCTGGAATGTGGATCTGGTTTAAGTCTCTTAATTTATTTTAGTGAACTCTGGGCACAGCAGACATTGGAGTTAATTTAGCAAGTAAGCATGTGGACAAGTGTGGGAAGAGCTCGTGTGCTGCTTTTCTTTTCCAATTACATCAGTCAGTCTAATATCAGCTATTTCATCTCCTTTCAAGTCTACTTAAAACATCACCATTGCTAGAGCAGGACACATACCCAAAAGTGACAATCTCAGGGTATCTTTGACAGTTTAGCAGGAGCCCTGTGGGATTCAGTAGGAGGTTTGTTTTAAAAGTTAAGGCATGAATGATGGTGCTTAGCCCCTTGCAGAGGGAGCTTTTCATTGCTTCATAGTCTTTAAAATGATGATGGGCGCTCAGTCTGTCCTCTGAGAGGTATCTGGACTCTGAGATGGTAAGGAGGAGGAGGAGACACCTTTTCCCACTTACACAAACTGCTTCTGCAGGCCCCGGCTGCTGAGCCAGATGGTTGATGGCACCTAACAGGGGGTTGGAGGGCTGGGGGAGGTAGTTGGAGTGCTGGCCCAGCCCCTGTGCCATGTGCATGGAATTGCCTAGCCCACCCATGGAATGACTAGCCTAAATTAAATTACTGTGCTGGAGTCCCTGCCACGTTGTGTGCCGTCATGCCCAGGGCTGAGCTGTGGCTTTGCTCTTTCAAAATGCAAATGCATACTGTTAGGGCAAAGCAGTTCTGGTTCTCCTTTGGCACTGGGTGGAGAAAAAGTTTTATGTCTGACTCTGTTGGACTGGCACTTAGCCACGCAGGACGTGGACTCACTTTCTTTTCATGCTGCCTGCCTTCACCACAAATCCTCCTGCATGCTATGTAACAAGTCATTTACAAGGCTGCAGCTCTATGGTATGGTCTTGTCCTTCTGCTCCTGACAAAGCGAGGTGAGCCCTTCTCCCGGACGGGATGGTTCCCATGTGGCTGAAGACAGTATCGGGAAGGGCTGGGGCATGCTGGGCTTTGCTGATGTAACGGGCTCCCTGCAATTTTCATTCAGATCTGGTTGGCTGTGAGCTGGCAGAGAGCCTCAGATACGCCTCCAACTCAGATGAGGTCATCCCTGCTTTTTTTTTTTTTTTTTTTCGGGCTGCTCCAGAAAGAGTCTGCGGTGTTTGAACGTTTAAGGTCAGCGTGCTAATTCCTACACCACTGCAAGTCTCTCTGTGCAGGAACCCCTTTCTCCCCTCTCAGCTGCATCCTTTCCCAGCGCCATCACAGACCCTGCTCTCCCTTTAAAGAGAGAGGAGAGGAGGAGCAAAAGGAAGATGAATTTACCGCAGTGGATTTTATAATTGACTCTCGCATCCAGGTCAGAGGGGAGTGTTTGCAGAGCTGCCCGGGTCTAACGCGAGTGTAAAGTAGCTCCAGGACGGAAGAAACTCCAGACCCTGCCGCTGCCAGAAGTGAAACTACTCGCTCTGCCCAGTCGCTTCGTCCCTTCCCCGCCCTCCCACCGTGTGCCATGCAGAGATGCATCCAGCCAGTAGAGGACGGGGTAGGTCCCCCCGGCTGTCAGTCAATAGGGGCTGCCCGGCTCGGGACGAGCTGATCCCGAGATAAGGACTGACCCTGGCGGAGAGCGGAGCACGCATAGCTGGGTGTGCCCAGCCCCGGCCCCGCACCCTGCCTGGAAGCATCTCCCGCTCGGCATCGTCCTCCCTCCAGCCCCGGCGCCGGGTAATCCCGCACTATCTCCCACGGAGAACTGCCCACTAACTTCGGCGCCGAGGCCAGGTCTGCCTGCAGGGCTGTGGGCAGGATGGGGGTTGCAGCGTCCCCCCTCTGCCCCGGGGGCAGCCAGCCCCTTCCTCTTCCCCCTCCCGCCGCCGAGCCCCGCGCTGGAGCCCCTCTGGCACAGCCTCTTCGCGATGTCCTGCCAGGGGCGGAAAGCCCTTCCCGGAGCGCCTGAGCGCCGGCTCTGCCTCAGCACCGTGGACAGCTCCCGGAGGACAGAGCTTCAGCACCGCGGACAGCTCCCAGCGACCCGAGCTTCAGCACCGCGGACAGCTGCCGGCGGGCCAGGGCGCGGGCTGCCGCCGGGCTCTGCCCGCCGAAGGGACATCGGTGCCCGGCTCCGGACCTGCTCCGTGCCTTGGTGCCCCGGTTTGTTGCGTACTGCTGGCAGCCCTCTGCTGTAGCAGCACGCCGCTCTGCCGAGAAGGACGCCGAGAGATACACACACGCTACCACCCGCCTCCCTCACGGAGCCAGAAGAGGGCTTATCTTTGGGCTCAGAGTCTGTTTGTCTTTTGTGGATCGGGGTTTACAAGCTTGGACGGTGCCTGGTTACAGCGGTGTATGAGTCTACAGACCCCGAGGTGCGCTACAGAGTTAGAAAGACACCTTGGATCTGTCGCACTGTGGAGGGGTAAAGTAAACCCTATACAACCAGCAAACCCAGCCCAAGCCTCCTGCCTCCCTGCAACCAACTTTACCCCCCCCCCCCCAACCACAAGAATTCCCTCCTTTCCTCCTCCCTCCACGCTCCTTCCTTCGGAGACTGTAGGATGAGGCGTTTCCTTCTATCTGGCTCAGGGTAAAAGCATACCCTGGGGGCAGCAACACACATCTGGCAGGGACTGAAAGGTTTTAATCCAGCATCTACTGCAATCAACAATGGCAAATGAACCGGTGATTCTGAATGTTTATGACATGGTGAGTATGAAACAGTACTGATTTGGGGGGGGAGGGGGGGGCGGGGGGGAGCAGTGGGGCCGGGTGGGAGTTTGTGCGTGGAGGCAGGTATTGTATGAAGAGGAGCCAAGCACAGATCCCCAGAGAGGCTGATCTCCAGCCCCCCAAACTCCTCATCCAAGCATGTCATGTTCTGTCTGTCGGAGATGATGCTGACCCCGGCTTTTTTCTTTGAAACGTTTAGCGTATTGGGCCAGATTACAGGTAAAACTGCCTAATTTTCTGCAGGATCTTTCAGGAGCAGCACTGGGTGAGGGGAGCACTTTTTAATTTCCACTGTCCTAGTTAAGGAAGGATATGCCATCACCTGTCTCTTTGTTGGAGATAATTGTCCTTTAATTTTCAGTGGCAAGCACTGCCAGGCTGTGGGGAAGGGGTCAGGATTTCATCCAGGGAGGAGAAACAACAGTAGAATTGCAGTAAGGACATAGTTTCTAGGCTAATAATCTGGATCAGTCCCTCATATGCATAAGACTGTAGTTAATAATTTTCTCTGAAGGTTAATTGCAACAACTGGAGTAAGAAATTGTCTGAACTGGTGAAGTTTCAGCACAGGGAGGAGCACAGGGACGTGCTGCTTGGCAATGTTTCCTGAAAGTTCACAGTGTAGCAAGCGGCTTTCCTTGCCCTTCTCTTGCAAGGGGGAATGTGAGTGGGAATTGTCTGTGCTAACAAATCAGAAGATCCAAATCCTAGCCTTGGCACAAGCCCCCGAAGAGAAGAAGTCTTGGCACAACCTGTTTGCTTTCTGGTCTGACAGGAGCTTAGGAGAGGCATTGTCTACCTTTTTTAAAGTACATCATTATGTTCAGATGAGGAACATTTTGATGATGATCTACTTCCCCTCCATTTTTTGTTTATGAACTAATGATAATAAAAAACTAATGTTCAGATCTTCCAAAAATTTAGTGAACTTTGCTGGGGAAAATACAACATTATGCTTATGGAGCTCTAAATATCAAGCTCCAGACCTTTGAGATTATGGCATACATTTGCTTGTTGTCATCAGGCAGCGACAACTTTCAACAGGAAGCCCACAGAATAGTGTAGGTTTCCCTGTTGGGGGAATCCAGAGAACAGTCACCAAAGAGATTAGGAGTGAGTTGCTGTAAATGTCAAACCTCTTCTTGTTATGATTAAGTGATCTTTTGTTGACTAAAAAAGCCAGGTTGTTTTCTGAGGGAAGAAGGAGTGGTAAGGGCTATTTAGGTAGGACTGTATCTGTATTGAAGGACACTCTGAAAAGCACAACTACAATGACCTGAAGCTGCCTCTTCTAGAGCTATTATTGGTAAAATTGAACAAGTTGGTGTAAAATCCTTCCCTAGGCTTTGGTCTTGAGTGTTCAATGGTCACTTGCTTGGCAGCCTGAACTGTGAACTCCCCCAGGCTGTTCTTCAACCAACAGCTCTGGTAACCCAAGCAGGTGGTAGCTAGCGCTGCGTAAGAAGGGACTGGCATTGCAAATGCACACACAAGAGTTTCTCATTAATACTTTGAGGAAGACAAAGGGGCTGTGTTGCCCTTTTATTATATCCACTGTCTTCCTTGCAATTTTTTTAGTTTGTTCTGCAGCAGGCTGTGGTCTGAACTTTCCTCTCTCAGCCACTGTTGAGCTGTCCCAAATCAGCGAATATATTGCTGCTGAGCTGAAGAGATCCATATACTGGATGGACATGGTCTTTGCCTTTTTTCATGTGATTGACACCAAAGGTGAAGCCCAGAGGAATTATGGGAGAAGGGACTTGCTGTTCATGGTCACTGTGGTCTGAGGTGGACACCTAGACATAATGAACTGAATTGAGGTCACCAGTTTAATTCGCACTGAGTAATTTTCACGGCTTAGCAAGCCATGAAAACCTTCATGTGTGAGTACTAACTCCATGGGTTAACCACTCTGTACATAGAAACCGTTCTATTTTCATATAGCATCTGCTTGACTACCACTGAGTCACCTCTAGTTCAAGTCCTACATTATGATTATTGAGGCTACATGCTTTTCCATTGCTGCTATGATTTTAACACCACGGAGTTTGGAATGTAGCCATGCAAAATCTGCACTTTGTTACACTGTGGTGGGGAATTGCGGGGGAACTGGGAAATGAGCACATTTGCTTGAATGACTGTTGGAAAACTAGCCTCAATTTAAAAAAAAAAAAAGACAGCTGGGGATAACAATTAACTGGATGTAAAGCTCTGCTTTCCTGACAAGGAACATGACCCCTGTATGGCATCTGGAAGCACTTACGCTGTGGGAAAACTTACCCCTAGGGCAGAAGTTCAATTATGGGCTTTGTGCAGCTATGAAATACCCACTCTGTGTAGTCTTGTGTATTCAAAGATTATAGCCATTTATCCTTTTACCTATTGGATATGTACCAGGCTTCTTTAGGAAAAAAGTGCTTCTATTTAATGAGGTGTTTTGCACAAATAGCTGAAGCAGGTAGATCTATTTGTAGACTTATTTTCTTCAGCATAAAAGAATTCAGCAAAAATCACTGGGTGTTCCAAGTGTTCAGAATATTGTCATCAAAAGCAGCTTCCCTCACCCCCAGCACACAGGGTGATTATATCCTGTTTTATCTGTTGCGAAAGGGCTTGTATACACCTGTACACTTGCAAAACAGACAGGGCAGGAGAACTTTGCTGCTCAACCAGGACATTTTAAAGAGTGAATGTGCAGGGTACTGGACTCTGATTTAAGGTGTTAGTGTGAACGCAGAATAACAACGTGGATCAGGGGTTTGATCATGGATGAATGTCTTTCCCAATCTGAATCCAGCTTTCACATGGACTTACTCTAAGCCAACAGCTGTTTGGAGACCTGCATGAAATAACTGGGTCTATAAAATCTATGACAGAGTTTGCTCTGATCAGTTAGTTATCACTTTACCTTCAGATGGATAAATCAAATTCCCCTTCATAACTTGCAGCTCTCTTCCCTCCACTCCGCCTTAATAAGCTGTTTATTGTGGATCAGATCTTACTTAGATCACAGGGCTGACCTTCTTCAGCCCGGATATGATCCTGTTTCCTCATCACTTTAAGTCTTTGTGGCTTACTTTAGAATAGTTGCCTTAATCACTGTACTTTAATAAATGTTGCCAACTTAAATCAGGCAGAAGAGTAACTGCAGTTATTGCCTAGGTTTAAATCTTTAACAAGCAAGCTAAACACACTCCACTAAAAATAGTTCTCTTGGCGGAGATTCAAGTTGGGGGCTCTCATAATATTTTCAGCTTATTGCATAGCACATTCATGCTATCGAATTAAAAGCAAAGATATTCATATCACTGCTGTCCCTCTTTTATTACAGATAGGGTTGTCTTGAATTTCCACTGTCTTTGCAGCTGATAACATGCAAACCTGTCATTTTGATCTACTGGTATTTTTGCTTACTCTTTATGCTGTGGAAAATAAGCCCCTGAGATGTGCTGCAGAGGAGAATGAGAGCCCTGCTCAGCAGGGAGCCAGGGAGCAATGATGTAGGGTTTGTTTGGACGAGAGGGGTGAGTCTCTTTCTCAGCCTTGTTGCACTGTTATTCCATTGGTTCCACTGACATTACTTGTCATCCTCTCGGGAGTGAATGAGAGGGAAGTAAGATTCAGGTCACTGTAGATGCACTAGCTCTGAGATTTTTCTCTGTGACTTCCAACTTCAGAGAGGTAGCCAAAATGTAATTATTTATAATGGTCCTCCCATATTCTTTCAGTTCTTTATATAATTTATGTTGTTTGCCAGCTAAATGGCTGAAGGCCAATGGCTGATGGCAAAGGATGGCCCTGCAGGTGACTGACTGGGGTCTCTCTTGCTTCACTGATCAGTGGGTGATGGTGTCGTCAATTTGGTTTCTCCTTCACACCACTGAGTGGATCATTCAAGTGGCCTTGACAGAAAAACAAACACAATAGCATTCTTGTTTCTGCCGCAGTCATAAAGGTCCCTGTTTTGTGTTTGTGATATTATGGCAAGCAGCCTGTGTTGAAGTAGGGATGGCATTTTGGGCTGAGGCTATAAAAGCTTATAGTCATGCACGTAGTTTCCAAGAGTTCCAGGAAAATGAATCTCACTCCTGATTTTTACTGGTGCGGTGGAACAGAGCATCCTGGGAGGCTGCATCTGCACGGAGGGCAGCATTTCTGGGGAAGGAGAGAAGGAGGAAGATGGTGTTACAAACCATAAGGCTTTGTAATGAGTTTATCTTCCTCTGTGGGAGAGGAGAAGTAGTTTCTGTTGTACCACCAAGAGACATTGACCATGCTCTGGCTCTGTGTAGCCAATCAGCTTGTGGTCCTCCAGCAGAGGCTGGTCAGAGGATGATCACAGCCTGTGAGTGGCTTAGGTGGGGAGAGGAGCTCTGATGAAGTTGTTTCCATCCAGCTCTACAAATGTCTGTCATTGTACAGTTGCTTCTGCATAGAGCTAGGCTCAGGGACTGAGGGCTGGCAGGAGGGTGCTGGGTCAAGAAGAAGTTGCAGGAAGCAGTCTGGCTTTTCTGTCAATCCCACGAAGGAGGGAGGTAGCATTTTTGGACAAGCAGTTGTGGTGTGGCAACCTGTACATAGGATTCCGCAGCAGAGCCTGGGATAGGGTGAAAATTGGGGTTTGTTTATGTGCTCTGAGAAAAGGATTGTGAGAGAGTCCCTGTGTGAAGCAGACGCGCCAGCTGTCTGTATGAAAAGGCATAAAGCTACAGGGTCTGTATGGCTACAGAATAAACACATAAAAGTTTAATGCTTTAAGCCAACTTCTGTGATACAAAATAGTATTATGGAGGTGGGAGTTACTTTTCCTTTTGCACTTTTCAGATCTGTCATTTTCAGCATTTTGCTTTAACGTCCATTGCTCGCATGTGATTTGGAGGTGATGACCTTTGTGTACTATTGAAAACCAGCACAGACTTACCATCCTAGCATCCCTTTTTGGCTTCCTATGCAAGTGGAAAAGAGAGACTGAGACTCTTGGCCACTATAATTAAATGCTTTGGGACTGAAGGAATACAGCTGCTTTGTACCTCTAGCTTCAGTACATAAGGAGCCTTTGAATCTATTTTAGAAACAGCAACAGGATTGCAAGCAGAGCACTGCATTCTGTGAAGTGATTGTTTTAAGCACTGACTAGATCATGGAACATTTTATTATCTCTCTGGAGGAAAGAATAAGTCTAGTTACTCAGAAAAATGTCAGCATGTTTGTGATTACTGTTAGTAGAGGTCTCAGATGCTTTCAGCTCACTTAGTCAGAGGAGTGAGAAATCCTATTGCAGGTGGTGGTCCCATCTCTGCGCTACTCGCTGGTTGTTTGTGAGCTGCTATGTGTGGAGAAGTGCAGCATCACCTGACTATTTGGTATTCCAGGAAGCCACATGGAAAAAAACTTTTTTTTTTATTTTTTTTTTTTATTTTTTCATCAACTAGGTTGATAGCTGTGGAGTTTCTTGCTGCAATGAGCTGAAGAGATGCTCTAAGTCAATAGAGCAACTTGTGGTCTTTAAAAGTTAAGTGCTGGAGAGTCACTAGGTTCTCTTCTTTCTTTTTCCTCCTTCATATGTTGGCCAAACTGAATGTGTTTAACAAATGGAGAGCAAAATGTGAAATATTGCCTTTGGGAGATTTTAATTAAATTCTGGCAACTCCTAATATGTATATAAAAAAAGGTTGTTCTGAAACAAAATCAACATTTTTTAAAACACATTAAATGAAATGTTTTGACTCGTCCTTAAAATATTTGCCAGTCATCTCTGGCAAAACTATTTGCCAAATCCGAATCATTTCAGTTCTCCAAAACACACTGTTCGCTCAAAAGTTTGCCATGTTCTTGGAAGGGCTCAGTAGGCATATCATACTCTTACTTATTCTGTGGTGACTCATAAGAATTCCATCTTCCATGAATAAGCCCTGGCTGAGGAAGATCTGGGGTGTTTTATCTTCTTCACAGGCTTGTTGAGAGGATAAGGTCTAAGGTAAATCCTTACATACCTGAAGGAAAAGGGGAAGATTTTGGCCTTGGAATTTTACTTTAGCACTGACTCTTCATTTATCCAGAGCCTTATTCCTTCTGCTGTCTTCAAACCATATCAAGTACAGCATACTAGATGACAACAAAACAGAATGGTGAGATCGCAGGGTTCTGGTGTCTAGTAATGGGTTCGCCACACTGCTATAACATATCCTACATAAGTGCTAAACTGTCTTTGTTTCTAAGAGTAGTTGAACATAGTGCCAGTCACAGGCGGTAGTGTGAGGGATCAGGTAGATCTCAGATGTTTGTTTTCTGTGCCTTCCTAGAGCTTTTAGTTGGCCTTCTGTGCTGGCTGGGGTTTTGTGTTTTGTGGTTTTTGTTTGTGGTTTTGTTTTTCCCCCTTTTTTTTTTTTTTTTTTTGTAGGACTGAGTTGAGACTGTTAAACTATGCTTACACTGCATAATAGCTCTGGGGTTAAGTAAAGTAATGGTCCCACTGCAAAATCTGCAACAGTAATGTCATACTAAGATACTTGTTATTATGGGCCCAAAATCTCTCTGGGAAGTCTCTTGGTTGGAGGCCAAAGAAACCAGATAGATCACTGCTGCGAATAAGACAGGAGGCAGAGAAAGCTGCTCTCACTGGATGTCAGGAGAATCCTGAGCCCAAGATATGAGAGGGCTGTCCAGACTGCTTCACTTTTCTTGGATGCAACATTTCCCAGTGCAAATGTTCTTGACTTTGAAAAAACTAATAATAATTAAAAAAAAAAAAAAAAGGTGTTATAGCAAATCTGATAGCAGTACATTCGAGTTTTCAAATAAATCAAGCTGGGCAGCCTGGCAGTGTGTGCAGGTGAGAAAAACTAGGCTTTGTTTCTGCTTCTCTTTTCCTCCTGGACTGCATCAATTTAATTTGAGTGACAATACGCTGACCTCAGGCAGGCCAGTTATAGAGAGGGATTGCTGCCTTGCCCTGCTTGAACTGAGGAGCAGAGGGAAAAGGAAAGCAGTTTGGTGATGCAGAGCACTGTGCCTAGTTCAAGCCTGTGAGAAAATGATGAAATGCAAGTAGACGTCCCTTCTTTCTTGCATCTTTGGAGAGAGGAAATAAATTGGAGGAAGAAAAGATAAAAAAACTAACACACTGAGCTGCAGCTGAGTCTATTGCTTCAAGAAGAAGGAATCCAAACATGGCATCTGATCTAAACCAATTAAGAAGCTCAAGGGTAAGTGGCATGGCCTGGGTTAATAAGTCCAGTGATGAAGCGTGCCCATTTGTGCATAATAAAGAGATTTTTGTTGTCTTAGCAACAGCCTGGAGATGTGTTATCCATCAGGGGAACAGTTTGTTTTGATGTTGTCAGGGTGACAAGCTGGCTACCTGTCCACGTTACTGCTCATCTTCTCCAGCTCTGCAGTGCTTTAGCTGACTACTCTGTGCTTATGCATGAGACGTTTTAAGAGCTGTCTCTTGACTGTGCACAGAGCATTGCTATCTCCAGCTACAGCACTCATCACCATCAGAAAGCTCACTGAACCAGCGCTCTGTTGCCCAGAGGACTGACTTGAACTGACTCATCCGGGGCAATGAGGGAGTTCTCACTTCTGCTCGTCCTGCACGTGCAAGGAAAACTGCTCCACAACGTGCTCTCCTTTACATCAGCAAATATAGGAAAACCTTATGAGTGAGGAGAACCTGGGAAAGCTAACACAGTGTAAAAAAATGTGTGAACTCTGCTTCTGGAGCAAAGGTTCACAGGTCCTGTCATTATCCCAGTTCCCACATCAGTGCTGGAGTCAGTTCCTGCAGGTGACAATCTGGCTTAGTGTACTCATTTACTGACTTAAAGCACTCATTTCAAGGCAGCCTGAACTCTTGCAGAGTCAGGAGTCTTATGGGCAGGATTTCAGGTGTACGCCCAGGGACTCAAGGTAAGGTCAGCTCCAACCTGGAGATACAGAAAACTTTTGCTGCTACTGGAAGTTGTCCTTTAACCCCATCTACAGGCACAGTCACAATCCCCTGGCCTGTCTCTGAGCAACTCAAAGAGAAACGATTATTTCCTCTTGAAACCATATGGAAGCTGGTTTCCAGTGAATTTTCTCTGGTGCTTTTTGGCGTTTCCCCAGACAGTAAGGCAGACTCCTTTTAGAACATGACACTTCTGTCAGCAAGATTTAGCCTCTGGCTCGTTAGGCTGTCAAGGTTCCTAATGTCACTTGGCTGTTCTTTAAAACAAACAAACAAAACCCAAACCGAAACAAAACCCTCTTAGTATTGATGAAAGCTGATGTGTTGACAGTACTGGAGACTGTCACTCTCCTACCAAATAAATTTACGCTGGCAGTAGCAAAGCAGACCCTTCTGCCTTTTGTACCTCATCCCTGGCTTATAGGTTGAGCTGCTCTGGTGTCATGGCTCAGCTGGTCATCCAGCTTCCTACTGTGGCAGCCCACAGGGACCAGTTATGCATGTGGTGGGAGTTTCTGCTGGGGAGAGCTGAGCATTAGTGGTAGAAAGAGAGCTACTAAGTTGGAAGAGCTGTCAGATCCATTTCTAAGTGTGGTGATGGGCAGGTATATAGTTGTGCATTAGTGCAATGAACTGAACTTAAATGGGTGTCCTAGGGCCGAAAGCTATGTTAGTGACCTGGCTTGCCCTTATTCTAATTGTTTGTTTCAGTCTCTCTTGTTCCTGTCATTATGCCAAGATGACGTAGCTGAAGCTGGGGAGAGAGGCAGAGATCAATCAATACATAAAATCTATATTTCTGCTGGGGAAGAAAAGAAGCAAAATTCACAAGTCTGATGATTCTTTCTCTAGCAAATGAACTCAAACTGTTAGGAAAGAAAAATTGTTTGATACCATTCTAGGTAAACACTGGATGTTCTTGAGTATGAAAGATCTAGAGGAGCGAAAGTAGATATCTCCTTACTTCAGAGCTTTATCTAATCAGCATGTGAATCTGTGAGACTTCTCATCTCAGAGCAAAATATGAGGCTATGTCCTAAGAGTGGAAAATTGTTTTAATTGGTAACTTAGTTTTTCAGCAATCAATCTTAATGTGTCTGGAAAAGCAATGATAAGGGAAGAAGAAATGCTGTAGGTTACAAATGATCTCTAATACGTCGGAATGCTTATCTACAGAGGCAAGTGTCAGATGCTAGAAATGCTGAAAGCATTTCAGCCTGTTTAGTAAGTGCCTTCATCATGTGGGTCAACACATGGGTCAAATGCCATGCTACTACTGATAAATCCACATCTCTGGGAGATGGAGGACCTGGCACAGCATAAGCTCCATTGGTAACATGGTTTGCCGAACCTTCAACCATGGATCTGTTACTGTGCTTTCCATGCATTCTTACTTAAACCCACAAGGAACTATCAACCGCTTTGCTGTTCTCTTCAATATCTTCTGGTAGTTATTGATTTATACTGGACACTGATGCAAGAAAAAAGCTTCCTAGAAGCTAATTGCTGCCTCAGCGTTTGGAGTGCATGAGGAGCCCAGTGTTGCCTTCTGGAGCAAATTATAGGCTTTGCCATAGGTTAGCTTTCCCTAGGTACACGATGTTTTTCTAGACATCTGTTCTTGGCTTATCTGTGTGTCTTGCTCTGTTTGGGACTGCTTGGAGCAGATGATTTTATAATTGCCCTGTATTTGTAATTTCCTCCAGCTCTGGATTAGCCTGGTGAATGTGAGAAGTGACAGAAAGAGAGGACCAAGAGGTTAACCATGGGACTAACCTGATAAGTCATTATCTCTGTCATTAACCTGCACTCTTGGGCAGTATCTGGGGCAGGAGCCTCAGCAGGTTTCTTCTAGTTGCATAAGAAGCAGCCTAGGTTGTAGGTATTTCCAGGTAGGGCTGAGGTGCTTTCTTAGCAAATCACTCATCTAGAAAATGAAAGGCTATATTCAGCTGATGTCTGCCTACGCGCAGACATCAAGGGCCATTGTGGGATATCCATCTGACCTCTGGCTTCCTCTCAGGAAAGGTCCAGGTCTCTTCTGTCATGGATCTGGTTTCATAGCTATCAACTTTGTAGAGATCTCTTGAATATTTTAGGGCATTTGAGATGACATGACATGCCCAGAGGTTCTGACATGAGTGCTACTTATGTGCTGGGGGAGGATCAGTAGTAGTTCCGCATTTGACTTCTACCATCTAGTGTGCTGATGCATCTGGAGTGACAGAAACCTGGTTAAAATCCCTGAGGGACTCGAACACAACTGCCCCATCACACAGGTCTGCCATAGGAGCAGACAGCAGGAAACTCTGGATTTGGTTATCCTGGGTCTCTTGTGTCAAAACTTTTAGGTTTTGTTTGAAATACTCACTTAGCAGAAGAGTGGATGTTTCCAGTGGATCCTAGCTAGTCCAGGAGGGTGTCCAGGCTGGAGCCAGGTTATAGTGTTACTCACACTTGTTCTCTGGTCCACCAAACATGTTTTATGAAAAGAATCTTTTCTTTACTTTAAATGAAAGAAAACTCTTTCACCACGAAGGACTGAGAAGGCCTGACTCCAGGTACACTATGAGAGGGTGACCAGGCTGGTTCCCTCTGAGGCAGGTGGAGGGCCAAATCAGGTTGTCAGGTACAAGTAGAAAGCACTTCCTCCTCCTTGTAAGTAGAGGCGAACCTTACTCTTCCCTCTTCCTATTGCTTTGTTTCTCTTCAGGGCATTTTCAGACAGACGTCATGCTTTGTTGCCCTGAGGGGATCTCTTCTGCCCTTCCCTCCTTACCTGGCTACCTAACCTGGAGAGTCAATTACGTGTGCAGCCTTTTTTCTGAGTCTGTCCCAGTTCTAAGAATACACAGGCTACTGCAGCTTTAGAGTACTCCTGTGATGGAGGCATTGTGGAAAGGTGGGAAGGCAGTGCTGGAGGTTTCCAAATCTGTGGAGGCCAGAGCTAAACATGCATGTCCCGAGCTGAAATCCACCCACCATCTGTCTCTAGTTCTAAAATTCATTGTTCTTGATTGCAGTGCCATTTGCTGTGACCTTGTTCACTCTAATTTTTATGGCTGCTCGTTATCCAAGACAGCTGGCTGTCTTCTCTTTGGCAGTTCTTTGGGATGTGGAATAGACCTCTTCTATTTTCTGCTGCTGGAGCAGTGTGCCTCATGTGCTTGCTACTGCAAGAATACTGGGGGACAATGCATTGAGGAATGGGTTGAACTGAACTGAACCGAACCAGAATAGATTAATTCCAGTGTAAGCCAAGAAGAAACAGGGGCAGACTAAATGGGTCCATTTCAAGCTAAGGCGATCTTGGGACCAGAAGAAAGGAAGTACTACAAATCCTTTTTTTCCCTATGGGTCTCATAATATAAGCAAAAGACCTGTGACTTGTGCTGAGCAAAAGCCTCTGAAAGGATAAATGAATGCAAACCACATGGATCCATGAAAATGTCAGTTGTTTTTATTGTCAGGTCAAATTCTGTCCCCTCCCTTGGGCAGAGTGCTGCTGGCAGGAGATGGTCTGCATCACGGTAGCCAGAGGCCTGGGCAAAGCCAGGCAAGCAGGCAGGACACCCCTTGTGGGGCAAGGAAGGACAGAAAGGCGTTCGTCCCAGCACCCTCTTAATTGGATTTGTCATACGTGCCCCCTGACTGCTGGGCGTACTCTTCTGTCCCTTGTGTTCAGGCAAAGCTAATGGGAGGGAACACTTCATCTGAGAGCTGAATAGGGAGGCAAGAGAAAAGGGGGATGGGGAGGGAAAGACTCCTTATACTTCTCCATTTCACAGTCTTCAACCTCACAGGATCAACCGGAACTGTTTCAACGCTCTTTAAAATACCCTCTACTTCTGAGGGAAAGGCAAGGAAGAAGGAAGCAAGTTGGAATAAAGTGCCATCGTATCTTCCAAATCCTTCTCTGCAGTAAAGTTATGCTAGGAGGATCACACATCCATCTGTGGCTTTTTAAGTTCTGTTTGTAATATGCCATGTTATTGAAATGCTTCAAGGATTCCCTTTGTAATGTGTAATTACTCTGAGATATGCAGTTCAGCGCCTATTGCAGCTGCTGTTTTGGATAATCTTGATACAGTTAAAGCTGTTGCTGGATCAAACAAATTTATGCAGATGGAGATTTTAAAGTTAGCGTAAAGAACAATTTAATAGTCTCTAACACATCAGGTGCTTAAAAATCCTGTACTTGGTACTTCTGAACTTGAATTCTACTTCTCTTACCCACAGGACTTTGAAGCATGTCTCCAGCTGTCTGTTACCTCTCCTGAGGTCTCAGAGGTGTCTCATTAAAGCTGATGTTAAAGCCTATTAAATACATGAATGTAGCTTCTAATGATGCATCTCATTTAGGTAAGTTGTCACCAGCAATTGGCAGGGATCATTGCTGCTCTGGTCCCCCAGTGGCTAGGACAGTGAAAGCCACCTGGAGAAGCGCAGGATAATACCTTCCTCTGTGTTGGGAGACAAAAGCCAAAGTGTCTCGAAAAGGCTGCTGACTTCCAGGGGCACACCAACCTTGTCACCTTCCCGCCCTACCAGCTCCCCTCCCTCCCTCCTGCAAAGTGCAGCCTCAGCTCCCAGAAGCATCTGTCCTTGGGCTCTCAGTGGCTCCAGCCAGTTAATTATTAATCATCACAATATCCCTTATGTCAAGCATCTGAACTGCCCATGAAGCACGGAGAACTCTTTTATCAGTTGAGTCAGGAACGTTTTAGTGCCCTGCCACTCGTTGTTTGTAAAGTTGCTCTGTCAAAGAACTTAAGCACACAGAAGTGATAGTTCTCTCATCTGCGTCCCCCACCAGATGACCTGGTGCTAGCAGGGGCAATAAACATGCAAACTGGGAAACCAGAAGAGAAAGTTAATCTTGCATCATGGATCCTGCAACAGAACTGGTGTTGTACCGTTGGATATGTTTAGAACTGTAATACTACTGCAGTATAGGTATATTGCGCATTATGAGCACCTACTAGGAAAAACACCTATGTATTTAGCTCCCTTGAAAGATACTGGGGGGGGATATTAAATCCTGAGGGGCACAACTAATTTCCTGTGACTGCTGGCTGGCTCTTGTGCCTCTCTTTGGGACGCTGCTGCTTACCATTGCTCCAGAAACAGTGAGACACGTGAGCGTGTGTGGGGCTCTAGGGCTTGCCTCCTCTCTGTATTCAGGTTGTCGGCCAGCCCGAAAGAGAGAGCTTGAGCAGGGGCAGACCAGAGAGTAGGCATGAAAGAAGAAAACCACTCAGCTTGTATCCAGGTGCTTCTTACTGCTGGGACTATTCAGATATGAGAACCTGACCCCCAGCTCTTTCTAGCTGGAGGTACTCTAGTGGGCATGGAATGGCACCAGCACTTTATTTCTGGTTTAGTTTTAATAACATACATTGAAGCAGATCTGAAAACAAACTACTTTCCACTCATCTGTAGGGCGGTTTTTACAAGGAATAAATTTGTTTCCTTCTGCCTGTCTGCAGAAGAAGTCATGTCATACTCTCAGGGTCACCCAAATAAAATGAAAGGTCCTGAAGCCTCTCTTAGCAACGTGGCACAAGGTACCTTCACTAAACGATCTCGCGAAGCCTGCAACTGGCACGTGTCGCAGCGGTAGCTATCACTAAACACTGTCAGCCTCTGCGCCCTTTGCAAAAGTTTTCTGGAGTACTCCGAAGGCTCTCTCCAGTAAGAACGTGTTTCTGCTAAGTTGCTGAAGCTGACAAGTGGAGGCAATATTATACTTTCCTGCCACCATTTAAAATCCTACTGTGGGAAGTCTTCGGTGATGCAGGTAAGTGAACTTATTAAAGCAGGACCATACATATGACTTAAACTGTGGTCTTTAGTGTCCTTGTGACATGATTAGGTCCTCTTCTGTGGTCTCCTCTACCCTTCCTTCTATCCCAGGATGCCTTCATGCAGAGTGAAAGAAATGCTGGTGGATCTGACAGCATGCTTTTTTGTCTCAGTAAATTGATGATAGATCATCACTAATTAGTACAGCTAGGGTCAAGCTTACTCATATTTCATTCTCTACCAAGATAGCGTGATTGTAGGAGCCCAACTCTTATTTACGTGTAATAAGAGATAGAGATGGTTTTTTTTCCTCCTTTCGGTTCAAACATAACATCATGTTCAATGACACCACAGTGTTTTGTGAAAAGTACAAGTGCTTTGAACATGTGGGAATCAAAAAGCTCTAAATAGATTGTGTAATGCTGCCAACAAAGCGTGTCCTTGGACCCTAGCCGAGAACAACCAAACCTTCATTTTGAGTAAAGCACTGGATTTTGAGAAAAAGAAATACCAAAGCTTTAGTCCTAGATCCCACCTCAATCGTGCTTCTAGCGAGTCACTTCAATCTCTTTGTCTTGGGTTGTCTCACCTGTAAGAAGAGAGGTGGGAGGTGTCCCACCTTGTTGGGGTGGAAGGCGATGCTTGGGAGGTTAAAGCCCTAACTGCTTTTTGGCATCTGAGGTGTAGCTGCCTGGGTTGATGTGACTCCCATAGGAACGGGAGGCAGCAGCAGGGTTTCTGGGCATTGGGCTGAGGGGTAGCACCCACCTGACCTGTGCCCAGGTGAGTCCATGCCCTGTGGCAGCCCCACTCCTGCTCCCTGGGCGGCTGTCCTTGGCCTTCCTGTCCATCAGGAGGTGGTCCCTCTCCCTTCCCCACCAGAGCCTGCCTGGGCAGGGTGGGGAGGTTCTGCAATCAGTCAACCCCCACACCTGCTCCCACCCTTGGCTTTTACTGCCCTTTGACCCCATAGAGCAGATGAAGTATTCAGAGGCAGCTGCTATTTCTGTCGTTAGCACCCAGACTTCCTAGGAGAAAACTGCTGGCTTTGTGACAGCTGAAATCTGATTCAGAGGAAGCTTTTTACTTCAGCATTTACAAAAGCAAGGGGAGAGTGAAGTAAGGGGGAGGGAAAGACAGTGCTCAATTTGCTATTCATTTAACTCCGTCAGGAAAGCCCAAGAAACTCAAGATGACGGCGTGCAAATTGCAGACACGCACATTGCGGCATGGTGGATATTGTTCAAGGGACTGAGGATGCAGAAACAGTGGGTAAGAAGACAACGCAGCACGAGGGGGCTGCGTGCTGTCCTTCTTGCCAGGATACATTAGCTCCCACTGAGCAGTTCTTTGCTCCGGAGCCTGCTGATGGTACTTGCCAGTTTAAAGCAAATGTGAGTATCTCCATGTTGCGCTGGCACTGCAGGTGCTGGAACAGGAGGGTACTCAAGAGATCTGCTTAGCCTTCCCCACTCCAGCGCATGATCCTTTCTCAGTCTTCTCTAATGTACTTCCCAGTATTTCTCTGGAGAAGTAAAAGGCTGTTATTCCCACTCTGCAGCTGAGGCACTGGCATGCAGAGAGGCTGACACGTCTGATTCTAGGACACAAGGAAATGAGATAAAGCTCCCTCAGGGGAAGTTCAGTTTGGACATTAGGAAAAAGTTCTTCACTGAGAGGGTGCTCAGTCACTGGAATGGGCTCCCCAGGGAAGTCGTCATTGCACCAAGCCTGTCAGAGTGTCAAGGAGCGTCTGGACAATGCTCTTGGCCATTATGGTTTAGTTTTAGGTAGTCCTGTGAGGAGCAGGGACTTGGATTTGATGATCCTTACGGACCCCTTCCAACTTGAGACATTCTCTGATTCCATGATTAGGTGCCTTGTTGCTGTGCTGTCTCTTGGGTTTGTAAGTGGAGTTATGTTTGTGGGACTGTTCTTCCTCTTCTCCAGCTGTGGCTGCTGAAAATGCTCTGATTTCTTTTTAAGGACTGTGATAGACATTTCAAAGCAAAGTGTTTTATTGAGGCTTCCCAGCTTACCTGTGCTCCCCTTTCCTGGAGTTCAGATAGCTTCCAGCACTGGAGGGACTTGTGGGTCAGCTCTTCCAGCACTCAGTCTTTTTAAAATAATAGTGCAGGCTTTCTGTTGCTATCATGATTTCCAATTTGACCGAAAACTCCTAGGATTTCATGTCGTAGTGTGATGCCAACAGGATCAGAGATAGTTCATCCCAAACCAATTAATTTACAGAGCAACTCTGGTAATATAATTCAAGAGGCTTTCTGAAAAGATGTCACTTAGTAAACAGGGGTAGATGAGCCAAAGCGTGAAAGATTAATGCCCCCCCTTGTTTCTCATGACTCTGTACAAGACTTGGACTGAGACAGGAAGAGGTAAGGAGAAACAGTCAGTCCTAGTTCTGCCCAATGACTTGACAACAAGATTGCATGCATGGTAATCTACCAAAATTTATCCTCTGCTTTAGAAATAAAAACGATTGTTCTGGGCCAGCCTGAAGTGTTTATGCTGGTCAGTTAACACAAGTTATCATTTAATGTGATGGCCAATAGATTTGAAAATCTTCTTGTGTTTTACTTGGCACTTGTCAAAATAAAATGCTACCTAGGATTTTGCGGGGGATAGGAACACGGTTACATTACACACTAGGGTTACAGGAGGTGATGTGGTTAAACACTGCATGCACATATGTGCTCTGGGGACAGCTTGACAGACTGCAGGCTTTTGGAAAGAACTAGTCTAGCAAAGGAGGGGGGAAAAAGCATCTGTCAGTAAATAGATAGATAAAGATGCTCTGTGCTGCTTTTAAGAAGCACCAATCATCTTTATAACTTTGACAGGTGGCAATGGGGCAGGGAGGGGAGGAAGAGATTCAGAGAATTGTGTGGGTGGTGAAGAAATTAATCCTAATGAATTGGAAGAGCAAATCCACAGCGGGCAGAAAGCTTTGGATTTCTGCCCTGCTGGATATGGATAAATGCAAGAGAATCCCTTTTGCATGCAAGAGCTAATTGGGCAATTACAATGTAATCTCAAAACCTTTGCTTAAACTGTATCCTGACTATCAAAGCATGAGGCAGACTCTCTTCCAGTGGTTCATAAGGCTTGCCCAGAGTCTTTCAGACGGGTGTTTGAAACAGGTCCTCTTTTATCTTTCCCTCTCTTCTGGGAAAGAAAACCTCTCTGTTACGTCTGTTACTTTTTCTTTTTTTTTTTTTAATCAAAAATGTAATGATGGGAGAACTCATTTCCAAGGCTTCCTTTCAATGTTTTCATTCCATACATGGAAGAACACATGAACATAAGAATGGCCAAACTGGCTCAGACCAAGGGTCCATCTAGTCCAATATTATTATTCTTCCCACAGTGCCTGCTTGTGGCGACTGTTGGAGACAGCAGCACGAGCATGCATGACATTTCCTTCTAACACGTTCACAGCTTCCAAACATTTTCAGCTCTGAGGCTTCTCTGCGCTTGACCTCTGTCTCTTTACTAATCCTTGATGGCTCTTATTTTTTGTACCAACATCCCTTGCCAGGGAGGTTGCAGGTCTACTACCTAGTGGTGAAAAGCCAAGCCTTTTTTTTTTTTTTTAAATGGCTTCCTTTTGGTAGGTTTAGTATCTGACACAATAGTCAATTCTTACCTACTTTTTTCATGCTACCTGCAGAACCCCAACATATCTCTTTGTCTCATGACTAGCTACATCCTTAAAGACACTTTCTGAAGAATGTAATAAAAATTTTTTTTGAAATATGTTAATTATGTCAATGAGATCACTGATTTCTCCAAAGAATACCAAGAGGTCAAGAGACCTCCCCTTGCAGAAGACATGTTGACCCTTACCCAAAAGATCATTTTTATTCTCCATTAATGCTATATTTTTGTTAGCACTTCTACTAATTAATCCAGTCTAGATGCCAGGCTTGCAGACTTGTAATTCCCTGGCTCTCATGTGGACCTCTGTTTGAAGATAAGCATTACCATTGCTACCTTCTGGTGCTCAGGTCCCAGGAACACTTCACATGAGAGGCTGCCCATGATCATTAGTAATTCAGCTATTCTGTCCCTGCAGTTCCTCTGTTACTCTTGGGTAAGTGTTGTTCTGCCCGTGGGATCCCCCAGGGCCAATTCTGCCTGTCTGTATCATACGCTCATCCATGTCAACTTTAAACAGAGCCTCTTCTGATTTCCTCACTCTTCCTACTCCTTCTACAAAAATAAAAGTGGAACGATCAGGCATGGGAACCTCACTGGTTTTCTTCTGGTGGAAACAAGAAAGTTCTGATGCAAAAATTTAATTTATTTTCTCTGCAACAGCCATGTCAGGTCTGAGTTCTCCTTTTACAGCTTTGCTATCACTTGGCCCTACAGACTTCTTTTCTGAGATGTTGGAGGAAGGATTGAAGAAGTAGCTAAATGTTACTGGAGAGGCTGTCCTTATCTGTTTTAGGTCTATCTAGAAGCTAAAAGTGACAATGTTTCCATCTGCTTTTGAAAGCACAGGGTCCTGAGACAATTTGGATGAGGAATGATCAGTAAGAGAGATCTCTCTCTCCAGTGCTCTCTGCTGGATACCTTGGGGTTTTCCCACCCCTAATTTCTGAGTTCATGTTGTCCAAGTCTTTTATGTGAACATGCTTGAACTAAGCTTTAGGCGTTACAATGCCAAGCGGTTCCACACTCCAAAGAAAAGGAGCGTCTAGGTGCTTCCTAAAGATTGGGTGCTTTTAAGGCTTTAAAACTCAAGACTGATTCCTGTTTACTTCAACCACCTTCCAAAAGCTCACTTGTGAGGTGAAGCATGTTATTCTCCGTCCCATCTCTCTGCTGAACCTAGTCAGTATTCTTTCTCTTGGAGAGAGTGTTTTTCTTTAGAACTGGCACCAACACAGCGATTCAGCATCAGGCTGGTCTTGCTCACATCCGTTGTGTATTGCCATCTCATCACGCAGATGAAGAGCCTGTGCCTTGCTAGGACAGAGTTGGAAGGGAAAGCAAAGAAGGTATTTGCGAGCATGGCTGCCTAAACCTCAATACTATTAGCATTCAGGTGAGGTAGCGACCACGGCTACAAGATTACACAAAATAGAAATGAAGCTCATGTCACAGTGTGTGGTGGTTTTTTTACAAAGAGAGAGGAAGAAGATGCATTGGTGGCTGGTATTTATATATTCAGCACCGTTTTCATGCTTGGTCACCTGGAAATAGCTGCTGCTGAAGGGCAGCAAACCAAGCTGTGTATTTCTTTTCATGGTTCACAATGTACCAATACACTTTGGAGGATAAGGTAAGCTGGGAGAGAGTTAAGAAATTGGCATCTTCTGTAATTAACTTGCCGAAGGAGGCTGTCCTTTGAGCAGGCAAACTATCGCCACAGAAAGCATAGGCATTTCTAGGGATTCAGCAGCACTCCTGTGGAAGTGACCGTGTTCTGGAGGAGGACGGTTATGAGAAAATTGTTCCCATAAGAAGACTTGCCAAGGACAAATCTATATCAATGCACCTTTGCAATACTGGGCCTGTTTCTAGGCTTGATTACTAAAACGGTGTACATGGAAGGAGGCTGATTTTCAGCCTATCCATAGCTGGCCTTGTACACACTCTTGGGCATGTTTATTTATTGCTAGCAGGACACCTCCTGTAAGCCAGAGAGTTAAAATGCTGCTGTTCTCTTCATTGTATACATACAGACTATATTTATGTTTGCCCATGTGATGCATGAGCATATATATTCTACTTGCTTGTGCAAGTTTTATCTGTGTTCTCCTGTGGAATGAGGTAATTCTCTCCTGCTTACAGCATGCTGGTGTCTGCCTTGTCCTGCTGTTAATGAATTATTTGTGATACCAACTATGAGCCCCAGCCATGAAGTGGGATTCCACCATATTTCATGAAGACACTGTATAAAAGAGAACAAGAGAGAGTTGTGGCTCCAAAGAGATTACGAGCTGCTTTTCATGTAGATCTGATAGGATGAATGCAAACAGCGATTGGTTTGTTAACTCCATCTGGTGACCCTAACCCCTTCCCAGATGAGATCTCCCACTGATGCAAATGTTTCTTTGGTCATAACGTCCAGTCAAATACAACTTAGTTTCGTCTGTGAAATTTTACACTGACGAATTTTTACCTCCTTTTGGTCTCTTCCAGTAAGAGGCTGAGCAAGATTTTTGAGGTGTTAAAGTGAAGTGCAGTCAAGTGAATTATATAAATGCTACTGAACTCATACTTCATAGAGCAAATGAAAGTTTCACATAAGATGAAATATATCAGGCTGGGCTGCTGATCTTATTTGTTTGATGAATCTGTTTACCTTTTGCATACATCCATCTAACTTGGGAGAAGGCAGATATATGGAGTGGGAACTCAATGGTCTCAGACCGATCCATTTATCACTTGCATGATGCATCACTTGCATGACTTTCATTGCTGGAGTGTCCAGACACTTCCCTGTTATAGGAATAGAAATCTTTCTTTTCTCTTGGTCTGCAGGATAATTAGCTTAATTTATATGTTTATGACCATTTGTATTCCCTAGCTTACATGAGTGAACGTAAAGAAAAGCAACTCAGGTGAACTGAGATCCACATCTGTTGTGCAATACCCTTCATCTCTTGTGGGAGTTGTGTCCATGTCTAAGCTGGGCCTGGTTGTATGGAATTCTGCTCTTGTTCTCCTGCCCTATGGATCGCTTTGGAAAGAGTGTGGTGACTTTTTTAGGTCTCCGGTTCCCTCAGGAGCATTTTTGGGTAAATATGGGCTATGACTTACATGTGTAGTGTCCTATTGTTAAGAGCACAGGCTCTTATTTTTGGTACTAATCAAATGGGGGTGTGCTTGGAGTGTGCTGTATCACTCCTAGAAATTAGAGAAAGGCAGCGGGCCATTGTCAGCTGCGGCTGAATAAGGCCTTGTTTTTCTACAATAGATATCTGGGCATCTAGAAGGTTCTTAAAAGGGCCAAAGCAGGGAGGTAGTTTAATCTGAGAGCAGATGTCTTGATATTAGAGGATGTTGTGAGCTAGATGAGGCATTTACAGTGCTTACCTCTTTCTCCTACATTAGCCTGGCCACAGTTCAGATTAGATGTCTGCTCTGCATGCAGGAGAATTTTTTGGCAGGTCTCTGAAGGATCTGGCAGACAATACCATTTGCATGCCGTGGTATAAACGTACAATCATTTCTCCTTTCACTAAAATAAATAGGAGCCAATACGCAGTTGCAGTATCTAATGGATTTTTATAGAAATAAATACAAATGGGGGGAGAAAGGTGAAGGAATATTCCCAGTGAAACCTGCTACATAAGGCAAAGTCTCCTCCTTGATCTTACTTAAGTATTTCCTTATCTTCCCTCTTCCCCTTCAATCCCTGATCTCACTGAGCGCATTTCAGATATGGAGATACTGTAAGATGCATGTCCATCAAGAAACCAGTTGGCTGAATCACTAGGGTCATTTCAGGTCTGTTTCTAGATGTATGCAACACACAGCGGACTAGCACAGAAGTTTTGCTTTAGCATGGGTGTAGAATTATTACTGTGCCCAGAAGAAGGGAAATATTTAGGGCAGCCCAAATGATATTCCAATGCTGGTCTTGTACATGCCGTGATGGGGGCAAGGAAAAGTAAGAAAGGATAGATTTTTGTGTTTTCCAAAGAAACTGTACTTCTTTGGCATGTTTGTGCCTTTCCCTGTGCAAGGGGGTGTGTGACCCTTGGGAGAAGCAAGCAGAGAGGCTGTCCCTTTGAAGGGACAAACACCCACATTTTAATCTGAAATGTTTTTCACCCCAAACAGTATCTTCGTAGTACTAAATGCTGATGATTTGTTGCCAGGCATTGCTGCTAACTGTCATCCCTGTCTTTCAGCAAGGGATGGCTATTAAATGGTATTTCAGAGCTGCATGCCCAATGCTGCTCATTAAATAAAGACAGTGGGAATCCTTAGGGGGAAAAAATAAAAAGAATAAAATAAAAAAAAAATCCCCTGTAGCCCCCAGACAAACCAGAGAAGATCAGATTACATCAGAGTCATTAAGATACTCCCACAGCTTTTTAATTTTTTTCCAGCCGTCATGGCATGCTGCACATATTAATAATTGTGTTGCATTTTCATATGGGGGCTTTAAGTATCCTTAAAGCAGTTTGTCAGCACCCAATAGCTAAATGCTGAAAATCAGAAATGATTACTCATTTCTAAAACTATTAGTGGTTAGCATCTTTGGTCATTTTAAACAGTGCTAAAATCACTCAGCATAGAAGCCCTTGGGTCATGGGTTATAAACGAGTTTCTATCTGAACTTCCCCGACTGTTATTTTTATATCAGTCTTGTGCTTTGTAGAAGATAATTATTCGAACAACCCAATTTGGCATTGGGCTAGGTTATGCAGCTACCCCTCTTTTAGACAGTTCCCTTCTCAAGGAAGTGATCCTTGCTCTATTCTTTCCTTGTTGTCTTCAGACCAGCAGAAACTGAGTTTCGGGGGGAAGGTGTATTTGAATCTCTATGGCACAGCAGTATTTTATCATTGCTATATTCAAGACCCGCTTTCTGTTTTATCCCTTAAATTCTAATCTGGAGATATCACTGCAATGTGATTCTTCAGTAACTGGGCTGGAACAGCAGAGAGAGTGTATGATTATGGCAAAAATATGCTCATATCCTTTTTCTTGTAGGGAAAGATAATGCAGAGAGATGAGACACTGTGTGAAACTGGCACTGTATTTGCAGGGTTTTATCCAAGACAGGACAAAGCACTGTAGGGGGAAAAAAGAACAAGTCACTAGCTGAGGGAATCTGTTTTTCCCAGTATTTTTCTAAGCTAAGCTGGTTAGGCACACTGCCAGCCAGGCATGGCCCCTGGAAACTCTCCAGGAAAAAAAATCTCAGCTCACATTGTGAAAGGGTTTCCCTCATCCATGCTGGAGAAGAGATTCCCTTCTCAGAAGCTTAGAGATAAATATTTATTCAGTTTTGCAATAGCAAACTAATGTTAATGGCACGCAGCCAATTTCTATCATGGGCACCGTGAGGTATTTTGAACAGGTGCCACCAAAGTCAGCACAGAGTATAGATTCTTTAGGTGCAAGCAGACCCTACCCTACTCTCTTCTGATGCTGCTGCTGTTGGCTCAGAGGACAGGCACAACTTTTTTTGGCAAGTGAGCGAGAATGAGGCAGTGAGCAAGAATTTACATGCCTATAGGACATCTAAGTGCTGGACTGGATTTTGGCCTTACATAGCACTTGCACGGGCAGGAGATCTGGGGAGTGTTACTTTCTTTTTTCATTTTTTGTAGGGATCCAGATTCGCTTGTGGGTAGGTTTAACTCCTGGCTATGGGGTGCATTAGGGACCCCAGGATAAGGCTGTGTCTGTGGACTTCCAGCAGCAAACGATCGGTGCTGGAAAGGAGAACTGGGATCCCCGTCTCTATTGGGAATTCTCATTATCTGAGTATGGAGCCCAGCTGTTTTAGCTGTAGTGGAGGGCAAAGGTCTTGCATTCAGATCACTGATACTGATGGTGTTGAACACTTCAGGGTAAATGGGAATTTGAAGAAGAATTTGGAGGATCACAGTTTTGAATTTGAATGTAGTACCATCCTGATGAAATTTTAGTTTTGGCTAGGTCCGAAGTAAATCTGTAGTGTGTCCATAGCAGAGCAGGGAATATGAGCTTCACAAGTCCTTGTTTGACATCCTAGCTATGGGATTGTCCTCCATCAGTAGTTTGTCTATGGATGTTTGAACATGCTTCTGTCCCCTGTTTGAACCCAAGATTTTTTTTCCCTGCTTGCTTTTGGGTAATAATTTTCTTTCCTTTAAAGTCTCTGTGCCTCTCACTTTTAATTTTTTTTTTTCTACTGAAGATGTCAGCTTTTGTCTAACAAATACAAGCCTGCCAGCCTGCAGATTCCTTTGAAGTAGTTTGCCGTCTCCCTTGGCTCTCTGCACAACAGGTTGAAAACAATATGTTATTGTGCTGTGCATTAATGGGATGGAACAAAAGGACTATTTATTCCATTGCCAGTGATGTTCTTGGTCCTTCTGTGACATCATAAAGGGACTTCTTATCCCTTTGTGACGGCTGTAATTACAATGACTTCGTTGTTACCTCAGTCTCCTCCAAGTAGTTTTCCATGTAAGAACTTGACAGAAGTCAGAAGTTCTTTTAACTAGTTTCTTATAGTTTCTTGGTATAAAGAGAGTAGATGTCCCTGCGTTGTGTATCTAGGAGTCTGTTGGCCTCGGTGAAAGCATTAAAGAATTTGGTTGTACTGTAAATATGAGTACAGTGTTGTCAATAAGAGGTTTGACTTTTAAGGCTAGAACTCCTCAGGAGACAGTTCAAGCTGAAAAATCACAGGTGAAACTTTTTAAAAGCCTCCTCCATATTCTTCTTCTCTAATTCTGTTTGTCAAGTAGGATGCTAGTTTTTCAGTAGGTTATACTGTCTTTGGCAAAGGAAACCGCTGTGATAGCCTTTTCAGAAGAGTAATTGTGGTGGATCAGCCTCACTCCTTTCCACTTCAACAAACTTCATGACAGTCCCGTAGATCACTTCTTTTTGGTGGGTGGTATGGAAGTGTTATTGGATGGTTAACCATTGAGCCATGATGTTGAGCTCATCTCTGCTCTCAGTTTGCCATATCTTCATAGTCATAGCACAACCTGGATGCTTGTATCTTCTTCCCTTACCTCTAAAACAAAGAATGCCTTCCTGCTTCACACAAATGCTGTGAGGCTTAACAATTTAATCCTTGTAAAGTATTTTGAAATCTTAGGAAGAATTGTGAAGTAGGGAAGCAGAGTCTTGTTGAATCACTTAATCTGAGACGATAAAAACAACCCTGAAACAAACCTTTGAGTATCTCTTTAAATTTATAGAAAGTGTATACCTCAACAGTTGCCTTCTCTGCCATAGGAACAATCTTCAGCCTCATGGTTTCCAGAATAGCAATTCCTGAGCTACTTTCCCATCTAGTATGACATCAGAGAAGTTTACTTCTCCAGGGATAGGCAAAAAGCCAGATGATGACGAACCTGTGTGCCACCACCCCACCCCCCCCAGCTTTCTTTCTTTTTGGTTTTTAATCTTTTCATCTTTACAAAAATTTCTAGCTCTGAGTCAAGCTTGATTCCTAGCTCCTTCCACTTGGTAGTCATCTCTGAGAGTTTTTCTCCCCAGAAAAGAAGAACAGAAGGTTCTACCTCAGTACGGTATGCCTTCAGATATAAAGTTGAAAGTGACCTGCATGCAGCCAATCAAAATGTTTAAGGCTACATCTCTGACAGTAGGGGATTTATTGTTAATCTATTGCATCCCATCCCTTCAGGATGATCACAGCCTGACACGTTGGAGACAATTCTCCCTTCCCCTACCATTGACTAGATACGATTTGGAGAAAAGGCAGACTGATCTTGGCTGGTAAGCAAGCCTTATGATATGAAATGAGGATTGAGTATGTTTGTCTGGAACACCTGTCAGGTCTGAGTAACTGTCAGAGGATAACTGAACACCATTCAGGAAGAAGAGCAGATGCTCCAGTCCACCGAGCCATGGAGCTCTGCCCCTCCGTCACAGGATGAGCAGACAGATTCTTTTTTTGTCATAGGTATTAATTTTCTCCCCCAAAGGCTCTGATGGCTGTACCTATGAATTGGATCCTGCAGAGCAATACTTTGTTCCCGAGTCACTTAAAAATGGAGACAGTATAGTGGAGGGTGTTTCAAACTATGCTGTAGTTTCAAAGACATTAGGATGTTCTCATTAAAAACCTGAGAAGACATCCCACGAGATCTGCCTTAGGTGGTCGGGCATGGGCTGTTAGTGTGCCTGAGCTAGCAAAAAAGCAGGTATTTGTGTTTGGCCAGGCAAAAGCATCTTAAGAGAGAGCAAGCCAGTGCAGAAGAATCAGTGTCATATTAGTATTTTGCTACTATGGGAGAGAAAGTGATGAACTTGAGCAGGGATCTAGATGAGCCCTTCGTAGAAAAGTCTTAATTGCTAGTTTATTTGGTGGCATGGATCTCCCTTAATCTCCCCTGTTGGAGCTCTTTTACGTGTGCATGCATCACTTTGATGGAGAAGCTATAGTTGTTGATTAGGGTGTTCATCTTCGATACGACAGGCTGAAGTTCAAAACCCTGCCACCTATCTGCCAGAGAAGAGAGATGAACTGTCCTTTTCTACACTTCAGGGACAGGCTACAGCTGTTAGGCAATCAGCTGTTCTGTGCAGGGCTTGGAGTGCATGTTACCTGCAGCCTGATTCTCTGAACAAAGGCAGATGCTTTGGCCTAGGCAAGGTTGATATGTAGGCTGGAGCGCACATTCAAATGATGCACTAAATGTCTGTTTTCCCTCTGTAATCCTGGACATCAGGACAGGGCTAGTCTCCTCTTTGCAGAGAATGAATGCTAGTGATCCACAAAAGTCAGCAAGGATCCTTACCAACACGGAGAAGGAGGTGTTAATGTTTCTTGGTTTGAGCATGGCGTAGCCATGGCATTGATCCATACCTGAGAAATCATTTAGGAGCCCTATTTATTAATTATTACAGCTCTAGGTTACATCTGCCTTGCAAGGTGAAGCACAGAGAGCCCTGAAGCCATATTGCTGACTTTGCCAGGCATGTCAGGGCCAAGCTAGTTCCAGAGTTAGACATCTGCACTATGCTCCAGATATTTCCCAGTGAAACGAGCTGTAGGGTATTTATCTCCCTATGTGTTTTTTCCTCAAGTCACCTGAATCCTCTTTGACAGGAACCCTATTTCCCGAAACACTCAGAAGACTGGGCTGGGGGCTCACAACACACATAGGTGTGCAGGGTCTGAAATAGGTTCAACCGAGGATGTTAACAGCCTCCTAGACATTAGCAGAGGAAAACATTTCAGACCATTTACTGCTCTGTCCTGCACAGGCACACCAAGGCTTTCTTGATGTCTGGCTTTCAGTCATACAAAGTCATACAGTTTTCTTGTGCTCTCTTACTGCCAGGAAACTTCTAAACACTTAGCCAAAGTCTTTCTTCTTTTTAAGCTGAGTATGTTACTCCTACTTGAATCCTTTCGGATCGTTCTTAAGAAGTCTTCTCCCATAATTCATGTCAGTCCTTCAAATGTTTGCAAATTTGTCATCTGTAGTCTTTGCTTTGCCAAGCTATTAACTCTTCTGAATTAATTCTCTTATAAGTCAGTCTCGCCATTTCCCTGATCATTTTGCTGCTGTTCTTTATGAATACCTCTTAATTTGTCACTGTGAATGCATCTAAGGCAAAGGCATTGGCACTTTGCTAAGTTTATAACACATCAGAAGTGTGGCCAGCAGGTCAAGGGAAGTGATTCTGCCGCTCTACTCTGCTCTGGTGAGACCCCATCTGGAGTACTGCATCCAGCTCTGGAGCCCCCAGCATAGGAAAGACATGGACCTGCTGGAGCACGTCCAGAGGAGGGCCACGAGGATGATCCGAGGGCTACAGCACCTCTCCTATGAGGAGAGGCTGAGAGAGCTGGGGTTATTCAGCCTGGAGAAGAAAAGGCTCTGGGGAGACCTTATAGCAGCTTTCCAGTATCTGAAGGGGGCCTACAAGAAAGCTGGAGAGGGACTTTTTATGAGAGCATGTAGTGATAGGACGAGGGGGAATGGCTTCAAACCGGAAAAGGGTAGATTTAGATCAAATATTAGGAAGAAATTTTTCACTTTGAGGGCGGTAAGGCACTGGAACAGGTTGCCCAGGGAAGTTGTGGAGGCCCCACCCCTGGAGATGTTCAAGGCCAGGCTGGATGGGGCTTTG
Organism: Pluvialis apricaria; assembly: GCA_017639485.1. NCBI lineage: Eukaryota > Metazoa > Chordata > Aves > Charadriiformes > Charadriidae > Pluvialis > Pluvialis apricaria. The sequence goes on along the minus strand of CM030012.1, from coordinate 40,309,848 downwards.
AGCAACCTGGTCTAGTGGGAGGTGTCCCTGCCCATGGCAGGGGGGTTGGAACTCAATGATTTTCAAGGTCCCTTCCAACCTGAACCATTCTATGATTCTGTGATTAGTGTCATGACTGGTATGATGGTAATCCCTTGGGCTGGTGGATTAACTTGTGCTGGCTTCTGTGTGAACTTGCCAAGAGAAGAGACAGAGACATTCATTCTGCAAAGACAGAAAATAGTTGCTTAATTTAGCCAGCTAGTTGCGCGCTCTCTCTCCATTGGTAAGGCAGGTTCCCACTCAAGCTTTGAAATACAGGTTGGGTGAGTGTTCACTGTCCCCAACAAGAGTGAACTGTATTTAATGCAGAGCATTACCTTCTCAACAGCAGGTTACACACGTGTACAGCTCGAGGCAAAAGATACACAGTGGTAAACTCCCTCCTCACTGGGGCTGCAGGAAGGAAGCTCTGCTCAGGACAACACCTGCCAACAGTGCAACAGGGTAGAAAGTGGAACAGTGATGGAGAAAGAGACATCAAGTAATACCAGTGTATTGAGCTCGGACTGTGCCTGCCCTTTTGTCGGATGAGGCTGTAAGTGGAAACAATGAAGGTATCCCATTCTTGTAGCTAAATCTTGTTTATGATTTTTAAATAAAATATGCAGAATATACCCAAAAGTTAACTGCTGAAACGTATACTGTTTCTCTTCTGCACCATGATTAATATTTTCTTCCATCCTGCTATTCTTCCAGTAAAATCGCATTGCGTCACAACACTGAAGCATAAGTAGATTTCCAACTCTCCCCCAGCAGCAGCAGCATCAGTTTTTAATCCACATACAGCATTTTAGAAGCCACTGAAATAAGCTCTTTATGCTTCATGATTGTGAAGATTTTAGTGTTGGCTCATGCATCAGGCAATGCAGAAGCATATTATAATGTCTGAAAAGCCACAGCAACCTCCAAAGAAATTCCTTGTGAAGAGACAGCTGAAGAACGTATTTAGCCCAACTTGAGAGGAAAAGATCCTTTGCAGAGCAGAACCTCGCTGAAATAGAAGAGCTGCTGAGACAGGGCTGGCTGTTGCAGTCCTCCAGAGGCTTGGCCTGCCATTCCTCTCAAGGGTGCAGTTGAGCATCTTGTCTTGTGTCTCTTCACTTACCATTTGTGGGTTTGTGTGAGGGAATATGTTTAGCAGTATAAGCTGTAAATTTCAGGCTGCCATTGCCCAGGGAATTCCTGGTCTATTAGAGTTTATTAACATGAAGGGTGGAGGGCTGTCCTCAGCAGAAGTTCCTTTCATTCAAAATGCAGTGCAGCAGAGTCGGTTGCACACCAAGAGATGCCTTGTCGTTTTCTTCTTTCTGTAATGTGACTGTGCTCCTCAGATGTCTATTCTCCAGTCAGTTCTCCCATCCCCGTCCAAGTTTGAAGCATCCTGGTCCAAGTTTGAAGCGTCCCAGTCCAAGTCTGAAGCGGAGCCCCTGAGTGGGGTCCTCGTATAGCCCTGTATCTGTATAGCCCTTGTATAGCCTCATCAGAGCTACAGCAAGCTCTGGCTGCATTGATGCTACAGGTTTCTCAGTACTCGTATGCTGTCCTGGAAGGAAACCTGTAGTTCCTCAAGCTTTGATCAGCTCTGCCAGTTGGGTTGCTTGCAGACATGCCAATGCCCACGCTTTCTCGTGACTTGCAAGTTATTGCCTATTGCAACTGGAGGCTGAGCCTGTTTGTAAACAGAAACCTGCTTACTGCAGTATTTTCTTTCTTTAATACTATCTGGCATTTTTAAGTGAAAGTTAGCATACCTGTCTAATGCAGGCGCTTTTGGCTAATTGCATTTCCAGTGACCTGATGGGCTGTCACACCCTGGTCCACAACTTGCAGATTGATAGCTTTTGCCAACAGCGAAGAGGACCTGGCATAGGAGGTGATCCTCCAGCCAGGAAGAGTTGTGTTCTGCATGTGCTGGAATGAGAACCCACCCAGATAGCTTTTGCCACGTATGAAGTACCAAATACAGGCCTGTGTCATCACTCTTCAATACTCTGTTTAGCTTTTTTTTCAGTTGCTGTTCTGCCCGCATGCATTTAAATCCTTTCCTGCTTAATCTGTATTCACAGTATATTAGGAAAGTAGCATTTTAGGCTTGGTTGATGTACAAGCTTTGGACCTCTGGAGAACCAAGTGTAAGAGACACAGGTGACACTGAAATGAGCTTGGGTCTCATTCAATTGCTAAAGAAAACTTACTAATAGCAGCCATGCTGTATAATTTGATGTCACTCCACATGATAGTGAGTGTTTATTATCAGAGCTCCAGGCCAGAAGGGGTGAACAGCAGGAGGACAGACACATTGGCAGAGCTGTGTGTGTGCCTAGGGCTGTGGGACATAAGTGAGGACCACTGCGATATGACTGAAGCGCCTTGGCGAAGATCTGCGGGAAGCCCCCTGTCCTGCATGTCTGTGGTTGTGGTAACACTTCCTTCACCCCTGCAAGCATTACTCGGGGAATAAAGTCTGTGATCTGTTTTAGGCTCTCTCCTTCCACCTCTGCGGGCCCAAGATTCTGGTTTAGAAACATGTATTGGGGGAAACTGAAACTCTTCTGAAGCTGCTTACCATACAGGGCTGGGATTTTACTCGCTGGTTTCCTGAAGCGATGTTCTCTACCTTTCCCTTCTAGTTTTGCCTTTTGTGCTCTCATACTTCACATCTGGATCAACACATCTCAGAAAATAATGCTGATGTTCCCCTGCTGTTGTGTTGAGCTTTAACATCGGAGAGGATTTTCCTGGTGTTTGAGATATGATAGATCAGTGCATCTATTAGTACACATACTCCTCTGCATGTTTTCATGAGGCTGCCTAGGTAAGTGGACCACAGGGGCCAAGCACTGCTCAGCCCAGAACAAAGCCTCTGGGAAAAGACTTTTACACACTGTATCTGATACAGGCAGAGGTGTGAAGAAATACTCCTTGCCAGTTTAACTTCTTTCATGGAGCACACTAGTTAGCAGCTGGAGCCCTAGGTTTTCTCCGCTTGGATTTGTTGAGCCAAGGATCTCTTCTGTGGTGACCCAGCTCCCCCATCCTACAGAAAGGAGACATCACCTCTACAAAGGAGACCTTGGTGATACGGTGTGTGACTTGGCTCTCAAAAAGGAAAGGATTAAAATCAAGCCCAGATGGTAGGGCAGAGAGTTTGTTATCGGACCTGTGTTGGCAGGAGTGCTCCATGATCTGAAAACTAGCAGAGGGGGAGGTGATTTGGTCATTTCTTTAAGTCCCTTAACACGCTCCTTGCTCACTAGCAATGTTGGAATATCTTCTGTAGCTCTCATCCCCCTTTACTGTTCCTTTCCTTCCTTCTAGAAGCGAAGCTTTGCCAGTTGATTCACAGGGGAAAAGGAAATGATCCTGCTGGTTTATATGCAGATGGTGCTTTGAGAGAAGATATGCTTAATTTAATTACTGGTTTATAATCTGCACCCATCCTTGGTAAAGGTGTCTTGTTCAAAGTAGCGTGTGGTCATACATGGACATCAGAGCAACCAGACTGAGTTAGAATAAAACTGTGTCTAGCCTGGTATCCTGGCTCAGACAATGATTGTGTGTGATACCTAGTGAAGAGTAGAAGAACATGGCAAGGATCTATGACACTGAGTACTCAGACTTTGCAACTATTTGCTGAAATCAGATTTGTTTAGCAACTCTCAGTGGATTTCTTTTCTATATGTTCATACAGATCATAAGAAAGGATGGGTTAGTGTCTGTTCAGTAGCGAATGGATCTGGTGGAGTGGAATATCCAGCCTGTACTGGGGTGATAAATGGAATGTTGTGTAGTGTGTTGGCTGCTCAGAGAAAGTAATATCTGAGATAGTCACGGGGATGGTCTTGTCTCCGGCCTCGAGGGAGCTGGTTAGTTAAGCTGCTCAGCACAGTGATGCAGGAAAGCTTTTGGTGACACACCATGGAAAATAACGGTCAGAAGTAGGGAGGAAAAGAGAAAGTTAGTGACAGAAACTTCAATGTTATAGCATGGTATTAATTGATGGTGGAAGTTGGTTACACGGATGGGCCTCTCCTGTCTGGAAACTCATCTTTCTGGTAGGAGCTCCTAGGAACTCATGCCCTGAAAAGCCCCAGGATGACACAATCTGCTAGTATCACACCATCTGCTTCTCCATCCTAGACCTACCAGAAGCACATCAATACAATGAAGCTTTTTAGTTTCCTTTCTGGAAAGGTAGGGCACTGTCCTGGTGAGACTTTCACTTCTACCTCTGTATAAAAGACGGATAAATGAAGTGAATAGCACAACAACTGACTCGGAGTATCTCCCAGAATCTAAACTATCTCACCAGACACTTTGATTTCTGAACAAAACCAACCAAGGAATCAGGGAAGGCTTGAATGAAAACTGGAAAATTTCAAATTCTGCTTCATCAGGGACCTGCATTAAAAGCTCTTAACTGATGCACTATGAACTGTAAATAAGAGGAGGTTCCTCTTCGGGTTTGAATTTTGAGTCCTGGGTTATCTGTTGCTTTTGTGAAGCAGCTGCAGTCTGGTTAGTTTTCCTCCCTTCCTCTCTTCACTTCTGAGCTGTTCTCTGTCTCTGTTGAAGATGGAAATGAGACAGAATGCTCCAAGTCCCTCTGCGTAGGGTTTACGGCATGATTTTGCAGGCAGTGTGCGGTGCAGGCATGAATCACAACTCCCTTTAAGATACTGCTGTATTTGATTCCCCGTCTCTTTCATCTGACTCAGAACCGGCTGCAGATTTTTGGTTTTAATCTAAGCAATAGCCAATTTACTCCAGAGATGAGTATTTGCTGACTGTTGCTGCTGTTCTTATGCTCAGCATTGCAAACCCCTTGGAAAACGAGGCCAGCTCGTGCATGTGTGTACAAACCTGGTTTCAAATCTGGCTTGGACTCTCTCTTCCAGCTCAGCAAATGACTGACATGTTCACTTTAGCATAGCTTCCTCCCGAGACAAGCTGTGGGCTGTGCCGGAGTGCCATGAGGCGTTCACTGCGTGTTCAGTCGCACACCGGAGGCAGACTCTGCAGCACCCTGGAGACAGGGGTGAGATGAGGACAGGAGCAGCCATGATTCAGAGCTGCTTTGCATTTTGGTCTTGCTAGTGGATAACACTGAAAATTTCTATTTGCAGTGAACCAAGATGCAAATCAGATCCCACTACAATAACACCCTTGTGTTATTGAAGTTATTTGAAAGAAAAGAAAGTACTAAACTAGTACAGCTTGTTCAGTTCAAATTCAGGTATGGCTGAGGTTGTTGCAGTTCAGTCCACAATAGTCATTAAAGGGTTTAACAGTGAAAAATACACCATTTAAAAACAGATGTGTCCATGTGATGGTCGTAACACCTGGTATCAGCCAGAGAAATACTTTTGCTCATCTTTATCTGTGATGGGGCCTCCTCATGAGTCGTGTTTCCACAGCTGTCCTGCAGCCTGGCTCTTGGGCAGGGTGGGTTTTGGGGGCTGTGGCTTTGTGCTGGGAACAAGAGCAGCGCAAGCAGATGGGGGACAGGGAGGACTTGTGCTCTGACAGTGCTGTGCACATATGAGGTGAATAGGTCTCCGTGCATTATTCTGACATGATAATCAAGGAAAGGTTTGGTTTTCTCTGCTTGTTTGCTTATTTGTTGTTTGGATCCAACATAAACTTTAACATGGAAGAAGAAAAAGCTATACCTGAAAGTGGCTTTCAGTTTAACTTTCTTGTTTGAAATATGAAGTCTGATGCAGAGCAGCCTCTGCAGATAGCCCTGACTTTGATAACTGGCAAGAGCATTTCTAATTTAAAACGTCTCCCTTCTCTTCCTATTAGTTACTCCTCTAAGCAAAGCAGCTGGCGTGACCTGGGCATGTTGTGCTTGTATTGTTGCTGTGAGACAATAGCTCCGCCTGAGGGAGGAAGACAACCTACTTACCATATCCTCTGGGAGTTGTTACCATGGGACTCTGCAGAAACTAATGTTTCTCTGAAGCTTACTGAGATCTGGGAGATCAAAGAACTGAACTGAGGGCTATGTGTCCATGGGAGACAGGCTTTGGTCTCCTCAGCAGAGGTGGCTAGTGTCATATGCAGCTTCCACCTCTGTATATTTTTCCCCAGTCAGAGCAGGGATATTCCTGCTGCAGAGGACAGAGGTCTGTGGAGCAGAAGGCAGAAGGGCAGCAGAAGGCAAGGGCGCCTCACGTCCCTAAATACCAGGCATGGAGTTCAACAGAGGGTTCAGGCTAATGCACTAGCAGAGGCTGAGAGCTACCTGACCTAGCTCCAGTCCAATGGTCTGATGAATCCTCAAAACAAGAGTTTGCACAATTCAAGTGAAGAGATAAGTGGAGGTTGCACAAGGTCTGAAGAGAGCAGTGGGCAGGGGTCCAGCTAGGGTCAGGTGGTTTGCTGCCTCCCTGCAGTAATACATCATTTGTGATACTGAAACACACAAGCGTTACACCATGGTCTGGAGGGAAAGGGAACTGCTGTACTGGCAGAGGCAAGCATTTTGGGGGGACGCAGTTTAAGGTATCAAGACTGGCCATACATCAAGTCAGGCTTGGGACTGCACTTCTCATATCAAAGCTACTGTGTTTTTCCACAGTAGCAGTGGTCTCACAGAAAGCATTTCTAGGTGATTTACAGGACTACTGCAGTCATCAAAAATACATAAGCAAGCAGTGTGAGGAAAGTAGATGGAGTATGCCAGACCTCTGGTTACTCGACAGCAGAGGGGTTCTCGCTCATACCGTGGCAGCTCAGTGACACCAGACACCAGGGAAGGTGCAGCTTATTCGGGCTCCACCAGAAGCAGCTACCAGACCCAAAAGAGAATTTTAGCTGAATGAACCTGTCATGTCATTGCACAGGGACAAGTGAACAACACTCACTTTTCTTGCAGTGCTTGATTAAACTAAGAATTCGGTTGCTCTGAGTTACTAGAGGTGCATCTTCACTGCACAGTAGCCATAAGTGAACTGTAAATTATACCAGGCACAGGCAGTTTCCACTCACTGCCTCATTTCTGGAGCAGCACAGCTCTGCAGCTAACCTAATAAATACTGGTGCTGAGCAGGGCTAATTATCTCCAATGTAGCACTGCTCTGGCACGGCTGTGCGGCTTCCCGCTCCAGAATTAGCTTAGCTTGGACTTGTTTGGGTGTCTGCACTGTCCTTCATGGTATGGTGGAAACAGTGAGCAGTGCTTGGTGGAAGTGTCGCTTGCATACACTGGACTGCAGTATTCCTCTGCTCCAAGAATACTGGGGAAGTGATGGACTCCAGAGCAATGAAGTCACTTAACAGCTCCTCTTGAAAATTGGTCTTGGGTGAAGTTGTGGTCACCTTGGACCTAATTTTGGAGCAGCAAGCCCTTGTCCTTTCTGCAAACACCACTTGACAGTATATGGTGCCTCTGAGCAAAATGTTGACTAGTATGCTCGGAGCTTCTTTTTTTTTCCTATAAAGCAGTTACCAATGTCATATAGGTGATTACTAAATGGTGCTCCTCTGACCTACAGGAGGGATGGATCTCTGTGTATAAGATCTCATTGCATAAAACCAACTTAATAAAAAGTAGATATTGGGAGGTGATGTAAAACCATGTGTGGAAAATATTTGGAGATCCTTTAAATCAAGATTTTGAAGATCAGATAAGACTGGTAACACTGTCTTAGTGTCAGCTGTTTAAATGAGAAGACAGATAATCACACATCCTGTAGCAACTGGGATTATGCAAATTCAGGTCCAGTTATATCTTGATACAGGGAAATTCCTGACATGGAAAGGGTTAGATGAGCACTTTTTGGAGCCCTAATCCCAGCCAACTATATAAACACAATGCCCACTTCTGTTGGTCTGGGAGGAGTCTCAAATTGTTTGTCTCAGGATAATTTCAAAATTACTCTTGTCCTTAAGAGAAGCTGCCCTGAGGATGGGAGACAGGGGGATATATCCTAGGTGAAGATCATATGTTTCTTTTCCACTAATGCCTCCAAATGTGGCTTTTCTCTTACTGTAGTACTGGATAAATGAATACACCTCCACCTTGGGGATTGGTGTCTTCCACTCTGGCATCGAGATCTACGGCAGAGGTATGAAGTATTTCCTTTTCACTACCTGCAGAATACGGGGACAACTGTATGGCTAGTCTGACATGGAGAAGAACCCCGGAACTTACAACTTTTGCCAAGGGGTGTTTTCAGGACTGAAATACTCAGCCAGTTCTCTTTTTGAATCCATTGTGGAGTCCAGTGGGAACTTGTGCAGTTCTGTCATGAATCATGTATCCCTTCTTAGTTTCAGCATGTAATGGCAGCTTCCATAGCTTGTGCCGGTGCACATAGGAGGGACCAAGCAATGTTGGAAAGCTGTTCTGCAGTGAAGAAGGGGGAGAAAGAAGGGGAAAAAATGGGGGAGGGGGAAGAGAGGCAGATCAGTGGTTGTCTTCTGACCTGCATAAGTGTGTTTGTGCTAAAATCTGTTTTGTGGTAATTATTTATGAATGTCTATGGTCTAGTAACCTTGGAATCTGGATTTCCAGATCTTGAAAACTCTTCTTTTGAAACAGCAGAGTTACAAGTGAAAAAAAAAATGTCTTATAAAACTTTTGAAATTATCTGGATGGGGTTGAAGCTGATTAGAGCACCCATTGCAAAAGGGCGCAGTCAAGGCATCTGGGAAAACAGCTGTAGGGCAGTGAAGGACAGACTAACATCACAGGCTTTCCATTTCTCTCTTCCGCATTAAATGGGAATAACTTGGGATATCTCACTCATGGTCTTTTTAGCCAGTGCCATGAAGGAGACAAAACCCCTGGGGTGCCATGTTCCATCTCAAGCACCCAAGCTTTCACAGGCTGTGCGAGATGGCCTGTATGACACCATGAGGTCCACGGGCTGTATTTCACAGGCCATGCAAGATGGCCTGTATGACATGGAGGGACCTCCTGGCTTGACCTGCATTCTTAGGCAGCACAGTGCAATCAGCTTGTCTTTCTGCAAAGAATTACTTGCTGCCTGTGAATCCCTTTGGAAGAAGATTTGATTTCTCCCTACTCTAGAAAAGGCTTCTTCCAGATCAGTACCATCACTGACCATCTCTCACAGTTTATCTAGATGCCTCCACCACAGAACTTTCCACTGAGAGGAAGCCACCTGGACAGGCACAGAGACTCGGAGAGTTTTCCTGATGCTGTGGGAAAGTGGTAGTGCTAGCATGGAGGGAGGCTGTGAGGGCATCCTCAGGCTGATATGTAACCGGACAGAATGGCTTTCAGAATCTGGCTAGAACGGATTTTGGCAATAGCCCAGCCCCCAGTGCTGATGCTGAGCCATGCAGACAGCTGCCATAGACTTTTTCCTGACATTGCGTTCATTCAATTACTCACAGTCTGTTTCTTTCCTTGTCAGAGTTTGCCTATGGAGGGCATCCCTACCCTTTCAGTGGGATTTTCGAGATCACACCTGGCAGTGCGGTAGAACTTGGCGAGACCTTTAAATTCAAGTAAGGCCCCTTTTCTACATCTTCCCCTCTGCCCCCGGTAGCCATTGATGTAGAGGGAGCAGGGAAGTCCTCTCCTCTGTGTCCCCCTTTCCTTCTCCTCATAAGTGCCCTCACTGCATCCTTTACATGATCCTGGTTCAAAGGCAGCCTTGCAGGGATTTTGGAGGTGGATAAAAGAGTGTGTACACCAAACATGGAATAGTGCTGAACTGTGTTTGGCAGGGTTCAAAAGCATACTTGCAAATGAACACAGTTCTCTCTTCTCATTTTCTTCATTTTCTGTGCTCCCAGTTTCACATGCCAGCAAGGATGGGAGTAACTGTGTGTTACACCGAGCCAGTGCACAGGGGGGAAAAACAAAACCTAGGCTTCGTATGAGCATCACCTATTTGTGGATACTGCACAGAGTACCAGAAGTCATCTCCTGTGTTTATTGCTACTCTGTCACAAGGGGCAGGCCAGCTGCTAGAAGAGTCTGAGAGGATGCTGTGTTGTTCGAGGTGCTCAGACTGTGGGCCTGCGGGTCAAGGAACTGCCCATGGCAGGTGGGGCTTGACCTTCCCACACTGACAGTTTATGCTGGGGGTCGCTGGAGACTTTTAGAAGAACAAGCGCTATTGAGTGACTACTGGGAGAAGCAATAGGTTTCTGCATGAAGTTTTCAGTCTGCTCCTTCCTGGCCCACCCTCTCAATCGTGAAAAAGAAAATCTCCTCTGTCCTACCAGAAATTTCTATTGTGGGACGATGGGCAGAGTGGGAGCAGACCCCCAGAGCTGAGACTTCCCTGGTGGCGAGCAGGAAGCTCTTGGGGCTGTTGCCTGTGCTGTAACCTGCTTTGTGGATAAGCTGGGGACATTACTGTGCCATTTTGTTAGTGAGAGTCTCTGATAGCCCCAGATATGCATGCCCATGTTTTCATCCTGTCCTTCTTGCCAATGTCTGACCATTTCCTTTTCCCTGAGTCTATATCACTCTCTTCAGTGTATCTTTCCACATTTCCTGTTGTGTGTTCTGTTTTTAACTAGAGAATCCATTGCCTTGGGCACCACAGACTTCACAGAAGAGGACGTGGATAAGATTATGGAAGAGCTGGGGAAGGAGTACAAAGGAAATGCATACCACCTGATGCACAAGAACTGCAATCACTTCTCTGCTGCTCTGGCTGAGGTGGGCACAACTATCTCTTTTCTTTTTTTTTTTTTTTTTCTTTTCTGCTTCTGCAGTAATGCTCACAGAAAGGGAACTGGAGTCAGCAGAGCCCGCCAGGCCAGAGATCATAGCCAAATCTCCCATCTCTGCCCTTAACGTTTTTGGAAGCCCTTCGCTGTTGAAAGGGATGGGATGAGGAGGTAGAGATGCAGCATGTTTATCACGTTTGGTCTAAACTGTGTGGGAAGCTAGGAATGCCTGCATTTTGGTTCACTGAATAGGCACTGAGCAGTAATTGGAAGGACAGACCTGGCTAGCATGCAAATGTGCATCATTTTAATAACAAGCACAAATAATCCTGTGTGATCTGCAAAGGAATAAAAATGGCTTATCAGTGTTCTGCAAACAAAAATTTGCAGTATTCAGGAAGTGGATGTCCCTTTTCCTTATTTTATGTGCACCATCCAAAACCCATTAAAAAAAAGTATTGATTTTCTCATAGCCATATTTCTTTGGTGCTTACTCATTTCAATGTTCACAAAAATACTGTGAATTATAATAGAGCAGTTATTTCTCTTCAGAGACAATTGAAGCACAGAGAAGCACAAATTTATTTTGCATATCTGCTAATTTGGGATATTTGATTTTCAGTTCCCAAAGACTTGACTATTTTGGGGGGAAGCCACCTTCCCCCTCACCCCTTAGATGACAGATTTAAAGCGTGTTTCAATTAAGGTGTGAGTATTCAGCACTTGTGTAAATCTGAATTCAAGATCTTCACTCGGTGCCTGGAAAAGGCATGAAAAGCACAAAATGGAAGTGACCTTCCATAAAAACTGTTTCTGTGTTTTCCATAGGTCTTTTATGGCAAACGTGAGGTGAGAATCTCACCTTTCACAATAGAGTTCAACTGCTTTAACAGTTCATTTCTCTTTCTGGAGTCCCCATCCTCACTCATTACACAGCTCTTGCCTTTCTTCATCATATGTGGCAAGAGTCCTATGCCAATAACCTCATTTGCCACATGTCCATTCATTCTTCTTGCCACATGTCCATTCATTCTTCAAACAGGCCTATCAGGGATCTCGAGTGAGGTGAGATTCTGTAGAAATAATACTATATGATTTTGTAAGAAAATTTCTAGTGAATCTGTGAACCAGCAATTAATTTAGAAGGGACCTGCTCAGGCTCTTAGATAACCAGTTCTCTATTGGTTTCATCCTTGCTAACTATAGAAAGAGAAAATGACTGAGTCCTTTCTTTAAATGTTATCAAATAAAAATAAACAGGAAGGAATTGTATTGGTACAAACAGAGAACGAAGTTTCAAGCAGTACAGTGATCAAATCAATGTTAGCCGCACTACTGTTTTGGAGTCAAATAATCAAATTACTACAACAGAAAATGGGAACTTAAAAAAATTATGAAGGAAACCCAGGGGAAAGCTGTGTGATTATTAGCAAAAGCTTAAAAAAACCCCACAACCCGTTACCTGCAGCAGTGAAATAAGGTCATTGCTTATTACATAATTTGATACGTAAAGTTTCTGCCTCATGTCCAAGCCATAAGCTCAAAGCCATTCTTCCTTGATTCTGCTGCTACGTATCCATGAACCCCTCACTGCCCCTTCCTTGTCCAACCTTCCAAACACAAGTGAAATAAGGTAGATCTCAATAAAAACCTATCAGTGTATTTTAAATTTTGCTTTCAATACACCTTCAATGAACATCTTTACAGGAGTGGAATTTTGGGTTAAATTTTCCTGCAAGAGCTTTCTTGGTGGCTTCTGTGTGCTAGTTCACTGCCCGGTAACCTGTCCAGATAATAAAACAAAAGCCTAAATGGCTAGTTCTGACACTTCTGCTCCCAGGAGCACAATTTACTCAGGATTTAGGTCAGTTTAAATAAACCCTTCATAGGCAAGCAGGGTTTTGTGTTGCTGTTGCTCTTCATATACGCCTGTGTTTATTGCCCCTCTCTAAAGTATTAAAAATGCAAAATCAGAGGAAGTGCACTTCAGGCCAGGAGCAGAAGGCCCTGCATGGTCTCAAGCATCAAGATACAGAAAATGGGAGCTGAAATTCTTAAGGAAATAGCTGGTGTTAAGACACTAAGCACAAGTCCTAGCCATTCAACGTGCCTCAGTCAGCAACATTAGAAATACACGTGGCTGCCTTGTGACAGACGTTTCCATCCTTTCTGGTAAACACAGCAATTTGGCAATCGCTGTGTTTCAGACCTGGGTGAGAAGTAGCACAGCTTATCTTGGGCTACTTCTGACCTCTTGGAGGAAAGAGCGCTTGAAATCTGTTGAGACAGAACCTGCTTGAACTGAAAGCAATGAAAGTTTCTATTCTCATTTCCCATCTGAATGCTTGCTTAACTTTACAGCCTTAGTGTTCTGGGTTTTTTTCCTTACTGTAGTTCCCATTAAAAATAAACACAACAAAAGTCATCATATTAGGAAGCTCCAGGCCCTACTGTGTAGAGCTATAAAGTGCAGCCTTATAGTGCATAGAACACGCTGACTTCATGATGAATGGCTCTCAAGACTGTGTAGATATGTCACCATAGCGGGCAGAAAACAGAACTGATATTTGTGCCCTAAAAATAATTCTGAGATGAGACCGTTTAGTGTTTGTATTGCCCTTTCCTTCAGACTCTTCATCTGTGAAGCAGCAATGATGATAATAACTAGCATCTATTTATGCATAGCTGTGTTATGTGGCAGTTAAAGACAGGAAACTGGAAAAAAGTACTCAACGAATTAAAAGAAAAGATGTAGAAATCTTGTTCAACAGAACAAAATTGCTTACTGGAACTGGGATTTAACCCCAGCCACACAAAAAGCAGCCAAGCATTTTAAGTGAGTATAAATTCTTGGTCTCTCTGTTGCTGTAGCGCAACTGAAAGGTGATGCTATCAGTACTGCAATGCCCTTTAACCACAGAGAGGAGTCGGGGCAGAGGCTAATTTTTAGCATGAAAGAAGGAATGACCAGCTCTCCTCCCTACAGCTCCCTAGGCCTTTCTGCTCATGGGCATAAGCAGTTGTTGTGAGTTCAGGAGATGGTTGTTCTGAACCTCCGGGGTAATGCCAGGCAAGTCACATCCCTGCTCTGTGCCTAAGTATCTCTCCTTGTATGCTGGATTATTTCCTTCCTTCAAAAAAGGCTCTGAAATCTTTTGATGAAAGCTCTTTTATCTGCCAAGGTTAATTAGCTGGTTTATGGCTTATATTCTTCTGTATCAGCACGCAAAACCAGAGCTGGAGCTTTACAGCCGTGTGGTGATGTATGAGTTAATGTGTGTTTACACAAATCTGTCTGGCAGGCCTTGAGATTTGGCTGTATGGCCGTGTGCTAGGTAGCTGTGTTTGGCTGCCTTAATTTCCTCATCTGGCTGTGGGCTTGCTAATTAGTATCCACACAGATGTTGCCCCAGTGGGAAGATACCATCTGGTCACATGGACTGAGGGCAGATGCAGCCACGTGTCCTGCTGGCTGAGGTCATGATTCTGCAGAGGGAAGGGGAAGGAGGTACCAGGCTGGCTCTCCCTCCCAGATCAGCTTTCTCAGGATCACACTGTGAGACAACATCCACGTGTCCAATTGCCAGGACCTGTCAGCCAGGTTCCCCATCCTCAGGACTGCTGAAGCCACAGGAGTCAGACTTTACTTTCAGATTTTTTTGTTTTCTTGTCTATTACCACTGTTTTCCCAGAAACTAGAACATCCATCCAGAAATAGTCTATCTACATCTGTTTATGAATGATTTTTCAGTCAAATTCATGTTTAATACAATGATGCCTCAGGTCCCACCATGATAACTGGTAACTGTTATCTTTAACAGCTATAAAATTTGTGGCCTAAGTAGGTGATGCAGACTGACTGCTAATGGTTAGGGGCCTGTCCAGACCTATGTTCATGACTGTGCCATCTGGCCATGCATCTTGAAAAATCCCTGGACTGCAGCAAGTCCAGCACAGACAGATAAGCTCTAGTCAACCCCTGGGCATACCTTTGACCTTCTATCTACCTCTGAAAGAACTCACTTTGCAGTGCTGTTTCAGCCTAATGGTGTGCTGCTGTGGCATTGAGCCTCTCCCCACAATGCCGCGCATCTCCTGTGTTTTCTGATCTTCCTGCCCACATTCACTTGTAAGCTGCAAGGGGCCTTGTTACTCTCTTGCTGGCACTTAGCTCTGAATTTTCCTTACTCCCTGCTGCAGACTGCCAAGCATATTCATACTTGCTCAAGACTTAGATCTCTCCTCGCTTTGCCAGTTCCCTATGGACTTCTAACGAGCAGCTACTGGATCAAAGAGGCATGGCTGGGTCTACTCACAAAGCAGCTCCTCTGGAAAGAAAACAGAATGCCCCGGTTTCAGCAGCAGTTCAGACTTCATCTTCTCCAATGCCATTTCACGGCAGCTTTCTCAGTGAGCGATTCAGTGAATGTGCTGCATAATCAGGAGTCTCTTCCTCTGGATTTCCTGAGAAATTCTTCTTCACTGGGGAACTCTGGATTATTTAAGAAGTGAAGAACTACCAGAGAGCGTAAGTCTCTGCCAAGTAAGTGCCACACACCATCTTCGTTACAGTTTTGAAGGAAGTTCTGATGTAAAGCAGGGCAGAATTTCCTAGTGGATAGTCATTAGAGAGAAGTCAGATGCACTCCCTGTGCATGTGCCCAGCTTCAATTTCAGGGAGTTGGTACAAGCACCACTTAATACCTCTTTGCGGTGGCCCTTCACCCTCACAATCTATATCAGTGTGGGAAGGTGAAGGGAGCTTGATCTAAGCAGTGAAAATCCAGTTAGGGTTGCCTCAGCCACTCTGACTACTGCAACATGGTCCCATGGTACCTATATTTATAAACCACTTAAGCAAATTGTTTGTGGGTTAAAATGAAGAGGTTCATCAAACTGGGATTAGAAATTTGCCTACAAGAAGCTTATTCCTTTCCTGTTGCTTATGTTGACTGTCCCCAAAATCAAGTTGTATCAGTACTATGCTCTCTGAAGAAACTGTCTAGGAGGATGGGCAATCCTTTTGGGGGACTTATGCCTGCAATTTCTGCAAAGAAAAATCTTTCAGGCCATCAGCAGCACAGCGCAAACTTCCCTTCTTGTTCTGAGCTTCTGTGCCTTTCTGCATCTCGGTATTCCAGGTGGGTAACGCTGCTGGCACACAGCAGGGTTTCTGGCATTCTGATAAGGTTATGCATGGGTGGGGAATTCAGTTAGGACCACAGCAGTACTGTGTGAAGTCCTTCTGTTTGATTATCTGTTGTTAAGTCACCAAGTTCCTAACAATCCCCCATGTATACTTACAGCAATATGTTCAAATGGCCCTTCAAGGAATTGCAAAATATTTATGTTCTTTTTGAGTTGTCCTGGCTGATGAAAGAGGCTATTTAATCTCTCCCAGATAGAAAAAATATTGGCTTTTGAACATCATAAAAACCTTTTAAAACAAAAAAGCTAAAATAATTAGTTCTTTCCATAATGTGATTTGCTGAATTTCCTGATTTTTTTTCAGAACAAGGAGATGTGAGATAGCAAAAGGACAGAAGTTACAAATTGCTGTAAAGCAGACATAAAGGAAGAGGAATACATTTGTGCTTTCAGGAAAAAGCCAAACTCAAAGTAATTCTTGGGCTGTAAGTTCCCCTGCAAGGGACCCGCAGGTTTAAGGTCCCAACTATGAATCATAGAAACATAGAATCATAGAATGGTTTAGGTTGGAAGGGACCTTGAAGATCATCGAGTTCCAACCCCCCTGCCATAGGCAGGGACACCTCCCACTAGACCAGGTTGCCCAAGGCCACGTCCAGCCTGGCCTTGAACACCTCCAGGGACGGGGCTTCAACAACCTCTCTGGGCAACCTGTTCCAGTGCCTTACCACCCTCAAAGTGAAAAAATTCTTCCTAATGTTTAATCTAAACCTGCCCTCTTCCAGCTTAAAGCCATTCCCCCTCGTCCTATCACTACATGCCCTAGTAAAAAGTCCTTCCCCAGCTTTCCTGTAGGCCCCTTTTAGGTACTGGAAGGCCACAATAAGATCTTCCCGGAGCCTTCTCTTCTCCAGGCTGAACAGCCCCAACTCTCTCAGCCTCTCCTCATAGGAGAGGTGCTCCATCCCTCGGATCATCCTCGTGGCTCTCCTCTGGACACGTTCCAGCAGGTCCATGTCCTTCTTATGTTGGGGACCCCAGAGCTGGATGCAGTACTCCAGGAGGGGCCCCACGAGAGCGGAGTAGAGGGGCAGAATCACCTCCCTTGACCTGCTGGCCACACTTCTTTTGATGCAGCCCAGGATACAGTTGGGCTGCGATCGCACATTGCTGGCTCATGTTGAGCTTCTCGTCAATCATCACCCCCAGGTCCTTCTCCTCAGGGCTGCTCTCCAGCCTTTCCCCGTCGAGCCTGTATTTGTGATTGGGATTGCCCCGACCCAGATGTAGGACCTTGCACTTGGCCTTGTTGAACTGCATGAGGTTGGCTTGGGCCCACCTCTCCAGCCTGTCCACGTCCCTCTGCATGGCATCCCTCCCCTCCAGCGTGTCTGCCTCGCCAAACAGCTTGGTATCATCAGCAAACTTGCTGAGGGTGCACTCTACCCCACTGTCCATGTCGCTGACAAAGATGTTGAATAGTACAGGTCCCAGTACCGACCCCTGAGGAACGCCAATCGTCACTGCTCTCCACTCGGACATCGAGCCGTTGACCGCAACTCTTTGAGTGCGACCATCCATCCAGTTCTTTATCCACCAGGTGGTCCATTTATCGAATCCATGTCTCTTCAATTTAGAGACCAGGATATCGTGTGGGACAGTGTCAAACGCGTTGTACAAGTCCAGGTAGATGACATCAGTAGATCTTCCCTTGTCCACCTCCACTGTAACCCCTTCGTAGAAGGCCACCAAATTTGTCAGGCATGACTTGCCCTTGGTGAAGCCATGTTGGGTCTCACCAATCACCTCCTTGTTTTCTATGTGCCTCAGCAGAGTTTCCAGGAGGATCTGCTCCATGATCTTGCCAGGCACAGAGGTGAGACTGACTGGCCTGTAGTTCCCCGGGTCTTCCTTATTTCCCTTTTTGAAAATAGGGGTTATGTTTCCCCTTTTCCAGTCGGCAGGAACCTCGTCAACTATGCCACTGCTTTGCAGGAGCACTTGTCACTGCAGCAGTGGGCCACAGGGAAGTACGCCATGAGGTGCCGAGAAAGACATGCAGTTACACACTTTGTCACCAAGACTGTTCTTTGGGCATAGATAAGGGTAGGTGCATGCAGATACAGGGCATTGTGAAATTGCTGTCAGAGGGCTCTTTTCAACAGAAGAGCATGGCTCGTGATTTTCCTGCAAGTCTACAATACAACTGGGACTTGAGGAAGGCAGATACTAGGCAAGGCAAAAGCATACTTGGCACAGCTTGTACCCCCAAATTTATGTAAAGGTGAAAGGTTGACTGCCAGGGGTTCAAATACGGGCATATAAGAATATAAGCCCTGCTGATGTGCAGGCGTATGGTGAGTGTACAGTGCCTGCGGACAGCTGCTTTAGAGCAGATAGCAGTAACTAGAGGATCAGAGGGAGGATGAAGGTTTTCTGTTTCCAGGTTCTTCTCCAGGCTGGTGATACGCCTCAGTATTTGAATGTAAGGATCACACCATGTCACTGCAGCTTAGAGACTCTGACAAAGCTTTTGCTGCTTAGCCCATTCACAAACAGAAGATGACTCATTTGACTTCCCACCAGCAATTTTCCACGCTTCTGAAGTCTCCTGTCTAAGATAAGCTATGGAGATGTGTTCTTAGCAGAGTGATGACAGTTGCTACAGCATGTCTCAGAAAAGGGCAAAACACCATGGGAAGGGAGAAAAACACCTTTGAATCAGTACCAGAACTGGAATATAAGTGGAATGACTCAAGGAAGCCGGTCCTTCTCTCTTCATCAATGTGATTACTGCCAAGCAACTGGAATGATCCCTATTTAAGGAAACTCTTCAGCACCTTGCTATAGGACATGACACATAACTATCAAAGAAGTGTGGCTTCTGAGCACCAGGGAAGATAACCCCTTTTGTTCCCCAATAATACCAGTGGTGGAATAGCAATAAAGTCAGTGGGTCTTCTGGGCCCTTTTGATAAGATATGAAGTTGAGTTTGATAAGAAATGAATTGAGAGGCACTGAATTGATTCACCTTAAAAATTGGTGATGTTGGACCTTTACCTGAGGACAGCAGTGACAGAAGGTTTTATTCTTTTATCATGTCTTTCCTCCTTCTTCTTGAAACAGGAATGATTTCTTTCTGATTTGCATGTGTAATTTATCTTAAGCACCAGAAAAGGTCAAAACCCTCTGTAGTTCGTAGTTTCCCAGCCTGGAGTTATTTATCTGTCCTGCAGCTGTTCTAAAACTACCCTACTATTTTTGTTTTTTTAAAGGAAAAAGCAGGCAGAAGGGTGAGTCTGTGTTACTAGGACCTGTCTGGATCTCTGTCTGGAGCACGATCAGAGAATCTGCAGCAGCCCCTAGGACAAACCTGGCTCAGAAACACCTGAGTGATCTGGTACGAATTCCCCTAGAGTCCCTGAAAGCACAATTTGGCTGCATGACTGAGGGGTGGTGAAGCACAGTAAAACATCCCTATTTGCTTCCTAAATTATCACTACTTTCTTTTATACCCAGAGAAAGCTATTAAAAAAGACTAGAACCAACTCTGAAGTTAATGCACATGGTTCACATCAACATGTGATCGTTCTTCAGAAGGCTCTTTAAGGTCATTTGGATTTGAGGGATTAAAAACCCTTGAGGAAAACAGATTGGTATCTCATTATCCAGCTTCCTTTTGTACCCATTGATCCTTTTCACCCCTTTATTCCTTTAAATATTAAAGGAATGGTTTTCTTACTGCTCAGAATTTCTTGATCCAAAGGTTTGGCTCCAGGGCACAGAGCTCAGAGACACCATCTTGATAAATGGCTAAAATTTGAACGAATTATTAGCGCTAGACTAGGATTTTTGGAGTAAACCAAGTCATCAAAAGCAGAGCCTTTTAGAGGGATCTGACAGTTTCATTAAAACTTTTGCTAGGACATTTTGTGGGTTTGAACAGAACTTTTAGCTGGTGAGACATACTCATCTGCAAGTAACTGAGAGCTTCCTGGCTGGAGAGAAGCTTGCTGAGGTGTGGGACAGCAAGTTAGACTAAAGATTTATTCACTTTTTCTCCTATATTTCAGCAAAAATTCTCCTGAATATCAGCCACAAGATGTTCTGGAGCAGGGAATCCCTTAACCTCTCCTGTGGGAACTGTCCTACTTGAATTATTTACATAAACAGGGAGATAACACATTTCAGCGGGAGAAGAGGCAGGCCTAAATCAGAATTTGTGTGCTTGTGGTTTTAGAAGCTTATTTTGAAGTTGTAAAATTGGCAGAAGTTTCCAGAGAGAAAAAAATATTTTGGGGAACTGGGGGTCTTGTTCTTGGGCTGAAGGGACCTTGGATAATCGACCTGGAGGTTCATGAACTGAGCTTGGCCCATTCTTTGTTGACAGAGGAGGGGAAGAGCATCTCCTAAGCATCTGAGGTGGCTTAGGTCAGCCTTGAAAAATTCTTTGGCATCCTAGATGAAGCTGGTTCCTACAGGGCAGGGATTATGGACCCTGTCACAATCAAACGCTTTGCAGTCAGAGTCTTAGAGCTGCAGCACTGCAATGCTCAACCTGGGAGGTAAATAGCTCCCACTCTCCCAAAGTCAGTAGGAATCTCTCAAATCAGCCTAAAAGGATGCGCTCCAATAAGAAATACCTTAAAGATTAACAGGTGGAGTCTGCACAGTGCATCCTGCAACCCGATGGTTACAGAGGACTGAAAAAGGCATCTAGCACACCCACTACTGATGCTGACACCACAGTGATATTATTAAACCTGCATACCAGCTTGGATGGAAACGCTTGGTGAAGCCACACAATCTGAATCTCCTTGGGAGGCAGGGGATGATCTCGGTGCAATCATGCTTGCTTGGCCTAGATCACATCTAGGCTGGATGCTAGGGCTTCTTTCCCCTTTTCTTTGTATTATTGGTAAAGATCTGTTTTGTAGGAGAGAGAGGCTTTGTCATTGTGTATGAGTGCGATAGCAAGAAATACACATCTCTCATAACTGAAGCACAGCATAAGATATCTCTGTGGTTTGCTTTAGAGCTATGTCTGATGTATACTTCCCTGATGGTTTGGCTGTCTTCGTTGTCCTTTGTCAATGTGATTGGAGCTTTGGTAGAACAGAGGGATCTTACTTTACTGGTAGAGGGTGTGGAGCTGTGCTGAAGTGACAGGAGATAGTAGCCAGTGCATAGTCTTTTCTCTCTGGCTATTCACCCATCCTTTTTCAGCTAAGGCAAAGCTGACAGCACGTAACAAACTTCCATGAGAATCCTGCTTTCCTTAGAGGAGCTTGACTTCCAGCAAATGCTCTGAAAAAAGGCAGGTTTGCTGAATCAAGGACCAAATGAGGGCATTTTTTTAATCATCAGTGAATAATTCAAGACAAAAGCTTTTCAGGTCCATCCCCAGGCACACCTGAGTTCTCATCATAATGTTATTAAAAACTGGGAGGCTCTCCTTAGCCTGAAAGCTATCAGAGAGAAAGGATTAAACACCAGAGAAGGGAGCTTCAGGTGGCATTTGAGTCACAGTTAAATGCAGCAGAAGCTTTTATAAACCAGCCTTCAGCAGATCCTAAGTAGACGAGTAATACCCGTGTTTTCCTTAGTCAACAATTGCTTTTCAGTTACCTCTGTTGCAGAGGAGGAGATAGGTGTTTTGTTGCATAAAAGCCTACGTGCAATTCTGTTAATGGCAGGGGACACAACCGCTCCCAACAGGCAGAAAGGAGAGAAGGAAATGAACAAACAAACAAACAAAAAAACAACCACAGGGCATGAAAGAACATTAGGAAAGCTTTATTTCCCGATGCCTCACTGAAGCTGATGGAAAGACTTACTTCATTGCAGCAGCCTTTGAATGTTGTTAGCTCTATGGGGAACAGGCTGTGTTTGTTTTCTGGTTTTTAACTGCCACATACGTTTAGCAGAAGCTTATTAATAAAGATGTCCTGCACCCATAAATTATCCTCGTGGTTTCAGATGGATGTCATTTTTTCTTGTTTCTGCCTGTAAGTATGCACAATTTTGACTGCGTGCGGTTAATAAATTGCTATATGCATTCCAGATGGGGCTTCTCTGCTGTGGCAAAATGAGATTTCTAGGTGTAGTTTCTGTATTAGTTAAAATCTATGAAGTATTTGTGAAATCCTTGGAATAAAGGCTGCTATAAAAATATAAACATCTTTTTCCGTCATTAACCTTTCTAGACTTGCTATCCTGAATGAGTCTTATAGCCCAACAAAAAAGATTAGTGGAGTAACTCCTACATGGATCTTTCAGCCCTCTCAGTCCATCCTATTTTCCCTGTCTATCTACGTGTGCAGGGGTATAGTATGAGGTGGCAAGTAATTTGAAATAGAAATCATAGACGCATGCACCCCGGGGCAAGTTTTAGCACATTTCAGTTTTTTGAAAATGGTCTGATTTTGCTGTATGTGCCTCTGCAGTTATTTCAGGTTTTCCCTTTAAAGTGATCCATCTAGCAAAAAGGATTAAATGTGGAGATATTTTAAGAGTGAATTTGAAAAAAAATAAAAATTAAAATCTCCAGCTCTTTGGGGCTGGTGTAAATGTGGGTGTTTTGCACCATCTATTTTATTTTATCTGCTTTTTGCATCCCTCTTCCCAAACCAAAAGCTCTGTGTCCTTATCTGTTACAAATAAGCATAATACCTCGCAGCTAAGTTAGTTCATGATATCTGGGGAATTCATCTCTAGTCACACCATCATGGAGCCTTTGATCCTTTGTGTGTGCAAATGCCTGAGAACAGATGCCTTCTTTCCACGAATAAAGATAATACAGAAAAACCTTGTCCTTTTTACCAGCTGCCTGTTGATAAATGAAAAGTGTCAGGAGCGTAAATGAACTCTAAGTGTGTTGATAGGCTTTTGAGACTGGAACCTTTTGCTTAGGAGTCCTGCCAACACTGCCAGATAGAAGGTCTTTCCCTCTTCCTATGAGCTCGTATGTTCTCTCTGCTCGTTATATCTCCATCCACAGTAACCTGCTGTTCACTTATGTTAGGAAACAAGCTTGAGACTGAAACACAGGATTTTCTTGGTTAGCTGTTCAGGAAAAAATAGATGCTCTTGATGTCCATCCCTCTCTGCATGTGGGTTGCCCTGGTCACATTCAGCATGTCCATAACACGTGAAAGGACAACCCTATTAGGCAACAGCTGTTCTCAGCCACTGGTGCTCAAAACAGCATCTGCTAGGAGAAGGCAGTTCCTCTTCACGCTGCCATGATAATATGAATGAATTGCAGTTGCTCATTCATTTGGTGGGAGAGTCATTATATTAAATGTTGCTAACAAGACCAGACCTAATTATACTTAGTATTCCCCAAATGGTCATCTGTTATGAGGCCACTTGCTGCCTACCTTGTCACCCTGCAGCTGCTGGCTGTACGTATAAGTGTTGGTTACAAGGAACTTCATGCTCAAAGAGGGTATTGCCATGCTCCAGTGTTGGTACGTAACTAATCAGTGATGCTACTCAGAATTCAGCTCTGAATGTGGTTCATTAAGATGTCACATTTGCAGCCACCGTGCCTCTCCACTGGTGGCTTGGCCAGTGAAGCTGAAACAGTGCTACGAGTGCTGAGGTGCTGTAAGTCAGCTGTCTCGTTTGACCCAGAGCTATCTACTCCTTCGTCTCTGTTCTTGGCATCTCTCTGCATGCAGACTCCTGCATAGAGGCAACTCTGTCCTTCCACCACAGGGCCACAGGGGTGACTGACATGTTCTGACTAGCATCATAAGGAGAGCAAGACCGTGGGTATTAGTCCCTCCTTTCAACGCTTTCCCTTTTCCTCACTCCTGGCTAGTCTCAGGCAGGCAGTGCAGATGCTGCTTTTGCAAAGCACGGGAGAAACGCCCGCAGTCCCGGAGAGGACCCATAGGAGTGGCAGTGCCCTGCCTGCTTTGGAACGAAAAGGGATTGCCTAGGAGAGTGGGGGCATTTTAAATAGTTGCTTAAATGCATTTAAAAGGTTTTTTCTGTCCTCCCTTTGACTCGGGATGCTACCTCCCAGAATGTAAGCCTCATTACTGAGCTCATTCAGCCTCATCTAGTTTCTCAGCTGTACCCTTTCCTCTGTAAGACGCAGGCCACTCCTGGCTTTGGTGAGTGTGTGCTGCATGCAGCCTCACAGCCCGGTGCCACCTCATCTATTCTGTTGATCCCCACAGGCTGGTTATATTCCCTAGAGTAGAAATTGTAGTTTTTACACAGTAACTATACAAAAAACCTATTTCAAGCAATTGATCCTACCATGCCAGCTCCGCCAAGGTACGACTCTGTTTTCAGGTGCGTTGCGAAGGCTGCATGTCCACTCTCTTTCAGGAATGTTATTTTCAGTGTATACATCACGTGCATTGGCTGATCAGGAGTGCAGAGCTAGAGGAATGTTCCTCTCCGACGCTCTCAGACTCCGTTACCTCTGCCAGCACTGGGCAGTTTAGTTTTTGCAAGGTGGTAAAAAAGATGTCCCTGTGCACTGGGTTAACGGTTTATTCCAGATGCGTCCAAGTACTAATTTCATCAGGTCGCCATGCTTCTCTTTCTACATATGTTTTTTGGCTGCCCTAGCAGACCCTGCAAGCTTTGACTGGGTAGATGTGCTGGTGTGTATCTAACGGCCTTACTCTGAAATTCTGATAAGCTTCATCTATGCTATATTGTCTAGGCCTCATAGGAGCCAACTCATGCAAAGGCTGAAAATATTCCCCTTGGGCTCTAAAGGCTTTGCTCTAAAAGTGCTATGGGGTGTGTGTTAGACTCCTCAGGCACCAGTAAAAGCCCTTTGCATTCTCGAGGACGCACCATGGAGGATACTGTACAGTATCTTAAGTGGATACCTTCCCCATGTGGACGCCACCTCATTTTTAGCGAGGCTGCTAAGTGGAAGTGGCAGTGGGTGGTTCAGCAGATGTTCAGTGCTGAACGCTCCAAGCCTCAGTTTGAAGACAAGAATTGAAGTAATTAGCATGTATTGTTTGAGGAACATAACGTTGCCTCTGCTTATCTTGATTTTCATGGATCGGAGCACTACATGCTGCCTTTGGGAGGGCTCACTTAAAAAAAAAATTCCTAAGCGCCCTGAGTTATACTTCTGTGCATGGCCTGAATTGCCCCAATTGCATCATCCAGCACAGCACAGTACCTATTGCATTTCAGAGCTTTCTCTTAGGATCTACAACTAATCACCCCTTCACCTTATTTTGAAAGGGGCTCAGCCTTTTAGACTATAACATCACATGTCC
The DNA here is from genome assembly GCA_017639485.1 of Pluvialis apricaria. Lineage (NCBI taxonomy): Eukaryota > Metazoa > Chordata > Aves > Charadriiformes > Charadriidae > Pluvialis > Pluvialis apricaria. The sequence goes on along the minus strand of CM030012.1, from coordinate 40,284,726 downwards.
ATAGACCCAAAGCCCTCCCAAAAATGCAGCAGATCATTGACAGTGTTGTCCTCTAGAAGGCAGGAGACTCAGCTTTTTCCGTTGCTAGATGGTATTTAAACCCATGTTTCCTAGCTGCTAGGCTGCTCCCCTGCCCAAAGTAAAGCTTTGCAGGAAGCCTTAAGGCCTTGCTGAGCAACGAAGCCTCGTTCTTAGGGCACTTGGGGGAGCGAAGAGTGATGGGGTGCAGTCCTTACTCCCAGGGCAGTTTGTACATTTTAACCAGTGACTGTTTAGTGCGAAACGACATGGCTTAAGATGCTCAGAGGATCTTTTTGTATCCTGAATTAATTTTTTCTTGATGAGTTGAAATCCTGGTGTGCATTTGACAGCTGCCCAGATATAGTACCCAAAACTGTCAGATCCCATTTCTCCCTCGCATTTGGCTTCAGCCACGGATGTCTGAGCTGCTGTTTCCACTGTACTCTGCAGATGCCAGCTGGGTCATTCGTAATTCTGACACAGAGTCCCCAGAAGAAGCTGCAGCTATGGGAGACTTGGCTCTCTATCATGAGGTGCCGCTCAGTGGAAGCTGCAAGTACATGCAGCCTCCGCCGGAGTTTCTGCTGAAACGGGGACAGGTCTCTTGGTGGGCAACCGCAAGCTGCTCTTGCTATCCGAAATGCTGAATTTCAGGCTATGGCAGGGGCTGGCTGGCTGGCTGGCTCTGTGGGGTGGGAATAACTCACACCTTCAGGGACCTGACAGTGACAGAAAGATGAGGAAGAGCTATGCTCGGCAATTATAACTGGACACTACTCACAGGAGGTTTGCAAAGCTTAGGGAAGACCTACATGGGCTGAAATGTTCCAGGCTTTGCTGCTAGTAGTCCAGCCTCTCATGTAGTCCGCAGGGTTTCCCATCCCAAACACTTTTCTACCTCAGAGAAGCTATAACTAAACCCTGAGCTACCTTTCAGACATATCTTACATAGGCTTAGCCCTTCCCTGACTGTTCATTTCTTTAAAGTTCCTTCTCCAGTCAGCTTAAGACGCTCAGCTGCTTTCTTGTCATTGTCAAGCTCAGACTCTACTACAGGTTTGTTAAGTTCATGAAGGGATGGTAGCAGGACAATCCTATATGATGGTCAGGACCAGTGATTTCTAACTCGTAACAGCGCATCTGCTAAGTCTGACAGGACAAGTACGTGAGCCATCACAGAGAAATTTCCCCCTTTCAAAACAGAAAACTCAAAAAACCCAAAACTAAAATCCTAAACTCTACAAACCTCTAAAAAAAGAGTTCTGCTGGTGGAAACAATGGACAGTAACAAGCTTCTGTGAGTTTGTTGTTCCAGTGTGAGGTTTGCAGTTGAGAATTGTCCTGAAGAGCTGCAGTAGGTAGATTTTTCTGTGTCTTCATATGCAATTGGAAAACACCCACTTCACCCACTTCATCTTGCTTGTGCTGTTTCATTTAAACTCAGTTGGCTTAATCCCACTGCAGTCAGGTTTATTTGATGTTTCTCCATTAGCTAAGTACTGCTGGATGCTCCAGCACAATATGCTTTATGGCAAGGAGTGAAAAACACAGGAGCAGGCTGTAGAGTCAGTGGCATTCGCTGCCATTGCCCTTTTGCTCCTGTTGAGCACTGTGTTTTGCTGTGGAATAGTAACAAGGCTTCACTGACAAGTGGCGAGGACAAGCATGACTGAGGAAAGGTAAACCACTTTGATTTCATCATTACCCTTAAGCTCCACAAACTGCCCTTTCGTGATTGATGGCCAGATGCCCACACATCTCCATTCTTGTTCTGGCTCTTCCTTGCCTCGCTGATTCATTCTGGGTGAAGAAGCTCCCATAAACAAAAGGCAAACATCTCAGCATTGCTTCCGCATTGGGAAGTGCTATTTCAGTTGCTAGGGGATCTGCTTAGAAAAGAAAGCCAACTCTTAAAAAGAGCATTTCCATTTCAGGCAGTCTTACCTTGCACTGTTCTGTTGTTTCAGCTAATTTTCTGAAGAATCATACCCTGGTTTTGTTTCCTATTAATATCTGGGAGGAAGTCTTTATTAAAACTTATGACTGCTTGAGAACTAAACTCACATGCACACGTACATCACGAGGAGCCTAAACTGAGTCACTTTCTACACTGGCAATATAAACTGAGCCACTTTCTACACCGGAACTTGCCTAAGTTCCTGGAGGGGAAGAAAGAGAAATGCTACAAAATCCAGAGGCAACTGTGCTGCATTTTTTAGCTTTGGCTCAGGTTCAATGTTCGAGTAGAACATATTGAATACAATTTTAAAAATTCAGTAGTATTCTTGTGGAAATGATCAGGTATGTCTGGTGAGAAAACCAAATGGATCAGCAAATTTTCTATGAAGGAGTCTTAAACACAGGTGGAGAGGTCATATGCTTACAGGCTCAGGCAATAGCTCTAGCAATGGAAAACAGGGATCTGGATGGAGATAAAGAATTGCTAATAAAGTAATTGTCCCCAGATTAAGAATTTCAAAAATACAGAATTATATAGCTGTGTCTGAGGTTAAGTAGAATGCAGCACTGGTAAGAACTGAAATAAAAGTCCTTGGGGTGTATTAGGTAAAGAACAGTCTCTGCTTGCAAGTAATTTTAGCAGCTAAATGGCTCTGCTCATTCTCTGATACCTAATGATAATGTCTTCAATTTCACACACTGATTTTTAAACAACGCATGTCAAAATAAAGTGAGTTCCGTAGGCAAATTAGCATGGTCACAGGTTTGCCGCCTTCTCCACACCTCATTGGAAACTCCACGCTGTTGGAGCAAGCGAATTCCCTTATCCTCAAGGTGACTGTTGGAGTGGGGCTTAGATCATTCTGCCCAGGCCATACGCATGAAGGACCAGCTGGTCATCAGCTGTAACAGCTATAATGCGGCACAGCCCATCCTCTAGCAACTGCTCCAGTCGTGCTCCCTGAAAATCTCTTGAAACCTATGAGCACTGCATTTCCATTGTCAATAACAGACATCTCACCAAATAATCTCCTTAGTGGATTACAGACGAACACCCTCTTAGTTTTTTTGAAGTAATTAGTATTAAATTAATTGCAGTTTTAGACGGGAAGAGGGTGGGAGGAAGAGTGAAGGAATTTAGTATTGGCAGGAGGCGCCTTATGGACAACCCTGGAACGACTAATCCATGCAAACTGTGGGACAAGGTCTGCGGGGTGGGGTTTCCATGGGAGACAGTGCTGGGAGAGAAGGAGAATTCAGGTATTACAACTACTGTATCTGCCACAGACGTCAGGCTCTAGTGTACTGGTGCAGGGCCACACAGGCAGTATATTTACAGGCTCTTGAGGCACCCGGGATGATCAGTACCACATGCCTCTTCTGTGCCTGGTAAGGGAAATGGTAAAATGTAAAGGGAAACTTTCCTTATGTGGCCTAAGCCAGATACAGCTACTAAAATCTGGCACCTGTATGTATGTGTGGTCAAATGCTACAGAAGAAAGGAGCTGCCGTATGCAGCAAGTTGTTTTATTGCACTGAGTATGAGATGACCTTGGAAAACAACATCTGTGCTAGCAGAGTGTAACCCAAATCAGTGCCAGAAGCCTCTACAATGAAACACAGGCCTAGTGAGAAGCTAGTATTTTTCTGTTTGTTGCTTTCTTTCTCACATTTAGGAAATACCACACCAGGAGAAATTAAAGGGTGATGTGCTAGGATAGGAAAAGGACCCTGAGATACTGTAACTTGACTGACCTGGTGTGTCAGCCTGAGGAAGAAAAGTAAGCAAGAACATCTTCTCAGGCATCGCCATCCACCTAGTCAGGGTCAGCTTCTGCACCCCCCAATCTCTGGCCAGCAACAGCTTAAATATTTTTTCAAAATTTTTGAGCTACTTGGAAAATTAGTGTCATTGTCTTGGTTGAGAAGCACCAGCAGGTCTGTCCTTTTACCCATGGACTGCCTGGAAAGCAGAGTAGCCAAAGCCCTTGAGGGCCATGAACTGTTTTCCCCGGTCTCTGCTATGATGCTGACAAGGGCTATGGCTGGCAGGGCTCTCTGTGTGTCTCGAGCAGTTGTGTAGCATTTATAGCTGTTTCTGACTGCAGAAGATGCTCCCTACATTTCAAACCGCCCTCTTCTGAGCAACAGGGAATTCACCCTGCTGAGGCGGTGCTGCGGATGGAGATGATATTGCCACCATGCACATGTTTTGGTACTATTAACCATGCTCCTTTTCGGTTTGCTCCACAGATACTATGTGGGAAAGAGATCCCCCGCTGGGTGAACCGCCTGGCCTACTTCAGCTCGTGCATCCCCTTCCTCCAGAGCTGCCTCCCCAAGGAGTGGCTGACCCCAGCAGCCCTGCAGAGCCACATCAGCCTTGGCCTCCACAAGGAGGAGCAGGGGGACACAACGGATGAGGAGTCCCCCTCCACCTCCGCAGCCCCCTCAGCCTCAGGCACATCGCGAACCTGTAGACATACCCGGGTCTAAACTGTGCCCAGCATACCCTCAAATAACATCTCCCTCTCTTGTGTACTATTTGTTTCTCACACCCTTTCGCACACCGTGGTTTCTCTCTTCTCTTCTTCAACGGACAACACAGGGGAGGGAAGACCCTTTCTACTAAGGAGGTGAAGCTTCAGTCCCTTTTCCAAGGGCTGCCACTACAGTTGCTCAGCAAAATAACTGTGAATCCCAACGCTGAACTGAGGAGTGTGGCGACTAAACTGGATTCTCCTCCCAGGCCCCCCACGCTCCTCGATCCATGAAGAACTGCTGGCTCTCTTGGGCATGAGAGCATGCGTACAGGCAGGGGGGCACCATACTGTGATGTTCCTTCTCTGGAACTGTTTTATCTTTTTATCTCTTCCCCCACCCATGTGAGCCCAGCAGCCTCCTCTCTATTTTGGCTGGGTTTGCCATTCCCCTATGACAAATCTCCTGCCCACATCTAGTGAAGGAAGCAGAGCCAGAACTCAACCTTCTCATCTCTTAGACCAGCAACAAGCTCCACTCAGCCCCATCCCTTTTGTAATTATCAGGTTTCTAACTCATGTGAAGGACAAATGAAAGGTGCTGTTGTTCTACCACCACCGGTTTTCAGTACTCAAATTTAAGAGCTCAAGTGACTGTCCTGCTCTTGAAAATAATAACAAAGAACCTAGAAAATGAATGTGTTACCATGGCTTTTCTTTGGGGTCAAAAAGAGGATGGGGCTAGTGCTTAGAGGCAGCTACCAAGTAGGTGCAGAGATGACTGTTGACCATATTGGTGCTTTTTGGCACAGACCCCTTTCAGTTTCCCTAACTGTAGGCAGCATTCCTGGTTTCCTTTTTTCCCTGGATTCACTGGGGAATCTCTCTCCTAGCTGACATTTGCTGGCTGTCTTTGGGGGAATGGCCCTCCTGAGCACAAGGAGGAAGAGAGTGAATCTGTTGGGAAGGTCAATATTTCCTTCAGCTTTTCCTCCTGCATTCGTAGCCCTAAAACGTGGCTCCAGAGCCACCTTTCCCCAGCCTATTTTCGAGCCAATCCAAGAGGGTAAAAATAAGTGGTGAACCCAAAGAATGTCAACCTGTTTCCTTCTCCTCCCTTTTTGGAGGTGGAGGGGGAAACTTAGGGCCACATCTGGAAAGCATGGATGACCCTTCCAATGCATGGGCCACCACGGTGCCTTCCATTGTGTGCACTATTTCAGTGGCATGAAAGATGGGCACAGCTGGCTCACTGGCCTCTCCAGGCTGGCTCTTGACAAGAATCTGGTCCTTGGATGTATTTACGCTCATTCTGACAGCTGATGAGAAAGCAGAGGAGGAAGAAAGGACAAGTACACCAACTCTTCCACTCAATTACCTCACTAGGAGTTCTAGTCAGAAGATGTAGGAGAGAATCAAAGGGTAAATCCAGGCCCCCTCTCTCCCTTGCAATTCCTCTTGGCTACACAAAGGAGGATGAAAAAGGAACAGGCACAGTGTTGAGAGGGGATTGCCATTTTAGAAATGCTGTTCTCAACAGCTGCTACAAAGTCAGGACTTCCACCCTCCACCCAGAAAGAACTACAAGCCCTTAAGATGGGTGGTAGTTTCCTTTTATTGGTCGCAATAGCATGCTAAGTCCAACCAGCTGTTTCTTTAGCTCAGGTATACAGAAGTGTGTGCTTTCAGGGCTGAAGGTCTTGGCTATGATATATATCATGTCTGCACAGATAGCGCTTAATGGTTTGTTACATGTGCACGCTCTTAGAGAAGCAGGAGGCTTTGGAAAGATCTATTGGATGGAAATAGAACTCACAGGATGGCCTCACTCCACCGCCTCCTGAGGTGATGCATGTTTGGGCAACAAAACCTTTACAACATGCCTCTCATTTTCATCCTCTGAACAAATTGCTGCAAGTTCTGTACTGAACTGAAGTCATGTTCCTTATTAACCTTGGCTACTTTCAGCCAATACTGCATTGTGGGCAATTCTGCAGTTCCTGGTATCCAGTTCAGCACCAATCTTGATTACCCTGGCTTGTCCAGGCATGTTTAATAAGATTTCCATCCTGTTCCCCATCCTGCTGCCCAAAAACCTCATTACACAATGTACTGTTGCACTCTCTATTCCCCTGCAGTCATGGTCACTGCAGCCTAAACCAGCAGTGCAAGCTCCATTTGTCTGAAGTTCCCAGTGTGCCTGCCAATAGCCAGCAGCACATTATGTGCAGTGAATTTTAAAATCTCTTTTTAGGTCCTTCTCTGGAGGAAAGTGAGAAGAGGCTTTCCCAGAGCTTTTGTCTAGGCCAGGGAAACCGCAGTGAGAAACACCTGGTTCCTGATGTGACAAAGGCCAGCCAGCCATCACCCTCGTGTTTCTGCTCTGCACCTGAGCTCCAGATAAAGCACCACATATACATCTAGGAGAGAACTAGGGCTCCAGAGGCACATTTCACACAGAAAACCCTCTCACAGTATTTCACAAAGTAAAAAATGCTTAACTGGCTCTACGGTAACCCGGACAAGAAAGCTACATTCAGCCTCCTTGGGGACATGAATATGTGCTTTGAAGTATTGGGAACAACACTTGGGGTGAGCTGTCAGTATCATAAAAACCAGATGTTTATCTACTTTTATGTTTGTCTGTCTGTTTATGGCAGCAGGGGTCACATCAAGGAGGCATCAAACCTCTGTTGTAAATCAAAACCAGAATATATTCCAAACTTCAAAAGCGTTTCTCCCCACCCCTCTCTGTTCAAGGTGACCTACCAACAATGATAAGAACAAAGGGACACTGTGGAAATAAAATATATATTGATGATAGCTTTACTTCTGTAATTTAACAGCATTTTAGATTATTAAACATGAAGACATTTTAAAAGTCTAATTTACTGTTCATCTCCGATACAGCATGTTTGTTTTAGACACTTTTCTTACCATTCCAATTATTACACAATTATTGTTGTTATTGTAGAATTGTATCATATTTGTATTTAGTTACACATTTGCTTTCTCTTGTTGTTTTAGAGCATAACACCATGGGAAAATGTTAGATACCAACAGTTATCAATGAAAACAAAAGAGCAGCTTATGAATCTTAACAAGAGCACCCCAGGGCTCTGGCACAAACTCTTAACCCTTCTTCTTACTGCCAGGACTTTTGGTGCCCTTTTAAAAGTTGGAATGAGATGGCACCAACTTTGCACATGGGCATCAGCAACTGTGGGTTCTGTCTCTAGCAGAGAGCTAATAGTACTCAGGTGGGACAGGAAGACTGAAGGTGAGGTTAGTCTAGTGCTGGAGTATTAGAGTTACAATACAAACTGCTTCCAGGGAGTTAGGGTGAGAAGAAAGAGGTTAAATAATAACCTCTCTGCAGCACGTCGGTATCTGTAACAGCAACTCTCTTAATTTCAGGAGATTATTCTTACTGACTTTTTTTTGTCAGTTGGCTTCCTCTTCCAGAGTCTATGATATGAGGCCTATATCTCTCAAACTCTTATGAAGTTTTAAAATGGACAGTTGTGCTTTCAGAGGCCCTATACTCTGTGATGAATTCATCCCAGTCTCAGCACAGCGCAGGGATGGACATAGACCTGTTCTCTTTCTCTCACCACTCCCAGCTGAGAGTTCATATTTCTGGAATTCAGACCCATGTTGCCTTCGTGTTATTGAGGTACTGAAGAAGCAGTCATTTCCTGGTATGTTTTTTTTTTTATTCTTCAGTTCTGTTTATTTGTCTCTAGGCTGGAGAGGCTCTCGGAACTTAGCGACCACTGGATTGCAATAACATTAGCTTATCTTCTTACGTGTTTGATTTTCTTCTCATTTTAGTTGTACATATGTGATGGCTTATTGACGTATTCAGAAAACTTAAGTAGAGTACCTCCACCAATTCCTTGATGTGATTAATGGAGAAGACCAAAGGAAGTAATCATCAGTGTTTCATTTTTCAAATGGTTTTAAATTACCCCTTGAGTTGAGGCAGCAGGTGCCCTGTTCCACTTTGCCCCTGCTGTGCTTGCCATCAGGCAATGATTTGCGTTGTGGAAAGGCTGCGCGGTGACTCAGGAAGTATTTGAAAGAGGAACTTCCATCATGCCAGCTCCACTTTACTATTGCCACAAGCTACCAGAACACGGCAAAGCCTTTGGCTGCAGTAATATGTGAAAACATCACAACCCGTGCCTCGAGAATACATGCTTTTATCTCCAACACGTCAGCACTCCACCATTGTGCATGTAGCTGTAGCTGAGAGGTGTTTGAGTGGATGGCAGGGCACATTTAATTACTACCAGCAACGAATTACTAATGGCTCTAAATTTCAGAGTTATTTGTCTGTTAGTGCTGTTGTAGCCAGCTTTGTTTTGAAAAGGCTGTAAAAGTTTCTGGGTGTCCAATGTGATTGGGATAAGGGATAACAAGTTGGGAAAACAGACAGTATGATCATGGCAATCTTCTTTCCTTAGGAAACCAGGCTACAGAATGAAAGACATGGCTAGCGGCCAGATCTTGACAACTGCTTTAATCAATGAGCTTTGATGGAAAGTTCAAAATTACACAAGGTGGTCCTCAGTAAAGATGTGTGTTTGTCTACAAAAGCTAATGGGGACTGCATGTGTGGCTTAACAACTTTGAGCTGGCTTGTCTCTTGTTACAAGTAAAAGATTCAGCTGGCTAAGTTCTGGTCATCCCCTGGGTGAATTAGTATTCACACAGCCTTCAACTCTCACTGGAAACGGTAAAGGCTGCATATATTTCTCTCCAGCAGTGCCCCCCATGCTTACTGATCCTAAATGGCAACGTTTCCTGCTATTCCAGCCCTGTTCTCCCTCCCACCATGCCAAGGTATCCCAGGTGTAAGCTGCAGAAGCAATTAGTCTCTCCATGCCACTTGCTTTCCTGAAATGTCCCTGACCTCAGTTCTGCAGGCCGGCTTTTCTGATGTGTGTAGGGAGGTGAAATCCCCAGCTCTGTTGAGATTCTGTGAACTAGTCAGTCATTTGAACCAGTCATCATTTGATTGTGATTTTGCAGAGTGGCAGATTTTTGCCTTTGAGGACTGCTTTAACTATGCCAAGTCCTTTTACCAAATACCCCACAGAAGCACAAAAGGAAGTTCAGAACACAGAAAAATGTCAGGAATCCGAGTCAAGTCCTCTCACTTGAAATTCTTTGTAAATGTTTAACACAAAACAGACAGGTATGCTCAGAGGCTGGTAACCCTACATATGTGAAATACATCTCTCTTGCTGCAAGTTCTTACAAAGCAGGTATATGCAGTGCTAAATCTTCTCTAGGCTCCAGACTGCAGTATCTAGAGCTCCTCAAGCAAGAAAAGGCAATCCTTGCCTTTGCTGACAGGTGGAAGAGCACTTTCTTCACTGCTGGGAATGCTGTGGCAGCTATGGATGCTTGCATGGATTTTTCTTCATTATGCACAGCATGAGCCTTCGTTTCTTCCCAAAGTATTTGCAGCAGGCTTTTCCTCCGTCTGCTGGAATGGACTTGTCTGGGGAAACATGTTCTTTCTTTTGCCTTTGAGGTTCTTGAAGAGAACTTCTCCTGAGGGGCTTCCTGTGGCAAACCACCCAGCCACATGGTAGCACTAAGCTCATCATCAGCCTTAGGGTTATCTTGAGAGTCTTCTCTGTAGTCTTTTGTTGTTTTCTCATTCTGTGACACAGTGACCTTACTGAAGGTGAACTCCTCTTCCCCATATACATCCAAATGTAATTTTATCTTAATAGGATAATTCAGGGTTACTGCAGTTTTGTGGATGGTGCTTTCATCTCCCCATTATGGACTATGCTGTAGTGACTAACTTTGGATTTTCAGTCCTGGCATACTGTTGTGGTTTAGGCTGAACTGCCACTCATGGATTTAATTACCTGAATATAATAGCACAGTATACTCATACAATGTTCTGTGAATGGGCATTACCAAATGTAATCAACACTAAGAATGAGGGCGTAATGTGTAGCAGCCCTAATCCGAAAATGAGAATGCCACTGTGCTAGGTGTGGTACAAACACCTAACAAAAATAGCACGGTTGTACAAAAAAGGTTCCAGAAGAAGGTGATTCTGCCCCTCTACTCCGCTCTGGTGAGACCCCACCTGGAGTACCGTGTCCAGCTCTGGAGCCCCCAACATAAGAAGGACATTGACCTGCGGGAGCGGGTCCAGAGGAGGGCCACAAAGACGATCAGGGGGCTGGAGCACCTCTGCTACGAAGATAGGCTGAGAGAGCTGAGGTTGTTAAGCCTGGACAACAGATGGCTCCGGGGAGATCTTATTGCGGCCTTCCAGCACCTAAAGGGGGCCTACAGGAGAGCTGGGGAGGGACTCCTTATCAGGGAGTGTAGTGACGAGGGGTAACAGTTGTAAACTGAAAGAGGGTAGATTTAGATTAGGTATTAGGAAGAAATTCTTTACTCTGACAGTGGTGAGGCACTGGAACAGGTTGCCCAGAGAAGTTGTGGAGGCCCCATCCCTGGAGGTGTTCAAGGCCAGGCTGGATGGGGCTTTGAGCAACCTGGTCTGGTGGGAGGTGTCCCTGCCCATGGCAGGGGGGTTGGAACTAGGTGATCTTTAAGGTCCCTTCCAACCCAAGGCATTTTACAATTCTGTGATTCTATGAATAATGGGTGGGGAGATTTCATTCCTCATGCCATAGGTGTCAGATGAAAAAAAAAAAAACAGGGTAGAAACCTCAGAGGGGCTTCAGGACAGCCCAGGTCTGGCAGCCATAACCCCGATCCTTTTAAGCCTCAATTCCCCTCTCAGCACACACGTGCCGTTAATGGCACCCGCTGGCCCTAAATCCTAACTGCACACTTGTGCAGGTGACAGCGTGGCCACAGCCCCGTCCTTTCCTTCCCATGGACACGGCGGGAGCGGTACCAGACCCAAGCCCCTTAGCTGCAGCCGGTGTAGGAGGCGGGGGGCCGTGCTCCCCAACAAACACTTCTCCTCAGCAAAGGCAGTGGGGCTGGAGAACGCCATTCACAGGCCGGCCTGGTACGGCGGCGAGCCCCGCTCCGCCCCGGCCACCTCCTTCTGCCGGGCACCCCGCGGCAGCTCGGCAGGCAGCGCGGGGCCCAGGCGCCGCGGGGGAACCCCTCGTCCTCAGCCGCGTTGCCGCGGCCGGAGGGGGCCGCTGTGGCGGTCGGACCCGCGCCCCGCCGGAAGTGGGGAGGCCGGGCCGGAGGCGTGGGGGCACCGCCCGCGGCCTGCGGGGAGGGCAGGGGGATGGAGCGGCTCCGCAAGGTGTGGAGGGGCCGCACGATGACCTTCGGGGTCCCCCTGTTGGTGAGCAGCGCGGGGAGGGCCGGGGGGGGCACCGGCAGGTGGGTTTATGGTGGCAGGGAGGAAGGAAGGAGGGAGGGAGGGTTGTCAGAGGTGGTGGACGGTGCTTCTGCTTCTGTGGGGGAGCGGTGTGGGGCCGGAGGGGAGGGGCGGGGCGGGGAGGCAGGCAAGCAGGCAGGCCGGCCGGCCGGCCGGCCCTAGGTTCAGCGGCAACCTGTGGAGGACAGGGAGAGGGTTGTGAAGCATGTTCTTAAAGGTAGTCCTAACTAAAAGGCGAGGAAAATGCATATTGGTGTTTGGTTTGGTTTTTTGTTTTTTTTTTCTTTAGAACGCTGCTTGTGGGTTTGTCTGACTTTCTTTAGCTTTTCAACAGACTTTAAACTGCAACGGTGATGTTGGTCTGAGAATTTGTACATCTAAATAAACGGAAAGAATTTGAATGAGATGATAGGTTATAATTACAGTTCTTCTCAAAGGGATAGATCAGGTGTAGCTATTTAGAGTAGTGAGATTAGAAAAGGATCAATAAAGTCTAAGGAATAAAACAATGTTATGGAACGGGCAGCATAATAGATTGCACTTGCCTATCCGAAGTACCTGTGCGCATTGGAGGAAAAATTAAACCACTCTGAGGCACTTGTGGATAAAAACTCCGGAAGGAAGAGAAAAGCCAGGACAGTGTGGTTTCTGTTTATGCAATTCACATCTCAGTTTTTATATATACAATTGGTTTAGAAAAAGTAAGCACCTTCTTAGGTGAATAAAGAGTAGGGCAAAGGGTAATTCCAACATTTTTATAATACTACTAGAGAAATTAGTGTCATCCTCCTCATATCTTCAGCAGCATGCCTCAGAAAAATGGAGTGCTTCAAAGAACGACAGTGACACTTGTTAGGGTTAAAAAAGTTTAAGGCTGTTTATTTTAAAGTGACAATATAGAGGACTTTTAAGTGCAAATATTCATGCAATTGAATACACTGAAGTATCTTTTCTCAAAACGTTGATGAAGACATTTGTAAGAAATGAAAACGGATTTAAAAAAAACCCAACAAACTAGTGTGATAATACCCCAACTGTATCTATCACTCGCATCAGCAACTCCACTCCCTGATGTTGCAGACAATCTCCTCATGTAACACTTAACCTAAAGTGATCAAGCATACTGTTACAGCTGTTTAGATATCCTGCTGCATGCATGTACACCTGAAAGGCTGTCCAGAACTTTGCTGCTTTCATGCTTAGACTGAATTTATTTTGCTTTCTAATTTTCCATGTCATTTTTTGAGTGCTTTGACATTATTCTTTAGCTTAATAACACTTTTCTTAGATGTTTAAGGTTGGATATAGTTTTAGGTCACAGTCCTATTGTTTATGTAGTTATTTGAGATTTGCACCTTCTCTTTCAAAATGAGGGGAACCAAGGAAGTTTAGGACTCTCCAGCTAAATTTTAACTCCATAAAAAGTTTGGGGGAAATATTACATGATTAAATTATAGTTACTTGTGGTGGATTGAACCTGGCTGGATGCCAGGTGCCCACCAAAGCTGCTCTATCACTCCCCTTCTCAGCTGGACAGGAGAGAGAGAATATAATAAAAGGCTCGTGGGTTGAGATAAGGACAGGGAGAAGTCATTCTCCAATTACCGTCATGGGCAAAGCAGACTTGACTTGGGGAAAATTAATTTAGTTTATTGCCAATCATATCAGAGGAGGATAATGAGAAATAAAACCCAAATCTTAAAACATCTTCCCCCAACCCCTCTGTTCTTCCCAGGCTCAGTTTCACTCCCAGTTTTCTCTACCTCCTCCCCCTGAGCGGCGCAGGGGGACGGGGAATGGGGGCTGTGGTCAGTTCATCATACGTTGTCTCTGCCACTCCTTCATCCTCAGGGGGAAGACTCCTCACACTCTTCTCCTGCTCCACCATGGGCTCCCTCCCACGGGAGACAGTTCTCCACAAACTTCTCCAACATGGGTCCTTCCCGCGGACTGCAGTTCTTCACAAACTGCTCCAGTGTGGGTCCCTTCCACGGGGTCACAAGTCCTGCCAGCAAACCTGCTCCAGCATGGGCTCCTCTCTTCATGGAGCCACAGATCCTGCCAGGAGCCTGCTCCTGCACGGACTTCCTATGGGGTCACAGCCTCCTTTGGGCATCCACTTGCTCTGGCATGGGGTCCTCCACAGGCTGCAGGTGGATATCTGCTCCACCGTGGACCTCAACGAGCTGCAGGGGTCAGCCTGCCTCACCATGGTCTTCACCATGGGCTGCCGGGGAATCTCCACTCTCATGCCTGGAGCACCTCCTCCCCTCCTTCTTCACTGACCTGCAGAGGTCTGCAGAGTAGTTTCTGTCACATGTTCTCACTCCTCTCTTCAGCTGTTGCACAGTAACTTTTCCCCTTTCTTAACTATGTTACTCCAGAGGTTCTTCCGCCATTGCTGGTGAGCTTGACCTTGGCCAGCGATGGGTCTGTCTTGGAGCCGGCTGGCATTGGCTCTGTCAGACATGGGGGAAGCTTCTAGTAGCTTCTCACAGAAGCCACCCCTGTAGCTTCTCTGCTACCAAAACCTGGCCACACAAACCCAATACGGTAGTTAGAGGTGGTGACTTGGTGGAGAAAAAAAGTCACCATAGCTTTTCAATAATAAATATATCAGATTTGATATTTCATAGGTTAATTGGTATAGCAGGTGAGGAGATGCAGCTGATGCCCAAGGTCTTGACTTTGATCAAGCTTTCTACATTACCTTCCCTGTGAGAATTGCACATTAGATAAAATATGGCAAAGATATGCTTCTTATCATTGGTGTTCTCAAAGGATTGAAAAAATACTATAAAATGCAGTTATTAGATGCCTTCTGTATGGAAAGGTATCTTGAGCAGGGTAGGTCCTGCAGAAATAATGTGGCTGTAATACTGTGAAAAAACAGAAATGTCATTATAAGACACAGAAACTTGTCAAAAGTAAAGTAAAACATGGAAAACGACTCTTCCAGTCTACTCAAAGTCCTCAGCTGGAGCAATTTTCCAGCTTTGTAGTGCCATTGTAGAGATGAGGAAGACAAACTGTAAAGTCTAGAGGAGAGCAATGTAAGAGATACCGCAGACGTTCTGCCATTAAGGAATGCTTAAAGGAAATTGACTTAGTTTATTTTAGAAAATTCTGAGAAGTTCTGTACATCATATATTGAGAGTGGTGATTGCTTTTCATAGCTTGGGAAAGAAGTGCCAAAATAAATGAGCTTTAGATCAGATGTTAGGAAAATAGTACTCTTTGTTAGGACAGCGCACCCATGATACATACTTGGGGCTTTTAAGGAGAGGTTAAACAACCATCTGGCAGCAACGGCATAGATTTTCTCAGTTCTGCTTCAGTGCTGGAGGTAGGACTTCAGCTTCCCAGGCCAAGGTAGAGCTGTGATTGTCCTTTTGGCCCTCCTAGTGTTTTTGCGTGATTTGCCATAGATCATAGCAGAAATTTCTAAGACTGGTTTCTTTGTACTGCCTAATTTCATTCCATTTCTGTTAACTGCAGTGCGCTTTCCTCCAGTGCCAATATTATGTGGAGAAATATTCTATTATATTTCTTTCCAGGGTTTCATGTCTCCCTGCCTTAAAATTATTCTCCCCTGTGAATACTTCAGAATGTTTCTGTGTTGCTGCCCAAAGGCTTCCCAAGGAGTAGGAAAAAGGAAAACTCATGCAATTCTTGTCAGTTCCCCAGCTGTCTATTGAACTCTGAAAGCATCTCTGAAGCTGAACAGAATTGTGCTAAAAGATCAATTACAGCAAAAAAGGCACTGAATCCATGCACAGAATCAGAAGGAGCATGCCTTTGTAACCCTTTAAATTCTGCTGAATTTGTTGATAATAATGAAACCAAAGGTTTCTGTTAGATTCTTGCATCCTGTACATAATTTTTTCACTAGACAAATACAGGGCTTTATTCTTAATACTGCTGGACTTTTCATCTGTACCGTATTTGCTTTTTTTATAAAAAAAATAATCAAATGCCTTTAGTATCTTCCTTTCTTACACTGCATGTTTGAATGAAAAATCCCTGTGCCCCTTTTTTTAAAGGGTCCAAGGTTAAAGAGATCATAATTCAAAGACAGATGAGTGTTTCATTATACACCTGCACACACACACACACACACATATATTTAATGTTTCTTACTCTTTAGTGTAAATTATTTTGATCTTTTTTTCTTTGTTCTTTTGGGCTTGGGGCTGTTAGGGGATTTCAGTGCAGAAGGAATTTTCTTGGTTGATCTTCAAACCTCAAACTGACAACAGCTTTCAGAGTAAGATGTGTAAGTCACAATTTTCAGTTATACTTTCTCAGAAGGTAAGAGTGTTTCTTTGTGAGCACCAACAAGAGTGTAGGGGGGTAGGAATTAAACCTGCACAAAACCTTGATCTGTGAATGTTTCCTTTAACTCTGTAAACTTTGCAGATAAGATACTTCTGCATGGCATAGAACAGTAAGCATGCAGAAGAGAGTGATGTAACCTGGCATGGAATGTCTTAACAGCTTGAGTGCCACAGGGTGAGTAGTCCTAAAGCGCTGGTAAAGATGGTAACATCTGTGTAGATGTTGGGATGAACTCCAGTGAGCTTACAAATGTATCTGTAAAATCTGCTGTTATGATAGATGGCAGTGACACCTCTGTGGTAACTTAAACATCTTTGCCAGCTACATTGACATCTCCGCTTCCTATCATGGTAATGGGAACTCTTTCCTTATCACACAAAGCTTAACTTCCGAACCTTTAGGATACTTGGTTCTGTTACAGAAGAAGAGCTTCAGTCACCGCAGCTTTATATTCCACAATCAATTCTACCTGACCAAAAGCGATGTTCTGTTGCTGCTGTGATGCTTCTGTAAGATCTTGAGAGAACAAGGCTCTTTGGTATTACAGCTAGTGAATCCAGCGTCATACCTTTCTTATGAGACACTGAACATGTAAGGCTACTTCTGTAGTGCAGTTAGAATGTTTGAAGGTTGCTGGAAGTCATTTTTTCAGACAAGTGTAAATGGTGATTCTAGATCATTGAGGAAGCGTGTTTGGATTTCAAAATTGCAAAGCAATAACAGTTTTAAAACACATGTTAAAAAAACATTATTTCATATGCTCACACCACTTTCCAAAACTTGTGTTTGTGGTTTTGTCACTGTCCAATTCTAGACAAGGATCCTTCATACTCTCTAAGTTGCAAAATGAATGTATAGATGCGGTTCCAGTTCTGCTGTCAATATGTTACAAGGGAAAAATGAAATTCTGAGGATCTGAAGTGGCATGTTAGCAGACAGAAAATGTGGTCTGTGTCTCATGTGGTGATTTTTATTGCATACTTAAAATAAGTATATTGCATTATATATGTAGTGCTGCAGGTTTCAAATTTGCAGTATGTGGCAACAATCTCCGTATCTATAGCTATAGATTTTAACTTGATTTTTCTGTTGGTTTTTTTTTTTCTTCATCCTGTAATGACTGTACTTTTACAAGTACTTTGCTTCTCCTTCTGGATCTAGTCATTGGTGTTTTATGTGCTGTGCCTAGTGTTGACAAAAGAGATGTTGGGGTAACTTGGAACAGTGAAAGATTTTTCTATGAATTAACATGTTTCTAAAATCTATTTCCATCAGTGTTTATGCACACAGACTGTACTACAATGCCATCTACATTGCTGCCTTGAACAGTGCAAGTTTACTTTGATAAACACTTTGTCAAGAGACGCCAAGAATGCATGTCATGTACAGGACAAGAGAAAAGGTCAGAGTAGAGAGAGTCCCTAACGATGCTGCAGCAATGCGGTCAGTGCTTCCAGGCACCGTTAGAGGAGGTCAGTAGCATCTCAGGCCCTTGTTAATGAACCAGTTGTCTCTCAAGCTTTTTGACAAACAAAGCAAAACAGAAAACCTTTCCCAGACATCAGGACATGAAATTAGATGTCTGTGGATTAGTTTTGTTCACTGGTGAAGTCAGAGTCCCCTGGAAGCCCTGACTGATGCTCAGAAATGTTTTTCAAATATTGTGAAATGGTATTTTATTGTGCTGTGAGTCACTGAAAGTGAAAGTTTTACAGGGTTAATGGGTAGGGAAACTATGTTTTTATCATTTAAATGTATTTAATTAAGTTTCCAAAGATTTATTTAAATGCAGCATTCCTAATTCATTTCATAAAAAGCTGCTGAATTCTGAGTCCTGGGGTATGCTGAATACAAGGCATACTTTTTCCCACAGATTCTGGAGGATCTGCCCATAAAAGATGATATGAACGCTGAGAAATATGTAAAATTCTTCTCAGGAGTAATCACGTTTCTGAGATCTATTGTTGCCATCAGTGTCTATGTGTAGAAGCAGTTATTACATTATCTTCTGATATTTGAAAAAGGATTACTACAATCAGTATTTTTCACTTTTAGATATGTCAGTGTTATTGTTAACATCATTCACATTATTGCCTTGAACAATTTATAATACTGAATTGCAGGACTTTTATTAATATCTATTACTTCATTTAACTTCACAATAAAATTTGACATATGCAGAACAGTTGATTTAAATGTTAATATGCTTTTGAGAGATGAATAAAAGTTAACATTTACCCATGAGAAGAGAATTCTGACTTCTAATATTTGTAGATGAATTGTGATTGCCTCTAAAAGTCACAAGTATTACATTTGTAGCCTAGAAAAGCAATAAATACAAAACTGGTTTTTAAATTTTAAAATGATTGCTCCCAATCAGCAAATCACAGTGTAGCTTTTATGCTTCAGTGACTTGTATTATAAATATTGGGTCTCTAAGCTTATGATGAGATGTGTCTTCGACTTCTGCTGCATTTCTGTTTTGCATCTCCTGTTCATCTGTCTGTGTTTGAATCCACAGCAGAGAGTGGAGCTGTTCCAGGCAAAACTACCCCCTGGAACTGTTTGTGTCGGAGTGGAAGCCAGCGTGTTCAAGCTGAATGGGCTTCTGTGGACTCCAGTTTGTGCAGTCTGAATTAGCTGACTTTCATCTTTCAGTTGACTGTCAGGCCTTAAAATTTCTGAGCTCATCTATTGAATCAACGCTCTAGACTTTTCTTTTGATTCTGAGAGTACTCTTTTCCAGATAAATGTTAGACAAGCAAATAGGCACTCTTTAGTACTCCAGATTTCCCCTCTATTTCATTTTAAAACATAAAGAGTGTATTTGCATTGTTTAATGCTTTTAGAAGGCACTAATTTGGCACTCAGGGGAACTAAGGTTCTGTGTTGAGCCTCAGAACAGGAACCTAAGTACAGACTTGCCTGTTTTTGCTTTGTGTATTTAGTCCTGCTCTCAGTCTCCATCTTCTTCAAGGGGAGGTGAAGGTAAAGATGTAAGATTTAATATTTACTTTATAGTACATTTCATCTTCGTCCCCTGTCCAGCGTTGTCAATAGGGAAGTATTACTTGACTAGTAGTGGGTTTTTTTTTATGTTCTTTACCGCAGATTTCAGTTTATTGCTGGTTTGAGCTGGGCCTAACACATCACAAGAATGCCAGGTTGCCATGACATATTAACAGTTTTTCATTGTAGTGTACCTTGGGTAGATTTGAACCTTTGAGTAATGGGAATGATAATTTTGATAAGGCATTGAAATTTGGCTTTTAGAAGCTTATGAAAAAAGAGAAGGTGGTGTTCAGAAAGTACAGCTTGACCACCCTGGGAGACTTGGTTTTCAAACAGCTGCAGCTGCTGAGTGAAATTCCCTTGTCAATTGACCAGCCCAAGCAATGTATGTAATACAAAATGACAATGCTGTGGCTGAAAATGCCCTTTTTTGATAATGTTCATATGGGAACATATGGGTTTCTGTCTCTTCTGCATTGTTCTTAGATTGGTTTCTTTTAAATGCATTTTCTGTGCTTTCCAATCGGTTATGAAATGGTCATTTTATAAGCAAAGGTTTTGTTTTCTCTTAAGACATTGAATACAAGTAGTATTGAAAGGATGCAAACAGTTTTTGTTGTACTTTGTACTTTATACTTTGTCCTGTAGCCATTTATTCAGTCCTCAAAATCACTGCTTTGAACATACTCTATATTGAGCCAATTAGTCTGATACCTTGGGTCAAGTTTAATACTCTGCATAGAGTTCTACATGCTGTGAAAACTGCTCTCTTCTGCTTTCTCAGTCAGTTACGATTGGCTCCAGTTTATACCAGCTGCTGTCCCGGGTTGCCAGCATGGTATCCATGTGGTCATCTGCTGGCATATTTAATCCATTTTTGAATGCAATGCAGTTCAGTCTTTCTGCAATTTGTGAATTCTAGTGTAAGTATCAAGTCAGTGCATTCTCTTTGTCATGCTTTTGAATGAAGTAACTACTAAGGGATGTGTAGTTTTGGGTCTTGTTTTCCCCCAAAGGGCCATCTGATCTGACAAGAAGAAAAGGCAGATCCTCTTCTTCTCCCATCGAGGGTGAGGAGAAGATTTAGTAATTTTCTGAGAAGACTTTGCACTGTTTTTCTCTCTTCTCAGCAGTTTTAGCATTAGAGCCAAGTGCTGGAATGGCTGTGGGAAATAAACTCTTGAGAGTTTGAGCTGGCAGAGGGGGGCGCTTCAGGTTAAGATGACTTGCCTGGGTCTTTTCTGGGACTGGCAGTTTGCCCTGCTACTTTATTTAGAGAACAAAAAAGAGACTTCAGTCTTCTGGGCTGTCAAATTGCCATCTTTCACCCGTCTTGCACTGCACATACGACAGTTCTTTAAAAAGGAAACCCCAAACCCCTTTTTACCATGATCACGGCAAACTAAAACAAAATCATTCACGTGACAGTTCAAGTTTTGAAGCTCCTGATGAACAGCTGGAGGGTTTTGCAGCAGCAGTCTTGAAGAATAGGTTAGAAAATTGTCATGTTCCTTCTCTGGTGATATGTATCATAACTTTTTCCACCACTGTATGATCTGTGTTGCCAGCATGAAATACTGTGATTTGGTTAATCTAGGGATTTATGACAAATGTGATTTTGTAATTTGGCTTTCACAATTGGTGCTATAGCAGAAATGGCTTTCTCTAACAGGGGTGCCTGTAATATGGCAAATTGCTGGTCCTGCTGGAGATACAGTTTCTTGTTATTTTGTTAACCAAAGGAACTGAAGATAGCTCGTTTCGATTACGTGGGAAAATAAAAAAGTAGGCATCTGCTGTAAGTTCCAAGTTCTTCTGCTGTTATGAGTCCTCAGTGACCATCTCACTGTAGTTGGTGACAAATACAAGTATTTCCCATCCAAAGATGCGGTTCAAGGGATCAGTCTGATGCCATCCATAACTGATTGCATAACATGCTTCTTGGTGGAGAAGTGAACAAATAGAATTTTTAAAAGAACATTATTAAAGAGAATTTTGTGTCATTTTTTTACATAAAACATTTATTGAGGTTGCTGAGTGTATGTGACAGATGGTGCTCTTATGTCATATCCTATCTTTCATTTTGTTTTGGAACATGCAAGTCTTCCATGCATGCATAATTGCATTACAACATTGTAGGGTGGTTTGGTTTTTTTTTGTGTACTCAGTGAAACATAAAGGAATAATCCAATATGAGATCTTTAATGGGGGGTTGTGCTAGCAGTGCTGTTAAGCTGTTTGCTTTGGTGTTAAGTGCTGGCTAACTAGTATGTTTTATGATTTTTGCCTTCTTAAGGTATACTTCAGGTGTAAAGGAGAAAGTGAGGAGTTATTATTTCATCAGTCTGCTCAATCCATTCAAGCAACTAGACAGATGATGTTCAGTGCATAATAACATTTTTTGCTCCACATTCTGAAGCATATGAAATGAGTAATTCCCTCACAATGAAAGAATGCAGGTATATTTGAACTTTCCAGCTTGAGTACTCTTCAGATGCCAATGCCTTAACATTTTATGGTGTAAGTTAAGTATCAGTATGATTCTAAAATTGGAATGAAGGAAAATATATCTTAATTTTCATTATATGTGGCATTACTTTTCCTCTTTCAGTTAACTGGAGAGTGAACTTGAGCCTGACTTCATTAGAATGTTGCCAACCTAACTTTTATTTATACGGCGTCCTGAATAGCTGCTCCTGTCTCTTTTGTGTCTGGACTAGTGAATGGAACATACTGGACTTCGCCGTTGCCCTTGGCTTGAGTTGAGCAAATTTGTCCATTGTAGTGCTTTTTTAACGGAAGACTATTTTGCAAGGGATGTAGAGCTTATCTCTATTTTACAAATTAGGAAACGAGAAATTTATGTGAGACGTGCAGAATATGCAAAGCCAACAAGCTGATAGTGTTGCTGAACTTTTTAACTGGAATCTCATCCCACTTTTAATTATTTGACTTGATGCTTCATTGTTGTTTGTATGTATGCATTCTTCTCTTTAAATACAGTGACTATAAAAGAAGGTAGTGAGGACAGCTTCCCTCATAATGCAAAAAAGAGGAAACGCTTAAACCAAAACTAATATTTCTACTCAATGCATTGTCAGTCACTGTGTCCTTTGCCACCTTTAATGCTATTAGAGTTGCATAAATTCATTTATATGTTCTTTTATTGGCTTTTGAACACAGTTTTCAAAAATGTAATTGCCTGAATAGCTGTCCGTTGCTGCTCTGGCTTGTGTAGATCAAGGCAATTCGTGCTCAGGGCTGTCAGCTAACTGTATTGACATGCTGTTGGTTGATTAAATAAGTGCTGAACATGACTGATTCTGGTCTAGTTTTGCAGTGAAGTCTTAGACATCATGTTTAGTTCTTTAGAACATTGGTCAAGTAAACTTGTAAATGTATTATTTATATTTTTGTGTGTATTCTGTGCTTTTGAAAATTATTTAATCTTAATCCTAACCATCCAGCATTACACTGTGTAATATTTCAGTGGCATTTGTGATTTCTTACAGCATCAATGTGCTTTGCCTCTGACACAGCCTAACTGATGTTTCACTGTAACATAAATCAGCCATTGCAGTATTGGAAGTGTAAAGTCAACTATACTGGTAATGCCTGATAAACAAAATGTGCCAATTTGCCAAGCTAGTCGCGCTGCTTGTGCTGTATGAAGAGCAAAAGTACGTCAGAAAACAAGTGTTTTTTACCCTTTGGTAGTATAAAGGTAACGTAAGTAAAATTACAGTCTCAGGCCAAAACCTGTCTAAAGGAACTGAGAGGTGTGTTTATCAACTTCTTTATCACGTGTATAACTGCAAATGTAAAATGCACTGTATAATACATGGTTGCTGTCAAACAAGTGACAGGATGTGATGGGACAAAATGAGTAACACGTGACTTATTCCATGCAACAGCCTTCTACTTGATTTGCCATAGTTACAGTGTACATTACATAGTTTTACATGATCAAAGCTAAAGAATGTAGTATTTCTTTTTTGGCTTGGAGCACGGCTTTGTAAGCCACGATGTACCTTTTTGTTATGTTAAATAATAGTTGGGTTATGAGGAACAGGCCAGTTAAGGGTCTTCCACTTGTTCGTGTTGCATCTCGTAATGGTATATACTTCATGCTAGTTTGTTGTTGGGCAAACTAAATTTTAACTGATGTCACAAGTAATTGCTACCTTCTGCCCGGTTTAACAACTGTGTACTAAACCATTTCTAGTGCAGTTGCTTTTGCCCCGCAATAGTCACTCTTTGACAAGATGCTAATATGCACAAAGGCAATAAGATGTGGTTAGTAATAGCCATAAACTTGTCTATAGCACTTCTGATTTCTGTTCATTAGGACTTGAAGTTTGTTAACTTACTGGCTGTTAATTAACATAGTAATTGGTAGGAGTTAAAGAAGATCAGCTAATGAAAATTTATGCTGAGGTGTCAACCATATTAAAATTCAGTTATAGTCTGATCCTCGAGACTTTCAGCATTATGTGTTACCATAATGACAAATCTTTTGCTTTGATTAAATAAATTTTACGTAATGTTCAGGTTCTTTTTAACCATTTTGAATACTTTATTTTCTGTTTCTTATTATTCTTTCTTACCAAAATACACGAGGAAGACTTTTTTTTCCCTTTATACGAATACCTTTTTTTCTATTGGGTATTTTGATGATTCAGTATTTGCAAGAGCCTCATTAATTCCTTGAACAGTTATGATACAAGTATGGTTCCATCCAGTTTATTGGTAGATGAAATCTCTAGTCATTGAAAGTTAATTTGCTACCATGTGATGATTTTCTGATTGGCTTTCTGGAATCAGAGTCCTGTGACTTAGCAGCTGGATGTTCGCATCACAAAATTTTGGTCTATTTGTTTCTAATGATCAGCTAGATTCTTAGGCTTATCTAAAGGGCCAGGCCAGAAAGGGGCTGTGGAGCCTTTAACTCCTGGCTATTGGTGAAGGGTTCCCTGTTCTGTGAACAGAGCGTATTAGTTCCTGAGTACCAGTCTATAACTTACCAGCATCTAAGTGCGTGTGGGGAGTGCGTTCACATCGTTGTGAGTAGTTTTACTTGCTTGATGGGAAGTCACATAGTCCTGCAACTTTTAGAAGAACTTGAAATTGAACGAATATGGCTTTGTGGCCTCAGTGACCTGAACTTTGGGTTGCATACTTTTTGGAAGGAACATACATTTTCACTACCTGTGCAGCATAATTATAACAATTCTTGGACACAGGCCATTGCTGCAAACCTAGTATGTAGCAAGTAATCAGCCAGCATCCTGTAGAAAACAGTTACCAATGCAGCAGCAGCCTGTAATGAAGGACTGTAACAGCAATGCGGTGTGATGAAATTTGGTGGTATTTGGGTTTGATTGTTTTGGGGTTTTTTTGACTCAGGTCCTAAGAGTTTCCTCATGCTTCCACCTTCGTTAGATGTGCATCTCTAGATGTGAAGCCTTTTGGCCTCCTGTGCATTTGCCTTAACAGAGAACAGCAGACGGAGTCTGTCAGGTCAGAGCAGGAGCAATAGGCCTGATTCTTCCACAGAGTAGCTAGATTTCTAAGCTAATTTTCAAGTCCTTAATGGTGTTTGTTAACAACACTTGATCTTTTGGATGCTCTGTCCAATTTTAATAGTAAAAATACATATGCAGTTTTATGATACCCCTCTGTCATAAGAAAGAATAATTTAACGATTTCTTTATGTGGATATGAAGTTTTTTTCCCCCCATTTCTCCCATTATTATTCTTATTCATAAGCTTCACAGGTGTGGAGGGAATTGCAAGACAACTAAGGAGGCAGTAATAAAAGTGCAGATGTGCTGGATATGATTCCTTAGCCTTCGTATCATTGAACCACAGCTCCAATTGGCTGCTGTGTTCAGAAGCTTAATTAGATCTCTTGCCCACAGACATCAGATTAAGTCAACATGGCATTGTTACTTCCCCATAAAGTTTGAAAATGATGAGAGTAAATCCTGTGGCAGTGAGGTAAAGGTTCCTTTGCTGCAGTTACGTCAGGAAGCCGTATGAGGAGGGAGAAGGGGTAAGAGGAGAGGATGTCCCTAGAAAATGTGACTTACGAAGCAGCAGTATGGAGGAAGAAATTTGTGAAATCCAGGCTCAGAAACTGGAAGAAGGCTCTGACTTTACATACACTCCCTTTTCTCCTATACAGATCTTCCAATTGATTATTTTCTTCAGTTCCTGGTGTTTCTATTGGAAGAATAGTAGGGTCTTTTGGTAAATGAATTGGGTCAGTATGCAAAGTGGGGGTTTTTTTTCAGTAATCCTAACACGTCTGTTTTCATTTTGTTGTTTTTCAGCTATATCTTGTTGGAGGATCTTTTGGACTCCGTGAATTTGCTCAAATAAGATATGATGTCCACAAACTGCATGGCAAGGTAGTTGAAATGGTTTTCTTTTAATTTCATTTTGTGTATGTACTGTCTTCTAAAAGATTGCTAGGACAAGCAAACTATTGGTATTGGGGATTTGCCTTTCACCACTGGGCCCTGGGCTACAGCTGAGGCTGTCAGGCAGTGAGTAGTATAGGTAACAATAAAACGGCTGACACGATAATCAATTCTTTTACCATCGGTGGAACAGATCAACATAAATAATAGAAAAATTTTGTTCTTTTGCTTGATTATAAGTGGCAATTCTGAATCCTGAGAAAGAAGCACATCTAGGAGGAGATTATTACAAAGACACTGTGTCTGATTTAGACTAAGAAAACTGATATTTTAAAAGATCCTGTTTTCAAACAATACTTGGCATTGATTATATAATGTTACATGGTTTTCGGGGCTTGGCTTTGTGTTGAGTGAGATAAGCAGATACTGTTAACATTGTGCTACATTCTGTTCTATAACCTTTGTGAAAGAAACAGGAGTTAGTCTTTACTCAGTATGTCAGAATTTACTATATGGAAGAAGGCTTTCTTTAAACGAACTGGAAACCTTGTGAATGAGGGAAGTAGCTTGCTTACTAGTGGTACTTACACCTCCAAGTGTAATACTACTTCCAAATTGTATATGAAGTGATCTGAAAGGAGCATGTCAGTTCAGCAGAAAGTAATATTGGTTTGCTTTCCCTAACTTTGTGATATGCAGGTCTGCCATTGCAATGCAGAGAGACTTTCTGGTCTCAGTGCTGCTGATTTGCAGGTGGCATGAAGCTTTTTTAAAGACGATACGGCATTTTATATAAAAAAAATCTTTATGTAAGGCTCTGGACACTGTGGCTTTCTACTGTGGTCTTTCTACTTGTTTTGTCTTAGACTTCTGTGGTGCACCATCTAAATTACTTTAATCCTTCCTCAATGTTCCTTGTGTTGCATAGCTAGCTGCGGCTGTTGAAGCACTATGTGGTCCACTCCTGCTCAGTCCCATATTTGACATAGCCCATAGACAGAGGAGAGTAACCTTACAAATCTTTCTCCAGTGCTGTCTTCTGGGTGGTTATTTTCTATCAGTCCTGGGCTTTTAGGACCAGTTGGAGCCTTTAAGTTTTTCTCCAACCAGATGGGGATCACAACAGGGGAAAAAATTTGCCTGTTGTGTTTCTGTCAGTTTTTTGGTCAGATTCATACTCAGTGAATTACATTTGACCTCCATGATCTGCACTGTGACCTCAGCCCAGGAAAAAAAGCTGGTGATAGTTGTGCTCATTCAGATCTTTGAGGCTCCTTGTCCCAGCATTTATAATCAAGGGACGTATCATTGAACTAGACAGTAGTACATGAAAGCTCTGAGGGGAAGCTACTACATCCTGGAGTTCTTAAGCTCTGAAAAGCTGAAAGAGGACATCTGGATTCTGCTCTAACCGGTATTACTTAAGGCTGCAGCATCTCTTTGGTGTTTTTCTTTTCATTACAATTTTGTTTAGAAATAGATAAAATTTAAATAAAGAATAACGCAGTATTGGCTGAGAGCTAGCACACCAACTTTGGGCTCGCTTGTAGACAGAGAAATTGAAGCAATGTTTTCTATTGATTTCTGGTTTTATGTTCATAAAAATAGAGTTAAGAACCATTCTAATTCATTAAATAAGTCAGTAAAAGAGATTAGAATATATTTTAACTGATAAACAAACCTAGTTTAAAATGTACATGAAACTTAGGAAAAGAACATTATTCTAAGTAATTCAAAAACACTATTAAAAATCCTGATGGTCATAATATCAGTTTAATTTGTCACTGGTTAAAATGTTTTTGCGTTGGAGTAGAATATGCTTTTCTCATGTAGTACACTTTGACTAGCATAAGTCCTTATCAGAACAGGGATGAGTGGTCCTTTTGGGGGGTTGGGCAGTTATATGCAAATTGCAATAGGCAATAAAATAAATAGGATTATTTTGTTACAGTTGCTCCTTTGAAATAATAACAATGTTTAATTAAATAACACTTTTCAGACAAGGAGCTCAAAATACTTTCACAGAATTTAAATTAATTAAGCTTCATAGCCTTACTGTCAGAAAAGGCAGGATTATCATTTCCATTTTACTACTGAAAAAATGGAGGTTGCAAAAAGTTAAGCAGCCCCTCCAAGAGTGGGCTAAGATTTGTAATACCAGAGTGCCTGTCTTTTTTGATCATGTTTTAAGCATGTGCAAACTATAGTATGCCCTCTTTTGTAAGCGTGACTCCTACACTTGTTTTCTTACTAATTCAACTGCTAGACAGACAACTTACACAATCCTTTTGTGGTATATCTCTATTACATTTCAAATGCTAAACTATGATCCCTTCCCTTAGAAAGTATTTGTCCTTTTCCCTTTTCAATCTAATCATTCTCATCGTGCTGAGAGAGAAAACACATTAGTAGGCAAGTTCTCAGTTGACAGCGATATTTTGAAGGAAGCCTAATAGTAGAACTAGTGTCTGTTTCATTGACTAAGGGGTTAACTGCCACTTTCTCTTTGTGTTCTTGTGGCTTAATGAGCCAAAGCTGCATTAGTGATAATGCCTATGTTACTGCTGTCAAACTGGTTTTTGAAGAATGTTCCTTGATAAAGGAATAAAAATTCAAGAAAAAATGGTGGTTTGGACTTTGGAGGGAGTGTGGTTTGTTGGTGATGCATTGAGCTGGGGCTAGGATTAGGGTTGGGAAAGAGACAGAGCCTAGAGCTGTAGCTGGGGTGGGGCTGGGAAGGGGCTGCAAAAGGAATTCTGCGCTGTTGTTCATTTGGGCCATGGCTTGGCATCTTGGGCTGAGGCTCAGCCGATGTGTAGGATAGAGAGACAGAGCCTAGGGCTGCGGTTGAAGAGGGACTATTAGCATCTCAACAACAGATATTTTATCAATTTAGTATAGCATCTTTGGAAATCGGGGCTTCGCATATGCCCATCTCTTGCAAAACCGAAAAAACATTTTGGGTACACCTTAATTTACTCAGGATACCTAGATCAGTCATATTCCCTCAGTACACTGAATGTTATGAGATTAAAGTGAACTTACACTAAGACTCTTATTGATGTAAATGTCTGTTTATGCTAGTTGGAATTCTCCTGAAACTAATCAAGGATTTCTCCACTATCTATTGTTGCCAAAATGTCCATTAATGGGGAAATCATTAGGTTAGGTAATTGTTTCTTTTCTGGGAAGAATTTATGCAAATCAAAATTGGTTCTAGAAAACCAGGTATGCTTACGGGAAAATCATGTGGAATTAATGGAGAAGAAATGAGTAGGTTTGTATAGGCATCGTTCCAAACGCCTTTATTCTCAAATGGAAAACTAGGCCCTTCCTTTGTTTTGCTTCTCATTGTGTGTGTAATTGAACAGAGATGCTTAGTTAAGGAGTTTTTTTTCAGAAAATGTGACTTCTATTAAATATACAGAAAATGTTTCCTTTCAACTACATAATAATAAATTATTTTTATTTACTGTGTGCCCGTTGTTGTCATTCAAGGCATGGTAAAGACTTGCTGAGTCAGATCTAATTTTGGATATAAGAATCTCAGACATGTGGAATGCTCTCTACTATTGACTGATAGTTACTGTAGAGGGTTGAAGATAAGCAGCATATTAACTACCTGGGAAAATCTAGGCTTTAAGCCCATCAGCAAACCATTTAGACTAATAAAATAGAGTTTGTAAACTCCAAAACCACTTTGTTGAAGAAGTATTACTGTGGGGCGGATTCTCAGAGTATGGGGAGGGGATAGGACTGAGCATGTTCCTCCAGGGTAACATGCAGCAGAAGCACTTCTAGGAAAGCTAGAATCTATAGGTC
The DNA here is from genome assembly GCA_017639485.1 of Pluvialis apricaria. Lineage (NCBI taxonomy): Eukaryota > Metazoa > Chordata > Aves > Charadriiformes > Charadriidae > Pluvialis > Pluvialis apricaria. The sequence continues at coordinate 40,255,321 of CM030012.1, read as the reverse complement.
ATTTTGTCAGGAAACAAAACATCAGTTAGCCTTTGAAGTCTGCAAATAGTTCCTGCTGTGGATTATGTACGACAGTGTTATTATACTGACCTCTTTAGTGCTTACAAACGATGTATATCCTGTTCGCTTTTCTTTTGTCTTATGCAAAGTGAGTGCACCCCAAAAGTAAAATGCTAAGAAATGAGAACAGTGTTTTCTGCCTTACTGAGGCAGAAAGTAAAGGCAGTGAAGAGTCAAAATGATAGAAGTTCAATCTTGAATCAGCTGTTGTGCATTAAAATATGTATGACCATCACGTGGCACTCCAGGAGTTAAAATCCAAGTGAAAATGGAAATACCTGATCTGTTCTTTCAGAATGCCATCCTCTGTGAGCAATAAAACTGTAAACCCAGAAAGGGTATAAAAGGAGTGATGGTGGTGGTGTGAAGCATGCTCATTAGTAAGCGTGCTGAGAGCATAAAGCTTGCTTTATGCAAACTGAGTAGATTGCCTTTAAAATTTCTGTAAAGGGAATGGCAGTGTTTTGAGCTCCTTAGCTAATCTTTTTGACCAATTGACTGGCACGTAATCATGTCTCAGCTGTGAGACATTGCTTATAGACACCTGCAAGGTGTTAGTATTGCCATTGTCAATTCTCATTTATTGCGTTTACTTGGTGTCTTGAAGTCCTAACTCATTAAATGAAAGCTGATATCCTCTCAGTTATGTCATTTTATAATCCTAGACCTTGGAGTTGGTAAGAAGAGCCCATATGGTATGTAGAGGATTATCTGGAAGTCTTGCTGTCCTTTGAAAAAGAAAAGAATGAGGAGTGGAAAAGAAAAAACGGCTAATATGATCACTTATGACACTGACATTTTACTGGTTTATGGCTGTTCTCATGATTGGGCTTGATGGTGATTCAAGTGTGTTGACTGTCTGGTTGGTTATACTCAGTATTACAGCTTTAAAACATTGTTGGTGGGTCCCTGGTGTTGTCCTTTAATGTCGCGTCTTGAGTGCACAAATGGGTGTCAGGGGACCCACAGCAGCATGCACTTTAAATAACTTCCACTGATCTCATTGGAAATTTTGTTTCCATCTTGTTCAGGTTCTTGCTTCAGTTCCCTCCTCTACCACAAAGCTCCTCTCTGCCTATGAGCAAGTCACTGAATTTTAGTGAGTCTCACTTTCTCAATCTGTAAAAGGGGGATAATTAATGTTGCTCTACTTTATATAGGGAACAGGAAAGTTAATTAATTCAAATAGAAGGAATTATTTAAATTCAAATGAGTATTAAAAACATATTTCCTCAGGTGAGATCCATTAATTCAAGTGTTTTGGGTCAGGGTGAAATAGTTTAGGAGGAAACAGGAACAGAGAACCGACCAGTTTCCATGGAGCCTTTATATCAGGGGAGAACATAACTGGCATTTGCTTCAGGAAGGCCCAGGAAATCAGTCCAGCATTTTCTCATTATTGTAAGTGGATAGTTGAGAAGTAAGTGGTATCTGTCTATTAGAATGCTTTTGTGTTGCAGTCAAAACATCACTCTGGTTCACAGACATTCCGCAGTTTGTTTCAAACCGCAGAGTTGAGATGGTGTTTAAATGAGGTTGCAATATCCATCCAAAAAGGGGAATAAATTTGTGAGTGACTGGACAAGACTATGCTGTGTTGCTGGCTGGCGCGTTCATATTGCTGTCATTACGTAAACTAGCTCAGGTATGTCTACAGGAGTTGCACACATAGGCATGCCCTGAAGTATTACAACTAAAATTGTTGGTTATTGTTTCTATTTTACCTGCCTATGAACTCCACCTGGATAGGATTTCTGTTCCTCAGCAGAAATTTGGTTTGGGTTTTTTGGGGGTTGTTGTGTCGGTGTTTTTTGGGTGTTATTTTTTTTTTTTCTGAAAAAGAAGCATTACAGAATTAAATGTAATTTAAAAAGTTATTGTAAAGTTAGTGTGGTTTCTGAACAGTCTGTCATGTTTCTATATGTCACATAGTTTTCTTCTTTTAAATAATATATTTCATATGAGGTGAAGATTTTAAAAGAAAATCACCTAAACCTCTGAATATGTCTGTAGCATTTAAAAATACACAAATAATGCTATTTTTTACTTATAGTTGTGGAATGTCAGCAGATTGTCCCCATCATTAAACATATTGTGAGCTACTAGTGCTAGATAGAGCTGTTTTACTGCAAGCTGTCTTGTTTATCTTATTTGAGGACCTGCATCCGTGTTAGAAAACAGTATTTGCTCTATTTGCAAAGCTATCAAAGATACTGAGGAAGCAGACAGTATTGTAGCAGAATGTAAAGGTGTGTTTTTCACTTTCTTCCCCCAAATTGTTTAATTGACTGAAAATTGCAAGGTGTGTTTATTCCAGTTCTTAATGGATAGGCATCTATGCTTGAAATCATATAACACCTTGGTGTTCCCAAAGTTCATAAGTCTGACCCAAACTTGACTGACTTCACCATTTCAAGGAGTAATCTGGATAAGCCAAGCCGTTGTGATCGGGCTGGACTGGCAAAGCCCATGGTGGTGTAGTTTGTTCTAATGACAGCTAATGGACTTAACGCTACTGGTGCCAGCCCAAGTTGTTCCAGGCACTCAGTTATCTTCTGTGTTCTGCAGGCTTTCTACTTGATTTTGTTCCAAATGGATTTAGACTCATCCTCTAGACTTGCTGGTGTGCCAACACCCCCTACCAATGCTAAGGTCAATTTAAGTTAACACTGTTAGTACTCAAAATACTCTAAATGTTTTATTTGTATTATTAGAGTTAGGGAAGTGAAATTTAAACACTCAATATCTGCTCAACTAAATCTAGACATGTGCTTGTGGTGCTGTGCACCAAGTCAGGGATTCATCTTGGTCATGTTTCCATTTTGTTAAATGAAATGCCTAGTTTGAGATAGCTATCCAGGCAGCCCATATAGATGATTTGAGAGAGAAATGCCCCCACAATATGCTTCATTCAATTTTAAAGTAGATGCTTGAGAAATATGCTGTTCTCTTTTGACTGAAAAGTTGAGAGATTGAGCTCAACACTTTATTATTACCACATTTCAGTGAGCTGAGTACCATCCTTAGTGTATAAATATATTCATATTTAATTTGACTAGTGAATGGACAGTGAGATAAACTTCTGCCTAACTTCAGGTGCAGACGAGTTAGGTTTTGGGGCACATATTCTAAAGTGGGATTTATTTTCTCTAGAAATGCCCATCTCTATTCAGGTGACTGTAGGAGGAGCCTAAATAGAGACTTTATGCTTCAAGTCAAAAGTTTAGATGGATAAAATCAGGTGAGATGAAGCCCACCCTAAAAATTCTTTCCCTGGAGCTTCCTTGGCAAACTAGCAGATAGCTTGAAGGTAGGGGAACTCTTATTTAATCCATTGTTTGTGTCTGAAGTATTCTGTGATTCTGGAGAGTTTCCTCCATGATTTCATAGGAGGTTGTATTAAAAACATCCTGTTTGATTTGAGTGTGAACAAAATCAGAATATCTTTAATTAGTGGAATTTTTTGGATGGGAAAGATATCCTTTCTAAACTTGTCAGCAAGGGAACGTGGAATCCTTTTAGCGTTTGTCACTGAACTTGGAAGAATAATTAAGTCTTCTCATCTAGCATTTTAGCACTTATTTATTTATAAATGCATCTTCATGCGTTTAATTGGTTTCAGTAAGCTAATTACACAAGCACAGTGTGGCAAGGGATTTATGTTGGTGATTATTGTTTTCTTCTTTTTTTTTTTTCCTTAAGCAGGTCAGGTTGGCCTGAGTCTCAAGTCTAATGAAGACAAACTTTGGCTAATTTCCTTGTATAAGTAGATTTAGTTGATTTTCAAAGACTAAATTCATTAATGAGCTTGGCCTTAGGTCCTCCAAAAGCTAAGAAAATAGTACACTGAAATGTTGTTTGGTGCTTTAGAGAATGCAAGAGGCATACGTTTATGATTGCTTATAGGAGAAAAAAAAAAAGATCTTTGTCCGTCATTTATCTTTATGTAATGAAGTGCATTTTACTAAATTAAAGCAGACCTTGCTTTCAAGCATGGCCTGCTTAGTGGAGGGCTTTAGAATTGGATGTTAAGTGAGGCAGCCTGGCTCCTGATTGATGGGTAAGCAGGTGCCCTTACAGTGTCTTTGTTTCTGTTGGCAGGGGGAATTTGGAACCTGTTACATCTTTTGACCATGGTTCAGAATCATCCAAGGTAGTAATTTCAGTCCTGCAATATGGCACAGAAATGAAAGGGTAGCAGAGCTTTTCATACTCTGTATTGTGGTGGTGCCAGATGTTCAGATGTCAGTTTTCTTTCTTGTTTCAGTTCAGTCCAGAGGGATTATATGGAAATGAGCTCTTTATCTGTGCTATTCTTGAAGATTTTGAGGTTCAGCTGCTAGTGTTGGGTGCATGTTTTTGCATTGATTTCAGCAAAAACTAATCCATTTTGCTTGAGCTCAGATGACTTCCCCACTTTGTCTCTAAACAGCTGCTTACTGAATTTGCTGTGATACCAGACAGAGGTGCATGTTTTTATTTTTCAGACATCATTTCAGTTTAGTATATTAAACACCATTTTTCTGTAAAAGGCAAATACGGAGCCAGTCTGGGATTCAGTAAGACTTTTGTTGCGCCATTCTGAGGCTGACACTGTGTGTATGCTTTTCAGTGGTTTCCAGTGGATCCACCTAGACCTACTGCTTCTTGTCACTACAAACAGCTTAAAGCACTGTAGGACAACCTGGAGATGAAGTATTGCCCATACCTGCCTTTTCAGACCATCTAGACCAAGGCCATCTAGCCTAAAACCAGGACACCTGTCAATGCCAGAAGACTTCTATTAATAACTTGAAACAGATACAGGCTCTCAAAATCACAGTATGGTTGTTAAAAGTTGGGACAGTCTCATTAAATCTGGATGTGATTATGTTAATAATAGTAATACAGAGATTACTTTGGTAGTATGTGTGTTCACTGATGAAGTGTTCTACTAATTTTTAACTTTGAAATATCTTTTTTATAAGTGAATATTTAGTTTCAATCTTGTAATATTGTGCCAGCATAATTTTTTGGCAATGAATATGAAAATGTATTGTTAGTGATACCGAGTTTGGCTAGAGACCATAAATAAATGTTCAGGGTTTCCATGGTAAAGTGTTTCACTGAATCCTTGTCAAACTTTCTTCATAAGTTTTTTTTTTAATGAAGAAAAGCCCTTATCTATCCGTTTCCATGTATGCAGTGGTTACTACTCCTGTAGAAATTGCAGGGGTTTCCTGCCATTCATGCTAGGATGTTGTGCTATATCCTGTGTGTAAGGATACATTAATAAACATCATTGAATCAGAAATGGCATGTCTCTGAGAGGCAGAGATGTCATGTGCCTTTTACAGAGATTGGAAAAATTGACTTTAAGTTTCAGGGGCTTAATACCTGTGTAGATCTAAGGTTTTGATTCTTAAAACTTCCATTTTGCGGCTACCTGGATGCATATTGCTTTTGGAGTGAAGATCCTTTACGTACCTAATATTCTGCTTTTGGGCAAGCTCCCTAGTACCATAGTTTTCATGGTGCTGCATATCTTAGCATCTATTAAATATATAGAAAACGTTTTAGGCTCCATTAAATAGATGTTCCTCAATCTGTGTTAGCTGAGATGTGAGCGCCACTAAGTGAGTTGTTGAATACAACTTGTGATGCCTCGCACAACATGGCTGTAGAAGTAGGGATGTTGCTCCTTTTGACCTGCTGGTTCAGCCAGAGAACAGGTACCCAGGATGTGGATGAGAGTTTCGTGGTGCATCTCCTTTCTCTGGGAAACATGCAGTAACTGTAAATTTGTAGATTGCCAGGAGCTGCAGGCATTATCAGCTTTCCTTTCTAAAACTAATCTCTGTATGGAATAGTTAAGAAATCAAAAGAACGAGGGAGAAAATGTGGTTGTGACCTAGTGGTTAGATTATATATGTGAAGTAGGGGAAACCTGGTTTTTAATTCTTATGCCGTTTAGAATGTCTATATTTTTATCAAATGGGTATTCCATATTAAACATCTTGAATCTTGCCCCCCTTTTGTCAGGGCATTGTTCTTTCTCTGAAATGAGGGATTTGTTCTTTTTCTTTAAAACAGGCAAACAAAACCTGAGCCTCCTCGCTCTGAGATGGCTAAAGACATCTAGGTAGGTTAGGCTAAATCCTAACTGGAAGGAGGTATTTCCTCGAATCTCAGGATAAGTTGTCTAGTACTTACAAACTCTTCAGCCTTTCCTCTTTTCTGTAGTTACTGCTGCTGTAATTGCTGCCCACTGTGTATCACCTTTCTAAGCATCTAAATCTTCTCTTGCTTTTTTTTTTTTTTTTTTTTTTGATTCCAGAAGTCTAATTCAGGCTATGGATTTTGCTACACAGCCAGGTGCTAGGTCCCCGTAAATCTAGTTTTGAATCTTCAGATGTATGTACTAGTAAATTGCTGTGGTGGCCCTTTGTATTGTTCCAACTTTCTCATAAGCACTTGCAAGTTGTGGATGCACTTAGAAGATTAATTAGAGTGAGTGCTTCATGTGAGGGCTCTCATATTTATGTCCAGGAAACTCAGGACAGAATTTGGATCCTGTCTAGCATGTCTTACTCGAGAGTACTCAGTAAAAGGAGCATGCTAGGTGTGTTCTACACACAAAGTAGCTCTTTGTTCAGATGCACAAAAGTCCTGGTGAGTATACATTCTCCTGGATTTCCAAGCGTCAAGCAGCCACATTACAGCTGCCACCTGAATGTGCTGCCCAGGATATGGAAATTCCAGGCAAATGGCCAAATTTGTCTTCTTTTTTTTTTTTTTTTTTTTTGCCAGGAAAGGATTTCTGTGTGGAAAAAAAAAAAAGCGCTGTGTCTGGAGAAACCTGGACATCTGGCAGCTTTACTTCAGATTATTGAGCTTCAGAGTGCAACTATTAAGAGTTCCCTTGTTTTAAACAGAAGCCATTTTTCCATTTCATAATTCTTGATGGTGTTTCTGTTGTCAAGATTAGATTCAGATGAAGAGAGGGTTATTAACTGGAGAAACTCATTCTGATGCCATTGCAAGTGGAACTAATTTCAGTACATAAAATGTTGATAGCTTTCAGATTTTTACATTTTATATACTACCAAGAGTTCTGTTTGGTTGCTTTAAATCCTGTCACATTGCCACAATTAATTACTGGTATTTTTGCCTTGCAATTGAAGTGATTACAAGTGTATAATTTAACTTTAGGCAGCTTTTAGCCAAAACATAATTTAATATCCAGCTGTTTTTCCCTTCACCTCCCTCAAGCGCCAGAAAACATCTAGCTTTCCAGACTCATCTTGTGAAGCCAATAGCCATGGTGTCAGCAGATTGAAGCTCAAACAGAAGTACTGGGGTCCCACTCCCTAGGTCAGGATGTTCTGCACTGCTGGACTTGTAGATCACTGCAGTTTTTACTGAGAAAGTGTTGAAATGCCCTGGAATGTTTCCATTTTAAGTGTGATCTCAGTCTAAATGGACTTTCCTTTTCTTATCCTTTGCGTTTCGAGACTGGAAAGACTCAAGTCAATCGGTTCTGTTGCAAACTACAGCTGTGCAGCAGTCTGAAAAAGCAGAGCCCAAACTCGTATCTGGAGAACAACCAATGAGAGGGGAAAATGCATAATCTGTGTCTCTTCAAATAACTGTCACTGCAGAAAGCATTTATAGGTCTGCTTGTGATTCAATAGGTGATACATTTTCCCCAGAGTCAGCACTGAACCTCCTGTATGTTGTCTCAGGCTGTGCTTAACTGCCTTTTTTTGATGAGGCATAAAAATGAGACTTTGCCTTTAGAACCTTAATGAGTGCTGAAATTAATGTTGTAGCTGGTACAACATCATGTCTTGCCTCCCTGGAGCGCAGCTCAAGGAGGGTAGAAGGTATCTGACATTGTATGTTGTCCCTGTGTGAGTAGACAGGCAGCTAAGGGGTCAAGAATTCACAAGCTCTCCCTGACAGTTCCTCCACCTCCGCATCCTCAAAGACTACGTGTGCTGTTCATAAAGCCTACGAAGAGTAAGGTCTGGGATGATTCAGAGCAGGAGGCTAATTTAGGTATTCCCAGAGGAACGTCTCTTTCTTCATTGATTACAGAGAGAATGTAGGAATACAGGCTTTCAGGATACCGCATAAAGAAGAGAAATGACTTGTCTTATTAATATCTAAAATCTATGAATTAAAATATTTTGCATTCATAATTCCCACTGCATTTAGTAGAATTGTTTTGTTAATGTTGGATGTTTAGCCCTTATAAATACATCTGGCACAATAGGAAAACAGTAACTTTGCTACTCATATTTTAAATTTAATTACACCAGATCTTACTATTATAACATTCTGTAATGTACCCATCAGAATGTCCAAGACTTTGGCAGGTAAACGTGTTAGTTATTAAAAATAGTGGCAAAATATCTTTCAAAAGAAAATAGTGCACCACGTATAAATGTGTTGCTAATTCCAGTACTCTAAAATATAGGTAATTTGGAAGATGAAAAGCTTTCTGTAAGTGCAAAGTATTAGAATAGGCTTTTTCTCCTTACTGTAAAACTTCACTAGATGTCAGTGTGGAAAGTATTTTTACTTAAATGCTATGTGAACTGTAGAATGAAAAGTGTTAATTCCTTTAACACATGCGGATTTAGGATGACAGTTATGAGAATTTGGTAGTTGGGAGGTTTCTCAATACATAATTTATTTGTAGAAATGCAATTTCAGAACAACGAAAGCAATTTTGATAGGTTCACACTGAATTCTGAAAATTCTGTTCACATAAAGTCAAGATTTGTTTCGGTACTCACAGAAAGTTCTGAGATTTGTGTTATAAATCCAAACGACATTTTAAAACAAAACCAAAGTCTGTTTTTTTAACCCTAACAATTGTTTTTAATTTTGTTTTATATTGTTGATTATTTTGAGTCAGCAAAAACTTTAATATATATTTTCTTACTGTTGGTTTGTGAATACTGGACTTGTTTGTATGAGGGTAGCACATATATTTTCACATGGCTCAAGACAGGGCCTAGGCGTTAACTTTCACATTTAGAAAAGAAAAAAATGCATATATATCTATATATGGTACAGGTTGATTAAGGAAAGCATTCCTAATCTGTAAGTGTGCTTTTGCATTCTTTTAACTGTATTATGTTTTTATATGACATTTGAAGAATCAGACCGACTCTGTTATATGAGAATGTTTGGTTGGGTATTTTTGGGTGTTTTTTGTTGTTTTATTGAAGCTTCAGTGCATTTATTGAAGTTTAAGGTTTGATGTCCTATGAGATAGTTAGACTTTTCCCTTTAAATGAATTCTTTTGTGTTTCTGAACTGATAGACCAAGCAAAAGATAGTGGTTTAGATATTGTATGGTGGTTTTTTGCCTGAATGCTGCGATAGACAAGTATGTGAGTCCTTACGTGTACCTTAGGTGTGCTTTCAGTAGCATGTCCATCACTCTTAGAAATTTGGCGCAGATGAACTAATTAACCCTGTAATTTGGATATAGCAAATAATTCTTTAGTAAATATTTAAGAACTCTAATAAAAGTTCCTTTTGTATTGGTGCAACTTTAATAAAAGTAAAAGCTTTTGCTTTTGTCGATAAAGATCACATGATTCTAATGCAGGAATTCGACATTTTTCATATTAGAACTGGACTTTACGTTTGCATACATTGGTTAATGCTGTACTAATAGTAACTAAATAACATGGTGATGTTATATATAATAGATTTATATAACTGAAATTTATATTCAGATTTATATAACTGAAATATGCGGAAAGGGCATTGAAAATGTAACTGTCGAGTACATATATTAACAGCAGACGCACTATAAGGAATTTTGAGAGGTTTTTTAAAACATTGCAAAGACCTCGCATGTAAGTTAAGGTATGATGAAACTGATATTTAAGAACTTAAAATCTTTTAGTAGATTTCATTATTTTTTCATAAATTATTTCCACACATTGACGAGAAGAAAAGGACATTTTTAAGTACTGATTTAGGTAATGTTTCCTTTTTCTGAACTGATACCTTAAGGCTGTTTAGTTTATGTCCTGTACTTCACGATGTTTAAGTGGCTGTAGCAGGAAAGGTACAGCATACTAAAGAGGCTTTACAAAGGCACCTTGAGAAATTGTTTTTAAAATAGGCGGCTTATTCCTCTTGCTGTTTTCTCCGTCAATGGTTTATGATGGCTGACTCAGCAAATTCTGCAACTCTTGTTCCAGGCTAAGAATCTTTTTTTTGTGACCAGCGGTCCACATTTTGGCCCACAGGAAAGAACATGCTATTGCCTAGCTTTTCACCCCTTTCTGTGATGATAAATAAATGCATTAAATCCTCTGATAGTAACTCAGGCTGAACCACTCTTTCCTTTCTTGCGTGGTTTTCACCATGGATCTTCAGCATGTTCATTTCACCTGGGAGGTCTTACACTTTTGATTCTTGTTTGGAAGAAGGTAAAAAGGAACTTTGGGAAAACCGGCATGGAATACTTAGCAAGTTCCTCCCTTTGTACTATTGGATTGCAGGGAAACCAAGATGTAGCAAAGCCCAGGAATGCCAGCTTTGAGATCCTGTATTGGAGCGCTCTGCCATTCTGACTTTAAGGTGAGAGGTGCGATTGGGTCTATACATGGAACTGGTTCATCTTTATGCATGCAGCAAAATTTGCTTTTCCTTTCAGGGACCTTTCAAAAACACCACGGGTCTTGCTGTTAGTTCTGGACGTGTGTTTTTTTTGCTATTGGAATGTTTTATTTTATACTGGAATAGTTTTTGCGCTGAATTTTACTGTGAAATGAAATTTATGCTAGCACACTCAGAGCCAAGTTTTAAAGCACTAATTTATGTTTTATAAATCAAATAAATAAATGTGCACCTGCAGTCAAGCTGGATGCGAAAGCATACAAATCATTGATTAAATACTTGAGTACTTTCTTCTCGGAACTGAAAGCTATAGAACCCTTGTTAGTTTTGATGACTTTATATATGAGAAATCTAAATATGCTTAAGTACTTGCTGAAGTATGGGATGGTTTAGTCATTGTATTAGCCTTTAACTTAATTGCATTTCCCATGGCATTATCATGTGAAAATGTATGGTCCAGAGTTTGGGATTGTAGGTCTTTTTTTGACCCATCTGGAAGCAAGTTGGATTGGATTTTGAGAGATCGCTGGTGCACCATGTACTGTAACTCTGGGAACTGGTGCTGTAATTAGATTTTATATTGCTCCTTTGGAAATGTCTGCATTGATTTCTGTCAGAGGCTGGAAGAAATATTTTTTTGTTTAACTGTCTGTATTCTATGCAGATCTTAGGAAAGAGTCAAAGGACACAAAGCCAGGTTTTGCATCTAGTCTCGGCTGTCTCCCTAGTGTTCAGAAGTATTCCTATCCGAGTGTATGCAGTAGTCTTACCTAAGTGTTTTTCATGTATTAGATATTACAAATAATATAGTTAAAGGATGTTGTGAATGAAGCTGCACAAAATGGTATGTTTTGCCTTGCCCTTCTCTGTTACCAAAGACTGTAAGCCAAAGAGTTTGGCATAAGTACAACTTTTATTGTACTTTACAACCTTTACAAGCTTTGTTCCTTTAATTCCTTAAGTAGAACAGCACCTTGGCTTGGCTGTAGTTTACACTGCACTTCCTGAGTCCTGGGATTTATCCTCTCTTGTCTACAGCTTCTCACTCTGCTCATGAACCACAATTTGGAATATTTATGACACAGACTTTTGTAACAATTTATGGGAGCCTTTTATTCTCAAGGAAGATTAAAGTTGACTGATCTATGCAAGATTGCTGATTTTCCATTTAGAAGAGTTAAGCATACGATAAGTGTTTTCAAAGAAGATACTCAGTTGGAAGAGCCAGAACTGGTGGTTCTGGTTTACTCTAAGTTAAAAAATGGGTGGGGAGACAAAATGAAGAATTTTGTGTGAACAGTCACTTTGTGGACTCTCTGTGTTGTGGATACTGTGCCCTATGTATTTATGCTGGTGTGAGTGGATTAAAAAAACCCATTCAAGCCATCATCCTTCGCTATTTCCAAAGTAAAAGCTGAAATCTTTCTCAGTGGGATATTATTTTGTGGAGGATAGGGCAGAAAAGGATACTCATGTTTCAGTAAAAATAACTAACTAGTTTTAGGGTAGAAACATCTTTTACCACCTTCTGGAAATGCTTGCTAGAGGGAAAGTTTTGTAAGGCTTTGGCATACAAATATTTGGTCAGTACATGCCAATCTCTGAACACAAGGATACAACTTACTGCACTGACTTCTGTGAGAGGAGACACAGTCCTCTCCTCATGCCATGGTTGTCTCCTGGCAGTTTCCTTGTGTAGTAATTGAACCCTTAATTTTAGAAGATGTAGTATATTCGAGACTTTGTTTGTGCTAAAACCCATGGCCAAAAATAGCAAGTGGACAAATAAATAATAACGGTTATAGCTGAGAAAGAGGCTGCTTGTGAAAGTGGGCTATTTAAATTACAGATCCAGCCATACGTGTATTGTGGATGACTGGGATGCTACGCTGAAAATTAGAATGGGAATCAACTTGCTCCTTCTCTCTGAATGCTGGAGCAGGAGTGACACTGTTAATCTGCTTTATATTCCTGTGTTTAGTAGAATCATAGAATGGTTTGGGTTGGAAGGGACCATTAAAGGTCATCTAGTCCAATGCCCCTGCAATGAGCAGGGACATCTTCAACTAGATCGGGTTTCTCAGAGCCCCGTCCAACCTGACCTTGGATGTTTCCAGGGATGGGGCATCTACCACCTCTCTGGGCAACCTGTTCCAGTGTTTTACCACCCTCATTGTAAAAAAAATCTTCCTTATATCTAGCCTAAATCTTCCCTCTTTCAGTTTAAAACCATTACCCCTCGTCCTATCGCAGCAGGCCCTGCCAAAAAGTTTGTCCCCATCTTTCCTGTAGTCCCCCTTTAAGTACTGGAAGGTCGCAATCAGTTCTCCCTGGAGTCTTCTCTTCTTCAGGCTGAACAACCCCAACTCTCTCAGCCTCTCCTCATAGGAGAGGTGTTCCATCACTCTGAACATCAAAAGGGGATAGTGATGGTGTTCTTTGGGTTCCTTTGTGGAAGAGCTGTCCTTTCCTTATCCTGGAGGTAAACTTACTGACATTGACAAATTTCACAGTTGCTCTCTGTCTGTATTACTTGCTTTTGAGCCGAAATGAACTGTGGTCAGTGAAGATCAGTGCAAAATTTTTAGCTAGAGAATTCTTTTAGTAGCAGCACATTTAGATTTAGAACTGTACCAGAAATATTTGTGTGGCAAACAAAAGTTTCCTTTTACTGAAAAGAGTGTAAAGAGGCCAACAGTTTATCACAGTGCACTGCAGGAGTCCCTCGTTTGGTAGAGGCTGCCAGCACCAGGTATTCCTGTTTTGCTCTGAAGTGGTGCCCCTTGTCTGCACCCTGAGGTGCACCTTTTTTTCCAGCCAGAAATTCTGTCCAGGTTCTAATTGAAAAACTGAAATGTCAGCCTTAAAAAGAGAAGTGGCAGCCTGATTTTGAAAGGATTTTAGATACTTACAGCCTCAAATAGCTACCTACAAAAATTTCTAAGAATAATTTTCTGCTTAACCCCTATTACTTTTAGCCACCTAAGAATAGTTTTTAAGTCTGTATCTTTGGGAAGCTTTTGAAGTTTAGTAAGGGTAAATCTGAAGGAACAGTGGAGTGTGAAATGGGACAAAATTCTAATTTGAAAATTTTGTTCTTAAACATTATTGAGGTTTGTCTATATACCTGCCTTTGCACTTTGAATTGATATAATATGAAATAAGCATTTTGTATAGTGCAAAATACTCTGCAAATGTTTCATTCATTTTTGTTGCAAGTGCTACACGGGAAAAAAGAAACCCAATGCCCCAGAATAAAAAACAGTAAAGCCTTGAAAAATGATATTTACACTATTGGGTTTGAAACCTTGCAGACAGGTTCTTATGAAAGCTGCCTGAATACTCGCATCAAATAGTTCAATAGTTTTTCACTAAGAATTTAATGTGAAGTTATGCTGTAATTAGAAGTCCACACATCTTTGAATTCCATATTTAGAGACAAAGCTTGAATTTAAATGGATCTTAAATCTGAGATTTAGCCTGACAAGAAGGAGTCCTCCAGTGTAAAGGGATATTGTCTTCTGTTCCTTCCTGCGTCCTAAATAATGATGCAGAGGACACTGCCAGGCTTTTACGGCATTTGGGCTTTGTCTGCTTCCCCCATCATATTTACTAATAGTGATTTGTATTCATAATTTAGCTGATGATTCATTTACCAGTACATAGCTGAATACTTTTAGCTCATTTGGCAGTATGTGTGTTGGTGTAGCAGTCATCATGGACGCAAAATGTATGTGTTTGTATTTGGATCTTGTGGCAGATGTGTAATATAAAGGAGCTGCCGCTTTGGCAAGGCCACTTTCCTGACTCTGCCCACGTTTTAAGTGTTCCCTGATTATGATCTGTGATTGTGGCTCACATTGATCTTTATCTGCCCTTTCAGAGTGAAAATAGCATGTTCTGTTTTCCTTTTTTTTTGTTCTTGTGATGTCACAAAGATAGTGCAGCATGGTACAAACACTGTGGAAACAAAACTTTATAATATAGTTTTTCTCAACTGCCATATTGCTTCTGAAAACAATTTGTAACCTGTCTGTTTCCATTTGGCAACTGAAAAGCAGGGGTTTGCAATGAAGGCTTTAGAAAGTGCAGATGACTCAATTTCTGTGCAGAATCAAGGATGTTTAAATTATTCTATGTGGGTAAGTGTGTAGGGAACAAAAAAGGGAAAGAGATGATGAAATACATGCTCCCTTTTTTTTTTTTTTTTTTGGTCTGTGTAACTTAGAGCAAAATAACATGTGCAGAGCGGACTTAAGTCTTTTGTATGCCTGTATGTTAAATATTAAAAGCTTACCAAGATGTGTGTATAGTTTGCCCTCAAAACAAGGGGAGGAGGTGCTCCAGGCACCAGAGCAGAAATTCCCCCGCAGCCTGTGGTGAAGACCGTGGTGAGGCAGGCTGACCCCCTGCAGCCCATGGAGGTCCACAGTGGAGCAGATACCCACCCGCAGCCTGTGGAGGACCCAACACCAGGCAGGTAGATGCCCAAAGGAGGCTGTGACCCCATGGGAAGCCCGCACCAGAGCAGGCTCCTGGCAGGACCTGTGGCTCCATGGAGAGAGGAGCCCACGCTGGAGCAGGTTTGCTGGCAGGACTTGTGACCCCGTGGAAGGGACCCACGCTGGAGCGGTTTGTGAAGAACTGCAGCCCGTGGGCAGGGCTCACGTTGGAGAAGTTTGTGGAGAACTGTCTCCTGTGGGAGGGAGCCCATGGTGGAGCAGGGGAAGCGTGTGAGGAGTCCTCCCCCTGAGGAGGAAGGAGCAGTAGACACAATGTGTGATGAACTGACCGCAACCCCTTTTCCCGGTCCCCCTGCACCGCTCGGGGAGAGGAGGTTGAGAATTCGGGAGTGAAGTTGAGCCCTGAAGAATGGAGGGGTGTGGGGAAGGTGTTTTAAGATTACAGAATCACAGAATGGTCAGGGTTGGAAGGGACCTCTGGAGATCATCTAAGTCGAACCCCCCTGCCACAGCAGGGTCACCTACAGCACGTTGCACAGGACGGCGTCCAGGCGGGTTTTGAATGTCTCCAGTGTGGGAGACTCCACAACCTCTCTGGGCAGCCTGTGCCAGTGCTCTGCCACCCTCAAAGGAAAGAAGTTCCTCCTCATGTTAAGATGGAACTTCCTATGTTCAAGTTTGTGCCCGCTACCTCTAGTCCTATCACTGGGCACCACTGAACACAGACTGTTCCCATCCACCTGGCACCCTCCCCTTAAGTATTTATAAGTATTGGTAAGATCCCCCCTCAGTCTTCCTTTCTCTTGACTAAAAAGCCCCAAGTCCCTGAGCCTTTCTTCATAAGAGAGATGCTCCAGTCCCGTCATCGTCTTTGTAGCCCTTTGCTGGACCCTCTCCAGCAGTTCCCTGTCCTTCTTGAACCGGGGAGCCCAGAACTGGACACAGTACTCCAGATGTGGTCTCACCAGGGCAGAGTAGAGGAGGAGGATGACCTCCCTCGACCTCTTCTGATATGATTGGCAATAAATTAAATTAATTTTTCCCCAAGTTGAGTCTGGTTTTGCCCACCATAGTAATTGGTGAGTGATCTTCCTTTCCTTAACTCAACCCACAAGCTTTTTATTATATTCTCTCTCCTGCCCAGCTGGGGAAGGGAAGTGATAGAACTGCTTTGGTGGGCACCTGGTGTCCAACCAGGGTCAACCCACCACAGAATTCCTTTTCATTTCTCATCTACAGGGTAGCTTTTTTTCTGAGAAATTTCAGCTAACCTCCTTCATTTCGGCATTTTTGTCAATATTAAATCTATAGCATCAAACAGTTATGAGTATTGGGATGCTGTCTCTCATTTTTAATGAGTCTTCTCCCTTTGTGCAGGCAGAGGAGAATGAATACACAAGGAAGTTTGAGGACAGAAGGGCCTGAAAGGGAGAAGAAGCAACAGTAACTTCACTGCTTGTTTCCCTTTACCTTACACAAGTGTGGCCATGCAAACACCACATGTTAAAAAAACCACTAAAAATTGCTAAAATAAAACTTGATAATGGGGATATTGAGCTGTCTTTGTAAGTTAAATTCTGGCTGTGGTTAATTAAGTAAAACTGCTTCTCTAACCATGTTATCTTGAGTGCCTTATTATTAAATGAAGGGAAGACATAGGAGGAAATAAAACTCTTGTTTCTTTACTCGCTGGAGTGTTTATTTCCCCTTGTCCATATGTGTATTGCGAGAACACCAAGCATAACAAGTAGTGTTTGTATTTAGTTCTGAATACAGTGAGGTCCATGATCACTCTTATCTCTGTGAAAGCAAGCTCCAAAGCCTGTAAGCAAGCTCCAAAGCCTGTGTGGCTGCCCAAAGAGTTCACATTTCTGCACGTGTGATGGATGGGTTCGTTGTTCTAATGAAGCATGGCAGTTGTTGGAGGTCGTGGTCACAGGAGAGAGGCAATCCATCTTTAACGAGGGGCAGTTCTGTGGAGGCCTTGAATGCCAAGGCAGAGATGCAGCATTTCATTTATTATTTGATGTAGAGGGCCAGTGCAGAGACAGTACCTTGTTTTACAAGGTGGGGTGGTTTTTTATTACAAAGAAGGTGGGAGCTGTATCCTGTACAAACTTTAACCATTTTAGATGTTTTGGCTTCGTTCCCAAGCATAATGGGTCCGGAGGTTGCAAATGCATATATTGCTATGGCCAGATCTCTGATCAGATAGGGAAATCTGGCCATGCAGAGATGGTGTTAGACTTGCCAGTCTGAGCATCCTTAGGAATACTTAGCCTCACAGGCTTCATCCTGACTAGCAGGCAGTGTCTGTAATCAAGGAGAACATTATGGCCCAGGGAAATTCTTCAGAGCAATTCCCATCAATGCAGATAGTAGGTGTGTATTTTAAGTACCTCTGAGGATCGGGAGGTTGTGTTGGGGCAGGCTCTGAAGGTGGATCTTCTCATCCACCAGGCAAATTCTGTAACTTGTGTTCTCTCCTTTTTCTTTTCTAGACTGCTTATAGACATTTGAGATTGGTTGTGATGAGGGTAACTGAGCCCTTTTCATTCAGATCAAGAAGCAGCAAATTAAGAATAACAACTTTTCTTCACTGGTCATAGTAGTGTACCATGTATGTAGAACTAAACACATTACCAGTCTCCTTGCACATCTTTTTGTTTAACACTGGTTGTATTTAAGGTCAAGAAACGAGAATGATTTCTCATGGTAGATTTATTTGATATTTTAATTGATTAGCCTAAAGACAGTGTCTGAATACTGCATATGTGGCTGATGTCTCTTTGAGGAGAACATAAAACACTTTCTCTAAGCATGAAGAATGCTAATTATCTTTTTCCATTTTGCTTCTACTCATTGGCCTGTGGGAGTCAAATGCAAAGGGAGGGATGAACATAACTACTTCTGGGCTCAGAAGTTAAAACGTGGAACACATCTGCTGTGGTTCACTGACAGTTCTGTTTTTAGATTTGGTCTTTGAACAAAATTCTCTGAAAGGTGCCAGGAATCACCAGTGTTGTCAGTACAGAATCAAAACTAGGAAGGAGCTGTGTTCACCAGAAAACCGGAAGTTTGACTCATCCTTAGACTTTGAAAACCAGAATATATTGTATAGCTATTCAGTGAACACAGCAGTCAGCAGTAAAATATGTAACGTGATCACAATTTTCTCTTTCTTGGTCTTTCTTGTTTCATATGTTTAAGGCTTTGTTTAGTTTGAGTTTGACACTAAACAGTTACAGATTTAAGTATCTACGGTAATGCAAGTGCAGGGCTAGTTACAAATGTGCTTCCTTTTTGATTTGAAAAGTTTGGCTGTTGACCTGTCTCTTTTCAGCCCAATTCTTGTACTGTGTTCATCATCCTGGTATCTGAACAAACAGCACATAAACTTATTTAGAGGAGAGGAGGGTTTGCATGTACCAATATTTAGTTTGTTTGGGGTTAAGATTTCTTTTAAAAAAATAATTCTTAAAAGCAAAGATTTTTGCTGTATTTTTGTTTGTCTTGCAGGTTGATCCAGCTTTGAAAGAAAAATTAAAACAGAACACTGTGACACTGGAATCTGAATATGAGGTAAAATAAATCTGTTGCTTGGGGCTTATAACCTTGACTACCCTTGATTACCCTGGCCGCTGGTGGGTTTGTATCTGTCCCTAACTAAAATTAGATCAGCCATCTGCCTTTGACTCGTTGATGTCCAATAAAAACAAGGTTTTATGTAAAGAAAGGTTTTTGAACATAGAGTGCTTCTTTCTGAACACAGGTTTACTTTGATGTCCAGGTGCCAAGTACAGTGATACAAATAAATTCCTCTATTTCTGTGGTTAACCTAGTCTGTAAACATAGAGCTGATGTTGGTCTTAAATAGAATGTGTATATGTCAACACTTCTACTGCATGAGTTTTGATGATCTTTAGACCAAATTACAGAACAATGCGCTTGACGTGCTTTCTGTTATTTCTTGCTTCTGAGGCTTATGTGTATCTTTCAAACAACTGCTGTTCCTTTTGCACTATTTCGGAAAGTTTTATAGAGACATATTTCACTCTTTTCTCAACAATGCATTTTCTTCAAATATTACTGAGCTCCAAAATGGCTGGTTTTGGCCAATTTAATATCCAGAGTTTCATAAATCTACAGGCTTGCAAAAAGCTATGTTCAGAAAACTGGAAAAAGCCTCCCTGTATCCAGAACAAAGGATAAAGCTATTTAAGATAATTTTTAGTGTTTTAAAATGACTTGGATCAAAGGTCCAGCTAACACTTCATCTTTCTCTATGGGCTTTATGCTGAACACGGGTTTTCTTTTTCTTCCCATACCACATTCCTGTCACAACAAGCCTTTGAAGAGCTTGATTGTACCCATAGCTCTCATACTTAGTTGTCCAAATGGTCTTGCTAATAAAGTCTATTATATTACTCTTTTGTGATTTGCCTGAAATAAAAATAAAACTTACCTTTTGTATTTTTACATGCCTAATTTCACAGAACACCTGCCTACATGCCAGGTTTGTGATAGTGTTTTACCATTACTGCAAGCAGTTTTGGGCTGTCCTCCTACAGAGAACTGTGTTTTATGGTGTAGGGAATAAAAAGATTTGATCCCTGAGTACATACAAATCCATTAAGTTCTGATTGCCTCTGGGATTATTGTGTCTCTCACTTTTTGTGGAATATACTGTAAGGCTGCTCTGATTTAGTTACGTGGAAGAACCACAAGCAGTACAAGGAACCACATCTCTCTGTTTAACTCACTACCTAACCTCAAAATCAACTGATCTGTATTCAGATACGCCTTGCTTTCTCTCCAGAAGATAAGTAAATAGTTGAAGGATGATATTTAAATAGCCATATTTGCATTAACTTTATGGATAAATCAATGGTAATAAAATACAACTGGCATAAAAACATATTACAAGTCTACTTGGGTAATAAGGCTTCTTCCTGATGGACAGAAATGACAGAAGCAATCTTATTTTTTTCTTAATCTAAACTGTAGAGAGTTCCCAGGCCAAAATTCTTCCAAAGTAGTGTTTGGATGTTATAGAGGGCAGACCAGTTCAACAAAACAAATGGATTTGCCTTTTCACATAATGAAAATAGATTCAGATTGTTGTTTTGAACTCTGATCTCAATGTATACTTTACTGTGGGCACCAACTTGCGAGCACTAGGCATATTCCATTTCTTGCTTCAGTGAAACTTGTGGAACTACCAGCAGTCATGCATGCACTCTGCAAGCTCCACACTGAGTGTGTGATGATTTTAGTCAATGCTACCTCTATATTCTGGTGGACAAAATCTAACCAATCAGTGAGTTACAGCTAACATTTAGGACAGTAGTTTTCTGTGGGCCCTATGTGTTCCAGGCTAGGGGGTTTTGGGTGGGTTTTTTTCCTCCTTTTTTTATTTTTCTACTTGTCCAAAATACAGCTCTTAAGAACATCTTCTAATTCTGTATATAGGTCACATTGGAGGAATACACTGGTGGCTGTTACTAAATGTGATATGATCAAGGGCAGTAAAAAAAAAAAGTTGCTGTTTTGATATGTAAAGCCTTATTTTACAGTATTATTAGCATTATATCTGCAGCTGTTACTGAGGATTCCAAGCCAGCTCTTTTGAAGCATGGTTGCCTGGTGCATGCAAATGTTCGTTGGCCCTAAGACTTTTAAAAATATCTTATTGTCTTTACAGAAACGTACATATTGAATACATGGTGAACCCTTTTAGAGTGTTGTAATTTCTGCTGTAAGCATACATCTTTATAGGCATATTGCAAAAGATAAAGACATTTTTGATACTTCAAACATGTTGAAGTCTGCATTTTGTCTCCAATGTGGTGGTGGCGATGATAAAAGTTGTAATCATGGATTTAATCAATTTACTGTGAGGAAATGAACATAAAGACATTTTCTCGCCTTCTAATTTACTAAATTACATCTTCTCAAACTATGCAAAATTTACTTTATTTCATATAAGAGTATTTCTGGCCAGGATACTATTTTGAGGAAGAAAGAATTTGCATGTGTAATTCGTACTGCATTTCTTATATCTCAGATCTGTTAATAATGCCATTTCTCTTGTGCCTTGGGCTGTGCCAGAGGAGCAAGCTACCTTTGCATGTGTTCTCCATTGTTTATGCATTCCTCTCACACACTTATGTGTCCTCATATGGCCAATTAGTCCTTGCTGCTCCCCTTTGCCTAATACATCATTGCTCTGTCCACTAGTGACACTGGTACTAATGTGAATGGAATTCTGCTGCTGAGCTGAGCCTTGTAGAACACACTGTAAAAAATGTCAAGTGTTTGACCTGTGACAAAAGTCTAGAGTATTTTATTTGAAAGCACAAAAATATTGTTTGAAACAGGGGGATAAAAAACTCATTAATGTGATGAGTGAAAAACATTCTTGTGGATGTTTAACAACCACAGTACATTCCTTTTCATTGTTTTAAATGCAATCTCAAAATAACATTCTTTATTGTAGCACTTGGTTTCTGTACTTCTGCAAAATTAATGGTCTAGTACACACTAAAAAATCTGGCCTCAGTCAGTTACATCAGACTCCAAAATAAAGAATTGTTGTTTAGGGTTTTTCAAGCAAATAAAAATACCTTTAAGAAGAATTTATTAACATTTTATAATGGAAAAATCAGTTAAGTTTGAGTCATATAAATTATATCCTATGGGAGCCATTGGCAATTGAAAGCAGAGGAAAAACATATCACAATAAATAAAAAATGTGAAGGATTGCTATGGAAACAGTAAATGAGAAGTTATAAAGCAGAGAAGATTGATAAAAGATGCTAAGGACATCAGAGAGTTGTCTGGTAAGTAGGCTGACAAGGATATGGGTAAGAAGATGGTGTTGCAGCAAACTAAGAATAAAATAATGAGGACGTAAACTCATGAGTAACTGCGTTGGCAAAGTAGCGACATTCAAAAAATATATTTGTATTTCTTTTAGAGAAAAAAGTCCTTTATATTCAAATCAGAATAGACAAGGGATGTACTTCCAAACCTCTTAATAACCAAACAAGATGTTATTTAGTATCTGTTAGGCTCTGATGATTTATAGCCGAGTTCCAAGAAAATGCTTGGAAGACTTCAGTGGTTGCTGAAAATCTCAATCTGGGAGTGATGGTTTTCTGGGAATCATCACTGGCCGGGAACGTGTTCTGCGAGACTTAGGACATATCTGGGCAATACTGATACTTGTTTCAGTGATGTGGAAGAAATTGTAAAATCATTACCGATGTGCAAGTGACACAAGTATTGAAATAGTAGAAGTATGGCAAGACAGGAGCAGAGAGCTGTTTGTATTACTTGGTAAGCTGAGCCTATTAAATCAGCAAAGTACCTTCTAGAATCATAGAATGCTTTGGGTTGGAAAGGACCATTAAAGGTCATCTAGTCCAACGCCCCTGCAATGAGCAGGGACATCTTCATCTAGATCAGGTTTCTCAGAGCCCCATCCAACCTGACCAGGGATGTCTCCAGGGATGGGGCATCTACCACCTCTCTGGGCAACCTGTTCCAGTGTTTTACCACCCTCATTGTAAAAAAAAATCTTCCTTATATCTAGCCTAAATCTTCCCTCTTCTAGTTTAAAACCATTACCCCTCATCCTATCACAACAGGCCCTGCCAAAAAGTTTGTCCCCATCTTTCCTGTAGTCCCCATTTAAGTACTGGAAGGTCGCAATCAGTTCTCCCTGGAGTCTTCTCTTCTTCAGGCTGAACAACCCCAACTCTCTCAGCCTCTCCTCATAGGAGAGGTGCTCCAGCCCTCTGATCATTTTTGTGGCCCTCCTGGACCTGCTCCAACCAGGTCCATGTCTTTCCTGTGCTGAGGCCTCCAGAGCTGGATGCAGTACTCCAGGTGAGGTCTCATGAGAGCAGAGTAGAGGGGCAGAATTACCTCCTTCAAACTGCTGGCTCACGTCCAGCTTTTCATGCACTGGTACCCTCAAGTTCTTCTTGGCAGGGCTGCTCTAAATCCCTTCATCTCCCAGCATGTATTGATGCCAGGGGTTGCCCCAACCCAGGTGCAGGACCCTTGTTGAACCTTATGAAGTTCATCGGGGCCCACTTCTCAAGCTTGTCCATGTCTCTCTTTTAAAGTAGCCAAAGTTATTTGTTTAAGAAACTGGAAATGCAGGCCAGAGTGGACTGCATTTTGGAAAGCAGCAACTCTGGAAAAGATTTAGGAGTCAGTGAATAAATAATTCACATTGATCTTCTACTGTGGTGCTGTGGCACAAAGAGCTAATTTAGTTCTTGTGAATATAAACAGGAACAGTAGATGGTAGGAAGAGATTATTTTACTTCTGAGTGTGGCACTGATGAGGATAGTAATGAAACACTGGATCTACTTCTGGTGTCCACATTTTGAACAGGGCTTTAAAAATGGGATAGATTGCAGAACAGGTTGAACGTATTAACTTTGGGCTTGAGAAAATGCCTTAAAAGAAACTTAAAGATTTAAATCTTTTTAAAGGTACTGAAAAAAATGTTAGTTATATATAAATTCCTTCGTAAGAAGAAAGTACTAGCTATTGAAGACTTTTTTATTGCAGCAAAGATACTAAAATTAGAATTAAGGTCCATTATTAATAGCTGGGAACATCATTTGAACACAACAGCAATAAAAATCCATTCTCTGTCTTTCAGAGGACTGTTCCAGAAGAAAGGTAATTTGTGAATGCCAGTAGTTGAAATCTGCAGGTATCTTGTTGCTGCCATTATCAGAAGATTACTGATTTTGTTGTTTAAGAATTAACAGATTAGTGTATTGAATTGATGTACTTCAGTGACTGTGAAGATACTAGTGGCTAAATACTTTGAGTTGTTTGAGAGATGACAATGATGTTGGGAAAGAATCCCTCCTTAGCGACTGTTGTGACATTAAATGAGGTCGTAGTATTGTTCTTTCCCCCTTTAATCACTCCATCCCTTCCATGCTCTCTTCTTTGTTGGTGCGTAGATTGTGACTGTCCTCCAGGTTGTCTAGGACAGGTAGAGTTTCTTGCATTTAGTTTTATTCACATGAAAAATGGTCTTGAGAGTTTTTATTTCACTGTGAGTCTTCATCACTTAATGTTTTGTAGAGAAGGACAAAGTGCTGTTTGTTTATCGTTAACGGAAACTGCCATGGGAAAGGATTTTGGTTAAACTAGTTTGTGGTAGGCATTTTATTCTGAGTGGATGTACAGTCCAAAGCCAAGCTATAGTTTGCTTCTTTTCTTCTTGGCATCTCAAAAATCTTGTGTGCCATAGTTAAAAAATGTAATCAGGGAAACACAAGAAGGTGGGATTTGGTGATGGGTATGGCACAGGAGGAGTTCTGGTGGAAAAGCCTTCTTGCAGGAAGAAAGACACAGCATCCAGAGGAAAGTTCACAGTGTTGCTTTTTGCTGGTCTTATTTCTGGAATTCATCTCTATTAAATAGTCTTGTAAATTCTTTCCTGGTCATGTTTATAACATACCTCTTTGCACAAGATTTTCCTTAACTGTAAGGTGTTTCTTTCATGTGTGTTGCCTTTGCACTTTTCTTATCCCATAAGAAGACACTGATTTCTCATAGATGGAAAAGAAAGTGGGGCAGTTAATAGTGCAATCAGACAGCAAACATGGTCAGGACATGCGAATACGTGTTATAAATAATCTCTTATCCTCACCCCTTCTCCTCTTTCAAAAATAGAATCCTTTGTACCTGCTTGTGCTCCCTGTACGCTTTTTCTCAATCCTGGAGGAACTGACCACCTCTTACCATGTTAGTGCCAACACTGTGTTGTCTCAGTCACAAAAAAAAAAAAGTTTGAGTAGGGAAAGTGGCATCCACACAGCATGGCTGAATTCTTTCATTTATTGTCCTAAGGGATGCTGCTAGCTTCTACCAGGCAGTATTGGGAACATTTTCTTATGCAGCTGACTAGGTGGAAATGTTAAGCGCTTCTGTCATACTAATGGGCCCCGAGTGGGGAATTGCTAGGTCTTTGGTGTGAAATATCCCTGAAGTAACTTTAGTATAGTGTATGGGAATTTAGCTACACAGCTGAGGCTGTATGCATTCCTTTCATTGAGTGCCTCTGAAGAGGATACAGCAAAACGGATAGTTTTGGTGGAGGCTCTTGTCTCAGCAACCAGGCAAATTGACTTTTTGCAAGAATATCCTCCGGTTTGTTTTGCTTAGCTTTTTTTCTTTTTTTTGGCCAATTTCATAAGCACTGTCTGGAATATTCTGTGACTGCCAGTGTACTTCCAGATGATGCCCACATAGACACTCAGGCTAAATTTTAAATACTTTCAAAGATTGTTATACAAATCTTGCCTGTTCTTTTCTTCTCAAATTATTGTTGCCCATCTTTATTTAATGCTGAAACTATACTGTACAAACGTACTCTGCAGTAGCAAGTTACTGTCAGACAGTGGTCACTGTCTGTAGATTTATTCGCAAGTTATTTGTTTACCGTACGTTCAGCAGTATTGCTGAGAAGCAGCTTTACTGTCATTGGCAATATAGTGGGGGGCTAGCACCCATATTACTGTTCTTATCAAATAGACAGGGGATGTTAGCCACAGAGAAGAAACAGTAGGATATTTTCTTTTCCTATGAGAAATTTGCCCAACAGTACAAATCAAACAGTAGCCATTGATGTCACTGAAAAAAATATTTATAGCTGAAGGGGTTGAAGTTGCTCTGCTAACATTTAGCCAGAACTGTAGCTTCTACACAAAGAAAAGCATTCTGTTCAGCAGATAAATTGACAAGCATGTTCTGGAAGAGAGATGAGTGGAAAATCAGCAGGTATAGAAACCTGTAGGTAAGAAACCTGTAGGTAAGGAACAGAAGTCCTTAACTACCCTAACTCTGTGTGAATGTTACCTGAACTAGCTGAGGCAGAGACAGGCAGCAACGTATGAAAGGCAGAAGATTTAACTCACCAATTCAGAAGGATCGACTACTTAATAAGGTTGACTGCTGATTAGAAAGAGAGTGGTTACTTTAAGGCAGTTATTTCATGGCCTGGATTGAAGTTTAATTTTACATTATTGTCATAAACCTTCTCTAGTTGTTTCTTTTCTCACGTCTACACACTTCCGTTAGTAGTTTCATAGTGGCAACTGATCATTTCTTGTTGTGGTAATCTCTTAGCACTTCCCTGTGATATTCATCACAGCTTTTTTCTCTCACATAAGAAACCTGTAAAAGCTTATTTTTCAGATCTTTTCAGAAGGAAAACCACCATGTGTGACTCATAGGTCTATTATATTTTGATCCTCGTACACTTCTTTTTTGATTAGAGTATCTTTTTATTATTATTAGAAGGACATACTGTGCCAAATTTTATATACACAAAGTGAAAAAGTTGTCCACGCTTCCAAGTATTCATAGTCCTAGCCAGATGTTTGAAATAAACCTTCTCTGTGGTGTCAGCAGGCTTTTGAGGGCTCCAGACAGGGACGTGCTGTGGAAATCCATATGCTTTTCCTACCAGCCACAGAACTGTCATTTTTTGCTCTTACTTCACTCCTGCACTCTAAAATATCACATATCCCCTTCAGCCGAACTCACCTTCATGTAGTTGAGAAAGAGCCTGCAAACATCCCAAAAGTTTGTCCCCGGCTGCTCCTCTTTTAGAGGGTTCTGCTGCAGTAACTAGTAACCTTTACAAAGTTGAATATGATATGAAGTTGGCAGGATCAAGCACTCAAAATTGGGAAATTCCTTCGTCCTATTAACTTGGCTAGGTCTCCCAAGCTGTAAATTCAGATAAACCTTAATAAGAAGCACTTCTCTTTCTGGGGCACATTAACCATAGCTTGATAAAACTCCCATATACAAGGGAAATGAAAACTAATTAAAAGTGGAATTTGCTGAATTTTGGATGTTTGCTCTTGAAGGTGCACTGCTGCACTCAAGCTATTCTTTATATGTTGGATGTTTCAGAGTTTCATTTTTGCTCAAGAAAAGATAAGCTGAAAGTAAATGACCCATGAATCCATGAATTCTCTTGACTTCACCCATAGAACTTGTGAATCCTTTGTAATGAGAAGTCCATCTTGGGTGATCTGCAGGAGTAATGCATAAATGGCACTCTGAGATTTAATCCAGTTTTTAAGACATTCTTCATTTTAAGAAGGGAAACTGCTTGTCTATTAAAAGGAAATCATGGCAAACCCAAATTCCTAGATGGAAATCTATCTGCCTAATGTTATTTTCTGTTATTTTAAAAATTCAAGGCTGTGTAACCATGTAGTTTTAACTGGGAGCTATAATTGTTTGGTTTACTGAGTAATTTGTATCACTATAGCAGCTTCACACAAAACTATGAGAGCCCTCTCTGAACATTAATTGAACTCTGACACCTCTGAGATGGAGGCATGTCCTGTTCTCATTCTTCAAATTGAGAAAATGGTGCACAGACAAATTGGTAGAGCAGTCGCTTGATACACATCTTTTACAACATAGCCACCTAAAGATGTTTTTGTTCTCTCTCTGTCCAATGATTCCTTCAGCGATGCCAGTTAAGTGGTTGCATGGTCTTATGCTTAAATAGAATCCATTCATAAACAGTATGTATTTGTTTTCCTAATCGATTTCATTTTTCTGATTGGGGCACAGCCCCACATAGTGCCAAACTGGCATAATTAAAGGGAAAATAATCTATGGGGAAAGAGTCTCTTTAACCAGTTCACCATAGGCTAATTAATTGTGCCATAGATTAATGGTGTTGGATCCCACTGAAGTAAACAACAAAATCTGTGTTGGTTTCTTCATTGTGGTTTTTGTCAGTCTTTAGCAAAGGCCAAAAGAGAAGCAGATCTCTGGATACTTACGTGCAAAAAAAACCCCATTTCTTCCTTTAATGAACAAAATCAAATTATTCTGGCCATAGCATGCTGCTTGCTGACTTGCTTGTATACTAATAACATAAAAACTAAACATTCTTTAGTTGGAAAAAGTACTTCTTTTTAATCTAAGGATTAAATCACTAATCACAGGCTATTAAATTACATATTATTAAATCACTAATTGCAGGTATTAAATTATGTGACATCCTAAACAAAGTAAGTAACACTAAGTTTATATTAAGAAAATAAGATGTCAAAAAGGTGGCTCTGGGAAAGAGTTTTAAAAAACCCAGTAAGGCCATATCAGGATGATGATGAAGTTCAGATTTTCAGTCACGCACAAGACGGCAGATTCAGTGTTAGCCTTAATTCTGTACCTCTGCATCTATATGTTATCATAGAGTTCTTCGATATATCTTTTACGGTCATCAGGCTGTTTTGACAGCCTTGCAAAACCAGACTGGTTTAATGCATTTCTTTCGCTGCATCTTTCAGTCATGAGGATATTCTTGCCCGGGTCATCTTTTATCTGCAGATGGGTTTGCTTACTATAATGATAAGAAATAATTGTCTCTCTGAATTAGAGTAACTTCTTTCTGTGGTGCTCATCACAGAAAGAAATTTAAAAAGTAAAGTAAATGTAAAAAAGTAAATAAATAAAGTAAATAAAAAGTGTTAAGTAAATTTACTTTACATCAAGCTGTAAAGTAAACAGGATTTTCTTATCCCTGCTTTCACATGTAGGGAAACAGAGACTAAAGCCAAACACTTTTCGCAAGTAACCACCTTGAATTTACTCAGCCTGAGCACCAGTAGCTCTAAGTGAATTTCTGCAGATTTCAGTTTGTTTACTGTGGCATGAAGACTATCCCACAAGAGTAGGCTGACAGAGCATTATGGCTTTTACTTGCTATCAAGCCAGGCATTTGAATCAGCAATTAAGAAGTGAAGGTCTCTTTACATCTTTATTTGTACCTTTGCACCAGGAAAACTGTGTAACACAAGTCTTAAAAGTCAAGTGTGTGGCAAACAGTTGAACCTTTTTTTTTTTTTGTTCGCTGCGCCTGTCTGCATAGCTGCATTTTTTTCTTGAATTTACAGCTTCTGTCAGTCCCGTACTTTTAACAGGCAGTTTAGCTGATTTAGGAAGTGAATCAGTAGGTTTAATGGACTACACTGATCTTACTTTAAACAGCTAATTTTCAATATCCTTTGGGCTATTTGAGACAAGCAGGAATAGTGGTGCTGGTCTGATCTGATTACATTTCATTGTAGTCTCCAATGATTGACTATTTAGTACATTTGAATTGGGAGAAAAAGCTTTTTGGTTTTTAGACTGCCGGTTCATAAGGATTTCAATTTAGTAAAACCTGGAAGTAGTTACCATCTTTATGTGATGTCTCCATGAGGTTAGGCGGGCAGAGTCCAGGTAGCCAAAAAGAAGAAAGAAATAACGTAAGAAATTAAAAAGACCCAGCCAGTTAGAATGAAAGAAGTTGACTTCATCTGAGAGCAGAATTAGCTGCCTGCCTGAATTCTCCCTGTACAGCTCAGGCAATCTGAGGGAGCTGTGTAATGTTGCAGCTTGTGCTGCCCCTGATCAGTAGAAGGACTGTCAGTTTGGTCTTTTTCTGAGCACTAACATTAATTGAAAATGTAGCTAAGTACGTGTCTGCGGCCTACATCTAATGTAGCCATTTATTCTGGGGTGATCCTGTTGTAAGAATTTCCATGTCAGTGACCAAGAAAACGGTTAGGTTTTGTTGGGTTTTATGTGAGGTAGTGGTGTGGTTTAACCCCAGCCAGCAACTAAGCACCACACAGCCGCTTGCTCACTGCCCCTGGTGGGATGGGGGAGAGAATGGGAAGGGTAAAAGTGAGAAAACTGGTGGGTTGATATAAAGACAGTTTAATAAGTAAAGCAAAAGCTGCACACGCGAGCAAAGCAAAAAAGGGAATTCGTTCACTGCTTCCCATCAGCTGGCACGCATTCAGCCATCGCCAGGAGAGCAGGGCTCCATCACATGTAATGGTTACTTGGGAAGACAAAACATCGTAACTCCGAATATCCCCCCCTTCCTTCTTCTTCCCCCAGCTTTATGTTGCTGAGCACGACGTCACATGGCGTGGAATATCCCTTTGGTCACTTGGGGTCAGCTGTCCTGGCTGTGCCCCTTCCCAACTTTCTGTGTACCTCCAGCCTATTTGGTGGTGGTGAGAGAAGCAGAAAAGGCCTTGAATCTGTGTAAGCACTGCTCAGCAATAACACACCCCACCCCCCCCCCCCCCCCCCCCAGTCTCTATGTATTCATTAGAATCTTTAATTCTTTATATTTTAATAGACAAAAATTAACTGTCAATGGATCTCATCTGTTCTGTAGTTTGAGGCAATGCCATTTACTGTGCATAACCCGTGGTTGTTCTATTCTGTCAGTATTTCACAGTGTGTTTTCCAGGTAGCTTTATGCTTTCCACTGGAAACTGCAAAAATACTTTATTGTACTGGTTTGTTTAGATTGTATAGTTTTGAAGTATGTCCTGTTTTGGACAATCCTGCTCTCTGAAAAGCCTTTGTGAAATTTCAGGGGCAGATTAGTATGAACTTTTGGTAAAGATCTCCAGTATGCATTTCGCTTTTGATAGACGTCTTTATGTAGCCTATCTTTAGATACTACAAGTTTTGTTGTATATATTTTAAAAGTTGATCCTTGTTCAGACTGGGAGCTGAGCACCTTTGGGAATAGCTTAGATCCTCACAGCTGTGTGGTACCTTTGTGTTTAATAAAATCAGCATGCTTCCCTTCTCCTAAAGCACAAGGTTATTATCAGTGTAGTTTCCTTGAAGCTTCCATTAGAATCAGATGTTAAATTCTGAATTTGCAACCAGAGTGGATAGTCACTGCTGTGTGGGATGATGGGTACCTTCCGTCCCTGTCCCTCCTTCCATGTCAGCTCAGATCCCTTCCAGTTGAAATGAAGTACCAGCTAATCATAAGATGTATAAAGTACTGAAGACAATTCTTTGGAAAGACCTTTGCTAACTCCACTGTGTAAAAAATTCAGTTGCTCCTACCTTGTGAAAGTCTGCTGTGTTTGTGCATGTGTTCTCATATATCTTCTGTTGAATGTTGCCTAATTTCTTTTGATATCTGACTAACCTCATTGCAATTTCCTCAATTGTAGAAGTGGCAGAAAACTTTTACGTAACATGAACTAATAGCAGCAGGTCTGTTCTGTTTTAGCTGTTGAATTATTCTGCGACTATTATGCAAGTCCCTCAGTATTTGCCACTTATTTGGATGATTGATGGCAGGCAAATTAGACCACAGGCTCAGGGCAGGGTTAAGTAATTTCTAGTGTATTTTTACAGTGTTTGCTGATACGAAGCCCTGATCACAAATCAGAGGCTTAAATCCCGCTGCAGTATGTATCATTCATGATATGCGGTATTGCCCTCTTCAGTAGCATGTAGAATAGCCCTGGTTCTGGCAGTGGTGCAGACCCCCTCTTCAGTCTCCTGTTGGCAGAGTCCCATCGTGTCTGGTGTACCGTTGCAGACTGCAGGCTGGTATGTGAGAGTTGAGGTCTGTGTCTGCTGAGAATGGACTTCTATGTCTCTGCCAGTAGGACTGTGAAGATGCATTATATGTTGGTCTTCAACTGCAGCACTTGGTAGATGAGGTCAGGAGGGTGCCTGTTCTTCATTTTTGTGCACCTCTAAGGCTAGATAAGTATTGCCAGTCATTGGTATTTCTGAGTGGGCATGATAGGAATACGCAAGGAGGTAATTAAGATCTAGATAGTTTTTAAGTATCTGACAGTTCAGCCAGTTAGCATATCTCATGACTTAGTGAGAGACCTATCTGTGATGTCTGGGTGCCATGAGAAACTAGACAGCACAAAGCATCACATACCTCTCTCAAGTTAAAACCACATGGATTGAAGGGGATTGCACTGTTACTGTCTCTCTGTGTGCTAGGTAATTCATCTTTTCCTGATGCTGACAGGATACTTCAGGTCACTAATTACTAATCTTCTGTTTGAGCTATACCAATGCTTATCATTCCCACTACTTCAGTACTTGGCAGACTTGCAGTTGAAGAACAGATTTGGAAAACAAGGTGAGAGAAGAAAGAAAAAAATGAATACAAGATATCTTGAGTCGTGTTCAGATGCTATAGTGCTTCTTGTCCTTACATGTTATTTATCTGTTGATAAGCAGGTGCAGTAATGCCCACCCTGGTCATTTATGTAACTGTATGGATAACTCCCAAATTTTTTTTCCTTGTCGAAATTCTCTTGCGGGGTAGATGAAGGTTCATCAACCCAATAGTGATACTGAGTTTCCTGTGCCAAAAGAAAGCAACTTAGAGTAATGTGTACTTTAAATCATGGGCCTGTCAAGGTGACACTGTTATTTTTGCTGTTTATCTGCAGAAGCTGGAAAAGTCTGACTTGGATAACTGGGAGAACATCAGAGGACCCCGTCTGTGGGAAGATTCCAGGACTGTTCAGAAGCAACGGCGGGAGGCTCTCCGTCTCAAGACAGAGTGATTGAGCAAGCCTACTTCGGTGCCTCTGAAAAAAAAAAAAAACCTCTCAGGCTGGACTGTCTTATTTTTTAATCCAGTGTCAGGAACAGACATGGGAGGGGGGGATTGCACTGAGCAATTATGCCAGTGTATATATAAGTAACTGTGAGATCAATCCAACAGGCACTGTATTATATGAAGTTCTTTGTTTATATCCATTTGCACAGAGTTTCACAGGCTGTATATATGAATTCTCAATTAAAAAAAATAGCTGATTATTCTACCAAGAATATCCCATTGTTTTTCAATCCCTATCATTCAAAAGTGAGATGCTTCAGCAAAGAATAACATTTTAGGAGTTGCTTGTCAGTACCAGAAATTGTCATCCTAATGAGAACAACAGTGCTGTCATGTAGATGTGTGTGACCAGATAAATGCTGCTTCAGGGAGCCCCTGCATGACTTCAAGCTCTTAAGCTTGGAAGGGGCTCCACAGGCATATCAGCTGTTCAGAACAGCGAGTCCATTTTTGGCTAAATAATATTCTTGTGTTTTATTTCCAGGAACTTGACTGTACAGAAGCATGTACAGTGTCAGCTGGTAGTTGGGCAAATAACATTTGTTTAGCTGTGGTTAGATTTTTGTGATTAGTTTATTGATACCTTTGTGCAGGCAGGACCTTTGCACTGGAGCTTCTCAGTTTAAGTTGGAAGAATTCTTCCTCACTAAGAGCTGTGCTGTTTCTCTGTGAGAAAGCATTGTAGTGGAATCTTCTTGAACCACTATATAGTGGCAAAGCTCATCTTACATGTATTAATACATGTATATTTGTGCATGTGCACATAACTCGTTTATCTTTTGATGAATTCTTCTGAAATGCTTGTCTTTTTATATTTGTAGTTATGTGCTAAATGTTTGCTGTTAGAGGAAACCATGCTAACATTCAGGACACTTCTGCTGAGACAGTTCAATGAAGAAGCATCTAGTCAATTTTTCAAATGAAATTAAGCTTTTGATAAGGTGTTACAACAGACTTGTAAAACTCCTTAGCAGAGGAATGGAGTAGTAGAGTACAGATTAACAGTAGATTCTAGTTTCAAAGCATTCAGTGACACCTATGTGTAAATCCTTTTGGAACTGTCTTTGGAAGAGGTGTGGTCTTATTCCTATCTGCAAGACGTGTCAAATGCAATCTAAATGTCCTTTTGGACACTTTGTTTAGGGTAGCCTCCTTGTCCTCATGTAAATATTCCTGTAGCGTTTAATTTTCTTCAGTGTCTCAGTGATGAGGTCTAGTCTTTCTTTCAGGAAGAAGAATCAACATTGGTTTTTCGAGAGTTGTAAAGCAATTCATGAAGCATTAGATGAAATATCTTAGCCGTGTTTTGTGCATGTTTTCTTCTCATAGAGTTGCAAAGACCATCAGAAAGTGTTGCATGTTGTCTGGAACAAGGTTGGAGCTGTGGGTTTGTGTGTTTCCGTGTTCAATATCATACATATCTTGGTTCTAAATAAATATAATAACAAATTAAATCAACCAGGAGAGGAACAAGAGGAGCAATACAAGAGCGAGGTAATCATAAATACTATAGGAGAACAACTGAAAAACTAGAATATGGAGGCATTAAGCTGTGCTAGACCTAGACAAGAAGGAAATTGGTTTAATTGTTTTGTCATTAGTTCCACCTAAAAGATAAAACTATTAGGCAAATAAGATATAAAATAGGACAAATAAGGAGTAATTAAAACTGTGTACCTTGCTAAGCATTTTTTTGACTCTTAAATTGAAATTCTGCTGCAGTTCCACTAACAGCATCAAGACTGATTGCTCAAAGGACATCAATGCATTGACTACGCTGACAGAGTATTCTCCGAGTTAGGGCTTCTGCAGCGTCACTGTTACTTTTGTGGTACCAGCTGGACTACTGGAAATGTTTCTTTACATTTGCTGGTATAGACCCATCTTGGCGTGGGCTCTGCAAATTCAGTATGTCTTTTCCAGAGGATACACATCTTCCTTTTCCCAGCCCCGATTGAAGGAGGGGGGAAGTTGCCATTGCTTTGTATATGGAGGGGCATGATGAGTTCCCAGTCTTGCAACATTGGCTCACAGCATGTACCAGTACTGCCCCTGAAATAAACACGTGGCGTTCTAGGAAAAACGGGCGTAGGAAAAGCTACCCCTTCCCCCAGGGGAAGAAGCAAAGATATTTCTCTTTCATGAAGCCCTCAGTCTTATCAGTTTTCTTCATGAACACAACACTCACTGAAATAGCCTGTGTATTTTTAGTAATTTGATATTTTGGGAATGATAATCTTATTTCCGCAGGTCTGGAATGTAGTTTTAGATAATTTTATGTTGTAACTAAGCACCCAGTTTTAGTTGGTTGCTTGCTGGTTGTGGGGTTTCTCCACCCCTCCCTTTTTCATAGGCACTAAATTTCCTGCAGTTTCTGAGAGCTTATTTGTAACTACCTTTGAAGTGGCATCTCTGGAAAGTGATGGGTTTATCTTAGCATCTCTGAGAAACGCTGACATGCAGTTGGAAAACTTTCCAACTTGCCCTTTTTTTCAACTTCCCTTTTAAGAGACAGCCCATATCTATTGACAGTCCACTAAAAAAATTCCCACCTTTTTTTTTAATCCTGTTGACTCATTTATGAATTTAAAAAAAAAAAACACCACAAAGCCAAACAAAAACAACAATAACTTTTGACAGGTACAGACACTGTACTTTTCATAAAATGGGGAGAGCTATTTCAGCAATTTCTCTTTATTGCCGTGCACTCGAACAATGGCTTCATGTTTTATGCCGTGCTTTTCTTAGCTGCTGAATTGGAAATAATACTTATGAAAGGTGTGTTGAGAGTCAATGAAAGTCTCTTAAGTTGTCATGCATCCTAAAGTAGAAGGTACTCCAGAAATGCGGAGAATTATAGCTCACAACACTAGACTTCAGTTGGTTCAAGACTCACGCTTAGCTTGGCTGCTTGTTGGAACTATCCTTTCGAAAGCCATGTAGCAGCACTTCTGGTTCTCTCTGAGGCACCTGGGGACAATCTTGTTCGGTTCCTGAACTCTTATTCTAAACATCTGTGGCTGGGGGGGTCGGGCAGGGATCAGACATAATCAAATGCAATTGTCAGTCTGAGACACTGACTGACATTTTCGCATCCTCTTTGGTAACTGGCATACACTGGTCTGAGAGGAGTGAAAACAAGGCTTTAGTGAGAGGTGTGAAGTATCAAAGGGGTAAAAGAGAGGACTGAAGCAGCCAGATGTTGTCATCAGTGTTGCTGAAGTTAGAAATAAGGAAATCTGGCTAGGTGTCTGTGTGCATGTGGACTGAGTTTTGAAACTGAATCAGTTTCAAAATCCCTGGTTTGACAAAAAAAGGAGAAAGCGTTTATCTCTCAAAGAAACTGTGGTAAGGTTGCTCTCTGGGATCTTCCATAACAAGAAAAGCAGTGGGACACAGAAGTGGAGGGAATCTGGGACACCCATCTCCAGGGGTAGGGAGAGCTCAGTGTAGCACCAGTGGGTATCCAGCTGGATGGTTCCCAGCGGCAGCTATCTGCAGCCCAAAATGCTAACCACATCTTTGTATGAGATCAGCCCTGTGGATCCTGCTTGCTGAGCGTGTTTCTCCTATAGCACTTCACATTTGCAGACTCATGGATGACCCAAAAGAGAAAATGCTCGATATCTTAGTTCAGCTGTAACACAGATGAAGGAGAGGCATAGCAAAAGCTGTAGCTACTGTGATGCAAAAAGGGTTTCAAAACCTGCTCAATAGCATAGCAGTTGAATTTTGAAGCTCCTAAATACATCTGGATGAGCAGCTGGGTGTTAAAAACTTTTTAGAATCAAGATGAAGAGAACAATCTTGCCAATTGTGATCCTCCAAGGTCTTGGAAATGGCTCCAGCTACCCCAAAAAAGGTAGGTTATGGCATAATAAGAGATGAGTGATGGAAGTTTTAGACCAGAATATAGAATGTAGGAACTTCTGAAAAACAACTTAAACTTACTCCATCATCAGCTGGAGACCAGTCCCAAAAAGCCAAGGGAGAAATCTATTTCTTCACAGAGAAGCAGCGACTTGGAGTGATTCAAAGGTCACTGTTCATTGGATGTTTTACACGGACACTTTCTGTTTCACTGTATGTGCGTGTGTATAGGTGAAACTTAAAACAGTAGGTTTCAGCTTCTGAAATAACTACATAGACCCTTGTACTTCTTGATGATCTTGCACTTGCTCTGAGTTGCTGTGTTTGAATTTCCAGCACAAGTCCAGGGCAGGTTTCATTTTTATATCTTGTATTTTCCAGAGGCTTTTCTTTCTGCAAGAAATAGGAAAGCCTAATATTATCCTCCACTACTAACTACTTTATGTCCACTGGAAAAAAAGTAAGAATAAAGAAACAGAGAAAAGAAGGGAATGATCTGAAGTCTTAGGGAAAGCAGAATAACTATTTTTACATGAAGATGGTCAAAGAATTTTCCATAAGGTTTTATGGTTAGAAGGGCTGCTTTTTGTCAGTGTTTTCAGTGGAAAACCTCGTTTCATCCTTCAGTGCAGTAAGGTTCAGCAAAAAATTTCCAGTCTATTTTAGACTAGCTAACTAGGAGGTTTTGATCAAAGGAAGGTAATTGCTTAGTGCTAGGCCTTCTTTTCCTACAAGGCTCGCAGCCAGAGTCTGCCAACACACAAATAGTCTCTAGACTTAGAAAGAAAAACTCCATGCAGATGTTTTTCTTAAACTCATCCTCACCCCAGGAGCCCAAAGCAGTCTTTCATACCACTGGAATCAGACCGACCATATTTTCTTGTTGAACATGTGCTTTAACTACATGTTTAACTGTCTTGCTTAACACAGACAGGCAATTAAAGTTTCACCCTCACCATCTCCGTGCTGCTTGGGAGGCGTGTTAAAATTAAATTCAACCAAAGCAGCAGCTGGTAGTGCTGCAGAAAGGACGTGTAAAAGATGGTTAGACGTTGCAAATGTGAAAAGTAGTATATGTGTCATAGTCACAGGTCATTTGAGAAAGATAAAAATATATCAGAAAACCAGAAATAAGGGAGTACTGCGTATTGCCAACACCTCTGTAGAAGAAATTTATGCACTTTCACCCAGCATAACTGGAGTCTGGCTTGATGTGCTTCCGTTGATGGAAAAAATGTCCATACTTATTTAGCACATCTCTTTCAAGGTAGTTGACGAGATCCTTGATGTTCGATACCAACTCCATTGTGGGTTCTCAGTACCAAGTCCGTTGTGGTATCAACCTCAAAGAGGCCCAGTGGCTCCCAGGATTATGGCTTCCTCCCAGGCAGGGTCAGGCGTAAACCCATCTCTCTGCCCTACAAATTCGTTCTCCCTCTTCTTTCTGTCCTGTCTTCCAGTGTTCCTCCTAAAAAGTAACGGCTCAGGCTCTGAGCTGCTCTTTTCTAATGGAGCTGGCTGTAAAATGTCACCCTCTTTTTTTTATGAGTTCATTGTCTACCAAGAATTGAAGAATAGTGGTTTTTAAATTAATTTGAAGATGTCCTGTGGAATGTAAGCTCAGAAACACAGACCCAGTATTTTATCCCCTTAAGTATGGCACCCAGCATACACTGGATCTCTTTTTATCTTTAGATGCACAATGCTGTGCTCTCTATTTTATGTACAAAGGAAATTAAATGTACTTTTTTCTTTAAAAGATGAGATCTTCATCCATCACCAGCTGTCAGTTCCTAATAATGTTGCCCAGAGAAGTGTTATCTGTGATTTAGTGGCTTTAGTGGACTGTCTTTTGTTGAATAGAGGACAGCAGAATAAAATTTCAGCTTAATATAGCTCTTTTCATACTCCTTCTGAATAAACAGAGGAAAAGAGGAAAGCAAGAGCAAAGAATCTTGGGTTCCAGGCTCAAGTTTCTTCTGTTTTGCAATAGATAGGGCATTTTAAGAAAGAAAAGGGAGGAAAATGAAAGTGAGAAAAAGGAAATAAGAGAAGAGAAGAAATATGGAAAGAAGAAAGCTTCGGGACAAAAATAGTATTAGAAAACAGAGTGTTCTTTCTGACTGGTCCCTCTGGATAGAGTAGGAAGGAAAATTGTTTCTGTCTCAGGAAAAACTTTTGAGCTCAAAAATACTCAAGTCAGAAGGAAAAGTCAAGTATAATATTTTGCAAGCTAGTGGTTTTAGAAATACTTTTATTTGGGTGCACTGTAATGTTTTATTTTGCTTTTCATGTTTTTCCATTCTTGATTCTTTTTCCTCAGGTATCTTAACTCTGGAAATGAAAAACCACCACTGATCTTAAAAGCGTGTTTTTCACTTAAAAGCCTGTCAGCACAAAATGTTTCAACAGTTTCCAAAACTTTTCACAAAAAGCATTCCCAATAAGAGTAAAGACCTATCAAAATAGATCTCTCTCACTGAACAGGTTGCAAGATGTCAATCAAGCAGATTTAAAAAAAAATACATCGTAAAAGATCTTTTATTAGCTGTACCAGTCAGTTCCTTCATTAACTGGTGAACGCTGATCCTGCTCGCTGACGAGTGTGACTGCACACCTCTGTGGCTGCGTATGCCCGCATTGTCCCCACCAGATGCACACACCTGCATTCGGGAAGTTGCACACTTGCAATTAAACAGAGGATTTTGCTATTCAGTACCTCGGAAGAAAAGACCCACCCCATACAGCATCCAATATTCTGCTATCCCGGGTAATGGCATTGTAACTTTTACATAAACTGATGAAGCTACCTCTAAAAGCTCATTCCCCTTCCTCCCTACTTTCGCTAATACTGCAGCCTAAATTTATTTCTGTTTAGTTCATCTTAAATAATGCCATTTTTTATTAGATATTCAAACAGAATTCTCACATGTCATAATATAATAAGAAGAAACCCAACATTTTTCCCACTCTAAAAAAAGGCATCGCCCCTGTTTAAGTGCTTGGTATAGGGCTTCCACCATTTAAAATTACCTGTCTAGCAACAAATTGGCAATGAAAGACCGAAAGACTACAGTCCTACACATGTTCATATATATTTGAAGTGACTATAGTCCATCCAGTTTTGGAGTGGAGTCATGTCTTACCATTATTGGGCTATCCACCCCACTGCAGATGCTTTTTTTTGCCTTGCAAACATCCTGACTGGGCTGTAGATGTGATTAAAGTTAAACGTGTATTTTCAGTACAAAAGTGTGAGATTGCACATTTCTTATAATGGGCCTTTTGGGCTGTGTGCTCCCTGTGAAGTGCAAACATCCTTATCGGCTGTGCTGGAATAATAGACAGCAAAATCGTATGTTGTATTTTTATCATCCTTTAAATCAAGATGAACTTGAATGCAGTTTGATCAAATTTTTTAAAGTTCACCCTGGCCCTGATACAGGGGGGTTTTGTGAGGTTTAAAAGAGAATTATGACAGACAGTGTTTTGCAACTTCACTTAGGGAAGTCATTGCAGAGGAACAGCTGGGAATATTCGTGGTCTGTTTCAGTTTAGCTAAAAAATCCTATATTTTAAATAATCAGAAATTTAAATTTCTTAACTGCTTGTGTGTATGTCTATTTTGGTGTATCTTCCATGACCAGCATAGAACGTGTCCTTTTTTGTTAAGTGGACTGAGGTTTCTGACTAATCCAGGTTATTCAGACATTGCAAGAAAAAGATGGATATGGGAACCTGTGCTTT
Source organism: Pluvialis apricaria (assembly GCA_017639485.1). NCBI lineage: Eukaryota > Metazoa > Chordata > Aves > Charadriiformes > Charadriidae > Pluvialis > Pluvialis apricaria. The sequence continues at coordinate 40,215,069 of CM030012.1, read as the reverse complement.
CTGTGGACAGACCCAGTTGGCTGGTCAGTGAGTTTGAATACGAATAGGAGGAGGGGACATTTATCTCTTATCTTTCATCTATTCAAGAAGATTTCTTACCCCTGTAATGAATTATTCACAACAGAAATTAAAAATTGAGCAGTCTTTGTCCCTTGAAGCTACATAGGGCTGTGCAATGTTATCTGACAGGTCCATTTTTCTAACACATACTGCACGTGATCTTAAAAGTGCGGATATAATTTCCTGGCAAAGCCAGATTTGCACATTACTACCTTAGATTAACCTCACTAACTTGATAGTATCCTCTGCACACATCATATCATGTGTGGGTCTCCCACTTATTTATCCCTGAGGCATCTATTATTTTCCCCCCATCTTCTTTGCTAGCAGCAGAGGGATGCACAGGATTTTCTACAGCTCTCTAAGGTTAAAAGCATCATAGAATCATAGAATGGTTTTGGTTGGAAGTGACCTTAAAGATCACCTAGTTCCAACCCCCCTGCCATGGGTAGGGACACATTCCACTAGACCAGGTTGTTCAAAGCCTCATCCAACCTGGCCTTGAACACCTCCAGGGATGGGGCATCCACAACTTCTCTGGGCAAACTGTTCCAGTGTCTCACCACCCTCAGAGTAAAGAATTTCTTCCTAATACCTAATCTAAATCTACCCTCTTTCAGTTTAAAACCATTACCCCTCATCCTATCACTACACTCCCTGATAAAGAGTCGCTCTCCACCGTTCCTGTAGGCCCCCTTTAGGTACTGAAAGGCTGCTATAAGGTCTCCCTGGAGCCTTCTCTTCTCCAGGCTGAACAACCTAGTATTTCTTCTCCCAAAAAGGATATGGTCTTCAAAAAAAATTTAAGTTCTGTTGCTGGCAAAAAGTATCCTCTTTAACTGCCACATATTCTATACAGCCTTTTTGTATTTCCCTCTCTGTGTGTTCATGTAATGCCAAGAAACTAGCAGGAGAATAGGTGTTAGTTCTTTTCTGTGCTCTCTACCCGGAGATACCGTGATCTAGGAACTCCTGCAGCAGTCGAACAAGGTATTTCTGCCCCTTGTTCTTTTGTGCTTGGAGAAGTTTCTTTTGCCCTCGGAGGATTCACCACTCTCTGCTTTCTTTGCATGAAGAGGTGTAGAAGATCTGAAATTTGGAAAATACATAATACCTTAAGGTCTCTTGTGTGTTGCCATATGACTGTTACAGCTGTTTTTTTAGAGGGTGTGCGTTAGATATCAAAGGTAGATACATAGACGGACAGATAGATAGACACACACATATATTTAGACAGCCCCAAAGACTGCATTCCCCTTTCTGTGCACGTACAATGGAGAACTGGAGCATAGTGTCCCTTTGCAATCACTGCCCTGCCAAGGTGGGGGACTTGCAGGGATCACCTCTGAGGGATGAGGATGGTTGCTCAGCAGAAACTGGCTCTGTGCAGTGATTGCCTACCCAGGTTACACTGAATAGAATTCATTTTCCCACCGGCATACATGGTAGCTCCATAGAAGTCAAGGGCCTCGGCAAACATTAACATCAAGGCACACGCAGACAGCGATCACCTCGTTCAAAGGTAGATGTCTACCCAGGTGGGTGTTGAATTGTGTTCCACCGCTTCTTCCCTTCCACTGATCTTGGAAAGGCACTTAGAAGATGAGTTTTGATCACTTTGCCTTTATAAGGCTAGCTTTGGGTGAGCTGGATCCCAAGAAGTCCCGACTTTTGGTAAGCAGTCTGGGGAACTCCACTTTTGGCTTTCACGGAAGTTTAGACAAAACCTTCGGATGGGTGCTTGCAAAAACAGCGAGGGCCTGTGTTCCTCAGCTAGTGCCCTCGAGCTTCTCTCCCTGAACCCTCTGGGACAGGGTTATAGGCTCTGAACGAGTCTGAAAATTAGGGCAGCTCTGATAATGCCATAATTTTCTAATTGATTGTTCTTTCTCTTGAAAAGCTGCTGACTTTCTTGACTGCTTAAATAAAGGTTATCTCAGTAAATTATTATTACAAAGATCAGCAAATATCTCACTCTGTAACACTGGTATTTAGACAGAAATTGCAATCCTAGCATTGCCTATTACACAGGTAACATATCTAAGCTACCTTTCTGCGGAGGGGAGTCATGGCACAGACAAGGGTAAGTCACACTATAGGCTTTCTCGGGCAGGACTGAATGCAGTCCTGTCTGCTGGATGAAATAAGCCAAGGGAATACATCTTTCCTACTTCCGAAGCAAAGTTTTGCTTAGGCCATCCTTTGGCCAGAGCTCATGTTGTATGGGCAATGAGGTCAGAGGATCCAGAGTCTCCTCCAAGTCAACAGGGAGCAATAAAAAGATATTTTCTGCCATTAAAGATAACCTTGTGTACAGCAAGGGCATGAACAGCGTGTCAGCAAACTGGCCCTGTGAGACTACTTTATTGATGCTGCTTCAGGTTTCTTGTAACATGCAAACCAGCGTTATTATTACAGTAGAGAACTGGCACAGACCTTTCAGGATTATGTATTAAGAGCAGCAAGTCAAATACCATCTGCCTAATGTGATAAATTCTAAGCATTATTCCAAAGAGGTTTGCCTGAATCTCCTCTGCAGAGCGTGTAGAGGCAGCCACCGCCAGTTGCCTTCATCCTCAGTCCCCTTCCTATTATCACTTCTTGGCCTTTTGGCGAAGATCAAGTGCAGTATCAGTTGAAGCCTTGGCATATCCTCCCTTTTGGGACTCTATCCGGGCCTGGCAGCAGGCTGGGCTCAGTGACCTCCTAGCTCTTTTCCATCTGTAGCTACTATCATTGCTGCTCTTTTAAGAGACCTGGCAGCTTTTAGAAGTCGAGTCCCCTTTAACATGCCTTGCAATTACAGCTGAAATGCATTGGCCTGAATTACTTCTGTTTCAAAAGGCAGGTGGGCTTCTGCTTTCTGGAGTGGTGGGAGTTGTGGTGTTGCTGGAGGGTTTGTTTCTATCCTGTTGCAGGCCAACAAAAACTGTTTATATATGCACCAGGGAATTATTTTTTTTTTTTTTAAACTATGTCAATGCTTAGAGGAAATAAAACCGAAAATTTTTTGGAAGAAGACAACACAGGTAGGTCCTCAGAGAGCTTTACACCCCTGAGGGTGGTTCTGGGACTAGGCAACAAACATCTCTTGCATAGGAAAACCATAAAATACTGTGATGATAATACAGTGATAATATGTCTGTATTTTTCTAGTTTTGGTAGTTGTAAACTTCCTAAATTCAAAGCTAAGTATGTGCAAGGGGCACTGTAATTGCTAGCCAGACTTAGTGCCTAAGGACCTTACCTAATCCTGGCTTTTATACAAGGATCTATTAATTTGTGATGAAAAAGAGTTTGTTGGGCAGTCAGAATGGGGGTAAGATGCTGATGTCCCAGGTAAAAACCTTTAGATGCTATTTTATCTGGGATTTTGCTGGGACACTGAGTTTTTTCACACCCTGTCTTCCTGAGCTGTGACCCATTCTAACTACTGTGACAGGAGATGGGTGCCTCTGTTAGAGCCTGTGATATAATGCAGGTGGCATGTTCCTTCCTTCCCAGTTCATTTTTCATCCTGATGGAGCTGCACCAGTCTAAGCTCCAAGCGAGGAGAGCTCCACTAGCAGACTATGGCCAGACATCTGTGTGCATTTTTCAGATGAGCTCTTCTCAGAGCAGTCCCTGCTTTGCTTTCTGTAGCAGACCTACCTTGGGGACTATATGGAACAGTTGCATCAGTGTAATTACATGATGTGAGGGGTTTTGTTGTTTGTTGGTTGTTTTTTTTTCTTTGCTGAACTCACTCATGGAACAGGAAATCATATCTATTATCTCTGGAAGAGGCCATAAAAGGAAATAGTGGAACCTTGTGTGTAACTCAAAGGAATTTCACTTCAGCATTCCTACATCAAAGCCGGTAACTACGGGGTATCTTCCAGTCTGTGTTGGAGAGCATTAAAAACCTCCACCGTTGTCTCTGCGGCTACTCTTTGTAGAGAAGGTACATGGAGGATGTTGTGAATTTGCCTTCCACCTAGGAAGGGCGGACCAAATAGCTTCCAAAACCACTTTTGGGGAAGCACCAGCCAGCTCTACATCCCTTGGCACAGGGAGGGATGTAGGAGACTTCTGCTGCAGGAAACCTCTGGCTGGCTTTTGTGGGAAGGCAGCAATGTCTTCCAGAGTCTTAGTGTCCCGGCTGATTTTTGTCTCAAAGATCTGTCTGGTCTAATGACACAAGTTGTGGGAGGCCAGGTTTTGTTCGCTGTCTCTTGCTGCTATTTTGGGGATGTGATTTTTCTCTTTCAGTTGGCTGGGCGTGGAGGGAGTGTTGCTATGCTTTAGGGAACACTGCAATTAGATTCACTTAAAACAATCATGATTAATAATTATGACTGGTTTGTTACTAAAAAAGGAAAAGGTAGAAATAAATAATAAACCACAGTTACTTTGAAGGCAATCTCTGTCTCTCTCTGTGTCTCTTTGAAGAGCTTTGCACAGACCTAGGAGCATTTGGGCTATCCTTAGGGGACAGCAAAGTCCTCATTTCCATATGTGGCAGTGAGCCTTGCTCCACTCTAAGTAATCCAATGACAGAAGAACCGCATTTACCAGTTGGTGACTTGTTTGGTAAATCCCAGATAACTGCAGCAGCTGGGCAAATCTCAACTGTGTTCCAAGTAATTAGCAGAAGTATTTGAATCAATAATGGCAGGGAAGCTACTGAAACAGCTTTCCTGAAACAAATCGGTGAATAAACACTGAAAACTTTCCGTCCAAATGAAATCTGTTTACTGAGGAGAGCTTCTTTCTCCCTGTGAGTACATGGCCTCAGGCCTGTGGTGTCTAACAGAAGCTGTCACCACCTGAAATGGCACTTCATTATCCCATTAGAAGCTGAACTAGAGAAGTGTTGCGCTAGCCGCTGGCCCCGTTTGCCAGCCACAGATGGGCCAGGGTAAGCAACGGTGGCGAGAGCAGGGGCACCAGGTGGAGTGGTGAGCCTCGGTGCTGGGAGGGCAGGGTACTGCTGGCTGCTCGGTGGCAGAGAAACCATCTGTTTTCTTTAAGTTTCTGTAGATACGGAATATCCCGTGCAGTGTGGGCCTGGCAGCGTTGCTGCCAGTCTCGCCCCTGGGCGCTGCAGCTCGGTGCCTGAGTGCTGGCAGGACTCCTTCACCATGAAGAGGCAGCCTGTTCAGGGGGGCAAAGAGGGCGCAGGCCGCGCCGTCCTTGTGGCAGCACTGCTGCAGAATGTCCCTGGAGCTTTTTGGAACTCTCTTAGCATCTATTTATATACACACACATATATAAAAATATGCATTATGTATGTTCGGTTCACTTTTGACTTTGTTTCACAGGAGCTGAAAAACCGTTTCAGCTGGTCCAAGCACATGTGAAAGTGTGTTTAAATTAAATTTACCTCTTAAACTCCTGTTTCAATTACAGGATATAAGAATTTTTTACTTTATCTTCCCTCTGCTTAATTTTTCTGAAGAGGTGACTCATGTTTCTGAGTTTACTAAGGAACTCTCTTCCACATTCCCAAAGGAGTAATTCATTAGCCCTTAATACAAACATTATACTTAAATGATCTCTGATCAGTAAATAGAATATAAAGTGAGTGTGCTGGTTTTGTATGTAAAGATGTCCTCTTCATCTAACCTCATTATGAAGTTGTTACGAGGCTTGCGTGCTGCTGCAAAACGTCTACCTCAAAAAGGTTTTCTGATGTGTAAGGGTCTGATTTTAAGCAAATCAAAAGTTTGGGGGCCACAAGAGATGTGGTTAAAATGCTTTCGGTCATCAATTTCTTCTGTGAAACTTTGAAAGAAGGTTTTGGAGTGCTTATTAAAAGAAGTATCTTTCAGTAGTCCTGCATTTTATGTACAAATTGGAGGCATAAGGGCGACTTCTGAAAGAACAATGAAAAGCCAATGTCAGTCCCTGAGTTTGGGGATACTCACAATGATCCTGAGTAGAAATGTTTTGTATTTTCTTAATCTTCTTAATACAGAAGTATTTCATAAAATCCGTTGCTTGAGGTAAAATTCTCCCTCTAACAACTGAGGTCTTGTACCAAACTAATGTGCCCTGGCAAAAAACAACCATGCTGCTGGGTTTTTCTCCCTTTTGATGGTCTGTTGTTGGGATTTAGTGCCTGCCATTTATAGCATTTGCAACTTGCAATTAAGGCTTCTATTTTGAATACCTAATGCATAAGCAGGAATTACTGTAACTTAGTATTTGGATGTGTCTTTCAAACCATAGCAGAAAATGTTTCAGATGTGAGGTAAAAGCATTTAAAGCTAGAGAGAGTTTATAGTGACCTAATGTTATATGAATAAACTGTAATTTTTTAAAATATTTTCCCATCAGTTTGAAGAGCTCCCCTGCATAAAGTCTGTCTGATATCCATAGGTTGATTTATTTATTTTTTTGTAGCAGAATTGGAAGTACATTGAGCATTTGGAGCAAGAAACGTTTAACATTTGTAGAATTAACTCCTTGTTACCCAAAACCTCCTGGTTTTAAATGCTAAGCTGGCTTTGTGAAGTAGAGACTGATTGGACATTCGTCTCTGGTCTGGAATAAGTATTGGAGCACCTGATCTGTGCATCCGTGAGCTGTATCCCCTGGAAGGGCAACTTCCCCAGCACAGGTTCCCAGGCCTCTCTCTCCCTGGGGCCACGCAGGAGCAGCGAGCAGTTGGCAGGGCTTTCGTGGTGTTTCTCTACTGGGAGGCTTGTGTGGCTGCTGCGTGTGATGAACCCCAGCTCTGTGTCTGCTGTATGCTTGGTCTTATGGCAAGGAAGGGGCTGTGAGGGCCTCGGAGAGCAGCTAAGGTGGCCAACAGCATGGGAAATTTGGGCACTACACGGCTAGACCTTTAATCGTGCTGAAGGGCTGGCACGTTGAAGGATGGGCGGGAGAAAGGCTCTCTTCCGTTTGGCTGGGCTGGGGGAGGGCTGGCTGGTGGTCATGCGAACAACTAGGTGGGGCTGTAAGTTTGAGCCTTGGTTGTTAGTGTTGTGTAAAGGAAGGAGATCATGAAAAGAAAGAAACACTCTTGTCCCCCCGAACACTTTTTGGATTAAGTCACTGTTTGTTGGCTAATAGGAAAGCTGAAAATTCTGTTCCACCAGAGATGGAGGAGTGGAATGAAAGCCCATGTGTATTTTTAGTATCCCTTGTAATCATGTCACCTTTTGAAATAAAAGCATCAGTGCATTAGAGCAGAGGAATCGGGGAGAGGACATGTTCTACCAAGAGAAATGTCATGCTCAGAGTGGATTGACTGAGTCACGCATTGACTGAGTGATATTGGTGGTGGCCAGGGCAGACCCATCTCCTCCCTGCTGCATGCTTTCCACCCCCACCCCCAGCTCCTCGGTTTCATTTGGCTTCTTCCTTCGTGCATCTCTGGCTGTCTCCTCATGCATCTCTTCCCAGGTGATTCTACCCTCCAAACTATACCCAGCTGGAATAAAACCTGGCATGTGCAAGATGCTTTGGGTTGTTCACCCAGAGTCCTGCCCAGAGGGCAAGCAGCCCTGGCAGGGTGACATCACATTCCTTAATGGAAGCTGCATAGCAATGCCTTTTTCTTTTACCTTTTTGCCTAAGAAGAAAGCAGCTGTACCACAAGGAAGAGAGGAGGGCATCTGTTCAACAATGAATGTTTATTTGCTGTTCACCTCCGAAATGCCAATGAGCATTTGTGCTGTCTAGTTTGAACTGACTATTGGCCTTGGAGAAATTACTGATGCTGCTCTTGAAAGAAATTGTCCCTTACTTTCTAAGGATGTAGAAAAGGTCTGTCACAGTCTCCCTTTGTGATCACGGACAGATCATGTCATTGCTCTGCCACATTCAGGAAAAGAGAATTATTCCCCTTTATTCCCACCTTTTGCCTAGCCTTCATAGGCTGGTAAGGAGGCAAAAACTGGTTTCTCTACATTTACACAATACCCAAAATAATGGTCCTCTGCACTGGACACATTTCTTGGTGCTGTTAGCATGCATCTCAAACCATTAGTGGTCACTTGTAGCTGTTCACCTTCTGCCCCCTGGCTCAGCTCCGGCAGGGGCGTGCAGGCACCAGCTGGTTTGCAGTTTTTTCTGCACATTATTCAGCACTGAGTGGGATGTTTTCACCCCCAGGAGGTAAAGAAGTGGGAGGAATACAATTGCCTGAGGAGGGTTGACTGTCACGCACGCCAGGCCATTCACTGCAGCGATCTGTGCCTTCGTGAAGGTGCCACCTGTGGCTGAGGTGACCTTTCTTACCGAGCAAGGCAGATCTGCAATCAGCGCTGTCATCTTTTAAACAGGTCCTGCTGTCCGGGAGCCTCCTTTATGTGCCCGAGAGTGGTGGACAACCCTCCGCTTCTTCTCTTGAGTGTTATGTTAAATCAATTCTCCATTGTACTGGTACCGGCAGAAGTGTGATGTTTCTTCAGTGTGCCAAGACTTTGGTCTCATGTTTATGCTACGTCCTGCTGCATGACAGCCACCCATAAGATGAGTTAAGCCACGGTGCTGGCTTTCCCCTCTGTCTTGTGTATTTTGACTTGATGCACAGCTTCGTGACTTGACTGAAGGCAGAAATGGAAAACTTCACGCTAAGAGTGTGGGGGCTGCCTCTGAGAACATCAAGCAAATGTCAGTGGAGGGAGCTGACCTGGGCTGGAAGGCAGCCTGGTCCTGCAGCCACCGTGCTGCCCCTGCAGCTCCCGAGCCAAGGCGTGTGCTTTGTCCCTGTCTCCCAGGGCTAGATGATACTCTGTCGGTACCTGGGGAGGGGAGCAGGTTCAGAGGCAGCCACAGGGCAGGCTGCCTGCCCAACATTGCTTGCTACGTTTATTTTTTTAAGGCTGATCAGAGATGAGGAAATTTTTCAAAGAGGAAATGTAGCTTTAATAGATTATCTTTTTTTTTTTCTCCCCCCCACCCTCCCCTCTCAGGCAACAGACCCATCAAAAGGCTCAGTGTAACTTCTACCCCCCACCCCACTTCTTTTTTTCATCTTACCTGGTTGCTAATGATGACAGTTTCTATTTGCACAGCACTCACCTAAGGAACTCCAGATATTATTTTTTTTTTCCCAAAGGTGGATGTCTATTTTTAACCTGACTTTATAGATGGTGAAACGAAGAAGTAGACAGGTTTGTGCAACAAACTCCTCGCAGCACAGCTGTGCCAGGGTGAGAAGAGGTGAGCCAGGCTGGCAGATGGAGAGGTGCGGAGCTGCTGGGGAGGCTTTAGGGCTGCCTGCTGCAGTGTGTGGATGGGGCCGGGCAGCCCTCCTCAGCCTGCGTCTGTACCCCCATCCACCTTTCCTCTACTAAAAGTGGGTTATTCTCATCCAGAGTTGCGCTCTCCGTGACTTGGGATTGTCATACAAATTTGGGGCATGGCTTTGTCGTCCGCTTGTGTGCGTACCAGTACGGTTCCCTGATAAAGCATCCCCAATGCTGCTGGAGTAAGGCCTCTCCACCTCCCCAGTGAGTCTTGGCTGAGTTAGGGAGCAGCGCTGCGTACATATAAGCATTTGCTTTAGGGACTTGCCCATCAGTTAAAGTGGAATTACATGCTTAACTTATGAAATTACTCTAGGCTTTGCTTAAGTATGTAATTAAGAATTATGTAGTCGAAGATAACCATTTGTAGGGCTGGGGCTTGCTGTTCTGCTTCCCTTTCCCTAACAACACAGGCAAATTACTTGTGCTCTGGTCTTGTTCTGCCCGGGTAACACTTCCAGCCACGGGGATCAGAGGATAAGAGATGGGAGGAGGGACAGAGCGTATAGACCTATAGTAACACCTCATTGCTTTGCAAAGCCACCTCAAAACATGGGAGCACTTCAGAGGTCCAAGTATAGCTGGTGAAGCTTATTTAAATGTTGCACAGGGACAAATCCTGGCTGTACTCCAATCCCAAGCCTTTCTTCAATGGATTCTTCCCTCAATGGGTGGGTTGTCCTCAGCCAGCTGCTAGCAGGGCTGTGCCCCAGAATCACCGCCTGGCCAAGGACTGCTTGATGTTCAGCAAACTCAGCTTTGCAGACCAAAGCCCTCGTGTACCTCCCCTGCCAGTGGTTTCTCCAAATTGCTATCAGTGTCCCAGGGGTACAGCACTGGGTCAGCGCAAGCTGCCCCTCCCTTATGGTTATACCAGTAGTGAAGACTACGAAAGAAGAGGGCTGACAGGCTGCTGTGACCACAGCCTTCCACTGGAGATGGCCATCTGCAGAATGAGGCCAGGAAGATCCTTTCACTCAGATATCCAGACTGCGGCAGACAGGGAGCTCCTGAGCGGGACCAGGTCTGAACTGATAACAGCAGCAGGCGATACCCCATGTCCATCAGCTCCATCAGTTTGGTGTCTCCCAAACAACACTTGCCAGAGGGAGAGGTCACCTTGTCCCCGTGTGATTTTTGGCAAGCTTTGGCCGCAGCATGAGAGCAGTCAGAGGAAAGATGTATTGCCTCCTAAGGAAAGGAGTGCTGGGTAACTAGCACACTGGGGACACCTGCCACTGCCCTTTCTTGTCACCCCGCTTGTCTTTCTTATTATGTCTCCATGACCCATACTTGTAAAGATGGGTAATGCAGGTTAAGGAGCTAAAATCCATTCAGTGTTTGTGTAATGTTTCAATATAAGAGGCAGGTTTGGGGGCAGTTTATCATTTTCTTCTAATGATTCATGCTGCCTTTTCAGGGCAAATTTGCCAAAGCTCAGAGAAGGTGACTTCACTTTTTCATGTGCCTGCCCTTTTTTCAGAGGTCTATTTGCTTTGTGCTCCTTTCTCCCTTGCCCTGAGGGGGCTGACCCTTTCTGGTGCCTCTCTTACCACCATCTCCCCCTTTGGGCTCAGTGAGGTGTTATTGCAGGTGGGATGTGGTGGTAGGCCAGAACTGCTGCATGGACCCACTCCTGTGGGCAGCTCTTCCTCTGCCCACGTCGCAGGGACAGAACGATGTGCAACTACCTGAGCAGAGCTGTAAGAGATGGCACCTTGTGCAAACAAACCGTCGGGGTCATTCAGGAGTCCTCTCTTCAGACATGGTCATCGTAGCAAAATCTTGGAAAAGAGCTAGACCTCCCCCAGGCTGCCTTCTTGCACAAGCCTTGCCAGCGAAACTCATTGAATAAACCCTGCCTCAGGCCCAAAACTTCTGCTTGAGATAGAGCAGATCAGTTAAAAAAAAAAAAAAATTAATTTTAAAATCTGAAGTTACTGAAGGCTAGCTGTGTTCCAGGATGCATTGTACTGGTGGCTGGTTGCTCCCGCAACTCAATGTTTGGGGTCTGACTCTATCCAGTTCTTGTCTCCTGCCAAACTTCACTTGTCTGTGCAGGTACTTCCAGTTCTAAAATCCCACAGTGCCCTAAGAACCTTCTCCTAGCTGAGTCTGGTGATGGTGACTTCCCTTTACCTGCAGAAACACATCCCCTAGTGCTATTTGGAAGGTGCCTTCATCAGCACCCATCCTAAAGCGGGTGGCATGGTTACGGCTAATGCAATCTTTGTTGTGCTCCTCCAGATTGCACAATTTCAGTGGTGGATGGGGTTACACTGGGTGGTTTGTGTAGTTTTGCAAAGATTTTCTTTGATCTTTGGGAGAAGATGAGCTGCACCGTGGCTGGTACATACCCTTGCTTTCTGCAGCACAGAGCAAGGCTTGATCTGTTCCTGGTTTTTCTCTATAGTAATGCATGACCCAGCTTGGACAAGAATTTAATGGTGTCACCTACATTATATCTTGTCATTAAGGAGAACTGAACCACTTATCTGGAAAGACACCTTTGGAGCAGGCATCTGCTCCAGCCTGCACTGGAATGGAAGATCCCTGGCCCACAACACAAGTGGTATGTTTGGTGTCTTTGGGTTAATCTGGCTCTCAGAGTAAGCCTAAATATGCTGTTTCTGCTATTCAGAGGATCACCTGCCCACACTGAGTAATTTCTGCTTCTTTTTTTTTTTTCACTCAGAGAACCCATTGACAAAGTCTGTGTCGCTTCAGTGTTATTGTTCAATTCATCCTGTGCATTCAGTTCAGTTTTACGCAGCTTTTAGCAGCTCTGTTGTTTGAACACAGCATCATCCCACATCTCCTTCCTGCATAACTCTTCTCTCGGGAACAAGCCAGGGAAATGCAGGTTTGTGTGTGTCTCTGAGAGAGAAGCAGATCTTTCCAAATTCCTGCCCATCACATGGTTGTTCAGCAGCTGAACCCTCTACTGTAGCCATTCGTTCCTTTTTTTTTTTTTTTTTACAGAGGCGCCTCCTTGTCTCTGATCTTCTGATAGCAAATGTCTCCTTTTATGTCCTACATCAAGGCTGCTGCTTTGGCCTCCTATCCCATTTGCTCCTCTTCTTAATGCTGTGCCAAGCTTATTAATGTCAGGCAGTGCTGCCCTGGACCCCTTGGTGTAACTCCAAATGCACGGTCTTCTCCCCAGAGCTTTGCTGAGCAAGTTCCTTCCTGGCCCCATGTGCAAGCCATGGTGGTGGCAGCACCCAGACCATGGCCGTGTATTGTCCCATTTATTGTTCTTGGGGATCCAGAAGGCTGGACTGACTTCTGGCCCCACTGCGTCCATCTCTAAATGCATCCTGCTGCCCTCTAGTGAGAAATGCCAGTGGTCCAGGCCTGGCATTCGGGACCAGAAGGAGAAGGAAGGGGGCCCATGGAGTGAAATAGTTGTTGTATGCAGACACGGGTGTGTTATCAGAGCCTGGTGATGGAGGACCTGCTGCTGACCACAGTGCCAGCTCCTTTGGGAGCACATGCCACCTCCTTTTCCAGGTTTTGTGGGGTACTGGTCTGCTGCCTCCAATTCACCTGCTCACATGTAAGCTTTATCCTTAGTCTAAATATACCACAAACCCACTGAAAATCAAGAGCAGGCTGACAGGGAGGCAGACAGGCTATAAAGGCAGTGGGGGAAGGCGCAAGTTATTTGACAGGTGATTATAATTAGGGATTTTCTTCCTATTTATCCTGGTGTAGCTGTGTGCAAGCCAGTTGGACTGCTCTGTACATGCCCTGGCGTAACTGAATTTTGCTGTGGCATTAGCGTGAGCGTTGCCCCGTTGCAACACAGAGGGAGAGGCTGCTCATCCTCCAGACGCCTGGTGCACAGGAGAGGTTTGTCCCACCTGAGTGACCCCCTGTGACAAGCTGCTGATGCCCAAGTTCATAAGGCAAGGGAGGATCTGGTCACTCTGCGTTACTGACAGCCCCCCTGGGCAGCTGGAGTACTGCACAGTGTGACAGCTCTGGCTGGCTCCGGCTTAGCTGGCGATGAGTCACCTTGGGTGCCTGACATCTCGATAAATCCTGGAAAAACCAGGGCAGTTAAGTATCAGCTAGTGGGGAATGTTTTCAGCTGGGGGCAAGTTAAATTAGCCCCAGGGCTGTTAGGGACACTTGGCCACCAACCACCCACCTCCTGACCTGGCTGGTTCAATGGCACTCACCTGGAACGAATTTGCTGGGGTGAGGCCAGTGAGATAGTCCACAGTTTTTAAGCAAAGCCTGAGCTGCTGGCACTGTTTTCTCTCTCCTGAGGGCTCAGGGTTTGTCTTATTGCTGAGGCTGGGTAGGTAAAGAAAGAGGCTCCATCTTCCCTGCTTCTCAGGAATTCTGGTAAAGAAGCAGCTGAGAAAATGCCTCAATTTCTGCCTAATCTATGGTTCTTTCCAGCTCCTCAGCTGTCTCTTTAGTCACTTTAAAAGCTGATAGGAGTTATTGATCTCATTTACCCTCTGTATATCTTGACTGATTCTTTATTTGGAAACTAGAGTCTTGAGATGCAGAGGAAAAGCAAAGCTTGTCTCGTGGGCTGGAACAAAAATGTGCTTTAGTGTACCTGAAATCTATAAGGTGGCTTTGTGTTTCCATGGGTTGTGCTGAAATACTGAGTCCCTGGCAGGGAGGGGACCGTGACCCACTTCTGCGCTGTGGAGAGGACTCTGGCCTCCTGGTCCTCTGGTGAGAGCCTCTTTCACTGCCTCCCTTGAGTGCGTTTCTCTGGCTTACCTGAACTCACAGCTCTGGGGAAGGGCAGCTCCTGCTCAGGAGGAAAGCTGCAGCCAGCACTTCTGCCTCTGCCCAGGCAGCTCCTGCTCTCCAGGGCAGGTCTTGATGTTTCTAACTGAAGTCTAAGAGACAGACCTACCTCTTCATTTCCAGTTAGTGTTGTACAAGCTTCCTTCAGAGCTGCAGCTCTCACGTTAGGTCTTATAAGTGTGCTTGATGGTCACTGCCAAGAGCAGTGAGCGAAATATCAGCTCAGTAAAGAACATGGTTGACTCTTTAACCCTAAGAGTAGTGAGAGCCATCTTTTCCAACAGCTGTGCTCAACAGTGAGATAAGTTTTAGATGACCCACCTACAGGAATAAAAAAAAAGGAAAAAAAGTCTTAATTTTAGACAGTTCTTGACCTGTTTCCCAGCCATGTTCCTTCCCGCAACCACCTGTTGTCTGGGAGAGCGCAAGTTTTGCAAGGAAAAATGCTGTGTGACTCTTAATAGTTAAATGCAATTTTGTTTGTTGGATGTTTTGGAAAACATAAAGAACGGCTAAGTGCACAGACAGATTGTTGCATACAAATGATTTACTGCTTTGCCTTTTATAGCTCTTGATTACGTCAGGTTGCTGCATCAATATCTTGTCTGTTACAGTCCAGCCTGATGGGCCAGCAAGGCAAGGAATAGTATTGCTGGGTGGTTTTCCAGGTGGTGTGGCAATTAAAATAGCTTTCTGGGGGGATGTAGTGCACGTGCCCCAAAGCTGGGAAGCAATTCAAACTCATGCATGTTCAGATGCTTGTCCAGCCCATAGATCTAAAATAAAAGTACACTGTTTTCCTAAAATATTCAGGGTGTTTTGCTTAGGACTGGCTGGCTGTACTTGAGTAAAAGCCTTGCCTGAGTATTTCTCTGCATCTGACTTTGATCTAGGCTGCAATCTAGAAATGCAAATAGCCATCTGTAGCAAGAGATGGGTGAAGACTGTGAACTGGAGTCTGATCTCCAAAACCTCTAGGATATGAAGCTGTCTGAGCCCAGTTCAGAGACGGGCACCAGTAGCAACGCCTTTCTCCAGGCTGGAATTCACAGGCTTCATCTCCTTCAAAATATGCGCAGGGTCAGACCCAGGACTTAGTGCCCCAGTGCCACATCAGGGCTGGCTTTGCACCCACAAGTCTTGTGGTCCTTCTGGAAGAGTGCCCTCCTGCCTGTCTAACAGCTGAGGAAGCATGTGATGGGATTTGGCTTTGAGGACCCGGCAAAGCCCACAACAAGAATGGATTCCCAATGTCCTGACAGCTCCTGCAAGGCCAAATCTGAACCCAAAGGAGATATCACCACCTATTAGAAAATCTGCTCCTGCCCAGTTCTGGTCCTGCTCCCTTCTCCATCCCGTTTAGCAGGCAAACCAGCTTGTCCTGTGGGATGCAGAAGGTGGCAGAGTGAAGGTAACTAAGGTTGTGTGCTCAGTGTATTACCTCTGCCATGGCACAGAGCAACTGGGACAGGGAGGAAGGGAGAGGGGAAGGGGCTCCGTGTGCACTGAGAGAACTTTCCTCACAGTGGACAGAAAAAGTGGGGCTAGAAAAGCAAGTATTAAAACACTTGATGCCTTTGTGAAAGAGGCAATAGTTGTCACCTTAAGCCTTAGACAACACAGAATGGGGGAGGTTGGGAGAGAAGGAGCCTCCCTGCTGAAAACCGTTTTCATCAGCAGTTCAATTTCCTACTGTAGCCAGAGCTTGCACCTCATTCGTGTACATCTCTACATCAGATACACTTCATACTCCTGTTCTTCAGCTGTGCACTAGATGCAACAAGTGATGGCAGGAAATTGAACGCAGGACCGCATGGCTGCGGCTGCAGGGAATGCGATGGCATTAGCAATCTGACCAAGTGTCTCTTTCTGGTGGCTCCAGAAGTCGCTGAAATACAGTATAGAGCCTCAGATCCAATTTCCTGCTTTCCTTTATCCTGGGTGTACATGTCAGGCAGAGCGACCGCCCGTCATTATCAGGTGATCCATCATATTAAAACAAGGGGGAAGGAAAGACCACAGCCAAAAAGGAAAATTAATGCTTTGCAGTCTTTGAAGTAATTCCCCTTTCATCCTAGCCCATAAAACTTTGATTTAATTTTGCATCCTGGCTCAAGGGTTTCTCTCTGTCCCAGTGCTCTGATCTGCTCAGTCCAGTTTGGACACTGGTGGAAGCCAAGCAGTACAAGCATCCACATGCACTAACCTGTCCCACACTGGGACGGAGTCAAGGCAGGTGCCTTGTGGGACTGTCACTTCACCTGTGCTGGCTAACATCATCCCTTGCCAGGGAAGCAGGAGAATTGTTGCTGCCCCAGGTAATCCCCTTCCCAACTTGCTTCATTAAATAAAAAACAGTCAGAGTGTAATGCCAGGGTGGCCAGTGACCTTGTCCTGGGCTGCTGTGTGAAGGATGAGGTCTTGCAGTGCGTGAAGGGGGATGCAGGCTGTGTCAGGAGGTCTCCATGCATGTTGCACTCTTCTTTTTGAGACGCTGAAACGGTGCCAGTGGGACTGCAATAGCTTCCAGTCCAGTTCAAGGTCAGGAGCAAACAAATGACCTGTTTGTCTGTGATCTTGCCTTTCAGTAGCAGACATCAACTCAGCAGTTGTCATTAAAGGTCTGTTATACTCTGCAAGGGGGCTGGTGGCTGCGATGTTCTGGACAGAGTCCAAATTTCATTCTGCTTCTGCAAATTCCCCTTGGAAGGTGTTGGATGCAGCATGCTTCGCTTCCTGCCCTCCACCGCTCTGCGCTGCTCCTCCAGGCTCTTCAGCAGCTCCTGTAATGTGGTCTATACTGCTCACAGTGACAAAGTTCCAGCTAATTTCCATAGGATCAGGGTTTGGCTTGATCTCTTCATAATCTGTACTCCGCTAAAGTGACTGGAAGCTGTCTGCATCTCCCCCTGGGCACTGCAGTAACATCGGGCTGGTCAGGATGTCATTGTGCTTGTCTATGTAAATGCGTTGGGTGAGGGAGAGGTCGCACATTGGCAGCTGTGGATGGGGGTGAAGGCAGATTGTCCTCAGGTTCTCCAACAGCCCAGAGAAGGCTGTGGAAAGTTCATGAGTTCGCATTTTCTGAATTGGTCCTACAAGATGTGGAGACCCTTGACCTGGCTAAGAGCAGTGCAATGCTCGGGCAGTTAAGACAGTGTCTGCTTGATGCTTTACAGCCAGGGCACCTGGGCTCAGAGCTCTGCCCTCGCTGCTGCTGAGAGGTGCAAGAGCCTTTTCCAGGCAGCAGAGCCCTGGAGGAAGTGTGCACGTGTCTTATGTACTGTGTGCCGGTGAGCAATCTGTGAAGGGAACTTCCTCTGCTCAGCAGCTCGGCGTCCTGGGAGGTTTCTGTAGCAAGGACTGGCACTCGTCTGCGTGTTTCCATCAAAGAAAAGAGGTGACCTGGTTTGGAGTGTTTTGTCTCATCGCTTTCCCCAGTGGTACCTGGGGTAAGGGAGAAGGCTCAGTAGCGGAGAATGAACCCACAGCTGCGACTGCATTCAGGAGAGAAAGGTTTCACGTCCCTACCTTCTGTGATGAAAATCACAGTCATAAAATTAATCGCTGATTTCACACTTCCTGATACACTATGAAAATGATTAGAAACAGCAGCAGCTGGGGGAAGTGATGGGACTCATTGAGGCTTTGCTCCTTCTAATAATATCTTTTTTCTCTTTTATTTTTTTTCCTTTTTTGAACATGCATTCATTGTTTGTGGAATCTGGCAAAGGACTGAAAATCTCAATGCACCCACCAAACATGTCCAACGAGGGAGCTGCTCTTGCAGCTTGTCCCCTGACCACATGGCAGCAGCTTTCTGTCTCACGAAGGCAGTAAACCATGAAACCACCAATGAAGAAATGAGGATGAAAATGTGTCTATGCAAAGGCAAGATAAAAGGTGCCTCGTGGTTTCTGTCTTTCTGAAGTCGGGGCGAAATGAGCTTCGCCTCAGGCCTCTGTTGCATGCTCTTGTCCCTGCGCACCCTTACAGGGATGGGATTAAAGCCATTAGAGCATGTGGAGGAGGAGCCATGCCCATCACCTCCCCGGGAGCCCATGGTGGGTCTGGCAGTGGCTCAGCCCAGGGGAACCAGGGACTTGCCGCCAGGCTTCTGAGTGCAGTAGCTGACAGATGGCAGCCTGGAGGCGTGATGATCCGCAGGATCGTGTTGGGCAGAGAGGATAACGCTCCACCAGCCAGTGGAGAGGAGGGGAGCCTTGGTCTTTTCCCCAGGGCTGACTGTGGCAGCCAATGGCTTGGCTATCCCTAGTCCCCTGGCAGCAGTCACAGCGCTCTGCCTGTGCCCTGTAGGACATGGAGCCACCCCTCTGCTCCCCTTCTCAGTAGTAAGAAAGTACTTGAGGAGGCACTAGGAAGATGTTAAGTGGAAAACCATAGGTCTAGGTGCTGCTGAAACCAGTGAGATGATGGCAGTAGGAGAGTAGCTGAAGGGGAAGTGCAACGCTTCATAGCAGAACCAGCTGAAAGGGAATCCAAGCACCGCAGGCCCTGCTGCTTTTGCAGTGTCAGCAAAACCACATAATGTTAGGGGAAGGAGGCTGCTTCGAGATGCTGCTGCTCCTGGGATGCCATTTCCCTTGTCTAGTAAACACTAACTTCTGTAATGAGATACATAATGAGTGTGCTGAACCACACCTTCATCCTCTGGAGTGCATTACAACCAAGCATCACGCAATTAGCCCTTGCAGCAGCCTTGGGAGATGAGTAATGCCCCATCGTATTCAAGGAGTTGCCTGGCACTGCTGAAGCTCCTGGAGTAAGCCAGGGCAGGTCTGGGAGCAGCAGGTCTCCTGGCTCCCAGTCAAGTGACTTGGTCTGCATGCTGCTGGGACTGAGGAGCCTGTTCTGCTGCATGGGTGGTGACTGGGAGATGTACCTGGAAATTGCTCCGGGCTTTGTCAGTACCTTTGATTTCCAGTCAGGAGTAAATCCAGGCCCTTTTGAGGAACTTGGATGCAGCAGATGTGAGCTGCAGGCTGGGGCAGGGAACAGCACGTGGAGGTAGCGGCTGGGGAGCTCACATGGGTTCACAGATGGTCTCTGTCCCCAGGAGGAGGGGGCTGGTGGCAGGACAGGGGTGAGGGCTCTGCCACCCCTGAAGGACTCCCGCAGGGTGCTCCTAGGGCATGGCAAAGGCAGGTATCCCAAACAGGACCTGCTTCCTGGCATCACCTGTTGCCTTCCACAGAGGCAGCAGTGCTGGGGAGGCAGCGTGCTCCTGGCGGGCCTGGGGGAACCCACCTGCAGCTTGTCACCACCCTGCTGGGCAGCCTGCTCTGAGCACACACCCGCTCACTGCGCAGGTGACCTGGGCTTCCCTGAACACTGCAAAGTCGCTTCTTTGGCTCCTGCCAGCACTGCAGGGAACACGGCTCTGCCTCCAGCTCCTGCACGCCACCGGCCTTTGGGGCTCGTTTTCCTCTGAGCTCTGGTGTTTGCATGAGGTTCTGCTGCTCTTCCTGTTAAGGTAAATGGCATTTTCTCATGGTTTAGCCTTTGTAAAGGGCTTGTGGGGTTGGCACTTAATCTGCATGTATGATACCTACTGAGAACCCTGGGTTGATTTCCATCCTGGGCTCCTGAGGCAAGGGAGGAGGTGTGGTCTTCCTTTGCCTGCAGGTACTGATCTGTGCTCATCTGGGGGTCCCTCACGTGGCTCTGGGACCTGCTAGCTCACTGCAGGGAAATTTCCCGTAGCCGGGTAGCAGTTCCCGAAATCTTAATTTCCCAGTTGTGAGAAATCAGGCAGATGCGGGGAGGAAGGAGAGGCTCAGGATGCCCGGGCTGAGGGAAGCACCCAGTCTGTTAGGGCTCTACTGTGAGACACTGAGTGTCTCCAGCTGGATCTCATCTGCCCAGCTGTGCCGAGTGACATCCAGCCACTTCTGTCAAACATAGTTCTGGTGGCTGCTGCATCGGTGAACCTTGACAAATCTCCTACCAGCATGGGGAAATGAGGTGTGGTTGTTTTTTTCTACCTGGTGTTTCTGCTTTTGGCCTTTGGGGTGAGGTTGGTGTATTTGGATAGCAATTCGCTGAGCGGCCCCGTGTGACTGGGAATCCTGGAAGTGGGAGATATTTCTCTGCAGCTGCAAGATGGCCAGCAGTGCAAAAATGCATGTGAAAAAGTGCACAGACTGTGCAAAACAGCCATAGCCTCCCTCTGCCAGGAGCACCGGGAGGGTGCTGAGGGTGGGAGATGGGCAGCCTGAGACTCCCCAGGCTGAAGGGCTTCTGCCATTCCCAGTTATTCCACCGATTATCTCCAGAGCAAAACTCCTTCTACGCTTTATGGGATGCAAATTAGTTATCATGGAGAGAAAGACAGAGCTGCTTCAAGCCCACAGTTTATGGGATGTGTTGACAAAGAGCAACAGCTAAACCCATGTCCCCACAGCAACAACATAAAGGGTGGTTTAAAGAGCGTGTGTGGCAAGAGGCACAAGCAGGTGGGAGACGCTGTACAGAAAGCAGCAGAGGACAGGGCAGAGGCTGAAGGTAGGGTTGTGTACAAAGTACAGGACAAAATACATATTGTGTGGAAAAGAAAGCCCGTTAGAAAGAAAAGCTGGGCTGTGAAAGACCACCCTGTCTTTTGTGCACGTGTCTGAGTGTGCCCCTTTCTCCTCCACAAATTAACTTCCTTCCATCTGAATCCTTCTGACTGCGCTGAGGGTGGGATCCTGTGGTCAGTGCAGTACTGTGGGACTGCTTTGGGCTGTGATGACATGCCTTGGACAAGCCCGTTGCGTTCAGCAGGATCTAAGCATATATAGGTATATGTTGCATGAGCCTATATCCTTTGGTGGTTGTGCATTTTTTTAAACATTGAAACAAGGGATACTACACTCATAAACTCCACTTTTAGGAGAACCTGAATAAATTAATACTTTAAGGGATAACCAATGTTTTATCATACACTTAATCCAAAAACATGACACGTATCAGAAGGACAGTTCAGTGGCATAACTTGACACCTAAAGTCAAGGCTTCGGCACTGAGGGTGATGGCAGACTCTGTGTGGAGTCCCAATGGCAGGCCTCTTCCTAGGGAGACTGTCCCTGCCCTACCACTATCGCCAGAGCAGTCTGGGGTCAGATCCTGCACCAGGAGATCTTGTCCCATATGTGTTTCCTGGGTCCTGCCTGGCCTGGACAGAGGCCACGTGTATCGTAGAGACGAAGGCATCCCTCCAATCTCTCCATCCACAAGCCGCTCACTCCTTTAATTAAACTGTTAACTTTCATTAACAGCTGATGTTAATTTACTTTATAGTTTCTTTTTTTCCCCTGACTTTTATAAACCAGGATCAGAGTCTCCTGGAGGGAAGCATGGCTTTCTTCTAATTGCTTGGGGGGGAAGAGACAATCTGGCACTCTTCACTTTGTCCCAGATTTTTAAAGGAAGAGACACTATTGCACAGGAGACTTTTTTTTTTTTTTTTTTAGTGGGTCTCAGCTGTTTTGCTAAGAAAATTCTTACACTGACCTTAGGGGAATAGTAAAATCTTTTTCTATCTTTATCCAGCATTTATTGTTATCCCCATTGGACCGTGCTATGAAGGCCTGTAGTTGTGCTGTCTGCAAACATCCCCTGAGGTTGGGGGCCTTCAGCTCTGGCATCCTGCATGCTCAAAGCGGAGACAAACCACAGCGTGAAACCTTGTCTGCAGGTTGGGGGTTAAAGGCAGGCTCACCCACAGCCACACCAGCATTTTTATGCCCGTGAGCTGAGCACCCACAGCCCCGTGCCGGGCACTGCTAGTGTAGGCAGATGGCTGCAGGGTGGCCGTGAGTCCATTGGCCACCCAGGCTGCAAAATGGGTGGGGAAGTTTGGTTTGCTGATGGTGTGGAAGACCCTTAGGAACTGGAAGCCAGTAACAGGGGACAACACGCTCCTGCTACCTATATGCTATCTGCGATATAACACAACCCTCACCATTTTTCATTACCGATAGCAGCACAAATTAGCCTGTTAGCAAGCCTGCTGGCCATGGAGTAGCTTACCTAGAATTTGAAGGTACAGGCACAAGATGATGGGGGAAGAGTTTGAGAGAGGGCTGAGACAAAGCCAGCCTGGGCACGTCACTTGGCCGAAGCACCAGCTGCTGCTCTAGAACTGCTGTGAATCCTCCTTTCCGTGAAGACCTGGCTTAGTTTTAGAAACGTGGATTTTTTTCATGTTATTAGCCAGCATGTGGGGTGGGCAGCAGAAAAAAAAAAAAAAAAATTCTTTGTGCCAGTGTTTAACAGAGAAACCAGAGAAGCAGAGGTACAATCGATTTATGTCTTTGTTGGGTTTCAAAATCAATGAAATATGAGCTTTTCCCATTGATTTTTTGGAATTCAAAATGATTTTTGGAAGCTGTTAAATATATTGACAACTTTGGGAGCCAATTCCTCTTCTAAGGCTTTGTAAGACATGTATGAGAACCCATCAGAAGATGCTGATGTTCTTGCAGGCTTCTCGCCATGCTAATAGCTGTTGCTGTCATCTGTTATGCCAGACCCCCTCCTCGGAGGCCAGGCCTCTTGGTCCTCAGTGAGAGTGGGGAGCAGAGCAGATCCAGTCCACGGCTGTAATCTGAGCCTCATGTACTTGTTCTGCAGCTGAGAAAATGAGTGTATTGCCAGCAGTGTTGGTGCTGGTTGCGAATTACTAGTCACTGCAGTTGAAAGGGATCTTCTGGATCTGCTTGTGATCTTTGTCCTGGCACATACGCTGATGGTGTAAGCAATAGAGTCTCATTGGTTCTTCCTGGAAAAAAAAAATGTTATAAAACCACTCCAAAAACATATACCCTGGTTTGTAACAGTTGCTAGTGACCTGTTGCTCTAAGATGCCAACAAAGAAGGAAATTCTCAGAGCTCCTCAACCTGAGAAGGTCCCCCTGAACATTACCTGTGGTTGGCATTTAAAATGCTGGAAAAATCCCCTTTGAACATGTCTGTTTCCTGCCCCAGGGTGCACTGGCTTGCCAGGCCTCGCCCCAGGGTGTTGGTCCTGAGTGGGTATGCTCTGCCACAGATGTCCACCTTCCCAGTACTGGTCAATCTATAGATCAACACAGTTTCTGAAGCCAATGCTAAAATGGAACACTTTGGAATTAACATGTGTCCTGGATTCCACCGTGATCAAAATCTGGCTGAGGTGTGCCCTCACTCTCCATTTTCAGGTGGATTCTTTGGAAGATGTCAGTTCTTATCAAAAGTTTTTAAGGGTTTGAGTTGCCCTGGATTCCCAATGACTAATTGCTATTTTTAGTTAGTCTTTTTTTTATTTCTGGGGGGCGGGGGGGGAGTTGTACATGGTATCTGAATGCTGCATTAAGTTCCTTTAGGTCTGTTTTCACTAGCACAGAATACCCTTGGCAAGCCCAGACCAGGACACATTTGAGGTATCAGTCACCTACACGTGGGCTTGTCTCTACATTGCTCTGCACTCAGTTGTGATGGTGAAGATGATCACACAAAGAACTGCCTTTCCTTCTGATCCAGACCTGAGGAACATGGCCTCTGACCCCAGTCCAAACCTCATGGGAAGCTCTGCAATGGGACTAGAGGACCTTATCACAACCTACACCTGTCACAGCCACATCTGTGGATCAGAGAGATTAAACATGTGTTTCACTCATTCCTGATCAGTGTGCAAAGGATACACAAAGAATGAGCAATGCTTCAGCCTTCCTTGTGCATCTGTGCCAGAAAGCCATTTGCCAGGACCTGTGGAGGAATTGCTTAGTGGTCATGGGAAGTGCCATGAAGAGAGCATGGACTGTCCCAGGTGTCCCATGGTTTGTCCGATAGGATCTTGTGCACTGTTGAGGATGTGTGTGTAAAGCCTGGCTTGGCTCTCAGAGCCTCAGTCATGTTTGCAAAGCCGGCTTTTATGGGAGAAAAAAATAAAGCACAGAATTTTACATTTAAACTGGGTTCATTTGCTCTGTAATCACAGATAGCCTTGAGCTGCCTCCTACATGGCGGCTCCTTTCGTCTTTCCCCTAGAAAGTAATTTTTTCTCAGATTTGGAACTTCATTTCAAGGCTCTGCAGATGCATCATACTAATAAATGTCACATTATCCCATCTCTTCTGACATGAACGTGAGCAGGCACCTGATGAAAGCTGATGAGGGAGGAAAAGCAAAGCTATGAAAAAATAACCTGACACATACCCTAGGCTCACTGAGACCAAATCTTGAATGAGGAAAAGGGGGCTGTGCCAGGTCCTTAGATACAAACTTTGGGGCAGGAGTAGTCAGGCTGCTTGTAGTCAAGCAACAAGGGCAAATGTAGATAGTGTTTGTGGCCATTCTTGTGTCATTGGGCCAAGAGCT
Organism: Pluvialis apricaria; assembly: GCA_017639485.1. NCBI lineage: Eukaryota > Metazoa > Chordata > Aves > Charadriiformes > Charadriidae > Pluvialis > Pluvialis apricaria. The sequence goes on along the minus strand of CM030012.1, from coordinate 40,190,623 downwards.
GAAAGATCAAGGAGGACAGAAAGATGGTGGAAGCAGTTCCTATGGCTTTGCTCAGCTAGAAATTTTCCAAGGAGACAAACCTGCAGCTTGTGGTGTCTGCCATAATACGGCAGTAATATGGCCATGTCCATCTGAAATTTTGGATGGCAACCGTGTGAAATTCTTGCCCGTACGTGTTAAGTGCACAGGTGGTGGATGAAGGGGAAGGAATAGGTTCTTTCTGACTCAGCTAACACACTCCCAGAGTTTCTTCTGGAACTTGCAAGACACTGGCAGGTTTTTTGTGTCGATAGACAATGTTGGCCTGGCAGAGCAAGTTGATGCCTGTTACACACATTGTCTTTATTGACAGCGCTGCCGTTGGCTACGTTCTGCTGTCAGCATCTTTATTATCAGCATGGTTGCCAGCAGAAGACTGAAGCCATGGGATGTTGAAACCATGGATTAAGTTAGAAAAATCTTCTCTAGTCTTAGGTGGACAAGGAAAGAAAGAGCAAAGCCTGTGTTTCTTGTTCCACCCCAAATCTCAAGAGCTCAGAAACAGGTTTGAGAACAGTAGTAAGGTCCTGATTGTTCATGGGGAAAGCACCCAACGGATGCCTTTCTGGTTCATGAGAGACGTTGCTTACCTGTGGCTTCTGTTTCAGGTGATCATGGAGGAGTCTGGAGAGGAATGGGTTTTGCTTGTGTGGTACAAATGTGGTTTGCTTGGTTTTTTTGTTTGTTTGCTTTTTTTTTTTTGTTGCTGCATAATATAATTATTAATTATGCTTGTCATTCACAGACAGTGAGAAAAGCCTTTATGAAAGAAATAGTGTGTGTTCCTTCAACATATTAGTATTTGATAGTTTTCCAGTGGTTTTGGTTTATGTGAGGCAACACTTGAAACACCAAGTGATCTTGGTATTCATTAAAAACTGACATCTGGGTTTGTTTAGTGAGATTGTGCTAAGCAGCCCAGGAGTTTGAAATTCCTGTATGATAACATAAACAAAAGGGTTTATTTTTTTTTTACTCTTTATAGAATTATTCTATAAAGGGTTTGGATGCTTTCATCCTAGGTTAGTACCTTGCAAGCACACCTTTAAGACTAAGGTGATACAAAATTTCATATACTCCCTCTTGTGATGAACATTTTCTGCCTGAACTGAGCAGCATAAGACCAGGCCCGTAAGGAGGGGAAAGAGAGAGAGAAGTGTCTGGGAGCATTTCTTAAACGTATTAGGCATGATTTTATGTACTGAGTTGGGGAGATGAGGTGAAATAAAACATCTGTGTACACTAAAGAGCTCTGCCTGTCTTAAGTTATTGTCAGCTGTAAATTTGTGTGTTGCCCCCAGGGCTTGCTCCTGCCAATGAGCAGTCTGTACCACCATTCCTCGACTCCAGAATCGCTCTCACCGAGCCTTAAACACAAGCGGTTGTTTGGAACTGCCTGATGATGAGCCATGGGTTGGGAGAGTTCCCCTGTGCCAACCAGGGTCGTTTCCTTCCCTTGGTGTTGGAAGTGACTGGAGAGCTGCCACCCTCGGGGTCTGTCCCCCCTGGCAGAGGTGTGAGGTTTGGAGGTGGCCACCTAGAGATGGGGTGACACTGGCCAGCATCCACCTGGTCCCTGCATCCACCCAGTCTTGGTTTTCAGCCATTGATGCTGTGCCATTGATTTTATGTGTCGATGATAAGGGCGCTTCCACAGCTCCAACGAGACTGCTGGGCATGTTACTGCCTTGGCCCACAGGTCTGCACATGCCTGTGTGCCCCCAGGTGCCGGGAAGCCCTTCCCCTCCCTGAAGTCACAGAGAAGCATCATCCAGGCATGCAGTCCTGTGTGGGGCTCGCTGGTACCCCAGGGTTACCTTGGCACATGTTAGATCTCACTCCATCCTCTGGCCTGCATGCATTCCATGCCACGTTCCCACCAGGTACGCTGCTTTGCTTGGGCTATTTGGGGACAGCAGGAGCAGCAGATGACATTTGGGGAGATACAGGACTGAGTCCAGGAACCATGGAATGTTTTGCAGTCTTCTGTGCTGCCATCTCCTACCTGTTCACCCCACCTGGCAGCAACTGTGTCCTCTCGTGGCTTCCTCCAGCTGCCCCTCTGTTTTTGTGTTTCTGTGCTCTGCTCTAATAGCTGTGAGTAGGCAGACCAGGATGGGTAACTGCTCTTCCAGGTCTCTGGATCCCTTCTGTGCTGAGGTGTGGGGCCCGGAGCTGCCCTGCAGAGCCATAACCACAAGGTACCAGCTGACTTTCAGCAACCTGGTGGTCTATGCGTTCCTGCAGGGGACCACAGCCCATTTGCAGCTTTCGTTACTTGTTTTTGGCAGCATGAAGTACATGCAAGTATTTCACCCTCTCACTAAGCGTTTTGTTGCCCTTTCTCCTTTCCTCTTTGGACATCTCCTGCCTGTGCCTGGCCGAGGTAAAAGCTACTCTGCCCAGTGTAGGACTTGGGCTCAGGTTTCTCACGGCAGTTTACACAGCTGCTTTTGACAGGGACAGTTTGCACTTGCGCGTGTGCTCGAGTCTCACCAGGAAGCTTCTGCTCCCTCATCATGTCATGGGTTAAGGGGAGTCACTGGGGACAACGGAGTGGGGACAGCTTCTCTCTGAAGGATGAAATCACCCATCCTTCGGCAGCGTGGCCCTGCGTCAGGGATCGTTGCCTTATAGTATGTGGGCTTGCTGGTTCTTGAAATAAGTGAGAAACCATGCCAGGAGGTAAATCTCCTGGAGGCACACGTCTGCCCATAACTGCTGTGGTGAAAACAGAGGGATCACAAGGAGAGACAAACCTGTGTGCAAACATCCTGATGTGCCTTGTGCAAGGCGTAAAGCTACTGCCCTGTTCCACGGCCCTGGAAACCAGCCCCCACTCATCTTCTGCCAAAGTCAAATAGTAGCTTTGGAGGCAACGTGTATTTTTTACCTTAAAATGACTTGCTGTCTTGCAACTTGTTATTTGACTTTGGTTAAAAAAAACGACTGGGTGGTTTCTGGAAGCACAAACCAAAGCAGGCAGCTTCAAATGGATACCAGGACCAACTCTGCCTGTGTAATTACATTGCCTATATTTAATCTCTCAGAAGTGTTTGGCAGATGCTTTAAATTTCAGATATGCAATCAATATCTTCTGCTCCGAGGCTCAACTACCGTGTTCTTCCCCTCCCTTGCTTGAAATACACAAAGTCAAGTCAATATACTTGGAGGGTACAGGAGTGATCGTCGCTCAGTGAGTGTATATCTCTATCTATCTATACCCACGGAGATCTCATAGAGATGTGTGCGTGTGTGTGTGTGTGAGTGTGCGCACATTACATGCCTTTATTTATTTTGGAAAGGGTTTGCTCTGGTTTCGTTGTGCTTTGCTTTAAACCATCTGAAAATCCCCCCTCTGGATTGAGGAGAATAAATATGCATGGCTTGTAATTCTGTTGCAGCTCTCGCTCCCAGCTGATAGGGTGACGTGGAGTTTGGAGGCTCGCAGATTGGCTTTTTGATTTGGCTTCTTGCTGCAGTTGTGCAAACCTCGCTGGCTCCCAAAAATCGGGCTCAGCGCTTTGCCGGGCACGGTAACGCCGGGAAGCCTGGACCGAAGCCCCGATGGTGTGAGCGCGGGAGCGGGGGGGGGAAAGCCCGGCAGCTTCCGTGGCAATCGGGTACCATCCATTTTCTCTCCCCCCCCCCCGCCTCCCTCGACCCCCATTCATCTCCGTCCTCCCCGGCCTCCTCCCCCTTTCGCCGGATCTCCCTTCCCTCCCCGAACTCCGCCGCTCCACGGAGCCGAAGATCAAGGCTGGTGGATTTATCAACATTTTACCTCCACCCCCACCCCCTTTTCCAGATGCACCTCCCCGCTCACCCTGACAGCTGCAAAAGCGAGCACAGGTTTTGTAGCGAGCACGGCAACTTGGACTGACATGCAAAGGCGAACACCCCCACTCCCCCCCCCCGTACCCGCACACACACCGTCGGTGAATCACCGGGAGATGCGATGAGCTCCCTTTAGGAACCGGAAGGATTTGTACTGGGGAGCCGGCGGAGCCCCCCCACCCCGCCCCCATCCCAACCCCCGGCCCGACCCTCCGGGGAGACAAAAAGAGAAAAAAAAAAAAAAAGAAAAAAAGTCAGGAAAGCAACCAGAAGGGGTAAGTAAGAGGGTGCTCCCCCCTGCTCCGTAGGAGACGCGAGGCTGGCGGTTAAGTTTCCTGCTATGGAGTGGGGGCTTCGTGCCGTGCATGCGAATTGGGGGGGGGGGGGGGGGGGGGGGCTCTTTGCAGGCTCGTCGCGGGGGGGGGGAAGGGGTATTTAACGTTGCCCAGGCGCTGGGAGCTCGCTTCACCCGTGCTGTTTTGCCGGAGCCGCGGCGGCTCCGTGTGTGTGTGTGTGTGTGTGTATACGTATGTGTGTATACGTGTGTGTGTGTGTGTGTGTGTGTGTGTGTGCGCTGCGGGGGGAGGGCTTTGCATACGGCGCGGAGCGGCCGCTGCGGGATGGATGCGCGCCGGGGAGGGGGCAGCGGGCCGGGCCGGGCCGGGCCGGGCGCTGCGGGGCCGGGGCCTGGCGGAGGGAGGCAGGCAGGGATGGAGGGATGAGGGAGGGAGGGAGGGTTGGGAGCAGCCCCTGCCCGCGGCACCCTGCGCGGCGGCACCGGGATCCCTCCCGCCGCCGGGCGGGGGTGCCCCGGCTCGGCACGGCTCGGTGCGGCGCGGCCCGTGGGGATGCCGGGGAGCCCGGGGAGGGGAGGGCGGGATGGGGGGAAGCGGCTCTGCCCGGGGCTGCCGGGCGGGGGAAGCGCCTCTCATGCAGTGCTATAAATTTCCTTCCCCCCCCCCCCCCCCAACACCCCCCTCCTTTTTTTTTAAATTTTTTTTTCTTTTTTTTTTTCCGCCGGGGGGGTTGGGGGGGAGGCCGAGCCGGGCCAGCCCCCGGCCGCCGGAGCCACCGTCCCGGGCAGCTGTCGCTCTCCGTCCGCCGGGTCGGGCTTGTTTATCCCGGGTGTCAAATATAGCCGCTGCGCCAGGCTCTGCCCTAAATAGGGCACGGGGCCGGTGGCGGGGCCCCCGCAGCCCCCGGCTGGCTGGGGGAGAGGAATGATACGCACACACACACGCACGCATACGAGCTGACCTAAATGTTGGGTAATTTCATGGTCTTCCTTCCTCCCAGCCTTTCTTTTTCACCTGTGTCTAAAGTAGCGATCACCCTGGGTGGGAGATGAAACCCTTGCAACTGTTATGGGTTTTTTGGGTTTTTTTTTTACTGTTCTAAAACGTGAGGCTATGGCCGTTTCCCCCCCGCCTCCCCCCCGAGTGGAGCTGTAGTGTAATGGTTGAGTTCCTGACTCCTCTGTTTGTTCTTGGGCTTGTTCTGGGGGTTTCACCCTAAAAATCTGTTTCAGATTTAAGGTGCGACACTGGAGGAACAGTGGGGGTGAGAACGGGTGCCTTATGCACATCCCCTCCTCATGCTCGTATGTATATTCGTTTAATTCCTCACATCTCTTCGTAGAGCAAAAGGGTGATTTTGTGGAGCTGTTTCTTATTTCTGGAGAGGACAGGGCTCGAAGACTTAGGTAACAGTGGCATCTTCCCATTCAAGAGTGCTCATCCCGTGCTCTCTGGGAGCCTGGCGGGAGCCCCGGGAGAACAGAGCTGGCTTTGGGGGACTGCTGAGACACAGAGGCCTTGACGGTGCTCCATAGCTTTGGTGCAGCGGGGAGAGGCATCGCTCCCCCGTGGCACAAGCATTTCTAGGGAGTCCCTAATCCTTCTCCATCCACTGCTGCTGCAGACGTTTGTGTACCCTGATCATGGTTTAGCTAAGAAAGTAAGTCGTCTTTGGTGCTTATGCCCAGGCTTCTGTGGTCAGCTGGAACAAGACTTGTTCCCTGGGCAGAAGTAGTGGTGTTAGAAAAGAGCACGTCCAGCTACTGCCGAGGACTGCCTGGGGAGGAGCGAGAGCAGCCCAGGAGCCCTCAGTGCTGGCGATAGCATGCAACGAGATGGCAGTCAAATCGGTTACCCCCTGTCGTAAATAAAAGGGTTTAATATCAGCTGGGGTGGGGAAGGAGAGGACTGAATGGGTTTAGATAGAGAGCCCTACGTAAAAGGTGCAGCACAGCAGTCTGGGTTTGTTGTGTTTTTTTTTTACCCAAGCCAAATACGAGTCCTGTTTTAGTAAGTCGGTGGTTCAAGCATTTCCCAAATGCCCAAGGTATGACAGATTGTGGTAATCCCGCCACTTGAGGTCCTGTGTGAGGGCAGTGGAAATGCAGGTAGGCTCTGGCAAGCTTCCAGCGTGCTGCTGGGCAACTCGTTTCATCTCCCTGGGTCCTACTCGGGTACCGTTAATAATATTTTTCTACCTGTGTAGCGATTTGGTGAGGACGTGGTTGCAATAACTACTGGGTGGCAGGGTGCGAGAGAGAAGGTGGATGTGTAGCCACCCTAACGCCACACTGCGTAGCGCTTGTCCCTTGCAGAGAGATTGCCCTCTTCCTCTTCAAAGCTGCCACCTGAAAGGACGGCACCAGGGATTGCAGATGCCGTCGTCAGGTGGGATATTCCTTTCCATCACCCTGGGCAGCATGGGAAGCACGCTCTGCGCTGCCTTGGACCCAGAATAGGAGAGCACACGTGGAGTGGGATACTGAGAATGGCCTGGGATGTGCACCACGCTGTGCACCACCACATCCAAAGGCTTTCACTGGGCTGGTGCGAGGGCAGGAGCTGCGCGGTCTGACCAGAGCAGACTTTATTGTTGGGAGTCATGGGCAGTTGTTCTTCATGGTGGTCACAGGGCACTCAGGGCACTGGTCCTCAGCATGGCTGGCTTGTGGGAAGGAAAGAGGTGCCCAGGAATGAATCCAGCCTCCCTGCTTCCTCTGCCTTCCTCTGGAGCTGGTGGGGCTGAAGTCAGATGAAGCTGGTCTCACTGTGGCGAATCCTATGGTATTGCTGATAGGACAGGAAAGGGTTTTTCTAAGGTCCTGGGCTGACCTGCTGCCATGTCATGCCTGATCCTGCACGCATCCCTTGGTTTCAGAGGGTCCTTCCTGCGAGAGGCATCCTCCACCCCGAGGCGGGGAAGTGCCATAATGGAGTGTGTCAGCACTTTTTATTAGAAACCAAGTTAAGATGTATTCCCTCCGCCAATTATTTTCAAGTGAAGCACTATACAGATAAATGGTTTGTCTGTCAGGTTTTTGTTTGCTTGTTTTAAACAAACAGCATCCGTCTCCTCCCCTAAGCTTCCCCAATGACCAAGTGGCGTTGACAAATAGTTCCTTGTTCTTTGTTGCTGTCGTGTTTCAGATGCCTTTCATGTGCTTCAACACTTAAAAAGATGGCTTTGATTGCTAGCCAAATTTCTTTTTTTTTAATCAGGCAGTAATATCTAATTCTATAGTTAAAAAAAAAAAAAAACACGAAGGAAATTAAATTACACAGACAAAACATCTTCTTAATAGGGGAAAAAAAATCTCTGAAGCCAGGAAATTGATAGTTGTGATGCTTCGTCTACCATCACCCACTGCGTTTAGGTATTGTGGCACAGATTAATACCATTGTTGATTTACTGTTTAGATAAGGGTAACTCCTAAAGGCATCAGCCCAGTTGGGGGCCCGTGTTTCTAAGTGCCATACAAATGTCTGATAAATTATAGTGTTTGTCCTGAAGAGTTTCACACATTGAGAGATACACCAGATCACAAGCTCTTCTTGGGACACCTTTAAAACACCTTCTGTGCTGCTGAGCTCGTGGTCCTGCATTTGCTGACTTCAGTGATGTGGGGCTGTGGGGTTTGGGGCTGAAGACGAGCTTGCTGTCCCTGCTCACCTCCAGAATGAAATCTGGGAACCACCTGGAGTCGCCTGCAGCTTCAGTGGGCTGCTGGGCCGCTTGCGGACTAACACAGCGTAGACAGTAGTTGGCTTCCCTCCTTCCCCTCTGCTCTCCCTGCCGTAATGCTTTAAACTGCAAGCTCCGGTTGAGGGCCCTCGCAGTTGTGTGTGCGCAAAGATCAGCACGATGGCCTCCCAGTCTCCCCTCTAGGCATTTCTGTCACAGGGTTTTGCAGGAATGGCAAGGCATCAGGTGGCGGGGATGTGTCATGCCATTCTGAAGGTACCACCACCACCCCGTCTTGCCAGTGTCACAATGAGAAGACCCAGGTGCCGTTTTTCCTGCGGTACAGCATCGTAAAGTAATTAGTTCAGCCCATAAGACACATTTGTAGGCAGGTGACAATCATGTCCCCTTCATGCTTCTTCAACTCTCAATTTTCTGGTAATTCTGTCTGAAAGTCCGCTTGCCGGAGCCTTTGATCACACAGCTGAGCTGTCGTTGATGTCTCTGACAGTTGACATCATGGGAGGGAGGGGAGCTTAGGGCTCTTAACATTGCTTTTATGATAGCTTGTTTTCTAACGAAACACTCCAATGAGGATTTTCCATCATAACAAAACAAGGAGCTCTTCCAGAGCACTCAGATTTAGGGAGAAGCTTCTGTTTCCGTTCAGCATTTCCATTCACTAGCAGATTATTTCAGGGCTGCAAAACTGGACTTGCACTGTTTGCTGCCTTCCTCTACTCTGCTGTCTTTTTACCTAAGCCTCCTAACTCAGGACAGCGGCAGAGACAGCCAGGTCAAGAGTGATCAGAAATACTAAATATCCTATGCTACTGGGCATGTTTTGCAACCAGGGAGGTGTCAGAGAGTTTTAGAAACTGTAGACATGTGAGACTGCATCGCCACAGCTTTCATCATCACCCTCTCCTAGGCTGGTACTCAGAGGCTGTCTCAAAGCAAACGGCAGCACTCTCCAGCAGCAACGCGGAATATGGTTTTAATCAAAAGGAATGTAGCGATGCAGGGATGTACCTGTGAGAGGGCACTTAGATCTGACGGCTGAGGTTGTGTTGAAGGTGACATGTCCGGGAGTGAATGGGGACCTCCGGTGACGACAATGCAACGTGCCCTGCCAGTATGTTCCTGTGCGGTGTGCTGGTGGAAGCTGGTTTCCTTCCCCAGGCCAGAGCGGGGACAAAAGCATGGAGAGCTAGAGGGTGTCTGCGCCTTGCTCTGCCACTCTGGATGTGTCCTACCTCCCCTCAGTGCGAGTAGTGGTAGGAGAGAGCCTGTCACCAGGGTCCAGGCAGGCTGTGAAACCCACCTCTGCCCCAGTGCTGCATCTCCCCACACCCAAACTGGGGAAGGCAGTGCTGCCTCCCCCATCCACTGCCGGGCCACCCTGGCTGGTGATGGATAGGGACTCTGAGCAATGCTCTGTGTGAGTGTCACCTCCCCCATTTGGGCCGCGATCCAGGTATTGTCAGGGGGTGATCGATTATCGACTGTTCCCAAGAGATAGGGGACGCAGGAACCAGGTGCGCTAAGGGGTTGCCATAATGTTCTGGTCTGTTGCCCGTCACATTCTTTCCTGGTCTATGTTGGGTTATTGCGTGGCCCAGGTGGGGGGAAATTGCGTCGTCCTTTTGCCCTCGATACAGTTTGCTGTCAGGTAAATTTGTTTTGGGGCATTAAGGCCTGGATGTCTTGGTTTACCACCCTGAGGTGGACCTTCCATTGTGGGAAGTAGTATCTTGATGTTGAGCTTAAAGTTTACCTTAATAAGCGCCTTTATCCTCTTCCATGGTTTTGGCTTATTTATTTGGAATTTGGATTATTCAGTGACCCCTGAATATGCACGCTGGTTGGGAAAAATGGAGGTGGAGATGTGTCTCTGCATAGCGGGACGAGGCTGTTAAATGGTCCGGGAGGTGTTGCAGGATTCACTGCTGCAAGAGGCAAACCTGCCCCTGCCCATACAGCTAATGCCCCTGCCATGCTTGTCATTTGTACCTCAGTTTCTACAGCTTTTCCACCCTGGCTGCTTGTTCCTGCTCCAGTCCCGCTGCCTGCAGGGTACTGGCACCGTGGAATGTGTGGCCAGGTGGTGGGTTCAGCTTGCTTTTCAGCCAGATCGGTTCCTGGTCCTTATTCATGGCATAGCCGTGCAAATACTTATGCCAACAAAACAGGGAGAGCTGGTGCGGAGTGGGAACAAATGACCAGAGGTGGAAAATGTTCAGGTTGGCTTAAGAAGCCCTCCTTCCACCTGTAAAGCTGCTGCCTGAATTGCCTGCAGCAGTTAAGGCTTGGAGGTGGTTCAGCCTTGAAGTCTGCTCTTGATGAGACGGATAGTCCTGAATGTAAATTAGTTGCAAAGAACCTAAGAGTGATGGGGTCTGCAAAGCACTTCTTAAGCTATTAAGAGGCACAAGAATCAGCAGGGAAAAAAAAAAGACAAAATAATTTTTAATATGAAATCTTCCCAAGAACATGCACAGGGGTTGATCTTGATTAAAAAAAAAATTAAACAGAGAGTCTAGGCCAAGCTATTTCTCAGACACAACATGCCAAATGGACTCGGGTTCTTCAAGAAGAGAATAAAATGAGAACTTCCCCGCTGCTCTCAATTCTTTCAAGTCCCTTGAAAGCTTCACACTAGCACTCAGCACTTCATCAACAACAATCTCTCCATGTTGAAGCCTCCAGACTGCATTCCCTGGCAGTGCAAGTGGGAGCGGTGCCAACTGTTTTATTAGGTCTGCACCCACGAAACCCACTAGCAGGGAAGGACCTGACTCCTTGTCCTCACGAGGCCGCAGCAGGCTAAGTTTGTGCTGCTGCCCTGCGCTCGCTGAGGGTGCTGCGCTTAGCCAGTACGTGAGTCCTGGGTGAGCTGCTTGCCTCGGAGCTAACTGGGGGCCCCTGTGTGAGGACCTGAGGTTCAGAGTGAGGGGGAGGTCTCGGTGGTGTTGTCTTCAAGGTGCAAGGTGAGGTGGCTCTCTCTGTGTGTGCTTTTCCTTTGCAAAGGATCCCGATGAGGGATAATGACATGCTTCTGCTTTTGTTTTGGCAGCCCCCAGACAAGAACAAGCCTTTCAAAGCTTGGGTTACAGCAGGCAAGCAGAGTTAGACATGATGGGGTATTCTCCTGTCTGAGCATCTTGGAGATGGGTGCACTAGACGTTGCCCTCACATAAATTACCACCTGCTCTGACTCTTTAAGCATCATTTTTTCCTTCCATTGTAACCTTCCAGAGTAGTTTCAGGTTCACTTCTTCTAGTAAATGTTTCCTTTTCTCTAACTTAAATAATCCATCTCCCCAAAGCTGACCTGACAGATGTTTCCCCCGCAGTGACCCTGCGCGCACGGCTCACTTCATGAAACCCTGGCTTCCGTGGGGAAATGCGGCACCAGCAGTGACCCTGCTGGTGTTCCAGCTAAAAATAAAGCCTGTCCCTCCTGGCAGTGTTGGGGTTTGCTTTTAAGTAGGTAGGCAGTTTTACCCATTGGCTGCACTGCGCTCTTGTGCCAGGCAGAAGGCACAGCTTAACCTTCAGAGCACGATGGAGCTGCCTCCCCTCTGGGGAATCGCACTGGGAGACTGAAGGTGAGAAGATGCTCAGCTGCGCTTGGTGCACCTACGTCACTCCCAAAAAAACTGCCAGCTTGCCTGTTGCCTGGCTAGATCCATCTCCTTGCTGCTTCTTGCACCCCAGGGAGTCATGACCACCCCTCCTTCGCCCAGCTCTGCCCTTTTCCCTCCTCTGCTTTTCCTTCTTAAATATATAAATTTCTTCATGATTCTCCAGTAACTGCCCCAGCTCTCCATTTCCCTTAACAGCTCCGTGCCTTCTAGCTTCCCAGTCTTCTAGCAGTGTCCCTCACACGTTCAACCCCCCCATTTACCCTCTCCACGTGGCTTTCTGCCTGTCTCTCTGGTCCGTATGGGCTTGGCTGCTGGGACAAAGCAAGAGGTTGGCCCAGTCAGGAAGCAGATGCTCAGTTAAGAAGGGCCTTTCCAGCTTTCACTGTACACGCACATGAGCTGGTTTCACAAAAACTGTTAAGGTTGAAATACGCTCAAGACCAAGAGGAGGGATGCATCCTGGCTGGTGAATCTGTGGATATTTTGAGCGTTTCCATGCACATCTATTTTTCCTTTGAGTCTTCCAGTACTTATTTTATTTCCTGTGGCATTGAGTTCCGCGGATTGCACACATGCACAGCCTGGAATTTAAAAAGTTTCCAGTGCTCACTAGATAAAATACCCTGAGTCTGGGAGCTTCTTTTGGCCTGGTTGACCAGCTCCGTCACTCTGACCAAAGCTGATTTCCCAGAGGAGGCTGAGGGAGGGGACATGGGAGTTGTGAAAGGGGATGTGGGAGTTGTGCTTGGTTGTGCAGGATTCTAGAAACCTCATCTACCTAATGTTGCAAAGAGACGTTTGAAGAGGTGGCCTGGTCATAATTTGCAAGTATCTGTGTGGGAGCCAACAGCTTTCAAGCACGGCGGGCTGGCTGCAATCACCTTGGACAGAAGGGTGGTGGTCTCTCAGATGTCACGTCCTTTTGCACTTCACGAAAGGTGCACCAGTGGTGCTGGTGGCCAGCTGACCGGCTGGCCAGTGCAGGGGGCTCAGAAGGGGCTGCAGTACGAGGCAGCAGCCTCTTGCTTGGCTGGTAGTCGGGTATGGGAAGGACCACAGGGGTGCTGCTGTGGGAGGAAGGGGCAGGGAAAGGGGCATGGAAGTGTTTGTGTGTGTGCGGGGAGAGCAGAGAGCAGGGAGAATGGGCAGAGGAAGGATTACTGCAGAGTGGAGGGTTGTTGGGATACAGGGCTCATTCACTGAAAACCCATTTTTATTCGTTTGTCTGCTCATTGAGCTCCCACAGCAAAATGGATTCATGTCAAGGCTTTCCTTGTCTTTATAAGTGACCACCCTATTGTCAAAGCCCTTTTGCGCTTGTTCTTTTACCCGTTTGTGTTGCTGACCTGAATGAAACAGTAATGGTGGCTCTGCCTGGAGTAATGCTCTCCCTCTGCTCCTCACCCACTGGTGTTTGGGGACTTGTTCTGGTGGTGTTGCTCTTGTTCTGGGCAAAGTGTTCTTCCATAACTTGTGACAGGTTTCCCACATGACAGGAGTTACTGTCATCAGCGGTGGCAGGAAGAACTGGGTTCAGGGCACAGCCTCAGAAGTATGGCTGGGCAGGAGAGGCTTTCTGGGCAGAGGGAGCAGGGGACGGGGCTGAGTGTGGAGTAAGGGTGTGAAAACAGGCTGTTCATTCCTGCCTTAGCTGTTGCTCAAGTCAGTCCTCCACTGAAACTCCCGGCAAGAGAGAGACCCTGCAATTTTCTTGCCTCAGCCTTGTCTTAGGAGAGATTTGGACTTCAAAGCAAGTAGAGCACATCTCAGTTTTAATCTTCTCTTTGAAGAAATGGATGGAAAGATAATTTCTGCAGTGCCTGAAGGAGACTCGAGCTCCTCAGTAAAACTGACTGAGATGTGGGACTACTAGCATCCGCAATGGAGGCTGTGCCCCTCAGTGGCAGGGTAAGAGGCTGTTCTCTCTCTTTGCCTCAGTGGCTTAAATAGAGCGTACAGCAGGTGGCTGCAGGTGATAAGCATGTTATCCAAACACCTACATTAAGCCAGTGACTCCTGTCATTGTACGTCCAGGATGAGGCACTTCAGGATGCCGATCCAAGGTGACACTGGACACGTGATGGAGAAAAGAGACTCCAGGCCTTGTCTACTGGGCTCTGGTGTTGTGGAGGGAAGGAGTATTTTCTCTTTCCCTTGTCTCGTTTCAGTGCATTTGGCTGATGTGGTCATCTCCCATGACTCAGCTTCCTCCTGTTGGCAGGACCAGTTGTAGCAAATCTGGGGCCAGCATGGAGCACTGGGAGGAGGGAGGAACCAGGGCGGGATGGACAAGAATACAGTGGGCATGGAGGGAAGCAGGAAGATGCCCCCCAGCTGATGTGTATGACATGAGTTGCAAAGAGGAAATAGATGAAGCTTTCCTTTTGGAGGTTTATGTTATATGAAATGTTGCCAAAGCTCCTCAGGCAGCTCTTCCAGTAGAATAAGCTGGCTCTGCTGACTTGGGCTCATTGGACCTATGCTGATTTACGCCAGAGGAAATCTGGTCCTAATGACCCTCTCTTTCCACTCTCTTGCCAGCCTTCAGCTGATGGTATGCAAGTTGGCTGGGCTGGAAAGGTAGTCCTCATTTTTAAGATGACTTTGTGTAAAAGGAGGCTTTTGGAGGGGAGGGTCAAGGCAGGGAAGCTGGTGTAAGTAGTGCTCTGAATACAATGAAAATGGTATTTCTTCCACTTTGGAGATAAGCAACAGCACGATTATTATGTACTTTGCTAGGAAATTCTTCTGATACATGATACTCTGCATCCTGTTTTCAAATGCTCCTCACTAGTATCTAAGTTAAGACTTGGGGAATCAGGAGAGTATCATTGCAGGCATGTTAGAAACGGCAAGGGAGGGGCTGCCTCCTTTTCAGACAAGGTGCTTTGTTGTATGCACTGCACCCAACTTGGTATACACATGTAGGTAATCTTGATTTTTTCAAATCTCCTTGAAGGATCTGGTCACATATTTACCTGGCTTAGCCATATGCTTTTTGGGAGTGGGACCTGCCCAGTGCTCTTGGCAGGAGCCAAGAAATAAACCTCATGTCTGTCTTTGGAGAAGACAGCAGTGGCGTCTCTTAGGCATCTGTTTGGTTTTCTGCAGGAATTTTAAATCATGTTTAGGTATCCAGTGGAAAATCTGTGGTTTCAGTGGGGTCAAGGTGTCCAAGTGGGTTAAAGAGCTGCTCCATTAAGCTTCTAACTACCCTGTGAAATCTGGTCCTTTGCGACTCCCTCAGTGAAGTATCTGAGACACATTGCGACCATGGATGGAGCAGAGGAGAAAGTTAGTGCTGTTGTAACAGTGAGAGAGAAAATGTGGGTATTGAGAGTGACTAGCTGCAGACAGTATTTCGGATTACCTACCCTTGACAGGACAGAGTGGGGCAGCCAGCCTGGGAGGGCAGACCTGCAGTTGAATCACAGACTGAAAGCAAAAAGTTGAATAATCCTGTCCGGTAATGCCATAGCGAAGAACAAATCTCCGCCTGTCTGTGCTGTAGCGATCAGAGTGGCATATGGCTTTATACAGCTCACAAGGAAAGCCATCAGAGGATGAGGGGGAGAAGAAACGAAGGTGGGGCAGCAGATAGCCTGGAGACTGCTGCCACTTACTGTAATAGCCGTAGCAGCTCAGCTTCCAATGTTTGCTGTCCATGTCATCTCTGCAATTACCATATGGTAAATACGGCTTGAGTCTCTAGCAAATAACAGAGCTAATATTAAGAGGGAATCTGTAAACAGCTAGTGCATAAATGAACAAAGAGCAATAAACAGCCTGGACTTATGAAGAATGAATTAATCATGGTAGATGCAAGGGTTTATTTTTTTTTAAAGCAGTTGCAGAATTAACAGCTGAAAAAACACTGAAGGATTAAGATATCTCTGTCAATAAGAGATACGTGGGGATATGTGTCAGTAAAGGGCGAGGGTGCTGTGTGAAATCTTATTTGATAACTGTATTCAAATGGGTGAATTTACAGGTTTTGGCACCTTCCAAGAGAAGTGGGAGGTATTTTGAGGATAACCCATATCTCAGTGTATTTTTCATGCCTCCTGCTATGCTCAGATCCGCAGAAGCAGTGAGCGTGTTACAGTGTATTTCCCTCCTCTCAGCTGGAGACCCTGACTTTTTGGTTGAAACTCTGGAAATCTCTGTTTTCCTTCTACAAATGTCAGTCAGTCCAAAGCTCCTCACGCGAGCCCCACCACGCTGGGGACACAGCAAACAGGCAGAGAGACCTTCAAAAGGGAGCAACACAGCAAGCTTGTGTGTAGCGATCAAGATTTAATCTTTCCAACAGTCCAGTGCCTCATGAAAACCTGTTGTATGGCAGAGCCGAGGGGTGAGACTCCGCTGCCCAGGCTTGGCTTGCCTGCTCCTACAAGAGCAAGTCTGCTGCTGGTTTTGATGGGAACAGGCACTGAGGTATGTTGCTCGCAGATACCCAGCTGCTTCTGACCGCCTTGAAGATGGAGAACCACGAGGAGATCAAGATAAATGATTAAAGGGCAGCCTGGGCTAATTTATAAAGATTAAAATAAATTTGTGTGCTTTGGCCAAAGAATAACTGTGTAGGAGAACAGCTATTTACAAGTATCTGAAGCATGTAAATCTCAGGCAGGGAGGAGAATGGCTGAAAGTGCTCCAAGGACAGGATAATGAGAACTAGCAGCATAAATTTTCTTAATTTCATCCTAAATATAGGGAAGACGGCTAAAACCTCCGAGATAAATTACATCGTGGCAGAGTCTCTATGGGAAGTTGTGGAAATGCCGTCACTTGGGTAATTTAAAACTGGGCTGGACAAAGTGTTAGGAAATAATGTTCACAAGGGGAACAATGCAGCGGCGGCCCCTGAGGCATGGACCAGACAACTCTTCTGGCTCTGGTCTGACTAATGCTGTGAAACCTGTGCTAATTGGGTTAAGCAAGAGCCTTTCCTATCTACTTGCTTTCTGTGCCCATCACAGAGGGAGGACCGTAGAAGTCTTCAGTCTAACATGACAAATGACAAGCCACTTGTTCTCCGCTGCAGCAAAGATCATTTCAGAAGCATAGCCTTCTCCTCCTCCTCTCTCCTCCCTGTTTTCTGCCCAGTTTCCCAGTGCCCCGTTTGTGCTGCTTCTACCTCCATTCACTTTTAAATATTTTCTTTCTCACCAAGCCGGGAACGAGCCCTTCTGAACAGACTTGCGGAGGGCTCATCATTTCTGTTGTGCATGATGTGGCATTTTTGGTAAGAACATCTTTTTTGCTCTATTTGGATGAAAAAAAAACAAGATCTGAAATTTTCTTTTTCTTTTTTTCCTTGGAGGAGAAGGTAAGAAAGAAGCATGCCCATTTCTGGAGGATCGGAGCCATATGTGCCCCAGCTGCCGGGGTTAGCACCCAGCCTGGCTGGCTGGTGGCTGCCCCAGGAGCCCACGCGCTGGCAGGGGAAGGGCTCCCTGCCCAGCTACCTGTTGCATCAAATCCCACACATCACATGGTTTGTTTTGTTTGCCTCAAATGAGTATTTGCTGTCAGAAAACTTGTATTTTTCTTAACTAATTCTGGATGGAAAGGGGATGAGCTATGACTACAACACCTTTCCCCCTCTTATTTACCACTTAGCGTGCTTCTGTGTACAAATAACTACAGGCTCTGCAGCACAAATGCACTGTTGACAACAAATCCTAGGGTCTTTAATTGTAGCTGTTGCAGATCTGTCACCAGAGCGCTAAAGAAATGTCACGAGTTGCCGCTGTCATCTTTCCTCTAGGATGCTGTGAGTCACTAGGTGATAAGTTGCACTCTGATGGTGGCACCTGAACCAGCAGTATAATATGTCCGTGAAGCAGGAGCAGTAAATAACACACCCTGTGTGCTGCCACAGGCAGTACATAAAATGTCTTTTACTGACAAGAATTTTTCCTCACACCACTGGAATAATTTTTTCTCCCTCCCTGCCCCCCCCCCCCCCCCCCCCCCCCCCAAATGGTCTTTGCTGCTCTTTATAAACCAGCAAGACAGAGAGTGATGAAAACCGGTGCCTTGAAGGCTGCAGCAGAGGAGTCAGTGCCTATTGCCACCCCACGTGTTGTTGGGTGGCTGCTCCAGGTTGTCTCCATCGGTCTGTGGAGCAGGCAGGGGGGCCACTGAGTGGGTGACCCAGTTACTCCACTTCTTTATTTCTCTCAGCCTCTGAAACCTCAAAGGAAGGACTTTCAGCCTCTTCACTGGGCTCTTTCACATCATAGGTGTAAAATCAAGGGCCTGAAGAAGGCGCTTGAAAGTACCTGCCCTCTCAATTTGGGGCCATTCAGACTGAAAAGAATGGTGTTTTCAGATGTGCACTGGTATTCAAGCACCTAAAGGCCTTAATTGTGTTTAGAAATACCTCTAAACACAATAAAAAGACTGATGTTTGAAGATCTGCGCCTAAGCATGCAATGGAGGCTTCCCAGCGACTTCCAAAAGGTCAGGACAGTGACTCTTTGCCAAAATGTGCATGTGGTTGCCACCGAAGTGCTACAGTGAGCTCCCAGTGCAGTTTGTACCGGGTGCCCTGAGAGCACTAACACTGGATGTGGTTGTCGTGAGCAGGCTTGGGCTCTGTACCTGCACTTCTTCACTGTGAGGGTGACAGAGCACTGGCACAGGTTGCCCAGAGAGGTTGTGGAGGCTCCACCCTTTGTCCCTGAA
This sequence comes from Pluvialis apricaria, assembly GCA_017639485.1. Classification (NCBI taxonomy): domain Eukaryota; kingdom Metazoa; phylum Chordata; class Aves; order Charadriiformes; family Charadriidae; genus Pluvialis; species Pluvialis apricaria. The sequence goes on along the minus strand of CM030012.1, from coordinate 40,172,423 downwards.
TATCCTCTGGATATTCAGAAGCCAACTGGATGTGGTCCTGGGCAACTGTCTCTAGGTGGCCCTGCTTGAGCGAGGGTTTGGACCAGATGACCTCCGGAGGTCCCTTTTTATCTCCCGTGTGAACTGGCCACTCGAAAGTACTATGAAACACCGTTGAGAAAAACAACAGTGACATTGTGTAATAGTAATGAAAAAAAAAAGCCATCTATATCAGAGCAGATAATATGCTTTTTAAGCAGGAGGATGGCCACTACTAATCTATATGTCAGCCTAAATACCAGGTTTTGTTTTCTGAATGTAAAAAAGGCTACAGTTCTGGGGGAAAAAATGAAAAGGTTGACGCTTACTCTCCCTTAGCCTGAGGAATCTCAGACATACGGACGTGCATGGGAAATGGAAGAGCAAGCGCGCCATAGCTCCCAAGGAGGCTGCGCTAGCCCGCGCTGTAAATAAGGACAGGTCTCAGGAGCGTGGCTGTGTTTCCTTCAGTGTCTGCCTCCTCCTCCGTTACATATCTGTGCACAGAGTGTAAACCGCAGCTCCTATATCCATATATATCCATCTATCCTGTACAAATATTTTTCAGCTGGGGTGAGAGTCAGGATGTAAAATGCCCGACCAGTCAAGTGCAGCCGGTGCGGTATTGGAAGGGGACAATAAAGTATGAGCATCTTTATGGGTTAGCTATTTATGGCACTGCTTCTGCAGGAGCATCACGGATACTAAAATACAGAAAAACCGTCATGGACCAGTTCCCCGGGGCAAGTTGAGTGTTGGGGGGAGGTTGCTCTTAGCCACAGACAGACTTGTGCTCTGTTTGGGTCAGCTTCTGGGATCACCAGATGCAACTGCATCCCATCACTGCAGCATTTGTATAAGGAATCAGTAGACTTGAGTTGTTACGTCAATTAACACCCATTTACCGTGCTAGCATGGTGGGAACTACTCAAATTAGTAGAGACACCAGCTTGTAAATATTAAGAGACTTGCTACGAGAGCTGGGTTTTTTATGGTAGCTTTTTGCATGATCTTGAGAGACAAAAAAAAAAGAAAAAGGCTGCTTTTGACACATACCGAGGGGGTTGTTCTGTAGGCAGCTAATTCTGGGTTTTGGCATGTTTACTGTGAATCGCAAAGCAACAAGCACCTACGGCTCCCTGCCATAACTTTTCCGTAGAGCCGAACTCCGGGGATCTGTCATGACCTAAGCATGAGTTACAGTGCTTTTTTTCCCTCGTAAAACCTATCTGGTGCGGTAGTCGGGAGCTAAACTACCTATTGCTGTGCAATAACCTATGTAAAGTCAGCTTGGGGTCTGCGGTTGTGCTCGTATCAGATAGGCACGTGCCATCAGTGGGGTGGTTTAAGACCAGGTCTGTGCTTGGAAATTTGCATTTGTCTGACAAATCGGATCTAATTACACCGCTCTGGCTTTTGGCTTGCAGGTAGATCTTAACTTACTCTTGTAGTGATGAGCAAAGGGCTCAATAGCCTTTGAATGGAGACTACTGAAAAATATGCTTTGTTTTGTATTAAATGTTTTATTATGCTTTTATTTTGGGGGAGGGAGGAGTGTGAATTAGGTATAACACCTCTTCTGTTGAAACTCAGTTATTTGTGTTCTTTGGCAGAAAGCCTATAATTTCAGTTTTTGCTGATGCTTATCAAAAAAAACGTGTGCTCAATCAAAACGCTTTTTATGTGTTTTGGAGCTGAGGAATGTGAGGCCCTGTTATTAAGCTGAACCTCATTTCTGTCTCCTCCAGTTTCATAGCGGGGCTCTACGACGACACTAATAGCAGCGCTGTATCCGCTCTGGTCTGGGACAGATGCTTGTTGAGTAGATGAAACCCTTGATCTTGAGATGTCTCTTTCTGGCCCTCGTGCAGCGCCCACGCCTGAACGGGGCTCACCCCACACTTAGATCTAATCAGCAGCCTTTCCTGGCCAGTCCAGAGTCAGGGGAGAGAGGATATATGGCCACAGATGTACGCCGTGTGTCTGATTTATTTGGGGGGTGGGAGAGAGAGGGGAAGGGAGTGAGGCGCCAGACAGCCTAATCTTATTTACAGGTCAAATCCAAAGGTTTTTATGATGGTTTAGGGAGAATTTTACCTAAATAAGAAATTAATAGGGACTTAGAGGTTTGCCTTTGGTTTTGTATTTACTGAGCAGCGGTCTTGGGAACTTGGTATGTGGAGCTTATGTGTTAGCAGCCATCACTGTGTTACGTTGCCTCTTGATTTGATTTCTTGTTGTGAGTGCTTCCTTTTGAAAATATCCTTGCCTTTAGAGTCGTGTGAGCAGCTGTATACAAAAATCTAAATTATAAGGGATATAGCTTTCCCAGCTTTCTACCTCACTACAGGACTCCACAGCAGACAAACCATCAGTCTTCTGAAACTCGGCTATTGTAAAAGATGTAAGGAGCTTGATAGTTGTCTAAAAGTCATTTTCTATTGCAGGCTTAATTGTGACAAGCGTGGTCCATGCTACTTTCTGGACTGTCTCCAGAAGTATTTCAAGAACTGATCTTTTTATTTATGGGTTCTATTTGTGGATTTATGGATCATGTGGCCATTGTCAACTCTCGTAGAAGGAGTTCCCCCTGCTAAAATAATTGTTATGCATCTTCCCAGAGCCTTGCTGTTGAACACTAGCTCATTCTGTTGCATGGATGCTTGCAGCTTTTTGTCTCTCTTTTGCACTGATTGTATGCTTTGAACTTATCCTGCCAGATAGGGGACACCTTACTCGGTACCCCTGCCCTTGTTTGCGTGTATTCAGTGTGGTAGCAATAGCGGGGCAGAGACCATGGGACAAAATTGTATCTGGTAGCAAAGTGGTAGTGGAAATTATGATCCTCATGGTATAAAGCCAGAGATCACCCAATACTGACTGACTTTCCGCTGTTGCTGCAGCCTGCTGTTGTTTGTATCCCACAGGGCCAGGGCAGTGACAATGCCGGAATTACAACTCTCTGCCCCAGATGTGGATATGTTTTGTCACGCTGGCGTCGGGGGAGTGACACCGTGACACCTCCTGGATGACTAGCAGTGACTCAGGACTGTGCTGCAAGCCCGCCTGGTGGCTGTGTCCTCAGAGCAGGACTCACGCTGAAGGGTGGCTCTTGTCACAGTTGGTCCTGCTGAGATCAATGCTGCTGCTTAGAGGAGGGGTAGGGGACGTGTCAACTTCACTCTGGGCAGGCCAGAGCTACGTAAATCTGCTCCAGTGATTTCTGTACTGAGTTTAGTAGATATATCTGAGGGCAAGCTTGTTCCTTGTGTAAGCAACCTTGCTGACCTAGAGCTAACAGAGTGAGTTTTAACTCTTCTGTCCTCTGTCATCTGAATGTTAAAACCGTTACCTCAATGTTTTATTAACAGCAGTTTTAAAATTTAATAGTTTTATTCTGAGTTGTAAAGCACTTTTGCACCAGTTCCCAAGAGGGGGATGACAGTAAGAATGCTTCACTGTGTTTTTCAGATTGGTTAGGTTAATGCTTTTCATGTTAATGAACACATATTAAGATCTTATTAGGCAGTGTGTTTGTGAGCAAAGTTCCCGCTGATCCCACTGGGGAGTTTTATCCATGTCAAAAATTGCAGGATCAGGTCATTGTATCATTTTAGAAAATGATTGTGACCTCCGCTTAACGTTACAATGTTTGTCAAAACAAGTGAAAACAGGTGAAGAAGAGTATTCCTGAATGCTGAGATTTTAGTCTGCCACCCATGGCCCGAGTTTGGAGGTCCTAACGCATAAACAGAGGCTACGCTGGAAGAGGTTGATTTTGAAATAATATACGATTAGTTTCAGGAATAATAATAAAATTACCCTCTGCTTAAAATCAAATGAAAAATTTAAGAAGGACTGGCAAGGTCCTGGAGTGTGTTGAGGAATGGCTAGCAATGGAAACCATCACGGCATTACAGAAGGTAGACAGATAGTGTTAATTACAGAAGCTGGTTGTCCCACAGAGAGGGACGTTGGTGGTAGCAGTGATTTATTTCAGAGGGCAGTTAGTCATTGTACTATTCCTAGACAAGGCTCTGAATTTAAGCGATACTTAGACTCTTAAGTCATTTTTGAAACCAAATTTAGGTTCTTGAGTCACGTAGATGTTTTTGAAATTACTCCTGTCTTTCTGTCAGCCGTTTCTACATGGCTGATCTTGGAAGACACAGCACCTACTGGCTGCTGTACAGTTAAGTAGGAGCTGGGAGCTGGAAGTGTCAAGAGGTTGGTGGATACGTGCCAGCAGTTGCAGTACAGAAAAGGATGATCTGGTGTGCCCGGGGTGTTTTTGGAGCTGCTGTGCTTGTGCAGTTGGTCTCTGTGTGCACCTTGAGTCAGAGGCACCTGGAACTTGTCAACTTTACTGTGTGTGTGCACGCATCTACCTTGCAGCCCAGAGATCTTGGGCTTGCTGCTCACAGACCCTCTGCACATGTTCCCTGGCCCTTTCTCAGGGATTTCCCAACATCCTGCAGCCAGAAATCCGATAAGATACCGTGCAGAGCGGGAGGGCAGACACAATGGGAGTGTCAAACCGAACCCAAGCTGTACGTGCTGGGTTGCTCAGTCTTCCCCGGGACCCCTGAGCTACGCAGGCAGTGAGGCATTTTAACAAGACCTCAAGGCTGAGGCTGGGGCAAGGGCTGGGGCTGGCTAACAGCCCCCGCTGGGTCTGAGGTCCCCCTGATCCCTGACGACTTGGTCAGGTAGCGGGGCTGGGGTAGACAGGCAGATAGGTAGGCATTGGAGGGAGAAGGTAAATTGACTAATGTGGGAGAATCTCTCTCTTCTGAATTAGTCCAGGCAGCATGAAGAAGTGTATTGTTTTTTCATATCAAGGGTGTCAGATATGGATTTGTGATTCTGATACTGCATAATCAATTCTCTCCCCTCTGCTGTGCTTTGTCAGGAGCGGTTTTGTTCATTTGCAGTCCTTGTTCACGCTTTCCTTCCTGTTTCACTTGTCTTTATAGATTTTTATCTGAAAGTTGAAAGCGTTTTTGTTGATATCAGGAAGATTGCACCTGCTTTTGAGAAGAGGCATGCGACACAACATGATGATAATTCGATGATGAGCCATTCGAGATGCATTTGTTAATGCTGATAACATTAAAATGTTTACTGGAATATTTACACTGTTAAAGGAGAGGGGAGGGACCCTCAAGTGCTTAGGGTTCAGTTCATCTCTTCGAGCTGCTGCCATCTGAAGGTTAGGCATCTGCTCTAAATTGGCTGTCTGGGCACCCTCTAGAGACTGTGGAGAGAGATGGGAAAGGACAAAATCCCTTCTAAAGATGTGTGTCTTAAGTACATCTTTTGGGTCAGAACAGGGGTGGGACAGGAAGGATTGTCCCCTGGAAGTGAATGACTTTTTCCTCTAACTACCAAGGGAGTCTAAGTGACTTCATTTAACCTACTGCCCAAGATTTAGAGAGCTACAGCAGGGGAAATGAATCCCAGCCCTACTGAATTGGCAGTAGAAACCTCAATGAACGTTAGTGGGAGTTAAGGCTCTTGAACCTTCCAAGTGCTGTAGATAATGCTGCTATTAAGTTTGATGTTTCCTGTGAGATACTTGGCTGTGTCTGGACTCACAAACGTGATTTGTCAGCTAAGCCTGAGATCAAATTCTTCCAGAGGCATGATGTCAAGGAAGAATAGTGTGGTCCATGACAATGTGAAGAGTTCAGAATCCAATTTTAAGTGGTGCAAGCCCTACAGCGATGTAGTCTGTAAGTAAGAGAAGGCCTTATTGGGTAGCGCTATGCCAAATCTATGTGACACATCGATCAACTCCTTTTTTTTTGCCTGGTATTTTAGGTTAGAGATTACTTTCATTTTAGGGCGTATTTGAAAATAAATCAATTTCTTAGGGATGCAGAGGGAATGTTGGTCGGTACATCTGTTTTGCTCTGTCCTCTGGGTTCGTGAGCGCAGCTTTTTCTAACTGTGGTGGTTTTGTAGGTTTCTGTGACTATTTAAAGGCAGGATTATTGATGTAAAGTGTGATCCTCCAGATCGCAATGGAAAGGCTAGAGAAAAATGGCCTTTGGCACTTTGCCAAGCACACAAGTCCTTTGTTGTATTTCTGGGCTGACATAGTTACCTCCTAATGTGGAGGCCCTTTGCCTGAGAAACTTAGGGGAGCACTAGGACCCTTGTGGAGACCCTGCAGCCTTTTAGGAGGGGCTCGCTGTGGGGATGGTTTGGCCACCAAGGTAATCCATAATTCGTAACTGAATTATGTCCAACAAATGGACTTCGTTTGGAGATTGCTCACTGGCCTTAAATAGTGCTTCTTGTGTTGCTAGTGATTCCTTGACTTGTCTTATTCCCTGGGCAGTGAGACAGGGGAGCCTTTAGATTGGTTTCTCAAGCTGTTGAAGTGCTATGTGCTGGTGAACACCACGGTATCATTAGGTGAGTGGCTGCTGAGTGCTCAGTATTCGATTGCACGTGTTGTAGATCAAAAGTGGGCTATTATATATATATACACACTATTCCTCTGAGTTACTTTTCTAGCAATTGATCTTCATCTGCTGGGCATGTAAATGCTGCAGTTTGTTAGAGTCCCTGCTAATCCCTGCTAAATACCTTCTTCAAAGTGACAGAGAGACAACCCCCGCATCTCTACCAGTACTCTTCAGTGGTGAGATACTGAAGTGCGTTTGGGTAAATGTTGCATCTTCCTTTTCTCTCATGCTTCCCTCCCCCCTCTCTGTTTTGTTTGTTTCAGGTTCTCGGCCTTTTTGGATCTACACAGTGGAAGTTGCATCTTGTGTATGGCGTGGTTAAGCTTGCAGCCTGTCACCTCGGCCTTCCTCCATTTTGGGCTGGTTACTTTTGTGCTGTTTTTGCATGGTTTGCAGGTGGATGCTGGCCTGACGGGAGACTCAACCAGTTCAGTACAAAACAGCTCGTGTTCAGGATCTTTTGACTGCAAGGAAGGTGTTATCCTGCCAATATGGTACCCAGAAAACCCATCCCTTGGGGACAAAATTGCCCGTGTTATCGTATACTTTGTAGCACTGATCTACATGTTCCTTGGAGTCTCCATCATTGCAGATCGTTTCATGGCATCTATAGAGGTCATTACGTCGCAAGAGAAAGAAATCACGATTAAGAAACCCAATGGAGAGACGACGACCACCACCATTCGGATTTGGAACGAAACTGTTTCCAACTTGACCCTCATGGCTCTGGGCTCCTCTGCTCCTGAGATCCTTCTGTCTCTGATAGAAGTGTGTGGGCATGGATTCATAGCTGGAGACCTGGGGCCGTCTACAATTGTTGGCAGCGCTGCTTTCAATATGTTTATCATCATTGCCATCTGTGTCTATGTGATCCCTGATGGGGAAACCAGAAAGATAAAACACCTGAGGGTTTTCTTTGTCACAGCTGCATGGAGCATCTTTGCTTACATCTGGTTGTACATGATCCTTGCTGTCTTCTCTCCAGGTGTGGTTCAGGTCTGGGAAGGTCTGCTCACACTTTTCTTCTTTCCACTTTGCGTCCTTCTGGCTTGGATAGCAGATCGACGTCTGCTTTTCTATAAGTATATGCACAAAAAATACCGTACTGACAAGCACAGGGGCATTATCATAGAATCAGAAGGTGATCACCCTAAGGGAATTGAGATGGATGGCAAAATGATGAACTCCCACTTTCTGGATGGAAACTTAGTGACTGTGGAGGGGAAGGAGGTAGATGAATCTCGCAAAGAGATGATCCGGATCCTTAAGGACCTGAAGCAAAAGCACCCAGAAAAGGACTTGGACCAGCTGGTAGAAATGGCTAACTACTATGCCTTGTCTCATCAGCAAAAGAGCAGAGCCTTTTATCGCATTCAAGCTACCAGAATGATGACGGGAGCTGGCAATATTCTGAAGAAGCATGCAGCTGAGCAAGCCAAGAAGAGTACCAGCTTGCATGAGGTGCGGCCAGATGAACCTGAGGAATTCATCTCCAAAATTTATTTTGACCCGTGCTCCTACCAGTGTCTTGAGAACTGTGGTGCCGTTCTCCTGACAGTGGTGCGGAAAGGAGGGGACATGTCCAAGACCATCTACGTGGACTATAAAACAGAGGATGGCTCTGCCAATGCTGGTGCTGACTATGAGTTCACAGAGGGGACTGTTGTCTTGAAATCAGGGGAGACCCAGAAGGAGTTCTCAGTGGGAATTATTGATGATGACATCTTTGAGGAAGATGAGCATTTCTTTGTGCGGCTCAGTAACCTGCGTGTGGTGGACAGTGAGGAACCTCCAGAGCTCAGTAACTCCCCGTATCCAAAGGCCATATTGGCTTCTCCTTGTGTGGCCACAGTAACTATACTGGATGATGACCATGCTGGCATCTTCACATTTGAGTGTGATGTTATACATGTCAGTGAGAGCATTGGTGTGATGGAAGTCAAAGTCCTAAGGACATCAGGTGCTCGGGGTACAGTCATAGTGCCATTTAGGACAGTAGAAGGGACAGCGAAAGGAGGTGGAGAAGACTTTGAAGACACTTACGGGGAGTTGGAGTTCAAGAATGATGAAACTGTGTAAGTACCCCATTTGTTTCTGTTCCTGGGTCTAGTTTTGGTGTTTAACCCCACATTTTGCCTCCATTACAGGTGAATGCTGACAAGGGACAGGCTCCTTTCTTCAGCTTTCCTTCAGTTTCCCTGCTTACCTCTTTCAGGCAAGAACCGAGAGCAGGATTTAAGAGCTCAAAGCTCTTGTCCCTTCCCTCTTGGGAATGACAAAGTGAAGTTTAGAAATACTGCAGGGGGAGTGTGGGGGGAATATATAAATATATCATTCTCTGACGTCCTGTACTAAAGCTCAGGGTTAATGGAGAGCTAAGGTAGAAAGAGAAGAAAAAGGGCGAGCTTTTATCTGGCTGGGCAAATATGGGAAAGCCTCTTTTTGAACACCAAACATAGAGGGCACAGGAGTTTACTGATGTCCCTAGATGAAAAGTTTGACAACAGTTATTTCCAGGCAAGCAAGAGCTGCTCTGTAGATGTGGGGCTTTATTTTCACAGAAGCAATACATCATACCTCTGTCCCTAGGCTGCCTGTGCAACTTGCAGGTCTGTGTGGCAGCTAATTCACAGTATAGGCACAGTTGCAAGCTGTTCTGCTGGACTTGGGAAATCCTTCCAGCCTCTTTGTCGCTATGGTCTACCCATATTCCCCACATCACCTTCTCTATGATCTCCCTATGTCTGTTCTTTTACTACCTGCGGGTTTTCCCCTTGTAAAATACCATGGCAATTGGCAATAATGCTCTAAAGCACTGCAGCTCACAGCCTGTCCATGTGGCTCCATGACCCAGTGTTTTCATACAGAATAAAGAAGGGAAGCAAAATAGTCTGTACCAGTCCTGTTAATTCAGGTCTTTTATTGTGTACAAAGTAGCTGATATGAAGCTGGGAAGTAATAAAGACCAGAGAGGCGATAAAGTCTAATTGCTTTAAGTACCTGCTGTTAACATTGGCGGGGAATGAGAAAAATCCCTTAGCTGCGTAGGGAGAGGGAGGAGGGCGTGAACCTGGTGCTAAAACTCCCTAGTGTTAAGCGCCTAGGTTCCTCTTGTTAACACCTAATCACTTGAGCCATCAAAGGAAGAATTGTGCAGACTTGCAACTGGCAGCAGAGAAAGGAAATCTTTGTACCAGGCCTCCCAATACAGTACCCAAAAGGATGTTAATATATTAAAATACTATGAAGTAGGGATGCCCTAATTCAATAGCACCTTCTGTCTTAGCCCACTAAACCATTTAATCCAGCGAATATCCATAGTCCTGATGCTTGATTATAAGTATGTGTTCTCCCCTGTTAAAGGAAGAGAAGCTCCTGGTTGGCTGGGTTCAGCCACTATCAGAGATGGAGAAGGATCAGCTGTCCTCATCTGGCCTTGTCAGGGAGAGGGGCCATGCAGGTTAGTCTCCTTAACTGAGCTGCAAGCTGATTTCTGTAGAGAAAGTGAAGAAGAATGTCAGCTGTGTGGTTACAGTCTCCTGTGAGTAGACTACCTAAAATATAATGGGTACTACCTTGCTTCAGCCAAGTCTTGAGGAAAAGAGACTTTTCTTGCTTGAAAAAGACCCATCAGTGAAAGGCCAGCAGATTTGGGGTACCAGAGAAAAAGCCTATGAGCTATCTTACTCCAAACTGTACTCCTGTTCTTTCATCTTCCAGATGATGGAAGACTTCTTTTTGTTTTCGAAAAGTGTGACAGAAGGCCAGAGTATGCCCGCATAGTTGCTTCACTTGGGTTCAAACAAATCACGTTCAGCAGGAGCATATGCATCCTTGTGGGACAGGCTCTAATGAAAACGAAGGCAGTCCAGAAAACAAGTATGTGTAGGTTGCTTAATGCTGTGGTTCATGACCCAGAGAAAATGCTCTAGAGCACAGATGAGACCTTTATGGTGTACTTAAAGCTGCGCCCACACCTAATGCATTAATGCGGCTTTCAATTCTGAATCAGAAGACTGCTGGGAACAAAGCCTGCTAGACATAGTGGCCGTGGAGACCACGTGGCTACCAGAGATGAATTTCTTTTGAAGCTAGAATTAGTATGGCTGGCTCAACGTGGCACTTAATCAAACTAATAAGCCTAACAAGGAGGGAGATCATGTCAGTCAGCAGGCTGCCTTTATTCACTTCTGAGTTTAATTTTAAATCTCCAGGTCTTCTGGGAATGGAATTTTGGGCTGGAAACATGTGAAGGTAGTTTTCAGTAATCAGCCCTTGGCCTTTAAATTCAGTGAACACAGATCAGTTGCTGTACTTTGCTAGCACTTCTCTGAGGTGCAGGTGAAAGCAGCTGTAGAAACCTGGAGGCAGTAATAGGTGGGTTTCAGCTCTTCCTTTTTTGTTTTCTAAATCTCAATGGGGAAAAATAATTTTGATCCAATATTCAGGCTGCAGGCAAACTTGAGGTAGTTCAGGTCTGAATTTGGAGTTCGGGCCTGTAATATTACTATGCCAACAAACACGATCTGGTTTTGGTCAGCCTTAGTTTTAGTAGATGGGTGAATAGGGTGTTTGGGACAGTTTTGCTGACTGAGAGGGCAGTGTATGAGTGACTAGTCACAGTATGGCTTGGAACGAGACTGTATGAAGACACTGGGTCACTGAAGAGCCAGGGGGTTTCTTGGTTGAATATTTCAGCCCCTGTCTCTTAAAGGCCTTGCTGCTGAGGGGCACCCACCATGAGGTACTGATGTCCCCTGTGCACTGAAGGGAGGGACCGAGGCTCCACAAAGCCCAGTGCAGAACAGAGGGAAAAGCAGGAAGACTAAGGTGGTCAGTAGTCATTGCCAAGGACAGAGGGGCAGAAAGCAGTGAGAAGTTATATGCTCCCCACTTCACCACTTCAGCCTGATCATTAGGCCCTCACTTAGGGAAGGTGAAACTTGGGCTCCAGTTTCCAGGCTGGTGTTCCATGGTGTTTCCATGCTGCTCATGGTTTTATAAAACTAGAGATGGAGTCCTGCTTCCCTCACTGCTTTAGCCTTGCCATTCTCCTCATGGAGTCACTTTGAAAAGATTTTTGACTCGTGGAGGAAGCAAGTGAATTAACAGCATCTTGCAAGCGTGTAAGACAGCGCTATGCTTTACAGTGGCTATGTGTGCATGCGCTAAGGATCTGCATCCACAAAGAAGCACAGAGCAGTGTAAATCAGAGGAGAGTAAGAGCTTCAGTTCACGCTCTCAGCTCGCTCTCTGACACACAAATTAAATAAACTTCAGCTTGCATTCTACAGTGGCAGGCTATCTGTAAGTAGTTTGTAGGTTGGCCTCCTTAAATGTAGCAATGGCTAGATTAATTTGAGGGGTGCTGGATTACACAGCATCCTTGAGATTAAGCTATAGGAGAGGCGCTGCCATCTACTGAATCCCTAGGGCCGAGGATAAGCACTTTCCCTGAAAACTAAATGGGGAAGGGGTCTTCACCTAAATATAACAAGATAAACTAAACTATCTCAAGGTGGTTTTTAAGAGGCTTTCCCTAAGATATGTGGGACTAATAAAAGATGAGGTAATGCAAACCTTACAGAATGAGAGGGAAATGGATCCTGCCACTGGCTCTTGCTTATTGCTTCTGTGATTCTTTCTAGACTAACACAGTCAAAGTTTCCTTACTCACATTTGGGTGGGAGCACAAGAGAGAGCAGACCGAGATGAGGAGGCTTGAAACAATGCTGTTATTTCTGAAATACGGTCCCATGAAGTGTGTGTGGATGGATGAATGGATGTGTATGGGTGTTGGATAGCTACAAATCCAGCCGTATAATCTTGATTGCTGTCATCTGTTGAGAAGGGAATTGATCAGGTCTCAAATACTCGATTGTGCTGCCTCTTTTTCAATACACTTGTTATTTCCAAACTCGTGCTCAACTGAGGGTCAGAAATGACATAAGCAGCTGAAGCAGAATCCTAGTTCTCTTGTTGACTAAAAGGAAACTCTCAAGAAGTCAAGCCCAAAACTTAGTGGCTGTTTGGTTTTTTTGGTTTTGGTCCCCCCTCCCAAGATGAGTGAACACTTTTCTGTTAAATGATTTCGTGTGGAAATAAATGTTAGGTTCTTGGAGTCATGAAAATGTAGAAGAATGATTGACCCAGCTGCTTTATCATGTCCAAGCAATAAAGAAATCATTAAGAGCCAGCAGCAAGAAGTGAATTGGGTTTTAAAGGATTTTCTTTTTGCATAATAAAGAGAACTCCCAGCAAGTCATTAAATTTAATTTAAATTTTCTCTGTTTAAAACTGTTTAAGTTCATGTGGAAATTTTTCTAGGTCTTGCTTTAGAAAGTTTAGGAAGATATACAAGTTACAGGTAGCTAACTGTTCTGCCAGCTAGAAGATAAAGTGACAAGTTCTGCTGTGGCCATGTCACTTAGAGCAGCTATACTGAGTTAAGGTTTAGGCCAAGAGACCTACTTCATTATTGGCCTTTGTTGCTGGTTGCTCAATTACTTGCAGGACATGAAGGCTGCTAGATGTGTACCCATCTGTCCCGAGTCCGCAGTTCCCACAGCAGTGTTGCCTGTGGCTCAGGAGGGAACTGGGCACTGAGGGATGCTGTGGTGTTAAACCGGTTATAAGTGGCCTGCAAAACCTCTTTGCGAAATCAGCATAGCTGAACTTTGGTAACATGTGGAAACCTACAGTCACTTATCTATATGTGCGTTAGGCAGAGCTCTCGATAACAGGCAGGCTGTCTCCTCCATTCGTAGAGAAGCTGCTGAAGACAAACAAGTTCACCCTGCCTTGATAAGCAGTGAGATTATTTTTGCCTTTAGGATTTGGGCAGGATGTTGTCTGCAAGCTGCATGCTGCCTCTCCTTGTCTGCTTCTCTCTAGAGAAGCCCCCAGGTTGCTCTGCAGGGTCACCATGAACCTTGGGCTGTCTCTTAGTGCATGCTTAGCTCGGTGGGAATGGACCTCCAAAGCGCTGCTACAACACCAAGCAGTAGGAAGCCACATGCATTTCTTCCTTCTTCTTCAGGCATCTTCTGGCAGGGGGGCTCATGGAGTGTGCATGTATAGTATGTATGAGAAGGCCAGGGCTGTGCCAGAAGTGGTCCTGTCTGGGTCAAGCTCAGGTTGGTGCTGTGCCCTCAAGGCTGGTGGTTAACAACTGCCCCAGGCAGCCCACCACGTGCTGCTGCTGTTGCCCTCTCCCCTGTGTGTTGTGCCACCCTTGTTTGGTGGGAAGGTGAGTATCCCTTCCTCCTCCTTTTCCTCTCCTGTTCACCCATGCTTGGATGCAGAGATACTTGGGCCCTAACCCCTTCCCTGTAGTCCTGCCGTGGTGGCTGTTAGCTTCCCCCAGCAGATCTGGTGAAGGTGATAATACAGAAAGGTGAATGGCAGTTGTCTGCTAGAAGGACGTCATACTGAGGTTTGGTGTAATTAACTGTCCTTCCTTATTGCCATTCAGTGCTTGAGGAAACTGTCAACTTAATTTTTTCATTTGATCACCTACGCAGTCATGGTTGTGGCATTTTGAGGGAAATGCTATTAATGATACTTAGCTCTTTCGCATGGTGTTTTGTCAGTAGATCTCATAGCAGTTTGCAAAAGAGATTGAGGGATGTTATTCCCATTCTGTAGATGGGGGGGGAAAATACAGAGAAAGTGAATTCTCTTCCGTCAGGATTACCCAGCAGATCAGAGGCAAAGACAGGAATAAAACTGATCTCCCTGGACTGCTGGCCTGTGCTCTATCCAGAGGAAGGTCTGCGTACATTGAGTTTATAATTTGCTGTTACTCAGGACCACAGTGAATTTATACAGATTCATGGACCTCTTCCCAGCCATCACAAATCAGATTGGTACGGGTGTAGGCATAGGCAGTAACTGCAATATCTCACTATTCCCCTAAGGTGTCAACAGTAACTGTGGTTTTGGGTGCTCATTTTCCTAAATTAAATTTTGGTTACATGACATGGAGGTGTGCTGCGTCTGTGGACCTTGGTTTATCTATATCAGCTGTGATGACTCCAAGTAATGACCAAGGTCATAACACAATTATTTTGGTAATCTAATATGAACCCCTGTTCAACATAGAGCATGCAGTGATCCTAGGGCTCTGAGGAGAACAACAATTTGTTGTGTGAGGCTGATGGTTTCCTTCTCTCAGGACGCGCTTCCTTCCTGTTAAAGCCTACTTGAGATTGAATCTTCCAGACTCTTCTCCAGGTTGTTTCCATCAGTGGGTAAGCTCCTTCTGGCTCTCCCTTCCTACATGTTCACATAAATTAGAAGTTCTTGATGTTCCCATTTTAATTCAGATTAAGGGAAAACAGTAGCAGCTGTCCTCCAGTTAAACAAAAAAGCCAAACAGCTTTCCCCCACTAGGTTGCCAGTGGTGAAGGGCTGTTGTATTTGCTTCTTGCCGTGAAATTCTCATGTCGGTGTCCTCAACAGTACCGGTTTCTAATTTAACTGAAGTCCTTTACACACACACATGCTCTGGGTTTCTGCTATAGTCCTGCTGTGAGATCTAGGTGGTGTGACCTGCAGGGGATTAGTGTAAGGCGTCAGGGGACTGTTCCTGGAGCGTATGTAAAATCAGCCAGCAGAAATGTGAGACTGTGGCACCATCCTGGGAAGAAGAGAAGCCCTGGGCTGACCTTTACGTTCCCAGATAGTCCTATTGGCAGGTGTCGGGGGGACATACTTGCCATCTGTCCATGAAGAAGGACAAACGACATCCTGTCTTGGAGACTTTCACTTCTTGCCCATCAAAGGAGGCATTTGTGTGAGTTTATGTGACAGTATTAAACATGGGAGGCCTGGGACCCCAGCTGAAAAGGAATGCGTGTGGTAGAGATTGGCTTTTCAGAGCTGGTGTGTGCTCTGATCTAGCAGAGAAGCCCCTGGGAAGCTCACAGGTTTCTGAAGTAGGAGGTCCTTGGAAGGTATGTACTGGGAGGTATCAGACAGGGCAGTGATATTGCTAGTTTAGAGCAAACGCAGGGAAATTCACCCTGCCAAATGACACAACCAAGTTTTGGGTTTAAAAACAAACAACAGACCAGAACTGAGTCAAGATAAAACAAGTCTATCGTGGCTTGAGTGAGCTTTGCTGCCTCTACTCATACTGACTCATGCATTACTACACAGAGCACCTTTGCAAATGAGTGGCTTGGACATCATGCCCTTTACCACAGGTTTGCAGAGGCACAGGTCATATTTGTTTCCTACCTATAAGAAGGAGGAGAAGGTGCACTTTGAATGATGCAGCTTCTGGAGATAAGAAGAGATGCTAGTGGCAAGGCTTGATAGGCCATCTATTATTCTAAGTATATGCTGGTTTGTTTTTTTTAACCCACAGCAGGAAAATTACTTACAGTATCATTGTAATGTGTCTGTGACTCCTAACAGATCAGTGCGCCAGCAAAGTTTCTGAGTTAAATATGGGCTTATCCTTTTCTAAATGAAATGAGGAGAACAGCAGAGTCTGAAATCTCCCCAGCACATTTTTGTTGTGGCTAAACAGAAGCAGCTGATCCTGTTGGAAGGTGACAGCTGTTTCAAATAAGAGATGATTTACCTGTTGCTAGCAATGTGGCTTGTTTCTTACTTACCTCATGTCAGGATAAAAGGTGATAAGAGAATTTGCTATGCTAGCACTGGGGACCAAGTTCATCCTCCGTTTAGCTTCAGTGAAAACAGCAGATTTAAAGCTGGGAGGAATGCGGACTGGTACATATTTACAGCTGTCTTAGCAGATGGGCCGTTGACAGATGAGGCCCCTCAAGTCTGTGCCTGGATGCCAGCACGTACTGCTGTGAGCGTTTCAGCTGAAGCCAGTCCTGGTGTTGAGCAGGCGCTGGCTGCTCGGCGTGTCGGGCCCGTTGGGTGCGTTACGTTGGAAGGGCAGCGGGGTGGAAGTCTGAACATCAGTTCTTCCTGCCAGGGTTGGCAGGACCTGTCCTTAGGAGGCCCATGGAGACATCTGCCAGGCTGCCTTGAAGCCTAAGCAGCCTCATGTGGAGCGTGGCGCAGCCCCGGAGCTGGACTGTAGCGCCTGGAAACCCTCCTCTGGACATCAGATCCCTGACAGCCTCCGTTGTGTCCTGCTGCTCTCCTTCCAGGTGCTGGCATGGAGCCCTTCTGGGTATAAAGGGCTTGATGCTCTACACCCTGCGAGCAAAAGCTATGGCTCTGATCTCCTGGTCCTTCTGTTAGATGGTGGAAGATCTCCTTTGGTGTTTTTAGGTGTTGGGGAGGAAAGAGGCTTTTTCTTTCTCCCCCGCTCACCTCTCCAAACAGAGTTTCCAGGAGTGGTTGCTCCTGCCTGTGCTGTGGCTGTTGTGCTGGGTGTGTAGATGGTTTAGCTGCTGCTGTGCCTCTTGGGTGCTCCATGTGAAAGCATGTTGTTGAAGTGAAATGGTGCAGGAATTACCTTTTGGGCCTCTCTTTTTCTTTCCGTGAGATAAGCAAGCCAGATAGGTCCTATGCTCATAAAAATCCCCACCTGAGCGCTGTGCTGCTCTGCTTTTATCCTCTAGAGAAAAAAAGCATGATAAAGCTATCAATACTTAATGTAGAAATTCTACTCCCCTTATCTCTTCTTTACCTGTCTTCCCTCCTGGGTTGGTGTCTCCTTTACCTCATCTGCTTGAGAGTTTTGGCTTAATATGGATATCTCCACCTCCCTTAGTAAAGGCAACTGGACCACGATGCTGTTTAGGTAGGACATGCCAGGACCAGTGTATTGGCTGTGCAAGACTAAATGAGCACTGAGCACTCTGTTTTCTAAGACATCAGAAATGCTTCTTTATTTTGGGGTGGATTGTGGTTAGCTTTGATAGCTCACAGTAGTTTTCTCTTTCTGTAGCGAAGTTGGGGAGAGAGAATGTGTGAATTGGCAGTTTTTCCCAGAGGTGTCCTGTTAGCTGACACCACCGGAGGTAGGCAGAGCTGTGAATAATGCAAAAGCGCAGCAAACGGGCTGTGTATGAGCAATAACTGCTTGCCTAGCAGCCGGGCTCCCAGGGTTTCATCAGCTGTATCCTGCAGAGCGATACCTGAAAGCTGTAGCAGAATGGAGCGTACAAGATGCCTGGCTATTGCTGACGTGCGAGGCCGTAGCACCGTGGAAGAGTGAGGAGCTGTGTGCACTTTATCTCAGTGGCGAGCGTGGTGCCCGTCCTATAGGAAGGTCTTTGTTTTCTATAATTAGCAAGTTCTTGGCATAACTGTCTGTCTTGCTCTTTTTGTGGGCTGACAAGTGGAGCAGTGCTAGACGTGATTGTGGGTGTCTGAGCTGATGGCAGCTTCAGTAGGTCATTAGACTTTGTGGTGGGCAGCTGGTGCCGGATTTCCCTTGAGGTGACTTAAAAAAAAGAATAGGCTCTGGGGCCTGATTATCCCATCCTTTGTATGGTATAGAGCAGCAGAAAAAAGGCATAACAGATGTGACATCTCCCCTGGCTTGACAGTAAGTTGTAGACAGCAGTGGTGGAGCAGGAGAGAAGTGCAGGGTGCTTTCCCTGGTGCATAGCCCCCAGAGGGGAGGGTAAAGAGCAAAGGAGCTGCTGCCTTTGGTGCTGGGAGAGCATCAGTAAGTGGGCAGGTGTGGGGTTTTTTTTTCTTCTCCGAGCTCTGTGGGGAGCAGTAGGTCTCATGTGTATTCCTGTGCAGTGCTTCTGGCCAGCTGGGAACCTGAGGAGGTGAGGTGACAATGGCACAGAGCAGTTTAGGGGTAGCGGTCCCCAGCGTGCTGCTTGCAGGCAGGCTGGGCTGGGACTGCAGGGCAGCTGATTTCACAAGCCTGGTGCTGCAGCTCCCCTGGGAAGATCTGGTTCACAAGGAAAAACTGAATGAGTCTGGACTAAAACGGAGAGCAAAATCCAAGGGTTGAAACAGGCCCCTGGGAGCGTAGCTTTGGGCGCCCAAGTGGCGGAAGCATGGCCAGTCTCAGGGGGGCAAGCTGTCTTGTCCTAAGGTTTCTCCAGCTGTCTCTGAGGGTCTGGGGTCGCCATTCACAGCTCTGAGGTGTTTGAAGACAGGATAAATGGATGGGCAGGCTGAGGGGAAACCTCACCAGTGCGCGCTGTAATGACTGGAGCCCCTATTTGGCCTTGCCTGGTACTATTAATGTCCTGCTTTTGGGGACTGCTTCTCAGGATCTTTTCTAAGGAGGCTTAGACCACCCTTATACATCTAGGCTGGCATGTGACACCTCATGTGGTGCCATATCTCCTGACTCTGAGCTGGGAAGGGAGCCCAGCAGCTACCCGGGCAGGGGACGGTGACTGCCCCTGGTGAGGAATTTCTCCCTTGTGGAGCAGGGCTGTCCTGAGTGCCACACCAGGGAGTTTCATGGAGCTGAGAGCTCGTGGAGGAGAGGCCCGAGCAACAAGTACGCAGTGACAACAAACTTTAAGTGTACCGCCCTTCCAATTTTGGGGGGAGATGATTTTTTTTAAGTGAATTGCTGCATAGAGTAACGGCCTCCTCCCTGGAGGGTACATCTAATGGAATTAAAGGGTATCTCTATCTTGTTCTGGGCGGTGAGAGCTTCCTCGAACTGCTGCCCAGAATACTTGTGAGACACCCTATAATTCAATTAGAAGTACCCTCCAGGGAGCATATAATTATATCATATCTATGAAATGTAATGACAGCCCCCTCGTATCACATGGTGAGCAACCCTCTGCTGCTGCCCAGAACCTTTCACCGGTAAGGAACTAATCTGCTTAGCGCAGATTGAACTCGGCGGTGTACAGCACTTACCCAAATGCTTCTGAAGGGAATCCCTGCCAGCGGAATAAACCTGTTAGCAGCACGTGAGCATCACCACCCCTGCATCCCTCTTCCGAACCCTCAGACCACTCCAACCAGGGCTGCTCATTCCACCCTCGCCATTCTCTCTGAAGCTTCCCAGGAATTTTGAACGATGAGAAGTTTTCTTTAACCCTTTAAACCTGTCTTTTTGCCCCTTGTTGGGTAGTAATAGTCTGTGATACAGAGCGTGCTGAAGGGATTGAGCTCCATAATAGGCAGTGTCCTACCTTGCTGCTGATACCCTGTAAAACTTTGATACAAGTTGGGACGTTCTGGAGGGAGAAATAGTTGTATTACCCATTGTAACGCAGCCACCTTCAGTGTGAACCATAGCGTCACAGTATCTGAATTGATCTAAGGCTAGAAGTGAGGAACACCAAACTTGACCACCATGTAGGGGACTTCCATGGGATACTACAATTCCAATTAACTCTCACCCAGAGGCATCAACTCAAAGCAATCTGCAAAAAACCAGAGAGGGCGGGCGGGGTGGGGCCTTGGAGTGACTCTGAGTACCTAAAGAGATGATGTGGAGGAATTTCCTTCCCCACAGTAGGAGTCTGCTGAGAAACAGCATTAGCTGCCTCATGGTCGAAGGATACCCGTAGTCTGTACAGGTCTGTCGATGTACTGCCCCCAACGCTCCTGCAGTTCAGCAGCTTCAGCCAGCTCTCCCAGAAAGTTCATCCACCCACATGAGTAATTAAACCCATCTACCTGTCACAAGATTGTAGTTGCTGTGAGTGCTGTTGCGTTGCTGGCTGTCAGCCCCAAAGTGTCTCTTTGCGCTCAAATCCTGGAGCTCTGAGTAAGCTGGACACCTCTGGAATACGAGATGGAAGCAGGAAAGAGTGCAGGGAAGGAACCTTTGAGAGATGACAGAGGCAGTGGAGGAGCAAGGTTTACTCCTGTTCGGAGGTGGGAGAATGTTGTGCTGACCTTGAAGGCAAGGGATCTGAATCCCAATGTGTGTCCTTGACTGGTGTTTGGGGGGTGAATCACCAAAGGTGGAGCAGAGGTGTGTTTAGACAGTGGTGTTCTCTCCTTGGGGACAATTACATGGGGAATCACTGGTGGGGGTATGTCCAAGGCTCAAAGGAGCTTAGCTGTGAATTGCTAAGTACTCTGGAGAAAGGCAGATAGAGAACAATGTGACTGGAATAAGAAAAAGAAATGAGAGTTACTTGCCGAGAACCACGGGGACCTGGTCTTCTCCCCTAATGTGGGGCTGGGGCTCAGTTTCTTGCGGCAAGGCCAGTACTTCAACCAGAACTGCTCAGTTAGTGGGGATGTCTTGCAGGTGGATTGAAATTTATCTTAGTTCCTTCTCCACTAAGTGGTAGGAAAAGAAACTTTCAGCCTTGCTGAGACAAGCCAGGGGATGGGGGAGCTGTTTTCTGCCTCCTGTTCTTTCCCTGCTGTTGTCTCTACTCTGCCCCTGCCCCCTCCCTTTTTCCCCCCCAAAAAACATAGCCTTGGAGCCTACCTCCTCCCACTATCTATTTCCAGTGAATGCTTCAGGTCACACTGGGAAGCCATCTGATCTTTTTCAGGCAGCACTGCCTTTAATTGAGTATGGCTTGGAGCCGAAGAGAGAAGCAGTATTCTTCCCCATGCACATTATCTTCTTCCCTCTTGGCATCTAGGTATCTGTTATGATGATCCCCAGCTCCAAACATTGCGGCAAAGCAAGAGATTTGGCATGAAAGAAAATGTCGAACCATTGTGTAAATCCTGGTGGCTTTCAAGAACCGTATCGTTGTCTAGAACAGGAGAGATGCTTAGGCAAAAAAAAAAGAGTTGTGGCAGGCTCTTCCCTTGCCTGTGTTACAGTTGTGTTTTCACCACAGCTCCTGCATTTGCACAAGGAAATAATTTTGGAATAACACCTTGGTTTTCTCTTCCTAGGGAAACCCCTTTTACTACTGGGCCTTAAACAGTTATGTGCTTTTCCTGTAACAAGGTGGTGGGACAGCAGCATGCCCAAGGTTACCTGACCTCCTGTAGACAGAGCATGGAGAATGCCGGAGGAATATTGAATTAATACTACTTGGTTACCTCAGGCAGTTTTTTTTGTATCAATTAAAGGTATTTTGTGTTTGTATTTGTCCTTTCATATAGAGGGATCCCAAATTGCTCAACAAATTGGGCAGGAGGATCATTTTATCTACCAAGAAAAAGCAAGTGCTTGTAGGCATGCTGTGTTTGGTGGCCTGTAGTCCTGTGAGATACTGTAGGGCAAGGGGATGCCCATTTTGGGCAGGTTTGGGGCTGGTATGGTCGGCAGCAGCATGCCTGTCCCACAAGGAGGGGTACACTGCTCTTGGGGAGTGTGCAGTGAGTAAGGTGTGTGCGCCTGGGTGCTGAGCATCACCTGTGCTGGAAGGGTGATCAGAGAGGGTTTGTGTGGTGCTTGGTGGAAAACACAGGCTCCGGAGAGCGGGGCGGCACGGCTGGGATGCAGGGACTCAAAATGCATGCTTTTCTTCAGCAAGAGCACAGCTGCTGCAGAAATCGCAGCCTGCATTCCTGCACGGCCACCGCGTAGCACCAGGCGCTGGGGACAAAGCCTCCCTGGGGTGGCCTGTCCAGGGTCACCTCTGAGATGCTTCAGCCACTGCCCCCAGATGGGGCATGTTGATCCTCTTTGGGAACAGAGATAGGTTGGTGGGCTTTACGTCATGCTGTGGCACTGCTGCCCCCACCAGCCCTCTCTGAGGAGCCCGCTTGGATCTGAATGTCAGCTATTGCTGCGAGGCTCCTGCAGGGATGTGGTGTCTCACCAGAGCCCTGCCATTTAAAGCATCGACCTCTTGCTAACCCCTTAGCAGCTGTGGAAATACTGACCTGTTTTACCTGTTTGCGGCAGCTGGGCCCACTGTCCCCTGTCACACACACACACACACCATGTATGCTGTGTGCAGGAGGGGGGGAAAATGGTGGTGCCACTTGTCTCCTCCACTTGTGCTGCCCATACTGTCCCCAGTAAGGACCTGCTCCCAGACCCTGGTGAGTACCTCTGTGAATTGTGGAGGCTGAAGTCCATCTGTAAAGGTGGCAGGGTCTCGCTCACAGCCTGCTCGTTAGCTGACGTCAAGGCGTGTGACATGGGTACGTCCCCATCTCAACTTGTGGAATAAGCCCTTACTCACCCAAACCTCTCTCCAGAGACCATGAGGGGTCCCTTGGCAACTTTAAATTGCTTTTAGCCCTGTCCAGCCTGAGAACCTACAAGGAAAAGCTTTTTTACAGTGAAGGACAACCAAGTTTTGGTGGATGTATGTTAGATTGTGCTATTTCTAGGTGCAGGAAGGTGACTGGGAACAGTCAGCAGGAGTTTGCTGTAGCTGATTGTGCCTGACTAACCCGATTGCTTTCTGTGATGAGATGCCTGAGTCGGTGGCCATGGAGAGAGCAGTGGGTGTCATTAACCTTGGCTTTTGGTTTTTAACATGTTCTCCCATAACATCCTTATAGCCAGACTGGAGAGAGATGGCCTTGATAGGTGACTACAAGATGGATTAAAAAACTGTCTGGTCTGTCAGGCTGAAAAAGTAGCAGTCAGTGATTTGAAGTTTAATAGTAGCTAGTTCCTAGTCACAACCTTGAGGAGTCAACATAAGGCAGCATCTTCATCTGCGCCAGGGATGACAGGGTGACACGCAGCCCTGCCCCAGGGAGCGCAGGGGACCATGGTCCAAGGGAAAGGTTGGTATGTTGGAGTGTGGGTTGCCGGCCGGAGAGGCCTCAATGTGCAGCAGAAATGGGCCAACAGGAGCCTTGGGAAGCTGGGCCAGAGAAATGCAGGTCCAGCACCTGGGATGGGGTCAGCCACTGCCCTGGTGCGGGCTGGGGGCCAGCTGGCCGGGAGCAGCTCTGCAGGGAAGGAGCTGTGCTGCAGGGAGAAACTGCTTGGGTCGTGCAGTTTAAACCAAATCAGTGTGGAAGCAGTGCATTGATTTATCAGCAAAGTATAATTAACCAGCAATCAGTGAACTATATAAGGAGGATCAATACCAGCTATACAGTGGAGAAATCACAGTGCTGGACATCTATGCGATGCTGATGTTCAACTACAAATTTCTAAGCGCCCTTCTGTAACTGATCCCCAAAAGTTACGCTCACACATGCAGTTACATGCCCCCACGGTGTTCCTATCTCAATGTCTGTTGGTGTCCAGGGTGGGCCCCGTGAGACCCCATGGACCTGGCGGTCCCTGTGGACATGAGTTGGTAGCGTAGCACATCTTAAATGTTAGCCCGGTAAGTCAATGCTACTGACATGCATTTTTGCAGGCAGCGGCAGAGGTTTATTCCCTATAAAGATGGAACCAGCTCTGGCCCTTGCTGGCATGTCAAGGGAAGGTCTTCCCAGGCTGCCCACCTTCTCCCCTGCTCTGGGGGATGTCCAGGCAAAGGCAGTGAGCTAGAATTTCCCACCCAATGTCCATTTTGTGCCTTTTTTCCCTCTGGGACAGGCAAGTGTTTTTAGATGCTGACCAGCTGAGGTGTTGGTTATTAGACACATAGCAGAGCTCTTGGGGAGAGCACAGCCCTGGGCTAGCAACTCATATCGCAGTCCCGCAAGTTCCTTGCTGAACCCCGGGGCAGCGTTAGAGGATGTCCCTTGGCATGATGACTGTGTGATACATACTCACCATGTGTTGTTGATTCTTCATCTGCACAGCTGCATGCAGATGTTGTTGGCTGCTGGAAATGGCTGAGGACATGCAGCAACAGTCTCTCCTGGTGATCTATTGCTTTAACCTTTGGATGGTATTTCTAAATTTTAAGAGGGTAGCACTGAGGTGGTGGGGGCAGAAGCAAGTGCCACTGGGCTACGCAGTTGTGTGAAACTGGCTGGGGACCAGCAGTGGTGACCCCAGAGCAGGTTTCTCTTCCAGGCACTGGCATTGTAGCAGATTTCGCAGAACAGGGAAAAAAGCGGGAGAAACGTTCCAGACATAATAGTCCAAAGAAGTGCTAATGATAAGGAGGGGAGAAGCACCATCTTCTTGAGATCTCAGATAATCACGTATTTCATGCGGAGTAACACAACAGCCAGCCTGGCTGTCTTTCAACCCTGATGTCTGGTTGAATTTCTTCTTCTTTTTTCTGTTAACATTCCATTTTAAATAGAGTAGTCCTCGGAGAGCCTGAGCTGAAGCCTGTTACATGCGATAGAAAGACTTGCAGTCAGAGCGGGTGGAGGGAGTTGCGTTAACCATCTCTCTGCTAGTATTTGCTGGTTTGTTGGTAAAGTTGTTTAGATGTCACTTTAACTTGATCAGTTGGAAGAACAGAAGCCGTGCAGTCATGGAAGCTTATTTAAAGCTTCCCTTCTCAGGCAGTCCAGGTGTCTCTAGATGGCCATGTGCCATGAGGACATATCGGTAAATAGCCGTGAAATTGGGCTATTTACATGAGATTTTAACCGATGTCTGCCAGGACTGGAGTACAAGTAAGCACTGAAATATTTAAGTCCTATATGGAGTGGAAGGACTTTCTTTTCCTAGCTGAGAGATTGTAGAGATTTCACAGACCCACAAGATGAATGTGTGAAATAGTCTTTGGGAATGTCAGGTTTTTTTGGTGGTGTTTCTTTGTGACAAATGGAATAAAAGGGCAGATTAGACCCCTTCGGCTGCATGGCGTTTTTGTTTCTTTCAGTGACATGGAAGCGCAATAGGAAGCAACGAGAAGATGCAGTAAACAATGATCCCTACCATTAGGGCCCTTTCCTGCAATTGTTCCTTCTCTCCCTGGGTTTCAGCTGGAGCAGGAATTTGGCTTTTCCATTGGCTTTCTTTGGCTGGATGTAGATTGGGAAGTTTTCTCTCAAGCAGCTGTGGCTAAGTGCTTCAATCATCAGAGGGGTTAAATTTCAGCGATCAGGGTTGGAAATGTGACATAGGAGATTAAATCTAGAATCCCTTTTTGCTGGTGCACTGATAACAGGATCTTATCAGCCTGCCACTCTTATTTGATTACTAACACTTGCTGCTGCAGAAACTGAGAGGGAGAGATGGGAAGTGGCTATTGATTGGCAATCAATAGGGATCGAGATGCTTTCATCAGCACCAGGGAAGGTGGCACATCCACCTGCTAATTGCAGCCTGCAAATCCCAGAGGGGATGCTCTGGGCGCTGGGTATTGGCATGGCGGCTTGTTGTGCTATCACACCAATGTTAGAAGAGATCAGTCTTGAAATTAGTGCTTTTGGCACTGGCCCTGTGTAAGCTGTGCCATCCGGTGACAGAGCCACCCACTCTCCAGCCTAAGGTTAGTAGCATTGACTGAATTAATCCAAAATGCCCTGGGAGGATGGAGAACAACTGGGTATTGTACAGTGGGGCTGACTGTGCTCACTGTTTGAATACTGATTCTTCATTAAACAATAGGGGCTTGTGCAGTTGGGAATAGGACGAAGCCTCTGTTTTTCTTGAAAGAAGCCAGATGGAATTTTATATTCCTTCCCCCCCACCCCGCCCCGTCTTTTTCTCTGCATATACTTCTATATGCATCTTTTATCTGCTCCTTCTCTAGCCCTCCTTCATTTCTCAATTTGCTCTTGCTTTTGCCTCTAAGTGCGCCTCTGTTTCGTATGCTTTGAAAGTCCTTGGAGAAAGGAGCCAGGATTGGCAAGTAATGCAAATATAAGAAAAGCTGAGGAACATCATATATAATGTCGATGTCACCTCCAGTAAGTGAGTTTTAGGAGATTAGAAAGGACAGTCTCTCATACAGCCCCTTGTATTCAGCACGCTGTGGTGGATACAGACTGGGGTGCAGATGGTACTTAAGTTCCTGGTGACTGGAAGCCAGAATACTGTGGGGAGACCATCCCGTTCCTTCTGCTATTTCCTGAATTAGACTTGATGCTGGGCAGGGCCAAGCTACCTCCTGCCATCGCTGGTTAGCTGTGCAAAGCACGGAGTGCTGCACCCCGACGCAGGACCATTAGTGGCAAATTGGGACATCGCTGGGCCCAGCTAAATGGTGTTTAATGCTCAGTACGCGTAAGCAGGACAGACATTTGATGGCACTTTTGGCATCAGGCAGGGAACATAGCTTTGTTCCGCATTAGTGGTTGCTGAACTGTGTTCAGCCGTGGGAACCGTGTGAAACAGAGACTTTGGACACAGCTAAGTTTCTGATAGAGGTGTTCATGAACATCATGTGTTGCAGCCATTCCTGCTTTGCTTCTCCTAGACTTCCTTCCCACTGTCAGGATGTATTTGGTTTGTGTGGCAATGTTTTGGTAGCAAGGGGACTACAGGGGTGGCTTCTGTGAGAAGCTGCTAGAAGATTCTCCCATGTCCAACAGAGCCAATACCAGCCGGCTCCAAGATGCTCCCACTGCTGGCCACAGCTGAGCCCATCAGTGACGGTGGTAGCACCTCTGGAGTAACGTAGTTAAGAAGGGGAAAAAGCTACTGCACAACAGCAATTGCAGCCAAAGAGAGGAGTGAGAATATGTGACAGAAACAACTCTGCGTACACCAAGGTCAGTGAAGATGGAGGGGAGGAGGTGCTCCAGGAGCTGGAGCAGAGATTCCCCTGAAGACCATGGTGAGGCAGGCTGTCCGCCTGCAGCCCATGGAGGTCCATGGTGGAGCAGATATCTACCTGCAGCCTGTGGAGGACCCCATGCCGGAGAAGGTGGATGCCCAAAGGAGGCTGTGACCCCGTGGGAAGCCCGTGCTGGAGCAGGCTCCTGGCAGGACCTGTGGCCCCATGGAGAGAGGAGCCCATGCTGGAGCAGGTTTGCTGGCAGGAATTCTGACCCCATGGGGGACCCACGCTGGAGCAGTCTGTTCCTGAAGGACTGCACCTCATGGAAGGGACCCACGCTGGAGCAGTTTGTGAAGAACTGCAGCCCATGTGAGGGACTCATGATGGAGAAGTTTGTGGAGAACTGTCTCCCATGGGAGGGACCCCATGCTGGAGCAGGGGAAGAGTGTGAGGAGTCCTCCCCCTGAGGATGAAGGAGCAGCAGAGACAACGTGTGACGAACTGACCACAGCCCCCATTCCCCGTCCCGCTGTGCTGCTTGGGGGAGGAGGTAGAGAAAAATCGGGAGTGAAGTTGAGCCAGAGAAGAAGGGAGGGGTGGGGGGAAGGTGTTCTAAGATTTAATTTTTATTTCTCGTTATCCTACTCTGATTTTGATTGGTAATAAATTAATTTTCCCCAAGTCGAGTCTGTTTTGCACATGATGATAATTGCTGAGTGACCTCTCCCTGTCCTTATCTCGACCCACAGGCCTTTTATTATATTTTCTCTTCCCTCTCTAGCTGAGGAGGGGGAGTGATAGAGCAGCTTTGGTGGGCACCTGGTGTCCAGCCAGGGTCAACCCACCACATAGGATTACTTTTTTGCTGTAGTAAACCACATGGAGCTGAGCATGGCTATGCTGTGTCCCCGTAACCCACACCTGTGCCGGCTGCCTGAAGCGGAGCTGGGGCAGAATGGTTGCTAAGGAGATCTGCAGGGGGGCACCTCTGTGCCATGGCCTTCTGAGTGGAGCTGCCTGGGGTGAGCAACTGGCATGTCCAACGGAGGGTGTTTTTGTCAAAAATCCTTCCCTGGGATGAAGAGCCGCCTTTCTTCTCTTGCATTCTCCATTTAAACCCAAGAGAGGCTATTTAAAAAAAAAAAAAAAAAAATCTCGTTAAGAGAATGTTCCATTTGCATGATTAAGTCCTAGAAGTCAATAATGCCAAGCAGAACATTAATTCTGCCCCCAGTGTGTATAGTTATAAAATGATATTTAATTACACAATTACAAACTGCTTATCTGATAATCAAATGTACTCTCAGTGTCTTCTACATGCAGACCTTCGTATGTTGAAACATCTTGTCAGATTTTTGTAGTCCACCGTACTCTCACCAATTTAATTATCCTGATCTTGCCACGTGCAGCTGAATTGACCTGTGCCTAATTCTCTTAATTTCTGCCGAAATCATATACATCAGAAGATGCTCCCTTCGCATTAAGGGAGTTAAACTAGTGTAAACCAGGCAAAATAAAATAAGGAGTTTGTCCCTTGTATAGGGTTTGTCAGCTCTTCTCAATTTGTGGCACCTTTGAACTATTCTAGGGCATTACATATGACCCCCTTTAGAAATATCTGACTTTGTCTTATAGTGTATAGCAATCTTGTTTTTTGCAGTAACCTTTTGTGAATCCCTCAGGGGCAGTCCACAGTCTGCCGTCAAAATGGCAGGCTGAAAGCCACTGCTCTAAGCCTTTTAGGCAACAATTCCCTTCCAAGTCAATGGCTATGTGTTATGCCATTCACTGTCCATTAGCACTCCGCTTTGGAGGGTGAAACAGTTAACTTTGGAGCAATTTTAGCTGCAAAACTTAGGTGGCCTAAATATGCCTGCAGCGGTTCTCTCTTATTATGTGCTGTTATATTTATTTCCTAGTATGTTGTGTAAGAGCAGTGTGCTAAACTCTTTTCTCATGAGTGACTCGGAGAAGTTCTGTCTGTAATACATAAAGAGATTCGCTGTACTGAGAGGTATTGCACTTACTGATATAATGTGGCTTTGTGGTGTTTAAATAACGAGACGTGGTTATGTCATTGATGTCTGCGCCATGTGTAAAGAGAAAGAATTACATTTGGGTAAGCATCTCTGTCATGCCATGGGACGAAATTAATTCTGCCATCATAGTGTTCTCCTTGATATTGCCCCTTAATTTGGTTGATGTAGTACGTGTGCCAGAACGCTGCTGAGTTAAGACTGCAGACTTGAGCATCACTTTCCATAGCAAAATCAAATAATGCTTTTTAGTGGGGATCTCTTCCCCCCCCCCCCCGAAATGGCTGACGGCAAACATCTTTCTCTTGATTTACTATTGCAATCAAGAAACAAGCACTTATCTTAGCACAACAAAACAATACAATAACATACAAATGACCGTGATAGGCTGTCATGTGGAAATGTTCTGTACTGACCAGGGCTGGCGGGGTAGAATGTGGCCACAGTGGTTCATTGCTATTGAAAACACCCTGCAGCTGTATTGATAGCAACTGTACGTTTGGAGTGGTTGAGTCCAGACTATGGCCATGCTGCTCTCCGGGAAGCTTATGGTGGCTCAGGCCTCTGCCGTGATGATCGAGGTGAAGTAAAAATATCAGGCTCTTAGCATAGAGGTGAAGATGAAAAGCAAAAAAGTTCCTTGAACAAGGGGCAAAACTGGAGGATGGTGTCAGTGCTGTCTAGGCTGGTGGCTGTGCACTGAGCACAGTCAGACTCGACTCTCTCAAAACCAGGCTGGGCCAGTCGTATTTTTATTGACTAAGGGATTGTCTGCAGGTGTTAGTTAAAGTCTATAAAATCCTTGTGCGGATGAGCTCGTTCCCGGGGCCTTACTCTCTAGCCTAATTGCCTTTGCGGAAAGATTAAGCTAAACAGAACCGAGGTCATGTTACTTCAGAGCGTGAGCGTCTGCACAGGGCTTTCTCATGCCATAGCTTCCCACTTCTAATTAATTCAGCTTAATTTTCTGGAGCATCCCCAGGCAGACGAGCCCTTCCTAGTGTTGCTGGATTGCGGTTTTCTGGCGGGATGTCTTAAGCATATGCCCTTCCTCCTGCTAAGCCTAGAAGATGGGGGGAGCAGACAGGCTGCGGTAAGTCTGCAGTCCTCAAAGAAACCAGCAAGCATCACTTGGAACTGCCGCCCAAGACTGCGCCATTGTACCAGGGCACCCAGGAGGACCCTCGAGCTCTGGCAATGGCAGAGCTCCTTGGCAGTGCCAGCCATGGGGCACTCGGTACAAACACAGCTTGGATTTCAGCCTGACACGGCTCTGTTGTGCGGCACTCCCAGCAGCTATTGGGGCAAAATCCACCTTCACTGGCAAAAAAGGAAATCACACCTTTATGACGTGTCTATTCACCATAACTGAGTAGGCTAGGATTACAGCAGGTATAACTTCTGTTGGGGCTTTTTCCCAACAGTGATACAGTTGAACGACTTTTCCCATTTTGGCCACGTTTAACAGCCTCATACAGTGCAGCTCTAAGGGGAATAATTTAGGAAGTGTCTCTGCTCAGTTACTAGCAGTCCCTGGAACAACATAGTGGTGAAAGGGTGTGCGAGGGCACCCAGCCCAGCCCAGGACTGAGATTCCTAATTTAGCGTAAAGGCTGTGCAGTGGTGGTTGGACTGGCCAGACTTGGTGAGTTGCCTGCAGCTGCGGGCAGGAAAATCTGTTTAAATCTGTTGCTAACATGCTTGTGGCTACTGCAGACCTGCCTGGCCGGTTCCCTTTTCCAGCCATTGCTTTGTAGCCCATAAGGTGGAGGAAGCTGGCTGCTTCTCCTGGGCCTGCCTTGGGTTTGCTGTGCAGCCGTGGGGAAGCCACATCCCTGCTCTGTGCCTCAGTTTCCCCATATGCAAAACTGGGGTAAGGTAGCAGCCGTTACCTCTTCTAATGCTGCGTTATCATGGAAAGTCTCTCACCTGGGTCTTGTCCCTGGTGACTACATGTTGCACCGCTCTGTTCTAGGGAAGCCCAGAACCGAGCATCTCTGCCCGAATAAGGGCCATGTAGGAAGAGTCAGAGTGATTTTGAATACGACTGGAACGGAGTCAGAAGTGAGGGCTGCCTTAGCAGCCTGCCCAGCTGCAGATAGGGATGAAACTGAGGGCATCTGTCCTGCATTCGGTGCCAGTGTGGCAGGGCACCGGCTTCAGCACAGCTCTGTGTAGGATCAGGTCCTTGTGCATACCCAACGGCATGTGCTGAGATTAGGGAAATGCAGGATCCAAAACTCATGTAAGGCAGGGCATCTTCAGAGTCATGGTCCACACAGGCCTGAGCATCACTTCCTTCTGGGGACCAAATAGGTTTTTCAAGTACCTTCATTGAACTACACGTTAGCTCACAGCTTAGCATCTTTCACCAGAAAGATGCAGAAAACTATCACCTGGCATTGGGCTGAATGGAGTGAAATCACCTGCTACATTACACCCCTGGGTCTGATGTATTTATTTATATGTTAAACACGGAAGAACATTTTCTTTCAAATGGAAGAAAAGATCTTTTAAATTTTACTTCTAGGGCATTGTGATCTTAGCAATCCCCATACTATATTTGTTAAAGAAAGAAATGCTTGAACAACTATCTAAATGTTCCTACCTGTGTTATAAATGATTCTGTGATAAATCTCACTGTGTGTAATTAAAACAGACAATTCTTGAAATCTGAGCTACTTCTCATCACTTGCATGAGATCATGTGCTACTGTGAGGACCTGTATTTTCCCCACTTTTCTGGTATGGATACTGCCTAGCTTGGTCATGTCCACAGGCGTGAGGTGTCTCTTGATAACTGGAGTAAAGTTAATGGGCTTGTTCAAAGAGGTAATGGGAGAAGAATAGTCTTTTCTTCAGATGGAGGCTTGATCAATAGGAGCATTTCTTTGCTGAAGGGCTGCATTTGTTCTTGGTTTAAAATAGACAGCTGGACAGGGTAAGCAGAGACTAATGTGGCAACTTGAAGCTGTGTGAAAATCCCCATAAGGTTTGGTATGACTTCTTCCCCAGCAGAGAGGGGGACCCACTCCAGCCTGCTGGAAAGGGCAGAGCCCCTGAGAACTGCCCCTACCCCATCAGGTGCTGGTGCTGGAAGAGTGGTGGGCAGTGGTGCCCTAACTCCTCCAGGCTCGGTGGCTGGGTTTCCCATCGTGATGCTGGGATGCTGCTAGAGGTGGGCTTGGTGGCTATGGGAGAGCTGTTGACGTGATGTTGACGACGTTGCAAGGTGTGCTTCCCTAGCTGTGCTGTACACAGAGCCACAGGGGACATGATGGATACAGGATTTAAAAAAATAATTTTCCTTTCCGTTTCTCCACCGAGTTCTCAGCTTTAATGTTATCCAAGGCCTGGTGTCTCTGTGTGAATCACCTCTGTTTGCGCAGGCAGCACATGTAAGCTATTCCCAGTCTTCCACAAACAGGATAGCTACGGAAAAGTAGACTGGGGTGCCTTCTGGCTCATTTGTCAGCACCAGGCTTTCCTGTATAATTACAAGGCCTTTATTGCTGGGGAAAGCAGACAAGGCCTTGTCTGACTTTCAGGTCATGGGCTGGGCTTGCAGAAGCGGCAGTTAAATAAATAAATAAAAATAGTAATCTTTTGACTTGAAAACTGAGCTTATTTCATATGGGAACCATTGGGGTGGAAAAAACCCCAAACCAAAAACCCAGCAATGACAAGAAAACCCAGATTACAGAGCCCTCTAACACTAACCACACTCTGGGGAGCTAAATATGTCTCCTCCTAACATTTAAAGCATCTAATTAACAAAGCCAGGCAGACATGAAGGAGACCACCAGCCATCTCTGAGCTAGATGTATGTGACTTGCTGGCAGTGTTTGCAAGGTCACCCCTTTCCTATCTTTCCCACCCCCAAAACTGGCATAGCGGGGAGCATCTGCCATCCATTTCCCCTTGCCAGGGAGTGACAGGAAAGGTGCACTGGGAAAATGAGAAGCATGACTGATGGCAGCGTAGCCATGCTGAATTATTGCCTCTTGCGTGGGGAGTGGAGATTTGCTTTTGGGATGCTGGACTCTAAATCATCCATCTCTTTCTTTTAGAGGTGAACTGAAGAGCTTTGCATGGGGGAAAGAATTAACCAATTATTTAAGAGTACAGCAAGCTCTGAGCACAGATACATTAACTTATCGAAAATGAGGACCAAAAATCACTTCCTCCTTTATTTATTCTCTGCCTGATTTTTGGTAGTTGGTTTTGTCTAGTCAACAGTACCAAGTAAATCAGTGTTGGCAGGGCTTACTGTATTTTAGTGCTGTGCTTTCCAAAGTACCTGTTGTCCCCTCCTGTTGTCTTGAAATGTAGCAGTCCTGGAGTGAAGAGCTGTTGTATCTTGAGATCTTTGAGATGGGACAAGGTGCTGGTCAACACAACACCGGTGTAGACCCTTAGGTCCACTTTATCTAGAGTCATTGAGGAGGCACTGGTTGGTTACGTGCAGGCATAAATCTTGTTCCTGGATTGTCGGAAAATGCAAATGTGAATGCACATCTGCATCTGGGGCAAGAATTGGGGTACAGAATAGGTTTTAACTGAGATTTGCATGTTGCCTTACCATGCGGAAATACAGGCTTGAGTTAAAAGTAATTTCAGGGTAACTGGTGACTAATCTCGGGGAACGTCTGTTTCTGTGGGTGTGAAAATTCCAAGCAGTAAAAGGACTCTTAAAGTATCCCAGCCGCAGTGTGATGCCTCGCCATGGAGCCACCCGGTCTGGGTCGGGAGGCAGCAGGACAGGGACCCTACTGCAGGCAGGGAGGGAGCCTGCCTTGCAGCCTGCGTAAGAACAGCAACTTTGCTCTTCTGTGGCACCTTCTAGCATCCCTCATAGACTGGAGTTGGGTTTTATTGACTGTCCCTCCTGCCAAGTAGAAGCAGAAGTGAGTAAAAGGCTCCTATAGAGAAGTTTCCATATTATCTCTGCCTGCAGCAGTGCAAGGCGCATGGTGACATGGGGACCGTTCAGCACTTTAGAGCCACCCTGGCCCAGGAGAGCAGGTAGTGCTGTGCCGTGGGTGAAGTGCCTTAGCAGGAATGGGTGAAGTTTTGGGACCAGAACAGTGGTTATCACCGTGGCCTGGGCCTGAGATGCAGTGATGGGAGTAGGAGGGTGGAAGTGCTCTTGCATGGCTGCCTCTTGGCTCCCCTGCTTGAGCATCTCCCCATCTGGTTGCTCTTCCACTCAGGGGCTTTAAAAACCCAGAGCCCAATATTCTCTCCTGTTTGAATTCTCTCCTGCCTGGGGTATCACATGAGCTTGGGCTGACATTTCCCCTTCCAGCGGATGAATTGCTTGCTGCTGTTTGGTGTGGTCTCTCCCGCAGATCAGCATCCCCCCCAAGAGCCTGCTTGGGCTTTATTGAAGCACTGCCTGCCTTGGAGACTCCCCCGGATCTTTCCGTCTCTTTTGTTTTTATTGCTGTAATAAATCTTCCCAGATCTCTCTAGCTGGAAAGGTGGGAGAGATGGAGAGGGGAGGTTTCCTGCCTAGTGCATTGCAGGCTTTTATTGACTGCCAGAAGGAGCAGTAAATCTGAAGCGGGAGGTGGGCTCACATTGGTAAGCAGAGTGTCGAGTACCCAGTGGGGATGCAGCCTGGTCCCGGGGGGATCACTGCTGCTCCACAGACCCACCAGCAGACAGAGCTCAGCTTTGAGATGGAGCTGGGCTTACAGCCTTGGTGCAACCAAGCGAGATGGGTCATCCGCTTCTCCAGGGCTCGGGTCAGTGTGTCTTTGCGGACCTTCAGCAATCTGGGAGCGATATAAATTTGACAGAAGAAAAACCTACCAGGCTGGCACTGATGCAATGCTCGGCCGCCTGGCTTCTGGGGGGTTTCCAGCTAGCTACTTTGTTTTAGC
The DNA here is from genome assembly GCA_017639485.1 of Pluvialis apricaria. Classification (NCBI taxonomy): domain Eukaryota; kingdom Metazoa; phylum Chordata; class Aves; order Charadriiformes; family Charadriidae; genus Pluvialis; species Pluvialis apricaria. Next base: position 40,137,658 of record CM030012.1, on the reverse strand, counting down.
CAATATTTTGGGTTTTGTCTTTTTTTTTTTTTTAACTCTTCAGCCCCAAAGCCCTAACTATCTTTGGTTTTAGGCTTACTAATTTTTTTTTTTCCTGTTAAAAATTTCTCCTCTGTGTTTCAAAAGCAGTGTATGTAATCAGCAGAACTGGTGTGTGGCTTGTTTCCCTGCAGCCTAGCGGGGCTGGCACCAACAGCCCCAAGTGCTGCAGCACATGGTGGCATCTAATTAGAGGTGATAGCAGTGCTGTGATAGCGATGAAACCCCTGTTTTTCCCCTGCTTCCATTGGGATGTTTAAACTCCAGAGTGGATAGCCTGAAAGGGCTTGTGCGGTCTCTGTTGTTGGAGGATTTAAAAAAGAGATTAGATGGCTGTCCGTCAGGAAGTGGCGCAGGTAAAATTTGTGTTGCCTGAAGGAGGTGGTCGCTGGTGCTGGGGAGGGGCTCTTCTTAATATTTTTCCATGAGATTCCTGCCCTTTGGCACCAGCGCTTCCTGCAGCGTGGAGGGGGAACCATCACAGCCAGAGCAAAGGCATCAGCGGTTGTGCGTCCTGGAGGGACACGGGCTGTAGCTTCGAAAGCGCTCTGGAGTTGGGCTGTGAGGTCCAGCCTGGGTAGCTGGAGGGGTGGGAGGGAGGGGACACAGTTATGCATAGCGCTGCACCGTGCCTCTCCTCCTGCACCACTGCTGGAGAACAAGCCCTGGGTATCTTTTCAGAAGGCATTAATGCAGTCAGACCTCAGGGTCATTGCATGGGTATCAGCTCTGAGTGTAGGTGTCAACAGTTCCCAGCAGCATTCAGAGAGAGCACACTATGATTTTGTAGTAAATAAGTATTTAATACCCACCAAAGCATCGTAAATAGTTTTTGAAATACTTACAAATAGCTTTTTTTTTCTTCAAAAAAAATCTATTAGGCAGTAAATCTACCAGGGTTCTTTATGCAGATCTTCCCACTTTGTCATGTTTAAATGTGAGGCTGCAGTGTAACATTTGCACTTCTTAGCTTTAGCACATGCGTACACAACTACATCCCCCTCTGATTTTCTCTGAGGTCCTTTCTTGGGCTGCTTGGTAAGAACAGAATGATAGGGGATGTGTGTCACCTGGATTCCTCTAGGCTGGGAAGAATGACAATATCTTGCCTCTTTTATTTTTGCCATGGCCCATCAGATTGTGTCAACAAGGTGAAGTCCAGGGGTCCCTATAGCTAGCAACATCTTGCTGTTAGGGTAAGGCTAGAGTGTTGTCCTCAGTTGCTGGTAAATCATAAGATGTCTAGCGTGCAGTCCAGGTCAGACAAATAATAGAGCAGTCTGCCTGTAAGAGATGCTTTCCTTGGATTTCTCAATGAATGTCATTTTCCACCCACCCCACCCCTATAAGTCCAGCAGGTTTGATAAAGGATTTCCATCTCATAGCTTCTGTGAGCTCTTCCCTGGTCTCTTTTAAAGGGAGCATGAATCCTAGCTCTGTGTGATGACAGAAGTGGTTGTGGCCCCTCTAGCAATGACAGTCACTTCTTCCTCTGCTGTCATTCAAATGAGCAATAAAGGCAAAATGTTGCTCTAGCAAAGAGACTCTCTAGCACTTAAGCTAGGAAGCCTAGCTTTTATAACTTGTGGCATGAAAGTTTTTGATGTGGCTTGTATCTCATCCTTTGGGCTTTAATTCCCCTTAATTACCATCTTAAGGAACTTCAGAACCTGGCTCTGCACCCAGAACGAAGCATCCTTGCAGTCTGACCCCCCATCCTTGGACAGGAGAGACCCACACAGAGGTCTGTGTCCCCTCCCCACGCTCCTCTGATTTGTTCTCCTGCATAGATAAAAGCTGGACTATGAAGCCTGTGTGCAGGCTCTGCACCTAGGAAGGACATTTCTCTCTCTTGTGAAATTTGGATACTTCTTGTAGTAATTCAGCTAGGAGCAAGAATATCTTTTCAAATTAGATTTCAGCACACTGACTGCATTCCTGGCCAGGATCCGGCAGTTTGTTGGCAAGAGAAAATGAAAAGAAATAGGGGACAAATGTAAAAACCGTCAGATTCTTAATGATGTTCTAAAACTGGAGATGCTACAAAAATGGACATGGATCTCAGCTCTGTGAAACCAATTCTCACATCCTTAATTCATAGTCTGTCTCACCTGAACAGTGGGGCCAAACGTCTTGGCAGGGGAGGTGATTGACAGCATCTCTACCACAGTGCACACAGTATAGTGCTTTGGCTTTTTGAGGTCAAGCCAGGTAAGCAAAGGGCTTTTTCTTCTCCCAACTAGCCAGCTCCCAAATTAGCCTTGTTTCTTATCCTCTGTTGGCTCTGGTATTTATAGAGGAGAATGCCACTACTCTGCTGTTGTAGTTTACCATCAACAGTCACCATTAATGCCTGCTTTAACTTGGAAGGGATTTCTCACTTCCCTGGTGCCAGCCTGCCTCCCAACAACAACTGTAGTCAATGCAGTGCCCTGTCTTACAGGGAAGGGCAGGCGGGCAAGGAGATGGCTCTTGGTGAATTACCCGTGGAGAAAAAGCTCAGTTTGTGGAGACTGACAGTCTACAAAGTTCAAGAGATGATCCGTCTGAAGAGAAGAATATCCCTCTTTTGTTGTCCCAAGCTAAGCACAGTGACTGTTGCTCGCTCAGCTGAGAAACAGACATACCATGGCCATCTAAAAGATGCATCATGCAGCATCTTCTCAGCCTAAGGCAGATCCACTTGCACCTACGTAATTTCTGACAGACGTTTTTCCAGCCTGTTCTTGAGGATCTTTGGTGCAGAAGCTCCTACAATATCCCTAGGCAATCTCTTGTAGGTCTTCAGTATTATAACCCATTAGAAAGATGTTTCAAATTTTTAAGCTAAATTGACCTTGCTCCAACTCCAGCCTCGTATTGTTTATTCTAACCACTGGGGACGTGGAAAATACATTTTTCCCAGATTCTTTCTTCCCTTTGTTCTTCCTAAATAAGCTTTTTACATCCTTGAATGCTGTACCTGAAAGTTGTACTCCCCCTCCCATATTCTCCTCTTCTGTAGGGTAATCACAGTTCCTTTTAACCTTTCTTCAAATAAACCAGCCCTGCTCCACCCTCCAGTTATTGTCTCTACTCTTCTGTGGACCTTTTCTGTTTGGTCCATGTCTCTCTTGTTGAGGTACAGCACCCAGAACTGAACCCTGTACTCCAGCTGAGGCCTTTCCAGTTCTACGTAGTGTGGAGAGATGGATTGGGTCCCAGGACCGCTGGTTCATGACTGTCTCTATCACCTTCTCTAGGTCCTGCCAGTCCATGCTGGTAGATCGTTCTTTCCAGCCTTTATTTCTGCCTCCTTTCCTAGCCAGTTAAAAGTGGGTCTCATCTGTCTTTGTAATTAGCACTGTGGTCTGCAAAACTTTCCCTGTTTGATGAGGCTGAAGGTATGCCTGCTGTGGCTACTCTTCCTGCTCTCACCCCTTCAATCAGCTTTATGCCACTGTAAGTCCTCCTGGTCCTCTCTTCCGTCCTCTCTCTATGCTCTTCAGGTCATCTGCTTTCGTGCATCTGCCAGGGTGCACTCGGTGTTGAGCAGAAACCCTCAAGTCCAAGGACTATTCACTTCACACCCTGCCTGTGAGAAGGTGACTGTTATCCTGCTTCATAATACACACTCTATTATGAAACTGTTGGAGATCCCTCTGTCCTGATATACCTGGATTCAGACTGAACCAGCTGCTGCAAATCACCCCTAAGCCTTCCTCCTCCTGTTGCATCCGAGTTGTCTTTGTCACCTCTCTGGCTGTGGGAGGAAGGACTTCCCTAATGCCTGTCGAGCTCTCTAAATGTATTGAAGAACTGTGAAGTCTGTAACATGCTAAAAATATCTTTCTCCGTACCCAGATAATATTTTGAAATATACTACTAGTCTGGGGCAGACATCTTAATCCTATTTTTGGAAGATCATTTGGCTAATTAGGAAACCGCCTGGTGTGTCTGAGGGGACACTGTATTCCTACCAAGCCTTGGTTTGAAGGTGGAGTAAGGAAAGAGGTATGCTTTTCCCTGGATGGAGGACAAGGGGGAGATTATCAAGAGGACATGCCCTCCACTGCTGGCACATGCGCTGTCTTGGCAGTCCCCTTACAGACCCAGGAGACCTCGGGGCTGGGATTTGCACATTCACAACGTGCTTCTCCCCAGCCACAAATGGCAGGGGCGATGGGAGGCACTGTGGTGCCCTGTGTGTTTGCAGAGTTGTTGGTGGCTTCCCACGCGGGGGTGATGCTGGTGTGTCACACAGCCCCACTTGCAGGTGTTGGCAGGGTGCATCCCCTCATAGTACCTTGCCTTGCCGTGGGATCTCCTCCATCCATATACGATGGGCTCATGACTGAGAAAACAGCTTGTGGAATCAAAGGAGTTTGTCCCCATACTAGGGGTGCTCCACAGAGAGAGGTGCCTGTGAGGCCAGGCAAGCATCATCTATCGTCTCTTTTTCCCTGTCTCGCCTCCCAGTGTGACATAAGCCCGGACAAGTGTGATGCTCCCTTCAGGGAACAGCACAAGGCAACCCCCTAAATTCTCCTCGGTCTTACCCCTCCCTATTCCCTCCTCCCACTTTTCCTCTCACTCTCTGTCTCCCCCTTGCTTGTCTGTGTCCATGAAGGTTTTGGAAGTAGGTTGGAGGAAGTGGCTCAATTGCCACCTCTGGTTTAGCTGTGCTGATGACACAGCCTGGACTTAGCTGTGTAGGTTGTCTGAGAACTCAGATGGGGATGCCATACCTTAACCATGTCCTCCATCCCCAAAAAGCTGCATGCAGAGTACCTGAGGCACTGGGTAAGACTAATCTGTTACAAAAATCTTCTGAGCTGTCAAGAGTAAGCAAAGGATGTGTGAACAACTCCCCAGAGATCCTACAAGGAAAGGAGGTTTCTTGTTTTCTCCTGCGGTCACCTGAGTGAGGCGGTGGGGCTGGGTATTTCTTGGAGGAATCTTTAGGTGCTTAAATCTGCCTTCGCTACTGTGCAACATCAATAATCAGACAGTTAAAGGGATACTGAGACAGTTGGGAAGAGACTAGAGAGAGTGTTGGGGCTTTTGTGAGAGGAGTTGGGGAGAAGAGATGCTTGTTTTTTTTCTTAAACAGAATGGGTTAGGTTGGTCTGTGGATCTGCCTGGTGCCTGGAGATAGCCTGAGGAAAGGAACTATTGAAAAAGGATGGGGGAGGAGGGAATAGGTGGATATGGTCTGGCAGATAATGGCATCAGGGTGGTGGGGCCATGACAGATGAGGCTGCAGTGGGAGAGGAGGGTGAGCTCTGCTGCAACCCTGTATTTGGTAGGAGCTTCTCCTCGAGTGCACAAGGCCTTTTGCTCCCATTTGTGAACAACATTTCTATGAATTAGACATTTCTCTGAATAAGAATAGCATCAGCAGTTGTACAAATCAGGGTGGAAGGGAGTCCTCGAGCTTCAAGGTGGGACCTGAATGCCAGCCAGTGTCAGGAGAAAGTGAAGACTGTTTAGAGACCTCTAACACAGGTGGGTGCACTGCAGGCACCGTGCCCAAACCAGCTGGAGTTGGGCACTGCCAGGATGTTGAGCTGGATCAAACAGATCACCTGCTCAATGTGGCAGACGTCTGCTATTCCGTTGTGGGAGGCAGGGTAAGGACAGGGCCCATCTAGCACGTTCTGGGAAGTAAGGAATTCCAGCTGGCTTTTCCCCTTGGAAAAGCAGGCACAGCTGGTGGTGACAACCACAGATGAAGAGGTAGAATGATTGCCTGGGATGCCTTCACTCTCTGCCTTTTTGAAGATCTCAGGAGGCACTTCTAGGAGACATTACCTCGACAGCAGATATCAGGCAGAGATCTCAAAATTGTTTCTGCCCCTTCGAGACATAGGGAAGTGCACAAAACTTCACTGTGGCTGCATATAGGACTGCTTCCACAAGTATCTTCTAAAACGTCACTCTTGGAGATGATGCGCGTAGTGTTTGCTTTACAGAGCATTTCTAGCATTAATTATTTTTAACTGCATATCTTTGGTAAGCTCAGCATGGCTATTGCCTCTTTGAAGCTTGCTCTTTTTTTTCCTGGGATGTCATAGTCATTTATCATATGTGAGATGGACCCCAAGTTGGCCATCAGCTATCAGTCTGCCTTCCTACTGAGGCTGCGTAGGAGCCAGCAACTTCAAGGTGAAAGTCCCTCAGATCTGCTGGCAACCCTCTGAACTACCCAGGCCCTGGAAACTTCTGAAAACATTCATCTTGTCCCAGTTCTTGCGGTGAGGTCTTAATGTGGTGAATGCGTGAAGTTCAGAGGAGACAATGCTGTATGGCACCAGTCAGACCAGGAGCTGCAGGCAAGAAGAGAGATGCTGTAATGGATCTGTAACTATTTGGTCCCCAAATTGCAAATGGTGAGGAATAGTCCCAGCTTTTCTCCCTTTGTTCTCTCATCAGGTCCTGCATGCACCATGCATTGCTGGGTTTTGGGGGCATCCGCTTTCAGCTGTCACCAAAATTTAGCGTCACCATTCAGATGTACACATTGCCACGAGCCTGCTGCTCTGAACCTGAGTGCTTCCCCACCTCCTGGAAGGGTGTTAACCACAACACAAATATCATGCGTGATACTTTGGCCACCAATACTGTTGAAAATGCGATGGAAAAGGAATTTCAGTCCTTGGTAGGAAGCTGTAGAGCTAGACGTGGTCTTTCTACCTCTAATCTTCTAGGTAGCTCGAAATGGAACCTTTCATTCCTCTCTGAAATATCTTCACTGGCCCCTTGAGCTCCCTCCCCCACCCACAGACATTGCTTTTTTTGTGTAGAATGTTTTTTTGTACCGAGACATCTCCTGTGCCCGCTTTCCTCAATGGACGCTGATGTGACATGCAGAGCTGAGCTGTCAGAGCTCCGGGGTGTTTTTTTTTTCTCCTCCCTGTGATGAGCTGTGACACTCCAGCATCCCTCCACAGGCCACTTCTCCATGCTTTTGTTCGCATTTCATTGTGAATGCAGCAGGGGTCCGGGAGCAAAACACAGCAGCTAGAGGTGTGCCCACATCAGGGGGGATTTTTGAAATATGGCATTCTTCAGCTTTACTTAAAGAATCCATAAGGTAGAATTGCAGATTATTCCTGCTCCCTTTCTTCACGGTTCTCCTCCTCCTGGATTTTTTCCCTGTTATTCTAGATTGTCCCAGCTGTTATCTTCTTCCGTCTGCTCCTCTTCTTTCTGGCTCAGGGGACAGTTTTGTGGGTGGATCATGGGCTCTTTGGGGCAAATTTACATCCCTTGGTGATGCAAATGAGGAATCACATTATTGGAGTTGGTGGTGCTGAGCAGCATAAATGAAATGATCCCTGCAGGCTTATTTCCACGGAATAAAATAAGGCTGGATATGAGGAGGGAGCCACAGAAGCGTGAGTGGAGCTTCTTTGTTGAATCTTGTTCAACAGCCATTGCAATGAAGGAAACTTCACCTGTGCCCCATACAAGGGGCAGCTCTTATGCTGGGCAGTGTGAGGATGAGCTGTGGGCCTCCAGCCAGCCTGCTGAGCAGAAAAGGACAGGAGCCTGGGAGCAACTGCTTGGGTCCTGGTGAGAAAGAGCAGGTCAAGGAGAGGCGAAGCTATGGGCTCCCCAGGGCTGTAGGGGATGTCAGCCAGCTTGGTACAGGGAGGGCACCTGGCCCCTTTGCTGGCTGATATGTGGGCACTGACTTATGGATGAAAGTGGATCCCGTAGGCTGATCCTATTAGGATTTTCAGCAAAAGCCTCCCTGAGGTTTTACCCTCCAGTGTATTAAGGCTGAGCTCTGTCTCATCTCATATCTCCTTTGCGAAAGTCTCTCTGGCTTTAACCCTTTGGTGGCCTGGTGCTGTTTAACCCTGATGACTTGATGTGGTGGGGTTTTTCGTGGGGGGGGACACCTGGGATGTGAAGGCAGCAGGCATCTTGCTGGCAGTGGTGCGTGCCAGGGGAGGAGGCTTTGCATTTCCAGTACAATGTGATAAGGGTTTGATTAATACCACTGCAACATGTGGTGACCTTGCACCTTCCTCTCTGGATACCTGAGCTCACACACTGGCTTGGGAGAAAGGGTGTGAGCGAGCTGCTTCTCGCCGGCACGCCAGGCGCTGCAGGGGGCTTGTGTGCTGCTCCCACTGACATTCAGGATGGTGGTTGTTGCAGCTTGGCATGGTGTCTGTTGGCATCCGCACATCTCTTCCACATGTACCCCCTGTGCAGTGGCAGTGGCCACCAGATGCTGGTGCATGGACCAGTGGGGGGAGGATATTCTGCCACCGCTTGTGGCTGTGCAGGTCTCCGTGTCCCTCTGCTGCATCCCCCATGGAAGCCTATCTCCTTCCCCTCCCAGGCCGGTGTCCCTGCAAGTCTGACCTACGTAGAGCTGGGGTGCTCGGACCACACAGCTGCCGAGCTAGGGAAGAGGGTCAGTGTGCAGCAGTATGCTGGCGTAGCTCGACCAGCTGGCCCCCGACACCCCCAGCCAAAGGCCGTCACTTTGTTTCTGACTGCAGCCTAATCACTGCAGAGCACTCACTGCGTGCCAGATGCCTGAGCGGGCTCTGGGGCTGGGGCTGTCTCTGTGCTGTGGTGCCTGGGGATGTGGGGGTCCAGCCGTCCTGGGCAGGGGCTCTTCAGTCGACACTCTCTGGGTGTCCGTCCTGGGAAGAGGCTGAGCATCCTGTGCCTCTGTAGAGTGCTAATGGGATCGGGGCAGGGGAGATGTGAGGTTGTCTTTGGGAGGCACCCTGTGAGGGGACCCAGCATGTAGGGGAAGTTAGCTTTTAGGGATGCTGCTGAGCAGTTATACTAAAGGGGTGTTTGCGTGGCTTCAAGCAAGCATCGATTTTTGCCTTGGACTGCTTGTCCCTTTGCCAGACCATCCCCAGAGTCTTTTCTAGAGTGGCTGGTATGCACCAGCACTATTCCCCCTCGCTGTTGGGGAGAATGTTTCCAGTGGGGAAAAATTGCAGTCTCACGAGGGAGACACCTGGTTATAAAAGAGGCAAGGTCTGGCAGGGAAACATCTAGCTCGTTGGTCCCCAGTGATCTCAGCTATGCATCAAGGCTGGAGAAGCAATGAGCTGCAGGCAGCGTAGCATTTTGCTCTCGCCATGAGTCACAGCTTCTACATTTCTATTTCGTTTGGCTGTGAGCAAGGTCAGAAGGTATCAGCGGTGCCCTGGTGGGTGGGAGGCATGAGAAGAAGCTCAGGCTCCCGTCCAGCAGGGCGGTGGGGAGGACACATTGCATTTGTCATGTCAGCTTGGTCAGAGCAGGAGGGAGAGGAGTGGGAAGCCAGGGTGTACAGCCAGACTGGGGAGCAAGACTCATATCAGGACACCACCAGACAGGGCAGGCTGCTGGAAAGGGCAAGCAGGTAAAAGGACCTTTCCTTGCTCCAAAATCTGTGATTTTTAACTATAATCCAACTACTTTCCCCACTCAGCAGACTCAGGCAGGGACTACTTTGAAGAAACCATGCATCTCAACCATATTCCAGATGCTGTAGTGTTGAACAAGATCAAATGCTGGAAAGTATCAGTTCTCATCTAGCAGATGCCCTGGCAGGGAAGCTGACTGGAAATCCTCAGAGAGATTACCCTCATCTCCTCACAAACAGAGAAGCATGGAGTACAATAACTTATTTAAGCTATTAATGCTAATTTAACAATAATTTTGACTTTGTTGCTGGTGGGAGGTACTACTGTGACACTCCTAACGAGCGGAAATCTTCTTATACACCTTAGTTTTACAAAACTGAGATGGGAAGGACAGAGCAGGTGCTTTGCTGTGCTTTCCTGCAAAGTGGTGGAAAATCTGCAGTTCATTTGACTGCCCATTTCAGCGATTCTTTGAATAGTATGGAAAAGCTTTTGAAAAAAAACAAAACCAAACCCACCACTGTCTTGTAGTGGTGGCTTTTTTTTTGGGGGGGGGGGGGGGTTGAGTAGGGAAAAAAGCTGTAGTCGTTCCAGAGGGAACAGTTTAATTTGTTGGTACAGCATCTCAGGGGGTTTTCTTCAGGTCCAGATTTCCAGAGTAGGTAAAACTGCTTCTTGGCAAACAGGCTCTCCATCAAGAACACTTTCCACGGCAGCGGGGGTAACGGTAGACATACACAGATGCTAGGATGCCTAAAGATCTTCCAAGACCTGAATGCTAAGCCTCATACTGCTATAATTATATTGAAAATATTGCTGAATTTGGAAAAGTAATCTATAAATTAGATTTGTTGTTGCAGACCCACTGCCAACTATGGGGCTTGTGCTGTCTCTGCAGAAGTCAGGGCTAACTTTGGCATTCGCTTCAGTGCAGCTTGGCCTGAGCTTGGACTCGGATAACTTTGAGACTTTTTGGTGGACGTTTGCTGATACAGCAGGATTGCGGTGCTGTGGCCAGATGTTGGGAAGGGCCAGGCCTTCTCCTTGTGTGCACTGGTGTGCACTGGCAGGGCTCATTACTGGTTTTGCTGGGCCACTGCAGGGCTGGGTTGGTCGAACTCGGCACAGGTTCTCCCAGCAGCAGAGCAGGGATGTGCTCAGGTTGGGACATACTGTTAAAATAAATCATAGCCCTTTGTAGATCCATTATGCAAATTTAATAAGACACAGAAATATTCCCACCACCACCTCTACACCCTAACTGTGCTAGAAATTCACCCAGGTATGTGATTATGTGGAAGTATTATGCAATGAGTGCTTTAGAAAAGCACAACTCGGTTTTGCAGCAGTTGAGAGGTTTTTCCAAAGCATTTAGCAGCAGAAGTGATACAACCATACCGGCAACCGTGGCTGGGCAATTCCTGCATCTCTTCTGGATGCAGCAACATATGTTTGCCAATGTGAATACGTTGTGTGATCCTTTTTGTCCCAATTCTAGGAATTTTGCAGATTTGCTGATAGAGCTGGTTGAAATACAACCAAACTCATATTTGTTGGGATACTTCCTCAACAGCACTGAAGTATCAGGATATTATCTTTGTGTTCTGGCTATGTGGAGAAAAGAAAGCCCAGGATACAGTCTCTGTCTCCCCTGAGCTTTGTGTAAGCGTGTATATGCATGTATTTAGGGATCTTTTTTCCATATGCCGTTTATCTCACAAGTTTACTTCAACTGATAAGATTTTACAGACCTGCCGCTTAAAGCATGCGATGCGGATGAAAAGGTGGCGACACAGCCTTTGGGAATCAGACCCTACCCTTGCTCTTCTGAAGGATCCTACCCTCGATCTTATGAGGGGTGAGGGCAGAACTGAGCATAAACGGTATACGCAGAGCACCGAGACAGAGCTGTCTTTCAAAACAAGATGCTTCAGACTGTTCTAGCGAAAGTAATGAAAAGTCAAAGAAAAACAGAAGGTGACTGCAGGGGTTTCTTTTCCATGCTCAGCGAAACCAAGCCTTTGGCTTTTAAGCTTGGGGCTCTTAGAGATGCTTGGACAATAACCTCTCCTGCCTCAACCCTGCTATCATGCTTTTGGGATGGCTGCTGATGACCCTGTTTCGCTTTGGCAGGGATGAATCGCGCCTGTGCATATGTCAAGCTGCAAGAAACAGCAAAGGAGGGAAGGAAGGAAAGATCTCTCTGCTGTAGGGGCACTTCCCCACATGGTTGGTCCTGGTCCCTCTCTGCTGGCATCCTATCTGCACCTGCCTTTCCCTTTAATAAAATAAAAACAGACCGAAAAAAAAGGGCCCTGTTGGAGGTCTTCCTTTGGGCACGGTGTCTGGGGTAGAAGTAACAAGGTGTAATGCCTTTGCGAAGGAAATCGTGTGTCTCCCATTATTCACGAGCTGCAAGGGTTAAGGAGATTAGCTGTTTCAGTGGATTAGTGAGGGGCTGTGAGATCTGTTCGTCTCTTCGTGGCTAGCTGTCTTGTGAGTGGGTGTGTTGAGCATCTAAAAATAATTCAATTATTTGTGCAAAATATCTGTCAGGCTTGTTTCCCTCAGGCAGGCGTTTGCTTCCAGAGCGCCGCTCTCGCAGCACAAGGTCCCACCCGAAGAGAGATGGGAACAGATCCCTGATCCCTGCCAGTTCCCCACTCCTCTTCCACCCCCCAAACCAAGGAGACTCTTTGCCCCGATGCTGTTTCAAGTGATGGGCTTCCCCCTTTCCCCTCTAGCCCTCCGCACCTTGGCCACCCCCTTGCCATCTGTCCTGCGTTGCCGGTGGCTGGAGGTGGCTGTGGCACCTGGGCAGGGCCACTGCAGGCAGCCCCCAGGTCTGGTGCTGCCCCGGCACTGGTGCGACGGTGGGGAGCATGCGTGGGGGCTCCCCCCAGGGACAGGGCAGGCAAGCTGGGAAGGACAGGGTCTCCCTGCTTCTGCCCTGGCTGCTGGGGATGTTTCTCAGCAGGAATAACTCTCTGCCCAGACACCCAGTATTAGTCTTCACCAGCGTGAGCGCAATAAAAATCAGTGGCCCTGGGCGGTGTGAAATGAACTTTGGAGGCGTATTGAAGCCTTGGCTGTAGATTCTCCACCTGTTTCAATATATGAAAAATAATAAAATTTTTATAGGTCCCTGCGGCATCTCTTAGGCATGGGAGAACATTTCAGCTTTTTGTGATGGTGTTACTCCCACCTGCGTGTGGCTGCTTGGCCTAAAGGTCCCTGTGGTGTCTGGTCAGGGTTAATAAAACCATGGGGCATGCATGGGGTGGTGAGCAGCGGCTAGGGAAAGGGGTGGGAAGGCAGCAGGATCTTGGATTCTTTCCCATATTTTTTTTTTTTTTTTCCAATGAGCACACTGGCAGGTTGCTTACTTCACTGTGTCTCATTTTTTTGCTGTTTGTAAATGGGAACACGTTTCACCTCGCAGGGCTGCTGCGAAGCTTAATTAAGATTTGCAAAGTGCTTTGGTGCTGTATAAATGCCAGTCACTTTAATTAATAAAATGAAATGGCTGCACACTCTTGGCTTCTTTGTTTACCTGGGTGTGAGGAAGCGGCAGCTAGCACGCTGATGTGCAACACAGCTGATATTCCACACAGTTATGTTTTATAAATGTCCTGTTTTCCTGAAGGTGCCTTGGGATCCCTTGCTGACCTCTTAAGACTTGCCTGCTCCAAGGCTGGACATCACCCTTGGAAACCAGGGATGAGTAATATCAAGCCGAAGTCACGAGGACTACCTTACCGCTGCGGGTGGTCATCTGGCAGGGCATGTGGGAGGATGCAGCAGAAAGCACGTGTGTCCATACGTGCTTCGCGTCCTGCTTTCTGATGCCCAGAAGGCAGAACAAGCTGCCTGCTGGTGCCCAGACCTGGGGGGCTCGGTGGTGTGTAATGTCAGTGGTGAACATCAGCTCAGGTTGAGCACTGCTCAGTGGTGGGAAAGCTGTGATGTGCAGGAGGAGAGGTCTGTGGTGATAACACAGGGATGGGGACCGTGTCAGGGTCCGGGCTGTGTCAGTGGGGTGCATGCAGCCATGTGCAGCTGTGATACACGTGTGCCTGCAGTGTAGCTCAGGCGGGGACCGGGGGCAAGACCCTCAGCTGAAAAGCAGCTCCTTGATGGAGGAGGGGGTCCCTGCTGAGGCTCTCGAGGAGGCCTGTTTAGGGAGAGCTCTGCTGAGGCTGCTTCTGGCTTGCTCCTTCACGGCTGGTCTCATCGGCCAGCTGGCCTGGACCGTGGAGAGTTGGGGCAGCTCACTCTGTGCCCTTAGTGGTGGGCAATGTGAAGAGGACCAAAGTAGCCCATGGAATTGGCTTTTCTTCCCCTTTCCTTAGTTTTCCCTGACTACGTTCAAGAATGGATTTTGCCAGCTGCATCATCTGCATCTTTATAGAAAAGGCTTATTTCACATTCATGAGAGCCAAAAATGTCCAGGAGGGAGAAGCCAGCAAGAAGCTTGTTAAGAGTTGTTTTTTTCCCCCCCAGTCTTCCAGGTGCCAAATACTCCAGAGAGTGCTCTCAGGTTTGTCCCTCAGTGCCTGGCCCAGATCTTCAGCAGTTGCTGTGTCCAGTGCCATGCAAGCCAGGGTTGCTTCTCTCTGCAGTGACGCAATATGGTCACATGCTGGTTCAACAAGAGCAACCCTGAGATCAACAGCTCTACATTTCTGGCTGCTCTAGATCCAGATCTGACCATCCTTTCTCTGAAATAGGGAATCAAAACATGAGATCTGCAGTCTCTTTGAGTTTTCAGTAGATTTGGCTCCGCATCTGGAAAATGCCCCATGGTTATCTCTGTGAGCGCTCTGCTTTCTGGGTGACTAAGGATAAGTTGTTCAAAGAGGAGTCCTAAATAAATGCCAATGGGAGGGAGGAAGAATCTGCGTGAGTGCTGTCTGTTCCTGGGCAGGTATCCCAGATGAAAGTTGGTGGAAAGAGCCCTCTGAGAGCCCTTTCTTGGAGTTACTAATAACCCAGCTTTGCCCAAATGCTTGTCTGGTGTAGACACTGGGGACAAGACTTCCTCTTCTCTTTCTTTCTTTTTTTTTGTTTGTGGGAATTGAATGCTGTTTACCTTGTGAGGTATAGTTCCTTTTCTGTGGCTCAGACCTGTCCCTCTACTTTGCACCGGGAAGGGTGGAGCAGCAGTGGAACCCCATCTGTACAGTGGTACCAAGATGTTGTCTTTCAGTCCTTCCATCTGAGTGTAACTGCAGCATGGATGGGTCTATACCATAAAGACCCCGCAGACGGCTTTGTTTTTCTTTCCTGTTGTTGGTTTCAGTCCTCAGACCTTAGGCCAAATAGATAGTTTTCTGAGTATGCAAGTTTCCCACCACCTTGTCCAAGGTCAAACCTGTGGAGACCACCTGGTTTGATGGATCCAAGGTCCTTCTTCCTTCTCCTCCCTTCCTTTCCTCTTCACCGTGGCCTTCTGGGCAGGAACAAGGAGGAAAGAAGATATTCTGCCTAATGTTCACCCCCCCCACCTCAGACTGGCCCCCATCCATGGGTGATGGGTGCTGCCGAAGGCACTGCAGGCTGGCACACTAGCACATCCTCTCCTGGAGGAACCCGTGTGGGCAGGCAGGAGATCCCGTGCCTCCCGGTGAGGATGATGTTTAAGCATGTAGGTATCAGTGTTGGTACACTTTGTTAGCATGCATTGCTGTGTGTATCTCCACACCTATCATTTGTACTACAGAAAAGCATTACCTGTTATCTGGAAGTCTGTACCACGGGGATGAGTAGGCGTATGTGTAGATGACTGCCTTTTATGAGCTGCCAAAGGTTCGTACGTGCAGCCCGCTGGGGCGCTTGTACTTGAACACTAGGTGCATCTCTCTTTCTTTTCCACCCCAGCCCTCTGGGTCAGAGTTTTCTGGGTGATTTCTCAGCAGTCATCCCTGTGCTGGACTAAAACCGACCTTTGGCATCTGATTATTGAACCACGGTTCAGGCTTCTAAGCAGAAATCCGTATCATCTTTCTGCCCTTGCAGAATATGGATAACTCAAAGCACGGGCAGCAGCGAAGGATCAGGGCACTCACAGACTCTCATATTGCTTCTTACTCATCTCTGTGTGACCCTGATGTTATATCACAGCTTAATATGTTGTCCAGAATGTAATGTGTTAGCATAGTAGCAAATACCGGAGAGAGTCACAAGATCAAATTAAACTCCATGCCACTGACAGATTTGATTTCAGGAGTGAATTTATGGCAGAGGATGGATATATAGAGTTGAATTCTGAGGCCAGTATGAATTTCAAAAGTATAAGCTGGCTCTTTTAAGACTGATGGGAATATATTAATATTCTTACATTTTATATAGCCATTTCTGCTACTAGTGATCATAATACGCTGTTGTTTAAAAGGGCGATCAACAGGCAGATCCAGCACAGATAACCCTTAAACAGGTTATTGCGTTTTGCAAACCTGGATGCCAATACTAGGTTAGCCTTGTAGCTTGTTTGTACACTAAGGAATAAAATTTTAACTAATTATGTTTCTTCTTTAAACATGTATGTAAGTCAAGTATCTACTTAGTGTCCCTACAGTGGCTGTCAGATTTGAACCCCATTTGAGTTAAAGCACTGTGGTTTCTTGTGTGGACAAAGTCAGTAAGAACAAGTACAAACTACTTGGAAGTAGTACGTGTAATTCCGTGGTGAACAGTTCTTTGAGTCAATGTTATGAGACTCTCAATACCTCCTACAGAAAGTACAAAGGAATGTGCTTTCCTGGTGACATCTCTGTTGGTGAGAAGGTGAGCAGCCAGTATAGGACACCTGCCAGCCTAGAGAGGAGGTGAAACCACAGAAGTCCATCAGGGGATTTAGCTCCTTTTAGAGGCATCCAGACCTCATAGGGGACATCGAGAGAGGTAGGCAAAAAGCCACACCTCCACCGTCAGTGATGGGGCATAGTTCAGCCCACCTTTTCTCAAAAATATCCTCATTAGAGGACCAGTGATGCACAGTGGCTTAGCTGTGGTGGAAATGCAGTGGAGGCCTCATTATTGCGGGACTAGCTGGTACCATACAAAGCAAGTACAGAAGCCTTGGTTTTGGTCCTTACTGGGTAGCGCTGCTCCATCTGAAAAAGTCACTGGCTATGGCTGAAGTCAGAGCAGCATAAAGGCGTGGGACATACTCCTGGCTGCAGAACAAAGGCAGCAAGCCCTAAAGGTGATCTCAAAGGATTTGATTAAAAGCGTAGCCAGAATTGGAGTGTTTAAATGAGTTCAGACCTCTTCAGAGAGGCTGAGGCTGGAACTTCACTTCAAGAGGCCTGGCATTGCCAGTATGATGCTGAACGCGATACGCACACTGTGAAAACAGCATTAGTCTACTTAGCCTTTTCGCTGTCCAGGAGTGGAAATGCAAAGAGCAGTGAAAAGTTAAAAAGCTAAAGAAACTCCTTTGAAATCTCAGAAGTGGGCTTCAGTTCAGATGCTAGCAACAGAAGTTCAGACAGCAATTTTTTTCTTGCTATAATAACACTTTACTCCCAGGAGCATTGGCTGAGAAACTCAAAAAACACCATTCATTCACTGACGGATTTCAACTTCTCAGGAATATTGCGTGACCATCTCAGCATCGCCTGCAGAGCCCTGCAGGCCCTGCAAGCAGGAGGAAAGGTGGCTCATCTCTCTGGCAACTGGAGAAGGGAGCCTGCAGAGAGCGTGCCGGTTGTCCAGAGGCTCCTGCGATGTGCCTGCGGTCAGGACCAGCTCCCTGCACATCCCCTGGCCCAGGCTGAGCAATTCTGATGGGTGTTGTGGCTGCACTAGAGGACCTGCCTCCTCGTAAGGCACTTCTTTGTCAAAGCTGGGGTGCCCAGTCTTAGTCGCAAAGCTGCGAGCAGCGAGGCCATGGGAGCGGGAGCATTTCCATGATCGGGGAGTTGCAGGGCTGCTGACTCACTCTGCATGCCAGCGGCGCTGCTCTGCCATCCCTAGCACGGAGGGGGAGGGAGACGAAGCCACTGCAAAGATTGGTTAAGAGATAAGGTCACCTAGTGCCTCCGGTCACCAAATCGAAGTAGCTGGGATTTTCACCATGTCGTTTGCCCACGCAGAGAAGAGAGAAACAAAACCCGTTACGTGCTACCCACAGATAGGTTCCCCTCTTACCAGCCCTGACTTCATTCAGATACCCGATTTAAAACTACATGTATCAGGCAGGAGATTCAACATTTAATTAGTGTTGAGCTGGCCTGTTTTGATGCGCCAGGTGAGATTAGCCCACTGCCAGTTGTGCTGAGGCACGCGAGGTGTTTGACACAGCGTCCTGGAATGTCCTCTGGTTTGTGAGGCATAGGTGTCCTCTCCTCCAGCAAGAGGCATCTCCCACTCTAATCCCGTGCTCAGGATCAATAATGCGTTACTGCGATGCTTTGTGGTTAATTGTCCGCAGGCTTGAACTGTAAATGTGATGTGCTGTGATGTTTGGTCTGCTAGGCGCAGCAGAGTGACCTCTCGCAGGAGCAAGGGACCTCCCCAGACATTGCCCCCTCCCTCTCTAAATGCAGGGTACCTTCCAGCAGCTCGCTGTGGCCGACAGGACCACACAGCAGCGAGTACCTTGGAAAAAGCAAACCACTAAACCCTACCAAGACAAAACTCCGTGCTGCATCCAGAGCCCTCTGCATCCAGAGCCCGCGGGAAGGATGGGAGTGATAACAAAGCACACGTGACAAGCGTTAGTCACGTTGCTAATGAAGGGCTGGAAGGCACTCGCGGACCGCAGACCCTGAATAGATGAAGGCTGCTCATGTGGATTTTTCTGGCCCTGAAGTTAAAGAAATGTAAGAGATCTTGTTCTTACAAGATTTCAGGTCAGGTTTTTCTATCAGAGATGCATCTATTCAGAATAACCATGTAAGGAAGCTCTTCAAAGTGAGCTGAAAATGAAGGAGGTTTGGGAATTCCTCTTCTTTTGCTTTTGAAAATCACCCACCAGGATGGCAACTGGGGATTTTCTTGAGCTGATCCTCTTGACATTCTTAACTTGCCCATCATCTTCCTCTTCCAGCCTCTCAGTTCTTGACTCCATTCCTTCCCTGAGGTAAATACAGTGCCAGGGCTAATTATTTAAAAAGGAAATATTTAGTGAACACCATAGGAAGAGTATGAGGTGAAAGTGCAGTGGGCACAGCTGCCTGATTAGAGCACCCTGCCCAACACGACGCTTGTTCTGTTCACTTACTTTCTTTACAGACCCTGTGATAGATGAGTTGCAGTGGTCCTTGCATGGTTTGGATTCCTCTGCCTGGCATTTTTTGTGGCTCCCTTTACACATTTCAAATCAGCCATCAAAAGGAGCCACACGAGAGCCTGGTGCAGACAGCCAGGCTCAGGCTTTCTTTTAGCCCAGCTGGTCAAAAATAGTCTCAGGAAACTCTGTGAATCTTGGACGGGAGTAGAAAGAGCAGGGCAGGTCACTGTTTAAAAAGTGACAGATGCTTTGCCATTGTGACAGCAGCCTGTCTGGCGACCATGTAGGGACGCTCTGCAGGCCACCGGTGCCCCACAGACCATGGTCTAAGAGCCACTGTCTGCCATATGGATTTTTAATAACTCAGCTTTCGTGTTCTTTCAATCACTGAAATATTTAGCATCCTTTTACCATTCTGCATTGGCTGTTCTAGTTCAAAATCCCAGGAGTGCAAGGTTTGACTTTTCTCTCAACAATTTCCAGCCTTCATAACGAGCAGGTTGTATTTTCCTTTCAGAACAGAGGGACAGGCAGTCATTTCCCTTAATCTGCTTGTGGAAGTCCAGCCAGTGGTTTAATCTGTGTCAGAACAGGGGTCACCAATCCTCTTTCACCTGTGGACATGTCATTGAATCAGGGGAGCTGGGGGGGGACGCCGTTCTCTGTGTTTATCCGGTGGGATAGCAAGCATTTTCAGGACCGAAGGAGGTAGGTACCCATGTGTTAATTAAATACATGCAGGCCAGTGCAACCAAGCTCGCAGCCAGAGACATTATTGCTACCATCAGCTCGAGTCTTATAGGCCATTGCATGAGTCCCAGGCACAGCGTCAGCTTGCACACACTCTGCTTGTAATAGTTTTCTCACAGTATTCCCAGCATATGCCACCATTGCTGGGCCATTTCTGGTTTGTTGTGGTCTTTGGGGAATGGTTATGCCTTTGGAGGGAAGAAACTCACACTGCTCATTTCTAGAGCACTTGACATCTTAATGTCTTGCTTATTCACAGGTTTCACAGAATCACAGAGTACCTGAGGCTGGAAGGGTTCTCTGGACATCATCTGGTCCAATCCTCCTGCTCAAGTAGAGCCACCTAGAGCCAGTTGCCCAGGAACTTGTCCAGACGGCTTTTGACTGTCTCCAAGGATGGAGACACCACAGCCTCTTTGGGCAACCTGTGCCAGTGCTCAGTAACACAGTAAAAAAAGTGTTCAGAGGGAACCTCATGTGTTTCAGTGTGTGCCCATTGCCTCTTGTCCTGTCACTGAGCACTACTGGAAAGACCCTGGCTCCATCCCCTTTGCATCCTCCCTTCAGGTATTTATATACATTGATGAGATCCCCCTGAGCCTTCTCTTCTCCGGGCTGAACAGTCCCGGCTCTCTCAGCCTTTCCTCATGGGCGAGATGCTCCAGTCCCATAATCATCTTCGTGGTCCTTTGTTGGATTCCCTTCAGTATGTCCATGTCTCGTACTGGGGAGCCCAGAACTGGACACAGGACTCCAGGTGTGACCTTGGCAGCACAGAATAAAGCAGAAGTATCATCTCTCTTGAGCTGCTGGCAATACTCTTGCTTACTCAGCTCAGAACATAATTAGCCTTCTTAGCCACAGGGGCACATTTGTGGCTCGTGGTCAACTTCATGATCACCAGGACCCCCAGGTCCTTTTCTGCCAAGCTGCTTTCCAGCCAGGCAGCCCCCAGCATGTACTGCTGGGTGGGGTTGTTTCTCCCCAAGTGCAGTTTCAGTCTCATTCAGTACGTTCACCCACACCAGGGTAAAAACATTCAGCGTGCGAGTAAGAAATAAGTATTCATCAGTTGGTCACCCTCCACTATGCTGTGGTCCCCAGTAAAGGTCACAAAGCAAAGAGAAATGGTTACCAGTACCCAGACACACCAGCATCCCACGCAAGGCTGCTCCCCAGGAGCGGTAGGGGAAGATCAGCTCTGAATTGCACTGGCAGAGTTTCGGGGTTACATCTGGAGTCCTGGGCTTGGCTGATGGGGCACAGGACAGGTGAAGAAGGCAGTATGCTGATCAGGCCTCTGCTTTCACAGCTTTGAGCTCTATTTCCTTGTTTTTCTCAAAGCCAGTTTAGCACTTTTCCTAGGAAATCAATTATGTACCCATCTTCCACATAGCTATGAACCTCCTGAACCTGCTCTCTTCCTTTTCTCTTGTCCCTTTCCATTGCAGTGCTGCTAGCAAGGGAAGTCAACTCCCACCCATAGCCATGGAGCTCTGCACTTGGGACCATGACAGAGCTCTGTGAAGAAAGAATTTTATATTCAGCTTGGAAATGAAAATACCAACTGAGAGAGCAGCCCCATAGGGTGAGAAGAGGTTGAGTAGACCCTCCTACCACTTCTCTGAAGGCTGATTTTCACCCGTTAGCCAAGGTGGGAGCAGGCAGGGGCTGCCCTAACTGGTGCCAGCTGGGGAGAGAGCAAGCACTGCCTGGTCCAGCCCTCCCTTCCCCTGCTGCAGCAATAACAGAGACAGCCACGGTGGTGTAGGCACCAGCTAAGCCCTGACACCAAGATGACTCTCCGTCTAGGGGTGGCAGAGGTTGTGTATACTCTGGTGAGCAGTCTGGAGTAACTACAGCCAAAGCTCTCAAGCAGAGGTAATGAGACTATAAAGTGAAGAGGTAAGCGGGAGCTGTGTCTATGCAGCATCTTGTGGGATGGTTGGGGTGCAGAAAGGGTAAAACCTCTATTTTAAGCCTTTAATTCTGAACATGTCTGTGCTGTGACTGCAGCTTGCAGAAGGAGACCTGAGAGATTGAAAACAGTTGCAGTAGCTTGGAGAGCAATACAGTCAATTAATTTTTACTCACGTTTGCAGGCAGGTTTTAGCCTGTGAGGTGCTCTGCACTGCTGTGGCTATGTTGGTAGCAGCTTCCGATCTAGCTGGTGGTAGCCAACATAAGTAGCTTGACACCAGCTATAGTTACAGCATCAATTGCAGTATAGATGCAGCCCTCAGCACGCAAGCCTGAAAATATTGGCTGGTCTACTCATATGTAAATCTCAGTGCATATATTTATTTGTGTCAGGAACTAAATTAAATAGAAATGGATGGCTTGCCAGGACTATAAAAATGTCAGGTATTCAGAAGAGCCCCATCTCTGCAAGAGCATTTGAAATATTGCATATATATTGGAGGGGATTAGAGCCAAATGAGAAGACACCAGACAGAGCAATAAACTCAGCCTTGCAGCCTGTTGTGTCAGGGCTTAGGAGAAAAGAGACTGCAGATCCACTTTGCGACAAACAGAAGTTACTCTTCGGGAGCATGGTGTGCTCCTTGGGTGTAGGAATGGAAACAACTACACTGCGTTTATGTGAGACGCTTTTTCCCCACATTGAGCTTAACAGACAGGGTCTCTTCCATGAGTTCATGCTGAGCTTCTTCAGAAAATGACATTAAAGCAGGGGTAGGTTTCTAACATGGGGCAGGAAGAGAAAGTGGCACGCTAGCAGCAATGTGGGAGCTGGTATAAGCCCACAGGGCTGTTTTCTTTAGGGCTTTAAGCTAATGATTTTCTTTTTGACAATTTAGAAACACGGTGCCCCTTTTAATCCGAGTGGCTAGATTGAAAAACAAAACCCAAAAGGACAAAAGCATACCTTCCCCTAGCCCCAAGGTTGAGCTGGCTGGGATAAGAGAACACGGGGAGAGCCGGATACTTGCATAGACTGAATCCGTTTCTCATTCAGCCTGTCGGTTTTCTGCTGTTGCTGCTTTAGTTCTTGTCTGATATTTCCTCTTCTTCCATCACAGGTTATTTTTCCTTCCCTTTCACAAAACAATAGCTAACAGGGCTCTTCTGCCTATAAATGTCTTCATTTTGGATAATAAGACGAGGCTCAGTTTAGGCGTCGTCTCTTAGCTACCTTATGTGGAAGATAGGCTTTTATCCAAGACATACACTACAAATCTGTCACCTTTGGTACTTCTGGCAGGCTGTTCTCCAGAGATGATTAGGACTCAAATGAGAGAATCACTTATGTGTGAGATGCAGACCAGAGTCTCTTGTTAAGCATGCTTTAACAGAATCTTCATCTCTAGCTCATTCTCTAAAGTCCAGAGTATTTAAAAAAAAAAAAAAAAAAAGGTGCGATGATTTTATTATTCCTGTTGCCTGACCCAAATGCAACAACAGCCTGCAAGGAGGGTGTCATCTACTACAGACTTCCCTTTGCAGCCAGCACTCCAGATTCTGTGCCTATTCATAAGACAAAGTAACACACAAAAAAATACTTCTCTATCTTTGGGTGTAGTCTTGTCTTACGAGCTCTTGAAAATCAAGCCAAATACAAAGCAAAGCTTGACTCCTCCTTGCCCACACATTACTGGTGTTTGAAGAGCAGTATAGTAGTAGAGATGCATTTGCAAGTGGTTCAAAACCATAGCGTGTTCTCCAAGCCTTGGGCCCAGCTTTGAGTGCTCTCTCTGGGCTCCAGACAAGAAGTAGGCTACCTAGTTCTTAGCTGGTAGATTTAAAGACATACCTTGTTAATAAGTTCAGCTCTAGCTCTGGTGGACCTGGCTACATCGGGTTTCTGTACAGGAGCCAACATGGTCCTGCTCAGAGGGGTTCATTCCTGATGTGCTGGTGCAGCCATGGGGAGCTATGCATGCTTCTGCTTTATGGGTTGGGAGTTTCAGCCACTGAAATCTCTCTGGACGATCTGGTTGGATGCATCAGACCCTAGCAGTGCTCAATGCATCATTTTGCATCCCTAGCTGCCATCTACAGGAACCCTTGTCTAGGGAAGGGTCTTCTGCCTGCGTGGGAACCACAGGAGCTCTGCAGTGGCTGCTGGACACCGTGAGCCACAGATCCCGCCTTAACAGTCTTCCTTTGGTTCCCGTCTCATTAAGCATGCTGCAAGGGTAAATGCATGAAAGTGTGCGAGATGTTAGGATGTTAAGGGTCCTGTAAGAGACCGGATTGCTTGAAATGGCTGTGGCCTTCCTATTCACAGCAAGCCTGTAAGCTCTGCCAGCGAGCCTCATCACTGATAACAAGCAGAGGTCTAAGGGTGTGTGGCTAGGTTTTATCATTCTTGACAGATACGCTGACTTTTTTGTTTGTGGGAGCTGGGGACTCAGCAGGGCTCCTGCATGGAGTAAGGAGCCGAGCCAACGCCAGCCTTGGTTCGGGTTATGTGCCGTGTGTCCCCTGCCTTGGTATCACTCTGTGGGACACCCTCCTGCCAGCAGAGAGACAAGGTCCATGGCAGCTGAGCTTGTCCTCCTCTTCATACCCCTTACAGGCAGCTCCCTGCCTGCCTCTGTGCTGCTGGCTGGTCCCACGTTAGTCTTCCTGGGGATGCAGAGAGCCTTGCATGGAACTGCTGGGAGCGGAGCCGGGAAGGGTGGGAAGAGAAGGAACATAGGACCAGTGCCCAAAAAGACTGCTCTGCTAAGAGCATCCCTAAGAAAAATCCTGGAAAGGGAGAGAACGCAAAAAAGCACGGAGGATGTCTGAGGCCAGGTGGCTGAGCTGCCTGGTGAGGTGGAAACTTGCCAGAGTTCTCTGCCTCACTGTGAGGTGTGAAAACAACCCACGTGCAAAACCTGCGAGCGTTGCTTTCGGGCCAAAAAAGGCGTTATCTTATTTTGTATACGTAGTAAAGCAAGATTTCCAGTCTGTCTGGGAGTGACAGTGCTCAGCAGCGTGGATGGAGGAGGGCAGGCAGGAAAGGTGGTGCTTTGGGATGCCGCCTCTGGGGCATCTTCTCTGCTCCCATGCTCCAGGGTGGGGCCCTGGGCTCTGCAGGGGAGTCTCTCTGACGGCTTACATGATTCTGGTTCCTGCAGCGTGACTGGTCATCTCCAAACATACTGTGCTTTTCTTCTGTCCTTGGTAGACTGGCCTGGGCTCTTGCTCTTTTAAAGAGATGAGGAGTGCCTTTGTAGTTCCTAAAAGCTAACACCTACCCTTGCTGTGAGGCTGAGGTCGGTTTTCAGAGCAGCTTTCTTTAGGCAGGCTCTCCTCAGTCCTGGCGAGGACTGAACAGACATTCAAGAACCTTCTTAAGGGTTTAGCCTATTATTATTAAGTTCCATGTCTTGCCGTTGCCTGTAAGTGAGCGTTTGTTTCACCAGGATGTATGATCTTGTGTAGCGAGGCGGGTGATTATAGGGCAAATTATCTCTCTCTGTGCTGCTTTCCATATGACTTGAGCTACGAATATGGTGCAACAATGGTGGAATATATCATTGCAGCAAATATTTCAGGTTGCATCTTAAGTTGTCTGAAGCCAGAGCTGTGGTGGAGAGCTGAAGTGTTTCCAGAAACTGATGAGGATGCCGGCTTGATTGCTTTCTTACTTTTAAGTAAAAAGTTAATTAGCTATTTATGTTGTTGCAAACTGTGATGGCCTAAGGATATGAGAGTGGCAAAGTCTCTAGGGAGAGGAAGTATGAACCCATCTGATTGATGTGAGGAAAAGGCAATTTGAGGCCACGCAAACCTTTTTACAGGGTTAAACAGAAATCCCAAATTTGAAACTGAATACATTTTGGGCAGAAATCCCTTATGCTCAGAAGCTCACATAGCAATATTAGTCAAGCTAGTAAAGCATATTACCTCTCCTTAGAAACCTTGCTTCTATTTATTTTTGCATTTCAAGCGTTCTGTCTCGCATAATATTGAAGCGTCTTGAAATATTAATGTATTCATGCTTATGACATGCTTCAGAGGCAAAGGAGCGCTTGTTCCCATTTTGCAAGTGGAGAAAAAAGTGACTTTCTTGGAGTCACGAAGGAGGACACCAGCAGAGGCAGAGCAAGGACCGCATGGTGGCATGTCCAGTGCTGCAGTTCCTCTGATTAGGAAATCTAGATAAAGCTAAGCAGCTTGAAATGGAAGAGGCTTGTGCTCTCACTACGTGCCATTCATAACTGAACTCCACGTTATGATGAATGATATTGGATTGTGCTATAATTCTAAACTGAACTTGGCCTTCATCTCAGTGAAGGTGTGGATATGGCTGACTTCCCCATTCCCCACCAGTGCCACACTCCAGCAGCCCAGGCACCTCCTTTGATCAAGGAGATGCTGCACCAGCTCCTCCCTCGCACCGTCATCTGTCATCCTGGAGAAGGACATACAGAACCTTGACGTTCACTCATTTATTTCAGAACTCGGTGGGTTTGGGTTTTGAATTGCACCGCTGTACAGTGCAAAATGCCTGCCCAGGCCTATTTCACATCAAAAGTTATTTTTAATAGAGCTCACAAAGGGAAAGGAGAAAAATCTTGAGGAAATGCGACCACTGTGGTTCAGACTACAGTTTCCTGAGAAAGGCAGGTCTGTATGAGCTAACCTGTCCGTCCATCACCTTTCCAAAGAGGAGACCAGAGTGAGCTCCAGAGACCAGCTTTACTGACACAGTGGGAGCCTGGTGCCACGCAGGCTGGGAGGTCCCGTCAACCCCTCTGTGCGCAGGCTGGGGGAGATCGGTGGTGAGGCTGCAGCCATGCAGCCTTGTGACACAAGAAGAAAGGAAGGGGGGGATTCCTGAACAGACAGCATTTTCCTTCCAGCTTGATAACCGCAGGTGGACAGGACCAAGGCTGCTGCAGTGCCGGAGACGTCTCCGCATTAGTAAATGGCAGTGGCCAGTTTTCTGCATGGGTAGTGGCATTTTATGTCCCTAAATTTCCCCGGTGGTTTCAGCATCTTAGTTTGTGGTATGGGTTTTCGTGGTGTGGGTAGTTTAACACACGCCACGTTTCATCCTAGCAGCAGGCACTTTCCGTGGGGCAGAGAGAGGATTTTCTGTTACGATTGGTGAAATGCTTCATGTTGTGTTTCAGTGGGCTTATAACAGGGTAGGAACCTGGTTTAGGAGGAGATGCGTAACTGATGGGAGCTAATGTGTACAAAATCAGCTCATATAAGGGTTAGGTGCTTCTAAGTGATGACTTTTCACATCAACAGGAATGGCTCGTTCTGGAGAAGGGTACTGGGTAGATTGCTCTGAATTGAAGGATGCTTGAATACGAGGAGCTGAACCAAAAGAATTAGGAAGCAGTGACTTTGTTTTTAACATTCAGATATATGGGTTTCAAACCAGGTTAGGGTATCTAGCTGGGGCACTTGATTTTAGCGGTGCTTTATTTTAGAGGCACTTGATTTTTGTCTGGAATTTTCAGTAACAAGCTGCAATTCTGAAGGGCTTGATTTTTATGTTCCCAGTGCCACATACTTGGATTTGGGGGAAGGCTGCGTATTCCCTTTTCCCATGAAATTTTTCCATGCCTCAGTGAAATGAAAATGTTAATATTTACCTTTATTTTTTGAGTTGCTTCTATTCTTTTTGGTCCTTTGATAGGAAGTAGTGCTCCAGTACAAGGTGGTGTGTTATTCCATAAATGACATAAGAAGAAATTCCTGAAAAAAAAAAATCTGTATTTTGGAAAAATACTGTACACTTATAATGGAAACAGAAGCTTTGATCTGTGACCCTGTAAGCATTTTCCAGCATAGCTGTCACCCTCTGAATAGCAAATTTAACCAACTAGTAAGGGGCTAGCTTTTCTGAGGTACTTTCCACATTTCACAGAAATAATCCATGGATCCCTAAACACCCATCAGCCACAGGACAGCCCCAACTGATCTAATGCTTAGAGCTATGTGCACCAAAGTGGGATTTTGGCCGGCATGTATCCTTACTCTTACACACAGTGTAGGAGGATCAGTATGGAGGACAGGCGGCAATAGCCTCAGTTTTATTCTTCTTTGAAAGTCAGGCTTACAACATCTTTTTATCAACTGGGTGGTTTTTTTTTTCTGTTTGGGTTTTTTCTTT
Organism: Pluvialis apricaria; assembly: GCA_017639485.1. Lineage (NCBI taxonomy): Eukaryota > Metazoa > Chordata > Aves > Charadriiformes > Charadriidae > Pluvialis > Pluvialis apricaria. The sequence goes on along the minus strand of CM030012.1, from coordinate 40,110,174 downwards.
CCCCCCCCTGCACTGGCACGGAGGATATAATCCATGAAACATCAACCAAGGCATCTTCTTCCATGCCCTTAGCTGTCCTCGAGTCTCCTGGCTCCGTGTGGACCAGTTCTGCCACAGTATTTTGTGAGCTCTGGCAGGAGCCTGTTTTTACTGAAAAGGCTGTTTATAGTATTGGTAGACTGAAAAAGGCTCCTTGATTTATCCCTATTTTAACATTTCTGCCTGTGGGTGATTGAGTTTAATTAAGGCTGACTAGTAAATATTTATCCTCATGACAGAAATAGGTCCAGGTTTGTCTGTTAAAAATACTACACAGCTTGCCTCTTTGGCTGCAGCTAACTGAACTGAACACTTGGCAATTTTATTAATACCAGCGAGGAAAAAATTCAGATCCCACAGCTGCAAGCTTTTAACCATGCAGCTCTCCCCTGGCCGAGGAGCACCTCTCCACCCCAAGCATCCCTGTCCCTTGCATCCTGGTCCCTGCCGAAGTGAAGCCCGTTGCCATGGAAGCCTCATTAAATCTGCATCTCTCCTGGCCGGGCTGTGGCTGTATTTTTAGCCAGTGATGGTTGCATAAGGGGGGGTGGGATGGGATGGGGATGTGCCTTACATCTTGCTTTGATGGAGGCCTGCCAGGAACCACCACCAGCCAACAGACGTGTCCTGCTCAGGGAAGCTCTCTTGGGCCAGGCAGCTCTTGGCAGCCCCCGGTGTTGCTAGAGCTGAGCACGGCAGACATGCAGCTAACAGAGTTGGTCTTAATGGCCAAGCAAGCTTTTGGGTGGTGGCATAGTTCTGCGGAGTGCCAGGGGCTCCAAAGAACGGGGGTCTCTTTAACTAAAGATAACAAATCTCTCTTGACTTGAGCAAAACCTTAACATCTGGAGGGGTAGGAAGAAACTCATCTGAGCTCAGCCAAAGGGCAGCACTGCAATCCCAGCCATGAATACTTTGGGGAAAGCAATGCCCTCTATAAGTGCATAGCCCCCGAGAAGAAGGAAACGGAGCTAGGTGGTGTCACAGATGCTTAGGGTGAATCCAGTCTTGGGTGCCAATCTTTCCTAAATCAATTTTTGGAAAGATTGAATTTGAGCCCATCTCCCTGTTTGAGGAACGCAAGGCACTGAAGGATCTGAAATCTGCACTTACATTAAAAAAAAAAAAAGCCCCCCAAACCACCCCACATGTTCACTCTTGGTCATTTCAAATCAGATTTGCTGGCACTGGAAGACAGAAAAAAGAGGAGGTGGTTTTAGTGTGTCTTAGCACTATCAGGATTTCTCGGCTCAAAACATGGGGCTGGGCGCTCTCTTTCTCTCAGCACTGAATCCCAGCAGTGCTAAATGCTCAAAAAAAAAAAAAAAAAATTTTATCCTGAATTATACCTGGGCAATCCTTCAGTCTTCAGTGGGTCTCACAGATGGCCAGGAGAGCCTTGTTTAGCCTGCAAAACTGTTATTATTTGTGCTGAGGCATGAGAAGGAAAGAGTACAGCTCGACTGTAAACTAATAACTCTTGTCTCTGATAAAAGCCATCTCTTTCTTTGGAGGCTGTGAAAATTTGATCTGGAGCAGTTGGGCTAAAATTAAAATAGAGCCCAATGCTGCCATCCTGTACAGTCACACTCCGTCAGAGCAGAGTCATATGTGAAGCTCCAAGGGCTAGTAGGGACTGTTACTATCATTGCTTTTTAAAGAGACGGCAATATCGTTAGAAGCTTTTTTTCCTCCTTTTTCCACAGTCTCAGATCTCCAAATGTCTGTCTCTGCAGGAGGCACCAACTGGTAAATAAACATTAAAAAAAACCAACCCAAAACCAACGCAGGATTATTTCTAATTTGCTGGAAATGGTATGTGACCTGGTTCTCTGTAGGCGAATGTGCCTGACAAAGCCAGCTTTTGCAGCTGCAGGCTCTCTCTGCTGTAGACCATCTCTCAGTCCTCCATGGGGAGTTATTTCCAGCTTCAGGGCTGGCTCTGCAGACTCTTCTCAACATTATGACCATGAAAAAGTCAGTGCCTATGGTTTGCAGGGGTTCACAGGTTCTCCTCTACCATTGTAGGATGTGCAGCTCACCTTCAGTCTTGCTGTGAGGGTAGGGAAGAGGTATTTTGCCCAGGCAGCCTCACTTCTCCTAGTCCAGTGTCATGATTTTGAGTCTTGCACAGCTTGAATTGAAATGGGCTGCTGGACTACTTCAGAAAGCCTTAAATGTCTTCCTCTGGCTCTTGCTCAGGCCCTAGCTCTGGATTCAAAGACCCAAGCTGGTGAGCTGCCTGCTTGGCACGTGCCTGCCGCACGGCCTAGGCGGGGATGCGTGGGGCAGGGACCTGGCAGGTCAAGGGCACTTCTCGTTGTGCTCTTGCAGCCTCTGTGCACCGGTGGTGATGCTGCACATGGGTCACGGGACAGAAACGGGATGCTGTGCTGCGGCATGGAGCCAGCTCCAGCAGCAGCCCCAGGTGCGAGGGGTGTTCCCAGCAGCAGGGAGACCGGGCGAGTGCCCAGGGAGCGACCAAGGGGGGGCTTTCGCTCCTGTGTTTCATTCCTGGCTGTTCCAGCTGATTCCTGCCTGTGAGGCCACGTGAGTCTTTGATACCCTCTCTGCTTCAGCTCTCCTTCTGGAAAGCGAAGATAAGTGCAGCCTCCCCATGGGTGCGAAGCCAGGGGAGAACCTCAGACCAACGAGGTGTGTGTTCAGATCTGGGCGATCAGCGTCAGTTTGGGTGGCTTTTAGCATTTAGAGAGAGTTTATTTCGCAGCATACATTTTACTCCAGTGCCTTTCTGGGGTGGCTAAGGAAGCTGGGGGGAGCATGATGGCAGGGAGCTGGGGACAGCATCTGAAAAACAGAATAAGCCACTGATAAACACAGACAGACACCCTGGCAAACAGACAGACAGAGCAGAAGGCTCCCGCTCCTGACAGTCTCCCCGGCGTATAGCAGTTTCCTTATAAGAGTGCTGACACTCACTGCAGGGCACATGTGAAGTGAGCTGGAAGAAAGCGGAGGCTGGAGCAAGGAGCGGGGAGGGAGCGATGCTCAGGCGCCAATGGCATTGCAACCCAGTTACGTTCTGGCTGGGCAGAGAGCTGGGATGGGACCTCCTTTCAGGGAAAATCAAAATCAGTTTGAAAGAAAAAAATAAAGTGCACCTTTTCCTTTTTCTTTGGAAGCTCTTTATCTTGGGATTTCAAGTCCTAAAAAGTCTCCTAGGTCCCATAATGGGGAAGACTCTTGATGGAGTCAGGGAGTTACATATCTAAGGTGAGAGGGCTCACCTAAGGGGGAGGTCATTAGACAACAGCCCCTCCTCTGAAACCACAAGGGATTTGTTGTGGACGTCTACATGAGGTTTTAGCGTTCAGAGCAGTTGTGTCATGTTACTGAACCCCCAGGGACATGTTTGCTGATGCTTGGGTGAAGGGTGCTGCACTCACCACCAAGCTGGGTGGAAGATCAGGGCTGGGAGAATGGTTATTTTTTGTTATCAGGTTAGGGTTCTAACCAGATGGTGAGAAGCATGTGACACCAGCCTGCAAACCCAACATACGGTGGGAGTTTGAAAGGATTACACCAAAGTGCATCAGATGCGTGACTGGGCTTTGTCAGGACAAGTCAATTCAAACAGCTGTTCAGCAGTGCCATCAAAAATTGAAAGGGAGAAGACAGAGCATTCAAGGTGTTGAGGAAGTTGCAATAGGAGGGTTTAGACAGCAAGAAGGTGAACAAGAGTTGAGGAGCATGTTGGGATGAGGATAGGGCTTGCTCTTAGGATGGGTGAAGGGCCTTGGCACTAACTCTTGCCATGAGGCAGAGAGGGCAGGAGGAGACTCCTGTCTGTCGGCCAGAGACTCCAGGAGGAGTTCAAGCTCTTTCTGACGTGGGTTGGTCAGCAGGCTTTGCCAAAAAGCTTCCCGCAAAGCTGGATCCACATGTGAAGGCTGAGATGGGACTAAGCGTTAAGGTGGAAACTATAGCAGTAAGATGATAGAGGACTATGTTGATTAAAGGAGACCCACTTGGACGGGTAAGGGCTGTGCAGGCTGTGGTCTGTTTGATGTGGTCATGCCAGCATGCAGCACTTGTTCCCTTCTCTGGCTGAGCCAGGCTGTCCTGCGAGGGGACCGGCTGTGGGGAGGCAGGAGGGTGTCCAGCAGCCCCTCTGAGTTGGAGCAGGGTCATCTGCAGAATCAAGCAAGGCTCAAAGGTTGCCCTGCTCCTAGATTTCACTCTTCTGAAACACTCTTCTTCGCCAAAGAGCTGACTGATGACATTATTTTTGTTCAGTTTATGAACAAGGAGGTGGCTTTTTTATGGTCCAAAGCTCTGGATTCTGGCCAGGGCTGGCCTCCTCCTAGGAAACTGCAGCTCCTCCCGAGGCATTAGCTCCTGGAAGCTAACGAAGCTAAGTCCTGTTTGGTTTTTCCAGTGTGTTTTAATAGGTAAGAAATAGAATGAAAACAGTCCCGAAGAAATGAACTGAGTGTCCTCTACCCTATTTTCAGTGCTACAGAAGAGAAGAAACTAGTGAACCTGGTCAAACGCACAGGGCCTTGGATAAAGACACAACATCTTGGCTCTGTGTAAGTGGTTGGATATGCAGCCTTGATGTTGCTGTTGCAATTTGGTGTGCTGTCCCTTATCTTGGTCACAAGAAGCCTGTGACCAGAGCCAAAGCGCTCCGGCTCCAGCTCCTTTTGTTCATATATAATAATTGTATCTGCAGCGTGCAGAGAGGGCTTGTTTCAGGCTGGCAGCTGCACAGCGTTGTTTGCAGCTCATTAATTTCCTACAGATTGCTGCCTTGCTGCTCCGTTGAACGTAGCGTAACTCCAACGGCTTGGGCTGAACACAGCCCTGCTGAGCTGAAAGCACCGTCTGCGTGGGTTTGTGGGCAGAGCAGGGCGAGGGAGGGGAAAGAGGGACTCGCACGGCTGATGTCCGGAGAGGTTTGTGATGGGAAAGTTTGCATAGCTCTCCACCAGCTTTGATGTGCTTTGAGCGCTGAAATCTGGGGATGCTGTCATGTGCAGAAGTAGGGAAGGAGGATGAGGCAGGCAGGGGGGAGTTGAGATGTGCCAGCTCCCACGCTGGGAATTGGGTGGATTGTTCTGACCTTTCTTGGAAAGCTAAATTTCATTGCAAGTGCTGTAAGTGTAGGACAGCGAGCCTTGGGAACAGCCACGTTAAGAGGAGCTTTTGGTCTCCACCTACATTGTCTCTGCTGGAAAGAGCAGTGTTGTGGGCAGTAGGTGCGAATCTCTGCTCGCAGCTCCACATCTGGGCTGTGCCTGCAGCTGTTGCCAGCACGGGGGATGTGGATGTGCCATGGGTGAGATCAAGGGTCTCTAATCCCTGGTGGCAGTGGCCACCTTCACTCCCACCACAGCCTGGCTTCTGTTGGTGGTAGGATCAGCAAGCTGATGTCTCTGTGGCCATCAGCCTCCCCTCTGGTGCTGGGTGGCTCATCCCCAGTGTGCCAGTGTGTCCCTGCCCGTGCTGCTGGGGAGCCTTGGGCAGCTCTGTCCCCAGCTGCAGCTCCCTGTCTGCCTCCACTGTTGGCAGCAGAGGCAAAGCCACCCCAGCTATGCCAGGAGCCACCCGAGTACAGAATCAATGTGAACTTGTGAAGCAGCAGGACTTGAGTGGAGCTCCCAGGGGCTGCTTTTGGCACTCGGGCAGCAGCAGCTAGCCTGTCTCTGCTGGGATGCCATGTGGCACTGCAGGTTTGGTTTTGGGCACGTCAGAAGGTTTTTGCAAATCCATTGGGAGTTCAGAGAACTGGATTTTGAAGAGAGATCAAAGAAGTTGCATCGAGCTCAGCTGAGCTACAGCCAGCAGCGGGTGGCATGCAGCCCTCCAGAGCTGTGCCCAGAGAGGAGGATGTGGGTGGTTGTCCTCTGGGTGGCCAGGGGCGGATGGCCTGAGGGTGCAGGTGGCACTCACAGGAGTGATGAGCTGAGGCAGGGATTGGTGTTCAGCACATGCCCGGGGGCAGCGAGCTCAGGTCAATGGGGGCACCTTCTCCCAAAGGAGCAGTGCCTGAGGGCCAACCGCTCAGGTCTCTTCAAAACACTGAGCGATGCATGGCAGGGCCACACTGTCAGGCAGTGCTGGGGGCTCATTTCAGCTAACAACCTTCAGTAATTTTTGCCCTATGAGGAGTTTAAAGCCTTCCTGGGCTGGCGAGGGTTGTTTTGAATCTGGCACTTCTCATTCCTCAACTTCCTCTCCCCCTCCGTCCCCACCTTCTTGTCCTCGCCAGCATCTCCATGGCAACCCTGTTGCTGAAGAATAGAGAAGACATCTAAATATAGCTTCCAAATCTCCATGCCTTCAGCAAAAAGTCTAAAACCAGGGGCGACAGCTCGAAGCACTGGGCTGCTAATACCAGCTAGTGATGAGTGTCTTGCAGGTGGGATTCGGGAGTGCTGTGGTGGGGCGGGGGTCCCTTCCAGCTGAATGCCAGTTCCTTGTTCCCTCACAACATCTCAAGGGGCTTTGAGGTAGTCCAGCCTACCCTCTCCTGTCCAGGGCGCTCCCATTCCTGCACCGTGTCAGGTTTTGGAGCCATTCTTCACAGCAAACGGAAGCATCTCCAGTACTTTGTTTGGCTATCAACATCCATGGTGGGTTTTGACATCGTAGGCTTTTTTGTGATGCATTAGACTAAGCTGGACGTTTAGGAAGGAATAAATTTTCTTCCTTCCTTCTTTCTCCACCCTCTACTTTTTTCTTAAGCTTTATACTGTGTGACCGTGGTGGGGTTGCGGCTGAGGTTTTGCTCCTTTTGAAATTCCTTTCTGAGGGGAAAAAGAGCACAGCATCTTCTCAGAGAAGATGCTCTCCTGAGAACCTGCCCAAGGTAGGGAGGAGAGAAATGTCCATGCCCAGGGCCCTGGCACTGCTTTGCACCTACACCAGGCTGGTACCCACCAGAACTGGCTGATTTCATGGGCTGCCAAGTTGAATTATTACTTGTACAAGAAAAGCGCTTATTGTACAGACCTCAACAAATAGCTCCACAGGCTGTTGAGACATTGTCTGCTCTCCTCTGGCCCTGAAGCATCAAATATCATAGGGTCAGCAAGAAAAAGCTGACCTGCAGCAGGCCAGGCAAGTGTCTGTACACACAGCTTCAGTATTCGGAGCCAACAGTCTGGAAGGTGATGCACAGATCAGCCTAGATTTATTTTTTTTAAAGAGGAACTTAAACAAAGATTATAGCTGAGCCCCAAAATGTTTAATAGAAAAAAATAGCTTTATTAAACTGAATAAAGAAAAAAAACCTGTGGAGCTGGGCTATTATACTTGTGCAACCCAACTTAAATAACTCAGCTGATCAGCAGCGTGGACTCAGCTGAGGGAAAGAGAGTTCAACAAACTGTGTTCTTCACCTCTTTGCAGAAATTCTTAAAACCAAACTGCGGCATCTTTCCTTGAAGAACTCTCTGTATTAGAGCATTTTATCATGTTTGAACGAAATGAAATATAGAGTGCTTTGGAAATCTGTTTGTCTGGCAGGGCTGACTGCATTAAGGAATTTCCCGGAGCATTTTTTTTGTGCTTCCCTACCGTGCCTTTTTCAGCTCTTCAGGGCTTCAGAGTTGAGTGTGAGACATTTGCCATTTACTAGCTCCGGTGCTGATTCTCGTGGCTGACACGTGTGGATATACTTTGTCTCTTGAGTTGCCCTGAATAACATACCACGTACTTAAGGATTTTTTTTGCAAGGCGTGACAGTGCTTAATGGGCTCACCTGCCCGCAACTTAGCAGTTCTGATTTCTCGTTGCTGGTGAAGTTATTTGCACCAGTACAAAGTAGGTGTGAAACACCGTCATGTGAAGTTGACAGCATGTCATGTCTATGTCTCTGCACGGCAGCAGAAAGTAAGGGCTGGGCTGCTGTGGCAGGAAACACACACAAATTGAAAAGTGAAGCTGATCACAAGCATGAAGGGACCACTTTAATTTTCCTGTCCTGGGTGGAGGAAGGATAACAGTTGGGCAATATCTTTATTTATTTATTTATTTATTTAATTTAATTTTTTTTACCAGCCAGCACTATAAATCTTTTACTGGTAACACTTTAGAGTTTTCTGATAAAAGTAAAGACTTAAAAAAAAATATGGCTTTGGTCTTGGCTATGTCCCTTGAATTATCATGTGTCAGCTACTAAAGCATTTTCAATAGTTCTAATTGAAACATGAGCCAATTTACTAATTAGCCAAGATTACGTGGGAAATACACAAAGGAGAATCGCCTTTCTACATCAATATTTCCTCCTTTATCCCTTACGAAGACCTGGTGCAACGTGAACAAACTGCACCACCAACAGCCAGCCAGGCAGAGCCCCTGAGCTCCTGGTGGTCCCGAGCAGAGCCTCATGCAGTCCCAGGGAGACAGGCATGGAGAGGTACGCAGGGTTTTGGACCAGGGTCTTGATCTCTGCCTTAGGGTACAGCCACTTCTTGCAGTGACTTCCTCAGTAGACTTTTTCCTCCTCCCTGTGACCTGCTGCTGCAGAGGAGGAGATGGATGTTTCTGGCTCTGGCCTTTGCAGGAACAGAGTGGAGATGCCCCATATGCTGCATGCAGGGCAGGGGTAGGAGCATGCAGAATGGCTCTAGGTCACCTGGACAGGTCCCAGACCCTGCCTGTGTGGGGAGGGACAGCAGGGGCATAGGGAGCTCTCCTTGCTACGTGTGCCAGGAAGGCAGTGCCAAAGGCTTCTCCCAGTTTCCTTCCGGAGCAAGTTATACCTTGTCAGTCTGGGTGGACATTACAAAGGACTTTCTAGGGGTAAAGAGTTGAAATAAGGGGAAAGACTGTCCAGAAAACCATCTCTGCCTTGAAGCTTTCAAACACCAGTTGAGCAACCACCTTACCTGCTTGGTGGGGCTGGCCCTTCCCAGAGACAGGGTGATAGCTGAGTGCCAGCAGTTGCTTCCAGCCCTGTTTTCTGAGGTCTTTTGGTTCCCTAATGGCATAAAGGAACTTTAGCAAGGAAGAGGAGGTGCCCTAGAGAAATGCAAGGCTCCCTTCAAATGGGAACCAAGTCAGATGAAGCAGAATCAGTTAATACTCGTGTGAATAAGTGAACCTTCCACCACTACTTCTAGCTCTCTCTGCTCTTTCCCCTCACCCTCCTTGTGGCTGCATCACTGTAACATGTTCCACATTAGGAGTGCAAAGCAAGTAGGGACTGTCCCCTATCAAATCCCTGTGAGAAGTAAGGATCACAGCCACTGTATGAATATAGAAACTGAAGCACAGAAGTATCAAGTGACTTGCTTGGATGGCTTCAGCCTTGCCTGGAGAAATACATAGGTATTCTATGTGTAGAATAGCACCTAGTGATTAGCACTGCAGAGAACCCTATTTTAATGATAAGATTATATCTGGTTATCCCATAGGCCAACCTGAACACAAAAGAGGAAAAAAAAAAAAATCCCATTTCTGGGGTTGCATCGGTCTATGACACTTCACAGCCAACTTGTCTGGTAGTGAGGTGGTCTGGGCTGTTCCCCGTGTGCTTGCTGCACAGAGGGGGATGGCTCTTGCACAGCTGCTCTTCCAAGGTCCTCATGAATGACACAGCCAGTTCCTGGAAACTGGCCCGCAGTGGCTTGTCTCCAGCTCCTTTGCTAGCACCAGTTCTTCTGTAACTCATACAGCAGTAACTTGCACATCTATGATCTGCTTGAAACTCTAGCCTGATAGTTCATCTGTCCTGTTGACGTCTGCTTAGGTGATTGGTACCAACGTCTGCTGTGACCTTAGAGGCACCTTCAGTTCTGACCTGACTACTAGAACAAACTGTGACCATTGCTGGTGACTGCAGCTGGATGCTTCAAAACCTGTTCCTCCCTCCGTAATCCCCATGGGAGCCAAAAATCTTCTTTCATGAGCTTAAGAAATGTGCAACCTGTCTGTCTTGGTTATACTCTGGATAGGTTCCTAAATTACCATAATTTCCTGTTGAAATTAGGATCCCTCATCTCCTTGGTGAGTTTAGTGAGTCTGCTTTGGGATTTAATGATTCTGGTCCTCAAACACCTCCCATCTTTGTTTGTGCTATGTGACAGCCTAATCATTTGCTTCAAAATGGCGCAGCTTGTCCCACCCTGGATTACTTGGTGTGCAACTCCATGTGACCATGTGCATCATATCAGGGCTTCTCTTGCTGGCTTCTTCACCTTGTCTGCCAGTGCTGTCATGTTGCTCTGTTAAATATCCACCTCCCAGTGAGCTGGGCAAAGACAGCTCCCCACTATGCATAGCCTTATTTAATCCCCTCTGGTTTGCCTCAAATGTTGACGTCTTACCTCGTCAGCGTTTCTGCAGTAGGACTTCTCAATGAGATCTTCTGGCAGAGTGAATAAGTCCTATCTGTAGTTTCATGTTGAAATCCCAGCACAGTGCAGAGCTCTGGGGAAGAGTCAGACTGGCACCACACACTTTGAAGTTCATGCTGCAGGGATGTGCACCCACAGCAAAACAGATGAGGATTTGGATATATCAAGATGTGTCAAGAACTCTGTGACTTGACCCAACGTGCATGCACTAATGATTCGCATTAATGAGTTACTAAAGATCTCCTGATACTTCTGACTGTCCCAGGGATGTTTACCTTGCTTGTCCTGGCTGCTTTCCATCCAGGCTAACAGCATCCCACTGGGGACTGTAAATCCTGCCCTTGCACAGCCCTGCCTGTTTAAATGGTATATACTATGTGACATCTCCTGACTTACGCTGTTTTTAGAGCTGAGCCTTATTTCACATTCCAAAGTCACGCAGACACATCCTCTTAACCTCCTCAGCAATAATTCCTGCAAATGAGAGTCGCCACACAGAGAGATACTCAATATTTTCTAGCACATTAATCAAATAACCATCCAGTTGTTGCCTTATATGTTGGAAGCGGACATGTTGTCAAATAAAATGATTTTATAGATTATCCTCTGTTCTTCCCAGGCGGGGAATTTAGCAACATCATGTGCACAAAGTCCTTTAGGAGAAGATCGATGTCTATTCATTTCATCTTCTGTTGCTTACTCAGGGAAATCTCATACTTAACATTGCTCCCCAGAGGAGCTTTCCCATCCCTAACTTTTAAAACCAGTGATTGTTCCTAAGTGCATGTTGAAAGGAGAGCCCGGACCGCCATCATCTGACAGCTGTTGGTGGCACCTTGCAATGACCCCAGAGAAAAAGGAGAGAGTGAGCGGCTATGCTGACTTCTGTATGGCCAGGTGACCCCTGGGAACGCCGGCTCTTGGCTTGCCCGGCTGTGTCACAGCCCAAGCTGAAAGCTTTGCTCAGTCTGCTGAAAACACCACCAAGGCCTGAATTAAAGAGCGCTTCCCACCAATGTATTCATGTCGGGGTTGAGATTGAACTACGCCATGTCTTGGTGCCGGCGGTGGGACTTTAGGGTTTGCAGAGTGGCTTCTCGCTGCCAGCTCCGAGTGGCATTTAGCGAGGGCAGTTGATTGCCAGGAGAGGCTTCTGCATGGCCTCTGTTGTTCTCCACTTTCGAGCTGTCTGAGGTATGTCTTGGCCACAATGAAGCTGTTAGAGCGAAAGGGGAAGGCTGGAAACTGTACTCCTTTCCCCATGCAGAGTGACAAGGGGCTGGGGAATGAAACCTGCTCAGCTGAGCAAGGTGGGCTTCAGATCCCTTGCTTTCCGTCACGGTGAGCGTGCCTGTCAGGGCTGCTACGCCGCCAGCCCCTCTCGTGCCTGCCTCTGCCTCCATTAATTTCAAGAAGCTGTCAGGATGTTCTTGCAGCAAAATGTTCGCGAGCCTCCTGCTCCGGCGCGCTCTCTGCCTCTTGGTGTCCTCCTGTCACATCTCTCGCATTAACGTGATGCCTTCCCGGGGCGGTGTTATGCTCCAGCCCTTCTCCCCATCCATCTCCTCTGCTCTCTGTGCCTTCCGAGGAGGTAGCTCTCAGTGTGGCTGCAGGTGAGAGATGAGATTGCACGGGAGCAATCTGTGTTTTGGCCTCCAGGTGATTTACGACAGCTCAGGACGCAGCTGTAGTTACGGTTGCTTTCATAGCCCTGGAGAGGAGTGAGCTGCTTGCAGCGGCTGGGGAAGCTGCAGAGCCTGGGAAAAGGCAGCCCCCACCAGCTGCAGCGGGCTGGGAGGGGTGGCCTGACGGGCCACCGCAACCACCCTCCGTCAGCGCTGACCTTTCTGCGGTGACAGTCACCGGAGCAGCCAGCCAGCTGAGAGAAGGGCACTTCCCTGCAAGGGAGCAAGCCCAGCCCCGTGTCCCCATCCTTGCAGGCTGCAGAGCGACCCAGGAGCGGGGATTCTGCTCTTCCCTCTGCTGCAAAATCCCAGCGAAAGGTTAACGGCTCCCTGTTATCTGGCACTGGGTCTGTGGGCCCTCACAGTCCCTGCAAACTTCTGCCGTGCCCCTTTTCTCCTTGCACGGGGAGGTCTGGCAACACGTGGCTCTGGAGCAAGAGCAGGTAGCAGCGGCGGTTTGGCTGGAGCCCTCCATCCCATACCACCCCACCACGGGTGGTGCCAGGGTCCCCACACCACACAGCCCACCCCTCTGGGCTCCTGCAGTAGGTCTCCAAAGCTTTCATGTTGTGGTGGACCTGCTGAGCACTCACCGCCTCTCAGCAAAGCTGGGGAGGTCGGGCACCTCCTCCTCTTTTGCGATTGAGTCGGGTTGGGCGAGGGCTGCAAGGTCCTGCCTGTGTCCCTGCAGGGCACCTGCAGCTTTGTTCTGCGGAAGTTTTGCCCCTCACCTGTTGTTTCAGAGACACGTAAACGGTCCGTTTCTCCCTATGAGTCATAACTGTCATGGGTTGACCTTGGCTGGACACCAGGTGCCCACCAAAGCCACTCTATCACTCCCCTCCTCAGCCGGACAGGGGAGAGAAAGTATAACGAAGGCTCATGGGTCGAGATAAGGACAGGGAGAGGTCACTCAGCAATTATTGTCACAGGAAGAACAGTCTCGACTTGGGGAAATTAATTTATTACCAATCAAAATCAGAGTAGGATAATGAGAAAATAAAACCCAAATCTTAAAACATCTTCCCGACACCCCTCCCTTCTTCCTGGGCTCAACTTCACTCCCGATTTTTCTCTACCTCCTCCCTCCGAGCGGCACAGGGGGACGGGGAATGGGGATTGTGATCAGTTCGTCACACATTGTCTCTGCCACTCCTTCATCCTCAGGGGGAGGACTCCTCACACTCTTCCCCTGCTCCAGTGTGGGGTCCCTCCCATGGGAGACAGTTCTCCACAAACTTCTCCAATGTGAGTCCCTCCCACAGGCTGCAGTTCTTCACAAACTGCTCCAGCGTGGGTCCCTTCCACGGGGTCACAAGTCCTGCCAGCAAACCTGCTCCAGCGTGGGCTCCTCTCTTCATGGAGCCACAGATCCTGCCAGGAGCCTGCTCCTGCACGGACTTCCTATGGGGTCACAGCCTCCTTTGGGCATCCACCTGCTTCAGCATGGGGTCCTTGCAGGCTGCAGGTGGATATCTGCTTCACTGTTAACCTCCATGGGCTGCAGGGGGCCTGCCTCACCACGGTCTTCACCATGGGCTGTGGGGGAATCTCTGCTCCAGCCCTGGAGCACCTCCTCCCCTCCTTCTTCACTGACCTGCAGAGGTCTGCAGAGTAGTTTCTGTCACATATTCTCACTCCTCTCTACGGCTGCTGTTCCACAGCAGTTTTTTTTCCCATCTTAAATATGTTCTCACAAAGGCAATACCACTGTCGCTGATGGGCTCAGCCTTGGCCAGCGGTGGGTCCCTCTTGGAGCCGGCTGGCATTGGCTCTGTTGGACACGGGGGAATCTTCTAGCAGCTTCTCACAGAAGCCACCCCTGTGCCCCAACCCCCTACCAAAACCTTGCCACTCAAACCCAGTGCAGTAGTGAAGGAGGAAACCGGAATTTACTGGATTGGTCACCAAATTCAGAGACCCTTTTTTGCAAAGCCACCTGAGGCTTGAGTGTGTGGTAACAGCCCAGTTTGCAGCAGATCTGAGCTGGTCTAGGTGTCCATAGGGTTTGCGCTCTCGGTTTGCTGTCCCAAGGGGACTTGCTTTGCAAAGCCAGCATTTTACCACGTGTCCTCCCTATGGATCCCCACCACGTTTTCTACCTCTTTCTTGACTTCTTTTAAACATTAAAAAAAGACTACTCTAAGGAAATCTCACTGCTGTGGGACTACTTAGTAGGCCGTATAGAGCTCTCTGTACTTAACAAAATATGCACGCAATGAGTCGTTATTCCTTGAGTCCACAGCTCAGAGTATTCATCGCACAGATGAGGGGCTCCCGTGAAATCGGGCTTTCCATACACACAGCACACAGGCAGGGAGATCATCTGCCGGGCAGGCGTCCGCATTAAATGAGCATTTCTCCTCCGCTCTGATACGTGCACACACAACTCGTGGAGACGGGAGAGCCACCTCATAAAAAGAAAAGAAAGAAAGAAAGGAAAAGAAAGTTGCTGTATGAAAGCAAACTTAAATGGTGTGCATGCATAATATTCATTACATAAAGTCTTAGAATAGCTTTGTTGCGATACCTAAGCTGGCCCCCAGGAAACGACGTCTGCGGGGTTTTTTTCCCAGATTTTTGCAGACAAACAATACTGAGTAATTTGGAGCTCCTAGAATGGAAAAACCATAAGCAGTGGTAATTACGAACAGGATTTTAAAAAGCAACCCACGTTCGGGAAGCACTGGCTGCTTCTGAAAATCCCACCTTCTGTTTTGTAGTATATGAGCAACGAAAAGATCAGAGCTATGAATCAGCTGTAGGTTTAACTCAGCAAATTGAACAAGCTTTGCAAAGTACCAGAGGCCCAGACAACACCTGGTTCAAAAGCCAAATTCAGTCAATCTCTCCAAAGAAAATGCAACAAAATCATCGTGGTGAAGTGTTAGCTGAGCACCAACATTTACACCAGAGACATATCATTTGAAATCCTGCATCCATCAAGCTGGATTAGTGGAGATAGAAAGGGTCTGGAGAAGGGAAAGGAGGCTTGCTGGCATTAGTTCAGGGTATGGGTAGAAAAAGCACTGGAAAAATAAAGCTGATTTGTCTTAGAAAGAAGAATTAGAGGTGATTTTTCTTGCATATTCCGGCACTCATGAATATAGCAGAGGTTGTCCAAACTCTTCCCCCTATCCCGTATGCCATCATTTGAAAGGTGGGGTTTGGGACCAAGCCAAAAACCAGAGCCAGCACAGGGGATGGGATTTCTGTGGTCAGAGTGCAGGAGCAGTTATGACTTGAGAGTCAAATTGGAGGAGGGCTGGATAACTTTGTGGTCATTGGTGATATCAGTAGGAATGCAAGCTGCAGTGATGACAATTAATTGAACTCTCCTATTCTCCATTGTGAAATGGTGATTTTCGGGGGGCTGCTGGCAGTAGCAGCATCCCCAGGGTGGGGATCGCAGCATCCCCAGGATGCAGGGATGGACTGCTCATTCTCTGAAGCGCTGTGGGATCAAAGATACTGCGTTTGTTTAATGCCAAGGGCTGCCAGCTGAGGCACATAGGGGTTTGAAGCTTGGGGCTATTTTTCCAGGCTCTAGGATCACCAGTCCTGCTTTTCTTCTCCTTTCCATCCCCAGCCAAGACCAGTTGTGCACAAAACGCACCAGGGATTGATCTGAACGTTGAGGATGGACAGGGAGCGAGGGGAGGTTGTAGCTGCACATGTGGGCATGGAGCTGTGGGAAGCGGGGTTCACTCTGACGTGCAGGTATCAGAGCTGGGTTCCCCCGTGGGCCGTGTGGTCAGCGGGTGTCTGCCCGGCAGGCGGCTGTCGGCAGCAGGGAGGCAGCAGCACAGTGCCTGCGGGGGGTGTGTGTGTGCTTGTGCGTCTGCTTTTGCACGTGTGTGTGTGCGGTGGGCAGCAGGGTGAAGGATGCCTGCTTCTCCCCCGGCCATCAGACCTCATTGCCCGCACGCTGAGCCGTGACCCGCCGTGCTGGCGGCTCCTGAGCCCCTCGCTGCTTTGCCGGGGGATCAGAGCTATTTTTGTCTAACTTTGCTTTGCGCAGTGTGGCCTGCTGTCATGCCTTTGGGTTAAACAGAAAATTGGCCAGTGTCACTTGCAGGAGTGGGGCTTTAGCCTTTCCCAAGGGCCATGTTGAGCTTGTTCAGTGGGTGAGAAAACTTTGACTCTCTAATGTCCCCATTCAACTCTTTACCTTCCTCCACTGTTGCTTCTCTGTTCTCTTCTCACCTTTATGACACTTACTGTTTTTCCGTCCACAGCAAAACAGTTCACATCAAGGTAATTGATGATGAGGAGTATGAAAAAAACAAGAATTTCTTCATTGAGCTGATGAGCCCCCGCATGGTGGATATGAGTTTACAGAAAGGTGTAGTACTGGCCCTCCAGACTAACATTAACGTTGTTCTTTCCTCTTCTCTTCCGTCTCCTCCCTCCTCTTCTCCTCTTCCTCTGATGTCTCTCTGTCTCCAACCGCTCTGCCCTAAACACTGCTGTGCGCACACACCGTGTCACATGGTACCACGGGGAGGGAGTGATGCTGGGGCCAGGGAGAGGCAAAGTGGCAAGGGGGGCAGAGAGAGAAGGATGGAAAGCAGTCCCACTTATCCGTATTTCTACGGCAGCTTGAGAGGGACCTTCTGCCGTCCCCACTGGAGGGTCCAAACAAATTATGTAGCGTCAGCAGGAAGATGCTGGCTAGAAACACATCCAGCATCTCAGGAGATTATTGCCCGGCCATGGTCCTACAGGGTGTCCTGGTCAGACCCACGTTAGATAAAGACAGGAATCGAGGCCTGCCAGAGAAGCAGCTCCTGTAATTTCTGAGAAGGACTTGGCAAAGGCTGTACAGCCCCTGGTCCGGTTGCTGCAGAGTGCCTCTGGGAGCAGGAGATGAGGGTAGGGAGGAGCTGATGCCCCACTTTGGTACACCTGAGGGCTCAGAGCAGCTGTGTGCATTGCAGGGGTGCTGGAGGGAGGGAGCCAGGCGAGCTGGCAGCAGGGAGAAGGGGCCAGCCCCGCTCTAGCACCCAGCATATTTCCATTCAAACATCAGAGGGCATTTTAGTCCCATTGTGTCTCCCTCAAGGTGCCAACAAAGCTGTCCTCTCCCAGGGAGAGCTGCATCCTCGCTTGGAAAACAAGTCAGGGGGAAGAATCAGACACTATCAAGGAGAAAAAGCGATAAGATCTGCCATTTCAAAAATAGAAATTAGAAATATCAGCCTCCTCTGCAGCTGACAGAGCTCTGCCCGCAGAGACCCACCTTGCCCCACTGGGGAACGTGTCTGTGAGTACCCATCTCTCTCTCTTCTCCTCAGGCTCCCAGCCCGG
Source organism: Pluvialis apricaria (assembly GCA_017639485.1). Classification (NCBI taxonomy): domain Eukaryota; kingdom Metazoa; phylum Chordata; class Aves; order Charadriiformes; family Charadriidae; genus Pluvialis; species Pluvialis apricaria. The sequence continues at coordinate 40,092,812 of CM030012.1, read as the reverse complement.
AGTCCCTGCAGATTTATTATTAATTGTGAGGGTAGCAGAAGCAATTGATCTTCTAGCTAAAACACAGTGGGTACCCCAGGGTGGTCCCTGGTGATTTCCAGGCAGCCGATACCCTTTCCATTACCATGTGACACTGAAAAAAATGCGCTGCAGAAGTCGCCTCCCGCTAACCATCAGCAAGGTCCGACCTCCCCCCTTCCTCCTCCCTCCTCACCCCCTTGCCAGCCCCCTCTCTCCCTAACACCCTCCCGCTCCCCAAGGAGCAGCTGCGACGGATGCCCCGTGTCCAACAGGCACACTGCCCCACCAGGGAAGGGGCTGCGTGCCATGCCAGGAGCCCGCGCCGCCATCGCCACCGCTGCTGCTGCTGCCTCCTCGCCTCTGGCCGGCCAACCCGCTGTACACGGTTGTCTCTCTTGTTGTCCCTACAGGAAGACCGTAAGGGTTAAGATAGTAGATGAGGAGGAGTACGAAAGGCAGGAGAATTTCTTCATTGCCCTTGGTGAACCGAAATGGATGGAACGAGGAATATCAGGTGTGAGATCCTTTATGAAAAAAATGAAATAAGAAAAAAATCAGAATCGAGTCTCCAAACCCCAAATCTAGAAAATATAACCCTCTTTCTCCTCCTTCCCCTCCCTCCTTTTCTCCTCCTCCTGTAGATGGATCGACTTTCATTCTCTGCCCTCCTGTATTCTCGCTCTCGCCCCGTTTCGGTGTCATCTCTGCCTTTTAGAGCCCAGCTTACTTCTGATCCTCCTTTTGTGCAATGCTTGAGCCTCGGAGGCTGTATTATTTTGATTGGGTTTCCTTGTCTTGTCTGGTTTTGTTCTGAGTACACCTTTGCTGTTGTCCCCTCTCCTGCTCCTTTGCCAGGATTTGGGGGAGTATGAAAGGCAAGAGAAGAGTGTAATGCATGGCTGACCCTTCGGTTCTTCCCGTATGCCTCCCTGTCCTTCCCTCTGTTGTTGCCTGCCAGTGGCACTGCCTTGGTGCTCTTGGGTCCCCTATGAGGTGTGGTGAAAAACCCATGGGAGAAGAGGGAAGGTGTGAGGTATCTTGTTTTGCTTTTATTTTAAAAATGGTTTTCCATGTATTTAATTTAAAAACGCCCTTAATGTGTTGCAAACAATCACAGCCTGTTGTGCAGAAGGTGTGGAGCTCTGCTGAGGTCCTACTTCATCAGCAATGAGAACCAGGATCTCCCAGCAGAGCAGGATTATAGTGGGAATAAACCCTGACTTATGGTTGTGCTTTGCCTAGATGTATCTTTGTCCTTGTCCTATACGCGTTTGACCCCTTTGTCACTGAGTCTTGCCATTGGCTTCACCAGCTTTGGGGTGGCCCAGGAGGGCCAAGCTTTAAGCAGAAGCACTTTACAAAAGGGAATTCAAATCCACCTTCTGGGTGTCTGCTGTGGAGTGGAGACAGACGTGTGTGCCCACAGGCTTATTTCTGCTCCCATGTGTTCCTTCTCTGGAGATATTCAAAACCCACTTGGATGTGTTCCTGTCCAACTTACTCCAGGTGAACCTGCTTTGGCAGGGGAGTTGGACTAGATGATCTCTGAAGGTCCCTTCCAACCCCTACCGTTCTGTGATTCTGTGATGGATTCTGTGCTGCTGCAGGTGATGGGAACAGCTGGCAGTTGCCCATACATTGCACAGATTTCCCTTACTGAAATGTCTCCTGTCTCTTATCTGGCCAGCAGAGCAGCTGCCCTCTGACCAGTCCGAGCTCCTGTGCATGGCTCTGCAGGACATTCAGGATAGACACAGCTTACATTAGCATGACAATGTCATATAGCATCTGTGGGTTTGTAAAATGTAAACCCAAAGAGGATTCATAGTTTAATGCCGTCAGACCATCTCCTGCAGCCTGCAGGCAATGGGGGACATTGAGTTTCACTGTGTGTTCAGCACAGGCCCTCAGGTTTCACCAAAGTCCAGCTGCCCTTGAGCAGAAGCAGTGACCAACCTGCCATATCCCGTGGGGGTATGTCCCAGCAGTTAATTGCCCTCCAGGGTAAAGATGTGTGAGCATGGCTTCTGGGTAGAAGTTGTCTGGCCTCAGCTTGTAGCCACTAGTTATTTTCCTAGTTTTCTCCATCAGATGAAAGAACTATATAGTGTGCTGTACCTTCTGTGTAGGTACCTGCTCACTGTAGCCATACTACATTCAGATTTCTTCTTGGAAGTTTAAGGAGATTAAGCCCTTTGAATCAGTGTCAGCAAAGCATTCAACCCTAGATCAAAGTCTTCAGCCCTAGAATCACCCTGGGGTCTCCTCTCTGCACGTGCCCCTTCCCATCCACGGGGCGCCCACCTCCATCTGAGCAGGTATGGGAGGAAAATTACCTGCCACTGGCTCTCTCCTGCTTATGCACTTGGCAGCTTGGAGCATCCCACTGGAGTCTCTGCTCAGTTGTCTGCTCTCTGTGAGCCCCGCATCCTTTTCTAAACCAGTGAGCTGCAGGATACAGAGTCCGGATTGGGCTGGGTTTTCTGCAGTCCTGCGATTCTTCTTCCTGTATAGGCCACATTGCATCTGCCTGAATAAAAACATGTGTTTGAAAAAAAAAAATAAACAATCCAAATAGCCCTGAAGGTGATTCAGTTGTAAAATGTCCTCATTATTATCAGGACTATGATGCCAGTTTGCTGTATTGTGTGTCTCATTTACACCAGCACTGGCTGGAGTCAGTGGGACTGTCTGATTTGCAACAGGCAGAGAGGAGATCGGAGCCAGGCGAAGTGATCTGCAGCACAGAGCCTGCAGGACAGCCGCTTCCCCTTCCCCACTTCCCCGCCTTCCCGGAGGTACAGACACATCCTCGGAGGGACCCTCTTTACCTGGAGGAAGCGAAGGACCCTGCTGAGGAGGAGATGCGGAGCCCTGGTGGGCCTCGTTAGAGAAAAGTCAGGGTTTTAACATCTAAGAGGCGGGAGATTAAAATGCATTTGTAAATGTTGCTGGCACAAGGTGGCACAGTCGCTACACTAATTCCAGGGCATCTGGAAAGATCCCCAGCTGTGTAGCGCTGCGCACGCCACGGCATCTCTGAGCAGTGTACCTTGTGCCTGGGATGAAGAATAAGGAGCAACGCGAGGCTTTCCCACACAAAGCATTGGGAGCGTTCGGCAGCAGATGCTGTCACTGTCAGCTTCACGGGGCAGCCGGCTCCCGGCGGAGAGGAGGCAGCCCGGGAGGTGCACAAGCTCGGGAAGCATACAGCGCCGGAAAGGGACGCTCATGCTGACCCCCACACACGTGTTCCTGCTGTCATCGCGCTGTGACAGAGGCAGAATTCGCATGGTTTAATTATTGCAAAGCACACGCACAACCCGTACAGCCCCGCGGGCTGCAAGGGCAGCGCATCCGCCTCGGTGCAAACTGCGCGGGTGCTGCCGTTGCCCCGCACCCACAGACGGGGGGAGTATCCCAAACCACAGCCGCCCAGCTGGGACTTCACTTGGGTTTGCGGCAGTGATGCGTGGGCCCCCGCGCGACTCACACAGCGAGGGCACAGCACAGCTCCTGACTCTCCGGGGAGGTTCAGGCCGGGTTGCTTTTGATGAAGAGTCTCTCTGGGTTTCAGCTACCCACGCATTTGTTTCCAGCACTGCAGAAGACGTGGTTTTTCTTGACGGTGTGTCCTCGTTTTGTTGTTACTCCCCACCGAGCTCTGTCACACTGAACCAGTGCCTAGGGAGCTGCAGGAGCGTTGGATGTTCTCAGACGGCTCTTCGTAGTGTCTTCAAAACATCTCTCTGACCCAGCTGGGAGCAGGGCAGTGTTGGGCGCCTCAGTGGACTGGCACTCATGTTTGAAAGTAATCTGCAATCTGGGTCACGCAGAGACAGCCAGGCCATTGCAGTCATGCTAGCCTCATGCCAAGGGCCTGCACTTGCCCCAGGACCTCCCCATGCAGAGGGCAGCTGCTAGCTTGCCTTAAGGATGCAAGCTGGGTAGCAGCGATGAAGGCGGTGATGAAATGTGGTGCCCTGAAGGGAAGGCAGAGCTGACGGCAGGGCCGGTGATCAGGGGAGTAGATGTGTGCTTCTCAAACCAGCCTGGGGCAGAGTTTGGAAGTTTAGACGGTTTACTTTGGATGCCGAGCTTGGTCTGGAGCCCCGTGCTATTCAGATCCCATGTGCTGTCCCTGAGGGTACCCACACTGCTGCTGGCTCTGGTGGCAGTAGTTTCTGATAGACACACAGCAAAAGAGGATAGCAGGTGGGAGCAGGGTTTGCTATGGCATGGTTGATTTGCATTACTGGCTGTGCTGTCCCATACACGTGCTGGTACAAAACGGTTGCCACCAGTCAAGGGAATGTCTACTTGCCCTGACAGGAGCTGTGGGGTAGAGGGGGCTTGTCTTGGGCTACACAATTAGGTGAGGCTGAGTATCTCCAGGAGGGTCCCTGTGAGGGCCAGAGCTCAGCAGGAAATTCATCCTATCGCTCTTGCTGTTTTCACCTGCAAACACCTTACCAGGGAAAAAAACATCTCTGCTCCCGAAGCTACCTGTGGCAGTCCAAACATGAATTCCTCTCTTCAGGTTGCTCAGGGCTTGCACAACGCATAACAGCCACTGAAACAACCTTTTGACTGAAATATTTTGCATCATCTGCAGATGCTGCTCCTCACCGTTCACCCCCAATTATATCAGTGCCATGCTGCTTTGAGCCTTGGGGCACTCAGTTGTTAGCCCTTGCCGTAAGGAGAGCTGACCGCTTCTGTACTGTACTTCCCTCCCTCCCCCCCCCCCCCCCCTTATAGACATTACATCTGCCAAACTTTGTCTTGCAACCAGTTTATCCATTTTCACCTATTGCTTTCTGCAGCTGGAGTTTTTCAAAGCCTTTCTGATCATCCAAACAAATCACATCAAGTAGTTTTACTTTTTTTTACTCTAGCAGCATTTTTTTGCTGATGTGCTCCAATAACTCAAAGAGATGAGAACAGATCTACAATGGGTATCTTGCCAGCCCAGTCTGTGATGAAGGCCAATACAGTAGTGGCATATCAGACGCAAGGAGTGCTGGCAAAGATGGCGCTTGCCGCAAGCTGATTATATCAAAGTGAATGAGTAAAAAGAAATCAGAGACTCTCATTCTTTGCTTGGCAAAGATGGTAAATGTTGCTTTTCTTTTGCCTCCTGGCCATCTCCCAGGTTTCCTGATTTTTTTGTCTTCTCTGTTTCTAAGAAATTAGTCTCTGAATCCTTCTTGTCTCACCTTTCTTCCGTATATGTGGTGACTGAATCACTGTCTACTGAGCACTGCAGGGCTTTGAAACCTCCTGGCACCCTGGGCCACCTTTCTGGCCATCCTTTTTGCAGCACCTTTTAAAAGAGTTCCTGCAGTGAAACGAGTTTTTTCCTTTATGACAAGATGCTTTGGTTTGACTCCTGCTCTCATGGCTGCTCTGGTATCATGTCAGCTCACAACTTGGACTGAGGATTTTACTGCTGTCAGCCCAGCAGGATTTTGGAGAAATATTTTCTTCACACATCATTTTTCACACTTTGTCCGCCGTCCTGGATTACAAGAGAAAAACTTGCTTTGCTTTCCCTGGATAAAGTCAGTCTTCTGCTTAAATTGTGGTTAACGTTAGTGTTGATGGAGCCTGAATGGCAAGTGAGGCTTCTTTGGAAGATTTCACTCGATACCAGATAATGGTGAAAATAGCATTTGGAGAATTATGTTTCATAAGGGTAACTGGGAGTGTGCTCGTGAGAATTCAGCTTGTGGCACAGCGGTGGAATATTCAACCTCAGGGCTGGTGCGTGAAGGTTGAGTCTTGAGGGTTATGCTTTGTAAAAGGGACCAACTTCCTTCATGCAAAATTTTGCTTCAGAAAGCGTGTCTCCCACAAGATACGACTTCAGTGGAAACTGGAGCACAGATGGCTGGTGAGCACTACTAAACAGCTTGCTGGCATGACCTGGCTTGCGAAGATTTTGTCTGAAGTCCTCTCAGCCCTCCCAGCACAGGGTCAACTTGGTGTGGACAAATCTCATAACACATCTCCTTTTAATCAAGTGTCAGCACCCCTGACGGGAAAGCTTCGTGCCCCAGAGGAGGATGTGGCTGGGAGTCGCGGAGTAAAGATTAAACTGCGAAGGAAGAAGGGTTCCTATCTTGGATTGATCCAGCAAGTTATCTATATCAAAATATTCATGAAATGATATGACTTGGTACAAAAGTCCGTGTCAGCGTAAGATAAGCTGCATCGATACGTGAGCACATGTGCTGCAGATTTCTGAAGTGTGGGCAGATGCTGAGAAACTCCTTCTTCCATCAGCTGCTGGTGGGAATAGCAAAGAAATGTTAGATTGCTGTTACCTCCTTCCCCAAAGGTTTAATAATTTGCTTGCAGCTCTGTGATTAAGCTGAACGCTGCTTATTCTCCTGATGGAGAGGAGTCTCTTGGAGTCCGCGAGAGCATTGCTATTGACTTCAATAATAACAGCATTCAGGTTAATGCTGCAAAATCTCTGCCTTATTTAGCCTATAAAAAAAACATGTTTATAGCTCTTCACAGTCCATTAGGGAAACAGTTTGCTCACCTCAGTGAGCAAATCTGCAGGCAGAGCCTGTGGACAGTTACATCTGGAAGATGGGGGATCCTTGCCTCTTTGGGGAACAGAGCCTGCGGTTTGCATGGTCACTGAGCTCCTTTGGGCACGCGCAGGGAGTGGGCAATGTGTTCTCCTTGCCTTTTGCTGCCTGCGACTGCCCTGATGTGTGACTGAGGGTCTCCTCAAGATCCAGCCTCCTCTCCCTCATTCCAGCTCACTCTGTAAATCCCAGGCCTTTAACGAGGATCCTCTTATCTATGCAGTGGCTTCCTGGAGTCTTTAGGGATATTGATTAGAAAAGATTTATGTTAATGAAGAATGAGTCCAGAATAAAGCGTGCAGCATGGTCAAATCTCTCTGAGGTAAACAGCAGAAAAAGGTATTTCACTGTTTAGAAAAAGACTGGGACGCGCATTTAGCACAGGATTTGCAGGATTGCCCGATTTCTGGTCCACTCCCATCCCAAACCCGGTTCCTCTTGGCTTTCCTCTTGGCCTCAGCAGAGTTAAAGCAGGAGGGAATTCAATTGCTGATCTGTACCCCACACCAACATGCATGTCACAGCAGCATTTTACCCCAAAGTACATAGAAAACATGCAGATGAAATCGTTTATTAGTAATTAGCTTTTTTAGCAGCTAAATTCAGGTCTAAATTGTCCAGTTTCAGGGGCGGCAGGGGAAGCAGAGTTCATGCACGCAGTTTTTACTTTGCCTAGTAAAAACCAGGCGGGCAGGGCAGAGAAATCCCAGTAAAGGACGAAGTGGGATCCAGAGCTGAAGGCTTTGGGTCCCCTGAGAAAGTCAGCATCACCTACCCTGTCTGCGGGCACGGGTGTGTGTCTGCGCTCACGTTGTGCAAGGGTTAGGTGAGGGGTACTTGGCACTGCTATTTTGGATTTGACTGCGGAGCTAATTTTAGCAGCTCCCTGTAAGAATATGCATGTCAAGCCTCTGAGACTACCTGAGATGCCAACAGCAATGGAGGTGGCCTGGCTTGGCCCCACGAGGAGCGTGACATGCAGAGCAGGAGTTGCAGGAGGGGAAAAGGTGCCCTGGGGAGGGATGGAGAGATGGAGGGATGGAGGCATACAGCCCAGGCTGGGGGCAGCGGAGGGAGGATTGTGGGATGGGAACAGCACGGGGGCCGTCAGCGGGGCTGGTACAGGTACAGCATCCCCAGCTGGACTGTCAGGAAACATCACAGGTCAGGGCTAAGGGCACATTAGCAGATGCATGTGCAGGAAGGAAGCTTTAGTCCGTGAAATCATTTTCTTGCTTGCATGCACAGCATTCACTCAGAAATATAAAGATAAAATAATCCCTTGGCTTTCTGCACGCTGTATTCTTGATGTTTCATTCATAGCTTTATAGGCTTCTTCAAATATTCATGTATCATATCATAAGTGAAAGGGAGAAAAATAGTTCTTTTGCAGGCTTAAAAGCAAATGGGGAAAAAAATAAACTCAAATCCCAGAGCACTAGAATAACAGTTTTAAAAAACATGAGGAACCAATGATTTTTTTTTTAATAACCACAGTAGCTTAGGGGCCCAGTAATATTTCATTATATTAAATTTGAACACCGAATCGACCCATTGTACTAATGCTTGTAATTGCAAAAGGCAAATTAAATTTCCCCACGTTGTCTGGAGAACCAGAAGACCATGGAATTGTAAGGAGGCCACAGGGCAGCATGGAGCTGCAGCAGGACAGAGCTACAAGGAGACTCAAGATTTTTGCTACAAGGAGCAGCTGTGTGGAGGACAGGAGGTGGTGCGAGCAGATCAAACATCCCATTGCTTCTCCCGGCTTTGTGGCACTGTACATGCTGCAGAATGTATTCATGAATGGTTCCCCCAAAGGTTTTTGACACTCGAAAGTAGTTGACCGTGAAACAAGGGATGCTCAGCAAGGAGCCTCTTCACTGCTCCTTCCACTTTCACTGCGCCTCTACCTGCCCGCACAGACGAGGGAGATCTTCCTGAGTGCCCACGGTGTTTGCAGATGAGGAGATGGATAGGTGGATGAAGATCTTGACTGGGACGATGCCTCTCTGCAGGCTGCTGGGAAAGCTGTGCCCACGGGTGCTGCCCGACGGAGCAGAGATGTGACTGGGAGCCGCGACTCAGGATTACTTTCCCCGGCCCTGCCACTGATGCACTGTGCAACCTTTGATGAATCGCTTAGGAAATCACTTTCAAACCAGCACAGATACAATTAGGTGCCTCTGTATAGAAGTGCCTGCTTTTCAGAGGCCTGAACCGGCAAGCCTGGGTAAATTAGCACTTTTGGACTCCAGCCCACTTCTGAGTTTGCAAAATGTTCCCTTTAGCCTCTCTTTGCTTGCTTTACCATCTGTCAAATGCGGCTGTTAATACTGACTCAGTCTTTGTACAGAGTTTTAAGCTTCTGAGACTAAAAGTGCATGATAATAAGTGTTAGTAATTACAAGACCGTCATCGCATGCAACCAAGTCTTCGGGGACCAGTTTGCTGTTTGAAGGACAGGTAGAAGTCAAAGCTAAGGCACAGAGCTGATGCTTGGCCCCTCTTGAAGAAGGTTCGGTATTTTTTGCTATACTCTCCTGTAGTTATTTTGAAACTTGGATGCAGGCTGTGGATTTCTAGGGATAACACCTAAGAGGGATCCAGTGTTTCCTTGTGACAGCTCCGGGGACTGGGTAAATCAAGGCGAGGAGGGCCAGGAGGTCAGGGTAAGCTGATCCCTTGCAAGGAACTTTGCCCCCTTCTCTTCCATTCCTCCCACCTCTAAATCTCACAGGACCACTCAGTTACATCTCCCAGGAGGCAGTTACATCCCGCTGGGATGACATTGCATGGTGTGTACCCATGCAGCACTGTCGGGCAGACCTGCAACTGGGAGCAAAGAGCCAGGGGGACTCAAAGCGGTGATGCTTCATGGGTGCCTGTGCTCCTCTCAGCACCCTGACCCTCTGGGAGCGGTACCTGTGGGGCGCAGGATTGGCATAGGTGAGCCAGGGCATCCCAGGGGATGATGCACGGCCGTGTTACCCGCTGCTACATTTCACACTGGAGGCCAGCACCCATTTTATCAATACCTTCCCCTGATGATGCTCTTCTCAGTGAGCTGCCCAGGGCTCCTGGCCACCCTCTCTTCTCAGCCACCCATGGGTTAACCAGGGCGTTCCCAGTTGTGCCAAGCCCCATCACAACCACACACTGAAGCAGGGGCACCCCCGGTGCCTTCAGGTCAGTTTGGGTCCCCTCAGGCCCCGATGGCAAGTGTAACCGTCCTCCCCCACTTTTCCCTTCCCCTCCTCGCTACTCCCCACCTGCACCCCATCCCTCTGCCTTTGCTGGGGGGTTGGGGGGAGGGGACTTTGGGGACCCAGCGCCCCAGTGCTCGCCAGCCCGCTCCCCATCTCACTGCCGTGGGGTCTGCTCCCCAGCCTGCGCCCGACATGCAGCCCCGGCGAGCTCGCACGCTGCCTCGCGCCACGTCCATTGCTCACTGGTGGCTGTCATCTGCAAAACCGCTTTCCCCCTGGGATATTAACTTTTTCCCTCTTTTCTTCTCTCTCCCTGTCTTTCTCATGTTCTTCTCTCCCCACAGCCCTGCTGCTCACCCAAGGTAAGTGCTTTTTCTCCTTTCCTCTGCCCGCTCTGGCTCTGTTTTCATCCCCTTCAGTCAGTGCTCCCCCCCTCAGCCCCATGTTTGTGTTTGCTGCATTGTAGACAACCCCGGCTCACGGTCTTGATGTCCAGCAGGAACTAGTTAAGAGCAATGCATGAAGAACATGACAGTGATTGACTGACATCTAAGAGCCTTCCCCATATGCCAGATTTTTCCCCAGGGTTGCAGGAGATAACCCAGCCAGGGCTGCAAAGCAAAACATGCAGCTCTTACTGGTCTGGGGCCATGGCTCGACCCTCTCTTCGGGCAGCTCTGGGGCTTGGGTTGTGCTGATGAACTGGGGAGCACGGGGCTTTTCTGCGGGGAGGGGTGGCACTCCTGGGGCATGGGGCGGTGTTGCCTGGGGTGGGCGAGGGTGCCGGGCTGCGCAAGTGTCCCCTTCCCATGCTGGATCAGGCCGTGCATCACCCCTCGGTTCATGCACCTGCGTGCTCTCCACCTCCTGTCCTGGAGGGTCCCAGGGGCACACCAGGGCAGCGCTGCCAGAGCAGGGTCAGCATCAGCACCTCTTCCCTCTCACCCTCAGCTCTGGCCTCCACTCTTCATCCCCTCTCCCCGTGGCAGGTTTTTACATGTATTAATACCCAGTCCCCCCCCTTCCTTTCCCGAAATCCCTGTTACGCCAGTCTCTCTTGATCCCACTGCGGTGTGATGTACGCCTCCTGTATTTTCCTTATTCCTCCAATTCCAGATATGATTACAGTTGAATTTGCACTAAAGAAACATTTGTCAAAAGATAAGGGTGGGCACGCAGGGTGCAGAGAGTAGCTGGAGTCTGACAGGTTTGCAAGCAGAGCCGAAAACCAAAGCATTCATCACGCCTGAGCTGTGCTGCAAATCAAAGGAGCAGCATCTGCCGTGCAAGCTTCAGTCTCTGCTGCTTTTCAGAGGATGCCAAATCTGCTGCACAGGGGATGGCCTGAGCCCATCGGATATCGGGCTAATTAGGAAATTGCTAGTGGCAGGCAGAAGTCCCCAGCTCCCCAAATATCAGCTTAGGGTGTTTACGGAAAACTCCTTGCAGCGGTTTGGACGTTTTCCTTTGTTACTTCTTCAGGTCCGGGAGGACTGGAAATAAGTTGAGCACAGCCTCCTTCCCAGTAATTTCATTGCTTTAATTCAGTAGCTGCTTAATTTGATCAGAACCCCGGGAACCAAATAATTTCTATTAAAATAACATAACTTTCCTCCCTCTGTTGTGATCCAGCCTGATTGCTTTTGGCAGCCGTTATTGGAGAACTTGGTCACCAGCTATGGAAAGTTGCTTTCCAGTTAAGAAAGAAAAGCCTCCTCTCAGTCTGGGAGCAGGGGAAGGGGGTCCCTGGGATGTCCCCCCCCCTTTGCTGGGCTGCCTCGGGGTGCCCTCCGTGCATACAGTGGCGTGCTTGGCCCATGGTTTGAGCTCGCGGTACTTGGCCCCCGTGCGTGCTACAAGCCAGCGGCCGGGCGGCGAGCAGAGCCCCGCTCGCCGCAGAGGCACGTGCTGGAGTGTCAGTCAGCGGCAATCACGGCTAATCAGCAGGGAGAGAAGTGACGTCCTCGTTTAGTCCATGTCATGTTAGATTTAGATTACACAGATGTGCAGGAATCTTTGTGGAAAAAAAAAAAACAAAAAACCACAACCCAACCCTGCATTATTGAATGTTTCAGTGGAATTTCATGGTCACGTTCCTCGTCCCCTCCCTCCGGGAGCAGCTCGCACAGCTTTTCCCGGGCAGTGCCCCTTTCCCTGGGGCTGCATCCCTGGGAGCGCTGGGCACCCTGGCTCTCCTCCGCAGCCCTGGGGCGTTTGCCCTCCCATGGCACCTCTTCGGCAGCCCCCGCGGGGCCGGCAGCGGCACAGTCCCCGCTCACTGTGGTGGCCCCATCTCTTTGCCGAAGGCCTGGGATGCCCAGGTGGATGAGCCCAAGTGAAAACAGCTCTCTTCTCCCAGCAGCCCTTACCTGGGGGTAAATGGGAGATCCTGGCTCTGCCCCTGCCCTCCCTGGGAAAACAGGGCTGTGAATTTTACGCAAGGCAAAGTAACTGGGCAGGGGAGAACCTTTGGCACGGGTTCAGCTCAGCATTTGTTTCCTCCACATGATCTCTCCCAGCCAGACCTACAAGGTGGTGCAAAGCTTTTGAAAGCTTTGCTTGGCCAAGTGTCCAGTGCCAGCTGTTGGGGCTGCAGAGGACCACAGTATTATGGGGTAGCTGTGGAGTGACTTGAGAGTCAAACCTGTGTTGCTTTTTTTTAACTGCTCTGATGCATAACCTTGTGTTTTGGCACTGGCAATGATCTCTCCGTACACTCTGTACAGGTAAATATTCAATACCAAAGTGCATAGCTGCTCCAGTTGTCCCTGCCATTGCCAGCAGTGGATGAGCTGCTCTGGTGGTCTTCCCAGCCTTTGCAAAAGTCACTGAAAGCCTGAGCAGAGCCTTGGCTTGCAAGTTTTTGGGCCCAGGAGGCTCAGATCTTTAAAGGGATGAGGAATTATCTAACCAGTAGATACTTCTCTACCTTCATTTCCACATATTCACTCGGATCAAAGAAAATATTTCTAAATATGTTTCTTTCTTTACTTATGCATGAAAACTCATGGGTCTGCTTTGCAGTGGGAAAGACTGGGGAGCAGAGACGTCGGCTGACCGTCCTGTCAGGGACAGTCGTGTCAACAGGAATCTCACGGCAGAGCCAGCAGTGGAATAATGCGCAGTTCCCAGCCCTGTTGTGCCTTAGCCTCCCTCTCATGAATGTGCAGCATTTCCCAGTTAGCGTTAAGGACGCTGGGGCATGTATAAGGGATTTATCACGCCTCAAAAATAGCTTTCAGGGCTAAGTAAGCAGATTCCTCCCTTTTTAGAAAGCAGCCTAGGCTGCTGGTGCTTGTGCGTGTGCATGTGTTTCAGTAAAGGGCATATCCATATGCTAACCTCAAAAGCCAGAGTGTCTTTTAGCCAGAAGTCTTCTCCAGTTGTGACTGACGGCTTGACAGCACTCTGGAGAGAGGAGCTCATTCATGCTCACTGTTTACTTTGTTTAGCCAGGATTATATTTTATTGAGCCGCAACAAAAAAAAAATCCCATTTTAATTGTCGTTTTAATTTCTTCCTAGCAGCGCAGTCCCCAGAAGGGGTGACCTTCATGCAGATACACGCCTGCCCTAGAAATGGATGGAAACGAGATAGCTCTAGGGGTGTGAAATGGCCTTCATAGCAATCTTTCATGAATACATTGCTGGTTTTAATCCAATTTATTCAGTAAGCGACAGGGAATACACACTGGTCCGTGGCTGTTTGGTAGTCTTGCAGCATTGCCTAGGTGATGGGTACTACCTTTCTAGCGGTGTTCTGACCAGCGTTGCCTGTTTCAGCTCAGAAGGTGTAGTAGCCAGATTACCCCATGGAAACGGGCTTTATCTAACTTTGATTTACGATGTGTCCGGAGCAATTCCAGGAGCAGTGCATGATGTGAGAACACTGCTCAGTGCTCCCCTTTCCCCTGCAAAAAATAAGAGGAGGAGGGGATCCGCTTACAGTATTCTGAGCCCAAGAAACTGCCTACCATGTGTATGTCCGAAAGCGCTTTGAAAATAGCTGCAGATTAGGTCCCGGGATGGCCCTGCAGGTGTAAGTCGTTCTGGTGCGGGTGAGAGAGCTGGAGTGAGCGTCGCAGGGACATGGCCAGCAGGGCTGCCGAGCACGGCAGCGGCAGGACCATAACCAGGAGCTGCTGGCCCCCCTCGTCTGTCCTACCTTTAAGGGTCTGAGCTGACCCGAATGAGGCAGACTAAGTGAGAGCGCAGAGTGGTTTAACCAAGAAGCTCTCCTTGCTTCCTGCAGGCAAGCGTTGGGTCCAGCGCCTCATGGCTGTCAGCTGCGGCCGTTGCTACAGCCTGGGCAAAAGCAGACTTCAGTCTCATTCCTCCCACACAGCCTTTCATCTTAGCGGACCCATTCATCTCCCCAGCTTGTAGCATCTCCTCTCCAACCCGTGGGCTCCCTGGAACGAGGAGCAGAGTCCCTTGGTGCAGCACCTGGTGCAGCAGCCCCAGCTTGCCTAGCCTTAGCAGCCCACGCGTAGCCCAGATGATAGGTTGCTAGCACTCGATGGTAGCACACACCTATGTGCCAGAGCAGGCAGGGTTTTGGGGACCCCTCTCTCCCCACCTTCCCCTTCCCAGGGAGGAGGTGGAGGCAGCCCAGGAGGTCCTGGCAAGCACCTGTTCTTGCTGGGGATAGCCAGACCTTATCAGGCTTAATTGGAGTTGACAACAGGGAGTCCAGGGTGCAATCCGCATTGAAAAGTAGGTACTGATGCTGATACAAACAGAAATCAGGCTAGTTAATAATTAAGCTGCAGCTTGGCAGCATTCACCTTGACAAACTTGACCTTCCAAACTGAAAGTCTGTCTCTCCCCCCGTCCCCGGCCCCTTGTGTTTTATTTATCACAGCCCTTGGTAGTATTCTTTGCAGGCAACCGCACCGGGGTGATGTGTGACACATCTCACTGATGCCCTGTCCCTGCATCATGGAGGAGCCCTCCAAGACCCCCATCCCTACACCTGGTCCCTCAAGGAGGTGGGGGGCCTGTGGCTACCATAGCCTGCGTGGGAGCATGCCCCATGCTTGCTGCAGAGACAGTGGCCTCCTGCAGCTCTGAAGGCAGGCTGGTGCACCCTGCTGCTGGCTGAACTGCTTCCCTGAAAGGCAGGAGCATCAGGAGCATGCTCTGCCGTTGGGATGTTGCGAGGGTTTAGTCCCTCTCAGCTGTTGGGTCTGTACACACGGGGCTCAACTCAGTCCTCAGCATCCCATCGGAACAGACAGACCCCCTCAGGCCTGGAGCAGGTTCAGGTTGAGGTCTGGTGTTTGGCAGAGGTTGGCACTAATTCCTGCTGCAGGGCATGCAGGTGTCCTAAACAGTATGTGGGGAGAAGCGGCGGATTCATGTAGGTGCTTTGTATTGCTCTTTGGAGGTCCTTAGCTCTCCCCCATAACTGTATGGCGAGTATAGGTTGGGGCAAGAGACGTGTCAACTGGGCTCCAAAGCTTGTCCTTCCTGCCACAAAGGGCACTGCCTTAACTTCAGAGGACAATCAGCAGCCTGGCGTTTGACACCTGCGGTTCGCTTGCACCAGTGCATTGAGCAAGATTCAGCACAATGCTGACGTGTGACTCAGTCTGTGTTTGTCTCCTACATTAGACAGAGGCTCAGTGAAAATACAGTGGCAGGTTAAACATTTTCAGATGTGCCTTTGAAGTTTGTTAGATTTCTGTACTTTGCTTGCCTGTTGCACATTCATAAATGTGACTGCTTTTTAATGAGGCATGAAGGAATTACCTCCTTTTTTTCATTATCTGCAAGCTTCCTTTATTAACATTTCTGCAAGGTACCCATTTGGAGATGCTGCCTATGCCTGTTCTCCTGCGGTTTGCTTACAGCTGACATTGAAAGACAGCCTGGGAGTGGTGTTCAATCAGCTGCCCCCATAGGACATCCTTGACGTGCCTTCTTGGGCAACCATGTTTCTTCTCTCTGCGCCCCAGTTCTCCGTATTCACCGCAGAGGAGCTGCACGGTGACAGCAGGGCCTCCATTATTCATGTCTCTGTGGACACACTGTCAGCAGGCTGCAGGTCTCCATCGCTGGCCAGCTTGTCACTTCATCACGAGTGGCCTACCTAGGGCTTGAAGGTGCCTCTGGTGGCACTTCTTCCGCTGACAAGGTGCCCTGTGAAATAGCACAAGTCCCACAGCCCTGCAGTGCTGTGGTAAGTACCAGCACCTTCACTTTGGTGGAGTGTCTGGTCCCACACTCACATTGCATCCAGCCTCCAGGCTTAGAGCACTCTGTCCACCCCTGGACATGGATATGTCGTTTGATTAACTCTAAGAGCTGCCTGGCAAGTGATTGCTATGCTCATCAAATCAGTAGGTGATCTGCAAGTGGCTTGCAGAGACAACAGAGCTGAAGGTCCTGCCTCTGGCCGTAGAAACGGGTGTTCCCATGCAGCCTGCCTGACAGCCTTGGACCTGGCACACAGTCAGAAGAGATGCAGGAGATCTTCCTCCTCGGAGGAGGGTTTCAGGTCTTGCACTCTCCTGCCTGGCACAGGTACATTAACCAGCATGAGCAGGACACCAAGTTCTGGGATAAAACCGTGTTGGATACCACTCCCTACAGGGAGGGGGAGGCGTTCTGCACTGCGTGGGCTTATGGACCTGCTTGCAGCTCAGCCTTGCCCAGATAGCTAGTATCTGCATGAGGCTCCGTGTTGTCTTACCCATGCTTTTGTCAACTCAGTTAAAGTGGAGACTGAGGCTAGGTTGCATATTTTCTCCTGGAGTTGTTAAGCCAAGGACATTCTGCCCAATATTTCCCATTTTCAGGGCAGTTCCTCTGATTCCAGACATTTGCTTTCTGTGCTGTGCAGCTGCAGCCAGTGGGCGAGAGCCCAAGGGACCATGCCGCCAGCTGCGACCACGGCTTTTCTCATGTAGTTACTTCCCACCAAAGGCTGTACTGAGCCAGACTGTCACCGAGTCCAGGCTTTGCAGCCCTGCTGGGATGGCTGCTGTGCTTTTGCTCGGCTCAGTACCGTCAGCATGCGCTTGGCTCATCTGCCAGGCTGGCCCTTGCAGAGCTGATGGTGCCTCCTCCCCTGAGCTCCAGGTTATGGTGGAGCTCAGACAGGAGAGAGCCAGGTACGTGGTATGGCAACTGGTGTGTAAGCATCTGCATTTTCAACAATGGATACAGCTTGACATCTTCATACATTTCCAGGTAGAAGCAGAGAATGGACTTTCTTGATCTCTGTCTTGGAAAAAGAGATGCATGTTTCATCTTAACTTCCCACTCAAGTGAATATAAGTAACCTGAATCTTGTTCTTGATGATCATCAGTTCATATCTCCCAAGCGTAGTAGAAGGCAGAACATCTTGTCCAGGTTCACCCCTGTTTCTGCACTTCTCCAGCTCAGCTGCCTCCTCCCCTCTGTGCTTTCTTGGCTTTTGCCTGCAGTTGCTCCCTTACCCCTCTGGCATGCTGCATTGCCCAGCTGCATTGTCTGTCTTCTCCAGGTGCTGTGCTCCTCTCTCTCAGTATTTGTAAACTTTTGGGGATTCCCAAATCCAGAGTACACTGTCTTGGAGCTAGGCAGTGAGGGTTTTGATGTACGTCATTGATTTCGAATGATGGATGTAGTTATTTCTGCTTCTGTGATGGGTTATAATAATGTCACCTGCCACAGGAGTTATTATATATTTTATAAAGTCTGCAGGTCTTGCAAGTCTTACAGTCTTTGCAATCAATCCAGGTGGATTGATGACGAGAAGCCAGGGTGTGTAACTAGACTTTATGGAGAGCTGATAATTTCTGTGTGATTTTTGGTGTGAAGTATGAGATTTGCCGGAGCCCACATGGGATTAATCATGTGTGAGGCATTACCTGGGCTGTTTGTAAAGGCTACAGGAAACCTTGGGTAACATCTGGCCCACTGCTTAGCCCAGACAAGATGCTCTGTGTTTGTGATACCGCTCTCAAGTCCTGTAGAGCTTCAGCTCGTACTCCCAGGCTCGGCTGGGCCCCGTGCTGCGGCTCATATGCCCCGACTGGTCAGGCACAGGAAGGCCAGGGGACAAACAGCTTCTTTCTTGAGATGTCAAGGCTTTCCAGAGAGCCCATCGGCACATGCCTGCACTTGAGTGCGTGGTTGGGAGAGGAGATTTGGGAGAGTGCCAGCACACCCTTCCTGCTGGTTGGGGTGCTCCTTCCCATCTGGGCAAGCAGAACCTCCCCGCGTTCCTTGCTGGGTTTGCTGGGGCATCAGCAAGGTGAGCCTGACACGGCGTCGTCTCAGCATGCTGCTCACCTGGGGTCCTGGTTTAGTTTCCTCCAGCAGAAACTAAACATCCAGTAGTGTGAAAGAAAACAAACACATTTGGCTCCTGGCTTATTTCTTCCTGTTCATTTTTCCAAATGCTAGGAACGTGTACTGGTGTGCACGTGTGGTTGTGTGTGTGTGTGTGTCTGTCTGAGCGTTAGATCAAGCGCTGAGTGGCACAGGGCAGTGATTTTCTAATCAAAGGGGAATAAAAAGATCCTGTCTCTTGTTCCTTCAAACCAGGACACGTGCCAGGGCGTTAAAGCTGTCTGAAAGGACGCTTGTGCCAAACGGCAGAATGAATCGGTACCTCAGTCTCACCAAAGAAGGGGCTGCTGCAGGGATGATGGGAGGGCACATCATACAAGAGCACCAATGCAGGCTGAAGAAACATTTTGGTTTTGGTTTTTTTTCTAAATTAAAACCATATTTTGTATGTTCTCAGTGACTAAATGATATTCAGAAATCTTGGCCCTTTGTTTCTGTGGTCCAACACCCCACCACTCCCCCCAGTTGCTGCGTGAGCTTAGCAAGCAGTGAAGGGCTGCAGAAGCCCATGCTCAGGCCCTGCAGATAAGCCTCTGCGGTGCTCCAGGGCTGCTGTCTACAGCTTGATGTTGACCTTGCTTTCACAGAGGTGGCTGAGAGGAAGCTGACGGTTGAAGAGGAGGAAGCCAAGAGGATTGCAGAGATGGGCAAACCAATACTCGGCGAGCATCCCAAACTAGAAGTAATCATTGAGGAGTCCTATGAGTTCAAGGTCAGTAGTTGTCCCAGGGGTCCTCCAGGAGGGGAAAGCCATGTGGCACTGAAGAGCAGCCATGGAGAGCAGGACCAAGGAGGCAGGGGGTGGCCGCATGTGCAGGGAAAGGGCTCCTGGAAGAGGAAAAGGAGTATGCAGTGCAATAAAGTTTGGGGGAAACCTACAAGAAATGCCAGGTGATGTAGTTGCTTGGTAGGCAGAGGTGGAGGGAGGAAGACAAGGGAGCCCGGAGCCTTGCTGGAAGCAGATGAAGCCAGTGTGCAGGAGAGGGTGGGAGCAAATCTGTCTCTAGTGAGGCAGGGGTAAAGTCTTGTCTAAAGTAAGGGGTGGCAAACAAGCAGGCTCTGGTGAGGTTTGAGTCAGCCCATCCAGGGAGAAGGTGGGCCCAACTCCAGTTACGGCCTTATCTGGCTGGCTACAAGATCAGCCTTGCCCACTAACAGCCAGTTTAATTGCTCTGCATCTTTATTCCCACAACAGAGCACCGTGGACAAGCTAATTAAGAAGACAAACCTGGCTTTGGTTGTAGGGACACATTCCTGGAGGGACCAGTTCATGGAGGCCATTACCGTCAGCGCAGGTGAGGAGGACATCAGAAAACCCACACCAGCATCTGCAGGGTTCATGTGGCCTGGCGTGAGATCTGTCTGGGCTCAGGAAACAGCATCTGCCTGGTCAGTGATGCTCAGCTGTTGTGTGCATGGTGGCCATCAGCAAAGCCAGTCCAAAGAGCTACTCTGCTCCAAATATACTGGGCTTAGCTGGGAGTCTGGGAGATCTATCTTTTGGTGTGGAGCCACCCAAAAGGCCGGTTTTCAAAGGCTTTACGTCCACTGGCAGTGCTCCTGCTGCTTCAGTGGTCTAATGACCAGTGTACAGGCAGCAAAATCCCATCCATTCCCATCCTGGCTGGGCTGCTGGCTCCTGGTGTGCCCCGCGCTCTCCTCTTCGGGTAGCTCCTGCTGCTGGAAGATGTCCTGTATGCCATGGCCAACAGAGTCTCTGGGATTAGGGAGGGTTACCACATCTGGACAGGAGATACTGCCCCACAAAGCAGCAGCTGGTGGAGGGAAAGGCCCAGAGACCTGCCAGCTGTTGCCTGGGGAGCCTGAGAAAGCTCACCGCTTCCAGAGCCAGGCAGCTTTGGAGCAGACATTTTAGGCTTGTCCATGCCATTAATGACACTCAGGCACTTTTCTGAACCTTTCCTTTGGTTTGGCATCTTTCCCAAAGGGCGGTTTTCCACCCAGCCGTAGTACAGGCAGCAGGTAGGGAGGCAGTTGAGCGGGAGTGGTCACCAGTGGCCACAAGGGCTTCTTCTGACATGAAAGAAGAGAGGCGGGGTATTCAGGTTTTTTCATTCTAGCAATTAAGAGAAACTGCTTCTGTGGAAACAATACTTCCATCCTTGGAGCAAACAGGCCTGCTTCTCTCTTCCTCCATCTCTTTCCTTCCCTTGCCATCTGCTCTGTGCTCCCTGCCCGCTTTCTCTTCCTCCAATTTATTTCCATCATCCTGTATCTGCACAAAGACCAGCAGTGCTTCCAGCCTTGGGACTGACCCGGCCCACCAGGCTAAGGACAGAACCCCTCCGAGGGTCTTCAGTACTGCTGCTGATACCCTCACACAGATGAGAAATTTCTTGCTGGGGTGCTGCTGATGACCAGCCCATGCTCTGGTGCAGGAGGACCAAGAGTTTCCCGATTCTATCACATTCTGCTATTTTACCCCCCAAAACATCATTGCCTGTGTGACTTCATGGTGCCCCTCAACAGTGATCTCCACAGGCTGACTACATACTATGTGACTGCCTGTGGATGGGGACAGGGACGGGGATGGGGCTGCCCCTCTGTGGGTACCATTCACTGCTCTGCCACTCGCCAGCCCTGCAGGCTCTGGGGTGTCCCAGGAGGCATTCCTCTTGCCAAGCATCACCCATCACTGAAGGACCGGGTGTGCCCTGAGCTCATTGTCATGGCCGGCACCATGCCGCCTTGTCCCAGGGGTGTACTATCCCTGGAGCCGTGGGGCGGGGGGCCCAGCACAGGCTGCAGCCCACCCCAGTAACTTTGACCTGCCCCATCATGAGTGCTGTACCTCTCCTTCCACATTGTTTGCAGCAGGTGACGAGGACGAGGATGAGTCTGGTGAGGAGCGCCTGCCGTCCTGCTTTGACTATGTGATGCACTTCCTCACCGTGTTCTGGAAGGTGCTGTTTGCCTGTGTGCCCCCCACCGAGTACTGCAATGGCTGGGCCTGCTTCGTTGTCTCCATCCTCATCATTGGCATGCTCACAGCTGTCATCGGCGACCTTGCCTCCCACTTTGGCTGCACCATCGGCCTCAAGGACTCGGTGACCGCCGTCGTCTTTGTCGCCTTCGGCACTTCTGTACCAGGTGGGACAGCCGCGGGGAGGGTATTGGGTAGGAGGAAAGTCCTCCAGTGGCTCTACTGCTCCCAGGGAACCGTTTCTGTCATGGGATGGGGTTCAGGCTGGGAAGGGGCTCCAGAAAGTCCTGTCCCCAGGCAAGGTCTGCACCCCACTTGGTGGCAACATGAGGTCCCTGGACACAGGAAGGGAGGGTGTGCACCAGGAGAGGTCTGTGTCCCAGCCCGGCGAGTGCCACACCTGAGCCTCCCTTGTGCCCCAGTCTTGAAGAGTTGACCATTTCTCCTGTTGGACCCCCAGTGATTTGTCCTTTCCTCCTTTCCCAACCCCAGACACGTTCGCCAGCAAAGCCGCGGCCATCCAAGACATGTACGCCGATGCCTCCATCAGCAACGTCACGGGCAGCAACGCCGTCAACGTCTTCCTAGGCATTGGGCTGGCGTGGTCGGTGGCAGCGATCTACTGGGCATCGCAGGGGCAGGAGTTCCAGGTGTCGGCAGGCACCCTGGCCTTCTCCGTCACCCTCTTCACCATCTTCGCCTTCATCTGCATCAGCGTCCTCCTCTACCGCCGGCGGCCCCACCTCGGGGGGGAGCTGGGCGGCCCCCGGGGCTGCAAAGTGGCCACGACATTGCTCTTCGTCAGCCTCTGGCTGCTGTACATCCTCTTCGCCACACTGGAGGCCTATTGCTACATCAAGGGGTTTTAGGCGGTGGAGGGACGGTGCCGCCGGGGGGAGGGACCTCCTCCTCTGTTACCTCACTGGACGTCAGTCCTGGAAGCACGGTTTCACCGGAGGGGACAGGTCTCCATCGGGGGCTGCCACTGCCCAGACGGTTGGACGGCTGGACACCAAGAAGGGCAAAACCATCACAGAGGGAAAAAACCAACCAACCAACCAAACACCAACCCAAAATGATACAAAAGAAAAAAAAAGCAACAACTGCAAGTGTTGAAATAAAACAAAACACAGTAAACCCAGCCACTGACCCCATTCAATGAGATTGAGAAGTTTCAGCCATCTCCAAAGGCCACCTCTCCTGTAGGGGCTTGTCTCTTTTCCTCCCGAGCACCCTTGCACTGTTAGGAGGTGTTTTCTTATTTTTACTAGTTGGGAAGTGCAGAAGTCTGATCAGGAATTTGATTTTTTTTTTTTGCTTTTTTTAATTTTGTTTGCTTGTTGCTTTTTGGGTTGGGGGGGGCACACTGCTTGGTTGTTTGTTTTTTTCTTTTTTACTACTAAAACACAAAAATGTTAAAAATCTCTAAAGCTTCAAGCTGCCGTCAGTGCTGGAGTTAAACTTGTGTATTTTTTGAAGCCACAAAAGACTATGACACAGTCAAAGAACTTTTTCACTATTACCCATTTCCTCCCTCACCGCCTTCCATTTCTTTCTTTTTTAAGAACATCACAAGACTGATATATTTTTAATACAAACACAGACACACGTACATTCAGTGACAAAGGCTGGAGCATGTAGCATCTCAATCACCTGCCTGGGCTAAGAAAAAAAGGAGGAAAAAAAAAAACCTCAAACCCCAACCCTCTAATATAATACGTATCATGTATATTTTGACTATGGCATTTCTCTTTGTATAATTAACTTCGAGCTTGTGGTACTGCAGGGAGAGAAAATTATGTTAATTTACAACCGGTAGAGAAATAAATGGCTACCCAGGAATAGCCTGCCCTTGGGGGAGCAAAGGGGGCCAGGGAAAATGGTATCGGCTCCTTGGGATGGTGATAGTGGTGGGTTTGCTGCATGGGCCTCCTGCTCGGTGGTGGAAATGAATTCAGGAAAGCCCAGATAGCGTGCCCATTCGTTTGTTCCCAGCGCCGTCCCACCCCGAGGTGTGGCGTGGCTGCCCCTTCACTCATTTGCTACCCTGGTTTTCATGGCGCCTGCATCTTGCTGGTGGTCTTCAGGTCATTGAAAGGTACAGGCTTAAAAACTGCCACCCACGTCAGGACTCCTGTAGCATCTTGAGTACCTTTCAGGAATACCAGACAGACAAAAAGGCATCCTTTTCATTTGAAGTGCATTTCTTTTCAAGGAAAAAACAAAACAAAACCCCACCATGAGAGTATGTCATGAATTACATCAATGGCTGCAAATTGAAATGCTGGGTTGGTAATAAAAATAAATAAAAACTATACCTATATCTATATGAGCAGTGCTATCTAGAAACATATTTCTTAATGGAGAGCCCCAGGAAGAGGATGTTAAAACTTTACTCTTTGTAAAGTGTTTTCAAGATGAAGATAATTTATTCTATCAAGAAACAGGTGCTGTAAAAGGAAATATTGTCTTCATAAAGTTCCCTGTAATAAGCCAAACCTTGGGAGGCAGCGAGTAAGAGAGGGGCTGCCAAAAGGTACGTCTGCCTGCCACAGTGCTTTCTGCTGCCCCGGGGGCAGGGAGGCGGTGGCCGCAGGTTAGGAAAAAAAAAGCAATGGGAACAAGGTTGCCACGGACAAAAATGAGGTGTAACATTATAGCCAGTGACTAGACGAGAGTGATGACAGTCCTTAACACACAGATGAGGTCTTTATTTTCATACAAAATGCTTATCAGATATCTATATCTCTATATAAATGTGTATACACGTAAGACGGCGAAGAACGAGCCTTCTCAGAGGAGCAGCAGGAGCTTTGCCGGTGGGAGCCCACCGTGGGTGAAAGCCGTTGGGTTTGAAGCTGAGAAGCACCCGACCGCCTGCTTCCTCACCATCCCTTCGCCATGCCTTTGGGAAAGGGCCTGAAAAAGACAGGCAAGAAACCCCAAGGCCAGACTCCCACCGAGCTTGCCGGTCCTTCTGGCCTCCGGCTGTGCCAACAGCCACCAAGAGCAGCTGCTGCCACCGCTGGCCACTGCCCGCCAGCTGGGAACACGGGTGACACGGAAGGAAAAATTACAAAAGCCCATCAGATGCTCTCTGGGGGGGGGTTTAAAGTGCAGCTCTCAAGGGGAAGGTTTGTTATCAATCATCATTGCTGTTTTTAATTTGGACATATAAAGTCTGTTGAGCTCTTATTTTACCCATGGCAGCTCACCCACCCTGGGTAAAGCCTGGCCTGGGGAGCTACCGTGCTGTTCTTCTGTTGCTTGTGCTGTACCCACCATGTGCTTTTCATCTGCTTCCTTCTTCGGCTGACCTCGGGGAGGGGGCGCGGGGGGGAGGACTGGCTGCCAGGAGTGCCAACCGCATGGGGACCTTACTGCCCTCCATGCACCAGGGCGATCTGTGCCAGGCCGACAACACCCGTGGAGTGCTTCTTTCTTTTATTTTTATTTTTTACTTCATTAAAAAATATGCAAGCTGAAAAAAAAAAAAAAAAAGCAAGTTTGGTGCCTTTGGAAATTTTAATTTTTTATTTTTTTTGCTAAGGCTTTTATGTTTTATTTTGGGTCTACCTATCTGCTGGCTCCTCTTGTCCTTTGGGCAGGTGTCTGGACTTGGTGGCACTGGTTGGTTTGCCCACCCTTCCGCCCCAGCCCTCCAGTTCGGTACTGCTGGGGGGACCCCGCAGTTCTTGCCCCTGGCTGGCTGGCGGAGAGAAGGTTTTGCTGGTGGTTTTGTTGTCGCTGCTCCTTCCCCGCTGTTTCTCCCGTCAGCTTCCCGTGGCAGCCTGCAGTGACAGCCGCTGACCTCCCTTGGCAGCCATCGTGTTCTGGGCAGCACAGCCTCCCTCTCCACTCCATCCTCACTCCTCACCAAGGCCCCGTCGCTGCTCTGGTTGAGGGTAAATAATGTGCCCGACATCAGGAGGGAAAAAGCAGAGGTGATCACAGAATCACAGAATGGTCAGGGTTGGAAGGGACCTAGTCCTATCTAGTCCAACCCCCCTGCCACAGCAGGGACACCTACAGCACGTTAAACAGGACGACATCCAGTCAGGTTTCGAATGCCTCCAGTGTGGGAGACTCCACCACCTCTCTGGGCAGCCTGTGCCAGTGCTCTGCCACCCTCAAAGGAAAGAAGTTTCTCCTCATGTTAAGATGGAACTTCCTGTGTTCAAGTTTGTGCCCGTTATCTCTTGTCCTAAAGACCAAAGGAGCTCCTTTTTCCCTGGGGACTCCCACGGCATGGGGACATAGTCTAAGGCCCACGCATGGTGTGGGGCCAGCAGTACCCACTGGCTGCCTTCCCACTCTACTGCCATGGGGGACACCCCCAGCACCCCATGGGTTTTGCCACCCATGTGAAGCTGCACTGCATGGCTGCCAGTCAAAAATCAGCCTTTGGGTAAAAAACAGTTTTGCAAAGAGGCGTCACTGACACATCCCCCTCAAGCTGGCCGGGAATCGTGTCCTGGGTTCAGCCAGTACCATGCCACCTCCTCACCCAGCATTGCCACTAACTGCATTTTTCCACTTCTGTTCGGGGCCCTGGCCCCAAAAATCCCCTTTACAGTGAGCTTTGTGCCAGAACCATCCCCACATGCCTTTCTGCAGCAAAGAGGGGTGCAGGCCATAAGCCTGGGGAGACCCAGAGTGGGAGGACCCCCAGTTGGGCTGTAGGAAAGGTGGAGGAGCTGTGGGGAGGCTGTGCTGCACAAGGCTCCCTCAGGGCGGCCGGAGCTCAGCAAAGCCCGCCGGCCTGGCCACAAAAAGGCCACTGCCCCGCTGGGTCCTGCATGCTCCTATCTCCCCACAGGTCTGTGGGGGGACATTTCCCAGCCCTTGCGCTGTCAGCCAGCTCACACCCTCCATGAACCAGCAGTGCCCGCGGCAAGCTCCTGGCCCAGGGACACACACACTCTGGCAAAGGACCCATCGCCTTCAGTGAAGGGGCTGGGGAGGAGGGGGGAGCTGGGAGCGGGGGGAGTAGGGTGTGCGACTCTTTGGGGCTGGCTCGCTGCCACGGCTGTGCCGACGCATCCCGGTCCCATGTGCTGAGGTCCAGGACCGAAGGGCGCCGTCCCAGAGCAAGCTGGGCTGAGAGACAGGAGCGCACGGGCATCAGGAACTGGCTGCAGTACGGTACAGTGAGAACAAAGCGTTTGCTAGAGCCAGCGAGCAAAGGTTTTAAGCCAGGGAGGAGGAGGCAATTGCAGCTCTCAGAATGGGCTTTGTCAACTTTTTGGCAATTATTGTGTTGCTGGTGCAATCAAGGCTCTTCTGGAAAAGCACAAATTAAACACAAAAATATTCTGTGATGCCCATTTCCTCTGATTCCACGGCTGGGGCTGTTGGACTGGTTTGTAAGCCTCTTGTCCCTGGTATGGGAGGACCCCGCCACCACCCTCCATCCCAAAGCAGCAATACAACCTCACCTCACAGCACCATCTGCAAGGAGAAGCCCCCATCAGCTGCGTGTGCCATCTCAGGCTCCAACCCCGCTGGCCCATTGCTGCAGTGGGATGATGCCTACCTGCATGTCCCCACCAGCATAGTACTTTGCTTTGGGAAAGCATTTTGGAGGACACCCGGTACTGTTGTACCTGGCCACTGTTGAGATAAAGGGTTGGTAAAGAGACCTTTCAGGAATGACCATCATCCAGTTCTTGACAGCACAATGGGATAGATATAGACAGTAACAGAAGGGTATCCAGGCTATCTGGTCATGTTTGAACATGCCACCATTCAAAGCCAGGAAATTTCAACCCATCCTCAGTTGCACTGTGGTGGTAGCCGGCAGCAGGCTTTTCCTCATATCATTCACCCGGAATTGCTTTTTTTTATTATTTTTTTTCTTTTTCTGGGGAAAAGAACAAACAAAAGCTTTTTGGGGTTAATGCTGCCGGGGAGTGATTGCAGCCCCGACCTTGGTGTAGGAGCCAGCCTGCAGGAGTGGGAGCAGCAGTTGCTGAGCCCTGGCCAGCCCTGGCCACAAGCTGAAAAGCACTTGTCACCAAGAATAACCTTTGGAGTACTATACGGGAAAAAAAATGTTTTTAATGACCGTTGTCATCTGTGTGCGTGTGCCAGAGGCAGCCAGTTTGTTAATAACGGGGCTGCGTGTGCCAGTGCCGCTTAGCGCCCAGCATAGAAGACAGGGCTCCCAACTTGCCTCCACAGGGGGGAGGGCTCAAGGACCTCCCAGTATTTAAATGAGCTATTTAAAATATCTAGATAATTAACACCATGAGTAGATGTACCCAACCCCTACACATACACATCTGCCTTCCCTTCACCCAGGGGAATCTGTGCTTTGCCCAGCAGCACGCACTGGTGGAGAGAGACCAACACCCCAGGCCCACTGGGCATCCCAGTAGGTGGCCCGGGGGGGGGGGGGCTGTGTGTCACTCATGCTTGCCCCAACTGCCAGCAGCAGAAACCCTCGGCCCCTCTCCACTTTGAGCTCTTCCCCACACTTGGCCTCAGGTGGTTCTTTCATCTTAGACATGGAGCCTGCAGGTGTGATGTGAGGTTGATGAGCTCATCAGACATTCCTACTGCACCTAAATGTGAGCATTCACCAATGTCCCAGGCAGTACCGCTGCTATTGCCACGTATGTGGCAAGCTGAGTGGGAGCTGTGGCTAAAGGACAAATCGTGACCTACCTACTGCTCATTGCTGGGCAAGCACTCAGAAACTGGCCCAGTTTGAAGAATGCAATAAAAAATAACAGATGTCTAGGAAGTACTTTGAAACTGGTATGAAATCTAGGTGAATTGAAGAAATAAACCATCTGAGCAAGATTCTTTTTATTTTTTTGAGGGGTGTAAGATGCGAAGTTATAAATACCTTTTCAGGAAGATCTCTGTTGTCTCAGAAAATAAGCTTACACTACAGAAACACTGTATTTTGTGAGAATTATTTGTGTACAACTTGGGTGAATGGAAAAGATGCAGGGCGAAAAAAAAAAAACAAACCTCAACACAAAAACTTCAACAGTGCTCTCAGACAGTCCCCTGGGCACCTCCTTGGCACTAAGGCATACTGTACAGAGGGCCTTCATGCCTCTATCAACACCACGGTTGTCCCAAAAGCTCTTAAAAAAGCTATCAGAAGAGATTTGATTCCCTCCTCCTCTTCAGTAGTGTCTTGGGAAGAAAAATAACAGCAAACTGAAAACAACTGATTCCTGACCTTGTTGTAAGAGCATTTTGTATGTGGTAAAGCCCTTCGGGTTCTCCACTTTCTCCTCTTCCAGCTTCTGAGCAGTCGTTCCTGCTGGATTGCTGCCTGCTGGGTCTCGCTTTGTGTTTGTGCATTCCCGCCAGCTGCCTCACGGCAGGTCAGCGCCTGCTTCTCTGCTGAAACTCATCCTGTTGACTTGGACTATTTCTGCAATTTATCAAGAATTCTGCTCCTACCCTTCATAGGTGCTCACAGCCCCTCCCAGATGGGTATCACCACCAGGAAATTTTATAGTAAAGCAACTTTCTAAAGCTGCTAATGAAAATCCTCCACAGAGCTGGACCCTGGACAGCCACTGCGGAGATTTCCCCAGAAAGCTCTCTGACTTTGCCACTGAGCTCAATGTATTGTGAGCCTAAATAGGTTGTGTTTCCTCAGCTCGCTTATGAGAATGTCTTCTGGGACAGTGCCAGAAGCCTTACCAAAGTCAAGACATATCACATCTAGCGCTGACCCCCCCTAGCCATGAGGCCAGTTATCCTGTCAAAAAATGGAATAAAATTAGTTTGATATGATTTGTCCTAGCAAAACATCAACAAATCCATTCCAGAGTCGTTTGTTGTTTTACAAATTTATAAATCTGTCTAGGGGATGAGAGAACACCTGGCCGGTGTCTCTCTCATAAGTTTTCACAGAGGGATATTAGGACATCAGGTCTGTAATTCCCTATGCCTTTCTTCATCTCTCATTAGGCGATGTTGCCATGCCATCCCTAAGTCCCCTGGAATCTCACGTGTAGTCTACAATACTCCAACACTAATCCCATGTTTCATATTTTTCCTTTTCATGCTTCAGGATGTTGAAGAGCTCTTGATCCTCTTTACTGGTCTCTACTTCATCTCCCTTGCAGCAGGATAGTACTTTCTTAGTGGGACTTTGACCCCAGCTCTTTTATCAGTTCTCAGATCTGTTTTATCCTTTAGGGCATCTCTTCACAGAGCCCACCCACCAGTTTTCTGAATTCATTGACATTTAATATTTTATTTTTTTGAGTCTAAGTACTTTAGACTAACTCATTTTACGAAGGTCTGGTATTCAACTGCATTTTGAGGAGAAAAAGCTTGCAGCAAACATCAGAACACTTGAAACAATCACAACAGCTCAAGAGATACAAAAATTCACGTTCACGTTGGACTGCAGATGAACAGCTCCAACTTCAGCCACCTTCATATAGCTTTGCCTGTTACAACCTGCCAGCTCATAGCAAGAACATCCAAGTCGCTTCAGAAATAGCTCCATCTCTTCAGCCAAATGCTGCGTCAACTCTTTTCTGACATGGTGAAGTCAGCAGGGATTACTTGAGTGGTCCCAGCCAAAATCATGACTGAGGGAGATAGCAACGGTACTTTGTGCTATGCAAAGCCAGAGCCGTCCTGTATAATGGACATTCAGACTCTGCAGTTTTATTGCTTGAAGCACGGCACTGAGATGCTACAGAAGAACTCATTTCATCAAACTGAGGACGAAGGTCATGCACAGTTCCGAGTCCTTTGTTCACATACCAAAAAGCAACGAATTAAGGATCTGTTTTGTACTGGGACTGATTTTGTCTATTTCAGTAAGGTGAGCTGAATTCATCTGCAGTGCAGACTCCCAGATCTTGCACTGAGGAGCTACTCTGAGCTCCAAACTAGGGCCCCCTAGCTGTGAATTGCATGCGGAAGAGCTGTGCCTGCTATTTCTGCTGGCACCAGAGAGGAGGCAAGGTGTGGAAACCTCAACCTCCAGGAGCCACAACCTTCTGCCTCCCTCATCACCCAACACGCAGCCCTCTGCCTGCAGCGCAGTGCAGGTCTATCTCAGGCAGGGAGCAGAGAGCCACCCACTGCCACTGCCACCTTCTCAAGGGGATGCCGACTGGCTAAGTACGCAGTGAGGCTGCGTCCCCTCTGCCTGGGCTGAGAGCCAGAAGACCCTCAGCTGAGTCCCAGTGTGCTGGAAAACAACATAACGCGGAATAAATGTTCATTCGCGCTTTTGTGGGAGGTGGGGATATAGGTTTGTGCTACAACACGTAGCACAGAGCTGGTGGTGTTTTCTGAGCAAAAGCTGGACACCTCCTGGTGTGCACAGGCAAGGCACCTTTGAAAAACAAAGCCAGCTATTAAAATCAGTAAGCAGGCCCTCGGATACAGAATGGCAGAAAGCATCATTGCTTCTCAAAGCAGCCAGCCTCAGGCTTTCTCGCAAACACTCCATAGACAATACTCGCTGTTACACTCCCAGTTCCCAAGGTGGTGGTTTTTTTAACCCATTTTTTGTTTTCAAGGTGTTTTCCAAACTAAGGAGGGCCAGTTCTGCAGATCCCGCTGTCCAATTTAATATCAGCTTTTGGAAGGTTGTGGAGTTGTTTTGCCCGAAATGTCTCGTGAGGGCTAGCTGCTGAGAAGTCAGAAGGTTGGCATTCTGCGTGTGGATTTTGTTAGTCATGCCAAAGACAAGGGGGAAAGAGGTGGGGGAGGAGGAAAAGTCTTCTGGCAATATCACTGCTGGAAGCAGAGGCAGAAGCAAGCTCTTTGTAGTTCTTTTGACTTGCTTACAGAATGACTGCACCGCCAGGGAAGGATGAAGGCCTCTCAGAGCATCTTATGTTGAGCCCCAAAACAGGAACTGCTCTTTTTTCTTTTTTTATTATTATTTTCCTATTTTTAATTAAGTCTTGCAGAACTCCAGAGATGACAATTACTGCTTCTCCCTTAGCCCCACAACTTGTTACCTTGGTAATAGAAGAAAATTAGCTTGGTTTGCCAGTTTATTCTTGACAAATCCACATTGGCTGTCACTTGTCCCTGCATTTTCCCCTTTCATCACTGAACTTGCATCTCAAGACAACAGTCTTAGCAGACCCCTCTCTGCCCATCTACAAACAAGTCAGCATGTGACTGCCATACAAGCAGAAAATCTCCCTTTGGGACTGTAACAGCCTCCCCTTTGATGTGCAATAAATTAGTTGGTTCCTAATTAATTGCAAGAGATTTACATGTGATCAAGTGAAATGACATAGACAGTGATGAGAAAACCAGTCGTATCTGCCTGATGGGAATGGTGTGTGGCCTCCTCTCTCGTGGACCTGGTGCTGCAGTCTCTGATGAATACCACCTCCCTGTAGCCTAGGAAATAGCATTTTGTACAACAGCAGCAGCTTCCCAGCATAGCTTGCTACTTGTCACCTCTGAGGATTAAAAGGTTTCGGACAACACCTAGAAGATAATATTTCAGGCTCCCACGTTACGAGGCCTGACTTGCAAAAGTAGAGTACAAAGGCTTCCAAGGTGAGTGGGGATGAGGAGATGTGAGGCGCAGTGCCTGCCTTCTGTCCCTGGTTTAGGGAGACTGTGCTAGGAGATCCCGCTTAGACGTGGATCCCATCTTCTGTGGTCACCTCTACTCTCCTGCTGAAGCTTCACAGCCTTTCGAAGGGGCCTGAGGCAGATTCAGGCAGCTGTCATCAAACTGCAGAGAAGCACTCTGGGGCATGTTTCAATTCAGCCTGGAGGCTTACACACAGCAGAGAAACATCCAAGGACCTCAGATCCCAACCAAAGACTGACACATGACCCTGTGAGCACAAAAGTTTCCTTCCCTCTCCTACAGCACTGCGTATGTAACAGAATATTATGCGAAGTGAGATGAGTTCTGGAAATCAACAAGAAACCACCACAAGACACTGGAGCAAAAATTATCTATTTTATTACAAAATCAAAATCAAACAGATGCCTTTCAGTCTAACAAACAATGCCATGGGCAGAAATGTGCTGGGGCAGGGTAAGTTCGATATAAACTCAGGCCATGGAAAGTGATGCCTTCACACGGATGAATCCCACCATAATCCAGTTCCCTCCAACACACTACGTCCTTGGAGGATCAGCAAAAAGGGAAAGATTTTTGCTTCTGGCAGGAAGAGTGGATGACTTGCACTGTGGAGCCCTGGTTCTCTTCTCTGTCCCGGCTGTTTTCAGCTGTCGTTCAAAGTAGAGCTGGAGAGCCCAAGAGGACTTGAAGGATGAGGAGAGACATGCCCAGGGTCTGCTTCCAGGCACAATGCTGACACTCCCCATGCCCCAGCTTCAGTAGGATGCTACTGATACAAGGCAGAGCAGAACATGCTTACCACCACCAGATAAGGACAGGTTTGGCCTGGCAGCCAGGTGGACTGGCCAGTTATCTGTCAATAAAAGCAACAAGGGAAGAGGGGAGTTGAGGCACTGCTCTCTTCTGATGAGTACGGACTGTTTGGATGACTCCATAGGATGAGTTACAAATATTACATGAATCAGGACCAGTACTGTCTGCATGAGCTCCCAACATACAAAGGCAGAACAAGTAACCCAACCCCTGCCCAGACATCACACAATCATGCTGGCTGGGTCGTGCATGCCAATGTACAAGTGTTGCCAAAAGCTGCTCGGAGGCCTGTGCAAACCCAGCAAGCCAGGATGCGGGGACTCGGACTTCTCCCATGAAAGTAAGGGGGGAAGCAATATAATGCTTGGATCCCAAGCCATCCATAAAGTCAACTCTAGCATAGCAACATGAATACCCACCAATACTAACATCAACAGCCACCTCTTGTTTGGCTTCTTTGAAGAACTGACCCAATTTTAACTGGAAACTACATGTGAATGCAGGCCTTTTAGAGGGGAAGGACGCAAGGATGAGAAAAGGGAGGTTTGCAGAAGGATTTATGTGACAGGCAGCAGCACGGGCTGGCTGGTTTGCTGCCATTTCCAGAAGAAAAGATGTAGCGACTTTCAGCAGCTCTGCACTCCACCTGCAATCTTGTGAGGCATTGCCTGGCCCCACTGGCTGGCTGACAGAACTCCTATAGGCATCCAAGTGGCTGCTTTTGCTGGACGCAACTACGCATTAAAAAAAAAAAAAAAAAAAAAGACAAAACAACCACCAACCAAGCAGCCAGAGCTTTTAATTCCTAAAACTAGCATATTAAAAAAGGAGATTTTTTTTTTTTATACAGTTGGGTTCATAATCTTTACTCCTACAAAAGGATTACTGAGTAACAGGGACATTTCTAACTATACACTAAACCAAATCATTTCAACACACAAAAGATGTGTACTGGGCATTTAAAGAGACGATTCAATCAAGAAGATGGGAGCTTGCAGGCCAGTAAAGCACATACATTGTATGTGAGGAACCATGAAGATCCAGCAGCAGCAGGATCTGCTCCTGTTAGAGTTCTTTATATTATGGTGGTGTGATGTATACTTCAGAGATTACCAGAGGTGTTTTTAACCATGTCAAATGCTTTAATCACCTCCAATCTACTTCCCAGAGGAAACGTTATTATTACTATTAATAAAGATTTTTATAGAAAGATTGTGGGGTTTTTTAACTTTCCATCTTGGCAACAAGGCACTAACTTACTGCATCAGGATACTCCTGCTGTGATGTGGTTATCTCAAGCTTTTGTAATGCTGATGTGCCATACATTGAAGATGCTGTGTAACAAGATCCTTTACCAAAGCAACAAAGCCTCAAGGGACAAGCCCAGTCTCTACAGTAATGCAATGGTGTTACAAGCAATTGTTGGTGTGATCTCATATTAGCATGGCATGTCATCATGTCCAACTACAGGTTCTTGGTCCAGAGACGAGTGGCACAAGGATCACCAGGTTTGAAGTAGGAGGCTGCTCAGAACATTTCCTATGAACAGGCAAGTGCTAGTGTTGGAAATGCACAAAGCAAAACA
The DNA here is from genome assembly GCA_017639485.1 of Pluvialis apricaria. Lineage (NCBI taxonomy): Eukaryota > Metazoa > Chordata > Aves > Charadriiformes > Charadriidae > Pluvialis > Pluvialis apricaria. The sequence goes on along the minus strand of CM030012.1, from coordinate 40,058,731 downwards.
CTGCATGTCCCATCACTCTCTGCCCAAACCTAGGATTGCTGATAGGGGTGTCCCTGTCCTACCGCTGACTTTACAATTGTATCTGACATTAAGTAAGAAACAACTCCGGAAAAACTGCTGGTAGTTGAAACAGCCCCTGTGGCCTCCAAGAGAGCCAGCTCCTCCATCCAAGCCTTCACTGTTATTGTAGAGTGACACTGGAGTGTGATGACACAGGAGGTACTGATAACAGTGAATTGGGTGAAGTGGATACTCTAAGCCAGGCAGGCACACCACTGTGATGGAGAGAAGCCTGGGATTCACAACCACCAAAGACAAGAACAGTCATTGCAGACAGTCCTTTACTGGTGAGCATGGCCCAAGCCGTAGAGTTGAAACATGAGTAAACCAGACTCTTGGGAACCAGCAGCGGGATTGTCTCTTTCTGCGCTAACAAACATGTTCTTTGCTCTTCAGCAAAGCAACAGGCAGGCTGATGCTGCTTTTAGCAGGCTTCTCAATATTTTTATTGTTGTACAACATACAGATGAACACTTTGTCAGAGAGGAAGATGTGTGACTTCACTCCGCTGACTCTACTAGGCCTACAGCTCCCACGTCCTTCCTACAGCGTTAGATTCCCGAGGCATGGCACATCTTTGCTAAGCATGTCTTCTGAGCCTGGATAGTAATGCATTTGCAATTCATTTCTGCCCAGCTTGCAACAGGTGCAGAAACTACTTTTGTACGTCCTTAATAAAACCCTTTCCTATCCTTACTTAAAGCAGCTTTGCAGTGTACCAATACTTAGGCAAAACCTGTGCTCTCTCAAAAGCCCAATTGCCTGTGAGTTGCACAGGGCCTTACAGTAAGAAAAGAAGGGGTTCAGCTGTTCCCAAGAAGCATTTGGTATCTGGGGCACTGTGTGCACATCTGAAAGCACAAGTCATGCTGATATACTTGCTCCTTTGTGCATGAGGATGTTAAGGTTTGCAACTGAATGATGGTTTGGTGGCAGAAATGAATGCATTACCGTAATCCATTAAATGCAAAGTGTCCCTTTAACCCTAACAGCCTTCAAAAGCAAAGGGAGGAACAGAACAGTGACTCCAACCCCTGTACAAGACAACTGTACAATTTACATATATATTTATATACAGTATATAAAATTCTCTTTCTCTGAGTCCCAGTGAACTCAATTTTACGTCATCAGTAGCTGTTCCAATTTTAAAAAGTCATGATCCTGCTTCCCCCCACTCTCTAAAGTATTAGATAATGGCATTGAAAAGCAATTAAAAACAAACCCAAACCAATTATTAAAAAGTGCAAATGTTCTGGGTGCCACTTCTGCTACGTTGGATGTTGCTGATGCTGCATGCTTGCTCACAAGCAGCAAGGTGTCTGTCCGTCTGTCGCTGGATCTTTCTTTCCTTTGGGTCGGCTCCTGCCTTCCCTTCCTTCTTCTGCTGCTACACCAGGCGACCTACTGAAAGGGTGGGGTGGGCAAGGAGGAAAGAAAACAAAACAGAAGCAGGGAAAGTGAGGAAAAAAAGGCAGATTAAAACCAAAAGGGCACCTGACTGATAAAGATACAGTACAGCCTCTCTGCTGCAGCCATGGCCCCAGAAGGCTGAGATCCCCGAGTAAGCTGTGAGGCTGAAAACAACCAGGGGCTAATGAGACAGCCTTGCTGAAAAAAGCATTGAATGAGTCACACCGAGCCCTGGGGACTGACGCATTTTTAAACGTAAACCACCACTTTCCTCTCCCTCCTCCTCCGTGGAAATTGGCACGCAGTCTGGACAAACAACTGGTCCAACATCCCTCCCTCTGCTCTTCCACCTGCCACGGCTGATGCAGAAGCCCACGGCTGATGCAGAAGCCCACGGCTGCCAGGCTACCCTGCCACCATCTCCCCCATGAGCCGCAGCCAGCTCCCTCCTCCCCTAGCAGGCAAGCAGGCCTCGAAGGAGGCAGGCACATAGGGCAAAGGCAAAGCCACCTCTCCCCACCTCTGTAACAGTGCAACACAGCGATCTCCCTGCTCAACGGTTCTTGGAGACCTGCCTGCACCAGGCACTCTGAAGCCTACCAAGCTACTGAATCTGTGGCGGGGATACAGCGTACTTGGAGCTGGGGGTCCCAGGACCCTGCTGAGCTATTAGTGTCCCAGTGGACAGTGCAAGGGTGCTGCTTAGCAAGACAGATGGATGCACACACACCCGTGCTCATTTCTTCAGAGAGCTTTTTCAAGCCCCTCACCAAAGGTTCTTAAAGAATCAAAGCTCTTACAGGATCAGAGCAAGAGTTCTGTGGTCTAATTACAGGTGAAAACATGCTGAAGAGAAGGCAGAAGTATAGATCAGATTTTCAGAAAGGAGAAAGGTTACCAGACAGGCCTCACTGGGATCGACATGCCCTGCCACAGGGGGTGAATACTGTCAAATGCAAAATTACTCCAGATAGTCATACTTGAAATTGACTGTACAGCTCTGCAAAAGGTCCTCACAGTGCTCAATGACCGGCTCATAAAAACAGCGTATTGACTTCAATCTCTATACATGCAACGCAGTGTGTGAGTGGGGAGCAGGTATGACCTGTCCTACACCAAGAACTTTGAGCGACTAGGAAAGATGTTGAAGCCACAGTATGTTTGTTTTTTTTTTTTTTTTTAATGCCTCCGCTCAGCTTTTAGCAGCAGACAAAAAAATCAAATACATGCTCCGAACTGAAGACACAGTAGGAAACATTACTACGTCAATGTATAAGGCTTAGCGGATCTTTATCTTCAGTTACCTGTTCAGCCCACCTCATCAGGACCAGATAAGGTACCCAGAAAGGTAAGGAGGATAAGCAAGAGGTATGGGAAGACTTCTGTCATTAAGCAAATACATAGCCTAGGTCTTTTCAACACAGAAAGGAGTCTAACCAGACGTATGTTGGAGGGCTATAGAACAACAAGTGGCAGAAGAAAGACAGGCAGCAGGGAACTGCTCACTGTTTCTCACAATCCAAAATGAGAAGCACCCAATGAAACAATGAGGCAGCAGGACTAAAAGCAAAACAAATGAAAGTTGTTCTTAATGCGTGATGAAAGGGTGCGATTCACTGCCACAAAATACAGAGGGGAGCAGACCTTCACCAGGACAGAGAAGAGTCTTCATGAAAACTTGTCCATGGAGTAATGTAATGTAAACACAACAAATCACCTAAATCACTGCTCGCTAGAAGCAGGGAGAATAGGGTAGGCAAGTGTTCATCCCATAGCTGCTGTATCCTATTCTAATTCCTTAGAAATGTACTGTCTGCCCCAGCTGAAGACACAGTGCTGGACTTCGAGATGATGCAGCTGAGTTGCATGTTATTATATTCACACCTCTTCTGAATAACTGTGGTTTCCAGCTGTTTCTATACTGATATTTGTGAACATAGGAGAGTGGGGGAGAATGAATTTTGGGACGCAAGGTTATCAGAGGAAAAAAGAAAACATTTTGACAAGATACTCACTGAAAGGGTTAAGGCCTTGTCTTTTTCCACTGGGGAAACTGCTCAGGCTACCTGTAAAATCCAAGAACCATGTTAAAGGCAATAAAAGCCGTGGCATGACAAAGGAGCCTCCCCCACTGTCTGCTGCTGGAGGGCAGGTTCAAAGGAGCTCCTCCGAGTGTTCACATAGCAAGTCCTGCCAGCACTCCTTAAGATTCACATGCAAGAGTCAGACTAACGTGCTTGAGATGACAGATGTTAAATACCTGGGGTTGCAGTATCTGAAGTTGTGAAATCCAGAGGGCAAGAAGCAACAATTACAAGGCTAAACTGAACTGTGGAAGGAGGAAGAAGAAAGGAAGGATGCAAGTAGTGCCATGAAGTTTCTCAAAACAGTTTTGCTAAGAGCAAGCAAAATACTGTCGTGTAGACAGGGGGCAGCCAGAAAAGCGAAGGTGGATGCAATGCAGACAGCCCAAGTTCACTAAATCTTTAGCTTGGACCAAACAATCAAACAGGTGCCTACAATCAAAGAGCTGAGCTCACACCTGGCCAAAGGGCAGGGACAGACTACAGAGCCCTGACTGCATCACGAGATACAGGCACACGCACCCTACACCAGATGGAGCTCATGACAAGGGCTCTCACCTCAACACTAAACCTGTTCCTACCATGCGCTGGGTACAGACAGCTCAGGGATTACAGGAGCTCTTGAAAGCACGTCACAGTTCCTGCTAGCTGCTTGGTCTGATTTCAGCTGAGGGATTAGCTGGAAAGGGGAACTCCTGCTCCCAGCCAGAAGCAGTAAGCCTCTTGCCACCCTCCACCCCGGCTCACCCTAAGTCTTATCTTTGATTTGTGCGTGCATCTGAGCTGACTGCGCAGTTTGCTTTGCACATTAAGTACTTTGCACACTCGCAGCTAAAGCAACCTCAGCTCTGCACAACAGCCAGCGGAGCGCACGCTCCGAGCGCAGGGGTGACAGCGGGGAAGCCGCGGGGTCGGGAAGCTGGGCTGCAGGATGGGAGTGGAACCACCGGGAAGGAAAAAGAGTGGCTGGGTTTGAAATGGGTCAAGAAAGCACAACCCGTTGGCTTCAGAGACCGTTTATAAGAGAAATGGTATAAACATGGTAAATTATTTCAAGGCCCCCCCGAACGCTGCCTCGTCTCAGCCATCTGCCCTGGCGAGATCAGAGGAACCGCTGTTGTTCACTTATTTCTGCGCCCGTGTATGAAAAGCAGAGCTCCGTTGCCAAGAGGCAGATTCCTCCGGAGCTAATTGGGACTCTCCCGGGGGAGCCGGCAATAAAAACCCGGGGCCGGCAGGAGCCGCCGCGGCCGGGCCGCTCCCGGGGCCGGGCCCTGGAGGGCGCTGCTGGGCCGCGCATTGCCCGGCCCCGGCCCCGCCGGCTGCCTGGGCGGGGGGGAAAGCATCCGAAAAAAAAAACCCCAAAACCCCCTTTTGCACCCAGTGCAGCTATGCCTGCAGTACGCTGCTGCGTACGAGCTCTGTTTGTCTTCGGAAAGAGGCCAGGAGGTCCAGGGGAGTTGATACAAAAGGCGGGGAGCATCCCTGAAAACGGGAGGGATGCTCCGGGCTGGGCAGGGCGCAGCTTTCCAGCAGCCTGGCAGGGCTCTCTGCTTTCCCTGGGTCCGGCCCCATACATCCGTGCTGGGAAACCACCCTGAGGTTCATCGCCTGTCACTCCAAAGGCAGAGAGCATCGCCTTCAGCCGGCTGCCTTCGATACAAACGCAAGCCAGCCACATACATACAGCTACAGAAGACAAAACCCCGCCAAAACAACACTGCATCAAGCATAAAGTTGGCATGAAAGAGAGAAAGGAATATGGCAGATGGTGACAGTGGGTTACTATACCTGGGAAGCCCTTGGGTATTACAGGGTAACATCCCATCATTCAGTAAGTTTCACAATGCAGAGTATTTGCTCAGCCTCACAAGTACGCTATTTTGGGTAACAATACTAGCCGCACCAGATTAGGCCAGGTGTCTTTCAAAAGGAAAAGCCCCAGGGAAATCCCGGCAGCTTTTTATAGGTAGAAACAATTCTTCAGACCTACTGAGCAAAGCTCTCACCTTTGATGGGGGGGAGGGGGGAGGACATGCTACCAGGAGCCCTATCTTGTGTCCCCAGCGCAATACTGATGTCCTGATTCACACTAACCATCAGTAACTTTCTTCAAGATTAAAGGCAACAAACTACAGCATCTCTACTGAGCTTCAACGGGGGATATCCAAACAAGGCAAACAAAACAAGCACTGAACCAGTAGAATTCATTTACATTCTAATCTAACTGTAATTAGATGTACTCTGAATTTCCTTTTTATTAACTCAGTCATTACCTGGTTACAGTTTTCTCACAGCCTCTCAGACCGTTGTCAGTTTTCTACCATCATTGGTCCATAAGCCTTTCCCAGGTCCTTGCTTCTTCCTACCTGCTCCCACACAGCTGCTTGCACAGCAGTGATAGAGCATCCTCATTCCCAGAAGCCTCCAAGCACACAGAGAATCAATCACTTCTGTGGATACCGATAAGAAGGGTCCTGAACATCACTGAATTAAATTTGCTGTTTAGATTGTCCATTATTTTTCCTTCCTTCTGTAGTATTTGCTCAGCTCCAGTAGAAAGTGACATGCTGTTTAATTACATACACACACACCATTTTTAATTAAGACATTTTGATCCTGTTTCTGGACTGTGTTCTTGGTAGCTGGCTGTTGGCACAAACTGTGGCTGCGTTCCACCACAGAAGTCCTCATGTCCTGTGAAGCGCGCCCAACACCTACCATCTGACAAGCTCTTGGATGGCAAACCAATCACGGGATCTGAACTGGCAGAAGGAAACTTCCCGTCATCTGGCAGAGGGACATTTCTTCGCTGCTTAATCCCTTCACTCCTCTTAGGGCATGCACAAAATGCTGACTTTGTCTTCTGAATTTGGAAGAATATAGAGGTAAAACGCAACTGCAGCATTTTGCAGTCAGCACAACTAGTGTAAGCCTTGCTCAGATCTACGGTCCTCCTCTCCGAGATCACCGGACTCCAATTAATCTTGGGTCCAGTAACTTTCCAGCAAAGCTTTACAGTGCATTTCCACCTCCTTTCAAGGACCCTGCCTTTTGACTAATGCATAGAGCTAAATTTGTTCTTTGATCACAGATGGTTCCCCCCTTAACTCAGGCTGCGCAGCCTGCGCTGATGAATGCTAACTTTTAACAGGCTGTAAATCAGTCTGTTTTTCTTCCACAATTCCTCAAACAGACAATCCTCTATCAAACGATGGCAAAGACTGTTTCTGGCATACTCTGAGACACAAGCCCTCTCTGCCTGTTCTGCCCCAGTTTAAGAAACCATTTGCAGGCTTCTGCAAGCCCTCAAAGGCTGGCTCTATGTGGCTACTCCATTCTGAGATCCAGGAATGGCATTTTTCCATCTGAGTTGCCGCTGATAGGAACACATCTGGTTTAAGCAGAGGGGCAAGAGCTGTGCAAAGTGGCCACCAGACCTAGCAGATTCCCAGCAACTTTCTGGGTGCATCATAAGGATGGTGAAGAGGAAGGGTTGCCTTGCCGGCTGACTGGACAGCTATTTTCCTTGCCGAAGAACCACTGGCTGGCAGCACCCACACATTAGGTTACCACAGGCATTGAGAACCTACTGAGGAGGGGAAGACAGACAGAACTATGCATCTTGGATAGATTTGATCCTAAGCTGGAAAGAGCTCAGATTCAGGTTTGTCCTTATGAATATCCCAGCTGAATCCTCACACATAAATCTTATTTATTTAGACTATCTAGTGCCCAAGAGGCATGATTTATCCTATGCCCAGTGCTTCCTTCAAGCAACACTATTTCTACATTTGGATGGAACTGGCCACAAAAAAAAAAACAAACCTAAAAGCAAAACACTGATGAAAATGTAGAAGCCTTAACATTTGTTTTCCTCAGCATCCCAAACTCTACAAAATTTGTATTAAGTTTTATTTTCAAAATCATTACAAGTGTTCAGTTTGCTTAGCAGGAAGCACACTCACCTGGAATGATGACCCACTTCATTTCAGTCCTTATGCTGCTGGATACCTAACCAGGATTTGGAACATCTGAGGCAAGTTCATTTGTAATGAAGTATATCAAGGGGAAATGATGACTTTCCTTGCCTCCCTCCAACCATTCCTCATCCAATCCAGACCAGAAAAAACCCTTCCAACAAAGCTTTTGTTGAAACAGAAACATTTCCATGAAAAGTTTTGGTTTCATCTGACTGGCAGTTTACAATTAAAAGTACGTCATCAAAAAGGTTCCCAACTAGCTCTTGGCTTGGACCCACAGTGACCTCAGCCCCAGCAGATGTTTGGAGGCCATGGTACAGAGAAAGAAATAGAGAAAATACATGAACTAGTTGACTGACTACATGCACCTGTGATCAGGATAAGGGAAAGTTGGAGAAGGGGTAAGCTACCAGTTATTTCTTAATTTAGAAGTTCTTGTGAATAGAAAGCAGAGAAAACATGTCATCTACCACCTCACAAATTCAAGACTTCTTAAAAAATATCCATCACAAACTTGCTTACTGCACCTCTAGAGTACTCTCCCTTAGTTCTTTCCTACTGTTAGTACCTGCTCCCTGCACCGCCCCTTCTACTGCTTTTTAGTGCTGACCATCCTTTAGCCCCCCTCGGTCCTCCTTCCATATAACTTACCCATTTATGTCTGATCCTCAAGGCCTATCAGGCCTTCAGTAGGTATGTGGAGCTGTATGATAAAACAAGGTCAGAGCCCCTTTTTACACACAATCCTGTCCTCATACAATGGAAGAAACCATGAAAGGTAAAGGCTATATTCTCAGCAAATAGCTGGGCAATCAGGCACTCACAACAATGTCTTGCTGCTTTATTTTCCCTTCACACTGGCTCAAAGATGCACATTTTCTTCCTTCTCTCCTTTCCCCTCCTCCCCCCGCTTCCATAAACTAAATTTTGAACAGTTGGTTGGCCAAGGCAGCAGATTCCAGAGAGTCTTATTCCAGGCCAAATAGCAATAAAACTCATTTGGCATATTCATCTTATTGGGAAGGTAATAAAATTAAGGAACAGGGTTGCTATTTTGGTATGTCATTCCTCAGTAAGGTACCGATGACTATGAAAAAAAAACTTCCACTGAGCTAGGGAAGCTGAATGCTTCCCACAGCTGACGAGTAATGCAACAGACTTCTTATGATAACTAAGATGTTGGCAAAGCACCTAGAAAAGGCAACTTCCCAACACCCAAATGCACCAACTCCATTCCCACTCGTGCTAAACCTGAGCAAAGAACGAAGGAGAGGTTAAGCCTGCTGAAAGCAAGCTACCCACCCTTCCCAACCAGCACGACGGTTATAACAAGAGCTGCCCACACAGCCAAAACACCTGCACAGGAAATTAGTCCCCTGGAATCTCCCTGTTTGCCTTCTCCTGCCAAGCAAATCTCCCCACAGTTAAGAATGACTGATAATTATTGAATTTGGGTTGAACAGTTTCAATTCATAAAATTTCCAAAAATATCAACTTGGTCCAGGTCCCGACAGAAGATGAGGTGAAGATGAAAGAGGAAGAAACAGAAGGAGGGTGGGTTGGTTGCTCAGGCACTAAACAGAAAGGAAAGTATGTTATTCATATGCCCTATTTCTCCCCCAATCTTAAAGTGCAATTTAACTCTGAAAAAGGGCAACAGTACAGCCCTGCGCCTTCCTTCTGAGTCGTACTCTCTGCGTCATCCACTTTCCTGCATGCTGGATTTAGCAATGAAAATAAATATTATTTCTGTTAGTCAACAGGGTCTCTGGAGAAGGACTGGGTCTGTGCTGGCTCATACATCATCCAACCTACATGGCTGAGACAACAGAATATTGTTAGCAGTGTATTACTCAGAAGGGACCCAATCTGAACTACAGTTTTCAAGGACTTCTACAGTATAAGCAGGGTCCTGGGCAAGGCTCACCTTTCCGCCCCACTTTGTATAGTGCTTACCACAAAGGTCTGTGATAAGGGATATAAGTCAGAGCCATAACACAAATAACTACATTTGCATGGTAGGGTATTAATCCCACTAGTTTTCTCTATACAAACTGTGGCACTTTTGAATCACCCAGGAGAAAACCAATTCCTGAGTTTGCTGTAACTCCATGCCAAGTCTTTTATTCTCATGCAATGGTGAAGGAAAGGCACTCACCTCCTTCCTTGCTGACTCCCAAGCACCCCTTCAGCTCCTGAAGCGAGATTGACTTGTCCTTGTTGAGGTCACAGTAGTCGGTGAAGCGTCGGGCACATTTCTTGGGCTTGGCTTTCTTCTTCACATAACGTTTGAAAGGCTTCAGCTCCCGCTTGTTGATGTCATTGCTGCTGTTGTTGTCCAGCTGGCTGAAGTACCAGTGTACCACTCGCTCCTCCAGCGTGTGGCTGGGGTCTGGCTCAGAGAACCTGGAACAGAGGAAGCAAAGGCCCCCGACAAATGGGTGCTCTCACCAACACTGTCAAGCACATGCTGAGAAGCCAAAGCTGCTCACCGAGTCAGACACGTACTATGCCATTTTTAAGGCAGGCAAAATACGCAGGTCTTACAATCTCCTCTTTTTAGCTGGGCTCTTTTGAGAGAGACGAACTTTTTCTAAAAATGTCCTTTAGCATTAACAAGCGGTGCCAAGAGATTCCTGGAGACTGATACCTTCAGCAGCTCTGGTTCTCCTCACACCAGTTGCTGAAACCCTGCCTCATCCCAGAAGGATCCCTTTTAGAGGGCAAGAGGCAATCTCCATGGTCCTTTTGACCTTTGGGCTCCCATTCAAGTTACCAGCAGGAGAGCTGTGAGTGTCAGCTGTCATGGTAGTTTCTGTGACAGCAACATCTAGACTTCAGAAAGGGAACAAATTAATTTAATGCAAGACACATTCATTATTTGAAAATGTCCTTGGCAAGATGCAACATTCTTGCTGTATCTATTTATACTATCTGAACTCCTGTGCCGTATTTTCAGCATATTTAATGCTTTTCACATGGCTGATTTATACACAAAAATTCCACAGCAGACAAGCACCACAAATCCATTAAAAGCAATACTACGGAACTGGCAACTTCAGTTTGCTTCATTTCTTGCTCATTGTGATATTACAAGTTTGACGTTATTTGGCTCACATTTTCTTTCTGTGGACAACAACAAACAGTATCAGAGAGGAGGAGCAGGAGGAAAAGCAACAGCTGAAGATGCATGGACAGAGAACGCTGCCATTCAACATCAAGCCATCACTGAACAGGCACTGTTATGTCATACCATTTAAGCAGTGTCAGTTGTATCCTGCAGGCAGCCAGATTCCAGTGCGAGTTTGGGGCATTCTAGCTGATGGGGAAATATGAACCCAGGTACCTTATAAAATGCACTTTAAGACTGTCACCAACCTTGTTTCAGAAACTGGTAGGATATACATATAAATTGTCACTGAAAATTTCTTTGTTCGGAACTAGAAGGGAGAAAATTCTTTTGACCTTCCAGTATGACCAGTTTTGCTTCTAAAATGCAACTACAGAGCCTAAAAAATACAAACCCCACCCCCTCGTCATGGTAATTTAAATCACTAGTGAAGGGGAGTCTACAACATGCAATGGAGCTTAGATGGAGAACAGAGATCCTCTTCTCTGATACCTTTTACAAATGAGGATACAATTTAGAAAGGTAGCCCCTACCCAGAGACATCTGGATCCTCAAAACAAGTAAACACACACAGCAGAGAGAGGCAAATAAACCACGCATTTTTCCCAAGGTTTTACTTGAAACTATCTCCTTCATTTAATTCTTAGCTGAGAAGCAGCCTTGGCATTCAGTCACAGAATCTGGTCAACGTACAGTGGGATAAACAGTGTCGGGGAAGAAGAGGTTGGGAATAAGTCTGGCTTCATTTTGGGAGCCAAAATACAAGGCAAGCCCCTGGAGCCACCTATGGACATGCAGAAATTGCAAAAACCTCCCCAGGAAGCTAAGGGAGTGCACGAATTTTTCACAGCCTTGAAACTGTATGCAAAGACCAGGATGACAGGAGAGAATAAAAACCCATCCTGTGGCTTGTTTTTATGACATTTACGAACACAGCCACTAGCCTCTCCCCCTTTTGGAAATGAGCTGGCTATGATTTGAAGACTAGCATGTTTCCAACAGCCACAGGGAAGTTCTGTATTGCAAGGGACAATATTCTGCTTTTGCTGAGACGAAGGAATAAAACCTGAGCTTTTGCATGTGAGATTCCTCTCGTCCACATCTTGGCCTGCCCTTTGTTTCCTGAAGGCCCACAACTGGAAAGGCAGAAATGGAAAAAATGGCAGAGCATCTTAGAACCAACAGCAGACAGACAACAGACAGGAACAGAAGTTTCTCTTTACCTGCTGAAGAGATGCTGAAGAAGCAGGACTTAAAAGTGCCTCTTTTTCAGAGGCACACCACGGAGGAGCTCTTAAGAGTTACCAAAAGAGGCGATATAGTGCTCTTCAGCACTTCCATAAAGAAAATCAGGGAAATCCACAGGCTAATACAAATACGTTGACTCATGAGGTGATGATACATCAATCTTTGCCATTACAAACATGCTGAGAGCTCATGCTGAAAACTGCAGCATGCTAATGGAGCTAAAGGGAACTAGTTTAACTGCTGTGATTGTAGGAGGAAGGAAGATACAGCCATTTCTGAGTTTTTACCACCTCTTGTCGGCTGGCTTGGCAAGGCTGCAGTTCCCAAGTCGGTTGCCTGCCCTTTCTGATAATCATAGAATCATAGAATCATCCAGAATCCCAGCACAGGAAGAACCCACATCATCTCAGTACAGCCATATCTCCCTGGCTCATTAAATAACATGATACACTAAAGAAGGCTGAGGTTACAACACTGTATCTAACTGTCTTGACTTTGATGGCTGCCCATGCAAGACACTTGGGCACCATCCATGAAATATGAATTGATGCAACTTCACAGCACTGCTAAGCCACCTAGCTTTGATGATGTGCCATGACAAAAATCATACCTGCCAGATCAGCTGAAATAAATCTGGGGGCTCTAATTGTCCTGCAAGCACAGACTTTGCAGGAATATTCCAGGGGAATTTCCCTCTATTACCTCCTCATTGCTGTTGCAAGAGAAATAAATCAGCCCTCGGATGCAAACTTCATTTGTTGGGCTGCCTCTCTACTCATTCAGACCATAAAGGAACAGAAAAAAACAAGAGAGAACAAAGCTGCCCTGTATATTCTCAACTCCCAGCAAAACAACATCTCTTGCTCTAACACCAGTCACACAAAATCCACTGAATTCCAGTCTCTCACTCTAGTGCTGTAGCAGCTTTGTAAGACCTAGCATAGACAGACATTACCAAAATGGAGACAGCCTTCTCAGTCTTCTCGTGTTGACTACATTACAGCTGTACTTACTTTTCTTCCTAACTGTTCCACTTGAGAACTCTATGGCAAAACAATCAATCCTAAAGAATGAGTGCTGGGGAAGCAAAGAGCTCTGTGTGAGCTGATTTTCCAAATCTAACCTGCTATTGCTGGATCGCTTCCGTACATAAGCCAGCAAGTTTAGCTCCATTATGCAGCATAAGCCCACCCACAGTCCAACAATGAGAAGCATAGTCTGTCATTAACAGCCTAGGACAGGAAGCCTACTCTCTCCGCTTTCTTACTAATTTGTTGGCATCAAGTATATAGTCTTCTCTATGCAGGCTTTTGATCCTCCTCCTGTATAATGTGCTATCAGCTCCCTCATAGGAGGAGAACACTTATTTCTTAGGTGGCTTATGCTTGGAGATATGTGGGTTAAGATACTGTTACTTTTAACAATGCTATTTTCCGGTCGAGACACACTTGCACAAAACACCTTCATATCTGGTGTAACTGGGGTTCAGGCAGAAAACAAAGAGGCTATTAAAAAACATGGATGTGCAGCTACACTGAATTCTGGAGCAGAGAGAGAGGAATATGCCAAAATATGAAATAGACAGCTTGAATATGCACTTTGCATGCAGTCTGTAATGCTTTCCAGCCCTTGAGGCCTCTTGCAAGAAAGGAGGAGTTAACTCAGTGGGAAGGAGCAGGGAAGAAGGGAAGATATACAGGGTAAAGCATACAAGAGCAGCAAATGTCAGACATTACACACATACAGAACTGTGTACAGCGTGCAATCACATTGTCCTCCACAGAACTATGCTGTCAAAGTGTAATATGTCCCACTAAATTTTACTGAGTAAACTGAAGTCCATTCCTACCAAGGCTGATCCTTTGCTCCCTCCACACTTGCAGCCCCACTGCATCCCACCGCCCAGGCTGCACAGACCCACAGTACTGTCACAGTGTCAGAAAATCCTAATACAAAATACAGCTTTGAGAGAAAGTGAGATTGCAATCTCTGGAGTACTCAGCAGACGATCACCTGTTTGAAGACCTTTAGAAAACCTATTATTTTGTAATACAAACTTCATGTAGCAACAGTAGAAGCTGAGGCAGAGGGAGGGAAGGGGAGTAAGTCCAGCCTAACATCACTTAACTGGACTGCAGAGACTACAAACCAGAGGGAGCTATTCCAGGATGAAAGAACACTGACGGACAAGAAGCTGATAGCAGAAGCAACAGAGTAGGAAAAAAAGTTAGTCCAGCTTCCACTCCTAACACACAAGGTATGTTTGTAGTCGGGATGTCTACAGGAGTTAAAGTTGTAAGATGCTCTGACTTTAAAATATTTTGCAAGGATGTGTACCTTGCTTGGTGCTGTCATTGAACAAAGGATGTGTGAGGGCAAAGCTAAATAAATGACAGGACTGACTGTGCCAGTCAATGCCCATGATAGCATTCATGATGTCCACCAAGGTGCCTTGGGGAGTGGTGGACAGTGATAAGAGTTTAACAGACTGAAGTAAAGTTCAGAATTGTTCTTGCTCTTCTTAACTCTCCTTTTGTTGTTCTTTGTGGTTGTGTGTTCTAAAGTTAGAAACTGTAATGGTGGAACATGGCTTGAATCAAAGAGGATTACTCTAATGGAATTGCAAAAGGATTGTGTATTTGTTTTATTATTCTCCCTTTCCTGTAGCCAAAGAACCAAGAAGCCAACAAAAAACTAAGCTGTGTTCAGACTAAACAAAAGGGTACTACTCATTCCAAATTCATTATGGGGAATGCATAATTTCTCTACAGATACAACTTAAGTTTTATCTTCATATTACATGACCAGCTTCCTCCTCTCCTCTGTCTAAGTTGTGTATGGAATGCTATTCTGAACACAACTTTTCTGAAGATTGTGAGATAAATCATTTAGAAGGTTTAAAAATCACCTCCTTCACTCCTCATTGACTGTTCAACAATCCTCCTCTCACATGAACTCTGCTGTATCTTTAATTAGGCTACAATTTCCATAGGAGCACAAAGAGAAGTTGGTATCCAACTTCAATTGAAATGCAATAGGAGTTGGGCATTAACTTCCCTGCACTGTTTGAAAGTGTCAATCTTTATTAAAACATGGCTCGGCTTCAGAACACCCTGGAGATGTGCTGAGCTGTGCTTGCCTGCTTCAAACTGCTCAACTAGAGCATGAAAGGGAACCTCGGGGGCAATTTTCTGAAGTACTTTTTAGGGCTATTACATGGGGAATAATTGGCAACTTAAAATGAAGGGACACAGCTGCTGTGTTACATGATAAGGGTGGCTGTTGTAAGCTGCCCTTTTAACCCAAAATTCCACAGGGCATTAATATTTTTGCTGATAATATAGTAAGCCATAGCGCATATATTTTGGCAACTAAAATTTATTTCTGAATTGGCAGAGACCAAAGAGAGTTTCTCAGATCAGGGAAACCCAGACCGGGATCCCCTTTGGTCTATTTTACTTTAGGCCCCGTGTAATATGAGTATGTCCGAATTAGAAAATAGACTAAAACGTACTAAAGCGAAGCCTAAATTTTAAAAAGTGCTGCTCCTATTATATAGGATTTATATACGAACAATTTCAACCATGCATCTTTTCGAAAAGGATACCAAACACCCGTTAATAAACCAATTTCCTACAAGTGCTCCCTTAATTACTTTGAAAACGTACAGTAACAAGATGTGCCTTGGAGTTATTACATAAACTTAAAATTAAGAATGAATTTTACCAGAGATTTTCTGTTTCAAAAGTCTAAATGAAGTCTACTTGGCTATTTTGCTGTAATGTAAACCAGGGCCACAAGGAAGGGAAGTCCTCATCTCATTTACATTATTGTAAAGCAAGAGTAACTCAATTAAAGTCAATAGCTTTGAACTTGCTTAAACGAGACAAGACCTATAAGGGATTACAAGGTTGTTTTAAGCATGCCCAATAAAAAAAAAAGTCTTATCAGGTTTTACTTACATGGCCTGCAGCAATCCAAGTTGTACAGCCTCACTTTGCTGCTACTAGATTGTTTTTCTGTGTGCCAAGTATAAAGTGTGCAGTTTAGCACAGCTCAATATGGTATTTTAAATACAGATCTCTATCATTTCTCCCCATGCTCCTCTCTCCCCCACAGAAAAAAGGCTAATATGGACATTAATTGCACAGCCACAGATAGCTTTGCAGCACAAATAGGTAAAGTCTTGAAGATGAAGACACTTAGCAAATGCAAGAAGTTTTCACTCCACATATCCAGATTCAGACTAAAGGCTGCAGGGTCATCTAATCTGATTTCCTGTAGATCATACTCACAGAATGTGAATCAAATTAGTCTTAGGACCATAACTCAGGTTTGACTAAAGCAAGTCTTTCTGAAAGGCATCAGGCCTAAGATGAAAGCCTTAGAGAGAGGGAATCTGTCACCTCCCTCATGACTTCATTCTGCCTTAGAATTGCCCTTGCTTTAAAAAAAGTTTGATCACAAGTTTGTTTATATTCAGCTGATCATGTTCTTCTGTGCTAGACTAATAACCCTGCAGAGCTTTTGTCCCCGTGGAGATACTCAGATTATACAAAATCATCTTTCAACCTTTTTTTTCTTTCTTTTAATACCCTAAGGAAGGCTGAGCTCCTTAAGACTCTCACTGTTAGGCTTTTTCAGCCCTTGACAGTTTGGAAAGGCTCTTCTCTGCGTTTGGTCCTGTATTTTAATGTTGATACTAAAGATGCATATTGTATGCCAGTATCATCTCTCTGCTGCCACAGAGAAACAGGAATGCTCCCTCCCTTCCGTAAAACTCCTGCTTGCTGCTACTCTGATTGAATAAAATAGACAGGACAATATATGGGGCCAACTGACATGGGGATACGGCTTGCTGTCTGCCTGGCCTGCCCTCTGCAACAGGCATAAGCTTTGCTGGCGATATGTTAAAAATTTACTTCAGATCATTAGATGTATTTGTTCAAACTCTAAAAAAGGCCCAGGAGGATGAAATGCTGAACGCTGTAAAGGAACAGAAAGAGGGAGGCTACAGAGAGAACCAGTGTGTGTTTAAATACAGAATCTGTTCTGCCATCATTATGGCAAAGATGGAGAAGAGCCTGCAATAAGTGAAGCTTGCTTCACCAGAAAGAAAACTGACATTAAGATGTTAAAACTGATATGACTGACATTAAGAAAAATCAGATAGCCAGACCTCTAGCTTTTTTTTTTTTTCCAACATGACCTTCTCAACAAACCTAGGCCAGGCAGATACAGGATAAGTACTGTCATAAATCCAGTATTTTCTTAGTTGTTAAGGCTGAGAATGAATTAGCCCTATGACTAACACTATAGGTAAAATATCCCTTCATCTTGGAAAAGAGCTTTCATTTCCAGTGCCAAAGTCAAGTTAGGTCACCCAGACAATTTCAGATATTCCTGAAGAGAGGACTCAGGACATTCCTCCTCTTGGGAAACTTGGAAAGCATGACTTATTGCACAGAGACAGCTTCCCAACTCGGCAAACTCATGTGAAATGAAAGCTGTACTGATTAAATTTTGATGTAAGTACCAAAAGTTCCTTGAAATGCCTTTTTTTTTTCCCCACAAAATAAATGGTCCTATCATGGCATGGCGGGATGGAAAAGCTTGACGCATGTTCTTTGGGGTATGTGCTTAGCCTGGCTGGTGCACATGGAAGTTTATGCCAGAGCAGTTTCCTGAATTTAATCATGGCTGTGGGCACACAGAGTATTTGGGTGGTAGCAGTCGTTTGCCTTACAAAGGACAGCCTGCTAAAAGATTTCTTTTTCCCCTTGCAACTGGGCTGCCGACACTAGAGCTGAAAATAAATCAACGTGACGACTGTGTGAAGAGCTGGGCAGCGAAAAATTCTACCAGAAAGGCCTCTATTGAAAGCTGAGAAATACACAAAGCTTGGGGAACGTTAGGAAGCAAGCCTGCTGGTTTATAGAAGTGCAGTGGGGGCATACATCTCTGGTCTCTACAATATTGGTTTATATTAAGCTTCATTTTAAGAGTAATGATTACATTGGCTGGGTTTCAGTCCCAGTGCCAAAGATGCCAAATAAATATCAAATACTCTCCAGGGCTTCCCACCACCCCTACCCACTGCATTTGAACCATGCAAATTAGACAGAATTGACATTGGAATGCATATAGCTGGGAGAGAACGACGTATTTCCCATCCTTGGGGCATTTTTCATCCTGTTTATATGAATACAGACATGCTAGGCATATACTGCTAATTCGATGGGTTACAGAATATTCAGCGTGCAGGCACTCAGCCACCAGTCTGATTTGTAAGGTCCAAACGCGAAGTTAAAACCATATGGGTTCACATGCTATCCATACTGAAACCAAGAGGGACTGAGGTGCCACCCAAGAAGTTTTTTGTTTAGAGTAGTTAAAGATGGCACTGCTTCCTTCTACATTTTGAAAGAGGAAAGCAGGGGATCAACATTACTCTCAATACGTTGGACCAATACCCACAGAAGTAATGCATGCACAGAGACCCCTCCTTCATCTCTACACCCCTATGAACATGAGCCCATTAGTCATTGTGGCATCCCTCTGTGCTAAACTAGCACTAATTCTCTTTATTAGTCAAGGGAATCCAGAATCACAGAAGCTTTGCGTAGCTGAGGCAATATAGCACTTCTTTTAAATCCACCACAGTCCATTCTCGATGGCCTGTCCTGCCACAGCATTGCAGCTGCTGCGCGAAGGGGATGTGCTGTTATCAAGCAGAAGGGGGAGACAAGACCTCAGCTTTTCTCCAGTTGCCCAGAAATGCAGACTTCTACCCACCTCTCGCAACAGGCCTGACCTGCTGCTCCTTCCAACAGGAGGGATGAGCGGACAGCTGGTCAGAGGGGAGGGCCGTGAAAACAAACAGCTCTTCTCCTCATTGGCGGGCTGGCTCCGGCCCCACAGCAAAACCACAGCACTGGTACTGCCAAGAATCCGGTTTGCATTCTTCGCTCCCTGTGGTAGCCACTAGGCCACACGGTCTCCTTCAATCCATTTGCATTTTATTAGGTCTTTTCATGCACCAGGGGACAAAAGAACAAGCCACTTCCTCCCACTGAGCTCTCATTTCACACTTCAAATGGGCTATACTAACCTTTATGGTGGAGCAGCTGCCAGGGAGGAGGAGCGGGAGGAGGCAGGCAGGGCAGCGATGACAGGACAGAGCAGCCTCTCTGAAGATGCAGCCTCAGCTCCTCTTCCCAGCAACCCAGAGGAACCCGAATCAGCGCAGAGCAACACCTTTCCCTCCTGCCCCCACCTCAGGGGCACCCAGAGCTCTGCAGCCACCTCGGTGGCATTCAGCCCAAGTGCTTTCTGGACTCACCTCCCACCCCCAGTAGGTGCTGCTGAGTTAATAGCCTGTACCATATCCGTAGTCAGAGCATCAAGCAAGCTGGTAATAAATTCAATTTTCTTCCCTTCTGGGCACCCTGCAGAAAGAAAAGAGGAGGTTTAATGCAAGAACACACAAGATTGGTCTCCTACCCCAATTTAGCAAGGATCAGCCAGAACCTCCTTTGTTTGTAACGCGGCAGCCATCACCAGTCCCTAAGGAAAGGCAGAAGAATCCCTCAGTGGGTTTCTCTGCGTGGCAATTTGTCCCGCAGCTTTTGTCCAGGCACACACAGGGTCACCAACAATATCTGGCAGGAAGACTGTGTGGTTAGCTTTATGGCCTCTCCCAGCTCCCTACCAGCATAACCACAGGGATGTGCTAGAAACGTCTGGCAGAATGGAGTTCCCATGGTGACACTCGCAGAGAAGTTTACAAAACAACTCATTACCTCCTGGGTCATCTTCCTCTGCAAACATGGCTGTTCTGAGGTCCTAACTGCCAGCTTAAAACTTCCCAAAGCACGGGCCAAAGCGAGGACTGCTGCTTGCACTCTCCTCTTCAGGCACGGAGAGCACTGCCTGCCAGCAGCTACCACAATAATTCAGTTCTTTGCATGATCACACTGCATGGGAAATACGTCAGTCTAAGTCAACACATGGTAATCACCCCCAGTCACTGCTCCCTTAAGGACAAAGCGGGCCGAAGATGAGCTTGGTAACCATTTCCATTACTTACTGCTGAGGCTGTCTAGTTCCTCACCACCATAACCACAGACTGACAGAGCCTCCTATCCTTAACAGTGCCCGCCTGTTATGACACAGCTGAGACGAAATTCTCCATCTCCTCACCTTTATGAGGCAATCTATGCTGTTTCCTTGCTTCTTAAAGGAGCAAAGCACGCTTCATTTACTATCACGTTAATACTGTAACAATTGTTCTAGCCTACTAAGAAATGAGCGTACTTAATTTCAACCCACCGCCTCCAAAACCATTGTCCAAAACCCATCATCTCCTGTTCTATTGTCCTCTCTTGATGTGATAGACAAGCCATCACTACATCCCTCACCTCTTGTCTTTTCACCAAACCACCATGCACTACCAATCAGCAAGCTGATTAAGGCAGCAGGCATCAGAAAACAGCCTCCCCCAGCAACATATAGCAGTGTCAACACTTTCTGCTTTTCTCGGACAAGCAGAGAAGCACGCGTACCCCAAACAGAGCACCAGAAACTTACTGTAATCCCTTGACAGCTGAAAGCAGCTTGCAAATTGATCTGACAAAACTCCCTCCTTTGCAGTATTACAGGCTCTGTTCTTTGCAACAGCTAACCAACAGTCCCTTGCCTGTCTCCATATTATGTGCATTACACACACGCACACCCCTCAGCACTCGTTTGGCACATGGTCCAGAAAATGTCAGCATTGTAATGGGTAAGCTGCTATGGCAGCCAGAGTAGACCACTCACTTAAAGGAGCTTTTTGTTGCAGTAATGAGAAGGTTGAAAACCCGTTTGCTAGAAGTCATCTCCCTAGGGCCTCAGCATCTCACCGTCTGCAGGAATTAGCAGCTTGCCATTTGCTATGTGCAAGCAACACTTTCCTTCCTTCTTTCTTTCCTTCTTCTGGCCACAGCCATGACACAGTTTGTGAAGAGGATAAATGTAGGTGTGCTAGGATCTGGACTTATGTCTCCCCCACCTTGGCCTCTGCAGGGTCTCTTCACACAGGCCAAGGAGCACACTGTCTGCAGCACTGGAGTCCAAAGAATGGGCCAACCTCTAGAAGAGGAATAAGGTATGGGGTCCCCCTTACAGAATTGAGTCCAAATGGAATGATCAGACTCAAATTAAAGCAGAGGCTTTTCTTAAAATTCAGTTCTGCTAAGAAATAAGAGCAGAAAAAAAAGTAAAAAGAAACATCCTCTCTCACCCCCTGCAGTTCTGGCTCACCAGTGAATTTTTGCATCCAAGAGCACCTAATCAAACCAACCTCCAGCCTGCATCAAGAGATCATGCAGCACAGCATCTCTCAGCCAGACAAACCAGGATTACGTCCTCCATATATTCTAGTCTTTC
This sequence comes from Pluvialis apricaria, assembly GCA_017639485.1. Taxonomy (NCBI): domain Eukaryota; kingdom Metazoa; phylum Chordata; class Aves; order Charadriiformes; family Charadriidae; genus Pluvialis; species Pluvialis apricaria. The sequence goes on along the minus strand of CM030012.1, from coordinate 40,037,387 downwards.
CATAGACAAGGGCATTTTCAGTGACAGGAACCATCGTGCCAGCCAATGCAGCCAAGGACAGAGCTGAAAGTTTACTCAGGCACAGAAAAGTGGCTTGAGCTGAGAGGGTAGCTCTCCTGGAGTCTGATGCTGGGACCAGGCCACTACGCTACAGAGCGCCATGTGTCCTCTTCTATGTCAAGCAGTTCCTGTCCCCTTGTCCAGCTGCAGTGCAAAAGGGGAGGGAGAAGGGAAACGAAACCATTCTGTCTTCCTGGGAGACCAGAAAGAGTCTCAAAGAAGCAGTCCAAAAGCAAAGCATTTTCACAGAGGAATTCTGGAGAGGCAGGGTGGAAATGCAGGGAGAGGCAGTAAAGCAAGGGGAGAAGGGGACGGGGAAGAAAGGAAGTAAGGTTATTCTATTTTAGCATGATTTCCTAAGGAAATGAGCCTTAATGCAATCATTTAGCTGGTTTCCCTCCTCCTACCCCCCAAAGTAATACTTGAACCGATTGGCCAGTTTCATTCAAATGTGGGAGGGAGGCAAATAGGCAATATCTACATGACTTGTGAAAATGAGGAGCTGCATAGAAGAGAGCCCTGCTGAGGGCAGAGCTGCTAAGCAGAAAGCTACAGGGCCTGAGGTCAGGAGCCGGCAGGAGAACCAGGAGACACAGAAGGCAAATCTGGAACAAATCTCATTTCCTTTGCTAACCTGCCCAGGGACAGCTCACTTTATGCTAGCCCTAGAAAGGGCCAGGAAAATGAAGTGGATCCAGAGCTACCAGCGCTTTTTGCAGAGTTCTTGCTCTCTACCACTCCCTCATGGTGGAGAGGGAGCCACTGTAGCTTCCGTTTTCAAGCAGTCAGCCCCCACCCAGGAGAGCAATGGCTGACCTGTCAGTGAGGGCCCCTCCTTCTGCTCCTTAGAAAGGTGGTGGGAAAGAAAAACCAGAGCACAGACAGGTAGGATATCATTTTTAAGAGCTGCACAGACACCTACACCCAGCACATCTTCCTAGCAGAAGCAAGGTAGGCAAACAGTAAATTATAGCTTGTCACTCTGTGAAGGGGAAAAGCAGAATGTAAAACAAGCAGCAATGGGAGACAGAGGGGTCCCAGGCATAAAATGAGGGATAAAGTCCAGCTAAGTGAGGAGTCAGCATTAGTTAAGGGACCTTAGTGCACCAGGAACGCTGCCCTGCCTGGTCTGTGCAGTGTCAGGGAGCCTGTTGGTCCACTGACAATTGCCAGCTACGTCCTCTTTCATTGCTGCTGAAAAGCCCTGCTAAACGGAAAGGACCCTGTCCTGGCCAGGCTTTGAAGAAGAACTTTCAATGCTGAGTCCATTCTTCCCCCAGGGTACCTCCAGGCATCCAGGTTTCTTTCCTGAAAATTCTGATCCCAGACATGTTTTCAAAGGGCAGACAGGCAATATAAACTGGCCCCCAGGCCACTCCAAGCCTTTTCCAGTTCACTGCTGAAACTGGAGGTGATCCAAAATAAGACAGAATAAAACCCATGGTAAAACATGCACGGTGAGGGAAATCCCCCATCTCCTTAACAATATTCTTGGCCTCTTAAGAGTCCCAAGGTGAGATAAAGGAAGAAGGCAGAGACAGGATCTTGTTCCTCTCTGACCTGGAAGTTCTCTGTCCTTGAATGGATCATCAATCTCTGTGCTCTTCGATCTGGCATCGCTTTCACACACTGGGGTCTCATAGCTGAAAAAGGAGAAGAGCAGATGCTAAACTATGTGCTATAGCTTTAGTGTCATCAGATGGTTGCTGAGGGGTTGTGTCTTGTCTGCTTACTGCAGGGGAAACCAATAAACCCGCAGAAGAAATATTATTCTCAAGCATCTGTCTGCTTATGGACAGTCAGCAACCGCAGAAGAGGAGAGAGAAAAGCATGCTGTGAAGTCCAGTACCAGCTACCAACACAAACCCACAAACAGCACAAGCCCCTCTTCCAACTCTTGTGGGCACAGGCTGAGCTTTTTTTCAAAGCTGTCCATGCTCTGCAGAATCACTGCACCTAGCAGAGTTTAGGTCCCAGCTCCTACTGGCCTGTTTTTATAACTTGCCACACCCACAATTTGTTTCCAAACCCCAAGTTAGAAAAAATTCCCCCAGTAGTTTTAATATACAAAGTAACTTAAAGAAAAATCTATCACTGGCTTAAAAAAAATAATAACAAATAAATCTATCAACACACAACCAAGCAGTCTTCTAAATCTGTATTCGTCAGGATCCAAGTGGCTGCAGCATGGAAGTATAAAGCAGAGGATAATGCAACACAGCCACTTGTCTTTTCACTGCTCACGCCCCTGATCTGTATTCTTGAGCAAAGTCCTGGTTCCTGCTACCACCCAAAAGCTGCAAGCCACAGAAGAAAAGGCTGCTTTGCATGAATACTTAACACAGAGGAAAGTAAGGGCAGTAGTGACTATGCGCCAACTGCTACAGAGAGGGAGCTGCATAGCAACATTCAATAGGGAACATCCCATCCCATACAGCATTGCTAGCTCTAAGGAAGGTAGTACAGAGCTGACTGCTCTAGAAGCAGAAACTTATCTGATATAACAACAGTATTTTTTTTATATCTCATCTTCTCCAGGCAGGCATCTCACCAGGCCTATAGCTCTTACCGAGTGGAAGTACCGGGCAGGGGGCGTCCCGTGTCCACCAGGACACACCAGCAGTACCCAGTCGACTGGTGGCATTGCACTGGTTTGTAGAGCCCTCCAGGAGCACACTCGGGGATGACGATACCCTCGCGGGGGTTCTGCCTGGCCTCCTCCAGGGCGCTCTGCCTTTCCTGGTCGCAGGAGTGAACTTTCTCTGGAAAATGGGAGGGAGGTTGGAAGGGGTGGAGAAAAAAAAGTCAAATCAAGATCACCTTCCTCAGCTCAGCAGGATATGGGTATCCTGCACACCAGGAGACCTTTGTGTCTGTTTCCTTCTCAGCAAACACCACTACATCTACATCCCTAAGGATTCTGGGACTTCTGGGTTGAGAGCTTCCTCCTAAATTTAGCTGTGACACAAGATTATGGATTACAGACATTAACTGCCAAGTGCCCAGCAAGCCAGGAACAGCAAGAAAAACTGTTCCCATTCACCTGGGTTTTGGAACAGAGCTATCAGATAACAATAATTCACTATTACTGCAGCCACAGGGTAAGCATTTCCCAGATGATGTTTTCACATGCTGAGAGATCCTAAACTGTGACTTGTATTTTCCAGTTAAACGGAGGAGGCAAACACCCTGCCCTACCGTCTCTTTCTCCAGACTGCAACACACACTTCCTTCTCGACAGCATCTCTCCAGCACGATCCCAAGAGAAGCAGTTATGCTTTAACACCACCTGATCCACTGCAGAGAGCACCTGCACGCACCTCGGCAGGGAACAGAATGGGATATCCCATTCTAACCATACTGCCATCACCTTTCCAGCACACTCCACCGTTGTCTTCACCTGGAAAACAGAGGGCACCCAGCATTGCTTCCTACCAAGAGGAAGGAAGTGACCCTGTCCCTTAATAGCTTATTATAGAGAAAGGGTTATTTCCAAAGACATCATTAAACAGAGAACAGAGTACTCAGACGGCACGTACCAAAGAACAGAAAGAAGCCCAGAAATGGCTTCTGCAGCCAGCCAGGCACCTTCGGCCCTAATGCTGCCTCTTCAACCACTGCCCTCAGAGAAGTGACGAACGCATGAAGAAGTGCCAGGCTGCTGCCTCTTACATGGACCAGCCATTAAAGGGGGAAGAGATGCACAAAGTACCCACGAGACATTAAGACCTATTTGGCTCAACAGCCAGAAGTTCTCAATTACAAGTCTTCAGACATTCTGGCCTTTTGAGGAGTAGAAAAATTATTTCAACACCACTGAAGGTATCCCAGAGAGACAAAAAAAGCATGCATGTAGGACAGAAAGCAGCCAAGACAGCTGATCACAGGATTTAAAACATGTCTAAGTCTAGGGTAAAAAAAGACAACAACATAACTCCTAACTTTTATCCTCAGGAGAGTGACAAAAACCAGAAGCAAGAACAGTTGTTCTCTCCTTCCCTAGCTTTCCTCTCCCTCACAGTTTACTGTGTTTGTTCTTTCCTTTTTATAAATGAGCCACAACCTCTGAAATTCCTTGCCACAGCCAAGAATCCCCTAAAGCTTTCAATACATAAAATGCTTCCACACTGACAGGCAATGACACCACAGGTTCATCCCAAACCTGCGGATGTTTCCACAGTCAGCCAGCATACGTGGCGTGACCTCAGCATCCTGCCCCCGGGACAGGCTCAGCGCACCACTAACACATGCTCACTGTTTTCATGTATTTTGCCTGCCTGTCTGTACCCCATCGGTTGTGTCTTATGTTTTGGTGGTAAATTCTGGTGCAGAGAGTAATTTTTGTTCCATATTTGGGGAACAGAAGGGGTGCTGTTTCACAACTAGAATTCCTCAGCTTGGTAGCAGCAGGTACGACACAACAAACTCCAGCAGGTCTGCACAGCATCACCTGAGTACAGCATGCCTTGGGTACCATAAGCACTTCTACTGGTTTCTAATTGAACTGTAGCAGCTAAAGAGGCTCAAAGACCCAGAATGGTCTCCCTCTCCTCAGTATTTCAGATCACCATCGAGGCTGGGAATGTGAAGGGCACCTGAACTTTGCCACACACAAATCCACACAACCAAAACACAGAATGAAAACTTTTAAGTGTCGGCAAGTCTGGCTCAAGCGGAGAGAAACTTGATCGGGAAGGAGCAGGAGGGGATAAAGTCAACAAAAACTGAAAGGGAGCTCAAGCCTCAGCTGATATTTAAGCTGACTTCACTTTGCTGACAGATTTCACATCTGAAAAAAAGGCCCCGTGGCTGTTCCCAAGCTGTATGTGGACAGAGAAGTCATTGAGCGAGAGGCCTGCAGGCTCCTTAACAAACCACTTACATCATGAGGGGCCCCCGTCTGCCCATGGTTTGCCGACAGCAATTCACACCTTGGCCCTCAGGTGAGGAGGATCATTCATGCAGCTTGGGGAAGCAAAAATAGAGGCAGAATTCCCTATCATCATTTTGTATAATAAGCATAAGAAAAAAAAAAAAGCTTCTGCCAAAGAGAACTACATTCCAGAAATTTTTCTATTGAAATCCCCAAAGCTTCCTGAGTGCACAAAGTCAAACCAAGATCTCTCAAGTCTTTTGTCTTGCAAAACTAGCAGTAAAAACGACTCTGAAAAAAAATAAAGTGGTTTTTTTTTTGTGTGTGTCAGAACAAAAAATATCCCACTTTTATTGAAATCAAGAAAAAAAAGAGAAAGAATAAATGTCTTTTAATTAGTTAGCATCTTATTTCACATACACTTGCAGTTAGGTATGCAAATTACACAGAATAAATGTACACACTTACACACACATTTGTACTATGCCATAAGAAATGGCAAAAAAATTCTCTGTACTTACTAACAGCAATTTGTGGAAACAGAATAGTCACAGCATTTACTACTAGAATACAGAACTAATTGGTAGTTGCTCCTGTTTGAAGGGTGATTTAAAGGCTGAGTGAAACAAATCCTACAGGTTTTGTTCAGTTGACATCAAATAGATGTAATGATTAAAAATCCACCATCGTCACCAGTATTCAGTGGCCCATCATTAGCAATGATAGCAGTACAACTGAAATAACAGGGAGATCAGATTTTTCTCATTTCTAGCATACATCTAGAAGCAGCCCCTATGAAAGTCTCAACTATTCCATTACATCCTGAAGAACACAGACATACTGGGGCAAACCAAAGGCCCAACTTGTTTTTCACCTCCAGCCATGGCCAAAAGCAGAAGCTTAGAGGAAAAGAGAGGAACAGGACAAGCATATACTTCTTTCCCACGTGTATTTCACATCTCAACCAGTTGTGGATCAGAAATTTGCAGAGACAGACAGGGAGTTTGTATTTAGTGAGTAGCAATGTTTTTTCCCTTCCACCAGTCTGTCATAAACTTGTATTGACTCTGACATCCTGCAGCTAGTTCTATGGCTTGACTACATGTCGCGTGTGGAACACAATACATACTTTGGTTTGATCTAAACTTGGCTCCAACTAGTTTTGTTTGCTGACCCCAGTTCTTCCGGAGGATGAAACAGTGAACAGTTTGCTGTCTCCCTCCCCGCCTCTCACTGCTTTACAGATTCCTACTTTATCTATTTTATTTATTTTACATACTGAAGAGTCCCAGCTCACCCAGTTCTTTCTCTGAGCCCTTTCCAAATCCACCATACCTTCCCTGAGCTACAGGGGATCAGAGCAGCAAACACACTGACACTAAATGGAAGCTCTGACAACAGACTTGTGGAAAGTTCCTTCAGTGACATCTGCCTATGAAGCAAAAGAAAGTATTAACTAGTACTAGCTGCTGGAGAGGCTCTTTCCTCCAGGCTACCACTCTAACAGCACTTAATTCCCTTAAAAAATAAACATGAATATTAACAGTTGGGGTGTATTTCAACAGCCAGCAAAATCAGCTGGGAAATCCATACCAGCTTCCCTAGCATGGGACTTGGCGTGAACCGCATACACTGTCACCCTGAAAGACGGTCTCGTGGGTAATGAAGGGACCATCAAATACTATCGCAGCTCCAGGACACTGAAGTCAGCCTGTTCCAGTCAGGCTGCTTACTGGAAACTTTGCTGTTGTTGCCAAGCCCACGTTTATGGAGGACAGTGAAAGCCTATGGCCAAGCTAGAAGGTTTAGTGCCAGCTGTGAAATTAAGCTGTCATCTTCGAAAGAAGCATATATTTATTATACGTGCAGGGTACTTAAAAACCTATTCCCTGTTTGAGTTAATGGGGGTTGCCGGCACAGAAAGATAAAGAAAAAAGGTTTTCCTTCTTTCCCTATATTAAACATCTAGAGAGAGAACATTTAAGACAGCAAGTCAGTGGGACACAAACAGCCTTCCCAGGACCAACAATAATATTACACTTTTTTTTTTTTTTAAAGGCACTGTCACATTCTCCTGTTTTCTGCCATCTCTGCTTTGACTCAAGACAACCAGCAGCAAAGAAGCTGAGTAACGCTTGCCAACTTGATGTTGCTGGGGAGCAAAACCTTTGGGAGACAGCAAATGTAGATTACAACAAATCCAACGACAGCAAGAAAACTATAGGGAATGCATGCACACAAGGAGAGAATCACTGGCAGAAACATCCATTTTACCTTAACTGCTCGGCTCTAAAATGCTAACTGTTCCTTCTTACTCTTGACTGCTTCTAACACTCCTTAAGACACTTTTAAAACTAGTGTCTCTGAAGCCATGAGCTATGGCAGGAAAACAGGCTTGGACATTTGCAGTTGTACTTTATTTATGCAACAATTTTCCCCTAGTAATGGCCTTCTGAGAAATACATGGTCAGATTCATAAAAAGGTCTCTCATTCCTGGTCCCTTAAGTACACACATTCAAGCACACATCTAGTGCCTGCACAATAAAAATAAAAATGATGGATGAGGTAAGGGACTCATCTGACTGTCTAATAAACTAGATGGTTATTAAAGAGATGGGGTGTTTGTTTACCTTACAAAGTTGAGAAGAGAGGGTGTCTAGCAGCATCTAACCAAAGGCTTGTGCTTAACAGTTCTCATGCTCAGCTTGCAGGGCTAGATGCAGCCAACGTGCTGATGTGGGGACAAGGCAGCCTCCCCCAGCTGCTCTCCTGACACATAACAACTCTCATTGCTATCAGAGCCAAAGGACCAAGCATCAGTCACCGGGGCTGCAAGGATGCTGTGGATCATGCGGGTGGGACATAAGGAAGATCTGCCATCCAGCCACAGCAGATTATTTTTTGAATATTGCTCTTCTGCACCCAATTTTTTTCTTATTAAAAGAAGAGGGAGACTGACATCAAAACCAACCACCTTGGAGAGACTCCTACACCCTTGATAGACAGGAGTCCTTCTTCCAAACCCGGCAAAAGAGAGGGTCGAACCTCCCTCTGTGCTTCTGCCCAGCCCCAATGAACCTATGTGAATAGCCAAACCCAGTGATACAGACTACGCCAGGCAGGGCAGATTTCCTTCTCTTTCACTCTCTCACTTCTTTTGACCAGAAATTCTGTCTGGACTGGGGACGCATTTCCCATGGAGTTCCCACAAAAAGCTTTGGTTTTAATGAACAAGTGTTCGTCAGACAGGGAGGAAAAGATCTTTTACTGAAGGATCCTTGACCAATCCCCATTGTTAGTGCTGCAACAGGGACCTGACTTCAAAATACTATTTCAAAAAAATCAAACACATGCCTCTCAAATTTTTTTTGTTCCACTCTCAGCTTTTGCCTCTGTGAGGAACCAGTGCAGCACAGAACGAAAGGCAGCAGTATGGATATCTACTGCCAAGATCCTACTGACATCCTGTGCCAACCCAAAAGTGACGACTAAGTGTCTTTGTGCCTCAGTTTTCCTCTCAGTGAGAGAAAGTGTTTGCCTGTCTCCCAGGGAAGCTTAATTCTCCTTTTTATTTAGCCTGTCTTTACAGTACTCTGGCAGAGAAGAGGAGCCTTGAACTGATTATTTTATCATAACATGTACACCAGCTTAAAGGTGCTTTTCCGTTGCATAAAGGAAGCTCTAATGTGAACAGGACCCAGGTCTGCTCTAGGAGAACAGGTGCCTCATCCCCAGAACTTACAAAAGCTGTGGGCAGAAAGCACAGCCTCATTCCACAGAGAAAGATCGGCAGAGGTTACATCGGCAGCTCAAATCCACATCCCTTCCACTTCAGAGGGAAAAGATAATTTGAAAAGCCTTGGGTATGCACGTGCACAAGGGCTGGCAGGACTAGCAAAGCAACGCGGTGAATAGGCACTAGCTGCCTGTCCCCCGAGCAGGGCTCTGGGTGGAGGGAGAGAAACAACCCTCTCTGTTTACTAGGAGCACAATAACAGCTGAGCAAATATGGCTCATGGGGATAGCATAAATCTCTCCGCACCTCTGTTAGTCATCAGCACTGCTACCCGCTCCACCCTGTTCTGTCTGGGACCGTGGTCCTTCCAGGGTATTCTGGCTAATATAAAGGTAAAGAGAAAAACAAACCTTGCAGGTGCTCCCACACTGTACCAGTTGACCAGTCCTTGCTTTACTTTGGTACTCAGTCAATTTTATTTCTCAAGGCATAGGCTACAGAAGAAACAGAGGTTACTACACGTTCCAGTGCTGAACAAGTACAATGCAAAGGTTTAACAGGTGGCTTATAATTTTTAAAAATGCATTGTTCCAAGTGGCTCATTAACTTCAGCTATCCAGGAACACATCCTTCCCCTGCCATTTTCCTTCTGCTCAAAGCAATAAAGCTGCACTGCACTCCCACCAGTGTTACATGATGAGAAGCCTATTCAATATCTACCCTTTAGATTGAAATAAGGAGGAACAGCTGAAGGAAGCACTGTCCCACGAATTAGAGTGAACTTGCTGAGGGACTTTTTGATGCACAACTTGCGCTCACTTTGCAGAACCTGTTGGCATTGGGTGCTGCCCAGCCAGGAAAGGAGTCCACTCCACAGGGTTTCCACACCATGCGGGAAAAAAGCTCCACACCTGCACATCTTGAAACCTGCCTGTTGAAAGCTACCTGTCCCCGCAATTCTAACACAACTCTTTTTCAGGCAGGGCTTGGGCTCTTTCTACCGCCCCATCTCTCACATTTTCAGTCACACAGTCCTAACGCTCCTAGAGCTGTAGCCAGACTAGCTGAAGGATGGCAGAAAGAGAACAATACTTTTTTTTCGGCTACAGTACATCATCCTGGCAAAAAAATGCAAATATTTGCATGTTCATACACAATGCATTAGACAGAGCTCTGACTAAATGAACTCTAGTTCATTAGAGTGTATTTTAAGTTGTGTCATTCTCGCAAGAAAATCAGGAAAATGTAGATTATGTACAATTACTATGAGAAAGTTGCCTAACACTGCAGGTTAAGAAAAACATGCTACAAGAGGAGAGGTCTCAAAAGTTCTCTGTGAAACAGTTCTTCTGTATCAAAAGTGATCGTGAGACTTGTCTTGCATCAAATTAAATGACCAATTTGGCTAGTGGAACATAGCATCCAGTTTACAGACTGAAATTCAGGAAAGAATTCAAAGTCTTCTTGATAAATGGTTTTAAATCAGTGTCATCACAACTTACAAGTACAAACCATAACAACCAGCAAGGAGAAATCCACTGCGTGGAAAGGAAATTACTGGCGAGACAGCAAGACTTGGAAAAAAATGCTCAGGAGCTTAGGTAGACCACAAAAAAGTCTGCAACTTCATGACATTGCAAACAACAACAAAAAAATCAAAACAGGTGAATCTAGCTGTGGGATGTAGTGACAGAGGCCTCACATAACAAACAGGCACTAAGGATTGGTAAACCTTTAAATCAGCCCTGTGTCCGGCTCTGGGCACTGCACTTTGAGGGAGAGGTGGCTAAAGTGCAGGAGAGAGCAAAGGGAACAGGCAGAGGTCTAGGAAACTTGATCTATGAGAAAAGGCTGAAAGAATTCCATTTGTTTAGTCTAGGGATGACATTCAGTCTTCTGAGACATAAAAGCTGTTATATAAAAAAAGATGGTCATAGATCATTTTTTTTTTCTTCCCCATGGGTAGTTCAAGTAGAAGTCAGCTTACTTGGAGAAATGAGATTTAGGTTTGATATTATAAAGCCCTGGTGATTAACTGTTCAGTCATTGGAAGAGGCAGTGGGATCCCCATTAGGAACAGGTTACATACATCACAGCTGCTGTTAACTGGATATGACCCCAAGTTAAAAAGGGGAAGAAAAAAAAAAACCATGTGACCTCTTCAGGTCTTTTCTACTCTCCTCATACAGACAGAGAAGCTCCAGCAGATCCTAGATGACCTAGGCAGCCTCTTTGCAAACACCACCTAAAATCTTGAAAATATTTGATTTGGTTTAAGTTCCCAGATTTTGGGGTTTGATCTTCCTAATGCACCTGGTTTCCATATTCTGTATGACAACTGTAGCTGTGCAGTACCTTCACAACAACAGTTTCCACAGGCTGCGTGGAGAAAGTTTGGTACCAAAACACAGCCCTCTTCAGTTCTTCCCATCAGGATGGTTCCTCAGCAGTAGAAACGCTTTCAACCTTAGACGCTGCCCTTGTGATTTTGAGAGGAAGCTACCCAGAGTCTGCATTTTTTCTTCCCCAACTCCTCTCTTCCATTTCACATAGTTTCTAAGCACTGTTAGCTCATGGCATACCTAGCTTTGAGATAAGCCACCTGTCTTTGAACACATTCATTCATTTTCCCTATACTCCTTTCTCACTGCACTCTTTCTACACTGAGGAATGCTATTGAATAAAGTGAGAAGCCATAGGTGTTTCCACTGGAGCCTTAACATTATTGGGAAACTATTTTCACTTCCACACCTGTTTTTAATAGTGCTTGGAACAACTAGCACAGCAATTGTTGGAGAACTTGCCTACCTCTGCTGGCTGGAGTATATGAGCACACTATTTTTACAGTAAATGTATCATTATAGGACACCAAATAGAAAGCTTTTGAAAACTGTCACAGGCAGGTAAAAAGTATTTCAGACTGGTCTCCCTAACTACAGTAACATTCTTTTTTTATGCTACTGCTGGTGAGTAGAAGGGGGGGGGAAGAGATACAGGTTTATAGTGTGATGAGTCTTTTCATGTAATGACAGATCAGCTTTTTCCTGTAGTATTTAGCACTTTATGAGGAGGCAGAGGGAATTGCCTCTGACAGGACTACTAGCACTCACTCTTGGACATTCAGCTTGAGCCAGATGTCTCTGGGCAAAATGTTCAGGCTTGGGAAGTTCAATGACATAACATGGGATTCAGACATCAGCCATGGGACAGAGAAACTGCTACCACTTTATTGGTGTCATGAGATAGAGGTAGCCCTCTTCCACGCTCTAGGTAGAAAGGCAAGGGAAGGACCAGAGTGACACTATAGATGAGGTTAGTCGTCTTCCCAGTAGGGTTTCTCTGAATTGCAGCCTTACACAGGCAACAGTCTCTCCAGCTGTGGTACCCCATGCACTCTGTGGGTCCCAGCTCCAGAGAGAAGCTGCAGCTTTGTGCTATTCAATAGCAATTTCAATTCAGCCTGTTCAATAAGCCTAAGATGAGGTGGGAGACTGATGACATCAGCAGGATCACAGACCTCCCTGCATTATAACTGCTGAAAACAGAGAAATGCCATCCCATTCACCCAGAGTGAGGGTAGCCAGTTTAACATGTCTTTCTCCTTCACGTGTTCCAAAAGATTGAATGCTGCCTTGATTTTTAAAAATAATCCCATCTCTTTGCCTGGGTCTGAAAGTGGGTTCTTTGCCCAGTCGTCTTTCCTGACTCTTCAGAGACAATCCTTGAGACCTTCTACCAAGAAGTCTTTCTAGCTACTTAGATGCCATTTCAACAGCCTGAAAAGCATACAGTTAAGCCATGCCTGAACTGTACCACAAAATGTAGTCATTGGTTCCCATTGACCACTTCCTTATTTTGGTGATCCGGCAAAATGCAAAAATGAGATGACCACAAAGAGAAAGGGAACGTCAGGATGGCAGCTTTTACTCATGCCCCCCGCCCCCAAAGTATACACAGGACACAGCTCACAGGTCTGTTGACATCAGTTTGAAACTAAAAAGAACACAGTCAACATATAAAAAGGTTGTAGCAAGGCAGCTGTTGGTCTGTTTTCACAAGTAACAAGTAGTAGGACAAGAGGAAACTACCTCAAATTGCACCAGGGGAGGTTTAGATTGGATATTAGGAAAAAATTCTTCAACAACAGGTTGTCAAGTATTGGAACAGGCTGCCCAGGGAAGTGGTTGAGCCACCATCCCTGAAGGTATTTAAAAAACGTGTAGACATGCTGCTTGGGGACATGGTTTAGTGGTGGACTTGGCAGTGTTAACAGTTGGACTTGATGATCTCAAGAGTCTTTTCCAATCTAAATTATTCTAGAACATTTTCCTCAAATGTCCCATACTGCTGCTCCACAAGCCCAGCTGATATTCCTGCAGGGCCTCACATATTTCCCTTCCTATCATCTACTCACTATATCTCCAAGACCCTCCAAAATGGAGAACCCCTTCACCCTAAGCCTGGCACCAGAAAAAGGAAGCCTTCATGGTTTTCCAGCAGTTCTGGAATGCAGCTCTGCTCCCTCACAGCAGTGAGGGAGCTCTATTAGGTGCTATCCATGGCCTCCTTGGACAATGCTGGGGGCAGCAGACACTTAGGGGCACACTGATCTGTGTACCACTGAATCCTTTTTTTCTTCAGTTGTCTCCTTGCAAGTCACTTGCAAGCCCCACCACAGGTTTTGGTTTCAGGAGAAGCCTAGGTCTAAAACTTTCCCAGAGGGAATCTGGAGCACAGGTCAAGCCATTACTTTGAAACAGCTCCTCCTTATTTGTGGCACCTTAGAAATGTTATAGTCTTTCTTGTGAAGTTGAGAGGAACATTTCAAGAGAAGCAAGAAAGTGAGTCAATAGGTGTAGTCTATCTGCAGGCATCAACATATGTTCAAACGGATGTCTGAAGTACAGATTCGCATACAAGCCTGTGCTGAACACTGCTACCACATACAGCAAGGAGCACTTTAAGGAATTACTTCAGCAAATCAATGCAACCCCTCCAATAGGAACCAGCTTCTGCTAAAAAGCAAAACAAACTCCATAAAGTTGATCTCTCCACTCTGTTTGTTCCTGTATGTCCAGTTAATGTCTAGTGCTGGAGCTTATTTCCTTTCCTTTCCCCTCCAAATCCTCAGTGGTTTTAAATGTAGAGTAGTTGTGTTTGTTTTTTTCCCCTTTTACCCCAGATTCTTATATCTTTGCTCCTCTCCTCCTGCTCCCTGTCCACTCGTCTTAACTGGCAGCTGTAGAGTAGCAGTTATGACTCCATGTCTAGAGTAACTTGTTTTCTTTCTTTGGGGGATAAGGAGGGGGAGCAACTGAATTCTTTGGGAATGATTTATCACACAGCACTCAGGGGGAGCTTCATTTATTTGCCTAGCTGCATATAGTTTAACACCTATGGTTGCATGCCGATTATTATACAATGTTATTTTTCCCACTTGTATACTTTGCACCTTTTCATAGAGCAGATTAACTGGTCCCCGATGGCATGTTATTTATGACTTTGTTTGCTGGCTGTCTGGGAAGGGTCCTGGTCCTGGATTCTTCCATTCTCCCTGGTTCTGCTCTCCCCTACATACTCCCTTCTTCACCACACCTGTCACACCAGGAGAATCACACTTGGGCATTGCATATATCATACTTTCTCAGAATTTCCAGGCAGGAAGAAGAGACAGAGGCCTCCCAAGGAGCAGTCAAGACAGGAAGGGGTGGCTGAACCACAGATGGAGCCAGAGGAAAAGGAGGGATAGAAAGTAAGGGAGAAACATCACATTTTGGCTTGCAAGGAACTCAGCAGAAAGAGCAGGTTTGCTGTGAAAATGTAATGGAATTAGTAAGTTTTCATGTCATGCTCAACAGGAGCTTCTCCTGAGATTACTTCATTTGATATCAAGCCAGAATCTAAATTAAAATTAATTCAAAACCAAAATAAAAAAAACCCTTACAAAAAGAAGGTGAGAGGACTAATAAAAAGGTCTGAATATAAATAGTTCTGCCACGTGGGACAGTGAAGGGACAGACTGTAGCCCAACAGTTTTGACAGGTCAGAGGAGCACTGTGTTGGGAGGCATTAACTCAAGATGCAGGACAAGAGCAAAGAAGGACACATTAATAGAGGAGGGTAGGAAAGGCAAAAGCTTTCTGACTCATTGGTTCCCTCCTGTTCTTGACATCATCCCTGACACTTTTTCCTCTTCAGCTACGGGGAAGTTCAAAAGCCACTACCCCCAGGTATTATACCCAAGGAGATGGAAGCACCAGAATGTTGATCAAGGAGGACTACAGTCAGCATTCGGATGTCATTCCCAGGCACCAAAATCCTCTAATTACACTGCCATTGTAACATCTTATTCAGATGTTAAAGCACAACTGTGCCTCGTTACCTCCCCTTCTCAACCTGCCTTCCTGCTAAAGCAGGATCAACTTTTGCTTCCACCCATCTCCTCCACTTGGTGTCCTGAATAACAGTAACCAGACACAAATTTTGGGGAAGAGCCCACAGTCCTGTGATAGACAGTAACATTAACATAACTGGCATGGAGAGACAGCCAGTTTGGAACTAACACAACTAGTTTAGTAGTAGCAGAAAGTATGAGCAAAGTAGCAGGAGAAGCAGAAGCCCATGGTCTCACATGTCTTTAAATAACGAGATGGGGAGTGCTGTGTGCCAAGAGTAGGGCATGGCAGGTAAGAAATAAGGCTGAGAAGACAGGACAGAGACAGGTGAGAAACTGCCCCCATTCAAAACAGTACTTTGCTTTTCAAGAGCCTTGTCTGAATCTACCTGCAGCTGCCTGGTCTCTGCAGTGTTCCACATTTCCAAGGCACAAGGAAATTTGCTCCAACTCCAAATAACTATACATTAACATAAATGGGTGTACTGTCTCCCTGCTCTGGAAAATACAGGCATTCAAGCTCCTTGGGTTTAGTCCTCACTGCTAAAAAGGAACATCCTAATAACAAATCAAGCTCTTGTTTAACCTTGACTACTTCTGGTGTATCCCACCAAAACTGCCATATTCCTTTTTAAGGGTAAAGCAGCAGGCCCTGTCCTGTTATATGTCGGTTGGTCTCACCTGACAATCTGACTCAAGAGGAACTACACCAATTCTCAACATAGGTGGCTTAAAAGCAGACTCCTTGTTATTGTATGAGATCCTAGAAATACTCCATACAGCCAAGACCACATACCATGAGTATATTCCCCCTAGGAGCAATCACTATCCCTGATCCTTAAGAAAGGCATGCAGCAGAATGGTATCACTTCCTATGCAAGTACTAGAAAGAGGGAGCTATTTTGGGGTGCCATGTGGGTTTTCTTGCCTTTTTTCCCCTGAAAGCAGGAACAACCTTAAAGAAGGAATGCAGACAAACCAGAGAACCCAAGTCCTGGTAGTACACTTCATATAATCACTTCCCACCTCACTATGCAGATCTCTGGAAACAAACTGCACCCAAGAGTACAGACTCCCTCTGGGGTGGATGCCAGGGTGCGCTTCTGCTTCTTGCAGAAGTATATACAGATATGCAGCATTCACGCTGTTTCTCCCTTTGAGAAGTCCTCAAGTTTGGGCTCCAAGTGAATTCAATTAGCAAAGAGAAATGTCAATACCACCATTCTTGCTTTCAAAGTTCATATACAGTTATACTCTGTCCATTAAGAGCTTCTGACAGCAGAAAGCTCTATCACTGGAAAGCTGTCACGTGAGATGCCCGCATGATGCTTGGGTGCCAAAGCTGAACAGAACAGACCACATGGAGTTGGCCCCCATTCACCAAGCAAGATTTTGAAAGAAACAGCTATGGGCTTTTTTTTTTTTTTAAACTAGGCACACACAAACCTGTCTTCAGCTGCTAACCTTAATGTATTACTCATTCTTCCTTTCAAATAACGTCATGTTCAAAACCCCAGTGACTGCAGAATATTTACTTGAGGCTGCTACTGCTGGTTTCTCTAGAGCTGTTTATTTTTCCATGCATGAGCTCATTACATCACTCTGTGGTTTTCTTAAAGGTTGTCAGGGTAAGCTGGATACAGGCTGGAATCTCTTGCTAACTAAAACCAAATCACTAAGTAGCACAAATGGCTTTGGAGATAACCCAACTCTGGAAATGAGAAACGACTATGGATTCCTCAGTGGAGATGGGGTGCTCCCAACGGGCAGTCATTACATTTATTTTCTTGGAAGCACATTATCAAGTGTTTCCCTAGACTAAGAACTGTAAAAGAATAACCATTTGGACTGTTCCAAGCTGGAATAGGTTATGGAGAGGAGACAGGAAAGTAGGAGGTTGAAACAATATAAGTAGAATGAAAAGACTGTTCCCACCCATGCTGATTAGAGAATGGCCATTGCAAAGGTCCCATCTGTATCGCTTCGTGCTCTGGCAGTGTTAAAAATAAATGACACATCACAGAGGGCAGTAGTAAATAACAGGCTTAGTTTGGGGTAGTCATGTGTGTGCACATGCAGGTGTGTGTGTTTGGGGAAGGTGAAAATCAATTCAAAACAAACCAAAAAAGTGTTTTTGTCATCTTGCCACAGCAAACAAAATATTGGTTTGATCTAGATCTTTCACTTGCCCTGAAAAGCAAAACTGACTTTCAAGCTTTTAGGATTCATAAAGGCAGAAGACTTTGTAAGTGCAGAAAAAGAATAACTTTTCTTCTACTCAACAGTCCAGATGTTAGAACACATTCATATTTTGGTTCCTGCCTCTGGCTGAGAAGATTTGAACCTGCATCTCACCCTACTGAGAGATCTAGTTGTCATTTTGTTCTTTAAGGCAGGCAACAGTAAGAGCACTAGCAATCCCTCCTAGCAATGCTGTTTTACTTAGCATAGAAAAACCCAGTGGCAAAATGCCTGGAGACATGTAGATTCTCAGTCAAGTGCTCTAATCACCAGGTTAGAGTCATTCTGCTTTTCCTGATCCCTAGCTTAATTAGTATTTACACATGCCAAGCAAAACAAATACTCCAAGAGGACTGTTTCAGGAGAACCTCTTCTGTTTGTCAACAATAAATAGAAGGTGGAACACTCAGATTTCAGATGCAGGTTTTATGAGATACAGGCTGCATATGCAACATGGGGTGTCACCAGCTCTGCAGTGCTCAGCTGCTTGGTGGTTGGTTCACTCCGAACCCTAACATTGACCAGAGGCAATGACAGCAAATTACAGAGCTTATTTGTCTCCATACAGCAATTCTTAAATTATCCTCATGGTTGATATAGTGATGGTGCTAGCTTTCCAAGATGTCCAATCTCAGTGCTGATTAGAGAGCAGCACGTACACTCTGGCAGTAGTATCTACTGGACTTCTCTTCACTGCAAAGGACAGGGCTATATAACCACCACAGGGAGGAGAGAGATCAAGGTAAGTGTTTCAGTACACAGACTCGAAGGAATAGGGCAGGCTTTCAAGAACTCAAGAGTAATGAAAAAGAACAGAAAGAAAAGAAGAGTTAGGCTGGATATTACAAAAAAACCCCAAAATCCTGAAATTGAGTTCAGACAGCAGAGAAGCTTCCTGTGGCAAGAAGTGAAATCGCTCACGCTATACTAGAAAATGCTGCTCTTCATACAGTACAAACATTCACTAGCCCTAAGGCAGTAGATTAGATGACCTACCAGGTCTTTTCCCACCTCTAATTTCAGTGATCCCATTAAATTGCTGCAAGAGGATACCAGGCTGTATCTGCTTCAAGACAGTAAGTGCAAGCTCAGAGACAATATTGCTGAGTGAATGCCACAACCAAAAATACAATCTTGCACTAGTTAGACTTACCTTAACCCTTTAAAAATAAATGAAAAATCAGAAGTGTGCTGAGCATTAACATTTCAAGCTCTCAAGGGCCAAAACCAATTAAAAACACCCCCTAATTTTGCATGCCGATCTCATGACAGTTGTTTCATCATTTTCAGCCAAGACAGACCTGGAGACATTTGAAGAACCTGATTCTAAATTAAAATTATCCCCCCCAGCTCTTTGTTGTTCAATCCCACCTACCTGACATTGCCTTTTAACATATATGACAAGGGATGAAAGAAATGAAAGGTACCAAACAAGGGGACTAGGTTTCACTGGTTGAAAGAAACAGACTAAAATAGCCCACACCTAATATCAGCTAAACCATAGCCCTATTTTGATGAGGCAGCATTTCTTCATATCAACAATTCAGTGTAGGAAATTGAGATGGCTGTGTATTCGTATGGCCTAATGTGGAAATTTGGGGCTAGAAATTGGCAACCCAGTATCTTAATGAAATCCTACAGCAAATGAGTGTCTGTCAGAATCAGATGAACTACACATCTCCTTTTAGTTTGCTGTAGAAACCACCTCTTATGGAACTCTAGAATTTTCCAGAAGATAATTTATTTTCAGTTTGTAGCATGCACCCACAATAATCTTGTTTGAATAACAGAAATGACATCAAAACCAATTGAAAAAAAGTGAACAAAAGTAAATTCACAAAAGGAACTCTTCCATAAACAAAAGTCAGGTTTACATCAGGCAGCTTCCTGATGAAACACTTGAACAAACCGATTGCCTTTACAACATGAAAGCCAGCCTACTTTGGCTCTGTTTGGCCAAGAAAGGGTGGGAGTAAAAGACCGTCCCACTCCCACATTCCTTTGTAGCCTCCTAGAATCCAGATCTAGACTCTTGCTTCCATCACAGCTACCACGGTTGCTGCATTAGAAGGAAAATTGGTCTCCGAGATAGGTAAGACCCATTATGTAGGATTTCAATATTAAGCTGTCACCTTCAATTGCACTGTGAGCTGCTGGTTGTCCCAGCAGTTCACAAAGCACGAGTTGCATCTGCTATCCCGTGAAAAGACATCCTTAAAAGAAGAATGCTGGTATTCCTACATCATCTGAAGCTTCTGGACAATTCCTACTGGCGGTTCCTACACAGACCACCATGCTACAAAAACAGTCAGGAGGTAAGGCACAGGAGACTTGCTAAAACTGGGGTCTGAGCAATGATGGATGTCCTCCTAAGAGCTCTTCTCCGCTCTGCAGCAAGAGAATCGCACCTAACCTAGTACTGATTTCACACTGCAGTTGGGAAGTGGCACAGGAAGGTTAAGGGAACTGCTGAGTGCCACAAATGCTTTCCGACTAATCCAGAAATACCAGGTGATTAGGTACTTGAGACTATCATGATTTATTTGTTCTAGGGACTGGAGTTCTTCCCAACAGCTGTTCTAGGCATATATTACTTCATAAAATATATGCAATAGCAGCATCTCCTATTTAAACCTTAAAGTAAACCCATGGCTTCTTAAGGCAATTTTCTTCTTTTGATATTCCCTTTACCTTCTTCCTATCTGCCACTTCAGTTAAAATATATCAGAGAGAAATCATTCTTACCAAGAATCCCTAACTCGCCTCTTCAAATTCTTCCAGTTTCTGGTGACTTCAGTGACTCCACACAGTTTCACCCTCACGTCCAATCTCAAGTCTTACATCCTAACTTCACATCTTCTGCTCCCCCTTTTCCCACTCATGTTCATGATCTTTTCTTTCCTGGTTTTTATGCTTGAGTCTTCCCTCATCCACTCTATAACCCACAAAAATAATCTCAACATTTACTTAGGCCCAGACATAAGTAACGTAATTTCAGTCATGAAATCCACTCATTTCTCTATCAAACAATATCCCCTACAGAGAAGAATCTTGAAGTTGCTAGAAAAGAAGCCCCTCTCTGTATTTTCTCAACTGCTTACACCAAAACCACAGCCCAGATCTCAGAGATAAATGCATCAGTTTGTACATCCATGAAAGACTGCTGAACAGCAAACAGAATAAAAGTGACAGCTGGCTGGGATGAATTAACAGATGAAGTTAGAGGTTCCCCAGTTATGGTTTGGGGAAACAGACATATCCCTCATCACATGTTGACTGTGGCCTTCTGGACACAAAAAAGGATGCTATCTGAAATTATTTTATAGCCTGCACTTCAAATCCTGCAACAATGAAAAGCAGCAAGATAGCTACAACGAAGAAAGAATGAAACAAGAACAGACAGTGAGGAACTGCAGCCTAGTTAAAAGAAACTTTTTTTTTTAAGGTGGAACATTACCTGAATTCCTTATACTGGAGCTGTTCAGTTTGGAATCTTTGATGACCAAGTGCTTAATCCAAAGGGTGGGTGCTGTGATTTCTGAAAGAGAAAAAAATAACTGTCTTAAACTACAGCAACTAGTGAATACACATGGTTATTACTCCTGAGGACAAGATGTTTGCTACAATCATGCCTTAACTGATCCACCATATTTGTAGAGATAGGCTTATCCCCTGTTGAGGTCTTCCATCTCTTATGAATCACTATTTGTAAATCTTCCTCAAGTTTATCTCAGCATCTTCCCATTCCAGAGATTATTTCTCTTCTGGCAAAACACTTTTTCCTTCCTCTAGCTCCCAGTTCCCAAAGCCTTTCACATCAAGATTTACATACCTCAAAGGTTATGTTGTGTGCTATTGTATACATTGGTCTCCGCTAAAGTATGTATGAAATCCAGATTAAAAAAAAAGTCAATCCAGACCTTAAATATCACTTTAACAGCCCAAGAAGAGCTGACCACAGTCAGTTCCCTAAAACAAGCATAAACAAAATCCGAAACAAACAGGCAGAGAAATGAAGATATTTCTGGAAAGACTTAAAAGAAAGCCTGTTAAAGAAACAAGTTCTGGTTAGAAAAGCACATCTGTTGCACTACAACCAAGACACCCAAACATAAATTTGTGGGGGAAAAAAAAAGTGCTTAGAGCACCTCCTCTGAGGTGTTACAATCAACTTCAAAACACAACAGAACCTGCCCTAAGCCACAGAAATGACACAGAAATGAGTATTTGATTAGAACTGAGCAAAGTAGTACTCAATACCATGTGCTAGAGCTCCCAAAGTGACATTTCCAGAACAGGTATTTTCTGAAAAATTTTAAGTTTCCACAAGAGCATGCTTTAAATACTAAACCCTGGAGTTTGTCTGAAGTTCCTCTAAAGTTTTTACAAGTTTTCCTTCTCCCCTGTTGACATTTACATGGATCTGCTCAGCAAGGGAGAAGCTGGCTGACTACAAGAGAAACTGATTATACATTATGAAAGCACAAAGGAAAAATGAAAGGGAATTTTTCCTTCCTAAATGTTTTCAGCTACATTGATTGTAGGCATTATTGTAATCATGTTCAGAGCATTTTTTCATTTGGAAATATAAGTTGAACATTGATATTCCAGCAGTAATAGAAGTTTGCTGAACAAAGATTGCCTTATCTGCACGTTTCACTACACTATTTTATCATCTCTCAGTCATGATGTGCTCCTGACAAATACATATACCTATGCACTTGGGCCTGTTGGGAGGAGAACTACATCAAATTAAACTCTAGGTGAGAGGTAGGAAGGGCAGAAGTACAAAAGTAGGACAAGTCCATAAACTAAAGTGCTGGATCCAAACTCCTAAATCTGGGATGAAATTTAGCTCTGGCTCTGCACTGTATGAACTGGGTACATCAACAGCTGAAAAAGGATGGACAACCAAATTCAACAGATGCCGAAGAATGGGTCAGGGCCTTTAGAGACGCAATGGTACATATCTTTAATTGAGGTTGAAGAGTGCAGAAAAAGGAAATGTGGGAAAAGAGAAGGAGGGAAAAGAAAAGGAAATTAATCCCTTGAGATCTACCATAAGAGTGTATTTTCCATCCAGTTAACCTGGACATTTTTTGGAATACAGGTAAGCAACAGACTCCTCTGGACAACAGATCTGTGGAAAAAGTAGATTCCCACTGAGTTAAGAGGAAGTTTACCAAAAAGAGAAGATGTTTATAGTAGTTATTTTTTAGGAAATGAATACAACTTGCACATTGAAACTAAATAGAGGGTGGATGCAAGGAAAAGGGAGCCTAGAAGTGCAGGAGGAAATAAAACATTAGTTTAAAACTATAGCAAAGACCATTAATAAAATACTCTTCTGCAACTCTTCTGCAGAGGAGAATCTTGTCCAAGAGGAGATTCACTATAAACATCATTATAATGAAGTAAAATAATTTTTAAAGAGATGGCTGCTTTATGATTCAAACATTGGACAGGAGGGTTTAAGTTATCTGATCTACATTATCTCTGGCACTGCTCTTATTCCCTCAGGGAGGACAGTAGGAGTGGGAATGGAACTCATTATGCCCGAAATTTGAATTTTCATTATCGTCTAATGTAGGTGAAAACATGAGAAAGGTGAACCTTCATCTTGGAGATGCTGATGTCCAAGAGATATCACACATTTCAAGGGCAGCTGAGTGTATTTAAGGCCCTTTGAAAAAAGTCAGCCCCTTGTGGATTGAAGGTAGGCACCCAAAAACAAAGCACTGAAATTCCACATTTTTATTGTCCATTCATGTTGCTATCAGCCCCACCCTGGTTGCCTGACTTTGAATACACAAGTTGTCAGGAGCCCAGCAGATCTCAAACCCACTGAAAGTGAAAAAGATTTGGACTTTAACTCCTTTGAACATCTATGAAGAGTCCAGACCTGGCAGGTGAATGGATAGCTATTTCGCCCTTTTCTGTCATCTGACATTTGCATCAGACAGCAAGTACAAGCCGTTCCTCAGGAAAACCTATCCAAGACACTGGCAGAATATTCTAGTGAAGTACCATGACATATTTGCTTAGACAGAATCAAGGGATTGTTCAGGATGACATCCTGAGGTGTCCAGTCCGACCTTCTGCTTCAGACAGGGTCAGCTATAAGAACAGACCAGATTGCTCATGGTTTTATCCAACTGGCTCAGAAAGGAAGGACAGAATATCACCTCTGGGCAATCTGTTCCACTGTCTCATTGTACTCATGGTGACTAAGTTTTTCCTTATATTCAAATAAAACATTTTGTTTCAATTTGTGACTGTTGTCTCTCATCACGCATTACTGTGAAGAGTCTGGCTCCATCTTCTTGATAAACCTCCCTGTAGGTATTGGAAGGCTGCTATTAGGTCACCTTTAAGTCTTCTCTTCTTCAGGCTAAGCGCTTTTTACATTCTTCCTGATGTACCCACTTTAAGTCACTGTTGGAGACAATACACTCAAAGGTAGGGGATATACAAACTTTGTCAGACCCATAATGGATTTTCTTATGCTTGTCGCTACAACAGCCACTGAAATCTAGTTAGTCCTATTTTACTAATAGGGATGACAAAAATACAGAGTGACAAACTTAAAGGTTATTCATTGACGCATAACTTAACCTGCCTGTCATACTCATATCTTCTCCCAAGTCATAAGGGACACTGCTAATACAACAGGAAGCCATCACATTAGTCATTCTCTCTAGACTTCTAGGAGATAAGGTCTTGCATAATATATTGCAAGATTTGTGAAAGGTAATCTTTTATCATACAGTCCAAGCCCGTTTATCAGACTTGATTTCACCTACAAATCAAAGCAAAGGTTTTTGATTGAAAATGTTTTTCATAGATGACAGGACAAGATTTTTTTCAGACTCTGCCTGTCACCAGAAGGACCAGAAAAGGTCAGTTCACTACACCATTTCTCAAAAACTTTGCACAGTTCGATTTGAATGACTAAAATGCCGAGTCTCTCCTAGAAGGAGCTTCTGAACAGGCTGTATTAACCAGATCAGCTCACTCCTGCATTTTACTTGTGCGTTCTTTCATTGGAATATCTACGGGCACCCTCTCAGGGGAAAACTTAAAGGCCAGAAGCACGCTGTGATCACAAACAGCAATTTAATACAACATCAGCTTGCTGCCAGGAGGAACTTTCTTTTGATATAAACAAGAGATAGTCAGCATGGCTTCAGCCTCCTCTGTTTATTTGAGAATGTTTTTTGCTCTGAGGGCTTTGCTTTGTTTCTTAAAATTCACAAGATTCTTACAAACCTGTGATCACTGAATGGAAGTGACAGGACTACAGCATCTTGCCATTAAATAAGCTTATTTTAGCAACAAAACCCCCCACCCCATCACCTGTTTTTACAAGAAGGCAGGAGGTATCAACAGCACCACCTACTCTTGCTCAGTAGCCTCCCTTTCTGCCTTTGATCCAGTTTTAAAAAAGGTGTCACATACAGCAGTTCAATATGAAAATGCACAGGCTTTCTCTCACTGCCTTAAGGTCCACAGTTTCAGGTGGGTCACAGAGTGGTTTGGACTTCAGCCTATAGCTTGACTATAACGGTTGTGGGTTTAAATTTGTAGGAAACATGCACTACTTATAAGCAATATGCAAGACCTAAGCAGCTGCTAACAGGCCCATTCACTACCCAGTGACCACTATCCCCACTGCTATTTACGTTTGTATGTGTAAAAGGCTTGAACCCTCTGATGACAGACATTTTATCCTTGTTTCAAGGCTTCCAGTGGACTAAAGTCTGATATTCCCTCTCCAAAATAACACAATCGCACAATTAGCCCATTTGGGAAGGAGACAGCCTTAGTGGGTATGAATTAAGTGGGCCCAGAACACTGACTTCATTTGCTTAAATAGTATGTGCGTCAATGAAAGTAATTGCTAAATAAAGAAACCTCCCAGCAATTTTCTTCCAAGTCAACATTCACAAGCTGTGGTTTAGCACTACCCTCCCTTTCACAAACCTGTAACACATTGCAGAGGTTATGAAACTCCCACATCGGTATCATGAGGGTGGAGAGAGCAAGGGGGTAAGGATAGTCTAAAGGAAGTTGCCATTTCTGACCCAATGCACATTGTTTTTGCCATGACACCTTTTCCTCTAAGGTTACCCTAGGAATCTGGTCAACTGGTGTTATTGTTGGATTCCAGGAAAGAGAGGAGGATGTAAAAGGATTAGGGAAAATGCCTGAGGTCCCAAGGGCACTGTGAAATTTGGATAACTTATGAGATTCACTGGCTTTTCTGCTTTGCAGGATAAAGAAAGTGTTTTAGCCATATATCCTAGGGAAAAGAGAGAGGAAAGTAGCTTTATGATTACTGGGTGTTTTTAAGGGGTGTTCTTACCTTCTCCATCGAAAATAGGCTGGGTTTCCATGGTGGGCGTTGGCTTCGAACCATCATCTGAATTGAGAGTTAAAAAGAATCGAAAAGAAACTACCATTATTGAGGTAAATACTATCTACTCTCCAGTACTGTTGAATGATTGGGATTTGTACACGGCCCGGCCAAGTCCAGAAGAGAGAGAAGACAGACAGAATGAGAACAAATTATTCCATTTATGCTAACAGCAATAATATTTTACGTAGCAAGCATGCATCAAGCACTACCCCTAGACTTAAAAGAAGCCTCCCTCCCTCCCCACTCTCTCTACAGACCACTGGTGTGCATCACCTGGTAGTCTCCCCTTGTTGCACTGATCAGACAATTGCCGCCTTAGTTTCAGGTGGCTATACATCCCACCCGGGACATTTCCCGAGACAGAGGTCTGGGGATTGCTGTCCCACTGTGTCTTTCTCCTTATTCTTTTTGTTCAAAAGAAAAACTCTTCTTCTGAAACTTACCTGTGGAGAACCTGGCACCAGCATTCACTGCAAAGCTGTTAGAAAGGGATGGTCAATAGCAAATCTTTTTTCTTACAATGTCTGCATCAAGGTATTCTCTAATTGCAATGCTGTGGCAATGTCTTCTAATTGCAAAATTGTGGAAAAATAACTTCTATTAGGTTTTTCATGTGCAAGAGTGCTCGGTGCCTTCTGACCACAAGTCTTTCATAATTAAAAGCTTCAACCAAAAAAGATTCCACAGGAAATAGAAATCTCAAAATTTACAGATGGACCACAGGGAAAAGTGTTGAGTTTACACTCTGCTTGGCTTAGTATGCTTATCCATCATATCATACACCCAGCTTGGATTCAGGCTGAGTCTAATTTCCTCAGCACTCAGAGGGATCTGGATTTCACGCCCCAGCTTGGAGCATTTTTACACAGCACTAGGACTGTGGCATAGCATTAAGTGAGGCAAAACCTTCGGACTGTGGGATAGCTAAGCTGGAACAAACTGCAGACGAAAGTCTTTTGTTATATTGCAAGATATGAATGTAGAACATTGCTGGGAAGTAAACTAAGATGAGATTAGACTAGAATTGCCTTTTTTTTTCTCCTTATTGGAATACAGGAGCTTTAAAAACTTACAATTTGTAACAACTATTTTTGCATATATTACAGACAAAGATGACACCAGGCATCAGCAAAGTTAGCAATAACCTAAAATGGAAAGTCGCACAGAAAAAAAAATGAATTGGAGGGAGAAGTCTATGCCAGAAAGGCCAGGCTTGCCACCATCTCCATGACTGTATCAGATGCGCAGGACAGAAGACAGCTGGAGGAAAGATGCATGGGACAGCCTCTCCTAGAAGTAGCAATAACCATCCTCAGCCTTCCCTTATATTGGTTCCAATTACAAAAATAAAAGACCATTGGAATGGGAAGGGAAAAATCAGGGATGGAAAACAGAGGCTCATAAACTATTTTTCCACCAATACCTGTAGTTGCAGTTTTATAAAGTGAGCAAAAACCTGACCTCTTCCACAGATCATTAATTTTATGCATTTCCACAGAAAGCAATCTAATTCACAGAAAGAAAAAGTGTGCTGGTAATTTCATTTCAGCCTCAGAGATCCATTCAAGTAAAGGAGGTTGACAGAAACAAGCAAGACATCCTACTGGAATTTTCCTCCTTGATCAATGTATTTGGTTTTATGCTTAATTATAAGCATAGCAAAAAATATTTGGAAGAAAAAAATACTTGCCATTCCTCAGCCAACTCTTGTTCTGAATTTTCCTGTTATTGGGTATTACCAGTAATATTGATAAGCAGTATTTTTCTTTAAAAGTTTCAGCAACTGATTTCTTGGAAAAAAATCCAAAATTTTACTTAATTTACAAGAAGGAAGATTTTGCTCTTTAAAAAAACCTCTGGGTAAAAGTAAATAGTTGATCTTTACTTTTTTGTCAGAATAGGCTGCTCTGATTCTACAAGATCCCAGAAACCACAGCTATGACATTTTATTTATTTAGGATGACACTTCACACTGTAATGAAGCAGGGAGCAGTATGTAGTCAGCATGATTGGCTTTACAGATTGAGAAACCACCCTAAAACTGCAAAAGATACTTATACAACTGGAAAGGTGAATAATTCTTAAGTCATATAAAATCGGAAGAGACCTGGCATAAAAAAATTACCAGCATGATAATAAGTTTATTCCTATTGTTCTCATGAATGCTTCTGCACCACGTAATTACAGAACTGCTTTTCAGATTTAAAGCAGCAACTCAGAAGCCAACAATGGAGAAAAATTAGAAGTGGATCTGAGCCAGAACACTTTTTATCCAAATCATTATGTGAACTTTGGCAGAACTTAGGATGCTTCAGGTTCAGGGGGCTTTTTAGGCTCGTGTGTGTGTAAAGAATAGAGACAGTAGCAATTACAATTCAGGAAATACATTCTTCTTAAAGATAATTTTGTAGCAGTTTTTGTATAAGGTTAGCCATTAAGGCCATCAAGCTAGTGAAGGGTATTAAACAGTGACAGAATAAATGCAGCAAATAAACAAAAAAATACCAAACTAACCTTTGAACTGTGTTTTGTTTTTAAGATCATCTCAGTAAAACGGCTGAGAACTACACAATAATTTCCTCACTGAGTTTCTGAAGCCAAATTGTCACAAATTCCACATTGTAGCAGAACCTGGTACAGTGTTAGAGTTTTTGCAAATAGAGGGAAGTATAATTACTCCCCTGTTGTTGAGCAAGTATAGTTCTTTCATGACACATACAAGAAAGTGCAACAGACAAGAGCCCTGTAATTAACATTCATCATATTTCAAAAATCAAAAGCAGGAATATTTATGATTTTTTTTAAAGGTCATTAAATAGTCACATAAAAAACAAAAATTGCACTTTATTAAAAACACCATGCTCACTTCCCAGCTGCCAGCTTCTTACTCTGAAACTACCAAATCTATTTCTTAAACTAGAGAATTCTCAGTAGGTCTCAGTGTTTCAAATTAGCTTACGGCAAAGAGTTTCACTGCCGTTCCCTTTGGATAGAAGAACAACCCTAATACTTGTCTACTCTCATTTAATTTTTCCACTCGCTCAGTACACTGTTCATCACACTGAACATTTGTTCCACTGGCCTGTTTCCTCCTGGTAAACAAGGAATAAGTTCTATTTTACATACCTGAAATTTTTGAACAAACTTTTTTTTATTCCTTAAAGAAGCATTTCAACACAGAACAGAAAAACCAAGTTATTTCAGAGACCTGGGGTCTCCTGTGATATTACACAAGATGTACAAGATATTGTTACTTTGGAGCCAAAGGTCATGAAATATGTTCATCGAGTATGATCTAGTCCTTTCTTCAAAAAGCTATTAAATTCCACACTTTCAAAAAAGGCGTATAACTGCAATAGTTCCTCATGCAGAGCATTTCACAAACAGAGCGATTAAAGAGGTCAAGTAAGCGCTTCTTAATCCCTCTAGATGGCAATGCTTCCAGATCAGGAACTCATGTACTGCAGAACCATCAAAGATAATTTCCCTTGGTTGCAGAGTAGTCTCAGAGTCTTGAGGAAGAGTGCATTGGCATGCTTCTCTTCCATGTTTTACAACACAGTATGAATACCCACTTTATTCTTCCCAAAACAACCACTGAATACAGACAGCACCACTCAACAGAATACCTCTGATGAGACATAGTTTTAAAGCCATAATACTCTTTTCCCAGGGTACACCTGCAAAAGTTGAACTCATTTTTCTGGCTGAACCAGTGTCAACTTAAAAATGGTATTTTTATCTTATCACCAGTAACAGTGAAACAGGCAGATCCAAACAGCTCTCCTAAGTCGTTTTCACAGTAAGATACAATGGCTATAAGCCAGAAGCCCACTTGCACTACCCCTGTCAGAGGCTCGTAAGCTTAAGAACAGTTTCTGTTGTGTTAGCCTGACAATAACTCAGATCTATTGCTAGTAGTGGGCAAGAACTCTATTCTCCCAGTAGGACTTCCCTCCTTTACCCTTATCTTTGCAGAACATCTAGCAAGCATCCACATCTGGAATGAATGCAGTGTACACCGGGGTTGAGGGACAAGGAGATTCAGTTCACGCAAAACATGACTGTTAAAGTGATCATTTTCCTCTGAACGACAGGCACTGAGGCCATGAGCAAACCAAGTTATGTCTGGGGAAAAGTAAACTCCCTGACATAGAAAAAACATAACTTACTATGGAAAAATGTGAAGTAACTGCCTGCTGCTGTGAATCACTGCTCTTGCCTCCAGCCACCTAATGGAAGCTGTAGAAAGGGGAAAGTTAGGTGACAGAATTAACCTTCCATATCGCATCTCCTACCCAGGAAAATACAACCACTGCAAAAGTCATCTGTATACTTGTATCACCCTGTTAACAGACTAAGATCTACACTCTTCCTAAGCAATGTCAACCTTTGGTACATCACCATGAGACACTCTGTAAACATTTCTACCATTTTAAAGAGCGACAGTGTTTATGGGGTCAACCTTTCAGGCCTTGTACAAAATCTAGTCTTTTTTGTAAGTCTACAGCTTGAATATCAAGGGTTCCCAGACTTTGAGTCAGCCTGACAGAATAAGAGGATGACAATTTTAAGTGCACAGCTCTGCCCTGGGAGGAGGCAGCCTTTGTGCACTGTCAAGTGGTTCCTTCACTTACCATCATCTGGTTTTGAGTGAGCCATTACACAGAACAGCTGAAGCTAAACAGGAAACTTCGAGCAGAGATAGCCAGGACAATGAATAAATTCCTGGCATGTCTTGTTCTATATAGCAATGCCCACCTTTAGTGAGTCTGTCAAACCAATGGGAAGGGAGAAAAGCTTTCCTAGACTTAAGCACTCCTGAGGGACTTAAGTCATACATACACCTTCCTGTGGCTTCAGTAACTCTGGTCAGATGACCTGCCAGGTCAACTCAAGCTCCCTGTATCCGTGCAGTTCCAGAATCTTGAAGATGCAATTTTACATCTTTGACATTTCTATATATTACCCCCAGGCTTGGGGGTGTTGTTTTAAGTATTAAAAAAGACAACAAAAATCTATGTTTGCCCTATATGGGGTCTAACTCAAAAACACATGTCCCTTCCAGTTCTGTAGGGGTGGAGCAAATTGTTGCCTTAATCACAATCCTTCCCTACACCAAGTGAAACAGTTTCAGCCAGTCATAATTAATTTAATAGTCTATGCAACTTTTATGCAGAGACCTATATTGCCAATATAAATGCAGAAAGTTAGCATTCATGCCAAAAAAATGTGAAATTCTTACACTCTAGCTAAATCAAGACAATTTCTTGCCAAGCAGCTGAAATGGAAATGCACCAGTGCAAACAGACTTCCCTGCCAGGTTTTCACACCCCTTTCCATAGAATCATTTAGGTTGGAAAAGACGTTTAAGATCAAATCCAACCACTTCTATGCATTAAGGTCCCACAGCTGCTAAGAAAAAACCCAACTTTTTAAACCAAACCAGCAAAAAGCAAGTTCTCACTCTTTATTGCCTTTAAGAAACAGCAACAATGTGCTCCCTTTGGATGTAACAACCCACAAATACTTGGACACTGACCAAAAAACCAGAAAAGTTTTGCTTAAAAAGGTGAAAATGTGCTTAAGTGCTGAACATGAAAGGCCTCTGTATGGCTTAAGGAGCTCTTAACTGCAAAGGTTGACTTGCGCTGTCACTGCAGTGATTTTTCCCTTCAACTATTCTGCGTGCAGTACAGATGCAGGCAGTGTTTACTTCAACACTGCATTCCAGGCATCATCCAGATAGGAGAGGAGCCTTCCCTGTGCCTTCTGGAAGGCATTAGTTCCCCCCGCTTCCTCTTCACATCTCCCTTGCAGGTGCATCAACATGAAAAAGCCACTCAAGCCCCGAGGACTTTGTGGTCCAGTGTAGTCAGTGCATTTGTATGGCAGCACAATTCTTTGCCCTGCGAGAAAGCCTATCCCACGCACAGACAGCTGGAAGTAACTCTGACCCCCATGACATAATTCAAAGCCTCCTCTGTTTGGCTTTTTGATTCCTGATTGACACATTCACTGCCAGGCGGAGATAAATGCTGCTGGGAGGACAATGTTGATCCGCTCCGACTATTCTTGTGAAGGACTTTTTCAGAATAATAAACAAAAAACATTGGTGTGCTGAAGTGTCTGAATAGAACTGGAGATAGAGAGGGGACTGGAGTGCTTTACAGAGGCTGGCAAGTCGATTGAAGAGTTAATTGTCTGGGTGTACAATGAGTTTATTCTGGCCGCAAACAAAGAGCTCCCTCTTCCTGGGCCTGGGCCTTCAAAAGCAAATGTGTCAAAAGGGGTCTGGAGCAGCCCTCTGTATTAATAGCAATGCTCTAGTCTCCCGCATTCAGTGGCTTTAAAACTGTTGAATTCCGAGATTCAGATAGGATCTCTCTGAAATCCAAAGTCCTCATTTACTGCTTAAGTTCTCAAGGTACTTCTACAGTAATTAGCCAAAACAAGCCTGCCCTCTAACTTCTCACTCTTTGTAGCATTCAAACAGCTCCTTTCAAAAAAATAAAGGCACAGCAAGATACTACCCTTCAGACACAATGCTGTAGACACATTCCCCCAAATGAGATCCCATTTTATATTATTTCAATTCTGTATCGTTTAACAGGAGTCAGCTTAAACAGCACAAGTGGCCCTGAATTTCTCATACTTGGGAAGATACAGAATCCCAGTCCACATCTGGACCCGCACTTCAGAGCTTCCACTATAATAGGTCAAACCAATACAATGTCCAAACACACCCCCTGCCTCTGGGAAAGTTCAGATCCAGATTCAGATTTGAACTTTGCAGGTTGAACCAAGCCCTATGGTAATTACCACTTAAATACCTGACTCACTCCTATAAGTTATGCAAGCCTTTCTAGGGAGAAAAAACCTACCATCCTAGTACTGCTGCATGGAGGACAATGCAGCTGAGATCTAAGCTATTATACTTTACCATTTTGATGGCAAAACTCTTACAGATTTTGGTGCCAATGCAGAGAGGCATACATGTTTATCTAGGAACAAGCAGCAGCCATGAAGGCGCAGAGAACTGAGCTCAGCTGGTTGTGAGCTTTCTAGTGATGCAAGTTTGCTTCAGAACTTGTGAAAAGTTGCTGGTTTAACCCATTCAGAAATGTACCATTCCAAATAACAGTATACAGGCATGCTTCCAAGCAGAAGACAGAGCAAGAACCATAAAATAATCAAAGCCAGCATTTAGAGCATGCACCTTATTCAAACTTGAGACCCACCCTTTGCTCTCCCCTTTCTCAAGCTAAGATCCCAACTATAATGCTATCAACTAATTTGGGAGGACAGCAGGGAGCCACAAGTTTGTGATCTCTCTTTTGCTCTAGTGATTAATAAATGAGGTGTTCAAACCCTTGAAACCTGTGAAATAAGATTTCTTGGGTTTCAGCCAGTTTCTCTCCAAATTGTGAACAGTAAACTGCAGTCTTAACCAATTTTGCAGGCCTGGAGTTTTGGACAAGAAGTAGCAGTATCTCTCAAGTAGCCTGAATACAGAAGTAATTCAGAACAAGGAACTTGCACACACTTCTGCTGTTTTGAACTCAACTAGAATTTTCAGTTCATTTTTGGGCCAAAGTCCAACACAGATCTTCTCTTCTGTCAAAGTAATCTGTCCATAAGAGATGGGCAGAGCAGCAGATGATCAGATTTCAGTTTGGTTAGAGCATTTCTAAGGTCAAATGCAAGGAAGCCTGGATAGAGAAGACCTGTCATTGTGCATAGGTTTACCTTGTGCAGTTCTACAATTTTCAGACTACACAGCCAAACTTCTACCCAAAAGACAAAACAGGTCTCTTCAAAGATTTGGAAGTAATAGGGAAAATAAATGCCCAGGGACAGATTTGAACCTTACCTGCTAAAAAGTGGAAGCAGGTAATAAAGGTCAGGGTAGTTTGAGACCATCTCCAGCTTAGAGTTGCACAAAAAGCTTTATTTTGATCAATGCGGAATCATTCTCAAGCTGTGAAAGCACATCCCCCCTGTCCCACCACCATCTTCAGAGACTTGTTAATCCCACCCTCCCCCAACACTCCCCACAGTAATTTCATTTGTGAAGCTAGACAGAAATCTGGCTTTGTGGGAAACATGGCTTTGTGGGACTTAGAAATACACCCTGTTGTCATCAGCCCTGACCTACAGAACCAAGCCTTAACTCCTTCAGTTATGTCCCTTCCCCAAAGAGAATGGCATCTAGCTTGGCACAGGTTTTAACTGTCTTGATTTAAGTCAAAACCTTCAATTCATTCCCAGAGTGAGTCAAATTGCCAGGAGTAAAAAAAAAAAAGAAAAACTCAAAAGAACCTGCTTATCATCTATTCAAGGGCTCTTGAGGGAGCTGCTAAATTGCAAGTCATTTTTGTTAATCTACCATTTCCACTGTATCAGATTTGACCATTTCTCCCTTTGAGCCAAGTTCCTCCCTTCCCTCATAGGCAAAGTGTCATAATCCGTTGGAAGAAGGCAGTATTTCACTGGTATTGCTGCATCTTTTCTATCCTGCTGCTTTTCTTGCCACCCTGCTGAGATAATAATCAAAAAAGTCATTTCTTAATGACTGTATAAACTATGCAATACTTTCATCTTGAAAAACTAGCATATTCCCAATCCCACAGTGTCAGAATTTATCCTCCTTTGTATTTTTCATATACCTTATGAAATCAGCCAGGCAGCAGCAGGGACAACACTAAAATCCGTCTTTGGCCTAGAGTCCATTGGCCCCCACTGTACAGCTTGCCCAGAAACGCTACATGTAAATGCCATACGTTTACATGTAAACCTGTTTATTTCATGGCAGATAATTTCAGAACATAGCATTTTGCAGCACACAAGCTGCAAGCTCATCCTCACCAGCCACATGAGCATGGTTAAAAAAAACAACATTAGTTCAATGACTTGCTGAAGAATGAGAAGTGGAGCAAAGCTCAGAGCCTCAGCTCAGTTTCCAGGCTCTGCTTCGGTCAACCTGGTAAGTTTTCAGACAGAATCACAGCCTGCCTGTCCTACCAGACTGATGTTTCACAGCTTCTAGCAATGTTCTGCACAGCTAAAAGCAAGAACCTGCGACCACCACAGAGTATAGCTATTTTCCTTACACACCAGCAGCAATTTCAGTGGAGTAAAAAGCTCAGTCACAACAGCACATGGGAAGGCTACTGGAATACCTTGAAACCTAAAGAACCCATATAGGCTGCAGAAAGTGGCTCCCTATGGCAGTAAAGAGTATTTTTCGTTCAGCTGTGTACTTAGCTGTACTTCAAAAGTCTGTCATCCCCCTACACATACCCAAGGAGAAATGGAGGGAGAACTAAAAGAACCAAGGGGACTGGATGGCTTACAGGGCTGGTCATAACGCATAGCATCAAAAACTACCTGTTACAAAAAAAAAATCATAACTACCTGATGCTTGCTGAAGAATCTGGCCATATTTCCTAATGCGCAATGGCACTAAGTTTCTAAACTGAATCTCCAAGGCTCATTTTGACCAGCAGATGCCTTCATCGGTCAGCTGGCATAGAAAAGCCTTGCTGCGGTAACTGCAACCCAGCAATTATAGGGCTGTAAATCCAGCACCTCCCTTTTTCTCTGGAGAAAAGGATCAAGCTAATGAAGAGGAGAAGAAGAATAGGAATAACCTTATTCTTCAAGGAGATAAACAGTTGAAAGGAAATAAAACAGCTGTAATAAGCAGTGAATAAAGAAGAATTAGGCTCTGCATCTGTGTAACAAAAGTTGTATCCAAGTGCGTATCAATATAGGCTACAACCAAATTATTTGGAAAGGGTCATGCCAATCCATAAAAGGGACATTAGGCCATCTTGTCCCAAGAAGGAGCACTGTCCATAGTAATAAAGGGAAAAAAGGGAGGTGAGTCACAAGAGGCTGTACAGTATACGGCTGCTCCAGACAGTCCTGGCACAAAGCTTCACAAGGGAAGTGAAGAGGACAGGCAGAACACAGTAAAAACAGAGGAGCAATATTCTAAGGGCTGGGTAAATCACAGTCACCCTTCAGCAAGGGTTGGAGTACACACTAATAGGAATGTTTGTTGGGGTTTTTTTCCAGAGCAGAAACACCTCCGAAGTGTTAGCCTTACTTACACTGTGGAGTGCGTGATGAGATCAAGGAATCACCAATAGCTTCTGCCCTGAAGAGGGGAATGCAGAGGAAGTGAGGCTTACTTTTTTTTATAGCTTCCTACTTGGTAGAAGAATACATTTTTATCTCACCCTGTAAGCACTAGAAGTATGATAGATACTGCAGGATCTTAAACTACAGTATCTTAATGTTGAACCATCTTCCATTTGGCTCACTGCCTTGAGTGACTTTTGAAATAAAACAGGGAGTAGAAGAGTTTCCGCACAAAGAAATATTTCACTAAGACACCGTATCTCACAGCAAGATTTTTAGCACTTGACACTGCCCCAAACTTGAAGAGAAGTTTGCAGAAAGCTCTATAGTACTGTCAACAGCTGCTTGATCACAGTTGGCAAAAGCAACCACCACTGTGTGATTGTTTAGTTTAGCCTCTCTGGTTTGATTCTACCTACAATATATCACGTCTTCCTTCAGGAGCCTCTACTTTGATGTGAAGTATCCTCTGTTCTCCCCCACCTCAACATAGACACCCCCTCCTTGACTACCTCTCCCAAAAGGGTGCTCAGAGTCCACAATCAACTCCGCCTTGCCACTTCTAGGCTAGATACCTACAGCTGTGGAAAGGGATACACATCTGAAAAGCCCACAACAACACTGTGATTCTTATTTTAGACTGTTTTGCTGACCAAGTAAAAAAATTAACTGTTATGCAAGCTTCGTATGACTAATGATTAGATCCCTACCTTTGGGAACGTTTTAGAAGCTACCTGAAATACATGGTGCCCTGGGGCAAGGGGCATGAAGGGTGTTACTGGAATCGCACAATCTCTCTTCTCTCTCTCCCCAACATCACACACATTGCCTTTCACATCTCTCCTTCCAGGTCTAGTCTCTTCAAGGTAAAGACTCTATAAATTCCCCCACATCTTCAAGGAATACTGCCTATAAGTGGGGGGTGGAGACGGCAACAAATTTCCCAGATCAATGGCCATTTGAAATTCAGACATATGGCTGAAGCCCTACAGCTGCATGTGTTAATTACCACACGTGTCCCCTGTAAAGCAGTCTGTTAAACACAAAAAGAAAACAGAAGAGAAAAAAGCCGTTCCAAGGGATTAAGTAAATAGTCTAAATTTTTGACCCTGCTCCCCCAGACACATGCCCGTGTATAAGAACACAAGCTCCCTTCCTTTCTCCTGACACCTGCATGCTGAGGAAGCACAAGACCCCTTCCATCTCTAGCCATGTGCATTGAACCCATCTCAAAGTGTACTTTCCCCCTTCCAGCTCCCCCTTCCCCCTGCCCAGCCTCTTCTCTTGCCAGCCCCTCTCCCTTTCTCCTTTAAAGGACTAATTCCTGGCTGACAACCAGACTAGTCTTGAGCTCACAATACGCCTTTTCATTTCCTCACAGGCAAAGAGAATGGATACCTCACTGCTATGTCTGTATCGCATGTGTGCAAATGAGGGAGAGGGAGGAAAAAAAACTAACTACCTTTTTTTCACCACTTGTTTCAGCAGGTTTACCCCCCCAGGATTGTTAAGAGTAGAGGTTCAGAGCTTTAGTGAGTGAGCACAACTCTGCTTTCTAACTATATTGCTCCAGCTAGTTCACCCCAGGATCTGAATTTAGTCTAAAAGTTTTTGTATTTGATAATGAAACTGAAGGAACAGTTTTTCTATCTGAGGGAAGGAATGTAGAAGAATGGAGGGAGGCAGATAGGCTGCGTAACTGAGTAGTGCTGGAAGGGCCTCCAAAGGATCTAACATGCTTCAGAAGGAAATCTGTACATATGGAACAAAGCACGTCTCAAAAATGTACACAGGGTACAAGTCACACCACATTCTCAAAATTAATACTTTTAAGAGGAGGAAGGTCATTCCTCAAAGTTACAGACTGCCAGACATCTACAGAATGACGGTTCAAAACGAGCCCCAGACAAGTGATCTTATTATCACCATTTAAAGGTGTATTTGAGAAGCTGAATGGTCAAGATGAAACCCATCAAGTCCTTACACTTCAGAATTGCTTTGCTGCGGCAACTAAAGGTCCCATCAGAATCCGGGTACCAAGCTGAGCACAGTGACATGTTGTAAGACACAGCCACAGCTCAGAGAAATTGAGTCTGTTGGGAAGACTTCTCCCATTCCTAGCCTTTATCAAACTGTTTTGCAATACACCTCCCTTGCTGTAAACATAAAACAAGAACCCAGATGAGTGCATGGAGGGAAGCTATTATTGCACCTAGATCTGTTCTAAAGAAGTTTTCATTCCCATAGGTGCCATCTCTGGAACTTGAACAAACATTGTGGTTGCCTCTCCAGCTTCCCCCTGCCTTACCTACAAGCACACATGCTCTGCATGCGTTCAAGATTTCCCATCATAATTTCATAGTTTATCTCACTTACAGAGAAACCTTGACAGAGCTCATGGGACCAAAGGAGTTGAAATGAAAGTAATTCCAGTACTTCCTTCAACTGAACCCCTGCACCCATGACTAAATACATTTCCTGGTGCATTACATTGATTTGAAAGAAAACAAGACTAACATTCAGATGTCTAGATTCTTCTGCAGTGTGAATACTCAAACAAAATAGGGTCATGTTGGGCTGGTACAAGAAAACAACTTCTAGCTTCACTTATCTGCAAACCCATCAGTTTCTCCAATTTATCCTCAGGTTTATTTTTAAGAAACAGCTACAGAAGACAGGAAGTCTAGGACTATTAATTTCAAAGATATAATGATGCTGTTTTAAAGGATCTAGAGAAACACATAGCGTAATAGTATAACATCTTGGCATGCTGATCCAGACACTCAAAGAGCATGGGAAGAATTTTTTTAACTACTCTTTAAAAAAGAAAAGGTGTTGAGGCCACATAGCTACGAAGTATTTAAATGACAAAAACAACCCACAGACCCCAGAACTATTCCATTTCTCCGCAAGCTGTAATTGGTCAGACACCAGAAATCCATGTATAGCACATAAACAGTTAATAATACCTTAACAGATGTTGCTTAATCAATTGTTAGTCTGCTTATTAGATCTACTCACCAGGCTGTTCAATACTATGACTTAATCATTTAAAAACCTTTACAGCTGTCCTTAAGACATTACAGACATGAGTAGTCTGTAGATTGCTATAACAACACTTGTAAACTACGGTTTTATTAAGTCATATTATATAGACTAACCTACCGACTAGAACTGTGGCTTAATAGATGAAAGCAGAATTCTTGCATTATATCAAACAAAATACACTTTAAAACAGAATTTGCCTTCTGCTTAAACTTGCCAATGAAACTTTCTTCAGCTCAAATTTGATACATATGTTCTGAGGCCCACAAAAAATGTCTTGATGAAAACTAAACAATTTCAGACAAGTCAGTGATGTGGGGACCCAAAAGGATTGTTTTTAATTCTAGTGTTTATGTAGCAAATTTGAGGTTGAATTTTTCTTCTAGACCTTAATACTTAAAAAATTTGTTTGATTTATGAGATCTAAGTGTTTCTTAGAACAGTGCTCTACTCTGGAAAAGTGATCCAATATACACAGTATTGTAAAATTACGTTCCTCTGTTCTCACAAAAATTGATCACAACTCCCAGTCAAAAGCTGGGTTCTCTGTATCTTATAAAATCTGTAATATTGGCCAATGACAATCTGCCATACCTGTGAAATTCACTTGCTTTCCAGAATTACATTTAACTGCAATTTAATAAACAATTTTGTTGATTATGTACAGTATAGGGATAGCAATAGGAACCAGGCAGAATTCTGAATATCTACAGGCTGGCAAACCTACTGATGAAAGTAATGGTATTTTTTACATAACTATTTTTATAATAGAGAAGTAAACTTCAATTCCATCGCTAAGTTCGCTCGGAAATATAAATACAAGCTAAGCAAAATCTTATGTGCTACAAGTCTACAGAATTTTTTATTCACTTCCCACTCAGGCCTTTGCAGGACAGTGTTTTTGCTGCACTAATGTCTCCCAGTTACTTCTCAGTTACCTGAGTTTTTATCCCAGTTTCATGAAAAGCAACGCACATTCGTGTTTCTTCTAGAGATGACTTCCTGCCCCCTGTTAAATTTTATCAGGGTAGACTGAGAAACTGTCACCATCAGTGCATGGTAGGACAAATCAAGCTTTTGCACATCCAGAGGACTTGGAGCATTCACATAACACGCACAGAGCGGATCTGCTGCTTTCAGGAAGCAGACTTGTTATATATGCATAGCACAGTCTGACTTTCCCCACAGCTACACTACACATGCAGCTCTGTCTAGAACCAAATTGTATGCACACACTTTGTGTACACATGTATATTTTACCCCAAAAAAGACCTGACAAACATGTCAGCCCTGGTCAAGGAATATTGTGTGACAAAGTTAAACAGTTCAGAAAGCAATTTTTGCATGAAAATTCTCCTTCATCCAGACTTAAAAACTAGTATATTTATTTAAAAACAAATATGTAACATAAGGGATCCAGAAGAACTGTTTGGGTAGCACTGCCAACTTAGTACCGGCTAATGTTCTGCAAGAAATTCATCATAAGATGGTGTTCACCAGCTAGAACTATCACTTGACTTCATACTGCCCCTGTAAACTTTTATTTCTTTCACCTTACTGATGAAGGCCATACAATATTTGTCTACCTTTCCTGTATCCTCCACAAGCTGCTAAAGACATCACAGAGCATTTTCTCTGTATTTATGAGGCTGGAGAGACAGGAATAATTGGGCACTTGAAGCTTGGTTTGTGTAATAGCACCGTTCTGTTTCAGATTTGATCAGTACCCAGTGGAATCCAGAAAGAACTAGAGGAGGTAAAGACCGAAGTCCTGGTTTCAGGTTTTGGTCACATTTCAACTTGGTATTTTTGTCAAGATATTATCTGTCTTCTGAGACATACTAACCACTGTGGAAGCAGCATGCTCCCCTCCCTGCAAGCAGACAGCAGGTGAATTAGTGCCAGCTGCACCTGACTTCTTACCACCAGCAGACAAAGCTTCCAGGTCTCCATGTACAAATGGTTCCATTTATTTACATCAGCACAAGCTGTCCTCCACTTGGGTTTGCCTGAGGAGAGCGTTCACCCTTTACTGCTCAGTTTAATTACTGACTCGGACTAATGGCTCATTACTGATTCAAATTGCTCAGTCTACTGGCTGCACAACTAGGCCATTAACATTTTCTACTCTTGGAAACCAGCAGGAAGAATGCCACAGAATGGGCCAACTTGCCCACAACTGCAGCAGAGAATTTCCTGCAATGAAGCTTGCCTTTAAGCCCACCTCTTGCAGTTAAACCCACAAAAAGGAACCCAATTCTAGATGTTTAATTGACAGGAATTTTAAGTTGCTCATCTTAGGTTCCTCAAATTGCTTCAGTGTTTTCTTGTAGGTTGCAAACTCATTGGGCAAAGTTTTTCGCAGCTCCATACAAGAGTCATATCTACATGTAAGACAGTAAGTGTGAAATGAACTCAGCCCAGGCTTTGCCTTCTGTGGGGCCATCAGAGCTTACATTTCACCAGCATCGCTGTACCTGTCCCAGGTTCAGGGAATTGCAGATGCTATTGCCAGTTTTTGCAATAGGGAAACAAAGCAAGTTGAAACAGGCCTGGAATGTTATGCACTGCTAGAGACTTTACAAAAGAAAGAGGGAGTTCGTACCACTCAAGACTATGACTGACACTGACAGTTTATCTGGCCCATATTTACCCTGCACTTGCATCATCTTTTAATCCCAGATTATAGAACCAAGCCTTTCTCATTTCCTTCATTCAGTTGATTTAAAAATGGTACCAACACCTCTCTCAGTGTCCAGAACAATTAACCACTAACGAACCAGTATTCCCACCTGGGTTTTTTCTTCACTCATTTCCAATCTCCCCACTTTTAATTCACAGTTTCCAGTTTTAAGAAAGAAGATCAAGTTGATTTTATAAGAGATAAGAAATGACATGGCTGCTTTTTACATCCCTCCATCTCCTGACCAGCCTACTTTTTAAAGCCTGCTTCGTGACTGCACAAGATACTACTCATGGCTGCAATATGCCAAATCTGTAGCTTTGAGCTTGTAAAGCCCCAGCATTCCTCAGATAAAAAAAAATAAAGTTTTGTTTTGTTTCATGTTTGCTTGTTTTGTTTCAAACGTGTGGCACAATTTCCCTTTGGCTGGAAAGGAACGTTCTGCATTCTTTAGGCAGGGAAGAAATCCAGTCATGTTGGCTCCAAGGCTGCCTTTCACTGCTTCTTAAAACATTAACAGCCTCCCAGTGGGAGAGAGGAGGGATATCCAGCCCTCTAGGGGACAGCGTGCGTCTTCCAAGTCTCTCAGGCCTTTCAAACTAAGCAGCAACTGGAGTAAATTAGTGCAAGAAGCTCCTTATAAGAAAGGATTGTACAAGTTCCAAGTCGGAATAAGGAATTGACAGCAACAGAAATTTGCAGGTTCTGGATATTTTAATCCCACCCAAGAATAACTGCATTCCCTGACAAAGGTCCTGGAAACTTATTCTTCACTTGCAGGCTGAATTCAGCACAGAAAGAACAGTGGTAAATGTCTGAGCTGAAGTGTCCACACACCGAGAATGTCCTGGAGAACCTGGGTTTCCATTCCGCCTCATGCCTCCACCTCCCTGGGCCCAGGTCTGCTCTACCTTCCAGCAACAGAGCACTTCTCAGATACAGAACAAATCAATATGTCCTATTTTAAAATTTTACGCCTGGTGCCAATTTAATTTGATTTAAATTACCTTACAGGGCAAATTGTATGAGTAACTGGTATTGCATCATACAGCAATAGCAGCAATGTAAACATGGGCAACCAGAGCATGGGATTTAAAAATAAAAAGGGTTTCTTGCCAGCACTCTTGCCTGTTCTCTGCAGAAAGCTCCACAGACCCACTTCTGGAACTACACGCCAAGCCACATGACCATAAAGCCATTTCATTTTGTTTTCATCAGTAGTGAGAGCCTGTGAGTGGAATCACGTTACTTCACATCACCTCCATCATACCTATTGATCCCCACAAATTAGGGCTAAACAGGATGGAAAAGAGGCCAAAACATTTGGAGAAGAGTTACTGATAACCAGTCTTTTTCTCTTTCCAACATTAATTTCTCTTCTGAAGCAGAGCTAATACACTAGTAAAGTCTTCATCTATTACCCAACAGCTTAAGCCTACCCAACTGTACTGTTTAAGGCAGAGCAGCCTCCATCCAAAAAACTAGTTTGGCCTGAAGACTTGAAAGGCACCAACATCACACGAAGTTTATTAGCTCCATATTTTACATTCCTGTATGAATGGATGAAAGAAATCACTTTTGAGAGTCTTAGCTATTCCTTTTCCTCCTGAGAGCGCCTATTCTGTGCCAGATAATGTTCTTTGAGTCAGAGACCCTCATCCAGCAATGGAGAGAGGAGTCTGCTGTGCAAGCAGACAAGTCCAAAAGCTCCTGAGTCAAATGGAAGTTACCCAAAATGATGTCAGAAGTTTCCAAGATGTGTCTCTAACAGAAAGGTCATCACTGACCCAGTTCCTGCTGAACCCCTCCTCATCCCACCATTTTTGTCTTTTTTGCAAATGGCAACCTTTGCAGAAAGAGTCTGGAAGCTCAGCTAGAATGGATGGGTACACACATGCTGGCTAGCCACCAGATTTTAGAGAAGCCAGACCTCCAGCAACCATCTTGCTTCAAGGAAGCCAGACTGTTCTTGGTTCTAACTTCCTGACAACAGGACTCGATACTGGAATTCTGAATCAAGGTAATTAAGTCAAGAAAAAACACTGATAAAGCCAAATTCATTTTTAGATTAGGCATTCATCACTAGCTGAAAAAGTAATGCTAAGTCTATCAAATTTTAAACCAAATTATTTCAGCTTCTAAAAGCCCTCTTGATTTTAAAAGACCTATTTAATAATTTCTCACAAGTATTTTTCTAACATGATGGAGAAAAGCCAAAGTGGCTTGGCTGGGGGCTTCCAACAGATACCACAGAATGGTCAGGGTTGGAAGGGACCTCTGGAGATCATTTAAGTCCAACCCCCCTGCCACAGCAGCCACACCTACAGCATGTTGCACAGGACGGCGTCCAGGCGGGTTTTGAATGTCTCCAGTGTGGGAGACTCCACCACCTCTCTGGGCAGCCTGTGCCAGTGCTCTGCCACCCTCGAAGAGAAGAACCACCTCCTCATGTTAAGATGAAACTTCCTATGTTCAAATTTGTGCCCGTTACCTCTTGTTCTGTCACTGGGCACCACTGAAAAAAGACTGTTCCCATCGCCCTAGCACCCTCCCTTTAAGTATTTATAAGCACTGATAAGATCCCCCCTCAGTCTTCTTTTCTCTAGACTAGAAAGACCCAAGTCCCTCAGCCCTTCCTCATAAGAAAGATGCTCCAAACCCCTAATCATCTTTGTAGCCCTTTGCTGGACCCTCTCTATATGAACAGAGACAGAATTGGAGGGGACAAAGTTTACACCATTGCTTGAAGCATGCTGGCCCCAAAAGGAAACATTTTCCTTTTCTTGACAGCTGTCCTGGTTTGGGCCTGCCAGTCCGAACCACGACAACAGCTACTGCATAGGATGTTTCTGCAGCCATGTGACCAAGTGTACCATTCTTGAAACAGGATGCCACAGGCATCACCAAGGAGAATCAATTTATATTACAAATTTTAGATTAATTCATTCCATTTACAGTTCTCTTTTTTCGCATGTTCCAACCTCTGAGTTAATAAGGGAAGTGAAGTGGAAAAAACAAGTTCAGATGTTTTCCCCTTTTGCTCCTGTTTCTTATGAAATCCTGTCAGCTGCTTCCAATTCTAGAAGAATTGGAACCAGGACTACTCAGGTAGGAAGCCTACAAACAACCCCCACTCAATAATAATGCAGATTTCAAGAACTACTTCATTTGGTTGGACTTCAGGCTAGACTAGCAATGACTACATTAACAGAATGATAACAATGCGTTCAGGTGCCAATTATACATTACCAT
Source organism: Pluvialis apricaria (assembly GCA_017639485.1). Lineage (NCBI taxonomy): Eukaryota > Metazoa > Chordata > Aves > Charadriiformes > Charadriidae > Pluvialis > Pluvialis apricaria. The sequence goes on along the minus strand of CM030012.1, from coordinate 39,992,534 downwards.
GCAATTACAGGTTTACAGAGACATATCCTTATCTAAAATAACAAACAGGCTTCAGCATTCAGTCTTAACTAGTTTTCCTTGCATCTTTCTTATCCCTACTTTTTCCTAAGCTACTATACACCACCAATAGACTGGAGAGCAGATATGCTCAAAATGCATCACTGCTCTGAACATAGCAACCTATAATTCCTGTTAAGTGTTTTCAGGACTAGATTGACAGTCTCAGCATGGAAGATGTTCTTCAAATTAAAGTGTTAACATCAAGGTATCTTCCTGCATTTTGAGTGTCAGGAATAATTGGTTTAAAGACTCAGCAGTAAAAATCCTGCTTCAGATATCAAAACAGGAACTTCTCCCAGGAAGCAGCCTTCATCCTGACCAGCAGGAGTGAGGGTGCGTTCCACACTGCTTTCCTGTAGTAAGGAGACAAACTCAAAAGTTGACTCTGAATGGGGCTAGAAGGAAGAAGGGTTGAAAATCAGGGTGTGGAGAAGGCCTAAAGGCAAACTTGACTGCTCATCAATGTACACTTCAGTGGTCACCCCTCCCAAGACTATTTCAATGAATGCAAATCAGAGGACACAAAGGCTACAAATATACATAGAAGAACAATGACACATCTACCGCCTCACTCAGGAAAGGCAAGGATTGAAGAAAGGAGTGTAAAGAAGGAAGAACAACACCTAATACACACAAGAGTGAGGTTTCCAAGCACAGCTAGGGTTTAATCCAGTGTTGCTCCAGCTGGCCAGAGGGCTTTATACTCAGTTAAAAAAAACCCAAACACCTTTCAATGCATATAAAGCCACAGCCATGACATTGGCACTCCTGACTCCCAGTGTGCTAGTCATATTGATAGCCTTCCTACTCTCTAGGGATTTTACTGAGAAATGCTCAGTAGTTGACTTTCAAGCAAACAAGCAGAGGTTATTCTATGCCAACTGCCCCTTTGGGAAGATCTGCTTTCATGTACTATGTCTCAGCTGATAAGCACAAAGCAGAGCACACCATTTTCTACTCTACAAGGTGATGCACAGACAGACTGTCATCTTATTCCTCCTGCTGAAGGAAGAAGTCTAAAGGCACATAAACCTCCCACACACCAAGCTGGTTAGGAACCCAGGTTCCGAGTTCTCAAGGGACTTGGCTGGGCAGCTGCTATTAGAAAACAAGTTGCTGAAGCACAGGACTCCACTCACCTTTCCTTCCTGAATTACCCTGGCTTGATGGTTTATCAGTTACAGAACCTAGAGGGGAGGAAAAAAGAAAAGACATCTATTTAGATGCTGCATGATCCCATAGAACATACAATGTCACATTAATACAGTCAATACCTCAACCCACAAAGCATCTGTTTTACTTGCCAACAGCTCAGTTTAGGATTCAAAGAGCCTGTGGCTTCAACCAACTGGGATAGCATAAGGAAGTTTTATACATTAAGATGTTAAATCCAGATGCAGGTAAACAAGAAATCTTCAGTAGCTGAATCCAGTGATTTGAAAGAGCTCAGCAGAACAGTGTGCTAGCAAGAAACCTGGAATAAATCCAAGGGCAAGAAGGAAAGATCAATAAGAGTCCCTTCTTTCGTTTGCAAATGTCAGGAAGAACAAATCAAAAACAGGTGGGGAGAGTGTGCAGGGAATGCAAGGGGCAGTATTCTAAAGGAAAGGCATTAAGTGGGACAATTTGCAGAAAATGGATTTCAACCAACCCCTGAACATCCCCAGCTGTTTGAAAAGGGACACTGAATAAGATCCAGCATGCACTTGAATACAACACATCTTGGATTTAATATAACTTAGATCTTCACATATATGATTCTACACTTGTTTCTGCAGTTTGCTTTAGTGCTTCATCACATAGTTTTCCACTAAAACTTGAACTGATAATCAAAGCTTTTTGAACAAATCCATTACCAAATTGTATAAGACAAGCATTTTTTTTTTTTGAGCAGCTTTATACCCGGGAAACTGATTCTTCCACGCACCATTACTAAACAGTTCCAGTGATTACTGATCCTTCAGGAAACATGGATCAAAAGTCAGCTCCAAAGGAGGCAGCTCTGACAGGCCCAGGAGTCTGGTGAAGACAAACTCTAAACATAAGATCTATTGCCCAGGCACTTTCATTTGCAGATCAGTTCATCACAGATCTACTACTGAATTACAAGTAGGAAGCATATACCCAATATTAGTCAACATAGCCCTAACATCTGTGTGTCCTACAGTAGACCATGCCTTTACTTTCCTGGTAACACAATTTTATAAACAGCTTAAGATTAAATAAACAGATCAGCAAAATTCTAAAACATGCCCTACCAAAACCATATACTGGGAATGATGGAAGGAAGTCATATTCTAAGGTTTAAGCCAAATTACTGTAGCATTTCACCTTACACAAAAACAGGATATTAATCTTTTTTTTTCCACATACCTGTGAAACACCAAGCATTCCCTCAAGCTACACTGACTCACAGGTTCCCAGACAGTTCTCCCACTCAACTCAAACCCTCATGCAAGTCACTATGCTTGCTTATTACCACAAAACACCCTACAGCCAAGAGGACACTGAATAAGGTGAGAAGGATTAAAAAAAAAAAAAAGAGTTTGACTGCTATCATGCTTGCATCTAAGAGGCAAACACTGCAGGGGCATATGAAAATCTAGAGCCCAACCTCATCCCATTTGAGTCATGGACTGCCATATTGAATGGTAGGGAGAAAAAAAACAAACATCACTCTGGTTTAAGTAGAGAAAATGATGGATTTGGGCCCAGCAAACCATAGGGCAACAGAGCAGTCTCGGGCTGAGAGCCCACAAGCACGTCACTTAAACCCATCTCCGGACCTGCCTCTCATGAGCCCAGTGCTGTCCAGCCCCACGACACAAATATAGGGATTCTGGAACTGAGCAACATGATCAGAAGACCCAAATCTATTAGATTTAGGTTAGATTAGGTCCCCAGATTTGGGGGCTAGTAGTCAACACCTACCAGTTTCTCACACAACTACCTGATCAAACTTTTAACTGAAGTCACTCTGCAGGCAAAATGACTCCATGGCCCACTCAATATAGCCTGAGAACCACATCTTTAAAATACAGCTTATGGAAAAAAGTTATCCCATCTGTTATGGGAATCTGGTTTTGGCATACACAGCAACACTGCGACTCATGCCTTGGCTACCACAAGCTGTTACCTTAGTGCTTTTTCTCAGTGAGCCCTGCAGGAGTATCTGCACTCCAATTACAGAGTGGATATGCCACAGTCCAAGCTCCCTTGCAGCTTCCAAATGCCAGCAAGCACACAGGGAGATACAAGCGCAACTGCAGTGCTAAATTGGGTAAACTGGCCAAGTCACCTGAAAAGATTAAGTGCTCTGAACAGGACACATTCTCCCCAATCCCCTTCGGTTATCAAATTAATATTTGTTGAAAGCACTCCCACAGTACCTGAACATACAGGAGTTTTGTTCTGTACAGAAGAGCCGCTAATAGGCTTGCCATCAGGTGTCACACACCAGCAGTATCCAGTGTAGGTATGGCACTGCACCTGTTTAATAAAACAAAGAGCAGGCATTTCATTTCTCACTCTACCACCCACCATTTTTATTATAATCCAGCATTTTAGTGGAAGTCCCAACCCAGGTGCATCACAAACACACGCTTCAGAGTGAGGAGGTCACAAGAGTATCTTTGATATAGTTATCTTTTCTTTCTCCCCTCACCTCCCTCCCCCAAAAAAAAAGTTATTTCTCCTACTCCAACTCCTTTAGCCACAATTCAGGAGGCAAAAGAAGTTACAAGTAATCAGTTGAGAACACTTCCGTTTGAGGATGTAGCAGTTGTGTCTCAGCTCACTCCACGCTCTGCTAAATCCCATTTGTTATTTACCATTAAATAGTTGTCCCACTGCATCCCAGCTGGGATGTGGAAAGGCCATCCTGGCCCAATTCCACAGCCACTGGTTGAGAACAGCATCTGTGGGTGTTTTGAGAGCATTTTGTTCAGTAAACATGGCATGGAAAAATGCAACACTGACTTGCTATGTTAACAAACCTTCTCCAGACAGATTTAAGCTCTCTCCTGTTACTATGTCAACCTAGGCAGTAGGAGCAAGATCCAACATGCTTGCTCTTCATGTATTGACAAGGACTTAAGAACATTTGATGAAGGCTCTAATGAGACAAAAGGTACACAGCAAAAGATTCATCTTGCTTAATTTTAAAGCTCTACTTCTGAACTGAACATCTAGAATTGCCCAGTTCCTTCCATCACCATGGCAGGACACCAGAATGACTAGTTCAGATGTGGAACTCTAAAGTGAGAGCAGATAAATCCTGATCTAGCAGAGTAGTCTTAGCAACTAGTAACATCTATGCAGATACTAGTTCAGTGGCACTAGCTTCATCCAGCTTAACAAATCTAATTACAACCTTTGCCTCAGTTTTCAGAGTGGTCAGCATTTGGATGAAATTCAGGTTGCCTCTGATTTCCCTTGAGACAAAGCTAAATGATCATCATACAGGCATCTATGTAAATACTAACAGATTCCAAAATCCTTTCTAGCAAACACACTTTCAGTTGTGGCTGAGTGTGCACATCACTACTTCTAGCATCTTGAAATGGTACAGAAGCACCTATGTTACTATAAGTTAGAGATGGCTCCTTCAATACATTTCTGAAAAAAAAAAGCCATGAAACAAGATCACTTCAGAAACTGCCTTTTTATTTTACTTATAAATTGAGTTCTGTCCATTCTCTCTTCTTCCAAACAAGTTCACTGAAGCCAATTTCCCATTCCAGTCCTTTCCACACAGAAGAGAAGAGTGATGGGGTGTTTGTACCATTCCCTTTATTAGGGATCCTTCAGAGCTAAACCAGTCATTCCCCCTTGCTGACAGCTGGCTCCGATTCCCTAAGGTAGCAGAGTTTGTTCAGAGACTTAACGACAGTCTTTTTAAAAGGCTTTGAGTATCACATAAAACATGATCTAAGAACAATTATAACAGTACCACGTGTTTATCTTGGGTTTTACTGAAGTGCAAATCAATCATTTTGCCTCAAGCAAATTCACTTTTAGCAGCCAAAATCAACAATAGTCTCATGTATCCATGCTACTGAAGTCACTGTCACTACTTCTGCACACTTTCATTTTTATTCTCTCAATATATCACAAAATTGATTGCAAATTACTCAAAAGCACTATGAATATAATTAGCAATAATCAAGTTGCAAAATATTTCTTATTGCTCAGTCTAATCAATTGCACATTCAAAATGAGTGTGATTGAACTGCTTGGGTTTCTGTGTTTAGTGTTTATCTTCGCGGATCACAAACACATTATTGCATTCCCAACAGCACAAGAAGCTGTCTTTACATCTGAGCATTAATTGTAAAAATCTTACCCAGAGATGAAGCCAAATTCCAGGATAGGGTCTTGAACTCATAACACAAGACCATTCCATGTTGCATTACAGAAAACAAAAAAAAAAAATCAGTGTACATTTAAAAGATTCAAGCATCAGTGACTTGATAGTCCTTTAGCCAAGCCTTCAGAAAATAACAAAGTACATGGCACAGAAGTCCAAAAAAAGTGTATTGACAAATTTAGGATAGATGTATTAAAGAGCATGTGAAGCAACTTGTCTCAATGGAGACCTACCAATTACACATATGCATTTATGCAAGCCAAGCACAATACATTCATAAAAGCAAAGTATAACTAAACTAATGAACGCTGTTCTTCCTTGGACTGGTATTCCATGACCCTTTCTTCCCCTTGCTTCCATTAGAAAAAAAAAGAAAAAGCAATAAATCTCAGACTGACAGCACTTTCACAACAACCATATGTTCTACTGCAGCACCAAAGGACTTTCCTACTACTGATAATAGCAGCAACGACATCTCAGCCCTTATCCTAAAGGCCAGGCAACTACCCATGAAGAACTGACACTTCAAAAACCTCAAAAATCACTACAGTTGGCTTTCCTGAATGTCATCATGTTGAGAGATGCTACCTTGATACATGACCAGATCTTAGCATATTTAGGTGTCATAACAGTGGCCTACAGTCTAGAGCTTGCAGCTTAAAGGCTGAGGAAAAAAAGGGTATACTTTTCATCAGTTACATAGCAGTGCTATGACACTGAAAAAAGTAAAGGCAATAGCTGATTCAGTACCATTTCTAGATACTGTGTAAATGCAAACTCTGGAAAGTGTCAACTATTCCAGAGCACCTATAGTCAGGCATCTTGAAAATTCAGGTTTATGCTTTAATTTTTTCCAATGCATTACCAATTATCTTAGGTTTGAGATCGCATTTAAATCTTCTGCCTGAAATTCAATATCATTCTAATCTTACTCCCATAGTAGCAAGATCTTTAAATACTGTTATAATCAGAAGAGTAACTGTGTAAAAGTGACATCTGTTTATGGCACAGATCTATTCTTCAGTTATTGAGTTAATTTGGGCTCTACCAAAATACATGTTAGAAAAAGTGTTTGAGTTTTTCCAGTTATCAGTCTTCTAAAGCTAAGCATTGTGTCAGAGAAAACATTCTCAATTTTATATAGAAAATAAACTCGATTGCTAACCAAGCTGCAGCTACAGAACGCTCACTACTGTTGGAAAGGCGTATTACAGAATTTGACATCTCAAACTAACATACACCTGTCCAACAGCCGAATATTTTAAGTTATGTAATAGGGAATCTGAGAAATAAAACCTGCAAATCATTTGAGGTCCTCCAACAGATTCCCCATTTACAGCTATACTTTAAAAAAAAATTTAAAAAAAAATCAAACTGCAGTTTAAAGCCCTGCAAGCACCCGAATCCCTGATCGTGCAAGACACTGTTCCTGTTTTTCAGGGACGAGAGATGCCATCTCAACTGTGTCTCAATTGAAGAGTGAGAAGCATAAGGGACAAACCCAACAAAAACTGCTCTGCCACCATTGCCCAAATTAAGAGCGCAGCAGCAGCTCCTCTACTCCCCCCTGCCATCACAATGGGTGAAATCAAACAGGAGCTAACATACTAGCCACTGGCTCCATGAATAAACACCTGCTCTTACCCAGATCATTACAATATGAAAACATTAGAAGTGTAGTCACTGACAGACGACTCTGACTCTTAATTTCCTGAGGGGAAAAAGAAGCCACTGTTTGGGTTTCTTCTGTATCCCACTGGCAATGCCTGAATCAGACTCCCAAGCAGTCGAAAGCTTCTCAACAAGCAAGCAGCAGCATCCCTTTACAGTCACTTGACAAAGGAAAATCAAGGGGTTGTTTCCAAAAGATAAACTGGAAGTAGGGGAGAAATTGCATACACATGTATGAGAAAGAACAGGGGCAAAGCAGTAATTCTGTGACAGCCGAAATCAGTCTCTACAGAGTTAGAGAAAGCAGAAGTTTGCTGTAAGAGGCTTGAGAGTGCCTTGGACAAGCACTGGGCTGAGCACAGGAACAGCAACACTCAGACTAGCCTTTCACTGCTGTTCAGATGAAGAATTTGGTAACTGATTCCTATCCCATCGCAGATCAGACAAACATTTCCTGGTACCTTCCAGAATGGAGGACAGAGAGGACAGGGGAAGAAAAACACTCCTCCTACATTCAAAGCAGTACTTCTATGAAAGAAGAAAAAATGCTTCCAGTTTTTGGATGGCACTGCTGAGGGTGAGGGCAGGCAGCAGAGCTACTGCCCACACTCACAGCATAAAGCAAGACTCCAAACCCTGGCTCGCACCCAGGTGCTCCTTGTAAACACTGTAAAAACAGCTAAATAAATTGTTCCAACCCAGTAGGTCATCTGGTCTGACCCAGAGAGCAGAAGCCTCCATGTCACAGCGCAATTCTTTAATCAAGCCTCTCCTTTGTTCAAGCCATGGAAGCTCATCTGGAAAGTCCTCTGAACCCAAGTCAGTGGTGCACAATCAGCACACTGGCCTGCTGGCTATTTATCCTGACTAAGTGGTGATGCCTCTGTTCCGGTTTAAATGTATTGCTGTACTGCTTAGACACTGGATGCTGTCATGCTTTCTGCTAGATTAAGAGTCAGCTGACTATTATGGGGAGCCTGCCTTGCCTTTACAGACAATTTTAGGGAGCTATGAATCAGTCTGCATCTTAAGTTTGAACTTCTTTGGGACTGCAACCCCTTAAACTGTTCTTGTCACTTTTTCTGTTCCCTGCTCACATTTAATTCTTCCCAAATGATGTTGTGCAGACAAATATTCCCACCAGGGCTTTATGCAGCAGCCACCTCCCTCAAGTCTATGCACCATTCAAGAAACACTTGCTCCACAGGAATTTCACTTTTCATATAACCAGGGAAAGAAGTGATTTGTGGCAAAAGAATCTTAGCCACGGTCAAGGGCATTCCCAACACACACTGACACAGATACCAGTTTTAGCTCAGCAGAGGGATCCCCAAGAGAGGCATTCTGCTTCTGACCTAGAATGGGACCCTTTAAAGTTAAGAATGATCTTACATTGTCACTTTCCTCAAGGATGTCCACTCCTGCTTTAGGAATCTATTCCTTTGCTCTTGACTGGTACTTCTTTGCAAAAATGCCGTATATAATCAAAGTTGCTACCTCCTTACCTATGCATGGGTTACCTTTAGCTCAATATACAAATGAGAAAAACAATAAGAGCTGCAGGAAGAAAGCAAGTGCGTAAGTAGCAGACAAATCTGCAGAGCAATATTCAGAGCGCTCAAGCTACAGGTTTTTATAGAAGGGATATCTTTTAATAAAAAAAGCCAGAACCATCTACTAATTAAAGCCCAGACTCTTTATGAAGAAAGAGTTTCTTTAATCTAGCAAGACAGACTGTGGTTCTTTCCTTTTGAAAGGAGAGGTTAAGTCCTTAAGAGCTTAGTATTGCTAGAATATGAGCACTGAATAATGGAATAATAGACAGCATCCAGGGAATGCAGGACATGTCTACACAGTGCCCCGCAGCACTGTGCTGCATTAAGGAATGAGTTTGTAATTCTGCCCAGCACCATGCTACACTAGCCAATGCAGAGGAACAGACTTGGATCATGAGGTCACACTGAAGACTGAAGGAGAACGTTCCCCACTTCTTTAGAAAGGGGGTCTGTTTGTGCCACTTAGGAGAAAGCTGTATTTGTGCATTACAATTTGTAAACTATTGCTATGGACCATAATATAGATCACTCATTCCAAACAGATTTGTATTACCAGATGTGTGAGCACTCTGGAAGCTATCTGATAACGGAAAACTGCTCTACCAAAGTCAGCCCACTCACTGATCCCGTCATAAGGTGACAGGTTGATGCACTCACTTTAAGAGAAATCTCAGTGCTGCATCATAACTGCGCCAGCAGCTGCAGTTGTGAGAGCCCAAAGGTAACGAAACTCTCCAAGGAGACTTGCTCTCAGCCACTTGTATGCAGACTTGCAAGGAAAAGAAACCACAGCTAGACAGTGGAAGGTGGCAGCAAATAGCAAGACACCACAAAAAGCCCCACAAGCCCACACCCCCAAAGCAGGGTTAACATTATTCATGTTCATATTAATCTGTCTGAAACGGATCCCGTTTAAAACCTCAGCAACCTTTTCTACAAAACTGCTTGGGGGGAAAATATGAAGAATGCAAGTCTCTCTCAGCCCATGGCAACAAGCCCAATGGCACTAGGCAGCAAAAGAAAGTGTGCAGATTACCCAATAGAGCCTGTTGTTTATGAAGAACAGATCACAGCAGGTTAAGTGCAGCATGGAAAGGGAATGGCATTTATGCAAAATACAGTATAACAGCAAAAAGGAGAGAGCAAGTCTTGGGAACAGAAAACCGTTTTAGTCATGTCCAGTTTTGCACAACAGTACATGACCTCAGTTATACAATTAATCAAATCACTACTATCAAACATTCTTACACTGTGAATAACTCAAATTTTATCTGGATGCTTACATTACTGTGGGCTAAGTGCAGAAAGCTTGTTATAGGAAGTAATATTCCCCACACAGACTGAAATACAAAGAAATAGCAATTCCAGAACAATTCATCAGGTCTGCTCCCATTTAGTCATCCCATCATGCCTGCAATGCCACCACTGCTTCCATGCTGCAATCCATGCCACATTTTTATATGTGTAAGCAGTGCTAAAGAGATCTGATAAGATCTTTGCAATACACAAACTCCCAGAATAAGGGAAGCAGCAGACAGGGTGCATAGAAACAGTTATGAGAACGAGTGAATTGACGGGTGTCTGCTCCTCTTTGTGCGGTACACAAAACCCATTACAACTAGCCATGCCTAGGAAAACTGGCCATCCAAGCAATAGAATCGATGGCAACGCTTTTTGGTCTAATTTTAGAGACAGTGAGAAAGAGACAGATTATACAAGTGTTTAAGACACACAGGATGTCTCTCTAATGCAGCGTTTAAATGCAAGCCAAACCAAGGTCTTTTCCTTCAGGCCCTCCTCCCTTTTACCCTTGTCACCACATTTAACTGTTGGGTCTGAGAGCCAGTTGCTCTACAGGGAAGTAGGAGGAGATAAGGCAAGCACGGTCTCCCCTCTGCAGCCGCATGCAGCACATGCTGCTAGTTACAGAACAGCAGAGCGGCTATGTTCTCTCCAGCCCATCCAATTTGCAGTTGATCTGGCCCCAAATTCACACAGTTTTGTACTGCATGCAATTCCAGGAGCTGGAAATGGCAGACTTGAGTTGCTTTCAGAGGAGCAGCCTCAGTGCTGCTTTCAGTGTTTACCCATAGTGATTGCAATTTAGCTTCTAATCAAGAGGATAATGATAAATCACAAAAGCAACAGTTCAATCTGGTTAAGACCAAGCACGTTCTGCGAACATACAGTTATCGCTACCAAACGCAGCTCTGAAACCTGCACTGTTTGTGTTTTTCTGCTCCTGCAAAACTATAAAGCATTTCCAACAACTAATTAGACAAAAACCCAGATCTTTTGAAGTCTGATGGCAAGGACAATGATGTGGGCCTGAACACCTACAAAAAAGCAGCTCAGCTCGAGACCTGAAAAGCAAGTCATACACATCTTGAGTGAGTGCTGTAACAATTAAGACATTTGATATTTAATAATTTTGAAATTATGCATGCATCATTGTTTCCCCTCTGATCAGGACTTTTCTTCTACCCAAAAAATTCCTCCAGGAACAGTTACACAGAAGGAAGTTGTTGAAAAAAATTCCCTAGCCAACTCCACATACAGGGTATATGCTGAAGCATATGCATCTGCTTAGATTCTTGTTGCGTTGAGGATTTAAGGTTGAAGAGCATGGTGGGTTATTTCTCCTAGAAACTTTGAGAGATGCCGCTCTGTTCTGGACTTCCACACGGAGATTTTGTAGCTTGGATGGAGCAACTCTCTGGGTAGTGAACCAGAATAAACTAATAACAGTTCAGAGCTGACTTCAGCAAGGCCTCAGCGACTTCAAGGGCCCACACAGCTTCCCTGCAGAGCAAAACCTGGGTTGCTAATTGTCTGCACAAGAGATGCAGTATCCAGGCCACCTCCACCAGATGAGATCTATTCACAAGTTGCTGGAAGCAAAAACTGTTTAGACTGTTCATCAAAATTCTAATTTTCATACATCCTTTTAAAATCAAAGTTTAATTAATTGGGACCAGAAGCTAAAGGAAATATTTCTCTCAAATGCAGGTTGAAACCAGCTAGCTTCCTTGGACATGGTTTTTCATTCACATCTTATGCAGGGACAATGACCTTAAATGCTGCAATATAAATGATTAAGCTGGTTCCTGAGCTATGTGGAACGTGGGGTATTTTTACAATCCAAGGAATGATATGAATTTCAGTTAATTCCAGCTACAAAGGGATCAGAGGCTTCCTTCCTCATGCCAGGTAAAACAAAAGCATTTCAGTGTTCACAGATAGGACTGATCAGAAGAAGAATGTGAAATATTGCTTGGCTGCCAGCTGAAAACACACAATTTTTGCAAGCAGTTTCATGCTGCCCCTTCACTGGCAACACACACTGGCCAGAGAATGTGCAAAAAAGAGGCCCAGCAACTGCTCTGCATTATAGACACTGGTACCAAGCTTCCAAATAAACCTGTCTGAAACAAAGCTTTATCAACTGCACTCTCAGTCCTGCTTATTAGGACAAAAATGTCACCTGCACCCCCTACTTCACTCTCCAAGAGGTTGATGGACAGATGACAGAAATTGGAAAGTCAACTTTCCCTCCCCCCTTTTTTTTGAACCATAGAATTTAGTATGGAACACTTAGTTGGCCCACTGTGCTAGGTTTTATAAGTATTCACCTCCAGTGCCAACATAACCTGAGCAGCTCTACACAAAATCAGATTTCAACAATTGAGAGTGTAGTTAGACTGCAAGAAACTGCAGCCACCTTCTCTCTTACCCCCCCCCCTCCCAAAATGGTCCACACCATACACAAATATGATGCTGCTCCAAAGAAGTATGCAAAGTTGGCAGGATGGATAACTTTTCCCACTTCACCATTAAAAACAAAACAACAACACTCCCACACACCAGATAATGGGAGGGTAAGGCTGAGAGAATAAAAATTTTTGGTGGGTTATCACAAAAAAAATCTTTCCTCTCCTCTTCCCCCAGGCAGCACAAAGTGTTTGAACCAACCCCAAAGCTTTTTGTCTCATCTTTTTGAAGCCAATATTGATTATATTTTGGATTTTTTTTTTTACCTTCAAAAGACATTGCAAACAATAACTAATGAATCCTAAAATTTCTGAGGCACAAGATCTCCGGAGCAGTGCTAGATATAGGGAAGCTAAGGCAAAAAAGTTGTGTGATTTACCTAAATTCACAAAGTAGAGGTCATCAGGGTTGCAGGATTTTGATTTTTGAGGCATATGCCAAACTAAGCATACCCCTCCTACCTGCTGGGGAACTGCACATGAGCCATTTTTAACACCCAGTTCAGTTAGCACTGGGACACTACTCAATACGCTAGTGGTAACAGAACCAAGTATCACTCTTCATTTCTATCCTGCCTCGGCAAACTAATCTTCCTCTCCAAGTCTCCTTCATGAGGGCTTTCTTTTTGCTGTAACTACTTCAACTTTTCTGGAATTCTGTAGGACTTCTCCCAGTCCAACTATTTCTGAAGGGTGCTCAATGGCCAGGACTGGCTATTCTTTTTTCACAGATATTAAAGACCAACAAACCATAAGGCTCCTCCACTAGCGCTGCCTGAGATAATTGCTTCTCAAGAGAAGCAGCATTATGAAACAGTCTGCAATCCCAGCACATCACTTAGTTCCAGCAAGTAGACAGTGAAGAATCAAAAATCCAAACAAAGCAGTCTCATCACCTCTCTGCCAGACGCCCAAACTGCAAGAGGGCATACAACAGGAAACAGGAGTCTGTCACTACCAATTACCCTGCAGAGGGAAGAGGCTCAATAGACCACTCTTTTGCTGGGATAGATGAAGCACAGATAACAGCAGAATAAGCTTGGTCCACCCTGTTCTGTGTGAGCCACAGCTCTCTTTGCAGCTCATCTTCAGGGAAAAATTGACCTCCCCTGCAGCTTGTTTTTGTTTCTGTGCTATGCTGGAGGTTGATGCCATTTTGTTTCTGTGCTACATTGGAGATGGATGCCATTATGGAATCAAAGCTTCCAGTTCGTTAAACAATTCCCCAGATTTCAGCACTTTCACCTAAGTAACTGAGTCAGAGCATCCACACTGCTATCATCACTTGGCTCATGCCCTAACAGTGATTCTCCTGCAGCCATTGGAAGCCTGGCTGAAGGAAGCTAATAAAAGTTTTACCTGTGTGAATGATCCATCCTCATTGCATTCTGGGATGAAGACTGCTTCCTGGGGCTTCTTTGCCTGTTCCAGTGCTTGAGTTCTTTCTAATCGGCACTTGCTTTGGCCAGCATCTACAAAGATAAAAGCAAAACCTACTTAGGTTGCAAACACCATTTGGTCTCTTCAAAAGCTACCAGATACACCACACAGCTGCAGGGGGAGGGGAGGGAAACCCCAAAACAAACAAATATAAGGCATCAAGGACCATTACCTGCACATCAGTGAGGCAGCTATGGAGTTAACACTCACAATCCCAAAGAAATATGAACCTAGAAAAATCAAACTATGAGACAGTTAAGAGCTGCCTAATTTCTTTAGCAATAGTTTTTATGGTCATCCAAGGGCTCTGGAAGCTTCTTCCAACAAGTGCTGGAACACAATGTCTATGCAGTGGAAGGCTCTCCTGGGGGAAGTTGTGTTTGTCAGTACTAACAGCCTGAAACTGGATGGCAAGCATAAGTTAAGTAATTCAGGCCCAGAAGTGAGTAATGTGCAGAAAAAGCTGCTTCTCTGAGCAACTCTCCCACTAGGATGCTAAATAACCAGCCACCCATTTGAACTTCCACCTTCATGTGGTTCAGATAAGGTAGATATGCCATTGCCTGTGCCATCGTGAAACCCAGCTTCTACCTCTAGTCCCAGGGCTTACAGCCAGGTGTGCATTATATTTTCTCATATCAGTTACTCACTTTGCTGCCAAGAAAAAATCGCTCTGCAAGCAGAACTTGAAGGGGTTAAGATCTCAGCTCAGCACTTATTTCAGATGAAGGCAGCATGTAGCATGACCTTAACCCCTTCCAGGTCCAGCTCACTGTTACACAGCATGGACACAGATAAGGCTAACACTGATGACTGATGGGTCAAAGAGGAGAGTTCTGCCCTGCAGAGACACAGATTGACTCAGTGTTTACATTTAAATACATGATGTCTAACAGTACTGCTGTTCAGTCTAGAAAGAAGAAAAACAGCAAACATCTGTTTCCATGGGACTCTGACACAGGGACTAGCATAGCACCTTCATTTTCCACACGAATCCACTGACTGAAAGATTTTCAGGGCAGAAACTGCAAAATCTAATCGTCAGAATCTTTCAGCAGCACCATAGGGAATGATCAAGTTTGAGTTCCCATTCTACCAGGCCTAGAAATCACATTGCTTAGCAAAAAAATTCCACTGGATCCCTGAAGATCCCATATTCTGCTTCACAGATCACATGAACTTCAACAACAGAATCACTAATACTAGCACTGAATTAGTAAGCCAGTCTGAGTTCTCAACTGAATTCACTTTGCATGGCAATAGAAGCGATTTCCATCTAAGCATGTCTAGATACAGAAACCAATGACAATGCTGTAAATAGTTTTGATGGAGACATAGATCAAAGCTTTCAAGCTGAATACTTTATTTACACAACTGAGGACTCAAGAGACTAAGTTTCTGGTTTACCAACACAGTTTCATTTTAAACATATCACATTACTCCCGAAGAAGGATTTCACAAGTCTTCTGAAATTATGGAAATCAAACCCATCTCTTTGGAAAAAGTCATTATTCATAGTAACAGTATTCAGCACAGATGCCGATAGCTTAGGCACTGGGTTACAAAGCAAGAGTGCCTATATCAACTCTGCCACTGACCCACTGAGTGACCACAAGTCAGTCACCCAACCTCCCCGTGACCTCGTGTCCCTTCTGATCCTATGTCACTCATCTTTAGACTGTAATTTGTTTGTGGGGTGTTTGCACAATACACTTAACACCTGGAGCTTTGATCTCAGGTGGACCTATTATAAGCATGTATAAAGAGAAAGATTGTTACTCACAGAATGAAAAGACTTTCTTGAATAAAATTTACATTGAATTTAGGGAAGCAGTATTTTTTTTTCTAATTGGCCGTGATATAACCTCTAAGCTGGAATTTTCTTTTTTTCCCCCTGCTTGCCAAAGTGACCAGATTATCAGACCTTGTTTGCACACCTCCACTGGAGGACAGTCCTGCCAGCAGTACCAACCCTTCCAACACATACTCATTCTTTCAGCTGCAAAGGAAGCACTGGCAATGCT
The DNA here is from genome assembly GCA_017639485.1 of Pluvialis apricaria. Classification (NCBI taxonomy): domain Eukaryota; kingdom Metazoa; phylum Chordata; class Aves; order Charadriiformes; family Charadriidae; genus Pluvialis; species Pluvialis apricaria. The sequence goes on along the minus strand of CM030012.1, from coordinate 39,976,645 downwards.
GTTAACTGGAACACCTAACTATCACCTGCAGATCTCCTGTTCAAGCTTAAGAGTTTAATCTTGCTTGGAATGACATAGGACATTATTACAAAACCAGATGGTGTGGCTGCATCTTCTGTTTTATAGCTAGCTGTCTGACTAAAAACACCTTCAAGTTCTGCTTCACAGTAGCAAAAAAAAAAATAATCAGCATAGACTATGCAGATGTGCACACATGAGGAAAGGAAAAAGAGTTGCAAATTTCTCACGTGACAATCAAAGCACAGATTCACAAATGAAAGTGTGTTTTTAGTCTCTCCATCTGAGAATACAGGACTGCAGACAGGCATATCTGGTTCCCCTCCTGAACATAAAACAGAAGCGTAAAGCATTTCCACATAGCATCTGCTTTAGTGCTGGCGCACTCACAACTACATGACTGAAACTGGATGCTTCACCACATAGCTGGTAGGAACAAACATTTTGTGGTATGCCCTGTAGTACAAATACATTAGGAGCGCAGGCAGAAGGGAGACTAACTCAGATCTTTGTCCAATTTGTCTAATGAGCAGACAAACGTGCACATAATCAAGCCCTTACTATAAGGAGAAGATAATATAAACATGTTACTGCTACAGTGACTGTGTCCCTCCTGGCAATTTTAACTGGCCTTTATAGATTGAACTCTACTACCATCCAGTAAACCACACTGTGTAGCAGACCACTGGTACACCACAGTGTTAAAGAGCTCATCGTTGTTGCAGCCTCCTCTTTTGGAATTCAACCCTTGGCTCAAGTGATGCCTCTTCACAAATCGCTGCTGAAGTGCACAGAAGACAGACAATTTTTCTCTTGTTCATGAACACTCAGCCCCGATTACTTCTCCCATCCTCCCTCATTGATTTCCAAAGGTCATGCCAGTCCTTTTACAGCCTTGACTTGGAACAACCACCTATATACCACGCTGGCTGGAGAGGTGCGTGCATACCACTATCTTTTTTGTCTGTCATTTCACAGTTCACTTCCAGTAAAAGCAGTGCCTTTAATATCAACATTTACCAGTTTGTTTTTAAAAGGACTGTCAATCCTTCTCTTCCTCACTCCACAGGCTGGTATTTTTATAATGTTTGCATCAACATGTGATTTCAGTGGGATGACTTCACCTTGCTATTTTTGCTTTGTTAATTAGAAAATGTAAAATATTACATAAGTGCCAAGTGTTAAAAAGTAGCTGCCAAATAGCTCACCCCAAATAAGATGCATTACAAATTTTACTAAAGCCTGCTGTTATGATGTAGATTCATATACCCTATTCTGTTCTGCATTTTGATTGTTTACCTGAATGTTTCAGCACTTTTACTTCCCTCTTAAAAATGTTCTCTGGAGTATCAAGCACCAAGCTTATAAAAAAGAATGGCATTAATGCATTCCAGTTTCACGGTTCAGACACACTAAATAGGACTTTCTCCCCTCTCTTACATAAGGTGAAAAACCAAAACAGGATGACTTTTTTTTAAAAAAAAAAAGCAGAGCTGTTTAATAATTTGACTTTAAATGTCTTCAAACTTGGGACAGATTTACTGCAGCTCAGAAAGCTGCTTTTTAAAGAAAATTCATTCTCAAGTTGGTAGCTGGCAACTATGAGATTGTGAACTACAAGTGATGTTTGACATCTGTAGCCTAATCTGCAGAACACAGGTGCACATAATTTTGGATTTTGCAATGAAATTGGCTAGTTACCAGGGTTGATCTTATCCATGAACAGTTTATTCAAATGAGACCACCGTGTCCCTCATAACATACACAGTGCACTCCTGTGGCCCCAAGAATTCCAGCATCCTTTCTTCAACAGGCAGAGGCAGTTTTGACCCCACACAACATCATGTTATTAGGGTAGCTTGGGTCTTTATGCCACCAATTGAAACATCTCCAGGCATCCACATAACACTAGCAGCAAATCTATATGATGCAACCACAAAAACCTAGCTATTTGATTTTAATTCTACTTTTTTTATCAAAAGCTCAAAGGGCAAAAATTGATCTAAGCAGCTTTTGAACTATTTCTAGTTCCTGTCTCACATACTGGCCAGGTCCCCACCAGGCATGAAGCAGTCCAGCTATGCTGAAGTCAGCAGATTCATACCCATTTACTCCAGCCAGTGTTCTGTCTCTTTGCATAAAACAGGCAAAAACTGAACCTGAGGAAACTACAAAAACATGCCCATCTGTCCCACAGGGTGTCAATCATTCTGCAGTCTCCCCTTTGTTTTCCACTTCATTTCTGACAAGTCCTGCACCTGCAATCTCCAATTTCTTTCCTTTCACACTGACATGCTTTGCTCCTTCTTTGATACCCACATACCATTTCTACTTGAGAGTTCCCTAACTTATTTGGAGCATAACTAAAAACATGCATAAATTTGCAAAGTGATTGAAAGCATCATTTCAGATTTTATTGACTAACTGCTGCCAAGGAGGGACCCACTTTATTCTCCCTCGACTAGGAATAAGAAAGTTGAAAGACAAACACACAATCTAGTAAGTGGACAAAAAGAGTGATTTCAAAGTATCATCTCATGTCCAACAAGAACAGTAGGTAGACGAGGTTGTTCAAACAACCCATCACTAGTCAGAAGGAGACCTTCCTTTCCAGCACATTGGCCAAAAGTTGTGTTCATCCAGGTGTCCCAGGAGATGGGCAGAAGACCCCTGTTACAATTCCCACCAGTAACTTAGAGATAAGTTCATCCTACATAGTGACTTGTGATCCAAGAACAGCAGACTTTCAAAACCAGCCATTACAAGTCTAAAGGGAAGGTTTTAGAACACACACACACCCATTTACTTTTAATTAAATAGGCCAAACAAGTTGTTATAAATTAACCAGTTAACATAGAACTTAAATGTGTTTTAAGCCACAGATATCCAATATACCCTAACAACCACTGCATAATCTTGAGAGCTGGCCAAGACTCACTTAACAAGTATTTGTCCTTCATCCCTGCAAAGTTTTGAGGCAGAACTCTTATTTGACATCAGATCTTAAGATGCTTGCTGACAAAAGGTCCAGGTAGGAGTGCTTGGCCATGTATTTTACGCACAGCTACGCCATCTGGAACTATTCTCTGGAATCTCAATGAGGCTCCATTTGTCATGGATACCGTAGTTTGATCATTTTAAGCTACTCCTGACTTTTAACCCTTTGTGATGTGTGAGTGAGGGTTCGGAGAGAGTTCAGAATTTAGCACTGAAGGAATTTCATCAAAAAGCACGTGAGGAAGCTAGCAAGGAGTGAGAGCTGAATAAGTTATAGTTCCCAAAGGGCCGGCAAGATTTCATCTTTAAAGGTCCTTAGCTTCTTGAGAGAGAACAGAGAGCTAAGCTGAATCAAAAAGGTTCTGTTCTCACTATAGAAACCATTCTGCTTGCCTTGGTACAAGCACAGTTCAAGTTATCAGCATACAAAACTGGAAATGGTAATCTGGGGTGCAGAACTATGCCTTGCTGTCCACAATATACTTCCTCTTTTCCTTATTTTAGTTACCTGTTCTTTCCCCCCTCCCCCTCAGAGAAGAAGCACAAGTTAAAATTGCTCATTTCATAAGGATAAGTTCTTGGATACAGTATCTATCACAACTGCATGTAACTGGACTCGATGGCCCATGGCATCCCTTTCAACTGTATGGGAATACCACTGTAGAGCATCTCTGTCATGCAGAAGGAATGAAGACTGTTCAGGGTAAGCCTGGTGCCCTACTGCAGCAGTACAAGGTGCTCCAACACTGCTGGCGATACCTTCCTTTGTGCAAGGTCAAGATACAGACCTAGCCAACCGCCTGTAGTTAGGTGCAACCATCTGTATTTGCCAAGAATAGTGATCTTTATGCACAACCAGAGGTCATACTCCTAATGTGACTAGAAAAACAAAATACCATGCACACATGGAAGTTACCAGCAAGGTTAAATGTGAATGTGATAGGTAAAAGAATCCTACTTCCCAGGGATTCATAGGAGTGTTAGTGGGTTAAAAGCAAGACTTGCAGTTGTCAAACACTCCCAAGTTATTAGGTACTGCATAGTACCACAGGGTAATAGGAAAAAGGAAAAGAGAACATGAGTAGTTTCAGCTAAACATTTCAGTTGTGTCAGAGAGCAGAAAGGAAAGTATACTTTAGCTGTGCTTAGGACAAAAAGTCTTCAGTTACTTCTTTGGGACTCTTTACAATCATGATATACAGTAGGCTGTGTAGTTTGGCAATCAACACTTTCTCCACTTCCAGAAACAGACACTTTTGCATATGGATGTATCACATTTCAGATCATGTTTTAAGTGACAGAACAGTGCCAGTATCAGCCATGGAGTTGCTTATCTAAGCCACTCTGCTCAAGCAATGAAAGCAAAAGCAGGACTCTCACCCTACTGCTTCTTTATTGTGATACTCAAAAATGCATCACTTGCAAGAATAGTCCAACCACTTCTTGGGCCCTGGGAACAAAGCTTCTGGATTTCCAGTACTAAGAAAGCAGCATAATTCGAAGACCTTTTTCTATGCTATAGGAGAGAAGCTGCCATAAAGCAACCCAGCAGTTGGGAGAAAAATAAATCATACAAGTAAGCTTTTTTCCAATGAGAAACTGTTTAAGAGCAGTATTTGAGGTCATGCTCATAATTCACCTAAACTATAAAGCTTGTCAATACATTAAAAAGGGATTTCCATTTTAGAACAGGTTATTCTGACAAAGACACATTTTTATAATAGTAAAAAAGCCTTCATAAACAAAAGTTAAGCGTAAATGTATGCTTAACCTTCCACAGGGATTTTAATGAGTTTCTCCTGTCACTTTAACCAATTGCTAAAAACATCTGTGCCATATGCCCTCTGAGTCAATTGTGCTCTCAGAAAACGCACTCAACTTGATTTTCACTTCACTGCAGAAGCAAACCATTTGTGTGAACAGACACCAATATTCCTTTAAAAAGTTGCAACTTTATCTTTATGCTATGCTGAAGAGCTGAATTGAGAGAGAAACAATATTCTGACTTTTAAGTAGATGTGTAACAGCAAACAAGCAGAAGAGAGGCCATGTAAAGCTTTGCATACATGCTGTCATCTTAATTAGCTCAGCACAGAAAAGCTGTGCATGTCTGAAAAGGGACTAGACATCTAATGTGCACCGAACGTTCTTCCCAACTCCGTATTCCTATCACTCGAAGGTCTCTCAGTTCCTTACCAGCATAGGTAGGAAGGAAGGTCTCTTCTTTCAGGATTTGATTTTGCATTTCCATAGGGCCAGCTTTGTCTGCTCTGCAGACACATATTTTGCCCCTTTTTCAGTGATGTCCCCGGCTCCTTTGCCTTCTTTCATTGATAATTTGGTCAGTTCTTACTCCTGCCACCTAAACCCAAACTCAGATACTCATCCTCACGTGAATACACAATTTCAATCAGATTACTCACAGACAATGGTACTAAACTCAAGGGTCTAATAATTCAGGTTTTTTTAAGGTAGGACTCCCATTCCTCCCCTCAAAGGCACTTGAAATCCACCTACCTTTGCACCGGCCACGATGTGTCACACTCAGACTTGACTCCCGGCATTTGGCTCTCTGGTAGTCGCACATTGACTCATACGTTCTGCCGTCAGAGGCACAGAGGGGTTTGGACTGGGACCTGGAGCAATGCAGGTTACACTGAGGGTCTCTGTCACGGTCACTTATTAAAAACTAAAGGAAGTGAAAAAAGGAGGGAGGGAAAAAAGATAATATTGGTTTTGTTTGGTTTCCCAAAACAGAGCATGGTGTATTTTGTTTTTAATGACAATAGCAATATGGTCTATAATGCAGTTTAAGCTGCCTACCAAAGCTGACTTTGCCTGAAGGGAACTTAAAATGAAACACGTACATCTTTAAAAAAAAATTAAGGGTCTTTGCCATTCCATTTTCTTTAATAGAACGGAAACATTACTCACTCTGCCTCACCTCTGAAAACATAAGATGTGCAAAGCCAAACACAACCCAAACGGGAAGGGCAATACTGAGTCACAACAGCCGAGCTTGCCCAGCGCCCTGCTGCAAACAGTATCTGGTACTAGACAATTTTAGTCAGAAGAGCAAGAAACTTATCATCAAGGATGGAGGAACACAAATAACCTATCAAGATTGGCCTTAGTAGTTGAACCATGGATGTGGCCAACTTTATATTACCAGTTACTTGTTTTTCAAAGCATTACTTATGGTCATCTGTGGATACCACCTGCAACAGCATACCTGCACACTCAAAGCCACGTTTTGTTGCTTCCCCATGACATCCTGCCCAGTTGGCAATTGCATTCCAGGCATCCCACAATCTAATTACACACTAGGTGAAAAGTTATTTCCTTTCAGAAGCTTGAATTTTTCATTTTTCTGAATATCTCTTCTTCCCAAGCATTAGGTTTAGATGCCACCTGTTTTGTAGAAGTGTGGCACTTTTCTTATCAGTCTCTCAATGCGAACAACCCCACTCTCCCAATCCCTTGCCCAGGAGACTTCCTCCATACCACGATCACTGCTGTCTCCCCTCTCTGAAGACAGCTTGGCTTCTGCCTTATCTTTTGGAGAAAGGGAAACACAAGATGCGTATGAATGAGCCTCCACTTTCTGTTCGCTTGCTCCCTGCAAATCCCAACATCTGGCAGTAGTTTACTAATGTACCCTCAGCTGTACTCTGAGCTGCCTATCGGGATACTCAGGTCTCTTTCCCAAGTTCATACTGTCTTTCTGAGGACCCCAACTGCCAGTCCTCTTTCCACAACCATTGGAAGAGTATCACCAGGACATGATAGTAGCAGCCCTTCCCGTGCTACCCCAACCACTTCCCATGCTACTCCACTTAGTGGTTAGCCAGACCTTGAACTATTACCCAAACCCAACCACCTGCTCACAGGAAGATTTCAGGGGACTCTTGAAACAAGTCCCATGAGGACTGAGCAAAGAAAAGGGAAGATATACCTGCCTTGCACTTCCCCTTCCCAAGCTCCCATCTCAAGCCTCTCACGAGCCTGGGGGGACCAGAATTGTTCTCTAATACACCAATATCCCAGCTCACTGTCAAAGCAGTTATGAGCTCAGCACTTCGGAGCTGGCTGGCAAGTGGGCACTGATTGACACCCTGCCTGCATGCACAAAGCCACGGCTCTCCAAGTGTGTTGATGGCTGGATGCCTTACAGGGAAGTGTGAGTCATTGCCATAATCACCTCGGTGTTACAGTTGCCTACAAAGCTGTCTGCTCTATGCTTTGAGGTTAAAGCTGTTGAAAAAACATTGCCTGAAGCCTAGTTTGGGTTGGTTTTTAACCACTCCAAGAACATGCATCTCTGAAATTTGTTTTTTGACATTTAAAAAAAATTCTTCACCCCCTTTCTCTCCCCAATTAAGTGAGATGAAAAACAATTGAGAAGTTGCATATTTTCATATAAAAACATATTAGCTCTGTACTGCTGCATCTTTTGAAGACTCATGCATTAGTAAAAACCCTATTTAAACATAACAGCTGGGAAAAGTAAGCAAGGTCTGCACTTGTTTTAATTTGGGTGGGGCAAACTTTTTTAAAAAAATCTCATGTCAGAGACATGCCAAAATTTGTAACAGCAGAGTTTAAAATGTTTTTGTTCCTTTTCTGCAACACTTTCTATAACCTGGCAACACCTGTTCCAAATGGGAAATTGGAAAATTTAAACCTGAAGGCAATTTTAAATGGTTTATAGAGACCTGGACTAGACTATAAAAACACTGTAAAGCTGGACCAGATTTTTGCCCAGTTCTTGTCAGGGGTTGGACTGTCACAATTTAGCTTGGAATTGCTCTAGCTACAGTAACGTCTTTCTGTAGCCCCCGAGGGGCAAAGATCACCAGTGACTGTGAACATACAGCAAAAGGCAGCAGACTGAAGATGCTGAAGCTTCTTCCCAGCATGTGATGTCAGAGACCCTGAAAGACTCACAAGGCTTTTCAGCTGTCTGTATAAACAGACTTTAAAAGCAGAGCTGCCTGATAGCACAGTACGGTGCACATACAGCGATTACATATTCAGTAAAATGCAGAAGCCATTCTGGTTTAGAAGGAACACACACATTTGCCATTTATCACAACTTCGAGGGCTTGAGCTACTGGCATGAAACTTTTTGCAAATTCCTTGTGTCAGAAGTCGAGTTCCACAGATCGGAGTTACCCAGAGGTGCACCAAAAGAGCCAGAATACTGGTTCCCAGCATCAGACCGTATCACAAACTTACTGAAAACTCAGCTTGTATCATGAAAACTCCTCTAAGCCTTCTTCAGCCTGTACCAAAATACTTAGTATAGAGGGGCCTTGCCAGCCCGGAACACTCCTCCTCCCAAAAAGGGCATCTCTGAAGAGTAAGAGGTCCTTCTCAGGGCTGACACAAGTGAGCAAAACCTAAGGCTACGGAACAGCTTTCCTCCAGTGCCGCCTCACAGAGAGATAGGGAGGAACAGCTCAGCATTGATTAATTATGAGGGCCTGAGGAAACATGCAGAGCACCCCAATGCAGTCTATGAAGTTCTTGCCTACCCAAATTAAGCCAAGAACTATGTTATAAAAAAAAAAAAATCAAAGCCTTTTTAGCATTTGTAATTTGGATTACAGTAGGGAGCCCACACAGCATGTTAGGTGCTTTCCAGACACAGAAGATGCCACACCTGCCTTGCCAAAAAAGTTTATGGCTTACGTAGTTGCACAAGATGGTGCTTGTTTTGTTCAGCTGCATTATAATTGTAAAAGTCTGCATTAATTTCCAGAAGGATCCACGATTATGCCTGTCCGATCAGGGTTCTTCTCATGTGATCAGACAACACTGCCAGAAAGGCTGGATCTCCTGGAGATGTTACTGAAGGGCTTTAAAAAACTTCCCCTTACAGTAGGGCACCTGCTCCAGTGTAACTCAGAGCCCTTGTCCTTGATCAGCAGCCCTGCCAGCTTTCAGGTAGTAAAATGGTGGTTCTTTGTCTCACTTCTAGCTGGTAAGCCTTCATGCTACAGAAGTGATCATCAACACAGACCATCCAGAGACATTTAACATACTAGCTGTTATGAGTGTCCATCCCCTCCTGCCCAGCACAGAGAGTTTGAGAGCTCTCTTTCTAGCATTTTGCCTGTCCAAGAGCACAACAACTGCCCTCCTTTGTAAGCAGCCTCAGCCACTGGAAGAAAAACACTGGATGAATGCTGAAATACATGTCTGCCCATGGGGAGAGCGCATGAATCTATCATTTTAGCATCTAGGACTACAATTCATAAGTTACTCGTTCCCAGTTCTTTATTCCCACTTCAAGAAGCAGGCACTGCTTTTCCATGGAGCACAGCCCTGCTCCGAGAGCACCTTGGTCACTACAGGAGATACTGCTGAGGCAAGCAGAGGGCTGGAGCAATGTGCACAGGGTGCCCTGATGCTTGGCTACCGACCCTCCCCAGATACAGCTGAGGCAGTAACACCATTCTCTGGTCCCTTCAAACCAGGAGAAGCATAGCAAGATAAAGTATTCTGCCTTTAACACCAAATGTCCTATCATGACCCTTGAAGCTCAAATCAAAGCTTGTGATCCTAACAGCCTTAGGATGCCTGCACAAACAGGCTTCACAAACAGAATCACTCACAGAGCTATGTCTGGTGCTGTACACACAGACACACAACATGAACCAATCTGACTTAGGGAAAATGTAACCCTGCAAAAACATGTGCAGCACCAGCAGGTTTCCAAGGTTCATCTAGAAAGAAAAGGGAAAGAATGATCTTAGCTCCGAGATTGCTCAAAGCTTCTTTTTTGATGCCCATGTTCCTATTTGCTTCAGCATCCAAAACAAATGGGACTGGGGATGGTGTCACTGGCTTCTCAGTCCTTTTCTCTCCTCCCTTTTCCTCCACAAGAGAAGAACTATTAAAAGCAGAACTAAAAAACCAACCCCAAATCACCACACAAAAGCCCCCACAAAAAAAAATTCACACAAAAACTAGCAGGAGTAATTTATTTGTCAGGGAAATGTTAAAATCAACCAGATTGCAAATGGTATCCCTTAAATGCCGACTCAATACTAAAATAAGTAACACTAGTATTAGACAATATTTGTATTTTCATAGCATTTACTTACATTAAGGCAGCCTGCACAGCTCCTACACCAGTCAGTTTGAGTCCCTGCCCTAAAGAGCTTCCAGTTCAATGCAGCTCTCAGAGCATCTTTTTATGTCAATGCTCTATCTGTATAAGGACATAAGCCTCCTCCTTTAGTAAATACATTTACACAGGTGCTTGCAGAAACCACTTCCCAAACTACTTTCTGCTTCTTCAGACTTGAAAAGAAAAAGGAAAGATAAGAGGTCAGAATGAAGTTAACTTTGCCAACAAAGCATATCTGTTCTTTTTCTCCACACCTCAACACCACTGCTGACAAACAACAAACACTGATTAAAGGCTTTTTAATGCCTGTGAAGGAAAGCAGACTCCCTGCAGCTGCACAGCAGCTGGGAACACTTGTGTTATTTAGCAGAGAAAGGTCTGACCCCACAAGTGAAAATGAGCTTGGTGGTCACTCATTCTATTCACCATCTGGGTACATTATAAGCACAAACAGAACAGCACAGCCTTTTGTGATGGTGGTTATGAGAAATGGCCAAAGCACTGCAGTACCAGAGTAATGTACTTTAGCAAGGCTTCAGGGGAAAGAGGGAGCAAGGACTGCAAGTGACATGAACATGAGAAAGTCGAAGTCTATTAAGAAACAAATCTAAAAGACAAGAGTCCACTACAGATCAAAACAGAGGTGCCTCCGCTGTTTAGTGGCTTCACTTCCGATTAGTACTGCAGGCTGCTGCCTAACAAAACTGAGGAGTAGAAACATCAAGAAAAAAGCACATGCAATGCCTAACTCCTGTTTTGGCAGACTTCAAGCTTGAAGACCCTTAGAATACATCTTTGGAAAACGTGATCAATCTAGGTGTGTTCATATGGCACAGATCACTCACCCGTTTGTCTAAGCACTCAGACTGGCCTGCCTTAAGTACAAATGAGCAAGTCCTTCCCAGGGAGAATTCCCCAGGAAAACCATACCATTTTATACATTAGAGGAGACTATAAACTTCTGGACGTTTATGTTGCTATTAGAAAGCATCATTTCACATTTCCTAGTTTTAACCTCACAGATTTATGCCTTGGTTTCAGGCTCCAAACTGGTGCAACCAGCCATACTGGAAGCAGACCTGGAGCCAAGTCCCAGTTTTAATCACAACTAGACTCTCAGCCCCATGGCAGGTTGCCTGCAGGGCACAAGGACTTCAGCTTCAGCCATGGATTTGGAACTTCAGCAAAGTTTCCTGACATGGAACCAGAAGCCTAGCAGGCCTCAAAGGTGTCAAAGATCCTGCTTTAAGCCAGAGACCCAAAAGGCTTGGCTTCTAGAAATACAAAGAGAAAATTTGAAAGCCTTAGAAACTCTGGCAGAGATGGAAGACTGAGCCCCAACAGTCCCATGTGCAGAAAGATATCAACCAGAACTACCACAACTCCCAACACCCAATCAGGGTGTCTGGCCTCTCTCCTGAAAGTGCCCATGCAGCCTCAGAACGTATGTAGTGAAAAAAGGCTTTTGGAGTGAGCTTCCTGAGAAGTCTGTCATGGGTTTTGGGGCAGGGGGAGGAAGAGATTGAGTTATTTTAATAGTCCCTTTTTGGAAATTCTCACAAGTTTGTATTTCACTTGCATCTGGACAACTTTGGTTTAAGAATATATTTTTAAATCAAAGTTTCTTGAAGTTCTGCATCTTAACAAGTTCCAGTCCTTGTGCGGGTGTTTTCTAGCACCCTACAGTTTTATACTGAGACTTTCCCAAGAAATTTTAGAAGGGCACAGGACTTTCCCCAGACAGGAGGGACTTACAAGAAGGATATTGTAAGACTTTTGTTCCTTGAGTCATCCCACCTGCAAAGTGAAGAGTCTAGCCTAAGTAAAAGCACCACTTATGTTTCAACCCCAGGCCCCCAGCTGTGCAAACAAGAATGGGTTCAAAGCACATGGCCTGTGCTTGAGGATGGTGAAGGCTGGGCAAACATATGGGAACACACCACAAAGCAGGCAAACTCTAGACATATTTGTATGAATTGAATTCAAGACAGCTTTCTGCCTCTACAGGATAGAAACCTCGTTCTTTCTACAGTGATTCCCCCTTCCCCCCACCATTCTCCCTCAATCTTTGTTTTGTGTAAGGAGAGTGTTTAAGTATTGTGCTTCATCTGCTAGATGATTTCTAGCTAAGAAATAATACTTTGGTTTTCTTCACAAACTGATCCCCAAGCACGATGCAGCAGCTATACTCTCCTTTTAGAAGTTGAGGTACTAGATCCAAAGAAGTTGCCTAATGGCATATCTGAACAGCGCATCTGTGACAAATGGTTCAGGAGAAACCCTTAGAACCTAACCTCATTCCAGAGAAGCTCTACTGGGGTTTTGTTGTTGTTTTTTTGTTTTTAACATAAAAAGAAGCCATTTCAGTCAGAGATCAAACTTTTAAAATTTTATCCTTTTTGCTTTTGAGGTACAAGTTTATGCAAGCGCTTACCTACAGTTGACTTGTGGGGAGGAAAATGCCAGACATCAAGAACAAGAAATTCATTTCAGATTTTAAAATAATCCCTTCCACAGAATTTTTATCCACATGCCTGTATTGCCGTTATAAAAAGTGACTTTGATTTTATAAACATCAAGTTTGTTTAACCATCTCATAAGTTGTACTACAGATCAGTATACCGATCACCTGAACAGAGGAGGAAAGCAAAACTCAAACACAAAATACAAATTTCAGCTCAAGTCTCACATTTCTAACACATGACTTCTAAACCTTCTAGTAAGTTTGGCAAATTAAGGTAGAGACGGATTTAATTCCTTTGAAATAACATTACTTCAGCTTCTGTCAAAGCTCACTCTTCTCAGACTATCCTTGCAGCCAAGATGACATGCAAGCCTAGAACAAACTTGAGATTAAGTTTAATTTGTCAAACACATTGACAAGAGAAGGCATGTTTAACTTGGACTATTTCTTCTCTTTAGCTTTGCTACTATACATGTTGAACCAGATAGAAAATCCAGATGTTCACATAGGCAATGAACTTGTCCAAAAGAAAACAATAGCAAAACTTCCATTGACATAAAAGGTGAAATCTTGTCTTTAGTAAATTGTATTATTTAATAACCTGATCCAGTCTTTCTGGTTTAGGGAGCACTCTGCTTATTCAGCATAACTCAAAAAGAAGCTCAAGACATCCTTCTGTATAACTTCTGCCAAGTTAGTCTCCTTTGAGTAACAACATCCCCTACTTTAGTTTGTCAAGATGATAGTTGAGGCTGTTTTTCTCCCCTAGCAAATGTAGCAGGATTGCAACTTTTTGCTGTCACTAGAAGGTGAGAAGTCAGCTATTCCAGTGTAATGGGATATGTTTTCCTCAAAAAAGCTCTCAGGGAAGCAAAAGGGTTGAAGTAATGTCAGGTCTATATTTTAACACAGGACAGTATCTCAAGCAAGATTTCTGGGAAGAGTGGTCCCTATCCTTACACAAATGCTATTACGTTTGCTTTAAACCATTGCATGCGTTCTTCATGATCTGGAGTAAACCCTCTTAGCCCTGATTCTCTTGAATCATGGAGGAGATTGAAGTACATGCTTTCTTACCCTCCACTGTATAAACCACTGAAAGTCAGCTCCAGGATTTGTAGAGTTCTGTGCACTCACGTGAGTGTACATGTTTATCCACATACAGAAAGTGGCTATGAAAGAATACTTTCTTGAGCCTGTTTTTCCCCTTATACTACCTCCAGTAGGACCAGCTATGCAGTCAGCTTAGGAAAGATTCTTTGCCATTGCAAGAGCTTGGAGTACTGCAGACAGAATGGGCAAGCTGTAGGGCTATCAGTTCTGAGCTCTTGAAGGGTTAGAAGGTGGAAGTTTACCTAATTAGATCCAGCTGTGTAATCCACAGTAATCTTCCCCTCCACCTATATTTAATTCCTTCCTAGTAATTCCACTAGAACCTTTCTGGGGCCTATCACTGCTCAAGAACAACAGTACCCTTGCATTTGTCTCAAAATTTCTACTAATGCGAGTTTGCCAACATTACAGTAATACCTTTCACTGTGCTGAAATGAACAGCATAACACTTCTTCCTTGTTTCAAAGGACAGAAGAGTCTTGATATCAAATAAACTTCTCACATGAGTCTTTGCTATGTAATGTGGGGCTACACATTAACTGCAAGCATGTCTGATTATATCCAAGTCTTGCTGAAGCATTCTTAGATGAATAATCTATGTGATGAAGTACAAAGTCTCTGTTGAGTTTCCATCAGTAGCCTGATAGCTATAAAGGGTTTCCCGTAAAATCCAAAGCCCTTAAAATTTGGCTTCGTCACCTGACATCAACTCAACCAGACCCCCTTCTCAAGCACCTTCTCATGCTGTCTTTCTCTCAAGAACTCTAAGTACTTTAACCCGTTCTTCTACAGTGTTACTGCTGAAGAGCAGGGCACCTACTTTAAGTGGAGTTTCCAAGTCACCTGATAAGCTTCCTAAGCACACCAAACTAGCAAGAAGATAAAGCCATTTTCTCCTCCCATCACTCATTCTCCCCAATAAGACAAAACCTTCTGTACATGCCAGGGATCGCCTACTGCAAAAAGTGGATATCAAGTCTTACCAAAGACAGCTTTGAAACCTCCTGAACACTGTCTCCTAGGTGAGTGCCATCAATTCCCTTTAGCATGCACACAAGGCACATTACTTAAGCTCAGATTTACTCTGTGTGCTTACATCAAGCCAGGTACTCTTACCCCGCTGTCTAGTCTACACCAGCGTCTCACTTTGGTCACAGCCATATGTATTAGACACTATCATTGTAAACGAGACAGGTGTATCAAGACGACTACCATCTCTGGAACTGCTCTGCTAGGAGATCATCATATGAGGAGATGTGATGATTAAACATAGTTTACAAGCAAAGTTTGGTAGCCATACTTTCAGAGTTGAACTCCAATGGAAACAACTGCACAAAGGCACTCGTTAGACCACAAATGTTTTGTTCTTGTAGATCTTCTAGGATGGAAAATGCCACACATTAAAACTCCATAGCTCTACAAGTTTCAGTCCTTCTTAAATCAATTCTTCTAAAATGCTGAAAGAGGCATTCAAATTGAAGCTGGCATCCAGCCTTCATTATGGTTGTTGCTACTGCTGCCAACAGCAGAACCAAGAAGTAGATATTAGAAATAGCTGAGCTCATTAGTTCAAAACCCAGCAACGTCTGGCTGCCCATCAGTAGAGGCATACTAACTGAATGCCAAGACTGAAATTCCATTGCACAGGAGGGATATTAAAAAAGGTGGTACTGTGAACATTAAAGGGTTCACTTTCCTAACTACATTCTTACTTCTACATGATCCAAAGACAGCGATTAACCAGAGATAACTCTCAGGGGAAGATGGCTGCATCAGGGGCTTCTCCCTATTTCATTTGACTTTACATGTACTATCATCAACAGTTCAGTGTCAAAGCTTCTGAAGCACTATTACTACTTCTGTCTGGGGACATAACTATCTTGACATGTCTCCTTCTATAGGCCTGCCTCGCTATCTCCAGAGAGATGTTCAGAGTTGGGTTCTGGACACAGCAGCTATACAGAGTAACAAAGGAGGTTGCCCTTATTTACTCTATCACTCCTCTAAAGTGTCAAAGACAGTGAAACTGAAGCAAAAAAAATACAGGAGTTTCACCTTGTTCACACATAATATCATGTTCTCATATTAAATGCAGAGTAGCTTATGTTGCCAATATTGTGAAGGCAGCAGCTTTCTCACATTTAAGGCTAACATTATTCCAGTGCTCTTAAAAAGAAAGGTTTTTTCCTAACACCGTAAAGGTGGTATTATCCCTGGACTTTTAGCCTATGGATTAAGAGACAACAAGGCACATTCTCATTAGGAGAAGTATTAACTGTTCAGTTAATAGCTATGAGGTACTCTTTGGTCTCCCTACAAAACACTGCAGTAGTGATGTCCACCTACCAACACATGCAGGTACTTCACATTACGATTGCATATATCTGGTCTGCAGACAGGTAATTTCAGAGACTCAACTTCATACAAGTCAAATGATAACATATAAAGATATAATCTAGAAATCTTAATTCCTGCTTTAGCACAACAGCAGAGACTCTTCAGAATAGCCCTCCGGTAGGGTGCTTTTGTCATCAGAAGGATCCCAGGCTTGGCTTCTTCACACTCACAGCTTCAAGTGCCAAACCCACCTTGGTAGATTCTACAGTGACTCAAATGGACACATTAAATCTAAGGCAAGGTTTCAACTGAGAACAAAAAAACATAGTCCTGCTAACCAAGAAAAGAAATCCGCCAGCCAGGAATTTAGAGCAAGAGGGAAAGAATCATGAAAGGATGTACAAAACAGAACTGAAACTCCTGTCAAAAGTCAGAAAAAATAAACTTTTCCCCCTAATTCCCTAAGGGAAAGAGTCATTGTTTCATTACTTTGTTCTGCAGTTCTGTTTGCATTGTATTTTGCAGTGTTTACAATAATTCTCATCTTTCCACTTACATTTAAACCAAATGCTTCCCTCAGTTTTGTAGGGGTACCCACCCACGGAGTTTAGCCCTTTGTACAAATTAAGTGTTGGACAATGTTGCCTCAGACTCACAGGCAGTCAAAGCTTTCTGGGACAGCACAGGCAGCAGCAGAGAAGATTTCCCCACTACTAAAGTCTTTCTGGATCACAAATGGAAGAACCTGCCATGCACAGAAGGCTCAGGATATGACCTTCAGTTCCACTGGTATGAAACTAACTCTTCATTCCCTGCCTCCACCTCAAAAAAAGTCACTTAATACAACTACCTAAATATACAATAAAAACCTTTCCATAACAGACAAGATGCATGTACTATGAGGGCAGGCTGAGAGAGCTGGGGTTGTTCAGCCTGGAGAAGAGAAAGCTCTGGGGAGACCTTATTGCAGCCTTTCAGCACCTAAAGGGGACCTACAGGAAAGATGGGGACAAACTTTTTAGCAGTGCCTGTTGTGAGAGGACAAGGGGGAATGGCTTTAAATTAAAAGAGGGATGATATAAGATACAGGTTTTGTCTTATTGGGGAGAATGAGTGATGGGAGAAGGAAATGTGGTTTTTATCTTCTTGCCAGTTTGGGGTGTTCAGAAAGGACATAAGGATGCAATTTTTTACAATGAGGGTGGTGAAACACTGGGACAGGTTGCCCAGAGAGGTGGTAGATGCCCCATCCCTGGAAACACTCAAGGTCAGGTTGGATGGGGCTCTGAGGAACCTGATCTAATTGAAGATGTCCCTGCTCATTGCAGGGGCATTGGACTAAATGACCTTTAAAGGTCCCTTCCAACCCAAACTGTTCCATGATTCTATGATTCTACTGGTTGCTTCGGGAGTTGGAAAAGCTATGGAGAGACAGTTAAGATAAAATGCTCCTTCAAGGCAAGAATGAAGGATCCTTCTTAGCTGCACCACGGTTAGCTTTAGTGCCATCATCTACTGTCAGCAACAGACAACATTCACAAAAATGTTACTGTATACACTGAAGAGTAAATACATTTCTGCAGACAGGATTCCTTTACAGTAGTTACCTTTGTCTTTCTTCAAGGTTGCAGCAGTAACCTAGCTGATTGCTGAACTTGAAAGGAGGAAAAAACCCAACAGGTCAAGCATCACTACAGCACTGCCATTTACTGCAGAGTCAAACTAGCCTACACCACTTCAAACTAGCAAGTTGTTAGTGTGCAAGGTTTTCTAGCCTATTCAAGTAGAGTTCACATGCCTTCCAATAGCTTAGGGGTAAGATGTTGGATTTTATCACTACTGCTGAACTACCCAGCAATATTGCTACTACACTAGCATGAAAATCTGTTTACACAGGTCAGGAGCATTTTCCATACTGAAGTGACAGACATGGTTTGTATGATGTTCTCAGCAGAACTCCTCCTGCTGAAATCTACAAGGAATAATAAAATCATTTAGTTTGGAAAAGACCCTTACCATCATCAAGTCCAACCATTAAACCAACACTCCCAAGTGTACCA
Organism: Pluvialis apricaria; assembly: GCA_017639485.1. NCBI lineage: Eukaryota > Metazoa > Chordata > Aves > Charadriiformes > Charadriidae > Pluvialis > Pluvialis apricaria. The sequence goes on along the minus strand of CM030012.1, from coordinate 39,958,518 downwards.
CTAAACCATGTCTTTAAGGCCACGTCTACACATCTTTTGAATACCTTCTGGGATGGTGACTCAAGCACTTCCCTGGGCAGCCTGTTCCACTGCTTGACAACCCTTTTGGTGAAGAAATTTTGCCTAATATCCAATCTAAACCTCCCCTGGTGCAACTTGAGGCTGTTTCCTCTCATCCTATCACTTGTTACTTGGGAGAAGAGACCAATCTCCACCTCACTACAACCTCTTTTCAGGTATGTGTAGAGAGCAATAAGGTCTCCCCTGAGCTTCCTTTTTTTCCAGGCTAAACAACCCCAATTCCCTCAGCTGCTCCTCACAAGACTTGTTCTCCAGACCCTTCACAAGCTTTATTGCTCTTCTTTGAACATGCTTTAGCACCTCAATGTCTTTCCTGTAGCAAGGGGGAATATCACTAAGCTGTCAGGGTTGCTGCTATGAGGTCTGCAGTTTTTAATATGTAGAAGGGTAAGCAAGGACAGGAGTATCTTCAAAAGAAGAAACATTTACAGGTAACCTTGATGCTACCCCAAGTTGCTGGTGTGAGTTTCCCCAGCAAGATAGAGTCCCTTTCCCATCAAAGCACTTCCCTTCCTCCCACCATGTTATATATACACTTAATCCCCACATCCAAGCAGAAAAGTGTTAGTGACTGATCTTCATACAGGCTGTTCACTCTCAGGTTGACAGCTTTTTCAGTGTGTTGTACTATATAACTCTATTTTAGTGTGTTTACTTTCAACTTGCAGAAAGGGTGATTCCAGCTACACTGAGCTACTTTTCACACTTAGTGACAAGCTGCAGAATACTCATGCTGATTCCTTGTTGCTAGAGGCAGACATGCTTTCCTTACTTTCTGTGGAAACAAGTTTTAGAGCATTTCTAATTCTACCGTATTTCACCTTAAACACAAGTGAAGTTAGCATTCATTGTCACCAAGAGCCCTGCAGTTAAAAACCATCCAGGCCAGTGGGGTATCTTCATACGTGAGCCGTTCCGTCCAGGACTGACAGCTTTCCATACAAGTAGCCACCTCTAGTCCAAATTCACACAGCACGGCCCAGATTAACTTTCCTCCGATTGCACTCACTGAGGTTCTGGAAGCGCTCAGCTAACTTTGTGCTGCAGTTTGTATGTCTCTAGTGGAAGCTAAAAAAAATCTAACATACATATTGCTCTATTTTTGCTGTCTGCCTCCCTGAAGGGAGCAGGGTATCAGTCTTAATATAAGCAAATATGAGACCTTTGCACAATAAATCTTTGACACAGATAATTGGCAAGATTATTGCAGTCTCTCATCTTCCTTTTCAGGGCATGTTATTGAGAAAGCTATGGCAAAACAGCTGTGGCTTTATCTGGATTCCTCAGATTTTCTGGATCTCTTTCTGTCTGGTCTAAGACCTGGCCTCAGTACAAACACATACTCAGGCTCACTGGTCAGACTTCTCACAGTGGACAAAGACCAAATTGACGTTTTTAGTTGACAGACTTAAAGCAGGCTGCGATACCAGCTTCCCATACAGATTTTTGTAACTGCTTCAGACTATGAAGACTAAGTAGTACTCATACCACCACCACAGTGGGCTTCTGCACAGGGTTAAGCAGTTTTCTTTCTTCATACCTCCTATAACCTAAGAGGCTGCTGGGCTTGATCTCATCTGAAGGAATTTGCTTTTTTGACCCCAGTGACTGAGGTTCCTCTTCTCATTGGAGGATACTGCCCACCTTTCCAGCAGCCTGGACTATGGCCTATATAAAGATGAGCCCACAAAGAAGTGGCATCAGTAGGAAGGATCAGAAGCAGCAGGACTCGCTTTATCACTGAATAGCACAACTGAAGGGTAGGCTGCTTACATGATACTATACTGCTTCAGGGGATAGCAGGCAAGCTAATGCATGGGCAGGGAACAAGGGAGACGAAGTATCAGTAATCACTTCTTCCCATCCACCTGCAGCCACCCATGTAGGAATTACAGCATGCATTTCTTCTGCTCACACAAGAAGAAACTAGCAAATCACAGTCCCTCAACCCTGCTCAAATGTAAGCCTCAGGAGAGCTCTAGTCACTATAGCTATAAAGTGCCACAGACCTCAGTTGAGGTTTGTTTAAAAATAGGTAGATAACAACAATGAAAGCCTAGGCTGTTATGGTTGGCATCCACCTCCCAAAAGGTGCTATCTAAATATTAGCAAGATGAATGGCAACAGCATCCAGGGCAACCAGCTCCCAGTGGGCTTCTGGCTGAGGAGAAGCCTGCTCCAGACCAAGAGATCCTTCTCCTCTCCCCTCCCCTGAGCTCAGCAACTTCTTTAAGCTGAAAAGTTATCCCAGGCACTAGCTGTCCTAGCAAACATTGAAAAGTCCTAGTTTCACCTAAAAAAAATAATCTTGACATGCCAAGTCATGTACCATTCCACTTCTTACAAGCTTTTTGGTCCATACCAGGAGGCAAGAAGTAATTGGAGGGGGAACCAAGTTTAAGAAATCCAGGGAAATTTAGCCTTACAAATAGGAAGGGAAGAGTTAGGAAAAAAATGGTTTTCTTTTGTTTGATAGGACTCCAGGCAGATACTAAATAAGTTTAGGTCAACTATGACCCAAGAGGAAATATCTGTTTTAAGAAATTGGGCTGACACTCACATTAAAAGTGGTTTTGTAAGTGCACGACAAACGGCTGTATACCTGGCCTAGCAGTAAGATTTCACAGACCTTTGAAAATGAAAGATGTGGCCACCACTAAAGATTCCAGCCTAATTCTGTCTGAATCAGCTTGCTTATCCTTGTCAATCCTGATTTTGTCATGACTGTCTGCACCACACATTTCTCCAGTCAAGTCTCCTTGTAACCAGACACCCGGTTTCTCACTCTTACTTGCTCATTCTGTCCTTTTTCATTCCAATCCTCTTAAGATTCAGAGATGTCCTACACATTTAATCAGCTTGGAAAATACTGAAGCCTTGAAGAAACATTAAAGCCAAGAAGAGTCATCTCTGATCCTCCCAGCTGAAGTTTGCCAGCTCTTGCACACAGGAAGACCACTCCTATAATGGACTTTGAAAGACTTTTTTCCTTTAGCAATTATATTAACATCTTACATATACAAATATTGTTACCAGCTCACGCACCAGGCATTTTCTTCCCAGGTTTATTCACATGCCAGGCTGCTGGTTCATTCCCATCCCTCACCACTGTCCCAGCTCCTCCCCTCCCATTCTCAATTATTCAGCTTCCTAGACCTTTTCTCTCTTCCCAGTAGCAGTTAAAAACCCATACAACTTCATTAGCCAATTTCTCATTTAGAATTCAAGTAGAAAGAGGAAGTTATTAACCAGATCCTCAAAAACCCTGACTATACTCAGTAATCCAGCTCTATCTCTGAATACTATTTCAATCCCCAATCCTCTGCAACTGGTTAGAGCTCAAGTACCAGCATATTCCTTTGTTTTCACAGGACTTCTGACTCCAGACTACAGAGAAATAAGTCGTTTCAGTGTTGCCCTGGTTTTGATCCTTGTAGCCAGATGACAAATTTTAAATCTTGAAAGCAGATTTTATTCTTATTAGTTCTCAGTGACAGAGCAAGATAAGCATAGCCTAATTTCCTGTTGCTAACAAGTCCTTACATATCACATAGTTGTTGGCCATGGGGCAATGAAGCAGTAGCTCAGTTTCTTGCAAAGATCTTTTAGAAGCACCACACTGCAGTTAGACTTGGGTATTAAGACAGTGCAAGAAAGCATTAGTGTTACCTGAAATAAAAGAGTGGAAAAGAGCAAGAAAAAAAAAGTGTTTTCTTAATGACAATTTGAGTTTGCAAACTACCTGGAAACAATACTAAGTTGTCCTGCAAAGAATCCATCTCTGGATTCATAGAATCATCTAGGTTGGAAGGGACCTTTAAGATAGAGTCCAACCATCAACCTAGCACTGCCAAAATCACCACTAACACATGTCCCTAAGCATCACGTCTACTCATCTTTTAAATACCTCCAGGAATGGCGATTCTACCACTTCCCTGGGCAGGCTGTTAATTCAGCTACCTTCCCCCTGGGTACCCAGAGCCTAAGAGCACAGATATGTTAGGGGTCACACAGGACTAGGACTCATTGGAATTCCCAAGTCTGACTGTGAAGTCTCTGCCAAGGAGCTTCCTTCTTACCTCTCCCCCCACCAATGGAATTTCCTCATTTGTAAGCAGAGCCCAACATAAACTTCTTAAAGTTTGCAGGGTACTTTAGTCATCATTAATCCCTAGGTAAAAGGGAGGCAAAGTTTCCTTAGGTAAAACCAGAGCTAGATTTTGAACACCTGTGAGCAAGGTTTAAGGGAGGGAAGGTGTGAAGTTTGCACACAAAGGGGCTGACAGCAGTATTTGGCTCCAATACACAGATTTATATCCTTTGCTTATTTCATCATTCTCCATGTTCATATCTAGAAGTGGATTTAGAGATGAGATTTTTGCTAGAAGATGATTGTCTTACTGTTGCCTTCCAAGGAAAATTCAAGGACCTGAAGATTCTGTGAAATGATAGCAGCTTTGATTTTAATATTTCTATGCAGAAAAGAGCTCTTGTGCAGTACTTATGTCAACCCAAAGAAGCAGAAACAGCATACCTTCTCCAGAACTGTACCCTGCAAGGAAAAGGGTCTAAAAGACTCTTTTAGCTCAAAATCAGGAGACTGCTTTTATAGGAGGATGCATAAGTCAGCAGCTGGCCTTTGCAATGTTTTACAAGCTAAATCATGTTGTTCAACAGGTAGCAATTAACCCAAATCCATTGGTAAAATTCATTAGGTACACAGTACTTACATAGAAAAAAACCACCAAGTCACTCTTACTAGTTAATTCTATCTTTCCTAATCTTTTTTTCCACTTAAGCAAAAGTAATCTTTAACAGCAGAAGCCGCTCATGACAAACATTGTCAGATAAAATTCTTCCCACATAGTACTAAATAGTTCAGGCAGAAAGAGACTGTTACTGGTTTGCAGTACCTCTACTCCTGCTGGTGGTGCCACACAATAGATTCACAACTAGAAGATACTGGAACTGCTTATCTTCATCTCAGTACTTGTTAGCCAGGACTGCCCAAAAAAGGGAGTCAACATCCATAACAGCTACCCAAAGGCAATTGTACCAGGATGGATTAATGCAGGCAATGCATAGTTAGGGACCTGTCTGACAGGTTCACTCTAGCTAGCTTGTTGACTTCTATTTGTCACCTTGTCCCTGGGCATCTCACTCCATTTTCTACTTACAGCACAACTGTGTTTTCTGATAACTGATAAAGTTTGTCACTTTTACGCTTACACCAGTCATCCTTCTCCCCATAAGCACCAGGAATAAGGTGTTCCCCCACCCCTTTGATCAGGACCAGCCCACCAAAAGCAGCAGTACCATAATCCTGAACACACTGCTTTTCCTATTCACACAGTCTAGTTTCACTAACTGGAATACAGGATGCAAGAGCCACAAGCAATCTGTCCCAACAAAAATATATACCACACTTGCACTGCAGAAGTATCACTGAAGGTCTGTTTCAAGACAACTAATAAGCAATTGATCATAAGCTCCTACGATAACTTTCTTCACAGATGTTCTGACTACCAAGCCACATATTTGTAGTACCCTTAAGCAATGTCCACATATGCAAAGGATGTTTATCCAAATACAGAAGTTACTTTCAGTTTTTGTAGAGTCAGATAAAGATTTAAACCAGTAGTCAGAAAACAGTAGGTAGGTGCACAGAAAGCAATTCCTGTAAGAAGTCACAGAGCAACCAGAAAACAAGAGAATTAGTTCAAGGTTTTTCCAACAGCTTGCTTGTGGGAGGACTTGCTCTTATGGGCATTCATTAGCAGAACCATTCACTGACCTCTAGACTTCCTCCCCACACACTAAACTGCACTGTGTTCAAGTGCTAGAAGAATATCTATGTCCTAACCACAGGGAATTGGGATTCTCAAGCCCACTGACCTCTTCAGTTTAGCAAGCTCAAGTTCTCCTTGTCAAGACAAGCAGAACAATGTTGCCTGAGAAAGGTAAGTTATTTAGTCTTAATGAAGTGATATTGGTAATGAATCAGGAACACCAGAGAAATCCTGTAGCTTTTGACTGTCTTAACTGTTTTACATGGTGATAATATGTGGCACCAGCTTGGTATTCTAGCCTCAGAGGCTAAGCATCAGCAAGGAGCTTCAACTCAGCATTTTAAGGAAAAAGCACGAGACCTGCAAAGAAAACGTGCAGCAAAAACAAACTGAGCATCAGGAAAGATACTGACAGGGCTTTAAAGGACAGCAAGGCAGAATGGCAAAGGAAAGGGTCAAATGAAAACCCAGTATGAAAATCACAGAATATTTGACGGTGAAGATCTTTCCTAAGACTGTATGAGGTTTTCAAAACAATGTCCATCACAAAGGTTGTTTTAATTACTCTCATCTCTAGCCAACCCAAATACGGTTTATCAGGAGTGATCTCTATCTGCTTGAGTCTTTCGGTCCAAGTCTCTTGTCCACAGTCTTCTGTAAGATTTAGCTCCTTGCACTTTACAATAAAGAGGAAACAATGCCAAGAATAAGCCTTTTTCCTTCCGAGATGCTTTAGAAGTAGTGAGGACAGCACATCTAGTGCCAAGGTGGCCCATAGATAATATCACTCTTCTACCTCTTACCTCCCTCCCCCTCCCTAAGAACTCTTACATGGCAAGCATGTGCTTCTGAAGCAAACCAATACAGCAATTAGCATGAATTCTGTTTCAGACACTTAATGCCTATAAATAAGCAGCCTAAAATAACTGAGGATTACAGAAAACAGTGAGAGACTACCACCATCTCAGGCATTCTTAGATAACTTGACAGGACTCTTCAGCTGGTAGCCTACAGGCTGCATCCAACCCCCAAGACTGCCGAGTAATCTCTTGCCACTCAGCAAGCCTACTCTTTGCACTGGGGCTCTGGGGTGCAGAAGCATAGTGTTGAGGGGAAGGGCAAGTTCTACCATATTAGCCGGTCCCTTGAATAATCAGCACCTCTGAGTGAAAGAGCATTTCTGTATACTGATGCAATGGAAACAGTGTTCCCAGTAACAGCTCCAGTACCCTGGAAGCAAAGGGGAGGGACACATCCACACTTCCATCCCAAGGCATTGCTATTTCAGAGGCTGCAAACCAGCCTCAAGGCACCAGGGTGGAACTGCCTGCAGGCAAAGCCTTATGCACCAGATATGCTCCCCTCCCTCAAGCCTTCTCCATTTCCTAATGGCCAGTGGCTTCACCGCCATACTGCTCCCCCAGTTCTCTCCCAGACACTGACCTTCACCCCTTGCCGTGTGTTTCCAGCCTGTCCAGTCCAAAATCCTTATTTGCTCCCCAAATTACAGGCAAAGGACCATGGTTATTTACATCAGCATCTTTATCAAGTTCCTTAAACTCCAAGCTCAGCTTTTATCCTAAATGAAATGGGCCTGACACCCCTCTACTCCCCCCACCCCTTTTTCAGATTTATTAGAAAGCATGAGATAAGCACTTGCCACAAGTGACAAGGAAAACTGTTTGGCAGAACAGTTTTTCCTATTGAGCACATTCCTGCTCTAAATTTAAGTGATAACATACCATAGTGTATCTTATTCCAAGTTTTACCAGATTGCAGGAAAGGTATTGGAAGAGTTTCTTCTCTGCAGGTCCCAAACCAATACAGACACAAAAGCATCCCAGACATTCTTTGCTCTTGTTTGAGCTTTAAGGCAGGGATTCTGTTAAGTGCTGTGCAACACATTAACAAGAATAATTTGGAGTCCTGTTTAAGAACAAGAATGGCCAGGATCCCATCAAATGCAACAGGATACATACTTGGCTGCCTCTTACGAAATGAAGACGACTTATTAAAAATACCAGTTTAAAACATCACCTGTTCTCTTGGCAGGGCCTGAAAACATCCCTCATTAACTGGAAATTGCATTAGACATTGCCAAACAGCTGTTTAATGGGGATATATTATAAGCATGCTGTGCAGCTTCAGAGGTTTTGCACTTCTAAGACTTCTTTTATCTGTGGACTACAGCATATTTACTTGGAAAAAGGCTCTGCCACATACCTGTAAGGCAGGCATTATCCCACTCTAGGTGAAAAGCTTTAGAGATGGTAACTCACTCAAGTTCACAAAACAAGCCAGTAGAAAAAGATAAAAGAGCATAAGCTACCACTATTCTCCAGGCATTTAATGCCTGGAAAGCTCTTCTCCCCCAGCCTTGGTCACGTTCATAGTTACTCACCAAAAGCACATCCAAGAAAAGAGTACAATAATGCATCACTGTGGTCAGATGCAGTATGTAGTTAACTCCTTATGCCTCAGAGCTCTTTCCTCTTACCCCTGAGCAATTATAGCTGTGAAGGAAACACAGGCTTCACTTACATGCAGTGTCTGAACTATAGGGAAATGCTTGCTGATACAGCCTGGCTATCTAACACAGGAAATGAATGAATAACATTGGACAGAAGTGAATGAAGCAGTGCTACTGCTTTAACCTAACCAGTACAGCAAATACCCTTCAACAAGGAAGAGTCAAGCAAGGACCTACCGCTATTCTTTTATACCACTGCATGAGTACTGCACTGGGGACAAGACAGAACACCACTACACACTGTCTGAGATTTTTCACCTGTCAAGGAAAGGTTAGGTAGAAATATACAAAAGGTGGTACAAAAGCTAGAGTCAGTCCAGTTGAGTGAATACATGGCTTGCTTATTGTGGAGTTGCTTGACTTGTTTTGGATTTTAAAGAAGATATGTATATACTAATCGAAGTCCAAGAATTAAGTAGAATTTGAGACCCATGCAGTTGTAAGAGTAAAATGCCAGTTTTGCTTATAAAATTAAGTTATAACTTCATTAGTAGCTTACCCAAACCCATAAGATACTAACCCTTGGTAGCAAAGGGGCAAGTTATTCCTTTATTGGCCTACAAAGGCCTGCTCCCCCTCCCACACAGCTGGTACCTTCCCCCTCAAAAGGAGAGGGGTCAAAACAGAGTAGAAATTCAACACTTACCTGATGCTCCAAGTTTGACAGAGAGACTTAGATTGTCCACATAAGACTCTGGAGCTTTCCATCACATTTGACATGTTTACTCCTTGTTTGAAAGACTTGAAAATCCTCTTAAGTTGCCTAATCACATCCTGTAGCAGATTGAAGATACTTGACATTCCTCCCTTCCCTTTCCCCACCTTTGGGGCAAGCCAAGTGTAAACATGGCACCAACCCAACTACAGCAGAGCCAAGTACCATTTAGGATCTCAAATGAGTACCCTGTGCCCTCAGAGGTTAGCACAACACAGGAGGTCCAGGCACTGTCCCTTCCTGTCACTTAACTGGCCTGCGGGATAGAAAGCATTGGGAGAGGCAGTGAAGGATGAGTTTTTCTATTCCAGTGCTGGCACTTCCTCTCAGCTGCAAATCTAGAAACACAGGGCAGCTCCTTTGTAAAAGAAAAAAAATATTCACTCATCCACCTAACTAGGAAAAGGGTTGGGCACCCCAAAACAAGCAATGGGGCAGCATAAACAAAAAGGCAAAGACCTCCTTCAAATACTTAATTTACGAGGGGCAGACAAGAAAGAAGCCAGAAGTAGCATATTTAATGTGCCATTTGGTTCTCGAGACTACTCACAGCTTGCATAGATTCTTCCTGAAATCTTCCAGGGCAATTCCTTTGGACTGTTCCCACTCTGCAAATTTGTGGCAGAATATACACACTGTTGACCATCCAGCTTAGCATACTTATGATATGAGGAGAAGATCAAGTAGGACTGCTGTTAACATCATTCCCCTTCACAGAGAAACCCACTCAGCTGCTGACAAGCTCAGAGTTAAAAATATCAGAGCTAAGGCATGTACCTTTGTGGGAGACCAACAGCTATAGGCTTTGGCAGATGCACCCAAGCCAGCTGCTCAAAGAGGCTACAGGAGTTGCACACCAGCTTTAGTAACTGTTTTGTCATCTCAGTATTGCTCCTCCCTATCTGCACAGGAATGCCCACCAGGTTCAGTATCAAATAGGACTGACTGGATCAACTCAGCAACACAGCTGTAATCAAGTGTAGTATCCATGGTAAAACCAGAAGCTGAAGAGTCCAATTCAATGCTTAGTCATTGGAGTACAGATCTGCCAAAACAGTGGTTGAGAGCCTTAAAGGATTTCCTCACCTGCTAAATAATGATTCAGTTTCTAGACAAGCAGAAGGCTGATGAGTTTCTTTCTATCTATACATATTTCTTATTTGGACAAGTCTCCATTATACAGACTGAAGCAGTAGTCAGCATCTGCTTAACCCCTCAGACATCTAGCTGTGACTGTGCAGAAGTACTACATGGCAAGGTAACTTTAGATACTTTAGAACTAGGAAATATGAAGCTGCAGTAGGCATGATGGGGAAAAGAGACACTGCACTGAGTTTGTTCAGAAGTTTTATTCTCTTCCTACTGAAGTAAACAAACCACTGAACTGAAAAACAGAAGGATCGGGAAAGTATTTTGGCAGCTATACATCCGCTGTATTAGTTTAGGACAAGGTATCCTTGAAACAAAGTTCTTACCAAGCCTATGATTTACTTCATTGAAGAGTTACTCAAGATCCTAAGCCTAGTGAAATGAAACCCTTCAATTCTTGGGACAAAGCTTTAACACACTAGGGGAGCACCACTTCAAAGAACACAATCTAAAGAGAAAAGACAAGTCTTATTGCATTTTAGGCTCTTTTTACCATGTTGAAGCTATTTAGGAGTTCTCCAACTTAAAACGCAACCTGAACAAGTTACCTGAACAGAGATTCTCCAACCCGCAAGCACACTCAGATGAGACTAAGTCTTCAAAAGCCAGATGCATAACCCAATCTTTGTTCATTCAGTACAATCTAACTACAACTTCCACTGCTTTTATTAGTTGCTTCCAGAGGTAATTGCTCAATTTCCAGTTCAAAGGACTTTATACTAAGCATGCAAGAAAGCCATCTCTAAGACACCTTATCAGCATGCTGCACACCAATGCATACACCTCCAGATGGCACAAACAGCCAATTAATTATATCATTGGTCAGGCAGACTATTCAAGTGGAATTAAAGCATCTAATTAACTTTCACCAACAACATACTGAATGAAAGTTGAACTACTACATCATTATTAGAAGCCACAGTAAATTTAAAGATCAGATTTAAAGGCAAGAGTCTTGCAAGCAGTTTTGATCTTGAAAACTCCTTAAGGCATATTCCAGTTTTCCTTCTTGGTAGTAAGCAAGTGCAGACAGCCAATTATACCAAACACCTTTTTACCTTCTGTAGCCACACAAACACTGAACATCCCAGGTTTTACTCCTCAAAAGAGCATGAAACAGTGTTAGGAAACAGCATTCAAAGCTTAGCAGTTACTTCAGAAGATTAACCTAACTGTTAAGAACTCACACCTGTAGCTGATTTGCTCATACAGAACTCCAACTGCTCTGAGTCCCCAAGCCTGTACAGTCTTCCATGGCTCTTGCACTGCCAATGCAGTTCTGCACTGCGCAATTCTAAAAGTCTGTCTTGGCTAGCTTCCCATCTTAGGGACTGAGTATCTGATTCTTTTCTTAAAACCCAGGCTCTTACAGGAGGGAATGCTGAAACTCTTCTGCAGTGGGCTCCCCAGAGGTTTATTGCCAGCCTAAAAAGGCAAATGTACCCCCAGATCTCACTTCTGGAGTGCTTAGCATTCCGTAATATTTAAATAATTCAAGTTGGGAAGTATTTCCTGGATATTTTCCATTGTTCCTCCTCATACAGTTACAGCATAGCTGTGTCCCCAGAACACACACCTCCAGCTGCCTCTTTCTACTGAGCAAAACACCCCAGGTTGGTGGTGTAGATAACAAGCCAGACATTCCTTGTACAGTTAAAGCCACTAGAGGGCATTGAAATGTACTCTGAAAATAGGACTCAGTGTGAAACAGGCCTTGGTCGCCCTATGCTTTACAGGGAAGTCAGACACTTTGATACTGTCTTTCTCTACTCAGAGCCCTCTTTCCACAGGGATCACATCACCACTTGGATGCTCATGCTTAGAACCACATGAAAGACATCCCATGGTTATCATAACTGCCTTAATGCAAGATTGGAGCCTTTAGCTTATGTCAGCAAATTCACCTCATCAAGCCACAAATCACATCAACCTGTATCTTCCCACTCTTGCACACCACTGTTGATATTGGTCAAGTTTTTGCCATCTCATTTCAATTTTTCGGTAATTTGGAAGGCAGAAAGGATTTCTGAGCATTCTCTGCCCCATCTGCAGACAGCAATACTGTCTTCTTCCCTTCTAGGCTAAGTTCAATATTGCTACACTTTCCAGACCTACTTTCCTCATTCCCATCAAGTGCCTTGTTCACAGTTGCAGAGTGAATGCCTTCACATACTGTGTTTACATACACCCAGGACAGATTTTCACTTTTGCATGCTGCAAACCTAAACAAGGAGAACTGAAGGCGACTGACAATCCTGCATTCAGATTTAACAAGCAACAGATGAGCAGAGAAGCCTTTGCACTCAGCTGAATCATCTCACTGTTCTATTTCAAGTAAGTACTTAGATATTTGACAATGGAAAATAAAAAGCAGCTGTCAAGAACCTTGCACAGGTTGGCCATGGGACTTAACAGCAAAAATAATGTAGATGTTAGCCTAAATTAATAGTGTGCCCTAGCTATGCTAAATTTAGTTCATCACACCCATATCTGAGGGCTCAGAGTTTCCTTCCCCTATTCAGACAGAGACCTTTCAGGGTATACATAGGGCCAAATCCACCCACAACCACCTCTTGAAAATTCAGTTTCTAGTGCACTACAAATAGCTCTTCCAGGTCCTGAGGAGCCACACCATGCCCTCAAATGCTGTTCCACATCCAGCTTGAAATCAGCTTGCCCAGGGCATCACACAGCAGTGTCATAACCAGCATGATATAACCACATTATTCTGGGGGTTGCATCTTTCCCTTATGCAGTTCAGTAAGTGGGAGTACAATATGATAAAGTATGTGAGTTTAGACCATCTCCAGATCATTCACCCAGCTCCATGAAGTCCAGGCAATGCTCTTATCACATCATGGTCATGTCTTCTAGAGCTTTTGGCAAAGGGGGGCATCCTTGCAGACTCAAAAGTACATGTAAACAATTTGGACCTACCACCACCACTATACTAGGTATGCAGGGAAAGCTTCCAGACAAGTGGCAGGACAAAACTAATTATAATACCAAGGTTGGGACATACAAGTTACCCCAGGTCTCTGCTGGAGAGCTATGTAGTTTTCTTCTAGCAGACAAGTTCTTGTAGATAGCCAATATGGACATTTAAAGCAAGCCCAGACAATTCTGGTGTTCAATTATACCCACACTAGTTGTAGTGTGGGTAGAAAGCTTTGCCAGCACGGGACACCAGTAAAGTGTTCCTGTGTTAAAAGCAGAGAGATTTGCCTTCAGCTGTTAGTCCAGACACTCTTTATCACCACATTGAATTGGTCTGCCTCACTTCACATTAGCAAAGAAATAATCTACTATTGCTTTGAGACATATACCTATTCAAGGCGGGGGGGATAAATCCTCCCCTACTCAACGAGCTTTATGCAGAGCCTTAGCCTACTCTATCTTTAAAAAGCTGAAGAAATAGTTTTTCTTACATTTCCTTGGAAGCAAAGTTACTCCTCATGCATGTAAGACTGCTCTTACATTGGCTGGAACATCACACCGGAACACTGCAATTCTTAGCACAAACCTGGGTGGAGTAGGGGGTTTATTGTGTTTTTCTTTGGTGGATGTTAACATTTGCTCCTACTCTCAGCTATCACAACTCATGGTGAGTACACACAAGCTCTGCTTTTACTAAGGAGACAGCATGAAGAACCCTGCATTATGAACAACAGAGGAAAAAAAAGACTCCTGTTACTCTGAAGAGAGGGTAGGAAGCATAACTAAGTTAGCATAGCTCCCAAGTGTACTCTACAGGAAAGGCAAGCCGTGTTTTATCTTTAGAGTTTAATTTGTAGCAGAGACTCAGAGCTGTAACTCCTTTTTTCACAAGGGTTATATAACAGGACAGCATTAAAGTTCATAACTAGCACTTCCAGACTTTGCCTGGGGCTCTTAAGTACAACTCTAGGATTTACTGCACGTTGTGTACCTACCCAGTGTTCATAAGTCACGCTATTGCCTCTTGCTTAAGACTAAATACCAGGTACTATTACTCACCCAACATCTCCAATCCAGTGATGTGCAAGCAGTCTAACTATGGGTGATGGGAAGAGTCAATAATCTAGACTTTGAGAGCAGGTAAGAAGCTGGGCTTCTGAAACAGGAGATGCACCTACTGTCAACATAAGCTGAGTGTCCAGTCTCCAAAAGATAACAGTGGCAAGCAGCCATGGATTTTTTAATTACTGTGCTTCTAGAAGCTATTTCAAAAGTTAACCTTACTCCCTTCACTGGTATGTTGCATCAAAGAAACAGCTGAAGCACTTCCAAGTGTCTTAATTGCCTGATAACTAGAACTGCTAAGACAGTAGGAACAGGAGGGGCCCATTTTAAGTGTGGTCCATCCCTACAGCCCATAAAGGCTGGCTACCAGGAACTGCAGTAGAGCAGATGAGCACAATGAGAGCTCCTGTAGTCTAAAAGCTGCTCAACTTCCAAGATATGTCAGTGCTTCAACCAGGAGGCTACAGCTGTCTAGACTGCCTTCAGTACCTGTCCTTCATCCAGACTTGACCACCAAGGCAAGCAACTAAATCCAGCTCTAGCCATACAACTGGCAGGCAAAATTTAAGTGTCAGTCCAGCCAGAGGAGTCAGTTGTCTGGCTGTAGCTCACAGCAGGCCAAAGCAACAAGTTCAACACATAGCAGGGGATCAGAAAACACACTCAGACATGAGACTGGAGACACAAATCAACACTACAGATGCAGCATAAATGATTGTTTATGGGTTGAAAAACAGACTGGAAACAGGATGCTGTTAAAACTCAGGAGTACCCAACTAAGCTTGTTGTCTGTTGCCCTTAATTGACAACAATCTTAACTCAAGCAGTGGTGCTTCTACAGCTAGGACAGACCATTTTTTCATATGTTGCTTTATTTTACTTAAAGCTTGTACCTTCCACAAAATCCTGCCAAAAGGCAGCAAGCAGTGGAAGAAAGGAAGTACAGTTTTATTACTGCATTAAAGTGTAAGGTCAGTAAGCGCTTGTGAATTACTGCAGTGGCACAGCGTTCATGAGGCTTTGGGAAACAATTTGGTAAAGGCCTAAACACTCAGATTAAAATGTTAGAGAAGTTGGCAGATTCTGGAAACTTAAAGGTTTATTTCTCTCCTGTTTGGAGACTTTGTGACCAGAATTACTAGCTTCTTGCTGTCCAGCAAAAGACAGAATTTAAAGGCAACTATCAGAGAAAGGGTTTAGCTTCAAGCTACAATGAAGAAACTTAAGAGGTAAGACAAGTGAAGTTTTGGTCTTTGACATACAGAACATTTAAGCAGACAACCTCAGTACTTCAGCAGTAGCTTTTCTCTGAAGCTTCTGTTCAAGTATTTCATTCCTTTCCACTATCAAGTGCAGAGCACTAGCACTATTACATGTCAAGTTTCAGCACCTGCAACTTGAACTCTAAGAGAAGAGAATTAGTCACAAATTAAAACTGGTGTGAAGTTTTATCATGATCCTATGCTTCACTGGATAGCACTGACATAACCCTAGCTAGGCTTTTTGCTGATGAGGGCCAAACACACTTTCATCAGGGAATGAAAGCATAGGGGATTGTCCACACCCAAGGATGCAGAACACTAGATCCAGATGATATATAGATGCTTATATGAGTTTCCCAGGTTGAAGTTTGCCAGAAGTTACAGTATCTTGCAGAATTATTCAGTACCAGGACCAGTAATAGCACTTCTTTCCATCATTAACTGTGTGTTCTCTTCCCCTTCCAAAAGAGGAAGATGAAAAGCCAGTCCCTAGGTTTGGCTGTGACAGCCTTGCAGTGCTATGCCAAGATTTTTAGAGGCTCCTCAAGGGGCTAGAACTTAAAGAAATTAAGAGCATCTAGGTGCTTGAATTCCTGTGGGATTTAGCATCCATCACCCACTACCAGAGAATTTGCATCAGTACCCCATGACCTGAAGCACCAGTAGTGTTTAAAAGCTAGAATCCCAAAGAACTTCAGTAACATGATCAGACTTTCCCCTCCCTTACTATGGAAGTCACTCACTCCCCATAAGTCACACATGCCTGCAAAGCAGCTGTTCACAATCAGTGCAGAACCACACTACTCTTGAAGTAGAGGCACTCATATGGAAAAAACAGACTAGCACAATCAATACTGAAATCTACATTCATATGGGAACAGAACCTGAAAGCACTTGGTCAATTTGAGGCTACATCTTAGAAAAAAAAATAAGAACACAGCAGAATATATATGTTATACTACATCTTCTCTGAGTTTGTTCAGGTGCACTGGCACCTTTCACAGCAAAGCCATATGCAACCCCTGTAAAACATCCACACTGCCTTGAAAAGGGTTAAAGCAGTTGACTTCAGGGCACAACCAATTTGACTGGCGTATTAACTCCATATTGGTGGAACTTCCAGAAGTACAGGCACATCCATTGCCGACTCTACTGGAGGCTTTCCAGGCCAAGACAGAATTGCTTCTTCAGCCTGTAGACTTAACAGTGTAGAACCTGCTCTGACCAGCTGTATTCGGTTTACGCGGCAAGGTTTTGGTAGCAGCATGCTGCAGAGGTGGCCTCTGTGAGAAGTCAGGGGCTGCCCTGTGCTGGACTTAGCTGGTTCCACAACATACCCACTGCAGACCAAAGGTGAACTCATCAGTCAAGTTGGCAGTGCCTCTGAAAACACACTTAAAAAGTAAAATGTCACATGGTGGGGGTGGAAGTGTCAGAAGCTGCATTAGGAACAAGGTCAGAGAAGGAGGTGCTCCAGATGCCAGAGCAGAGATCCCCCTGCAGCCCATAGAAGAGGCCATGGTGGAGCAAGTATTGCCCTGCAGCCCACGGAGAGGATGCCACACCAGAGCAGTTGGACATTTCCTGAAGGAAGCTGCAGACCATAGAGAGCATGCAATGGAGCAGATTTTTTTCTGAAAGACTGCAGTCCATGGGAAAGACCCATGCTGGAGAAGGGGAAGAAGTGAGGAGGGGTCTGGCAGCTGGGCAAGGTCAACCAGCCACACACATCTTGCTTGTTGTTAGAGGCAACTGTAGCATAAGTGAGAGCTAAGAAATACAAGGATAGTTTGAAATCTAGAAAGGAAGCTTTCCTTGGCATAAGTGAATAATCCAGCAAATAAATCAACCAAGAGAATGAAACAAATGCAAGTTATTAATTACAGTTCAGTTTAATCTTGTCATGTTGACTGATACCAAGTCAGAGGTTCTGAGCTCTCCTATCTTTCCAGTAGAACTGTTGGCCTTTCAGACTGACAAAGAAACATCTGCCTTTTGTTTTTCTTTTCTAGCCTAAGAGCTTGTATTACAATTACCAAAGTGGATTCCAAGCTTCAACTAAGACAGACACTTGCCAGTTATTTATTCAGCCCTCCATAATTGCTTCTTTAGTAGCTTGTAGTGCTTATTGAATCACTGCCATTTGAGTTTTAAAGTGGGTTGACTTTACAGTCTTACTCAATTTCCACAAAGACTTCTCCCCAGAGGGAAATCAAAATTAAAGGGAAACTTCCTACAAAGTCAAGCTCACTGTCTGAAAGCAGTAGATCCAACTAAAACCATCCAAGCGGAGCAGCCTCTGCATACAACACTAGATTTAACATAGATGTTGCCCTAGATATTGTTTCTAGATTTATTAGTCTAGAAATATTCCCAAGAGCCAGTTGTACATTCTAACCATCATCAACTGAGAACAAGATGACACTGGGTACCATCAGCTTCCTGCCCAGAAAATACCTAAGACATAGGTACAGCTCTCCCTAAAGTAACAGGAAAGTTCCTGGTGCTTTCCCTTCACTTCAGGGATCAGAAGCGCCAAGCGAAGCGCTCAAGATGAATAACAAGCCAGACAGCAGTTTGACAAGAGTTTCAGTCAATGAGTTGATATCGCAACCCAGCAACTGCTTTATGAGCAAAAATAAGGACAGAGCTGGGGAATGAGGAAGAAGAAAGTACTCCCTGCTCTTTGGGAAAGAAAAATTTCCTCAAACTCTGTCCCCTGCCTATTTTAAGAGGTTTCCTCTATTCAGAGCCATCAAATTCCAATTGCAATTTAGTACAGGGCACTAACTAAGCCAACTTCATCAGTGTCAGCATTTATAAGTGCTGTCTTCAGTTAGTATCTTGTTGAATCCAGTAGTGACTTCATTCAGATGCTTTGTGTAAACAATGCCTAGCACTGGTGTCAATCACTTAACAACAACATAGATGCCAAGAGTGTTGTATTTTTACATCAGCATCTGCTAGTGAAACAAAAGCCACTAGCAAGTTCCACTAAAGCAATTTTAGATAAGTATGGTTCTACCCATCTGAACATTGGCATAAGATTTAACAAGATTATCTCTTCTCACTTGATCCTAATTGGTTGCCTTAGGAAATGCATGGATATGCATGAACATTAGTCTGCCATCCGGTAAAGAGTTGACATGTTTGGCTTAGGTTATTTGTGGTAATCCCTAGGTTTGCTTTCTAATAAATACTAACCAGAGTCAAGCCAAAGATAACACCCTATTTTGTCCTCTTAATCTGAGGTGACCTCATCATGTCTACCATCAGCCTTCTGGCACTTCCTGAATATAAATGCTTGTATTCTCCATGGTTTCATGCAAGGTGAAGACAAGGAAAGAGAAATGAAAATCACCTTTAGCTTTTGCTCAGACATGCTGCATTTAATCATTGCACTGAAAGGTTGGTTACATCTCTGCACCTGAGAAGAGTTTATCAAAGCTGAACAAACTGAAGGAAAGCATGTCAGGTAGAAAAATGTATGTGCAGTTCAGCTTGATTTACTTGCCCCAGTGATTTCCAAAGAAAGACATGAATCCCTGAAGTTGGACTCACTTTTGCCAGGAAGGCTTCAGGCAGGATTCAGCAAGAACTACTGTTCTCCCACTCTCCTTGCCCTACCTGAACAGAGGCATACACAGAAAGCACTCATCTTGGAGGGTGTGGAACAGGAATTTGACAAGACTCTCACATAAGGAAAAAGGTAGTCAGAAGTTTTCATCTATAGCTATTCTCAAGGTGACACTACCAGTGGGCAGGTTAACTTGGAAGCAGTTATAGTGGAGGCTCCCCACTGACAGTCAGATGTGGACATTTTCTTAATAAAAGCAATCATGAGCTAAGAGTTGCATGGGACACCTGAGAAGGTATTGAGTTTAACAGGAAACAGTTACTGTAATAAGATACTTACCTTTTCCTTAACATAGGGAAAAAGAGATACACCTTTGGAACGCAATATTCTTTGCTACAAAGAAAAACCTGCTGACAGCTGAAGTTAGACTTTCTATTTGAGACTGTCATTCACTCAACACAAGTGTCACTTGTGGTTTTTAAAGCTTCTATTAAAAATCAAATCCTACTCTTTGCAAATTGCATGAGATTTTCCTACTGAACTCTTCCCATCTATTCTGGGGCTCCTGGGGAGGTGGAGGAAGTTCCTGGGTTATGTGAAGCAATTGTGGAAGCCTTTTTGTTTTTAGTTTGTCTTCATGCCAGCAGAACTAGAAGCAAATCTTGGAGCCTTTTAGGTAAATTCTTAGAGTTCCAACAGGAAGCTTAGAAAAAACTTAGTTTACTTCTGACACTCATCAGCTGTTCAAGCTAGATCAGAGTGAAATCTTTGGGCTCAAAATTTACTTGTCATACAACTAGGTCAGTTCCAGAGATGTTGAAGGGCAGGTTTTAAGAATGCTTAAATTTACTCAAGTGTGGCAGATTTTTTCTTCCCACTCAGTTCCAATTTCAGCACCAAAAGAAACCCATAGTGTTCTAGAAAACATACTGAGTTTTTCTGACGTTAACTCTACAGGCAAAACTTAATTTGGAAGTTGGGACTGATACATTTTTTTAAATTACCTTCATGCAAGAACCACACACACGAACCAGTATAGCTTCATCCTCCCAGGATAAGAGCTAACATAGCTACACATCATAGCTGTTTATGCACTAACAGATTTTACAGAGCAGATGAGTTAAGGTGCTTTTACATCCAGAGTAGAAGTCTGCAAACCATATACTGCGATACATTGACAAACAGCTAGCTTTGGTTCCAATACTGCTGCCAAGTGCTTCAGGTAAAGCAGCACTTTTTATTTTGTGGTAAATAAAAGTTCAACTTTTCTGTTCCAAATTCAGCTAGTTTGGAACACTTAGATATCTATTGTTCACAATAAAAACCCTGAAATTTAGATAGTCTCATTGACAACTGAGGGCAAAGACAAGAAAAGCATCAGCACCCCAAGTTTCACACTGATTGCTTCCCACTCCCCATCCTATTCACCCTCAAGAGGCACCTATATTAGTGACAACATGGCAAAAGTTTGACTAGTTAGCCAACACTCCATCAGCCACCTTAAACATAATCCTGCTTTTCAGGGTGTGCATAACTGATAGATGAGTTGTGAAGTTCAGGAGAGTTCCTGCAGATAGGTTTTAACAACTCTGGAAGTTTTAAGAAGGGTAGTCACTTAGGTGACAGGTCAAGTCCAGCAGAACATGTTTTTTTTTTTCCTGCCAACACACTTGTTACTTCAGGCAAAGTGAGGTGAGGACAAAACCTGGCAGGCTTAGAAAACTTAATTCTTCAACAGCTACAGCCAGTAACATCCAGACTGCTTTGGACTCACCTGGCCTGCCTCAGTGTAAGAGTCCTTAATGTAAAAAAACAAAACACCACCAAGTTGGAGCACAAAGCACTTCCAGAATTCACTGTGAAGAGAATGCTCAGCTCCCTGGAAATTCCTGAAGATGAGCATCCAAAAAATAAATTTGGCCTAACATACTTCCAGACAATGGGTTTAACCATCATTAATATGCCATCACCAGCAAAGTATGTTTATGTCCATTTCGTAACTGCCTGTAGAAGTTGCAGTTACTGCTCCTTCTACAGTTCAAGCTTAAACTAGAAAGAGTAAAGCGAGTGCAAGACCAGTTACTGCCACTGAAAGAACATCCTGCTTCAATGCAGGAGAACATCACTGGCTCTACAGAGCACCTAACCAGCTAAAGCCTATAGAGGATAGATTTGACTTTCAATCCTTCACCTAAGGGTATGAGTCCTGCTTTTAAAATACTGGCTATACCTGTGTAATAGTAAAGAAGGAAAGACAGCCCATAGACACTGACAACAGAGGAATGCTGGCAGCAACCCTGATAAAAATTCATAGCAAATTCCTTCAATGTTTATCCCCTTATAGAAAGCTTGAGCCACTCATTAGGTAGCATGGCCACCAGCCACCACTGAAATATCTTCTTCCACCACTAGGTATTACCCATTCATACAAGTAGTAGCCACTTTGCCATCACTTCAGATTTTACCTGTAAAGCCACAGGACAGCATCTCTACAATAACCTGAGGCCTTTAGGTACAGCAGCATTCTCAAAGTCAAGAATTAAACACATGGACTTGTACACATGTACATTGCACTTAAGACACCCTATCCCCCAGCAACAACTTTCAGAAGCTAAGTTAAAGCTCTAGCAGGATAGATTTCTGCATCTAGCATAATCTTCAGGAATATTTCAGATGCATTGCATTAACTGAGGGCAAACACCACCACCACCAGCAGCACTGAGAATCTATTTGGCTACAGTTCACTGTAACAGCAGGAAGATATGGCAGCAGTGCCGCATTACTGCCTTGCAGCAGATCCCTTACCTGACAGAACTCCAAAGCCTTGGAGGTACATATTGGTATTAAGTTAACAGTAAATTCTTCTAGATTTACATATTTTTAGATTAAGACACAAAAAGGAAAACAAATGAAGTTAATCTCTAGAACTGTGTAGCAAAAAAAGCAGTGTTCATTGCATAACCAGCCCTGTTTATTCCATATGTATCAGTCTTTTATGGCGTTCTACCTTTGAAATATTTTGCTTTTGCTACGACTGAGAAATGTACACATTAAAACTCACCTTTCCGTTACAAGTTTGGAGCAGATTATCCTCTAGCATTCTAGACACATACACATTTTTAAAAGCTACTTTTGCAACTCTTGCCTGCTCACTTTTAACAGAAGAGGAATAAGCCAAATGCAAAACTCCAGGCAGAAGCCAACAAGGGTTACCACCATTCTGTATGGTAACTAGACCCAAATCAGATGTAGCTACTTGGCTCAGACAAACCCCTTTATCTGGCCAGTATCCACAAACTCCAACTCATTTAATATCCTCCACTTGGAAACTACACCCAAGAGCTTCTGGCTTTTTAGTTCTTAACTTGTACCTCATTGCACCAAGCATTTGTTTAAGCCTAAGTGTAGACTGCACATAACTCCACTTCAAAGAAATGGGAAGGGAAATGGTTTGATGTACCAGCTAGAGTAGGCTCTTTAATCTTCATGCGACTCAAGAGAGTCTATGATGCAACAAAAGATTATCATCCTATCTGTTTCTGACTACCGTGTCTCCGATACACACAGAAGCA
Source organism: Pluvialis apricaria (assembly GCA_017639485.1). Taxonomy (NCBI): domain Eukaryota; kingdom Metazoa; phylum Chordata; class Aves; order Charadriiformes; family Charadriidae; genus Pluvialis; species Pluvialis apricaria. The sequence continues at coordinate 39,935,841 of CM030012.1, read as the reverse complement.
AGATTTAGAGATAGTGTACATCTGGACATCTTTTCTAGGCATGTGTCCCTGTTGTATATTAAAGGATACCACTGCCTTTACCAGGTGTTTTCACCTGAGGATGTTTCCTCATCTGTTTGATTCCTGGTTCACTCCCCCTCTATACCTGCAGTAGCCACACTGCTGCCTCTTCAGCCCAAGGAGCAGCCATGAGTCCACTCAGTTTTGTGGTGGCTGTAAAGCATAAAATAATTACATTAGGACTGCATTGGATTATTTTAATTTGCTGGAGCATCAAACCCTAAATTACTAGAATTACAACTGAAGGATCAGACAATCTTATATTTCAGGTTCTCTGTATAATCAAAGAAAGAGTTCTTAACCCAGTATTCTGGAACTCTACAGAGTATAGAACAAGCACTATTCCATGCATCACAACAAGCCTAAGTATAGCAGCTAAACTAGTACACTTTCCTCATCATAAGGCAAAGTATGTCTTCCCCATGCAATTTAAGTGATTGATCTCAGCCATGGAACAGGGAAGAGAACAGGGATGGACAACATTTTCCACATTCCTTCTAGTCTGTGACCCAGCTAATGGTAACAGAGGACTGGTAGCCAAGAGAAACTCCGAAACAGAATCTGCCCACTAAGTGTTTGGAACCTCTCCTCCCTATTTAAGGATCAGCATTTCCCTCTGGATATGATTCCAACTGTCATTAACTGGACCAGTGGCCAAGAAAAACCTCACAAAAGCAAGTTATTTCATCTGTCCTACTTCCCCTTCTTTATTACTATGCACCTTCCCTTTCACTTCCTATGATTCTTTCTATCAGAAGCTTACCCATGAGAAAGCCCTCACATTTACCATCCCCTCAACCCCAGCTTTAATCAAATGTCTCAGTGGAGCCAAACAGCAGGCTTCTTCCTCTCTGAAAAGAGTGAAATTGCCTTCTTTCACTTTGTCGTAAGCCTCCGAGTAGGAAAAAAATATGTTAGGCCAATGTTCTTCCAGCAGTGGATCAAATTTAACTTTGGATTGACAAGGGCTGCCATTCAGCCTTCTGTCCCAGTCTCAATGGACTCAGTCGATGCCTTGCACAGAAAGAATGCTGCATGCAGACAGTCTACTTCTTCCCCTTAGCCACTCCAAGTCAAAGTGTTTGAGGCAAGGCAAGCCAGTTTACAGAACCATGGCACACGGTCTGGGTCCGTACTCAAGTACTGAACAGTGTTGTACTCTGTGGCACTTACCCTGTGCTACTCTTCTGCTCATTCATTCACATCCTTCATCCAGAGGCAACAGTTGCTCCTTAGGAACTCCAGCTCCAGCCCAGGAGAGGAGTCTGGGTGCCCATGGCAGAGCAAGTTACCTGCCTACACGCAACAGTTTTTGTATGGCTTCCTCCACCTGCATGGAGGAGTCTGCCAGCAGCACTGGTGGGCAGCTTGTCTAGGCTTTTCTGCTAGACTCTACTTGACAAAACCCTGAGCCAACCTTTAATGATGCAGCCTTTGTTCCTATAGTAACTAGTGTTATTTTCCCATCTCTAGGCACAGGTGCTTCCCCTCAAGGTCTAAGTTTGCTCTAATTTCACACCTACCACTCACTTCCCCACTGCGTAGCTACGTGCCACTCCAAGTGAGAACACCTGTCAGTGGGCCCTCAAAAGCAGCTGGCTCAGCCACAAGCCAGTGGGAGGCAAAAATGCACAAACCCAACATGCAGGCATGTCCTCCCCAAGCAGGCTACAGCTGGGAGACCACCAGGGAAGAGTTTGATTGTGCAAGCAGTTGGAGGCTTATGGGGGCTTCTAGGCCACTGCTCTGAGGACAGAAGCACAACTGCCCCAGGGAAGCCAGCGTGAGAAACATCTGGCAGGACAGCCTTCCACCAAGGCTGTTACTCCAGGCTGCCACCAGTACTTCAGCATCATCCGGTCAGGTCCACGCCAGTCTTAAGGCTACTTTAGAAAGGTCCTGCAGACTAGAACGAATCCTTTCATAAGCCAAAGCCTCCGTTTGCTCCATCTCCCCTCCCCACACTGTAGGGACCGCGCCTCCAGCATGTAGGCCTTTCACTCAGATAGCACAGGCTTCCCTCAGAGCAATTCTTGTAGGGGAGCAGAACCACCATATTTGTCTCCTCAACTTCATAAAGAATAGCATTTGTGAGTGGACAGGCCTGCTAAACAAGGCAAGGTTTTCCCCACCAAACAAGCAGATGATTCTTCTCTAATGCTCATGAATATCACTAACGCTAACTACGGTGTTACTGCAGCATCCCACTGGAGTCTAAATTGCACCAGAAGGCTACTGTGATAAGGAGAAAAACCATCCAGGACAGGAGCCGTGAGCCTGATTTCAAGGTAAGGCTTCATCCTGAGGGAGCTGACTGCTCTCAGGCTGAAGAGCTGCAGATAGCCTACATGAAGTCACATACAAAGAGCTCCTTTGTATGGTGGGTGGCTGTTTTCGCTGCCCTGAGTGCAAGCTTTACACTCTGGTGTGACTAGCTATGCTTCCTGGGGTTACTCTCCTATAGCTAGAATGCCTCCCCAAATGAAAAAAAAAATAAGACGGCAGAGTTGCATTCTCAGTCATCACCAGACGGGTTTCGGTCCCTCCTCATACCTACAGGCAGTAAAGATACCACACACAGAAAGCTTCACAGGGCCCACATGTAAGCTGCTGAACACAAGCCTTAACTGCTCATGTGAGCCAGTCAGAAGAGGGAGACAGTTACATGCCACATTCATCCCATCCTGGTAATTTCTCTGTGTAACCAAACATCTCACACTGACCTCACACCTTGCCCAGAAAGCTCCAGTGTGGAAGCGATTCACCCACAGCAATGGCAGCCTCCAGTGTTGGGGCAAGAACTTCACAAATGGTAGAGCTTCTCACAAACAAGCATAGGAAGCTTAGAGTCCTACCAATGCAATGACAGTAGTTAAGCTTATAACACAATAAAGAAGTAGGCTTCATAGTTCAAGTTGCAATTTATAACATCTGCTTCTATGCCAGAACTTCACTTGATGACAAAGCAGTGAACTACCGCCACCGCACACCAAGCTTGGCTCCTGTGCCCCAAAGTCCCTGAATGTTGCCTCAGCACCAGAGACCTGGTGGCAGCTGCTGGGGGGCTCTGACAGAAGCCATCATGCTGTCACACAGGAGGCTAAGTGTGACAGTCAGCACAGCAGCCTTCAGGGTTTAGCTTCAGTTTCACCTGTATTGCCTCCGTGTTTAGCTTTTAATGTGAGCATAGAGTTTATTGTATAACACTTAACTGCACTGTCAGATGTGCCAGCCCCAGAAGAATTAGGGATTCAGCAGCCAAGTAGGAGACAAATGGGTTTTTGTTTGTTTGGGTTTTTTTGACATAGTAATGTCGCAATTAGTTTGAGATGGCAGGATAAGAACATCTAAGATATTTAAACAGCAGTATTAATATTTCAGAGCTACTATACCACTGAAGTGAGGTTTACAGTCATCTTTACCAATTGCTTCAGGCCATCTGGAAATGAAAGAAGCCAAGACAGCATCTGCTCTGCACTGATGGCAGTGAAGATTACCTTAGCACATGACTAGTGCTAGAAACTTGAAAACTAGTCCAAGAGGTTATCATTGTAGGTGTTCCACCAGCAGAAATATATGAGCAGTTTCTTTTTCTGTACCAAATCTTTTGGTGGCCAGGAATCTTTCATTAGCAGCAGACATCATTAACATGACTGAAATATTCTCACAGCCAACTCAGAAGCTCAGGCAGTCAAAACACCAACTCTAAGACTGCATAGAGCAAGTCACATCCCATAGCATTTTCCTGCTTAGAACAGGACCCACTGTTCCAATACCAGTGTATTGAAACATTATGTTCCAATACTTCTCCGCAGAAGAATTAATCTTGTTCCTCAACACAGCTGCATGATATATAAAAAGTAAATCATATCAGTTTCTTTGGTACACACCAAGGAATTCAGCTAACATTAAAAGTCCAATAGGAACAAGGAGAGGGAGAAATAATTAGTATAGCGCTATATAGAATTAGAGCTTCCACTTAGGCAAGAACACAACCAAAACAGTATCTGTAACCAAAAGCTATTTGCCAGAGTAACAAATCGGTCCTGTCAGGGGATGCTTTTCTAAAGGCTTGCCTTTGGGTACTTATGCCTTCATTAAAATGAGTATCTCCAACAGTAAGGAAATCTAAAACACTAAAGTGCTTCAGTTGTTACTTATCAGTGTAGACCTTCACAATGCAGAGTGACAATTAAGCTTAAACCAAGAAACAAACTTCAGTCACTGAAAACCTATCCTAAGTTTCACTCTTCTGTTCTAGATCTCCTTCACTTGTAGCCCATTGCTTTTTATCTTAGAATCGTAGAATATTTTCATCATGTCCTTTCATGGAGAACAGTCTCCCTTATTTTAGTAGCGCATGTGTAAAGACACACCCTTTGTGGAACCCTCCCAGCAGGGCTGAAGTAGCAGCACACAGAGGAACACAGGCTCCTTGGCACAAGCTGCAATGCTGTTTGCTCCTCCAGAGGGAATAGCAAAGATGCAAGGAGCATTTTCAGCACTTTGTATCAAGGTTTTTATTTGGGATTCTGACTAGTAGCTGCATCAGGGAATTCCCATTGCTCTGTGGCACTCCAGTTTATGCATTGGAATCTGTAGGTATCTTCAGAGTTTTACTATCTACTACCTTCCCTTTGCAACAACACTAAACTGGAAGGTCCCCCCATCTCCAATCAGCATGCCTTTCAAGAAGGGATATAGCACATTTCCATGCATGAAACTAGGAAGAAAGTTACAGTGCCTGCTCTTCCCTCCCCTCCCACTTCTTACTCCTCTGCAGTCACTGGGCAGTACAGATCCCCAATCTTCCAGAAATCCAAGCTGTTCCTAGGACAGCTTTTTGACTGCTGCAGTCATGTTCTGCTCCTTCTGCAAGCACCCACCATTTTCCTGTGCTAGTATTCATCCTTTTGCCACCAACAGTTCTCTGCCATAAATGGAGTGAGTTCATAATGGTCAGGCATTATACTCAAAAAGCAGGAGGCCTACATAGATCTGTCTTTCTGAACTAGAAAGGCAAAGGTCATAATTTATTGTCCAGATGGGGGAAAACAGAGCTTAGTGGCACAATCTATTTAATCTGCTATGAAAGAGTACTGCTCAAATGCACCACACAGTAGGAGATGCAAGAGCCAGCCCAGTCAAGCTCCCCATCTATCACCTTGGGGTCAAGGAGGGGAAACAGCAAGACCTGGCTTGTCACACAGCTCCAGATCTCGTGCCAGCAGAGAGAGGCACACAAGATGACAATATGAATAGAAAGTAAAGCCTTATTGTCTTTTTCCAGAAGGCAACATCCTTCAGACAGACACTTTCCAAGTATAGTCAGTTGGTCACTTCCACAGTGCTCTTTAAACCTACAAGAGCAGAAGCGACCAAGCAATTGCTTATCACCGCAGAAGCTTTTCTAGATTCTGTCAAGTGAGGAAACAAGTCACACAACAGCCTTGGGCTTCCAAGGTATTGTCCTTATATATATGTCCTATCCTAGGACACCTAAGATATTAGACTTACTATGGGGCTTCACTTGGGACAGTTGTTATTAATTCTCAGTGGGCCACAGCATATATACAAAAGCCAGTTGTTTCCTACAGATCACTGACACTTCCCAAGTCCAAGGGATTCATGTCACTGCTCATAGTTTTACTATACCAGAAAACAGCAAGCTTTATACAACATCTTTTGAGAGCCAGAAGTACCTTAGCAGGCCAGTACATACTAGCGACACTTGTAATTTACCTCGGTATTCAAGTAATCATCTTGAACTAAGTCACTTCATCCAAAAAGTTTGATCCCTTATTGGCACAAGAGATGTAGATATACCTATTTGTCCTCAATACCCTTAGGTTTTCATCATTTTCTGCAAACAGTAGCAAGCCATACTCCTCTGCCTATGTATTCAGTGACAGTGCTGGCTACCTAGCTTAGCAGCAGCACCACAGTAGTAAGAGGGAAATGCAAGGAGAAAGATCAAGAACTTGCTTCAAGCATTATTGCAGCTCATTTAAACTCATTGAGTAGGATTAAAAACTCCCATTCACCTTTAAAAGCATTTCAGCTTGCAAATATTGTAGTTCTAGTGCTTACCATACAGAAAAGAAAATGTGAAAGGGTAAATATCACACCTACAGGATCAGACTCGAGAACTGCAACACACACACCCCCCACGCAGGGATGGTCCCTGACAGGAATACACCCTGGATCACAAGTTAGCATGAGAAACACTGGTGTAACTTGGTAATCATCATTCAAAAATTAAAGATTTTTCTTGTGTACATTGGAATCTAAAGTATAGCACCTTTATACTAATGACAACTTTACTGGCAGTATCTAATCACTCAAAGTGATGAAGCTTGGGGCCTTGTCATATCAATCAACATAGTGGCATATGAGTAAACGAAACTCCCTACCTTCACATGCACTGAAGCATGACACTTGGAAGGGTGAGAAGAAAGGCTTCATGAGTTGAAACATCCTGGAAGTTCAGAGCCTTCCATTTAAGAGCTCATAAGTTACATCTTTAAGAAGGTAAAACTTCAAGGCACATCTTTCTATAGAACTGTAAACATTGGTGCTCACAGCTGATATTCTCTCCCAGTCATGAAGAGAGAAATAACGAAGTCAGAGAAACAGCAATGTCAGTTCACTTCAAGCAAAAAGTAAATCAGTAGTCCTTTGTATTTGGTTTTCCACTTTCCTGAAGTAGCTCCCATTCCAAAGATGACACAGACAGGGAGCAACTAAACTGCCTTGTGAAGTACAGTATATAAAAGTGGCATAAATGGAAACTGATAGACAGGCTCATTGTCCAGTTATGCACTGCCATCAGGCCTTTTTATTTTGTTCTTTGTTACAATTGCTCTTCATTAAAGCATTTAGATACCAGTGCTGATGAAGAGCTCTAGTCATCCAGCCAGACTCTTATCACCTCAAAGCTCCTCTCTATTTGGCACCACTCTGATTTTGAGGTTTATGCTTGATATTGGGTAATACAGATACATGTATAAGCACCCCTATGTTTCCCCATACTTTAAAACCAGTCTCCAAGAATTTATGGCACACACTAGTTCTGATTTGCCACATTCAAACAGCTGCTGTTACACATCTGGCCATAAAAGAGGCTACACAGCACAGCTGAACGCAAGGACACCAGTGCAGCCAGTACACTTTCCATAGCTCTGAGAAGCATTTAATAGCCATCATGGTGAAACACCACTTCTGTTAAAAAACTAGAACATTGCACTAAAGTCCCTTATTGTTATACTTTGGCTAAGTAGGGATTCCAAAGACTCCTGGTCTTGCCTAACCATGATGTAAGTTAATTAGGTACTACATTTCATAGTATTTCAGACTGATGGGTCAAGAACTCACATGGTCAATGCATCCAACACGCCTGCAGAGAGATCAAGTTTTTCCACTCACCCAGAGCTGTGTTTTTATTGCAGCATTGGCTGAAGAACAGCTACTGTTTCGCAGCTTTATAATTAAACGCTCTCGTGCTACTCCGTAGTGGTGCTGCAGTGGTAACATTAGCTCACTGGGAGGACCATATTTAGAAAAGATGTTGGGTTCTCCCCCAGAGCAATGTAATAGTTCGGTAAGTGAAATTAACAGCCCCAGCAAGAGTCAAACATTGTCAGATTAAAAAAACAGCGCTAGACTCCTACAGGGAGAAGTCTGGGCTGAAGGCATCTAGCTTTATTGCCGGGATTCATTTAATCCCTACTTGGGAACATAAAAAAAAAAAAAAAGAAAAAGTCCTGAAGCGATGTGCTGGGAACAGGGGCTACATAAAATGCAAGACGAGCAATATAAAAATACAGCCTGCCAACCACTCCCCCCCCCCCCAACTTTCTTCCACACACCACCATCCACCCCCACCTCCCCATAACAAATACCAACAAGTCAATACCGATGCGTACACTTCGCGCGTTCAGCCGGTACCCGGCTTTTAACGAGCGGGGAGGCCCTTGCGAGGGTCTGCGCCCGCGGGGAGCCGGACGGGGGGGTGGCTGCGTGCCCACCGCCGGGCGGGGGCGGTCGGAGCTCCGCGGCGGCGACCGCCGGGGCTTCACCTGCGGCGCTGACAGGACGCGGGGGGCGGCGGGGCAACCTGCCGCGGCGGGGCGGAGGTGGGGGGGGGGGAGAGAAGGACAGCCCCGCCGCCGGGGCGGCGGCTACACTTACCCGGGGCCCCGTGGCTCGGTGGCCGCGACCCTGAGGAAGGTACACCAGCAGCAGCGCCAGCAGGAACGGGCGAGCCCCGGCGCTGCGCCAGGCCCGCGGCACCATCGTCCCTCACCGGGAGGGGGAGGGGGGCGAAGGGGGGGGGGGGGGAAGCGACGGCGGGGCAGCGGCGGGACTCTGCGGCCACCGGAGGCGGCTCTCCCGGGCGGCCGCCCCTCAGCCCGGCGGCGGCGGGTCCGTTGGCGAGCGGCGCGCGCGATGCCCCGGGCCGGCTCTGCCCCCTCCCGCCGCGGCAGGTTACCCGCCTCAGCCATGGGGATGCCCGTTATAAAGCCGCGGTGGGGCGGGGCCGGGCGGCACTGACTGCGGCGCACACCTATCGCAGCGCGGCCGCCGCCAGCTGCAGCCAAGGGCGAGGCGGTAGGGCCCTCCGCCCCGCCCCGCCGCCGGCCGTGAGGCGGGCGGCGCAGGTTGGCCCCGGGCGGCGCGGTGCCGGCGGCCGTGCGGTGAGACGCGGGTGCCTTCCCCCGTGCCGGCGGCACCTGGAGCGGCCGCCGCGCCCTCAGCGGCTGCCGGGGTGCGCGGGTGCTAGGCAGTCCCGGCGGGGGCTGCGGGAGACGACCAGCCAGCGCGGCCGGCACTCGCCGGGGGCTACCGGGCGTGCGCCGCTCGCCCGCCCCGAAGCCCCGCTGGGCTTTCCCGGCCCCAGCCCCGCGGCGGCGGCCGGCCCTGGCGGTGGCAGTGACAGCTAAGACGTCGGGCCAGTGAGCAAGGCAATTTGGCGTAGGAAATTTCCTCACGGTCCACACAGCGTCTTCCTTTGGATCGGCGCTCGTGGGCCGAGGCGGCTGTGGAGACACGTTTGTGTCTCGGGCAGCGTTAGGGCCTCTTGTCGCCTCCATGCCAGGGCTCAAAGCCTGGCTGACCCACCACACAGGGACGACCCGTCCCTGAAGGCCGTCCCCTGCTTTCCCAAGTGCAAATGTAGCCCGGCAGCCCGTTTCTCTGCAAAGACCTAGAGACCTCGTTACAGAGGCAATGTGCCTGGGGGCTTTGGTAATACACACCTTGCTCCTGGAAAACCATGCCCGGACCAAATTTGATATCCCTTGAGACAACAAGCCCCACCATCTTCAGATCAAGTTTGACATCTCTTGAGGCAACAAGATCTTCTAGGCTGCATGTGGGTGCCAGTATGCCCGAGCATAACAAGGCACTCAATAATGGGAAGCCGGGGTAGAAAGTGAGTGTCGTGTCACACAACGGGCAAGTGGGAGCCGGACCAGGGAAAAACGGAGATGTATCCATGGCAGGGCTGAGTCTCTGCGGGCATGTACCTGAAAGGAGGTTGTGGCGAGGTGGCTGTTGGTCTCTTTTCCCAAGTAACAGGCAATAGGACAAGAGTGAATGGCCTCAAGTTGCGCATGGGGAGGTTTAGATTGGATATTAGGGAAAATTTCTTCCCTGAAAGAAGCAGCATTGTAACAGGCTGCCCAGGGAAGTGGTTGAGTCACCATGCCTGGAGGTATTTAACAGATATGTAGATGTGGTGTGGAGGGACATGGTTTAGTGGTGGACTTGACAGTGCCAGGTTGATGGTTGGACTGATGATCTTAAAGGTCTCTTCCAACAATAAAAATTCTATGATTCTATGTCTGTCTGATTAGGAGCTAAAGAGAGAGCAGTGCCATGGCAGTGTAATGGCAAGAAGTTGTAGACCCTGAGCAACAGAGGCGGAGAGCAATGCCAAACCTCTGTCTACCTGCTGACTGAGTGACAGGGGTATCTTGTGAACCAGAGTGACTTGCGTTTACATTGAATCCTTCATTTTAAAATTATATGCATAAGTTTGATGGCGGGCATAGCAGGGCAGAGGCCCAACATTTTGCAAAATAATATGCACAGGAGGTCACTGCTATGCACATAATAGTGATAATAACCTTTTCGTGGGACCGTTTTGTGGTGCTCTTATGGAAGCACACAAGACATGCAATTTCTTCATACAACTTTCTTTACTCAGTGACCTTACAAGAGGCAATACTCACACTTGTAAAAATTCCCTAGAGTGTATCCGCTAGGTATGGGGAGGGGCTGCTACGCCCACACGAAGAACCTTGTTACACAGTAGAAGTCATATAATTCTGGCACCTTATCAGAGCAAAGCAGGGTGTTTAGTTATAGCGGTTGCTTTAATCTTTTTTTTTTTTTTTTAAGAAAAAAGTATTTATTTTAAAAATGCCAGTACGTAACATTTTGTCATTAGCCTGGGCAGGATAAGCCGTTTGTTACTCACGCGGAGCTCTGCCAGTATTCATTATTCTTGGCTTGCAGATCTCTCTGGAGCTCCAAACCCGGCACACCATACAAGCCTACCGATGTACCTTAGTCCTAACCCTCACCACTCTGCTATCCTGGTCCTAGGCTTTGCCAGCTCTTCTTCAATATGGCCTGCGGTATCCTCTGATTTTCCATTTCAAAGTCTCTCTGATCCACACCTGAACTTCTGCCATTCCACATGACATGAACAGAGAGACCTTGAGGGGAAGAGGAGGGGGAGAGCTGGGAAATCTGAATATGAGTGTCCTTGTGTACATCAGGATGAGCTCTGTTGAGGTTGGACAAGTTATACGAGTGCACACCTGACATCTGTGAAAAGACAGGCAGAATCTAGTACAGTTTTGTTGAGGCGATGATCCCACCATTGAAGTACCACATCACCTCATAGTTAAGTCTTGATTAAATTCCAGTCCAGATAACAATATCCCGCTTGCCTACATTCCCCTCTCCAATTTCATAGGGAGTTTTTTTGCATCTGACCTACTTTGTGTGATGCCTTCCTGTGTTCTTTATCACTTGCACTTTAAACATGAATGTCTGTCTTTGGTGTATTTTCCACAGACAGACTCATGGATGCCAGGAGATCTCTGGTATATAAATGCTCATTACCACCATGAAGAAATCGTTGTTTTCCTGTTCCCTAACGGAGAATACCAGCCACACTGGAAGCCTACCCTCCAATGCCTATGAGGCCCTGACATCAGCAGCATCTTAACATCAAGTAAAAGTTCCAGGGAGGGTCAGAAATTCACAGTAAATGAACACTTTGACCTCTTTATAGTCAAAGCTGTTCATAACCTTGCAGCATGTATTGCCAGCCTTGGCCAATATTCCCATGACCAGGTGTTTCTCTGTAGGGACGTATGTTTCCTTTGCAGAGAGTAACTGTCTTAGTGCAATATCCAGGCCAGAAGAGACTCCCTAGCCTGACCTATGTATCACAATATTTAAATGCCACTGAGCTGTTCTGAGCCCAAAAACCTGAGCAAAGCACCATTCAGCTGGATGGAGGACATCCAGCTCCAGGTTAAAGACACCAGCAATAGAGAGAATACATGTCTTTGTTCTAGTGGTGAATCACCTTCACCATTGAAAATGCGTGCTTAACTCTTCAGCATAGTGGGCCTGGTACTCCAGGTGGTATAGGCATGCTTTACTGGTGTGTCATCTTCAAAGAAAAATCTAGATAAATATAACAAACTGCCCAAACATGAAGTTTGGTGTCACTAAGTTGTCTGTTAATTCTCTCCAGGTTGCTGGCAAGTGGGAAGTGCCTGCTTTGGGCACCAGTGGCATTGCAGAGATGCTGATGAGCCGAGAGGAGGCTGGTGTTCAAACATTAGAGGAATCGAGCGTCTAACCTTCTCGCTTGAGCTCTTCCGAAAATCCCTGCCATCACTCTGAGGATGCAGTGCCAAACGCTGCGCTGGCACAGTGCCACTTCAGTCAGTGGTGTCTCACCAGCAAAGAACTTGCCCAGGGTGTTGAGCTGAAAACTACAAAGAGAGAGGGGCATGGAACTAAAAGAGAAGTTGTTCTTCATGTCCAAGCATTTGTACACCAGACCCAACATTCAGATCCTTCTGAGGAAGATGTGAGCTCAGCCATAATGAATTCAGCTATGCAATGCTGCTGGAGATAGCACTGAAACTGGTACCGTTGGGGCTTGTTGGATATACCAGATACAGCCTGCAACTTGCACCTCTGAAGACTTACCCCAACATGTGCCTGTGTGTGTTGATGATTAATATCTTGTTGCTATGGTGCCTGCATATCATGCGCACCACCGCAAACCCATGGCACGGGACGTGTATATTGGTGGTCTTGACAACTGTTCAGGGAGAACTGTTTGATTGCTTTGATTACTTGCCTCTGCATCTACTTGTCTTGTCCTCGGACAAGTTTCAGAAGACTGCTGTCCTTTTTCAAACAGTATTGGCACCCACACCAGAACCGTTACGGGATCTGTCTGCCACAGCTTCCATCAGGGAACCTATCCCCTCTTGCACACGTTTAGCAGGAAAGATTACTCACACTTTCAATAAAGAATAATCTGCTGCCTCCAAATATGAGCTAATTGTTTTTAGGGACAAAATTAATGTTAGCAGTTCTTTTTTAAGTCAGTGAATGCTACAATCACTCCCGCAGCAGGTCTAGATTTAGTTCGCTTTTTGTCACAAAAGGAGTAAAGAAGAATATGGGGGATTTGCTATGAGATTGATTGTTGTAGGTTGTATCAATGCAGAACTTAGAGCTATTTATTTGAACATCAGGTCTATTGAATCATTTGGATAATTATAATCAGAGAATTATCAATGGCTGCTAGGCCTTAATTGCTGAGAACCTGCAGCAGTTGGAATAACCTTTTCTACTACGCTGACACCCCCAAATCTCCATCCAAAGGTGAGTTCAGGGAAGCCCAGCATAGAGATTGAAAAGCCACAGTTGAGCACGCTCATGACCCAACGCAGGTTGGAATAGCAGCCACAGGATGAAAGAGTCTTTGCAGTCACCCTAAATTGAGGTAGAATACAGTTTCCCCAGCTTCCCAGACACGGGTTGTATATGGGGGTCGTGGGGAGGAGTAAGTTTGACTCATAGTGATTACGAGGCTGGAAATGAAAAGTCCTTGTGTTTGAAAGGATTCACATCACAGCATACGGCAATTTTACAGTGTCATCCCACTGTCAGCACAGTCGCTGCTGTGGGCAAAGTATTCATGCTTGTTGAGATTGAGAGGCACATTGCTATTAGCATGTCTTGGGGTGTACTTGCAAAAAGGAGTCTCGGCTTCTTACGAAAGCTAATTATGTATTTGCCTGAATGAAACCCTGTTAGTAAAAGTAAGTGTCCTGTTGGGCTTTTCATCCCAGAAGCTCTTTGCAGAATGTTGACTTACACTTGAACAAAAAGCTTTGTTAAAATATGACAGGATTGCAAGTCTTTTTCCATGAAATGCATCTTCTGTCTGCCACTTCATTCAGTATACTTCATACAGAAATTCTGTGCAGAGCTTTTCTCTAGAAAGTATATTAAATTGTGTGGGTCCTGGCTGCACTTCATTGGTTTCCCAGAGTTGCTAGCAGTTCTGGTTAGTTCCCCACCACTGCCAAACCCTCACCTCTCACTAGTGCCCATCCATCTGATCCTACTACCCAGCCATACCTTCATGCCCTGATGTTATTCCACCGCAGGAAGAGGCTGCTGGCCATACACCAGTATTGTTAGGAAAACGAAACAAAACAAAACCCAAAAATGGAATGCAGTGAAGTGCAAGATGTAGTAAAGAGGCAGTAAAGCCCATCTGAGCTTCAGTATGTTTTTTCACGGTGCTGAAGCACATATCTATTTTTAAGGATGGAACCTCTACAATGACCTGGCTGATGTTAGTCTGTAAACTGCCAGCTCCTTGAAATGAGGATATTCTTCTTTTTTGCCTTTTCACTCTTATTTATGTTTTGCAGTTTTTAGGGTATAATGTTGAAAATTGGTATGAGGCCCAATGCAGTGGTGGTGAATGATGGGTATTTGTGTGGCACTGGAAAAGTAAATGACTCTTCCAATAATCTATCTAACAGTTCTAATGTTCATTGTGCACTTTTTTCAGTTTTGTGAAGTTATAATATCACTTGAGGCTCTAAAAAGAATGCCAATCGACCATATCTTTAACCTTTAGAATCTTTAAAAGTACTTAGGAACTTGCCAATTTTTTTTTTTTTTGAATCAGCTATGAGATTGAAGTTGGGTTGGACTCCATATGGACTCCAGAAGAGAGGAGCTCTGTTCCAACCTCATTTATCAATCTTATCAAGGCAAGGATTCTTTCTGCTCATCCTGTCTACCTGGGTGGGATAGATGGAAAGTGGGTGGGGAAAGAAATACCTCCGCGCTGAAATTTTGAGGACTGGGTACTCTGGGCTGCAAATGCAAGGGAGAGCAGGTGGTGAATGTCCCATACATGAGCACTCTTTGTCCACGCAGAGAGGGCTCACCATCAAAACTGCAAAAGAAGTGTGTGTGGGGGGGATCATGCCAGGGCATATGGAAGGCGAGGTCTCTTGCCTGACCTTCCCTCCATGTGGTCCTCCATCAGCACAGACAACAGCAAAAGGGAGGAGGAAGCAGATGAGGATCAGGCCCTGTGAGCTCAACAAGTCATGACATTGGGATTATTTTTTGTTGCTTGAGCACATTCACCTTGCCTCAGAGAGATGCTCAGATGAACGGAATGAAGTATTTTGTGTCACAGGTCAGCACCCCCCTCATCTGCCTTCCTCCATCAGCAGTCCTTATCCTCAGGAAACTCGGAATTAGAATTGTGTCCTAAATGGCATGAAAGCAACTCAGAAATGTACTTGGGCAAAGAAGCCCTGGCATCATATTAGACACTCTTTGTCTTCTGAGTTGGGGAGGCAAAATGGTGACAAAAGAGTGGGACACAAATTTTAAGATGCGTTCATCCTGCAATTTTTCATCAGGGCCAAGAGTAACGCTCGTTATCGGACAGGCAAAGTTTATTTTTTCTTCCCTACCAGTTTCTTAGCACTGATTTAGGCTTCACACTGACACCAGCAAAACTGCACTTAAATCACAGCCCTGAGAACCAGCTACATGCATCCAAAGCTGAGCAGAGTTCAAACCTCAGCCCTGTGCTGATACAGAGTCTTTTCTGTTTTAAATTGCCCACCCACTCACTATTCCCAGCTGCCGAGCCACATAACATTCAAAGACCACACACAAGGTGCAAGAGCAATAGGGGCCTGTTGAAAATTAAAGTGCAACGGCTTAGTCAAGAGGATAGGCTCCAGCATTGCTGCCTAGAAAATGGGGGCAAGGAATGAGGACGGAAGGGCAGATGGAGACCGTGGGAGATCCATACAGAAAGAGACGGGAATCTACACCAGAATGTATTTTACAGAAATCCCCTACCTTCAGCTCACAGATCAACAGAGACGCAGAGCTTCGTGTATGAAGACAGGCAAGAAGCAGCTCAGAAAAGGAAGTGGTGATTTCCAGAGGCTAGAGATGATACTGGGGTCCCAGGGTTTGTCCTCAGCTTGCCTGTTGGCTTGCTAGAAGGACCTGGAGCCAGTCAAAAAACCTCTCTGTGCCTTATTTCCCCCTCTTGAGCAAGAGTCAAGAAGTATAAGAGCGTCATGTAAATGTTGTGCTGTCTGCCACAGCCCCTGACAGACAGTAAAACTGTCAAAGAGCGAGCTCTGGTTTCTTCTCTCCAGTTCTGCTGCTGAAGGGACCTTGGTCTGAAAAGCGCTTATTTGAATAACATATAGTAGTGTTGCCTGTTCCTCCTCATCCCATTGTAAGACCACATTACCATCGAAAACTAGAGAGTGTTGCCATACCACTCGATGGTGACACAAAGACAAGAGCTCATCAGCACTGGCACACATGATCACGGTGCAGCATCCCCACTTTTAGAAAAAAGCGGGGCCTATCTGCTGGCTGCTAGGGTAGGATTGGCAGGGTCCAAGGCAAACTGGTGAAAATCGACCTTAACTGGTGAAAATCGACCTTACCCTGAACATATCTGCTCAGATGGTCAACTTCGCTATGATTTTGCACAAAAAGAGACTGTTCACCTCAAAACGTTTTAAAAACATTCTTAAGTTTTGTCCCCTTGCTTCTATACATAAAGAATGTGTGTTTATATGTTTATACATCAAGATTTTGTGCTTAGTCTCTGACCAAGGCTAAATACTTAAAGGCTGAGTCAAGCTGTACTCTAAATGTGGGCTATTTTACCCATCGCTAAATGAAACGGCTTCACTGCTGAGACAAGGCAATGTTGTAACGGCACATGGCACAACCCAGCAGTCGGAACAAGAAACAACGAAGGTGGTTTCTAACAGAAAGCGCTCAGGGTGTTTGAAGAGGCAGATTGCCAGGGCTCTACGGGTATCATCCTACTCCCTAGTCCTCAGCTGGGACAGCAGCTCAGGAGAGATTAAAGGAGGAAAGATGAAACGCAACACGCCATGAACCTTCCTACTGCAACTCTGATTACTGCTACCAAAAGAAAGCAAGCCAAGGAGACACTGGAAGGAAAGACTCACTCAAGTACCCCGTACCAAATACTCTGAGGTGGTGGTTTGAACCCAGAGCCACATACCGTAGCTAGCATTTGTAATGATCTAAACTTGAACCACAGATACGAAAATGCTTGCAGCCTTTTCGGGCTCCTACACTTGATCCCAGATTTGGGCTTCAGAACGCATTCAACAATAAACAGAGCAAAAGATACCGAGCCTGGAATTTCAGTAGTTAATGCTATTGCTCTATTAATTTCACTGCCTTCTTAAAAAAAATGGTAAATGTACAAAAAAATATAGGCGTACATGCATACCGCTTCCTCCTTCTGACCCCTGTCAGAAACTCGGTGCAGAAAGAAACCTTCCAGCACATAATCGCCTGCAACCAGCTTTTTGAAATATCCCACTGTGATACATATCAACCTTTTTCTTTTGATTGATAGACTTTGCTAGGGAAACACGGCAGAACAGATGTGTGTGCATGGGTGCCATCAAATGAATTTTAACGCTCTTTCTCCCCCCCCCCTCCCACCCACAGGTTTATAAAGTTATTCTGGAAGACATGCGAATCCTAAATAATGGGGGAGGGGAGAGTGGGGATTAAGGGACATCTGAAGAAAGTAGTATAAAATTGCACTGAAAGCAAAAATCCTCCCACCATAACCTACCCTTGTCCACCCCTGTGTCAACAAATATGCAACCAATTAATGTAATTGCAGAGTTATTTATGGCGCACAGGAAAGTGTAGTCAGGGACCCTGAGAAACAAGGTTGTAGGGATAGGAACGCCTGGGTTTCCCCCCTCACCCCCTCCTTTGCAGATGTTTAAGTTGACTTGTGGTGTCCATGTGTCTCATAACCAAAAGCCTGTCTACTTTGCAGGTGTTGCTTGCCGCATGGGGGTGGGTAAAGTGGATGAAAGGAGACCTGGAAAAGAGTTGGGGTCTTCTGATTTCAAACTGTGACCAAAAGATATTGGTTGGGTTTAGATATTCTCCCCCTCCTCCCTGCCTCCCCGCCCTGCTTTGCAGCCTACAAAAGCCCCGTACTTAATCCCTTCAGATGACCCTTCAGACAGCAGCAACAACATTTGAACACAACAGGGGAAAAAAAAAATTCTTAGCTCCATGATTTGATTGTTCGGGGTGACAGTTTTGTTACTGTTCAGTGCCCTGCACAAGAGAGGTTTTAATTAGAGCTATTGAGTGGTTTGGATTGGCACAATTAGGGTCAGCATTAATGATTGCTGCATGTGTTCTTTTGAACAGTAAGGGCTTTTTTTTGCCCACGGACAGGAGGGGGTAGCAGCTAATGAACTAGGAGAGTGCAAATTATCTCTGCAAAGCTGGGGCAAGTGTAATACACACTGGGGACGAAGTGGAGAGCAGGAAGAGAGACCACGGCTTATGGGGCTGATCCAGAAGGCTTCCCAGCGGAGTGCTGAGCACCATCAGTCCCCACTGCTTGCCGTTTGCTTCCTCAGGTGCCGAGGCTGTATAGCGCACTGACAGAGAGGAGTTTCTTGCATCGCAAGGCGAGACTTCAGAGAGGTAAAGCATATGCAGTGGTTTTGTACAGAAAAACACGAAGGGAGATGGGAAAAAGGTTGCAGTCTGCTGAAAACAGTAGTCTGCTTCAAAAACAAGGATGTGCTCGTGCAAATTGGTACTCCCGTGAGTAGGCTGGTGGGCTTTACTCGCCTCCCGTTCACTTCAATGGGATACTGGATCAGTTCAAAGAAACATAGCCACATTATATATATATATATATGTATATTTGTGTACACGTGCCCCTCCTGTGTGTGTGGAAACACCTCCCAGGTACGCAGACCTGCCTTAACTGCACTGCAGGTGGATGCCAGAACCCCGTGCATACGACAGCTCTGCCAAAGGCTGCTCCCACCCCTGCCAAGAAAACAAGAGTCCTCACAGCACGTGCAACTTGACTCAAAGAGAAGACCTCCTAAGGGCATATCTATGGTCTCCTCAGGACTTGCATGTCTCCTGAAACATGCTCATTACCAAACCATGACAATTACACAGCCTCTTCCTGACCCACACGGTCCATGAAGGTGTGCAGAAATGCTCCTGGGTTGCAGGAGGAACACACTGCCACACCACTCCAGCACAGTCAGAGGCCTACCTTCCATTTAGCTGCTTGTTGGATAAAGGGCAAGCAGATGATGGTGGCAACAACCACGTGGGTGCAGGGGCTGACTGGCAGCACAGGACCTGCCCCACTCCTGTGAAGAACCTCCATTGCTTCTGGGCCATGCAGGTCCTCACCAAAGCATGAGGTTTTTTGCTCCAGGCCTGGAACAAAGTTTTCCAAGTGCTGTCCATTTGCTAAAACAAGGTTTTGGTCAGGCATTATATTAGAACTACAGGCCTCTCTGTACCTTCAAGCTACAGAAACAGTTTGTTCATGTGGAGGTCCCCAGCATAGTGGTTCCTTGCTGCCCTCCAACACGAGCAGCAAGAGACAGAGATTCCCCACTTACATGTGCAACACATCCCTTTTTAATACCAGTGGGATGACCCTCTGATGGCTGAATCAGCCTAGAAGTCCCTTCTGGCCTCCAAAATACAGACAGGGCATCACTGGTAGGGGTACCTGTGGGCCTGTCTCAGGTCTGGCAGTACCAGCCGAGTCAGATGCTGGCACTGGTCTTGTGGTCTGGCCCCTGAATACCTGTGTAAGCTAGCAGGCCTGCTTAAAATGTCATCTCTAATTGTCTGCAGGAGTAATGTCTCCTGAACATGACCCAAAGATGGAGACACGTTGTCAGGCAGCGTGCATCAAAGAAAAAGTTGATTCTTCAGTAAGCTAAGCTAGTTGGTAGAGCAGAAGAGAACAGCAAGTATGAATATCCTGTCAGAAGACTGATCCTCATACATTTTTCAGAAAACATTTTCAGCAAAACTTTCTGCAGCCATCCCAGAGTGTGGCCACCAACAACTAACCACGCAAATTTTTGAGGCCAAGCATTAGCACCAGCCAAGGCTGCTCACCCCACCAGTGCCTTGGTTGGCAAAGCAGGTAAAGCTGTGTGCATGACTGGAGCAGAGAAGCTGGGTGAAATCCTGGGTGTGCAGCCTCAGTTGGGAACAAGCCAAATACTTCACCTTTCATATATGCAAAAGAAGACAAAGGTGCCCAAAATGTGGAGAGAATGGGACTCTTTGGTGTGGTTAAACAGAGGTTTCTGTGTATTTCTGTTAGTAAGTCTGTTCAGATATTTCAGTGTCTCCCTCTCTCTCTAAACATAATCTGCTTCTCTAAAAAAAAAAACCAAACCCATTTCTCTGGCTTTTTTTAAGTACGTGATGTGAATTATATTATCCTTACTTAGGATACACAGTAGCCCACCACATTGGGGAAATAATCACAGGCCAACATCTTGCCACGCAAACAAAGGACAAACAGATGATTGGTGCCCAAAGAGATCATATTTTGTAGGCCTAAATGAGCAGAAGTTTAAGCTGCAACATGAAGATTAACCAGTGATGCTGTTGCAATCCATTTGTAGTCTATGGATGGATGGATACAAACCAAATGGGCACTCGCAGCTCGGGTAGTCTCACTTCGTTCTCAAGGTGGAAAACAGTAGCCTGAACTAGACCCCTTTCCCAAAGGTGTGGGTTACCTACTCATTTGTCACACCTGTGGCTTCACAAGTTATTTATCTTATTACAATTTTTTGTGGTGCTAACGCCCAAGATCCACGAGGGCCAGTCTTGTAAAGGATCTTTCGTCAGGTGTGCCAGCCTCCAGGACACAGAGAGCCCAGGAGCATCAGGCAGAGGCCTGCTGTTGCCCACAGGAGCTGGAGTTGAGCAGGTGAATGGCAGGAGGGCAAGAGCAGAGCTGCAGCGGCTGCTGAACCCCGGCAGCCACCCGGGGCACAGTTTTACCCCCAGCAGGGCTCCCACCTCCAGCAGCAGCGTGGCCTTCTTGGGAGCGAGCAGCACAGCTGCAGGTGGGTTAGTCTCACCTGGCACACCTGAGTGGAGAAGACATCCCCCTGCCCTCGTCTGGCTATGAGGAACTGGTCCCACCAGAACTCAGCAGAGATGCAAAACTGGAGTGCCAGGGGAAGGGCAGAGAGACAGGGAGCATCTCACGAGTGCTTTCCCCTTTTGCCATTGGCTGCTTTCGCCTCCTCTCCCCCAGGTCTCTCTCATAAGGACTTCAACTGTTCCCACGGCCAGCGTTTTGGTTTAGGCAGACATCCAGCATCGCTTAGCAGATCCAAAACGACACCTCACACATTCTTGAAGGTGTGAAAGAAACAACCAAGCTGAATCATTTCACCACCCTCGGGGTACTAGAGGTGATACCATAGACTTGCCAAGGAACATGCAAGGACATCCACAAACATTTCACGACCACCTTCTTTGAGTCTGCTTTGTTATTAAACAGCCACGGGTTTTGGCATTAGCTGGAAAGCTGAATGTACAAATGCTCAGAGGAGACCTCTGCCTTGACTTTCTTATCATATATCCTCAACGAGGCAAGACTTTTCAGTAACGACTTAGATTTACATTGTCAAATAAATATATTAACAATCTTTATATCGATCATTTACAAGCAAATAATAATGCTGCAGCCTGGAGGATGGAGATGGGGATAGCACTGCAGGCACCAGGCTGTCAGCTGGGCCCTGGCCTGAGGTCGAGCTACCTGGAAAGGGTGTGGAAGCTAATGGACATGAGAGTGGATGTCACATGTGTGTGTGACAGAGAATATTGTGAGAAGCTGGAAAAAGCTACAGATGGTGCTGTGAGGGCTGGCTGGACCCCTCGAGTGGTTAAGGGGGACATGTGCGAGAAACAGTCGAACCACACAGATAGCAGGAGTGGAGCACTGGTGACATTCTGGGAAACAGGACCTCACTGGGCCAGCGTGCCTGGTAACCATACCCATAATAGCACGTAAGGCTGAGATAACCTGGCTAGCAGTATCAGAAATAACAAATTTGGGTCTGGATATGGCAAAACTAGGACTAGTAAGGAAACGTAGTTAGGTGCAGGTTGTCTCTCTCGACTAAGGAAAAGAAAGGGAGATGCAGGAGTGGCAAAAAGAGGGGTCAAGAAACATAGAAATGGATAATAAGGTACACGTTTCATGTGGCTGAGGGTGTCTGGGGGTGTTTGTCAAGCAGCCCTACGCTTGATCACTGCAGCTGGAGCCAGACAATAAACCAAACCCTGTGTTTCTCTGGCCATGCCAGCAGACCTGCTTCCATCTCAGGCAGAGGACAGGGTTTGGCAGTGCAGGGGAGGTGCTTTCACTTGCTGGCAGGTAAACACCTGGACAGACAGACTGAGCATCCCAGCATCACCACGTCGGTGCCTGTTCCAGGTTGGGTGGCATTAGCAACTGCCCACTGCTATGTAACAGATAGAATTTAGGGGTTTTCTGGTTTTTTTGGCTTTCAGTTCAGTTAATACAGACAAACTTTTGTGTCTAAAGAAAGTGCCTTGTCTATCTTCAAACTCATGATTTACACACAAGAAAAGCATCTTCCAGGAAAACAATTTGCACTGAGAAATCAGTATTGCCTGTCCTCTGCCTCAGTGCAGGCACTGATTAGGAAATATGAAATATGCAATGAGCCTGTCTCTGAAGTGATACTTAGCAGCTCTGCAAGCACTCCCAGCAAAAGCTATAAATGCACACTTCAAAAATGTATCAGGAAAAACAAATTACTCAGAATGTACTTAATCTGAGCTGAAGGTTTGATACAGTCTTATTTTACCAGAATTAGTCAATGCATCTCCAACTTAAACGAAATACATTTTGACTTTAAGCTCCACAAGATTTCATTCTCAGTCCCTCAGATCACCTATAAACCAACAGAGACTTTGCTTTGCATAATTTCTCCGTATTGGTTTTTGCCATACCACCACATTTCTGTGCTGCAGCCAGACCAGCACAACTTGTGAGCAGACCAGCTGAGCTACGGTGATGAATGACCCCCTGGAGACCACGCTGTGACACATCTCTCCTTGGCCTGAATATTGAGCAGTGAATTTCCCCTCACGGCCTTTCCTCCATGTTCCCACGTCTCCTTCCCCTGGCAGGTCCAGACTTTGTCCTAGCTTGGAGCTTGTGTAGGGAAGCCAGTAGACCTCAGCACCCAGAGCTTCAGCTCTGCTTTCCTGGGGCAGACTGCTTGCTCTCACTCCAGAGCTCCTGTTTCTTTACCCTCTGCTGTAACCTCTTCTGAAGGCAGCTTTTGCTCCAGCCTCGCTACAAGGAAAATAAGTTACTCAGATTCTAGATCTAAGAGCACTTTGGAAAACTCCAGTGTTGCCAAGACACTGGCGGGGGGCTGAAAGAAGCCAAATATTTTGCTGAATGCTCTCTTGCAGAACAGAAACATGTGCAAAACTGGACTCAGTATATCATCAAATTCATCAGATATGATAACCAATATCCACTGCAGAAGTGTTTCCGAGAAAGCAAGAGAAAGCTGGGGACCTGTAGTCCAGCTGGCAGAGGGAACCACCATGAAGAATTCCCCACAATTTGAACTACTTATCCAGTTGCCTTTTTGTTTAATTTTAAGCAACATCCCTTTTGGCCACCCCAGGTGTTTTTTTTTCCCCATTGTTATGGAGATTTTTGAATATTGTTGTCTTGGTTTGGGAGAAGGGTAGCTTTCTCCTTTTGTCATATCAAGCTCCCTTCTCGTGTGAAAGGGAAATGCCAGGCAGACAAGTTCATTTTCAATCACATCTGCTTCAAGAGCAGAGCTCTTCCCTGGTAACGAATGGGATGGATCTGAAGACACAGCTCAGGAGGCATGTGGGTCTAGGCTCAATCAACAAGTTGATAGGCTTGAAAAAGGGCAGCTGATGTCAGGAAAAAGCAGTGAGAAGAAGAGCAACATGAACTGCATGATAATTTAGGGATACCATCAGGAATTCTGATGTAAACAGTTCAGATTTTTGTAGGTAAATCCATCACTCAATCCACAGCCACAATGAGCTTGTATGCAAGGGTTTCTGCAGCCCAAGAGGGCAGCAGATCTTCCTACCTGTACCACAATTTGATCAGCACCTTTGCAAAGGTCACAGTGCCCAGCAGCCCAGTCTCTTCACCACCACCTTGCTGAGCTCTGATCCCATGCTAGGTACCACAGACAGCAGTGGAGCTGGCTAGAGAAGAGATACATCCATGTATGACTTCTAAACTTCCCAGGGTCCCTCCTTGCACTGATTTCTCAGCAAGCCTGAGAACATCTGCACTTATTGGAGACCCTACAAGAGGGGGTAATTTGTCACCACAGGAGCATATTTCATATGCAATATCAGTTTAGAGTGGTGTGAGGATTCTGTAAAAATTTGAGCTAGACCTATGGTCTTAAGTTTAACACAAGTGATTGGGGAGCCACCTCCTCACTTTCTTCAGCTGTACCATTTTCACTGCCTGCAAATTATTGCTCTTCCATGAGCCCCATCTCCTCCACCCTTGAACTAAAGCAACTCAACATAGCCTTCCTTGGTTCTATGGCAGCTAGTGGCTATAAAGCAAGATCTTGCACAAAAAAAATGTAGAAGTCATGAAAAATCAGCATTTTAGCTCAGTTGTCAGCTGGCAAACACCAGCAGAGCTGATGCTGGTGGTGTGGTACCAGATTCTTCAGCTATGACCAAGTTCCAGGAACAAACCAGCACAGTCCTGCTATCCAGACATCTCTGAACCAAAGTGCCTTAGGACTTCAGTACTGTCATGATGAGATGGCCCCAAGGAAAGCTTCCCATGGGAGTTATGGCAGGGACATGGATAGACGGTAGAACCTTAAATATAGTACAAGTGAAGATCCAGTGATCCAACCGTAAGTACAAATGAAGAACATTTGTTGGGTCCTCTAGCTGGTGAAGTATTACAGCCTTTCTGAGACACCAGTCTTTGTACCAGTTAAGGTCCAGTTAGCTCATACTGTAGGTTACACAGAGCTTGCCTGGAGACAGTCCTTCATTGCCTGCAGTTGCCCCTAAGTCAGGTGTCTGGGGAGCTGATCTCCTCCTTGGCTCCTGTAGCCCTCTCCCTTCCAGTGGGTAAATTACCAGCTGTCCAACTCGTTAGATTTCTAACGCATTACTCTTCCTCAATGAAAAGCAAAATTGGAAAGATGAGCAAATGCCTCTCAAAATAAGGACTCCATACAAATGATGGGGAAACCAAAACCAACCAAACAAACAAAAAACAAACCAGAAAAAGGCTTTAAAAGCATTAGCAGCAGTTGGCCAAACACAGACACCACTGCATGGAACTCAGGACTCTGAGAAACAGCCATATTGCAGCAAATGCAACGTCCTTTCCTGAAAACTGCAGAAAGCCAATATCTTGGAATTTGTCTGGGGTAACAAGGCTAACTCACTCTTCTGAAAAACATCACATTCACCTTGGTGAGAACAGCCATTACAGAATTAACTTATTTCTGACAGCTTTTAAAAGAACCACCAGGCATAGTTCATAGAAAGAAAGTCCTTTCCGCATCAGCTTTCCCAAGGGTAGCTGTGCTCTGAGAGGGAAGATATCTTGTTGGGGGGAGGCAGGAACAGTTGATAGGGTGCAGACCAAGGGAAAAAAATAATATAGCACTGATCATCATTTTTGAAAACAGCCATGCAGCAGCTATCATTCGTCCCTGCTGAGGGCACGTAAGATAAGTGAGGTGCTGCGCCCGCTGGAGTCCCAGAGAGAATCAAGATGAATGGGTTCAGCTGGGGGTCCAGCTTTTGGGAATTTTATTAGGAAGGGAGGGTCCCATCTCAAGAGCAGTAGGATTGGACTCCCCCAGATGTACACTGGATAAAGCCTGCGTCATTATTTTTTGGTTCTTATGAATCTAGATATTGCTGGGCTTAACAGCAAACAAATTTTGCTCTTCTACCAACAATTTAGCTGAGCATACAAGTGTTGCCAGGTCACATTAGTACTTATGGAGTACCTTTCCCACGTAGCTATTGCTGTAATTTACCAGAAAAATCACCTACAGTTACCACAACCAGAACCAAAGGCAAAACTTCCACTGCCCGAGCATGGTAATTCCCTGCGTGACCTCAGCCCCAGAACACCCCTTGAAGGCAGTGTAACCACCACCAGGCTTTTCTCAAAAGGATGCTGAACTAGCCTGTCATGTATGTGTAGGTTACTGAGCAAAATAAGAAGCTAAGTTTCCAACAGCAATTAACTAAGTTCAACTCTGAATTTGAGGTGAGATCTCGACTGGATATGCTGGCCTTCATGGTTTCTGTGCTGATATTTCATGCCCCCTCCTCACCACCTACTTCATCTCTCCAAGCCAAAACAGCCTAGCGAGAGGCTGGTCCACCCTGCCTCCTGCACAGCTGTCTGCGCTGCCAAACCAGTACTGCTGGCAATACCCTTTTTCTTCACCAGACCAGCAAGAATCCAGCCTCACCTCCACACTCACAGGTGTGTTTGCAGTTAGAATAACTTTTATTACTTCTATATTACATGAGGCCCGAGCCTTTGGACTGCAGCAGTCTAAGGAGTACAAAGTCGGGAATCTCAGCAGGCATCTGCACAGCACTCTTGCCATGCTGCCCAAGACACAAGACAGGCAGGGAAAGGGTTCCCAGCAAAAGAGAAAGAGCCTAACAGAATCGAGGAGAGGCACTACTATTCATGGTAGTCCTCATCAAGTTCTGTCTTTCCCCTCGCATCATTCTCCCAACGGGGGAAAAAAGATCAGTAAACTCGTCTGCTCTCTGCACTTAAATCCTCCTTTTGGATGCAGAGGGCCAGGCTGGCACAGGGAACATAATTTAAGAGCACCTAGCCTCGTGCTTAGTAAATTCGGCCCATTATACAACCCCGTGCCTGTGTGTATCACCTTACATATAGAGTACATATTGAGGAAGGGGGACTCTTGCATGCTGAATAACATCCATATGTTACCCAGGAGATATTTCCTGTTCTCGGTGTTGCTGTGTCATTAACTTTCCTACTTGTTTTGACTGTTTATCTCTCGAGCTGAATTGTCTAGAACCATGAAAGCCACAGCTAAGAAGAAGTCAGTAATATAAACATCATCAATATTTATGATGGACACCCAGAGAAAAATATTCCACGATGCAATGCCTTGTTTTCCACATAGCTCAGTTAGGGCTAGGATGCCTCGGAGTTCTATTCTGCTTCGGCTCCCTTCCATTTTCCTCCAAGCAGCGAGGGCACCTCAGAGCACTGAGGATTTTCTGGCCTTTTAACAATCCCCTTGTCCGCCAGACTTCCTCCTTTCATAGCCCCCATGCGCTCCCTCCCCTCTCCCCCAGGGCTAGTTAATATGTGCCAAATCCTGACACCCTGAATGGTTTCCCAACGCCGACACTAATCACGTTTTCGGGAGCAGGTCAGCAGTGAAGGAGCTGAAATTCGTGTGAAAAAGTCCCCGGGATGGCCCCGGTGCCTCACACCTGCATGCCCTATTCATCTGCACTGTTTACACATTGTCATCCACAATTAATTCTTTCCAGGGACGCTCCACTGCCTGCTCTCCCGTTGCACAGGGACCCCATTCTGAGCTGTTGTGTCTGTTAAATTGAGCATGGGGTGCTGTGATTAAATTAAGTTTTGTGGCTCGCTCTCTCTCTCTCCTCCCTCCCTCCCTCCCCTTCTCTTTTCTCTCCGTTAATAACGATGCCTGATGGAATATTGCTGGCACTGGAGTAAAGAGGTAATTACAGGCACTAAAAGTAGGGGAAGAAAAGTTTCTATGTGGAAATGTGAATGGGGACATCTTTTCTGGCTAGCCGACGTTGCCCTCAGTGCGAGGTGGGAACCGCAGCCCCGTGTGATGTCTGGGGTAAGAGGAGGGCAACGGGTCTGCGCACGAAGGTCTCCCATAGACACAGCAAACCGGCAAAATTCAGATCTGCGAGAGTCTGTACCCACTGGCCTGAATATGGGTTTTCTTCAGCAAGTGGCATTCCCACCTTCTGCTACAGCTGTGTTTGTGCATATATGCGGCATACGCCAGCCAGACTGCTCTTCTCCCGACATACCATACCCAAATGCACCGGGAGAAATTCCCTGGGCTAACAGGCTAGCAAGTCACCTCCCCTCACTGACACGCTCCTGCACTACGGAGTAAAACATGGAATGAGAACTGCTCACTGGAGATGAGGAGGAAAACAAGAGAAGACTGCAGGAATCCCACCAGCTCTTGCAAAACCTCCATGAGGCAGCAGCGTTTTTGCAAAGTGTTTTGCTCGTGCGTGAAGTGGACAACTGGTTTTTATTACTTGGATGCCTGCAAAGTCAAAGAGCCATTTTTGCGGAGAACCGAAACATGCAGCTCTCCGAGCAAGCAGAGTCAGACGGATTTGGCTTTGTGCCTTCGCTCGGCTGCTCGTGGGACTCACTACCACAATCGGGCTGCAGCCCTCTGGCACAGTGCACAGAGTATCCCCATGGCAAGAAGGGCAGAGCTCGGACCCTTCCACCCAACAGCATGGATTAGAGCTATGGCCAAGCTAAAGAGCAGCCTCTATTTACTGTTTGCTCATGTCAGACAAAAAAAAAAAAAAAAAAGACAGACCTGGGAATCACCTTAAGTTCTGGAGGCCCCAATATCCAAGACACACATTAAACATAACAAAATTCATTGGCTCCAAGCAGAGTCCTTTAAGGCTCGGAAAACAGCAGCCTCTCCAATTTTTATCCTATGCAAGAAAATCACCCCTGTGAGAGAAAAATCTTCGTGTTGGCAATTAAAAAACCAGCCTCCTCATAAATACTGCTGTAAAATATTGTTGCATGCACATACGAACTGTGCTGGAAAGCACATGCTACATCCCCCTCTAGTGCTGAACTACTACGGAATAACAACCTTATCCTCCTACTGCTTTCTTCAGCTGGAGCATAGACCTTTCTGCGGCAATCCATGATTAAGACCCATAAACAAACCAGGAAGGTGGCTGCCACATGCGAAGGCATCTTTACAGGATGACTGCTCTACAGCATATGGATTCACAGGGACCGAGAAGCCTGAGAGTCCTTAAAATGAGTCAGGTTTTAATACCTCCTAAATACCAATGTGAATCCAGGGCAAATCTGTTTTGTAAGAAGTCTCCTTATTATTCTGGGCTTCCACTTAAAAACTAGGGAACTGTGCACATCGTAGACTCTATCAACGCCCATCCCATGGCATCACAGGTCTTTAGTGCTTCATACAGAGCAGTACCCAGGGAAAGCATCCTCTCCAAAAGCACCAACTATAGTTATTACCCTCCCAATCATCCTCCATCCCAGCAGCCGTGGTCCTGCAGGCCTCACTCAGGGAAGGGCCCTGCCCGAGTCAGACCGGGAGCACCAGCTCTCAGCAGCTGCCTGTATCCTATTGCATCAGCCCTTCTCACCACCAGCACCTACAAGGACAGTCAGGCTTGACACCGAGGTCATACCAGCCCTACGGGTCTCCAGCTCACACCAAAGCGGTTCAGACTGCAAGTCTCATTTCTCAAGCATGCAGGCCGCAAGTTGCACATCCCAGGCTCTCCTGTGCTTGGTGAAGCAGAGCTCTTCAGGTGCATTTACCTTGGATCCCACTTTGGGATAGTCTTGGCTTGTTAGCAGGAGAGGAAGGAAGCCGGAGAGAGGCCAGGCATCAGGGAAAGGGCACAACACGTGCTGGCTGATTTTCTGCACTCACAGTTTACAGCACCTGAAGAAGGTCCTGGAGGCTGGAGGGAGTAGAGGCAGGCCAGCATCAGCAGGTCACCTGGGTCAGGCTGGGCAGAGATCAGGATTCACAACCAGCATGGGCATCAGACATGGGTCTGGCTGACATCCTCAACCAGACATGGGAGCAAGGCAGCAGGCACAGCACCAGCACTGTGCTCCTGCTTCCATACTTCCTCAGCCAGCCAACACAGCCTGCTCGTGCAGTCCTTCCAACCTGGTACTACAAGCACAGAGCACACAAATTCTAGCAACAGCCTCCATGGCCTCCTGACAAAAACCACTAACACTCAGCAGCAGAGGAGCAGCCAAGCCAGAAGCCTCCCCATACCAACCAGCCATGCTCTACCACCATGCTACAAGCACTCTCCCAGGCCTCCTCGCTTTATCCAACCTCAAGGAGAATTGAGCCTGACCCTTCTTTCCAGGTGAGTAATATCTGCCACAAATTGCAGCTGAAGATAGGTCTTTGTAATGGAGGTGTTTGAGCAACCTCAGTGGCAGGTGCTGGGAGCAGCCCTGCCTACAAAAACTTGAAGTGAAGGCTCATTTTTAAATTATTTTCCTGCAGCAGAACTACTAGTACTGTTGGTAATATAATTATAACAAAATATGCAAGCTGCCTACCACCCTTCCCTCCCACTGAAACCAGAGAGAGTGGAGGATGTTCAGCAAATTACGCCGCTTGCCCAGTTAATAAACAATTTACAGAAGGATGCACAGTTTTGAAGTGCTGTATAAACGTATATTAATCAATCATTAAATAATTAAGATAATTCTCTGTTCTTTCTCTCTAGCACTCCCAAGTTGATAGATGTTCCTATAGCAACAGAGGAGCGGGACTGACGGCAGGGGGAATGCAGGGCTCAGGGAGGCGATGCTAGCGCGGGACCTTTGCTCTCCAGCCCTCCAAAAGTCACGCAGGGCAAGCGGAAGGGGGCTGCGAGAGGTGACATGCAGGAAGGAGGCTTTCAATTTTAATGGAGATTCTTACGATGACAGCCTATGCAAATAGGTACATGAAAGAGGAGAGGAAACAGACTGGGGGAAGGGGGAGAGAAATTAACCCTGGTTCAGATTTCAAAGCAAAGCCAGGAATAATTTTTGGAGCTAAGAATAGTTGCAATGCACCTTGTTCTCCTTGGGCTCAAGCCCTGCATAATCCTTAGGCTCGGGGTCTGAAATGAGAGCGGAGGGGGAGGGAGGCCAGCCTGCACAGTCCAGGAAACGCGGCTGTCCAGGCTGCAGCTCCATCACCTTTATGGTTCCTTTGTGTCACCAAAAGCGACTATTTAACAAAAGACCCGGCCCTCTGCTTTCGAAGGGCCCTTGCAGTTGTTTTGCAAATGAGATTGCTTGATTGGTGAGCAAAATCAGAGATCTTTTGAAGCTGTTGCCCAGGAAAGGGGGAGGGAGATGGGTTCAATTATCCCCCACAGTAAGTAGTAGGATCTGCCTGGTCCTATTGAAAGCTGTTGAGGAGGAACCAAAGCAACTTTTGGATCGACCTTTCAGTAAAATTCTTCAGAAATCCCAGGAAGACCCTACGGCCACTTCTATAAAAAGAGCAGAGTCTTTGGATGTCCTAGGAGAAACTCCTGTTCCTATTGCAGCCCCCTCGGGGACAGCCAAGCAAGAGGCTGCCCCAGCTTCAGCCAGCCCCTGGACAGGCAAGTGGGGGTCTTGAGCTTGTTGGAGAATCTGCTCGAGTGACAGTAAAGGACAGCTAAGTGCGGGGGACCAGTCTGCACCCCTCGGGGAGGTTATTGGTGTAGATCATGTCAACACCTATGCAGGCACTCACTGAAAGATCGCCTTCTTGTTTGATCAGAAAACAGCTTCTGCAACACAAAAAGTGCCTGTGGGAAGAGCAGGGATGCTGCTGACAACAAATGACGTTTTGTTGGAGGTGGACCGGAACGGAGTGCTTTGCTTCAACTGCCCTCAAATTTTCTCATTTCGGTCGAGTTCAGCATCGAAACGAACTTTCCCGAAAAGGCCTCTCTTCTTTCCTGTGCGTGGGGCTTGCGGCTGAGCTGCATTTGCTGAGAACAACGTGGACCTTGCCCAAGCTTTATGGGAGCTGGGCAGAGCTCCCAGGGAGCACAGCCCAGAGGAGAGAATGGGACCCAAACCCAAGGAAAGGCGCTGCCTACTTTAATGTTAAGCAGACTTGAAATGAAACGTTTCATGTCAGTTCAACAAATTG
The DNA here is from genome assembly GCA_017639485.1 of Pluvialis apricaria. Taxonomy (NCBI): domain Eukaryota; kingdom Metazoa; phylum Chordata; class Aves; order Charadriiformes; family Charadriidae; genus Pluvialis; species Pluvialis apricaria. The sequence continues at coordinate 39,904,276 of CM030012.1, read as the reverse complement.
AAACAAAACATTCCTACCTCAGAAACGTCAAAATGCTTCACTTTGATCCAAAAAACAGAACACGGAGACATTTCTGAACATGACTGTTTTAATTCCAGGAAACAATTTTTTCCTATTTTTTTGCCCCAGTTTGTTCTGTTCTGGAAAACAGAAGCAGAAATGCAAAATTTCCCATAGCTCTACTTAGAGCCATTTACCCCAGGAGGGACCCATATTGCCTATACATGCATGTGTGTGGGAGCACTCTCACTCACACACACCATATAGCCACTGTGCCTTCCCGTGGCACCCCCAGGCCTCTCTCTGGACTGGTTTCACCACCCATATAGCTGTCAGGCCTCCAGCTTCATGACCGGAGGACACCCTTTGGTCTGCAGGAGGTCCCAAGTCTCTGGGCATAACCAGTAAAAGTGTGCTGTCAAACACAAGCAGTGGCTGTCCACAAGGTACTCTAAAAACAGGGTGTTTAGGGCAGGCACTGCCATCACTGCCATCACCGCCATCACCGCAGGGTTCACACACAACCCAGTTCCCTTTAAAGTACTCCCGCTCTCAACCAGGGCAGGCACAGGGTTTGCTCTGACCCGTTTTCAGACCTTATAGTTTGGTGCGTATGTGAGTAGCGAGGAACCGGTTTGAATAATCCCCGAATTTGGGGAGCAATGCTAAAAGCCAGCACTTATTGAAGGAGAATGGGGAAGAGTGTGGGAATTTCACAACTTTAGTATAATTTTACCAGTGATCTTATTTTATATTGCTGAGGATTATGGATCCTGTCCCCTGAGCATGGTTAAAAGCACACTAATATAGCAAAAGGTGACACACTCCTGATCACGTGCTGCAAGCCCAAGGTGGATCCACAGGTCTATTTTCGCATCAGTAGGTGTAATCCTAACCCTGCATCTAGTTACAGTTCGATGACTGTGTGGACATGACTTACAGTGTTCTTGCCCTCCAGCTGAAGGTTGCAAACGTGGCTGGCTGTGTCACTGGCCCCTTGGAGAAAGTGATCCCCTTCTCTGTGCCAGGGGACAGCCAAACCAGGGAATAAAGTCTTCTGTGGTGCTCTCTCTGGACAAAGCTTTTTAGCTGTTCTGTGTTTCACTTATGCTTGGGGTAGCCCTTTTCTTCCCCAAAGCTAAAAGACATCCTAAATCGTCTTTGTGCATTTATTTTTCACAGTCTTTCAGTGTTAATTTCCTCTCCATCATACATCTCCAAACAGGGTCCCCTGATGCCAGGTTCTATCTTGTTTCTACAGGGTGAGGCATCTGCATGTGGGTATGCTATGGCTCTCTTGCACTGGTGGGACGGTTGACATGACCAGACTAGCCATGTACACCTTAGCCCTCTGGACCAGACTGGCCAGGACTGGGGCTCCACACTCCTGCCAGACTCTCAGCACCTGTTGCCTAGGTTGCTCTGCTACACATCAGTCCTTCCCTGGTGCCTTCATCTGGGGGAACTTTTCTGTATCTTGGTCTCTTCCTTATTGGGGGAAAATGCTTCTTTTAAATATTTCCCAGTAGGCGTTACTGCAAAAGCAGCAACTCTCATCAGCCCTGGACAGGAGATATATTTCTCTCATTTTGTATAAATAACCCCTAATAATAATTCATTCTGCTAATTCTCTGATTCTCTCCAACTCTTCCAAAGTCATCCACCCTCTAAGCATGTAAAAATAAACTGCAGGAACAATTCATATTGCATCCACAACTAAACAAACTCTCTTGGGTTCCACTGTTACCCAGACAGTACCCTCCGGACTCGTTCCCTGTGGGTTGGCAGTATCTCAGCGCTTGCAGGCTCTCTCAGAGGCTTGGATCTGATGCAAAATCAGTCTTCTTGCTGAGACCTTGCAGTCTCTTCACGAGGCTCCTGCGAAAGCCTAAAAGAACATCCAGAAGGCCTTATCCATCACTGGGCTGTCCTGGGCTGCAAGAGGAGAGTGGATCTGAGATGGGCTGGCTTCCAGGTGATGATTGTTCCCACCTCCTAGGAACAGCTTGCAGCAGCCTTGCCAATTGCCGGGATGCGTCCCTAAATATAGGAAGATTTTAGGCTTTAAAACATAATGCAGATGATTAAGAGATCTTCCTTTTAGGGAAAAAAGTGTAGTGACATTTCGTGGAAGCAGTATATCACCTTTGAGAACCAAGGCATACTTTGTTTTAAAAATAAAAGATAATAAGATAAAATGAAGAATAACCACAGGAACAGAGGATATTGGCATGTAGGTTATGTTCCAAAAGTCTCCCCAGTGAAGCTTCAGATGCGCTCTGTTGCCGTCACCCCCCTTGAAGATTATTTCAAGGCTGTACTAATATGTGTATCATGAGTGTGGCTGTTACCATGGACACGTATCTAATCAAATGGGGCCTAATTATGTATATTACCCAATTTGGCACTTTGAGAGCACTTCAGCGATGATTCTTCTGCTTGTCTGACAAATAACATGATTATTCAGTAAGCTGCATATATTTTAATGTTGTATTTTTGTGCTTTGATAAGAAACTGTCTAGCTAACCAAAAGCACTTTTCACTTGCAAAGGCAAAGCTAATACTAGCAACCAGATTCAATTAATTATGTTTAATAAGCTAATAAATATATTTAGGACTCTCTGTGCTGTGCTCAGTCACCTTTAGAAAACACTTCATCATTAGTCACCAAAAATGAAATGGTGTCTTTTTTTCAAGGATAAGAGCCCTTTAAAAACTTCAGTTTAAGATTATAAATTACAATGCAATTTGCTTTAAAAATAGATTTTAAAATTGAAGCTTGTCTTTATCTTTAAGGCTGAAAACAGACCCTTTATGTATATGTCTCAGATTTATGGGAGAAGCAAGGAATTTTTCAGGAACATGTCAGAAATAAGTTGGTGATGCTCATTCTTATGCCCTCACTATATGAAAAAAAGTTTAGAAGATTGATGCTTCTCCCACCCTGCTACAATGCTCCCTGGCACAAGCAGAAAACAAGGCTTTTCCTGTGACACCCATGGAAAGAAGGAATTTGCCAGCAGAAGGGCAGTGGGATGGGTAGTGACGAAGGCTGCAGAGCTGAGCCATGCTTTAAGTCATCTGTGACAAGGAGGTGGGAGAGAAGATGGGAGCCTGTCAGGCTTGGGTCAGCAAGAGGTCAAGCTTTTGGGGAGATGAGCGATCCTACCTGTGCAGGTACCACTGCATACGGCATCACACTTTCCTTCTCTGTCTTTCTGCCGACTCTTTACTCGCATAATTTTCCCAAAAGTATATTCAGGGAAAGGACATAGAAAGGCCCCACTGGAATTTGTCCCCAACCCATGTTGTTTTACCTTCCATCCCCATCACACCCACACAGCTGCCAGGAGGAGGACATGTGGTCAGGAGAACCTGCCAGTTCGAGCAGCCTCTTCCTTCCCCTCTTCCATGCACTGAATGGATAATGCGAGGAGAAAGAGAGCTTGTAAATCACCAGGTGACCAGAAGCACACCACCTTCTGTGCTTTTCTTCCTACGACAAGGTTTCCTCAAGTCTGCAAGAGACAAATATGTGCAGTGTGGAGTTAAGATGTTGGGTGCAGGAATGAAGCAAACTGTTGAGCTGCATGGGAACTGGTGTAACAGGATAGGAAACCACCCAAACCACGAGGTATCTAGGTAAGGCTAACAGTAGAAAAGTGTGATTTACCAGAGTCAGCGATGACTAAGTAAGATCGTGGCAAGAGGACTGAGGAAGTACCCAATGGGATGATCCGTGTGATGTCCAGATGAGAGATCACTGATACAAGGACAAGTCATGGCAGGTTGGCTTTGGGGAAATACTTTTGGAAACCCATTGGTGAACTCAGTTGCTGATCAGAGAGGAGACAAGGACCCCCTGTCCTTGCAGCCCCAGTGTGGACAGGTGAAAGACCCCCAGGTCAGACCCAGTTGTCAGAGCCCACTGTCATCAGCAAGGGTACCCTGCCCTGATCACCAGTCAGGTGGTCTGCAAGGACACGACTTACCTGGTGTGGCCATGCTGTGTTGAGAGGTGGTGGTCCTGCTCCGGCCAGTCACTTAATGAATGAGCTGGTATGATTGGTGTTTGTATGGCTGTCACTGTCACGCTTAGGTTAGATGCCATTTGTGTATAATTGAAGCAGTAGTAAGAAAAAACATAATAGTAGTTGGAATACGGGTATCCTAGTAAAAGATGGGATCATATCATTCAATATTCCCCATGTTGGTCATCATCCGATTCATCTAGCGGTCTCTGTGCAAATCAATCTCGAAGTTCCCAGCTTCAGTTGCTCTGTGACACCAGGCACCACACAGCCTCCCCTGCCTCCCCCAGCCCCCACATCATTAAAAATAATTAAACTCTTGTCCTGTGGTGTCCAGGTGTCACCAGACACCTGGTAAGTCTCACCTCTAACTACCCGCTCGGCTGTGCTGGAATCGCAGTGCTGCAGATGCTGCCTGTGGGGCTCAGCCCGCTCCCACCAAAGCGCTGGGCGAGCCACTGGCAGGGCACCCCCAGCTCTGCTCGGCTTCCCAGGGCACAGTAGGGAGCCGCAAGTTAATCAGCGGTGCCCCGCCATAGGTCAGCACACCCAGCTATCTGTATTTTCCCTTGTTTGTCATTTTCCATCAATCTCCATTTTCCTCCAAATCTCTTTGGTGTACCAATTAATCCAGAGGGTTTTCATTTACTCAGGCCGTCCAAACCAGCAATACGCGAATACCCCCCACAATCACTGCCAACAGCTCGTAATACATTTTAACTGCTCCTTGGCCTTTGATGTGTTAGCCTTCTGGGCAACATTATCATTACCCTTTATATACCTCCGAAGGTGAATGCAGCGCCGCACAGCAGCTTGCACATGCTAAGTGCAAGCCAGGGTTTGCTTGTGTCCGAAATAAAACACGTCGTCCTTGGGACCATGCAAGAATTGTGCCTTCTTTGCTAGCAAAACACCAACAAGCCCAAAATAAACAACAGTAACATCCTGGGCTCTTTTCAAAGTGGATGAGCAAATATAGAAAGGAACGGGACAAACCAGAAGAGGCACTTACCTGGGGGGGAAGCCATAAGTGGGAGAAAGGGGTCCTGGTAGAGTTTGAAAGTGTGATCACCACGTCAGGGTAAGCAGACGGTGTGCCTTGTGCACGTGCACGTGCTGGAAGCACAAACACCGTTTAACTGAAGCACCGGATACAGCCAAATTCAGGAAAATATAATGGGCAGTTTTCAGGGAGTCAGGGGCGCTGCAGTCCCAGACTGGGGCATGCTTCACAACTTTGGAGCCATTTAGGGTTTTGAAGGCTCTCTTAATGGAAATAGTTACAATTGCATTTCTCAGAGAACATAAATCAGCATGGGTGGCGTCAGGCTGACGATTTGGAAGGGCACTCAGCCCAGCTAGGAAAATGTGAAAACATTGAAAGGCCTGAAAGCTTGGTTTGAGACGGTACAGGTTGGCTAAGCATGTTCCACCATGGCCACACGACTCACAGGTGCTTACAAGACGGGGATGGAGAAACAAGCTCCCTGTAATAAGGCATTTTTGCAGGAAATTATGTGTAAACGATGTTAATAGGGGTGCGCGCAGTGGGGCCAGGGGGAGGTGGAGCAAAATCATTTCTAAGGAGAATTGTCAAGAGTCCCCAGGCCCAGCCAGCGAGGGAGGAGATCCTGGCCCTGCCCAGCCAGGCTGTAGCCTCTGCGTTTTTCTAGTGGTCTTGCACATTCTCTGAAAAAACATCTCCGCGGTCATCCTGTAGCTGCAGAACAAAGCCCTGCTCATCCTTGCCCTCCTCTACCCAGAGGGCTGACGTTTTATTCTTTTATAATTCAAAACTATCTTTGACTGAGCAGGCCAAAGCATAATTTCCCTATTGCAGGCGTCATTCTGCAAAGGCTGGGCTGGGCTGTGCCCCTGCAGCAAAGAGTACAGCGCAGCGAGGGTGGCCGGCCCCCAAACCCTCCAGTTCTGCAAGGCACTCGCGCTGGATTAAACCAGGGCTACTCCAAAAAATTGGGAGGGAGGCAGAGAAAGGGGGCCGCTCGCGGCACGTTGCTGTGTTGGTCCCTAAAAAAGGGAATGAGGCCTTCCCCACTGCCCCTGAAAGCGCTGGGGGATAAATAGATCGCAGAGAGGAGCTATTTAAAAAGGTCCGGGGGTGGGGGGTACGGATGACCCGGTTTAAAGCAGGGCTTGGGATGCCAAACAATGGGCTGCCATTTTGAAGCAGCCAGAGCCCAGGGTGCTCATGACAACGTGGTGGAAAACACTGTCGCAGGGTACGACACTTGCTTGCAAAATAAATGGGCCCCTGAGAGTTCATTGTGCAGTGGCTGCTGACGTGCAAAGCTAGCGTTGAAAAACATAAACTGTGCTTTCTAAAAATATAAAAGAGCAGTGCCCGAGGGAGGGCGGCTCAGGGTGGGAGAAGTAGAGAGAAGAGACCAGCGTTGTTGCAGCAGCCCTGCGGGGTTTTCAGGAAGGCACTGTGCCTTTCCATGCCCCAGTGAGAGCAGTCATGCCGGGGGCCCTGCTCACAGGAACCACCACACCATGCAAACAAGCCCCCGAAGGAAAGATCCCCTTCCCTTCATGAGCTCCTGGGGGAGATCGCATCCCTCCAGCAAGTTCTGCAGGCTAGAGACAACCCTTCAAGCAAAGCTGTTGGTTTTTTGAGGAGGAGCCACTCATCCTGGCTGCGACTCAGCTGGGGACAAGGGGTGCTGCTGCCCATGGTGAGCTCACCAGGTCCTTCCCCACCAGGACAACAGGTTTTGCTGCCTGGCAGGTCTTACACACGTGGCCAGATGCACCCACACAGGGGAGCCCAGCGTCTGCCCCCAAGGCAGTCCCAGCTGCCACCACCACCACCTCCAGCTGCCCTTCCAGGTCCCCAGAGGTGGAGAGGGCTCCTCAGCCGCAGGAGAGACCAGCCAAGAAAGAGGGGCAGAAATGGTTAAAGTAGCTGGTAAATAAAATTCCCAGTAGAAATACATGATCTGGGCAGAGAAAAGCATCCTTTCCGGCACTGCCAACCCCACATACTCAAAAATTATGCGTCAGGCTCCAGAGAATCACGGCTTAAAAATCACAAGGGGTTTTGTTCTGTTTTTTAAAGAAAATTATAAATGTTTGAGCTTTTGCTAATTGCACTCTGGTTTCTTGAACTTTATGATCGCATTTTCAAACTTTTCTCCAAATCCCTGAGGGCTACAAACTTCTACATTTTTATTATAAAATAAAGTTGAGAAGCTCACCTAATGCCCACAGCTTTGGGGCAAACAGCAAAGATCAAAAGACTTACACTAAAATGAAGAGAATAGGAAATACTGGAGATCTCAAGAATGAACACCCTGCAGTATACACGTCTCTTACCATTTTTCTCCAGTGTTGCGCAAAAACACTTTTAGAAGATATTTTGCTATTTCAACAAACATCACGTTGCTTAAGTACTTTATTTGCCAGTGTGAAGAGCAGGTCTTCAGTGACATTTTGCCTCCGAGAGCAATGTTGCTTGCAGCCAAGGGCTGCAGAAAAGTTAAAACCGAGCCTGCTGTCCCAGGCTAAGGGCACCAGAGGAGCACAGAGTTTCCAAGAGCATGTTGTGTGCTCAGGGTTGCTACTGTCCACGAGCACGGAAGGTGGGGAAACATTATCCACGGTCAAACCCAGACCTGACCTTCCATCTTTAGCCTGATCCATGCAGAAACTTACTGCCCAAAAGGGGTACGTGGGTGCCATCCGACTTACTTTCCTCATCTCCAAAGGTGCTGAAAGAACTGCCATATGTCTTTACAGGGATACCTGTGTTATGGGGCAGATAGACTGTGATAAATGTATCAGCCTGTAAAGAGCTCAGTCATCCTCCAAGATTAAAGGCTGATTTGAGTGCAGACTAACTATTGTGCCTCTTGAAAGGATCTGGCTTGTAGCAGCCTGGTTATCGATTGCTGCCTGCAAGAGAATGTGATACTCTCTTTTGCACTGGTCCTGTTAGCTTTATTTACCGTAACACTTGCTGAAACATCCTCATGTAGAGATAATGGCTTCCTTTGGTTGCTGTCAGAACGAACAAATAGAAATAAAAACATGCCGCTAGTAATTGTGTCCTACTCTAATTAAAGCAAGACAAAAGCATTGCACTGCTGGGTTTGGCTCGCCATTGCCTGGGTGCTTGGACGGGCCTGAGCAGAGGGGCTGACCACAGGAACGTCAAAAAACAGAAGACGATGGTGCCTAATGCATCGGTGGAAAGTCAGAGCCGCGAGGTTTCCACCACCCCAGAAACTCGGCAAAACATCCAGGAGGACAATGAATACACTTGGTGCCCAGATGGGGATCCAGCACCCAGAGGTGCTGCTCTAGGCAGAGCTCAGCACACGTGGCCCTAAGGGGCTGCAAAAGGTGAAGGCAGATGGTGAAGTACAGGAATAAGCAAAGGTTTTTCAATGGTTGTCTTGAACTTTTCATGGGCCAACTGTACCACGCAGAGAGGCCAACGGCTCAGCTCAGGCGAGAGGCAATGGGACTTTGGCAGGATGGTGCACACCATCTCCCAGAGTGCTGGGGACACTGACTTCCCCCTCAGACCAAGGGACACACCTAGAGCCCATCACACCAAGCTCCCAGCCTTCCCAGCATTGCAGCGAGGCATGGTGGAGCCCAGTACCAGGTGTCCCATCGTCCATGGTCTTCATCCTCATCACAAAAGGGGAAGCAAAACATCTCTGCCTGCAGATGTGGAAGAAAGGCAGAAATTTGCTTACCTGTGTCCTACAGCAGGGATGAGCAAGGAAATAGGCCCAGCTCTCTTCCCCTGCAAGCGAGCAGCATAACCCTCTGCGTGTCCTGCCTCTTCAGGCTGAATCAGCATCCTGTCACCACAGGTGCAAGTTGAAGAAAAAGGCAACAAAATAAGCGGGGGGGAGGGGGACGGACAAAACTCCCCCCAAATCCAAATTAAAAAGCAGTGGCATAACCACGTCACTGAGCACCCACAGAGCGTGCCCTGTAAACAAACAGGTGACCATATCCAAGTACTGCTGTACACCCAGATATCTATTTGGGATCACTCTGATGATTGATTGTGAATCATGTGAGAGCTGGGCCACTAGTCCAGGACTGACCCAGGGACAGCCAGGCACCGAATATCCCTTGGGATGTGGTTTCAGGTGCTCACCTCAGCTGCAGTGCTGCCTTGTGAAGTCCTGCTGTCCCCTGAGCCTGCTTGGGATGCTTCTTCAGGCTGGCACACTCAGGGTGCCTCGTTGTGCTACGGGAGCCGGGCTTTCACACCGGCCTTTCTGCGGCTGCTGGGAATCGAAGCAGGCTTAAACGAAAACCCTTCTGTAGCTAAAATGTGCTATGCTCATCTCGTATTAAGCTCGGATTTCTTCAGGAGCTTTCCCCACTGCTTCACCCACACAGGGGATGGTGATAAACCGGGATAGGATGCAGGACCTAGACCAACCCCAACCATCTGCTCAATGGCTTTCTTTGTCCTGAGCCTCATGAACAAGTGCAGTGTGGCTGCTGCAGCCATTTCTGCCTCTCAGGGAGATCTTCACTGCTAAGCAAGCTAAAGCATCCTCTTCTCAAAGCTCCCAATGCACCTATGGGGTAGAGAGAAGTCTGATCTTCTAATACGCACAGTCTACAGCATTTTTGCAAAGCTTGTGAGTAACCACAAGAGGAAGAGAGAAGAGACACAAGGTCGTTTCCAGGCACCACAGTCAGTGACGCAATGATGCTGAAGGAGCAGACAAGAACCAGACAAAGCCATGCGCTCCACAGTGGCAGCACTATTTTCTTCCTTACTAGCCCTGTAACTCCAAAGTGTCATCTCGGTCCTACAAAGTCAGGCATGTGCTTAAACATAGCTCTGTTTTGGACTGCATTACTTAAATTATGTTTTCTTTTTGTTTTCCAAAAGAGAGATTTTTCCTCCTCATCCTGGGAAGGATGGTGGCTGAGGGCATCACAACAGAGCTGAGGAACAAGAGGAGATGGAGGTCAGCATGTCAACAGATAGTTTACCCAAATTGATTCGCAGATGAGTATTAAAATTTCCAGGTAGCTAAAGCTGCTTGGTTGCTGGGTAGAATATTTTCTCAGCAGCTCAAGGATGGTCTCCAGAGCCATGTCAGGACCTAGGCTTTGCTAGCATCCCACCGACATCTGCAAAGGCACTGAGGAGCACGGGATGCTCTTCTCCGGCGCTGCATGTATGCTGCAAGAGAACCTCTGGTTCTCCCACTGAGCCCTCGCATGCAGGCACTGAGTTGAGTGGCTCTGTGGCACTGCTGTTCTGCGCCCACCGGAGAAGTCTCCCACACAGCCACCTGGGGGCTATTCCTAAGATTAAACCCTGGCGGTAGTTTCCATGCCTTCGCTTTGACATGGAAATTTCTCTCTCTTATCAAGGCAATTTGGCTGCCCTTCAGATGGCAGCTCGGGTGCAACAGGAGGGGAAAGACTGGGTGATTAGTCTGCCTTTTCATAGACCTCCTGGTTCTCCACCAGGGTTTGTGTAAGGGTCTTGGACTCTTTCAGTAATCCTTGATTCTTCCTGATCACCTTATTTCTTACTTCCCACCTTCCTAGCCATCTTCTTTAATAAATCTTCATATTTATCATGTAGAAAGAAGAGCTACTTCATGTCACTGATGGAGCTACGGAGGTAGAACTTGAGCACAATCTACTCAATGAAATTGTTTAATATAAGCTTTGATACAAATAAAGCACACTCACCTCAGCTCAAGGTGCAATTGCCCTTCACAGGTTACGGTATCCACAGCTGGAAGCTGGGCAAGCGACTAGGAAACCTTCTGCTGACCAGATCAACTCCCTGAAACTCATGCCAAAGAGGCTTCTCACCTAACCCAGAGAAAACACAGCATTTTCTGAAATCACCCTCCAAAGATCAGAAGAACAGCAGACAAGGTTCGTTTCTCCCATAGAGCTAAGAGCAATAGTCAGAGCTATATGGATCGGACACAGGCTTAAGGAAGCTCCTACTGGCCTGCTGATAGCATTTTACCAAAGTTTCAAGGAAACTTAAGCTGTCAAATTTTTATGAAGCTGTTTTTGACATCTGGTCCCTCAGGAAATGCAACAGTCAAGATTAACCAGACCCACTAATTCTGCAGTTAACAAGAGACTACAATAGACAATAAATAACATCTCTTTTCCCACGGGGAAAAATAAGCATCATGGACATGAACACACTTCCTTCTGTGGAGTTCCCCCGCCCCCCCAAAAAACATTCGCCCTCAAGATGAACCTGCTCCAGCACCATGCTGACACCCTTCCTGCAGGCATGGGTGGCAAAGTCAGCACCACCCTCTGCATCCAGGAAGGTGGGGTAACCCCAGTGCTTCCCTCAACCCATGCAAAGATCCCCCTCCCATCAGCCGGGGGGTTTCTACCCCAGACCTTGCAGACTGCTCCCCACTGAAGGAAAACAGAGCCTCTCCCACGTATCACCATGTTGCACTGGCTGCTACGGGCTCCTTAGAGAAAACCAGGCGGCTACCACCACGGTCAGAAATCCACAGAAACCTGTGTTTCCTAACCATAAAAATGACCCATCCCCAGAAGTGGAGCTCTCTGTCTGGGAGTAACTTAAAATCCCTTAGGGTAGTAACACCACTGAGAGGATGGGGCAGGACCCTTCCATGCCACCAAGGTCCTTCGGCACTTCACGGTGCTGGTGGAAAGCCTGGCTCTAGAAGTCAGGAGGAAGGGGCCATCTACTGAAGTGTTGGTCCTGGTGGCTGAAGTGCCTCACTCATGGTTCTTGGGAGCAGCTTTCCTTTCTCCAGAGCTGCACACACCGCTCAAGGCATACGCAATGTCCACCTGGCCAGCACGTTCAAATTTAAAACAGCTTCCCTTAACGCAGAGAAGAGGCACAGGAGTAAGCTCATTTTTCACTGCTGACCAACCAGACTGTGCTCCAGCTGACACTGCCGAGTCCCTTCCTGGTCTCCGGCTGAGGCGAAGCCATCAGTAAAATCACAGGAGGGTGCACTATCCCCTCCTCTGGCTGTTTAAAATAAGTGTCACTAAACCAGACAGATGCTGGCGCTGTGTCTCAGCAGGCGCTAATTTAGCCCATACGGAGTGCTCTTACATCATTTGTTCTGGGCACAGCTTAATTGCAAAATTAATTATTTTCCTATCAAACAAAATTGTATAAGAGGGTAGTCATGGGATTTTTAAGCCTGATGGATGCTAAATGGGGTTTGAATAAATATAAACAACTTTGGCTCCTGTCTGTGCTCAGGACCGCTAAGAGAGTAGCACTGTCAGGGCAGGGAGCCAGTGAACGCCTGGCGGTGGGGGACAGGGCACGGCTGCCACCGGGAAGGCAGGAGCGCACAGTCCCAGCCATCCTGCCGCAGGGCACCGGGATGGGACCCCCGACTGTGCTAGGATGCCACAGCAGACACAGCTGGGCAGTGAACAGCAGATCGCACGGCCACCCATCTCTGACACGTCCCAGCAGCTGTGGGAGGCCTCCAGAGCATGCTGCTGATATCATGGCAGGGCTTTCCACCTTGCTGGGGGGAGCCAGCAGGACTGTGCAGAGCTGGGGGAGCCTCTCCAGCCCCCCTTGCCCTGTCCCGCTCCAGATGCGTCCCCTCCCCCTGACACGCCAGGTAGCCGTCTCCAAAATGGAGCTGGCATGGCAACACAATGGCACCCAACACGGGGGTGAGGAGAGAGGAGCATGGCCACCAGCATGGCGTCAGGCTACAGCTGCCCTGGCCAATGGTACATGGCAGCTTGTGGCCAGACTGCTCCACACCAAGTGGCAAGTGGTTTGCACCTCTAGAGAAGCCCATTCAATTTGTTCTTGTTTCTGGCCCTGTCGCAGCAGGCTCAGATGCAAGCAGAGCTAACGACCACCCCAAACACGCAACTTCTCCCATGACAGGGCAGACCAGATCTAGATTTTAATTGGAGGGCATCCCATTTAAGTGGGCTGCATCCTCAGATAATGGCAGTTGTGAGAAAACATGGATAGGATCAAAACTGTGGCATGGGTACAGCTGATACAAATTGCGACGTCCTGATTGTCCCTGCAGAAGTCCTCCCTCTTCAATGCCCCCGATAGCCACTCCAGCACAGTGATGGCCATGTGGCAGGGCTGTGGTGTGCAAATTGCCTCAAAAGCACACAGAAATGAACCAATTGGTTAGCCAAGCACATAACCATACAGTGGAAAAACCTTACCTGAGCAAAATATGGGCACCAGATTGTGGGCCAACATAGCAGGAAATCTGGCACAAGTCAAGCCACTGCTGCTCTTATCGGGCACGGCTGCTGAAGTATGGCCTTTGGGTAACAACTGGGCTGAGCTCAAGTTACATTAAATTCTGTAAAATCACAGAAGAAATTACAATCCCAGTTGCAAACTGGAAAACTGGACCTCAGCTTCCCACCAGTGGAAGGGGTACGTGAGCCATGAATTTATGAAGCTGCATTATGAAGGCATGAAGCACTGACTCCTTTGGCGTCTCTAAAAAACACAGCTCATTTCAAGCTTCAACAGGAAGCCTGCTAAATCGTATATGTTTGGTTGTGGTGTGGTTTTTTTTTTTAATATCGCCTTTAATGCCTCGCATTTGTTAAGCATCCTGTGATGCCTGGTGTATCAGACCATCTATCTGAATTTGGGAGTATCTGGTTTAATACAAGTGATCTAAGTGATAGCACCTACGGTGAGACTTTGTTGTTTTAGGAGGAGTTTTATCCTCAGAGAGCAAAACCAGGCTCTGGGCATGCAACCACTGCCCTCAAGTGGCATGAGCTGTGCAGGACCTTTCGGGAAGCTCCTTGGCACAGGCAAAGGCCTCTGCGTGGGGAGCAAGACGTTTGAAGATATTTGGGCCGTGAGGTGGGGGGAAAAAAAAAAAAAGAGGAGACCATTTAAAGAACATCTAGAAATTTAGCTGTTAAGAACTGATCCTGGAAAGCCGTCAAAAGAAGGAAAAGGCACGCTTTGCGTAGGGATGAAACTGGGGGCTTGCTCGCTGAGCAGGTAGCTCCTCCGAGGCCAAAGCCTCCTCTGAACTGAGGAAGATGACGTGACCATCAGGTCAGCAGCAGCCCATCGTGGGCTGCCAGCAGCATGCCATGCACCACCCAGGCCCCCTGCCTCCTGACATGGGAGCCCATTTCTTCCTCCAGCCATCCTCCTTGGTGGTCCCACCTCCCAGGTCCCACTGCAGCGAGCAGCGGGGCTTAGAGCCGAGATGCGGCTCTTCGGCCACATCTGAACGCAATTCCCCCCCAGCTCCGGTACCTGTGTAAAACAACTAGACGTCCCTAGCATGGATCAGGGAGAAATAATGATCCTAATTTATTCTGCTTCTCTCGACCAGTCTCTCCCTTGGTTCCCACGGCATTTCCTGTGTTAACTACTGGGAACCAGCAGGAATGCTCGAAGAGCAAACAACAAGCAGGCATTTTTTTTTAATTATTGGGGTCGTTGAAACATTCTTCTACAGCCCTGCAAAGACAAAGGGTGAGAGCGTTACAACATCGTTGTTTTAAAACCCTGAGCTGCACTGAGCTTGCCAGGGGGTGTCTGGGCGCTGCTGAGGCAGCAACGCTTTATAGCCACTTAATTGTTTGACTTGACCTTTCTCGCATCTTCTGAAAAAATTCAGTGCACAGCTAAAAGGCAAACACAGTGAAAACAAGCATTTCCTTAGGATGACTGGGGAGCTGTGGGAGAAAAACCTGGAGAGAGGCAGAGAAAGAGAGGAATGGCTGTGGGCTTTGCTCCTGTGTTTTCTCCCAATCCCTAAGGGCCTTGCCCATCTGCCACTTGGGCAGCCCCTACTTGTGTCTGGAAATCTTGCAGATGCCCAAGGAAAAACAAAACCTATGCAGCACTGCAGGTCACCTCCTCCCAGTTGCTTAGCCAGGACCCAAGCAACAAGGCTGGGCAGTACTCTGCTACCACAGCGACAGACATGTCCCAAAGCACCACCTGCAATTTATGGGGAAGGGCCCTTGCCCCCAGGCATGATGGTGGCATGCTCACAAGGATGTAGAAGAAGCCGTGGGCATGGACACACAGAGCCCTGTCCCACACTGCTGCAGGCACCGCTCCTGCCCACCCGATGAGGGATGCCCACGCCGGGCTGCAGAGCTGCTGTCGGTGCTTTTCCGACCTGGCTGCCAGCCTGGAAAACAAAGTTCCCAACCAAAGCGAGAGCAAGCGGGGAAGAACAGCTCCAACATTCCTGCTTGCCGCCAGCGGCGTTTCCAGAGCAATGAGGCTGGAGAGGCTGAGCCCACTGAGCTCCCAGATGAATGGGAGCGATGGACACGTTACTGCAGCCTTATAATACCCTTCAGCAAAGGGATTAGAGCCTGGCCATATTGCAGCAAACCTCCCTGGTTAAAGTCCCCCAACCAGAGAGAAAAAAACTGCAGCCCTGTAAGCACAACCATCATATAATAACTTCCCTTTCTAAAAGGCTTTACATTCTGCAAGCAGAGGACAAGATTTTGTCAAGAGGGAAAGATTTTCTTGAAGCTGCAAGGAGCAAGCTTGGCAAGGAAGGGATGGAGCAGCAAGTAATCTCACCGAAGTCTCCTATAGGCATGTGAGGTAAGGTCATTCGCTTTGCTACAATTTAATGGGTTCCATTCTGTACGTTTCTGGCATCCCCTGCCTGACCTAGGGGTTGGCTCAGGTCGATTTTGCTCCACAGATGAAGACAAAACCTGCAGAGGGATCAGGGAGTGTGGCACCTGGGGATGGGGCAGGCAAGGTGTTGTTCCCCAGCATGGCAGATGCAGGAGAAGCGTGTCCCTTGTACAGCCAGCGTACAGGGAGCAGCAGGGGGATGGACAGAGATCACCTCTGCCGCAGCTGGAGGAACAATCTTTGCCAGCCACCTCTCCGGTCCCTCTTCCCGCCCAAGCCCCAGCCGCCCAGCTCCCATTTCCCTGCACACCAGAGCTCTGCGTGCTTGTATGGAAAGCACTGGGCAGGCACCAGTCCAGGCTGGGTAAGAGCTACCTATTTGCCTTTGCTTGGAGAGCTCGGGTGATGCCTGCACCACTCGCTGGATGATGGTGCAGGGTACCTCAGGTCCTGGAAGCGACAGTGCTGTGCTGCAGCAAGCACGGCTTTGCACTGCAGAGGTCGGTTGAGGCTCCTGCCATGCAGAACCTCCTCACAACACCAAGAAGGGAATAATATCTTGAAGGAAAAGAGACATGAAGGCCCCTAAGAGTTTGCTAGAGAAAATACTCATCTACAGAGGAAGTTTCTTCTTAGCCCTCCTATCATGGGATTAATTTATGGCCAGAAGCATAAGCATTTTATAACCCTTGTTAAAAATAAAATACATCATGTTTTTAAGTGTTGACCTTGGCAGTATCTTGTGGACGAGAGTTCTTCTGGTTCATTTTCCCTTGTATGAAGCGCCTGTCTTTACCAGTTTTGAACGAGCCTCCCTCTCACTCTCCCCAGCTATGCCCATGTTCTCACAGTGAGAGCGGACGCTGGAGGAATTGGGGAGCCAGAGCAGAAGCTACACCAAACTGCACAACATATGACTGAAGGGAGCAGGGTTCACAGCTGATTGCTCAAAATGTGGATTTCTGTTTCAACAGCTGCTAAATGATAAGAGTGGTAGCCTGAAAAAGAGCTTATGTTTTACTGTCATTAATTGGATGTTATTTGGATTTCTGAATCAATTCCTTCCTCACCTTCCCAGCTACTTACAAAAGAAGGGACCTCTGAACTCTTCAGCAGGATGAACAAGACCAAGGGGGCCTCTGAGAGCCCAGAGCTTTGGAGCCCCGATTACACGCAGAGCACCTCCTTGACCAGTGTGGCACCACCATTTGCATTCGGCCAACAGGCCACGGACAAAGCCCTAAGTGCGGTCCTTATTGTGGTCCTCTTTGTCATCATGGTATCTCTGGGGTGTACCATGGAGATAGCCAAGATCACAACTCACCTCAGGAAACCCAAAGGCGTGGCAATTGCTGTAGTGGCTCAGTATGGTGTCATGCCCTTGACAGCATTCATGTTGGGCAAGCTCTTCCAGCTGGGTCCTACAGAATCCCTGGCCATCCTGATCTGTGGCTGCTGCCCAGGGGGAAACCTCTCCAACATCTTCAGCCTGGCACTGCGAGGGGACATGAACCTCAGGTAAGGCAAGCTGAGTACATGTTCATTGCCCAGGCCAATCTAGTGGTATGACTGGTTCAGAACCTAGCTTAATCAACATTAGCAATCCCCAAGAAGCTGGACAAAGACCAAAATACTAAATCTGGAGTATTTTTATAGCACCCATATTGCTCAATGAATCAATTTGTCCCAGTTTTACAATAAAATGGGATTTTGTACCTTTCTCTGAAGCATATGGCATGCTGCTCTTGATGAGGTGAGTGCAGGAACACTTTTTCACCTCCACACAGCAGTATGGATAGTATATATATGCTATACCTATCCATATAGCAGTATATAGTTCTGTGTAAACTGAGCACGCTGTCTGGAGAGGCTGCATCAGTGAGAAACGTTGAACTAGCAGAACCCCCCAAACCAACAAATCCTAGTGATAAAACAAGATCCAGGGGGGATATATCAAGTATTACCTTCTCCTGTCACTTGTGAATTTCTGAAATGTGAGCTGTACCAATAGCGAGGTTTTTTTATGAGCTTGTGTAGAACTTGAGTCATCTTCCCCCTGCTCTGTTTGTACCACATCCTTATACAACCTGATAGTGGTGGGGAAACCTCAGTGACAGGTTGGGAAAGAGCACGCTAAAGTCTTATATTAAAGACATGTGTCCAGGTTAGTAAGAAAAATGAGCATGTTCCATAAAAAAAGTGTCATTCTTCTACTGAAGGGTACTTTCTTCACCTCAGCATCGTCATGACCACATGCTCAACGGTCCTGGCAATTGGACTAATGCCTCTACTTCTGTACCTTTACTCGCGAGGACTATATGAGGGGGATTTGGAGGGCAAGGTACCTTACAAAGGAATAATCACCTCCCTGGTCCTAATGCTAATCCCCTGTGCCATCGGCATCATCTTGAATGAGAAGAAACCACAGTACACTGGCTTTATCATCAAGGTAAGAAGTATTCTGCACTAGCTGTCTTTCAACCAAGGGCCTCAAGGGAGTTTTCAAAAATAGAGGCACAGAAATATTAACTTCTTTAAGGCGTGCCACAAATCAATGAAAGGGTTGAGGACGGAACTCAAGACATCCACTTCACCATTTTAATCATCAACATATTTGCCCAAAGAGAAGTCCTCCACCTTTTCCAGACAAACGACATTGTGTAGGCAATTTCCTACCCTGCTTTTCTTTATTGTCTTCAGTTTTAGCTTCATTTTCTTTTGCTACAAGCAGCACTAATAAGCCTCATAGGCACTGCCCCCAGCTACTGCTGTAACTAAAGCAGACCCCGGATTTAGGGAAAAAAAAAAATATCCAAAAACCACAACTCCAAATCAAAAAAACAAATCCCCCCCCCAAAATACCTACCTTAGTGTTCTCTAAGGTCTAGCACAGGGCAAAAATCACGTCACAAAGTTGCTGCTTACGTCAACGAGATGTCTATCCAGCAGAAGCCACTAGATCACTAAGCACCCGCTTATGCCTGGAATCATCTCCCTGCCTCCTTTGTACATCAGGCATTTAAACAGCAAGAGGGAAATCTGGGCAACCAACTACACCATTGTCTAACTCGAGAGCTCCACTAGCAGTACCCAGAGAGATGTTAACAACTTTTTAAACCTGTTTTTCATAGTTTCTTTCACTAAGGCTTCATCTCAGAGAAACTGGGACCAAGCACAGCAAGAATCGCGTGTTAAGACTCACTAACAGACCTGATAAAACAACATTAGGAATTGCTAACCTCTAAGAAGCATGGGAACCCAGGAGTCAGGCTAGACTAGATGCAGAATCATAGAATGGTTTGGGTTGGAAGGGACCTTGAAGATCACCGAGTTCCACCCCCCCTGCCATAGACAAGGACACCTCCCACTAGACCAGGTTGCCCAATGCCACGTCCAGCCTGGCCTTGAACACCTCCAGGGACAGGGTTGGGACCAGAGCTCTTCAAAGGTTCCTTTACCCAGCACAGGACAGTAATGACTGGACTGTTTCAGAAGAAGCTTTAAAAACCTTGCATGAGTAGGTGACCTACACCAGCCCAGCTGACCCTTGGATCACGTTCCTTTCTGCTAACACCGCCTTTCCATTTATCTTCTCTATGAAAGAGGACAGGGGTGGAGACTTGCTTTTAAAAAACACCTGGGGACCTCCATCCAAATTGGACTCCAAAGTGGAGAGACAGGTGGGAGAACTGGGTGTTCTGCCTCCCAAAATTCCCCAGCTGCTTCATCTGCCGCATCACCAGATACCAATGAGACAATCTGAAAATGCAGCCACCACCTTCCAGGCCTGCTGTAGGCAGGCTCCACCTGTCAGTACGGTGGTTTCCTCCCCATCTGCTTTGGGTGGACCAGATCCACAAGGGGACCTGGACAGAGACACACATAGCAATACCTGAGAAACAAGTGGCTGGTGGAGCAAGCACCAGTCATTTTGCATATAGACCAGAGAGGCACCTGATTGTTTAAGGTGTCTCTAGAAAATACCTCAGATGGCCTCTTGTTGATTACTTGTAATATTTACGTCCATGAAAGGCACTTATGCATTCTCACTATATAATTACATATGTAATTGACAAGGAACTGAGCACAGCCGCCTCCAACAGCCGAGGCAAATTTTGCTGGGGATTTCTGTCTTGTCCGCGTCTTGACCACTTTTGTTTTAGGCAGGGATGGTTGTGCTTCTACTGTCATCCGTTGCAATAATCGTTCTGTCTGTGGCCAGTGTGGGAAGCGGTATCACGGTGGTCTTCTCACCATCCCTCCTGGGATCTTCTGCCTTGATGCCTTTTATTGGATTCCTGCTGGGCTATGTTCTCTCCGCAGTCTTCAAGCTTAATGACCGGTATGTTCCTCTGCTCCCCCCTCCCCTCACTGTCTATCACCAGAAGAGCAGAGAGGTATGACAGCTCTATGGAGCAATGGTGAAAACATGGGTCTCAACACGGATGTACTTTTGTAAAATAAACACTGACCGCAGTCTCCCGAGACGGGCCCTAGGAGTACGAGCAGACACACTGCAAGCTGCTCCCAGGTCAGGACTCCCACACCTTGAGTGGGGAGAGAAACGAGTTCAACCTCTGCTCAGCTCAACGGAGAAGGGAGGAGCAGCTGGAGCAGTTTTTGATACAGGTACCTGATCTCTACAGAAGGGGTGGAGGTCCATTATCATAGAACCATAGGATGGTTTAGGTTGGAAGGGACCTAGAAGATCACCTAGTTCCAACCCCCCTGCCATTATGCAGGTTCGCTGAACAAGCAGATGGAGGGTTTGACCTGAGGTCATTAGTGACCTGCTAAGCATACATTACCAGCCTCTGCCCTCATTAACGAAGTTGGGGGAAGAAAAGAAGGAATAGCACCAAAGAACAAAGAATTAGGGAATATGAACAGAGACCAAACCCCAAGTGACACAACTGTTCCTCAGCTCATAATTATCCCAAACCAGTCAGTGCATTCAGCTGAAACCCCAGGAATTCAGGCTGGAAACCTTGCATATAAAACCCACTCCTTCCCTTTCTCATCCTATCTAATCCAGGTAGGAAGCCCACTAATCCTCGCTATTTTTTACGGTTGCACCTTAGACTCCTCTTTACACCTTGGAAGCAGATTCCTTCCCTGTAGGGAGGTGCAGCGCCCAGAGCGGGACACGAGGTCTCCAAACACAAAGTCCACATTTATAGCGTGATTTGTCTCCGCACGTTGCAAAGGGAGCACAAGGCAAAACCTTCTAGGGATGGACGCCAGTATCGCTCCTCATAAAGCAGCTTTTAGCACAGGCAAGATGCACGAAGCCTTGCAACAGCAAGGTGGGCCTGCTTCTCTTTAAATTGTTTAAAAAGTGGATTAAATCTGTCACCTGTTCAACTTTTCCCCCTTCAGATGCAGGCGGACGGTGTGCGTGGAAACTGGCTGCCAGAACGTACAGCTGTGCTCGACCATCCTCAAGGTCGCCTTCGCCCCAGAAATCATCGGCCCCCTGTACTTCTTCCCACTGCTCTACTTGCTGTTCCAGCTTGGAGAGGGACTTCTCCTGATCCTGGTCTTTAGGATCCATGACAGAATAAAGAAACCAGATGGCAAGTACAGCTTTGCTCCTGTATTTCCTACACTTTCCAATCCAAAACATGTACGTTTACCTATAATTACCAATGAATTGCTGCTTTATTGGGGCACGATCGGGTTGCTCTTTAACTCGGTTACCATACCCAATGCATTAAATACAAGTCACAGTCAAAAATTCATAGGTAACTGAAGACATTAGAAATTATGACTTCGTGCATCAGCACAGTGTTTCGTATAGCTATATACTATCTGTATATATGTGTGTGTATATATATACACATCTATATATCGGCACTCGGGGGTTTTCAGAGTCCTGCGCTTAAACTAGGACAGGCATCCTGAAAAAGCTATGATTTGCACGGAGCACATGGCAAGAGCAGTCACACACACCTCCCCCCCTAAAACTACACAAGAACATCAGATATGCTTTAATGCAACAAATTCCAGCTTCGCTGTAAATTGTTGAGGTTCACTGAAGGGTGTCACTTTCGAGGTGGGTGGGGGGAAGGGAGGAAAAGGACAGAACTGTCAAGTACTGCAGCTGAAGGAAGGAAACGTGGATCTTTTGGGAGAGAAGTACATAAATAGATTCAAGCTTAATTAGAATATACATACAGTAGTGGCATAGACGCAAGATCGACTCTTCTCCAGCTTCAACAGGTCCATAATGCCAAAGCCCAGCCAAGTGTCTGCGAAGACGGCTGGAGAACGCAATGCTGAATGAGATTCTCCACCTCTCATCCCTCTGATGCTTCCAGACCAGCTTTCTTCAGTCCCTTGGGACAGAGAAGCAGCTGCGACAGGAGCACTTTACCATATCTTATCGCTACAGCTGAAGGATGACTGTTATTGGGGGAAAATACCCCACTCAGTTTGGACCCCCAGGTGTGCCCGCGGTGCAAAGCAGTTGATACTGCAAACAGCCACACAGGTGTTTGCAAAGCCGCCATAGAAAGAGTGGCTTTCCCGGCCACAAACATTTGTTTCCATTCACAAATGACTGGAAACAAAATGGCGTAAATATTTTGACAGGACTTCCAAGTTCCCTCCTTTTGCTTTAAATCACCCAGCAAGGCCAATTGTAGCCGTGTCACACCATTTCCATCACCTGGGGTCAGAGCTGCCTGTTCTCAGTACATTCTTCTTTTTCCTTCAGCCGCAGGAAAACTGACCTGCGCAGCTGCGGACACGCTCGCCGCTCAAGAAATGAAACCAGGGTCAAGACCCTGCAGGAACAGCGGGAAACCAGGAACGCAACGCAGACAGATTCCGCAGCAGCTGCTATCGCGACCCCTCCGAGCTCCACCTTCCGCAGCCGGCTTACAGGTCCCCAGCGGTTCCGTGTAAGACTTTAGTCTGTACCCTCATTTTACGCCAAGACAAAGGGATCCCCACGGAGCTATCTGTACCCTCACCCTTATTTCCCAAAGACTTCGCTCCAGGCTAAGCCTCTCCCTGCCCACCCACAAGGGACACTTCCAGGGACTTCCAAGCCACCCTGACAACCCGTTGGGACAGCTTAGGGCCGTGCTTGCAAGTGACTGCCCCCACTTCTGCACATATGCAAATCACCGCCCGCATCCGTTCCCTTTTTCTAATTTCACTCACCTGTAATTGTCCCACTGGCACACACTGGAAGCGGCTCTCAAAGACGTTGCTGAAGATTAATGTCGTTTCTCTAACACAGACCCAAAAACGAGGTGGGAAAGTTTCTCAGTGCAGGAGCCACCAAGACCCAGCATGCAGCTGAGCAGCCCACCGACTGCTGGTCACTCCCCCTCTCCAAAACCCCCGCAGCGCGTGGTGGCCACTGCTCTCCACAAGGCGGAAGCCACAAAAACGGAGCACGGCTACGCAAACTGCCTTAGCACATCAAGTTTGGGTCCAGCAAGCTGTACCTCTGGAAACACGTGAGCCTTGAGCGTGCCTGGCTTTGGAGGAGTCAGTGACCTAAACGCACCACCCCTCCAGGACACGCTGCAAATACAAGTGTGAGGGAAGATTGGCATCAACACCTCCCACGTGCTAAGTACGCATCGTAACCTGAAGTAATCCATCTTACCTAAGAATAGACAGGCTCATACCAAGAACCTTGGCTTCATAAACGCAGAGTCATTTCTGGCCAGAAGTCAACGTAAGCCTCCAGGGTGCAAAGCCTGGGAGTTTGCTTTATACTGAATGTTTGTCCTCACAGCGGCCGGCTCCCCCAAAAAAATGCAGAAATCCAGTCACGCTGCTTGCGAGGCAAGTGGTGTGGTTTAGAAACAGAATTCAGAACAGCTGTTTATAGAGGAGGTAGTACTGCGTATTTAGCCCGAGGGAGGCAAGTGTCTGAAATCCCACCCCTTCCCAATCATCAGACGCCTTCAGCCACCCGGGTTCCTCCTGGAGACAAGTCCCACTTGAACACAGACACCCATAATCATTCGAGTAAGCGGGAAGTATCGACTGACTTGAGATAACACAGCTCACCTTATGCCCAGAGGAGTGTCAGCACTGCCTTTACCCCTAGAGGTTAAAGCCTTCTTCCAGGCCTCTGAAGGTGATCCAGTGTCTGAACTACTGACCTCTGAGAAGGAAGCCTCCCACTCCCCAAAGCTGAGTCGCCATAATCCAATTAACTGCCTATCAATCCCACCACCTCTCACTGCCTGCTCACAGTTTGATGCAGCGCCACCTTAACGGACAGATTGCCAAGGCACAAAAGCTTGTTCTTGTTCGTTAGCTTGGAACACATTTGTGAGAACCGTGCAACAGTACGGAGAAGAGGCAGCAGAGGCTGCAGAGACACCAAACCACTAACCTCCCCCAAGGCCGGACTTCGCTCTGAACAGAAGCGCTCTGCCTTCCCCAGGACCTAATCCAAAACCTAGCCTCCAGAAATTTTTTAAAGGTTTTGGGAGATGACCAGTGCAGTTTTGTAAAGCACTTTATAAGAAAAAAGATGTTATTTTTTAAATTAAATTCTAAAGCTCTCTTGCAACATAGACGAGGGTCTGAGAAACACAGGGACTGCAGAGGGTTGCTGCCCCTGTAAGGCACAAACACGAAAACGCAGGCTGCAGTACTCCCGTCCACCAACTTAAAAATTCCTCCTCTTTCTCCAGCATGAGGACTAATGCCTATAAAAATGCTTTATCCACACCTCAATGTCCTCTCACGCACGCGTGCACAAACACACTAATGAAGTATGCCGACTACATCCAACTTTTATATTCCATGCTTATCATCCGAACACTGATTAAAACCCACACGACTTGTCCATTCCCCTTGCTGCTGAGCTGTGACAACGTGATGCCCCTTATTACCCAGGTTCTTATTTCAGAACCTAAAGGTATCCAAGGACACAGCATGATGTAGCTAAAAGGAACCAAGTACTCCCCCATGCCCAAAGCACTCAACTGTAGCTTTGCTGTAGACCCATCTTTAAGAAACACTTTAACACTGTCCAACAACACGAGCTGCGGTCACAAATACTTTATTAACAGTAAGAACACACTAGAAGCAGAGATGTGTTTCTTTATACTTTATTTTAGCTATTTAATTCTTAAGTATCAAGAATTAGGGTGCTTTATAGAATATTATTACCACAGGGCAGTGAAATGGGAATTTTCTTAGTGTAGTGCAAGTCATGTTAAATGAAAAGCTTTTAAAATAAAGTTTTATTACCAGTACTGACCAGCACTTAATCTGCTGACCTATAACTGAAACAACGGTTCAAAAGCACAAAAAAATACCCTCTGAAATAAAGCTTTATGTACAGCACATGTAGAGCTCTTAGATGCCTAAAGCTGTTAGTTTAATTTGCGATATTAAACTAGTGTTCTGAATTGCTATTCACAGTTCCGTATACTGGGAATTAAGTGTTCAGATGATTTTTTTTTGTAGTAGAAAAAAATTTGTCGGCTTTAGTTATAAAGAGCTCTACCAAATATACACAAACTATACACTTCAGACATTCACAAAAAAATGTGAGCAAGAAAAGGGTTATCAAAAAACATTTAATACAATTAGTCAATAACCCTTCCCACCATGGTCCACATCTACAAAGTTCCCCCATCCCTCCCACCTCCCCATCCAAACCCTTCCCCACAGAAAGTCACATACTTACCACAAGTTTTAGCAAGTATGGTTTAAAAAAGGGCCCCCAGGGCAAGTTACTTATAGTTCAGTTGCCACTGTCAACAGATCTGGACCTTGATCTAGACCTCTGCCGATCCACAGACGATGGGGATTTAGATCTACTGGAAGAACCACGTTTCTGGCTTTTCTCTGGCATTGGAGATCTACTAACTGATCGAGACTTGCTACGGCTCCTACTCCTTGACCTGCTGTAAGACTTGCGGCTGC
This sequence comes from Pluvialis apricaria, assembly GCA_017639485.1. Taxonomy (NCBI): domain Eukaryota; kingdom Metazoa; phylum Chordata; class Aves; order Charadriiformes; family Charadriidae; genus Pluvialis; species Pluvialis apricaria. The sequence goes on along the minus strand of CM030012.1, from coordinate 39,878,701 downwards.
GGGAACGGGAACGGCTACGAGACCTGGATGAGCTTCTGCTACGAGACCGTGACCTGCTCCTGGACCTACTGAAGAAACAAAGAGCATCGGTGTTAGCAATGAAACGCCACGGACCGCAGCAATAACCAGGCAATGCACTGGTCTCCCGTTCGGTTGCTGGGTCACTGACTTCAAAGCTTTCTTAGTGGAGCACTCTTTAAGAGAATAGAAATCCATACCTATGCCTTTTGCTGCCTTCGATTAGTTTGATTTTCCTTCCATTAATTTCTTTACCAGAAAGCTTGTCAATAGCATTCTTTAAATCACTGTAAGAGGCGAATTCAACCACCCTACAGGAAAACACAGAACAAAACAAAAACCAAAGCACAGAGCTCACTATTACAAGTTGTATTTTCGATGATAGAGCAAATCATAGCTGGGGAGGGAAGCAACGCAAAAAAACCTCACACTGCTCAGTGTAGATCATTCCTTGTCATAACTCAAGCATGAAGAGCTCCCCTCCCCAAATACCAGGGAATGCATTTTCAAAGGGCGGCTAAATTAAACCATGAACAGCTGCTGAGCACTGAAAGTAGCCAGCCTCCCTCCCCAAATACTATACATACAAACATTACAGCTTTCAAGAGATTATTTTAGAGGCTTACCCTTCATTTAACTTAGGTCTGTGTGCATCCGCAAAGGTTACTTCCCCAGCTTGTCTCATGAAGTCTTTGAGATCCTAACACAAGACCAGTTATGTTATGCAGAGAAGTGAAAGTAATACTTACCTACATAAAAATACTTAAAAACAAACAAAAGAAACTTATGACTACTGAAAGAGAAGATGTTAGATAAATTACAAACATGGCAATTGCCATACTTGTATTCTATCAAAATTGAATTATCTATATCAGGGCACGAAATAAATGAAAAAAAGCATATTGCTTTAAGCAAAATGCTAATAATGTATCTTAACATTAAGGAAAATATTAGTCTACACAGATTATATACATTAAATAAGAAAGAGAGAGAAAGAGAGAGAGAGAAAGAAAGAAATAAAAAAAGTACATTTGTATATATACTGGACTGAGTGTGAAATACTACCCATATATTTTTGTACTATTTCAGTCTCCATTTACATTAAGTGTCTAATATGCATAAAGAATTACATTTACATAACACCGATTATTTTGTGCCCCATATGTCATTAAAAATATAGTTTACTTTACCTTTATTAACATTTCCCTAGGCTAGCCAAGCAGCAAACTGCATTAAGCGACCGGAGATACCGTCATGATATATGCCCGACTGGCTCTTCGCCACCCACTTGACGAACACTACCCAGTCGATGGAAGCCATTAATCGCACTGCCCTCCCTTATTAGGAGACTACTGATGGATCCAGACATTCTCTATGCTTGATGTTACCAAGGACCACTTTACTGCGATCAGGATTCCAACGACCACCTAATTTCGTATCTTTCAACTCTTTTCGACCAGGACCTCTTTATTCGGAAGCGTTACAGGAAGAACAGCTCTCAACTTAGGAATCAGATCTCGTTAACGCTCTGGGATCGTTGCAATGTGGCACTTTAAGGAGTGCATCGATTACGTCTAGACCGGCAAACACAGATCTAGAGGTGGCCAAGTGACATTGTAGGAGCTGACTGGAAAGTCAACCAGGCCCAACCAAGAGTGACCAAGACAGAACGATTAGGATAACCCACAGGCACTCCTCGTCATAAGGCCAACGACACAGATAGGCTGGCAAATAAAGGGTTTAATATGTGGTTAAAATGGATTTAAAAAACAAGAAAAAAATAAATATATATCCTCAAATATATACATTTATTATTATAATAAATTAAAATTAACTAATTTTCATTGAAAATATTTAAATTACATTATTTAAAATTACATTAATTACATAAGCATTTAAAATTAATTATATTTAATATTTAATTAATTATTTTACAAAATAATTACATTACATACCCATTAAATGAAGTCAAAATAGTTAATCGTGTTTCAACAAACCTGCCAGCTGACTCGAGAAGACAAATTTTCTACTATGAGGCGATTTTCTGTTCTTACAGGTGGGGCATTTCTGTTTGGAAATAAAAAATTTAGACTCTTGTTAGTAATTAAAATATAACCACACGTTAATATTAATAAAAGGTTATACAAATAACCGGTATCAGTATACCACCATAACTGCTACAATTTAACTATGGAATGCCCTGACTAATCTAGGACAAGCAGTAAGTACGGGGGGGGGGGGGGGGGGCAGCATAAAGACAACGGGTATACTTGATAAGTTTTGTAATACTGCCACATCAAATGATTGACGAAAAAGGCAAATAATGCCTTTTAATATCTCATTCTAGCTCAAGTGCTTGGATCAGGTGAGTCCACGGTATTCTTTTTTAAACTATGTCAGTTCAAAGCTATACATACCTCCTGTCACTACGTGGACGACGGCTACTAAAACGGTCAGAGTACCTCCCTCTGCCTCTGCCCCTAGAGCGTGCTCTTGCATGCTCAATTGTAACCCTGGAAAAAAGAAAGAGAAAAAGAAATGGAAAATCATACATTTTTTTTTTTTTTCCTACATATTTCTTCATTGTTATAGGAAAACAAAAACACCTGCACAAAATCGTTTAAACAGTATTGATAACACAATGCAAACTAAAGTTGAGTCACTTCCTATTTTAAATATTCAAGCTTAGAGTCGCGAAATAGGGTACCTCACCTCTCACTGCAAAGCTCTTTTCCATCCAATTCATAGACAGCATCATCTGCATCCCTTGGATCCTCAAATTCCTGCAAAACCACCACAGCAAAAACATAAAACTAAAAATAAATTACAACTCTCCGAAATTAACAAACGTTCGCTTGCCACACGGTATACTTAGCTGAGCCCGTTAATGGCATCATCGTTAAAAGCAGCTTTGAGCACATCAAACGCGGATGAGATCCGAGTGACCACCAACAGACGGGGGACCGCAGAGCCCTGCGGAGGGGCGCACTCACCACAAACCCAAACCCCCTCTTCAGGTCGATGTCCCGGATGCGGCCGTATCCCTTGAAGAACCTCTCCACATCCTTCTCCCTGGCGGCCGGGTTCAGCCTCCCGATGAAGACGCGGCAGCCGCTCATGGCTGTGGGCGCGGAGCTGGCTGCGGGAGACACGGGGCCCAGCCCGTCAGCGCCCCCCCCGGCCCGGCCCGACCCCCCGCCCCGGCCCGGCCCTGCCCGCTGACTCAGCGCACCCCCGCCCCCCCTCCCTACCGCAGTCCGCTGCAGGCGCGCGGGCCCGGCCTCGCCCCCGCTCCGGCCCAATAGGAAGGAGCCAGGTGGGGTCCGCCTCAGCCTGCGCCAATGGCAACCCGCTCTCCCGCCTGCGGCCCCGCCCACAACATGCCGACGCCTCTCCCGTCGGCGCATGCGCGGCAGCCCCCCCCTCAGCCAGCTAAAGGAAGAAAAGCGAACGCCATCGCGCCGCCACAAAATGGCGGCCCCGGGCCGCGCCCAACGGCACCCACTCCGCGCCCGGCAGCAGAGCGACGGGAAAACCAGCCGCCGGTCGGGGGCCGGCCGGCTGCGCAACCGGGAGCTCCCTGCGCCACCGACCCCGCTCCCCCGGCGCCGCAGGGAGACACCGCCCACCCCACCCCCCCGCGCTCTCGCCGCGCCGGGCCCCCGGCCTGTCACGAACCTGGGCTGCGTGTCTCGGTGCGGGCCGAGCCGGGCGGGCGGAGCAGCGGGCGCTCAGGGTTGCGGGCAGCTCTCCTCCTCCCTCCGTGACGGCCGGCTGCGGACTGTCGCGCCGCCCCGCCGCTGCGCTGCCAAATGGAGGCGGCCCTGCGCGTCACGCACACCCCCCGCGCGCCCCACGTGACGCTAGCGCGGCGCGGCGATTGGCGGAGGTGGCGGCCCCGCCCCTTCCCCAGAGAATCTGGGTCAGGGCGGGGAGGGGGTTACCCCCGGCCCGGCCCGGCCCGCGGTGCGGGGGGCAACCGGCCCGGCCCTGAGGTGCCGCCGCTCCGGGGCTGGTCTTCTTCGCAGCCCTCCGGTAGGGCCGCGCCCAGCCCTACGGAAGAGTGTGGGGGCAGACGCCCCTCGCTACCTGCCCCCTGCTGTAACCGGGCCTTCCCGAGACCCTCCTCGGTGCGGCGAGGGAGGGCGGCCGGTGGTGTACTCGCCTTGGCTGGTCACCCCACCCGGCCCGGGTTAGGTGAGCGGTGGCGGTACGCTAAAGCTGCCTGTGTGGGGAGAGAACTGGTCCGGAGCGTGGAAAACACGGCGCGTTGGTTCATCTGGAAGCCATTTTGGGAAGGCAGCAAAAACACAAACCAACCTGGATTTTCACAGTGTTGCATAGCACCAGGGCTGCCGTTCACACTAAGGTGATGGGCTAAACACAACCCTTGGGCTCTCTTATTCGTATAGTACATAACAGACTGAAAACTGCGCTGTGCTGGTGTGCCGGGCAGGCGCAGGAGTGGGCAAGGTCTTGCAGGAACAGGTGTTTCTCTCTTGGCCGTGATGAGCAAGGAACAAGAGGAGAAAAATGCGTAAGGAGCACCTGATCTATTTGCATCCTCATTTGGAGTCAAGTGTGTAATGACAAGGTAGCGAGCTGAGCTTCGTTTCTGTTTTACATAACCCTGCAGAATTTGTCACAGCTTGGCTTCTAGACAATTGCAGTAAAGGCAACAGATTATCCCAAGGGGAATTCGAAATGCTGAAGACATCTGGAAGTTGAAGATACACCCACTAGTTTTCTAATACAGATGGAGGTTGCGGCTCTGTGACAGTCATTGCCAGATTTGTGCGCTGCTGGAACAGTTGGCTTTACACAAAGAGTTAGCTGGCAATTATAGCTGTGTCAGGTTGACCTGAGGACAGCATGACCCTTTTGATAGCATTTCCCTGACTTGTCACCTGGAGTCTCACACTGCCTCAAGTCCCACCCCCTACCCATTCCCCTTGCGGACTGTGAAATGCCATCTTTATTACACCCGGTGTCTGTTATTAATCAGCTCTATGGGGACAAACTCTTCTTTTTCATGCTTAGTCACTGACATAGTGTAGATTTACCTGGAACTGCAGTGCACATGATGCCGCTGACATCATAGCTTTTATACGACTGCTCCCACGCACACTCCTCGAACTGCAACAGTATGCAGCGTCCCTAAACTGGGGAAGTTATTTCTGCTATCTGTAGGCAATGATGAGAAAGGCTACAGTGTAGCTAAAGGTTTAGCAACCGCCGCTGGCAGCATCGCCTGCTTTTCTCTTGGATTACAAAGACGCATACTTGCAGTCTGCGCAGCATCGGGGTCCATGGGAAAAGCAAGGATGATCCACACGTGCAGGAATCTGCAGTAGAGGGAGGACTTTGAGCAATGAAAGACAACACTTGTGATTATCCCTGTGGATCGTAACCTTTACCTGCTGAGGAAGATACATTCAGATGTGCCGTCTAACATTTAACACCGCTAATTTAATAATGAGTTATGGTGCTCTAACAGGTGCCATGGGAACAGGCAGTCCTGTTCCTACCAACACTGGGACTCTTCTGACTGAAGAGTGAACCGGTTCACAAAGCTAAACCAGCAAAAAACCAGCAAGGAAAAGGCAGCAAGCAGATTTCTGCTGGTTTAACTCCCTGAAAACCAGCTTGCAGTGGGATAAAAACTGCAGGGTTGCAGGGTTAGCGCTGGACAGAGAGGAGGGGAAGGGGTAGGAGCACCCCATTAAGGAAAAGCTGTTCATTTTAGCAGTGTGAAACTGCAGCCTAAAAAGCATTGTCCTTATTACTGCAAGGCAATAATCTCCTCTGCATCTCATTTTCAGACCACTGGGAGAAGAGAAGCAAAAGTCAGGAGGGGATCCAGGAGACAACAATCACTCTTTAAAAGGTTCCTGTGTTATCTAAGGGTGTTACCGACATAAAGGTCATGCGCTCTTTTACTCACATGGCCTTCCCACATGAGGGTCATGAGCAGGCACGTCTGCTTCCTACCCAGTTTCTCCGTTTTATGTTAACAGGAAGGAGTATTTCTCCCTTTGGCTCGAGGCTGTTTGAAGACCACCTAGACCTTGTTAATATTCTGGCTGCTGGCTAGCCCAGTAATGTCCACACCCTTAGCTTCCTTGCAGCTCTGGGCTGCTGAAAGCCACGCAAGCAGGCTGGAATTCCTTGAGTTAATTCATCAAGGTAACTAGGTAAATACAGTCATTATTTGGAAGCGAAAAGGTCATGAGGCAGCAAAAGACTAAACAAAAGCTGACACAAAGTCCCAGCCAGCCACCATTACTACCTGGTATACTGCTTGTAGAAAATAGTCAATAGGGATTAACTCCTCACTGGCTCTTCCAAATACAAAAATTAGATGCCATCAAATGAAACTAATGAAGTCCAAGTGCAAAACATGCAAAAGGAAGTGGCTCTTCACCAACCAGTAGCAGACCTCCGGCATAACTTGCTGGAGGATGCTCTGGATACAGGAAGTTTATATGGTTTCACCCTACAGACAGCTTTAAACCAGGGAGGAGGAGGGAACAGGAAAAAAAGGGAGGAGAGAGAGGGAGGAAAAAAGAGAGGTTCCAATTCAGAGACTACCTGCCGTTGCTGAAGACCCTCTGCAAAAACTACTGCCCCTCAGATCCACGGTGAAGCTGCTCGTATAAGCCATATAGCCAAAGACTCAGCACTTGCCCAGTTCTGCAGCAGTTGTGTCAATGGAAGCAGAAATGTAGCTAGCGTTCTCTCCTGCTGCTGGTGAATATATTTGTTATTACTTTCACTATGGTTCTTCATGTTAATCTCCTCTACCTTTCTTTACTTTCTTCTTTTCTGTACACTTACTTACCTGTGCATTCTCTGTCCTTCTTTCCAAGGCTCCGTGAACTGACCTATTTCTGTTACTGCTAGACTAAGTGTAGCTCTCTTAAAGGTAGCAGCAATGAGGGCTCAAGAGCTGTTTTGCAGAAGTCTCAAGGAGGTAGCAAAAACTAAAAAGATAATTTAATCTTTGAGCATCAATTGCTTTTCTTCAAAATATTTGGAGAAAGAAAATGAAAATTGGCCGAGATATGGTAGAATAACAGACATTCAGGAATAGCTTTGTCACTGGGTTTTTTTCTATTTTTTCACTTTTCAGGAAAGCTAAACTTTTCAAATTGCTCAAATCCAAATATATAGATTTCTCGTATGTGAGTATCAGGCTGAGAGTCCTTGTCCACCAACCGGAAATATATTTAGCTGTAGCACCTTTTTTTCACTGTAATTCAAAGAGAAACGTGCTGCCGCGGGGCTGTGTCACTGAGCAGTCAGGAGAGTTAGGGAGCCTGACTGAGGGCTACTCTCCCACAGTCCAAACAGATCCTCACTGCCTAACTGGCCTTGTTTCAGCTGGCTCCTGCTAGAACCCCTTGCATACAGTTCTTCACGCTCATCTTTCCTAGCCAAACATAATAATTAACATCCAGTTAATTATAGCTCAGCAGCAGTATTCAACTAGTCCCGGAGGTACCTCATGGCAACAGGGGGATCTGTAGCTCACCGCTGAAGTTGCAGACCTTAGCTCTTAATTCAGGTGAGTCTGTTATTCAGGGCTGTGCTGACGGCGGTGGCTCAGGAAAAAGCAGCGGAGGCAGGAACCGATCACCTCCTCTCCTCTCAGACATGGGGTGGGCACTGCCTACGTCTCTGCAGTTTGCCACTGCGTGAGGCAGTTAAGGCAGTTAGGCAGCAGAACAGGGCGTCATCACACCAGATCACATCCCAGTCGAGATTTAATACCGATAAGGCATTACATACCATCACATTTTTTACATTAGTACCTGCAACAAAGTTTAGGTTAGGTTTATGCTGAATTTATGCCAGCTGCAGAAAGACAGGGAGTACCCGGTCCAACATGAAGCTTACAGGTACAAAGTGGAAAAGTATTCTTTTTCTCCTTGGGTTAATATTCAAATCATCAGAACAACTTTACACCAGCTCAGTGTGCTTAGTGGTAGATGCTGAACGTGAGCTGGTGAGGAAATCTCACAACACTGCGAGGGCAAGCTGTAGACCGCTACAAAAACACTTTACTGGGTCAAAGCTAGTTATAAACCTTCAGAAGGTAACAGGAGAGCTTGTGCAGGATCATGTGTCCTTCCTCAGCTGGCCCTTTCAGGCTTTTCCTGAAAGCCACCTGGCCCTCTTTCTGATTTAACTCAATGTTAAATGTACCCCCAAAATGCAACCACTGCACTCATGGCGTGGTCTGCCATGACATTTTCAAGCAGCTCACATCATAACACATCTTTGTTTTCAGAAACCATCTTCTTTGTTTACACAGACCCAGGGACTAACATTGGCAACAGTTTTTGTTTTCAGCAGATGTCAGATTGCAAACGCTGAGCATGTCATGTCATCTTCACCTTTTGCTTAATCAACTCCCAGTATTCATCTTAAAAAGGGCGTGAAGAATATAGGTCTTAACTGGGGAAGAATAGGATGAAGGACGTTCACATATTCTCAAGCAGCCAGCACTTTTAATCCTTAAGAAACTCCCTGAAGTAACTAATGAACCATCACCCCAAACGCCTAACTTCCTGGCGGTGCAGTGATTTTTCGATTGGCAAGCTTAACTTCAAAGGTCAGAAAGGCAGCGGAACAAAAGATTAAACCATCAGTTTATAAGCGATTTCATTCAGCAAACTGGTAAGCTGCTCATGCCAACAAGGCAGGCAATCAAGAACAAGCTGTGTCAAATGAATCCAATACTCCTTATTGGAATAACTAAGCTAGAGGGCAAGGGGAAGAAAACAGAGATGTGTTAAACCTGACTGTAATAAAGATTTTTGTCCATTTTCTTAAGCAAACAGGAAAATGCCCAAGTAAAATTCATTGTAAGCTGGAAGCACAACTTTTTCAATCTTCGCATTCAAAATAGCTTCTTGACAGACTTGGGGACAATTCTTCTGTGAAATCGGGAATCTCTTCTTAGCACAGGACCATTCAACACCTGCATTAATAATTTGTTAAGCAGATTAGAGCGTGCAGCATTAAAATGTACAGATGAATCAGCCTGGGAAGAGTTTCAAACACTCTAAAGACAAGAACAGAATTCAAAATGAGTCTCAGAAACCAAAGGAATGATTCAACAATAAGATGAAATTCTGCAAAAACAAAGGCGCAGTAATGTTTAGGAAGTCTAATCCACCAGTCAGAAATCAGAAATACCCATTTAGGAAGCAGTAACATCTATAAAGACTTGAGCTAAAGTAGATCTCAATCTAAAATTAACAAATGGCATTGCAGAAACAGGTAAAACCTATTCTAGGATGTGGCAACAGAGAGTATGATATTTAAGGGACAAGTGATGATCTACTCAATGACAGCAAGGTAAGTAAGATTTAGCAATGACCTCGGCTCTCTTACGGCACAGTACTGCTCCGACATGCATATGGCGCCACACAGTTCCTGAAGAACTTTGCAATATCTTTATGAAGTAGAGGTTAAACCCTTGCAGAAGGCTGAAGTGTTATCAGTGCTCTAAGTGTCCTGTCATGTTTGTATCACCTAACTTTCACATCTTTTCCAAGTCTGGGGAGGGTGGTACATGTCCCATCACTAGTGGCTTTATTTCTTATTTTTAGGCAACTGTTACACTAAACAAAAACAACATTAAAACTATATACGGCAGGAAAACTGTTGTTAAGCTGTAATCACAAGAGACTGTTTAAACTAGTTGTCACTTTACACAGGTACACAAAGTAGAAAGGACAAATCTTACAAATATATATGGCATCTATGTGACATCCTCGTTCCTCCAACCTTCTGATAGATCTTGCTGGAAAAACTGCAATTTCACCAACTGTTTAACCACCCAGGAATTATGCCTAGCATGCACAGAATTTTTGTGCCACTATGGTTACTTTGAAAAGGTATATTTAAACATTATAACTCTTTGAAAGTACTCATACCAGTACAGAGGTCTTTCTCTTCCTATTGCCTAAAGATATAGGAATATATGGTCTTTCTGTAGATATGATTTGATGCTACAGTCAATTCAATGGCAGTCTTGGTTCTGGAGGTTTCTGCTCCCGGCTTCTCCCACTCACTGTATTCTCTCCTTCAATTTTACCAACTCAACTTTCAGGACAACTGTGATACCAATTACTTTGTTTTTTTTCAATCCAAACTGTCAATCACTCCTCCCCCTTGACAGGGCTCTGCTGTCAGAGGAGTAGGAACTAGATCCACGTCTCACCGTATCCACACCAGAGAATTTACCTCTAAAGTGCTCTTTCCCTGCTGGGCACCGTGCCACCACCCGGCATCAGGCCCCTGAGCTTTAAACCATCCTGCGATCCACGTGACAGGTACAACAGGACAGAGCTAGCATAATTAGGGAGGACACTGGAATTCACCCTTCCCCTAGCCCATAACAATAGCCACCCAAGCCCTCAAGAAGACAACGGTTCATGTTTTGAATATTTCACTTTCAGTCACAAATGCTGGAAAGGTTGTCTAAATGAAAGAAGATTCAGTAGATTTTGGCTCATATTGTCCTCAGACACAGGCTCTTTCTGCAAGAAGCACTCCATCAGCACAGCGGGTGTTTGGTGCTACAAAGCACTCTCATCTGCAGCCGTTAAGAAGTGATTTACACCAGCAAATATCGAGGTCAAGGTGGGACAGCCCTCGGGGTGCAACGGCTGGAAGGCTCCTGAGAAGATTTCACACGCATCTCTTGATCGTTAAGCAGCCAGCTTTGACTGAATGGTGCTACTCTCTGCGTGGACTTTGAAGGCCAATATTAGGGTAGGAGGGCAGCTCCTGCCGAGTCCAACCTCAGAGCCCTCACATCAGCGCGCAGCGAGCTGCTGTGCGTGCCGGGTTGCAAAGCAGCAGCAACCCAAGGTCACAGATGTCTCCAGCGCTGCCTCCCCTTCTCGCTCAGCTCAGCGGGGCCTCTGAGGGGCTGTTGTCACCCAGCTGGGGCCAGGGCAGCACACGGAGCTGTCAGCCTCAGCCTCCCTCAGCAGTTTACTAACACGGTTCGGTTTGACAGTAAGTTTCTAGCCATGCTCCACGTTCACGTGGAGTGCTTTGCTATCAGCCTGGTTCCCAGACCCACATCTATCCAGGTCTGGTGCTTTTGGTTAATTGCCTGCCATCCTGCTAACCTGGTGCCAGAACTTAATTAAACTTTCAGGCTCAGAGACAGAGGGTTCCTCTGGCTCAGAGTCTGAGCTCAAGGACCATCAGAAGGCTATTCTGCCCGACTTGCCGGCTCCAGAGGGGAAGGCAGGTTGATTCCCAAACCCTTCACCAGCAGCACCTGCCACTGCCCTGGGCTTGCCGGCACCGTGTGCTGGGCCTGCCGGAGCGCGGCTTCTCCTTGCGGAGCCGGAGAGGAGCAGGGCTTTCCTGCTCTGGCTTAGGTAACAAATGCAGAGTCAGGCACCCTGGGATTGCCGGGAATCTACAAAGGACGAGGCCAGGAGTGCTGCTGTCTGGTTCCTGCCGGTGAATCATTATCTGTTCGCATTAGCTTTGCTCTTTCCGCAGTTCTTGCTCCCGAACGCCTGCTCGCTTGGCACAGGAATTGGTGTCACCTCCCATAAGGAAATGTCGATGGTGCGGCTGCCTTCCCAAATTCTGCACTCGGATCAGTGACTCTGCTACGTTTTCAGCACTGAGCTGAGGACGTCCCGCTTGGTGAAAATAAATTCTTTGTTCAGATAGTTTTTGGGCTTTGCTCACAAACACAATGGCCAAAAAGCCTACTGTTTAAATTGCATTTTAAATTGTTTTCAGAAGATTAAATGCTCCGAGGAATAGGCACACATTCTATTTGTTCTTCCCCCCAGACCATTCAGAGGCACATATTGCACCTATTGCTTTAGAATTAAGCGTTCAGCCACCACAACATCCTGACCATGTGTCTGCCAGCAACAAAAGACATGATTATGCAGCTCTCTCTTCTATTTGGCATCATTTCTGCAGCTCTGAAACAGCCAAGGCATCTCTCCTGCAGCCCCCTGAATGCACAATGCATTAAATAAAGCTGCATCAGCTTTTCCTGGGGTCTGATTCTTCTACGCGACCCTTCGACATCCCCCCTTGCTAACTGCCAGCACATACAGTGGCAGAAGAGTTTTCTTTTATTACTGCTGTCAGATTCAAGCGTTGGGTGGCAGGCAGGATAAGCAACAGGTACAGGCCGCTCTTTCTGGCAGGCAGAAAGCTGGAAGACAAAGAGCCTGGCAGGCCAGTCCATCACGCAGTATTTGCCCCAGCTCCTCGCCACCACCTCCTGCCTTTCCTAAAGCACGGGAAGGTGCGTCCCCTCCCCGGCTCGCAGACAAGCCGAGAGCCTGGGCTTCCGCTGCTCCCTGTGGGAAATCACTTCAGTTTAACAAATGACATTACAAGGAACAGTTTTTTTCCCCCCGTTTAACCCGTATTTGCCTTTCAGAATTCCTCCTGTCACATTGAGTTACAAGGCCTCGAACTGGGCTAAAGACTCCCTTTTCCTCCCTGAGGACTGTTCCCTCTGGATGGTAATACCCACCTTCCTTAGCCGTCCCTGCTCGGCTGAGATACACATATTTGCCCTTTTCATCTTTTCTTGTAAGTCCTTCCAGCCTCTGATCATTTCATTGCTCTTGTTGTGACCTTTCCTCTGTTTTCCTGCATCTTCGACTTAACTGCAGTACTGCTGATTAAAATGATAAATATCTCGCTGCTTGAATCTGTGCCTGCTCCCCCGGGTGCCTCCCACCCCTCCTTCCCATCTGTTGGTGAGAGGGAACCTCCTGGCAGCCCGGGGGGGGCTTTTCTTTGGCTGAATTCACGTTATAAAGGCTGACCTGATCAACCTCTGCCGCGCTGCTGAGAGAGGAAGGAAAATGGATTCCCCTGTCCGGTGGAAAAAGCTCTCCAAACCCCAGCTCAGCCGTCCGACTGAGGTGGGACTACCGACATAAGGCACTGGCCCTGGCGCGGAGCTGCGTGGTGGAGGAGAATAGTGAGCGGGGGGGGGAAACATTGCCGGGCTCTGTGCTTGGGGTGTAACACGGTGTGACAAAACGGTGCACGCGGGGAAACTCGGAGCGCTCCTGGCAGCTGCACTGGGGTTTCATTCCATCCTGGTTTAGGTTTGGGTTTTTTTCCTAAGGCTAGGAAGGGGGGGGGTTCGTTTCACTCCCTATTTAAAGAAAAGACTATTTTAATAAGCTTTTGTGCTTTACCTCATTATTTTCACATTCAATAAAAGAAAGGGTGAGTTTATGGTTAAACCATTGGGCACCGCAGTTGCAAAGGTGAAAGCAGCTGTGGGTGCGTAATAGCTGAGTGCTTCACGGTCTCGGCTTCATGCTCCGGTAGATAGGTAGGCACACAGATGAAAATTCAGGCAAGACCTGCCCTGTGTAACTGTGAAGCATCAGCACCACGACAACATCACGCAAGCTTCTGAAAGAGGGAATAAAGGCCCTCACCAAATGGTTAAGCTCCATTTTCGTTATACATGCTTTTAACTTCACCAGCTAAATGACATACTGGCTCACAGCTGCTTTATTTAAAGTTTCATTGATCTTACTCTGTTGGGAGCTTATAATGAATACCAGACCCCATATCCCTAATATTTTCTATGGAGACAGGCAGAAGGAAAACACTTAAAACAAGGCGAGCTTTCTTTGAGAAGCAGGGGAGGGAGAGAATCCCCCTCAAGCATTAATATCCCCCTGCTCCCTCAGCAGACTAAAAAGGAAACATATAAAAGTTTTAAATAACCTTTTTTTTTTGGTTATGGAACCCAATAAAAGAAGAAAAATATTTCGGGCTCTGGACATTTAAAAAAAAAAAAAAATCATATTTTATGTTTTTGAAAGTTTCAGAGGAAACTGCAACAATTGCCCAGAAGGGCATTGTGTCTGGAGAATTTGTTTCCTCTCACGTAAGCAAATGACTCCACGTTGCTCTGGCAAAGAAAGCGGCTGCCGCTGCTAACTGCAGGGAGCAGATGATCACCCCAAGCAGTGACAGGGATTTGCTTTCCCAGTGGCCATTATGTCCCACAAACAAATTCGACGCCCTCGCACTGAAGAAATCAGCAGTTTTTTTGCCCGACAAAGCAAAAAAAATGCATTCTCCCATCAAGTCTTCTGCTAAGGAGTTTCTGGCCAAGCCAGGTGAGTACGTGTAGGATGGGTTTGCGACCCTCTGCAGACACAAGTGCCGGGTTCGAGCCCGTGGAGAGGAGCAGCCTCCCAGCGCCCGTCCTCGAGGTGGCTTTCTCCGGGTGCCCTGGTGGCAATGGCCCTGCTGCAGCACCGCTCAGAGTCACCGCAGAACACGGGCTGGTTTAGACTAAAGCCACCACTGTTTCAAATTCTGTCATCTTGAGGGTCTCTTCTGATTTAGGTGTCCTGGCAGGTACGTTTACCAGCTGCTTTTCAACTCGGTCACGGTTGCTGGCACCATTAAAGCCATGCTGGAGTGCTAACGGAAGGTTGTTTTAGTGATAAGGAAGTCCAGGTTAGGAACAACAATTGCAAGGCCCCATTCTTGGGCAAACGTTTGACATTTCGTAAAGCCATCACACCATGTGTTAAAACCAGTCAGCTTCCCCGACCCTGCCACAAGGCTTCCCTGGTATCTAACTGACGGTGGTGATCGTAATTTCTGGCCTAATCATGGCTAGTTTAGACCCATTTATCCCTGTGCCGGCGCTCTGGCTGCTAACATCGATTTATTGTGATTTTTTTTTCCCTCCCCTCCCCAGAACAACCGTTATTTTGACTTTAAATACAAATAACCTTTTCTTTATTCCCTCCCAAAGAAAATTCCTTTGGTTAGAGGAGCGCATCGACATTTTTAACTCCCAACCGGCGTCTACTCGCCGGCGGCCGGACGTGCAATTTGGGCAAGGCTGGGAACAGCCACCCGTGCGGGAAAAGCCCGCGCTGACCCTGCGAGCGCCGGTCCCTGAGCTACGCGGCTCTTCGGTCTCCGGCGGCCGCGTCTCGGGCGCGGCGGAGAGCTGCGAAGCCGCGTCCGAAGCGGGCGGGGACGCTGCCCGCCGCTCCTGCGGGCTGGCAGGGGACAGACCCGCGGCGAGCTCCCCCCGGGGCTGGTGGCCACCCGCCGGCCGGGCGCTAGGGGGGGGTGTCGGACCGCCGGGCAGCGCCGGGAGCCGGCTGCCTTCCCCCCCCAGCGGTGGGCTTTCCAAGCCAGACCTGATCCCGACAGTGCTGGAGGGGACCGCTTTCCCTCCATCCCGTTTCCATCCCTTCCTCGCCAGCGTGGCTTGGGTGAAGATGTTGCTGCCCGGGGTTTTTCGTCCTGTGGGAAAGGGGAAGATGCAATGGTGGTGATTTGCATCCTCAAAAACTGACAAAAAAAAAAAAAAGACATCTACGATATAAAATTATGAAGATGGTTTTGTACAAACAATGCAGAACAGGGGTGAAAAAACCAAAGAAGCAGCATTTAAACTCCCTGCATCTCCCCTAATCGTCTATGCCAACTGCAGGGGGAAACTACAAGGGGTATAGTTGAGAAGAAGCCTTCGTTCTCAACTCACGGGGACCAGGACTGGCCCAACAGCTGATAAACCAACCGAAACACCACCGCGCTTTGTTCCTTATTGCACTATTAAGCAAGAAAAGCTCATTCCGGGATCTCAGAGGTACCCCGGCACCACATATCCCTATGTCCAGACCCCTCCCACACTCCATTCAGTTGCATTTTCACCACCTTGTTCTGAAAAAACTGATTTTGCTGCCAAAATGCAGCAAAGACGAAAGCTCACCTTCCTGTAATCCTCTCCCCGAGCTCCCACTGGCCTGCCTGGCACTGGGAGCAGCAGGGCCTCCCTTGGACTCCCCAGGGCACGGCCCTGACTGGTTTATCCCAAACTCAGCCACGAGGCAGAATAAGAAGAAAGCGATTACGTAGCAGGTGTTGCCTTTGGCGTTACGGCTTCCGCCACGAGGAGAATCAATAGCATTGAATTACCATTTCAGTCATTCCCTTTGGGGCACAGCCTGTGCTGGAAACAAGGGGCCGTCCCTGGTCCCTCGGGGTGATGGCCGGATCACCACACGCAGAAGAAACATGAGCTCACAGCTAAAGCGGAGGTCTGGAAGCAGATATACTGAAGATGTCATTAAAAGCATTTGTTTCCCTGTCTGCAGCGCAGCCCCTGGTGTGGCCTGGAGAAGGTTACTTCAGTTTTCTGTGCCTTGTTTTCCCCTTGTCCCCATCAACAGGGACAGCGTGGGCCTTCCCACCCGCTGAGATGCCATGAATGTAAGTTCAGTAATTTGTAAGGCTGTTGAAAACGTGCCAGAGAAGCACAAGAAAAATACTCAACAGTTTCAGTAACAAATCAAATATTTTAAAACTTCCTGGAGGAAGCAATTATTTGGAGCCAGGTTACATTTGTGAGGAGAGACACAGATTGTGAGATGTTTTAGGGAGGTGATTCTGCCCCTGTACTCTACTCTGGTGAGACCCCACCTGGAGTACTGCATCCAGCTCTGGAGTCCCCAACATAAGAAGGACATGGGCCTGTTGGAGCAGGTCCAGAGGAGGGCCACAAAGATGATCCGAGGGCTGGAGCACCCCTCCTATGAGGAGAAGCTGAGAGAGTTGGGGTTGTTCAGCCTGGAGAAGAGAAGGCTCTGGGGACACCTTATTGCGGCCTTCCAGTACCTAAAGGGGGCCTACAGGAGAGCTGGGGAGGGACTTTTTACAAGGGCACATAGTGATAGGATGAGGGGGAATGGCTTTAAACTGGAAGAGGGTAGATTTAGATTAGATATTAGGAAGAAATTTTTCACTGTGAGGGTGGTGAGGCACTGGCACAGGTTGCCCAGAGAAGCTGTGGATGCCCCATCCCTGGAGGTGTTCAAGGCCAGGCTGGATGGGGCTTTGAGCAACCTGGTCTGGTGGGAGGTGTCCCTGCCCATGGCAGGGGGGTTGGAACTCGATGATCTTTAAGGTCCCTTCCAACCTAAACCATTCTATGATTCTATGGTTACAACTTTGTTCTGCAGAGCTGAACCCAGGATCATAAAGCTCTTGGAAACAGCCATTAGAGGGACGTTACTGCCACCCTGTGCGGGATGCTCATGGAGACAGAGGGAAGTTGTTTGTGCAGGACCGTTGTCCTGTCCCACCTGCAGGGAGCCCCAGCACCCAGGGACGGGAGCATGAGGTGGAAAACCCAGCACTGTCACTGCCAGGCTTCCGCCTCTGACTCCCATCAGGCTTGTCCGAGAGCGCTTCGCTGCCTGAGTTTTTCTCCCCAGGGAATCTCTGCTACTCCCAAACCTGACTCCTGGTCTCCTCAACACAAGCAGACTTTAAAGATGCACATTACAGATTTTCTAAACATGCGTAGTATGTCAGCCCTTCTTAAGGGAGGGCCCGCCTGATGGACATAGCCAGCGCAGAAGCAAATCCAGCTGCGTGCCAGCTGTAGCCAGCAGCCCTGCCCCAGCCTTGCAAAAGGCGTCCCCAGCTGCTATTTACCCATAAAGAGGGATGTGCACCGCCACTGCCGGCTCTCCAACCTGTCCTTCTACCACGCCTGTCTGCCCCTGCACTGCAGGGAGGTGGCAGCCCCAGGCGCGGGGGCAGGAGCAAGGCTAACGACACGCACACCGTGACAGCGTGGCGAGGGGAGGGACCCCCACCTGCTGCCGAGGCCTCCTTGGCACTCTCCGGTATCCAGAGCGTGCTCCAGCCCGCTACGGCTCCCTCCTCCTTCCCTGAGAGCATCAGCCCTGTGCCCAGCAGCACCCAACCGCCCCAGGGATGCTGCGCGCCATGGTCTGGCATGTGTGGGGACAGGGAGAGCCTGTCTGCCCCACAAAGCGTGTCCCCCAGCCTCAGCTGGGATCCACGGGCCTGGAAGACAAAGCCCCCTTGCCAGGCAGTGCTGCTAAACACAGTGTGGTCCCAAACACCCCCTCCCTAAAGCAGCTACGAGGAGATGCCAGCCGCATGCCTGCAGAAGCAGCCAAGTGGACAAGGGTGTTTGTGCCCTGAACACCAGTGTTGGCCCTGCTCCGTGCCCTCTTGCCCCAAAGTCTGGGGTTTTTTTTTCCCCACAGATGTGAAATGAAAAGCCTGAGCTGTGTCACAAAGAGCCACCCTGAGCTCAGACAACAGAGAGCTGCCAAGGGCAGCCACCTCACCCTGGAGCACCCTTGGGGGCCTGTAGCTCTGCTGTGTCCTGGCCCAGGTCTCGCTGAAGGTTAAGGTGAGGAATTTGCTGAGAATCACCATCCTCCTGCAAAAGGGAACAGAGAGAATTGTAAAGTCCATTATCTGCACTTGTCCATCCCTTCCCCCGCACCCCGGGACGTCAGCTGGGTGCCGAGAGAGACCACTGCAGTTTTGCCAAGTACCACGGCCAACGAGGGAGGGGGGGCTGGCAGCGTGTCCCCGCCAGACCCTGCTCCCTTCTCCAGGGACAGCACTCATAAGGGGCCCTTCTGCACAGCCCCGGTGGCTGAGGAGTGTCCAAACACTCGCTTTGTGAAGCGTGGGGCTTGTTGGCGCATGGCCTGCCAGCATCCTTCTGCTCACAGGAGGGGGAAATCCCGCATTTCGTGACACCCTTAAAAGCAGGTCAGCGGCTGGGACAGCCGTTAACACAGGGGACGTTTTCGGCAGGGGCAGTCCTACATCAGGGGACGATTTGATAACACAGTGCCACCACGAAGCTTTCCAACGGCGGTGTTGCGGCACGCAGCAGCCAGGGGCAGCGAGGAAAGGCTCCACATGCGCTCCGTCCTCTTAAAGAGTTAAAACACATGGTTGTAACGGGGCTGGTGCGTCCATGGCTTTGTGTTCCTGGAAAATCCACACGTACAGAACATCCTGTTTGGGAGCCGGGCCGTACAGTGTGCTGGCTGGCAGGACGCCTGGTAAGGGCAGGAGCCCATCTATCCCTTTTCCCGAGCAAGTTTCTCAAAGCGACTTTGTGGCGGGGTCGATGTCTTTGTGTCGAGGCTGCTTTTCTGGAAGCGGAGGTGTTCCTGCGAGCCCTGGCCATTCCGCCCTTCAGCCAAAAGGCCAACCATTAAGGAGGATTTCCCAGACCACCCACCTCAGGCCGGCTTCCCTCAGCCTTGGCTCCCACAGCCATTTCTCACTGCAGGCGCAAACCAGAGGTGACAAATTATTTCCAAAGTGTCTGACAGATAAGAGCCGCAGAACAACAAGAAAGGCACATTCCTGGCTGCCAGAACGGCTGTGGCAGGAGACCACAGCCCAGTGAAAAATAGTAATACTTTAAAAGCAATTCCTGGAGGCCACTGCCACCCGTGTGCCAACTGTCTGCTACAGGAGGGCAGGCACGGGCCACAGAGCTCCAGTTTCGCAGCGGCAGAACTACAGTGAGATCACCTTGCTGGGGTGGGAATAATTTAAGGAATAAATGGAAATGGGAGGAAGGCAGATGTCACCCCTTCCCTTCTCTTTAACCTGCTTGTTTCTCCACAGAGGAAAAAAAATAACCCATCTATGTGAGTATATAAAAAAAATAATCTCCTAACAACTTTAAGGACTTTGCTTTGAACCAGGTGGCCAAAAGGATCTCCTCCTCCCCTTCCCCTCTCCTTCCCTTTCCCATTATGCTACCAATAGATTTCCTTAAGAGAGAAGAATGTTCATTAGCTCACTTACCTCAAAGGGCAATGTTACCTTAGGTCTTCAAAGCAATACGAACAATAATAATAATAGAAGAGGACTGTGTACAGCACTAACAGAACACCGGGTGTCCATTCCGCTGCAGTTTCTGCTTCTGCCATCCTCGCGGTGCAGCACGACCGCCCAGAAGAGGCAGAGCAGAGCCTGTGCCCACCCTCACCCCGGCACTGTCCACACCCATGTATTTGAAAGATCTCTCCAATGCTGCCCTGCTGCCCTCTTTGGATGAGTATTTTGCCGATGAGAGCTATCTTCCCTCTAAAAATAACGTCCTCTTCCTATGTATGCTGTTCTCCTTATCTAGTCTCCAAGATGAATTAGCCACCTATTACATTCACCCCTTCTTTCTCTCTGAAGCCCTCTGATGCCATACATCATCTCTTTAAACCCTTCTCCCCCCTCGCCTTTCCCACCCTCAGCAGCTTGGCCACCCTCCCCCGGCTCACTGTCCCCAAGGGCCCACCAACGGACGGAGACACGGCAGCAATCGGCCGCTGGTGCCGCAGTCATCAGCGCAGGTCCCAAGCCTGGTGAGGTGAGCAGGGCACTGTGAGAAAACCACGCAGCAGTCGTTTCAAACACTCCCCAAAAACGCATCTTCTCCCCTTACATCAAATCCAGACCCAATGTGATTCCCTCCTCGAGGCGCCCCAGTGGCTCTCATCCAGCCCGTGTCTCCCGCCCGCAGTCAGCCCCTCTTGCTTTATCGCCGTCGCCTTTTCTCCTTGTGCACAGACCCGGCGGCCACAGCGTTTCCTACCGCTGCCGTGGCAGAGCCAAGCAACTGCGCCGTCATCCTCCCAGCTCACATCCTTCCTCGCCATCGCTGCTTGCTCCCACCTCACTCAGACCGCACGGACTATGTTTTAGCCGGGGCGGGGGGAGCAGAGGAAGGGAGAGAGCACCTGCAGGGGTCCTTCCCCACCACAGCAGTGAATCTCCCCGCCGGCACGCAGTGCTGTAGAGAGCGAAGGCAAACAGAGGCCTTGCCCAGCCTCGCGCAGCAAATCCGCACGTTACATCGGGGCCTTCACATGGAAGGCTCTGCACCACCGCAACATACTCACTCATGATCTGCTACATCTCCAGCCCAGAAGGCCCAAGCAGTTGAAAAAAAAAAAAAATACACAAGAGATTATAGATTCACTTCAAAAGAACTTTTTTTTTAATTTAGAAATGCAGTTATATACATAGAACAATTAAATTAAACTTTGTACAAATATTAAAATACTATCTTCACACCCACTGCAATGTACAGGATACCAGAAAATATATATAAAACAAAGCAAAATAAAACTGATTGAGTGACATCCTGCACAGCGTCAATTATGGTTTCGTTTTTAAATCCCACATATATATGGAGTACCATTCTGCAAATAATTCCATAGTGGTGCAATTCAGATAAAAAGAAAACACATACAGGAAAGAAGAAAAGATTAATGCACAAAGGCAATCAAGCTCCCCTTGCATTTGCATCAGCAACTACCAGCAGTCTACCCACCGCAGCACAGGACATCTGCTTCATGGACAACTTCGGTTCGTTTTCTTTTGGAAGGAAGCAAATTTGAGAATCAGAAGTAAAACCTTTTCCAGCACAACTCAGTTGCCTCTGTCCTCGCTTACCCCAGGGCAGAAGCAAAATCACAGCTTATGGAAAGCCTACGCAGGGCGTCGGTAGAACCCGTTTCTGGTGGGTACGTACATCCGTACATCATCTGCAGAGGGTTGAGTTTGGAAGCAGTGCTGAACACAGGGCCCTGAAGAGAAGCGTGGGAAGCAGCGTGCTCTGTCCCGGCGTGGAAGGGCAGGAGGAGGGGATGGAGGATTGGAAGGGGGGCTTATTTCCTATATAAAAATATGCTTTAAAATGAAGCCTGCTCTAGGAAACCTCTCTGCGCTTTCAAAGCGTATCATAAAGAATAAATGTTTTCTAAGGAAGTTCTTCTGCAAAGGTGTTCACAAAGAGCAGGTTCAATCTGCAGCTCCCTGGTAAGGACTGAAGGGTGAGAACAGGGTGAGGGAGGATGTGCAAAATGGATGGGATTTATTGCATTTATATACAGAAACCAGAAAGTGGAATTGATTTAATAAGTTATCTGGATAGAGTAATAAGGCAGATTTTTTTTTTTTTTAAAACAACTGCTATCAGAACAATAAAACCAGGCTCTGCAAGTATGTTCTAAAAAGGTCAGCAAGGAAATCTCAGTGTGTCCAACCAGTTGTACATCAATTTATTTATTTTTTTTTTTTTTTTAATATATAGCAAGCCTGCTGGTGTCTGCTAAATCATTTAAACAAAGCACAAGCTTCCTTCCAACCCGGCCATGAATGCATTAGCCCATTAGCCTGCAGCATAGCGCTGTTTTCAGTCCCAGCTCTTCCTGACCCCCCACCTTGCGTTCCCTTTTCTGTACTGCAAACAGCTTCATCCCAGATTATTTCCAACAGCTGAGCCTGTTGCTTTCTTAGCCCCACTCCTCAGTATTGACCTAACTCATCCACCTCTGGGAGCATCTTAGGATGTTGCCTCCCAAAACAAGCAGAACAGATTTCTTCCTAATACATCTGACTTCTCTGTGTGCTGAAAGGCCAAACAAAGGCTCCAGATGCATTAAAAGGATCACCACATCGGAGCTGAAAGGCGAATGCGAAACCTCAGGGGAGACATCTAAGGGCCAAACAAGCAGCATGCTTGCTGAGTAAGCATTCTTCTACGAGTTCCCTAGTGGTTAAAAAGAACCCAAAAAGGATAAAAATGCATTAAGCTCTTCTCCCTCCCAAACATGAAGTTTTCACTCAGCAACAACTCCACAGGCTCACATGCTGCAGCATGTCTCCCCTCCAGACTTCATTTTTTACCTCTTCTACAGCTAATGAGGGGGAGATGCAAGCTATTTAAAACCAGACTGCACAAAACCACCTCTCTCACCAATGCCGCTGAGCCCCTTCAAGGTGGCGGGAGGCTCTGATGCAGTGCAAGCCGGGTCATCGTTTGAGCTGAGCTCCATGATGCTGATCTGCACAGGAGACTGCCCCGCTTCCCCATGGGCTACGGTCAGCTTTGCTTTCTGGTTCCCCCAGACTGCTCTGAGTTCTGCAAGGCCTGGGCTGTAAACACTGCAGTAGGTCGCATTTTATTTTTTAAAAAAAACAACAAAACAAACCAAAACTACGCAACTGAAAGGGAGCAAGGAGGCTTTTTTATTGCACATATTACTTTGAATTTCTGAAATGCCCTTTTAATTTTTTAACCTATCAGACTCCAAAAATAACAGAAACCTTTAAAATAAGTGCTATTTTTATTTTTTCCAATGTAATTAAATCATTTTAATGTTCTTGAGTATCACAGGATCCAGCATGTATGACAGAACACGAGATGATTATGTCGGGAGTGTTTAACAAGAAAAATGCCTCCCTTTAAATTCTTTTGCTAGTCACAGGTGGGAAAAACAGTAAGGAGGCTGTGGCCCCATCAGAAAAAAAACTAAAAGGAAAAAAAATCAAATAATTTCCTGTGTTACATCTTTCAAGGCTGAGCCGCTGTGTCACCCATCCACCACACTGAGATCCAGGCTGCATCCACCTCCGGCAACAGCCAAAGAGGGGACACTCTTTGCTCAGAGGTAACAACCTGAGACAGAGCAGAGCTCACGACTGAGGGGTCTTTAAGCCTCAGCCCTTGTTCCCGAAAGTAAAGACAGGACTGTGCAATTCAGCTTTTCCTAAATCTCTGCCCAAAAGACTTCCCAATCCTTCAGCCTCCGCAGAATGAAAACAAACATGAATGAGCAACAATCACTTGATCATCAGTAAAGGGAGGCCTTGCTCCCCCTCCCTCTCCCCCTTGAAAACAAGTTGCCAAGCAGACACCTCTCAGGTTCCTCCCCAGCCACTCCGCCTCATTTTATATGAAAATAAACTCTAAAGTTGAGGACCTGGGCAAGAGGAATGTGGTGCCCCCAAACTGGTTTCCATGTTCTGGCTCGCACGGCTCCTTGGGGCCCGTTCCCACGAGTGCTGCCGCAGGGGACGGGCTCTTCTGCAAGCGCTGGAAGCATCAGCCGGGGTTCCCAGTCAGCACAGCAGAGACCGGCCTGGGAGCTGCTGGTTTGCCCTCGCAGCACGCCAACAGAAGCTGCCTGTTTATGCCTGATCACAAGATCTATGCTTGCATATTTCCCTCCACCTCCGCATTTCCCCCCGCCCCCTTAGTAAAGCCATTTCCCACAATTTCTGTAAATGAAACAAAATTAAAGCACCGCCTCTTCTGTGCAGCTTGCTTCCTCCTCTTCCTCACCCAAATGGAATTGTCTCTCCCAAACCAGCAGCTGCTTGCTTTACAACAGCAGAGAGAAGAGGCAGGGCCACACGGTACGTGCTCTCTGCTGGCAGAGCAGGCGCTCGTCCAGGGCAAGGTCAGGCCTCGGGATCAGCTTCCAGCTTCGCTGTGGGCTTCTCCCACCAACCCGGTGCTAACACTGGCTTAAAGGACTGTCCCTTGCAGGAAGGCAGCGCATATCCGACCTCTACACCTTGATTGCTGAGGGGCAGTTTGAGTGGACAGGACCTTAAATGCATAAAGGGCAACTCCCTCCTGCTCCGAGCTGGTAAGGTAGAAGGAAAGAAGCCACGTATCCTTCCCTCCACACTCCTTCAGCCTTACCACTACCCGCGCTCGATCCCTCCCCGTCTGCCCTGATGAAACCAGTGAATGAGACAATTTGCTCAAGCTTAGACCATTTCCAAGGTAGGCGTTGAAAACTAAATACAAACATTCCCATGCTTATTTTTTAAAATTCCAATAGCAGATGTGTAAACAACATTTGCCCTCTACAGTACTTGAGGCTGAGACACCCCAGCCCACTGTGAAACGGCACGGGATGCTCATCATCCAAACCGAACAAAAAATAGCCAAACCAGATTTACCAAATCCTTGTGTTAATGCAAGGTAACATAAGCAACAGGGAAGGAAGTTTAAAATACTGTATTTTTACATTAATACCATCCCTCTAAAACAAGGATAGGGAAAATAGGATTCTTTTATCGCACACGCTGTCCCAGGTGTCCTGGGATTTAAGAGCTGATCAGGACCAGGAGCAGAGGGTGCATGGCTGGGTACTACGGCCAATCCCCATTTCCAGGAACTGGAGCTAAGCCACAGTGATTTTATATATAAAGGTGTTGCGCCACTTTTACCAAGCACTGCGATGGTATGTTCCTGAAACAACAAGGATGAGGATGGTGAGGATCAAAAACCAAAAGCAAAGCAGCAAAGCCAGCATCCCTATTTACCTGTATATTGCCACGTGACGTGTAAGGCCATGTCATTTTGCTCCGTCAACTCAAAAATTTAGCAGCTTCGCACAGGGCAAACGCTCCCCTAGTTACTTCAAGACAGTTATGACAAGGTACATGCATCAAAGAAGCCAATCCTTCTCGCTGAAACCAATCCCAGGGAACACAGTGTCCAGACCTCCCCAGTGAAGAACCTTACAGCCACCACAACGCTCTTGCGATGGGATCACCTACCCCAAATGAACGTGGCTTCCTGCAAAAAGAGTGTCCTGTTAACAGCAGCCAGGATACTCTGACATGCTATACGTAACTGGGGGGGGGCAGAGGTATACATATTTTTGGATTTTCTTTTACCTGCTAACAGAACTTGAAACAATCTTCAAAATTTAGGTTCACGGAAAAGCTACGTCCTCTGGCACTGCTGTCAATGGAGCCACCCTTCCCTCACAGCAACAGGCGACTGTGTTATATTTAGGAGAGTCTCTATAAATGGTGCACAAGGAAGAAGCCCTTCTCTGTGGGCCCACTGAAGCCCACTAGGATAAACAGCAGACTCTTGCTGTACGAAGCTAAGAAGATACACCAGCCTCTGAGATGGCAGCTACCCAGGACTCAAGTCCAAGGTACCTAGTGTGGCTGGGAAGGTAGTTTGGGATTACACCAATGGCACGAGGCATTCACTACCCATGGGCATTTTTTCTCTTGATGTTTTCAAACACCTGAACCACTTCCAGATTACATCTGAAAAGTGTCACCTCTGCCTGAAGACCTGACCAAAAGGAACCTAAGCTTTAGTGCAGAACCACCCTAACTGAAAAAGCTTTGAGACATACAGCTTATTCAGAAGAGCAGGGCCACAAATTTGGTTCCAGTCCTGATGCCTCAGTGAACGGGGCTCACTCCTAGGTTAACACAGGGTTGCT
Source organism: Pluvialis apricaria (assembly GCA_017639485.1). Lineage (NCBI taxonomy): Eukaryota > Metazoa > Chordata > Aves > Charadriiformes > Charadriidae > Pluvialis > Pluvialis apricaria. The sequence continues at coordinate 39,852,764 of CM030012.1, read as the reverse complement.
TAACTGAAAGTCACATCCTCCAAGCTTTCTGGACCCTGCTAACCACAGGCCACTCTCCATGGCTCTTCTAGAACCTAACATCAGGAGCTGCTCTGGCACCAGACCAAAGCTGAAAGGGTTGGTTTATTGGCAGTACAGTCCCAGTCCCAGCTTCTAGAAACGCAGCATAACGGAGTGGGCTGCACAGGTAGAGAAGAAAGGAAGAGACAAAAGCGATTTTCAGGAATGGACTCCTGCAGAGATGGTTTTTGAGAAAGGGTCAGAGGGCATTCCTACACATTGGACTTCTCAGCCTTCAGCGCTCTAGCAATTCTCAATGAACTGTTATTGCACAGCTAAGTTGTCACACAGCCCATCTCATTTGAGGCGCTTCTAGACATCACAAGCTGCCTCTTAACTGGGATCCCTCCCAAACCCAGCTTCAGTCCCAGTGAGGCGTTTTGTCCTGCCCTATCACAAAGAGGATGCTGGAAGAAGAGCCTATATAACATATACACGTATATATAAACTGAGTCTGCACCCAGTGAGCAAGCGGCTTTAGCCCCTGCTCTCTGGGCAGCAGAAGGGCTGGAGAGGCTGATAAGCTGCAACAAGCCGGTGTGAGGAGGAGAAAGGCACAAGAAAAGAGCAGCCCTTCAGAGACTGCTGTCAAACATCTGGCTGGGGAAGAGGAGAGAAGAGCTCAAATCCACTCTGTTCCTTGAGCCCCTGATGCAGATGGAATGGGGAAGCCAGCGCTGCACCAACCCCACTGGTGCATCCAGGAGGCAACCTGGCAACATCCTTTGGATCTTCAGCTGAGGGTGTCTCTGCTTGGAGGTAATCCAGGGTACAGCTCGCGAAGACGGGGAAGGCTGCACAGAGTGCTTCTGTCCCGAAGGCAGGGGGAGGGGAGGAGGAAGAAATCCAAGAGGGAGAAGGCTAGACAGACACAGCAGGCCTCATGCTTCCTTCAATAAGGGAATATCTGAATGGTGGGGAGAGAAAAAAGAAAGAGTAGTCAAACTTTTGCAGTTCAACACACACACCAACAAAAAACATTGTTGGAAGCAAGACAGGCTCCCACTTCCATAATGTTATAATGCAGTGGTCTTCCTGTCATCACAACACAGCAGAAGGGACCTCTGGAGGGCTCTGCTCCAACCTGCCCCAGAAAGCAGGACCATCACCAGCTCCAGCCTTGAAAATCTCCAAGGACAGAGACTCCATCACCTCTCTGGGTGCCCATCTGGTCCTGCACTACTCTCCTAGTGCAAAATATTATCCTAATGCCCAATCTGAATCGGTCAAGTTACAGCTTGCGGCCATTGCCCCATGTTATATCACCTGACTGAGAAGAGTTTAGCTTCCTAGTCTTTTCAACTCCCTGTAATTGTAGTCAATTGTTGGCTTCACATCAGCTCTAGCATTGTAATGCTACTCCTTCAGGGCAGAACAGCAGTCAAGAATGCAAGGTGCACTGACTGTTAAACAGACTCGCCCCTCTGCCCTGTACAGTAAGTTCAAACACATCCTTTTTAGGTCTTCTTGTGTGCCAAGGCTGCAGCGTTGCATGCACTGTGGCAGTAAGCTGCTTACCAAAACAGTCTAAAAACAGTTTAAGAAGCCCAAATATCACAAAGGGTTTGTATTCCAAGCATATCCTCCTACTCCCACCAATTTGTTTTCCACAAACATAGCTATTTTACTGCATTTGCACGATGATGCTGGAGGCTGGCATTTCTCTGCAAATCCTTTGCTAAGACAACAAGAGTGAGCAGCAGAACCCCAACGGTCTTTCCAGACTGCCCTAGGTTCCCATTCTGAGAGCACTGCATACTTCAGAATAAGGTATTAGATACTGCCTGTGCATCTAAGTTGTGAAACATGCCACAGAGACTGCGACAACTCTTCTCAAAAGCTCCTCTGGAGCCTGACATACATAGGGGCATTGTTTGCCATTTTCATCCTAGGTGGTAGTCAACTGCAGAGCCTGCTCTTATAGGGGTCTCATTCAGTGCTCCTTGCCCAAGTCACGTACCATCTGTGTATTCCTCGGAGGAAGTGAGTGATAAAAGGCTCTGTATGTCACTGCTTTCTGAATCTTGGACCTCTTTTTGTACAGGTCTACTGCTAGCCATGCCAGCTACCCAGGAAGAGGTAGCAGCCTGATGCACAAGAACAGTTTCAGAGCGCTGAGAGCCACTGGCTTCACACAGTCCAGAATGTCCAGGGGCTTCATCTTCTCTTTCAAAGCTGTTGAGAGCCCCTTGGTCCTGCTGCTGCATCTCTCTGGCTCCGTTCTGCCCAGCTCCCTCTGAGAGAACGATCTGCACTCGGGAGTCCGAGGGTGGAATGCAGTTCCCTGCGCTGCCATACACCGCTTCTTCATAGGATGGCAAGGCCACTTGGACACCATCCACCATGATAGAGACCTGATCTCCAGACACACCTTGGTCTCGCCTCAAAAAAAAAAAAAAAAAGAAAAGAGGGAGAGGAGAGGTGGGGAAAAAAAAAGTAAAGTTGAGCATTTATATTTTTATATATGTTACTGAGAACTCTAGTAACCTCCCACAGCAGAACTCTAATGCTCACCATTGACTTATGTAGGGCAGAACAGACAGAAACATGAATGGTGGTATAACAAGGTCAAGCAACCATGGCTTTGTACCCCTACTGTGAATTGCCATAAACATGAGCAGGGGATGTAATTCACAGTGCCCGACAGATTTAACAGCAAGAGCTGAAAAGGTTACAGTGCCTCTCACCTCACCTGCCTCCATAGCTAAATCTCACACAGATCGTGACTCAGAGACCTCTGCTGTCACAGCCTGCAGATACAAAAGAGCTCTGACCACCGCTGATTTCAGCTTGTTACACTGCTATATTCTGCAACACCCAGCGCCGCTGCCTGTTCTGCCACCTTTGCTGCTGGCGAGATAACCTCTGGCACGGTGGGGCAGACAGCTCCTAAGTTGGCACAGTGTGAACCTAGGCTCATGAGCCAGAGTCCTGAGATTGAATGTCTTTTCCAGTGGTTTGGACTTCTTCAGAAAAGGGTACACTCCAGAGCCTCACCTCTCAACCTCCCCGGTGCTGGACAGCCATGTCTCTGCTCTCATTTAAGGAGTACAAGTAGCTGATTTGGAAGAGAGAGTCCACAGTGACTTTGTTGACCTCAGCTGGCAGCAGTGTTACAGCTGAGTCCCTCCTCTCACCTACAAACCCAGGCCAAGAGGGTTCTCCTCCCATAGCGGGGAATGAGGCAGATTTGCACGTGTATCTAATCAGCAGTACTATCAGAATTCATGTCCATATGATCTCACAAACAGACTAGGGGAGATACATACATACGCCCAGACACATACTTTGGCAGCTACCCAAGGCTAGAAAAGGCAGGAGATTGATCTGTAGCCAGATTAGCAGCGATCATAACTTTTCACATTCAAGGCCATGGAAAAATAGCACGGAAAGCACTCATCAGATGGCATAGTAGAAGGGGGACTCCAGCTGGGGATTGCAGATGACTATTTCAGACTACTGCTGGACCATGAGGCAGAGGTGCCACTGAGGTGACTACAGCAGGAGCAGAGAAACGAGGAGTTAAGTTGCTCCAAAATGAAGGCCTAAACTAAGTACCTTAATGGGCTTCTGCTGCAAAGAAACAGGATGCCTCTGAGCCCCTCCAAGCCCCAGCTACGCTTACCTGCTATGATGGAATGACTTCAGCTTTGGCTGCAGCAAAACAAACAGCACAACCAAGAGCAGAATCAGGGCGACGGAGCTTGCTGTGGAGGCTACTATGGACAGCGTGGGTACCCCAATTGTTGGAGGAGAGTCCTTTTCTACAAAACCAAGAGGAACACAAGGTAAAATGATCCACTCCCTTAAATCACTGCATAGGGAAGGAAAAACAGCCACATTGCCTGCCCTCAGGAGCTATACTTGGTGCACATGTGAGGAGCCCAAGCACACCAGCTATCTCTCACAGAGGACAGTTCAGAGCTCAAGCTGACACCTCTCCACCAGCTGTAAAGGGAATCTAAAACAAAACATGCACATACAGGGGTCCTTTGGAAAAACACAAGGCAAACAGAAAATCAGTGCAAGCAGGCCCCGGGAACTGACAGATGGTGGTAAGGGTCATGTTATATATAGATCTGACTGAGCAAAAGCTAAAAAACGTCCTGATGTCATCAGCAAGGCCAATAATTGTCTAGCACAATAAGCAGGATATTTTAGGCCAAACAATAGGAAAAGTTCCAAATAACTGGTTTTCTTGGCTAATGGAAGAGTCTCCCAAAGGAAGGGGTGGAAGTCACCTGGCTGGGTATATTTAAGACACAACAAGTATTCAGTTTCTCTCCCACACAAACACATGCCAGGAAACAGAAGAAAGGCAGATGTTGCTTCATGATGCTGAGTTTTCAGTGTTAGATACGTGTGCCCTGTTCACATTACTCCTTCCTATCCTTCCTCAGCTGTGCTGTGCGACTGTATGGGAACCAGCTTGGCTTTTAAAGGTCCCTTGCAAGATAGGAATAAATAGGGAGTGGAGAGAGAATGGTCTGGAGTTGGTATTGCTAAGCGCTGCATGTCATGCCTAGAATGCTACACTAGTCCTTTCACCTCCCTAGAGTAAATAACTGTCTGTATACATGCCGCCTCTGTCCCTAATTTATGTCCCTTGGTAGAGATCTGAAAAACCTCACTTCCCCATCGGCAAATACTAGCGTGCATTTCACATTCAAGACATTCCCATGTATCAATTCCCCAATTCCTTTTTGCTACATTCAACACATTTTTTGGTAGTACAGGTCTCAAACTGCAGGGGGGTGGAGGACACACCTGCAGGTAGGGATGAGGGGAAGACGAGCATGCAAACAGAAGAAAAAAGCTGGAAGACCAGTGTTTTTAAGACTACAGCCTGAAATCTATGCCCAAAAAAGGCACGTAAGCTGAAAGCAAGTTTGCATTTTCTGCATCTTCTCTTTAGGACAAACCTATTGGTTTAGTTGCTTTGAACTTGTTTTCCTTGTATTTTTGAGAAGCAGCTTGACCTCTCCCCCAGGGAAAAACAATGTTGGTACGTTTTTCCCTATGGCAAATAGGGTTGAGTAAGGATTTACATTTTCAACATTACTCGGGGCACTGAGTACACTGACAGGGAAGAGGGCAGGCAAATAGAGGTGCTCTGTTTTCAGCATCAGTACACGATGCTGTAAAACTGCTCACTACCCAGGGTATGCTCCAGCACATTCACCGTCTCATATTCCAACAAGATGCTCACTAACTCATACAATAAACTGCCAAAAGGCTGTGGGGCTGACAGGGGCAGAGCTACACAAAACATCTGATAACTGCTAGGGGTTTCATTTACTTTATACAGAGCAGGTGGGATCTCGACCCTTACCAATCATTTTAAGACCTACTGCCTTTCTGTCTACAGTTTCCCACCTCCTCCTCCTTTTAGCCCTGTGAAGGAGACCCATTAGTTAAACTTCAGCTGTCTCTGACCCTGACCAGTTGTTTCAAAGCCTGTGCTGTGAAAGTAATGGCTTTTTCACTGGGTCAGACTTTTAAGGTGCTATATTTTTGATAAGGCCACCAATCCTTCAGGATGCTAAAGAAATCTGAGGGATTGCTGCTCATCACAACACAGTCTCTCCAGCCCTGATGTAGACCAAGTGCCACCATGCAGGAATGCAACCCAGGGTATGCTACCTGAAATAGCGCAGCTTTGTTCTCCAGTCTGGGCGCAGCAAGAGGAAAAGGGACCACTATGGAAAGGAAGTTTACGCTGAATTTGAAAAGCCTCTTCAGGATCTAGTTGCTGCCAGGTAAACTCCCAGTTCCTTTCCTTATACATCATAGGAAGGGGCTACTGGAGTGGCTGTGGCAGACACTGAGAAGACAGTGTCTTTGGGACAGGACAGGATGTTCCAGAGATCACAGACATGCAGTGAGCTCCATAAAGAGCTTGAAGAAGGTGCTCTTATGTTTCCTTCTAAGCGAACACATTTTGCTTTATGGATTACAAGACTTAATCAGGGAGTGTACATCTTGCTGGCTCAGGATGACTGAGCAGTAAGACTCTATCAACAAGCCAAACTTGAAGAGGGGAGGGAGTTCTCCCTTTATCCAGCATGCATGCTTTTAAAACCAGAAGAGACATAGGCCAACTAAGAGCTGTATGATGAACATTTTCCTGCAAACCTTTTCACTTTCCTGCTTTGATGGAGGAATTCCTGTTCAGCTGGAAGAGACCCACAAAACAAAAGCTGTCTGCTTCCATTTGGAGAGAAGCAGAAATCCTTTGTCAGCAATCTCCTTTCCTGCGGGTACAGTGACAAGCAGCACCATCAAGCTCTTTGCCACAGGAGACGATCAGTTCATTAACCTGTTTGCAAGGAAGATTGGCTCTACATACTCACACACACATGTGCACATACGGGTACAGCACTGAGGGAGATGTACTGTCAAACCCATCAGGAGCAAAATGAGACAGCATGGAAAATGCTTCAGTTAGGGCCTCCCCTATTTCTGGGATGAAAGCTGTCAAAATAAGAGGCTCTACATAAGTAACAAGTTGCCTCCTTTATAATCCTTTCCATGGGTTGTCTCCTTGTACGAGGGACTCTGAGCTTGCATCTGATGGGCTGTTACAGAAGAGACGTTTCTAATAAAGAGCTGTGTTTGTAAGTTGCATTTATGAAATTGCTGGAGCAATGAGAGGCAGCTGTATGGACTTCCTCAGCATCACACTGACTCAGTGTTTAAGGATAATTTCAAAAGCCAATGTATGGGCAATTCTGACTGTCCCCCTGGAGGCGGGGAGTACTCACCCGGGCTAAGCCTGCAGCTGACTTCCATGGCTGGGTTCCACTCTCCATTCTTGCAAGTCAGGTACTTATAATCTCCTTTCAGCATGTAGCCTTCGACGCACAGATACTCTATGACACTGCCTGAAGTCAGAGGGTTGTTGCAGGGGCTAGGGTGGCATTTATAGCCTCCATTCTCAGGCTGTGGTGGCTGGGGACAATCTGGAAAAAAAGACAAAGCATCATGGGGGATATCTCAGAGGAAGACATCTGTTGCACAACAGATTTGGCACATAGGCAGACTTCCACCTACAAACACCCACTGAATTAAGAAACTACCACAACCGAGAAGAAAGATGTTACCCAACAGCACAAGAACACTGCTCAGTTTCACCTCCAATATGTCTTCTGCGATTGCTAAATGCTTCTTGTTACCCCAGTAGTACAACCTAGTTGGCAGGCATCAAACTGGTGATACTTTTGAATGGTCACATGTAAGTTTGTCACAACAGAGATTCCATGTGAGAGAGGCCCAGAAAATCCTTGGTGCTATCTTTTCCCCACAGCTGTTTCACCGGAGACTGGTGGGGCCTAACTACCAGGCTTTCCTATTAGCCTGATATGGAAAAAGCATGACACCTCCTACTGAAACGAATGAAGAATCCAAACACTCCACTGTACTGCGGATACAATGTCAAGGTACAGAGCTGTCCCATAAGGCACCCTGGAAGCCTGTGACAGCACACTGATTTTAGCCATTTCACACAGATATACCAACAACAGTATGGGGAACAGAGCTTTGCTGCAGTAGGACCAAATATTCTAGCCTATTTTTAAAAAGGCATTAGTTATATTACAAAGACATTTCTAGAAACCCCTCTGTTTACCTATGTGAAGTCTGGAGTGCCGAAGGCACTATGCATTTCTGCATCCTTCTCCCCTATCATGAGTAACGGGTATAGACATAGCACATGCCAGAAGTTTTCTTGAAGAAATTTCAATAGCCATTCAAAGAAAACCAACAAATCATGAATGAGGAAACTGCACAGAAAACAGGATATTTGTACTGCTTAGAATTTGCTCTCCTCCAGCATGTCACAGTGACACTGCAGAACAGCCCCAACACCCGCCACTGATGCCACATATGTGCTTGGCTGAAAGAAGGAGAAATCCAGTTTTTTTTTCTTTTTAAATCCACATCAGCTTCCCAAACTTCACAAAAGAAAATACATCAAAGATCCTTCCTGAGATATTTTGCAGCATGGAAAACCAACCATCCCACCCACCCTATTCCATTGCAGCATGGTCATCTAGGCCTGTCCTTAACCCCCAGAGCGTTCTCCAAGTGTCCCGCTTACTGTGGGACAAACAGAGAGAAACAGCTGGGCAAAGTTCAAGTAACTGGATTTTGGGCAAGACTTAAGAAGCAAAAGAAAATTTCAGAGATGCATTCCACTGTGGAAAAATTTATGTTGCTGCAGCGCAAGCAACCCTTGAACCTAATCACATGTGTGAATGCATCATAGGTAGTGCCTTGTAAATGCCAGTAAACTCCGAGATGAAGTGCTGAGTGAAGCCAAAAGCCCTCTGGTATGAGTTCTGCCAGCTTTATAACTGCAATTCAATTTACTTCTTGAGAGAAAAGGTTAACAGGGGCCTAAGCAGCAGCCTTTCAAGACGACTTCGTTCTTGAGGAGATTTATTCTTATATAAGCTTCAGAGAAGCCACTGTCCTGTGCTTCATGAGTATTAACTGTTGCCTCTTCTGTTTCTTTATTTTTCCTTTCTGTAATTTCCCGTTTTGTAACCAAGGTTTTAATCCTTAGCCTCATGAGGCTAAAACTTGCTTTCGCTTTAAGCTTGTCCAGCACTCAGGATCAGCTGAAGCGACTGATTTATGGCACATTTCACATTCAGGCATGCAGACAAATGCATCTGCATTTGCAGCCCATCTGCAAATCATCATCTGCAGCCCAAGAGAGGGGTGTTCCTTGTGAAATTCTGGGGACCTGTTTGAGCACCAGAAATATTCTCAGCAGTTTAACGGGTACCTCTTTAGGCAACAGTAGAGAGTAGAGCACTGTGGGGTAAAACCCCTGTTGCCACAGCAGCTGCTGAAATTTAGAGCAGATGGGACAACTTCCCTACACCTTTTTATGCCACAGGAGCCACCTGGAATTGTTGGGGAGCCATGCACAGCTTTTCTCTGCTAACTGGTTGCAGCAAAGCGTTCATTCGCTCTGTTTCCCCTTCTCCTGAGCCATACCCATGTGTGGCCATCATGCCAGGAGCGCTTTTGGACCAGGCAGTGACTCACTGTTCAATTCCCCTTTTATTGTCAAGTGCCACCTACACTGATGAGGTTTCTGAGTTATGTACAAAAATCAGCCAGCCAACAACAAGCAAGCACTCATTTACATTGCAGCAGCACTCTCAAAGGCTTGGAAATACCACCACATCAGTTATCTACAGAACCCTGACTTGGGCTCCTCACACAAGGACTTCAGGAGTTGATGTGCAGCTACAGAACTGCAGATTGGTTTCCTCCCCACCTCCACAGGCCACTTGGCACAAAAGGAGAGCAGCAGCTGATACGTGTGTTCAGTCAGTTGTCCCTGACTTGTCCTCTTCACACAAGGAAGAGATTGCAGAATTAGTCACCTCCCCTTCCCCCCTTCCCCCCCCCAACTCCTTAAGTCATTTGTCATCACAGCATCCAAAAGCGTCACAAGTACTTTAAAATGTCACCTTCACTGTGACAGAAAAACACTGTTTATGTGTTAGGGAAATAGATAAAAGATCTGGATCAGGCAGCCAGTACATCAACACCCTCCACCTGACTGAGCACCTCTGGGCAACACCAGCACCTCTGGAAGACCACCTGAACCGTCCTTTGCAAGGCAGCCTCATGGCAACTGAGCATCTCGGGGGACTGTAGCTTTAAAGAGGGCTACTAGACAGTGCTGTTGACTTTAAAGATTGCTGGAGGTGGCCCGGGCAAGGATTGGGTGGGCAAATGATGGACTGGTGGTGTCTGAAAAAAACTGAGGAAGCCAAACACCTCTGCTCCCTGCTGGACCAACTCCCTTTCCCTGGCATCTCTGAGAGCTCAGCACCTCTGCGAACCAGGGCCCAGCCCAGCCTAACAGAAAGCTTGGGACACACAATGCAGCTTTCCACTACACTGACATAAGTTTTCAGTCCCCTCAGCTTTCACATGCTCCATAAGAGGTTTTTTTTAATTGCCTCTGTATGCATGCCCTAAACAGGGGCTAATAGAAGAAAAGGTAGAGTCTGATTCTGCACAAGCCTTTATCTCAAACAGCAGCCACGCTTACGCCCTGAGTTTGCAGCACTGGTACGCCCACAGCAATACAGAACCAGGCAGAGCAGCCCATTTACCGCTTTTGATAGAATAAACAACGGACCCACCAGGGGTGAAAAGGGCTGGGTGCCAACTGCTGCCAGAATGCACGTCCAGAGCAGCCCGCTCCTGGCTATGCTCTGTAGCCAGAGGGCGCAGACGGATGGGAATAGCTGCCTGCGGGAACTGTTTATTAGCGCTCCAGAGCCTGGCTGCATCGTGAAGGTTTGGTGCTGGGGTTGGGAGCAGCCTGACCCAGCTCTCCTTCTCCATCATGCTCCCCAAGTGGTCTGCTTGCGCTTAACCCTCAGCAGTGTTTGCACGCTGCTGTGTGGCCCAGCCCCAGGCTAGAGTGTTGTTGTTTGGATATTACTTTGGCACACCAATGATTTTTGAGGCATGCGAACTAAACCGTGGAGGAGAGTTTTTCATCATATCAGCCCCATTTAAAGCTGGGTAGATTTCAAGGGACACAGCAAAACCCTGACCCCCAGATTTACTCCTTGCAAGTTTCAAAGGTATGTGGCACATAGCATATACACTGAAGCTTCCCAAAAGGTTACAAAAATTCCTTTAAATTTGTGGGACACTAAGTACATACACTGTAATCATTGACCCCCTTCCCAACAGCATCAGCCTAGACTCACAATGGCACTGGGTTATATTTGAAATACAAAGAAACATGCAGGAATTTCATCAACTCCCTCCCTGAAACACATGTTCTTGGAAGTATCCCAGAGCTTATGAGACATCTTAAAACAAATGTTCACGCCAGGCAGGGAAGAGAATAAGAGCCAAGTTACAGAAGTTATCAACTTCCTAAGGGGTTACCAACATCCTAGGCTTGCAAAGCTATTCCCAGCAACTTGATTCATCAAGCTTTGAGGATGCACAGAAACAGTGGTTTTTAAACATCGCAGCACTATGTGCAAAGGGGGCAGAGCTCTACTCCCAAAGGCCCCATTTCTAAGAGGTACTGAAGTTTATGACATCTCCCGAGAGAGCTGCTTCTCTGCCAGCATACGCTGCTGGAAAACAGGAAGGAGATAACAACTGACAAGAAGTCCAAACATTTTGAACATCACTGAACTCTGTTCAGAGGTAAAACAACTGTGATTTCCAGATTGACAGGTAGAAACAAAGTTATGCACTGGAGTTTCTGCAAATGCCGTTACAAAACACTAGGTATTTTATATATATATATTTTTTATACATAAATGAAAAAATATTAACCCAGTATGCACCTCCACTCAGTTTCCCATCAAGTCATCTTTAAGCACCATATTTTTCTGTGTCTAGGTCACATGAGAAAATACTGTCCTCCTTCAAGGAAGGTTAACTGCTCACGTTCTCTGAATAGCTGCTAGCAACTTGACAATGAAGCAGCACAACACTAAGAAACCTCTTTTTTGTTGCAACCAGTGTCATCACGTTGTGCCTTCACCAGCTCCCATTCCCATGGCTCCGCTAGTAGTAGCAAGCTCCACTTGCTTTCTCTTCGACCAAATTCAGACAGCTGTGAAGGGTTGGAACACAGCTTCTTTTGGAGACAATAAGAGATGTCAGTTGGCCAAACTGGTTAACCTAATCACCAAAGGATGAAACTAATTTTCTATGTCTTGGCTGACCTGAAGCTGAGCCATGATCCTGAACACTGACCTGATGCAGAGCTACAAAGCATTTCTAACATAATATAAAATGACACAAGAGTAAGCCACGTTCACAGATAATGCCACAGATGGAAGTATGTGGCATTTTGTGTGCTGACATAAAAGTGAGGGTTTTATGTACTCAGAACATAAACCACAGTAGATGCACAGTTGAGCCTTGATCTCAGTGAGTGAAATTCAGGGATAAGCAGAAGATTTCCAAAGCCCAAGCAGGATGAGCCTGTTGTGGCACGGAACAAGTACAACACACTCCACTTACACATACCATGTAAGATTAAAACATACTTCAATCTGACTGGATAATTGCCACACAATTATAAAAACTCCCCAGTACTGACCTTCCTTGCACAGGCACAATGCCGCACAAGAGGTGAACAAAAGGCACCTGTCTGCTTGGCACTGCGCGTTTCTTTTTTCAGCCAGTAAGACTCCCAAATCCTAGCAGGAGTCCTGCACCCCTTTTTTCCTGCACCAAGCACCTGAACTGTATTTCAGTCAGTCACTTCTTTTGCTGGGCAGTCTGACCACACAGAGATGAAAACCAAATCCTCCTTAACTGAATGCATTCTTATAAGAAAAAAAAACCAGAACAAGACAACTACTAACGATCATCTGCTAGAGTGCATAACCATAGGTTTGTGACTGAGGGAGAACAAACCATTGCATTGCTCACCTGACGTGGGTGCATAGATGGGTATAACATTGCTTAACAAAGATGTTTTGCACTGAACATCCAGTAACATTTCTTCTAGTTCACAGCAAGGCACAAAGGTCACTAAAGCTAGGACAGGAACAGTTTTGACAAATTAAAGTTGCTGTTTATATGAGTAAGCCCAGGAACTTCAAGAGGAAGCTGGACTGAGCCTCATGTAAATTCCTCACTGACTACACAAGTACTCCAGCATTTTTGACTGTCCTCAGAGCAGTGTCAGACAAAGCTTACGTGTCAGCGCTGACGCATTTTGGAAGCAATCTGAGTAGATGACTCTTCAGCTGGATCCCCTGAACACGTGCCCTGTTTGGATATGTTAACATCTCCAGGCCTTTCAGACGTAACGCAACTTTTGTGGGATACGAAGACTGGAAATGGAAGATCCTAAGCTCTTTTCTGCTCTTTCCTTATCTACAAGATTTACTCCATTTAACTGATATTATCAAGACTCACAGAAGAAAAACATCCTACAAACAAAAACCACCCTCCTGATCTTACACGATGAACACTCCCCTGGCTAGTCTGGTTATACCTGTCACGACTGTCTCATGCCAGCATGTCCAGCCTGGTGGGTAAACATTGTGAAGCAGAACACAGGAACACCCAGTTAAATTGCCCCAGTACTAAAGGACTACTTCCTTCATGCTAGGATTAGTTCCCTCAGAAGCCTCATCCTAACTCAGGTGCTACCTTGACTCCCCTACAGCACTATTTTCATGGAGTAGCTTAAAAAAGGTTGTCTTCCTTTAAAGTACATCTTTTTGTCTCTTTTGGTATCTCCTGTCACACAGGAAGGTTGCCTCCTAGTTGCAGTCACTTTGCCAGGCACTTAGCCTTTGCCTATTTACTCTCTTCCAAGTTGTGGCCCAGCTCACTCCACAACAGCAAGGAGCACTTCTCCATCCACATCTCTGGTTCTCCGAAACACCGCCACCTTTATTCTCTCAGCTAGGACTTGCCACTGGCCACAGAAACAGCACATCTAGAATAGCATCCAAAATAAACACAAAGGTATCCCAATCATCCAGTTATTTGTCCCTGCTATGGAGGCCTCTGATTTTCAACTCATAATCTGTGTGTCTGCATCTCTTCAGAACAATGGAGGGAACTGCAAAAGCTATTACTAACTTCTGGCAAGAACCTTCAAAAAGCCCCAAACTCTCTAAGGCATCCTTCAGAGTAATCCTCTCTCTCTACTCCCCTCTTCAACCTGGCTCCTGCCATAGCTAAATGGGTGGTCTGAAACACCAGCTGCATCTGAAGCCCTCTGCAGAGACACTGCATTTTCAGCATCTCAGACCTGAGATTCAGGTTTAATTAACACCATACTGAAAATAACAGAGCCAGGTTCACTGTTTCTCTCCAGTTAGTTCCCTGAATGGGCTTGCAGCAATAGTTTTGGGTTGGGTTTTTTTTTTCCCCAGTTGCTATTTACTTGTAAACTCATACACAGACCTGCAACTTTTTTACACAATGCTTTTTTACAATAAAAATGTGACAGCCTGACACAGACAGACAGAGAGCTAGAAGTGCAAGTCAGACCAGCAACAAAGCTCGTTTTGGCTTCTAGGGGGTCTGGCAATTCTAGCAGAGTGCTGCCCATGGATCCAACTCAGGGCTGACACTGAACATTAGTTTCGCCTTAGGAAGCAACTGAATGAATTCGCTAGCATGAGCTCTGGCCATATTTGCTAACAGGAGAAGAGACGTTGTTTTCTCTTTGCAGAGTTTCAATTCTTGCCAGCAGGGCACTACCCAACCTCTCCACTAATCTCCTGCCTGTTTAGTAAACCAATAAGGAAACCATTTACCCCTCCCTTAGCCCAGTTCTTGGTTCTCTTCTATTTATTGGATATACTCCCAACCTCTGTCACCAGTACTCAGAGAAGCATGAATGTGACCCAACCAGATAATAGCGTCACTACTGTCCTCAGCCACAGCCATAGGGTCACCAGCCAGAGTTGCCAAGCTCACTTAGCAGCTTCTTGAGCAACAACAAGGGCAACACATCAGCCTGCCTGCAGACAGGCTACAGTGCCTCAGCTTACACCTAACAGGACACACTGTCCAAGTTTTCATGCAAGTAAAATTTTTTACTTTTAAACTTAGCTTTTCTTCCTAGAGAAGTGATTGTCTCAAACCCTCCCACATTTGCCAGGGTAGGACAGATCCCTGCATGGCATACGATGAACTCAAACCCCACTCTATTCCTACTGAAAGAAAAAGCTAGAAAAGCGGTACCAAAACTAAAGGCATGCATACAACTGGCATACATGCCATTTTCAACAGCAAGCACTTGTTTTATAAACCCTTCCCAAGTAGCAGACAGGAAATTCACTGTCCAAGTCAGCTTTTCTCACTAGAACTTCACCCCCTATGCCCTGAACAGTCTGGGTTAAAGGTGGTTTGCTGCCTCGAGGATTAAAGAAATAAAAAAGAAATATATACACCTATTTGATTCAAAGAGCATACAGTTACCCATCAGGCCACTCTAATCCAAGCCTCCTGCTGCATCGCTCTCTGGGGGAGCAGGGGAAGACCAGCACAGCTGCAGTGACACCCATGACTGCAGAACAAAAAAATTCTACAAGGTCCTCTTTGGGTCAGGATTTTTTTTCCTCTTAAACCAGGGCCTTCAGTCACACATAACATCTCCTCCTGCCTGAGGCAGGGCTGGTGTTTGGCTCCAGGAGTCTTCTGCAGAGAGGGAGACGATGGGGGGGTGGGGGGGGGAAGACCAGGCAGCTTTGCTTTCAGCGTGAAATCGAGACAGGCAGTGTCCTTGTTTTTCCTCTCTTCCCTTGTGCACACAAACCAGCCTATAAACAGCAGAAGCCACTTTCGGAAGCCCCTCCCTCAGCAGCAGTTTGGTTTTAGTAACAAGCAAGTCTGTATCATTTCATACCCTTTTTAGACTAGCTAACATCAACTAAACACTATCTTTTACCAAAGCAAAAACCACTTCCCCAAGCAGCTGGTCTGCAGAGAAAAAGCACCTACATAGGTTTTGATCGACAGTACTGCCTCTTCCTCACCCACACCTTCCTTCCTGTTGAGAAAGCAATGACAAGGAGATGTGCTTTAGTGGTAGATACAAAAGCAGTCACCTCTACCCACATGCTCCAGCTAGTCAGAGTGCCAGCTCCATTTCTCAGTGCTAAATACTTTCAGGTTTTCAACCAGTGATGTTTGCCTGGATGCATTCAAAAGCTTTCAGCACAGCAGCTTCCCCCTATGCACCCTCTGCTCCTGCATTGTCCTCCCTAGTCCAAGCATTTGGATTAATACCAATATTAGGCTAGGAAATGGCTCATCAAGTATTCCACGGATAAATGTCACTGCTTGTAACAGCAGGTCTGCGCTGAACACGAAGAGCCACGTGCTTTAGGCCGGGGTTTCTCTTGGCAGGTTGGTTCCAAGAAGCCCAGCGGTGACCTGCTTTGGGAATCATATTGGAAATTCTGCCTTCTCCTGACATCCAGCACCTTGCGGACATTTGAGAGGACATTTTCTAGCCCACATAATTAAATTCCAACACAAATGTCTCCTGCAGGCATTAGAAAGCCTCTCCCCTAGAGGACAGGGCGGTCCTTCCCAGTGGAGGTGAAGACTGCTCTGCTCCCCTTTCAGGTAGATTGAGGTGTTAGTCAGTTGTTTGGGGTTTTATTTTTTTTGCTAATTGCCCACAAGTGCGCTAACCTGTGTGTTTTAACTATACAAATACAGTAGCTGCAGATACAACATCTCAAAACGAATCCAGACTGAGGCTATCCTCTGCCAGCTGGAAACAGTTGAGAACTCAGTGTGTTTCTAGCCAGAGACGGCATTCACACCATAAAAGACAGATTACCAGATGCCCAGGTTTTCCACTGGCCTGTAATTTCTCGGGTGGAGACGGGGACTGGAACCAGAACAGACTTTGAACCTTCTCCTTTTCAGCACTCTGGCTTTCTCTAGCACATGAGCAGATGGGTCATTTCCCAGAGGGACAAACCCGAGACGGCAGCTGCTGCCCGGGCCCAGTCACAACAGCTGAGGCTAAAGGACCTCTTTATATTTTACTTACAGGAGGCAGAAGTCAATAAAAGGCCTCTATTGTGAGCGCACACACTTCTCAACGACCCTGCCCCTAAAATATTTTAAGCCTTCCTAAAAACACACTGCAAAACATAACCCTCTTTTGGGCTCTGTGTATTAAGCAGAGGCCAAAGTCCACTGAAAAATAAGCTCTCTGTCTGTACTGGCTCCAGATGCTGCTTACTCTGAAGTCAATGACAGAAGAGCAAACTGAGCAGGACTGGAGCCTTTACAGGGAAATTACAGTTTCCCTAGCAAGGACATAGTCTGAAGAGGAGGCTTATTTTTCTTTATGTCATAATGCGGGTAAATGAGAAGAAACCAAAGCGAAGAGATTTGTATATATAATCATATAGCTTTGCATTTATATAATTAGACACAAGCACTAACACTGTGTACAGTAACAGGCACCCCTCACACAGCCATCCCATCCACACCAAAGCTGCCTTTTTCTTTTCCTCCTTTTTTTTTTTAGGGCAGGGGAATAAAAAGGAAGAAAAGAAAAGACTGTAATTGCAGCCTTCCACCAATGCAGTCGCCATCTGGTAACTCAAGAGACACATGGAGCCAAATTATCTTAATTAACATGTTACAACAGTATTTAAAAAAACTCTATGCTTATTAACACTCAGCTGTGATTAGCCAACCATGGAGGAAGCCTGCTAGTGCAACATTAATTATGGGTCTTGTCTGTCTTTCTATTAGAAATATGATTCCCCCCCCCAATGGCTTATCTCTCTCCTAAGAAAACCATTAGCATCAAAGCTTACTCTAAAATGCAAATTCTATTTACATTCTACAAGAGTCAAAATGTTTAGGCTATATGAAGCTGCCACTGGTGCTTCTAGAGTGCTACAGACTGTCATAATAGAAAATGTACTTTTCTCTCTCTGCCCCTTAGAAAGCTTTGCTTGAGTCAGACAACTCCCTCTCTCACTGAAATTTTAGCAGAAAAACAAGTTTTATGCCTTTCAAGTTCCTTTCTCCCTCCAAAACAGGAGCACAGACTTTACTGTATGCTAGGCAGGGAAAACCAAGACACAAAATCCAGGGCTAACAAAAGAACCACATCTGCGAAAGGAAGATTTCTGTGATGGAAAACAGCAACCAAAACACAACCACACTCCCAACAGCAGATTTGCCTCCCTAGAAGAGTATTACTCGCTATGACAACTGTATTATTTTCCCTGTAATAGGCCCACCTGTAATGCTCTCCCCTCAGATACATTCCCAAATGATTCAGCCTGACAGGCCTTAAGACTAACACTGCCAAGTTTTTCAGGCTTGGCTCTGCGTTATGTTTGCACAGGGCCGGCTGCAGCGGGGCTCTCATCCGCACCGGGCATTCTGGACATCAGGATAACACCAAATCATAAGACAAAAACCTGGTGCTTTTAAACAAAGCCAGGATTGATAAATTAGTTCCGGAAACATTAATGATGAGGGAGAAACAAACCAGGAACAACTGCAGAAGTGCTTTTAAGATCTTCTGATAAAGCAATCTTATTGTTGCGCGCACACACACAAATAAATAAGGAAATAACAATTGCTGTTGGTGATGTATGTGGAGGCTCGTGCAGCTTGCTCAGGTCCAGTAAGGGTGAAGACTAGCTGACCAGTACTTTACAGCATCCCATACTGCCAAGACAGTATATACAATTTGCATCTGGGTTGCAGTTGGAGCTAGTGGTACAGTGGCTGCAGAACAGCCAGTTTAATACAGAAACCTGCTGTCCCCCATGGGCACAGCACAGATTTCCAAGTGGCACATGTTCCATTTGCTTTTGTTTTCCAAGGCTGCTTCCGGCCTCCCTGTGCCTTATTCCAACCACCCCATAATTACTTCCATGTGTTCAGAGAAGGAAATTAAGCAAGTGCTGTAACAACACTTTGTATAATCAGCAGGGTCCCAGATTCTGCTTTTGAAATCCAAACCCACTGTCATAAGTAGCACCCAGCTAATTTTGTGGGTGTTCCTCCCCCCTCCCCCCTTCAAAAGTTTGATTAAGAGGGTCCCCCTAAGAAAGTTGCATATGGTTTGAAATTCTGATTAAGAAGTGTAGGGAGTCCAAAAGTGTTTGCTGCTCTGTGCAGAGGCAGCTAACACTCATCAGGGGCCTCTCTTCCTTTCATTGGCAGCTTATCCAATTCTAAATCTTACCTTATATTGCAACAAGGATATTGTTTCACAAAGGAACAGGCAGCTGCACAGAAACTTACAGAACCTACTGTGTAGAGGCAGGTTAGTTGAAAAGGTATTAGCATGGCATTTGAACTCAAGTAACATCCACTGTCCCTGATTACTGGTGCTAATCTTAAACTTCAACTTCACTCTTCACACAGCTTTGGTTTCTCACCTCGTCCCTGATCGCCTCTTTCCAGGAATACAGAAAACTAAAAGTTTGTCTTGATTGAGAGGTAACCTGCACATTTACCCTGCTGTTTCCTTGGCTGTTCCTAGGTGGGTTTTCAATTTGAATATAGTAATACCCCAAGGCTGTCTTGGTAAGACAGAAGTCTGACACATGCTGTGGGCTCTGGTCTCAGGAAAACCATCCGCTCTTCAGCAAAAACAGTAAGACGCAATAGGAAGAAGCATAACTATCAGATGTTCATGCTGACTTTGGACACCAGGTTTTGATAGGACAAAAATGACTGATACGTGCTGACTGGTCTGTAAGCCCTGACTGAAATAGATGCAGTCCCTCTATTGACACTAGGTGAGGACAGAGGGGAAGCATGCCTCCAGGATACACCAGAGCAAAACACATCTCTACCAGCAAGTGACAAGAGACCTGCAATTTAGCAGTGCCTCAGGAGGCTTAACTTGCTTGTGAATTTCCATATGACTACAGAACACTTCCTAAACTTCAGCCTAGTACGGTAATTGGGTTTCTTTCTCCAATAAGGCCTTAAAAGTTGCCTTGCTATGGCAGTTTCCCCAAATATGTCCCTGTTGTGGGCTCCAGCATGGCCACTCCAGCTCCGCATGACACCTCAACCTGGCTGGTAACACTAACAGCAACAGCAGTAGGAGTCCATTGCTCTCCTTCCACTGGGAGGTGGAACTCAGGCAGTCACCACCAACCTACACAACACTCGGCTCCCCCTTATGCAAGAGGCCAGCTCGTGGCTACCTTCTGCTATGGTTTACTCCAAGACTTGACACAGGTCATTGCACAGTCATGAATCTGCTCAAGAAGCGGTCCTAGAGTTTAGAAAGGAGCGTACACGTGCATGGAAAGATCTCTACACTAGCCAAGCCACTTTAAAGCTCTGCCCTGGTAGGCCTCCTTCGTTCACTAATGAGCTTTTCGCAGTTGATTCATTTTTCATCCTTTCAGCAGCAGCAGCAGCTGCTGTTGCCTCTGACTCAGCCTATCCCAAAAGTACTAATTTGGAAGTTTGGCCAAGGCTGATCTAGTAATGGCATGCACACAGGACATCGCTTTGTGCTAAGCTTTGTTCCAATTTCATCTGTGTGGAAACCGAACTGGGAAGCTCAGAGCCCTGGGTTACTGAAGTTTCCCTCCGTGCAGTACCTCTACGGACAGCTTTGCTAGGGAAAGGTGGGTAAGGACAGCAATCCCGAAACCTCAATCCAATACATCAACACACACTGGACAACACTTTTTCATCCTGCCACGCCATTTCTCCTCTGACCTTTGGCTCTGTTCAAGGACCATTGAACATATCAGAATCTAGTATCTGGGCAGATTTATTTAAGAATGACTCATCTCTTTCATGGGACTTGTCAGAACAAGCACTCAAATCATTTACCACTGGCTGGGCAGAACTACAAAGAGTTATTAGTCCTGTCTCACTGGAAAGCCTCTCGTAAGCACACTTCATATTTTCACTCTAGATGTGGTTAGGTTAGCTGTAAATATTAAGTCATCTTTTCTGCCGGCTTTACAGGAGCTCAGCATTGCAAGCAACTTCTCTGCAGAGCCTGGCAGGAAAACAAAAATAGCCCCACTTGAACTCTCATCAAGTCATCCGATTCAAAGTGGGAGGCACCTCAGACTACAGCAACAGAAGTACTCCACATGGCAAACCTAGCTTTTCCAGGGACCACAAAGTCTTAGAGCCCCCATTATGCTGCAAGTTCAACCATTCTCAGCTACATTTTCTTGAACTGATTAGCTGATACAGACTCAATCCAGACACTAATTCAAAAGCTCTAAGACACACAGAGTCAAGTTGAAAAACTAAGCTTCAAAGTGAAGTAAGAAGTTTCTCCTACTGAGAAGAGCTAGCTATGATACACCTTCCTAAATTGCCGAACACTTTAACAACGTTGGGCAATTTAAGACCTAGCAAGGTGATAGTAGGAAAGGTGGTGTCAGACCCTGTATAACCTGCACTGAAACTTAACAGCTACTCAGTAGCTACTCAGTATGTGGTCTTCTCTGTTTACTGGCAATGCAAGTAACTGGAAAGTGTTTTTTGGAAAGAAGGGAGGTAACCCAGTGAAGCTATCAGTAAGCTTGCTTCATGACTGGAGTGTGACTAGCAAGAAGCATCAAGGTCTGGTGGGATGCTGCTGCTACTTTGATTTACCAGTCACAGAAGACACCATCAGTTCTGGCAGAACAGGCAGAGTCCCACACATTCCACCCACTCAGATTCTGCTGGGGATCAAATGGCACATGGAAAGCAAATGACAACTCAGTATAATCTTTACAAACGCAGTGTATAAAAGAATTCATGTTTTCAGCCACCTCCTTTGAGAAGACTGTCTCCTTATACAAATGTAATAGCTTCAAAGTGTTTGTTTTTATACCTCCATTTTCCCAGTACCTACCAACAGCTCTAAGCAACTCAATGGAAATGAATTAGCAAATTGCCTAACAAGATGTATACGCAAATTGTCAAAAGCATACCTAGCAGCAAACATGAAATCTTCCTTTCTGTCTTTCCAGCTCCTTACCCCTAAAACCCACAGGGTAAACAAAGCCCAACCGAAACAATGCAGGAAACCGTTCAAAAAAAACAAGCTCCTTTCACAGCTGGCAAGAAAAGCGTTCAGAAAAGATGCGTAGAAGGAGTTTTCACCCTTTGAAATACTACTTTCCCTTTGATGCTTTCACTATAGCCATTGGAATCAAAGCACAGGTAAGTCAAAATATCCAGCTGAAAAAGCACGTAACAAAAAAAAGGTGAGAGGTAGCAGCTGCCACGACAGGACCCATTTGTAGCCCTAGATGCCTGACAACAACATAAGAGATGAAATACCATTCCTTCCATTTGACATAAAAAGAGGTTATAAAATATACAACCCAAAACCCCACAGTATATCTATTTTCAAAACAAAACATTCAGGAAAGAGACTAGATCTCCTCAAGAACAGCTAAACTGCAGTCCTGCATCTCTACACTTCACTGCTTTTGAGCAACAAGAAATACAAGACTGTATATATTCTTTGCATCTTATCTGTATTCCCTGGTAACCTAGACAGATTCTTTGTTCTATGACAATTAAAATACCAAGTAAAATCTTTAAGAAAGCAAACACTCTCATAATGCTTTGTTATGGGTTTGCCTTTGCTCCTTTCCTGGTGTTTTTGGAGCACAGCTGGCCTGACAGATGCTCAAGAGCCTTGGAGACACACAACTCCAGCTCCTACCTACTGCCACAAAGCCAGCCAAAACACATCCCATCACTGACTCAGAGGTTATGGATCCTTACACTGGAGGCTGAAATTTCGAAGCAGGAGACTGCAGCTTAGTGGCCAGGACTAGAGACACGCTCCATCACTAGCTCACCTGAGGTTTTACCTCCCTGCCTCAGCTTCCCTCTTCAGAGAGCTTTTCTGCCTGCCTTTGTGAATATGAGGTTTTAGGTAGCCCGGAGAGCCCAACGTGATCATTTAAGGGCCCTTATCACCAATGTAATTAATTTCAATGACAAAGATTTACAGATTAATTTGACTGCTTTAATATTTGTGTCATCTTTTTCTCTACAAGGAAAGCCAACCTAGATGCAGGATTTCACAGTTCAGTAGTTCTTCCCCACAGGTCTCTGTGGCCAGGAATTTACTTCAGCCTTTATTGCCATAAACAGGACTAACACATGGCTAGGGACACATATGCTGCATTACCATCTTGCAGCGTTACCGTCTGGTTTTAACTTGACAAGGCTCCTTTTGTGCCAGCTGGTTCTTTACGTTATTTGTGACATTTCATTAAGATTCATTTATTGTTTTGAGGTACTTATTGGCTCAGGTCTTTCAAGTGGCTTCCTTCAGCTACATCTTATCCATATATCATCATCAGTCATGTCAGAGCAGTTCTTGCTAAACCAGCAAGAGTATTTCTCAGGGCAACATACAGTTAACAGGATAACAACAATGTGAAAATGAGTTTTGGCTGCATAAAGTACCCAGAACCACACCTCGACGAGAGCATTTTACCTGGATCACTCTTGACTTCAACAGGCAAAGCCTGAATGATACTATTATCATTTCTTGCCAGCCAGACCTTGGGGTCTAGGACACTGCCTTATTGAAAAGAAGAAACTGTTGCAGGCCAGGTTCTTCAAGACAACTCAGTTGATTTGCAGATGCTGTTGCAAAACCTTGTTTCCTTGAATACCAGAACCACCAAAACAACGTGAAACCATTGTCATTGCCTTTTGTCCTATGCACTTTCCAGCCAGCATTTACAGCATCAAGTTGGAGAAATGTCAAGTCCCTCTTCAGCATCTTACAGTTTGGCCTTCTCCTTCCTAAGTCTTACTGCTCATCCTCACAGCCATCTTCCATCAAACGTGCATGAAAAAATTCCTGCTCAGCTCCAGCATTCCCTCAGACAGTAATTTCAACTCCTGTTTCAACTACCTAGCTCCATAAAAGAGATAATGTGGTTAGCTGGGAGTTTGGGGTGTGTGTTGTTTTTGTTTGGGTTTTGTTGTTGTTTCAATTTTTGGTTTTGTTGTTTGTTGTTTTGGGGTGGGGGGCATGGGGGTGTGGTGTTTGTTTTTTGAAGCATTTACCTGTAAGGACAGTTTTTGTATGTTTCAGTGATATTTGTTTGCTCCCTTCCGTCTAAATTGTCAATCCAGCAGGACAACATTTCAAATTTGGC
This sequence comes from Pluvialis apricaria, assembly GCA_017639485.1. NCBI lineage: Eukaryota > Metazoa > Chordata > Aves > Charadriiformes > Charadriidae > Pluvialis > Pluvialis apricaria. The sequence continues at coordinate 39,829,053 of CM030012.1, read as the reverse complement.
TTCAAGAGGTGCAGAACCATCCTGTCTTCACTGGGAGAGACAGAAGACTTATCAGAATGAAATGCTAACTTTACAGTACAAGATATCATTATAATAGCTCAATTCTATGATATTCTAACAAACAGGATGAGGCGAGAGGGCCAGATTATTCCAAAAGACAAATAATTGTTTAAAGGAAAGATAATTTTTTTTAGGTTTATAATTCCCTAGAACATAAAAATTCTTTCCAGTACTCCGGTCAATGCAGAATACATCTCATCTCTATAGACACTGATCTAGCAGACAGATTTCACAACCACCTTCTTCTGACTCAGACTTTGGAATGGAAACATTAAGCAAGAGCAACCAAGACAGTAGGAGAAGTTATAGCCCGTCAGCTAAAAACAACATAATCTTTCCCAAACCCTGCAAGAACAAAGCAGTTTCAAGAAGTTCCTTACACACAAAAAGAGCATTTCAGATGCTCCCCAGGGAAGAATGCAGTAGAGGAAGCTGTTACAGCACGCCTGAATGCCGCAGGAAGTGCTCTGCTGAGCACAAATCAGGGAAAATTCATGAGCGTTCCCAGCTTCTGCAGAGCTGGGGCCGGAGCTTGGAGGAATGCTGAGAACACCCTGGGGAGCCCTCACACTCACACAGCTGGACCCAGGTCTGCCTCCCACGTCATCACATGAATGCATGTGGTAGGCAGCAAGTATCCAAATCCCAGCTCTTCCCCAGTATCAGTGCTCCCATCTAATACCCCTCAACCTACAGGACAAAAAAACCAAACCACCACACACATCTGTTTTTTTCCAGTAAGAGTGCTTATACTATCAAAAGCTTAAACCAGGGGAGTGCAGAGGTTATGCTATTTTTCTCTGTGTTCTCTCACCAGAGGCCTCAGTGTTACTACCACTGCGGCTAGATTTCCCTCCTTCTACAGATCCAGCTGCTGGACCTGCCTTACACACACCTTCCCAGGCGTCACTAGGCTTCTGCCTGTGAAGCCTGGCTTCAACCAGACATCTACCGGCCCTGGGCACTGACTCAGCAAGCCCCATTTCTCTGAAGAGGCAGCTCACAAGCAGATCATCTGATGCTTCCAAGAAAAATGCAAGATCCACAAGATCACTCAACACACAGGGCACCCCATATCCTAAAAGCTGACCCCATACATGTTCACAAGTCACTTTTTCAGGGAGCTGAAGAAAGCACCTCTTGCAGGGGGCTTCCCATACTAAGGGTTCAGTTAGTTCTGAGGCACTAGACATTCACACAGGGCTGCTAGATATGGCACAGGGCCTTCAGGAGACCTGTGCCCTTCCAGAAGACAGCTGAACGGCAGGCCAGACTTTCAGGCCACTTACTCCAGCCCACTCTCAATCACCGTGTCTACATCTGAACACTTCCCACACTAACTAATTCAACATCCCTACTGCCATTTCTAGACCTTCATCCAACCTTACCTCTGCGTCCCCTGTAGAATTCAGGGTCTCTCTACAATCCATGAATTCCCTGAACTGCAAAGTCTCTCCTCCTCATTCAAATACATGATTCACAAGTTAATGCATTTTTTCTTTCTCCCTGCAGCAGATGTTCAAATCCCTCCCTTTGTACCCTCTGGATTGTAGTTCAGTAGAGAGGCAATAAACCACCAAGCATTATGGCCAGATGGAGTTTACCAGTTGACACAAATGAAGACCCCAGACACAGTACACACATAGTGCCTCTACACCAACTGTTTCCAAGATGTAGTAATTCTATGCCAGGCTACACCATGGTATTCCTTAAGCTGCTATGGGGAGCTCTGTCTACCAAAGGTTTTGGTGAAAATGCCCAGACAGCGCTTATAGGTTTCTTGGTAGTGGAGTGAAAGCTTCCCATGTAACTTTGACATCCGTTTACTGTATGGTTCAACCTCTTGCGAGTTAGTGAAGTTTCTCACACAAAGGAAATGGAAGCCCCAAAGACATCATGCTAAAAATAGCAGAAATGCTGCCCCCCAGAGAGATGCACTCGGGAAGTCTCCCTAGTGTGTATGCAGACTCCTTGTGAACACTTAAATAAGAGATACGGATTCTTACGTCTGAGAACTGGTGGGAAAAACCAGCAGGGAGGAAGGTTATTTTGATGCTGATAAATTAGCATCCAGACAGTAAAACAGAGTTCCATCTACTAAACCTCTCAGTTGCTGTTCTGTAACTAATCTCTTTTTCACACCAATATAGAGAATTTCAGAGAACAGCACCCACAGTTAATCAGGAACAAAAAGCATTATAGGGGAAACAAAGTAAACAGAAATTGGAGACCTCCAAACCCAATCTTGATCACTTGGGTCAAGTTTGCTAGGAACACAGTATCTTGAACATACATCATCTAGGAAGCCTACAGATCAACAGCAAATATTACAAAGCCATTCTGATACTAAAGACAGGAACAGTATCTCCTTTACCCAGAGCTTTCCTGGCTTTGTTTGTTTACCCCCCCCCCCATCTGCTCCATATGATTGGAGAAAGTTGGATTTTAAGTCTTTTAGGGGAAGGAAATAACAGAAAAACACTGTTATACTAGTAAGGTCACAGGCACTACAGAGCCACGTTTAGCAGGCAGCAGGGAGCTAGCAGGACAAGATTCCACAGCCCATTCTTTCAAACATCTGGTAATTTTCCTTTCCTTTTTCCTGGGCTTCCACCCCCACACAATTTGCTCAGCACAGGGGAGTTACTCCCTCTCACCAGATATATCCCACCAAACACTGACACTGTCAGAACTTTCTTCCTATTGCAAACACAAATTACAGTCAAAGAGTGTCCAAAGGCCGTTGCATTCAATTTCACAGTGCTGATCATGTTAGACAGCCTGCAGTGCCATCCTTTATTCTGCCCCTTGTCCACCCCTGCCTTTTCTATTCACTTTTTAGAAAAGACCACTTTAGCCACGCTTCGGATCTAGGATGCTACTCATAAGAACTGCTATATTCTGGCAGTTGACATGGAGAGCAGAGGACAACACTAAGAGACAGCTTAGCCTCAGTGGAAAGTAGCTTAAATTTGAAAAAGAAGGGAGAAGTATTACAAGTATCTGCTTCTCAACTGGACTTTCTCATAATAATTTGTATCTTTCATCAGGGTATTAATGAAATACTGAACAGCTCTCCTCCCAAACTGGTGCTCCTCCTCCCAAGTCAGAGCACAACCGGAGTCTGACCACACATCCTCCAGCTAACACCACATTCCCTCTGTGTGTACACTGAAGAGCCTTCTAATACCTCACAAGAGGATCTTATGTTGGGATCAAAGTACAAAAAGCCCTTTTCCAAAACATCTGGATTAGATCTTTTCCCCAAATACCCAGGGATTTCAAAGTTACTGTTTCTAAAATGCATGTTCAAGACCTAGCACTGCCAAGAAACAGGTTTTTCATTCTCCCAAAGGGTTACACAATGACAAACCTTAAAATAGGTTCTCAGTTCTTAAATGGATGCTGCAATCCTGCAAAAGGCCACTTTGTGGCTAAGCACACCATTATACTGTGTCAACTCCCACCAGAAGTAAAGGTAACTTCCCAAAACATAGAAACAGAATTTAATGTCTAGAAAAGGAAGGTGTTCCTCAAAAGCCCACTGTTCTTCCCCACCCTCTTTCTCTTGGCATTTTGCCTGAGGACAAAGAGAGCAAAGGCGTCCCAAGCCCTGGGAAAGGTCACCTGAATTACAACACTGGATTTTTCTTTTCTCCCCATTTTTCTTCCTAGTCAGTATGGCTGAATGGAAAAGGGAAAATTCCCTTCATTAATGGGTGGAGGTGTCTGTCTTGTATTAAACGCCATGATCTACTTTCATAGCCCTGCTCTCACAGCATCAGAACTTAAAGCCATGAACGCAAATCACAGCAACCTAGTTATTGCACATCAAAGCTGTCACTGTCACTCTTATTCTCAGGGTGGAAGAGACAATCAGACAGTTGACATTTACTCTTTAGCTCACAGGGTAAACAGAAACCAAGGCACAATATCTCTTCCACTGCTCTGGAAAGACACTGATCCCACACTATCCTGCAACAACCACTGCCAGGCCTAGCATCTCTTCTGCAGTAATTCCACAGGGAAGAGCAAGCTACCCAACCACACCTGTGTTTTCCTCTTAACAGCTGTGCTTTTTGAAGTTATCCCTTCCTGCTCCTCTTAAACTCCTCATCAGCCATGAAAGTCACGCCCAGCGTGTAGAACACGCTCAAACAAGAGCATTCCTCCATAACAGAGGTGGTTTGTGATCATATACCTTCTCATTTGAGGGCATATATCTGCCAATTACAGAAACTGCTTGCACTGGAAAGCAAACACACATTTAAAGCTCCATTTCAACAGAATTAAAACAGTTTGAAAATAAGAAAGTGTCATCATGCAGCAGGCAGAACTACATGGGCTATTATTACGTGTTCTGAAGATCACTGCTTGAAAACTTCTAATCCCAATCTAGCACATTTACTGACAACAGATTTCCAGTCTAGACTCTGCAAAAAGCTTCCAGAAAAGTAGTTTTTCCCATAATGCTCCATTGTGAGAGGATATCACGCAACTGCAGGTACAAAATTAGGACATGGCACTAGGATGTGGCACTCCTCAGTAAAAATGGTTAAAAACATTGAAAAACAAGGTTCACAGAAATGGGAACATAACACGAAAAATAATGTGAAAATCTGCTTGAGCAATCATAGGTTACTAGACTGAAGTGAGTTCCTGTCTAGGAGTGCAAAATACCTGCACAGACAGAATTATGTTGTAGAGTCAAGGAGATCTCCAGGGCTGCAGTAGCCCACAGGAACAGGAAGGATGGTTTTGCAAGAGGTGCTCCTAGGACAAGAATGAATGGCTACTTCTGTCCTACAGTGCCTGTATTGGCTCCAGTCAGGGAACACGCTTGTTCCATAGTTGAACACCTGATGAGACTGACCAAAACATGGCATGTTGCTTTCAAACACTCCCCCTGATGACTTGACAAAAAGGGGTCACTAAGAAAACCACAAGAAACTGCCTCACCATTGCTACATAGAACTGCTTTATTCAGCATACTATTTTCTAATAAATGACACCCTGGGGAGCCCTTACACTGGGGCTCATGCTAATGCTGGCAACAACAGAAGCACCTCTTGCTACTGGGCAAACTGGGAACACAGATGCATCTTTCCAGGTAGAATTGCAGCTAGAGAATTAAGCTTCCCTGCATCAGTATTCACAGCCCAGCCAGCTCTGGCAACGTGTCTCATCACAGAATCGGACAAGCTGGAAATATGAAGCTCTCTTGTGCTGCTGGTAGACTTTTAGTACAGATAATTAGTATTGTCTGGGGGTACATACCCACCAAGAGGAAATGAAAAGGCATATGGCTCTACCCTGCCTTCCTGAAACAACTCGGAATGGGCTGCCACCACTGCAAATTAAGGGAAGGGATTCATGCCTTCTTCCAAGTGCTGCCTCAATCTACTTACTACTCAAGTAACATTTGGAGAAAGCTCGCTTCAGTCTCTCTTCATGGATTTCCAGATGTTACTCAGAGTAATCTCATGTTACTCAGTCGTCATGGGAATTTTGCAGCTCTCCTTCAGTACTGTATCGCCTGCAAATTAAGGCAGCAGGATACTAAATCTCTCTTTCAGATTGTTGAACACACTGGGCAAAATTTTCAGCTGTGCTTGCATGACTCAAAACATCCTCTCCCAACCAGTATCCAACCAGTGGGACACAAGCACTTTGGAAAATTTCATTTGATGGTAAATGTATCTGACATCAGAGCCATCCCACCAGATATCTTCCCAAATGTAAAGAAGACGCAGTGCTATTTTTCTTTGCTATTTACTTGCTTAGTTGCCATATCACTTTATAAAGACCGGTTTAAACTGACAAAAGAGAAAACAATTTAATGGAAACTAAACTATACCATCAAGAAGGGAGGACTTTCTGACACAAGCTTTATTATACAAAGATCCTTTTCTGGCATTCTGCCCCATTTCCTTTCTTCCACCTCATGCAGTCTTGCTGCTTGTTACACAGAATCCCATTGCTCTGTTCAGCTATTTCCTTTCCATATTTGTCTCTATTTTATGCTGACAGGAACAAAAGAAAGAACAACTTTATTATAAGGATCTGTTTGGAAATTGGTATCTCGCTTGCTTCCCTGCATTTAGAATTGCATCTTCTTGCCCTGGTTTCTCGCCTCCCAGTACATCAGAGGCATATTAATTCAGTTCTCTTAACATCAACAGACACAAAGCACTTGCAACAGGGGATGTAGCAGTTGAGTTCTTACATCTTCAATTATTTTTACTGAATTGCCTCCTCTTCTTTTAAAATCTGCAGTCTTGTTAAAAGTACATTTGAAAAAACCCACAAGTCTGCTACTAGCTATTTCCAAGTAATTAAATTCATTAATCCAAACGGGGAGCAAGGGAAATAAAACTTTCTCCTTCATGCTTTTTTCCCCTCCTCTTCCCCTCATAATAATTATAAATGCTCTTATCCCATTTAATGTTATGGCCAGCACTTATTAATTCTATTTTTGCTGCCCTTATCTTTCTCTTGCAAGCCTTAAAACAGTAATTGCCCTGAAATTGGAAAGAATGACAAAGGGTTCCCCCCCAGTAAACCTAAAATTTGATTAGCCCCTCAGAAACCAGACTGTTTGTTGTTTCCTGCATTCTTTAGTTCCTAGGTTTTTAGTTTACAGTATTCAGACTTATAGTTTTAACTTTTCTCCAGCCTAGTTTCACCATAGTACTGAATATTTCGTTTTTATCATTCGCTACTGGAAAAGGTGTTTTGAAGAGAGGATGCAGAAACTCACACATCCCCAAACCAGCCACACAAAGACGCACAGTAGCAAAGTTTAACCGCAAATTCAAAAGCCTGTGCAACTAGAGCTGGTTGCACAGCGACTAACTTCCCAAGGAGACATCTGGCAGATTTGCATAGCTGTCTGCTGATGCATTTGCAGAAACAGAAAACAGGAGAGGACAAGACAGAGCGACCATAGCGACTCGAGACTCTGCCACCCTCTCCTTTCTGTCCAGCTCATCTGTGGCACGTGGCACCCAAAAATGCCACCCTTGCTCAGTGCAGGTTCAATTGAACATCTAATGTTTAAGACACTCCATTCTTGTTGGAATTTATAGACAGATGCGTGCTCTACAGAAATAAGCAGACTAGAACAGGCCTGGACACTGGCAGAGTCAAAAATACACTGAATAAGCACACACACCTTGTCAGCAGCCGCCACGCTCCTGGAAGGCCTTCTACAGTTCCTGTTTTCACACAGGGAAGTGAAACACCTCCCTTCCTCAGCACACCAAGTACCCTGTGCCATGTTTACCGAGGAAACTGTACTTCTGCTCCTCCTTAATGCCCTGAGGGACAGCTTATCTATGGCCCAGGCCAGCCATCTCTCTCAGGAAGAGCTACGCAGTTCTTCCAGCTGGTCTCTGGCTGTTTGTCCCCTTGTAGGAGCTGTGACTCACCGCATGAGGCCCCGTTCATGGCTGCTCCCAGCGCAAGGGGCAGCCGTGACTCAAGCCAGCACTGCTTTGCAAAACCACTTGGGTGAACTATGCCCTGCATGAACAGGCAAGAGAAACCCTTATGGGCACATGCAAAGATTAAGCCCTGTGAGCACTTCAACCTATGCATAAAATAACACCTCTTCAAAATACACCTTTCCCTTCCTTTTCAACAGTTCAATACACACAGCACTAGCATTACTGCTCAGGACAAGGCTCCAGGCAACCAGCAGCATTTTCTGCTACATGCCCTCCAACCGTGCTCAGCACTCAAGCCAAGGGGCTCCTATTTTGGACACTGTGGGTCAGCTACTAGTCTTAGGACCCACACATGGTTGAAGAGGTTGCAGAAAGTACTCTTGCCTCTTTCTGGTAGGCAAACAAGACAATTCCCTTTGTTCTCTTGCCCCAGGGACCAGACGACCAACCTGCCTGGCCTGACCCATCATTTCTACTGCTAATGGAACTAGAGAGGAGATGGCAACTGCAGGGATTTTTCACTAAAGCTCAGTGTATGTAGGGCCTTAACTCACATTTCCAGCACAAGCAACATCGGAAAGGTAACGTGAACTCAGTGAAAAAACAAAGATAACTGAATATTGATCTGAGGTGAGGGCAATGAAGAGTTGCAAGAGTCAGGAGTTAAGTTGAATCACCCTGAAATCCTGTGCCTGGGCAGAGACAGTGTGTTTTGGTACCACAAGAGGTGTGGAAGACAGAAAATGAGTAGGATGTGCATGCTGCCCATTTCCTTTGGTTGAAATACACGAGACAAACTAGTATAATTACTTTAACTTCTTTCTGTAAGCATGACTTCAGGATACTTCTCTAGCATACAGCTGTGATCCCAACACACACCCTTTAATTTAACTTTTCCATTATGAAATTCCCACAGTCACTCCAAATCGGCAAGAAAGAATGCTATCAGTGACAACTTCACATCTACCGGCCCATGCTTAGGCCAATAAACAACCAGCTTCCTCGTAACAGCAACAACCCACTTTTAGCACGGTGTGGACACCTTCACCAACCCTTCAGGATCCGAACGCAAGGGGCAGGGGGAAGGCAGAGATAGCCTGAAAGCAGCTTTTCAAGTACCAGCTAGAATACCCTCCCCTCAGAACCTGGGGGCTGTGGTAATCCGCTTTTTGAAATGCTAATGTCATTACAACCATAGCACCAGAAGACAAGCTGTGGGGCTTGGGTGACAGAGCCTCCGCTGTGCCCTTACACAGATGATTTAAGCTGGGCCTTTTGTAACTCTCCTCCCCAAAGCTCCCCGCCCGGCATCATGCTTGACAGGAGCTGCAGCTGCCATCCGACCCTCCCGAGGAGCAGGGGTGGAAAGATCAAGCTGATGAATTCATGCGTGCCGGGCAGGGGCCCGGGGCGCAGCAGCCGTATGCCGCAGCCTTGTGTTCTCCAAACACGCACACGGGGACAAAGATGGGCTCAGGGAAGACTTGATAAAAGCCAAAGCAAAAGGTCCCCAACTGCTCTCTTGCTACTGCTAAACAATTGCATGACAGTAAAAAAATGTTACAGCTGGTCATTAAACTGGGCACAACAGATATTGGTATAGGAGAGCCCAGTTCAAAGAAATTAATCAACATAAATACATCTATCCTCACAACCCCAGGAACCAGCTCAGCGTCAGAGAGGAATCCCTCCCATGGAGAAAGTGACTCCAAAGGGATGGAGAGCGGTCAACTTCCCTGCAAAAGCAACTGGAACTAACTGCTGTGGGGAGACGGGAGACCAGACCAGGCACCACAGGTTTCATCCTGCCACCATGCAATATGTAACAGACAGACGGTTACCAGAGGGCTTTCTAGTTTTGTTTTCAGTTTAGTGTTCAGTTTTCATTGCCTCTGACACCAGTCAGGAAATCACCAGGGAAAACCAATTTCAAGTAATGATTCTGTTTTAAATACTACAGGATTTGCTGCAAAAAAAAGTGTTTCCTACAACTTACCATTTCCTACCATCTCCCAGAGAGCCCCCGCCACTACAGGAGAAAAGGGAGACCATCACCACAACAGCTGAGAAGTAAATCAAGCTAAGTTTTACACCAGGTGAAATACAGGTTAACTGGAAAACCAAGCTACAGACTGAAACATCTGTCATTCACAAACTCTGCTGTATTTACAGCTATTCCCACTTCATTATGAGATTGGGTGAAGCTACGCTAACACCACAGAAATAATACACAAGAGCCTCAAATCCCTCTGCTGGAAAAGAAACAGGAACTATTTCACCTTGAAAGTTCAGTCATCCCACTGCTGCTTATGTGTTTGAACTCTTACCTATAGAGAACTATCCGCATTTAATGAGGAGGCCAGCCTCTATCGCCCCAGAAAGAAGAAAGGTGACAGACTGCTCTGGAAAGGGAGATGTGTTTGGTTTTGTTTGTGCAGACTGCACACTGGCAAGCAGCTTTGAAATGCTGCCACCAAACCCGACTAATTTTTAAATGAAAAACACAAAAGCTTCAGTTCTGCAAGCATCCTCCTTTTGTGCTACTAACTAACCAATGTCAGGAGAAAAATTTCCTCCATTTAAAGCAACTAATTAAGTTAAGAGTTCAGCGGATGGAAACAGACTTAGTGATAGATGCTTCCCTGCTGTCAGAGGATGCAGAACAGACATTCATTTTCATCCTCTCAAATCACTCCACGGCACCTGACGCGGCCAAGCGTGAAATATTCTTGACCTGCCTCAGACAAGTGGCAGGTGGCCAGAGGTATGCGGTAAAATAGTTAAGTCTTTGCTCACCCTGACTGTAGTCAGAGAATGAATCTCCTCACAACACCCCTAATTGCCAGCTTCCACCCGTCTCTCTTGGTTTTACCGACACCAAGAATCAACGATGCTAAAAGGATGCTAAAACCTGTGTACCAGATCACAGGCTGCCATGTTCCCTTTCCTCCATCAAGTCATACCACTGCCCACCCAAGGACTCAACTCTTAAATGGGATAAGCTCATGACTTTTGGAAAGAGCTGGTTAAAGTGGGACCAAACATGACAATGCAACACTGACAGGAAAAATAGAGAAGGGAAAAAAAAAAAAAAAAAGAAACAGTGCTCTGGAAAGGTGCTCCAGCCCTGAGGAATCTAATCTGCACAGCTGGAGGCACGTGCCAAGAGGCAGTCAGTTCTCCAGGCTGCTAAGGGGAGGCAGAACTTCTCACAGGGGCTAACCTCTTCCAGCACAGCACCCGCGCTGCACTTCAAGCGTGTTCGCCCACCAGAGGCGTCACCAGCAGACACGTCATGCCAGCAGACAGTGATCTGGCCACCATTGCATGCACCTCCTCTCCCACACAGCAGAAGTGCACTAAAGGTGCCTGACTGCCAGGCTTGTGATCTGCCTCAGGCCAAACTTGCTGACTATTTGTTTCACTACTGCTTCAGTGACACAAAATTGAACAAGGATCCTGTACCAACAGAGAATTTAGCTCTCCCAGCACTGTAGATCTCCCCCAACTATTCCAAAAGTGGAATCTAGCTTACTAAATGCCATGGAGGAAACAGCCATCAAAGCACAAACAGCCAACTTAAAGATAACACTTAAGTATTTGAGAAGTAAATGCAAATAAAGAGATTCAAAGTGGGAAGGCCCAAAGGTTAAAATTATGCTATCTCAAAGATATCGCATTTCTACATCACAGCAAGACTCATTTCTGCTTCGGGGTACTGTCAATAACATTTGCAACAAGACTAGCTTGTTGGGAAAGACACAGAAGTGGAAGACTAAAAGAATACAAATGGAAAAACAAATTTACCATCTTCATGGATTTCACTAAGACTCGCACTCAAAGGCAAACTCATCGCAGCTTGTGACTACATTCAGGTTTTGCAGCTTACATATCAAAAACGAATAATTTCCTCAGATGAGAGAAAAGTGAAAGTTGAACCTAAACACTCAAATGATAAAGCCTATCTTTTCTTAGTATCTTATAAACTAAGGCAATTATACCCAAGAAAATGTTTACAATGAAACCAGAAGGTTGCTCTCCAGGAGCAAAGGTTACTTTCACTAGCGAAAGCAAAACCAGCGACAGAATGGAAGTACTAGCTTTAGGATAATACAGAGCATTACAGTTATAGTTCTTGTTTCACACACAGTTGCTATATGGTCTTTTGCAGTTTCTCCTGCCCTCCAGATCCCCAGCCATGATGCTAGAGCACTTACAGGCAGACACAGCCAGTGCTCCAGTAACTGGCATCTTCACCCTGCTCTGCTCCTGCCTTGAGGAGATTCCTGCCTTGAAGTTTCAGTCCCTGGAGGGCACACACGCTTTGTAACCCTCAAGTTCTTAAACTCTCTGCCAGTGTCTCATCAGTCAGTCCTGCATATAGAAGAGCCTCAAAAGCCTGATGTTGTAAAGGCATATCCTGTATCCTCCTGCATTAAGACACTCTTACCTAAGGATTAAAAAAAATAAACATACAAATATATATATTTCTACTAAAGTTCGCCCTCCCAAGGCCATACTGTTCTCAACCATTCTAATCTGCTTGCATAACTAAAACACTGCCTTGTTTCAGGACTTACACTACTTAACCACCAAGCCACTAATTGGCTTTTTAAACCACTAGGATCTTTTTCACAACTCCACCTGTGGAAACCTTTACCTTCCTGTTTTGCTGCACTCCTGTTTCCCTGTCCTCTCCTTCCTAGAATTTTATTCTCTCCTGATCCTCATTCACCTTCAACCTATTCTACCACCCTCCTACAAATCTCCATTCACTTCTATCTCTTTTCTGTCCCTCAAGAGTCCCCAGATAGCTCAATTTCCTTCAAAATATTTAGTTCTACCTAAACCAGAAAAAATTCACCTGCTGTCTCAGCAGCTGACACCTCTGCTGAAAAATAAGCAGACGATAACGCAAAGTTGCCTAAACGACAAAATCTGTAAGATCACAAAACAGTTTTATTCTCTTTCTGACGGAGTTTTATGGGTGCCTAAGGGTATTTCTGACACAAAACTCATTATACACCATGTTGATCTTTTTCTCAGGACATCGAAAATGTTCCTTCCAGCCAGAAGAGCGGCAGCAGCCTCTGGCTTTCTAGTTATGGCTCTGCATGTGTCAGGCCTACCACATTTCTTCCCTGTCTGTGTGTTGAAAACTCAAGACAATGCCCAGCAGAGGTGCTTATCTCACTCAACAGCAAGGCAACATTTTTTCAAATCAGACATGCCTCTCCCTTTACTGACAAAGTAAAAGACAGATCTCAAAAGCAGCAGCAATGTTTCCTTCTGCTCTCTAACAAGAAAGATTTTCCCTATTGAATTAAGATGGCTGGCTAGACCTAAAATGCTGAGTCCACAGGGTTTAAAGATGCTCTTTTGTTACCCTACTATTCAATTCTTTGGCTTCTGCTTCCCCTGAAATACTTCTTACCACGCCAAGCAGATAAATGCACTTATCCTTGAATTCACAGCATTGGCCCTATAGAGGAAGAACACAGGAGGCATCCTCACCCAGCACCAACCAGGCCAAGGTACACAAGCAGCGAGGGAGCATCCCCCACAACCTCTTGAGATTAGGCTGTCTTCTCAGCACAGAAGCTCTAAAAGTTCCCCTCCCCTTTCCATAATAAAAGGATCACTGCACCAGGCTGGCCAAAAAGCTTATTTTATTCAACAGTTTAGCAACAAGCCCCCTCTAGCTCAATCCACCTAGCACATCCCATAAATCATCTAAGCAGCCCCATACCTAAGGGGTTACTTCAAATCCCTTCAATGACATCTGGAAGCAAGCAATTCGCCTGTCTTCAAACGCTTTGCAGAAGCGGAGCCTCAGGGGAATTCCTGCTTGCAGAGAAAGATGAACACTCCCCAGAGGTTTCAGTTCATTAAAAGGAAAATGTTTTTTTAGATGCAGATCAGTGCACACAGATAAGCAGGTACAACCTCTTGAGACATCGCCAGCCATAATCCTGTCACTGGGTTCTAATTGCCCTCATGAAGGTACAAGCATTTTTGAGCTTGCTGTTCAAGTGCCTTCAACACCCTACCTTCAATCTTGACTATCAGCAGCTTGTTACCAGCAGTGTTTTAGCAATCCTCATCTAGACACAGATTGCTGGGTTTAAACACAGGGCCTTGACAGATTCAGCCACAAAAGCTGAAGACTCAGTCTACAGCTACCCCCCTTGCCCTACCACTAGTTTCCCCGTTTATCACCCATGTAAGCAAGCTGAGGACGTATCTACTCCACAGCTTTACATACCACACACCAGCTATTCCAGCAGAATTTGCAGTTACAGCCCAGGCTGAAGTCTGCCACTGAGCAAATTTACTTCCTTTTCTGCCATCCCTGCTGCAGAGCCAGTAATAGCCGGCGGCATAAACAGGAGGTGGTAACTGCTCGTGCTGCTGCAGTTAAACATAAGTGCTAGAGAAGCAATGGCAGATGCGGGTTGCACAAAAGAAAAAACATTCAACATAGCCTCAGCTGCAATGGTAACCAGTTTAGGACTCAAAAAGGACAGAAGCAGCAAAGGAATTGTCAGATGGCACAAGGTGATAGCAAGCAAACTTCCTTCTGTCCCACTGTCAGGATTTTTCCCACGAGACTAGGAACAAACCTAAACTCTTCCCAAATGATTGGCTCAAGTAGATAAAGAGGAAGGACTCAGTGACAGAAGGAAGCTGCACAAGATGACAGCCAAGTCTGTATCTTCAACCTAGCAGACAGCGGTCAGCAAGGGACACCAGGATGGTGATGAGTCAGAACCTGGACTGAAGTTCATAAATACTTTCTCTTGAAGAACAAACCATGCCATTCAGCCTCCCTCCTGCTTCCCTCTACAATGAGGCTCCTACCAGTTTCCATCTTTTTCATTCTAGCCCAGGAAGCCAAGGTGAGTTGGACCAGACAACTCTTGAGTTATTCCCTAAGGCAGCTTATTTTTCTGCTAGCAACCCATGGCCAAGAATTGAAAGCCCCTTAATACTAGGTGGGTGTAATGCCAGTCTTGCCAGGAGTACAATTCAGCCATTGGATAAAAATCCAGGATTTGGAGGATTCCATCAGCTCTTCTCCCAGCTCTCTGAAGACCAAAATTTAGTAGGTGGTAAAATTCCCCTCCCACACCTTTAAATACTTCATTATGAATCCATTCCCCTCAGACTTTGTTCCTGATTCTGAGGTGGGTTTTTTTGGAGGAGGAAAGGGGAAAGTTCAGACTAAACAGATTAAATTTAGAGTTCAACAAAGTTTTACACAAAATTTTATATATTTAGAACAGATACAGAAGCCAAATATGCTTCCCAATTCCTCCCAAAGTTACGTACATCCATAACATGCACACAGGAAAGATTTTAGACTTTTTCCAAGCACAGGAAATGAAAAGCAGGAGTATCTAATGGAATATATCCAGAGCCATGCTCTGTGATGAGATGTTCACCTTTCTTGATTAAAGGAAACAAAAGAGTTTTTGCCTCAGCTTGCCCTCCCCGTCCTCTCAATCGTCTCTGGCAGCCTCTCAAAACTCTCACAAGCAGCATCTCTCTCTGCATCTTAATGAAATATTTATTCTATTTGTTTTTTCTTGGCTTATTTGAAGTTAAATGCTATAGAAGGCACAGGGATCCCTTCAAGCAGAGTGAAACATATGAAGTTGATCTCCTTCAAACTGAGGACAGTCATCTTTCCCAAATACAAGGGACAATGGAAACAGGGCACAGAGATGGATCTCAGCCTATCCAATGCAACTAAAGTATAATGGGAATCCTAGCTCATAGCCACTTGTATTAACCAGTAAAATATCACACTCATTTCTCACAATACAGCAGTGAACTGAAGTCTACTCACATGCAGGTCCTTTGGATTTGCTGAGCCAACCTAGGACAGACAAAAGGAAAATTCAGGATTACTATTATGCTTGCTTTAATTAATCCTTCAACCATTAGAACTGGTTAAAATTAAACAAGTTGTGTGTGGCTTCTTGAGATCCTTATTACTCCCTTCAAGCCAGTTGCTTGAGCAGCACTGCCTGGATCAGTGTGAATATTATTATTTGAATAGTCTAATTCTGGCCCCATCTGCTTCCTAGCCACCTTTGCTGCCTGGCCATTATTCTGCAGCTCCTCACCATGCTCTTCCATACTACTCTGCTCCTACTAAGCTCTCCAAAGGGACCAGAAAGAGGAATTGCACCTGAAACTGCTCCCCCTTCTTTCCATGGAGAACTACACAAGTCTTCGGGCTGACCCTGTAATTTCTCCAAACCGACACTTACATGAAACATGCAGGTTAGAATCAAGATCCTTTGTTCATGCACAACACCTCCCCACATTTCCGTCTGGCCATCCAATGTTACAGTGTCCTTGTTTTCATTACCACCGAATTCATCCCTAGCTGTATCCCTGCAGCCTTCCCTTCAGCCACATAATTAGAGACAAAGAAAACCTCTGCTTTGCACAGATTCCCAAAGAACAGGAACAAGTCTGAATCTGCTCAATGACTGGAGTGCGCTCTAACAAGCTGTTCCATGCAATGCAAACAAATACCAGCGGTATCCAAGAGCTTCTGTGCAGAATAACCTTGGCACTGAAAAGACCTTAGAACAGCAAGCAGCAGATTGGCTGCATTTGCGTCAGAGACAACACACAGGAATGAAGTCGTTTCAGTTTATTCAAGCTCAATTTATCACTTTAATGGCAATCCTAGAAATTAAAGAGCTAGCTTTATAGCGTTTCACACGTGATCAGTCAACAAAAATCAGGCTGTGTCTAAATCCAAATGGCCTTAGATTCACCGAGCCAGCATTAGTATTAATTTTTAAAGATTAATATTTAAACACTCTCCTTTATGGGTATTGATATTTGTTTAATTCAGAACATTTAATACTTTTACCAACACCTTTACTTGCATTTCCCAGGACCAGGTGATGCTATTATCAATAATAAAATGCCCAACCTATGTTTTGATAGGTTTCTGACAGAGCTGGTTATGAATCTGAGAGAGATTACACCATTTGGAACACAAATGATAGGAAGCTTTCAGAGTATTTTAGAGAGTACATGTTAAAATTTAATGAACAACTTATTCTGATCTGCTGCCATCCTTCCAAAAATAGCCTGGGCAGACAGGAGGACCATTGTGAATAAACACAAGGCCTTTGAGAGCTTGGGAATAACCTTAAGGGCCAGAGATGGGAGGGGGGTGGGGTGGGGTGGGGAGATAATCACAGCAACGAAGAAAGAATGGAGAAGCATTATCTGTAGAAAAGCAGACAAAATGGTTGTTATTACTCCCCTCCAACACTTCAAAAATTCCTTATCTCCACCTATTAAGCATCCCGGCTCTTAGCTACATTCCAGATGAACCCTCAATGAAAAAAGGAGAGCCAGGCGAAGAACTAAGCCTCAGCATTTCAGGTCCTTGCTTTCCAAGTCTCCTCGCCTGCTCATTCCTTCATTGTTTCCCCCAACTAATCTTGGAGAACTTGCCAGACAGGAAAAAATGGCACAACAGTGATAAAGCTCAAAAAATATTTCTGAACAGCACTGAAGTTTCCATAAATCCTCCTCTTCTGACACAGCTTCATTGCTTGCCCGTCGTTTGTTTTGTGTTAAAATATGTGCAGCAGTTATTTTTATGTTCATGGATATCTTCCTGTGAAAAAGCAAGCAGTTTCCCCAAATTCTGCAGCGTGCTCAGTGACTAAGCAACTTATCATACTCATCTCATGGCAATCCAGGATATTTGGATAGATTGCTTGAGACAAAGTGCTGAAGACTTCTCTTAAAAATCCA
Source organism: Pluvialis apricaria (assembly GCA_017639485.1). Classification (NCBI taxonomy): domain Eukaryota; kingdom Metazoa; phylum Chordata; class Aves; order Charadriiformes; family Charadriidae; genus Pluvialis; species Pluvialis apricaria. The sequence goes on along the minus strand of CM030012.1, from coordinate 39,811,747 downwards.
TGCATAAATAAAATCAATTTGTTACCAGAGGACAGACCAGATGCTTGCTGACTGGAAATGAGTCTGCCCTCTGCATTAACCACGTGGTAAAAGAGAACACATTTCTGCCCAGAACATGAATATATCTCTAAGCCTCCTGGAACTCAAGCAATAGAATTTCTAAACAGCAAAATTATTGCAATACAATATACATCATATAGTTTTAAACATATGAATCACAAGCTCTGCTTTCTCACTCAGAGCTGAGCCAGCCATTGTCTCCATGCTTGTCTGTCTTTTTATGAGAACATTCTTCAGCTTTTGTAGCAATTGTGAGCATGTCACGTTGGCCCCACATTCAAAATAAGCATTACCACCAAGAGATTTAATACAATCTCTTGCTTCATGTTAACATCGCTTTGCTCTGCCTGCTCTGAATGATTTTACTATGTAAAGTAATAAAGTGAGGATGGCGGGGTGGTTGGGGGACAAAGATGAGGGAAAGATGATTTTGCAAGGGCCTCGCCAGTATTCTTTGTTTCTCCATCTGGCTCTCCGCTCCTCGGGTGACTTGCTCATTAATGTTGCTCATGGCTGGCGCGCTGCTGCAGGTGCAGCTCTCCACGACCATGACGCATCGCAGAGCACCCCCATCCCTCCCAGCAATTGGCAGCTGGGTTGCTACCTCCCAGTCTCCGAAAACCTGTCTATGGATGTGCTCCTCAGTGAGCCCTTCCCCTCCCCCAGGATTTGCTCCCCTGCATGTCTTGCCCTCTGCTGCTATGATCTTGGGCTCCCCTCCACATGCACTCCCTTTCTCACTTCCCCTGCAGGAAATGGTTCATGCCTAGCCACTGTAATCCTATTTAGCTGATGATCTACCCTGAGCAGTTTACCACAGCTGGTTTCAGGTCCCGAAGCAAAAGGAACACAGAAAGGGAAACAATGCAGAACCACTCTGGGGTCTTCCGACATGCTTAACTAGTGCTTTTGTTAATGCGACTGGATGCCTCAAAAATGATATTAAAAAGGCTTGCCAGTATTGTGGCTGCCTTTCCCCACTCAGCAGCCCCGTGCAGCACAAGGCATTTGCATACTGATTACAGACTCAATTGAAGGTGCTGCAGTGTGTAATGGGAGTTTCAGACAGGGATGGTGCACTCCAGCCCCAGGCTGGGAGGCATATCTGACAGGCCTACATCTGAAATGAAGCAGTGACATTATCACCAATAACAGCAAGACTGGAAAAAACCCAAGGATAGACCAGACCCAAAAAGACCTTGCCCCTTTCCCATTCTCACTATCAGTTCTTGCCAATTTGTCACTCTCTCACTTGTGTGTCCCCCACCCCTCATTACATACAAAGCCAAAATCAGGCCAGGAAGATATACAAGTCTGGGATATCTGATTTCAGCAGCCTCTCCCTTCCAACTCGAAGAGCCAGATATACTAAAAGGAGAACAACAACTCCTCCAGCAGTTTCCAGCACCAGCAGACTTTTCCATATAGGATCACCTCGGCTTTGAGTGCATCTGGCAACTAATGTTTATTCTGCACTACCACACAAAGGTCAAGTCAAGTTTCACTGAGGCTGAAGAGTGCTGGTCATGGGACATTTTCAGGTGCCATGTTATGTCAACTAAATAGAACTTTCAGAGTTATTTTGAGGACTGAGGTTTTGATTTCAAAGGTAAGCTGTTGCTCTACATTGCAACAGCTGCTGAAGTCAAATCTATGTGTGCTTTACAGACTAACCTCCTTTAAAGTTTTGTGCAAGAGGACACAAAGTTATTCCTTCTATTTCATGACACTTACGATCAGGCACCTCTCTACAGACAAAGACTGGCTGGTCTGAGAGAAAAAACGATTTCAGGGTATACCGGGTTAAAAAGCATATACTTCACATCATGTAGTACCTCATGAGTATTCAGTATAATTTTCTTCTTCCACTCATTTCTGGAAGGCGGTTTCCCTCATCTCTGCTAACATTTCACATATCATCCCATTGCACTGCTACATACATTATTCACCACATTTGTCCATCAGATAAACGTCAAGTTAGAAAGGGGAGAAGGTAAACTCAAGCAGCAAAGAGGATCTAACAGAGGGGTGCAGTTAGCAGGTGCTGAGGTGTCAGAAGATAGCACATAAGGAAACACTGAACAGATTCATCAGTTGTGCAAAGAGCTAAAGACAGTCTGTGGTTCCAAAACGACTTCACGCAACCAGTTGCTACAGGGCATACAGATAAGAGTGTCCACATGAGAATCTCACTCAAACAAAACGTGGTCTATGCTCTTGAGAGAGTCCAGCTGCAGTGAAGGGATGAGAATGGAGGGGGAAAAGTCTGGGGGAATCAAAATGATAGGGTAAAGGACCAGCACTTATTTACTAATATGCAAGACTCGTTCAGTTCAGACAAGTAGCTATGGAAGATTTCCTGTGAGTACTGAGATGTGTACAAACGCATCAACCATCACCAGCTTCCTCATAAAAATATAAGCCCACCTCCATACTTATACACCTTCCACTCCCTGCAGCATATGCAAAGGTGTCACTTACCTGTGGCCTGTGTTTCCAAGATAAAGGTACCAAAGATAACTAGCAGAAGAAATAACCCATGGCTAGTCAAGGCAAGAGATGATCCTGTGTTGCTCTTTGGTGCTACCATTCCATGGCACATCTTTTACCCACCAAAGTTTCTTTTTTAAAAAATCCTGAAAGATCTGGTTGATCAGGAGCACCTCAGTCTACAAAAACAAAGACAAAGAAAGAAACAGTAAGTGTTGAGCCAAACACCTACATCATCTGGGGAGAGGGGATAAAGGGGAAATTCAGAAACAAACAAGGACAATCTTTTGCATGGTAAGATTCCTAAATAGTAGAACAAGTATTCACAGTTCACAAGGAAACAGGAGCAGAAAAGGCAATCTTCTGCACCAAAAATAATAAAAGGAGTTGCATTTAGAGAGACTACAACTTTTCACTCACCCTCTAATATTTCAGGTATGAAGACTGCCTAACTTACAATTAATTTTAGCTTTTCCTTTCAAGACAACCCCAGAGGATATAGCATCTGCAGAATTCGTTTCAGAATAACTTCAAGACAGCCAGTCTTCCTACACCCCCCACCACCTTTCAGAAAGTCTCCAAGACTGTACTAGACAGCTAGGATAAATAAATCAAATGCTTTTTCAGCCACCTGGAGAGGCACAGCAAATCTGACAGCCAGCCGGCAGGCAGGCAAACACACGCTTACGAGGAGGAATGTAAAACAGCTTGCAAACCTCAGGTATAATGTTCTGACAGTACAGACCGTAGCAATTAAAATTGCAGGATGTGACACTGCTCATACCTGAGGACTGAGGGATTCAGCCATAGCCTATCAGGCACTGTCACAGCAAAAACAAACTCGTACACAAACACACAAAGCACAGTTGGGAAATCAAGAAAGCACAAAGTTGAAGCCCTATTTTTAATGAAGGAAAAAGACCTAGCAGAATACATGTCCCACCAACTTAGTATATGGTTTTAGCCTGCAAGACCTTCAATGGTAACTTTGGACCTGGATGAATAACAATGTCACACGTGACTCCAATGCTCATGAAAGAAAGTTGGGACTAAAAAAAAAAAAAAAAAAAAAAAATCTGTGTGTACTGGTTTTATAAAGGAGGAAGGAGAAAACTGGGATAAGGACAACTGGGTGAGTAATGGAGTTAAAAAAAACAACAAACAAACCAACCAACCACACAGAGACACATTTCAACACTTCTATCATGCTACTCCTTACACAAACATCTAAAGCTCTCAGGGAAGAAAAAAAGAAGAGAAAGTTGCAGAAATTAATGTTTCTTTACACTTGACCACAGGAATACTTTCAATTTTGAGGGAAATCCCATTCAGCCACAGCTTCTTCAATTAAATGGATATTTATACTGAAGGGGGATTTTTTTTTTTTTTGGCCAAGTTTCCCATAGAAATTCAAAACTGCTGGATAACTCTAAACAAATCTGAGAGGTGCAAAGGTGGGTATCGTAGTCTTTCATACCCTGGGAGAACAGATGGGAGACCTGGATTAGTGCTCCTACTACTAGGGAAGGCAGTATGACTTTCAGATCCCTAAGTACTTCTGAGATTAAGTCACCATGCCAGCACTGAGCAGAGAAACACACAACTCGAATAGCCACAACTCACATTTCCCACTACTCAGGCAAAAAAGAAGCTGCATTATGGGAGGGAATATGTAGATTTGTCATTAAACCTGGAAGTCATCCTAGTGAAAAGAGGGTTTCCTTAGTTCCACGTCACTACTTTGCTCATATTTCCTTCACAAAAAGGCTATCTTTAAGATTTGGATCTTTCAAGTCAATTAGTCTCTACCAAAGAAGGATTCTCAGTGTGCATACACCCCCGCCTTGAAATGTCATGTCAAGATGACATTTAAACTGCCATGTGGCAAGTCTGGAGCTGATGCTACAATAAACTCTATGTCTGCCCCTTTTGTTTCTTGCTTCATTTGGAGGGGGAGGGAGAGAAGTGGAGCTATCCCACGCTATGCCTGTAGCACAGCCTATAGATTTCTTGTATCTTCCACAGACAAGGAGCCAATACTTTGTTCATCAAACTCCTACCATGCAGAAAGGAATAAGGATGCTGCCACTCACCTGCCAGAATTCCTTCAGCAACAGTCAGACCATGGAATGAGAAAATACTCCTCTGTGAAGAAGGCCAAGCCAGCTAGTCTGTACGTCTGCCCCCTCCTCTCAAGTTAGATCTCCCACATGAATTTTAAGTTCATATTCAATTGGAAGAAGCCAGCATCTGGCCTATACTCCACACCAACAGCTGGCTGCTTTCTTCTTAAGAGTCACTGCTCTGAACCAAATTACAGCTCTGACAAAACAATGCACCACCTTCAGCAAATGGCCCTTCTGATTAGATCAAGACAGGTCTGTCTTCCCCATTCCAATTTAATGAAGCCTCATTAGTATAACAAACTCTGCAAGTCTTGCCAAGGTATCTTTTAAAGGTGCCCTTCCCTGCTATTGGAACAGTGCTTGCCGGTGACATATCAGTGGCCAGAAGGAGAGCTAGGGAAGAGGGCATGCAATTATCACAGAATTTGCTGAGCCGCCTGAGGTGTGCTACCTTGCCCAGAGGTCTTTTCCTCTCCCAAAGAGTGCACGTGGAAGCCAGCAGTTCAATTCTGGTCTCCGAACAACAATCTAGTTAGAGATACCTAACACAAGAATATCTTCTGAGAGAATCAATTATTGTTTATTCTCAGTTCACTAACAGATTGCTCCAAAACACAGTGCTGTTTCTCTCCTTTCTTCTAAAGCTGGGCACGGTTTCCCCATCTCTTTTCGGCTACCAAATCACTTGAATCCCAGGTTATCAGGGACGCTATCTGTCAGAGGCCCAGGGCTGCCCCACAAGGAATGCTGTGAAGTGCTACTCCTATGCCTACACTAACATCCCACTAAGCTGATTTAGTTCAGTGTGAGATTTGAAGGAGGCACAAAGGCAGCAAAACCATTTAGTGGAAGATAGCATCAAAGAAACCCCTCAGAATTGTTAGGAGACAATGGGCACAGGTACCGCCTTGGAGGATCCTCCCTCCCTCAGGCTACAGGCAAGTTACAAAACTTGTTCCCAGCCTTGACTTTTCCTCGGCAAAATTAGAAGATGAAAGAGATTCTGGCTAGATAAAAAGGTATCCTTTCTTCCCAGAGGGGAGGTGGTGGTTGGGAAGCTATTTAGACAGACATTCAATTCTCTGAAAGTTGACTGTTGTTTTAGCACATTCCTCATACCTACAAGCTCAGGGGGAAGCGGCTTTCCTAAGAATTCTTCAGGCCTCCACCTCCAGAAGTCAACTGGAGTGCATTGTAGAGCACACATTTGTCAGAGACACTCTCAGGGAGATAGCTTAACAATTCATGGGTCCAGGTGAATCAAAGGCATTCCCTGTTTACACACAGCACTAAGGAACAGGCTGGTTTCTTTAATGGATCCTAGAAACAGTGAGGCAGAAGCCGACTGTGCTGACGAAGCACGAGTATACAGAGTGAGAACACTTCAGACCTGTTGCACATGCCGCAGCCGAGGCTGAAGGGTTATGGGAGGATTAAGTTTAAACAGAGATGTTTTCAAAGATAATGTTTAGTACAGCCAGCAGTTCCCATAAATACAGTAAGGAAGGGAGAGGAGATTTTCTGTTAGCAGTACATCAAGTCAACAGAGGTATTTCTTTTTAATGTGCACTTTGAAAAACACCTACTAAATATGGAAAAGAAAATAAACTATCCTCTATGGCCACAAAGTCAACAGCCACACACCTTCTCAGGGAATGCTATGAACAAGGGAAAAAGTGCTCATTACTCCCAAGTTACAGCCATCTCTGGCTCTTTCTTTTCTTGAAGTCTTGTCAAGCAACCTTCCCAGTGATGCTTCAGCATTATTGCCCCTCGCCTCATGGCCAGCCCTGCTTGCACAACAAGCAGCAGCTCCCTTCTACATGAACTCCCTGAAGCAAGCATCAGCTTCCGCCGCAACCACGCAGGCCAGACCTTCTGCTCGCTTTTAAACCACAATCAGACATTTCCAAAGATGATGCACTCGCATACGGCAGGAGCTTTTTCTACGCTAAGGTGTTTGGGGGCCTCTGCCATTTATCTTCTAGACCTTCAGAAGCTGCCAACTCGTATCCCTTGATCCAAGATCCCTTTGCAAGCATGTGTACATTTTCCCGGGGATTATGACTATTTTTCTGATTTCTCCCCATTTAGTCACAGCAGGACTCCTAGGTCCCCATGGAAAAGTTTTCTTTGGAAAGTCGTATGATCAAGACATGAAAGAGAACCAGATTTGGATAGTTCTGGTACACCAAGGACATGGGACATCAGGGGGGTGACAGGACAGTTTGAGGCTCTCCAGTTGCTCAAGATGCCTAGCACAGCTACGTCCTGTGTCACCACTGCTGGAAAACAGGTCTTCAACCTGGATTCTTCACAGTTTGTTTAGGGCAGTGTTCACTATGTTTGGAATGCTACTGGCTTGCTTTTAAATACCATACTCGAAACTTGCAAAAAGAAAATTAGTTATCCTCATGCACATCAGAAATCTTTATTTTACCAACATAGTTTCTCCCTCACAGAACAGTACACAGAAATTGTTTGCTATATCTTGAATGCACACAGCAAAGATCTTGGCAGCGGGATGAGTGATGGGTGTGCACAGCATACCTTTTGAAAGGCTAAGCACAAGGATTGTTCTTGCCTCATGGTCACGCTGCAGGTAGAACCTAGTGTGAGCAGTGTGGTTCAGAGGATTTAACCTTCACCCTTTGTTGTATCCGTATTTTGACTGCTTTCAATGAGCAGTCAAGCTTTAAAACAAAAAAGTCATCCTCTTGGCTGCTTAGTAAGAAAAATTACAGAAAAATCAAGTCCAAGTGCCAGCAGAGGAAAGTCATTCTACTTATTTTCTGTAGCTAAACCAGTTTAATTGAAAGCTTTTAGAAACATAATTGTATTTTTAACATTTTGGGATAACTTCACAGTTCAATTAAACTGTTCAGTTAAACTAGACACAAAGAAAAAAAAAACCAAGGCATTCAAAGTTACCTGCAGGCAGTTTAGAAAAATCTTAATCATCTGACTTTTCAGCACAGCCAACTCTCAATTATCCAGGATAATTGGAAAAGGTGGAAGAGGAAGACAGGAAATAAGAAAAACCAAACAACCCATGTAAGACTCTACACACACTCTCTCAGAGTGACCAGATGATTTAGAGCATATGTGTTTGGCAGTTTCATTTACACCTTCATCTCTGAATTACAAAAAGGCAGATTTCTGCATAGCACAGGCACAGCATAGAGCAGAGGGCTGAACTGCACATATCCCTTGCTAGAGAAGAATCGCTAGGGCAGACCGAGCTGCTTATTCCAGACACTGGAATCATTGCACATCCCCCTGCAAAACAAGACCTAATTTTAACCTTTAGTGAGACATGAATTGTTGGGTTTCCTCCCTCATTCCCCAACTGTGCCACAGGGTTTGGCCTATGATCTGCAAATTCGTCTGTTTCTCTCGCATATATATCTCTTTTTAGCTTTCACCTCCTCTCTCTCATAAAGGTTTCTAAAACACCAGCACAATTGTTGGTGATGCAGAGTTCCCATTTTCAAGAGGGAACATTAGTTTCTTCAGAAAGAAGCTTGCTGGACAGGTTAAATTCTGAAATTCCATTTTAATCTCTGATAAATGGCATATGCCTAACTCTCCACAGCCCTACTAAGGCACACTTAAGCTTTAAACCAGGGAACTATAGAGTTTTTACTACTGGATAACCAGTCCCTTACAACTGGGAAAGTCATACCAACATTACTACCCCAAGTGAATAAACCTGCAAGATTCACCAATTTGCATAGCTTATTCCCCAGACTCCTCCTCTCTCTCTCTCCTATCAGTCTAAAGTCCTGTTTGCATCTAGATAATGCTTTTGCACCCCTCCCTCACTTGCCTCCTTATCTCACTTGATGTTCCTCAAGAATTCACCATGACGTTAGCCAAGCACATTCTTCTGTGAGCTAAAAGGTAGGGACCACTTCCTTTCTCCATCTACTTCCCTTCCATGCCAGTAGTTGGGTGCAAGCCTTTGTATATGAGCTTCTACCCTGCTGCAGCCCAAAGAGAAACGCACAGCAGGCTCCAAGATATTCCTGAGTGGACCAAACAAGACAACTCCAACAGTCCCCTTAGAGGTACGGAAGGAACAGACTTTAAGGTGTGCAAAGAAGAGGTGCAAGGTTGCCAAGGAGGAAAAGGGGTGATATTTGGTACCCTTCACTGTCCATTGCATGATGGAAACTCTGAAGTCAGTTGTGGATTAATGCCAAACGGTTTACCATTCCTCAGCCCAGTGTGATCCACAGGGCAATTTTTAAGGATAACAAGGACCCCAACACACTGCTGCTGCTCAGGACACCTGGCTTGCCAGTTTCCTCCGTTCCTAACTACAGAGCCAGTGAAAACGAACAAGAAAAGAGGTCTAGAGCCTCTTGAAGAAACACTTGGGCAAATCCAAGAAGCAACAGAAAGATGACAACTCAGGTTCCAACCCCTGACTCCCAACAATTTTCTTTGCAGTATCCCCTTGAGAACCACAAGACACACGTAGGCATTTTGAAGACATTTTGTATGGAGGATGAATTCATTGGGCTTAAATCAGCCAAGTGAGGGGCTCCTGTATCCCTCAAGGAAAACCAGAGCAAGCATATTTTCACTGCATACTTTAAAAGTTCATTGCTACATCATTGCCAGTCATATGTCACAGATTTGCATCTCCTACAGTCTAAACTGCCATGCTTTTGCATGGTATATTAAAGATTTAAGAACCAACCAGTCACACTGGTCGTCTAAATAAATCTGTGCACTGCAGCAGTAAATTCCATCTTCCCTAGAAGACATCAGAGTAGGCCTCCAAAAAGATCTACTTCACTTCAGGACCACCTGTGTCAGACACCCAACAGCAGGGGACAAACTGTTAGCAAGGTAGTCTGATACATCAGCATGCAGTAACATCGTTTCACATCATAGCCTTTAAGCCATAAAATGGTTTCTGTTCAATTAAGACTTACTTTCCCATCCTATGACACAGTAAAGAGGACACACCACAGCAGAACTTGCTCTAGGGCATGATTTTCATTCTTTTAAATATCACTCTCATACTTTTAGAAAGAGTCAGACAAATTGTTAGAAACAGTCTCAGTCTTGTGAAGATCCTTCCCCATTTCCAAGTACTGTGGTTGCCATGCCAGGACTGACACAGTCACAGAAGCTTTGAATTTTATGACGGGGGGGGGGGAAATATCATCCATTTTTCCTTGCCTTGGTAAATCTGAACAAAAGCCCTAGATATCATTAGCTCCCCAAATTTTAAGAAGTGTCCTTGGAAGTCACAGAATGTCAGTGGAAACTTTTTCTGTCTTTCTTGGGAGGAGGAAGACAAGATCAAAATCCAATTGTCCTTCCAAATAAGGAAGAAGCTAGTTACGGGCAGGCTGTGATCTTCCAGGCACGAGTAGGAAGGAAAAGCAGAGCCATGGAGGGGGGGCAGGGTGTAGAGTTAGACAGGTTAATGCACACAACTCCAATTCATGGCAGATTTCTGTGCTGTTACAAAGATGCTTAAAGCAGTGGGATCACATCACCAGTGAATGAAGAGAAACAAGTTATTAAAAAAAAAAAAAGTGCTGGATCTGCTTTAAGGGATTTTTATTATTTTTTTTTTAAGTATACTTGGCATCTATGCAATCTATAGGAGAAAGAGACTGGAGGATAGTGGAGAATACATCTCTCAATCTTTCCCAGTTTTGATTTTTTTTTAAATGTGTCTTTATTTGGAAAAGCATTCCCTTTGGAAACTATTGTTTCAGCATTTTCCCCCTGCCGCACTGCATCAGAAAGGCTAGGTTTCATACTTTCAGCTTTAATCAGTACAACAGCACACTTAGAGAGGACCATATGCACAAAATGTTCCAGAACGCTTTCCAAAAATAATAAGCTCTAAAAAAGAAAACTCACAGTAAACTGAAATGGCTGCAGGGAAGGAGAATAAAGAAAAGCCGTGCAAAGGCAGAACCTCTTGAAACCACATACAAGCTTGAAATGTTACTTTCAGTAAGAACAGGGCTCTCAAAGCAGCACTGGATTGGTAAGGTCACTTGTACATCCAGGATGCTTTTCTCATTTATGCAGCTGTGTTAATCTGTTTCAGGAATGCACCACAAGGCCCATGTACAGTAAAGGCTTCTTTTAAAATCCCTCACTACTAGAACGTGCTTCTCCCTATCCTTACCACTTCTTGTGCTTTCATTTCAACTGACGTGGCTAAAAGCATGTCTGCTATACACACAGCTCCAATACCACCAGGCAGCACAACCATTTGAAGAGGACACCCATTTGGGAAATTTTTCCTATCAAAGCCCTCTATATATAAACTGCAGTGAACTGGTCTGACATTTAAGTATATGACATAAGAACTATACTAGAAGATAGAGGCAATCTTAGATTCATTCCTAAAAGCACAGCTGTGAGACACAACTCAAGTTTAGAAGCTGCCATCCCAGATATGAAAACATCCACTCACTCAGTTCTAAGGGATGATGACAATTGCTGCACAGTGCTTATTATTTGTACCACAGTTTACACAGGAAGTTCTCCACAATAGACATACTGTAATACCAGAACCTTCCAGGTTAACAAACCCTTGATATTTAGGTATCTGTCAGAATAAAGGTATTTTCAAAGATAAACACACACACAGAAACTCTGAGAAATAAGCCTGCCCCTTAGGTCCTCTGCAAACTTCATTTTCCAACAGCCTAGTATCATTGACCAAACTGAGAAAGTTAAAAAGCAGAGTTTCAAATTCTGGTACTGACTTTAAGAATGCATTTGGGATTCTAACACAGCAGAGAACTGCTTCAATAGATCTCAATAAGGGGAGAAAAAAAGCAGGCCTTCAAAAGGTCTCCATGGCTCAGTTTTGTACTTATTAGCTCACCATTTCCCTTTACTTTTCTTTTTTAGTAGCAGCAAAGTCATTAGATGTTTCCTATTGTTTTTCCTATTTAGGATGGATGCACTGTGCTAACGTTACAGATGCACATGTATTGCCACAAACCCTCACTGTAGCAGAGACCACTCGTGGGGGCACTGGGCACATCTCACTCTACAGTGCCCAGCCACATCACTCTTGCCAGCATACAACTTAAAAGGAAAAATTTTGCAGCAACATTCAAAACCCTTGCAACTAAAACTGCAGGACAACTAGCACACTGCCTGGAGGCATACCCACTCCTAGGAGGCCATGGTCAAGGGTGGCTGCAGAAGGTGGCCCAGTCAGGTCCACCAGCTGGGCACCCTCACCAGCAGCAGGCACGCCAGCATCCGCCCCAAAACTCAGCCTAAGGCTTTCAGACTCTAGGCAAGGTGCCACAAATTAATCTCAAAAGTCAATACTCAAGGGCTGAGAGAAGAGGGGGTGGGAAGCTGGAGTCCTAACAGCTTCCTTTCTTTTAAATCACTCTCACAATTACCAGCTCACAGACAGCGCACATCTCTATGCAGAGGACCCCCACAGCCTTTTCTCTCTACCTGGCTTCCCTCAACAGGCTATGCTTAATTTGATTTTCTAGCAAGGGATCAGTTGTAATTATATTCTGATTTGAGCAGCGCAAGCTAGGAGCATCAAGCCAGAGAGGCACTCCAAGAAGGATTGCTGCTTATTACGTGTCACGGGTGCACATATCCACAGCGAAGAGGCCAAGCACTCCAAGGAAAATCCCCAGGACAGGTCCACTTCTAATAGGGTGGCAAACTGGCTTCCTCAGACCCACAGCCACCATTCAAGGGTTGCACATGAAAGATTTCCACCACTAAATTGGGGTGGGAGAGAAGAAGCATGCCAAAGAGAAGAGTAGAGGAGTAAGCGTCTGCAGGATAAAACCTGTCATAAACAAATCCTGTAATTTGCATCTCAATGGAAGGTGAATTTGAATCTTCAACTTCTCCCTCACTGGACTCAAAGTGAAATTTACACTTTACAAAGCATGGCTATTAGTGAAAAAAGTATTTAAAAAAAGTCTATATGGACACTGTTTGCTAGAACTAGGGCAGCCCAGAGGTGGGACCCAGGATGTTCTGACCTGCAGCACCAAGGGAGGGGGAGCAGAGCCATGGCCTCCTGCACCCATCCCACAACACCCACCCTGCAAGTTTCACAGGGATCGCCGTTTCTCTGCTCCCCAAGGAGGAGCCTCTGCCCAGCCACTACAGAACAGAAACTCAATGCAAATGTTAAGCAAAGGGTCTTGAGGCAGCCAAGGAGCACTGCCTGGCAGTAACTGCTCATTCAGAAGCTCTCAGTGCTATAGCAGCAATGGTTCCTCGGCCTTTACTGACCGTAGTCTAATCTGCCCCTTATACATCAGCGCTGTCGCTTTGCAGAGCCAGACGGGGCTGAGGCCTGTCCCTCCACCATCTGAGCACTAACACACTTGCACCGCTACCTTGGATGAAGGGTGACCAGACACCCCCATGCTGCTGTTCCTGCTCCCACTTTGCAGCTAACTGTCCCCTCCACAATGCTGATGCAACTTTTAGGAGGTTGTTAGGGAAACTGGGTACTTGCACCAGCACAGCTCTGGAGCCAGTGGAAGCAGCAGCTGGGAAGAGGTGAGAAACTCCCACCTCGGCTTTGCTGCTGACGTCTGTAGTTCATGGAACCACTGACAAGCGAGTAGCCTGTACTATGTGTTGGGCCAAGTAACTGCACAGGCTTCTTGCTCCTAAAACCAGCTCAGTCTTCAATCCACATTAAAACATAATTTACTATGTGTAAAGATGCTCTAGATCTAAACCTTCTCTCTAAATCAGGCCTCTGAGCAGGCTGGTTTCCATGCAGATTAAAACCCAGAAGGCTGGGTGAGAGTGCTCCATGATAGCCAAAGGCAACACAGGCTTGCTTAGTTAGAGGAAGTCAAGTGAAATCGAAGTCAAGAGAGGTGGAAAAGTTGTACAAAGCAGGAGAGCAAAAGTCAGCAACTTGCTCTGGCAGTAAATCTTACAGTTCCATGCAACAGTGAGAAAGGCTACAAAGTGCTGCTGTACACAGGCAAGAATCACACACATGCCAATGCTTGGTCAGAAGGAGACACATCCAAAAATTAGAGGATACAGGTTAAATAACCTTCTGCTTTGAAGGTTTGGCTTTTTCACTAGACCACCCACAACTGTATAAGCACAGCTAGGCTTTGGCCAGTCTGCCTCAAAACTCCACGGAAAACCCTCCGAAAGATCAAGACTCCCTCCGGATACTCACATGTGCAAAGACAAACTCCAGATAAAGCCGCAGGCAATGCCTCTTTACCAATGGGACCAGAAGCTAGAGATGAAGCATCCTGCCAGTGGCAGCTGCCTCCCTGAAAGCAATACATAGTGCCTGCTGTCCCTCAGCCAAGCACGCCACTCCCAGGTGCTGCCTCCCTCCTGGTCATAGTCCTAGTCCTCCACCCCCAAATGCTATCAGGCAAGCATCCATGAAACACAAGCAAGGAGAAGATGAGAGTATAGAGTCTTCACTGGATTTCTGCATGTTGTTACTTCTCCAGCATGCTTATATTTGAACAACAGGCTGGACACATGAACATAAAGGATACCACACATGCAGCCCCAGACACCTCTTCCCCATGCTCCTCTTGCACACACACACAGCTGAGAAGTGGGAGATCCTTCCTCATTCCCCCCAAAAAGGGCATTTTAGAGCAGGCACATTTAATTCTTCGCTATCAGCAGGGTAGGAAACAACACTGTGAAGCCACTAGCAGCTAAGCAAATAGTACAGCCACTTGGAAAACAGGTCGCGCTCTGCTTTGCTTGGGGTTTTGATGCGTCTCCAAGCATCGTCCCACATGAGGACTCTCAAACCATTAAACTATTTGTAAAGAAAAAACCCCAACATTCTAGCACTGAATTCCCAGTGACCTCTACTCAGCCTCACGGGAAAAGCACAGCAACTACAGCTTCGATTGCCTTTAAAGGAAGACTGATTTTATTATTTTTTTTCCAGATATTTTGCACATAAATATGAAGGTCCTGCCACAGCCAGTAATCCTCAAGCAATTTCCTGTCTCTGGAGACAAAGTTCCCTCAGAGTAAACTGATTAAATAAAGATTACTAGAGTTAGTATAAAGCAAGCTAGTTTAAAACTCATCCACTTCATGTTTTTACCTGTAACATAGTGCTCCAAGAAGCAGCACAAAGAGATCAGCTACAAGAGCTTACAGGATAGCAAAATTAATATGCAAAACCTGTCAAACTGTAAGACAAAGATTTAAAATAACTTTCAACGGCAGAGGATTTCCCTGTTCATTTAATCTGTTTCAAGTGAGTTTCTCAAAGGAAATTCACCCAATCCCTTTATTACTGTACTCTTAAGATTAAATTTTTCCCCATTTTGTCAATCTCACATGCAATTTAGTCTTTTGAGTCAGCACTCATCGTCACCAAAGCTGTTCTCCTTTTGCCTGTGCAGTCTAAGACTTTACTGCAAAACAACACACTAAATCCATTCGCTCCGTCTTTCAGTGTTATCAATTTCCTTTCCCTCTAAGGCCAAACATTTTAAATAAAAACCATGCAGAGACACAAGTGTTAGTTCCTACAAATGCTACATGTGTGTGGAGGGAAGCAAGTAGCCTGACATCAGTATCAGAAACTTGCTCAACAATTCTCTGGCATCTCTTGAACAGACAATAGGAAGTAACAGTAAAGTAACAGCACTGGAGCAACAGCTTAAAAAAAACAGAGCAACCACTTAAATTAAAGCATGCTTTACAAATAAGAAAACCTGTATCTTGCAGAAAGGTCTAAACATCAACAGAGTGGCAACTGTCTCATATGCACAAGTTAACTGAGCTTCTCATTCTTATCCACAAGAAAAAAATAGATTATGCAGAGTTTCCAGAAAGGGTTCCTGTATTGGAACTGACAAACTTTAAGCTAACCTCACTTCTTTTCACTAAATGCCCAGAGAAACAACTGTTGAAAAAAAAGCCAAATGGATACCATCTGTGGCTCCACCTAGAAACTTCAGGGAAAGATTGTATTGTGAATGTCATGTACAGCAGCAGTATCCAGAGGGGTTGTTGCTCTGTCATTTGCAACTTGCCAGGCTTCCATCAGCATCTTTTAAAAGGCCGCTTACAAGCTTCATTTTGTGAAAAGGCTAGCCTCCGCCTGCTTCTATACACATTCTACCTCACCTGAAACTGCTTTTCTGGGCAAGCTGAACGTGACATTTAACAGATGTAAGCAACAGTTGGCTCTGGACAACAAACTACCTTCCTTGTCTCTCCTTTTGCATTTCAGCATCTACTCTCTTCACGAAGCAGTTGCTGTTTCACTTGCAGAGGGAAGTTGGGGAAGGACAAAGAGAAGCCTGCATCATGGAAAATAAATAGCTCCATTAAGGCTCCACAGGATGCCATAAGGCGCATTTTGAGGAAACCACCATCCTTACATCATACTACAGAGCACAATAGCTATCACAAGCGCTTTCTCCAACAGCCACATCCCCTTCCCTGACCTCTAGCAGCAGTCCTACAGCCTCTACCTTCCTCTCCAGCCACCCCCCCCCCCCCCCCCCCCTAAATCACACTCCCTGGGAGCGCTTGAGTATAGCTGCTGGGAATCATTGCAAAGGCTGCTTCACACCACCCCTGCAAATGGAAAGAAATCCCAGTGAAACACTATTACTGGCCCTTTTGAAAGGTAGGACCACCTGCTGGTGAGGACAGAACCCAACAACTTCTGAGACACCAAGGTTAAGTTTCATCTTCTCTGCCAGGCACGGTCATGCTTTATTTACATCAAAGGCATCAACAGTCTTTGCTAGTTCCTTGCAAACAAACCAAATCTGAAGAAGCTAATTATATTTAGGCTACATTTGCTATGAAACAGGTGTAATAGGGCAAAAGTTTCAGTTCTTTGAAGCAGCACTCCCATTCATAAATCTTTATTTCTGGCCAAAGAAAGCTGTTGGGTTTTGTCACTAGACCAACAGCAAGTTTCAATCTCAGAACTCTGCACGACATGACATAAAAAGTTACTCTTCTCAAGAGGCAAAGGCTCTCAGAAGGAAGGCCTCTGTAGAATCAATGGGTACACCCTCAACACCACCGTCATCAAGGGAACACTAAACTATTCCTTGCATGTACTTCTACCTGCTGCAAGGAGAAAAGCAGAGCAGGTGATGGTCTGCAGCATCAGCAGTTGCAAGATGCCCAACCTGAAATTTTTGCTTGCTTGCTTGCTTTCCTGGAGAATTAAGCTTGACCATCAGACTGCCTAACTGCAGGAAGGGCTCCTGATCTGACGAGAATGAAGAAATGCAGAAAGAGGAAAGAACCAGCCTTGTGAGGGCCGTGTTATTTTTCAGAGCATGGTAATGCTTGATGCCCACCGCACATTCCTGAGAGCAGGCAATAGAGCTCATGTACAAACCAATCAACAGATGACAATATGCAGAGGGATCCCAGCTCACTTTGAGTGTTCACCCAGGCCTACACAAAAAATGCAAAAGGTTTGAGACTGGTGAATGAAGACCTATGTTTGTAATGTCAAAGACACTGCAACAAAAAGATACACAATGTACAATGAGACTCAGACTTTGCAGAAGCCTAAAAAAAGCTGAGGAAGACTCTGGAACCGGGGACATGTATGTTACTGCCTTAATATCATCAATATTTGGAAGGTCTAGTTCATGGAATTAGCCAATGTTAAAGGCTAGAATTATTTTTTAGTTATTAAGATTAAGCCAAGGTCTGCAAACACCTTCATTTCAAGAGGCAAAAAGGAATCCTCTGCTTCTTTAGACAAAAAATGTTTAAATCCCCATTTCCTAGACAGATTCTTTTTTCCTCCACTATTATATGACAGGAAAAAGTATGAGAGAAAAAGGATATCAGGGGAATGAACCAGTCTTGAAGAACTTCAGAGAAGTCATTAACATAACCAAAGCTTCTTTTTAAAACCTCACCTGAACTGCAGGCTGCTTTGTATAGGTGTCTTGCATAAGAAATCATTTACCAGTGGTGAAATCTAAGCTCTAGAAGCCTTCTGGAAGGTTTCTGGCTTACCACCTGCTGGGTAATACAATTATGTTGACTTGAGAAACGTCAGGCCTATCCCTAGCAACGCTTGGCTTACTCTCCTCACCTGCAAGTAACCAGCAGACTTTAGGCAAGCTTGTTATTTCACTAGAATCAAGTTGGAGAAGACTAGTCCTTAAATAGCATAAACTTGGGCAATACAGGCTGCAGCCAGCACAGGTCTATCTGGTCTGTTTTCTTATGTTTGAGTGTTAAGACATACTTTCTGAAATAAATGACAGCCACATGCTTCCTTACGGCAGGCTCTCCTGTGCCTTACATGGAAAGCATTTCTAAGACACACAGGAAGCAAAGGTTAGATCAGATTTTAGTTGTCGGATCTTTTCACGCTGTGCAATAAAAAGCCCACTGATCTCATGCTGCCACTTCCTCCGCTGCATGCGCCTCCCTCATCCTCTCACCCAATGAAAGCCTCTTGCCTGAAACGTCGTTTCTTATCCCCCTCTCTTTAGCACATGCTTTTTAACGTCCTTTTTTTATACATTACAGCTAGCTGTTGTGACTCACTACGGAAGTCACTGCAAGGGAAGAGATGCAGGCAGGAAGGCTGGGGCACATGCCAAAGGATAAACTTTTGCTTCTGACAGGTAAGTGACTAGTCAAAAAAAAAAAGAAAAAAAACACCACAAAAAACCTTCACAAGCACTTCTTGCCTCATTAGCATTTGCAGGACAAAGGGAGGGAGAAATCAGAGCCCTAGGAATCAGACCACGCTGTGCTAGGTGCTGCATAAAAACAGAAAAAAAGAGACCACTGCTACAAAGACATCATGAGCTACCATCACATGGAGAGAAACCACCTCTTTAATCTGAACACGACTGGTTCCCTGTGATCTTACACTCTCACAAGATCTTGCTATATAACACCCAGAGAAATCCAGAGCCATTTGGTCTACTGCAAACATGCAATGAAATCCGCACCACGCCTTTCTTAATGCGTTCTTTGTTCATTACAGTGGATTCAGAAGATTGAAAAGGAAATTAAAAGGTCACTCAGATACATGAGCTATTTCTGTCCCAGAACATGCCAATAATTTGGCTCAGAAGCAAGAATCAAAAAAAAAAGACCACTTGGAAGCAGGCTTCCCTCAAATTCTTATCAGTAAATATTTAACTCCGTTTTTATTTTTGTAGCTACAGTCACTGACATGATCTTGATACTTACTAATTTATAAAACCAGATATATGAAAGGGATAAAGACTAAGACTTTCCTTGCCAATGGCTCTTCCTCTCCGGTTCCCAGTTCTTTCCCCTTGTCTTCAAGTCTTAACGCAGCCTCACCTCTGCTTTAATTTCTCTTTCATTGCTTCTTAAGATTACTACCACACCTCCTTACCCTCTCTGCACACACTCCAGTCCATGCTTTGCACGCAAGAGTGAGCCTTCCGTCTCCCACAGTTCCTTGTGCTATTTCCTCAACTGAACTCATTAACAACGTCTCCAAGACTTCCCATGACTGAAAAAAACGCCCCTGGGCACACAGGAATGAGTTTGTAAGGTTTTGAGGGCAGTTACTTTGTGCATTTTGCAAAGGCCCTGTGTGGCTGCAGCATTAGCAATCTAGTGAGACTTGTGCGGGCACACCACTCCCTCGACAAGGGCTGAGTTGTGCTCTCACTTTTTGGAGCTCAGTGCAGAGATGAGATGCATACTGGTAATGGAGACTACGTTCCTCCATGCAAGGGGTTATCGCCACCCTACAGATACCTGCATCAGGCTTCCCTGGGAACTTCCCTTCCACAACTGGGAACATGGGGATCTCCTGCTCCAGGGAAAAAGCAGCAAACTGGCTCCTCTCCCATGCCAGGCATTCTTTCAGAAAGCACACAGGTTTTGTGGTGGGGGTTTTGGTTTGGAGTTTTTGGGGGGACGGGAGTGAGGATGTTTTTCAGAATTTTTTTTTTTTTTTTAAACTGTTCCCCAATTAGTAATGCCTCCTTAAGAGACAGAACCTATGCAGAAGTGTACACCCCCTCCTTGGGTGGGATCAAGAGCTGGTGCTGAACATATCTTTCAAAGCTTGATACTAAGCCAAAGCATGCCTGCAGCACACACAATGGGATGCTGCAATGGCAGTGGTGAGTAAACTACGGAGAGCAGTGGGGCAGAGAACACAGGTTCACTACATAACATCTCCAGTCATCTCGAACACTGATTTTTTCCATCAGTGTTTAAGCTTTTTTCTTTTTTTTTTTTGTTTTGTTCAAAGGATATACATTCTGGCAGCACCTTGAAGACACTGGTAACTTTTGTAACACAAACAAGAATATTAAGAAGAGATCTTTGTCTGTTCTTGATGTCTTAGCATTTATCTGGCCTCTCCTTGCATTTCAACACCCTCAGTGCAGCTGTTCCTCTTCTGATTAAGGACAAAGATGAAATTGCTGCCTCCTTGCATCCTTGTAACTGGGCCCAGTGGGATCCTCAGGGAACCTGAGCCTGCTCCCAAACACAGCTATCAGCAGGTTTCACTCCTGCGGTTTTGTCTTCGACTAAGAGAAGCATTAAAATTTAAAAGCAAACTGTCATAACTGAATAACTCTACCATTAATCCCAACGTCCTCAAACACACCCTTCCTCCCTCAAACAGTCCTCTAGGTTTCAGTCTCCTACACAAGCAGATGCTTAAAACAGCGTAGCCCATTGACTGGCTCTGCCAAGGGGCCACACTGAGTCTGGAACTACCTGCAAGTTACAGTATTTTGCAGTTAGATGTGCCTGCAAGACCACCATGTCTCACGGAATACAGCCACTACAAGGCGTCACATGCCAAGCAGCACTGTACAAACACACCATCACAGGTGACTTACAGCTCAAACAGAAAATAGACAGCCCAAGAACACCCAGACACAAGTCTTCCAAAAAGGACTAGAAGTTTCTGAGCACAGACGGGAATGGCAGTTCTGTACTGCATCTTTCGTTAATCCATAGTCTGAGGCAAACCCCTTGGGCCCCAAGATAATCACCTCTCCGCCTCTGCTTGCTTCACCAGAAACACAAAGAATCTCTCCTCTAGAGGCTCATGCTTTATCCAAAGGGGCATCTACCCATGCCACTGCCACAAGCCTTTCAAAGTAAAGCAAGACACAACACATCAACAGACTGGTCTCAAGACACGCGCTAGTGCCTCTTCTCAGTATCACATTAAACAGTGAGCAAACACACCCACACACACACTTTGAACTGTTCCACAGTCATTTATACATGGAGAAAGCCAGTATCTGCATTCTCTCAAAAAGGAAAGACAAAACTAATATTTGTTTCACCTTAAGCAACCCCATCACCTCACTGAATGATGTTTTTCCTTGTTAAATCATGGCAGTTTCCTTAATATTAACAGTAAATCTTCCTCCCCGTTCCACAAATCTTTTAAAAAAAAATAAATCTACATCCACATTTTTCTTTGTTTGACACCCTTCTTAGTAAATACATCAATACTGACACATGCTTATCTTTACACAGAATATTAGCAGGCAGAGTCCCTGGACAGGGGAAAGACAGACATTTTGACCACGGCTAGATGCACAGGCAAAGGGGAAGGAGCTGTCTATCTGCACCCAGACAAGAAGCCCGCAGAAGGGCTCAGCTCATAACCCTGCCTCTTCAGCTGCATGTGCGGTAGAGTACATGCAGGTCAGTGTGGCAGCACAGGTTCAGTCAGCCTCTGACACTGCCTTAGGGCAACAGATCTCCAGTGGCAAAGCAATGTGCCCCTTCCCACACAAGGATTCCTAAGAATAGATGATACGACACTTATGAAGAGCCGAGTCATTCTCACCAGCATGGACCAGTTTCTCTTAGTGCTGTGTCAAGTGCTTCATACCCCATGCAAATAAAGACACCACAGAGAACAACTCTTTATGGATGCAAACCTTTAATTCCTGCATCCAGACTGAGGAATGCCATGGTCTATCAGACACTCATAGATGTTTGTCTGCTGCAGTCCACCACCATATGCCTACTCACCCTTACTAAACTGGAACACCAGCTCATGAGTACACAAGAGGACAAACAACTATACTGGCAGAGAGAATATAGAAAACAACCACTTATGTGCAAAAATATCCCCATTCTCTCACTAAAACAACTCTGCTGTGGGATGCAGCGATGCAGATTTGCTAAGAAATTGCATTCACTAGCAAAACCAAACCAAACTACCACAAAGAAGGTGGGGTGGAACATTTTGTTTTACGTTGAAGAACAAAGTGCAGAGGCCATAACAGCAAAACAGAAGTAGAAGCTATTCAGCTGAGCATACTGACCCAGAACACAGGGTTCAGTTACCACCTATATGCACACACACATCAGATCCACAACCCAAACAACATTTTATGCAGCTCTCACCTTATTTGTAAATACACATTTAGAAACTCAGGGCAATAACCTGATAGAGTGGAGCTGAACACTGTCACAGCTCATTGCAGACAGGGTAGAAAGAAAACAAAGAGAATTTGTGTAACAAAGCAAAACACAGCAAGAGAAGAACATCTGCTACTTTTACCAGGAATACCATATGGTCAGTAACTGAGGTATGGAGAATGAGTTCATTCATATTTAAAAGCAAAAGTAATAGGTCACTCCTTCCAATATAAGAGAGAAAATGCCTGTTCCCCTTCCACTGTTCCAGCCCCATCATCCCCAGTCCAGATTTGGCCTTCTGAAGAACCGGTGCTGCCAGTATTCTGGCCTGGACAGTCAAGCTCAGAGCACTTTTCATGACAGGATGCCAGAATGAGGAGGATGAGAACACTCCTATAGGAGTTTTGCTTAGCCCTAACACAAGCCTGGTTATCCAGAGCCCAGCCAGAGCTGCAACACTGAAAGACCAGTTTTGTCACTAGCAGATTACAGTAATGCTTTGAAGCTGTGAGGCATTTGGCAGCAGTAAGCATGGTTAGCACAGTAAGTCTCAACCGCTATCCTGAAGCCATCTTCAATTACCGAAAGCACTGCCCAGAATTGCAACCAACGCAGTCAGTTCAGACCAGAGCACCCAAGAACACGTCTGTCTTCAAAAAAAATGTGAAGCCAGACACATGGTAGCAATGCTTTCTAATATCTTGCAGAACACAGGGACACTAGCTGAGAAAGCTTCTACTTCAGCAGCGCTATTCCACATACCAGTCTGCCATACAGCAAAGTTATAATACCGGATGCAGAAGTCAAGAGGGACAATCTTAATGAGACCTCATTATCTCTTAAAAAACAGATCAATAAGGTCTTTTTCTATTTGAGCACCTGTTGGTGGGTACCATTTAGTTGCAAAAGTCCTGTGCAAGGACATAAGATCCCTGGTACTAGCGAAGTCCCTCAACAGCTGTTAAGATATAGCACACAAGTTAATTCACCAATTGTAAGAGTCCCTCAGTCCCAACAAGGTCTTGCCATATTTGCTGATTCTCCATTCTTCCCAAACCTGAATCCCCACTTGCTCTCTGAAATTCAAGTATTCACTTTTGTCAATTGAGTTTTCATTACAAGAGATGGATGGCGAAAAGAATTAGAAAGATTTTACAGCAGTGCTGAACAACCTAAGCCACAAAGAGAATGCAGTATAAAATCCTGCACTGACAATCAAGTGCCAAGAGTAAATAAAATGGAAAATGACAGGCCAGATTAACTAGTGCCGGCATTACTTCCCAGATCCATCCAGGTCACAACATGCCCCATTGTCCCCGCTCCAGCCCTTTAAAACACTCCAGTCTGAAACCAGGTATATTATTGCCCTGACCCACAAAATCTCACTTTGTATCCACTCTGCCCACGGAAGGGAATTCAGGCAAGAAACCCAGAGATGAGCACTCCTACATAAAGAGCAATCCACAAGGGTCTCCAGCAGAGCCAAGCATTTGCTTCCAGGAAGTCAAAAAGGCAGTCTCCCAGGTACCTGGTGTATAGCTCTCACGTGGACTTCAAGTCCACTGCTGAGACAACAAGGCTTTTTCAACCTCCTCACAAGCAATAATGCAGCACAGAAGAGACACAGACAGCAACTGTCTGCTTAACAACCTCACAGCTAGAAAGTGCCAGAGGGAAAAAAAAAAAAGAGATGCAATATCTGAATTTTAGCTATCGCCAGGTTAAGTAATTACTGAGAGAGGTGGCTAGCAGCCTCATCTTAAGACCAGGAACTTCATCTTTACGCTTATAAAAGTCAGCTTTTGGTAAGTTTGTAGAATGAAGTGTCATTTTCTTCCATGTTTTGCCCTCCTTATGCATTTCATTTACTGATGATCATACTAGAAAAGGATACGCTTGGTGCCAAAGAGGAGCAGAAACAATGCACTCGTGTGGGGTAGCAACCTCCTATGGAAGCTGAAAGCTGGATGCAGGCTTCTGACTTTAAAGCCTTCTGCAACTCAGACTTCTGCACACGGCTTATGTTATTCTCGTATAAGATTTTCCATGCCACCAGCAGTTACTCCTAATCAATTTCTACCAAGATCTATAGTCTACATTTCTTCCATGTGAAAAGGAAGACCTACTGCCAGCAAAAGCATCACAGAATTAAATGCATTTTCAGACATGAAGGGCGATCAATAGTCTTGGAAATCAGAAAGGTTGTAGCACAGCTTTAAGTAAATCAAAGGCCATTGGGATTAAATATGGACTTCCATAGCAAACATTTCCAGGCTCTTTTTTTAGCTAGTATCATTAACTCTGCTTGTGGGTAACAGTGATCAAACCACAGCAACCTTGTTATTGTTTTCAGAAAAGGCAGATTTTGTGAAGAAAAACAAGATCCATTTTTTTTCCTGTGTGGAAGTTGGGACAGCCTATCCATTTTAGGACCCCCTGAATCCAGAGCTGGATGTGGTGTCCCCTTCAGACTCTGGGGCATGAAGCAGTAGAAGCCTGAGAAAAGGTCAGAGCAGACCAGCAGTTTTGTGGGTGAATCCAACGCAAGCACACAGGACTGCAGGAAGTGGCAGTGGCCAAAATGACCCCGCACGTGGCACCTGTCCTCTGCTGAGGGTAAGGAGGCCAAGGGCGAGCAGGCTGGTATTTCACAGGGCAGACAAAAGATAAGTCTTTCACATTGTGTCTTCCCTCTCAGTGCTGTAGTTCCAACATTAAACTTCATTAGCAAGGAGAGCCACAATTACTTCCGGCTTAAAAGCAGTTAAGCTTTGCCTCAAAAGTTTCATTCTTTGTCATCTATCCAGTAATTAAAGGATTTTTTTCTTCCTCTGTAAATTAAAAGGAGCTTCAGGTATTAGAGATGGCCCCAAGCTGCTTTGCCATGGTCTGAACTTTAGACTCATGATAGCTCAGTTGCTCATTACCTCATGCAGCGCAGAGAAGAAAAACAGAAGCACAGCAAGCCTTCAACCCTGGGAGGAGCAGATTTATTCTGTGGAATACCAAAATGATCGTACTTATGTCAATGGGCACACATGTGCAAGGAGAGAGTAACATTTCACCCTCCAAACTTTTTCATAATCTTACATGAACAGATGTAGAGAAATTTTTCAGACAAAGGTAGGATTACCCAGTTCACGAAGTCCCCTTAAGTAGTCACTGCTCATTAGGCATTCAGAAACCCCAGAGCAACAGGATTTTTTTTTGCTTTCTGAACACCAAGTATTTCAGCTCTTATGCTCAACGAAGACTGGCAAGGAAGTACATCCGTTTGATGCAAAAGGAGATAAGGTCTAGCTCAGTGCTACTGTGGGAAGAGATCCCCAAATTCACCTTCCTGCAGAATAAAGACAAGCACACCCTCAGACTTAGACATTTGATATTTCACACCAAAAAAAAAACCCAGGACAAAGTATCTTGGGGTTTTGTTCAAGAGATTCATACAAATCTTGCTCTAGGTATAGCCATCACTGCATGTTTGCATTCTAGACAAATCAAGTAATGTATTTAATGTCCACTACAGCAAAATGTGCACCTCTAAAGCCTGCAACACCACTAAATGCAGAGCAAGCCACTCCAGAGGTCGCCACTGGCTCATTGGCAGCAGCGAAGACCCCTCTTCTGCTTCTTTCTACCTTAACATTTTCCACCCAAGAACAGCATTCCCACATTAAGACTTTGTTTTTCTTTCCAGGCCAGGTAGCAGCCCTGCATTTCCAAATTTAGCACTAAACCCAAGACCGAATGACTAAACGAATAAAAACTTCTGTGACCAACTACAGTAACGTCAAGGCTTGCCACGCCACTCCGTACAGTACATAAACTCTCATTCTCCCCAAGGCCGCCCGTGCCCCGCACACGTACCAGGTCACCACCTCCTCATGTGCCAGGCGTGGCTGGCACAACCCTACACCAGCAGCTGAAAGCTTGGCAAGCATACAGCCACACATTAGGAAAACCACAACATAATGAAGTCGCACAGCACAGTGCAAGGTATGCAGCAGCCATGCACTACACACTATTACAACAGAAATGGCCATCATTGTGGAAGTAAATCCACATATTTTTACTTGAGTTTTTGCTTCTGTATTTTAGCTCCTCTTATTCCAGAAGACATCAGAAAAGCTCATCCTATTCTACAGAGGATTACCTATAAAACACAGCCAAGCTATCCAAGTGCAAGTCTCACTCCAGCAATGTCTCCTCCACAGAAATACCAAGGAAAAATAATGGGGTTTAAGCTTTTAATACCAAAGTAAATGGTCTTGCATTTACTTAAAACTTCTTTTGCCAAACACAGCCTTAAGGCAAAAACCTATGGCCAAATAATAACACCTATACCCCCAGGGTGTACCATTGACAGCACGAGAGACTGCAGCTGTGTTTGAAAAACATCACATTTGTAAGGATGGAAATGTTGTTCTATTTTAAGACCTGTATGTCCTGGAATACATGCTTTCATCAGAGGGTGAAGGAGGGTGGGAAGGGAGGCAGAGAGGTGGTCACATCCAGGCAGGCAAATACGTTTTTACTTGGTACAAGACAAGAACTCAAGGCAAGAAATCTTCCTTCCCCCTATGTTAAACAAATGCAACAACTTCTCTTGAGAGGACACCTACAACCTCTTACCACTTCTCGGATGTAGATTCTCCAAAGGCATAAATAATAATACAGAGCCTCAAAGCCCAGACCCCAGCAGCCACCTGAATATTGCCTAAACGTGGATTTGAACAGAGAAGCCTTTGCAATCCTCTTCCGAGTCTCCTGTTGTTCTCTGGTCAGTAGCATTGATTTTACTAGTTGGGAACCAAACTCAGCATTTTTCTTGAAGGAAGGTGCCATCAGGGACACTCACCTACTACACGTAGTCCAAATCATTACGTAAGACATCCAGACCCATCTCTTGTATCCCGATCTACACAACACAAGTGCCTGCTCTGAACAAGAGGTTGGGTCTATAGCAGCTCCAGAGGTCCAACCTTTATTACTCTGACTTTTCACAACCAAAGTGATTACTTCTCACCAGGAAGCTAAGTGACATCACATCTTCCGAGAACTAGTTGCTGAACACCAGGAGACTGGTAGACTGTTCAGAGGTTTGTCTTCCCAAATGTATGCAGATCACCACCTTCCTCAGTGTAGCTTCACATAAAAGAAACGGCCTAGTTCAGTTTTAATTATTTTTTCTGTATTTTTGTTTTTCCTACCTTCCTCCATTGCATGCTACTGGCCTTTAGCCGTGATTTGTGTCCCCACCTGAGAGCACCGCCTAGCACACCCTAGATTACATCTTGATTACAGGCAGATACACAGTTAAGGAAACTGATGTACCCTCAAAAATTAACACACATATTGGCGCGTAAGAATTCACGTGATCAGAACGAGTTCATCTAGCTTACTGCTCCATTTCCTGCAGATGCTAGAGGCTTCAATAGGCAGGAAGCATGTAGAGAAGCCCAGGCAATAACGGCACAACATTTATGGCACTATACAAAGCTTGCATTAACGCTGCCTACAGTAATCACCTTTCTTAATCTCCCCTGGTTTTTTTCTTAGGGGCTAATAGAGCCTCAGCCTCCAGAGCTGTCAGTCTCTGTTCTCACAGGCAGTCTAATTCAAATACCTTTCTCAGCATCTGGTTTCTGGGTAGCAGGCAGTGTCACACTCACCAAGGGATTCCACATTCTGCGTTTGCATTATTCTTATTTTCCTTCCCTTCTCCAAAAAGGGGAGAGGATCTCTGCAGAAGTTTTTCAAACATCAGGTACAGAGGGTGTAACAGCAACCACCCTCACGGTATAAGTCTGAAATAATTCTACTGAATTCATGGGCTCATCCCAGCATAAGTAATGAGTTAAGCCAGCTTCAAAAAGCCTGCTTAAAATATCTTATTGGCTCCTCCTTAACCTCACCTACCTCCAAAAATTGGCTTCAACTTGAAAAACAGGCTGCCTTCTAACACTTACAGCAAATTCTACCATCACGTACAGCCTTTTTTGCTCCATAGCCAAAAAGGAGACAGAAGAGCACAAAGACAAGAAGAGCTAAGATAATCATTGAGTCCTACAGAAAAAGAAATCTAAATAGAATTTACTGATTTTACATTTAGTATTGATCTTCGTGGCTTGGAAGACAAAAAAACAACACCCTTCTACACTGTTTACTGCGTCCGTCCTATAAAATTCACCACTTGTGGAGATTAATCAAATTGAGCACCCAGCATGAGGTGCTGAAAGGGAGGAAAGTGCTGCCTTGAACTCTGAGCAGCTAAAGAGTACCCAGCTGTATCTTCACAGAATTTAGGATACGCACACACCCTTGTTAAGGCACAGTACTGTATTGTCTAAGCTGAATAATATCTCTCAACAGCTCCAAGTACTACTTTAGGTAGAAAGAGGGTACAAAATTCCCCTATGTACTGGGAGCCTGTTAAACCGTTGGCATAAAAAAAAGAAAAATCAATGTACGCTTGAGACAGCAGGAATCAGTTATGCAGCAATTAAATGCACAACACAGGAGGACTATAAAATACCAGCTCGCTTTAGCAAATACGGTTGCTTGTGACCAAGTACCTCAGAGAAAAAAAAAAATTAAAAAAAAATCATGTATCTCAAATTCAGTAAGGCTTGTCTGGAACAATGCTTGGAGAGCCTGCAGCATGTGCATCATTCTGTAAGATGCAGTATTTCTGACTCAAGTCTTCCTCTTTAGTCAGCATCAACCAACACACTAGTACACCATTGGAGATGGTGACCAGGCACAGGTACACAGATCAACCAAGGCAATAGAGATCGACTTGCAAGGAGCAACCAGGACTATTTTCTCAGCCATGTTGCCAGAGGTCAGGGGCATATTAGTGCCAACTGTTAACATTCAGTGGCTCAAATGCTTCAACTCCTTCCAACTTCAGTGTTCAGGCCCCTTCAAAAGTCTTGCAAGTACAATACACATCTCCTTTCCCACCCCCCTGTGCCGCCCCACACTTTATGCAGGGCAGCCTGGTTTTAGTTAAATAAAAAAAAAAAAACAAAACAAAACCCACCAAAACCCACCCAAATTGTTCTGATGAATCTAGGTGCCTCCTGTGAATTGTTTAAAACAAAAGACAGAGGCACTGACAGATTTCAACCTATTCTGGAACAGGCCTATCTTCAGGTGACACCTCTCAAACAAGAGATCTTCTGTAGCAAGTTGTTTTTCAGATGAATATTTCATATTCATGAGTTCATCCCAGGCTCTCACTGCCATAAAACTGCCACTCTACCAACACAGAGGTGAGTCTCTGCCCCAAAAGTAAGTTACATATCAATAGCTCTGATGCCCACTACAAATAGCTGTCTTTTCTTGGGACTCTTACAACAGATTTGCTGAACTAGAGAAGACTGCTTTCTGTCACGAACTGCAGAGCCCTTCCTGTTGGAAAGGCAATAAGAAGAGAGGATTCCAGCAAGTGAGATGGTAGACCAGCTATAACGTCAACTCCCTTGAACAGCCACAGTTAAGGACATTGGCAACACCCATTCCCCCCTTCATTTTCATCTGAAGGACCCATCCTCATAAAGGAGAAGTACCTCAATCTATACATCCCACGTGAACCCAGCGAGCCTCACTGCAACTGCTATTTAAGGAGCACACGGTCAGAGCCTGATCCCTACTACAGTAAGAGGGGAAATAGCACTCGCAAGTAATGCTGAGTTCCAACCTGTCACTCCAAGGTTAGGCAAGATTACTGATCACCAGCTAGGTTGACTTAAGCACTCCCCAAGATGCTAAGCTCTACCTGTAAACACGACTTTGTTAAGGTAACAGAGCCAAAGGGGAATAGGCCAGGGAGCACAAGGCTATGGAGGGGAAACCTTCTTCCCAATCTCACACACAGCAAGTTTGCCACATCAAAAGTCAAAGAGCCTTTTTGCAACGTGTTAGTTGATGACTAAGCTACGTTAATTAAAAACTTTAGCTTCACAATAAGGGATAAATACACATGAAAAATTGAAATCAAGAAGTGTCTGTTCCACAAAATGTTGGGGGGGAACTGGGGAGGAGGTGGGGAGAAGCAATTGTCGTAGCTTAAGTGGAATAATACCCTGTCTCCAGGACACGGTGGCTGCTGAAAACCCATCTTCCTTCCTCTCTACTGGAGATTAACCCAGACAGTCACAAGGGTTAAGCTGGTCTTCAAGTTACCTTAAAATAAACACCAAAAAAATCCGCTAAAAACCCAATGCCCTTTCATCTAGAATCCAAACTCTCAGTTCATACAAAAAGAAACAGGCAGAGGAAGTCCCCTCTGGCCTCCTACCAGCAGAGCAGAACGAAAATATCTGGGGAGAAAAAACAGATCAATTTTGAATATTCTGTACTGTTTCCTTTATTTTTAATACCAACAATGCCATATGCCTCCAGAGTTTCATGCTACAGCACACCACTTAAAAAGGAAATACTAACCTGGACAAAATAAACCAAATCAAAATATACACAAAGTAGAAACCCCAATATGTATGAAGGGATGCAGGTGAACACTGGCCGATCCCAGAGCAGACACCACTGTGAGAAGCACGTGTGTTTTAGGCTTTCCACATTACAAATGGTTCAAGCAGACAAGAGGGAACAGACAAGAAAGCACAGGTTAGAGAGCATTCAAGGCTTTACAGGAAGCTTTGCACAGGAGCTGTTCAGAAATGCTTCTACCATCCTCCTTCTGTTCTCACTTCACAGGATAAAAATAATGGGGGAGAGGAATCCTGTGTTCTGTACTGCAACTTTTCTGCTGTCTTTCTCTCTCTCTCACACACACACACCATTTCAGGATAATTGTTTCAAAGCATAGAAGATGAACAGGATGTTGCAAAATTATAGAATATAATAACTAAGTACGGCACACCCATTTGCAGGAAATGCCCTGCATATGCTAATCGAGAGGGGAAAAAAAAAAGAAAACCAACACCACATACGCTTTCCAGTTTTTATTTTCAGGTCATAAAAGCAATCACCACCCTGAAAATGAGCATTTCCTGGGATTTAACAACTGTTGGGTTAATAGTAGTAGGCAGAGGCAGTTATGCCTAGCCCATAATTTTACCCACATAAAATGTGTCACACTGCATCTATTAGTGATGTCTCTTCAGGATACTGTCAAGAGAATCAACCTTAAAAAACAACTGCTGTTTGGAAGTGCTCATAAACCTCTTCTCACAGCTAATGCTTCCACGCAGGTTCACATCAGGAAGCCACGCTGGACAGCCGTTGTAACACGCACTCCCTACCAGCGCACAGTCACTAGGCAAAAAGGTTAAGTTTCAGCTCTGGACCCCCTGCCCCAAACACTTTAAATCAGTGCCCTCAGATGGGCGCCTTCTGATGGAGCCCTTCTCCTTCCTCCTTAATACCTTTTTACACACTTTTTTGAGCTCAGGTCATCTAGACATTATGTCTACAAAGCCAAAAATTGTGCAGTTTGCAAAGAGATTAGGTTTTTATATCATCACTACAGGCCTTTTCCAATTCTGCATTAGGAAAAAACACTCTCCATCAAAATGAAACGCTATAAGAGCATTGTGCTGATACGCAGATGCTAGCTGTGCAGACACACTCAGTCTCTGTCTTCTAGGGAAGTTTTTTTAACTTGTCTAAATCCCTCCTGTCCCTCTATTCTGTACTGATACTAAAAAAGGGTCTCAAACCCCCCTGCAGAGAGAACAGCCCCTAGTGAACGACAGCAAACCCCCTTACAAATTCATCAGAAGGCCAGCTCAACCAGGACAGATTATCCACGGAGGATTGCCACCAACTATCCTCAGAGAACCCACTATCACAAACCAAACGGCTATACTAGGAGACCTGCTTTTAGAAGAACAAGGATGAGCTGCTCATCAGCTTCATGCTGCCAAGTAAAGACTGAAGAGGCTAACTCAGTACACCTCTCCCCCTCCCTTCTTGATCTGCAAGTCATTTTTTAACAGTTTTGTCTGATGTGATCATTTCACATCAGACCTAACCAGTATCTTCACTACCACCCCCTGCCCCTTCCCTGCAGCCACAAATAAGATTTAGTGAAGAGACACAGTTTTAATGGACTAATTTTTGTGTTATATGACATGCAAAGTCACGTTCCACTATATACTTAGACTTCAGGCTCCTCTCCCCACTGTTGTGCCGTTTGTCTTTAGACTGGGAGGAGATCATTGGCATAAATCAAAATACATAGGCTGCACACACATTCATCCTAGAAAACTTACAGAACTCCTTGGACTAGTGATCATAAGTTAGTCTCTTTAAGGGTATTTAAAAGCATTTGAGAAACAGTATTTGTTTGCTCTGGCCAAAGAAGGAGGAAAGAAAGACACAGAAGCAAAAACACCTTCCAAGTTTTAGCTACATGCTGACTTGCATTCTTTCAGTTACATGTCCCAACATGTAACAAAAGATGCCACTATATTAAAGTTCAACCAGTCTTGCATCAACAAAAAGTTACTTTCTTATTTAATGATACAAAAAACACATACACACATAACCACCAAGATATCTATTTAACTGAAGTGTACAAGTACTATTCAGGAGCACCCAAAAAAAAAATCTCAAAAGATTTAGATGAGCACTCCTAATGAGACCTCCTCAAACCCCAAGCCTTTGCACTCAAGGTAGCAGTTGCAGGAAACAAGGACAACAGGCCAGCACAGCAAGAAGAGTGGTAGCAAAGGAGCTTAATGCCTTATCGCTGCTTGAGGGATCTGAGGGGAAGAGGGCGTAGTCAGAGGAATTATCCCAATTCCGATTAGCATCAGAACAAAGGCTCCCATTAGTTTGTCAGCACTAGGACTCCCCCAGAGTACTGGATAATAACCTTGTTGAAAGCATTAGAGGGATTTCCTTCCCAACCCCCCCCCAGTCTCCTTCCCTTCTCTAAAGGAGGATAAAAGGGTGAGGTCCAAAACACAGCTTTATGTTTAGTTCTCTGAAAGACATATCCAAGTACTTTCTTACCACTAAAACATAAAATACACAAGTAAGATCCTTCTGCAATATGTTTTCAAAGGTAACATTTGGGAGCAGGTATAGAAAAAAAAAAAATCAAAACAAAACCTATTCTCTGTTCAAGAGAGAGTCAGATAGTACAGGTGGTTTATCGTGCATGCTTAACTGTAGAAGGCAGGAGCGCAACAGTTTGTACAGTAAAACCAGGGAGTGATAAGCGGGTGAAGAATACGAGGGAAAAAAAACAAACCAGCTTGTGGTATCTGAACATCACAAAAAACACATTAACAGAGGTGTCAGGAAAAAGGCTAAAGCATGGTTACAAAGGAGTCAGACCCTAAGAACATTTCAGAACACTAGCTTTTGAAAGAGGAAGTAATGCTAACAACACGTGGCTGTCTCGCTGCAGGAAGAGAATATGGAAGGCAGCACATTCTGACTTTAGTCTACAGAAAAGTCATGGCATTTGGACAAAATGCAGGTTTAAAAAGCAAGAAAATCAGGAAAAATAACATAGCGGCATTAGCTTTCATCTTACCTGGTGTTGACATGAGCTGGCATACAATGGTTGTCAAGTCAGTATGATTAAAGTGATGATTCAGTGACGATACGTTGATTCACACACCTAAGAATGCACAAAAAAGTAAGAATTAGCTGTGAGTATACAGGGGATAAAAGCAACACTCCGTCACATAAGAGCCAGAAGGCTGAGGGATAGAAGCAGCTCTTATGTTTTTAGGACACAGGCACACAGCTATGCTTCAGGTATAGACATCACCCGCAAAATTCACATCTGGGTTTGACATATACTGTACAAGTTGCTCAAAAACAAAGAATATTAAAAAATACCCTCACACATTCCATTTAAAAATGTCAAGTATAAGAGAACAGATCACAGTTTCAAGCACAGCCGAGTGTTACTGAAAACATTTTTCAGCAGCACTCAAGCTTTGTTAATTTTTTTTTTCCAATGGGACAAACTTCTGAGAAGTTACCTGAAATACACAGATTAGAACTGCATCAGATACACACATACACTTCTACAAATAAAAATCTAGTGATCAGAAACACTGCATACTTCCCAAACAAGCACAGGGAAAAGGAAATTTATTTCTATGGTGACAAAAAAACACCAGTATGTTTTATTGTCTCTTATCCCCCCACAGACCCTCTTTATTCAGCATTAATACTAAAAATTCAAAGACTTAAACAGAAGAGATGGTTATTAATAAGGTAACCTTCTCTCCACATGGGAAAGCACAGCAACCAACTGCAAACTGGGCAAACTGGTCATCCAAAAGTGAAAGTAAAAGCTGTGCAGCTGAAAGGAATTTTTGTCTAGCATGCTTAAAAGATCTCCTTTGTTGTTAAACATTTCATTGTCACATTTAAATGTCAGCTTTTTGAGTCTCAGAAGTGTGCAAACCCTGCAAGACAGCAAATCAGAAACAGACTTGAGATGGAGGTTCTCACGCTAATGAAATTAAAAGTAAACCTAGCAAACTCGTCTTCGTGTCTCTCATTCAACTTAAATAATCATACACTTAGCAAAAGACACAGCCCCTGATTATACAACCCTTCTCCCCATACCCACAATGCAGTTTTTAAATGGATCTCTGTTAGTAGGCTCGTACGGCTTTATAGGCTCTGCCCACAAAGCCAGGGCAAAGCCTGCAATGAGTCTCCAGCATATTTTTCTTGCACACCACATAACCAGTTTGCAGCATTTCAGGATCACACAGCTCTTTGCAATAATGCTTTAGTTTATGTAAAGACGTACTACTACATTTTCCTAAGGGGAAAACAGGAGCCTCCCTCTCCTGAAGCAAGCAGCATGCCCTTTTTACACTTTCAAAAGGAGCGGGGGGCCCTAGGAGAGGAGTTGGGTATAAAGCTTTCAGGATGATTCCACATATGGCTGCTGGGTCACCAGTGGCATACGCAGCAGCAGATGGAGAAGTGAAGCTTTCATACCCTCTGAGCAATGCTCTGCAATTTTGACACTTCTCTTGAAAAGCAGAGATGTCAATCACCCTGGCGTTTTGGCACAGGAGGGATTCTCCTCAGGCTGGGTACGAACACCGAAGGATAACCTATACAGGCTATTTTGGGGGCAGTTTCTGCCTTAGCTTTCAAGTATAATGAATCCCCACACAACAGAGAATGATAAATTACTGTTAAGTCGTCTTCACTGCACATCAGCTTTCTTTTGCCTTTTGGCTCGCTGGAGAGCAACGCATACCCAGTATGCATCTTTACCTTCCCCCTTCCCCTCATTTAAAGGGGTTTTAATTAACATTAGAGCACCTTACTAGTCTTAACAAATAAAATGTCTTGTGAGAGAGACTGGCACAAATGGGCTCCAATACCCAAAGGAGATTTTGGCACATCCCACAATACAATTGTGTTAGTGTGGGCTGCTTTAATATCCACTCCTTGAAGACTTTCCAGAAGTTATTTACCAAGAAGAAGAAAAAATAAATAAATCTTAAATACGTCAGAGACATTCAAGTGTTTCATTAATCTATATATTTAAAACTACACATAAAAACTATAGCTCCTTCCAAAGCAAGCTGCCTTTAACAGCTACCGTTGAAAATCAAGTTGCAAGTTTAGCTATTGAAAGATCTAGATTTTTATCTAGAGTAAGAACATTGCTTTCAAGATCACTTACAGAAATTGGGGGGTTGGGATTATTTTGGGGGGGGGGGGAGGTTGGTTGGATTTTTTGTTTGTTTTAACAGGACTGATGTATCAACAGGATTTCCCTCTTAAAACTTATGCTCCCTTAAGAGTCCTGCAGAAAGAGATCCAATACTCCAACATAACTTATCTGTCTTCATTCCCAAACAAGATGCAAACTTGGTTTTGATCAGAGATTCTTTCAGTTCCCACTCATTTTATTACAAAACCCCATTAAACCAATGCAGGCAAAAAACAGGAACAGCAGCAAACCACAGCAACATTTAATTACAAATCAGGAGGAAAATGAGTTGAGGGAAAATGTAAACGGCTTTAAAGTTTGCAAAACGGTTCTGGAGCTTTTAAAGTGTAAGCTAAGGAAGCTATGAACAGAGTACTGAAACCAGTTCACTTCTGAACATTAGGTTAAAATGGTGCACATTTCAGCCTAGCAAAGTTCAAGCATCTACAAGGAAGTCGTTCCTATAGCAAGTGAGTTTACACTGCTGGACTGAAAGCCATTCTAGTCTACAGCATAAATACAACGCAGCGTTTCATTCTCCACATTAAAGTGCTTCCAGAAGCCAGCTTCCCTTTACCCTGCTGTACCAGGTCCAAAAGCTGTACTCTACCTTGCCTACAAGGTTACTGCTGCAGAGGTGATGACCAACCCATTCCACTTAACACTCATACCAGGAAGCAAATTTAGTGCTGGGTGGGCTGGTTGCCAGGATAGCAGTTCCCCTCGGGGAATCACCAGGGCCACGTGAGACACATCGACCCTTTGCGCTGCAGCAAAGGTTTGCAGTGCATGTTCCGCTTTCGGAGCCTGCCCGCCATTCAACACACAGGCAGAGAAAGCCAGAAGCTGGGGGAAGGGGGCAACTGAAGCAGTGGGAAAGAGGTAGGGGGTTTTATACCTCTAACTTCTGGTCCTGCAGCTCTTTGACAGCGTGAGCTTCCTCAATAAACTGTCTTGAATTATCACACACAAATATCATCGGTTTAAAATACATAAGCAAGCAAACAACAGGCCAGGTTTCCACTGGTCTCTTATTAGCATCACTAGGCTCAGTCTGAAAATACCCAGTTTGCAAACTGTATCACAAAATATGCTGTGTGAGAACACTAAGCTTCCTGCGAGAGAGCACTAGCTACCACTACTCAGTAACAAAACCAACAATATACGAATAGCGGGTGACAATATTTCTTGCTACATACGAAACCTCACTTCCTGAAATTTATAAGCAGCATTTCCACTGGTTAAACTCAAAATCAATTTTTTGCAGCTGCTCAAATGACTCCGCTAGCAGAGTCAATGAAAATAATGTCTGCATAACTACAGAACACGAGAGCTGGGTGAATTACACAGAAGGACTTGCAAAGACAGAGTGTTTCACTGAACTCATCTACCTGTCATCCCTAACTACTACTCTCTGTGCTGGGGGTTAAATCGTTACATCTGAAGTAATCCCATTTGTACCCAAAATAGCTTCATAACAGAGATTAAACATGTATGATGGCATTTCTAAAGACACGACGCTTGTCATGACAACTAGCTAAACATAATAGCCAACTACTGTATTTCTGGCGAGAGAAATTTACTGTAACCAATACCACATCATGAACTAGCATCTTTGCTATGTATGGGTTAAGTTTTCCCTTTTCCTGTTCTAGGAAATGCCTTCATGTTTCTATTTACATACTCCTAAAGCAGAATTCAATCCCTGCTGCCTCTCCCCTCAAGTCTTTCAGGCAAGCAGGCCCAGCCCTGCCAGTGAAAGATCACCTCTCCCCCAGCTAAGCCTGATTAGCTGGGATCAGCTGGTTATAGCAGCCGACAAGTGGCTCAGGGGGCAGCGGAGCTGCGGGGAGTCCCTGGACCAGGCAGAGCGCCCAAGAGGACACAGACTGGGAAACACTGGAGTAAGGCTTCCAAGCTACTGACCTTTCACGCAGTTATCGGCACGCAATGGGCTTCTCCGGGAGGATCTCAGGTTAGCAAGAAGAGATGCAACTTTCAAAAGGGAAAGAAAGGAAAAAAAAAAAGACAGCAGTGGCCTGACACGGACTCTAGGTACAGCATCAAACCTCTCTGCACTGACAGAGGACAGCAGCTTACGTCTGTCTTCTCAAGAAAGCAGAACAAGCAAGAAATGTATTTGGGTGGTATAGCCGTAGATAGCTGTGGTGTGAGCAACTACACTGATAAAAAGCAGAAGTGATGCAACAGGAACTGCCACAGACACAGAAACCCAAGTCTGCAGCTAAGAGGTTGCACAGCTGAGGAGCTGACATTAAGGCCACTGCAGACTGCTCTTACCGAGAGCTGAAACAATTCTCCAGACAAGAATAAAATAGCTGAAAACAACCATGATCACAGAACAGGCCTAATCCCATCAAAATCACTATGCTACAGGCAGGACACACATTTAGTGACTTCAGTAACCATCGCTGGCTGACTCCCCAGGCAGCTCATGAGCTGAAGCAGCCATTTCAGTCCACCTTCACATGCTGAACTAAATATAAACTCTGCTGATAACTGTCTGGAAACTGTTTCAGCAGAGGCACAGTGCACTGAACAACTCAAGGACATCGGGCCCTCCTCAAAGACCACAGGTGGCCAATTTGCATGACAAGCAGAGAGAAGGTGACAGAACCAAAGTCCCTGCCACCATAATACTGTGGTTGGGAAATTTCAGCCTCTAGATCAGTACTTTCCCAGACCCAGACTTCACTGATGCATCTGTGTATTAAAAAAAACCTTTAAAGCAGGAACTTGAGGGCACCTGGGTTTTGATGACCACTTGTCTAAGAGGAGATTATGGCTCCCTTCTCATGTGCTACTCTGCTCTACAGTGAGGTACAACACCATGAAGTGATAACAATCATCTTCGATTTTAAAAGCTAGTCAGATTAGGTAGCAGGTATGTCAGATGCATTTCCTTCATCCCAGTGACCCCTTAAAGAAACCCACCTTCCTGCTTTCGGATGGTACTCTCTTCTCTAGTGGTCCATGAAACACTCATTTATATAACAGAACAAGCCAATCTAAGAGGGCAGATGAAACTCCAAATAAGGAGAAAAAAAGTTATTTTCTTCTCCAAGTTTTGCTTACAATATCACTACGAGAAAAAACACGCAAGTTATAAAGTGACAGAAGTGTGACCTGTAAAACTGCCAGTGCCACGACTGGCCACCAGATTACAATACTGGAAAGACTTATTCTCTCTGCATAGAAGTATATCCCAAAAAAATACCGTGGCATGAAAGAAGAAAAGGAAGCAGATTTGCAAAGAGATTTATGACAGACACTTGAAGAGAAGGCGGTGGATGAAATCAACAATAAACTGCAGACACAAAAGCACTGATCCTTAGAGCACTGGCATTTAATATGCAAATTCTCTTTCTGCTTAGGCATTTTGCCTCCCTTTGACGTATACAGACAAGTTCTAACTAGAGATGCAGACTGGGGAAAGTCCCCTTTCCCCACTATCTCAAGTATTTTTTTCTAAGCAACAGTTAAGTGCTCTGAAAATAACTATACCACTTCTGCTTTCGTTCAGAGGGGAAAAGAAAAGAAAAAAAAAGTAGAAAAATTATTGTTACTAAAGGAGATAGGCAACATTTCCCCAGCTCTGATGCAGGATGCAAACGGGTGCCCAATACCTATAGCACAGCCTAGCAGAAGAGAAAGACAAACCAAACAACAAACAGAGGACACTAAAGATACTCTGGAAGAGATCCAGATGTCTTGAGCTTAGTCCTACCACATGAAAAATTAAAGAGGTTAAAACCTCCTCTTAAGAACTCTTCTTCCCATTGTTCTGACCACTGACTCGCCTGAACAAGCTGCATTGCTCCAGAAACCTCAGGAATTACGGTGACAATAGACTCCTGCCAAGAGAAGCACCATTACATAATAGCATTTATGGGAACGCGCACAAAAAGCCACTAGGAAGCGCAACCAGACAAGTGCAAAATCCTCTCTGCCCATCAGCTCCGTTTAGCTCTCGACCGTTCCAAAGACGACTTCAGGATATTTTTAATTTATGTGTTTACTTCCTCTCACCTCCTTCCACCCAACAAAGCCCGTTACTGTAACTACACTGAGATCAAGCCCATTCCCAGCAATAACGTAACCCTCTTGAGAATAAACCCACTTGAAACTACTGTATTTGCATTAATCTGTTAAAAAGAACACTACACAGATAAAAAAAAAAAAAAAGGATCACTTTGCATTAAGTAAATATATTAGAAATAAGAACTTTATTATGGTATCTTTTCCTCTTCCGCTCAATTTTAGGGACACTTAACGACAGCTATTACTTTTCAGTTCTCAAAAGCCCAGCGTGGCTATTTTTGAGTTCTGGGTCCTCCAGCGGGGGCGATTTACAACAGATTTGTCACAGACACGGAGAGGCGCAGCCCCAGCCCCGCACACGTGTACAGGCAGCTGCCAGGGCAGCTCTCTGACCTCCGGGCACTCTGGAGGCACCGTAAACAAGAAAGCCACGGTGAAGCCCCTCACGAACACGAAGTTTCTCGCGTCGCCGGCCCTGCAGCGGCGCCTCCACCGGCACCTTCGCCTCAGCCACCGCTTCTCCCCCTCCGCGTCTCCGAACGCGAGCCGGCAACGAACACTTTCCCGGCTGGGTTTTTAAACCCCCGGGGGTTCACCCCCGCACCGGGGAGAGGTCCAACGAGCCCGAACGTTCACGCTGGAGGCGGCCGGACCCCCATGGGAACCCCGGCGCGGTGGCCGCTGCCGGGCGCAGGCCGCGGCCGCACCAGGGGGGGACGCGGGTCCCACAGGTGACGTTATGTAACAGCACCGGCCGGCCGGCCCGCCGCCCTCCGCCGGCCGGGGACCGGGGCTCCCGCCGCAGCCCCACGGGCGCCAGCCCCAGCCCCACGGCTCTCCTCTCCCCGCCCCGGGCAAGCTTCGAAGAGCCGCCGAGCCCCCCCCCCCCCCCCCCGAAACGCACGCTGCCGCGCAGGTAGGCGGCACGCTCCTCCGCACGCCGGCGGCAGGCCCGGCCCCCGGCCCCGCCGCAGCCAGGCCGCGGCCCCCGCCCCGCGCACCGGCCGCCGCCCCCCCCCCCCGCCCCTCTCCTCAGCGGCACAGCCCCCCGCAGCGGGCTGCGCGCACCACCACCACCACCACCACCCCCCGTCCCTCCCCGCCCCCGCGGCGGCTCACCGGGCGGCTCGGCAGCGGGTGGGTCGCGGGGCGAGGCCGGTGCCTGTCCGGGGTGGTGGGGGGGGGGGGGGGCGGGCGGGGCGGCGGTGCCGCTGCGCTGGGGCTGAAGGTCGGCGGCCGCGCGCCCCCGGCCGCCCCGGCGTCTCGCCCGCCCAACGCCCCGGCCGCCGCCGCCGCCACAGCCCGCCAGGCCCCGCCCCGCCCCGCCGGCCGGGGCCACGCGGGGCGGGGCGCGCCTTAAAGGGGCCGCGCGGGCGGCGGCGGCGGCGGTGGTGAGGCGACACGACACGACACGACGCGATGCGATGTGGCCGCTGGGGGGCACCGCGCCGCCGTCCCGGCCGCGGACGCCGGTGGGGAGGGGAGCGGGGCCGGGCCGGGCCGGCTCACCGGCAGCCGCCGCCGCCGGTCCTGGTTTACGGGCCGTCGGTAGGCAGAGGGAGCCCCGCCGCAAGGAGGAACCGGTGGAGGCCGGCAGGAACACTGCGAACCGCCCCCCCCCCTCACCCCAGCGCCGCTGCACCGACGTGTGGCTGCCCGCTGCCGGCCCGGCGGCCGGGAACAGCGGCTGCGGAGGGAGCTGGAGGCCTCTCTGCCGCCGGAGCAGGGGCGGCCCGGCAGCAGCAGGCCGTTTCCCTGTCGTTTCCAAGTCGTTTCCTTGAGCTGTCGGCCCCTTCCTTCCCAGGGCGGGGGGGGGGGGGGGGGGGGGGGGGGGGGTTGTCGCCTCGCAGTGAGGTGCCCGTCGCCTTTGCCGGGGCTCCGAATCGGGCAAGGGAGAGGCTCCGCCATTGATAACCACGGAATCAATCACGGAATTTTCAGAGTTGGAAGGGACCTCTAGAGATCATCTAGTCCAACCCCCCTGCTAAAGCAGGATTGCCCAGAGCACATTACTCAGGACTGCGTCCAGGCGGGTCTTGAAAACCTCCAGAGAAGGGGACTCCACAGCCTCCCTGGGCAGCCTGTGCCAGTGCTCTGTTACCCGAACCGTAAAGAAGTTTTTCCGTGTATTTGAACGGAACTTCCTATGTTCCAACTTGTGCCCATTGCCCCTTGTCCTGTCA
This sequence comes from Pluvialis apricaria, assembly GCA_017639485.1. Taxonomy (NCBI): domain Eukaryota; kingdom Metazoa; phylum Chordata; class Aves; order Charadriiformes; family Charadriidae; genus Pluvialis; species Pluvialis apricaria. Next base: position 39,769,742 of record CM030012.1, on the reverse strand, counting down.
CTGGGAACCACTGAAAAGAGTCTGGCTCCATCCTCCTTCAGCCCACCCTTTAGATACTTATAAGCAATAATAAGGTCTCCCCTCAGCCTTCCCTTCTCCAGGCTAAAGAGTCCCAGCTCTCTCAGCCTTTCCTCATAAGGGAGATGCTCCAATCCCTCCGTCATCTTTGTTGACCTATGCTGGACTCTCTCCAGTAGTTCCCTGTCTCTCTTGTACTGGGGAGCCCAGAACTGGACACAGTATTCCAGCTGTGGCCTCACCAGTGCAGAGTAGAGGGGAAGAATGGTGCTGTGAGTGTACCGTGGAGGCACGGAAGCTATGCTGAGCCCCCCCACAGCAGCTGTTGTTTCAGCAGGCGCCCATCTGCCAGCCCCTTCCTTGCCCTGTCTCCCCCACTCACCTGCCGGCAGCCCCTTCGGCTCCCCTCCCAGCCGCACCCTGCGGGCGGCAGGCCTGTGGGAACACAAGCCACACTGGGCTCTCTCCTTGTTGGTTGTTGGCAGGAAGGTCCAAAGCTGAGCCGTTGCTGGAGGAGGAGAGCACCCTCATGGGGGTTTTGTGCCCACAGGTGTTGGGGAAAGTTCTGCACCTTCTTGCCACCTCCTCTGTCTTCATCTGCTATTTCTCTCCGGAGACACCACTTGTGTATCCAACAGTGCACCCGGGGAATCAAGGAGGATCTTTATCTTTGCTTTCCCTTCTCTTCCTTGAATTAACACTTGCCTTCTATAGATCTGCTACTTTATTCATATTTTGCTATCGAGAGTGAGCTTTTCTCTATCTTATATAGGTGGAAGTATATGTAGCCCTACTGGAAAGGTGGAGGGAAGTTTACTTTTCCTACTTTTCTGCAATAGCCCAGTGATCGTTCATAGTAAAAGCCCATAATAGGCTATAGAAATGGCTTACCAGCACTTGATCGGATGTAAGACATGAATACGGTACATGACAAAACATTCCAAATAAATACTCCCTTTGTAAGCACTTCTAAACCAAAAAGCAGGAAAAAACTACATGGTCATCCGGAAAAACATGCCTGAAGGCAGGAAGGAAGAGAGCGGGCGCCAGAGCCGCACACAAACCTGCCCATTCACACAGCTGCTCTTTTTGTGAAATCTTGGATGTGGGCCAATATTTTCACTCTGTCCCTTCCACCTTTGCATTTTGCTCTGGTTTGACCCACTGGTGCAGGTCTCCTGGACCCGGAGGGAAAGTTCAGAAACCCACACACCTCTGAAAGAAAAGAGCAGTGAGGAAGCTGCCACGCTGCTCCCTCTGCTCAGAGCTTTAACGCACCCAAAAAGGGTGCAGCTCCTGGCCAGTCCTCACTAAAATGGGCTCTCACTGGAGGCTGGTTCACATTTTCAGGTTCAACCAGTTAACGTTTTTAAATATTTAGAGGTACTTTTTCATTCTGTGCTATACTTTGTTTCCTTAATTGTCATTTATACATATTTCTCTTTATAACTGTATCAAGCCATAATAAAAAAAACCACTACGCTCTTCCTCTGGGGCCTCAGATACACTAATGGCAGTGTGCTTGGTTTTTTGTTTATCGTGGAATCACAGAAATCAGCATTTACAGACTATCCTATCTATCCCAAGAATTGCACAGACTAATGCCTTTTACATCAGATTTACTATACTGCATCAGACCACGGATCTGTCTAATCCAAGATCCTGTTTCCAGTATTAGCCAACAGCCGATGCTTCAGAGGAAGTAAATGCCACCAACTGTCCCCAAAACAGGTACTTCCCTCTTCACAGACCAGTGCCTGTGACCTACCAGTCCCATTCTTTTCAGGCTCCAGGCTCTGAACAGGGGGGTGAAATATTTTCCTTTTTTTACACGTGTCAATAAAGGAAGCTCTGGGGCTGCTACCACCAGAGTGCCTCTCCCCCAGGTGAAAAGCTTTCAATCTCAACCCGGGTATTTTGGAACAATTTTCCTGATGTTGAAAGGCTATCAGGTTGCTTGAATAGAAATGCAAAGAAATAATTCATTGAAACATTTAATTCTGGGTAGCAGAAATTTTAAAGCATGAAAGCTGCCAAACCTCAGTGGAAGGTCAAAGCACGCTTATTTTGTGCAGCCCCACCTGATTAAACGATAAATTTCTTACCCGGTGGTTATGGATGTTGCTTTTATTCCACAGAAGGAGTATTACTATCACAGGAGTCCCAGACCATCAACACGCTCCTTCCTGGCAAAGACGCCGACGGGCATTTGGTCAGGCTGCGACTGGCTGGCAGGAGGCTGGGGGAAGAGGGCGGCCCATACATGGGGGCAGTAGGGCACCCCACTCCGTGTTTCGACCCGGTCCCCTTGGCAGTGGGGTGGTGGGGGAGGCTGGGCTGCTCATGCCCTGGGGAGAAGCCCCATTTTACAGCAATGCAAAGCATCTCTCCTAGCGCAGCAAACGCACGCTGTTCTGCATGCCTTGATAGTCCCCCCACAGGGACAGCTGCTGCCCTCCAGATCCAGACCTGCCACTGGATTATTCAGATAAAAGAAACGTCTTTTTAATCCCAGCCACGAAATTTGTATCCTCTCCTTCAAAGTGCTGAAAGCCCTTCACATCCTTGTGATAACAAATGATACCTTTCACCCTCACGCACACACCTGCCCATCCCTTCCATCCCATGATGGACTTCACAGGTTATCGATGTCTGTCCAGGCACCACATATCTAACATGACCTCAATTTCAAGTTAATTTCCCTTTTGAGAGAGAAGCCACAGATAAAATATGATTCCTGATGGTAGTGCTCAGCTGGAAAAGGTCTCGTGACAGTCTAAGCACTATCAGGGGAGAAAACATAGCCTAAGAGATAATGCTACCTCAGGCTACAATACAACCCATCCTTGCTCCTGGTAATGTTACCATCCTGTGTGACGTCCTCCTCCCCAGTGCTATATGCTCCTGCAGACAAGGATGGAGTGCTGTACCTGCTCCATGCCATTTGCTCTCTCCTCCGCAGAGCTGCCCAGCCAGCAAGCCGAAAGACTGAGATGGCTTCACTCCAAGTACAAGCTGCCACAGAGAACCTTCAGCACCCAGCTCAGTCACCAAAGACTTTTTGGCTTCTGTGGTGGGTTGACCTTGGCTGGACACCAGGTGCCCACCAAAGCCACTCTGTCACTCCCCTCCTCAGCCGGACAGGGGAGAGAAAATATAACGAAAGGCTCATGGGTCGAGATAAGGGCAGGGAGAAGTCATTCGCCAATTACTGTCATGGGCAAAACAGACTTGACTTGGGGAAATTAGTTTGATTTATTATCAATCAAATCAGAGTAAGGTAATGAGAAATAAAAACTAAATCTTAAAACACCTTTCCCCCACCCCTCCCTTCTTCCCGGGCTCAACTTCACTCCCGATTTTTCTCTACCTCCTCCCCCTGAGTGGTGCAGGGGGATGGGGAATGGGGGCTGCAGTCAGTTCATCACACGTTATCTCTGCTGCTCCTTTCTCCTCAGAGGGAGGACTCCTCACACTCTTCCTCTGCCCCAGCACTGGGTCCCTCCCATGGGAGACAGTCCTCCACAAAATTCTCCAACGTGGGTCCTTCCCATGGACTACAGTTCTTCAGGAACTGTTCCAGCGTGGGTCCCCTACAGGGTCACAAGTCCTGCCAGCAAATCTCCTCCAGCGTGGGCTCCTCTCTCCATGGGGCCACAGGTCCTGCCAGGAGCCTGCTCCAGCATGAGCTTCCCACAGGGACACAGCCTCCTTTGGGCATGCACCTGCTCTGGCGTGGGGTCCTCCATGGGCTGCAGGTGGGTATCCGCTCCACCGTTAACCTCCACGGGCTGCAGGGGACAGCCTGCCTCACCATGGTCTCCACCACGGGCTGTGGAGGAATCTCCACTCCAGCCCTGGAGCACCTCCTCCCCTCCTTCTTCACTGACCTTGGCATCTGCAGAGTTGTTTCTCTCACATATTCTCACTCCTCTCTCCAGCTGCAATTGCTGTTCTGCAGTTTTATTTGGGTTTTTTTTCCCCCTTCTTAACTATGTTATCCCAGAGGCGCCATCACCGTCCCTCATGGGCTCGGCATTGGCCAGTGGAGGGTCCCTCTTGGAGCTGGCTGGCATTGGCTCTGTCAGACATGGAGGAAGCTTCTAGCAGCTTCTCACAGAAGCCACCCCTGTAGCACCCCCTGCTACCAAAACATTGCCACACAAATCCAACACAGCTTCACAGGGCTCCCTCGCAAAACTTTTCTCCTTAGTGAGACAGCTCCGAAACTCTTACGACTGAGATGCAGGAGGGCTACTCACCTTTGGCTGCTTCCATCAGTCCCCCATGTCCAGATTCCAGCAGGTAGCTGGCATCACACAGCAGTGCCTTTTGTTCCTCGGAGCCGGCAGCATGCCAGGCATGATTCTAGCAAACGGCATCTCCCACTTGGGCGTGCATGACAGCCACACATGCTCTTGCTCCTTTGCCTTCTTGCTGATAACACCTATGCGACCTATTCATTGGCAACTTGTTTGAAGTGGGATTTCTGCAGCAGTAAATCAGTTTTTAAGTGCTCCTGAAATCCCCACAGCCCATTAGCCTCCTGTACGGTTCACCTCTCCTGTTTTGCTTTGTTTCCTCCCATTCCCTCCTGCACACATCTCCTGTTCTGCCAGCCCCCTATTGCACTTCCAGGATCATACACTGGAACCCACTCACATTTTTTCGTGTTTAGCAGGGCATTACTCATTTATTAATATTCAGAGTAGATGTAAATAGAAAAGCTCATCTCCAAAAGAGTACTGAAGCAACATGGGCAAAACAACAGTAAACCAGAAGACTTGGCACACCATCCACCTTCCTACTTGCTGAAGTACACCAAGAGCAGAGGGGATGATGCTGAGCCCCTCGTCTCCAAATCCCTTTTAGCCCTCTCTCTGCGCGGTTCATAGCCTGCTGGTAAAAGACAGGTGAGGCTAAACCAGGCTACGAGCATCATCCCTGCCATGACATTCCCCTTCTCGGAGTACTGCCAGTATTGACTGCACTGAGATAATTTCCCTTTCTGTGACTTGAAATGCACCGTGCAGCTGTGGAGTGGCCACTGGGATTGTCACGCCGTCATGGGAGCCAGAAGACCCAGTCTGTAGCCTGGGAGCTTACAGGGATTTGGGGCTTGAAGCTGTACAACATTTGCTCTGTACATATAGGCCTGCACCAAAGGAGTTCAGAGAAAAAAAAATAAAAATCATCTCCTGGAAACTACCCAGAGCTTTTCTCTCTGAGGGAAACAAACGAGGCCTTAATTAATTTTCTTTCAAATACAGCAAATTGACTTCTGCTCCAGTTGTGTTAGATTCAAGCCACACAGCACAATGGTATTAATTCCACTTCACTTAAGGGCTAAATGTTCAGAGCAAGGAAAAGGGAGTTTCCTGTAGGTCTTGCTCATGTTGAAGTCAACAACGAAAGCACCCTGGTTTTCACCAGAGCAGCTTCTTCAGAGCTTGCATTTCTGAGGTTGGCTGTGGCATGCCTCTGGGTTAGCACAGCAAAATACAGGACGCATTGAAGGCACTAGCTGAGCAGGATGCCTGGTCCCTTGCATATTTTTGAAGATCTGCCACATCCTGCCTCAGATTTCATTTGACAGGCTCAAAGATCAAAGCTTTTTTAGTGTCCTGTCCTAAGGCTAGCTTAAGTGGTTTGCTGATCATCCTAACTAGTTCCTCTGTCTCAAACGTCATTTAATCTCTCTTAACACCAAAGTCCCACCTGCAGGATTTCCTAACATCAGAATAACAAGCAGCATTCCAGACAGGGTCTCCTCGGTGCCTCAAAAACTAGTGGTGCACTCCCTCATCTCTACCAGAAACGCTTTGCCCCAGTAAACCAGAAGATCACATTGGCCTTCTTGGCATTTGGTTCATATGGGTAGCTCAGAGCCCCCCTGCAAGTGGCACCCACCCCTTGTCCAAGAGAGGTGCGCCCAGATCCCAGCAGAACGATTTGCCTGGGCACAGTGCCGCTGTACAGCAGCCATCCTCCACAGGTATCTCACCATGGTATTCTACAGTGCCATGGACCTGTACCAGCTTGTCCAGCGCCACCTCATGAATCCCATCCCTACGCTGTGCTAAAAAGCTAGGGAAAAAAAGATACAACAAACCTCAAATTACTGAGTCCAGTGAAACTGTTGGTGCAAGCAGAGAAACTGCAGAATCTGAGTTATATACACATATATATGAAGCCCCAATTCTACAAAACTGTTACGGGAAAATATCCATCCTATTCCCTTTAGTATCTGTCCAATGGTACAGTAGCTGTATCATTGCCTATGTGCTACAATAAAGAGGTACAGGGGATCCCATTTTGCTTGTCTGAGGGATTCTGTTTCAAAGAGGCTGAAGCAGAAGATGTCCCTCACTGTAAAATCCTGTGATTAATTTAAATTATTATTAAGGTGCTATTATTCCTCTTCACAGACAGAAGAGGGAGGCCCAGATCCCCAAAAGTACCCACTAATAGCATTTACTTAGGTAAAAAAGTGACAAATCAAAGACGCAAACCTGTTCCTGTCTAACACCCATTGTCCTCAAGCACTCTCTTTTTCCAGCGAGAACTTTGTTTTCCAGGTTCTCCTGTGAAAAACAGCCTGATTTACTCTCGGCTTTTCCTTTCGTTATCAACTTTGAAAATAACTTTAAGAAAGTCAGGCATCTCTTGACTTATTCTTCTTCAAAATGAAGGGTAGCTGTAAAAATCTTTCTAGGTTTTTGTTATGGGACATTTGTTAATTTCTTGGATTCCCATCTGTTTCTTCCATGTGATGTGGCATTGTTTGGCTACGTATAGTGACTCTGTACACCTCAAGGAAGCAGTAAATCTTCATTTTCTTTCCTTTCTATAAAAACTCAGCCCTTTTCAAGTTGCAAAGCTGCGTATTAAAACTACTGTCTGCTGACTTCCATCTTTTCTGAGGCAACATCTGGCATAAGAACTGACTGCAAATATGATCAGAGTTAGGAAGATTTCCTTCCAGCAGTCTTCCAGCTGGCTTTATTCCCAGGTATCAGCCCAATGCAAAAGAAAAATCTATTTGGCTTTGTCTCTAGTTGCAGTCTCTCACTCTTCAGGTAGAACAGTTTCCCTTCCTGGGGAGGTTTTGATGGCATGGCATTTAGATGACAGGATCTGAACTGCACTGGAACTGGTACGGCCTCCAGAGTTCAGGACGGATGCTCTCTGATGCTTAAGGAACTAGGAATCCCTGCTTTTGCTGTAGATAATAACAGAGTTTATCCCCTCCAAAGTCTAAACATGCAGATATAGATATAATTTTGAGGAATTTAAATGTAATCCTATCATTATTATTAGGCTTCAGCTGCAGACATTCCCCTGTAATTAAGCAGAATTATTCATAAGGGGGTTGGCTGTAGTCAAGGCAGACTCCCCAGCTCAGGTTATTGTTAAACAGTGTTAAAACAGCAGCGGCAACTCAGCCCTGGGCGACCGCCTCGCTGGACCTAGTGTGGGTGCGTGAAGCAACCCTGCCCGTGTGTGATCACTCTGCCTCCAGGAGCGTGACATTTATCTTTCAGTTCTCCTGAGTTCGGGAGGTGGGCAGCATGGGCTTAATGCTTCTTTGCCTTTCTCCTCAGGCCGTAACGCACATCCACACAGGCTGAGTGCAAAACCCCCGTACACCTCTTTTACGCTCCATAAGCATGGGTGTACAGCTAACGAGGCGAGGAAGGGTCCAGCTCCCAACTCCTGACCCCTCTCCGTGCTCCCCGCTGCGCTTCACTCCCAGATGAGAGCAGAAGCAAACAGCGAATCCCTTCCTTCTGTCTACAAGCTCCTTGGGCACAGCACCACCAGGCAAGACCAAGTACGATCGAGGAATGGAAAAGTAGCTCATATTTAGACCAGAACATTGTACGCTATATCCCGGAAAATTATGTTTCGGTGTGGCTTCTGATAGGGTAAGGAGGAGTGATGTGAGATTTTTGCAGTTCTCCTAAAAACACCTAAAATCCATGCCATGGTCAAGGAAGAAATCGTACAAAAAGAGAAAGAAACCGTTACTATTCAGGTAATAAACACCTCAGATTGCTTAAAACTAGAATAATTCAAAATCTCCAGTCTTAATCTAACAGTTTTCTGTCTTCTGTTTGATTACACTTTGCATTTTACTTCCCCTGAAGAGCGTCACCAGCAATGTCATATTTCCCACTGTTCTTCAATAGCCTCACGTTGTGATTTCCCGGCTGTGCCAGAATAAATAGCTCAGCTTGGAAACTGAAGCGGCATGCAAGACTGATCATTTGCTCAAAACAAACAGTTTTCAAGTAAATGAATGGAATGTAATTGCATTTCAGCTTCAGCTTGAAAATGTAACGAGCGTTAGCACGTAATCTTCCTGTTGAGTTTACACTCAATGGCGCTTGCTTATTAGAGGCGATTCTGGGTCACTGCACTATTTGTATACGGATAGCAGCTGATGGAGATGTAGTTTTTAGTCCTGCACAGATCACTCTAACGGTGTACTCTGACTTCTTATATAACAAAGACTTCTTTGTACTAATTTCTGAGTTATTCGTGTATTTGTTTACCTCATTCTAAGTTTGCTCTATGACGCTGGGGCCAAATCTATCCTCCATGATTCACCCCGTGGAAGGGCTCCACAACTCTCTCATGACCCATGAGCTGTCCGTAAGAAGCCAAGCCTGACCAGGAGAACTGAGCGCATGAGGTTCAGTAGCCACATCTCGGATCTGGGTTGGGCCAAAATATGCCAGAATTCTAATTTCTCCAGAAATAACCACTGACAACAGAATATCCCCAAAATAAACACTGACAACAGAATATCCCCAAAAGCAAATAAAATCTACTCTCACATCTATAACTTGTTTCCATGGAAATATGTAGTGACAAGGTTTTTTCCCCTGATTTTCAAAATTTTCTCTGCCAGCCCTGGTAACTGCATAGGTTTACCCAAGCACAAAGACTACTGCAGATGTGCACAAAGCCAAGTAGAGAGCTGTTCAGCGTGTCCCCAGGAAAGCACCCATGCAGCAACACTGCTGCCAGTCCTGAATGCAGAGAGCGCCAACTGTCTGGAGATCCTTTCAGCCAGGGACCAACGAAACCTTTTTGTTACTGAGGACCAAGTGTTTTTTAATGAGATAGATACCAAACAGCACACACCGTAGTGTGACCCAGCAAGACGAACGCTAATAACAACCCACCCTCAGCACAGTTCACGTGCCGGCCTTAGGCTCCGGCTTTAAATCAGAGTGAAGGATGTAGTATTTGCAGTGCAAGTCTGTCCCCAGTGGCTGCCAAACATTGTGCTTCTGGCAGGAGCCCTCTGCATCGTCCCTCACCATATGTTGCCATCTCCAGCTACCTCCTCACTCCCCATCTCTTCTCTGCTTCCCTGCCCCAGCCAGAAGGTGCATTTCCCTAGAAACTCACGTCAAGTGGCTGAGGCCCGGGCACAGACGACAACATTAAGCAGAGCCTCTTGGGCTGTGAGCGGTGGGGACGGTGCCTTGGCTTTGGGCAGTTACTTTGAAGTCGCTGAGGGTGCTGCTGCGCACTCACGGCACTGGAACAGCCTGGCAGGGGGCTGCAGAACAGCGCTTATGACCCAGGGGAGGAGGGATGCTGTGCCTGAATCTCCCCACCAGGCAGTTTGTGGCAGCAGCAGAAGGAAAGCAAAAGACCCATCCTGCTGCCCGCGGAGGAAGGGAAAGGCAAGGTGTGCCGGGGCTGCGGGCAGAGCAGAAGCAGGGAGTGACAAAAGCAAAAGGCAAAGCGTGGGAATGGAGGAAAGGAGCCAACACTGAAATCTCCCAGAGGACTTTGGCTTTATTCAGGTTGTTACACTGACATCGTGGCGTGCTGGGTTTCAGTCCTTGTAAAGTCTCATAGGACTTTATGTTCAGCATTAGCTCAGAGCGGGCTGCAAAATCATTAAGGTGGAGGGGCTGCAGGACTGTCAACAAAGGATTATGGCATGTGGCAAGGGGCTGTTGGCAAGGGAGGCACCAAGGGTATCATGGGGATGGGGATCAGCAAGACTTTAGACTCAGCGCCTCATTAGTTTTAAACTAGTTCTTAAACCATCCAGCTGACAGAGGAAGGCTGTGCTGGAGAGGCTCTCATGTGTCTGGGGGGGGTGCAGGAGCTGCCTCTGGGCAGGGAAGGAACACGCTCAGGAAAGTGCTGGGTTGCTGTGCTCCATCAGCAGCTAGAAGGAGAAGGACCCTGTGCCTGGGAGACACCAGCAGCCTGGAGCCTAAAAACTGTGTCAGAGGGGTCCTTGCTCTCCCCAAGCTTGTCACCTTCCCCTTATCCCCTGGGCTCAGGAAGGAGCAGGAATATTCTGGTGCAAAACCAGGAGGACTGTAAACAGGAGTGAGCAGGCTGAGAGCTGGAGTAGCTACGCAATAGCTAGGTCAGGGTCCTCCCAACAACGGTGTAAACACAGCCTGAGAAAGAGAGAGTAGAGATTGCAAACTAGGTGGAGACAGGACTCAACCTGGAAAACAAAAGCTATTTAGCAAGAAGGAAATAATTCACCAACTAACGTTCCCCATGGCAGAGGGGGGGACAGTCCTGGAAAGTCAAACTGTGTTGAGTAAACCTTAGGAGAGCTAGCAAATTAGAGAAGGGGACATGAGGAGAGGCAAGAGAGAAGGAAGGCAACGCACCGGCACCAGGGCTGTGCGCGCAGCTACCCTGTGCCAGGCAGCACGGAGGTAAGTGCTGGGCAGGAGCCCACTGCGCAGCTCTGGGCAGCAGCTACTGGGAGAGCCTGAGGCACTGGGAGGAGGTCAGAAGGCGACAGCCCGTTGTGCAACTACAGGGGATTGATTTGCAATGACGGTTTGTTTTCCTTGGCTCTGAGGGCATACCAAAACAGTTTACAAACATTTGTAAGGCATAAACCCAAGCAGGAAGGAGGGCAAATTACTTACTAGAGGAGATAAAACAAAGAGAGGAAAAAACTAAGTTGAAAGTAACTGACAACATTTTACCAACGAGCTCTAGCAGGTTGTGAAATAGCTCTCATGAGGAGAGCAGGGAAAAACCCAGGTACAGGCAGTTTTAAAGTCGGATGGGAAGAAAGTAATTAATACATATGCAATGAAGAGCATACAGAAGAATTTGTTGAAGTGATACAAATATTTCCACCCCCACAATCTGCAGTCCCAATTTTCCACTGCCCTACATCTCTTGCTATCATTAACAGCAATGCAAGGAAGGAAAACGTTTATTAAAGCAGGAGCGTAACCTTATAGTACTGCTTCGCCCAAGTGCGTAGATTTCTAGACACTTCCAGCCAACAGAGAATTAGGTTTTACAATTGTGTGTGGGAAAATGACTCACTAGCAGCGATCCTCTTCAGCTCCTCCAGAGATCTCCTCCTGCCCCATCCCAAATCTCCCTTAGTCTTGATGAGGTAGGGATATGACTCCATGTCTGGATAGTGTGTGTTAATGTCTCCTAAAGTCATATCCAGCTGCTTCTAAAATCTCCCAATAAATCCCCTTCCAGTTGCATTGGGACACCACTTACAGGACTCCTAAAGATCCACAAGGAAACCGAAAAGATCAAGGCCAAAATACAGCCCCACTGGAGGCTGAAACAGCAACCTGCCAAAAGCCCCAAGAAGCCCACACCTTACCTGGCATATAGGCTTACCGGCTTAATATTTTCCACGAGGAGGGAACACAGCCGTGGCTTGACAGCTACGGTGCTGCAGCTAGTATTAACGGTTAGTCCCATCAGCCAGTGAGCTGGGCTCTTCGTACAGCAGAGAGCTGTTCCCTGGCCTGAGGATTTTTCACATCACTAATTACCAAGCTTTATAACCGTCCCCTGCAGACTAAGATGATGATGAATGAATGAGATCAGATTAGTCAATATGGTTTATTGGTGGAGTTTGCCCACTCACTGTGGATGCATCATTACTGTGTGCATTCAGCAGCACAGGATTGAGCATGATTCAAAGTCTTTCCCTGTACAATAGGAAACCACAACCAACCTGCAGCTCTTCAGCTTTCTCCCAAGGACTCCCTAGACCTTCCTTGGGTACTTCCGTTGCTCTGTATCCTTGTCCTGGGCCATCCTGGAAGTCCTTTGCTGGGTGCCATGTACTTCCTTATCAAAGCAAAGCAGATTAAGTTGAGCCTGCAGAGGTTAAACAAGAAATTGCTGAAAAGCACTGAACTTGCAACACAGTGGCTTAATGGTGCGCTTGCTACAAAATCAGAGTTGCTCCACTATGTGGCACAGATGCTCTGCAGCTCCACAACCAGCAACAATCCCCTTTTTGCTAAACGGTATTTCTAGAGCAGGGCATTCCTCAACCCCACTGTGGCTGCTGAGCCCAGGATCCCCATAGAAAAGGGGGATCCATCAGAGTAACTGCAACCAGCCCATTCAAAGTGGGTGCCTGCAAAGGTGTACTGTATTGCCTACAACATTGCTCTAGTTCCCTCCTTTTCAGTCCTGACACATCCCTGCAGCAAGCGGTAGCTTGCATTAGCACTAAAGGGAATAGGGTTTCATGGCTGGAAACTGCTTTGCGCTGAAATTTGAGAGCTGCGCCTTTCCTTTCCATCTCTGGCACGAATTCCCCAGGTGGCCCAAGGCAGGCGCCTTCATCTCCCTGTGGCTCAATTTGCCATCTGTAAAACTGGGTTAGCATCCCCTCCTCCTTCTTACACCCCTTTATCCTGGCTTATATTAACTGTAAATACATGATGGGCTCGTTTGTGTGCAGGCACAGTGAAAAATAGGGGCCACGACCTTGGGGAAGGATGCGTGCCCGGAGGGGCAAGTGCATGGAGGGATGGGTGCGCGGAGGGGCAGGTGCACGGAAAGAGGGCGGGATGGAGGGATGCGCACACCGGGAGGGAGGGATGCGCACACCGGGAGGGAGGACGCCCGCAGCGAAGGACACACGCCTGGCGGGCCGGGCGTTTGCCCACCGCCCGAGCCACCCCCGGCGCCGCTCCCGCCGCAGCAGCGCCCGGCCCGGCCCCTCGCCGTGACGGAGGGGCGGGGACCCCCCCACTCCCCCTCCCCGCCCCGCAGCAGCGCTGTCCCCCGGCCCGGCCCGGCCCGGCCCCGCCGCGGGGCTGCGGGGCGGGTTCCCCCCGCGCCCGCCTCCGCCCGCCCCCCGTGCGGGGCCTGCAGCGGGCAGCGCGGGGCGCCGCAGCCTGCGGGCGGCCGCCGTGCCCGCCGCCGGCCGGGAGGTGGGGGCGCCGTGCGGGGCTCGGGGTGCCATGGAGAAGCCGCCGCCACCACCACCGCCGCCGCCGCCGCCGCCCGCCTGATCCCCGCGGCTGCCGGTACCGAGACAAAGCGCGGGGCTGCCCGCCGCGCCCGCCCGGTGAGTGCCGCGGGGGCGGGGGGTGGGGGGGGACGGGGCGAGCGGGGGGGCTCCGTCCTGTGCTGGGGGCGCCGGCCCGGGGGGGAGGTCCCGGTCCAGGTCCTGATCCCGCACCCCGACAGCCCCGTGCACCCCCATCCTCATTCACAGCCCGGACACCCCCCCGTCCGCCCCCCGGTGCACCGCAGGCATCCTCCTTCATAGCTCCAACACCCCCCACCCCAAACTGCCCCACCCTTGGCCCAGGCAGGCACCCTGCACCCCCGGCACCCCCCATTCATTACCAAACACGCCTGCGCCCACAGCCCGAACGTACCGCAGGGACTCTGAATGCACCCAAACGCCCCCATCACCCCAAACACCCCCATCACCCCAAACGCCCCCACGCACCCTAAAGGCTCCCCCATCACCCACCCACCCCCCCCGGCGCCCGGGCACACGCTCCCAAACACCCCCGCTCACCGCCCAAACGCGTCTCCCCGCCTCAGCCTCCCCCCCTCCCCCCCCAAAAAAAAAACCCCACCCCACGCAAACCTGCCCCCCTCCCTGCACAAACACACCCCAGCTGCACTCCCCCAGCCCAGGCACACACACATACACCCACACCGCCCCGCTGCGGACCCCACCGCCCCTTCTCCCGCTCTTCCCGCCCGCCCTCGCCCTTACCCCTTCCCACGGGGAGACAAAAGGGGCCGGTGCGCCCCGCGGCCCCGCCGCGCCGCTCACCCGCCGCCGCTCTCTCCCTTGCAGGCCGAGCCATGGTGGAGCCGCCGGCTGAGCCTCCCCCGCAGCCCTGCCCGGCACCCGGCGGGGGGGGGACGGCGGCGACGGCGGCGACGGCGACGGCGGCGGCGGCGGGAGGAGAGCCGTCCCGTCCCGGGGAGCAGTCGCCTCTGCTGCACCTGGACCTCTACAACTTCGACTGCGCGGCGGCGGAGGGCAGCCGGTACGTGCTGACCAGCCCGCGGTCGCTGGAGGCCTGCGCCCGCTGCGCCGTGCGGCCGGTGGAGCTGCTGCCGCGGGCGCTGGGCGAGCTGCTGCGGGAGGCCCCCGGGCGCTCCATGCGGGTGGCCGCCGGCCTCTACGAGGCCTACGAGCGGGAGCGCCGCCGCAAGCTGCAGCAGTGCCGGGAGGAGCGGGAGAGGATTATCCGGGAGGAGAAGAGGCGGATCCTCGCGCCCCTCGGCAGCCTGCCGCCCTCACCCGCTGCCCGCCTCGCCCCACGGGCCACCGCCGCCACCGCCACCGCCGGCGGTGGGCCCCGGCCCCATGGCGTGGGGAAGGCCGGGGCGTCGGGGGGCGCCAAGGCCAAGAGCCACTCCCTGGACTCGCTGCAGAAGCGCCGTGAGGGCAGCTGGGGCAAGACCTCCTCCGAGTCGGGGGCCTCATCCTCCTACAGCGGGGAGAGCCTGCGGGAGCGCGGGGGCAAGGGGGGCGGCCGGGGCCGGGGGGCTGCCGCCACCGCCGCCGCCAACGGGTCCCTGCTGGGGCGCAGCTTCAGCCTGGGCGACCTCAGCCACTCGCCACAGACTGCCCAGAAGGTGGAGAGGATCGTCAGGGAGGTGAAGAGGAGGAAGGGCCTCTCGGAGGTGCCCGAGAGGGACAAGAAGATCGCGGCGCTGATGATCGCCAAGCACCAGGAGGCCAACCTCCTGCGGGAGCAGCGGCAGGCGGCCCACCTGCAGTGGGACAGCCAGCGGCGGCTGGCCGAGCAGCGGAAGGAGCAGGAGGAGAAGGAGAAGCAGAGGGCCCTCCTGCAGGGCCAGCGCATGTGGGAGAGCCAGGTGGAGAAGCGGCGGGGGAGGCTGAGCCAGGAGCAGGAGGAAGCCGCCCTGCTGAAGCAGAGGCAGCGCCTGGTGTGCGAGGAGAGGTGGCGGGAGCAAGCGGAGAAGCAGGAGCGGCTGCGGAGGGAGAGGCTGGAGAGGGCCGTCCAGGAGGACAAGCAGAAGAAGCTCCATCAAGAGCACAACCTGAAGGCGAAGGAGGAGGGCAAGAAGGAGCACCGGGAGCGAGAGGAGCAGCTCCTGCAAGAGAAGCTGTCCACCGCTGCGCAGAAAAGGCTGAAGAAGGAGGTGCAGCTGCAGAAGGAGAAGAAACTGCTCAACCAAGCAGAGAAGCTGAAGCATGAGGCCTTGCTCAAGGAACTGGCCAAGCAAGAGGCAGAAGAGAAGGAAATGCTGAAAGCCTCCCTGGAGATGAGTTTGACCAAGGCTCAGGAGAACTATGAGCAGCTAGTGGAGAAGAGGAACCAGGAGCTGAGGGAGAAGGCCAGGCGGGAGGACATGCAGATCCAGAGAGCCAAGCTGGCAGCAGAGAAGAAAGAAAGAGAGCAGAAGGAGCACTTGGAGGCCCTGGCTAGGGAGACAGAGAGAAAGCTCCAGCATGCTGCCCAGGTGGCCGAAGAGGTCGTCCAAGAAAAAGCCCGCAGGGTGGTCTTGAGCCGTCTGGAGAAGGAGAAAGTGCAGAAGATGAACAAGCAAAAGGTGGAACAGTACGAGGACTTACGGCGCAGGGAGATCCTCCTCTCTATAGAGAGGAAGTTGGAGAGAAGCGAGCAGATCTTCAAGGAGAAGAAGACTGTGTTAGAAAATGCCAGGTCTGTCGCTCGGGCGTCCTTCCACGTCCGGGAAAAGGTGCGGGAAGAGACGAACATGCGCACCTTTGACAAGATGGCCTTTGAAGCAGAACTGCATGCCCACCTGAATAAGAAATGAAAGATCTTGTCATGAATGAGTGGGGATACATCACCGGTTGTCCATCATAATGCATCAGAAAGCTCCTCCGCATTAACATTTAACGGTTAAAAAATGACGACAACCAACAACCACCCTAATTTCTTATTTTGGGGGAACAGGGTACCGCACAAAAACGTGGCAGCTATTTCACATACTTTTTAAAATATGTTTTTGTTCTGGGCCTGTTTTAAGGACTGATTTCAGTCATCTTTACAGAGGGGAAGTGAGCTTTTGTGTCCTCTGCCCCACAAGCACGCGCATTTTCTCAGAGAGGGCTGCAGAAGAAGTCTGCTTGAAACCTGTGAGTTACCTATTGATTGTCTACACCGGAGCTGACTACAGCTGCTCTCTTTGCAGTTGGAAATGCAGACAACAGAGACTACTGACTACTAGAGCCTACTATGAACCAAAACCACCTTGGCTGATTTGGGCTTGAGTGACAGGCAGCGTGGTTTAAGTTACGGGACTGCATTTTCAAAGCCGCTGCACTCCCATGCTGACGGTGAGGAGGGCTGGAGTAGAGAACGCCGGACGCCCCTGGGTGCCCCTCGCTCGCTGCTGGTACCAAGCAAGAGAAAGCACAGATCAAGACTTCGTCACACCATGTAAGTAGACGTTATGATCAGAGCTGGGCAGAAGCTGTTAGAAGTGCTCACAAACACAGTTTCACTTTTGCTGCTTGCAGCCGTGGCCCCTCCCAGGTATCCTTACCTCTCCTTCTCTTTTCAAAGTTTCTATTGCAAACATCTGTAAAATTTCTTCTTTTCTTTGGGACGATGGGGGAGAAGGAGAGAGGTTTGTGGGCAGCCCACAAACTGGTGGGCACCCACACAACCCACTTGTTCATTAAGATATAAAAATTAACGAACCTGTGGAATCGGGCCTTTGTGACAAACACGCGGATTGTTTGTAAATGGAAACCTGCAAATAGATTGCACAGAGAAATTGCCACCCTCGGGAATTCTCAAAAGTTGAGGACACCCTCAGCAACCTTATCCAACTTGTCCTGCCTTGAGGAGGAGGTTGGACCAGGTGTCCTCCAGGGGTTCCTTCCAACCTAATGGTTCTGTGAGCTGTACACAATGAGACGTTCACCCAGCTCTTATCATTGTCTACTGGGCAGGGCAGCATTTATCTGTCCACTGGTGCTAACGGTTGTATTCTTACATAGGGCACAAGAAAGAGTAGATGCACAAAATACGGTACATTACAGATTCTCTTAGATGAGGATCACGGCTTTTTTATAACTCTAACTCAATACCGTCTAGAGGGAACTGAGTCCTTCTGCCGTTGATGCACTGGAAATGTGAAAAGCCTACCTATACCCCATGCACAGCATTCAAATAAGACGGTGTTCTTCTCCAGGTTTCCACGTTTACGCTCTGCTGGGTTGCAGTTACGAGCACACATCCAAACCAGGCACTTTCTGCTGTGTTTTTCTGGCTCTGGGCAGTGCCAGCTCTCTGTTCCACCATCCATGACGCCGTGCTGGGTTGCTGTGGTGATGGCATCGGACCTGGAGCATGGGGGAGAAGCAGCAAGAACAGCCAGGATCTTGTTTCCTTATGGATGTCTCTGGCAAACAACACAGTAGAAGATAAAACCAGAAGAAGGTTGACATACGGCACAGACATGCAGTCCTGCATGCATAGATTGCTTACCAGAATTTCCCAGGAGGTGACAGCAGGTCAAAAACATCTTAGAAGGCTTTAACTAAGGTGTTAAATGAACAGCAACAACAACTGTAGACCAAGCACACCCTGGCACCCTGCAAGGCTGGAGATGTTGCAGAAACAATGTTGAAAATGAAGCAAGTAGGGATTTTCTTTGATTTTGTTGGAACTTGCTGTTCTTTGAATCATGGTACGATTGGCGCTGTTGAGGGCGGGCAGCATGAAAGTAGGAATTAGGGCACCTGAGCTATGTTTGCTCCGCCAGTCATTGGCTCGCTGTGTAACGCCAGGCAAGTCCTCAGGGGCTGGGCTTGCTCCTATCGATATAAACGGAAGCAGGGTCAGGCTCTTGGGATTGCTGGGACTCGCAGGAAATAGCAACACTCGCCTTGGCAAGACGCTTCAGAGACTTCGGACAAATGATGCTAACAAAGCACAAAGTACTATTTTATTTATTTATTTATTTATTTATTTGAGTGGTTATTAAAGTAAACCATATCCGTTGGTGAAAAGCACTGATTAATACCAAAATCTAAAAATATCGGTAGCTGTGGGAAGGACGGCTGTGTTACTGTTTTCAGCTAAGAGTCTGTCCCCTCACCCTCGTCCTCAAAACAGCAATCGGTTTGAACAGTGAAACCAATCCTGCTGTAGCACTGGACAAGGTCCTTGATAAAAAATGGTCTTCTTATGGGTTGTTTGTACAGCAGTGGTCCATGTGTGCCCTTGTAGCTGCAAAGACCTGGAAAAGAGATGCCCAGTGGCCCAAATGCAGCCTGCACAAAACTCCCTTTGCTCCCTGGCAGCACTAGAGTTGGGGAAAAAACCCTGCGGTGACTCCAGCATAGCCAACAGTTCATCTTGTTTGGAGCCTTCAGGGCTGCAGAGAAAGCCTGCCAGCATGGACGTGAGGGCTCTTGCTCCCCACATCATAGCACCGTGGTTGACGTTCACTGCTTGATCCATTTAGTAGAGGGCAAACGGGGAGAGCTGGGAAACAGCGGAAAGAAGGCAAAATGTGGTGGGCAAATGAGCAAACACAGTCTTTTCAGCAGTTTTTTCCCTAAAGGTCTACTGCAATCTACCTGAAGGCTTTGTCCAAACCTCCCTCTGATGGGGCATTTCCAGCGTAGACTGAGACCATTTCACAGTCCAGGAGACATGTCTTGGCCACTGACGGTAATTACACCTGGGGTCCATCTCCTGCTGCTGACTGTGTTTGACACCTTGGGGCTACAGCTGAACTAATCAAAACACACCTACATGGTGGTAATTGGATTGGCAAACTACTGTTCCTATACTGTGCAGTGTGCAGCTCAAGTTCTGAATGTGCAATCTAAGAAAAAAAAATATTTTTTTTTCAAAAGACATTCGTCTGTGTATGGATATTTTTTTATTTCTGTAGTGGTTCCAGTCCAAAGTTTGTTAAAGTCAATGGAGTTTATAAGTGGTTTAA
Source organism: Pluvialis apricaria (assembly GCA_017639485.1). Taxonomy (NCBI): domain Eukaryota; kingdom Metazoa; phylum Chordata; class Aves; order Charadriiformes; family Charadriidae; genus Pluvialis; species Pluvialis apricaria. The sequence goes on along the minus strand of CM030012.1, from coordinate 39,750,506 downwards.
AATTGCGGCATGGAAAATTAAGTCAGCAAGTTGGGTGGAGGCATGAGAGGCATTTCTTGGGTCTGCTTAGGCTTCCTTTTATTTGAGGAGGAGTTTTACTGCTGGATTTCTGCGGGAACAGAAGTTAAACCCTGGGACACAAGTAAAAAGTATGGGCCTTTTAGATGAGGCTTATTTGGTGTTTTTGATACTGAGCTACAGGCCAGGGAGAAATGAAAATCAAAGTAAGCAACATTACCTCACAGCTCAGAAGTAGATCACGGCTTATTTAGAGCAGAGGAGCAGCTGATGACATTTGGTTCGGTCCTGCAGAAAGATAACTTAGGTTCGTCCTCTCCTGGGATTAGAAAACACATTTTAGGCTATTGCTGTATTATAATCATAAGGTTATATAATAAAGACTTTGCTTCTAGGCCATTTGCATGCATGCTGCAGAATGACCACTAGACCTTGAAATACCTGCACTTTAAAAGCAACAGCAACAAAAGGCCAATTGCCAGGAAAATTCTGTGATTGATAACACATCTTAGTTCCACCTAGCATCAAATTCCCAGGTTTCAGTTCCTAAACACTTGGAGTCTAGCTCCAGGTTCCGCGTTGTATCCCATAGATCTGACAGGACAACCCAAAATCTGGATCCGATGCCACTAACCATTCAATTTTAAAGCCAAACGGTGACATGTGGACACACCTCTAATCCCACTTGAAAACCACTGCGCTGCTTACTACTGCCCATTGACGAGGACCACTGCTAGAAGTTGACTTGCTAGAAATATTACCTGCTCTGAATATTTACAGGGTTTCTGAAATTAAGATATCAAAACATTAGGGAGAAAGACTCCAGTATTATTTAAATCTTCTAAAAAGAATGACAGGACCAAGTCCTGGGATTAGTTTTCAGGTAAAACTCCCATCATTGTGTACTAATGTTTTGCGTAGCGAGACAACGTAATCAAGCACATGGTGTCGGAAGAGTCTGTCACGCTGTTGGCTGTGGCAGAATAAGACAAGTAATTTCAGGGGCCCCAGAACTGTGCAGCCTGGTTGCCCTGGGCAGGTGCGCTGTGATTCTCACTGCAGCAAAACCAAGGCTGCAGGATGAGTTCATCCTGGTATTAGACATCAGAGAACTCACACATGGGGGAGAAGCACTGACTAAAGAGCAGTTTCTTTTGCCTGAGCGCTGGATGAATCTTTCACCCGTTTTGAGTGTTCACAGGCTATCTTGTTTATGTGGATAGTCTAGTTTTTAGCAGCAACTGGGCTAAAGCAGGAGCTCTTCAGTGCCAGTGAGAACGCCAACAGTCTCTTCTGCGTGCTGCCTCTGCAGACAAAATTCATCACTAAAACACCATCTCTCCGTCAAGGTTGAATTTGGCAGACAGGTTTAAAAGCTATTTGGAGGAGCAGCTGCACCACCACTAGTTAATATTTTACAAGGTATTTTTTAACCCAGTTTATCGTAAATCCTTTCACCACATGGATAAGAGAGATGTGAGGATTAGCTTTCTCGCCTTGGTTACCTACAGTGTTTCTCTTATGATGCGTATGGTGCTCTAGGCTCATTCTGTGCTAAAATTTCTCCTGATGCCAGGGGAATTCTGTTCACCGGACCAATGCTAAATATGCAGTACACACAGGTCTGAGGGGGGACTTAATTGGGTATGCAGCCAAGCCTGGACAGGGAGATGTGGGAAACACAGTATTTGCAGTACAAAGTCCATCAACCACTAGTTTTCCGAAAGTTCTGCTAAGAACAGCCCCAGAGCCACCTCTGCTAGCTGTCTTCAGGGAAGTGGCTGCTTCAGGGAAGTGACATTTTCTGCTCCCTCACGGACATCAGAGAGACCCAGGCTGATCGCATCCTACCTGAGGACGGCTTCTCATTGCCACCAGTTACACCAAAACAAAAGATCTGCTCTCAGCTGTGGGTGTTCTTCCTCTGGTGGTGAAGACAAAAATGTAATAGTTAGAATGCCATTTTGCAATTCTTTTCGTTGTTTGGTTTGGTTTTGGGGTTTTTTTTTGGTTGTAGTTTTCGTTTTTCTTCTTAAATCAGATGCAGGAAGGTGTAAGGAGAAGACACTAAACTAGTCAGGTGCAGCACACTACGGGTGATGACTGTGGCTCTCTTCGCACACGTTTCTGCTTTGCAGACCTGAGACTGTGCTGTTACCTAGTAGACTAGCCACTACATCCAGGGGAGCGGAGGTGCTCTGGGAGGGATCTGCCTGCTCTCAGATCACACAGACTCCCTTCACAGCGTGCAAGTTTAAGCTCGTTTAATGCTTTGCTGAACCAAGGTCCGAGGGAGTTAAGTTTGTTAGAAGTGCACTTAGCTGCCATAGTTGTAAAAGCAAGCTGTCATAGGCAAACAAGAGGAAGACACTGGCTTAGCCCAGTCCCTCTGCAAATGAGCCACATGACATTTACTTCACAGCACAGTACAGGCATGTGCTAATGGGAGCTCAGGGAGCCCCAATACAACTCCTTGTGGGAGCGCAGCCCCACAAGCCCTTGGCAAGCAAGTAGCACCCACTGTAAAGAGCCAGTACTGAGGCACGGTAAGAAAATCATAATGCTTCTGCTTCTAGGCAGGAGGCAGCTCTGTCCTTCTTTTTGGTAAGATGTAGCTTGATGGTGTTTTGAAGGGAAAACACTGGGAATAGGAAAAAATGCAAAAATCTTCTGTACAAGATACCTGGAAACACATTTCTCTGTTTATGCAGAGCAACCGGCATTCTGGGGAAGGCCAGTGTTCAGAGCCTTCGTAATGGGATATGCCCTGCATCCCGCATGCCTCTTAATGCTAGCCGTAAAAACATTCAGTTCTAGGTCTGACTCCTTTGTCCTTAGCCTATTCTTTGAGCATGGCTCTTCGCTGTGAAACCTGGCCTTGTTAGTGTAAGATTCTAGTCTAAAAGGACCCAAATAATTCTCTGGCAAGTTTGCACTCATCTCCTACATCCCTGCCATTTAGCAAGAAATCCCCCGCATTACAAAATTACTCTGGCGGTAAGAAATATCCTGTATTACAAAACCAAACTGCCAGTGCTATTTTGTTCTTACGTGCTTTACACAGCTCCCCGCATCCAATCTCAGGACCCGGCTGTGAGGTAAACTAGTTATCGCCCCCAGCCTAAGTACAGGAAAACTGAAGCAGAAAGAACTGATGTGACTTGCCCCGGGCCATGCTGGCCCTCTGTGACCTAGCTGGAGCTCTCACATCTTCCCTGTTCCCCAAGCAGTCCTCTAATTAACCGCTTCTGGTTGCAAGGGAAGGATGTCCCTGTGTCCCCCTGCTGTGGCAGCTCCCTGGTTCCTGCTCTCCAGCTGGTGCTTCATCGAGGATGAAGGTTTTAAGGTGCCAGCCTCCACTTCTGGGCATCACCCCCAAACCTTGAAGTGCTCAAAAGGCCTGTAAAATTTCTCTTTAGGCTTTGAAACAGGGGAGCTGGTGGTGAATGGCACGGATAAGGCTGTGCTGGGAGCCCCGGACAGGCAGGGCAGACGGAAGGTGCATTAGCAGAAATGGGCAGGAGCTACAGATGGAAATGTTGAATGGAAGAGCAGGCACGGACTGAGAATCTTTATACCATCCTGGCTGGCTGGAATTGCTTGTATCTATATGTATGACAGCATACAATAACACTGTCAGCACATTAAAGTAACAGGGCCCAATTCATCCCATTAGTTACCTCCCTAGAGCCAGCAGAGTTACTCCAGGAATGAATACAGCCTAGATATATTAACCTTTCTATTATTTATGTAAATCACAATGCCTTGGGATAGGTTATGCTTCCAAGAGCCTGGTGGAAATTTCCCCCTGCCTGCACTGTACCCAGACAACGGGATGAGAGGGTCACATATCATTTGGTATTTTTAGGCTCAGTGACGAGTTTGTCAATACCCTGTGCTGCACGCTGTGTTCCTGGGTGTTTGCAAAGCAGTGTCTGCTTAAACAGCACGGCGCAGCTGAGGGGGAAAGCAGCTGGCACGGAGGCACCTTGTCAGACAGCAAGCTAAACAGTGGGGAGCAAGAGGTTTGGCTCTGTGTCTTTTGGATGCTGTTGGGAATGTTTTGGTTTGTAAGAGGGGGACAGGGTAATTCCTTCTCATTTTTAATCGCCTCCAAAGTAAGCTGTGCTATTTTTGACTATTATTTAATGATTTATAAAAGATGGGAAAATAAATGAGGAAGAGAGCTCAAAGCACAGATGTGTAGGTAAAGCAGAAAGACATTTTCCTTTCCCTCCTGAAAAAAAAACCCTGCGCATTACGCCAGCAGTTGAGAGTTTCGTTAAGTGCCAAGTTGCATGCATTGTGTTAGACCCTAGGAGGGGGGCCACTCTGTTCACAAGCTTTGCTACCTGTCCACCTGTCTTCAGTCCACACTGAATGAGACAGGCTTCCAGTAACTCCCAGTAACAGCTATTTCCTCAGGCTTGAAGGAAAAAGTGAGATCAAAGAAACACAAGGTGAGATCCGTGAACAGAAAGGCAGTATTTTCACTACACAGCCATCCTGGGTGGACTCAGCCCACGTCTGACATGAAGCCCAACAAAGGAGTGACACTTTGCTCTCATCGGGGAATTTCTGCAGCCCTCACCCAGATACTGTCTAAGAGCATCTGCACCATTTTCTGCTCCCACCGGCTTCAAGTTGTCCTTATTTCCTGGCCAGTTTGGCCCTGAGGCTCCTGCTCCTACTGCCTACACCCACAGCTTGGTCCCTGGGGAGCTGGCCACAGGGTGCAGCAAGTCTCCACTTGCCTGTAGAGGCTTCAAGCCAACTATTTTGCTCTGCTCTTAAACTGCGGCATGCCTGTGCACGAGCAATGACGGGAACTGTCTGAAACTGAGCTTTGGGCCTTTGGGTGCTGTAGATTGAAAACCTGTGGAAGAACCAGGATGTTGCGGTGTAGCAAAGGGATGCTATTGGTTGATCTGTAAGTAGCAGCACCACTGCAGATTTGCTTCCCTTGCATTGCTTTCCCAGACAGCGTAACACGAATGGGGCGAGCACTAGCAGCCCCAGAAGAAGTGATTAGGTGTCTGCCCTCTTGCCTAGACCAGTGCTTGCCATGGGAAGTGGTGCCCCTTCTCGCATGCCCCTTTCTGGCATCCTGTCTGAGATACGTCCACCCTGTCACCACTGCGCTGACTGCCAGTGAGGTGTGGATATAACCAAGCCAGTGTTAAACAGACTAGCTCAGTCACCACTAGCAATTTAATTGCAGCAGTGCAGAGCCCAGGGTGGGCTAACTGGTCCAGTATTCTCCAGCTCCTCCTTACGGGCTTTTCAACCCATCCTGAGCCCTACCAGTAAATTTGTAGTTAGCTTATATAGGCCTGCATGACCTGTCGTGACAGGAATTCTAGTCGTATCTTAACAGCTCTGAGTCACGACATTGCTGTTTCTGCTAGCAGTTTCACCTACTGCTGTGCAAGGGGAAGCAAAGCCAGGGAGGATGGTTTCAGAAAACCAGAGCTGACCTGCCTGCTCTCAGAAAATGCTAGGCAGGTGGGCCGGCTGAGGGATCCTTCAGGGCTTTATGCAACACTAGTCAGAGCACCTGACATCTCAGGTTTGCTGTGGATACATGCCATATCACTTTGCATGGTAGCTGTCACTCCAACTCACATGTCTTGGGTGCTATGAGTCCTAATATTTTCCAGGCAGAAGGCACTCTGTCTTGTAACAGAAGTTTTCTGTGATTCCTACAACATTTCAAAGAACCTGCACATACCTCTTTGCACAGTCAGGTATTTCAATGCATTTTATTTACAGTTCCATCAAAAAATTGTGGAAGTAGAGATTCCTGAAGACAGTGATGTTCACAGCCAGAGCTGCTGTCCTAAGTGTCTCTGATCAGACCACACTGTGCTACTCTACGGATTTCTTGTGGCTCCTGCAGTCTCTGGGAACCTGCAGATCCCTCCCTGCGAAGGCACTGTACTGTAAAATGCAGATGCCACGTGATTCAGTCACAGCCTGCGAGTCCCCAAATGCAGAGAAAATTTAGTGTAATGGAGCTGCCAGGGGAATTTCTGCAGAGTCTCCTGAAATCCGCAGGGGCCCTTTCTGTCCATCCTGATGCCAGCACTGTATAAACTCTCATGCTGTACGGTACGCACTGCCCTAGCAGTACTGTCTGAACCCTCTCCATGACAACACACTGCAATGTCCTCAGGTACAGGGAGGCATCCTGCAACCAGGCAAGGCTGGCCAGGGAGGCAATATATCAGAGGTATAGAGTATAATGCTAACATGAGGCTTTTCTATGGGGAAGGTGGAGGCACGAATGCAAAGGGACAAAATGTCTCCCCAGAGGAAAGGAAAGAGTTGCTGAACGTAACAGAGAAGAAAGAAATGGCAAAGTGGGAGACTTAAATAACCTTCAAATCATAGGAGATGCGGCTTATAGGTCTCGTGCAACAGAAGTGTGCATGGCCAAAGAGCTCCTTTCACACAACATTTTGGATACCCTCAGGGAATGAAGAATGGTGGAAGGTGGAATGGTGGAGAGGTGTTTTCCAACAAGGGTTGGGGGTGGCTGGAAAGCTGAGTGGAGAAATGTAGAAAAGCTGTTCTAGACATCCTCAATGATGATGGCGCTCACACCACTATGGCAAAGAAACATGTCCTGAATGCCTGATGGGAGTAAGGAGGGAAAACAGAAACAAGCTCCATGGAGCTGGCTGTGATAAGCGCACCGAGGACTTAAACGAGTGGACAATATAATAAAAATAGGACTGGGACCCTACATAAGAGTCATGATGAATTTTGAATTTTTTGAGGTCTCCTTCCTGTTGAAGGCTCCTCCCTTACAGTAGCAGAGAAATGTCTTCTGGAGCACCCCAGCCTGGTGGCTTCCTCCACCCCAGGCTTGCAGAGGTGCTGCTGCAGGTGGCTGGCACGCAGCAGCACCCCATGACATTAAAGCAGGAGGGAGTCTGAGCTAACCCGCTCCCCTCTGGGCTCTTGAGTGCCCCTGTGAAGCAGAGGGCAATGAGGAGGATTTTTCTTAGTGTTTGAATGTGAGCTGGCACTAAAAGGACTTTACTGTGTGTCCATGCTAGGATCAGGAGGATGAGCTGCAGGAGAGGTGTCTAGCTCAAGAGCACAGGATGAGGAAGCACATTTCTGCTGAAGCTTGTTTTAATTCTGCCTTTTTTTTTTTTTTTTCCCCTTAAAGACCAAATTTAATGTCAAACTGTAAAGGGTTGGTAGAGACCCACTACCTGTCCATAGCCCAGTTCTCGTTAGGAAAGTGGAGAGCTGGCTGGTAGTTTCACACAAAGGCCAGATCCATGCACGGCTTTATTTGTAAGCAACCAGTTCAACTCAGTCACCAGACCACGGGGCTGGGTTCATGCCCGGTAAGGTCAATCGCCCAAAGGCAAGCACATGATGACAACTAGCACATTCCTGTGTCCAAACAGAGGTGACACCACAGCCAAAGGAAACCTGAGGCTGGGGTTGTGTCCAGGGAGGACAGGGACCTTCTGAAAGGGGAAAGCCAGGTTAAAGGGGAATCATAATCCTCAACTATGCAGTGACAGCATAGGAAGAGAGGATTGCTCAAAAAATAGGTCCTCCCTCAAGCAAGGTAGTGCCTTATTGCTGGCAGGCTGGATGTGGGCTCATGTCCCCATCTTCTCCTTCTCTGACAGGGGCAAGAAGCAGAGTTTTGGCAGAAAGGAGGGACAGACAGCTGGCTGGGAGGATGAAACCTCCTAAATCAGACCTTATCAGTCAAATCTCTCACACTGATTTCACTTGCAGGCACGACCCTAAGAATCACCATGGGGACTGGGCTTCAACCCTCGAGGACTCGTACAGCCCTGAAGCCTGGTCATGCATCCACACTCTGATGCATTTGCTGCACTTGCTTGGAGGTTAAGGTGGGCTTGTGGGGCTTTCCAGCATGCCAGCCGGATACTTCACAGCCATATCCCAGCCACAGTTTGAAGCAGCAGAAAAGGCTATATCTCATCCTTCCCCAGCTCGAGTCAGCAGGATTAGTTGGTTATTCAGGAGTCCCTTCCCCCATTGACAGAGTGGAGGAAAAATAATTATAAACCTTCCTTTTATATATGCCAGCGAGCAGACAGGATCAATATGCAAAGGGACTCCCTGATTTCTGACATGCCTAAGCCCTCAGACGACTGTGTTTTTTTGCACCATATGGCTCTATCACTTGATAAAATAGTGCCCTAGATATGTTGGTTGTTTTCCAGTCTGCCACCAAATTAACTTAGGAGGATGGGCATATACAGCCACAGTTTCTGTGCTGTTGCCACCGTTTCTGAGGTCTCCAGACCTATTGCAAGCCTCTGTATTTCTGCAGCCCCCTCCTGCCCCCCCTCCCTGGGACCAGCTACCAAAGGGATTAAACATGGCGTGTTATCTACTGCAGTGGCTTAATCACTAAGCAAAGCGCTCATCCCCTGACCGCAAGGTCAAGGAATTATCTTCCTGACAGATAACACAGCCAGGGCTTGGAACAAAATGAGGAGCTGGACTGTCATTGCAAGACCACATGCCGCGGCTTCATTGCTGTTTCTGGGAGAGTAAGCGCTACGAAAGTGTGGAGTGACTTTTCCTACCTGCCCCGAGATGCCTCTTGGTGGCAGGGGAAGATAAACACAGGAAAAACGGTATTCAGCTTTGTGCACACATGTCCCCCTCCCATAAACACCCCCTATGCCAAACCTGTCCCTCTGAGAGCAAAAGGTTTTGATAGTTGGATATATTTGGCACCATGTACTAAAGAGAGAACATTACGCAGGAAGAGCTTTTAATAGACTGTGAAGAACTAACCGAGCACTAAGTCTGGGCCAGAAAAGAAGTGACCTCGAGGGAAACATATATCTAGAAATATGGTTTCAGAGGGCATGGGTCCTATGCATTAGTTTCAGCAGAAGGTGGGAAGTCCTCTTCCCAGGTAAGGTAGCTCATCGGGGCAGATCTGCAGGGCCTGCCAGCCCCACGGCTCAGCGCGCACAGGGGCAGCCCCACTGGGCTGCGAGTGGGCAACTGGAGGTGTCAGTGAAAAAAACTCTTCATTCAAGATTTAAATATAAAGAATCCAGATCTGCTGCCACCAGAAGAGAATGAGAACTCCTGAGACAGAGAGCTACAAAACCACGTGCTTACTAGGGACTAACACAGGGCATCAGCCCCTGCAGCTTTGCTGTGAGCTCCTTGGGACCTTCTGTGCACATCCCAGCAGGATGCGCCACAGTCCCCTGCCTGGTGGCTGCCCAAGATCCACCCCATTTCATAGATGAGAAAGGCCTAAGCTTAGACTACAGGAAAAGGCTGAAAAGATGAGGCGCTCTACCCAAAGCTGGGTGATACAAAGAGCTTCCAGCTCCCCAAGTGACTCCTTAGAGGTCATGTATATGACAGTAACTGCAGAGGAAGAACCCCCCATCTCTCCGCTTTAGCCAAGAGCCCAGGTCCCTAAGACTCTTGGCTGAAACTACACATGTGCTAAATCTTCTTTGTTGCACCTTTCAAAGGCAGCTAAGCAATCAAAGGGCATTTTTCCACCTCCCTCAGTACGTCTCACCTTTTGCAGTCCAGCTGCTCCCTAAAGATCGTGGGTATTATCGTTTGCCTGTGAAATACCCATACCCTGCCACGTCCATGTGCCTCACCTGTGAACAGCAAGGGCCAGTCTGCAGCCAGAGGCACTGCTCTCCTCCGTCTTCCCACCAAGAGATGCTTCCCGCAGCACTGGTGTGGGACACGAGAGAAGTGGCTCCCACCTCAAGGTACAAGCTTAGCCCAGAGGCTGCTTGGAAAATTCCGCTGTTGTTCAGCTATAAATCGAAATAAAAAAGTTTTTATTACTTTCAGCTCTGAAACATGAAGGGCCAGATCATCTTTGAGATCTCTGTGTATCTATTAAGCTTGGTGGACAGAGGTCACAACTTGTGGGGAGGTGGGAGAGGCAGAGCAACTACCAACACCTTATTTTCTTAGGAAAGCAGGCTAGATGGGCAGGTTGGTAAGATGAAGCTTTTTGAGCTGAGTGCGTTGCATCCAAAGAGAGCGTGTACCCCACAGAGATGCTCACTGAGGTTATGTGTGAGCTGTTCATCCTCCTGGAGCAGGGCACAGCCGTTGGTGCCCTTTCCACGCACCCACCTCCAACAGCACAGCAGAGACATGGAGGTATAGTCAAACAAACTGCAGGCAGGACTGGCAGGTGGACTAAGTAGCCTGCCTATCCTGCAAGGGGCCTGAATGAGCTAGCTGCAAATAAAGGTCCCTTTTGCCATCTCTTACCTCAGGAGAAGAAGACAAAATACCACAGTTCTCCATGTGGAAAATGGAGCCCTAATAAAGCTTTGGATTTTCCAGTTGACTGCTGGTCCTCAGCTTCCCTCCCTTTCCCACCTGCATTTCTCTGCACCTTTGGGGAAATCTGACATTACATATATTTCTATATTGTTCTTAATTAGGAAAAAAGATCCCTCTGAGACAGGGGAACTTACATTTGAGAGCTGTCTGCCTTGCAGCCTGCCAGGGGCCCTGTCTCCTCAGCATCCCTCCCACAGCCGCTGTTCCTGCAGCCACCACAACCCAAGCCTCAAAGTCACTTTGGCCATAGCAGAAAGCTGGACGACCCCTTCACAAAACCACAGCTCAGCTCTAGAGCACAGATGTGCAAGGGACCGTTTTAACCACGTGGAAATCAAGCACTGCTCTACCTGTCCTTCGTGTGCTTCTCTCCACAGGGATGCTGCTGCAAGGCCGCAGCTGGGTACGTACCCCAGAACTTGTTCTGGCCAAGTGACAAGCTGGTCACAAGGAAGGGTGATGGCTACGCAAGTTCACCAGGTCAGCTGGGGGATGGCATGAGCTGCCTTCTCTTCCCACAAAGCTCCAGCCTGGCACCTCTGCTTGGACTAGTTTTCCCATTTCTTTGAGCTTCACCCCTACCAGTAGACTTTACTCAGGACTTGTCCACATCTTCACCATACTCCAGCTGACAGAGTGGCCACCAAGAACAGGATCATCCCTTCCAGTGGATTCACCGGCCCCCAGCCCTGAAAGGCTACAGCAACCAGCTTGGATAACAATACATCTTCCTGAAAAAAATGGCCCATATGTGTTTAGATACAAACAGCCCTTGGCAAATGTACGTAATTAAATACAACCCCTCCAGCACTGAGTGTAAGGAGCCTGGGCCAGTCACTGCTTTCCTTCTTTTCCCTATTAGTGGTGCCGGCTTCGTGAAGAATGGTGTGGCCTGAAGATCCTTCCTGCTGTGTGAGATGGGCTTCCTCACCAAGCACCTCGGTTCTTCTCCTTGCCCTTGCTCCGGTGCTGCCAGCTGGGTTTGCCAGGTTTCCCCTGGGAACCCCTCTCTGCCTTCCAGCCCTCCGTGCACAGCCAAGCCGTGGAGGCCTGCCGGCCCACGTGCTCCCCAGCCGGCCACTGCTCCTGAACACCTCCTGGAGGGTCCATGCTGGGGCGTGTTTAGGTGTGTGTTGGTGCAGGCAGCGTTAATGCAGGTGGGGAAATGCCCAGTAAGTGCCTGAGACAAAGTGATGCAGATCCTGTTCTCAAGATTTTCTCGCTATAGATTAGACTAACACTAAAATTCAGTCAGTGGTAAGTAGGTGAAGTGTACTTGTCTGTGGCAGACTGGAGAAGAGATTAGAGACCATAGTGGTCTTTCCTAACCTTAAGCTTTTCAATAAATCTCTGAAGATTAAGGAGAGAGGAGAGTCCATAAAATAAAATCTGATTTATCTTTGGTACAGCTGTCCATCCAAAGATGAGTATCCACATCCCGCTTCCGTATAATTCACATTTTTCCACACACAAGCTTCAGAAAGTGAGCTGAAGTCATGACCTTGCTACTGTAATTAGCATCCCTAGCGTGGCAGGCTGTGGTATCGGGGCTGTAGGGATGGCAAATACCCATTTCTTCTTAGAAAGGAGACAGGATCATTTTGTGTTACCTTGGGAACTCACACCCCTGCATGGCAAACATCACCTGGACAGGCAGAGAAAATGCAGAATATAGTTCTGTCTGTCCTACTGTCTCCTGACCTTATACAGCACATCCTCCTTCCTCCATAATTTATGTCTCCTGCTGCAGAAGCAGCCATGGCTTCTGCTTGTCTGGCTATCCCATTACAGCAGTAGTAAGTGCAAGCCAGTTATTCTGCAAAATAATTCAAATGTGTTCACAGTGTCTTAAGTCAGGAAATCTTTCTTTATGACACCACCTCTTCCTTGCTGCACTGCAGCTACAGGAACTCAGCAGCTCCCTCCCACCAGCCCCCCCCAGTCTGGGGGACACACACCCCTCCCAACTTCTCCAAGGGGAAACCGTTACTTGTTTTCTTTTCCATGACATCCAGAGATACTTAAAACATCCCAGATGCATGTAAGCAGGATGCATTTGCAGGGCTCTTAAGAAGTCGTTGCATTTTGTTAAGTCATGCGGATAGGAAAATGTTGAGGAAATTTCTGGCATGCCAGCTGCCTGACCTGACTTATTTACATGATGCTAGCACTAGGAAATGTGCTAGTTTTACAGCCCTCGTGATTTCAGACTATTTATCCGGAGAAAGGCAGCAGCAGGAAAAAAGGACACACCAGGCTCCCCACACACTAACCTCAAAACCCATGTTAGCCCCGAGCCTCGTGCCCCTGCTCCGGTACAGACTTCTTGCCCCCTTCACTGGGGCAGGGAGCTGCCACCACCGACCCTCATCCAGGGGAGCTGGAAAGATGCTTGGCTGCATGTCTTGAGCAGGTTGCTGAAAAACTCAGAAAAATCGAGGGCACCGTTGACCTGGCTGCTGTGGGGTGGAGAAGCAGAAATGTCCCTATATGATTAGCAGGCTGTTGTCCTTGCCAGGGCTTTTTGTCCACGTGCTGCTTTCTCTGTGGGTCTGGCAATGGCAGCTACAGTCGAGTCACAGCCTCCAGGGTGACCTTCAGTTATAAAGCACACCATATTTCACCTGAAGGTAAAAGTTTTCGGTCTGCTCTCTGGCCATGAGGAGAGAAGATCAGAGGAAAAATCATAAATTATTTTCTGGCAAATTATTTTCAGGCAAAAGAAAAAATATTTGAAAAAAACTCATTAGGAAGTATTTCTCTTGCTAGATAGCATGTGTGAGATATACATTTAATACACATCATCGTTCTATATATGTGTGTCTGTGTGTATATGTATGTGCGTGTGTGCACACGTAGGCGTGTATGTATATGTGTGTGAATACACAGTGGGTGTGAAGGTGAGTTGGACTCAGTGCTTGTGAGCAGCTTGCAAGGGACACATGACACCAGCAGACTTACTAAAGCACAGGTGCCCTGAGCCTCCCAGTCAAGGCTCAGACTGGTTTGGCAGAGGCACTGGTTCCTCAGCCTGCTCCTCACCCCTGGGAAACATACTGGGATGGGACCTGGCATGCAGACCCCCAAAGGGTCCCCACTGCAGGGTGTGAGGCGAGGGGGGACCCAGGCACCTCCCTGCCCACCTTTGCACCCACAGGATGTGGCCCAAAGCTGCGTGTGAGGTGGGCTGTGAAGGGAAGGAAGGTGCCTGGTTAACAGCCTGGGGTGTGCGCTGCCCATCTCTGTGCATTTTCTGCATGAAACGCTTAAGTCTGAAAGACTTTGCAAGTAGGCTGAATAATATTTTCTAGACAGAAAGCCAGTGTTATGAAAAAGACATGAGCAGCTACGATCGTCTGCAGGCCGCATCTCACCTCCTTTGCACTCTGCAAGGGGAGCGGCTCCCCAGCTCCACCGTGGTGGGGTGGGCTTCCCCTCCCCCTGGGGCAGCACCGTCCCTCCCACAGCTCCTGCCCAGCATGCCAGGGTGATGCCAATTTCCACCTCCAGAAGATAGCCACAATTAGCCAAAGAAGAGCAAACAGAAAGCTGAGGGAGAGGGCTGGAGGGGAAGGCGGGAAGAAGCTGGCTTGCCCTTCACCTTCAGAGCTGGGGAGAGCTGGGGGAGAGGGAAGAGAGAGGGGGAGAGGTTGTTCCTCATGTAAAGCAGTTTGTTTGCTAACTTTGTGACCTCCTTCAAGTACAGACAGGACTCAGAAACATATTTCAATCCTCCTCCCTCCCGCCTGGACAAGGAACAGAAGGTTATCAGGACATTTTATCCCTTTGCAGGGCACTCTCCACAATGGCTATTCATTCCTTCCCTACTAGGTCTGCTCTTTCCTTCCAATTCACCTGGAAACCAACTGTTCTCCCTCCCCCTTCTCTCCTGTCCTGGTGTGGGAATGAAGCAGAGCCCACGTGGGGTTCCCCCGACAGCCAGCCTCAGGATCCTCTGGACTGCACTTGGTGGCCAGACAGGGTGCTTGTAGCAGAGTGCTGTCGGGGCAGGGACGGGGAGATGCTCTTCTCCCTTCAGGAAGTGAATGGGGTGGCTCCCACGTCTGCTCCCCGCAGCCTTTCCTAAGACCAGCTCATTAAATCCCCTCCTTCCGTGCTGCTGCTGCTGGGTGAATGCTTGGTGGCAGAGGTTCGCCCTGGCGTGCTGGGATCCATGAGGCCAGAGGCAGTGGGGAGGCTGGGATGCAGGACTAGCCCAAGCAGTGGTCACAGCTAGAAGGATTTTCTGCGTAGTGAGCAGTCACCAAACCTAACCCCTTGCCAGCATGAGGAGCCAGCCACAAGCTAGAAGGAGAACATGAGCTCAGGGGACACGTTCTCTTCTAGCTCCTTCAGCATCACCCGAAGCAAGGGGCTAAGACATCTTCCTCTCCAAACAAACTCAGTTTTCCCTTACTGCAGGCTGGCTTCAAACCCTGAATACAGTGTGTCCCATTACTCCTCCTCATCCAAGCTTGGCACATGTGATAAGCACACTTATTTTAGCCATCCAAGGTACCTTTGAATGGCTGGGAATTTTCTGTCCTCATTTTGGAGCCCACATTCCCCCTACATAGGGAAGAAAGGCAGCTCTGCCTGCACAGGGAGCCTACATTGTTTCTCTTAATCTAAAACAAGTTCCACCTTAAACCACACGTGCTCTGTATTTGTGTTCAGGGAGAAACTACAACACAAGAAATTTAGGAGCAGGATCAGAAGCAGAAAGAGAGTCACTGGCTTCACTGCTATTCCCCACATCCTTTCATGGGTCACAGCATCTGTCTGAAGTACCAGGCACTTGATCAGAGAGGGATCTAGAGGGCTGCTGCTCCAGGCTAGAGGAGTTTCTGAACATCCAAGTCCACTGAGAGCTGCAGGGATTTCCAGCCTCTTCCAGTCAACATTTAGATACCCAAAACCTTTCCAGCACCACTTGGCAGAAGTAAGAACCTCTGAGCAGTTGCTGCATACACACAGCTACCTGCAAAGGAGAACAACCATAAGCCACGTCCCTGCAACCCAGCTGGGCCATGCCAGTGCAAGCCTGGTTGTGTTTTCTTACCATGTCTTGCTCAGCAGCAGTAAGTCAGAGAGAGAAAAGCAGCACTTTGGCTGCAGAACCCGTTTCTCTGAGCACCTGGGACTGGACTCCAGTTGGGACTTGAGTTGTTTTTTGCTTGCTGAGAAATAGGACACCACCTTTTGCTTGTTGAGATGCATTTGCCATAGCACACATTTTGTTTGTTTGTTTAAACACACCAACCCACTATCAGCAGCGCTCTAGTTTTTTGTCACATCTGCTGCACTCCTACCTTTCAGTCGCGTTCCTCGCAAAGCCTCCTCACCTTCTTCTCGCCTACAGCAAGCACGAATGTTGTGCCTCTGGCAGAATCAGGAAAGGAAAGGGGAAATGAAAGCAGAGGCTATTCCCAAGTGACTTACAATCCATTCGCTCTGACAATCTCTGCAGTAAGCTGGCTCCTCTGTCTTGCTACAAGAGCCACAGCATTCCCACCTTCTTGCCATGCGGTATTGATTCTTCTCGCTGCCTCACACGCTACTGAGATGAGTGCATCTAACTAAGAGCACAGACCGCCTCTGTCACCCAGGGTCCTTGAGTGCTTCTGAACCCTCCCAAAGATAGAGCTCTGCCGTACATGCTATTGCCCTGTTCGCGGCTGTGCTTTCAGCAGTGACTCTAACACAAGCCTCCAGCCATGCTTCCACCAGGGCTGAGAGTGCCAGCATCTTTTTTCGAACAGGGCCTAATCCCATCGAAGCAAGTCGGTTTTCTCACACCCACTGTAAACAGCTCATTTTTCAAGGCTCCTTGTTAGAATGGAGATGCTAAAAATATTTACTCCTATTTTGCAGAGATTAGGACAAAGCAAAAAAAAAAAAAAACACCTAACAAAAAACAGAACTCATTTTCCTGATGCCAGAGGAGCAGGGGCTGGCATCTCCTGCAGGGATCCGCTGGGGTATGAAGGAAAATGAGAGCTCTCTCCTGCCCCCGAATTAACGATGAAGAAACCGATGGGAGCAGCATCTCTGTTCCTGTGTTTTTGGGTGGTTTCCACAGAGAGGTTTGAGGCAGGGATGCAGTCAAAATGAACTCAAGGGTAAGCAGAGTTCACTTATTTTAAGCAAAGCAAAGTTTGCAGTTTTCATAATACGGCAAAGTAAGAACACGTGACCCTGCTAGGTTATTTATTACAACACCTCTGAATTAGCAAAAGGTGCCTTTGCTACCCCCACAATATGGTCTTTATCATTTTTCTTCCTCTGAACTGCCAGATCTGCCAACATTGAAAAAAAAAAAGATGTTGGTTCCAGCGCTACAGCGTGTCCTGCACTTAGTACTGGTGGCAAAAAGGAGCAGAAAGGACTCACAGACCTGAACACTCAATTGGATCTTTCTCCATTTCAGCTTTAGAGTTAAGCCTGCAGTAAGAAGCAAATGAGTTACTTAATATAGAAGAGATGTTATCTCAGTGGGCAGAAAAGCACTGCCAGTTTTTCAACAAACCACGTGTGGTTGCCGAGTTCATGGTCCCACTCATGGTGACTGTCACCCTGACAGGCCACCTCAGACCCAGCTCTCAGGTGGCTGACTACAGCCAATTTCTCCAGCTCAGTCATTTCTCCCACTCATGGCCACACTCAGAATAGGTGGATAACAAATTGCACAGGGACTTGGTGAAAAACTACAGAATTATCCTTACGCTGAGTGTATCAGTTGGAAGATGCTAAAACTAACGGCATCTGTTGCAGTCACACCAGCACAGTGAAGCACTGGGTTTCCAGGCAAGCCCCAGGACCTGCCTGAAGCTACACCTTGAACAAAACTTTCAGAGCACAGCCACCTTCTTGAGAGCAAACTTCTAGGAGTAAAACTTTGAGACACACCATGAGCCATCTTCTGTCCCTCCGGTAACCACAAAAAGGGACTGCATTGAAAAACATTCAAAACAGACTATTTCTGTGAAAAACTACCATCTTATCTCCAAAGAAATGCACTAATGCCCAAAGCGCAAAGCCTGCCTACCATCTTAAGCTAAAAAAAAAAAAAGCCACACTCTGTAGCTGAAAATTGCTACCAGCCTGTGTCCCTTGAGTGCCGTGCACATCCATGTGCATCATGCACGCACCAGAAAACGTTTAGCTTTTATTAGTGACTTCTGACCCTGAGGGCAGTTTCCATTTCTTGTCCACTTTCTCTGCTTTAGAAGCAGCACATATTGGAGGCAGCAGAGGCTGGTGCTGCCCTTCCTCTGCCATTTACTTCTGTGCAAGAGCAAAGCCTCGGGGCTTTGAGCACCAGGGGAGCCGCCAGAGCCCTGTCCTTCAGCAGGAACCACTCTTCTACACCAGGGACTGAAACAGCCTGGAGGCTTTGTACATCTTATGTAGAGGACATAATTAACCCTTAAATTGACGTTAGCGGGAGCCACCGTTCACACTGTGAAAAGCAGGCGAGACAAAACAGAGGAGAATCAGCAGGCTCCACATCTGGCAGTGTCTGCAAATGAAACCATATTTTAAAGTGTCTCTGAAGGGGACAACAGAGAAAGTCTTCAGTGGGAAGAGAAGTTCCCAGATGAGAGCCAGAAGGTGGTGGAAGAACAGCCACGAGCTTTTCAGAGCCAGTCCGGCTGTTCTGCAACTTCTGAAGAGAACTCTTAGAGGTGCAAACCGTCCTATATCGCCTTCTATCCTCAGACACAAGGAAACAATTTTGGGAACTTTCCTCAGTGGAGGGGGTTCTCATCTCATTCCCAGTAGGACAAAGCAATCTGATCCAGGATTACTAGCGGAGGTTATTTGAACAGAGGTGGGTTGCTCCCTAAGCCATCTTCCTGTTACTGCATTGCATTAAAAATACACAGATAACATTGAAATCAGTAATTATGTGTCTTTTCAAACAGAATAAGGAGACAATCACTTAATTAAGATCCTACAGTGCATAGACCCAGCTCCGTGCTGACTCTACCAGGGAGCTTACAGTGGATTCCTCTGCAGGACTAATACCAGGTGGATTAGGGCATGTCTTGGTGGTTACCTGGCCTCAGGTAAGCAAACGGGAGGTTTCTTCTTTAGATTTGATACAGCCTGGCTTTAACTTTATACACATTTTAAAAGTGTAAGTGGGTAGCAAGGGTGAAAGCATTTCACATAGAGCCAGTCCTTTCGAGAGGTGATGTTCAGCACGTAACACAACGACTCAGTGAAGCAGAGGAAGTACACTGGCAGTAAATGAGTGTGTCACAACGATTTGTCTCAACTCCTGCGGAGGCAATTTAGCATCATTTCAGTGACAGTGTATCAAGAACACGCAGGAATCCACTGTAATGTCAGCGAACTTTTATTTATTTATTGCTTGTCAATATGCACAGTAAAGGAAGACCTGATGTGGCTACCTCCTGAGTACAATACTTCTGTAAAGTCTGATATTGTGGCTTTTGATGCAATAGATCAAAGGTGCTGCATTCACAAGCCACAGGGTGATTTTCCTAACTGCCTGAATTACAGATATGCTCCCTGGCTGTCCTTTTTTTCTGTCCTTTCCAGCATCACATAATACAGACCTTGTAACTGGAAAACAGCCAGGGATGATGCGAGGACAGTGTAAAGGGGAAAACCAGCTCTGGATTGTTTTCTCACAGCCCTTCAGCCTTGTGGGAGCAAGAATTCATTTGTGGCTTTCTAGCACACAAGCACGAGTGGGAAAAAAAAAAAACCACCACAGAAGGATCAGGTATGTTAAGGAGGGATGCAAATTCTTTTTTCCTATCGCATCACCTGTCATCACAGAAACGTCAGCCTTCAGCGCTGGACATCCCATTGCCAGGCAGAAGGATACTGGTCAGTACCTGCCTGTAATGGAAAGTACAGGCTGTGCCTTCAATGTTTTTCCTCTGGTCACATCAGAGTGACTCCCTCCAGGAGCACGACACCCTCCCAGTATGCTTCTCCACCCAGCATCGACGCCTCTCCTCTGGCTGGCAAGCCAGGGCTCCCTTCCCTGCCTCATTCCGGATTTCTCCCTAAAAACAGCACTGAATTGGTAGGGAAAAGACTGAGGTATCCAGAAGTCAAAGCCTGGGACCGGACAGCATCACAGTCTGCACGGGACAGGTAAGCAGCTACGCCGCTGCCACTGGACATGTGTACCGATGAGGGCTACAGCCCTGAAAGCCCCAGTGAATCTGGACTTAAGAGCCCCCTGAGCCCTAACTACCTCTGCTGCTATCTTCATTCACCTTTGTACCATTTATACCCTTGTTTCCCAATTTATACCACAAAGATAACAGCGTCACTCTGAGCGTGCTTGTCAATGTGCTCCGTAAGCATCCCGCAGTGCTGTGACTGTAGCGCGGGTAATTATTAGCCAGCTGCTTGCTTAAAGAAGGTGGGAGGGGCTGTAAGGTTTCCACGACAAAGCCATTCCTCTCCTGTAACATCCAAGATGACCACATGTAGGGCAAATCCTCCCCTGCAATAACCACAGGGTGAGCACTCGGGAGGGAAGAGAGGCCAGCCAGCAGCTCACCTCTGAACAGGCTGTCGACAGTGCCTCTCCCAATCCAGCCTTGACTTGCCAGAGGTCCCAATTTGACCGAGATAACCTGGATTGCAATTAAGAGGACTGGTAGAGAGCAGTACAAAGCCTTAGGCACAGGCTATTCACTGCAGTGCATACAGAAATGGCTTTCCCCACCTCCACAGCCCTGACAGCTCGCTGCTGGCAATGTTTAATTCTCCAAGTGGTGGTGGGTTTTGTTGCTGGACAGTCACCCACCTGTCCTCCAGCTTATTTCACAGAGGTGATGAGGAAGCCATCAGAGCTGAGTCAGAGGCTCCTCCACACTGAATCTGCCTTTAGGTAACACCTTGTGCAGCGCATAGCTCTGCTCCTCCTTCTGGCAGTGACACGGCCAGATGTCTCAAGGCGGAAAAAAAAAAAAAAAAAAAAAAAAAAAAGTGCAAAGGTGGCCCCAGGATGTTCTGCTTGCAGTCAGCACAACGCATCCCTCCCTTCAGCTTTCATTGATGCCACCAGGTTACCTATAAGCTCTTCTCTGCACATGATCCTCCCTGGACCCAAATCCACAGCATCCTCAGGTTGTCTCTGCCTCGTGTTGCTACTGTTTGCTTGAAATGATGTAGCATCAAGAGATTGCCCTGTGTTTGATATTATTGCCTGTGCTTGGGAGGCTGGGACTGCTGCAGTCTTCAGGAAGCGTGCCAGGAAACGTGCCCCACCGAAGCGCTGGTGGCCGGGGATGTGCAGCAAGCCGTTTCCTAGAGGGGATCAGGCAGAACAGGGTAAGCTGGGTCCAGCTGGGGGGGTTACACCAGCTGGAGCATAGGCTGGTAAAGGACTTTCGCAGAAGCACTTGTGTTTGGCAGACAGACTAGACAGGAAAGGAAAGAAGAGGCACTTCCTAAGCTACGGTCTGTGGTCCACTTTAACACTGACCGTGGTGTCTTGGCAAAACATGGCTTAACGTATGCAGCTGAAGCAAACAGATCTGGAGTGATGAGCAGAGGTGGTCTGCCAGGCT
Organism: Pluvialis apricaria; assembly: GCA_017639485.1. Lineage (NCBI taxonomy): Eukaryota > Metazoa > Chordata > Aves > Charadriiformes > Charadriidae > Pluvialis > Pluvialis apricaria. Next base: position 39,729,561 of record CM030012.1, on the reverse strand, counting down.
ACAGGGAGCATTCAAACTAAAGCAAAGCCACTAAACTGAGGGAATTGCCTACACACAACTTTCCCCCACATTCCCCACCAAGGGGCAAATCTCCCTTCTGACCCTAGCACCCAGTGGCATAACTTTTGCCGAGCTGACTGGCAAGTGAAGATCAGAAGCCCCCTCCCAACAAGAGTCACTTTTCATCCCCCGAAGCAGAATCCTTTTGCGACCTCATGATTTGATAGAGAGTTTCCCTGAAGTGCTGTTCCCGGCTCAGTCTTTTGGCTGTTTCTTTCAGCTCCTCAATGTTTTCAGCTTCTGCGTGCGAGTAGATGAAGGACTGGGACTGCTTCACTGAAACAAGAGCAGCACAGAAAGGTCAGCACTCTCCGTCAGGGACACAAACTGAAGACAAAGCTTCACTAGAGCACACGAGCCACGCGACCAACACGACTGAGCAAGCCTGGCAGGGGATGAGCTAACCATTGCTCTCTGATAGCTTCACCTCACTGTTTTCAGAGGAGGAAAATGCTGACAGCATGGAAACACACTTTTCTTTTTTACAGCTGCCTCCAATTTAGGGTTCTACATAGAACCTTATCTAACCCTGCAGGTGGCCACTCTGAGCACTGGATTGGATTGGACAATGTCCAGGTGTCCCTTCCAACCTAACTCAGTCTATGATTAAGCATTCACATGAAGTCAGCTTTGAGCATATGGGGTTTTTAGGGGCCCAGGACCATCACAGCAGTTACCTTTCAACACACATGAAGAGCTAGGCAACCAGTACGCAGACTGAATGCCTGCTCTATGGGTAAGGAAGCTCCAGGTGTCTCTGTAGCTTCATTCTACTACTAGGGAGTATGAAATATGAACCACATTTTCAGACCTTACAGCTCTGTCAGCCCCATCTGCACATATCTGCTTCTGCAGGATACAGAGTAAGAAGCTGCCCGATACCTACAGTCATTCCATGAAGTACTGGCTCTCCGGCGGTGGAAGCGACAGCTCTTTATGCGACGAGTGGCAGCCTTGTGGAGGTACACAGAGTTCTTCATGATCACGGGCATCTTGGCCTCCAGCTCGGCATTGCGGATGCACTCTTCAAAGAACTCTGAGGAGAAGACACCACTGTGAGCAGTGATGGGAGAGACACTTCAAGCAATGAACCAGTCACAAGGGACTGCACTCACTGACGGGTTGAGCCAGGTAATGATGTTCAACACCTCCCTAGATCTTCACAAACAACAATCCATGAAGCTCCAGAATATCATGAGAATGAATAAGTTCAAAATGACAAAAACCTCCAGTCCCCAACAAACGCATACTCAAGTTATAGAAAGAACTGCAACCATCCATTCCCAATCAATCATTCACACAACTGCTCATGATTCAACTGCCAAAAAGCCTCTGATATTACGATAAAAGTTCTCAACTCTCTTGCAACAGAGGGGTCTGAAGCCTTGCTTGTTGCACTTTCTTTGAAGGACTTCTAAAACCAGTCAAGTACCACTGCAGAAAGGGAGGTGTTGACAACACTGGCATGGGCACACACATCCAGGCCATGCATCACCAGGGATTTCTTAATAGCATAGAAAATACTCGCACATACATACATTACAGGCTCCATGCAAAGCCCCATGTCCAAACCCTGAGAATGTCCTTCTGTCCCAATCTGCCACACAAGCTGCTTTTCCTGGTCCATTTCCCCTCTTATGGTCTAACCAGCTGTATTGGGTTTACATGGCAAGGGGGCCTACAGGGGGCTTCTATGAGAAGCTGCTAGAAGCTTCCCCTTTGTCTGACAGAGCCAATGCCAGCCGGCTCCAAGATGGACCGACCCACTGCTGGCCAAGGCCGAGCCCATCAGCAACAGTGGTAGCTCCTCTGTGAGAACATATTTAAGAAGGAGAAAGAAATACTGTGCAGCAGCAGCAGCCAGATGAGAGGAGTGAGAATATGTGAGAGCAACAACTCTGCAGGCACCGAAGGTCAGTAAAGAAGGAGGGGGATGTTCCCAAACCTGACTCAAGCCGGATGCTAGGGTAATGTCCAATCAAAAAAAAAAAAAAAAAAAAAAATGCAAAGGAACAGGGATACACTGAGAAACCTGAATCTTGCACCTGACCTGTGGACAGTAGTCATCTCAGCGCAGCAGTGCTGGGCTGATGCAGTGATTCAGCTCCGCGTAAGGATTCAAACTTCACCTGCTGGGTCACCTACCAGCACGTTGCTACAGCAACCACGATGCTCCTTAAACTGCTCGTGTTCTCATAACCAAGGCTGAGAAAAGGTTATCTTGAGGGGAATCAGAGGACTCTTTATAACTCAGACCTAGTCAGTCTTTACAGCTCTGCCACAGCTTCCCTGTTTGACATTTTGGAAAGCATTTGCTCATCCCTGCCCCTAAGTTTGTCTTCCACCTGACAGGGAAGGCGAATAACTTTGCCCTCCTTTGAGGGCAAAACACCTAGTGCCTGCAAAGCACATTCTGGCTCCTCAAAAGGAAGGTGCAGTTGAGATGCAAGGAATTTGGAGTGCACATTATGTGCAGATTTGCTAATTTGGGAACTTCTTCTTGTGTCTGGGAAGATAGGTAGAAATAGTTCCTCTCTCAGAGCCTGCTCATCAGTAGAAAGGATAGATGACTGACTTACTTCTCAAGTTGCTGACATCTGCTTTCATCCTCTCCTCTTTCTCCTTGTTGCAATCCAGAGAATTTAAGCCTTGCTCCAAGCTCTGCAACGCTTCCTCAGCTTCTCTTAGTCTTTTCTCCAGATCCATGCGCACCTTCACCTCAGCCTGAGGAAGAGAATAAGCATTGCTGAAAAACAGCTTGTGTGTCAATAACCATCCTGCTAACTCACAAGGATTAGAGGGACGCACCAAGCAGATGAAAATGAAAAGACAACAGTAAGGAAAACCAGTACGAATATTGTAAGACAACACAAAAGTGGTTCCTCACGTCTTCAGACAGAATCTGAATTTGAAGTCCAGATTATTTTAGTAATTCTCCTTTACTCTGATTTTTTCACAGCTTCCCTCTCATTGTATGAACCATGTGGAATCAGAGATGGTATTTCAACACATGAATTTGTGCTTCTGTGAGTGCTTGCAGCTGAGCAGGAACAGGAGGACATCTTTCCAGCTGAGACAGACTTGAGGTAAAGGCAGTGAGTTCCCACAAAGGGGTGTACAGTAATTAGTTTCAGAAATGAAACACAAGAAGAGTTAGAAGTAAAGGATGATATCAGCAGTAGCTTAGCAAATAAGAATATCTAATATAGTTTAAGTCAATTTAGCTTTAGTTTGGCCAAGTGGAAGATTACAGAATAAGAAAATTTTGGAGGTGCAGGAAAAAGAAGAATTGGGTTTTTTTTGGACAAAATATTTGTAGAAGGAGGTTGAGTATCAAACAGCTAATAATAAGCATAATTTTTACATTATAATAAAATAGTACAATTTGTCCAATCGCCTTTGTGTAGATTAAGGTATTTTCCATTACGCGGATAATGAAGAGGGCTGGTAGCTCACCTGCATTCCTCTGCTTGTGAACTCAAGTTCATGCAGAGCTTCCTGAAGATTTACAAATCTTAAGATTGATTCTCTGAGCACAAGTGAGGAGGGAAGATTTCTGCTCAGTTCTGCAATGTCCATACTAACATTTCTTTGAAATAATCTTTATTATTTTACTTTTTTTTCCTCCCTCCATCTTTAGATGAAGATTTCACAGTAGCAAATAAAAAGACTTTTACTGCATGGGTTAATCAGGCCTCAGAATGAGAAAATAAATAGTAGTGCTACATAGATATAACATGGCAACTTCACATGTTAGCATGACATGAAGCAGAGCAAATGAAGATTTGCAACCACAAAATGAAAACAAAATAAAACCCAAGTCCCCCACTTAATAGGGGATGAACTGAAAGGGAAAAGTGAGAGAATTCTGGGCCCAGGGACAGCAATATGCGACATACGCAGGGGATACCTTGAGGTCTCTCTCTGTCTGCTGCTTCTCCGCGGTCAGCTCCGAGAGCGAGTTCTGCAGCGCTTGCGACTGGGAAGAGTAAAACTCCCGCTCCTCCTCCAGCGCTCGGGACCGCTCCTCGTTCTCCTTCATCCTGGTGCACGGCACAGCAATGGAAGATGACCATTCCCACCCCAGCACGACTCACGGGAAGGAAGGGGCTCGGTATATCGTGGTGGGGCATGCTTAACTAGCTGGCTGCCCTGAGCAAAGAAGCACTAACAGGAGCTCTGTCTGTGCTGCACTTCAACAATATGGGCATTGCTGGAGAAAAAACAGATGGACAGTTCTTTAATGGGACATTCTCAGCCCCCAGAAGAGGTCCAGGAGCACCAAATACTTCTTATGCAGAAGTCCATGAACACCGGATGGATTCACGTGCCTTAGCCCTGACGTGAAAGGAGCAGGCCCAAGTGGCAGCAAGGAGTTCAGCTGCCTTGCCTCGCTCTGCCCATCCTCTCTGAAGCGTTTATAACCTGAACTCCTGTCAGGGGAACCAGACAAGCTTCCAGACTTGTCTTGTGTTGGCAACCAAAAAGCAAGTCAGCAGATAGCCATGTCATTTGGCACCACTAAGCCTGAGCAGGGCAGAAGTGTCATCTTCCCTTTACCGCACCCTAGAACAGAAATTATAAAGGATCTTGCCTCTCTGCAGGTCTCAGGATAAACAGGGGAACAGTTTTGAAGATATCTTAATTGTAAGCCTGGAAATATTTAGCCATACCTTTTTGGATTGCCCGCCTCCTGCAAGGCAGAAAACTACCTCTTCTCCCACCACCCTCTTCACACTGGATGGCATCTTGTCCCATAACCCTGTCTCTGGCATCACTGTAAGAGCCCCTGCCCCCATTTCACCTTTTCTCTGCCAGGAGTTTCTCCTCCAGAAGTTGCTGCATCTTCTCTTCAATCTGTCGCAGGCTGCAGTGTAGTCCCCAGATGGGGCTTTGCTCCTTGCTGGGACTGGTTGGAGGTGGGAGCTGGCTCTCATTTTCTTCCAACATCTCCAGCATTTGCTGCTTTTCCAGGGAGAGCTCCTTGAAGAAGGGCAGAGATTGTGAGTATCAGCCAAGTCTAAAATTTCTGCTCCTGCCTGGCTCCTCCCTGTTGAATCCCTCCATCCTTACATTCATATTCCTCATTCGGGTTAAAAACAGGAGAAACAAAATATGCCTCTTGAGGAGCAAGCCTCCCCCATAGCCTTCGCTATGCAAGAGGATGAGAACATGGAGGCTCCTTTGATGTGATATGCTCGTGAGGACCCAGCTCAGGGACTGGAGCCTTGTGTTTCTCTAGTGCATCACCAATGCGGGCAGCTTCCTCACCTTCCCTCCTCCTCCCTTCAGGTCTCTCCTCACCTCACTCCTCAGTGTGAACTAGAGGCACCCCCTCTGTGGCACTTCTACGTACGGGGTGATAGGACATATCATGCTGTTTTCCTGTGAAGTGTTCAGTCTATTGTGCAACTAGACCATGAATGCTCCTTCCCTAACTTTCCAGTTCTTTTTTCATACCCATAACTGTGGGCAAGGAGGAGAGTTCAAAGGAACACTAGTAACAGATTTTTGGACAAATTTGCAGAATCTGACACAAACATTAAGGATGGCATTGAGGTTTCAGCAGGCCAGCTGTGTGGAAATTTCACAAATTATATACGTTTAGAAAGGCCACTGTCCACAAATCCACCAGAGTGATACCAAGTAAAGAAAGGCTTTAATATGTCAACACCCTGTTTCGTAAATTCTCATGTGGTACATGATTCCCTGGGAACCATGCTCCCTTCTGTGAACAAGGAACACCTCTATGCTGTCCACTTTCCGCCAGGACTTAGGGAGTTGCAGTTTTAAAAAAAAAAAAAAAAAAAATCAGAAAGCTACCACAGAATTATAGCCACGTTGACTGGAACAGACCTCTGCTAGGCTTCAGTCCAACCTCCTGTTTAGAGCAGGTCTGTCAACACAGCAAGATATGGTCAGCTGTGGTTTTCTATGGTCAAGTTGTGAAAACCTTCCAGGATGGAGATTACTCAGGCTCTCCCAGTGTCTGCTAGGTCAGCCCTACCTGTCTGGTGAAAAATCTCTCCCTTAGTGTTCAACCTGAGCTTCCCAAACTGCAGTTTATGGTCGTCACCCTACATCACATCACCTGGCATTTCTAAAAAAAGTTTGGTTCTGCTGGGCTCTGTGTGACTTCTAGTCCTTTTCCAAAGGGGATTTTTGGCCTTCAAATCAGCTACTGAATGAATCTTTCCATCTGCACAGGGCTTAACTCCAGCACTAACAGACATTAGATTCATTCCATGGGACAGCTTTGCTTTTAACCCTGGTCAGTTCTCATGGGTGATTCCCAAAATGCTGTCACTCAGCGGGCAGAAGTGGTCACTCACCTCTAGGGTTTTCTGTAAGGACTGTGTCAGGCTTCGCAACTCTTTCTTTTCTTCCTCCACTCCTTTAAGGGAGCGGGCTGTGAGCTCTAGCTCCCTAAAGAAGCAAAAAGGGTGACAGCTATTGCAGGGGAACACTAGCCCCACAGACCCCGCTGGGACTGCGCAGGCTGTGGATCTCTTCGTGCAGGACCTGCGACCAGTGGTTGCTACAGGCAGCCCTGGAGAGTCAGGAGCTTGCCAGGAAGCATCACACCTTGGACATACTACGGGCGTCCAGGAACTTTACTGTGCCTCCTGATCGTCAAAACAAAACCAACTGTTAGTGTGCTTCTTTAGCAAGGGCAGGGCCACAGCTGCAACTGGAAGAGCTCAGACAGGGCAGTCACATCTAATCAGGTGTAGGTCTATGAAAACAAAAAAAGGTTTGCAAAAAATCACACTGGCTTTTCTGAGATGGGAGAGAAAAGAGAAAAAAAACCCCAAATGGCAATGGCAAAACATGCCCTTTCAACACTCAGGGCAAAGTACTTGGATCTTTCCCTTTCTAAATACATTTGCTGTTCATACTTTGCATAGTAAAATTCTTAAAATGACAACAATCATTGCTGGTGAGGCAACTTCATCCACCCAGTGTCATTCAGCTAATGGTGGAAAACCAGATTCGGATGTCTGAAGCCCACGTGGCTGGTCGGTCAGTCAAACGAATCACCTCTCTGAAATCCTCTAGCACTTGTCTGTTGCCATGCTACCCAGACTAATCTGGTGTTTGTTCACATCCCAGCCCTTTGAAAGTGAAGTTGCTGGAGCCCTGGATGCAAAATGAAACAAAGCTAAATTCTATCATCACACAACTGATAGCAAATGCAGGCAAACAGACTTCAACAATTCCTGTTTTGGTCAAGATAGCGTTTATCTCCTTCCCACATGCACAGAATAGGTGGATTTTACAAACTGTTTTGATTCACCACTTCTGCCCAGTGTGGGAGGTGGTGTCCTCCTCCTGCCCCGTGCAGTTTGCTGCCTTACCGCCTGATCTGTTCCTGCTCCAGCCGCAGCTCCCGTACCACCTCTTCAAACCGGTGCTTCTCTGCTTCCAGGACCTGGTTCAGACGCTCGAGTTCCTGGACCGAAAGAGAAGACAGGAATGTACTCTACTGACACACTTACACTTAGGAAAGCTTTCCCTTTTACCAGTGCCTGGGACTTTGGAACTTTTAACCTGAGCTACGTAGAGCCATGGCATGTCCGATTCCATCACGCTTTTGTCCAGGGGCAATTAGAAGGGACTGAAGGTTGGTTGAGGATTTCCAGATGTCCAGAAGTCCCAGCCAGGTTACCAGGCACCTGGAAATCCCAGACATGTTCCCTGCACAGATCAGCTCTGCTGCACATATACAGCAGGTCCAAAGCTCCCTGGGAAAACTGGACTCAGTACGCACATACCATTTCCAGGCACCCACGTGGGCAGGTACAAAAGCCCAGGCAGGAATGTGACAGCCCCAGCACTGCTGCGCCTGAAGTGCGATATTTCTACTAGCTCAGCCTTGCTTCCCATCCCCACCGGGACAGGAAAACACGAACCGCACAGTTACACCTTTGCACAGCCTGTCACTGTCTCTGTGCTAATAAAACCATGCTTAAAGAGCACTGAAGACCACAAGCTGTCCTCAAGCAGTGAAGCAGTCTCTTCCCCTAATCTAGAAGAAGCAGTTGTGCTGAGACCTACTGCAGATGGAGGGAGACAGGGACAAAGTACAGCGAGGGTCCCACTCCCGGCCGGGTCCCCTTGCAGCCTTAGCTGCTAGGCAGAACTCCTGCCACAGGCCCGGGCAGGTCACAAGACAGCACTGGCACCAGATAATTTCATAAGATGACTCTTGTTCCGTGGCGCAGATACATGGTTCAAGCTGCTTTCCCAACATACTGCTCTGAAGCCTTCAAGGCCCACAGCAGGTCAGACCGCCACAGCTCAGTGAGCTATATATTCATTCCTTCATCAATAACAAACTCCTTCAAAATTACCTGGCCCTGTCTGCTCTTTGTGGGCATTGGAGATACCATGCACGGCTTTGTAAAAGCAGAGATTTGGTTCCAGGGTCTTTGGACAAGGGCTTTTCCCTCCCTACGTTGGTGGGTTGTGCAGCAGGCTACCTCACCAGAAAAGGGATGTCTCCCTCCGAAAGCAGAAGTAGCTTAGCCCTAAAGGAGCATCCAAACCACCTTAGGACTTTAGCTCTTCAGAAACGTACGCAGGAAAAACATAGGGCTGAAAAGCTTAGGTCAGCATTGCTGTCTTTTGCTAACGAGGGGCAACAGTCATTTTGGATTAACTGGAGAAGAGAGCACATGGCGGTTTGCAAGATTGCGATGTGGTGGGTCTACAACCATGCAGGATTCCCTGCTGTGTAATAGGACAACCCATTTGCAAAGCTATGTTGCAATAACTTTATGATGGTGCTATAAAACTGGTATAGATTTGGTATAAATACGAGGATGAGCTACTTTTATTATATTAAGCAAAAATAGGTTTGGAATAGTTTGGAAAACAATAATAAACTTGATAAATTAAGGTACAATAGTCATATCTAGGGGAGTGCTCTCTTGGGCTTCCCCTAGTGCAATGTTTATTATTCTCCCCATCTCTGGTGTGTCCAAAGAACGAACCACATTGCTTTTTGCTGCCCCTTGTTTCTCACTACAGTATCTCTACACAAGAATAATGTCAGGTCTGTTTGTTTGCTTTCAGACTGTGGAGACGGACATGTTGATTGCCAGAGTCCTCTTGAATCTGCCCAATAACAAGTGTTTAATTCAACCCAGTGAATATGAATTTAATCCGATCTTCCTCCCTGGTCCTCCTGGAGACATAATCACAAGCACACTGCATAGAAAGTGCCTGGGAAGGGTAGCAGGGATACACCTCCAGGACCCACCCTGGAGACTCTTCTGGCTCTGCAGCCTCCCTCCATGACACCTGTTGTGTTCTCAAACCAACAACTCCCAGCCTCCCAGTCCTGCCACATGGAAGTTGAAGGAAATTGGCTTGTGATGAACACTCACCTCTTTTTGCTCCCTCTGCAGACACAGCTCTTCTGTTTCTTCCATTAGCTTATCTGCAAATGCACACACACACAAAGGCCAAATGCAGAGAAAAGCAATTTATATCCTGGGGATATTTATGAGCATGAAACATTGACTGGAGCTTGAAAACGCAGTGTTCCCTATTGCTCTGCAGGCATCTGTCTGGGAGGCTCCAAAGGCTGAGATGACTCTAATGGGATGTTCTGTAATTTCCCCCCTGCCAAATAACTTAATAAACTAAACAACCATATTGCTGTGTACTGTTTCTAAGGGTTCCTCTCAATGTTCTTAAAGAGCATTAACAAACTAACCTTCGGCATCCTCTAGCTGAATCAGGAAAATAACCTTATCTCTGCTTCACACGAGGAAGCAAAGGCACAGAAAGGTTAAGTGGGTGCACAGGGTCACACACTGTGTAGCAGCAATTGGTTCTCCTGCAGCTCAGCGCCCCATCCCTACCTGCCCAGCACACCACCCTCTCCTTCAGCCCCCATCACTGCCAGCTGCCTGTTGTCACCTTTGGATGTTCCAGCCAAGCCCAGAAATCAGTCCCCAAATTTAGCCACACAACTTTTAGCTGTGAGGAATACTTCCTCTCAACATAGACTCGTATAGAATCATAGAATGGTTGGGGTTGGAAGGGACCTTTAAAGGCCATCTAGTCCAAACCCCCTGCAATAAGCAGGGACCATCTTCAACTAGATCGAGTTGCTCAGAGCCCCTTCCAACCTGACCTTGGATGTTTCCAAGGATGGGGCATCTACCACCTCTCTGGGCAACCTGTTCCAGTGTTTCACCACCCTCATTGTAAAAAAATTCTCCCTAATATCTAGTCTAAACCTACCCTCCTTTAGTTTAAAGACATTACACCTCGTCCTATGGCAACAGGCCCTGCTAAAAATTTGTCCCCATCTTTCCTGTAGGCCCTCTTTTCAGTGCTGAAAGGCTGCAACAAGGTCTCCCCAGAGTCTTCTCTTCTCCAGGCTGAACAACCCCAGCTCTCTCAGCCTGTCCTCACAGGAGAGGTGTTCCATTCCTCTGATAATTTTTGTGACCCTCCTCTGGACCCACTCCAGCAGGTCCACATCTTTGTTGTGCTGAGGGCTCCAGAGCTGGATGCAGCACCCCAGGTGAGGTCTCACATCAGTTACTCTTGTCTACTGAGAAGGACACATGCCCACCAGAGACTCTGCTCTGATGCTTACACTGTGACATGATGTACCTATGGTGTCCTACACTCTAACCTTAAGCAGAGGCTCTGCCTTAGGCAACTCTTAGTCATGCTTACAGGAAACTAGACAGAAACACCTTCCTCATAGTTAAGCCTGGGGTTTAGCTCTCAGCTCTGCCACCCGGCTGCCATGTCAGCACGGGCAAATTCACTGTATCACCTTATGATTAAGCCTTTCCTGTATCAGGTGAGGAGTATGCTATAAAGGACTCCTCAGGTCCTTTATACTGGGGACCTGAAGGGATTACTACTGCTGACAGATTACTCCTGCTAGGAGGAACATAGACCTCTACCTCCTGCCCACACAGGGCTCCTGGAGCCAGAGCAATAATATTATGTTACTAAAGCTCTGCTGACCACCACTGCTGCCTTTCCTTCCTTCTCTCACCCTCTTCCTCCTTGCCAGGACCCAGCACAGCTGCACTGTAATTACAGAAAGGCTCTTTTACCTTTCCTCTTCTGTCCCTCCTGGGAGGGCCAAGCCCAGGGCTTGATGGGCTTCTGCAAAGTCCCACCCTGGAGAGAAACCTGGATCACAGCTGGGTGGTGGGCAGGTGGAAGGTAACTCCGGGGGGATTCAGGGAATTCCCCAGAGCAGTGTTTGCTTCCTCCAGAGAGCCTTGACCTGCTGCCAGGAGCAGCGCCTGACCTCAAAGCTTAACTACAGGATGGACACAGATCATTGAAGGTAGGGCTAATGAGGCAGAAGCCTCAACAGTTATATAGGAATAAATAGACAATTGCTGTCAAAAGAAAGTAACCGACTGTGACAATTGACCAGCTCTGAATGTTCTTGTCATGGACCAAAGAACCTAGTGAAATATATATTTTATATTCCAAATATCTCCTGTTTGCCACAGTATGCGTATTCCTCTATCCCTCCATCCCCTTGTCTTTTATTGTCCTGTGGGCCTCTTAAGTCTCTCAGGCTCTTTAGTCTGCACTGGTGGTTGCAAAATAATGTTTTGACAAAAGTTTCCTGTTTCTGATTTTCCTCCTGTCTCTCCAGGTCTTCCTCTCAGCACTCCCTGTTATCCCTTTGTCAGGTATGGAACCACTCGTCCCCACCTGCCTCACAGATGAGCCCATCCATCAGCTCACACGTGCAAATGGCACTTAGAAGGCCTTGATACTTGAATTACAGTCACTGTTACATGTGAGGCCATATGCTGAGATCACGCCTGATCAGCATGGATGCTGGAACACAAAAGGCTCTTCAAGATTCCTCCAGTGGCTTGATGATTAGGAGCAGATACCATGAGCCCCTGCTCAAGACATCACCAACCTGAAGCACCTGAAGTTGCTGCTAGTTTGTTTAAAGCAGATGACTGTCCGGACAACTCACTGGGCTCACATGTGTGACCAGCAGCCCCCAGGTCAGAACGGCTCTTAAACCTTGGGGAATGCTCTAACTTAGGAGGCACCTGGGTTAAAAAGGCGACTCTCCCTTAGCCTTGCTGTAGGCAATGTGGGGAAGAGACAGCTGGACCTCCCAAGGCAGTCAGAGCACCCACGGTACTGCCATCCAGAGGCTGGTTTATGAGTAGGGGGTTGGACTAGATAACCTCCAGAAGGCTCTTCCAACTTAAATTATTGTATGTTCATCTGGAGCAACTGCTCTCTCTCCACTGCCCTTGGTGAGAGCAATTACAAATTAGCCGTTGCTGTTAGACACCTCATGTTAGACACAAGCCCATGTAAATGCTCCCACGTTCAACATGAACAGTGTGGGCAAATGCAGACAAAGACCAAGTGGAGCGAGACTAAAAAACAGCTAGGAGAGGAAAACCCATGCCTGAAAAGCTGTGATCAGCCTCAGAAATATCAGTCCTGTGTGACTCAGGGAGACAAAGGCATTGGCTGTTTGCCTGGTGAGCAGCTGAAATCAGCACATCCAAACTTCTCAGGGGCAGCAAACGTTTGTACAGTCCAGCCACCCGAAGCTGCGGGACTGCAGCATGCTGGCCAAGGCACGTTCTTCCTTCCACGCTCCACACAGATGTGCAGATCCTACCTTAGTATTTTCATGTTTCGACTCCCTTCAAAACCTGAATTTCAGCTGCTGACTACTCAAAAGCTTCATCCAGTAATACTCAACAGTAAAAACCTGTAGGTGCTTGGCTTGACCACACTGACAACTCCAGAAAAGCAAAATGGCTATTTTGGGGTTTATGGCTATTGGAAGTAAGAGTTTCCTACCTAAATACTCCTGTTTCTCCTTGGCCAGCTGTAGTCCTTGGGCTTCCAGGCTCTCAATCATGGCTTCTCCCAGCTGGGCATTCTTCCAGGTCCTAGGGAGAGCAGACACAAAGCAGACAATGTGAGAGTGCTAAGGGTCCCACGGAGTGAGGCAGCGGGACTCAGCCTAGCAATCTACCAAGGAATTCAAACACACAGACTCTCATCAGCCGGGACAGTGGTTCTCTAATTTTTTTCTCCACGAATGAATTGGAGAAATTTCCCTGACATTCAGCAATTTTATTTATTTAAATGCAGGATCTGTAGATCAACACCGCACAGCTATTCAAATGTTTTGCCAGTGTTCTGGAGATTTCTATACTGAGCTTAGTCTCAAGGGCTCTCCAGAGCAACCCAGCACATGCACAGACTCCAACTGCAACAGGATGTACCTGGAACCCATTAAATGTAGCCCAACACACTTAAGAACCAGATTTTTAGCTTTTAACTCAGCTAACTTCCCATCTGCCAGTGACGTTGTCTTCTGCAGCTTTTCCAGTATTTTTCTGCTACAGCCACTCCTCCCCTTCAGACATTAACTGTTTATTGATTCCTTCCCGCAGCCTTGTATCTTCAGCCTTTCTGGTATCCATCATCCATCCCGGAAGCAATCAATCACTTCTCCACTAAACTTTTAAGCCACTAGAATTTGGTGCCTGGCCCTGCACTGTGAGTTAAGTGCCACTCCCCGGAAAAACAACGGAGAACCGGAGATAAAAGCCAGATGAGATGTTGGGAAGTAGGGAGAGTTAAAGGAAGCAGGCGATTCAAAGGGTACCTTGTGTTACTGTAGCACCATTGGCCAGAGGATCTCACGGTCTCTTGAAAACATTATGAAACTAAGCTCCAAAAAATACCTGTGGAGCAGATGCCCATTACTGATCGACTTGATGGACAGGGTAGGCTTTAATACAGATATTAAATAAGCAAGGACAAGGACATACAAATTAAAAAAAGAAATGGAGTTTGTTGCTCGCTTCTATTTGTGTTCCATGAGAAAACAGTATCTACACACATAAAATACATATGTAAAATTCATCTCAATCTATTTATATAGGTGTATGTACAGGAACAGCAATTGCTGTTCCAGAAATTCTGCCATCTTTGTTAAATCCTAAGGGAGCTTATTAATATTAAATACCTGCAAGCCTTCCTGTACTACGCCTCTTTGTGAGACACTTGAAATTGTAGTTTTTCAGAAACAGTAAGTTGGCAACCTCTTATAAAACAATTTCAAGGCAACCTGCACTTCGCCTCTTACAAAAGCCACACAAATATATTAAACACACATCACCCCAGGGACCAGGCAGCTCACAGCTCCAGCAGCCCAAGCACTGCCTTGTGCTCTTTGCAGGCAGCTGGGTTTCTTTTCAGCTAACGAGCATCTAGGATATTTCTAAAGTGCAGAGGAAATCAGAATGCTAATTAAAAAGGTGATGTTTTGCCCACAGGTAGACATCTTCACCTTGAGTGAGAACATGTGGGTGTGAATGTGTTTTTCCACTAACGTTCTCTGATACAGGATTAATCTGATCCCAGAGAAACCAGCAACAGACAGCTCAGGGGGGCAGAGTTTATTACGTGATTATTTGGAGGGTTTCAAAATGGCTGTAGCCTTTAAGGTGCCTAAGATTCACTTTTTCAGTGCCCCCTCCCTTCCCCAGCCTAACAAGATGTTTCCCTGTCTGTAACTCAAAGGTTACTACACCCACTGCTGAATAACTTGCAAGGTGCACCCGTATCACTGTGGAGCATTTAAGCTTTTATTCCTTTTATCTGCTGGAACCAGTGCCAATGTGTAACCGCATCTGCGGGGAGGTACAGGCTCGGACTGCAGCTGAGGGGGGAGCAAGTGCTTTTCTTATTCTGTACTTCTTACTAAGCGAGTTTTCACCAGAAAAAGCCACGTTGCTTGAAGTGCTGGAAAACACAGGGTCAGGAAGGCTCTTGGGACAAGTAGAAAGTGTGTGTATATACAATATACTTGTTCAGAAAAAGCCCAAAGTATCTCGGTTTGCTATACAGCTCGAATGTCATCTGTTCCAGTCCTTTCGCAGCACTGGGAACATCTCTTTAGCTTTACCTGCATTTTCTTTTTCTCGGGAGCACTCACAACCAATTTTTGGAAACACTTAGCACTTCATGGTCCACAGGACGTAAGTGCTATGTTACCTAGTTCTCTCCAGGTAACAACCCAGGATGGATAATCATCTGTATATTCATGGGTATGAGGAAAGAGGGGAAACAAGTGTACAGCCACCCAAGGAGACAGGCTTTATGATGGTAGGGCTGCCTAAATAGAGGGTGTGAGGGTCAAGAAAGGAAGGAGTGTAGTTTTGCCAAGGACCTAAATGAGTAGAGATAGGGAAGAGACCTTTGCTTAGAAGGCAACGGGAAGCAAGTAGGAAATGGCATCCTGAGTGATTTCATACCTACTGAGTTACTGGTGGAAATTCTCAAGTCTGATCTGGTTCTTTTCCAGCAGCAGCCACAAATATCTTCCAGAAAACAGGAGAGAACCAGGACAACCCAATTTTTTCCTCCTTCCCCAAATGCCAGGTCATTTTTTTATGCCAATCACGAAACGGCCACAGCAGAGTGTCACACATATGGTGTGACAACTGCTAGCACATTTCTCAGAACAAGCACTCAACATTCTTCTCAGCTGGGCTCAGCCGTGTCCGATTTCATGCCTTTCTCCTGACAAAAACAGTTGGCAATTTTTTTTATTCCCTGCATTGCCCACCAAGTCTACCTTCAACCAGTGCAGGGAGTGCCGCTATGGGCAGAGAGAGCACACATCTGCTCCTCTCTCCCACCAGCCGCCGCAAAAGCCTCCCTGGGTAGGAAGAGAGCCCGGCCGGCTGGGAGTCAGGGCTTTATGCATTGTCCTGCTTTGTGCATTTCTGAAAAGCTTTCAGGACCTGGCAGGTGTGGCAAGTCCTAGCCACAACACCTTAGGAGGGCGAAGAGACCAGCAGCTCCCCTCCACGCTGAATAAGCGGTTTCCCTATCAAACCAGGAGGCTTGGAAAGGAGTGAAGAGCCGAAGGCATCACTGAGCAGACTGTGATGGTGGAGGTAACGAGCAATTGCACAGGCAGACATACACACACACACACACTACCCAGCCCCTGATGTAAAGAGGCAGCAGACAAAACTGAAACAAAGGAAAGAGGATAGAGAATGCTTCCCCATCCTGGGTTCATTTTTAACTCTTCCCCTATTTAACAAAATCTCAGTCTATGAAGTTGGGGTGTTTTAAGAGTGGGGTTTGCTGGCTTTTTTTCCCCTTTGGTTGATTTTAAATAATGAGGGAGACTGTAGGATGATCACAATAAACTGTAAGTGCTGCAGTGCCATCAGCAGTACTGTCTCCGCCTAGGAACAATAGGGCACTAAAACAGGTTGCCTAGAAGATTTCAGCTGTGTCCTTTTAGCTTTCCGATTCATGGGCAGATCAATTTACTGGCCCATGCTGTGCCTTTCTGGCTGCTGCTTGGCTCCCAACCTGACCTTGTGAACATAAATCACATAATCTGTGCTTTTTCTCACATGCAGCCTATCATCAGCACTGATTAGGCTGTCACTGGAGCTGGGTCGCCCTCCTCCTCCGATGGAAGAACAGAAGCAGAGAAGGGAGGGAAGGGGGTGTCTCAGGCAGATTTTCAGCTTGGTGAAGGAAGCCTGCTGTATGACAGCAGCCACCTCTCTAGCTCCTGTTTTAAACACTAGTGCTGGAATATTGGAGCGAGGACTAGAGAAAAGGTTGGCTCTGTGAAATAACCAGCCTCACAGGGCTTGCTTGTGAGAACCCCTCCTGAGCTCTGCAGCCACGCTCCTTTCCTCCCATACACACTTGAAAGATTAATTTGCCCCCCCCCCCCCCCCAAATTATTGTCCTTGGCAATAGTTAAGGCTAACATTGATGAAGGCAAGTGCAAACCTGCGCTGTCAAGGGAAAACCTCCAAATTACTCAACAGCTGAATCTGGGTCCCTCCTCCTCTGCAATGGCCAAGCCTGCTCTTGCTGAGTGGGTGACAGATCTCTGCCTCGGGTCTTGTGTCCCATGGGGCTCATGCTCCCACGAAGCTCTGACAGAGAGCTTGGTGTTGCAGTTCACGGCTCCAGCACCAAAGCCAGGCTCACTGCAGCAGCACAGAGCTTGGCTTGGGCTGGTCCGCTGTAACGCTGTGCTCCCCGTTAACTACAAATGAACATTTTCAGCCTCATAGTGTTGAAATTAACTGAGTGTTGGAATGGCAGAGCAAAGTGCTTGTTGCTTTAAGTCTCATAGCTGAAGAGTAGGCTCTGCTCTACAGCTCTGGAAGTTTCTACCTGGGCTAGGAAAGTCAAATCCCCATTTAAGTGCTACCTCTCCCTGCGTCTGGTGAAATTTAGAAAGCGCCGGCTCTAGTTTTGCAGGACAGCTGCTCATTGTACATCCTGGTGCCAAGGGATTGCAGAGCTGGTGGCCAACAAGCTTCAAATCTCTCCAGCATTCTCAGCAGACTGTGAACTCAGCACTGTACACACTCAGAAACCAAACCCTCTCACCCCTCTGGGTGGGCTGGAAGTGCTTTGCTAACACCTCCTCCCCTGGGATTTAGCCTACCTCTGCATTTCAGAATTAAACTGTCTCAAGAGGCCAAATCCTGCTGCTGTGTGGCCTGAGTGCCCTAGGATCTGGGCAGAAGGGATGCACACCCCATGGTCACACAGTTGCCTTGGGGCCATTACCGACATCTCGGCACGACCGGTACCGCTCAGGAGAGCGGGGATGGGCTGGTGAGGTCCCTGCTCACCAGCAGGGTGTAGAGCCGCATGGACAGCTGCTCACTACCTTTGTGCCTTGCCTGTTCTGCTCTTGCCTTACCCCAAATTCATACATCTGCAGTGTAGGGAGGTTTTCTGCAGATGACAGCCTGGGCTTGTTGGCAGAGTCACACTTCATACCACACTGCCCAACAACACGGGAAGCTTTGTGTCAGCTCTCTCACTTGGGGAAAGGATGGGTTCAGGAGACAAGTAAAGGTCTCGCTAGTCTTGGGGCACTTCTCTGCCTCCCTGTAGTCCTTCTAGACAGGCTTTTCCCTCTTTATCCTTTACACATCTACAGAGCAGATCAAAGAGAATAAGGAATAGAAAGAAGCTTACACTTTTCCAGACTCCTGTAGCATCTCCAGCCACTGAGCCTGCTCAAACTCTGATTCGGCTGCTAGAACAATGTTACCCTAGAAGAGGGGGAGGGGAGGGGAGGGAAGGGGAAAAAAAAACGGGATTAGAAAGGCTGATGCCTTACGTGCCTCTGCACACTCAGGGCATGAATTGGATACAGCTATAGCGTAAAGAAAACCCACCGCAGGCTTCCACCTCCATGGGAGGCATCACGTGGGAGCAAATATGACCCAGGCCTACCACGCAATAGAAAGAGATGCGCACAGCAAATAGTCAAGGTAGGAATAAAATGGTAGGGCGACATGAGCTCTAGGGCTCCTGAATATCTGTCTACTGGTCTGCTAGTGTCATAAGACCTGCTGTCAGAAAGAGCAAGTTTCCTTATTGGTTGTGAAAGCAGGAACAGCAGCAAAACCTTGAGGGGACTTGGGATTCTAAGCCACCCTCTCTCTCAGGATAGTCAGCCCAAAGAGGGTAGGCACACATCAGGGGCATGGGAAAGACTGCCAGTCCAGCTCTGCTCATCAGCAATAAAACATTTTGTGGTGGTGGTTTTAGTTTGGTTTTTTTTTTTTTTTTTAATAAGGAAAGAAATCTACTTACATGGAAGTCTTCATGAGAGATCTTTATGGCATAAGGCATGCTGGGCTCTTCTTTGGGCTCCACAATGCAGCCTCCCAGGGGTATGACACCCTGGGGATGAACCAGAGCACTCCAATCAGTCAGGAGAATCAAGTACAACTATTAACAACTAGCCAGGAGCTGAACTTTCAACCTTGGTCACTTGTGGGCCCCTGCCTTGCCTTGGCTATCCCAGGAGATGCAACAGACGCGCAGTTCCCAAAAAGCAGAGGGGTTCCCAACACCACCAGTGGTATCTGAAAGGGGGTAAAGATAACTCTCTTGCATTCGGTTTGGATGGAAGGCCTCTAGCTAGAACATGAAAGTGGGAGCTGTTATCAAGCAGGCAGTCATCTCCCGACAGGAAGACATTGCAGAGTCACAGTGTGGTAGCATGAGACAGGTTGTGCATCCATTATAGTCACCACCAGTAGGTCAACACCCCACACACGATGTGTGGGGACAGATGGGTGGTCTGGTACACCTAACCACGCTGGGTGAAATCAGCCTCCAGTAACTACAGAGGATAAGAGCAGACTCAGAGCGAAGAGTCCCTCCACAAGAGCTCCAGGTGGCAGAGCTACAGAGACAGCTTCTCGGGGCTGAGGGCCTGTGGGTTAGCAGGGGCTGCCTGGGACTGCTTACGAGTGTGACTACAGCTTAGGAACAAGCAGCAACCGAAGCTGTTAGACCCACCACTGCCTTTGCCAGCAGTATTCTCATAGCCACAAGATTAGTTGATTAGGAGATCATGAAAACAAGGGGATACATCTACTATCAGGTAAAAAAAAATATATATTAAAGTTGTGTACCTGCTGAATCATTAAGGAGTCTGAAGAGGTACTGACATGATACTTATTTTTTTTTGAGGCTTCCCTGGATCTGTGAGAAGTTTGTGACTTACCTCTTTGTCACTTGCTGGGCCCGGGGAAGGCAGGGGGAAGCTGGAAACAGAATAACCCCCCCTCTCCCATGCAAAGACTGCTCACCTTGGGGTGGATATTGAAGTATTTATTGCTTTCAAAACTCTTCTTCTCACTCTCAGCATAGTAGAGCAGGAAACTTTCCTTAATGATGAAGAACCTTTAAGACAGAGAAAGGAAATAAATTCTGCTAGAGCAGAGGTCCTGGTTCACAGCACGAGAAAATCTCTGCCTAACTAAAGGTGCTTTCTCAGCAGAAGAGTTTACCATTCCCATCTAAGCCTAAGGTGAGGTGCCTCACTTCTGTTCCTAGCCAAGAGCTAGTGCTTTACACTAAGTGCCGAGTTCGAGTGCTTTGTGCCTCCAGTTTACCACAGCATGCATGCATCAGTGTTAAAGGCAAACTGTAGCATCATTTACTCACAGGGGAATGGGATGGTGGTCTGTGTCCAAGACAGGAGCACAGCCAAAGCCTTCTGGCATCTTGACCTGTGTGTGCTCTGTCTAGCCCATGTGTTGGATTCAACCTATTAGAAGTGACCTGCTCCTTTTTTCAAGGGTCTCTCTCACACGGGGTAAGAGCATCTAAAAAGCTTATTTTTGCAATTTACTCCCTGCCACCCTCTTTCCTCCCATCTCTGCATAACGGAGAGTCACAGGGTAGCATCCCCAAGCGACTCTCGAGGTAAAAGATTGGCCATGAGAGCACTCAAGAGCAGAAATAAATTTTAAGAGATATTTTTAAGCAGAGCTCCTGGCAAAGTCTCCTGTCGTTGACCTTTGTGAATACAACGGAAATTGAAATTCTTTTCTCTCATATGCGTCACATTAAAATGTGCCTTGTTCTGCTCAGTTAGCCTTAGGTATGCTCTGATGAACACTGTATAGTAGCCACAGAATATCACAACTTCTGTAAACCAAGCCTCCAATTTACTGGAGTGTGACCTCAAAATTGTGATTAAAGGACTGCCACTGTTAGCTTATTTGGATGTTTAAAATGCCCCTGTGAGAGTTCCTCTTAGAAAAAATGAGGTTGCATTTAACCTGCAGGCAGTGGTACAGGGGAGAGATAACTGACTTAACTTAAGTTCAGTCTAAATCTGCAGCACTCAAAAATGCTGAAGAGCAGTGGAAAAGATGGGGACTAGTTTAGTAGGGAGGTTTCAAAAGAAAAAAAAAAGAAAATGTGTTGCACTGTTCTGTACGTATTTTCTGATATGAGAAAAGAGGGATTTGGAAAGAAAGTGAAATGCAATAAGCTGAAAATTAATAAAGAATGCCTTTTTACACTGCACAAAATACTGCTGTGTAAATCACTTTCATGTGGTCCCGAGAACAAGAGCTTGTGAGGAATCTGGAAAGGATAAGGCATTTCTGTGAATAATGAGAACATCCCCAGGAAACCCTCCTGCTTCTGGGCAGAAAGCCTCCACTAAGAGGCATTAGGAAGGGACTTCTCTGAGTAGCACTTTCCAGTTGTGCAGCCTGGTGATTCCTGCACCTTCCTCTGAAGCCACTGTTACAGATGGGCTATGGACCCAGAGGTCTGATCCACAAGAGCCTGCACATGCCCATCCCACCCCAGTCTTCTCCCGAAGCAGATGGAGCCAAGCGCTGCCACCAGTACAGATAAGGACTCCAATTTTGTACCAGTTTAGTTCCTAAAGCTAAAGAAAATTTTAAACTGGCAGAGAATTATCATTATATTATAATTATCATTATATTATAATTATCATTATTATACTCAGGAGAAAGCTTTAGCACTTCCACTAGCTCCTATCTCTTGCTCTTCTATCGTGGCTCTGGCAACATAGACGAAATTGCCACATGCCATGGAAATGTGAGCCATGGGCTTACAGAGGGGCTGGAAGACAGAGGACAGAGTGCTAAACTTCTGAATGCCTGCAGCAAGCTCAAGCTGTGGACTGGCTGTGCGCCTGCTCCAAAATGTCATTGAACATCTACATATTTACATCCAGAAATATTCAGAACGTACAAAAACCAGCATCAATTCATGTGCCCCAAATGTTTTCTTCTTCTTGCCTGCTCATCTATACGTGTTCATGCTGACATCAGAGGTGGGGAGAAGCAGCCAGCTTGCTGTCTCAGCAGGACACTGTCTTCTCACTTGATATTCCAGGAACATCATGGCTGACTGCCTAACCTCACCTCTTGTTCCTGACCACAGCCTGGCAAAAATTTCTCTAGACAGAACAGCACGACTCAGTGCAAAAATCACTCTTCTGCACTGAGCTAATTTAGTTAGAAGACCAAAAATGTGCTCGTTCACAGTGCAGCCTGTCCAGCAAGTTATCCGAGCAGGAACAATTACTGTTCACCTTCCACCCAAGGGACCATCTCGCTTCCTCCATCCCAGACTCAAGTCCCAGTGCACCTCCCATAGCAGCTGCAGCTAATGTCCCCTCAGCTATGTAACCAACGCACGACCCCACCTGCGGCAGCCATCAGTACTCCCTCTGTATTACTGTAAGAGGTTCCTTAGATGGACTGTCTGTAGGACACAACTCACTTTCCTTGTAATAGGAACCTCCATTCTAAATCTCTTTCCAGTGCCTCAGATCAGGGATGAGAACAGTTTCTTTGTGAGAGTAAGCAGGGATGGGAAGGAGCATCCCAGAGAAGGTGGGGGGCTGAACTGCTTACACAACTTTGAGACACTGGCAAACAAAGCCTATTTGGCAGAAGGCATCAGGCACATCTCTGTGGGACACATTCCTGTTAGACTGCATTCATCCATGTCCCATCTCTGTGCGCAACAAGGATTGGGATTTTCCGATATATCTGCATTACTGGCACAGGCAGCCACAACCCCTGCAGCAGGGGCAGAGCTGACCATGGCCAAGGCAGGTACCAGAGAGACCTCCACACAGCAGACAGGGCTTGGTCCTGGTTCCTCCTATCCACATCATTTCCGTAAGCAACAGCCGTCTGCCTTCCTCTTTCACTTTTCCTCTCACCTCTTGTAATTAACTCTATGAGAAAGTCTTCTTATGAGTGGCTGCATCTTCACTATGTGTGTCTAGTGCCCTGTTCAACAAGGATTTGATTTTTTTTAGAGGGATGTATTACCCCATCTGCCCAATAAATACAGAAATAACGTCTTTAAAGCACAAACAGATCCTGCCTGGCCAACGGGCTGTCCTTGGTCCGGTGGCTCAGAGTGAACCAGATACTGTGGGCATAAACACAAAACTGAGGAATAAAAACCAAGACGCCACACGAAATGACAAAAGTCTATTCATCACTTTCAACAGCCTTTTTGGTCTGAACATCCTCAAGAAACATTCGCAAGACAGGTAAAGACATTGATCTTTAGCTATGTGTGATTTTTAAGCTAAATGTTAACTCCTGGTGAAAGCCAGGGTTTAGTTTGTTACATACTTTTTGTCTGCTCGGTGCTGCTGGTAATCCCCATAATATAGATTATGCTCCAGTGGGAAACAAAAACAAAACAAAACCAAGCATAAAGCATAGCACAGATCTCTCAGAATTGATGTGCCTCTGGCAGTTTAATGAAATTTTAGATCCCTGACCTCACAGATGTGGAGAAAATCTGTGGGGATTTGGAATGAAAATACACAAAACAGGAGTTTAGAAAAATAATAACAAAACTCTACAGCAAATAATGAAGGAAAAACATTGAAAATCTGGTTAGCTGATGGACGTAACATCTTTATGCTATATTCCCTCATCTGTCCTAACCTGGAAGGCAACACCTAAGCAACTAAGATCACCACTTTAACTTTGACTTTCAGGACAAAGTCTTCATCCAACAACGCAAGGATAATTGATGCAGCACGATGGAAAGAGCGATGAAGTGAAGGAGTAGAGGAGAAAGAGTTGCAAGACTCAAGAGCAAGATGAAGACTGAAGCAGCAGCCAGGTGAGCAGGAGCAGAAAGGCCAAAGATGACCAAGGGAGAATGGGGAGAGACACCCAGTTAGGACTGGGACTGAGAGACACTGAACACACACCTGAATTAGGCACAGGTGTGCCAGTGAAATAAAAGGGAGTGCTGGTAACACCGGGGAAGATTTTGAATAAAACCAAGAAACCGAAAAAGAAGAAACTAAGAAACTGCATTCAAAAAGCCTGGAGAGCAGCAGTGAAGGTGAGACGGGTGAGAAGATCCGGTACAACCATGCACACTCCATGCGCAGCACAAGTAACACTTGTGTATCACAACACTTGTTGTGACAAGCCATTCATGCATGGTCAACGCCTTTGAGTCGCCCGTCCCCTGTGGTTAGACCTTGCACTAAAAGAAACCACTGAAACCACAGTGTAATTAAACTGAAATAGTGGAGGAAGAGTAACAGTCTGAGCGACTTGGGTGTAAAGCCAGGGACGTGATCTGCCAGGATTAGACACAACAGCTCCATACTGGACAAGCCGAGGTACCTGATCTCTGGAGGTAAAGTGCTTTCTTTGAGTCACAGTGGGCTCAGGAGATTAATTAGCTAATCTTTGTAAAAGCTTTTGCAGTGACAATGGCCTATGTTAAGTATTTACATGATAAAACTGCAGCGGTCTCACTGGTCCTTCCTTCTGGGCACCAATCCAGGAGCACAGGCAGTGAATCCCCGTTACTACATCAGCCCCGTTCTCTTTCTCTCTGGGGACAGCTCAGGAAAACGATGGGTGAAAGACCTTTACCAACGTCAGCTCAGAGGCCGCCACCATACCGGTCCCTCACTCTTCCCTCTCCCGACAGCCCTGGGCTCTGCCGTCTGCCTCCTGCCCTGTCACCTGGCTGCCGGAGCGTGGCCCAGCCGGGCAGGGAGCGGAGTAGGAAGAGGTGGACGCTTCCTGACGGCAACCAGCCGAGTGGGGAGTTCACAAGGGCAAGGGGGAAGCACGGGGTCTGCTCGACCTGCAGCCTCACTGCCTCCGCAGTTCCTGCTGCCTGTGCTGCACACAGCCATGCTGCTCTGCAGCGGGAACCGTGCTGCGTGTTTTCTAGGGCTTTTTTAGAGCAGAAAACAGCCCTAAGCAATTATCCTTTCCATCTGTCCTGTGACCCCATCCAGTGACTGTTGGTAGCCACTCTGTTGGACAACATGGTTATGCGCGTGCTTTGCAGTGCTGCAGCCAGGTCTGGCCCAAGAGAAGATAAAATTTCTCTCTTAACTGCTCTCTTTCCCTCCTTCCAGCAGCAACCTGGCCTCTCCGATTGGTTTACTCAGAGATATAAGGATATTTTGAGTTTTGATCTCTACTCTTTTCAACTCCTCATGTAGCACCTTGCTTTCTGGCTCCACCTGACCACTGAGCAGATGCCCTCCTGGAACTGTCCCCCTCGGCCCCCGATGTCTCACACGTGAAGGGTGACAGTCAGATTAGAGCCTGACATTTCTATGTGGGGCCGGGGTTATTCACAGTAGAGAAGGATTTGTCACTTCCTACCTGCAAAGTGACAGAGCCCCGTTCATGCCACATCCAGGGCAGGTACGTGCCTTGTGCATTTCATTCCAGACTCCATGCCAGGCTGAAGCTGTTACCAGTACAACTTTCGTCATAGGGAAGAGGCTAAACTGCTTGTTATTAACTGGAATGAAGAATGGGCTGCAGCTTGGTGGGAAGAGGAGGACCAGAAGTAAAGGACAGAGCGTGACTTTCCAAAGCCACTCCAGCAGTGACCCAAGCTTAAACTGTACTGGTCAAAAGCACCAGTAAACTCAGAGGATGGTTGCATGGCTCTTGGAAGGATATTACTTTACAAGGAAGGAAAATTCACGTTAGCCAAGGAATAGAACTTCTTCTCTTGGAAAGATAGGAGCTAGGATGCTACAAATGGCATTTCAGAACACAGCTCTGAAAGGCAGCATGCTCAGGCCTCAGCCCCGGCAGACAAATGCAGGCGTGTTGGTCCAGTGCCAGAAGAACCCAGCCCGCTCTCGGTCCGTACCTGAGGCAGCACACGAATGTTTCGGCTGCAGGACAGGCCGTTGCGTGGGCAAGGGAAAGGACTGAAAGTGCTCCAGATAACCACCTCATGTCATGTCTTGCTTTCCTCACAGGTGCCACCAGATGCCAGCCCTGGCTAAAACAAGGCTCTGCTACCCCTCCCTGTTCTCTGCATAACCTGCTGTGAAATTCCCAGACCTGGGATTTCAGTCACCAAAGCACTGGACATCATGCCTGGACTTTTTTCCTTGATCCGTTATCCAGTCAGCCTCCATCATTCCCTTTTTTTCCTCAGCATCTTCAGCAGCACTGTTGCTACAGCCAAACAAATGGGATAAAGCCAGTAAAGTATCGTGCATCTCAACAGCCACGCAGACCCACCTGCATGGCTGATGGCCTGGTGTGATCAATCATCCCATTACATGCTATCTTATCTCCCGTAGCTTGGGAAGACTTTCCTTGGTACAGGGAGTAGCATTGTTGTCCAGTGCAAAATTACTTCACAGCAAAGGTACTACCCATAAATACCAAACAGGTAAAAAGTAGCAATCCAAGATTTCAGAACAAAATCTACAGTGCTCAGAGATCAGATCCTCAACTATATACAGCAATAGTAGATGTTTTTTTCTTTGAACTTAACTGGAGTGGGAAAACATCTCTTCTCCTTTTCATGAAGTAATGCACTTCACCAGCTGTGTCTCGCTGGACATGAGGGGAAGGTGGGAGGAATGGATGAATTGCCCCTTATCCCCCCATAATGACTGACTGACTTATAATAACATGCAAAATTTTGTACTTTAAAGCAAATCTCTCCTGCGATAAAAAAAACAAAACAACACGTTATCATTCCTTCTGTCCCAGTCTTTTTACTCCAGAAATCCCTTCCTTCCAAACGCTATGGATTCCCTGTGCTCATCTCCCACTGACCTGTCTCTGTTCCCCCAGGACCCCCAGCGTGCCGTGCTTGCGGCTGACCTTCCACATCATCCCTGTCCCACGGTCACCTCCCCATCTCTCCCCACCTGCTATCACTACAACATCTACCACTTGCTGAAGATGGGGGTGACTTCTAGGAATAGAACAGCACTAAATAAATAATGACAGAGAGAGCAGAGATAAGCCATTTGCCTGCAAGAAATTTTGATTAGGAAGAAGAAAGCCTTTTAAGAATGTCTCCTCCACGGCAAATTACCTTCCCCTCTGTTATTCTGTCCACTTCTTTTCCGTAACACAGTCACACTAGTCTCCAGACATAATTCATTTAAATATCAATGTTTGGATGCTGAGTACGCAGCATCAGCACAAATCTTTTCCTGGGTGAAAAAAAAAAAAAGGGGAGGGGGGGGGGAGTACAGAATAAAACCTGCATGCAGGTCAAAGATGTCTACAAAAACAGACCTGTTTCCCACGTAACATTTAACTATTTTTCAGGCAATGCCATCTTCACAGGTTTAGACTGGACTGCACTGTGGTCACTACACAGAGCAGGACTGGGAAAGCTGGGTTTAGAAATGGATTTGATGTGTTGTGCCTACACTGCAGCCTGCAGCAAAAAGGTACATGCAAAAGAGGAGTACCAGAGGCAGCCAACAGACATTGCTCACGTGCAGGTTAATTTATTCTTCCAAAAAGCCTTGAGACATGCTAGGCTACGAAGGCTACAAAACTGCCTTTCGGCTTCAGAGGTAGCTCAGGCTTCCTGTGCTGCCTTCTGTTAATGACTCATTTGTGCCTTGTCCCAGTGGAAAGGTGAGGGGAGGAAGAAAACAACATTACTTTCCTTTTCTGGCAGACTTTTTCATCAGCAGATATGAAACTACTAAAGGTGGATAAGTCCTACTATCCTTCTTTAATAGACCATGACAACAAATCCTGGGTCACAAAGCATCTCTCTGGCAGCGGTATGGTGAAAATGCAAGTTTCTCGGCTGCTAGTCATCTAACTGAATGATGTCTATCAGCAGTGACATTAATCTGCCATCCAGGAATGCTGGAAGGCGTAATCCATTGGATCATGTATCCCCAGCGAGCAATGAGAAAGAGCTGTACCATGTTTCTGTGTGAGTACCCATCCATAAACAGTTGTGTCTCATCATTTGACAACCAGCGGAAAACTCTCCTGTGAGATTCAGTGATTCGCGTAAAGGAACTACACCAACTTTAAACCTCAAACTGACCCATCACTCCAGTATTATAGAACATAGTTCCATCCTTGGTGAAAGGTTATAGCAAATGCTTTCCAGTTCCAAACTTCCTGGCTGCCGATACACGACACACAGCAGCTCACAACTCCCACGGGAGAGAATTCAGAGCCACCTTCCCCCCAGGGAAGAGATTCTGCGTTTGCTGTTCCCAGCGTGCCATCGCTGCCACGCAGCGCAGCAGTACTGATGCTGGTCCACAAACCCCTGCAGACCCTACGCATGCACGCACAGTCCCACATAGCACACACAGTTCCGCCAAGCCGTCTCACACCCAGAGAACTCAAAGAGCTTTAACAAGTGCTAATAAATGAAGTCAAGCAGTCTGGGGGCAAAATATATGAGCTGACTCTTCCTCTTTCATGAAATGAGTGCGGGATGACTATCCAGAGGTGGCAGCTAGTCCCTGTTCCCACCCTGAAGCACACGTAGCACAGGGTCTGGGTAGATAAGAAAGCACACGGGGGTGCTGTGTGTGTAAAGCAGACTCAGAACAACAGGAAAGCTATGCCCAAAGTTTCACTCCTTGCCTCCGCCTGACTAGCCGCACTGGAAGAGCTACGTGCTTGGGCTCTAACTCACCCCGGCACCCTTCAGCTTTGTGTTTCCCCTGAGCATCCCTCAGCGACCGTGGCTTACCTCCTGGACCATTTGGCCGACTGCCTCCCAAAAGGTCTCTTCCAGAGCACGCCATACAGCTGCACTTTGGTGCTGATGTCCAGAGCATCTGAATCTGCCTGCTCCATGGACGGGGAAGGGGATACGGAGCTGGATTTTGAAGCGAACATTGTAGATGGATCTGGTTCTAGCTCTCCCCCTCTGTGTGGCAGCTCAGGGAATCCGATTAAATGCAATGAACCAGAAGGACGTAACCAGCCACTCCAAGCGGCAGACGGAGAGACTGGGCTATGGTTTGAATCAATAACTTGACTGCTCAGCACTCAGTCAATAATTCTCTCCCTGATGCACAGATGATGAGAGTTTCCTCGTTGCGTATTGCTTCCTGATGCATTACCGACAGCACATCCCAGGCAAAGAGAAAAAAAAAAAAAGGGCCAGAGATTAGGAACACAGAGAGGCAGAAAGAACTCACCAGAGAGAAAGCTCCCAGCAATAATGTAAGCCAAAATACCTCTGCGCCAGAGTCAGCTTGGAAGGTTATTTCACTCGACATTGCAGCATCCCAGGCAGAAATCAGGGCAAGACGGATGTTTTACTGTCAGGCGTCTCCTACTCTGACACACATCCCCAAAATCTTGCACTTGGAGGCAGGTTTTTCTCATTCATCCTGAGGCAAAGGGGAGCAGAGCGGGTGGGAGGCAGCAAGTTCAATCAGATTGCCTCTGCCATCGGGAGGCTTTTGCTGTGCCAGCCTGGCGCTGCACACCCGGGTACAGTTCACGTGGCTGCCGGGTTCGGACTGGGCAGTGTCCATGCTGCACGCCTCGCTCAGCCTTAAAGGGCCATTGCTGATCAAAGTTAGAGCACCAAAATTCTCCTCGCCTCCCTGTCTTGCTGCATCTTGGAGATGTGGCAAGCACAGCCTCTGCCCTGCCTCTTGAGGTATCAGCTCCTTCTCGGCCGCCGCACAGAGACGCAGGAATATGTCACACAGATCAGGTGAGTCTCCGTTTGTCTCCTGTTTAGTACTCCCACAACAAGGTTTTTATTCTGGTTCCCCAAGTCCTTGTTCCTCTCTTGAAACCCTCCCTCCCTCCCTCCGTCCCTGCACAGATGCAAACAGTGCTCCAGAAGAACCCCTCTCTTTTGTAAGGCCCACAGGAAAGCACACGAGCATCATATTGTTCCTTCCCGCATCCTGCCTTCCTGCCAGGATTAGCATTTGGGGAAGAACTGCCTGTGTTGCGCCTGGTAAAAGCACCTGGAGTTTTGGGGTATCGTATAACCAACACAGACACACACATGCTGTGAAGCATCTGCTCCTGTTTTGACCCATGCCGGCCTACGTGTATCAGCGTTGATGCTAGAATTGCCAAATGTCAGCCCTTCCCAATGCGGTTATTCAGCAATGACACTGCTGCAGAGACACGGTCCTTTCTCATTCCAAGAGATTAGAAGCCGGGGCCGCGCCAGAGGCTAGACCCCAGCACTGGACACAGGCCCACTTAACTTTACGTGGTCACGGGCACTTGCAAAGCATCTTAAGCAGGGGAAACGCAGACTGCCTGCCTCCAGCTCGCAGGCTGTGCATTTGGTACCAGGGAAATTAGAGATGCAGGGCCCTGACAAAAGTCACTATTGATCGCTAAATGAGGGAGTCAGCAAACTCAGTGCTTTGTTGCTTTCTCTCACCCGGGCTTTGACTGGCCTTTTTGGTCCCAGGCAGGAGGTGTCCCAGGCAGCAGCAAATCCCGCCTCAGAGTGACATTAAGGGAGAGGGTGGGGAGCAGGGGAGAGCGGCAGAGATGCCTCCATCTCACCCGAGCCCCAACTCTTGAATACAACCCTGCCTTGCAGAAGAAAAGAATTAATGCTGTAGCGACTGCTCCACACGCTGCACTGGAAAGAAAATACTACTTATAACCAGGGTTTCATGAGAAGGGAAAACTTTCCCTGGAATTATGTTGCACAAAGGGTAAAAATTGTTCTGGGCCCAACAGCATCACCTTTATTTATAATTTAATTTATAAATGCACAACGAAAAGCCCCAGAGCTCCCGTGTAAGGACAATCCGGTGCCCCTGCCATCGTACTGCACCAGCGATGCAAAGATTTGACAGCAGTGACCTGCAGTGAGGAAAAGCAGTTTTTCATCCTTTCCTTCTTTACTTAATTTTGTCTCACAGGGACCAAGGAGAAAAGACGTTTTCAGCCTCAAACATCAAAAATACAGATATTTTCTCCTCTGGAAACCTCTAGAACAAGCAAGGGACTAAGCAGTCACAGCAAATTCCTTAGAGTGGGCAGCTCCGGAGGAGGGAAAAAGCAACTTGCTTTTGTAAAGTCACCAAGAGTTAAACACGGGCAGGAGCCAGCAATGCTGGGGCAGTAAACAGCAGCGGGGTGAGTTCTGTAACTGCTGGTGCCTGGAAAATGTAATTTACAACAACAGTGGTCATGTTAACGTTTCCTTTAAGTGTGTACTAACCTAAATAGATGGGGGGGGGGGGTCCATCTGACAGAAAGAGCCAGAGAGCAGCGCAGGAGGTCCAAGCAACTTGCCTCTCACAAACAGAAGGTCACAGCGTAAGGGACAGTTTACAGGCGCTGCAGCATCACTTCTGTCAGTCGCAAAACTTCAACTGGTCAGGAACGTCAGGATCAAGAGAACAGCGTCACAAAACCCAGCCGAGAGAAAAGCGTCACCCTCAGGGTGAGTAGGGAGAGCCGGGTCCTGCAGAAGTGCCTTCTCCAAATGCCAGGGGACAGAAATCCTTATGGAAGCACAAGCAGGCTTGATTTTGCTTTAAGATCTTGGTGAAACCCGCCAGCCCAAAAGCACACAGACATTTATACCGACGTAATTCACTTGTATTTAATCTGGGAGCCCATCATTTAATAAGAGCAGAGGAAGGAGACCCAGATATACAAGACCTTAGCAGGACAATTGCGTGACACGAGTGCAGGAAGAAAAAGGCGGCCGTGCTCAGCATTACAAGTGAAGGCAGGCGTAAGCCCTTGTACCAGACCCACACGAGATCCCATCCGTACAGTTCTGGCCAAACAGATTTGCCAGCCCTGAAGATGCAGAAAAGGCCTTGAGGCGTGATCACAGGTATGGTTTACCCGTAGTATGACAGGAAACTAAAAGGACTTCACTTGTTTAAATGAGAATAAAGGCGAAAATTTGACTGCTGTCTAATTTCAAGCATACTTTCCCCTCTTAATGTATTGGTAAAGTCGATGCTTGCAATAAAACAAATGGGCCTAAATTGGCCATGAATAAATGAGAAGTCACGTAACTGCCACAGCAAGGGAATTGTGGAATTGCGGAATTGCCTCGCAAAAAAAAAAAGCAGCAGAGGCGAAAAGCCATTACTGGGTCGGATCCATTACGTGTGCAGCAACCTGAGGTGGCCGTACCTTCCAGGGGTGCAGATTAGGCTCACCCTCTTTCTCTGAAGCATTTTTGCTCCAAAATAATAATGTAAAGATTTTAGATGGATGTTTCATTCTTGACAGCTCGTAGGGGAAACGCAGCTGTACATCCTGGAGAGAAAGCACTGGAACTTTACTCAGGAAACCTTCCTGCAGAGAGACAGGTTGTACTAACACAGGAATTATTTTGCCAATATGTTGTCCCTACTTTTCCTACACATCAAGCCAATAAAAATTTGCTCATCAATTTAAAAAAAACCAAACAACAACCGCTTGAAGCAGACAGCGGTGCGAGCTAGCACAGAAGTAACACTCCATCATCACAGGGCACCCTCCAGCTAGAAGATACTCCCTTTCAGTTTAAGGATGCACATACTGGCCAACTGCAGCTGACGAGGAGGCTTGTATTTTATTTTTTTATCTTTTTTAAGTGAAAAGTTATACTTTTATATTCTGGGCAGCCTTACAATAGTACTTTATGCAGAAAAGAACAAACTAATCCTTGGGCTGGGGCCAAGAAATAGAGATTTAGATCAGAGCTGCTGCAGAACTGGAAAGATTCAGATTTTGCCTTCCAGTATTGATTCCCTTTCCTCTTACAGCTTCTGATAGACTCTGCAGCCGTCTTCCACCCAGAGAACCACTAGCAATTATGGGAGGTATTAGCAGGTACCTGGAACAATGTGGAGACACAAAAAGAAAGTCTAGCTCAAGCTTAATTTATGATATATCACTCTTGTGTCTTTTTTTTATGATATATTTATTTTTTTATGATTATTATTTATGATAATTTATGATATATCACTCCTGTAAAGGTAAAATGTCACATGTCACACCTCGAGTCACACCTCGAGTACTGTGTTCAGTTTTGGGCCCCTCACTACAAGAAGGACATTGAGGTGCTGGAGCGTGTCCAGAGAAGGGCTACCAGGCTGGTGAGGGGTCTGGAGGACAAGCCTTATGAGGAACGACTGAGGGAGCTGGGGTTGTTTAGCCTGGGGAGGAGGAGGCTGAGGGGTGACCTTATCACCCTCTACAACTACCTGAAGGGAGGTTTTAGAGAGATGGGGGCTGACCTCTTCTCCTACGTGGCAAGTGATAGGACAAGAGGAAACGGGTTCAAGTTATGTCAGGGCAGGTTTAGATTGGATATTAGGAAGCATTTTTTCACTCAAAGGGTTATTAAACATTGGAATGGGCTGCCCAGAGAGGTGGTGGATTCACCATCCCTGGAGGTGTTTAAGAAAAGGGTAGATGAGGTGCTTAGGGACATGGTTTAAAAGTGGGTGTTTTTAAATCAGGGTAGGTTAACGGTTGGACTTGATGATCTTAATGGTCCCTTCCAACCTCACTTATTCTATGATTCTATGTACCTATCAAAATGATGCTCCAGCTTCCCAGATGTACAGTTGTGCGCAGAGGCTGTTTTAAATAGAACAAAAGCAACCACCATCAACCCATCTCTTTAGTGCGAGACATTAACAGGTTGTGTTTCTTTTGCACATAGTTAAACTTTCAGTGTCTCATGGGAAGTCAGAGCTGTCCTGCAGAGCTCAAAGAAAAGAGTTATTCAGCAAATGGGCATTAAAGTGAGGAGCCTTTGTAGATCTGACATCATCCTTATAGATATATAATCCCATCTGACATCATCCCTTGGCGAGAATCACATGGTCTCGGTGCCCTGTTCCAGACAAAGCCCTCCATCAGTCCCAGCCCTTCAAACCCACCCAGATCCATGCTGGATGGCCCATGAATCATATTAGTCAAACTGTTAGCTATGGATACAACACCACTTCAGGAGACTTACAGAAAGACAGAAAATAAGATGCCAGTTTACTGAAGCAAAGGGATTCGATAGCACGCAGCCAGCCCAACAGCTGTGTGTACAGTAAGCACTCGCAGCCTGGCTTTTGCAGGGTGGCTTGCTCAGGGATTGACACCACAGTCAATGGCCATTTCTCTCAGCTTCTAAAGGAGATAATTTCTTTTTTTTTTTTTTTTTAATCCTATTAAGAGATCTCTTCTGGAAGAAGACTCACTCTGGTGCTTAAAAAAAAAAAAAAGAAAAAAAAAGAAAGAAAGGTTTCTGCTAAACAGGCATCTTTAGGGACCTTAGAATACATCAGAGTGGCCAGATAGATACATTTGAAAAGGCTTCCTCCAGAAGATAGCCCATAGGCTTCCTGCAGTATGCCAGTTTTTCCCCGTCAAGCCGCAATACCACGAAGTGATCATATGGCTTACACAAACAGAAGAAAATGCTGAGTACTGGAATGGTTAAATAGGCTGCTCCCAACCAGTAGCTTGTTCAACAGCAGTAAATAAATACAGCTTTGCTTGTTTGCTTGGTTTTCTTAGATTACGAACCCACGGCACATGCTCCCTTTCCTTCCTCCCCGGGGAAAGGCAGTGCTGCATGTAACCAGCCCCACTAGAAATGGGGAACGGGAATCTCAGTCCCGTTTCCGAGGCTGCAGGAGAGCACAGCGGCCGTGGGAGCGCTCTTCCTCACGGGGGATGGCTGAACCTCCATGCGCAGGGACTGACAAGAACAAACTTTTCCCCAAGGTTTTTTTTAAACAGTGTTCACAGCTGGTAAACTTGCAGCTCGGCACGCGTGCCACCTGCACATCCATCTACCTTTCCTAGAGCATTTCGCTTTATCCATGTCTTACCTGCTTGCGATCAACATTATTCGACCCAATCCCAAACACGAGAGTATAGATAGAATCATAGAATAAGTGAGGTTGGAAGGGACCATTAAGATAAAAAAAAAAAAAAGTAGCAACAGTGGAGAGTTACCCAGGACGTAGTTTGACCAGGTGACACAGCCTAGCGAGCTCTGCAGGAAGCTTTCTGCACAGAAAACATCCAAGTCAAGTCGAGGACTACCTATGACATGCATATACCTGCCACGTGAGTAGCACGGGATACATAAAGGCCAGCTCAGCAATTTTAAAAGACTTTCTTGCCCTTTACACCTTGTGGTGGCAGGACACTCGGAGACCCAGCAAACCATGCCCAGAGGCACGGTTCAGAGCAGTTATTCTGGGAGCCAGCACAGAGTTTCGAAGGTGCAGTTGCTTACCGAGCCCTGCTTTTGAGCAGAAAAAGCGTTGCCTTTGTAATGAGGGCATCAAAGCAGAGTTCAGTACACCGCGGCTCAGTTTCCAGCCACAGTTCCTCACCTATGACACTGGTACCAACATCCAGAACGTCACAAGAATACATATACTCGTGCAGTAGCTTAGACACAATGGCCAGCTAAAAAAACCCTGCAAAAGAGGAGGATTTGTTGAAGTTTCCTTGGCAGAATAACAGGGGGTTGGGAAATGTAATACCTCTACATATTATCACAGGCAAAGAACTGGAGCACCATCAACACTGACACTGATGACATTTGATGATATTCAAGATGGGCTTGAAGTAGGCAAGTGGCTGGTTCTACTCTCTCTCTCTTTTTCAGAGGAGGGGTAAAATATCACCAAAACAACCGGCTGATCTTAGTAGACATAAGGAAAAAAAGGAACTATTAATCCAAGACTCTGACCGATGATGATGTCAGATCCACAGCTTTCTAGAATTTGGGAGGAGCACTAGAGCAAAGGGGAGCCTAGAGGGTTTTCTATGTTTAGTTTCAAAGCAGACCACATTTTCTAGCTTCACACTTTTGTGACTGCAAGTACTTGAAGAAGTTCTGTTTTATTGAAATACAGAAGTTTAAGTGGAAGCTCAATAAATGAGATCCAGAGCTGACGGCTGTCCACTGTGGAGAAGCACACTCCTTGGCTGTTTCAACACCAGTCAGTAGATCTGAACTCCCACTCCAAGTTTCTAAAACAGGGTTAGGTGCAGGACTACTTTCTACAAGGTGTTTCTCAACTGCAAAAGTTTAGATATCGATTGCAGTTCACTAATTTCTACCCACTTTGTTCCCTCTGGACAAAAGAGGGAAAGAAGTCATAGGGTTAACTTTTAAACAATAAATACATATCCAGAAAACGGGACTGGCTAAAGCATGTTTTTATTTAATCTGAAGTCTGTAAAATGCCCAGTGCACACACACAGAGACCCTAACTGCTCTTGTGTACACATTCAATATTCCCTTTACCCCTACCATCATTATGACCATTGAAGGCAAGGCCTTCAAAAGCTAAGGACAATTGGGACTTCTTTCAGGAGTGGAAACTGCAGGGACCACAACACTGATGTTCTTCACACCCTTCACCTATACCTTCTGCTATACCCCTCAGCTCTAATCTGCAGCCTCCACTCTAAGTTTCTCTCTCTTTCCTGGTCCTGCTCACAGCCGGTCACTGCAAGGTCGGGGCTCACGCTGTGCACATTCGCAGGACAGGAACAAGACATACTTCTTGCCTCCTTCCAGGCTGCCCAGAGAGGTTGTGGAGACTCCTTCTCTGGGGATATTCAAAACCCGCCTGGATGCATTCCTGTCCAACCTGCTGTAGGTGAATCTGCTGTGGCAGGGGGGTTGGACTAGATGATCTCCGAAGGTCTCTTCCAACCCCTGCCATTCTGTGATTCTATCCGCATTCTCAAGTGCTTATCTAAATACAGAGGCACAAAGATCTACTGGTGCCATCTATCACAGGAGGAGACCACGACAGCTCTACTGCAAACCCGGTATGTTGAGGAGAGCCATGAACCAGATGAATAGTGCTCCCCACAAAATAAAGCAGGCTAAGAGGGCCATCTCGTCCCTCACCCATCCCCATTTGCCCTCCTGTGAGCCATGCCGCCACACAGCTTTTGTAGCTGAGGCCTCTTTCATACTGCCGAAGCCCAGGCTGCAGGGATAAGGACACAAAAGCTCCCAGACCGCCCCATGGCTTAGTCCTCCATGTGCCCCAAAGCATGTTCACGTGAAGCACCTGCACAGAGCAGATACCAGGAGTACAAAGTTTTGTTCAAGATCAGCCATGCCTCAGCTTCTCTGTCAAAAAGAGAAAACAGAACAAGGGAAATCCGTTGCAGTCCTAAAACGCGACTCATTCTACTTAGAGCTTCACCCTCTGGAGGCAAGCAAGGAAAGCCTGACTAGGAGGTGTTACAGCAAGAGTCATTCAGATCCGTACTGAGGCTTGTAAGCGGGGCTTTTACCAGCCCTCTTCAGCCCAGTCCAACGACGAGCGTCTCGTTTAAAGTGTTTCTTCAGACAGCAGAAGCCCTTTAACTTCCACAGACTCCAACGCAAACTATGATCATATATCTCCAAGTAATTACCATGTCAGACACTGGATGGGCATACAGATACAGAACAAGCATTTTTCCCCTTCTAATAATTTCACCTCACCTTTTAGATTTTTTAAATACTGTATAGGTTTGGTGTCAGTCATCACGATACACTTACTCTTAATTAGCTCTACAGGTTTTCTGAACAAGGCGTTTTTCCTAAACCCTCCCCCCCCATCCACCGTAAGGGTTTGTTAATCTCCAGACATCTCAGACACGAGGGAGAAGTGCTGTGATAAGGAGGGTGGAATGTTGCGCAGTTCTGCTTGCAGGGGTATTTGGATAAGGCTTGCACATATCAGTAGAAGAATGGCTTAATTTGTAAGCTGGAACAATACATGACAGCTCATCTTCTTCTTGCTCCTGTGCTCATCCCTAATGAGTCTCTGATAAAAATGCTGATGAAAACTTTTTTTCCTTACCAAATGAAGGAACACTCTACAGCCACCATCAGGAAGCCTGCAACACCACAGTGCCTCGATATTTAAGTTCTTAGTGGTAACCCTTGTAACACAAATGCACCCAAAACATTTCCTCACATCTCCAAAACGATTTACAACAGACTGCAGTGGCCAAGTCTCCAGTTACCGAGACGACATTTTTATTAAACACACTAAAAGAATGCTAATATACTGCATTATGCTTCACCATTAATACTGAATTTTACTTGCCAAAGAAACAGGACCCTGTCTGGCTAAGTACAGGCTTCCCATCCTTACTGCCTTGCATCCGCCTGTATCAGCTACAATAGCAACACCGTCGTTTGTTTCGGTTCTCCTACTGACTTTACATCAATCATATTCTTTTGTGATTAAGCCAATATAAAGAGATTACACTTTTTCCTAACCATGCAAGTCCTATGAGCTACCAGAAAAATCAAAAGTAAGCAATTAGCTGAGAAGATTGCTTACTGCTTGGGCAAAATAGCTAAAACACTTAACTGTTAGTGACAGGTTCTTAGGTAAGTCTGTAGATAGCAACTCCAGGAGAAAACAAAAGTCCTTTTTGAAGGATTAGAAATTTAATTAATTGCTTATAAATCATCTCCATCAAGGGCATCTCTTAAATGGATGCATGAAGATTTTGGGAATGCATACATCACCCATCCTATAACAGCATCATTCCCCTTTTTCTTTTCTAAAAATGTATGTCTAAACCCCAATCCTGCTTACAGGGCAGCTGGAGAGTATGGAGAGCAAGAACATGTACAAACTGTGTCAATTCGGCGGCTATAGGAGGGATATCATCAACGTATACAAATACCTGAAGGGAAGGTGCAAAGAGGATGGAGCCAGCTTCTATCCAGCTGTGCCCAGTGACAGGACCGGAGGTAGTGGGCACACGCTGAAACACGGGAGGTTCTCTCCGAATATAAAAAAAACCAAACAAAACACCAACAACCAACCAAAAAAAAAAAAAACAAACGCCAAAAAGCTTTTCACTCTGAGGGTGACCGAGCAGCAGCACAGGTTGCCCAGAGAGGCTGTGGAGTCTCCCACCTTGGATGTATGGAAAAGTTGTCTGGAGACAGTCCTGGACAACTGGCTTGAGATGGCCCTGCTTGAGCAGAGGGGTTGTTGAACCAGATGACCTCCAGAGGTCCCTTCCAGCCTCCACACAGCAATCGGTGCTCTAGACTGCATTCCATCAGTGCCTTCCCACCACATGCTAAAGAACCTGGCACACGGCAAGGCACCATCCCCGTATCAGGGAGGTGGTGAGTCCTTAATTACCTATCTGCAAGCTGCTTAAGGGGTTGCCTCACTCTCTAAAATTGCTTTAAATCATTAACATTTCCTGAATTGCTCCAGCTGATAGTTTTATCACGTAGGGTCAAGTGACAGAGTTTACTTGCAAAACTCAGATCTACGTACAGATCTGAAAAGCCTGCGCAGGTGCTTCCTCAGGGACTGCCTTGTGACAAGGAGTCAGCTTCCCAGTTATCCCAAGGACCCCAACTCCGAGATTCTCATCCTTCACCTAAATCCTGGCAGTAGCCATAGGATGCTCCAGCGGTAATAGCAACTTTCTTCTACAAACCCCTAAAACCATACACATAGAAACCGTAACTTACACATGCCTTGACAGGAGACAAACACCCTTCTGGCTTTTACACAGCATTTACTCCTTCCATTTATTAATTTATTTGTGCCCTACATGTGTTTTAAAATGTTAAATCTAGTCCCAACAAAGTTTGGTAAAGTAACATTTTTAGCCAGAGGTGTCTCACTGTGGCCATTCCTTTTAAAGTTGCATGTTTTTTTATAAAAAAAAAAAAAGAGAAATTCAGTGTTTTATTTGAAAAGTTTGCCCCTTCCACAATCACAGCACACAATGTGCGTGTCACTGGATTTTTAAGAATCTTTTAATAAAACCTCCAAAGCCTAAAAATATGGCCAGGTGGCAGGGGGGAAGAAAAACAAACAAAAGACTGTCCTGCAAGTTTTTGCTCAGATAACAAAACAAAATTAATTTTCAAAGCTCTCCTCCTCATATCCCCTGCCTGAGCATCTCTTAGAGATCACTTCTAAAATTTAATTTCCAACTATTCTTGGCAACTCAAAATTATGTCAGAGGCAAATAAAGCCCTTCCAGAGAAACTGAGAAGACCCAGAAGACAATTTCTCTTCGCAGCAAGAACACAACCTGCTCTCAGTTACAACCACCACCACTGTTGGCGTTCGAGAGAAAAACTTAGGTCGCTATGGCTTAACGCAGGCTGTCATTTCACCATTCGCCGCGGGAAGAAGGTATGCTGCCTTCCAGAAAAACTGTGTCCATACCGAAGACGCGAGAGCAATGCCAAAGAGCTGTGCGCAGGTAAGCAGTAGGATCACGAGGCAGTCGCACGGAAAGCTGAGCTGTGACGCGGTGCCTGAGAACAGCAAGAAGATGGGAAAAAAACCCCAACCACAGAGCAGGGGCAAGAAAGATTTCACCGGCAGTTTTCTCCCGTACCACAAGAACAAAAAGCAGGCTGAGGTTTTCTCCAAAGTAGAGACGCTCACACTTTTGCACGCCTATTTAATGTTGACTTTTAATCCAAATCGCACACAGGCACGTATATATGGCAAAGGCTACTTTGTCACAGTCTCCAAATAGAAGGGAGGGACTTAGTGTTTGCATTTTGGGTCAGGGCTGACAAAATTGTTTTCACTCTACCCTGCGCTCTCCATTTTCTTTTAACCCCAGCATGTACTCCAGCCTTTTAACAGCGGCCTGGAGCAACCTTGAGTGGATCACCTCCTTACCACCCTCCAAAGAGGTCTCTGCCTTGTAAGCCTTGGATTTCCCTGGGGGTGGGGAGAGGTTCAGGGCAACGCCAACTCCTAAACACTCTGTGGGAAACGGAAGTTGTCAAACGCCCCTCTCAAGCAGAGCTGTCAAATCATTTCTGTGTTTATACCTCTAAACGCATTCATACCCATGTCCAAATCAACCTGCCAGACTGCCTCCCGACATGCAGTTCCACACTTCAGGTTTCCAGGAGGCGCTCAGACATGAAGAGAAGCAGCAAATGCACTTAGACAAAAGTGAAGTGTACTGCCTGCACTGCTTGCATCCTATTTAAGACGGTCATTTCTCTTTGTTGGAGCTGCCACAAAACCCCATGTAGTAAATGAGAAGCCAACTCCAAAGCACTGCACCTAGTAAAAATTTAATATAATAAAACAAATTGAAAACGGCAACATTATTTTAACCATTCACAATTAAAAGTGGAAAAATCATAAGGCAGCCATTCATGGAATGATTTTGTGTACAGATGGTTTGGAAAAAGAGACATTA
The DNA here is from genome assembly GCA_017639485.1 of Pluvialis apricaria. NCBI lineage: Eukaryota > Metazoa > Chordata > Aves > Charadriiformes > Charadriidae > Pluvialis > Pluvialis apricaria. The sequence goes on along the minus strand of CM030012.1, from coordinate 39,688,672 downwards.
AAATTACAGTTCCGTACATGGAGTCAGGTAAACAGCAATGACCACGCAGTGTTTTTCCCTGGAAAACCAAGGCTGCTAAGAGATGTAATAAAAGGACAGTAAGAAAAAAAAAAAAAAGATTTATTTTATTTTTAAAAGAAGTTTGAGGTGAACAGGAATCTGAAATTCATCATAGAGAATCAGAAATTCATCATACTTCCCCACCATACTGCAACCACTCCTCCTTCCACCCCCAAAAGAATAAAAATACACTTCCCGCCTCTTCTTTCCCGAGTCCCAGCACAGAACAGGAAGGGAACAGCAGCAGCAACACTGATTCCACCGCATCCCTCCCTTATTCTGCATAGAGCTGACACCACACGGACACATCTGCTACTGTCAAAAGCTCCCTGAAGGCTCTGAACTAGTTCCTGAATAAACAGAGTAGTTTTCCTAGGTCTCTTGGATAACATTAGCCTTTTACAGCATCCACCTGGAAATGGTTCTTTAAAGTCAACGGTGGTTTTCTGTGTTTAACGCCCAGCCAATCTGACAACCCACAGCTATCCAAAATGTCTGCCCTGGTGCGACAGCTCTGCCATCCCCACTTAAGTTAATGTCAGTGCAGCTTCTGCATCTGTCATCGGGTGCTGAAAAAAAAAGTATACCCCTTCTTTACATAAGGAACAATAAAAGAATTGGAACAGTAGGGAAAGTACCTGACCACACCCCGATCAACCGAAACAGCTTCAGTTCAATTCCTATGGCCAATTAAGAAATCATTAACTGAAAAAAACAGTTGATGAGAAGATTATAGATTTCCTAGAGGGATTTACAGAAGGAAAGAGGGATGTGCCTGGCACTCGGTTAAAGCGTTACCTGCTAGACCTGCTGCCACCTACCTCACAGTAGAAAACACAGGCAGAAGTGGCTATTACAGAGAGAGTAAGAGGAATTTGTTTGCACCAAGGTCCCCTGAGGAGTAGAAAATGATACCAGATGGCCCTGACTACATACAGTGCTTGGATTTACCGTGACAGATGGTGAGATAGGTAAAATAAAGGGGATATGATAAAATGGACCATTTTATTTAACTCATCAAAATACTCGGCCTCAAGAAAATAATCCTCCACGTGGAACTCCGTGGAAAGGTTTGATTATTTAAAATTGTATATTCTCCTTATCACATAACCAAAAGCTTCCTTACTCACTGCAGCTACAGAATTGAAAATAGTAGTTCAACACAGAGGTAGCAGAGGCAGCCAAAAGAAAATGCTGTTGCTACTTCTAAATGAGTAGGGAGAAAAAAAAAAAAAATCACGTAAGTCTTCTATCACTTAACCAAATGCCAAAATGAAAAGTGTTATCAGAATTTTTGTGCCAATTTTAAGTTTCAATGTTTTCATTTAAAATCCCTCACCTGCTGCTACAACTTGGCCTCTGTAGTTCATGAATCATTAAACTGGTGGCTGCCCCAGAAACTGGAAACATGATCTGAGGGACAGGAGAAAAAGATGGCAAGTCCTCTCAGCAGTGGCACCTCTGATGATTAATAGGCCAGAGGTCACGTCAGCAGTGAAAAGGCTGGCTGTCACACCCTCATCAACGCACACTCATCCATATAAGCTACAAAATGTGTGAAATGGGACCTTACCTACGTACCTCCCTAAGCTATCACTATCATTATACACAAAATGAGGCTGAAGTGGAAGAGGCAGCATGCCAGCTTAACCAGGGGGGTGGGGTGCACGCGCAAGTGACAGATGATAGTTTAAAGAAAAAAAAAACAAACCAACCTGCTGTTTTACAAACTGTAAGTATCCAATGCTGCACTAAGCTATCTCCTGCTTCTGCTGCAGATCTGGCAAACTCTCCAGCTTTTGGAAAGAGTTCAGTTATGTGGAAAGATTAAGCAAAGTAAAATAGCGAGATTATCAAGGAAGAAGGTAATTAGGGGACTATCAGGAAAAACACTGGGAGCTGTGGAATAAACATCCCTGTGCATCATTTGCATGTGTCTGTAACCTGTATCACTGAACTTTTTAAACAGGCAACTTACTAGTTGCATATGTATGTTGTAAAACAAAAAAAAAGTCTAAGGATGTGCAGGAGAGGACCTCACCCATGTCACCAATTTTGCAGTGGCTTTTCAGAACAGAATTAAGTTTTGAAGGTCTGATGTCAAAAATGCTTTCTTAGGCCCGATACACTAATTCTATCTGACAATACTGCCTTGTGGGAAAAGAGGACTTCTAATAATTTTGCACTGATTTTATATAGTAAAACACAAATGAACAAGCACTCCTGGGGATCAATACTAGGCTCAATCCTGGGGTACACCTGTATTGTTACAAAGCCAACAGACAAAGCCATGACTAGTCCAAGAGCCAGGCCATACCGCTACTGAACTAGCAAACAGGACAATGACAAAAACATAAAGAAGTTAAGAGACACAATGGCCTGTGTAGTATAAGTAACAAATGTCATGAGAAACAGACACATTCAAATGGAAACAAGAAGCACTTCAGTTAAGAAGATATTTCAAGCCTTGAAAATCCATTTCAAACAAACAAAAAAAAAATCAAAAGAAAAATGTATTTGGCAATGTTATCTTTAAAAAGTGCAGACAAAGTATAGCTTAAATAGGGTACAGCATTAAAAGGTTTTCCCCTCAAGAAAGAATTTTATGTTGAGTCTGTGCATGTCAAGCATTCCTGACTTTTCAATGCACTACAGTTATTAGAGTAGAATATATTTTGCATAACAGAAATGGTGCCTGATAAGAGAAGGCTGTCCCTTGGAAAGGGAGGGATTTTTTGTTACTCTTCTGCAGCGAGAGGCATCAGCAGTTGGCAACAAGTCCTCCAGCAGATTCACCAGAACTAATGCTTATCAGTAAGAGGTGAATCCACAATTCCCAAAGGAAAAGCAAAATGCCTAACAGGTCTGCTGGGAACCCACCAGTTTGGGGTTTTGTTTGTTGGGGTTTTTTTTGGTTTAGAACTGCTTTAGAAACACTTTGTACTCTATCTGCAGCATAAATATTTAACTAAACACCTTGTTTTGCTAGCCTTAATACCTTTTACTTAAGGACATCCCCCCCTGCTCTGATCTCAGCAGTTCAGACTTTTAAAAATGAGCTAGTAAAATTCTCTGGTCCCTCAACAGCTGTCTCCATCAGGTTTCTACTCCTCAGAGCCCAGAACAGCTCGGTTTCAAAGGACACTATGGATCTCTCTCTCAACAGTAGCAGTAGTGTAATTACAGTACTCAATACCTAATTCCTGCTGACATTTCTGGTGCCTATGCTTTACTGACCTGGCAGACGACCATCTCCCAAGAAATACTGCCTTTTAAAAATTTATTAACAATTGCATAAACAATCAACATTCTCCTTGCTTCTATCCTTTGTCTTAAATAATGGAATACACTGCAAAATTCATTTGCACTTTCTTAACCAGCTGATTTCCTACTCTAATCCTACACTTTGTCTACATCATTTCTTTCCTATCAGTGACACTTCTGTGACAATAGCAGTGTTGCCCAGAATCCCCAGTGTAGCCCATTTTTGCAATACAATTAGTGACAAACATTACAAGGACCAGTCGCGTTGTCAAGACAACATAGAACCGATGGGGGAGAGCCCCCTTCTTCATTAGTAAGACCTTCAGCCTCTCACAAGGCAGCCATCCTTTCTTTTTGCTCTCAGCTGTGAAAGCTGAATCGCAGGATACTTTGGTGATTGCAATTTTGTGATGAGTCGCTATGTTCTTCCCCGCTCACCTACCTTAAACTCCAAATTCCATCTTCCCTGAGAATAGGGCCAGAAGTAACAATTAAAATAGCAAATGTCTTCAGAAAAGAAAGTTACATAGAATTTATGTCCGGCTGCCAAAGTACATTTTGCTACACTAAAAACTTTCCCAGTATTCCTCATTTTGCAATCAAGGTTCCCTCTGAACTCCATAAAGTAGATGGGATGGATGATGGGTAAGAGACAACGATAAAGGGAGCAGCCAATATTTACTGCTCACGTCAGATCAAGGAGGAGGATGGTGAAATTCGAGCGCTTAGTGATGGTGTCCAATGGACAAAACTAGAGGAATAAGGCATCCTAATACTAGGGCTGCCACCTCCAGGCGACTGAGTCCTTTTCCTCCAGTTGATTCGGGTTTGTGGCTATGAGCAATTCCTCCTACTTCTGGGAGGACATGAACTGTGGCAACGTAAAGAAAAGTCCCAGCAGAAAACAGCATAGCAACTCCGGTGGCATTGACTTCTGAAAGGGCTTCTTTGCTACTCTGCAATGGAAAAGGAAATGGAAAGAGAAAAAAAAATGAGGATAAGCAGAAGCTTTTCAATCAATAATAAAAAACTTAGTAGGATATCTATCAACTCTCATTCTCTCACGACGACAACAGTTTAATGTGTTGCTTAATGTCTTGCACATTACATGTAGTAACCGACATTCTAAAGCTGATGTGGGGGGCAGAAAGACACCCCTCATCCTAGTTAGGTCACTTCAGACTTCTAGGAACCCTTACAGCAGAAAAAAGCCACAATCTATGCAGAAGCATCTTGTTTGACCATCTCACAGCAACATACAAAATTTCAAAGTGACAAAATGTGCTTTGGAAAATATAAAATTCAGATTGCAAAACCACAAAATTTAGGAAGAACACTCTGGACTGACTTTCTCTTTTCCTTCTTCTAAACAGTTCAAATAAGATGTGATCTTTTACATATCTGGTCCCCTGCTGGTCAGAGCAAGATTTGCTAGATTTAAGTCCCAAATCATCACTCTTTCAATACTTCATTTGGATGGACAAGTAAACACCCCAAACTTTTCCATAATTTCCATGCAAATTTCATATAGAAATGCATCTTCTGGAACAAAAAACTGAGCACCTCTTTCACATGCTAGGATTAAGATCATGCTACACATCATTAAATGTAATGAAATGCAAACCTGTTCATATCAGTTTCAAAATGCTTCTTGAACAATTTCCAACTCAAGTGTGATGTTTGTTCTCCAGTATACTCTCAGGTTACTTTTCCAGAGAGCAGACATACATCTTCTGCTGTGGAACTATAACACCACTGTGACAGCCTTTGCACCTTACCAATTCTCTGTTCTTTCTGAAGTGCAAAGTGCAAACCCAGCTCTTAGTGAGCCTACATCGAAAGAACGCTCAAACACCATTCGCATTTCTATTTACAACCCCAATCCTTTCTGCCATTTCCTGTGCTACAGGATCAACTATAACTTCTTTCCAGCAAGTAAAGGGATTAGCCTAGACTATTTACTTAAACATTCCTCTCATGCCTTGAGTTTCATGACATCACATGTCATTTTATGATAACATCATAGCATCACCAGCACAGCCCACAACAGTTAGAAATACAGGAGTGGCGAAACATGATAAACTCATGTGCAGAGGCCCATTGCACAGACCATTTGTTGTATAGAGCCAAGACAAGACTATGCTTTCAGGAGTGTGAGAGATGACCAATTCTGGGACGGTGGGGAAATCTAGCAAAGATGATTGTCTACCTGCACATTAAAATGAGAATGCATGCAGCAACACTGTAAATGACTCAACTATGTAGTCATCAGATAAAATGTGATATGTGAGTAAATATGTTAAATTCTCAGAGGGAAGAGGTAGAAAAAAAGACAAATGAACCTTCTAAAATAACCCAAACCTATATACAACTCTATAGAGGAGCTATGTCACTGGTTCTGATGGAAAGGAAGGGTTATTTTTTGTTTCACACATTCATTTTGCTACCTTTTTATCTATTTTTAAACATCTCCTTCCTGCTAATTTTTTCAGTTTGGATTTTTTTTTTCCAAATGAACCTTGTATGATATTTGTTTCCCCAAACTCCACCACTAAACTACATTTCGGGTAGAACAAAATCACAGACTTACCTTGCTTAGCCCTAAGTATGTCACCATGGACATAACAGGTGCTGCCAACGCAAAGACCAGCAAGTGTTTTCTAATTCGATTCCGTTCCAGCCCAGCATGCATCAGGAAGGAAACCAGGCCAAAGGCAGCTGGTGCCTGCAAAAAACAATATTCATTGGTAATACAAACCCTCCTAAAACCCCCTGAAATCTGAGATAAAGTTGATGTACAACTTACTACTTTGAAATACAATGAATTGCAAGAAATGCAGGGAAAGCACTAGTATGTTGCAATTAATCCAAATCAACAGAATTCTGCAGAATGCCCTACCATAACAACAGCACCTAATGTAAACCCATGCTCTGTCTACCAGACTACACATATTTGTAGTCATCATAAATATTCAAATGTTCATTCTGACTTGAGTGGTTGCTATAATCCCTAAGTCTCCATTAACGTCTGCGCTTTTTTTTTTTGTCCTGATACTATGCATCCTTAGATGGACAGTTTCGACAGCTACAGCAGAAATAATCTACAATTAACATGGAGAAGAAGAAATTTCCAAAGAAATATAGCTGTCATTCTCCACATGAACAAAGACTTAAGAGCTCTTTTGATTAGTTCATCATTCAGTTCCATTTCTGTTCCCACTGGGAAGCAAACAAATACTTCCTTCCTCTCCCTCTGCTAGCATCCAGTTTCTCATCCACGAGGCATACCTGTCCTTCTACTTATGGAATTGACTGTATTTTTGCTCGCACAAGGACAATAGCAGTTCATTCTAACAATTTTGTTTGACATAAGACGTAAACTTAAGTATATTGAGCAGTTTTATACACAGAGTCTTTTTTGTTTTAAACCTAGAAGGAGGAAACCATGAGTGAGGGGGGGAAAAAAGATGACAGAGACAAAAGCATCAAACAAGATCGGAAGATAAGAATTAATAAAAAAAAGACAGAGAAGAAATACATTTCCCTTCCATTACCAAATATTTATTGACAATGTTTCATGACATCTAAAAATTGTACAATTGTACAATTTCAGAAGCCAGTTAATTTGAACATTAAGAATAATAAAAACAAGTTTCACTTGCCAACAGCCATAAACTAAGATTCACAGCAAGACGTGACATGGACATTGCCACCTTTGAAGAGGGTTATGTAAAGCACAGTTTATTGTACGAACTGTGAAGAGACATAGTAGATCTGGATTTCCTAACAACTTGGACATGCAATTATGAAAGCAATTTTTTCGATGAATGTATGACTAACTACTGTGATATATACATGCGCTGCCGTAAGTCAAATGTGTCTGCACACATGTTTAGAACTTCTATAGCTAATATATACCTTCGTACAAACATTAAGGAAAAAAAAAATCTTCCTATCTTCAAGAGTCATTGTTTGCTTGTTACCATCAGAACAATGTTTGAGAGTTTTTCCTGCACAAATGGCATATGACTGATGTTGAAGCTGCTTCAATTGATAAGAGGTAACTGGAAGTTATATTTTAGTACTTTGATATTAAGTGGTTTCAAGAGACTAACCCTTTAAACACCAAACCCCTTTATAACATAAATAGCCTCCTAGACAACGTCACAGAACCAGAAAACTGTTGTAATCAGCATAAAACTGCTGTAATCAGCATAAAACTGCTTTTCCTCTTTGAATACACTAGCATATACTTCTGAACTTCACCCTCTAAAACTTCTCTCAATTACATCTCTTGCAGCAGTAAGAATCTTGGGGAGGGTTGTTTGCATGCTTGGGTTTTAAAAGACAACAACACCACCACAAAAACCACACAAACAAAAAACACACCTCACTACCTTTAGAAAAAGGCAGTGTGAAGCTGCCACAACTTTTCCCAACCACTGCAACCAGGGTGGGCAGTCAGAATTCTCTCTCATTTGTACCTCATTCAGGCTTAGCATCTGTCATTTATTATTCTGTCGTACATCACACCAGTGCTTTCCGGTCCTTGAAGCTGTACTACTAGCCTGTTGATTTCAATGGTGTTACACACTTCCAGATTACATCACTAAGGATACTTAAGATCTTTAGTAATTTCTATATGCTTTAACAAAGTTTTCTGGATGAGGACTTACCTTGTGCAACATAATCGCAACAAATACTATCAACTGGACACTAGTTTGAGACGTAGAAGCTGCTGCACCCAATGCAACACCATCAGCTGAAAGAGGAGTGCAAATTCACAGATTATTCCTCCATCCTGATCAGTTTCAGCTTTCCCACCCCCTCAATGGCTGACAGTATGAAACATGTTGATTTGCGAGGTCCTGTTATTCAAAATGCCATTAACAATACCAACCCAACACATGGTTCACTTCCCTTCGTTTGTTAAACCACAGCAATTTCAGGATTTCAGACAAGTCTCAACAGGAGCTGTCTCTCTTTTCCTCAAGACCATAAAAACCATACTGAGAATCTATTCAGTATTGACAGATTCTGACAAGTTAGGACCAGGTAACAAGTTATTTTAGTCTTCTGTAGTAGAAGTGGTTTCCTATCTAAATTTAAAAATTCTGCTTTAGATTTTAAGCATTAAAAGTATTTTAATTACTCTTTAAATGAATTTTTAAATATAAACACTATTTTCTTACAATTTAACATAAATATATTGTCTAAATGAAATAGGAAGTGGATACTATAATAATCCTCAATATACAGATACTTCATTTAGTGAAAAAAAAATCTTTTTGATCAAAATCTTATGACTTATCTAGACAATAACTTTCAGCAAGAGCGATTAAAAAGCATCACATTTGTACTACAAATATATAGTGAAGAATTACAACACAAACATGGGTTGACTGCCATACATGTGGAATTTTTTCAGTCCTTGCAAGGCAGCCCAAATCTGTGTCAGTCAAATCTTTGCACTCCACCCTATAATCTCCTTTTTTTTCTACCAGATATTCTTTTTTTAAACTTCATTTTTATTTTTTTTAAACACAGGTCAACTGACAAGCAAACCTAAAGGTGTTTCATACTACTTATCACACATGTTAGCACATACTGAAATTTAGCAGTTAAAGCAGCCAGCAAAGGAACTGGAGAGGCAGAGTAAGCATCACACAACTTTTCATGTGGGGAAAAATAAAGGAATGAAAACACTGTACCCAAATAAAACCCCATGGCACATTCTGAGCACTGGTGTATGTTTTACGAGTAAGTTTTGGGGAAGATCCTTAGTTCTCCCTTCCTCCTCACCACTTTTTTTTTTTTTGGTGTGTATTAAAAAAGCCACCTTCAAAACCAAAACACAACTGTTTGTCATACCTAAAGATGAGCCACACAGCAGCGAAAGTCCTTGTCAAGTGCTAACAATAGGTGCCACATTACCTGCAGCATGGACTACTAGTCCCAACGTCGTGGTGATTTTGGAGTTGCCCGATCTTGCAGCCTCTGGATCTGAAACAGTTATGAGAATAAAGTCAGGATAAAGAAAACAAACACACAAATTATGCTGGAAGAAAAATTTAAGTATCATCACAGAAGTCTCTACCAGCAGCTCAGGCAGTTATATTCAAAACTATCAGCTTTTATATTTCTGCATTAGATTTAGTGTAACATAGTTCGATATGTAACACCTTCAAATCACCTGAAGTTCTGTCAACAAACAAGTGACAGAATCATAGACAATTCTTCACAATTTACAGGACCACTGATATAAGCAGAAGCTGTTGCTTTTCTTAACCTCGTGAAAAATAAAAAAGCTAAACTTTGATGCTACCAAGGGGAAGACAAGCTAGTTTTGCATCCCCAGAATCCAAAGCTGCTCCAAGAGGCAGGATGATTTTTCCCCACATAGTGTTGGCATTTTCCTTCAGGTGACAGTCCGGGGCAATCTCTGTTGCACTGATTCTCCAGCAATTCCCAATAAGCTAAAAATTCTACTTGTCATGGCACCAGTGGCAAAGATTTTCCTCCAACGTTATGCACCACAGAGAAGAAGTGCAGCCAGTCCTGCTTGAGATCCAGTGTTTTGATTGCAATTGTTTGACAACTACTCTAAGGACATTTGCAGGTTAGCTCATACAGCACAACAGGGCAATATCCACCACTACGCAACAGGCAGGGAAACTGTTACGAAGAATCACTGCAGCAAACAGGGCAGGCAAGTCCTACACACGTATAGAAACATCTTATTATTCAACTGTTTAATTCCGAACAGTTGAGCAGCTGTTATTTAATTATACCAGTGGTCAGTAAGCTGACTGCAAGCGCGCTTACACAGCTACGTCTGCACTGCTGCCAAAAGGTGAAGTCCCGTTCCTTTCCTCCTGCCTGTCTCCCTGCCCTCCAGTCTCTTAGTGCCCAGGCACCCATGTAGTTGCCCGCTGAGTCAGACCAGGGAAGTGAGCTGGCGAAAAATGAATGTATTCTCTTCAGTCAGATTGATCTTTTGAATCCGGGGAAGCCTATTTGAGCAATTAATTGCATAAGCTCCTGTTGGAAGACCGTGATAGTCTACTTATGTCAAACAGGAGGAGATCATTCACAAAGAATGTTTCCTTTGAATTTGTCTCGGATTGACCAGAACTAAAAACACACTCAAAGAGTGTCACATTTAATTTCATACCTCCATGCTAACCTGCAGCATTTTTGTAGTTTAGAGAAGTAAAATCCAGCCACTTGGAGATAACAAAACTAGCAGACGTTGGTTCAAATAAGTAAAATGGGGTTTTTTGGTAGCTTTAAAAAACATTACAGAAACACTACTACATTTCCTGTGACAGAGATACAGACTAGACAAAGCTTTACTTAATATCCTAATTTATAGTGTTTATCTCTAACACAGATCACAGTCAATTTTCCTCTGTTATTTGCTCTGATCAGACATAGGAAAGGGTCATAATCTGTACAAGCCAAGGATACTCCTGGCAGTTGCTTACCTGCATCCCCTTGTCATCCTCACTGCCACTGATTCCTTCAAAAAGATCTAAAAATCAGCTAGCCATGGCTGCAGCGCTTCTCCAGGAGCACAAACGCAACACAGCCGCCACACTGGCTTCCCATCCGTCCTACCATACTGCCAAGTATCCAACCAAAACATATCCCACCTCCTTTGTGCGTGTGTTTTACTTCAGGATCAATTCCTTAATTTTTGAGGGCCAATTTCCACCATCAGAGGAAATTATTTGGGAGAAAACAAGCAGCCAAAGGCAATAAAATACCTCTTCAGATGACAAAACACCTTTGGTGCACTTCAAGCTACAGTCTGAGCATGAAGCCACAGGCAGGAAAGAGAGGCAACTATAGGCATTTTGAGAGTCTCGCAATGAAGTTGAGAAATCTTTGGACTAAGCAGGTAACATTTTGAGGCTCTAGACTAGTGTGGGAGTCCAGCTGTGCAGTTACAGTAAAGGACCAGAGCTTACATCTAGTAATTTCTGCAGTCTTACGTAAGATAACTTTTTGTTATTTGCAAATTTTACCTATATGTATGACAATTAAGTAGGAAAAAGAAATGAAGATAAGACTAACCTGAAGTTTTTTGGAAAGCCAAAGAAATCCCCTATGGGTGACACTGTAAAACAGACAACAGCTCAAGTGTCAAGTCACCCTCCACTCCCGCACCATACGTGCTCATACAGTTACTTCATGTCAGCCAAGCCAGCTCTCAAATTATGCTGAACTCCAGGATAGATTTCCAGCAAAAACATTTCACACAGACCTTGCTTTATGTTTGTAAAGCACCTACTGAAACTCTGAAAATTTGACATGACCAGTCAAATTAAATCCCAGTAGCAGTCAAGAAAATTGCAACTTGCTAATTAAGACTAATTGAAGCGAATCTTTACTTACCATCTGTAGAGTGCACATGAGAGCTGCCTATCTGGTCCACCAACAGCATGAAGACAAAGCCGAGGACAAGGGATACACCGATGTAGGCATGCAACCTGGAATGGTCATGGCCATACTCATGTACAACTGGGATTTCCGCTACCTTCTCCGACTCAACCACACGCTGCATCTCACTTGCTGGGTGATGCTTCCCTGTGGCAGGCAAGCAAACAGATTAGGAGACTGGGGACTAAACGTGACATGGTCACTTTTCTCCTCCTTTGCTGAAAGCATTCCTCACGCTTTCTTGGACATTACACAAAAGTCCTCATTTAAGGTCAGTCTTAGAACATTTACTTAGGGAAGCACACACCTGTCTGCTTGGCCTCTCCCCATACATCTTCAGCATAGAAAAGCAAAGGAAGCATTAACACTTGATAAGCCAGGCTACTTTGTTTAAATGCTACATTTTAAATACAAATTGATTGATAAAAATTGCTGAATAATTCCTTTTTTAATTGAATTTGCCAGTCGTGACAGTATTCAGAGATACTGTCAAGTAGCTAGGTCATAACCTTCATTTAAGTGAGAAAATACAGGATGAGGAGAGGTTCCATCCACTAAGCGATCTAACGCAATCTTTAAGATGATGAACTTCATATCTCAAAGCATCAGTCTCCAGTTAAACAAGTTAGCATTGATACACTCCATTGATATGGACTAGAACAACAGTTAAGTCAGCAGTATCCTACAAATGTCAGTACCATCCTAGAAACTCCAAAGCCCCAGGGCTGAATGTCGTGTGGTTGTTTTCTTTCCCTACACAAGCTTTAATTCCGTGCCCACCCCAAGACACTCACTTTGTCTCACTAAGCTACCCTGAAATTAGGTGAGCTCACAATGACTCTAAAAATCTAACAAGGGGAAAGACGACATCTGGACAGGTTTTTAGTTAAGTTTCCATGGTATGAAATGCTTTATTTGGTGCACAGTTCATAATTTTAAAATATTTTCAAATATTTCATAGGGTAGTAAGTGACAAAAGTCTTTACCTGCAATGACTTTTAGAAAACAGAGACACAATAGAACTTGACGAACTTTGACAGGTTGCCATTTGCCCAGCATGTGTGATGTTTGTCACAACCAAATACTCAGCACACACCAAACCCCCACCAATTTCAACAGAAATTACACCAGTCTCACTCTGCATTCACACAGGCTTAAAGAGAAAGGAGAAGGTTTTTCTGGGACACACATTTAACACTTCCAGTAGTCCTTAGCCTAGTGGCTTCCAAGATAGATCCATGAGATCCTCCAGTCTTGCTCACAACCACAGGAAATTACTGCTTCTGCAATCCCATCTGACATGAAGGGCAAATAATGTCCAGAAGTACATAGGTTTTTCAGTATTGGCCACCAACGACTGGCAAGAGCTGCCTTAGTACACTTATGTGAAAGTTTTAATAAAGCTATTTTTTAGCAAAATTCTAGGTATTGTTTCTAGCTGACATAAACAAAGAATCACGTCTAAGCCTTCTGCCAACAGCATCCAGAAATACACTGTCAGAAAGATACATGCAAAGATCAGGAATAGGAAATTTTGAATTAAGTTCCCAACTACCATATAAAGCACAATAAACATTTGACCTCTTGGTTTCAGACTCTGTGCTCCCCTGAGTCATACTCTTTGTTTTTTTATATTTCCCCTTACAGTCCCTGGCAGAGACAAGACACCAGGCTAGAAAGCCCTTTGGGTGATACAGAAGAGGCATATAACACTCCTTGGCATACTTGTTATTATAAATAGTTGTACTTCCACAGCAGGTAAGGCACTTCCCACCCAGTAACTATTACTCAAATGTTTCCAATGGGAGAAAAGACTCCAGTAAATCTACTTCCACGCCTGATACCTCAAGTTAAGTCAGATGTTTGAGTTGCATGCTATACTCCAAGGCCCCAAGCTACCTACCATTCAGTACAAGTTGCCTCCATTCCAGAACACAGCCAATGCTTACAATCACGTTTGGGAGGTTCAATTAATATTTGTAAATCTCTTTAGTGTTCTGCTAAGAAAATGTTTCTTCTATGTTTCTCCGCTAGATTCAGTGACGGCATCACAATCTCTAATTGTAATTATGCTTATAAAGTCTCCTGTCCTTCCCCTATGCTTAGTGAGCAGTTAGTCACACAAGCAACCTTCCTGTGTTTACATGGGAACTCAAGAGAAATTTGTTTTTTGAATAAGAAATAACTAACAGAAAACCCATTTGCAAAGCTCCAGTGCCCTAAAGAACACGTGCATCAGAGTCCAATATAAGGAAGCAGGTGACACATTAATGTCTACTCCCTCACAAAGCAACAGTTAGCACTATAATATAAACTATGAACACGAAGAGGACTGTCACATTCAAATGCTTGATGAGGAACTATATTTTCTCTTAAGATCTGACTTGATCTTAAGATCTGCACCTGGGAAGGAATAACCCCAGGCACCAGTACATGCTGGGGTCCAACAATCAGAAAAGCAGCTTTGCAGAAAAGCACCTTGGGGTCCTTGTGAACACAAAGTTTACCATGAGCCAGCAGTGTGCCCTGTGACAAAAAAGAGCTAACCAAGTCCTGGGCTGCAATAGTAAAAGTGGTGCCCGCAGGTCGAGGGAGGTGATCAGGTGATCCTTGCACTGTACTCGGCACCAGTGAGGCCAAACCTGGAGTGCTGGGTCCAGTTCTGGACTCCACAGTACAAGAGACACATGGGCATACTGGAGAGGCATGAAGATGACTACAGGACTGGAGCATCCTCCTATAAGAAAAGGCTGAGAGCTGGGACTGTTCAGCCTGGAGAAGACAAGGCTCAGAGGGATCTTATCAATGTATATAAATTCCTGATGGGTATAAAGATGACAGAGCCTTATGTATTAATCACTTGTTCCTATCTATCCCTTTCAAGTCTTCCTGAAGTTTGGAATGACCTATTTGACTTTGGCCATCAGCTGAACTCTCTCTTTTTTCTGAAAAGCACTTCTTACAAAGTGACTTGAAACAATAACATGCAGAAACCCCTTCTTGGTTTCACTTTGTATTTCTTGCTATTTCACAGGACAGCAATGCTTTGATGACGATACTATATAGAACAACATTGATTAAGCAAGAAGTTTCCATCAGAAATTCTAAAAAAATCTTTACTAGAAACAATGTTACTGATTTTAGTTTATTTTTTATCATATTTAATGGTAACAGGTCTAACAGGACTAATGTACAACACAAAAGAAATGAGGATATTAACTAGATTGTTTGATTGGTCTTAACAGCAAATAATGTTTTCTTAGCATGAGAACAGACAAGGCTTTTAGAGTCATCGTTCAGCTTTGAAAAGCTTTTCGACTTCTGAACAGCTGATTTGTTCTGCTTGAATCAAGGTACGGATATTCATGTCTGAATTGATTACAACAGTTACAATTCAACACAGACTATCTCTCGTTTCAACCTCGCAATTTCACAGTTCACTCTAGATAATTATTTTTTTATATGAGTGACAGTGCAACTTTCATGCACCTAACTTTATAAAAAAGAAAAAGAATGGCAACAAACAAAATGGAGCACAGCATACATCAGGGCTTTCCCAACATTTGTGGCTTACGTGACACAAGTAAAACTTTTGTCATTTTGTGGAGGTCTTTTGGTTGGCAACTACTCTTCAGAAGTTTGAGACATTGACAGCAGAAACTTGACTTCCTCTAGCAAGTCATCTTCTTGCTGGAGTATTCATACATCTTCTTGGATGAGACACAATTGTACATCCATCCCACGGTACAAAATATTGGCACAATGCCATTACTACAGGCAAAGCACATCAGAATAGGTTTGGTAGCCCTTGAAAAGATTTCACAAACATATCTTTGCTGAACAAGACTGATCAATAAAATAATTTTAGGTCATACAAGATTGTTGCCATCTATACTAAAAAGTTCACTTCGCTTCAGGTCATTTCAAGCCATACAACGTAGTGTGTAACTCAGGGCATCTTTCTGACAGCAGTTATGCAGTTTTACCAGTTAAAACAAAGGACTGAAGTCGCCAAAGGAATTTTATTTCCTGGTAATACTCAAATCAAGGTTTCACTACACACATACACTTTATGATCAAGTAATCATAAAATTATGATCATATATTTTATGATCAAATAATAATCTGAATCATGATATCTATTTGGTCTCAGCCTACGAGGTCAAAAATTAGAATTTATTCTCAGGCCTTTGAGAAAATACAGAAGTAATAGTAAATGACTTTTGTATCAATGACAAACACCTGTTTTGATAATAAGCAACCAGTCCAAGTTAAATTACACTCGGAACTGGACAAACACAGACACCGCTTTCTCCTTCTCCTTTATTCCTTCCAGTTCATATATGAATATACCTCAATGTTCCCTTAGGCATCTTTCTAGGTTTAATTACACAAATGGGTGAAGTTGCAAGAAAAATGTACTGAAAGCTGTTAAGTTCTCAGAATCTTAAGCTTTACTTTGAATAACCTAAATATTGGAAATATTTTTTCTAGTTAAATCTATAATACCCATGAATCTTGCCTCTCTGCAGTACAAAAAAAACCACCCACAACTTTACAGAGAGACTAGGTTTAGTCACAACATTGTGAGTTAGGAATTGAGTCTGAATTCATTCACAGGACAAATTCTTTTTTTCCTAGGTAAATACTTCTGAACCTACTACTGCAGTAATGGGAAGTGCCTTTTTTCTCCACATACTAAACTTTAAGTTATATAGCATATAGCTCTAAACAGCAGACTGTGGATTTCATACATGAACAGTATGCCCCATTTAGGGGGGAAAAAAATGCAAATGTTCACAGCAATTGTATTTACTGCTAGCCACATCATTACAAGAAAAATTTAGTATACATAGAATTAAAATTGAATGCAGAGCAAACCCAAACTACAGCTCATTAGAGACACCCTACATTAGAGTGCACAAATTACAGTAGCGTATAAAAGCATAATCAGAGGTTCTTTCATTTCTTGGTAAAGGATGATTTCATATATTATCTTCTGTTTACTTTAAATCCAAGCAGAACAACAAAAATTTAGTGGAAACTAAAAAAGGATAAATTAAAGCATATTACGAAAAAGAAATTTTAAACAGTGTAGAAACGAGAAAAAAACGGTAGTAGAAGAAAAGCAGACTATTACAATTATCTCTCAACCCCAGATCAGCA
Source organism: Pluvialis apricaria (assembly GCA_017639485.1). Classification (NCBI taxonomy): domain Eukaryota; kingdom Metazoa; phylum Chordata; class Aves; order Charadriiformes; family Charadriidae; genus Pluvialis; species Pluvialis apricaria. Next base: position 39,671,737 of record CM030012.1, on the reverse strand, counting down.
ACAACGTTACATCAGACACTTGCAAAGTTCTTTACAGCCTGAACTTTACAGTCCATTCTCCTGTGACTACTAAGTTGTTGCTGTTTACCTTCAGATAAATTTCTGATTCTGAGCATACTGGAAAAATCTCATACATGCAATGGTAATGTAATAGCACAAGACTCCAAGCTAAAGCAAGATTTAAAGTACACTCCAAACAGAGGTAATGAATCACTGAATGGTCAGGGATGGAAGGGACCTCTGGAGATCATCTAGTCCAATCCCCCTGCCACAGCAGGGACACCTACAGCAGTTGCACAGGACGGCGTCCAGGCGGGTTTTGAATGTCTCCAGAGTGGGAGACTCCACCACCTCTCTGGGCAGCCTGTTTCAGTGCTCTGCCACCCTCAGAGCAAAGAAGTTCCTCCTCATGTTAAGGTGGAATGTCCTATGTTCAAGTTTGTGCCCATTACCTCCTGTCCTATCACTGGATACCACTGAAAAAAGACTATTCTCGTCCACCTGGCACCCTCCCCTTAAGTATCTATAAGTATTGATAAGATCCCCCCCTCAGTCTTCTTTTCTCCAGACTAAAAAGACTCAAGTGCCTAAGCTTTTCCCTGTAAGAAAGATGTTCCAATCCCCTCATCATCTTGGTAGCCCTTTGCTGGACTCTCTCCAGCAGTTCCCTGTCCCTCCTGAACCGGGTAGCCCAGAACTGGACACAATACTCCAGATGCGGCCTCACCAGGGCAGAGTAGAGGGGGAGGATGACCTCCCTTGACCTGCTGGCCACACTCTTCTTGATGCGCCCCAGGATGCCATTGGCCTTCTTGGCCACCAGGGCACATTGCTGGCTCATGGCCATCCTGTTGTCCCCCAGGACTCCCAGGTCCCTTTCCACAGAACTGCTCTCCAGGAGGTCAGCCCCCAACCTGTACCAATGCATGGGGTTACTCCTTCCCAGGTGCAGTACCCTACGCTTGCCTTTGTTGAATTTCATTAGGTTCCTCTCCTCCCAACTCTCCAACCTGTCCAGGTCAGACAGCTCTGACTATTTAAAATTATGTCATAACCTCAAATCAAGGTTTACTAAGACCTTCTGGGTACAAGATGTGCTCCGCACTCATGTCTCTACAAGACACAATCATTGTTAGCTTTGAGCTATTCATTAGAGGCTGTGAGGTTTTGAAGACCAGCGACAGCAGACTAGAACTGGATGCTTGGACTTGGAACCATGTGCAGATTCTATGTGTAATACCACCGAAGAAAGAAGTGCCTCCTACTCCAAATTAGTCCTATATAACCATCATTTTCAGCCAAGTATATTAAGGTAACTTAATCCCAAGATGCTCTTCAGATTCAAAGGAGGAAATTCTTATGAGGGCAAGTATGTATAGATCAATAAAACACTTCCTGTGATTGCTTTAATGAGAAGCAAACTAAACTAAAAAAAGCAACAGCAAATAGTCCACAATTTCATTCTCTGCCAAAGGCATCCTTATACCTCCTTTGAAGTTCCAGTGAAAGTTAAAGTTTAACTCTCCCCAGAATAACGAACGCTACACATGACCTGGCATAAAAGGCTCTGGTTCCATGAACAGTACAGTACCTGGACCCGCAAATGCCTGGATCACTCAGCAAGAGTCATCTGATCCACAGCCTGATTACACCCCTCTATCAGATCATCATAAACATGCAATATCACGCCTATGGCAGTTTTGTGATGCTATGTCAGCTTTGTGTCATGCTGCTGTGAAACCCTCCCACCAATCTCATGTTAAAGGCCCTATAAACAAGCCCTAGTATAAGTTAGGACATGGTGTTATGATATCGTGAACAAGGCCATCTGGGTTTGGTTCTTACCCTCCAAAATGTCTTCATAAAGTGCATGCACTCCTTCTGGCACAATGACAGCCAAGGCAGTTCCACACAGCAGCCCAGCACCCAGAACAGTCACCAACTTTAATCTCTCCTGCAAGCAAGTACAAAACAAGTATCATCTTTATGAATGAAAATGTTTTCTTTACTCTCCCTCATTAACAGAGGTTGGGGCAGGGGAAAGTGAATGATCCACAAAACCTTTTGCTGATTTTTATTCAAGAGCCCCAGTTGCATAGTCCTATATTTCTAACGATTAACTTTCTGAAAAGTGAACATAGCCAGTGTCCAATGCAATCAACTGAAGTAGGAAATAAAAGTTAAAGATGATCCATTTGACTGTTATCATCAGACAAGAAATGAAATGGAGCATACTTGAAAATAGCAGGAATTACCATATTTGGCACTAATGATTATTGGGGTCTAACTCACCCTCTAGGTCCTCAAATTCTAAGGTCTGCAGAGACAAAGAAAGATTGAAAGTGCCCGTGTTTTGAAGCATGTTTGCAACTCTACATTTTATCTCCATCTAGGTTTGTTGTCAAATACATTCTTCCCACTAGAAGTGATACTTAAACATGCAAGTTCCCTAAAATCTCTGCTAGGTATGACACAGCACAAGATAAATTCCCTATTCGACAAAAAAGCCAATCTAAATAATAAAAGAAAATACAAGAAAGAAAACTAAATTACCAAAGCAAACCAGAAAAACAAGAAAACCACTACTATAAACACACCTACAGATACAAGTACATTGGTCAAGTATGAGTGTAAACTGCTAAGTCAGCTGTATTTATATAACACAGAAAAGAGCTAAAAGTTTTAGGGCTACAGAAGGAGAAAAGGAAGATTTTAGAGAAAAAAGCAGCAGGAGCTCTACTTTCACCTACAGGTTTAGAGAGACAGAAGAAATGACATTAAGCTGTTATAAGACTGTTACACGATAGATGGACTATATTTCAGTCTCTAAACCAAACAGCTACTCTTGTGCAGAAGCTTGTCCTTAAAATTGCCATACTTTAATGGCCTTCTATTTAACAGGATGTCACTGAAGAACCAACTTTCTTTAAAAACATAAAACTTTGAGTAAAAAAAGTAATTTAAGAGCAAGATACTTTTTTTTTGTACTTGAAAGATCCGATGATGTGTTCAATGTATTAAAAAGAGTAAATAAGGTGCCAGATGAAGTTTTAGAACTACAGTATCACAGCACTTGCAAAACATCAGGTAGCTATGAAATACGGCAGAAGGGACTGAATCCCCAAAATAGGTCCAACTATAAAAAAAATAATTTAAAAGGGCTTACTCAAATGAGAGTTTGAACGAGGGAACCGCATCAGTCAAACCAATAATGGTACTAACATACATTTCATGTCAGTCTTTTTTTTCCCCTTTCTAATCTGATTAGGAAATGTATAAATGAAGACCAATGCTTATTGTTTTTACAACCATTTCCAAGCCTTCCAGTAGTGTTTTAAAAGGAGCTAAAGACTGTAATTTAGGGCAACAGAAATTATATTCCACTCTCCGGGTAATTACAGACCATGGCAATCCCCTTTCACCTTGGCAAAGACAGGTTTTAAAATAGATTTGTTTCATAAGTATTGCAAATTTGCAATTGAACTTTAACAAAAGATACACAAACTTAATGTTTTTATAGTAAAGAAAAATAGTTTAGTTCATATTCCAGGAAGAATTTCTACAGGGTTAAAAACCACACATAAAGAATTTATTAAGTACTTGCTACTATGAGTAAGGGTTATCTTCCTAATTACATTCTAATTTTGGACAAAAAGCTTAGAGATATCACCCCTTCCAAACTGACTAAATTCTGTTTTACCAATATGAGAAGTTTACTATTACTTTTTGCTCCCTGTGACTACAACATTGACAGGCTAAAGTCAAAGCCATATACTGAAAATCCAGTTACATAAATATCTAACAGACTCTAAAATACGACAACTTGCAGAGGTTGTTTCTCATCATTTCTGTAATAGCCCTTAACATATGACATGCAGCAGCCATGGGAGTTTAGATCCTTATAACAACTGCGTAATATACTTTTTGTGGCAGAACCATCATCATCTTCCATGCACAAGGAGATGCCTGGGTGCTACCAGAACACTACCGTTAACTACTGAGGACCTGGAGACAGCAGTCAGTGTTTAACTAACGGGAAATCACTTGTTGCATATCTTTATTGTGCCATCCGTTCTCCTTCATGTACCATAGTGACACACGCTGTTTAATCTCCCCGAAATAGGCAACATTTGCATAGAAGAAATAGGAGGCTCTAGAGAGATGCACAACTAGCTTTCTGAAAGCAAGCCAGGTGTGACCATATGGAAACCATTAGAGCATTACTGTGGAAATTTCAAATAGTAATATGCAAGAGATGAAAACACCTGTAAAGTTTCCACAAACATGCACTGTATGCTGGCACATGTAAAAATTACACTGGGTAAACTGTTATACAGTGGCAATCTAAATTAAAAGGTAATCTTCAACACCCACTGTTCATAAAGTCATTTTGAAAAAAGAGTATCTTACAAAGAAAAACAAGATTATTTTTATACTGCAGCACTATAATTTCTTATACATACATACATATATAAACACAGGGAAAAAAGTGTCAAAAGTAATACTGTTTTATTACAACTGCAAATACAAAGTCCTGCTTGCTTTCATTTGGGCACCTGTGAATTTTAAAGATACACGAAAATAACACACACTAACAAGTTACTGTTTCAAGAGAAGTCTTTATCTCCTTTCCAGTACAAAATACTTAGACAGTGAATACAGCAATCTAATAATTGCAGCCTACCCAGACAGGCAAAAATTATCTAGTTTGATCCAAGAAATCAAACCATTTTGGTTAAAAAAAACACTTGTGTGTCTCTTGTTAAAAAACAGGAGCAACACAGTAAACGATGTTAAAAAAATGCATGGAAAAAATCTTAAACTCCTCAAATTGGCAAGCTGTTCCACAGTTCAGTATTTGATTAAAATCTATACAGTATTGAAACTCTTACTTGGACTTAGCAAAAACTCACACCTACTTTCAGCAGCAAGTAGTCCCACTCCACCACTCCAGTCAACACTGCCTGCCTCCATTAAGCCAGCAAAAGATTTAAAAGTGCTAGAACTCAATTTGGGTTTGGGGGATTTTTTGTGCATTTAGGCTACAACATAGAAGATAGCTTCAAGCACTGGTATAATGTTGTTTCCAAACCAAAGTTAGCCCAACAGAGTACTGTAAATCAGGATTAAGCTGAAAGGGTACAACTGCATATAGAAATAAGGTAGAGACTGAATAGAACTTCACTTTTTTACCACCAATGTTTAGTCATACCTGGTTTTGCTGGAGTTTTGTACTTTCAAGAATATCCAAATATAACTAAAATAATAGAAACCAGTATGAAATCAGAACGCAACCACAGCAAAAAAAAACTCATCTGAAGAAACGTATTAACACTAATGAATAATTTTATTGTTCTCCAGCATCTGGGGTATATTACGCAAAGCATTCATTTTTGTTTTCTAACCATTATAAATGTCCAGTGGGAGGAGGCATTTTTTCTCACCAAGGCCAGCTACAAAACTTTTTGCAAATCAGAATCCACAGTCCAGTCATTTCAGTCTGAAATTGTCCACATTGCACAGGCCTAAGCAACCATTTTTAAACAAAACAATTCTAACTAATTACACACTTCCAGGATTAGCTAGTGTTCGCACATAATTTGCAGAGAGATTTAGCTCCTCTTAAATCAGCATAGCATGTGGATCCTTAAAATATCTAATTTAAGCATAAAACTGAATCAAGAATTTCTGAGAGTTTAAGATACCACAATAAACTTGATTACACGTGTGTGTACCATTGGTAAAATACTGCACACACAAAGGCTAATAAATGTGGGATAACTGCTTATGCAGAGTGTTATGTTTTTGGATCCACAACAGATCTGTATTCCTGCAGCTGTTGGGAATGCCAAAAGGTTTAGGAGCCCCGACTAGTCTATATAAATATAAATAAGCCACATAAACACAAATCAATAACTCTACCTTCAAACAACACCAACTATAAAGTCAGAGACAACAGGTGACTATCAAGCACATACACGAGGAAATGCAAAATTAAATAAAAAAGAGACAATGCTCGCATGCTAGGCAGTCTTCTCAGCAAATTTGCAAAGATTTCCTTTGCAGGCTTCAGCGCAAAAGTGAGTTTTGAAGAGCAAGACAGTGGAAGCAACAACACTGAAGACATATAAGGGAAGGTCCATCAAAGCATCAGGTGAAGCACTGGCAAAACAGAACTATGCTAATGTTTATGTAAAGATTTCAGAATATATGGTCATGTTTCAATCCATTTAGCTGAATGGTACTGTTACCGAAACGAACAGCTGTTCAGAGTCTACTGCTCCCAAAGTCTCCTAGTAACAATGGACAGGTGCAACCAGATCTGCGACTTGAGGGAAGAACAAGTCACATCTCTCTTCCAGCACTTTGCTTTCCAAAGCACTGCTCCCCGTAGAAATGGGAAACCTCTCATAAGAGAGCTCTTACTACCTCAGAACAACTGAACTCTCTCTATATCACACCTGTCTACAACAATCATCACTTCGAAAGATAAAAACCCCTCAGGCATCAGAAGATATTAGGAGACTTCCAGAGACTGCAACCACCATCATCACCTAAACAATCACATCGTAGAAGCGCCCAAATACATTTACTTCTGAACTCCTGTTGGAGCTTGGAAACTCATTCAATCCATGAAAGTCTTCCTCTAACAACACCTTATGTATACAAGATATTTTTCCAGAAGAATGCCTTGAGTTATACGAGATAGAAGCACAACCTGAAGTTGTGTTGTAACCAAAGAGCTAAGGTTTAACTTTTTGGTAGCAGAAGTTGTGAACAAAGTTGTGAATCAAACCAAAGTTTTCTGAGAACATTCTCTGAACTGTTTTTAAAAGCCCTAATTTGAGTAGCCCATAGACACAAAATAAAAGTTAACCTGACTTCAAAAGTTTCTGACTCAAGTTTCTAAGAACAATGACAGCCAGTTCCTACCACGTCCTTCCATTACATGCCGAGACTTCGCTTCATCTGTAGCTGAAATGCTTGGATGAAACCTGGTACACTTAAATGGCTTTTATACACGTTGTAGAACAAGCATAATTTTACACTGTGATTTTGAATGAAAATACCACATTCACAACTTCCTTAAAAATCTTCTGAAGTTACGGCATCCCCTTAACAGCAATGCTGTACTTGAAAGGAGACAGAACTCACTCCTCCTGCTAGATCTCTCCATCTAGTTTCTGCTATTCTTCCTTAGCAAGCAACGAGCAGTTTGGCGAAGCTGTCTTACCTCGGAAAAATTAACTGCCAAGGGGATAATTCCTGCCACATAGCAGGCGACCAGCATGGCCAGGGACAGCAGGCAGATGGAGCGGAAGTCATCCATTTCGCTGCTTTCTGTCCGGTGCCTTAAAGTGAAATTCAACAGCAACTTTTCCACCTCGCCCCGCACGCCTTAACCCGTGCAGACACCGAGCTCCCAGGAAAGGCTTTCAGCCATGTCTCTCTCTCACGGCGGCTCCGGCCGGCTCGGCCCCCAGCGGCGGCCCCTCCGGGCCCGGCGTGCGGCAGCCGCTATTCCGCCGGGACTACCCGGGGCAGGGAGACACCTGCGCGGCTGTCCGGGAGGGAGGGAGCGGCCCGGCCCCGGGGCAGGCCCGGCCCTCGCCTGAGGCAGCGGGACCTCACCCAGCACCCTACTGCCCCTTGGCGGGGGGAGAGGGGGGAAAAGCAGCGGGCGCCGAGGCGGCTCCACGCGGAAGGGCGGCCTAAGGCGGGCCGCGTCCGTGGGGGTGAAGGCGCGGGGAACCTACGGGACCAATGCTCGCCTCCACCCGCCCCCGCCGCTGCCTCGGAGGCCAAAGTGGCACCTCCGCGACCCAGCGCTTCCCCTTCCGGGGGCACGCCCCGCCCGCGTTGACACACACCCCCCGACACCCCGCGCTTCCCGGCTTCAAGATGGCGGGCGAGGCCGCGGCCTCCCGGCGCCGCGCGCGGGCCGCGGCGGGAAGGAGCGGCTCCCTCATCAAAGATGGCCGCGCGCCCCGCCCCCTTCCCCCAGCCTGGCGCTGCCGCCCGCTCCCGACACCCTCAGCGCCCCGCCGTGTGGCCGGCCGTTAGCGCGGCGCTTCCGGCGGGCGCGGGGGGTTGTGGGGGATCGTCGCGCGCCTCTTCTCCGCGGCGGTGCTGAGGGAGCGGGAGCCGTGATGGTGAGCGGGGCGGGCGGCGGGGCTGGGCCCAGTGGTTCCTCCTCGCTCCCCATGCGTGCTTAGGGGGGAGCCGGCGCGGCCCGGGGGAGCGGGGCGGGCTGCTTTCCCTTCCCCCTGGGGTTGGGGGTGGTCGTCGGCACCGCGGGCGGGAAGGCGCGGAGGGTAGTGGGGAAGGCCGCGGCCTCGCAAAGTACGGCAATGCTGGCCGCTCTCGGGGAGCGGGGGAGGCATCCGGCCCTGGCGCGGAGCGGGCTGGCCCGGGAGCTTCAGCCCCTTTTCAGGGCGCTTCTGGAAGTGCAGTTCTTCCTGGCGAGCGCTGGCGTCGCGGATCCGCCGAGTATGCCTACCTCACGTGGCTGATTTGCGTTAACTGAAGGTGTTTTCTGCCCGTGCGGCTTCCCCTGCTTCTCCCCAGTACTTGGAGGAGGGAGAGGCAGGCGGTGGCTTGCGCTGGTGGGCTGTTTGAATGGCACGCTAAAGCACAAAGGCCTGCCAGTCGCAGTAGTTTGCTGCATTCATCTAATAAATGTGACTCTGCGAAGCAAGTTGTTGCCCTGCAGTGGAAGGACAACTGCTTCTGGGTTTGCAGCAAAGTTCTACATCTGTCTGGCGCTTGCTCAAAAGCAGTTGGCTTTTGCTAGGATGAGCAGCCACTGTTCCTGTTGTCCAAAGTGAAAGGTGACACTTAAACCACTTTTTCTGCCTAGCAGGAACAAAGAAAGACATTTAGGTGTGTGCAGCATATGACTTGTATTTGCATCACCACACATCTTATTCTTACAATACTTGTTTATTTCCCTTTTTAATTTCTTTTTTCGTTAATTTTTTAATAGATTCTGCAGTTGATAGAAGCCTCTTTGGGCAGGTACTGCCTGGCTCCTAAGTTCTGCAGGTTTGGCTGTCAGTGCTGCCTTAACCATTTTTAAAGAGTTCTGTTTTCAGTAATTGCAGCACTTTCTACAGTGTTGTTTAGAAGTTCAAAATTGGTGTAATATAAACCACGTGGTATCTCAGTCACTGTCCTGCTTAGCAGCAGCCAGTACAACTGTGCTTTTAAAGAAAATGCAAGAAAACCCAACATATGCATCAGAACATTAAGAATTCATATTGGACTCTTCCAAATAACCTGGTTCTAATGCATGAAGGTTTATGCATCTTCCCTTGTTTTGATTTTCTTTTTTCTAATAATAAGATTTATATCTATGGGAAAACATAGTAGTTATTAATCACACTGATTTTTGTCTGGTCACCTAAGCACATATTCAGTAGGGTAGGTAACAGTTGGAGAAAACTTTTCTCGGGCTTCTGAACTTGCCACTTTTTCCACTTCCATGGTAGCAATCTTATCAAAACATGCAAGTTATTCTTTTTCCCTTAAGGTAAAATAATGGGAAGTTCCCAAGGAAACGTTTGAGATCTAATGCATTAATTCTACAATGCAGATGGTCCCAATGGCATTAATTTTAAGAAATTCCAGGCCAGTATCTGATATGGGTATTTTAGAGTGTTTGAAGTGATAAATGGTTTAAAGTCAGAAGCCCAAATAATTGCTACCTTAAAGTTCTAAAATAACTGGCTTACATATCTGGCTCACTGATACTTTTTCCTATAATCTGATTACTGGGATAATTTCGGAATATATACGCTTTCATTTAACACTCAAAGAATGGGAGGGATAGCCTAGGTATTTATGAGTCAGAAATCCTAAAATGATTCCCTAGCAAGATTCTGGGAGATTGAATACAGAATTCACTCAATTGTGATACAGTTCTGTAACTCCTGGTTAGTTCAGTTTTATCTGTGCTCTCTTAGGCTTTGTCAAATAGACCCAACTTTTTTAATACTGAGTTTAGTTGAAAGAGACAAATATGTGTATGTAATCAGACACCACAAATATAGTTTACAAGATATTCTGATGCTAAAGTAACAGCTTTTTTTAGAATATGCTGACTGAACTGGCTGATGGACCTCGTCCATTGTTCTTAATAAGGGATCCTTAGTCAAATCCTCCCAGGAAATCAGAGTTGCATGTCCTGGAACCAAGCCTTGTAATCAGTGACCAGCAAATAAAAATGATAGTGCTAGAAAAAGTACTTTATAATAAAGTTTGGCAGAGTCGTTTGGACTCCCTGGTAAGACATGCCCGCTCAAGCACAACGCACTTAGGAACAGCCAGATACCAGCCCCGCTTGGGGAATTCCTTTCAAATCTAGCATCCTCTGGCATACATGGAAGTGGATTTAAATGGTCTAGTCTCCTTTGTCTGATTTTTGTTGCAGTGTATAGCTCTGAATTCCCCTCTCTTTCCACTTCTGATTGTGAAAAGTCTTGCTGCTTCTAACTTTTTTCTGTGCTTCTCCGAATCTCCTTCTACCATGTTATTTGGGGCAGAATTTAAGGAACTGAAAAATATGTTCCAGGCATAGGAACACTATTAGTCATGGTATAAGAATTTGTACTGTTTTCTTATATGTTCCTTGTAATACTAATATTTGCCATTTTTCTTTTCTGTCCCTGCATTCAAAGACTGAACTGGGGTCTACACTGATATGTCCAAAGTGTGGCTCAGGATTTTTCTATCAATCAGCAGCTGATCAATTTAAACCCAGTAATATGCTTTGGTATTTGTTTCCAGTGTGTCTTACTCTGCAGTTGCCTCCATGAATATTACATGTTTGTGCTCACCTCATATATTAGCATTGAAAATGTTGGCTCCAATTAGCACCACTGGAAATGGTGTTTGGTAGCCTGCTTGCAAACTTTCTGTGCTGTGTAACCTGTTAATTAGATCACAGATTGTGTACACTTCAAAAATCTTGCTTGTTGTTTGCTCAAATTACTTGCTGTAGCCAAGTGAAAAATATTATAGAAATAATGCAAGCCACAGACTGTACAATCATCTAAGTCTTCCCTGCAGAAGAAAAAGCTTACAGTCTCTGACATTTGGAACAGTTATCTGTACCATAATTACTGTTTCAGTAGGCTCAATGAAGTATGAAAAATCAGTGCATCTGTTTTGCAAGAAATAACCTTGAATCCCAAGTGCAGATTTGTTGTATAATTTGTGTTCCCTTGAAGCTGAATGAATAACTCAAAAGTAGCTATTTGCGTTAAAATCTTTAAGGTGAGACCGACAGTGTCTTGCTCTTTAATTGGGGTATTTGAAATGATACTAACAGCCTGCATTTGGAATAAAATAAGTAAATGCACTAATGGCATAGCTTTTATACGTTGAATTTATTGCTTTGATTTTCTGATTAAATATAAACTATTATTCCTGTGGGGTTTTTTTCAACACAATAGCTCCTTTACTAGTGATTTTACACATTTTAAACTTACGTAAGTTTCCAATTGATTGGAAACAAAAATTGTTAACACAGCTTATATGAATAGTAAGTACTATTTGGAAAACATCTGTGTCCTTGATTGCTGGTTCAGTGTTTTAATATTATGCTTCTTTTTAGTGCTTCATTCAGATAAATAACTTAATTCAAACAAAAAAACATTCAAATTGTGCAAGTAACCTGATTTCTTGGTGTTTGTTTTGTTTTTCAGTCTCACACAATTCTACTTGTCCAGCCTACCAAGAGGCCAGAAGGCAGAACATATGCTGATTATGAATCAGTGAATGAGTGCATGGAAGGTGGGTGCAGACGTGGTAGACAAAAAATGTTCTTAAAGCCACATTTTTTATATATTTTCAAAGTCAGTAAGAAAATAAGTTGCTGTTCATGTTTTCCCAAGGTAATTCACAAAAAATGCAAAAATGTCTCATGCTTTTAATGTACTAATGTTTCGGCAAACGAAAAATGGCTATTCTTTGTTTCTAAAACTTCCTTTTTATATTAAATGTCTCTTTTTTGATTTAGCTAAATTGAACCACATTCAGCTCAGGAGCGTAGACAATATTCATACATATATTGATACATAATTGCAGCCTCGTGGCATGTCTGCCAGAGAAAAATTCTTGCATGACTTCAAGAGACACATAGTGAGGTTGGAAAGAAGATTGACATACTACAGCTATACGATCTAAATGTGGAAGTTCACTTAACATAAAAAATTCTAATTGCAGGAAGTTTTGCTAGGCAAACAAAAGCTCAATAAAGACCGTGCAAAGCCTCTGTGTTTACTTTAATATTATATTCTTCTCAAATGTATCTGAATTATTTATGGACTAGCTTAACTAAAACTGATTTAAATTCATATAGAGGCTTGTGCTGTCAGTCTTACCTCAGTAGCCCTGTTTGACTCTTTCATCAAGAATGCTCTCTTCTGAGATTTGAGTAGCTTTATTTGACATTAGTTCTTCTCTTTCTCAGGTGCTTGTACAGTAGGAATATATGTTGCAATTACTGTCTTAAAATTATTAGAAGGAATTTCAGGTTTCCATTGGAGCTTACCGCATGGACAGTTACATCTTTCACAGAACTAAAACTTTGTCTTCTAGATGCTTCTGTCCATGCATCTTATCTGATTTTATAGTATTAGTGTTATGTTTCAGTGCAAATAGCTAGAACAAAAGCATTTCAACTTCGCAAAATCTGAGTAAGAATTTTATGTCTCTCTTTTCAAGGTAGTCGTCTCTAAACTTTCCTGATATCTGTGGTTCAAAAGCTGCAGTCTCAGCAAATACAGTTGCTTTTTTAATATTGCATTGTTAATCTTTTTTTCTCTGTAGGAGTCTGTAAAATGTATGAAGAGCATCTGAAGAGAATGAATCCAAACAGTCCATCCATTACATACGATATCAGCCAATTGTTTGATTTCATTGATGACTTGGCAGACCTCAGCTGTCTTGTGTAAGTTCAGTTGTACAAGTCCATTTCAGTGACTTAGAGAAGTCAGAAGTCTTCCATGTAAACTCTTACATGTTTTATGTGAAACCTGGTAGGATTCTGGGTTTTTTTGCAGTAACTGTTAGTAAGGCAGCAGTTTTGCAGCTGGCGTGCCATGTTGCCCACTCCAATTAACCGTATTGGAATAAAGTATTTTGAAAGAAAGCTTAGAAACTGACAGTTCCACTTGGATTTTAGTCACACCGAAGCTCCCAGCATTTCAAATACTGGAAGTCCAACGGTTTAATACAGCTATGTATTTTATTAATGCTAGAATCTGTTTAAACTGGGGCTCTATCTACCTTTGTGCAGCAGGTCCAATTCTTAAGGAGGCAGAATGATTACAGAATTTTATTCAGCTGAGGGCTGTACTAGTGGTATGGTAGAAGTCTATAGAAGTGCATTGCAGCAAACTGTTTATTTTGATCAAGATACAGCAAGATGGAAGTTTCTGTAAATCCTAATGCAGCGACTGAGGAAGAGATCAGTCCTCCAGAGAGCCCTAGCCAATTGTTTGCGTGTTCTTGTGAATACATTATCTCCGGTTCTCATCTGTGTGTTAAAGTTGTGGGCAAGCAAAGGTGGTCTTGTGTACTTTCCATTCTGACTGCACTGTGAAATCAAATGTCAAATTTCACTATTCAGAACATAACATTATAAGTTAATTAGATAGTCCAGATCATGAGTGCTTTCCATCCCATAAATTTCAAGGTAATGGTTTGATATGACAGTGGTGTCAACTTTGCAGAAATTCTGGAGGAATAAGGATGCATATCTTATATTCAAATAACAAAAGATACAGTATTTGGCTTTCACAGCTCAAAATTCCAGAAACTCTATTTAAACTGGTGAGTATCTGGTGTGGACATTCCTGCAGCTGTACTGCTCTGTCTGAAATCCCAGTGCAAGTACTTGTGCAGCTGCACAGTGAACCACCTTTGCCAGTAATTTCCAGTTTAAAATAAAAACCTATTTTTAAAAAAACTGAGCGTCAGATTGCTTTCCTTTGCCTTCTGAGGTACATACAGAATCTACGTTATGGATAGTGACTTAGTACAAATGCCATTTACCAAAGTTTTCAGCAGAGTAAGTAAACCAGGATTAGAGTTTCTGCAGTTACCTTGTTCTTAGACATTCTGCCTTGTTTGATCTTCAGGTGTCACAGTGCTGGGCTGATGCAGTTTGAAAGACGCGCTTCATTTTAGTTTATCTAACAGACTGAAGCTAGCTACTTGCTTTAGGAAGTAGCAGCTTTTTTCTAGTACAGTCTTGTGTCTTTATTAATTAAACTTGTAAACTCAGCGTCATGCCAGAATCTGCTTCAGCTTGTAGTTTCCACCAGATGGCACACGTAGCGTACCAGACGTCTTGTGTTTGTGGAGATTCCTGTAGTACTTGCTATCTAGTCTCACAGTGAATTATGAACATTATGAATGGATTGGGGTGGGGGCGGAAATCACTAAGTTTTCCTGAAACTAACATTTCTTACACTGCACTGGAACTACTACTAACCACTACTGTATCAATATATACTAAAACTCTTTCTATGGCCTTGAACCAGTCATGCTGGGTTTTAAATAACAAGGCTTTCTTAGAAACAGTATGTTTAGGGTTTTTTTCCGTAGGTAAGACCTATAAATTATTCTGGATTGAGTTAACTCTGAATTTTTACTTAACTTCTTACCGATGACCATCTCACCCTTCTTATTTAATTAGAAATATGCGTACCAAGATTTAAAGACTGACAGGACTTCAGTAATTCTTGAAGCATTTGCTGAAATTCATCTTCATCCAAAAAAAATGTTCAACTCTAATGACTAAGGGGGAAAGGAGAGCATGAGTCTACACAGAAGACTTCATGTGATTTACTTACATTTTTCGGTCTAATTCTGCTTCAATTCAACAGTGCCTTGAGTAACTGAGTTCTCTGGCCCTGGCAAGAAATCTTTGCTCAAAAGAGCAAAAGCTCCTTCTCCCTTGCCCACCAGCTACTTTTATCAACTGTCCCTTAGTAGCGAAGAAAATGCATCTGTGGGTTCTTGTTTTCAGTTTGCTTTTTATGAAGCGTCCTTGTTTGTTAGATGTAGGGTTGCCATCACTGCTAACTGGCAAGAATCCTTTGTCATCCATCAATGAGTCTACCTTTGCTCCTGGAAAATGGTGCTTTTATTCATTTTCTAAACATTCCAAACAGAAGTGGAACACTTAAACTCACATGAACACTTGCTGAAGTAGTGTTGAAGAAGTGTTGGGCTCATTAAGACAAATTAAATTGTTTCCTGGTGGAACTATTCTTCCTCATTCTGAGCTCCAGAATATTAAGGTGCTCCATTTGTTGTCTCCCATAAGTAATTATATGCATGAATTAAAATGCGAACACTGTGATCCAGTCACTCAGTAGTCCTTGGAGCATCTAGTTTTGTTTCAGATTCTTACAGATCTGCTGGGTAACTGTTTTTTAGGGAACAGGATAAATCTCTTTAATAAAAGTGGCAATTCCCACCTACTTCTGATATTACTTGTGTTCTGTAGACAGCTTTCTGCCTCATACACTTGAGGATGCTTAATTGTTTGTGAAGTTCTTCTGGTAGATGTACTACAGGACAGACTGATACTACATTAATTCTTTTTTTTCCTCTCTAGTTACCGTGCTGATACTCAGACATACCAACCGTACAATAAAGACTGGATAAAGGAGAAGATCTACGTCCTCCTCCGCAGGCAGGCCCAGCAAGCAAGCAAATAATGTGGGCATCGTTACTACATGGGTTTGGGGGAGGGCTTGGACAACAGGTGTGTACAGAGTGTAGTAGTGAACGTTTTGTATTATAGTCATCCTGTTGCCATCTTGTTAAACTCTTTAGCCAGGACTGAATGTATTGTTAGAGATGCAAGGATTTTGTTGGATTTGACTTTTTTTTTTTCTTCAGTGTAAATGGAGAAGAAAGTGCAAC
Source organism: Pluvialis apricaria (assembly GCA_017639485.1). Lineage (NCBI taxonomy): Eukaryota > Metazoa > Chordata > Aves > Charadriiformes > Charadriidae > Pluvialis > Pluvialis apricaria. Next base: position 39,655,792 of record CM030012.1, on the reverse strand, counting down.
ATCTTCAGCAGCGTTTTAATTTGGTTTTTTCCCCTCTGGTTAGCTAATGGTCCTACCTTGTTTGAATCCCCGGGGCTGTTCACATTGTACTTTGCCACATTCACTGTATGTGCCCTTCTGTGGGGTTTCCAACATTTGGTTATGTCCTTGAGGCAGTCTTAATGGGGAATAAAAAAATACCCTTTAGTTAAACTTGAGTGCTGAATTTTGTGGATTTTTGCCAAACAACAAATTAAATCTTTCTTTCCTGTTTACCAAAGAACAGGGCTTGAAAGGTTACATGGACTGAACCAACAGTCGTTTGCTGTATTACAGAACGGCTCAAATTCTGGCCTGCCAAATTAACTTCTCTGTCCCAGTCTTGCTTGCTGTCTTTCCTGGGGATCTTTGGGAAACACGGTAATCTTCTTGCACTCTAAACTCTATCTTTCTACCCGGTATTTATATTCAGGTAAGTGTGTCTGCTCTGGGATAGGTGATGGGTGAGAGCAGACTGGATGCATCACATCACAGACCCCACAAATTAGTCAATCCAGCATTCCCCTGATAAGGGAATAGGCAAAGCAAATAGTTTTGATGGGAATCTGCCCTAAACTGCATTTTCTCTTTACAAAGGATAAGGACTTAACTGCTTGCACGCCCTGTAAAGTTATATCTGCCCCTGGATATCTTGAACATTGATGTCTTCGTAATTTTGCTGTGCTGAAGGCATTTGGATTGGAGGACACATGAGACCAAAAAATACAGCAGGTAGAAAAGCAAAGCTGGCTCGGTACTTTGTACCTTTGCATTAATCTAGAGTTTGTCTTCTATAGGTAGAGATTTGAGTCTTAGACTGTACAGGTACACTTAACCAGGAGCAGTTCCAGGATTAACAGAGGAATGTAATTCTCTCCAGTGCACTTAACTTCCTAATACACATCAATAGTTTCTGATGGACCTCTCAGCAAATGGATTGACTTAAAAGAATCTGAGGTCAAATTGACTGTCTATAGTAGAGCTTTAATGAAAATACCTTCACTTAAGTGATAAGTAATAGCTGCTGAAGACTTGGGATCAAATTACTGAAGAGAAAGATATTGGGAGCGGGTGTTTTTCCCCCCAACATGAATACAAATTGGATATTAGACCTACTGGCCCTACAGTTGTAGTGACCAGGAATCGATTCCATCCGTTAACATCAAAACAGGCTTCCTTTATAAGAAATAGCGATTTTCAAGACATAGGTCAGAAGTATATTAATCCACTTAAGGTTACTTAACTCTGTAAATACTTCTGTATGGAAGTTTTATATTCAAATGCAGCTTGACACAGTGAGTAAAACTTAGAAAATTCACTATCACCCCATATAATAACATTCAGGTTTAATATAAGCAATGTTATTCAAATGGATTGTATAGCTTATCCTCCTGTATAGCAAGTAGTAAAATAACATGTTCGTTCCTAACATGGTTGAGGTTTACTTCTGGTAAACGTTTACAATTTTTTTGGTAAAAATTCCAATATTCTCATGGTCGATCATTCAAGGTACTAAGTAGGATGCAATTTTGCAGTCTTTAAATAAAGGCAAATAAACATCCCCTCTCACATTAAAAATATTGATTTAATATTTTCCTGATTCTGTGAGCTCATTTTCAATTTAAGGAAAACCAGTCATTTAGGCTCCTTCCTGGTTGTGAAAAGTGCAAGGAGCACGCTGAATTTATACTAATCAGAAACTTGGAACATAACGCAGCTCTTTCTTCAAAGATAACCTGACATTTGGTCTAATAAAAATAAAATTCCTCTTTCTTGGTTTTGTTTCTGGTATAACAACTGTGCAGACTAAGACCAGTAAACAAGTACAAAACATGAGTTTCTCACGTTAGAAGATGTTGCTTTAAAGCAGGCAGTAATAAATGTTTCTCCTTTATTAAAGGGATTTTCTAAAGGTATGTTTTTTGGAAAGTAGAAGGTAAACAAGCTTTAACGTCAAGGTTAATTCACATTAATTATTTTTTTTTTTAAGCACCCTTAGACTAGTAGATATTCTACTGGCACTCTAGTAATGTAGTATGCTCTAGCAGGCCAGGTGAAAAATTACTCTCCAGTTTGCTTCTTGACTCCTTTCCAGTAAGGGATGACAGCAGCGTGTTTAGGACTTTCTCTGGTTGCACCTGTCCTTAGGGGCGTAAGACAGCACTTTTACTAAGAGAGGGCAAACATTTGCCTGAATTCAGCTACTTTAAAGTCAGGTTCATCAGCAGCACTTTGCAAGTAAACCCATAAACAAATTGCATGATTACAGAAAGTATGTCAGAAAAGAATCTGTCACCCCCTGCGTGCTTTGCGTGTGGCAGATTGTCTGGTGCTTCCCGCATAAAGGATAGGTACAAGGAACAGCGTTGGTCCTACCTGCTACAGTGCGGGAGTAAACGATAAGGTAAATTATATTGGCTGTTTCTGCAGAAGAGTGGTACAGTATTGTAAAACAGGGATAAAGAATGGAATTCAGAGACCTAGTGTTTCGAAGTGTGGAAATACTTAATTTTTTTTTTAAAGCAAGTCTAGCCTCAGTTCAATGAGATGTATGAACCCTCATCCATCACAGCAGTACAGAGCAACTGAGGTGCTTGCCTGACTTCAGCTTGGCTTATGGAGCCACAAAACGTGCCGTGTCCTTTCTAATCATGGAATAAACAAGTCCTCGTGCAGTCTGTGGACTGCCCACCAGTGATTTCAGGTTGAGGCATGACCAGAATGATACAACTCACTTCTTGGCATGGCTGTTCACTAAGTAAAATAGTAAGGTGAAGTTGTGAGATGGCCAAGCCGATCTGACAGTCCACTGCTGTTGAGAGGCCTAATGCTACTCCACGCTACGTACAAAAGAGACAGTGGTGGTGTGGGCAAGGGGAGAGCGGGACTGCCAATCATCAGCACAAACAAGCAGAGGAGCCGGTCACTTAAAATAAAAATGAAATCTCATCTGAGGCTTTGAGAACAAGGTCAAGCATGGTAGATGCTGATGCAGAACACAGTAGATAAATTGTCGTGTGTGTATATATATATATATATAAAGGACCAGTTTATCTACCACTGCGTGCTCCTGTCAGTCAGCAACGCACTGGGCCAGGGGGAGAGTGCCTGACACTATTCTGTTGCTTACTTTAATTAATCCTTTGGTACAGGCTGAAATCTTGCAGCCAGTTCAAGGACCTAGGTCTGATGTAACCGCACTAAGATTAGAATTTGAGTTGTATTTGACTCCACAATAACAACAGGAAACTCTCTTACAGGAGTCTTGCTCTGCAGCTTCCTTCAGTGTGCTGAAGGGGATTGTGAAAAGCAAAATTGAGTTTGTAGTCCTGCTTTGAGGGTGAAATAAGCTAGGTGGTTAAAATACTTGTCTACAGTTTCTTCCATTGTCACATTCTTTTAAAATAGACTGAAATCACATCATAAGCACAGCAGGAAAGTAGCATCCCCATCGTTACATCAGTCTGTTCTCATGTTTAACACCACTGTCACAGCGGGCAAAAAAAAAAAGTTAGTAGCCAAGACCACCTTGTTCTCTTTGTTAGTACCTAGTGTACGTACTTTAGAAGACCTGTTTACAGCAAGAGGAGACTTTACCTTTTGATGAAGGGATGGAGTGTACCATCAGCAAGTTTGCTGATGACACAAAACTGGGAGGGGTGGCTGACACGCAGGAAGGCTGTGCCGCCATACAGCGTGACCTGGACAGGCTGGAGAGTTGGGCAGAATAAAACCTGATGAAGTTCAACAAAGGCAAGCATAGGGTACTGCATCTGGGGAGGAATAACCCCATGCATCAGTACAGGTTGGGGGCTGACCTCCTGGAGAGCAGCTCTGTGGAAAGGGACCTGGGAGTCCTGGTGGACAACAGGATGACCATGAGCCAGCAGTGTGCCATGGTGGCCAAGAAGGCCAATGGCATCCTGGGGTGTATCAAGAGTGTGGCCAGCAAGTCGAGGGAAGTCATCCTCCCCCTTGTGGAATAATTACTAAAATAACCAAAAATACAGCATTGTTCACACATTAAGGAAAAGCTTAAAATCAAAAATGTTTCTAGGGTAGAATACAGCCGCAGCTGGTATGCGAAGAATCCACTACATCTGTGATTCCCTGCACAATATCGCTCGCAGAGCAACACGGGGATGGAGTGAGGTGGAGATTCCACAGCCAAGCCCTGTGATAATACAGCAGATATGGGAATGAGATGGTCCTATGGAACTGATAAGCTGCACACTTACTACCCTGAGCCAACAGTTTGTCAAATTTTGACAAAATGCTGTCCTTTGTGTGAATTTTGCTCATTATAATGTCATTATAATACCTAAACACACCTCCATCCCAAAGGCTACCCGCCTCCAAGGTGCGACCACTTCTCCTTGAGTCTGCGCCCTGAATTTTTGATAAACTATACCTTTAAATGTGAAGCGAGATAATTTTACACCAATCATAATAAAAGTATTTATGACTAAAGTCACTCAAACTCCACCTTGAAGGTAAAAAATAGTATAAAAATAGCCCAAAAAAGGAGGAATATTAGGGAAGACACCATCATGAACAAGTCAAGGAGGAATCCATCAAAGACTGCCTTTGACTTCCAGGACCAGCCAATGGGCTGAGCCTTTCTTCCCCCCCACAGGGACGCCTTTGGGTAAAACAGACTATATCAAGTGTTTCCTTGAAAAACTTAAGAAATCTCTCTAGAGAGTCTCTTTCATATATTTATAGCCAGGCTGTATTGTATATAACTTTGTCGCGCGTTATGTATAACTAACAACACTTTTATTTGCACGTGCTTTGCAGACAGTGTATTTATCACCGGCAATCCATAAGAACTTATGTATCGCTAAAATAAACTGCGCTGTTTAAGTAGCTGGTCGTTTTGGTTTCTCATTGAACATGACCACAAAAGTGGCCATGGTAGTTCATGAGCACGACTGAACTGAGGGCGCAGTCCACTATTAGTGTATCCAGAATCGTGATAGTTTAATATATATTAAACACGACTGGACTGATAGTGGTGGATTGGGCATCACTCAGAATTCAAACCTAGCCACACCTAGCCTCCCACCTCGGTGAGGAGTGTTAGAACGCAAGGGGGGTTTGTTTTCTGCCAAACTGCTCTGCCCTTTAACGCAACACCCCTCTACTCTGCCCTGGTGAGACCACATCTGGAGTACTGTGTCCAGTTCTGAGCTCCCCGGTTCAAGAAGGACAGGGAACTGCTGGAGAGGGTCCAGCAAAGGGCTACAAAGATGGTAAGGGGACTGGAGCACCTTTCTTAGGAGGAAAAGCTGAGGGACTTGGGTCTTTTTAGTCTGGAGAAAAGACAACTGAGGGGGGATCTTGTCAATACTTATAAATACTTAAAGGGAGGATGCCAGGTGGATGGGAACAGTCTTTTTTCAGTGGTGCCCAGTGATAGGACAAGAGGTAATGGGCACAAACTTGAACATAGGAAGTTCCATCTAAACATGAGGAGGGACTTCTTTCCTTTGAGGGTGGCAGAGCACTGGCACAGGCTGCCCAGCGAGGTTGTGGAGTCTCCCCCTCTGGAGACATTCAAAACCCGCCTGGACCCCGTCCTGTGCAACTGCTGTAGGTGTCCCTGCTGTGGCAGGGGGGTTGGACTAGATCATCTCCAGAGGCCCCTTCCAACCCTGACCATTCTGTGATTCTACCACTTGTAGGATTTTTTTAGGTTGGGAGAACCACCAAATTTTTCACTTGCATTAGAGAAAGGTAAATGAGTTGCTGGTTGTGATCTCGTTGCCAGATATACCAAGCAACGAGCTAATTCACGATGCACTGAAAGCAAGGACGCTCCTTAAGATGACTTGCTCTGGGAGGGAGGAGGGGAATGCTCCAGCTCCTTCCCTTTAGAGTACATAAACAGTTATGTACATTTGTAATTCCCACTGAGTAACAGCCTGATTGTACTGGAACTCAGCTGTGTTGGAAACTCAAACAATCCATCAAGAAAGCTAATAAACAGTGGAAAAAAATCAAGGGTAGCTGGATTACAAGTACAAAGTAATTTCAAGCTCCTGTTTTCAACTGCTATGAAACTGTTAAGTATCTGCACAACCCTGGAGATCATTAAAACAAATAAATTTTAAGTTTTCTGTTTTACCATTATCATAGATTTGTTGGGCGGGGAGTATTTGGGGGAGCAGGGACCATAATTTGGCAGTTCTCCAGCAGGAGACGGGTTGTGGCTGAGGCTCATAACGGAGTCTGAGATTCTCAGCTATACACAAACTGCAAAAGTAAATCTGTTGAAATAGAACACTACTTTAAAGCTCTGCTGTGTTAGTCAATTCTCTCAGGTTTCCTACACTGAGCGTCTTGTCTGCTGTAATGTTGCTCAGTGTTGGCTGACTGTGATGTGCCATTCACTGAAACAGCAGCACAGTGACTTTGCCACTGAAATACACTGAATGGAGATGTTTGGGCTTGCGCAGCACAAGGCAGCTCTCTATTCTGACCCGTTAATAAATGCTCTGTCCGAAAAGGATTGAAGTTAAAGTAACACCCATTGGGATTTGTTAGAGGGAAACGTTGTATACTAGCAATTAGTTTTCTCATTACTGTAATCTGAGCTGTGCCGGTATGAACAGTTTATCTGGATGAGGTTTGGGCACAGCTCCAATTTATAGGTTCAATTCCTACTATTTGCGCTGAGTTTGCATATGACACACAAGTAGAGCTTACACACCACATACCCCACACAGCTCAGCGGCATCCCTGGCGGAGCATTAGCAAGGGTTTTGTTGTTAATTTTGTACACCCCCTAGTCGAGCTGCTGCACCACCTGCAGTGTCTCTGTAGTCCTTCCAACTAAAACTGTGACCGTGCCCTGTCGTCTTAGCATCAACTATCAATCAGTGACATACACACAGCTTCTGGAACACTGCGTAGCTGCTGCATGCCTTGCGTTTGTGCTAGGTAAGTCAACAAGACCTGGAGAAGAAAAAAATTGGGCTGTATGCTTGGAGGTTGTGTTTCTGGACTCTGCCACTGGCTAAATACGACACTTGTATGGCCCAGATCAGTAACGCACCAGTGCTTCCAGCTGGCGTATTTAATTCCTTTTCAGACAGCTTTTGCATCGCTCCATTGACTGTGCAGGAAACAGTCTCCTTAAGTTTAAACTTCTTGGTTACCCAGAGGATGGGGTTTCCACACACTCCCAACACAAACCTGTTGCCCTGAGAGGTTGGGGTATACCCATCCTTGGAGATGTTCAAGACCTGACTGGACACAGCACTGAGCAGCCGGATCTGGTTAGACCTGCTCTGAGCAGGATTCGCCTAGATGACTTTCGGAGCTTTCCTCCAACCTAAATCATCCATCATTCCATTGGACTCACTACCGGAACATCCTATATAATGAAACATGGGAAACCTAAGCTTTGAATCCCTACTCTGACCAGTTTCACGCAGGCATTTGAACTCAGCATTCCCCAGGCCACCTACAACAGCGCTGCAAATGGCAGGCGAGCAAGTAGGTCTGGGTGGGTTTGCGTGACACAGTGGTAGCGTTCACCGGGCTAGAGAAAGTGCAATTGATCCCTGGTGACAAAGGGTGCAGAATAGTCAGATTTTATCTTGTTCTGATGTTCCCTTTGAATGAAAGAAGGTTCACGTGGGACACTGAGAATAACGCCTTGTGGTAGAGGTTTATTCCTGAGAGGTCATCAGACCTGCCACCCAGATGCCCCCCCTTCCCCTCCATATACTCACACACCTCACAAACCTTTCCAGCCCTCAACAAATTAAAAAAAAAAAAAAAATCTGTATAAGAGATAAAAGGCCTTAGAAACCTGTGATGTACTGATAGGGAAAGCTCAAGGACATTGCAAAATGCCAGGGGACGGTCAGAAACAGGCCCTGCGTGACAATGCAGAGAAAAAACAATCACACCTGTGCCCCTGCCACCACCCCAACACCCCCTGCTAATCTCACCGGGAGGCAAAGGCATCCTAGTGCAGTATCCAGTAATGTACTTGCAGGGGAAAGAGGAAAGTCAACGCTACTAGGACTAGAAATAAACCTTGCTCCACATTTCATTTTTAGCTATGCCCACTCTCAGGTCCTGAGCAGGAAGGAAAGGGGGGGTGGAAATCTCTTATCTTTCAAAACTTGATCTCTGATGGAATTCTTGGCTTGTACATCTGTTCCACTGTAGCACTGGAACGTAGCAGAAGCACTGAGACATTACCAGAGTGTAGCAAGCAGACTCAGCATTTGGGTCTTCTCTTCAAAGAAGTGCGTTTCTCAAATCCAGAATTGTTCCTTCTCCATCCCCATCATCTCCAGAAGTTCAGCCAGTGCCAAACCAATGCAGCTTTCCTTGCCTGGCTTGTCATGCTGTTCCAGAACACATTTCTCAGCTCATGAGTACCCTTCTAGATTCTGGGCCAAGCAAGTTTAATTTCAACTTCTATCTACTTTATGCTAGCAGCACCTTTTTATCTTTTTTCCCCAAGTGCTTCTCCACTCGTCTTCCCAGAAGAGCAATCATTCCCTATCTCAGTTTTACTAAATTAGTAGCTTGGGATTTGTAGTTTCTTCTTGTACAAGAAGTTGCTTTGTCTCCTGCTCATCCTAGCAGTTTTCTGCATCTTTTCCTGTAAGTTTGTCTTCAACTGAATATAGTTATCATTCTGGGCACCTGCCGCTCTAAACTAAGTTTACCAGATCTTTCATACTGTGGTAATGATATCTCCTTAGACCAAGAACAAATTATTTAATGTCTCCTAAAATTACATGTGTTGGTTTTATGTTTACAACACACTTAATTGTTTAGTGATCACTCAGTGCACCCTGTATTCCTTTCCTCTATCATCTCCAAGTAAAAGCATTCATTATTTATACAAATTGAAACAACCTCAGCTAGAAAGCTTGAGAAAGAGATACATGAGAATAACCAAGCAGAATAGCCTCTTAATGAAGATACTCACCTGGGATATTCCAGAGGACTCAAAGCCTGTCTGAAATGAGCAGAGTAGAAGCTACATTAACCACATAACTGTGTTGCTCTGTTTTTTGGCAGAAAGGTACTCAAAGCAGGTCAGCCATAGCTCCAGGAAGTATTTGCCTTCTGAAAATCCCCAAAGAAAAATAGGTGCCTCCCTCCATCTTATAATTAATGGACTAATCATCTTGTTAGCATATTGCATAACCAAGGCAGCTCTCTGCTCAGCACGCTGCCTTCTGTCTGTCTTACTCCTCAGCCTCAATCCTCCCTAACTACGGGAAGCCCATGCATCTCATTTGGGGCCCCAGATTCCTCCTGGGGGGCAGGGAGAACAGCAGCCAGTAGAATTTTCATCAACCTCCTCTTGCCCCCCCCCCCCCCCCGGACACCTCAAACAAGACATTTTAAGCTCCATAAACCTCAGTTCTCCATTTAAACTGTTTCTCTAGAAAATTCATGACTACCTCCAGGCACGCTGTCATTAGAAGTTAGACATTACTTAAATCTAGTTGCAGGGGGAATGGAGGTCCACCCTCAAAGGTGTTTGACACGTAATTCAGATTGAAAAAAAACTACCTGTGTGACTTGCCCAGGCTCCCTTCTAGCTCCTGGAGTAACATAACAGCAAAATGCAGGTCCCAGCCCAAGACCAGCTGAGCCAGCTTCCCGCTGAGCACCTTGGTCTGATTCCCCCTTTCCCTCCCTCATGCATGCATTGACCTAACTGGTACCTCTTGCCCTACTTTCCATCAAATGCTGCCACTCACCCTAACTAGCAATAAGTAGTGTTAATTAGTTAATGCTGAAGATCTGCTAAGAATTGAAACACACCCCTCTTTCTTCTTACTTAGACAAGCCCCATAAAGACAAATCCATTGATGGTTTTGAATGCAAGGATACCACCCCTGGCTCAGGGTGTCAGTGCATCAGAAGTTACTGAGGACCCTGAGAGTGTTTTGGGAGAGTAGCACCATGCAATTGCCCTGTTCTTAATGGTTTTTTCCCCTAGACACTTGGTTTGGGTCACTGACAGAAATAGGCTAAGGGACTAGGGCTTTTGTCTGGTCAGATACACATAAGCACTCTATGTTAGGATTATTTTCATGGGGGTTTGGGTTTGAGTTTGGTTTTTTTTTTGCTACTTGACTAAGGTTTTTCCACAAATGTTTTGCAGGGAAGTTCAAAGTGCCTATGCAGATCTAAGGTAGATAAGGAGGTACGATAGGCAGCACCTTCCTCCATTGTGTGTTTTCCTCATTGTTTCCACTAGTTTGGTGTTTTGGGCACGCTGTCACAAGAATGAAAGAACTGGAGGTGAAGTAACTCTAGCTGATATAGTTACTGTTTAGGAGCTGTTTACTCATGGGCTTCATGAAGACCCAGAAAATACTTGCCCCAGAATGCAAGTGGTACTACAAATTGGTTGAAATATCTACTTCATGGCACTGAATGGTTTTTAAAGTGACTCTTAACATGGCAGATAACTTTCTTTGTAAACTTAAATGCAATGAATAACACTGATTTAGCCACATCCATGTTGCTTTGAAGTCTAATGCTTCAGCACTCTTGCAATTACTTCTCTAGATGAGTTCTAGGGGCCTTGGCAATTGCTTGCTGCTGCTATTTTGATCCTATGCCCTAGGAGTATAAACTCAGTTAGAGAAACTCCATCTGAGTCCATCTAATGAATTACATGAATCAGAGCCCTGCAATAAAGCCCAATTAGAAATGAGAGCACAGAGAATATTGATCCCCTTAAAACCTTTTACAGCTTTCGGGATCTGCTTGGTCACTCATTGCTACAGCAGGCACCGAGCCTTTCCTGCCAGTTCACTTTCATCAACTTGCTGGGATTGTGGTCAGATTAAGATGTGATTGAACAGATCAGCTGATGGGGGCGCTGGGCTATGAGGAAGAGCCCCCACATAACCCTTGTCACACATGCTCACAGTCCTCTGGGTCAGGTTTTATTGCTATCTCTCTGTCTAATTCAGAGGAAGTTTCTACAGCAGCACTCACTGCTTCTCTGAGCAACACCAAAAGAAACCCTTTGAGATTTTGTAATCTGTTTTACTAATGGACATGGTGTCTGCAGGCTCTGAGTTCACAGAGGTCAGAGGCGATAGCATTACCATGCACAGCACACCCATGAAAGGGTCCCATGAACTCCACTAACTCAAGACCTTCAGCCTGGTTTGTGGTATATTACAGGATAAAGAACCCTTGTGGTAATGATGCACACATTATTCAAATGAGACATTTGAAGAAGAACTTTGAGAAGTGTGCATTAAGAGGGATGTAAACAAAATACAGGCCTCAAAGTCAGATGATTCCAGACTCTTTTCCAGGCAGTACCCCAGCTGATGTGTGGTGTCCAGAAGCCCAGATCCAAAGGGTGTAGGTGGGATTTGAATTGTTAGATCACACACTGGAATCCAAAAAGCCTCTATTCAGCTGTTGTCCAAAGCTGAATTCACCTCAAACTTGTACATCTCAGTCTTCACAATTCAGGATCTGCTCCAACACCTGCCCAGAAGCACTTTAGTCTCAGCTGTGTTCAGACCATCTCTGTGAATAAGTGCTAAGGGAACTCATAAAGGAGGTATTCCTCTGTTTCCCTTGATCTGGTAAGCCTTCCCAGAGCACAGCCATTGTGAATAAACACAAAAATAAAAGAACGGTCACTGCTTTCTCTGTTTCACCAAGCTGTATAGGCTTCTCTGAGGCTGGCAGGAGGGATTAGAGAGCAAAACACTTAGCATCTTATGGTGAGGCTCTTTTGGAATCCTCGGGATGGAGTGTCTGAGGATCACCTGCACCAGAGGGAAAGTAATTACAGTTTTCTAGCAGCAGCAGTGGCATTTGTGTGGCAGGACGGTCCTGCACTCCAGGGACCGCTCCAAAGGCTGGTTAGGAACTTGAAATTAAACGGTTACAGAATAAAAGTAATTCCTGAAGCGGTCTTGGGCTGCAGGCCTCGCTCCAGAGACAGAAAGCTCTTGAGCCACGAGGCTGGAATCATACAGCCTTTGTCCAAATTAAGCTTTATCATCACACAAAGTGCAAAGTAGAGCAGCTTTAGCAGGCAGAGCTAAGAACGCCACCACCTTGAGCAACCCCAGTTTCCCAGTGGGTCTGTTCCCTCATTAATATGCCCCATTGGTACAAGGGTGGGAGTGACTCCTGACAGCCATGCGAGGTGAAGCGAGCAGACCCCTCCTATGGATTCCCCCTACCAGGAGGCTCCGCTTGCTGCAGGAAAGCTGCTATAACAGCCCTGTGGTGTTCATAGTTCAGCCTGTGCTAAAGTTGCTCCTGGGCAAAGGGGCTACGTCCATGCTGGCAGCTGCTGGTCCTGCCAAGGGCTCTTGGATGCTGCAAGCAGCCACCAGTGACCCAGCTGTGTTCTCTTCTGACCTGGAAAAGAGGAGCTGCGAAGACAGGTTGAAGCCAGCTTTTCTACCACCCTACCCCTCACAAACTTGGTGCTAAGCTCATCTCCAGTTTGGGGGCCCAGCTTAGGCTGACACCAGGTTGGTGTCATGCACTGACACTGTTCATTTTTAATAAGATCAAAATGAAGCTGGAAACAGGGGGGAAAGGGAAGAGTTTCATAGAAGTCCATCCTCCTTCTCTCTCTCAGGACAAAGGATTTGTGCTCAAGAGGCTTCCCCAAGCTCTTCAGCATAGGCTCAGCATTTGCAGGCACCTGACAAACTCCTGCCAAGAAAGTTTAGAGTAAACAGAGGTGATGTGTGACACGTTAAATATTGCTAATGAGCATCAGGTGTTTGCAGGGGAAAATGGCTCCTCGTCTTAGATATGGTAATTATTTTAAAGATCTATTTAGCATTTAGATTGCTTAGGGGGGAAAAGAGCTTGGAGCAGCTGATTGCCTTGAAAAATGCTCTGGTATTAAGTGGATCTCTTTGAACATTGCTTTCATCTGCTCAGACAGAAAGCAGAGGTGACACTTCAGCTTGGGATAATTAGAAGGACTTTGACACCATTTGGTTGTCCTTGTCAACAGCGTTATAATGCGTAGCCCCTAGTTGAAAAAACGCACACAACAAATCTCCCACAGTAGCGTTTAAGGGAGTTAAAATACAAAAGATTAAACGTGCTGCACTGAAGGCTTGAGAGGAGCCCTGAAAGAACCAGCCTGAACCATCCCACTCTGTAATTTAACTCCAAGCATAAGTCCCTTTGGTATGCTTTTAAACTTGGCTACATCTGTCGCATTTTTAATGCCCGTTTTCATCAACAGATATTTACGGCTGCAGCACCATCAGCTTTCACAGGCTGAGGGATGGATGTAGACGAAACAAAACTCTTGGAGGCCAAGGCTCCCATGAAAATCCCAGATATGGCAGGAGGTGAGAGCAATGGCTGAGCGAGGGACCGAACTGTCCCGTGGGAGCTGAGCACCTCAGCCCACAGCCAGGCTGCACTCTGCCAGCCTGTGCCGCTAAGCCTGGCCTAGCGCAGAGTTCAAAACTATTCAGGGCTGGCCGAAAGGACAAAGCAGCCTGCAAGCCCTAATACACCAGGCTGAGCAAATCCCGCAATTTGGAATCGAGTCTCTGCTGCAATTCACCGCTTTTCCTCAAAAATCTGAGAAATGACCTAGAAAAAAGCGATTTCTGCCTCAAAGAGGTCTGTCCCTCCGCGCCTGAGCTGCTGAAGCAGCGTTTACATGCTGCCTGCCCTGCGGCATGTTCAGCAGCAGAGGCAGTCCAGATCATGTTATAAAGCCCACAGAGTCAAGCCTTCATCTACTCAGCAGCTGTCATTAAGCTGGTTTTAACGGGGAGAAGTATCAGTGTATCGAGCAGTATTGCAGAGGAGCAGCCCAGGATGGGTGGGGTGCTTCAAAGGGGAGGAGAGGTGGTGTGGGATGCTGAGGGAGGATCTGTACAGAGCATCCCCTCTGCAGTGCCAGTACAGAAGGCAGACCCGCTGCAAGCATTACCTGTATTTCTCTCCTCCCTTGTAGCCATTTCAAGATTTAAATGTCATGTTACTGGTTTGCTGTTGCTGAAATAAAACCAAGCAGGAGAACCACTGAGCTTCCCCCTGGCCCTCAGTCCCACCTGCCCTGGGCCAGCTCCCTACTGCTGCTTCTGCCACAAAGCCAGTGAGTGCTGACCGGCAGCATTGTCTCAGTCACTCACATTTCTTAAAGCCAACAGTACTAAAATGCACAATCAGAAATTAAATCCAAGCAGGAACAACAATTTAGACTGAGTCTGTTTCCCAAATCTGACAAGCGTACGCACTAATGATTACCACCCCCCCACAACCCAGCAAAAAAGAGAAGGAAAAATGCAGCAGTGAGGAGAAAGCCCACCATCAATTTCTGCTAAGAAAAATGTTTCTCTGTTCCACCTCCCCAGGGAGGTGATTCTGTGCCTCTACTCTACTCTGGTGAGACCACACCTGGAGTACTGCATCCAGCTCTGGAGCCCCCAACATAAGAAGGACATGGACCTCCTGGAGTGGGTCCAGAGAAGGGCCATGAAGATGATCTGAGGGCTGGAGCACCTCTGCTATGAGGAGAGGCTGAGTAAGTTGGGGTTGTTCAGCCTGGAGAAGAGAAGGCGCCAGGGCCTTCCAGTGGCCTTCCAGTACCTAAAGGGGGCCTCCAGGAGAGCTGGGGAGGGACTTTTTACTGGAGCATGTAGTGATAGGACGAGGGGCAATGGCTTTAAACTGGAAGAAGGCAGATTTAGATTAGATATTAGGAAGAAATTTTTCACTCTGAGGGTGGTGAGGCACTGGAAGAGGTTGCCCAGAGAAGTTGTGGATGCCCCATCCCTGGAGATGTTCAAGGCCAGGTTGAACAGGCTTTGAACAACCTGGTCCAGTGGGAGGTGTCCCTGCCTATGGCAGGTGGGGTTGGAACTCGATGATCTTCAAGGTCCCTTCCAACATAAACCATTCTATGATTCTATGATTCTATGATCTCCTCACCCATAAAGTCTGTTTTAAGACCAGAAAGGAGAAAAGCAGATGTAAGTGAAGACAATGGCAAAACACACAGAGGCTAAATAGAGCAAGAATTTCACCCTTGTCTTCCTGCCTGGCTGGACAGGCAAGGTAGGATGTGTAGGTGCACACACCAGCTGCAGGGTAGTCGCTGCTGTAGGCACCACAGCAAGGGGACCAGCATGGCCAAACTGTCCCAGCATCGGCATGGCAGCAGCCCACCCTGTGCTCCAGGCAGTCCCAGCTGTGCTGCAATGACTTGCTGAGCCCCGTGCCCGAGGGAGGGCTTGCTTGGTCACGCAAAGAAAAAACTCAACAAAGAATTCAACAACTTTCAGAAGATTGATTAGGAAACACCAATATCAAAAACGGTCCCTCTTTGCCATGGAGAAAATGTTTTTCTGAGGTGGCTGGATTAAAGCTCACTTCATGTGGCAGCCAGATGGAACCATTCCCAGTTTGGAGAAGGGAAGAGAGTACTGAGTGCTGATGCAACTGGTCTGCAGTCACTGAGTATCATAGTTGACAGCAGAATGCATCTTTCTTGCTCTGCCCCTTGGTAAGAGGAGGCAAAACTCAGAATTAACTGTCCCCATCACGTATTCTCCACTGAATTTCCAGCTGTAGCACCGGTGGCTCTTGTGTTTATTTTAAAAGGGAAGGAATCACTGGGATGAGGGATGGAAAAGATCTTCTAGTTCAGGCCTGGGCAGCCTTGGACTGCCTTCTGATCCTCACTGAGATCCTGAGAAACAAGACTTAGGACATATATTTCAGAGACAGCCAAGGAGAGAAGCAGATGGGGGTGCAGCTGGGTCCAGCGTCTGGGCTAGGACATCAGCCTCAGCTCACACCGGTGTCCCACTTTCTGCTGCAGCCTGAGATACAGACACCCTCATACCAGCGCAGCCCTGCTGCCAGCTGCGCAACATCCCTCCGGTGGGAGCCAGGCTTGAAAGTCACAGCCTGAGCACCATTCATCCAAGTCCTGCTGGCTGCCCGGCACAGGCCAAGCTGTCCCCTGAAACAGAAGGGGGACAGCTTGCAGAAGGGCTGGGGGCAGCAGGGATTAGAAACAAGAAACAGATCTATGTTGTCCTCAGAGCCTGACCCACGGTCTTCTTGTTCTAGAAACACCCCCAGCCATCACAGGAAGACTCCTGCTCCTTTCACACCCCTTTCTTCTTTACCCTGTTGCTCTACTACTGATCGGGCTCAAAGGCACTCATCAGCCATCTTCCCATTTTTTCTACTCTGGAAACCATGGCCACACTTGAGAGTCTTCATACCTATTTCAGAACTTCCCCTTCTGCTTTTCTGCTTGCCAGAGCACCAGGAACAACACTGCTGCTTTTTAGCAAGGGCAAAATTCAAACCATTGCCTTCAAAATACACCAGCATTGACATGACTTCTAGTTTGCCCTCATTATATGGTGGGAGGACTGGGCAACAAGGTGTTTTGGTGGGCAAAGAACTTCACGCAAACTGTGGTAAAACATACAAAGATGTCACCTCTTCAAATAAACTGTTTACTCTACAGCTGCCCCACTTCTCTGGAGCCTTTGTGGTCACTTCCAAACTACAGCTATAGTGCAGGGCCAGTTCTGGTCACCCAGCTGCTGAAGGGAAGCCGATAGCAGACAGCACCATGGCTACAGGTTAGAACTAAATAACAATCAGCAGCCCCCGTGGCAGCCCCATGGGGATGTGACATGACGTGCCAGGGTGCGAGGTGAAGAAGGATCTCGAGAGCTGGGGTGAAGCCTGATCACAACCACCCCAGGAGCCAGCAGTCACCACGCTTACACGGAGCTCAGGCAGCTACAGAGAAGGCGATACTGAGATCCACACATCAATTGAGACCAAGATGGGGGAAGGCAAAGCAGAGCTTGGTTCCGACCACAAAATTCAAGGAGAGAAGCCCTTGGGAAAAGAAAGTTGAGACATATCAGGAGGTGCAGAGGGACCCACGGGTGGCTTTTCGGGTCAGTGACACCATTTTGTTCAGTTCATGCTCACAAATTTGAGCATCGCCCTAGGCACTGGGAAGCTCATCACCCAGTACACCACACCGCCACTGTTGTTATGGCCAAGCTCAGCCCCGCTGCAGACAGCGGTAAGCAGCATTGCTGTACTTGTTTCCATGGAAATCAAAACCAGAGAAGCTGGTTTCCACCAAAATCACATTAAAACACAATTTTGTCCCAAGTGGATTATTTTGTTATCTTTTCTCTCATTCTTCTTTTTGCACCATGCAGTACAGATGAAGTGGGATTTATTTTAATGGCTCAGATTTGTAAAGCACAAGTTTCATCGATATGTCAAGCAGAAGCCGCTATTTCCATTCAGATGGGATGTCCCCAACTCAAAGACAGGCAGGTCTGAACACTTACCCAGCATCCTTTCCAGCACAGAAATGCTACCTTGTTCTGGCCTGGTTTTAATCACCGGTCAGTCACAGGTGAGATTTAAGCAGCATTTCTCAGACAAATGCAGATTACTCAAAAAAGCAAAAGGTTGTTCCCTCAGCTCCCTCCCGTACCCAGCCTCCCATTGCCCAGCGGCACCTTTGCAACACACTGCAGCACTGAAACGCTTCTCAGACATCTCCGGACCGTATCACAGGTGTTTGCCAAACACCTTGCAGAAATGAAGCCCTAGAAGCGTGGACGACAGCCCCACCACCTTGCGTCCAAGCTGGGAGAGTGGCGGAGGGGCAATGCCTCCTGTCCACACATGGGGACAGAGTTCCCCACTGGAGAAGCAGGGCCAGAAGCCCAGCATGCTGCAAACACCCCATTTACTTTCACAGGGCAGCGCAGTGCTGATTTTTTGCTACTATAGCACCAGAACAAATGCACTGAACACAAGTTTTGTTTCAGGTAGATCTAAATATCTAATTTCAACATTCGCTTTTCTCCAGGGCTTCTTTTCTTCTGTTTAAAATGCTCACAAGTCACCACGAAGGAATGAATCTTAGGCCCCCTAAGAGGGAGGGATACAGGAGCTCTTCAGCTGCGTTGGCCAAGCAGTACAAGACAAAAGAGAAAGGATGCAAGAAGTGCACTAGGATGCTTTCCCGAGGGAAGAGCAGCAGTCAGGTTTCCAGGTGCTTCTGCAATTAGTATGTACTTCTAAAGTGCAGAAGAGGTCTGATTAGAGGGACAGAGATATCCACCTCATCACCCACCACAGCCCAACAGCAGAGGGTTTTGAGAATGAAGAGACACTCACGTACCATCTTTGTATCAAGCAGGTCCCTTTCAATAGACTGCAGAAAAAGGATATCTCCTAGCACCTAACTTTCTTACTGAACGTAGCCTGGAGAACATCTCTGTTTCTAAGAAAATAATCTGCTTTGTGAGTGCTAAAATGAACTATTTGAGTATTAAAAAAAAAAAAACCAAATCACAACAAATCCAAACAACACTTGATTTGCCTTTTGAGAAAAAGCATTTACCAAATTTGGCCCAACTGTGTGACAGCTGTGGGTGTGGTGCTGCTACGTTTTTAACCTCCTGCAAAGAAGCTACTCCCCTGTAATTTTCCCCACACTTGGTTCTAGTCCCCTTTGGTGCAACTGTTGCTACTCCAAACTCTTCTCTACCTCATTTATGTGCCAGATCACTGCATGTCCAACCCTATCCTACTCACAGAGGAACCCACTCATTTCTTCTCCCCTCTCCCATTTAGCTCTTCAGAAGATCAATATTTCATTTTCCTAGACAGGACTAATTAAAGTCTTCCCGGCCATCATTACAGCCTGAGAATCTCCTGGTTTCTAAGGCACTGCAGCGGTTGTCACTCAGGGCATGCATGGCAGGACCCCAGGCAGACAGCCCAACCGATGTCCTGCGCTAAGCGAGAAAGCCTCAACTCTTTTCCTTTTTATTGAGCTCCCACAGCACTCCAAAACCAGCTACTCTTCCAGGCAGCACAGGGAAGCACCGGTTCCTCCCACATCAGGTAACCTCCAGCACACCTTCACCCTCCTTCCCTAGAGGGAGGCTCTGGCACAGCTGCTTTCTGTAGGCAGACCTAGCTGATCTGAGTTTGAAAAAGCCTCTGCGGGCAAACTAGCAGGCAGTTAAGCCCCGGTTTTAAGCTCAAAGCCTTCAAATTGACATTGCTGGCTGGGCTTTTTTTTTTTTTTTAAGGTGAGATTAGGAAGGTTTACCAGCCTACTTGGGGAGTCACAGTATTTGAGGCTCAGCAATGCACATGCTAGGAGGCATCTGTGGGTGGTGATGCTTCCCTGCCCTCGAGCTAGAGGCAGAAGAAAGACCTTTGGGAGGCTCAGTAAGGAACAGGCAGGCTGATATCCTGAGGAAAAGATCAAGGAGGGAGTTACAGGAAGAATTAATATTCCCCCCCCCCCCCCCCGCTATTTCTTTCAGCATGTAAAAGCCAGTCCATTAACTGCTCTTAACTTTTGCCAGAAAGGATACTTGCCTGCCTAGTCAGCTGAGGAGGGCGTCTTCAGTCGTGTTCAACCCATATGCCATCACCATCGTATCCTAGAAATGCCTCTGCCGGCTCCTGCAGTATCCCTCCAGAGGCAACCCAGGAACCCATGCAAAGAACTGGGGTATGTATGCCTGGGGGGCCAAACCCTGTGAGAGACAGAGGCAGGGACCAAGCAGGAAAGGATGGAGGCTCTTTTCCAGTGGGAAGTAAGGGGGAATAAGACCAGGCTGAAACACTTGTTTCAAAGTGGATTTTATTCCAGGCATTAAACAGATTCTGGCACATGCTTTCTTCAAGAAAAGGGAAAACAAATCTGGGTTCCACGTAAATTACATCTGGCAAAGTGCAACTTACAAGTGAGTGGGGAAAATAAACCTTTTGAAATTGATTTCTGTACAACATTAGCTTCAGCTCCTCTTAAATAAACCCCCCTTGGTTCACAGCACACAAAATCACATTGGATGATCCCATACATTAACAGCTTTCTTAAAAGGTATTACCAATGCAAATACTCTGTCTTGACAGTCTAGTGGGCTGTTTAAAGTAAACAGGAAAACAAGGGCGAGCAGCTGCTTGTTCTGACTGTCGAAGAAAAAAATCACTGGGCCAAATTTGAGGGCTCAGTCAGTTTGCTTTCAAAAACCCCACTGGAGTCCTGTTCCAAAACATGGCACTGTGTGGACATGGGGGAAAAAGCTCAGATAACATTGTTCCTCCTTCCCTTCACTGCAAGGGAAATGGAAAGTATACTCATAATGAGTTTGGACAAGACTTTGTTTATTCTGAGTAGAAGTTTGGATTGCCCATACTTGAAAGCAGCCTTTTGTAGTGCACCTCCTTTTCAGCAATTGCTAAAATCCATTGGAAACCAATAGCTTCCAGAAGGTGATGTGGGGGGAGGTCTGCATTGGACCCACAGGAAGGTCCTGTGAGCAGTGCTTAGCTAACAGCCGAATGTGAAATTGGGGAGACGACCTCAGGAGAACGCGTCCAAAACCAGGTAGAGTTAGGGCTCTGGTAGCCCCTGACTCCAGGGGGAGTTTAAGTTATTGACATCTAGCATATGGCCACCTTTTCCCTTTTCTCCCCAGGGCTGGGGCACCTGAAGAAGGTGTCCGATCTTCAGGTACCCCAGCTCACAGCCCCAAATGGATACCAGTTCACACTCTGCCAGGTGGTGAGCAGTAGGAAGAGAGGCACAAATCAACACAGCTAGTCCAGGTACCTCTGCTCCCGGAGCGGTCAGTATCCTCCAACATTGGAGCCAAGCACAAAGTCACGGGCAGTAGCCAGCATGCTGACAAGAGCCCTTTGAACCAGGGCTGGCCCAAAGCTTGGAGACTGTACGTAAGCAGGGCTCCTGTGGTCTGCAGCAGTCAGGAGAATTGTTTGTAGAGGAGCTGGGTCCTAGGCCCAGCACGGTTATGAAGAAGGAACTGCAAGAAAGCTGCGCACGCACAGTGGGAGCAAGAAGGAAGGAAGCAGTACCTGGTGGAGGAGTGAACACGTTGTTAGCTGCAACCCTTAAGCTGCTGGACAGTGAAATGGGGGAAGCTCAGATGGTCCACTTAGGATGCATTTTGATGAAAATACGTAATCCTTTAGCACTTCATTGTGTACAGAGCTTACGTACAGTACCTGCTCAATGGCCTTTCGTCTGTCTTTGCATCAACTTTTTTCAAGCCAGGTATGTGAGAACTTGACTGTTCCTGTCTTCTACTGCCTAATGACGATGTTTGGGAAGTAGCACCTCCTGCATATTCTTGTTTAAAAAAGCAATTGCTAGTAGGATGGCACCTCTGCCCCCTGATAGGTCTGCCTGCCCTGCCCTCGTTCTGTTCCTAGGCTATTTTCTTTCCTTCTCTGCTCTTTCCTGGCCTCAGTGGTTCAGGCCTCTATATAGGGAAAGAGAAAACTCTGCAGAGTCAGTGCCCCCATTCCCACACAGAAGTGCGGCTGCACCATGCTGTAAGCTTGGGACCAAAGGGAACTGCCTCCTGAGTTTTCACAGTGCAGGCAGGTCCTTCATCTAGTTAAGCAGTGTTGAGACGGTGAGCTGATGTCAAAGCGAAGGGGGAAACAGGAAAAGAGCTCCTGCCACCTGGCTGATTTAATTTTTTAAATAAAAGAACTGAGAACAGAAAACAAATCATCCAATTCTCACACAAGAGTTTTTGAGCACATGCAACGTATGAAGAACAGTATCTGTTCTTTTGTCAACTGTTTGGGTTAATACCAAGGTAGGAAAAGAATTAAAAAGGGATACAAGCATGATCAAAAGGAGCCAACTGTTCAGAATCCAAATGAATATCCTGTTCTTTTACCCCAGATCAAAAAGGATCCAGGCAAACAACTGCCTACTGAAGGTGGCCCCACCGTCTGGTCCCCCTGCCAGGCTCTTGGAGAGGAGGGTTGGTTTACAAAACCAACCAAGATCCAAATTTTGGAAACCAAAATTTTCCAAGAGGAAAATTTAACAGATCTAGCAGGAAAAGGTAACATTGTGGGGATTTTTTTTTTTTTGTTTGAATAAGTAAGCTTGCCCTGGCAGGTCTGAAAACCCAC
Organism: Pluvialis apricaria; assembly: GCA_017639485.1. Taxonomy (NCBI): domain Eukaryota; kingdom Metazoa; phylum Chordata; class Aves; order Charadriiformes; family Charadriidae; genus Pluvialis; species Pluvialis apricaria. The sequence goes on along the minus strand of CM030012.1, from coordinate 39,633,775 downwards.
ACTCAGCTACAGCTGGCTAGTAACTGGGAGCAGGACTGGGACGCTAGCTAGAGACACTTGTTGGCTTCTGTATTTCCAGAACACAAAGGAGCGAGCTCTCCGGGCAGGCCTGTACTGCGGCAGCATTTGTGTGGGGGGCAGTTTCAGCTTCACCAACTAACCTCTCCAAGATGCCCACTGGGAGGAGAGCTGGACACCGCAAGTGGAGCAGCCCTAGCCTTTTCGCCTCCTCCTTCTGAAAGAGAGGGCGAAAAGCAACTAGACAGAGGGATTGGGTGGCTTGTCATGCTGGGCTGTGTTCGCAAGGCCATGCAGAGCTGGAGAGCCAGCGAGAGGGCTGTGCTCCTGCCCAGCCAGCAGCAGGAAGCCTGCAATGATGTAGGGGCTGTCCCCTTCTGCCTCTCACAGCGGGGAACCGGGTGGGATCCTGCCACAGGCCTGAGCCAAGTGCAGTGGAACTGTCAGTGTGCACCGCCTACACAGCTCTGCCCATCACCTTCAGTGTGGGGAGCAGCAGGCAGTGTCTGGTAGCACCAGGAAGAGCAGCCAGAGAATGGTCCCAGCTTCCCTGGCATCCCAAAGGGTCAGCATCTGTCTCTGACCAGCTCTGCGGGAGTGTGGTACCCTCAACCCAGGTCCAGCTGGGCTGCCTGCCGGCTTGGATCACTCATGGAGGCAGGGCTGGCCTTCCACCCGTAAAAAACTGGAAGCAAGAATTCAACAGGGAATAGTCCTCAAAACAATCCCTGGTTATGCTGCTAAAACAGACCGCCCCTTTTCCAGCTCTCTTGTCAGCATTGTGCCCCATTTCCCAACCTCAGCCCACTTGGCTGTAGGGCGGCTGCTGCGGGCAGCAGGAGGAATGGGGCCATCACAAAGAGGTTACAAACCTGCCCCCAGGGTCTGCCAGTTCCTTCCCAGCCCCTCCACTCATCATGATGATGATTCTTCTGGGTAGTTCTCACTGAGACACACGCATGCATAAATGATGCATGATGTTAGAGCGAAAAGCCAGGGAAGCCAAAGAGCTACCAATGTTTGTATAAGCATCGTTTAAGCTGTTGGACTGAAGGTCATGGACTCCAGATGCAGATAAAGGAACGGATGGGGAGAGCTGCAAGGCAGTTCTAGTCACTCCATGTATTGGGCTGGGTCCTCCCCTCTCTCTGGTTGCATCTGTGCGCAGACATCAGCTACAAAGGAGAACTTACAACAGATGGGAAGATTTCAACAATTGTCCTCATCCCTCTCTCACCCCCAGCTTCTTTTCTGAAAAGCTCAAAAACACCAAGTGCTCAGCTGAAATGGTGGCTTGCAGATGGGCACAATGAAAACATTTAGGGTCAGACATACAAAACCATTCCTCCCTTCCCGATCCCCTTCTGTTCCCAAAGTCTCATGCACAAAGAAACAAGGAGATCTCTGTGCTACCATCATGTTGCTTGTAGCAGCTCCCACTGTTGGCCAGGTACATCTGCTTGGCAAGGGTTGGTCACCACTCTCCCAGTCTGGTTTTCCAGGCAGAGACCACTTACAAAGTGTTGAATGAAACTGCCTTTCATCTTCCACTTCTGTGAGGAGACAGAAAAGAAATATGCTGTTACTTCCATTTCACCACAGAACTGTGCCTCCAAGCTGGAGGAGAAAGGTTGAGCATAAACCTCAAGGAAACCCCAACAACCAGGGAGACTGAAAATCTGGGTATGGGCAGCATCTTCAAAGCACTGGTTTCCTGTATTAACGATATCTGGAGTTTGAGTTTAGCTGAATTATAGGGCTAGATATCCAGAAGCATCTAGAAAGCAAACAACACAAAAATCATCAACTAGTGGCATTTTCAAAAGCATATTATATTCACAATTTCCCTCCCATTCTTTGGCCTGCATCTCTAGGCATCCAGATACCTGTCAAAATGTGAAACCCTTCTATGGCTTCTTTCCAATCCACAGAAAGCAAAGCATTGAAAGCCCTCCCAACATGGAAAGCAATCCATCCACAGAAAGGAAAAATCACATGAGACTGATGAAGAAACAGTTTGACATCACTGATGGACTGTTGCAGAAGGCTGTTGCAGAAATGATAGGCAAAGGAAATTTAAAAACTCCTGCAATATCCAGACAATGTCAAAACCCACCAATGTGTTAATTCTTGGGTAACACAGCAAACAGATTGCCACATGCTGTGTGGTTTAAGACATCTAGTTTTGTTCACATATTGCTGGCAGCTCTCCTCCAAATCTGTGTGCTGGTTACATTTCTTGGAGGGCAGGGCAGTTGCAAAGTCCAGAGTAATTGGTTACTCCTGTATTACATACTCCTTCAAGACTAAATACCAGAGGCAGGATTGCTTTGCCAGCACTGCTAGCCCTGGCTGACAGCATACCGCTAAAGGAGAGCTGTTTGTGCAGCAGGAAGAAGTTGGTTTTAATCGGTAAGGGGGCAGAGGAATGTAGTTATGACGGAGAGGAAGATACAATGCAGTCTGTGCACTGCAATACCCTCACCAGCTGCTGCAACCCAATGCCTACAGAGGTCCCAGAGCCATCTGGCTCTCATCTGGCAGAAGTCTCCCCGCAAACAGCTGCGGAAGAGTTAATACCATAAAGCCGCAGCTGTAATGATTGTGGAGTGGAAAGCAGGAGGTGTTCTTCCCTGGAAAGCAGCACACTGTGCCTAGCTGCACAGCAGCCTCCCCACCACTGCTTCCCAGGGTCACAGACATCTCAGTGAAGAGCATCTTGGCCTTCTCCAAAGCACACCTCCTGTGCAAAGGGAAGCTCTTCCTTGCCCTTCACCGTCCCTCTGCCTCTTTGTACTTGTGAATTCCCAGCCTTCTCCTTTGCTTTCCTCTGTGCATGTGCAACAGAACACCCGCCAGCCGTCTCTCCCACACACCCCATAGCTCACCAGAAGACCCTGCTGTAAAGGAGTATGCTGTTACGAGATTTGAGATGGAGGACAAGGGCAATTATGAAAAGACACAGGTTTTCTTCTCCCCCCTAGCCATTCAGGAGAAAACTAGCACCACTTGGAGGCTTGCTCATGTCATTCCTCCAGATCAGAGACCCACTGCTGTGTCACCTCTCCATGCTGAGCAGGTACCAACTGTGATGTCTGTAGGGAGAGTCTACAGCAAGAGCGAGAGCAAGAGTCTACAGAGAACACTAGCAAACACTCATGAGAGCACATTTTCTGCTGCTGACAAACTACACCAAATCAATCAGCTTCTCAGTGAATCACACCACTGGAAAACCCAGCGTTTCAAGTCACCTCGGATCCTTATGCTCAACAGAAAGTGGGACAAGGATGGGGAAGGGGGAGGAGAAACACTGCAAAGGTGACCAAGTTGAATACAAGGTTCAAGTGGGCTGCAGGGAGGTGCCATGCATGGAGCTATTATAAAGCATTAATGACAGTAAAAGCCAAAGTAGGGCTCCTCATCTCATCTCATCTCACATGGAAGCGATATTTTAAAAATGATGGATTCTACCCTTACTGGTCAGAAACCGTGCTTTGCTGCCCTCCATGAGATACCAGAGCAACTCCCCTGACTTTACTTGAACCTTTCACAAGTCCCCCCTGCCTGACTGCCAGACCACAGGATTACCAAGGACAGCCCAACACCTAATCCCGTAGGGACACATCGTATCTCAGACCCTTGAGGAGGGCGGGCAGTAGGAATGCATGGAAAGATGAGATAGGATGCTCGTCTCCCATGGTGACCCACCTCTCAGCTGGGCAACTTAGTCTAAACTAGTCACCTGGTGACATACTTATGGAGGGGTCCAATGTACAAGCACCTTCTGAGAGGGCCCAGCTTTCTCCAGAGGCCACAAGGGGAGCCTGGACAGCTAACTTTTAAATGACAGTGATAATACCCATCTTTAGGAAAAACAAACAAACAGAGCATATACCTCCTGCATACGCAGCCAAACATTACAGAAAGTTTTTTCCTCTCCTACACCCAGACATTATGACTGGCCTGTACTTGGAAGGAAAGCTTTTGGAAGATACAAGCATTGCACAATCTGAAAAATTTTGGCTTGAAAATCTTCCCTGGTCTCCCTTTCTTGTGCAGATGGAGATAATACAGTTTACTGGTCACAGCAGGCTTGGAGTGGAGATGGAAAAATAAGAATCCATATTTTCTTTGAAATATTGCGTCTTAGTCCTCTTCCCCAATGTCGACCAAAAATTTCCCCACTCTTTAGTAAAGCTCTCCCTCCATCTGCATTACCTATCATTGTAAAGTACTTTGAGGTGACTGGATAGAAGCACTCCATGTGCAATTACTAAGAGAAAAATCAGAAATAGCCAGTCCTCTTCTACCCAATATATACAAGAGCCAAAAGTGTTTACACTAGCATAATTTTTCAGGGTAATCAAAAGTCCAGTGCTTCCAGAATAGACAGGTTTTCACTCCTTCTCTTATTCAATAGTCTATATAAAGTCGCATTTGTCTGCACTTCAGGTAATATGATACACTGAGAAGCAAGGTGGGAAAAAATTCCCAATCACGTCCAAAGGCACACAGGACTTCAAATACTGTTTGTCTCACAAGAAAACTTAGTGTCCTCATTTTCAGGCTGGGGTCACATTCCTTCAGCACATTTTAATGAAATATGGCTATTTAATAGGATTTCTCAGCATGCTTCTTGTTCTGTTGGGAAATACTGTGCCAGTGTTTCTCATTTTCATTCTCTTGTTTTAGTGTCTGACTCTCACTTTGCCTTCTATTTGTCCTTACTATAATACAAATTAAAACGCCACTCCCACCATCAGTCAGAGCCAAAACCAAAGCAAAAGGCAATAATTTATTGTGCATTCAACTAAAATATGCTATTCTCCAAATAACATTATGGATAACATCCATCTGGTTTGAAATCTAGTTCTGATTATGCAGAATAGCTCTTGGCTGGTCTTCTGCTAGCACTGCCAGCTGTTGCTGTTGAATGATCAACAGGATCATGGTGCCAAATAGATTTTGTTCCTGGTTCCTTTCAACCCAAGGGAGAATAGTCTGACAGAACCAAAAACCATCTAAATTTTGACCATTGTCTCATGTCCTCCTCCTTGCAAAGTTCTAGACTTATTTTGAAGTAATATTTTAGATACAGCTTGTAATACTGTAAAGCCTCCACTAGAGTATTACATATATGTTAGATGGACTGTTGTTACCACTCAAAAATAACAATGAAATTATCTGCCCTGTGGTCATGCTTAATGCACAACAGCTGTGTAGCATGAGCACAGATTCAGTATGTTTGCAAACAGAAAGCAACTTCAGGATCTGCATGGTGCTGTCGTAAGGTTCAAACCAATCTGCTCTGGTGACACTAAAAAATGAAGTTACAACATGCCTCATCTTTTGTCAGAACTCTTGCTTTTGCATCACTCAGACATAGACATGAAGTCTAGATCCAGAAAAGTCGAAACATCTTCCACCATAGACCTCTGATGACAGTGACACCAGAGATGTTCAAAGCTGGGCTTTCATCATGCCACTATCTCCTCTTAAGATATTATATGTGTGATGCATGTTCCTCAGGCTCACCCCCTTCCACTCAGACCACCTACTCAGGGCTCTTGCTTGCCACCTCCCATCTCTCTGAAGTAGCTCAACTTCCCCTCCTCCAGCCCCACTCAGCCCCTCTGACTTTTTGAGAAGCCCACTTGAACTGAGGAGTGGCTACACCCACGTGTAGTTTGAAAACACTGCTCTCCCCCCAGCACTCACACTTTGGGCCACACTCTCACCCATGGGGACATAGGCAAGTTGAAGGGCAACTGAGGGAGTTCATTGCCTCCAGCTCTGCTCTTTCATTTTTGCACTTTAAAGTTACTACAGTAGTGGCTGTCTCCTTGAAACTTAACCTCCCAAATATAAGGAGCTAGGCTTGTGTGACATCCTAGGCAGGGGGTTTTGCAAGCTGCCAGCCCAGGAAGAACCAGACTCCCTCTCTGTCTTTGCTCTCTGTTGCCAGAAACATGCCTTGTCAGCCCAGACATACACCCTCAGATGACTCCCACAAAAGCTGTTAGCTTCACTTTCCACTTTCTAGCTAGGACCTGGCAGAGAAAGAGTCAGTTCCCAAAATAAGCAGAAAACATTGCATTAGATGCAGGTGGCCCCTCTAGAAAAGAGATGCAGGAGAAAGAATGGGATAGTTTGCAAAGATATCTGATTTTGAGCCAATTCAAATTCAGTGTCAGTATTAACAACAATTACTGTTGTGTTTATGGAAGGAAGGGACCATAACAACATTCCCCAAGAACACAACAAGCTTGAGCATTGCAAGTAGAACTGGCTTTATAAGTAGAAATCTGAAATGGGAGCTTGGGACTTCCAAAAACCCCCAACATTTCAGAGCATTTCAACCCAAATTCGATTAAAAATTCAAATGCTCTTCTCCCAGCTCATCCCCACCTCATCCCTTCAGCCACAAGGTGGTTTGGAATGGCAGCTGTGATTCAAATCAGTCTCTACTTATTTGAAATGCTTAAACAAAATCCTTGCTTACAGTCAGTTGGCTAAATCATCTGCTAGGTCAAGTCCTTGATTTAAGTGCAGTTTGTTCACATAAGGTAATGGAAAACAACAGCTCACATCCTTAAGTGTGTGTGCACGTCTTTATAATGAGCCTGTATATAATCAACACATCAAGGCTCAATAAATCCTATTCCAGCAGCAGAATGAGCCTGCTTGTGTTAGGGTGGATTAATCTCTCCTGACTAATAGGGCTCGCTCTCCACCCCCTTCAGGGGACCCTTGTCCTTCCATGACAGGGGAGGCGGGGAAAGACAGCTGATTTTGGCAGCTGCTAGAGTCCTCTCTGCTGCCAGGGAGGAAAATGCTGCAAGGCACCTAAAGGGAAGCTAAGTGACCTAATTACACAGCAAGGGGGTGAATGATTACCAAAAGAAAAAAGAGCAGGCAAGCACAGCCCACCTGGGATATTCTTGCAAGGCTAATCTGAACTCAGAGTTTTCCCAGTGTATTTACAGTGACAACTCTTCAAGACGTTTCTGCATTAACCAGCCCTCCAGAGGAAAGTCTACATGGGCTTTCCATAAATGGGCAAGACTGGATTTCAGTGCTTTCTTTCAGGAAGAACTAAATTCAGAGATTCACATAGCAGTAAAAAGTACTGACAAAAGAGGATGCTGCTGAGGCCCGGTAGGAAGCTGAGACGTCTCCTACCTTTGGGCTATCAAAATAATAGACGTGTCAGAAAACACAGGGCCAGCACAGCCATAGATGACAGAAAATGTGTTCTGTCTTGGTGTAGAGGGAAGCACAGGAACTAGAGATGAGATGAGCCCAGTCTGCTCTCTGCCAGTGCTGCGTTATCACCTGTTGTGTTTTGCCGAGTTCTGATAAAAAGACACACCACATGTCTGTGAGGGCACCCTGGCCATTGCAGAGGCCACCTCTTACCTTGTGCTGTAAGGCAAAATGACTTATGTGTCCTGACAGATCAGGGATGCACATCTTGGAAACAGCACACGAGTCACAGAGCTGCATTTTGTCGGGAACACTGCTGCTGTGTATTTTTCCTCAGGGAGCAGTTTGGGTGGAACATACGGTGCTTTATGTCAGTCAGTATTTCTCAAATGAGTTGCACGCACTCAGTTTTAAAGGTCTGTTCACATGTCCAAAGACAGCACAAAGAACACAGTTCCCGCATTTCTAAGTAAGTTAACAAATGATAGCACACACCACCCTTCTCTTGGGTGTCCCAAATCATTCGCTGCTTATCTACCCCTCTCTGATGCTGTGCTCCACCCATGCACCGATCTGGCTGAACATAAATATATCCAAGGAGCGAGGCCAGGGTGCTATTGAGCCAGAGTTAAGCATGCTGCCTAGGGCCCAGGCAGAGCAGACACACACACATTCGTGTGCTCTGTGCTCCCCGCTTCGGTTGTGGGCAATCTCATACATCCAAGTTCAGGAAACACACCAGAGAGGGAGATGCAGAAGATGGAAAGGACTTTCATACACTTTGATAGTAGTAAGTTTGCCCCTGCAGGCTGCACTGATGTAGGAACATTGGTATGTAGCAATGGAGGGATTAAAACCAGGTGCACAGTTACCTACCTGTCTGCCGTCTTTTTGATTACAGGCTTCCAGGGTGATTTGAGAGCCAGTAGAGAAGGAGCTAATGGAAAGACACTTGTCCTGCTGTCTGATTAGAGGGTCACTGAATACCCACTCCTTTGGCATAAGAAAAAGAAAGGTTCCATTACGATCATAATGGTGATCAGATGAGGGAGTAAGAGTTTTTTTCAATCAGGTATTTCAAAAACTTGTATCCTTTGTTCAACTCTTACCACAGGCTCCCTGGGAAGACTACGGCAGCAGTCTTCACCTGATCAGAAGTTTATGCTCAGGCTTGGTGCATCGTGACTGTTTCAAAGCCTGCAGCTGTCTCCCCTGACCATCTGAGCTGCCTGATTAACCTCGGATCCCATGCAACTCCCTGCTCTGCAGCTTTACAGATTTAGGCCTACAAATCAGGGAGGACCCCGACCCCTGATTTACATATTTTACATTGCATATTTTACATAGCAGATACGTTCTGTAACAAGTATCTGAGACCTATAGAATGTCAAGTGAAGCAAAACACACGCACGCATATCCATGGGCCAACATATATCATCAGCACACATAAAGCACAAGCCACTTCTTTTTTCCCCTCCTCTCACTAGATGGATACCCAACCCAATCAACTATTATTATTATACTTTCCCCAAGGAAGAAATACAAAATGCAATAAGTTTCAGAGATTTCAAACGGTAATGACATGGAACAATGAGTCAGATTAAATGGCATGTTGAATGCTGGCTGCAAACTGGTTTCCAACAGTTAACAGATGTGAATATGTATTTTCTGGCAAAAAATATCTTACTGAGACCCTTAACTTTCTCAAGCTGCTTCCCTGCTGCTTTTGGTCACCAAAAGAAGAGGCTGAGTGCAGATCCTCAGCTGGTATAAACCAGCACAGCTCCACTGCAGTTAGGAGAGCTTCACCAAACTACTGCAGCTGGGTCTTGGCTATTTAAACTCTATTTGGGCTTTATACTGAAACACATCTGTAAAACAGCCCAGTTCAAGCCATCTGCAGCTACAGTTGAACTGGCAGACCAAGGAACATTTCTGATCCTGGGAAAATCTCTTACCCACATGCCAGGGTACTAGTGAAGCACACCCCAGGACCAGTTCTCATGGGTTGGACGATGTAGCAGAGCACACCCAAGCAACGGTCTAAGTGGGAACAGCTACATGACTCAAACCCTGGTCACATCCCTACTGCACAGACTAGTCACACCCCTGAGCATTCAAGCACTACCTGTTGCGTTTGAGTGATGAAAACCTTCCCACTCTATGCCTGACTGCTGGGTGTGTTGAGCCAACAGAGCTCTAAGAGATGGGCACAGCTTCTTTTTCTGGTTGCTATTAAAATCGCTAACAGGGCCAACTTTTTCCTTCATTTACCTCTGTACAAACCCACCAAGGCCAGAGATGCCTTTTCATTCACCAGTAATAAAAAGGGCAGAAGCAGGAGCAAAGCACCAAACTGAAGCCTGCCTTACCTGAGTGACAGGTGGATTGTTCACTGTTCCTTTACAGATTCCCATGCCAGCCAATGTATTCCCTGTGGTATCCTGTGCCCGAGACTCCAGGCAGTTTCCTCCTTGTTTAATTATTCCTGGAATCAGCTCCTTTTCAGGAACCCTTAAAGTAAAATGACAGTTGCATGGCACTTCATACACAGAAATGTCCAAACCACACTCGCATTTAGAAGGGCATAACTGGCCCTTACTGAAACATAGTCCCCTTTATTTGACAGAAAATGAACAATATCATGCTAGTTATCCACTGGAAATGCCTGGAGGAGGCAAAAGTCAATGGAGAACTTGGTCAAAGGGCTGGTACCCTTTTGTTTCAGAAGGCATAAGGTGCTTCAGGTGCACCCCAAGCAGTCCAGTGTGATGTCTCTTCTGAAAAAGGCCATTGCCAGTAAAAAGCCATACCCACACTGATTTATTTTGCTTCTGCCTCCCCCTTTTCTGGGGTCTTCCAGACAGGAAAGATTTGTCAAGGCCAGACTACACCGGATGTATTAGTCTCGACCCATGTTAGCTACAGATTTTGCTTGACTGAGATTAAAGGTGTGCTGTCAGGGTGTGTTAGCCAGCAAGTACTAACAACACAGCTCTACCCAGACCACCTCCCAGCAGAGTAATGCCACAGCATTACTGCATCCTGAGCTGGGGCAGGGGAAGCCACAGGCACAGCTGGTTCTGGCATTCACCTGGGCTTTCTCTGAACCACCTGCACCTCTGCACTGAGGCTGTCCAGCTCTACTTGGCTCAACTACCTCCAGGAAGAGCATCCAACAGGCAGAGATCAAGCCTTAATGGGGAGGGATGCAGTGCTCTGGCACTTGCCTACACCTCGCACCTCCGAAAACACCACTGCTCCACATCTCTGAGGGACAGCTGTATGGAGCAGAGCAGAGGGCTCCCAGAGGCGAGAACAACAAACTTTTTGCAGAGTTGTGATGATACAAGCCAGGAAATCACAGGAGGTTTCTCACAGAAGAACAGAGGAAAACCTTTTCCAAGCATAAGTCTATCTTTCGCCCACTGCCATCAAGGCTCAGCTTCTCATTGTGACCCACCTCCCATATCGTGCAGAGATTTCTACAAGCAGAGAACTGACTCACTTGAGCTCGGGGTAGACGTTCTCCAGATACCACTGAAATGATTTACAGTTCAGTTTGCGTCGCTGCTCCACTCGGTCTGTAACACTGGAAACACAGGCAGTTTTTTGAGGATAAGGTAGTGAACAGGAGGGAGAGGAACAATGAAGATCGACCAGGAGGTTTGAGGGAGACAATATGACTCTTCCCCCTTGCTCATTCTCCCACCTAGTTGTTGCTGGGTTCAGAGCACTAGCAGTCACCTGAGGTCAAAAGGAGGATAGAGGCAAGTGGCAGGAAATAGAAAAGGAAGACATAAATACCTTCAAAGAGCAATTATTGCACTTCTTTTGGCTCAGAATGATGGCAGGGCCCAGGTCCTACAGTGTTAAATAATAAATTACAGAAAAACTATTTACTGCAGGACCACAAAAGCGCTTCTGCCTCTGGGTGCCTCTGTAGAGGCATACCATGAAACTTGCACAATCATCACCTCCTGAAAAAGTCTAGAAAGTGTTGGTGCTCAGGTTGGTGCTCAGGTATATACAAACAGCTAATCTGTGTGTGCTAGAGGTGAGGGAACACAGCAGCAGCTCTAGGCTCAGGTTGGGTTTCACACCTAAAGAACATAATTATTTGTTCTTAGGCAGTTTGGGGAAAGAGGAGGAGCATAAGGGGAAATTAACTCAGCATCCCGATAACGGTCTGCTGCAGCAGTGCTCCCACTGCTGACTTGCTTGGCTTTAGCTGGCTGAAGAAAAGGACTTCCCTGAAGCAGTCCTACTGAGCAGTGACACTAGGTACTCTGCTCTTCAAGCTATACCACTACATTTGGCTTTTGGGAAGGACTTTCAACTGTACCCATGCTCCTTGCCATCCTCAGCACACAGAAGCCACTGTACTGCCCATACCTCAGGAGAATGTACTTAGATCCTATATTCACATCAAAATTGTGGGGAAGGAAGGTCCATTTTAGACCCAGTTGACAGTGACGGTGTCAGAGGCATTTGCATTCCAAAATTTAGATTTAATGCATGTTCACAATGCTGTTACTACAGGTCAAGAAATTGTCTGAAATAAAATCCTGCAGCTTTACTCCAGCTCTTATTCAGCCAATGCTGCCAGTAAAGCCACTAGGCAGTCTGTGTGAAGAAGAACTGCAAGCTTTGGCCCTAAAACACATTAGCAATATATCCGTGTCTAACATGCAATAGTCCGGTTTCCTTCATAAGCAGCAGGGTTACTTGCTATTTGGCCCCAGCCCAGCTGCTGCAGTCAGCTCAAAGACAGATGAATTAGGTAGGCAAAGCTACTTGTACAAAAATATATAATGCATCATGATAATAAAGCACGATGTACAACAAAAAAGTGTGTGTGGGTCAGACCAAACCTGCTTGTCATCAAATAAGAAGGAGATGCATCATTACCCATAGCATGCAGCTAGACATAGACTTAAGCTGATACAATAGTCACTTGCTCACAGGCAGCTATAACCCACAGATATACACCACTCCTGGGATCTTTTGCATTTATTTGGGAGTTATAGGGGTTTGTCAGCACAGAAAGCAAGCTCTCCCCTCATGCCAGGTTTTGGTGTCCATCACTGATTTCTGAGTTACAAAGAATGCTTAAGCCCACAACACCGAATCCCATGTAGCCTGGAGACAGCTTTAGCAAAGGTGCTGTAAGGGGCACAATTCTGCACAGAAGCGGGCTCAGCAAGTGCTGGAGAGAAGTCACAACCACACTGTGTTTCTAAATGAGATGTCTCACCACCGTCTTTCTCCTGCCCTACAAAGCAGACAAACCACCCATTCACTCATCAGGAAAGAGGGGAGTGCACCAAGTGCAACCTGCCCCAAGTGTCAGCTAGCTGTGCTTGCCCCAGGATTCTGCATCCACAGAGGAACTTTGGATCAAGCTCTAGTAACTGCATAGCTCACATTTCCAGAGCAGCTGCATGCTGTGTTAGAAAATATTCTTATCTATCCACTTAAAAAGTCTGGCCTTCTAATTTCATTACAGATCCCTTCGGCCTTCTGCTAACAAATGATTTATGCAGGGTTACTGGGAGAAAAATAAAGTGAATTAGAAGCAAACCTTGTTAGCCAGACACTCAAGCTGCAACCTCCATGGCAAGCCAGCTATTCAAAGCAACTCTGTTTCCCACACTTAGCTCAAGAGAAGATCCAAAAACTATTTCTTGCTAGCAAAGGGGCTTACCAGAGCCCTCTTACTGAGGCTTGAGGGCAGCTTACCTTCCAAATGCCTTCCCAATGGCAGATGGCCGGGCCTCGTAGTAGTACTGCTTGTATTCATCCATCCACACCTCTGCTGTGCGCTTGGTATTCCTGCATGGGGATGAGGAGACGCTTTGCTGAGAGCTGCTGGAGAACCTGCCCTCCCAGCGAGCACGCACTGGGTGGGCAGACCCAAGGCCTGTCTGCCAGGAGGGAGCGGGGGACAATCCCAAACACGAAACACAATGGGCAGTACGGATGGATGTAGATTGAACGTGTTAAGTCTACAAAGCCTTGCAAGGACGCTGCAGTTCAGAAGTCAAAATTTTAATAGCCATAGTTTACCATGATTTTTTTCAAACATGCTCCCTCTGCAGAGACACCTGGACTGACTGTCACCATCACCCTGCTTTGCTATATCCCCTTCCCCAGATTAGAATTACACCACGGAATAATTCAGCTTGGAAAGCACCTCTAGGCATCACCTGGTCCAACCTCCTGCCCAAAGCAGACTAGCTTCAGGTTAGGTCATGTTGCTCAGGGTCTTGTCTGGTCCAGTTTTGAAATCTTCAAGGATGGAGATTTCACCTCTCTGGGGCCCTGCGCCAGTGCTTAGCCGCTGTCATTGTGAAGCGCTTTGTCTCATCTTTTTTCTATTCCTGAAGTAGAAGGTGTCCTTAGGGCTTGTCTCAGAGCACATACAGCTCAGTAGGATCTCTGGACTCAAAAGCAGCTCAGAGACAGCAGGGATGACTAAGGACTGCTGATACACATGCACATGTCATAGGGCAGTATCCACGAATGGCCAGAGTCTCTCTGGGGTATTGCCCCTCCCCTCCATTGCAGACTGAGGAAGGACAAGATGCACTAATATAAACAACAAAGAAGGGAGCAGGTTTTGTTCACAGAAAACAGCAACTCATCCTTCCCTTGAGAACAGATGCTCAGCCACAAGCTGTTCTCCTCTGTCATCAGGCAGAAAGACAACAAAGAATTCAGGCTTATTTAGACATGCCCAACATCAAGGTGGCCTGGCTGCTACCAGGAACTACCCAACACCTACTTGATGTAAGTCAGTGCATTGCCCTCAGGGAAGTCATAGGGATGGCGCTTCCTGAACACGTGTCCCACTCGACTGCAGGGAACGATCTCCAAGCTGCCACCGCACATCCACACTCGGAAAGAGAGCTCTGGAAGAGACCCCAAGAGTCATACAGCTGCAGGCAGATCGGCAGCATTTCCAAGAAGGGCAACTTCAGCAGTGTGCCTGAAAACCTTGCCCCTCTGCTCTGGATGTATTGCCTGCAACAGCAAACCCAGGAAAAGCAATTCCATGGTGCTAGCGGAAAAACTGTCCTCCCTTTGTTAAAATGGAGGCAGCCCTTGTGGCTCAGAGACTTCCTAGCCTTCTCCAGTTCCACTCCTCTCTTTGGTCCCCTGAGCATTTCAGTGAGACACCTTTCCCTTTGACCAGGTCCCTGTGGTTGCTGTCAGGCCTTCAGGATGGCATTTGGCAACAGACTGAGATCGCCCCCACACCCACCTTGTTTTGTACTTCTGTAACTCTCCAGCCCTGCATGTGGATGGAAGAAAAAAAGAATTCACTGTGTAAAGCAAATCATGCGAGGAAGAAAGGAAGTTTAGGAGACAAGTAGAAAGAAGAGAACAAGATGAGGGTATAGGAAGTGAGTCAATGTCTACCACAGAGTCCTCTCCCTCATATCTCCATGTTATCCATCCTACAATATCTTGTTCTTCTGCTTGGCTCTGTTAACTAAAAAAAAAAATAAAAAATGGATGACTGGGTTACGGTTTGTCATCAGTTGCCTCTGCTAGGGGAGCTACTGAGAGCAGAAACCAGTCTAATAGTGTGACTATAAAAATATGGAGAGAACCCTGCTACTTGAAGAAATCCAGCTGGTCCTGAAGCTAAATTCAACAGTTTGTTAAAGGATTAGAAGAACACGGAGCTTTGATGTACAGGCGCTAATTTGCATCACAGAAGAGATGTGACCTCGCTCAAGCTTATGGGTCTGTCCTCGCAAGTTTAATCACTACACACCGGAGGGGTTTTCCACTTGTGTTTCATGTGGCGGTGAGAAGAGAAGGAAGAAGCAAAATGAAAATTAGCCAAGTAGTTTGGTAGTCCTTACCAAAAGGGCTTCAGATTGTGTAGACTGATTACTTCAAAAACTTTACTCAGTTGGGATCTCCCTCCAGTAATGTCTGAACTATGGGGCTCTGATGTTTAGAAATTAAAAAAAAATTATGTATCCAGATCTAATGGCTGTTTCAAAGCATGTACACACACTAACATCTTCACAACCTTCATCTTTCTTTCTAGTTTTCCTGTCTAGCTCCTGGGAAAGGTTGTTTAAACAGTGTGTTTGAGGGGGGGAGACGGTGTATTTAATCTAGCTTCTAAGTAAAAAAACATTTTATTAGACTGTATTTTGTGGCATTTCTTACTAGCTCTTGTTTCTCCCTGACTCTTTCCTAGAGCTTATTATTTTCAGTCTCTTTTCATCAGGGAGTTCCAGCACTGAAGAGAGGAAGGGCTTTAAAAACAAAAAAACAAAGGCCAAGACTTAAGTTTCTGTCTGGTGGTGTGTCCAGCTGGCATTTGCTGTCCTGGAATGAGGTTCTGACTCACTCTGGCCTATAACAAAAACAAAACTCTCAATCTAACATGTGTAACTTAAAGCTATGTCCATTTCCCAAGAGAGGATTTCTCATTCCATATATCCATATTCTCATCTTAGGCACACAGACAGACTGCATGTCCAGGTTTGTAAATGAGAGAATTCTTTAAAGAAGGGTGAAAGAATGCAGATTTTGGGCACAGAAGAGAACATGGAGATCAAACATAGCTTATTAAGGACTTTCATCCACCCTCTGATGGAAAGCATAGGAGAACTTTTTGCTGTATATTTTCCAGGACGTGACCTAGTCCATATGTATTTTAAATGACTTAATCACTGTGGCTTTTCCCCATCACAGTGGAAAAAAAGGGGTTTACCAGATCACATCCAGCTGGAAGGATATGTAGGCAGCTTGTAATTGCTGCCTAATCCTTTTGGTGTACCTGCTGTGTGCATAGAGCTTGTCCAGCTCTGCGCCCTACCCACACATTCTCTTATCCTGTTTCCTCACAGGCAAAAAGTTTCAAAGAAGTAGTTTGTTAAAAATGGCCTTTGTCAGCACAGAATGGCCCATCTCACCCACCCAAATTAGAACCACTCCCCCACCTCACCTGCAAATGGTGACCTTATCCAAATGGTTCCTTTCCACTCAAAATTGTAATTTGTAATAAAAATAGTGTTTCAGGACATTATCAATGTTTCTCCTTGATCAAAAAATCTAATTTTCAATTAAGTATGGAAAGCTTTTTTAGGAGGATAAATCAACCATTCTGAATACTTAATAGGAATACATAAAGGAAAATTAATACTTTTTGTTGTCAAATGCAGGTTGGTTTCTACCCCTCTGCCATGCAACAGCAACAGGCTCAATGTAGAAGCCACTGGTTGATTTGTTGCCTCACATTATATGCTGAAGAGCTGAACAAAAGTTAGCTTTAAAAAAGAAAAGCAGCCTGTTTTGCTTTTAAAATACCTTCCCATTGCAATCATCACAGTGGTGGTGTGGCAATGTGGCTCAGGGACAGGCCCCATTAAACACAGCATTGTGCACTCACCCGTGCCCTCTTAAGTGAAGAGTGGAGGTACAGGATAAGAGACAAGTGATGGGAGACAATGAATTTACATGGAAACCACACAAGGCAAAACTGGCAGGCCTTGTACACCTGGCCCAGTCCCACACAGCCTGGCCCAGCCGCTGCCAGGCTTTACAAGAGCAATTTGAAGGAGAATGAAGCAATTCTGTGGAGGTTTTGATCAGCTCTACGTTCTAGAAGGGCTGTGGGTGTGCAGGTAATTTACTGCCGCTTATGGTAGAGAGCTCTACTTAGCATCAAGCTACTGACATACGTACCAAACAACAAAAGTGGTCTCCCAGGTGGGCAGGAGCAGACAACCAAAAGCCTAAAGAAATAGTCTTTCTCTGTCTTTGGGGTTTACAGCTTTTACACAGTTGCAGCTCAGAGGCTGGCAGGATGGCTAAGTGGCTGGCCCCGCAGCTGGAGTGGGGCTAGTGAACAGCAAGGAGCTGCGTTTGGCTCTGCAGAGGAGTCTGAGGGACACAGGAGAGGGGATCTTCATGCCTGGGTAAAGGCTGCCTGTTACTTCTGCCTACAGCGCTTACCTGATGCTACTAGCACTGCTGAGATCTCAGTGCAAGCCCCATTTAGTATCTCTTTTTAATATCATGAATATCATAAAACTGAAGCAAGACCTCAGAAAACAGAGAACACAAGCACTCATTATTATATACTTTGTTTTAAAAAAGTGGTACCTTGATATGCTGTTATAGCCAAAAATATTATTTCCTGGTTTCAGAGAGCATTTCAGAAAGAGGCAGCTCTCCCAGCTGTGTTCGGAGAAACAAGTTTCCTCTTCCTGACTATTTCTTTCTTTCTAATTGGTCCTTCAGGTGCTAGAAAACACCATATGAATTCTTCTTTAAAGGGATTTATTTACAAATCTGTGACATTTATGGAAACTGTAGAAACAGAATAATTTTTTTGGCAGCATTAGCTACAGAAAAGTCCATTTAAGTTGACTGCAAAACAGAGTAAGGCTTTTATCTCTTCAGCTCCACCTGCATAATTTCTAAATGAATGCCCCAAATATATGAGGTCTCTGTGAACCTCTTTTCAATACTCTTCTTCCTTTTGTCACTAACACCTGGTGACATTGCAGCATCCCTTCACACAGGGCAAAGACAGATGCCTGGAATATCTGTGCCACCAGTAAGTGCGAGGAGATGGGTTTCAGCACCATGCCCTATAAGATAACAGCACTTGAGTGGACAGACTACCCCGGACCTCTGAATTCTTCAGATGTTTGTGATGCACTAGTCTGCTTCTAAATGGCTGCATTCTTAATCTATTTGTACCCAAATTCCACTTCCAAAGAGGCTTATTTTATTAGGAAAAATATCATTCTGATCTGTCAAGCTGGGAGAGCAACTCAGACTTATCTGGGAAAGAGGAACAGGTATAAGAAGAGAGCATAGTCGTGACTGTCCACTTCAGAGCTGGGGCAACACAGACTACCATGTGAAGGACTGGAAGAATATTCTCCAAAACCAAGCAACAATTCAAATATCAGGAGGTTCCTCTTTCTGACTTGTACAGTGGAAGCACCTGTATAATAGTGCAGATGTCTGTAAGAGAGTGATAGCCCTGATCGCAAAAAGCCTCTGTTTACTTTGCACAAAGCTGACAGCGATACAATCTGACCAACATGGGGATTACCTGACCATGTCCCTAGCCTGACATCGACATGCAGCTCAGACTTCTCAAAAGGAGAGTTCTGGTAGGCGATGAAGACTGGGAAGTGGCTCTGCATTAGTGCGTTCCCCTGAAAACACCCTAAACTTACCAAAATTTTCTCCTCCCCAGATGTCCATTTGAGTATCATATTTTCCCAGGTGGTTAAACCAGGACTTGTCAATCACAAAGATGCCTCCTGCTATAACAGGGGTTCTGGAAAAGAAAACACAAGCCCACACAAAATAATCACATGTATATGTAGCACCACCATCTTCATTTTAGAGGGGGGACAATTTGTCCAGGCCTGAAAAATCATATCTCATTTAAAAGAGAAAAATAATAGAGCTGGGAAGTGAACCTGCAGCAGGCTTCTGAGATTCCCCTCACTAGAACATCCTCCTGCCTTTGTTAGATGGTCCTGCAAGCACTACATGAGTAATTCTGTGTCTTTTGCAAATACGCACAGTGTGAAGGAATGACAGTCTGATGACTGTGTTCACCAAGTAGACACAGTGTGAGAGACTGCTGAACGTACTGCTCTGCTGTTAACAAGCTGGTTGCTTCTGGAGTACAAAACAGAGGCTCACAAATTACACAGAGAAACTGAATGATACTTTTATGTTACAAACAGGGAGCTGTCTGCCTATACAGACAAGCACTGTGACTTTTTCTATCAGGTTTTGTCACATTCTGCATCCCTCAGAGCCAGGTACACAGCAGCAAAGCTGGCAATAACTGTTCAGCCAACAGTCTGTTTTGTCCATGAACATGCATATTTAGGAGGGGAGGATAATTCTGTGCCCAATTTACTAGGCAAGATTCAGTTCCCAGGTCTGCTTTACACTTCCTGGGTGATTGTTTGGCTGCTTCATTCCTTTGTTCTTCACCTGGAAAATGGAGGTAATTAAAAAACCCCAAAGGGGTTTCTGAGGCATTCAGAGTGTTGAGGGAGATCACAAAAACAAACATATAGAAGAGGTGGCGTGTAGAGGTGGCATGCCTACAAGCCTATAATTGCTATTCTTACAATATTCATGGAGTAATACTCTCAGAATCAGGGTATAGACCTCAATGCATTCAGAAATCAACATGAAGAGTTTGTTATCATCAAGTGAACACTGTGGCATTTTGTCCTCAACAAGGCAGTCCCTGTACACTCCTTGTCATACAGAGGAAGGCATTTGGAGGACTGTACACAGTCCATCAGAGACAGCTACCTTATAGACTGAGTTGGGTCTGTTCTGGACATCTTCTGCTCTATAGGAATCTGTTCCCACTTAAAGTGAAGGCTCCAGTCAAACCCTGAGAAGGAAAAAAACCACATCAAATAGGTTTTGTTAATATTTTTCTACTAGCTTCTGTCATAGTCTCCACCTTTACATCACAGGCTATCCCTGCTTTCCTGCCTCGACCTCCCTCATGGTCTATCCAAAATGGCAAGAGTCTATCCTAATGTAGCTAAGAAGTCACCAGCTTCTGTCTTGGCATCCTCATCCCTTAGCATTAGAGATCTCTGCTCAGTTCCACTCCATATCTTCAGGACAGTGTTGTCAGTGTGAGATGTAATTGCATTTTGCCCAGTCAGTCTTACACTTCCCTGTCTGTCAAAGTTATGAGGCTTGAATCAAAGGACTTTGTGGGATGTGAAGTATTCTGGGAATAAAGGCCTGCAGACAGAATCACAGAATCACAGTATCACCACAGAATAGTGTGGGTTGGAAGGGACCGTAACCATCACCTCTTTCAATACTACCGTTTATTCATAGTTGGCCTGTGCTGGATAGTTGAGCACAGCACAGTCACTAATATTGTACCATTGTTAAGGGTAGCGACAGAATGAGCAGCCTTTGGCAGGCAAGCAGTGCGGCAGTGAACCCCAGCCATAGAAGAGGGAGAAGAGCACCAGGCACTGTGGGTGACCACAGGAACATCTGCAAGGCTGCTCAGCTGCCAGGAGAGAGGTGAAAATGCTCGTCAGAAGATTCCATGAGATAGCCTGACAGATAGGAACAGCAACTGGAAGCACCTGTCAGAGTCCAGCGTATGTGTAGTGTAGGGAGGACATGGTGATATGTTTAATCAGTTAACTAACGCCTGAAATTGCAAAACGTTGTGACTGTGATGCAAGCTCAAGAGGTAAACACTAGTTGGGTTTTGTTCTAACTCTGCAAGTTCTGACTTTGCAAGTTGCAGGAAAAGGAAGACAGAGAACCCATCAGAAAAGATCATTACTCTATTTTCTTGGAAAGCTGAAGAGAACAGCAATTATTTTTCATGGACCATCCCTCAGGCCTAACTTACACAAGCCATTATACCCACCTCCCCGCAGATCTGCTGATGCTGCCAGGTAGGCAAAATTATCCAGGCTGATAACATCAATGATTGGACTCACCACTCGGGTATAATCCTGAGGGAGAAAGAGAATGGGGAGGGGGGGAAAGTCAGGCTTTTTTTGAACATTTGGCAAAGCTGCCAGAGATCAGAAAACACAAAGCTGCACATGTAAATCTCTGTCTGGCTTCTCCAGTATGGTTCTGGTAGCTGAGCAAGGGATCCATGGCCACTACATCCAAACATGGAGATGGTGGGTATTAGCCAGCTGAATGCCATGGATGTGGGGAATGGAACCTGGGACCCCAACACCCAGGAGCGCTGCTAAGAAACAGATCTTTATCTTCTGCCCAAGTCACAGGGCATGAATCGCTGTCCCAAAGGTTTTATGCTTGTTTTTCATACCTACTGACAGCACACCTTCTGCTCAGCCATCCTTGAATTAACTCATTATCATCAGCCTAGATATGATCAACCCACTAATAAAGCATCTTCCCAACATGGACTATGAATCAAGACCCCGCACTTAAGAATCATAATGCAAACTGAAAAAAACATAGTATTATAATATTAAGATATTGGGGGTACTTTACTGGCATTAAGGGGTATAGATATTTACAGTTTTCCTTTAAAATTCTTTTATTAAGCAGAAGGTGATATTATAACAATTTCTCAACATCAAGAGACAGGGCATTAAAGACAGTCTTGTGACAGCTGAAATATATGATGAAACAGAGAGCTGGCAATGCCAGAAACAGCATCTTGTTATCGGACAGCTGCCAGCCTCCATGCCTTTTCTATCAAACCTTCATTTTGTGCCTTGCAATAGTTCCTCCTGCTGTAGTACACTTGGCCACGATGGCACACCCTAGGTAAGAGCTACCATTCATGTTTATTCCCCTCCATTCAGCGACGGCTGCATAGCGAGAGTATGTCTGCCTGGCTTGAGCCCTCCCAGCACCCACCCAGCAGCCTGGTGCTCCAGTCACTGCTCCAACCAGCACAACCCCAACCAGTGCTAGGACTGGGTAGGGCAAGACTGAAATCTGAACTGGGATGCACATCAGAAAGGCAGGAAGTAGGTCAGAAACAGGCTGACTTGAAATCTGCTCACTAAATAACACTGGAGTCAGCACCCAAGCTTTTGCAACTTAGATCTTTCCCTACAGAAACTATTGAGGTTCTTTCTGCTTAAGGACCCCTATGCTGTTGCTGCTGCAGCTTGACTTAAAGAGCAGTAGTAAAGAAAACATTTATGGGCTTCCGAGATGCAGGATTTATTGAGCAGGAATAAAAAGCAGGAGCTTTTAAGTCATCAATCCTGAAGTTTTATCTTCTTCTGCTCCTTCACATTAAGCCAAGCAGACATGAATACAAGGCATCATTAGAGCCTCCACCCCTTCTCCAGGGGCCCATTACTACACAGAATCCTCCTTTCAGAGGAGGGGATCAATCTCTGCCACTTGCACGCATGGCTGCGACTTCTCCCATCACTTCTCCCCAGTTTGCTCTTACAGCAGAGCCATATGTCTTCCCCCTCCAGCCCTACAGTGCAGTCAAGGTGACAGCTGCTAATACTCCTTCCTGCCTCATTTTCACTCTTCCAGCCTCATGTCAATCCTTTCCCAAGTGAACCAGCAAAGGGACATTCCTGCACTCACAGGCAGTTCCTCTGTGCTAGGAAGCCACCTGCATGCAGGTGATGTGCTTTGGCAGCCCAGCAGGAGCACTAATGGAAGGAAAGTTTTGGCAGTGACAAGGCAGAGGGGAGGGCCCAGCAGCAAGAGAGATGGCCACCATGGAAAAGTTGCACAGTGTGTGCCGCAGAAGTGGCTATCCTATATACAGGTGGACAGGACTAGGAAGCACAGCACCTGCAGGAGACCCAAGGTATAAGTTAGTGGTTCAAGTGTTCGCCATTGCATCCTATCACTGAGCACCTCCTGTCCTGTCACATTAGCAGAACGTAAAAGCCCATCAGGGATCTCTTGCCCATCTAGCTCAAGCTGTACCTTCCTCTGTGACAGCCTTTCTGAGGAATACCTGGTAATGCTGTCCTCACTGGCACTGCTGATGGCATACAAGGGCAGAGGATCCACCAGCACAAGACAGGTCAGCCCCATCCATTCCAGAGGGGGAGATGGTGCTCACCTCTTTCACTCTCTGAAGCATTGGCTGCAGCCACTCACTGTTGACTTCACAGTGACTGTCCAGGAAGGTGAGGATGTCAGCAGTAGCCACTTCAGCTCCTCGCACTCGAGAGCGAATCAGCCCTACAATGATGAAAGGACAGAGGAGCAGGAAGGTTACGAAGGGAAACAGCTGAACCTGCTTCAGAAAATAAAATACTTTTTGTGGCCATTACAGGAGAACAGGTGGTTCTCCAATATCACACCGCCATCAGGAGCAGAGAGCAGCTTTAGCAGGGCATCCCCTGGAGGACACACTGTCAGCTGAGCCCTCCCAGCAGACAAAAAAATGATCTCATCTGTGACTTCTGTCCATGCCACTGAGTTTTGATCTGGTTCCTGCCTTGATGACGTCCCCCTTCACTTCCAGCCCTCCCCACAGGTACCTTGCTGCTGCCTGCTCAGTGTCTCTCCCACCAGAGATCCCGTTACCTCTCACCACTTCCATGGGACCAAGCTCTTCTCCCTGCTTGTTGTCTTTCTTACTGCTTATCTGCTTTATTCCCACTTGTCCTTTATTCTGCCCTGCAGTCAGAAATGTCAAGCTGGCTCTCAAATGTCTCCATACTTTCTTACAAGACCATCCTACTATCTGGGATGCCCTTTGTGAACTAAGCACTGAATCCCGTCTCCCCTTCCAGATCCTCGCTCCAGGCCTGCTGTGCACTGACAGGTTTAGAAATAAGCCAGCACATGCGAGTCAAACTGAAGAGCAGCTGGGAAAGTCAGCATTACCATTTATGCACACAGGAGATGTATGAGAAATAACTTTCCTTAATTGTATCTATTTATGATAGATATATGATTGTTTTGCCCTTTCCTACATCTCCTAGGTGGTTTGTTATCTTGCACTCTGAGTTTAAAAGGATAAGACTTACATCTGCACCTATATTCATACAGATCTTAAACTGCAGTCCTTGTTCTAGCCCAGGCCTCTGGGCACCACTTCTCATTATTTAAAGTACAAAATGAGAGCCCTGAAGCCTGAGAGTCGATAAGCCAGGTTCTCCCTCCACAGAGCCTCCAAACTAGGACACCAAGCTCTTATACTGAAAAAACAAACTGTAACCATAAGAAACAACATGCAAACAGCTGGCAAGCAAACAGGGCCATGTGGGAAAATCTGCAAAATCTTTGTACCTACCAAGCTTTCCACACTCACCTTCTCGCCGGTTGTTTCGTAGACACTTCACCTTTGGGATCTTGGTAAGGAGCTGGCAGTCATCAGCTTAGGGAAGGCAAAAAAAACCATTTGGCACACATGCATGAATTATTTGGCCTCAACAGAGAGCTCCAATTAACTGTTCTCCTGCTTCTCCATGGGAGGGGAAATTCTGCTTTCACTTAATATCACATTAATCAGCCTGATGGCCTTAATCCTGTTGTCTAAAGAGTACACAGAAGAAGAGCACTGCTTGCTTGCTGTCCTCCTCAGACAGCTGAGCCTGTGTTTCCTGATACTCTGAGCAGCCAGGCCTTTGCCCTCCTGTGCTCAGCATTTCACAAGAACAACGGGGCATGCGCTGGCAACTTGGCACCGAGCACTGATGAAGTGGAGGGACCACAGGGAGCCGGGGCTGCAGATCACCAAAGTGCCAAGTAAAAGAGAGTCCTGTCATATCAAGTGATCTCATCCGCTCTCTTTGCCTTCGGTGGCTCGTCTGGGCATTTCCCACCATTTGTTCTCGGGGAAGTTTCTGCTTGATTTTATTTAATAAAGGCCACAGGGATGTGACTCGCTTCCTTGGAGACACCATTCCATTAACACATGGATGCTTAACTGAGGGCTTTGCTGGCAGCTTGCCAGAAGTTCGTGCAGTCCCTCATTTACACTGCCCAAGGAAGATGACAGAGAGGAACAGCTACTGGCTCTGGCCCAACTGTACTAATGACCACTGGGTCTTTAGCTCTCTATTATCCCCCCTCTATTCCTGCCCTAGCAGAGGTCACAGGAATAACAGTTTCTAACTCGCTCTTTTCCCTTGCTCCACCAAGTTCACCCCAGTTTCCATGTTTATTGTTCGTTCCTTTTCACGTCTCACACATCCCCTTTCCCACTGTCATCCTCCCACAGACTGAGCGCTCTGGGGAGAATGCAAAGGCCATTAGCCAAAATGCATCTCTTGGCATGTTCCTGCAGGAGCATTTCAATTTTCAAGGTTACATGCAATCTGAAATACTGCTCTTGTGTGGGCACTTTGGCAGCTGCTGCATCATCCAAGCGAAGTGGCAGGTGCTCCTAATTACAGAGTACCGAGACTTTGCTGGGTATCTGCTACAAGAGAAGGCAACACTCATCTTGGCCCAGTCACAGCTTCAGGTAAGTATGAGAATCCTTATCAAGTCATTCACTCTCCAGGAGTGGAGCACATCACTCTGACTGTAACTACTTGCCAGAGCTTACAAACTCTCCGTATCTTTGGAGAAACCAAGGTGGATATTAAAGCAAAGCATCAGACCTCAAATATGCACTAAAGTGCCTCCATGCAGGTGCCTCAGGGGAGTAGCTGTATCCACAAATATCCAGCTGCCAGTGAGAAAAATGAGAGCTGCCGTAGCATGGGGCTTTTTAAAAATCTTTCCATTTACCTAGGAGCCTAAACAGGAGTTTCTGGCTGACCCTGGTGCAGTACAGGTCCCAGAGACCCATCAGTGTTGATCTGGTACACTTTGGCCATTGAGAATTGAATTTCTAGATACCGAATATGGGATATTTAGGACTGCTTGTTGGAGGTGCTCAGAAACACCCAACTCCAACAGCTAGGCGCAGCTCAGTCCTTATCGAAAACACACTCTAAGGCCCTCAGAAAGTTAAATCCCTACTCTCCACATCGACCTTTAAAAATTTTTTTGGCCAAAGCTACACAAGCATTTAGCTGCAAAATCAAGAGAGAAACGCTTCCTTATCTCAGTAGGCCAAGGTGGGCATTCTCAGCTATCTGTAAAGTGTTCTGAAGGAGTAATTATCAATTATTATAAGTGGCACACAACTAGATTGTCCTTGAATCTAGTGCACATCACAGGAGAAGCAAGAAGTCTCTGGTCCCCACCACCTCACCACTACTACACAACATCCAGGAGGCAAGAGCAATTGTACAGATGGAAAGAGTCCATAGCCTCCAGTCTGCAGGTCTGGTGGGACTCACACAGAAGACGCTCCATTGACATGCCAAGCTACAGAAGAAGGCATGGCGCTGCCCAAAGCAATAACCCTTCCACAGCATCCCACAGGGACACCTGGGATCCCAGACACGTGGAGGCAGGCATACAGTCTTGCCCCAGTCTGCCTGCAGGACCCCAGGCAGCAATCTTCTGTAGGCTCCACTACATCCTCTTGCTCTCTCTTCGTTTGTAATTACCCACTCTGCTCACGTACACCATTGCTACATACATATCCGGGCTAAACAGCTCACAAAATGGTGCATAATGAAACTAGACAGAGATCTCTGGCAACCTGGCCAAAACTGCCAAGCTGACAGAAAGGGAAAACCCAATGGAAAGAAACAAAGAGGAAGAAGCTCTGGCCTCTACCATGCATGGACATAAACTAAACACAGAAAAACTTCCTCTCTTTTCTTTTTCTCTTGCATACAGACAAGAGGGAATCTCTGTGAGGGACGGGTACTGAACAGAGCAAACAAAAAAAGGGAAAACTGAGGGGAAGAAACAAGTGCAAGGGAAGTACATCCATACTTACGATCTGAGCTGAAGTCATCTACCAAAATGATCTCCTGGATGAGGCTGGGAGGGGTCCGGTTCAGGACACTGGGAGGAAAAAGACAATCTTTGTGAGCTGCCATAATAATGACAATGGTAGAACTGATACAAATCTGTTGTTACAGCAGGAATACCGAACTCCAGTAATGTGGAAGAGGTAACCTTGCCCCTGTACCAGGGTTTATTGGCAGGAGCCAAACTGCAAGCAGGAATATCCCAGAGAGCCATGGCATCTCAGCTGGACCTTACAAGGACCCACAGCCAGGAAGCTGGCTGCGGGACTTGCCTGGGGTCAGCTAGCAAAGGATGCTGCGGCCTCTAAACAGAGAGGCAAAGAGGAGAGCACCACCTGCCTCAAGGCAAACAGGAGGCCATTCCCACCTGCCAGGCTCTGGGTGAAGCTCATCACTGCCTGGGAGTGGAAAGAGCTGCCACTTTCCCCAGCAAGGAGCTCTGCCTCAATGCCACAGATGAGCTCTGCTGGGGCTTTCTCACCAATTCCCTTCTTTGGGAGGAAGGCAATTTTCTTTTGCAAGATTCTGGATTTGGGGTTTATTTTCCTCTTTTGCTTGTTACTTGTCTTTCTTTCAAACCAGACCCCACACTTGCTGAGAGCACCCCTGTTTCCTCAGGCTGGCCGCACCATACCCCACAATACCCTCGGGACTGCAGTGGGTTTGCATCTGCAGGACATGGGGACTTTCACACACAAGGAAGGGAGATAAAAGCTTCTGCCCTCCCCAGAGGCTGATGCACTCTGGTACCCTGGAGTCAGAGCAGTCTGATTCTGACCTCTTTGTCCCTCTCATTTGTTTAAGACGCTTTAAGACTAGTTTTCCATGACCTTCTTCAAGTTCCTCCCCTGGCTCTACTACAAACACACTCCATATTCCCCTTTTGAGCCTCCTTCTCCAGTGCCTCTGTGCACAGGCGGGTCCTCATTGCCTTCAACGACATTTAGTCACCCCAGTGATGAGGACAGCTAAACAAACTTTAATATTAAAAAACAGAGGTAAATACTGTCCTCTTGGTTCTAGCAACCCAGCTCATTTCATTGGCACCCACTCTTCTGATTTTGAGCAATTCTGCAGAAAGATCATTGGCTTTTTTTCTGTTTTTGTTTCTAGTTTTTTTGTTTTATACAGGAAACAGACAAGAGTAATCCCATACTCCCAGGAATGGAGCTGTAGAGAAACAAATTATCATCTTGTTAAGTAGCATCACTGATGGCTTTGCATACAGAGCCAAAGTTTCCTCAGTTTGGGAGAGTTTTCTGCTGCCTCACACAGTGAAATCCTGACTGCTCTGCTGCTCAGTATCACATTCCACTCTATTTCAGATTTATGCTGCTTCATATGTCTCTGAGAGTATTTGTATTTTGAGCTTATATGTCCCTAGATGACTGAGCTTGCATTTTTCAAAGCTGAATCTCATTTGCTTCTCTTGGCTTATACCTCTCTGGATTCTCTAGTATGGTGGGGTGGGAAGAGGGAGATGTTCCTTTTTGCATTTATAAGAACAATTCTCCCAGCATAGCCATCATCTGCATATTTTACAGACAAGGTTGTCTTGCACTGAAATTCTTGTCTGTGGAAACTCAGTGCAAACATAACCAACCCAGACAGGCTGCATCCTGCAGTATAATGGCTGTAAAATATTATTCTACACATTCTCCCACTTGCCTGACTATTAGCAATGCTTGCATTTTATCCACAAGTTTCAGGTCTTCCAACCCAACATAACTGGGAAAAAAACCCAAACACTTTCCTCCCTCTTCATCACCTGTCCACTGATTCCCCAGCAGAGAGAACACACTCCTTGAGGAATTCACAGCTCATTGTTCAATGCCCAGTTCTGTTCTCAGTTCTGTAATAATTTGCTGTGGAACCTTGAGAAAGGTATTTCATCTTCTTTGCACTTTGTGTTGTGAGTCTTTTTAACAAGGAACACAGCAATCCTAGTATTTCTCTCCAATGAGGTGCAGAGACTGGCATGACAATCGATTACTTTTAGGCACAAAATGTATTATTAGGATTCCAAAACCCCAATGACAATTGGCTTTTACAGCAGAAACAGAGACTGTTTTCCCCTCAACTCATGGGTTCCCTACCTCCTTTATCTTTTCTCACAGCTGCCTTCTTTTAGTATCAGTGTCCTTACTCGGTCACATGACACCACATCAGCACTGCCAATGAGTTTCCCTCCGCTGCTGATCTGTCCATCCCTCATCAGCACACAGATAATCTCATTTATTCCAGATGTTAGCAGAGGAGCATCTCTTTTTTTCCTTTGCTCTAAAATAATCTCCTCTTTTGCCATTATTTAAATTGTCATTGTAATGAGTTGCTATACCAAATGCTCCAGCATTACAACAGCATCCTTTTAATCAGAATTTATACAGGCTCTCTGCATAGGCACCAAACCATTGACAGCTGTTCAAGTCTATTGACTTAAAGCCTGACTATTCACCTTTACGTTTGCACCAAAGACAAACAGTACCCACAATACCCTCTGAAATCAGAAATAAAGAGAAAGAAAGGGACCAGACAACAAAGCAGTTGATTTTCCCATCTGCAGGAATGGTCACTGCAGCAGAAGTGATGGTGTCGCTTAATGACTAATCAGGCATAGACATCAATCACACAAAATACTTTTGGAGTGACAGTTATTTCTG
Source organism: Pluvialis apricaria (assembly GCA_017639485.1). NCBI lineage: Eukaryota > Metazoa > Chordata > Aves > Charadriiformes > Charadriidae > Pluvialis > Pluvialis apricaria. The sequence goes on along the minus strand of CM030012.1, from coordinate 39,604,521 downwards.
AGGGAGAACAGGATGCCAAGCAAGTAACTGGTTCGAGAGTGACAGCTATGTCCTGACGAGGAAGAGATATCAAGCAAGCAAGCAGCTCTTGACTGACACATGTCTCCTGCAGGACCACAGATGCCCGCAACAAGCCATTTGAACTGGCATGTTCACAGGTTCTGGTAGATAGCCCATTTCCCTTTTTTTTTTCCCCTACTCCCCTTCTTAGTCTTGCTGGATATTTTTAACCTATTGTCTCCATCTACATCGAAAACAAATTAACAAAATTTGTCTGAAGGACTCCCTGCATGGGACCAGTAGGATTTGGGGCACCATGGCTTATCGGTGCACTGGCCTGACCCCTATGGCAACTTGCAGGCTGGGCAGCAGGTCCACTGCCTGTTGCCTTTACCTAGGGCAGAGGAGGAAAATGGCTGGAGCCCAGAGCAGCAGGCGGGCATGCAGCCCATGCTGCCTCTGGGGACCAGGAGGGACAAGTGACAGACTGCTGGAGGGAAGAAGTTATTCCCCGCCAGAGTCACACCTCTATTTCTCTCTCTCCCTCATACACAAACATTTCTCCCATCCTCAAGTGGCAACAACAGCACATCACTCCCACTGCTTCCACCCAGCAGCAGAGATCCCAGGGGCAGCGGGGAGAGATTGGCAACTGCTGAGCTGCCAGGGGTGCTTGAGCAAGTCCATGTGTGCACACATGCAGGTGTGGTGAGCAAGAAAGGTCTGCAGATCAGGATCTGCCCCCTAGAGCTGCCACGTTTAGATCACCCTGAAATAAATTGTAATGCAGGAGTCTCATCCCTGGGTCACTTCCCAAGACCTTTTGGTACCAGCATTGCCACTCAGCTGAGTTACTTTGCACAGCTGTCAGAATAACACAGTAAGACGGTATCTGGCTCAGGGGAGCATATTTAGGCTCCCTCTAGTTTTAGTTTAAGATTAGTTCAATCCCAGTACCCTTTTCATATATTTCCTCCCAGAAAATCCCAAAGTTTTACAGCTGATTTTTGACTGGCCAAATTCAGGCACTCATCAGCCAGGCTTGCAAAGTTCTCGGGTATGAAAACTTCAACCGGTAGTACATATTCTACTCACTTCTAAAGACTGGGCTTCTAAAAAAGTTTTCAGCCACAGAAAATTTTGCTCTTAGTGCTGCTTATTTCCATCACTTGTCCTCTTCCACTTCCACTTCTCTTCTAGCATCCCCATAGTGTAATTATGATAACTAAACTTGGGAAAAAGCCCATAATAACAATCGAATGTAATTTAACTTTCACCAGGTGCATCTCAAATGGTTAATTCTAATCACCTAAATAATCATGCTCTACATGGCTTAAGAAAGCTCTTATGGATATAGAAATAATGACAGACTGCAAGCCTGACTAGTCAGCAGGTAGGCAGGCAGTGCAATTTTATGCCTCCTGTTGCTTAGTATCACTGTGGTCCTCTGCAGACTCGCAGCCAGGTCATAAACCAAACAGAAGAGAACAGTCCTGTCCCTTTGATACTTGGCTTATTCCAAAGTGCTGCAAAGTAATAATTACATAGCATTTGGTGCACTGACTGTGTATGCGAATTGAGCAACAATTATAGTCACAGCGGTAATTCAGCCTGGCACACTCAGATGCGTTTTGCTGAAAGACAGGACTCTGGGGTTACAGAAGAGACCTTGAAGAGCACCGTGAAATCTTCAATTCCCTCTGTAACATCAGTGTCAACCTGAAAGTGGGACTCAGCCCCATACCTCTTCTAACAGTGCAGCCATGACCTGAGCCTTCACCTCTGTGTATGGTTGTCAAACTTCCCATGCCTCAAAGACAAGGCTACTAGCCAATGCTTGGATGTGTGACACTGCAAATACAGTGGAGCCCAAGAAGAATTCAGCCTTTGGGATCCCTTGTCAGAAAGGGACAAATCATGGACAGTTCTGACATTTGATGTAAGCGAGGAGTAAATTAATCATGTCCACTGGCTGTAAACCACCTGGCACTGAAGGCTCCAGCTGTGGCCAGAGGTCCGAGACGAAATGCCATCCACCCCACCATTCACAGCAGAGTGCAGCCAGTCCCTCCCAACAGCACTCTTCCGGTGGCAGCGGGATTGCAGGGACCAATTTGAACAGATGGGTCATCCATTTTTCAAGGTCTTTGTTGGGGGCTCTGGGTTGCAGGAGACCACATCTGAGAGACTGGTAATACCACATCTTGAGTGCTGTGCACAGTTCTGGACTTCCCGGGACAAGAAAAAGAGGGACATGCTAAAGCAGGTTGAGTGAAGGACCACTAAGATAATTAAGGGACTGGAGCACCAGACATGAGATGAGGTTGAAAGAGCTGCAGTTGTTTAGCCTTGAGAACGCTCAGAGAGATTGCGAAGTCTCTATCCTTGGAGATACTAAAAACTGACCAGGCACAGCCCTGAGTAACCTATTCTAGCTGACCTCGCTTTGAGCAAGACTGGCCTGTTAATGCATTGGCAACACTTATCTGCTCATTAGTACACATCACTTCCGTAGGACCTGGATATCAATTTCTCTCTATATATGTTACTACTGCTCTGAATGTCATCTTCTCTTCATTTTAACTATCATGGCATCTGGCTACTTGATTGGCTGCCTTGAGATTTTCTTAAGGATCCTACTACCACGGTTTCTGAGCACCTAACCATTTATTGTCTGACCTATGACGTAATTGGCAGAAATCGCCTGCCGTTGCCCTAGCAGCACTGTGGTTCCAAACAAATCTGCTCATTTTTTGAACCGTGGTTCTGTAGAACTCATTTTATGGTTCAAATGAAATAGAAATGATAGAGATAAAAAGGCAAAACGCGTTAATGCAATATATACACATCTCTGGAAACACAGTAGCACCAAACCTGGCAGGCAGAAACCCAGCCTCCTAGCCATGAGGCCAACTTGAAAAAGCCTGTTATTTATTCACAAAGCACATTTCTCTAAGCCCACAGGATCTGACAGGGGAAGAAGTGGTGATGATGAATAATGCATTCATGTTAGCGATACTACCAGCTCAACCTTCTACCCGGACAATTCACTCTTCCTTCAGCCTCCACAGGCTGTTCCTGGACCTGCCTGCAGGATTCAGAGACCCTTTGAGAAATGACTTGATAAGTCAGAGAGGGCAGAGGGCATTTTTTGTGTAGAAACTAAAAGGAAAAGAGCCTTCCTGGGTTCTGCGGGGGTGATGGGGAAGGGAAGGAGCCGTTGGAACATTGCTTTGTGGTACATGTGGTACAGCATCAAATTGTATGCTCCTGTCTACTTGGGGATGCTGACAGACCCTATGCCACTTATTTACTTGATTAGATTTGGCGATGATACTCAGATATGAGGAGTCACTGGTACAAGATAGCAAGTGTCCTGCAGGTTCAGCAGGGTCTGTGCGCAAAGCACCAGGGAGGATCTGGTGGGCCATCAGGTTCAGCAACTGTTTACCAGCAAGTGACTCCAAGCACCTGCTCAGACCGCAAGGGCTCGGTCTCCACGAGACTTCGAGTTCATCACCTTCTGCTTGAAAGGCTTGCGAGCTGTGCAAGCTGAGCCCCCTGCCCTCACTGGGCCAGCCCCAGCTCCTGTAACATGTGCCCTGGCAGGGTTGCTTATTACTCGTTAGGGAACACAGCCCCTCCCAAGCCCCTTCCCTCAGTTGCATCTAGCAACACACAGTGTCCCCTTTGGTCCCCCCTCACTCTTCCAAACCAAGGTCATACAGACTATTTCCACCTCTGGACACAAGCCCAGCAGCCCCTTTCCTGTTGCTAATGATTCCCCCCACAGGGGCTATATAGCGGCTAACTGCAGATATGCTCTGTCTTTGAAGATACGCCCACACTGCCAATCCAAGACCCTGACCTGTCCTAGTGGAGCAGATCGAGGGCAGATCACAAGCACTTGGGGACTGCAGCCACCCTGCTTGCCTAACTGCTGGAAAACACCTAACCCTCCACCAGTGCCCTTCCAGGCACTATCGTTTGGGCGCAGCACCCCTTGTTGGACTCACCTCTTCACCGTGCGGAGCAGAGTAGAGCGTGCCTCATTGTGGAAGGTGATGATGAGGCTGGTGGCTGGCAAGTCTGTGTCATAGCGTACAGATGTGCACCTGGAACATGGGAGAGCAGAATTGTAAGCCAAACATCACCCACAAACAGCACCCAACTGCAGCAGTGTACCTAGAATTTCTAAAGGAGAAGAGAATAATATGCTAAAACCAGAAACAGCACAGTTGAGCTGCAGCAATGGAGGTCTCGGCACCCCTGCACCAAAGTTGGCAGAGCTTAAAAAGAACTGTGTCTGTTGAAAGGCAAAGTTTTGAGGCTGTGATACCTAAATTCATAATGCTGCATACTGAGGAGGGCACATGGGTTTCATGGGGAGCAAAGGTTCAACCTTGTGGGCTCTAGGGATTTGCCTGTGATTCATGTAAAAACTTGTTGATTCATGTAAAATCTTGTTTATTCATGGACAGGACACGCACATGCTAAGGATGCACGGAGCTGGTACACCCAGGCATCACTGTATAAAGCACTTCAATTTCTTTGGACATTGGGCTTTACAGAAAGGAAAACATTAGCTAGTGCTGTGATCTGCATCAGGGGGTTGCTGAGGTTCAACACTAATACCTCAGCTGGTAATGGAAAGCAATTCCTCCTATCTTTTCAGCTGACTGTAATGTTAGGTGTGAACATTCATAGAATCATAATATCATAGAATCGTTATGGTCGGAAGGGACTTTTAAGATCATTGAGTCCTACCATTAACCTAACACTGCCAAAACCACCACTAAACCATGTCCCTAAGCACCACATCTACACGTCTTTTAAATATCTCCAGGGATGGTGATTCAACCACTTCCCTGGGCAGCCTGTTCCAATGTTTGATAATCCCTTCCGTGACAAAATTTTTCCTAATATCCATCCTAAACCTCCCCTGGTGCAACTTGAGGCCATTTCCCCTTGTTCTATTGCTTGTTACTTGGGAGAAGAGACCAACTCCCACCTCGCTACAACCTCCTTTCAGGTAGTTGTAGAGAGCGATAAAGTCTCCCCTCAGGCTCCTCTTCTCCAGACTAAACAATCCCAGTTCCCTCAGCTGCTCCTCATAAGACTTGTTCTTTAGACCCCTCACCAGCCTTGTTGCCCTACTCTGAACACGCTCCAGACTCTCAATGTCTTTCTTGTAGTGAGGGGCCCAAAATGAACACAGTATTCAAGGTGGGGCCTCATCAGTGCTGAGTACACAGAGACAATCACTTCCCTAGTCCTGCTGGCCACACTTTTCCTGATACAGGCCTGGATGCTGTTGGCCGCCTTGGCCACCTGGGCACACTGCTGGCTCATATTCAGCCGGCTGTCGACCAACACCCCCAGGTCTTTTTCTGGTGAGGTTGTTGTGACCCAAGTGCAGGACCCGGCACTTGGCCTTGTTGAACGTCATACCATTGGCCTCGGCCCATTGATCCAGCCTGTCCAGATCCCTCTGTAGAATGTAGATGTGAATCCAGGATCCAATTCTGGCAGATACTGGGAATGGCAGATTTGGGCTGATCTGCTCCTCCAGAGTGTCTGCCTTCTTAACTTCCAGCCAGCGTCAAACAGCAGCTGGTCTGCACTAATTCCCTGCCCAATGAAGAGCCCACACTTGAAATTGTGGCCCAGTGTTTTTAACAACTCAAGGCCATGCATAGACTGAATCCACCATGGGAGGGAATACAATTCAGTTCTTACAACCACTACTTGTTCTTCCACATTTACTTACTGTTCTTTTATGGCTATTACTAAACTGTTACTGGTTTTATCATCACATTCAATCCTACCAGTTTATGACTTTTTCATTGCAATATTTTATTAAGGGGACAGCAGCTTCTTACAGCAATTTTCAAACATATAAAGAAACCTTGATAAAGACTAAAGTGGAAAACCTGAGCCCAGACAGGAGACATACCACGTTTATTATTGTTTCAAAATAACTCCATGATGTAATGCATGTAAAATGTATTAAGGCATCAGGAAGTGGAAAAGCAGCAGAGATTAGTGTATGTGTTACTTGGGGAAGTCTTCCCAAGATATCAGCCTTATTACAGCATCACAGAAGACAAGGACAGAATTTGTGCTTGAAAGTTGGCCCTCTCTGCTTTGGATCCAAAAACCACTACTTGCTAGGTCAGAAGGAACTTGTAGGATGCAGAGTCAAGTATGTCCAAGCTCTGCTTGGGTGCCTGAGGAAAAAGTGACATGTTAGTGACCTATTGACTCCTTAAACAGGGAGCCAGGTCCATTTGTGACACAAGGATGGGCTTTCCTCAAACCACAGTCTAACTTGTATTAGCTGAAATAAGTTCTCATCCTAAGTTGTCATCCCAGCAACCACTTCAATACAGTTACAAGAGAAGGTACTCAAACACAGCTCACTCATTCCCAAACTGTCACCTCTGCAAAGGGAAGAAGCATGGAAATAGGTTTATTTGTTCTGATTATACTCTGCTTTGGAATCCCCATTGCTGAACGGAAACCTTGCAAAGCTGGGGCTGAAATGGCCATACATTACCAGGGAATCACATATATGTTGTTTCTCAGACTGAAGTGCAGAGATGAGGCTTTTCACAAAAAGCATGCTCTGCATGCTACCACAGATCAAAATAAACAAAAATTCACCTTTGAAGTGAGCTGGTTTTAGGCCAGAACATGACAGCAGATTAACAGAAAACAGCAATTCTGCATGGCAGGGAGACTTGTCAGTGACTCGGGACATGGCACCGCTGCCTCTGAGTCACTAGGAAGCCGATCCCAAGTACTATGCTGGGCAAGAGGAGCACAAGACTTTCATCTCGCAACCAAGGTCCCAACTGCTTGCATTCACAAAGCACCCTGATGGCTGTCAGTGCTGGCAGGCTCACAAAGCTCCATGTCTCCTGACATCCCTTTCACAGTTTCAATCAAGTTAGATGTCTCGTTTCCCATTCCCAGCAGCTGTGAAATGTTGCTTTGCAACCCTAGGTAGGATCTAGGTACCAGCCCAGGCAGACAAGCATTTCAGACATGGTTAGCTTCCTTCTATTTTTTCTGCATTGAAGTAGGCTGGTTCACACTATCCTATCACTATCAAGCCTACAGTTTTCAAGCTACAACATTATCTTTTTGTACTCTAGAAACTACAAAATAGTTACCTGAGCACCATTAGCAATTTAAAGATGAGTTTAGTCAGCAGAATAAATTCACCCCCACTGAAACAAATACAGAATGATGAGCACTTTGCAAGCCACGAAATAGTCACTGTAATCACATATTAGTTTCATCCCCACCCCAGCAACCTTCATCCAAACCATAATGCTCAGGCTAGAAAGTAGGCACCAAACCAGCTTCAGACAGCCAGGGCACAGCAGGTGAGGAATACCAGACTAAAGCAAGGCTGCAACAGCCAGGACAGAGAGTCCCTGAGAAAAGCCATGAGTGTGAGGGGAGTTGTGCAAAAACCAACAGTCAGATGAGCAATTTGAGCTGCAATGGAGGGGCTGTGCTGTAACAAAAAGGTGATGCCTGGACCTGGGAGAAGAGATGCTAGAAAAGCAACAAGCTGGGGCAGAATTAGTCAAGGGTCTCTGTGCATTTGAGATCTTTCCAGATTAACTATGAAATACAGTGAAGTAATGGACCAACGCTGGCAAAGAAAAACCCAAACCATCCTTTGTCAATGCTGCAGAGCAGCACAGGAGGGCAATGGACTCCCCACACCAAGCAGCAGCCACCGATTGGAGCAAGGGCTGCACAGTACCTGTAGTGCCTGGTGTCCCGAATGGTCCGATCGCTGCTGAGTTTGTCGCTCTCTAGCTGATTAAAAGCATGCTGGCGGTAAGGGTCTTCTCCAGCCTTCAGCAGCTTTGAGGACAAGTAAGCCTTTTCATCAAAACCCCTCCGGCTGTTCTTCTCTCCTTGGGGAGCCCTTGTCATCTAGAGCAGAGACAAGCATCAGAGCATGAGGGAGAGCAGCCGACTCATGTTGAGACAGAGGTATTAAGTTCAGACACACGTACGCTAAGGTAGGTTGTTTGCCACACATCTGGAAGTGGTTCAGGTATAGGGGAAGGCAGGACAGGCAAGAGCTTGGAAATGAAAGCAGGAAACCCTCACAGCTATGGTGCCATAATTCCCTTCTCTGAGGAAAATTGCAGGCCCTCTCTATCCTTACTGACTGAGCTTGGGACGAAAACTGCTGTTCCTGATAGCACAGGCAGAGCCAAATTCCCTTTAGCACTTGTTACGCAGAACGTGCGAGACTGCAGGCATTTGGAAACCCTTCCAGGCAACACAGGTTTGAGAGCAGCCTCCAGCCAATGCAGCTGAAACACAGTATTTTGAGGAAAAACAGTTTCAGCCTTTTGGCAATCGCTATCGCATACAAACACAGAGGCAGCTGATTTAACAGGTTGCCTGCTGTGCCTTGCCCAGCTTTGCCCAGTCTCACAGAAGTCCCTGATAAAGCTGGAAGCTGCATGTAATTGTCCCCAGTCCCACACAAGAGCAAAAACACTTGGGCCATCCCTCTCCTCTCCTAAATTTCCTCTGGCTTTCCTTGGCCACAGAATCAGTGCAATGCCAGCACCCAAAGACCATTCACTAGGGCTACTGGGAGGGAGGACAGGCATAGTTCTAGCCCATGCTGAACTCTTAAATACGAGATTGGTTGGAAACAGCCTAGAAACTGTTAAATATCGGCTTATAAAGCAATCGGGATTGTTTACACAATAAAAGTAGTTTAAGAAATTGTCTATGGTAGACATTCAACAGACCAAATCATGAAGAAGCCATAAAATGGTCCCAGCCTTGTATGAAGGAGTGCTGGAGCTCTCTAAAACTGCTGAAAAAGGGAGATTCTGGAACATTCACATCTCATCCAAAGCACTGAACAATCCCCAGATCTTGAGATCCTTCTGTGTAAAACAGTCTGGACAGCCTCTAATACTAGGCTTGATCACGTTCCTCCCTCCGTTATAAGGCTCTTTTTAGGAGTTTTAGAGGGCAAGAGACCAGAGACTGGTCCCCAGTATCACACAGCATTTTCATTGAGCCATCTTATTGAGGTAGGAAACAACTCAAGAAACTCAGCACCACAGCAAATTCCTTAAGCAGGAGAGCACTCAGAAGAACAAACATCTCTGCATCTTTCTCTGAGAAGGGCTACCCTGCAGTGCAGACAGCCCTGGGAGAACCAGACAGTTGGCAAATGAAATACAGTGTCGACAAGTGCAAGATAATGAGCATTAGAAGAAACAAATTGAACTACTCATGCACATTGATGGATTTCAAATGAACCGTGACCACGCGGGTTACAGATCTAAATGTCCCCATGGACAGCTCAGAGAAACCGTGCACTCGGTCTGCCGAGATGGGAAATACAGCAAATCGAGTGCACTGCAAATGGGACAGAGAAAACTGGAACCACCGCGAACACTGTTGTATGAAATCAGTGATGGCTCAGTTGCTGCGGCCAGAGCGCAAGTTTTGTCAAACTGGTCTCTGGAAGGAAGCTACTGGAGAATGAAGAGAAACTAAAGCTTAGGACTATTCCATTTGGAGAAAAGATTAATTAAGTGAGAAAAAAAATGAAGGTGGTCCATAGAATTATGCCTAATACAGCCAAGGTCAGCCTGATGCTCAGATTTCCCTTTCTTACCATACAAGGATGGACCCGGCAGCCAGGGACCATTCCACCACCCAGCCAGGAGCAGCACAGCCAGGGGGGCACCAGGGCATCCCCAGCCCTGGGCAGCGGGCACCTCTTTGGGGACGGGCCAGGCCATGAGTCCATCGTGGCAGGGCCCATGGCCAGGCAGGGCCCATGGCCAGGCAGGGCAGGGCTATGGAGAGCTGGAAACCAGCCCTGCTGTGGCATCACTGGGGCAGGGGATGACAGCACCTTGGGTCCTGGGGGCCATGGGCAGGGCGGAGGGAATCCCCATGGGGCTGACATGGGGTCCTGGGCCATGGGCAGGGTGGAGGGAATCCCCATGGGCCTGACATGGGCTCCTGGGCTGTGGGCAGGGTGGAGGGAGCCCCAGAGAGTGGGCAGGGACAGGAAGGCCCATTAGTGCCCTCACAGCCATGACACACTTAAACTGTAACTATTGGGGTAATTCCTCTAGATACTACAATTCTCACATTACTTACACATCACATTTAAAAAGTGGTAAAAGAGCACTGGGAATTAATTGTCAGTTAAGAACATCTCTCATTTCGGGGCACAATAGCTCAGAGGCCCTAGCTTCAGCTTCCAAACAGACAGCTAATCAGCAGGTAATCAACAAGTAATCAAACAACTGATTTGTGAGCACCGAGAAGATAACAAGGTAATAAATAGGAGCCAGCTGAGATTTGTCAAGACCGCATCATGTCAGACCAACATAATTTTCTCCTGTGATGGAGTAATCAGTCTTAAGGGTGTAGAGAAGGAGTAGATAGATACATCATGACTTTGGTAAGGTTTTTGATAGGGGCTGCTAAGATGTTGTCATTAGCAAGCTGGAGAAATAATAGTCCAGATGAAACTAATGCAGAATGATTGGTGAAACTGTTTGGAAAGCCACTGTCAGAGCAGAATTGCCAGTTGTTCACTGTCAGAGCAGAGGGTCTTTGGTGAGAGCAGGCCTTAGGGTTTTGTTCTGGACCCAGCACTATTCAGTATTTTCATATGCACCCTGGATATTGATAAAGAGTACATACATCAAATCCATAGGAAATCCAGCAAAAGTGTCAGACATATTGGGGAACAGGATTAGAATTCAAAATTATCTCAACAAATGGGAAAAAAAATCTGAAAACAATAAATACAATTCAATAAGGCCACATAGACCTCTACAGTTCATCAGGTCTGCACTAATACAAAACATGGAAGAAACAGCAAACTCCTCTGAAAAGCCCTAGATATTACAGCTCATTACAAAGCACACAACAGCAAAGCCCAATAAAGAGAAGAGAGCAAACACCATCCTGAGTGGAGCCCAGACAGATACAAACAAGCCTGGCAAAGCAAATATAAAGCTTATCTTTAAGGACTGACTTGCTTTATCAGATTCTTTTCCTAGAATATAGATGTTTGACTACAGGACATTTTTTCACTGTTAATTGAAAACATATTTGACAGGAGCAGCACAGGTTCTCTGTAAAATAGTAGTCAGTCCCCTGCCAAACCCTCTGAAGTGGGTGGACTGCCGTCCACCCCCTCTTTCCTCTCCTTTCACATTAACACCTCTCACTTCAGGAAGAAGTCAATATAAGCACGTATGAGCTCTGGGTATATTAAAGGCACTGCATGTACAGCTGAGTGCAGAGTTAACCACATCAACAGGACAGTTCATACCTGTAGCCACACACCCTGTAACCCCATGCTTGAGGCTGGAACAACAAGTGAGAGTTATAGGAGCAGAAGAGCCCAGTTCCTTCTGACTGATGCTCTGTGATAGACCAAAAAAATGTGCTAGATGAAAGCAGAAATAAAGATGAATGGGGACTGGAAATGTGAGTGTCTAGACTTGGGATTAGCAAAGCAGTTTGCACAAATTAAGGTTTGTCCCAAACACGGCTGAGACCTCCAACACAATTCACATACAAAAATTTCAGGAAATACTGTAAACCTTCTAATCTCATTTTGCCATTTCTCATTTTCACATATGCTTTTCCCTTTCAGTGACAGAATGGACTGAGTTGCTCTTCTGCTGTTGAAAGCATGTTCTTATTTGTATTTTGTCACTGTTCAAGAGACCAGAAACTATTTAAGTCGTGAAATCAACTTTGTAAGCAAGGGATTAAGGGAAAGGAATTAATGCCATGCACATCTATGAAAACTTGAGAGGCTCATTTCTCAAATAGCACAGTGATGTTCCTCTAGGCCTGATCACTTGTAAAATACCAAGACTATAATACAGACAGTGCCACTCACCTTTGTGCATTATCACTGTCTGTCACCAGACACAGGCATGCCAGCTCCAACATCATGCAAACAGCCACTAAAACCAGAGCAGCTGTGGACCTCAGGGTCCCAAGATATTTTCCTGTAACAGCAGGCTTGGCCAAATTCAAAAAGGATAACCATACCCCAGGGGTCACGAGGAATCATTACTTAACTAGAGTAAGGTACGCAAAACTCTTAAAGGTAAGTGCAATTCATCATTTCACAGTTACTGTGAAGTTAGTCCAAGAGCAGTTTTATATGACAGGACCTATACTTCGCAGCTCTTGTATATCTTTCTCACAAGTGTTTAGCGCTAGTACAACAAATGTAGCAGGGGGCTGTGACGCTTCTCTTTCGTTTTAAGCTAATTTTAATGATCGTGGAAGCTCTGTCAAATCCCAGGACAGAAAAGCATCAGTAACAAGCCATCCCCAGTAAGTGGCCTTCCCTGGAAGAATTAACTGACCAGGAAGGTCTAACTGATGAATATGGACACAAACCAAGCCAGGGAGTAACAACCCCACCAAACCTTCCTCCCTCTCGAGGCACCCTTTGATTTATCCCACTGCCGCAGCCTCACATACTGCCACTGCCATGACCCCCAGCCCTGCCAGCACCTCCCTCCCACTAGCCCTGCCGGTCCAGCCCCCCTCAGCAGAGATTTCCCCTCTGAACTGGTTTAATGCCAGCTTCGACCCATTGGGTTGAGAGACAACCTTGCTGGCTGAGCAAATCCTTTTCCCTCAGAGCAAAGGCCAGGGCCAAGTCACCTCTGTAAACCATGGTGGAGCTGCTGGGGCCCACACAGTGTGAAATTTTTCTCCGTGGCCTCACTCCACTTGCTCCATATGCTGCCCCTGTGACCTGAAGACAAGTCCCAGAGAGGACAGGACAGCACAGATCCACCACCAGCAATGAGATGCTGGGGCAAGCGCACAGCAGTGCTCGGGGATGCTACAGGGACAGGTGCTGCTCAGCTGTGTAACCCATATGCTGGCACATGGATGGGATACGAATGGCACAGAAAACGGACAGGGAAGGACTGAGAGCTGCAGCAACTCCCAAGAAATTCCCAGGAGAACCTGCTTGCCCAGGGAGCAAGCTACTCTTGATGGCCTGAACCTGCAAGATACCATCTCTTGAACACCTGTTGCCAAGAGCATTTGTTTTAGACAGTGTGTTGCATTTCCAGTTGGGTTTAGGAATCCCAGTGCACACATGGCTCTTGTTATGTCTTATGAAATAGTCCGTATACTTCTCTGAAAAATTGCTCAAAATACTTTAAGAGAAAAGGCTGTGCCTGACAGCACAGGGCCCATTTTATTCATGCTTTGTTTAACTGTGTAAAGCATTTTAAATGTGGTTTAGGAACCATGCTCTTATGGAACTTCTGTTATGAAATGTTAATAAAAATTACCACAGTTAAATAGAACCACCTCTGTTCTTCGAGAAGTGCAAGTGCTGACAGAGGAGCTCAGAGATCGATTTGAATGTTTTGTTTGTGGCCTGCACAAAATGGAGTAACACAATGGAAGCAGTAAAGCAACTTGAATTGATCAGCTCCCACAACAGCTAATTTGTCTCAAGAGATTTTCTACTGCCATCAGCACTGGACAATCTTGAGGCCTGCTGCCAGTTCCAAATCGGGCTGGAGAGACCAGTGGTGGGCCCCCAGCAGAGACTATTTATTTTCAACGCCCTCTGAGAAGAGGCCATGGTTGCCAGCTGACAGGGTTTCTCCAGGCCCTGTGACAGAGCTGTAGTCACCAAGGGATGGTGGGAGTGAGAAGCATGGAAAATCTGCTGGGGCTTGCTTTCCAGAACTGCTGCTTGCTCAAGGTGCTTCACCTTCCTACTCTTTTCCACTGCCTCCTGGCATTTATTGCCTTCTGTGCATGCAGAGGCCATTCTCTGCCAGCTCTGTAAGACCGCATCTCTGCTCTCTTCTGCTTTAGCCCTGGAAACCCTTTCTCTCCATCCCTGCCTCATGGCTAGGAAGTCATGGGATTCCACCAAACATTTTCTATCTTGTTCTTCTCTTCAACCCTTGTAGTTTTGCCAGACATTGAGCTGTTGACAAGGAGAGCGTCCATGTCCTCGAGCATCTGGCCTGAAAAGGTGAAAATCCTGTATAAGGCAAGAAAGGGGAAGCAATTATTTTTCTGTTTGGTTTCCACAGCAATGTTCTCCACACACCCATCAATTTTTGGATGCTACTTTCAGAGCCTCCTCCAAGAGACACAGAAGATGGCACAGTGTTTTTCCATGTTATTGCCTACAGCCTGGATGAGGTGAACATCACACTCTCCTGTGATGTCTGTCACAAGCAGACATGGATTGTTAGTGTAAAGAGTTTAGAAACAGGATGTTGTAGACTTACAGGTCACAACAGTGTGTTGATAGACAAGGCTTGGCCACTGCCTTTCAAGCAGCCTTGCCATGGTTTGACAAGCTGGTCTTTTGGGCAGTTTTGAGGAAGAAAGTAGGCAACACTGTTCAGCCTGAAGAAGAGAAGGCTCCGGGGAGATCTTATTGTGGCCTTCCAGTACCTAAAGTGGGCCTACAGGAGAGCTGGGGAAGGACTTTTTACTGGAGCAGGTAGTGATAGGACAAGGGGCAATGGCTTTAAGCTGGAAAAGGGCAGGTTTAGATTAAACATTAGGAAGAAGTTTTTCACTTTAAGAGTGGTAAGGCACTGGAACAGGTTGCCCAGAGAGGTTGTTGACGCCCCGTCCCTGGAAGTGTTCAAGGCCAGGCTGGACATGGCCTTGGGCAACCTGGTCTATTGAGAGGTGTCCCTGCCTATGGCAGGGGGGTTGGAACTCGATGATCTTCAAGGTCCCTTCCAACCTAAACCATTCTATGATTCTATGATTCTGTGATAACACAAGAGAAGAAAACAGTGCTGGGGAAGTTTACAGGAGGAGAAGCAAAAAAAACCCAAGAGCAATTAAGTTACTACCTCTGTCTATCATGAGCAGTTGTTCTCTGATAGCTTCACACACCACTACCCTCATCCAGCTTCTCAGCATATGGAAAGGTGGTGTCTGTCCTACTATGGTCCCAACTCCTTGCCTTCATGTCTAAGAAGTCACAACCTTGCTTCTGAGGCAGCCACATGGCCTCTGCCCAATGATCCTACTTAGACATCTCTTTAGTAACTCTGTGGAGAAGCATCCTTCTTATGGTATTTCATCCTGATCCTGCATGTCCTTGCCTACAGAAAGGAGGGATCCTTCCAGGAATCACATCTGGACCACTTTGCCCAGGTCCCAAAGGTATGCAAAGGAGCATGAATTGACAACTGGAGGACAGCCAAAAGTAACACACAGTGCACAAGAGTCAGCACTACAGCACACATCAGTCCCACTCATTTTGCAGCCAGCAGCCCTAAAGAGTGCAGGGTACTCTACTCTCCGCCATGCTGCTTATACGAGCTCAGCATTGCACTGCACGCAAACAAGTCACTTCCACATGCAGCGACTAGCTTCAGCATGAACTAACCCGTCTCCGCCCCCATGTAGATTAGCAGTCCATGCATAAATCATGCCAACTTGGATTCCCTTCTGAATACAGTCCTGATGTTTATTCATTGTAGAATGATAACCTGAGAAGCTGGAATTTATTATACAACCTCACATGTGACAGGCGCATGATACTATCAGTTATCATACTCTACTGCTGGCCAAGACAGATATATTATATATAGAAATAAAATACAGCAAGCAATGACTTCTATAAAGTATGTCCATCTTTGGCCCAGCTATGTAATCCTCAAAAGACCTTGAGCAGTTAGCAAGGTCTGGATTGTGGGATGTTTTCTGGCCCAGCTGCCCAGAGGCAGGAAGACATTGCCCATAACTTGAAGGAGGGGACATGATGCCCTCGGGTATCCTTCTAGTCTTCTGTTTTTAAGAGTGCTGAATAAAGCAAAGCAGTGGAAGCCAAAAGGGCTTCAAAGACAGACGCCCGAGGGCACTCTCTTCCAAACAGCTCTAAGGAAATGAGCCTGCTCAGAACCCTGGAAAACCAGACCCCAGATGAGGCGAAGCAGTTGCCAAGGCCTATTTCTTCCAAAAGTCCAAAGCACACAGATGTCCGTTATGCAAAATTGAAAAATTATATTATAATTTTTTCAAATATATTTATGACATTCACATATATTGATTTTGTATAAACACCCACATGTCCAGACACACATACATCTGGCTTCTATGTTCATTTGATCTTCATCTTATTCCCTGCCATTTTTTCCCTATTTGGCAAAGGTGACATGAACACGGCCATTTTTGCTGATAGAAACCTTTATGCTTTTATATTTCTCTCCAGGAGAAAAATAATGTGGAGAAAACCCTGAAAAACAATGAAGGGATGGTCTTCAAAATTACTTAGTACCAGCATGAGAGAGTAGTGTGAGGACTGTGGGATTGTTTTTCCCTGAAACAGCCCTTGTTTTCCAAGCACACCTCTCTCTACCCATAAATATCCATGACAACATCTAATGTCAGGGAGAAGACAGACATGACAGCACACTCTTTGAATACATAAGGGACTAGGCAGTCCATGCTGGCACCCCCACCAAAACGGCAGCATTGACAGAAAGAGATCCCAATGGGTGGCTGGGGTATTGTTCCTCTGGGAATGAAGGTTTTGTACAGAGAAACAACGGTCACATGGACATGAAGCTGTCTCCATTCAGACATCTGTTTAGTATCACATAGCAAACCTCCTTAGCAAAAGCCATCTAGGTTACTTACTGTATATAGGAGTACTGCTCTGCTAAAGATTATACATACACAGTTTGTAAAGGTGTGGTTTGAGGTCCCTCAGAGCAAAAAAAAAAGGCATTATAGAAAGTTGCACTTTTTCTTCTGGAAAAATATCCCAGTGTTTACAGACATTTAAATATGTAAAGAATGCCCCTGTTTTCCAAGTGTTTTTGAATTATTAAAACAAAGCAGTAAAATGCACAATGTTTTGTTACCTGTTTTCCAAGTGTTAGATGCTCAGTGGCCATTTAGACATTACCTGAACCCTGATTTATAGCATCTGTATCAAGACAGATTGACATAGCATTCTGTATCAAGACAGATGATACTCTCATGATTACCTGGTAGCACCTATGAAGCCAATAAGACAGTTCAAATGAGGGCGGCCTAGGTCTTCATTAAACATATCAGTCACATAAATTGTGTCTCTCTGCTCACTCCCCCACCTACTCTGTCTGCACAATGTGTGTATGTGCCTCCTGTGCCGATGTACTAATCCATTCCCTTTGAACTCGACTGACCTACATTCAGCCTTTTCCTCCCAGTGAATCACAACTGTCTAGAGTGACAGATGCCGCCACAGATTTTTTCGCAGAGGAGAAAGCAACTTTAGACCTCATAAGCTGCTAACGTAGTCAGCAGTGAACTAGTTACCTAAGAGATGAGCAGAGGTCAGCTAGCACTGAGGACTGGGCACTGCTCACCCAAAGCATTAAAATATTTAATTATATTAAGCTTGGGGCTCATTTTCTTTGCCTTCAAGATCATGCTGTAAGGGCTTTTTGCTAAGGCTAGAGAAAGGAAGCTGAAGTACCCTTTTAATCATTCATCCTCAAGAGTTAGAGCTTTAAACGGAGATTAGAAGATTAAGAATAAAATAGTGTGGTTTTGCGACTAGCCAACATTCACGCTCCGCAGAAATACTGTGCACATGCACAGCTGAGCCAGGAAGACAAGGGGACATTTCACACCCCCAGAAGGGACAAATCCAGCCCCACAGCAGGAGGTGGGAATTTCTCCCCATCTTCCAGCAAGGAAAGATTTTTCCCTAACGTGTTTTTGTTAGTGGGTCTTGCTCAAACAGCCATGATTTTGAGTATTATCTAATTCCACACTAACTCTTTCCTCTCTCCCCATGTTAATCACCAGACAGATCCTGTTACAGCCCCTCTCACGGCACATCCCGCAGACCGAGCCGGGTAGTAGACTGGCCTCAGGGAGCCATACTGCTAGTTTTGTGCCAGCTGGGATACCATGCTGCTCCTGGAGGCTGGCCCACAGCCCCAGAGCCTGCACAGAGCTTGTCTTCCCAGGAAATAACACCTGGGGAGGACGCAACCTTGACGGGTCAGGCAATTTACCATGATGCTTCACGCAGCTCTTCCTCACATTAGCTTTTGAACATCACACAGAAAGGCTCTTGGCAGGACCCGTTGGTTGGGAGTTAGCCAGGCCCAAAATGAAAATGCAACTTGTCTGTAAACCAACAACCAAACTGGTGTTTAACAAAGTGACTTAATATAACTCCTCATGCTGCTGTTGAATCATGACCTAGTTTCTTAGAGAAGTTCAAGAATGACCTTCAGCTCACAATGCGGACTTGTATTTCGGAGGTTTGAAGCCACAAGATCTATCCCCAGGGACTGTACTGATACTATTTCTGTAGTGACAATAGTGATGGTGCACATGCATCCATGATTTATTACAAAAATGAGTCCTTCTGCACAAGACCTTGTTCACTCAGTTACGTCCTCTGCCGTGCATTCAGCCCTGCAGCATGTAACATTGTCTTCTAATAGTGGAAAAACTCATTGTCTATTTGCCAGTGAAGATTTGAGAATATCAGGCTGTTGGCATTTTTTTTTAGGAGCCAAATGATATTCCATTTTAATTGATTAATTTTTCAGTTACTGCATTGCTCCAATTCCAGGACCCAGCAATCAATTTGAACTGACAAGACCCTCAGAGCTGTGCTCCGCTTTCTGCTTGGGTCTCCATTTGCAAAGGCATTAAATTCACCTCCCCAATAGCAAATTTAATCAAGGATGGTGCATACCAATGAAGAATCATGAAATGGGCTCACATATGCCTGTCAAATATGAAAAAAACCCATGTTACGCTACGCAGGCCTCTGTCATTCTAGACTTCAATCACATTATTAATAGAGGGCTCCTCAACAGCCTCTCTGCTCTGCCAGTTTAATCACTGTCAACCAAGAAAGAGCTGGGCATATAAGGAAGACCAGAGCCATTAAAGTTGGCATCACAAAAATGCACACATCTGACAGTCTTGAAATACACTAAGGACAGGTATGGCCAAAACCACGGCTCATGGAAACACAGTTCTCCCCATGCACAAAGCACCATGGTCCCTCACACGGACGTTCATCTCATTCTGCAGGTGCAAACTGCAGCAAAATAAAGTCAATGATTGCAATGGCCAGCAAGGATCCTTAAAATCCACTACTCTGCCAATCCCTATCCAATACAAAGGGCAGCCATCATCTGACTCTGTACATACGGTGCTCTCAGTTCCACTGTGAGTCTTGTATTGTAAGAGCATCTTGTAAAGATGCAGCTCCTGGGTTATGTTGTTGGGAGAACTCACCCTACAGCTTTTCTTTTGAAAGGATAATTTTTTGCCTTCATAGTTGCAGAAGAGAAAAAGGGGGATACCTAGAAATTCAAAACCCTGAAGGTGAAGATGAAGGACACAAAACTTGATATTCAAATCAATTAATGTTTGAATGTTTGTGGTCAGCAACAACACCACTACAGAAACCTTGGGCTACAGCTGGTTTTTGGACTGGGTAAACCAAACCTGGCCTGTCTGAGCAGGCAGATTTGATGAGCTGCTGGTTTTGAGTTCATTTGTTAAAAGATATGTCTGACATTTTTCTCCACATATTCAACTAGTGAGTTTTTGCCCAAATCTCATTTTCAGAAAGCTCCCAAAGCCCTGCAGTTTGGTCCCACTTTCCTCACACCGCTCAAAGACTGCGCTCCTGACAGCCTCCCCCTGCCACGGCTGGCTGGCTCACGACCCAGCCACCAGCTCAGCAGTTTCCACTCTGTGAGCAAGTTTTCAAACAAAAAGTTCATGCAAGTGTCATAAGGAAAACGTGGGTGTCTGTTTCTGATAGCTGGGGCTATGCCCCTAACCTTTTGCTTCCCAGAGGAGTGTTGTGTGAGCATAACCGATGCTGTCAAGGAAGACAGATTTCCCTTCTCAAGATCTATTGGATGCCTTTTTTTTAAATTTCTCTTCTTCGAAAGTACGACAGCGGATTATAACCAGTAGGACTGAGTGAACTCCATTCACGTTTTTGGGCAGTGGAACAGCCCAGCTACCTCCCACTGCCTAAGAGCACCAGGCAGGTGCATTTTTCACCACACATTTATTTCACCAAAGCACAGCTCCAAAAAGCCACCGGTGCTGTGACAGTCCAAAAATCTTGCCTGGACTTTTAGCAGCTTTCCTAAATATGAATGAAAAATAAAACCCAGATATGTTCGGTCCTGTCACAGCTCCATGAAAACCACAGGGTTGCTCACGAGGATGAGCTCTGCTTAGGGAGCTCTGCTTGCTCCTCTCCGCAGAGAGCAGCATGAAGCACAGAGGCGTTGTTTGTGTACAGAAGAACACAATGTAAAAATCTAAGTAGCTGTAAATTACTAGTGAAATCCAGTGGCAAAATTCCCAGTGACAT
The DNA here is from genome assembly GCA_017639485.1 of Pluvialis apricaria. Taxonomy (NCBI): domain Eukaryota; kingdom Metazoa; phylum Chordata; class Aves; order Charadriiformes; family Charadriidae; genus Pluvialis; species Pluvialis apricaria. Next base: position 39,584,087 of record CM030012.1, on the reverse strand, counting down.
CAGCAGGAGAGGATTTCAGCCACAACAAAAATATAAAGAGAGAAACAAACACACACAGCACTAATCCAGGCCCCAGTTTTCCACTACCTTTCAGTCGTTCACACTCATTACTTTACTTCAATCTATTGGAAAAATTAAGCTGCTTAATGCACTGAACTTCCCCTTCTTCCAAATCTTTATTTGCCCTGGAAAATGGCAAGATGTTGTTAAATGGCCTTCATTACCCAGAAGACAAATAATGTATAAATTTCTAGCTGGAGGTTGTGGTGGCGAGGTGAAGGTTAAATGCAATACAGCTTGTTAGAGACACGAGTCTGTAACGCAATTCATTTTCTCCCAAACAGAAAAAGATGTTGAGACATTCTTCACATTTCTGGCTGGCTCCTGTTGGGTTTTAGCATTTCTGGCTCCAGAAGAGAACATGGAGATGAACAAACATGAACAAAGGAAATGTGCTGACAGGTTTGTTCAAAGTAGGTTTAATAAAAGTCATAAAACCAAAAGCAGAGCTGTGGTTGCAAGCGTGGGGACAGACAGTACCAAAGATATCACAAAATAAACTTAAAAAAAAACCCCAAAACCAACAGAAAAGCAACCATCAAAAAACTTGAAAGAACTGTTAGAGCGGGAACAAGATGTGAGAAGCCTACCCTGAAATGACAAAAGGTGGGTGCGAAAGAGGAGTTAACTTGTAACTCTGCATTGCACAGCCTGGAATAAGCATTTCTTACTGTAGCTGGTCAGATGTAAAAGGTACTCTGTATAATGGCTCTGGACATGGCAGGACTACGGAGCGACAGTACCCAGGCAGTGTATTCACCTGCACATCCCATATAGTGACGGCCTGTCGCTGCCGCTGCTGAAGGTGGTCTGACCAGCAACACACCCAACACCTATGAAGAACAAAACTCTTTAGCAGAGCAGCACCTCCTACTAAATAAAATGCGTTTAATGGTTCAAATCTTATTTTTGCTTAGCACACAGGCAGCTCCCACTGAAACCTCTGCAGCCACAGGGTGTGAGGCACAGCAGCTCTCATGGCCACTGAGTAATGTTCACTGCTCAGGATCCAGCCAATTGCCAGGACAGCATTCTTCAATCTTTCCCCGTAATTAACTGATGTTTAAGCAACATGAGTTGCTCTGGCTTTCTGAAACCAGTGATGAAAGATGTGCTGAACTTTTACAGAAGCACATCCTTCAGGACTTTATCTGCCTCCGTTGAAGGGTACTTCGCTGTCTGTCAATATATATATTACTTCATCCATCTCTTTCCCTTACCGCCTCCACCCCAAACCAATATTAAAAGGCATATTTAAGGTTGTAGAGTCAAGCACTCAGCACAGAGGGCAGTCCTGAATTACAAGTGTCAGCGCAAAGCTGACCATGCTCGTCCACTACCAGCACTAATTGGCATGACTGCGCATAACTACATGCCAACATGTGCCCTGGCGCAGGAGACTGAGTTCCCTGGAGTTCTTGCCTTGCTTCCCTGCAATCACATGCAAAGTAGAACAGAAACAAGTGGCATGCCAAAAGCATCCAGATCAGGTCACCAGTGATATCTCACACTCAGTAGCTTCAACTAATTTGAAGCCAGAAATGGTAGTCAGCAAGAATCAGCCTGTGACTTCGTCCCGAGGGGAGACAGAGCAGCAGTAAGCCAGAGAAATTCTCACATTGCAAGAGGCAGATTCGTTTTCACGTGCCAAGATCCTTTCAGGATCATCCCTCAAGGAGGGCTGCAGGGAAACAAGACCTCTTTTAGGAGCCCTGCTCTCCTCTTCAAAGCCAGGCCTTCTTAGGACAGGTCTTCTCTCCTAACATCAGCCTCCACAATTATAGAGGGGTCCCCCATACCTCCGTATTGCCCTGGTGGAAGTTCCTTCCCTTTTTCTCCTGCCCTATTGCCCAGTCCTGCCACATTTTTCAGGAGATGCTTGTGGAGGGGAAGATGGATGAGTTACCAAGACACCCCATGCTTAAGGGGTGCTTTGGAACAACCTGCTCCATCTCAGCCAGAAACTCAAAGCTCTCTGCTACTAGCACCGCCTCTCCTTCTTCACTGATTTTAACACTGCTCCTAACAGAGTGAAAATGGGAAACAAGAATGAAAAAAAGCAAAACCTAGAACCACTGCACACACAACTAAACACTATGCCAGGGAAGAAGCTGAGCTCCCTTTGCCTTCTACCAGGCCTGATGTTCAATGTTCTGCTGGAAGCTGCAAATGATACACTATAAGCAAAATGAATTTGTCTTCTCCAGCTAGTCAAAGCCCCCACAAAACCCAATGAGAGGCCAAGGTGTTCTTAAACCAAAACTGCAGGATATTCCAATGCCCATCCCATAATCGGCCACTTCTGCTCAGCCATAACTGTGCTGTGAAGTGCATTTGGCTTCTCATCTCTCATTGCCTGGGTGGGTAGTGAACAGGCCATGACAGATGCGTACCAACAGCCTGCAACCGCTCCTAGCCTGCCTCAGAGGGAGCAGTAGATCTCATATTTGGAAAGATCCCAAGGTATCATAAACCTGCTGCTGTCTTCCCTTTACAGCATCATTTCTGTCTCTGATGGCATATGCAACCACCAGGGCACAAGCTATAAAGCCTAAGCCTGCAGTTGATAGAGAGATCTGTCTGCATTTCTAGATGTTTGTTACCATAGCAATACCATAGTAACTTTTAGTTTGTTTTGTTGCTTTTGTTTTTTTTAAAAGCTAGGTTCTTATCCGGTGCAAACAGAGCCCGTTCCCAGTTATGTGAGAAGGAAATTAATACTTTCAGTGCGCTGCGGATGCGGCAGGACCTGCTACCTGGGAGCAGGGTGCTGAGGGGAGATGCTCAGCTCCTGCCTCACACCCTGCTGCGATTGCAGGGCTCTGCCCACTTCATTCACCAAAGCCACTTCTGATGCCCGCACCCAGCATGGTGTTGCTACCTGCCCATGCTGAAAAGTACCACGCTACTGTGCCTCCTTACATCCTCAGGGAGCTCTTGTGATTAACTTTTCTCAGAACAATCATCAGATTATTATGAGCATCCACTTTTAGCTTCCTCCCTAAACAGCTCAGCCAAAAGGAGCTTACAAGACGGGCACAAATCACGTAAAGCCAACTTTTCCTTTAATGCTGGAGTCTACTTCCAGCGACTGGTAGTGATCTACAGAAGCCTTAATACAACTATCATAAACGTGTTTTCCAGAACTGCCCTATCAACATACATTGGTCAACAGCTTGGTTTTCAGCATGACATTCACAGGCTACTCCAAGGAATCTGGAAAAGATGAAACAAGTTGATTGCCAGACATTTAACCCCCAAAATATAATTAACTGTGGTCATGTTCAGAGTCAAGAATACCCAAGGGAGAATCCTTCCAAAAGCATAAAAGTATCCTTTTCCAAGAAGCTTTTTTTTTTTTTTTTTAAAGAGCTTGGTACATTCAGGTAATTCGGGAAAGCTGACCCTTTAGCAACCAAAGCCCCAACTACACGGAGCAGAAGAGCTTAGCAGCACACTTTTCTTTAGAAACCAGCAGTTAAGTGAAACAATAGAAAACTGTCTCACAGCATCAAATCTCGATAAGGTGCATCCATCATAAAATGGAGCAATTTTTGCAAATCTACTCTACTGATTTGCTAGGACTGCACACTACCCATTTTTGTATGCTGGTTCACAGAGGATAACTGCCTGGTACTGTTCCTGCAAATGAATCATCAGTCCTTAAACGCAGGCAGTAGAGGTTTTCACTGTGATGCTAAAGGCCTGTGGTTGATATATATATGTCAGTCATGCGGAACAAGCCAATGAATAATTTTGTTAAAGGAGAGTAGAAAGGTATCTTTCAAAAGTCCACTGATCTTTAATCATAGATTAGGGAAGAAATCGTGTTTCTTTTTGCAGAAAGTAAGTGATCTTCCTCACCAAAAGCGTAATAGCAGTGTGTGATGGACTGCTTCAAAAATGGCTGCCTCGGAGAGAGACAATTGACACAGACACGCACCGTGGCGAAGGTAACGCAATAGCAATTCATACCTCTGCATTAACCAGTGTCACACAGTTCAACTCCTACTGTGCCAGCTCTGAGACGTGACGATAGGTGTCAAGAGAAAAGAGATGCCTATTTCAAGGAGGCTCATTAACTTGGGAACACTGAAACATCTCACAAAATCTCATGGGTTGAGGTACTACAACTTCATTTAGCCATCACAAGCAAATGCTCATTTATTGCAGTTTTAATCGATGGAGTTGAAAGTGATTCACCAGTTTCTACTGACAAAGCCTCTGCTGCAAGGCTCAGACTACCACCTCCAACTAAAGAGGGCTCTATCTACTGCAAGTCACTGGTGCCTTGGTGACTTCATCAGAAAATGAACACGAGTCATCCAGTCTTGGGCAAGCCCACCCTCACACAGGAGGGGACTGTAACCCGGCTTGTCCCCAGCTCTTGGATGCCCCAAGTCCTGTTTAGGGATGCCCCAGATGGGAGAAACCCAAAAGGACGAAATGCAGCCGAGTCCTGGAGCCGCTTGCCACCAGCCCTTTCTGCAGGAAGGATCTGGGCCTTTTAAACTAAAGGTGTCCAAAATGGACCTCTGCTTGGTGGGGACAGAAGTGCACCAGCCAAACTGATCAGGTTTGGTCTCTCATTACGTAGATACGTGAGTTCCCTTGGTAGATACTGGGAGGCGTCCCTCTGACCTCCAATGGTGTTGCTCAGGAAGTCAAATGGCTTGTCCCCATTTTGTTTGTACCACTCAGGGCAGTAGGAGAAACACTAGATCTGAATTACTACTTTAAATAAAACAGGAAAATAAGTACAGAGATGACGAAAATCCTCTGTACTGAAAAAAAAGGTCTCCAGAAGTTATCACAATTAAAATATCATTGCAGCATGCAGTCATAGCTGGGCTGCCATGTGAACCTCAAGGATGTCAATATACACCCACACAAATAACACATACACATCTCCCAGACAACTCAGTTCAGAAACTGTGCACATAGCCACACCTCACATTTCCTAAAAAATTATTGTCCCTCTCTTTCATCATCTGAAAGTGGGGAAAGTCTACAGGGATGTTTAAATAGATGCTGTTCTCTGCAGTCTAGAGTGCAAAGAAAAAAGCACAAGGAGAAAAAGTTGGTCCTACCTTGCCACTTTGAAATATGTTTCCACTCCAAATTAACTTTCTTTATCTACCCTGCCTGGCCTCCTGCAAGCTCTCCCTATTCCGTGTCACTTAGATGCACTGAATCAGAGGCTGTGAGACTTTTCTATCTCCAGGTTAGTATTCACTCTCTGGGTTACGGAGCCAGCATTTAGGCCAGTGGCTCAAACCACAAGGATATTTCCAGCAAGGCTTCTCCAGCAGCTGAACCGAGCTGTAAGTCCAAATGACACCTTTCCTCCCAGTTCCTCCACTCAGTGCTGAACTGGAGCTGGGGGAGCAGCAACCACCTCAGCAAACAACCATCTTTAACCTGATAACATCTTAACAGATGATAGCTCATACAAGTATTCCAGCACTCATCAGATATGCCTTGAACAGACTCCTCCTACTTATAACATAAAGAGCAATATGCCAGAACCAATTCCCAAATTACTGGCAAACTTTGGAAGGAAGCACCAAGTGGGAAAACCCATCCCCATCCTCTGTTTTCCCACACATATTCACCCTCTCAATCCCTTCCTGGAGCGCTGTGTTAGCCTGTGTTAAGCAACAAGTTTTAAACCAAGAGGGAAAGGAACTCTCTCAACTTCTTTTAGTTGATAATCACAGTATCACAGTATCGTCAGGGTTGGAAGGGACCTCTGGAGATCACCTAGTCCAACCCCCCTGCCACAGCAGGGACACCTACAGCAAGTTGCACAGGACGGCATCCAGGCGGGTCTTGAATGTCTCCAGAGGGGGAGACTCCACAACCTCTCTGGGCAGCCTGTGCCAGTGCTCTGCCACCCTCAAAGGAAAGAAGTCCCTCCTCATGTTTAGATGGAACTTCCTGTGCTCCAGTTTGTGCCCATTACCTCTTGTCCTATCACTGGGCACAACTGAAAAAAGACTATTCTCATCTACCTGGCACCCTCCCCTTAAGTATTTACAAGCATTGATAAGATCCTCCCTCAGTCTTCTTTTCTCTAGACTAAAAAGACCCAAGTACCTGAGCCTTTCCTCATAAGAAAGATGTTCCAATCCCCTAACCATCTTAGTAGCCCTTTGCTGGACTCTCTCCAGCAGTTCCCTGTTCTTCTTGAACTGGGAAGCCCAGAACTGGACACAGTACTCCAGATGCGGCCTCACCAGGGCAGAGCAGAGGGGGAGGATGACCTCCCTTGACCTGCTGGCCACACTCTTCTTGATACACCCCAGGATGCCATTGGCCTTCTTGGCCACCAGGGCACATTGCTGGCTCACGGCCATCCTGTTGTCCCCCAGGACTCCCAGGTCCCTTTCCACAGAGCTGCTCTCCAGGAGGTCAGCCCCCAACCTGTACTGATGCATGGGGTTATTCCTCCCCAGATGCAGTACCCTACACTTGCCTTTGTTGAATTTCATCAGATTTTTTTCTGCCCAACTCTCCAGCCTGTCCAGGTCATGCTGCATGGTGGCACAGCTTTCCGTCATGTCAGCCACCCCTCCCAGTTTTGTGTCATCAGCAAACTTGCTGATGGTACGCTCTATCCCTTCATCCAGGTCATTGATGAATATATTGAACAGGACTGGACCCAGTACTGACCCCTGAGAGACACCACTTGTTACTGGCCTCCAACTGGACTCTGCACCACTAACCCTCTGAGCTCTATCTGACAGCCACTGTTCAATCCACCCCACTGTCCTTCACTGCACACTTCCATGATACCAGGCAAGTAACAAAGTCATCATCCTTCTCATAACTCCTTGTTAATACGAGGCTAATAACAAGAATTGCCTTTGCAGTCAACCTATCTGAAGCAAAACATTCTCGGAATGGTGTCTTCACCTCTGCCCAAGTGCTTTGAGTACCACCATCAGTGGCAACAGAGCAAAAATGCTTTTCTTCAGGGACCATAGCCAGCATCTGGTGGAGATCAACTTGGCTTTCATTCCTCCTGTTTCCCCCCACACTCCTTACAAATACACCTCGCATCCCTGTGTCTTCTCAGTCCAGTTATTGGAAGATGACCGCTCTGCCCCCAGGCCTCTCATGACCTAGCGGAGCCCCCATCTCCTGCTAGTATGGGGCTGTACTCTGCCTCTTTCACAGCCCAAAAGGGGGGCAGCACCCAGGGGCAAGGAAACACAAGCATCGCTTGCAGACAGATAGAGGGATGTCTTGGTAAGACTAGTTCCTCCTGTTTCTTGACCTCCCAAGCACTGACCCTACTGGCAGCTAGCAAAATGTGGAAGAATAGCACAGTTGTTCACGGTAACCTGCAGAGCAAAATATAAGATTAGTGTCGTAACAGAGCAAGAGGAACAGTGCCTGCAGGCTCTTAAATCAAATATTCTTGCTTCTTTCAGCAAGCTACCACAGCTGTCCATCCCCTCTTCCAGCTGTATGGCCCCAGCAAGATCTTTTGGAGGACACAATCAATGATGTTCACAAGACTGAAGCAATGTCATACAGAGCCCTTGAGAAGTGATTAACACCTCCTTTCTATCTCAGCTCAAAGAGAGAACTACAAAGCATGAAACAGCTTCATAAAACACCTACTTCCAGGTCTACCTAAGTCCTTCATCTGAAAGATGTTGCAAATCTGAAACCCAAAGTGTTTATTTTAATTAACTGCTTAAGGATACAAAAGACTTGGATTCACCTCTTTTTTTTTTTTTTTCAGTAAAATATTGTCCAATTATTAAAAGCAGATAACAGTATTCTCTACTTGGCAACAGTCACTTTAAACTCCTGTTTTTACGCTTTTTTGAGCCAGTAAGGCAATTTTACATTACTCACATATTGAAGAATAAAATTTTCTAGAGAAGAGTTTAATCAATTAATTCTCAGTACTGTACATGAGATTTTACATGGAGGAATCCAATAAGCTATGGATTTTCATTAAATTCTTATCTATTTTAACTAAATTCTTATCTGTTCTAAGGGTCTGTAACTCTTGTCTTCAGACATACAACAGATCTTAAAATCATTCACATCTGGGTCCTCAAACTGCAAGCATTTAAAAAACTGCACAGAAACCATTCTGTTTTTTTTTCTGGGCAGAGAAGGCATCACAGCCCACGGGTCAGTGACTCTTCAAGCATCTTAACAACTCCACAACAGTCTGTTCCTCTCCTGAGAGTAACAGGCACTGCACACTTGAGAACAAGGACGGGCAGAAATGCTTGCCCTACCCTCCTTCATTTTGAGATATTTCTTTAAATTCCAACTTAGTGTCACTTAAACTTGAAAAACTTCACACTGAAATAAACAAATCTTTCAGGCAAGACCTTCTATCAGATAGTATTTGGCAGAGGAGGCACTTTCATCCCTAACTCATGACATGGGAGTATGGAAGACAAGGGGATGAAGAAGATTTCTTAACACTTCAATCCCAAAAGAAAAGTGCGAGAAGTGTGCAGAGAGCATCTGCAATAAAGCACCCACTGAAGAGCAGGTCTTAACTAAACACACGGACAAACACTTGTCTCTTCTCTAGTAATACCACGGATCTCTTCACTTCTGTGCTTAGAGGACAGAAGCAGCTGAAAATCACAACTTTTACCTACTGTAAGAGGGATTTGGCCCAATACACTATAGATGTGCACCCAGCTGCTACAACACTGGTCTCCTCAAAACACACTTTGTGCGTTCTTCCTGTAAGACACCTATGTGGGCGTCCTTTTCTGTCTCTGCCTGCCACACTGGCATTGCTCCTCAAGGCTCCTGGGGTGAGAGCAAAGTCTTTGCCAAGTTAAAAGAGGACTCAAAACTTGTCTCTGTGAGACAGCTTCCATACGTTCACTTCCCTTTTAGGCAGGGGAAGGAAACAGTTCTCCTCAGCAATCTGTTTATACCATGATATCCATCTGGGGAGGAAGAAAGGAGACAAACCAGCTGAAAGAAAATTTCCCTGAGGAGATAGATGGGGATTATTGGTCAAAAAAAGCCCACCAAAACCAACTTTCCACTGGTCTAATTGTTCCCGCTAGCTTCAGAGGAGAGCCCTGCTGCACCCCACTGCCAAGCATTTCAAATGATGCTTACGCGCTTCAGAACCAGCAAGCCATTCTTGCATTATTCTCTGCGAGAGACATAGACCCTTCAAAACCTGAATGTAAGCAATTAATCCTTGGTGCTGGAAGCTAGGTTTCACATAGAAGAACTCCTAAGTAACTTTAATCTCCAGTTCTTGAGCCTTGCACAGCCAATGGATGTTCTCTTCTTCAGACACTTTCAAAATGGCATCCCTTGGCCAGCTGAACTGGTGGGAGCGGGAGGACAGAGGGGAGAGAAGCAGGATGCAAGATCTGCTTCTGCCCCAAACTAAGCTGTTAATTTTGAAATTATCATAGTAAATTAACTCCTTGCACTCTATCCCTTCCTTTGCTAGTGGCAGTATGGGAAAGGAGAACACATATTTTAGGAGAGGGCTGCTATTAAAGATCTAAACATACCATGATTTTGCCCCTTTATCACTGCAGAGCTAGAAATTTTTGAATATGCAAGTTTTAAGCATCTCCTCATCAGCAGACAGCAAGCCTTGTGGAGCAACCTCAACTCAAAAGTCAGTAATTCATTAAATAATTAAAAGCATTATAGTGGCAGCACAGCAATATCTTATGGAACCTCATCTCTGTCTGCAGACACCAAGGATTGCAACATTTCATAGAAATAGTAAACAACAACAGACATATTTCTGCTGATGTAATTAATCTCTATCCCCTGCCATATTAACAGGAGAAAAATGCCTGTGTTTATGATGAATTCTTCTAATTAAGAACCCTGTGCAAATGGCATGCGTCTCACCCGAGGGATTTTATCTTAACCAGGAACTCATTTCAAGGATAAAATTCAGTTGCATAGCTAAGCAAAGCACAAATCACAGTGACATTTTTCCTTCTGCTAGGCAGGAGCCAATGAACCATTCCTGGACAACTCGTTACCATTTGCCTCATTCGAGCCACTCATTACAAAGGCCTTCACCTTGCAGCACTGCAAGATGTCACACCTGCAAACAGACACCTGAGCACTCCTGATGCTTCACCCCAAAGACACCCCAAGAGGAGAAGCATCATCCTTGGGGGGCAAAGCATGCCGGCACTGTGCATCAGAGGGGTATATTCACCTCACTTTTCCTTGATCCACCCGACCTCCCTGCAAAATAGCCACGACTATTTGCACGTGCACTGAAGCTCTAAAGAAAGGGATGTCGGTCAAATGCCTGGTGGGAAAGACATTCGAAGAGAAAGTTAACGGAGCCTGAGCAATCAGTGTAAATCAAGACTTTAACCTTTCTGAGCCTCCCTCAGACTCCTGATCTGTAAAAGAAGATGCTTAAGCACTTACTGCATTTCTGAAGAGCCAAGTGCACCAGACGTGTCAACACAAAAAATATTTATTACCAAAAGTACCAATTGAAGTGTCTCAATCTTACTGTCTCTAGACTGTTTCCCCCGTAAAAATCATTGGGCAATACAGATGCTGCTACAAATCTGTTTAATGTAGAAATACGGATTCACTTTCAGCCTGTACTCCTTTAGTAGATAGATCCTTGGTGTAGTGCAACAGCTAAGTCCTAACTAATCTGACACTCGAAACTAAGTCATAACAATAGCAGCCAGTACTCCAGTTTCTGGTGCATAAAACAACAGTTTCTGTTTATTGACCAGCAGAGAGAAATCCGGCTGCCTAGCAGCTGAATCAGATGGGAGCAGCCCCTTTCCCACACAGCAAAGAAAACGTTCACGGAAAATCATCCTCTATCTGCTGCTCTCTGTGGTAACACCATTAGGCCATGACATACAGCCAGGTCACTTAATACACTAGGAAAAAATCCACTGATAGCATTTCCTTTGCCTGAATGGGAGGCAGGCTCTTAAATCAGCTCTGGAGGAGCAGACAGGCCTCTCTAACAGCAGTCCTTTCCTCCCAAATCACACATCTTCAAAGCAGGAGATGTGGCCGAGCTCCTGCTACAGCAAGGAGCAGTCAGCTCCAGCCCAGTGATACTGAATCCTACTCTATAATCCCAGCATCCTTAGATAATCTTTCTTTCTGGTTTCGGATCTTGAGCATTCAATCTGGCTCAGTACAGACTAAAACCACAGCGTTGTGCATTCTGCATATTATATTACCAACCTATTTAATGGGATGGAGGGAAGGAAGAGCTATCGGATGGTTTCTGTACCTCCTCAAACAAGCAGGAAGCTCCAAGACGTAGTGTGGGCCCTTACTACAGAAATCAGCATCTGCAGGGAGGCTGCCTGGATGATACAGTTATTTTAACATGTATGCTTTCAGGGACTCACACAAACACCACCATATGTGTGAAGAGGAAATACAAAAAAACCCTCTTTTCTCCTAATAAGCTCAAATAGCTGAAGTGACAAGGTAAGAAAGACAATATCAAGAATCTACACTTCAGCAAACATTCCAATGTTTTAAATATATTTGAAAACTTCCACACCCACCCTACACTAGAAGCATATACTAAAGCCAAAAGTTCTTGCACCCCAGGCCTCTTCATACGTCTTTCTCATCCGCAGGGAGCATGGAGGAAGCTCCTCCAAGATCACGTAAGCTAGTTCAGCAAACCAAGGAGCGTATAGCTGTTCACCTTCACACTCTCAGAAATGCACCAAATCAATTTCATTAAAAACTACGAGAGATTTTTTTTTCAATTAACAGGTTTTTGAGAAATGCACAGCAACAAGTTCTTTGAGGTCAAGACTTACTAAAGCACAGTATAAATATCTTTCTCCTTGCCAGATTCGGTGTCTTGTCCAGAGGACAGAGAGCTGATCTGCCCTCTAAATGACATTGAAGACATTCCCACGCAGTTGCTTTTCACAGGTGCTTTGGTCATGATGGAGGCACTGAACTGGCAGAACTGCAAATAGTTCTTCTAGAAGCACAACCTATAGGGAGCCTGAGCTGCCCTACCAAACAAGTGGGGATTTTTCCCCCACCCTTCTCAGGAGCAATGGTATTTCCTTTAGATTATCAGGGTTTTCAGTCTATTTCCCCCCCGCTCAAGTAACTCCAAATAGCCCGTTTCTGCTTACAGTGCAGAGCCACTCTGAAGAACCAATTCTGTCCCAATGCCATAGCGCCATATGGAGCCGTTCAAGAAGCAATAGCAAGTCTATGTCAAACAGGACAGACTTCCCTAGGGACTTAGAATTGCTTGTGGCTGTTAGGAGCCTGCTTGAGGTGGCATATTGCTGCTGGCCCAGAAACATTGCTCCTCACCTCTCTGATCAGAAGAGATGGTCTCCAGCATGCCTCACAGAGCAGGTTGTCCAGCTCAGGTACGGCTGTACCCCAGGGCCCTCATGCCTTAGACTGCTAAGCGTCCCCTGCCTGCATTACAGAATTACTAGCAACAAATATTACCCAGTATCACTTGCCAAAACAAAGGGGGTAAAGGCCTAGTCATCCATTTATAACTTTTCATCATCCAACTGATGTCGTCCAGACTGCTGGAGTCTGAACGAGCCACCTACCCCTTCTCGACATCTGCAGCAGTGGATGTCCTACGCTCAGACTCCCGTTTTGGGGGGAAATGAGTACAACTAGCTGAATTCATCCTTGTAAAATTCTGCTCCTACAAAAGTAGATGCTGCTGCTTGTGTTTGCATTTGACTACTAATAACTTGTGGCAAAAAGGCCATATGCCGAGTCAGATGGCATTGCCCGTTACAACTTGTGCCATGTGCCACCGGACAGGAATACAAATGTTTCAGCATGCAGGCACTCACGGTGCTGTTATCTATCTGCTTTAAGAACTTGGTAACAGGACGAAAAATGAATACATACTACAAATGCCAGGAGCGTGTTCCCAGATGCAAACACTCTTTTTCCTGCAGAGGGAATGATTAAAGTGCCTACGGTGTATTTTTTCCCCCAAGAAGAGCAAATCACACAGGCTACTGGTCTGAGCAGAGAACGAGAATCCAGACGCTGGTTACAGATGTCACTTGGCATTAAAAACAACATAACACGGGGAACCTCACTTTACCCTGATAAATTTGAGAATTTAACTCTCCAAAGACAGAGTTAAGACTGAAGAAGCAGCAGCAGCCCCAAGGAGCCCCACTGGCACGCAGGTTGCCACCACAGCCCGCTAAGGAGTGTTTAAACACCGTTCAGTATTAGGGCTGAGGTGGGAGAGGCTGAAGTCCAGCTCCCAGAGCTCAGCAAACACCCTGCGATTTATTCCCGTTCAGCCTGGAGAGGCAGCTTATCATGACAAGATGTCATGCTGTTAAGCGGTAGCAGGTTTAATGATTAACATTTGCACGTACAGGAATTGTTTAGAAGCTTTTTCTAACCTGTCTGCCCACTCCCGCTCCCAGTGGCTAATCCCCAAATGCTGCTTCCAATCCCCAAATGAACAGGCAGAAAAAAATGCACACCAAAAACCTGAGCTGGCACTCAGGGTAATTGAGGGGGTAGAAAGTTACCAACCTCCCCAGACACAAGCTAAATTTATTCCCCACAAGCTATCTCAGCCCCCTCCAGTTATGCAAAGTGCCAAAGCGGTTTTTAAGTGGCCAACCCATCACCCATCCCCAACCCATAGAAATTAGAGGGTGGGGAGGTGATCCAAACCACCAAGGCAAGTGAAACCCTAACAAGAATGAAGTATGGCTAGTTACAACAGCAGCTACCACAGGACAAACTGAGTTTTAATTGTCTCTGGGTAGCAGCTTGAATCCAGTGCAAAGTTCTTTGAATTCATGTTGGTACACAGTTAATATCCAAGCTGTCCTGGTTTCACTGGTATTTTAATCAGAGTTAATAACCAGTGGCTAGCAGATCTGAATAACGAACATACCTTTTTTTTCCTTCTTTTTTTTCTTTTCTTCCTTTCAGCAGAGATTGAGGCTTAATGTCAGCTCTACATCAGGGAAATGGGGGAAAGAACATTTTCTCTCCCCAGCCCTTTATCTTAATCATCTATGGAGGTTATAAACTCCCCAGGACAGAGGCTGTCTTTTTGGTTCTCATTTCACCTTGCACAGAGGAGCCCCAGGTCTGGATACCCAAACAGCCCTATGAGGAGGGATGTGCAGACTATCAGGAGGGACCCAGCAGCACAGGCTGTACATGAGGTCTGGGCTAGAAGCAAAACCTACGGGAGATCTCAGGCGGCGTAACTTTGATGTGCAGATTGCTCAGAAAAGGATGACAAGTCCCTTACATACAGAAAAAGGCTGCTGGGGAGATACACATCCAGCTGTGAGCCATGCTATGCACTCCCCCAGCATACAGACTTATAGCCAGGGCAGGGGAAAGGCTGGCAGCTGCCAGAGCAGGCTGAGTTTTCATAAAGAACAGCTTCTTTCCATACGTCTCCTTTTGCACCTGAACCCAAAGCACACTGCCAACACTCATCCAGCTCTTGCCAAGCAGACCCAGTGCGGATCTGAACCCTACGGTGCAGAGACGCTGAGCCCATCCCAGGCTGAGCAGCATCTGACTCTCAAAGGGCCACCAACTGACAGGCAATGACCAAACTGCATCTAAATTTACCCACATCAGATATGGGACAATGATATGGGACAATGACATTGATATGGGAATTTACCTCGGGCAGAAAAATATTAAATTGATAACGCAAATTCTGATCTAGATAGAAATATTTTCCATTCAGATTCAGCTCACCTACTGAAGACTGGAAAGATATGAATGGCTGTGACTGATTCAAAATAACCTTCTGGCAACACACTCCACAGCTGTCCTTGCCACAGAGAATGGCGTGGATCACAATTAAAGCTTCACACAGGGCCAGCAAGTTGAATATAGCAGTGGGAGGTGTATTTCTAGTGGAATTATAAAAGCATTAACAGAAAGTTAGACAAGAAAATTGATAATGCAACGTGGATTCTCAAAATTTACTTAACTTTAATGAATCTGTCACAAGGTTTGGTTTAGCAAATTTCTGGACATTTAATAAATGCTGTGGGCTGCATTATTTCCTAATTTCTTAGATTCATTGCTATAAAAACCAGGGAGTTTAAATGGTCACCGTGCATTACTGCTTTCTAACACTTTGAAGGATTCTTCCATGCTGAATAGCACCACTCACCGCACCCACCCCAAAAAGATCAAGATATTTCATTTAAACTTTAGATGAAGTTTGGATTCTGCTGAAACCCAGAACTCAGTGCATCTGCATACTGGGGTTTCTGAACATGCAACCCACAGGCAGCAACAAGCTCCTTTTGCGCTCTCCTGAGCTGGGGAGCTAGAGTACAACCTTACAAGGCTCCTAAGGTACAGGAGGCACAGAAGAGTAAGAAGAGGATCCCTCCATACAGCCAGTTCCCGTCAGCGCTCCCCCCTCCTGCCGCTGCTGTGCCTGCCCAACTGACTGCCAGCAGTCCCTGCTCCTGCGTACCAGGCCAGCTGGGACCACGGACTAACACCAGGGTGTCAGGGACCTGCCACGGTTCGGGGAGGCTACAGAGCATCCCGTGCCAAGCCTGCAAGAAGGCAGGCGTGAAAGGTTAGGGAGAATTTTCCCACCCCTTCTTCAGCACTCGTAGTGGTGCTAATACCTGTTTATCCATTCCTGACCCTTGCTTATGATGTCTCTCAGGAGATATTGGGGAAAGCCAGAAGAAAGATACAGAGCATTCCAATCCTCTTTAAGCTCAATGCGACAATTATAATCCTCTAACTAAAAAGAAAGAGGAGGAAAAATGAGATGGGCCGTGACAGGTTGGGAGGACTAAATCCCCATTAACTAGGGCACCAAGATTTAAAGGGCTCAGCTTTGCACACATCATACGCCTCTGACAAGGTCCCCGCAGTACACTGTCCCTGCCAGTTCCTCAGTGAGCAGGAGCTGGTGAGACCCACCGCCCTGAGGATGCTGGTGATGGGCAAGAGGACTCATTGCCACACCGAGACGAAGGCATCCAAAACCATGGGCGTGGCAGGAGCACTCAGGTAGCCCCCTTGATTCACACGTGCAAGCGGCAGCAAAGGTCAGAGTGGTACCAACCAGGCAGGGCAGAGCTGCACAATTAACGGCTGAATGGCAGCAGGAAGAAGAATGTAGCAAATAACCTATTTTTCCTATTAGCCCTGCCACACACGATCCTTTATATCACCCCACCATGTTCCCCTTCAACTCCAGCACATCTTTCTTGAAGGTGAGGCTTGGGGCCCAAGAAAACGCATGAGTAAATAATCTACAATCAATAATTATTTGTAATAATGCTGTAATCTAAGTGATGCAAGCAGATCAGTGGATTTTCCTTACTACCTGATGTGACTCAATCTGTATCCTGCACTGTAAGAGCAGCATTGTTTACTTTCACTGTAAACCGCCTCCTCCTGGCTTGCCTAACACGGAGCATGAGACTTGTGCCTGTTCAAGAACCTGACCCGAGCCAGCAGTCCATCCGCTGACTGACATTAGATGAAGTTTGGATTCTGCTGAAGCCCAACTGAAGGGGAACTGAGTGCCAGTTCACGCTGGGCCAAAGGGAACTTTTGATAGGTGCTTGGGCAGCCTCTCGAGGCTAGACCTCACTTGACCGCATCTCATCACTGCCTGACCTGACGGTCCCTCCGCGCTGACCACAGCTAGTCCCTCAAGGAACACTGATTTCTCAGCCCTTCCCAAAATTTCTTTGTGAGTGCCCAACCAGTGTGGTCCAGTTTTCCCAGCACAGACTGGAAATGCCCCACAGGGCTGCTCAGCTAGCGGGCACGGCACAGCAACGGGGCATCCCAGGGCATGGCACAACCAGACTTAGACCACCCAAACGCAGAGAGGATGCAAGAAGACGCAAGTTTGTTCAGATCTGCTCCAACAGATTTTTTGAAAGGGTTACCTCATCGCAGAGCCTCCATCCTTCTGCTGCCAACCCAAGCTCAGTATAAACACCACATTGCACTCTGAGCGAGGGGAGAAACATGACTGTGCTCACCCCAGCCTGCATCTGGTACTGCGAGGGGAGCCGGCTCCGCTGTTCCTGAACACCAACCCCAAGAGCCTTAGCATCACAGAAGCAAGCGTAGCACCAGCGGGGATGCGGCAACTCAGTGTCCCTATGCGGGGGATGGGGTTATGCCCTGCCTGTTCATCACTGCCCTTATCAACCTGCCCAGAGATCACTTTGGGAGCCTGTGCCCTACCTTTAGGTGTAAAACAGGTACTTCAGCCAAACTGAGACATGCCAGAAGGTTAGGAAACACATACTGCCTACTCCATCAGCAGCCTGGTGTAGCTGGTTAAGTCCTACCATGCAACTAGATCCAAAATGTCTCCCAGAAAGGTGTAAATTAAAAAAACCACCCCAAAACAACACCACATATATAGTGTAGCACTTGGGAATTACAGCATGATCACATCACTGAGCAACAGGAGTCTGCAGTGAGCACATGCAACATTCTTAACGCCGATACTTTACTATTAATTTTTACAATTTAAAATTACTTTGGAAAACTACATAGGGAGCACAGAATTTTTTTAACTTCGTTGGGTGTCTGTGATGGCTCCCATTTGCTCTGCTACTGTATCCCTGTTCCCACACTCAGAGACTAACTCACCAGTTACCCAAGGAGCTGCACTGCTTTTTGCAGCTTTTACATGCTCTTCCTCATTTATTAGGCTTTTTACTGCATACTTCATACCAAAAGGCACAAAGGTACAGCATGGCATCACTGAGCATGATGCTCTCTGGCACCAAATACTTCGTTCGGGGCACTCAGCATGCAAGCAGATGGAAAGCATCAGTGTTTTCCAATTTTGTCCTGCAGGAAGACTTTTCCAGAGAACCTCTGAAGACATCTTCATTGGGTAAGAGCACTTTTCCAGCCAAGACCCGGCTGTTTCAGGATTCAGCCTGTCCAAAATAAAAAAGTCAAGAAAAATATTCCTTTTTTTTTTTCCTCCTGGGCCCACAAAATAGCTAATGCAGGTTTCAGCACAGTTGCTTTTCTCTCTCTGCTACTTTAAAACAAAGCCTCCTCACAAGGACCACACTTCGGCTTAAAAGATGAAACATTTGGAAAGTGGGAGAAGGAAAACAAGAGGTTAAAGTAGATAATTTTCTGCAGCTTTAGTCAAGTGTCAACCGTGCCCATGCTGTAACAGAGTCAGAAGCTGGAGCATTAACCCAGCCTGACCATGGCAGCCTTGAAGCCTGGACTGCAAAGTCAACCCTGCACCTCCATCATGGCAGGACGACCAACCAAACATCATCAGCCTGCCTAAAACAGCTTCTCTGCCCAGGGGCAGCCCCACAAAACAACAGCCTCATTCACATCCCGGGGTACCACAGAGCTGACACGCCAACGGTGCTGCTGGACCTCCACTGCCACCGCAGAAGGAGCTGGGGCAGGACTCTGCAGGGATGATGCCCCTGAAGCAGCTCCAAAGACAGCAGACAGCTGCCTGTCAAAAACTCAGGCTCTACCAACACTGAGAAATTACCCATATGCTCAAAGCACATCACAACATGGGTAATTTCTCTGCAAAGATGGGGCCCATGAGACCACCTTTTTTTTTCTTTTTTTTCTTTTTTTTTTTTTTAAAATGTACTCCTGTATAGCTCATTGCCTCTGCAGCCACAAGCACAATTTGGACCTGCAAATCTGATGAGGACTGTCCAGCTCCTGTCCTTTATCACTTTTATTAGTTGCAGGAACATGTGTTTATAAAAATACAGTGAAAGACAGAGGCAGGTAGGACACAGCCTTTCCCCATAAATCCTGTTGCTCAGCACCCAGAGCTCGCCGTGCTGCGCCTTTAACCTCTTCCTCTTGCAGCAGATCTGTGAAGCAGCTGTGAAGCAGCTAAAAATCTCCATTTTAGACTTTGGGGAAACTGAGGCGCGGAAGCCTGTAAGGAGGATGAGTGTGCAGCTCAGTCAGTAAGCCAGCACGACTCCCAGTCCATGGGTCTCGCTTTAGCTATGTCTTTACCTTAATGTGATGGTACGGGACATGCTGTATGTCACTAGGTGCTGCACAGGCAGAACAAGCAGCGACAACCAACATGAGGAGCCCCAGAGAGCCTACAGCCCCGCTACGGGAACTGGCAGATAGGGCTGGAGGAGAACAAGGGAGCAGTCTTCACCACCGAAACAGGAAAAAGAGAACGAGGTCCCAGGACTAGAGGTAACGGGCACAAACTTGAGCACAGGAAGTTCCATCTTAACATGAGGAGGAACTTCTTTCCTTTGAGGGTGGCAGAGCACTGGCACAGGCTGCCCAGAGAGGCTGTGGAGTCTCCCACACTGGAGACATTCAAAACCCGCCTGGACGTCGTCCTGTGCAACTGCTGTAGGTGTCCCTGCTGTGGCAGCGGGGTTGGACTTGGATGATCTCCAGAGGTTCCTTCCAACCCTGATGATTCTGTGATTCTGTGACTGTCCCTGAGATGCTGTGGGACAGGACCAGCCAGCTGGCACCCTGGGGAGAGCCAAGGAAGAGCCAGAGATGCCACCAGGCCACGCTCCGCGCCGGGGCTCTCCCTGCAGAAGGGAGGCGATGCCCAGCACAGGGGAGCCAGGGTCCCCGACTGACCCCTGTGCTGCATCCCCAGCACGTTCATTGCCTTTGTGCTACACCACATGTTTTTCTAAGAGGAATAGTTAAGTCATTTTTCAGCGCTCCCATACGGGCAGTCCCAGTTCGCTGCGGCTGAAACAAAACCAGATCTTCTCCCCTTGCCTTTCAAGTGACTCCCAACCTGCCCACCTCGGCATCAAGCGCCTGGGACGAGTTTCACCACAGCAAAGAGCGACCTGAGATGTCTCGTGAAGGCGTCTGTTTCCAGCAAACACCACTAAATCTTTAGTTTTTAAATCTTTGGGCAGTTTTGTACATGCAAAGACAAATCTAATCGCAGAAACAGCTGCATACTGAAAGAACGCTTTAGCTCGCTAAAACTCGCAGCTGCTTCACCCACTTATTTAATGGAAAGGCTCTGGTAAAAAATCATCTTCAGGGGGTCTGCGTTTCACCCCCCACTCATGTCCTACACACCATCCCGGGCTCCTGAGACCACCACGCTCCCCGAGCCCCAGCTGCCTCGCTGCAGCTGCCCCGTCACTTTGATTAACAATTAAGGCCAGTGTTGCCAACTGGATTTTATTAATATTATTATTGTGAACCATTTCTTTTATTTTTACTTTCTTTTTTAATGCACTGCATGGGCCACTGGGACAAATTAAATTTAAAATCATTTTCTGCCATTTAGGCAAATGGCATTCATTCCCACATTTTTAAAACACAAACACCGTAAATAAAATATTAAGCTGTCAAACTGTCACCAAATCTTCCTCCTGCAGTAATACCCCTAGAGAAATAGTTACCAAGTCATCCTTTCCAAGGGAGCTGGCACAAACCTCTCATCTGGCATTTATAAGAATCCCATAGAGATCAAAAAAAAAATCAGTGTTGCAGGGGTCTGGCCACAGCAGGAACAACTGCCACAGAACCCCAAGTGTCCAGGGCCACCCCACCACCACCCTAAAATTAACAGGGAAGAGCAGAGGCCATACAGGTGCAGGGGAGAGCTAGGTGGGTGCTGGATTTTGGCAGGGGAAGGAGCCCAGCTGAAGGGCACAGGCAAACCCAGCACTTGGAGGGGGCACCTTCCCCCTGCAAAAGCATCGGCGCTACGACCTGCAGCTCCTTATCCATCTCATCTCGAGCACCCCAGATATTTGCAGAGCCACAGGGAGCGGAGCTGCTCTGCCGGCTGGCATGACGGAGAGCCCAAAGTCCCCTTCACTTTTCTTTTAGTTTGAAGGGAAGAAGATGTTTTAAGACAACATTTCACAAGCTGTTGAACACAGAGACTTCACCAGCTGCCTCACCGTGCCTCCCCGGACTCGGGTTCGTGCTGCCTGTGTCTGAAGTCGTCCAGCTTACAGGCAGTGCTGCAGCCTCGGGGAGACCGTACAGCCTCCTGTGCTGCGCTCACGCGTGTGCGAAATGACATGCAGCCGCACGGCATAAGAACAGAAAGAAACCTATATCGCCATATTCCTGGTCTTTGCCCCAAAAGGCAGGAGACTCACAAGCGAGCAACCCGGTAAGAGAGGCAAACGGTAAGGAGGCTGCTGAAATGAGCTGTGGCATCTCATTAAGTATTTGGGCTTCTCTCTCTGGGGCACAGTAGGACCTGAAATCAAACCTGTACTTCACAAGCCTAACAACACGCCAAGGCAAGGAGCTAGTGCTCTTCCCCCTCTGGCTTTTTTTTGTTGTTTGGTGGGGTTTTTGGGGGTTGTTTTTTGTTTTTTTGTTTTATTTAGGACCCATCTGGGTTCCCAGAGTTACATCCCTGAGGCTACAAGACCTGCCTTCAGGCAGGCACACATGCAGGAGCCCCATGGTGTATAAGCCCCTGAAAAATGATCCACTTATTGATCCACGAAAGCTGCAGCTTATCCCAGTTGTGAGGGAAACAGCATCCCCTGAAAGCTGTGCACAGAGGGAATGTGATAAAGGGATGGCAATAAATTCATTGACAAACAAATGGTGAACATCAGCCGGCACCTGCTCCGTGGGACTCAGATACCCCCAGCCAAAGGCAACAGAAAACAAACGCAGCAGAGCGCACTGTTTGGCCAAGTTAGTTAAGTCTACCAGGCTCTGAGGAGCATACGTCAAGGTGGTCTCACACGGTGGTGAACGCAAGTGTGGCTAAACTTGCCAGTCGGGCTACCCAGAGAAGCAGGTAAACCCCAGCCACTGCCTATTTTCCAGCTAAACAAGAGGGGAGAATCAAACGATTGACATCTTTCCTCCCCAACTTGCTCGATGCCTACAGACACATCCCTTTCTCAGCAGCGTGTCCCAGAGGAGTCTCCCGCTCGCTGTCTCACCACAGGCAGGTGACACTCAGTTCAGCAATGTTTGCAGAGCATTTAGAAACCCTCGGCTACAAGGGAAAAGGACACCTTGATCGTATCTCCCCGGTGCTCATTTTACGTGGCTGAGCACGGAGGTAGAGAGCAGCCGAGAGCTGAGCCCAGGACACGTGAGCCAGTGTTACGATATTGGGTCTCTCAGCCGCCAAACTGTCCCTACTGTGCGCACACAGGAGCTACACAGGTCACAGAAGTTGGCAGGACAGAGATAAGAGAAAACATACCTGCTCCAAAGAGCAATCGGGCACCAGCCTAACACGACCCAGAGCATTTAACTAATGATACTCTTCTGTCTCCACCTTCCAGGCGCGTTGATGCTTTCCTACAACACCAGAGAAGTCAGCAAGCTGGAGAAGCCCGTGGGCAACCTCACATCCAGCTTTTGGCTGGGAAATGGGAGCAAATACTCCCATCCTCAGTTCAGAGTCAATCAAGAGCAAAATTCCCCTTTCAAAGCTACCTACCAGCCACCCCTCTGACTACCAAGCTTTCCCCATGCGACAGGGATGGCTTTGCTCTCTTCAGTGGGACACAGGCGACCTGCAATCTTTAGAGGCGGGAGGACAGAGTCCTGGGCTCTGCCCATCAGCGCCATGCTAAAGCAGACGAGCAGCACGTGGTGAATGATTAACCTCCCGTACGTAGTGTGGAAATGATGCCAAAGCCCCTCCAGAAGACACACTGCACAGCTTCCACCTCCGGGAAATTTCCAAGGAGGAGGAGGCAACCTCCTGCCTGGGAGGGACAGAAAAGCGCCCAGGGAAGAAGTCCATCCTCCAGAAACACCCAACACACAAACCAACTGCCAGAGGTCCCAGGGCTCCTCCTAATTGATATGCAACTATGCTGGGCTCCAGACAAAAAAAAAGCATTCCTATGGCTGTGGTACTCACTCGTGTTTCCATCCTCCATGGAGGGTGGAAGGGGAAACAGGTAGGGGCTCGGCATGTCACCGAGGCAGCCCTCCCCTTTACCAATTTCTGCATTTTTATTTCAAGTATCTGTACGACCTGTTTGGAGAGAGGCTATTGCAGAGAACCCAAATGTCAAGATTTCTGGCTATAAAACAGGGATCTGGAGCATCACCATTAATGCACGAGCTGTTTCTGGGACACTGATCTCTGATGGCTCAGCCCCAACTTTAATATCCAAAGATTTTCCTTGCTGATTCTAGGAGTCAGACATCCACATTTTAGGTTTAAAGTTCTGCTAATAAACATGAAGTCCACAAATAACAAACCAGTTTGAAGCTGAGATTTGCAATCGGCTGTATTTTTTACCTGAGGTGATTTTTATTCTTTGCATCGGGAGAGAAAAAAGGAGAAAACCACAAGCCCAGAAAACACTTAATTTTTTAAAAACCATGCAATTCACCTTAATTTGCCTGGGATTTGAAATGTCACAGCATAGACGCAAGAACAGAACTCTTGGACTCACTCACCCAAAAGATGAGATTTTTTTTTTTTTTGTCCCAGACAGAAAAGCAGCCAATGTTAGAAAACTGAAAAAAATATTTTCCAGAGACCCGTGAGTCACATGAGTCACCCTTATTTGCAGATGAGCCCAAACCTGAACTCCAACACCATCACTCATGCAGAGCAGAGGAAACCAAAAGCTGGATCAAAATGGGCCGCTTGTCTCAGTGGCTCTGCAGAAGGCCAAGGGACGCGAGAAGCATGCGGAGCACAGGCACGCCTCCTCCTACACAAGACTGCCATTATATATTAAGTCGAGCAATCTGACTTCGCGGGGAATGAACTCTGGGCTGAGGGCTCTGCACTGCAAAAGGACAGCCGTTGCTCTAAATGCATCATTTCTCCAGCGGGGTGGTCGAAACGGCACATTTCCCGCGCCGGCTGGGCGAGGGCGGTGGGCAGAGCCGCAGCCCGCACGCCATGCACCCAGGAGCCGGGGTAAGGATGTGTGCTGAGGACCGCTTCGCGCAGCTATAGCCCCTGCGCAACCAGCGCCGCAGGCTCACACGGACAACTCAGCCCAGGAGACCAAGCTCAGACCCCAGCTAGATGACGGGGGGTGCTGTTCCCAGGCCCCCCGCCAACCTTCCTGCCCTGCGCCCGCCTCCAGTCGCTTCCCTGCTTCCACCCCAGCAGCGCAGGCAGAGGCCGTGGCCGGGATGGCTCGTTATTCGCCTCCCATTGATGTGAAGCCCGTTAGGCTCTCCGATAGCCACGCCGCTGCATGGTTACAGCAGCACATACACTGCATTTTACTGGCTCGCCTCTCACGGCAGCCCACCGAACCCCTGGGAAGCAGCTCTCCATGCAGGAGGGGAAGCCCAGACTCCATAAAATCCTCCTGTTTCCCTTCTCGGTGCAAACAGATCGTGGCAGGATGTGGTACTTCCACCACACCTCATTGTCAGGTGCATCAGGGGAGGGTCCTCCTCCATCCCAGCCGCTACTGCTGCGGGGACCAGGACTTACTCGGGGGGTGCTGGCCCATCGTGGGACCCCAGTTACAGAGGGACAGGAGAGGCAAAGGATGATTATTTTTCCCTGCTTGGGGATTTCAGGCGTGGAGCAGAGCTGGGATGCTTTACATCGTTCCGCGAGCAGGACCGGATTTGGAGCGGCTGTTGCACGGCACTATAGCTTGTAAGGAGAGGCTTTGTGGTTAGCCATGAGCGCACACCGCCTCCCCCAAACAGCAGCAACGTAACAACGTGCGGCACTGCCACAGCATCCTCCTCCCGAGGATTTTAAGGCACTTGGCAGACGATATGGATTCACATAACCTCACAAGCCCTCTGAGAGGGAGTAAAGTAAATGCAATAAAAAATGGAAGGGATAAGCAGGGGAATGGAGAAATAAAACTGCCAGAGCAGCATGTTCAAGCACGCGCAAGAAATCAGGGGCAGCTTCCCCCGCCGCTAAAGTGGCATCCGACAGGCAGCAAGCACTCCAAATCCTCTGTTTGTTCGAGTCAGCCCTGGCCAGCCTGAGAGCGCTTCCCAGCGCGCCCCGAAGGGCTACGGCACTCGAACAGAGCTCCTTCCCCGGCAGGCACCGTGTTCATTTCCACTCCTGCTCCATCCACAGAGGGTCTCACAGCAGAGCAGACTGAACGGCCCTAATGAGCAGCAAAGTAACGTCCTGGCTCTGCCCGAGCGCCTCGGTTTTGACTTTTGAGTTTTGGCTGCCGCAAGCGATGGCCGAGGGTCTCAGCAGAAGGATTTTCCCCTGCTGCCTGAGTGCTGAGGCTGCTCTGACAGCATTTTCCAAACATTCACAAGGCTTCCCAAGCACCCCCACACACACCTGCCACCTCCGGTTTACAGGTGGAGAAAAGAGAGACACAGGCCAAAAATCCCAGCATCAGCTGAGGAGGGAAGCGGAGAGCCCCGGCGCCCGGCCCCTGCTCCGACTCCGACCAGGCTGCTGCTTTTGTTTGCTTCCATGTGTGCATAACCGGCTGACAAATGGATTTGCAGCCAAAGAGTGACACACAGTGCAGTTCCCGAACTGCTTCAGCTGGATCACTCCTGGGAATGGCACTGCTGGGCCACTTTTGCTCCAGGGGCTGGTTTATTTTTTATGAAGCTACTGCCTGGAGTTGGGAGAGCTATATTGATGCTGTTATACAGGCTGAAGGAGGACAAACCTCTTCCATGGTAAGAGCAGGAAGGTCCTTATCATCCTCAAGTCAGGAGCTCAATTTTATCATGCTACCGAGCCCACAGATACCCAGGGAAGGCAGAGTGTGGGGCTTTGAAAGCAATTTTGAAGCAGCACATCAGGGCACCGCTACCACCCCTTGGGTTAGCAAGGAGCCCCGAGGGCTCCCCCATCTCCCACCCTGCCCAAACCCGAGCCCAACTCCCAGAGTGCCGGCTGTGGCTTAAAACAGAGAAAACTCGGGAGCTGAGCCCAGTTCCCCGGTTTGGCAGCAAAAGCCGCGGGAGCGGAGGCAGAGGCTGGTACCAGCTGCACAGTCCCCACTGCGAGAGCCGCTCACATCCCCGGCCCGAAGCGCAGCGGCCGGCTGGCCGGAGCAAGGGCTTGTGAGAGGTCGTGGCTCTTACCTCGTCCCGATGGGGAAAAAACCGCGATCGTATATATGTGTGTGTGTTTACGTACGTATATACATGCGCCTCTCGAACGCGAACCAAAAACCTTCCAGCTGTTTCACCCAGCCTCTTCCTCAGCCAAGGGCAGCCGCTCCTCGCCGGAGGAGCGGAGCCCGGGCCAGCCGGCGGAGACAACTCGCCCAAGACTTTACCCAGGGCATCCCTCTCATTCCCCCGCGGTCTGCCCACCCTGCTGCCCGACTGTAACGGCTGCCATGGCGACGAGCGCCAACGCTAAAATAAATACAAAAGCAACCCCAAGGCAAAGCCAAGCCCTCCTCGCTCCCCTTCGCCCCCCCCGCCCCCTCGCCTTCCCCCGAGCATCCCTCCCCGCCGCGGCAGGGCGGGATGCTGAGCGGCCGCCGCGCACCCACCATGAGGGGGACGGTCCTCTCCTCCCGGCGGAGCTCCAGCCTGCCGGCCGCCCTCTGCCCGCTGCGGGCGCTGCCGCTACCGCCGCCGCCGCTGCCGGCGGACCTGCCGGCGGCCGCCGAGCGGGGCTTGTTGTCCTGCCATAAGTAGTAAAAAGTGCCCAGGATCCAGGCGACGGTCAGGATGGCGATGGCATTGGCCCTGATCCTCCTCATGCCGAGCGCCCCGGGGGAGCCTGGGAGCGCTGCCTCGACGGGCAGGGGCGGCTGCGGGAAGAAGGAGGAGAGAGGAGGAGGAGGAGGAGGAGGAGGAGAGGAGGAGGCGGCGGAGCGGCGGCTGCCCCCGCACCGCTCCGGCCCCGGCCCCGCACCGCCCAGCCGCCGCCGCCGGGTCCTAACGCCTCATTCCCCCCCCCCCTCCCGCCCCGCTCCGCTCCGCTCCGCCGCAGGGGGCGGAGGGCTCCGCGCTGCCACCGCCTCCTCCTCTTCCTCCTCCTCCTCCTCCTCCGCGGCGGGGGGAGCAGCCGGCCCGGGGCTGGCCGCTGGCCGGCCCGCCTGCCTGGGTGCCGCTCCGGGGATGCGCCCCGGCTGGGGCGGGGAAGGGGGGTTGGCAGCCCCCCGGGAAGCGGGTGCTCCGATGCGGCGGCAGAGACCCCGCGGGGGGAGTGGGTGACGCGGGGTCAGCCCCACCAGGCAGCTGCTGGGATGGGGCACGGCAGCCTGCCGTCCTGCACCGCTAGCCCAGCTCCCTGCCCTCGGTGGCCCCAGCACAGAGTCACGGAATGGTCAGGGCTGGCAGGGACCGCTGGAGATCATCTAGTCCAACCCCCCTGCCACAGCAGGGACACCTACAGCACGTTGCACAGGACGGCGTCCAGGCGGGTTTTGAATGTCTCCAGAGTGGGAGACTCCACAACCTCTCTGGGCAGCCTGTGCCAGTGCTCTGCCACCCTCAAAGGAAAGAAGTCCCTCCTCATGTTTAGATGGAATGTCCTATGTTCAAGTTTGTGCCCGTTACCTCTTGTCCTATCACTGGGCACCACTGAAAAAAGACTGTTCCCATTGCCCTGGCACCCTCCCTTTAAGTATTTATACGCATTGATAAGATCCCCCCTCAGTCTTCTTGTCTCCAGACTAAAAAGCCCCAAGTCCCTGAGCCTTTCCTCATAAGAAAGATGTTCCAATCCCCTCATCATCTTGGTAGCCCTTTGCTGGACCCTCTCCAGCAGTTCCCTGTCCTTCTTGAACCGGGGAGCCCAGAACTGGACACAGTACTCCAGATGCAGCCTCACCAGGGCAGAGTAGAGGGGTAGGATGACCTCCCTCGACCTGCTGGCCACACTCTTCTTGATGCACCCCAGGATGCCATTGGCCGCCTTGGCCACCAGGGCATATTACTTGCTCAGCACACCCCAAAGGGCTACACCAGTAACAGTGGTAATTAGTCCAAGCTGCCCAGTCCACGACTGTCCCAGTGGTATGAGTAACCGCTTTGCCATAAGGCAGGTACACTGTGGCACCCCATGTCACAGGGGATCGAGGCACCCACCCCATGGAGGTGGGCACATCCCAGGAGGTCTCTCGCACTGAAGCCATGGGGGTTCACAGAAGCAGGTCTCTTGGGTGACAGTGGAGCTGCCCAAGCACCCGCTCCCATCGCTGCTACACGCGACCACCTGCCTGGCCATCACACATGGTCACACGAGGACCGGGCGCCTGGTGAGCACTATGGCTATGAGGCCTTCTGAGCCCCGCGGGAGGGGAAGTGCGGCAGCGGAGGGACAGCGATGATACAATTCTGCATCACAGGGCATTGCCAAAACTGCAGCGGTAAAAAGCTCACCGAATACAGCCCTGCAGGCAGCTTAGGCAACCGACCGTCCAGCTTGTGAAACCAAGCTACATTTAGGCACAGTGCAGCTGCTGCGCAACTAGGGCTTAAGGGTTTGAGAGAGCAGGAGGAGGTACTGAGAAAATTCTACCAGTGAAGACACGTTTTTAGAGAATGTGGGTGCCTCCAAGGCACCTGACGAGGGGATTAGAGGATTTGAATTACAGTGCAGAAAATGGCAGCAGGGCTTCTAAATGACTTTTTGCCTACCTTCCTCCTGGCCAAATCCCTCTGAATTGTAATTACAACCCGCCCTGCTAAATTGCCATTTCAGGTTTACCTGCGCACCGCTTGTTTCCTGAAGCACAGCACAGTATGGAATTCATCCGTCAGATTTGTACTGCGCTCGCACTCACGGCAGAAAGCTGCTGCTAGGACCACCACCTCCCAGGACTGCAGCGTGGCTCCACACCAACCTCCCTGCAAAGCACACCGCACTCCTCGTGCAGAAAGGCATTACAAAGCAGAAAGGTGTTACAAAGCACCTTACATCCCACTAGGCACCTTTCCCAGTAACCCATCAACCACCTGCAGCTTCCCAGGCCAACTGATCATAGCCAGCAGCAAGGGGAAGTCTGAGACACTCAAGGCAAAACCAAAGCCTTCCAAGGGATCAACAAAAATGTAATTAATTCGAGCTGCCCAGCCCATGTCTGTCCCAGTGGTACGAGTAACCCACGGAAGCTGGGCTCCCAGTATTTGCGGTCTCTTTCACAGTCCTACAAACAAAAGGGCGGCTGTTCTCCTTTGTGGGTTTGGACCCAGCAGCTGTCCCAGTTGTAGAGGGACACGAAGAGAGGCAGAGGAGCTGCATCCAGGATTCAGAAAAGGGAAAGACACACAAGAAAGACATGTTCATGTCCTTGCCCCATACACTGTCTCCTTTTTCACCACTGTGCAGATCATACCAGACTTTGCTTGTTTCCTTCTTAGTCTTTTCTCACTATCGTGTGAGATTCACTACAGAAAAGCAAGTCACTCAAACACTGATGGAGAAGTGTGTGTGAACCAGGAGAAAACCCTCTGCCCCGACACTTGAACTAAACAGACCACCTTCTCCTGCCTTTCCAAGCACATTGCTTACTCCTTCTACCGCAGCCATTCATTTTCTTCCTCCATTGCCCTCCCTGCTAGCACACCTGCTATCTGTCTCCATTGCCTCCCCACACCCCATTTCACCACTTCCAAACATCCTGATGGTGATCCCTACCTCACAAGCATCTCAGCCTCCACCAAACCTCTAACAGTTGAGAAGTCCCCTGTAAGGTCAGCCCAGCACCTCCCCTTTTCTGCCGAGGAGAAACCCAGTTCCACGACTCTTCAGACACTCCAGGGACAACATCATTTTAAGCACCTTACCTTTTCCAGAGCAGACACCACCTTTTGGGCAAAGGCGCCTCACACTTTATTCCCTATGCAGGACAAGGGCCGGAGGAGCCCTATATTTTCACAGCGTTACCACTTCACTTTTGCAAGTGCAGTCTAACATTTGCCATGTGCTAATAAACGCCAGCACCTTGTCTGTACTACAGTACAGGCTCACAGTCTGAAGGTTGGCCCCAAGCCTCCTCCTGCCCGGAGCAGCCATCGACCCCTATGCTAAGTGGGTGCAAAGCACTGCCAGGTGAGCAAGGGAGCAGAGTAATCTGTGTTTCAGAACTGCAGCCATAGAATCATAGAATGGTTTAGGTTGGAAGGGACCTTAAAGATCATCAAGTTCCAACCCCCCTGCCATGGGCAGGGACACCTCCCGCTAGACCAGGTTGCTCAAAGCCCCATCCAGCCTGGCCTTGAACACCTCCAGGGATGGGGCCTCCACAACTTCTCTGGGCAACCTGTTCCAGTGTCTCACCACCTTCACAGTAAAGAATTTCTTCCTAATATCTAATCTAAATCTACCCTCTTTCAGTTTAAAATTGTTACCTCTCATTGTATTGCTACAGTCCCTGTTAAAGAGTCCCTCTCCAGCTTTCTGTTAGGCCCCCTTTAGATCCTGGAAGGCTGCAATGAGGTCTCCCCAGAGCCTTCTCTTCTCCAGGCTGAACAACCCCAACCCTCTCAGCCTGTCCTCATTGGAGAGGTGCTGTAGCCCTCCCACCATCTTCATGGCCCTCCTCTGGACCCGCCCCAACAGGTCCACATCCTTCTTGTGCTGAGGACTCCAAAGCTGGACACAGTACTCCAGGTGGGGTCTCACCAGAGGGGAGTAGAAGGGCAGAATCCCCTCCCTTGACCCACTGGCCATGCTTCTCTTGAAGCAGCCCAGGATGTGGGTGGCCTTCTGTGCTGCGAGTGCACATTGCCAGCTCATGTTGAGCTTCTCATCAACCAAAACCCCCAAGTCCTTCTCCTCACGGCTCCTTTCAATCCATTCTCCACCCAGCCTGTATTTGTGCTTGGGATTGCCCCGACCCAGGTGCAGGACCTTGCACTTGGCCTTGTTGAACTCCATGAGGTTGGCACTGGCCCACCTCTCCAGCCTGCCCAGGGGAACGTGCCAGCAGAGAGCTTGGGCTGTGTTGGCAGTTAACCTCCATGCATGCATGCAGGGAGCCGGGCAGGGCAGGGTGGCACTGCCCACGGCAGGGTTCAGCAAGCGGCTGCCAGCACCCAGCTGGCCCTCTTCTCTGGAAGCACCTTACACACCAGCCTCCAAAGCTGACCGTGTGCTGGTGGGTGCTCCCAGTCACTAATGAGCTCATGCTCCTGGAGAGGAGGCTCTCGAGCTCTCAGCAGCACTTTGTCGTGCCTGCAAAATGTGCTGCCAAGCCCTCTTTGCTATTCTGCCCCCATCGCATCCTGTGATTCCCAGAGCATTGCCAGCAGCGCAGAGAACAGCACAGAAAATCCAAAAACTCAGAGTTTACTTGTATTACCTGGGTAATGTGACCTGCTGACAACTTACATGAGTGACAGGAACCCTCCTGTGCAGAATGACTACTTTCCTTCACTAAATCAATTCATTAATTACAAGAAAAACACAACTCAGATAAATTAACCCTTTTGTTTGAAGACCCCAAATCCCTTTCTCTGGATGGCCTGTAGGTAAGCATCAGGAGCAAGCTTCAGCAGAGCCCCGAACAGAAGTCAGCTCTGACGTAGGAAGGACAAGCTGAAGTTCAAGGGGTCTTTCTCCCAGGAGAAAGTCGCTGTTACTCCTCTCTCCCTCCAGGAGTCAGCCCCGGAGCACATGCGTTGTTCCTGCAGAAATGCAGCCAGAGCATGGTGTAGCAAAGCTCTGCTGTAGCCCATGGCCCCAGCAAAAGCATGGCGTTACCCACCCTCAGAGCTGTTTGCAGAGCAGCTCACACTTGCCCGCAGGTACCCAGTTCAGCACAGATAACCCAGATTTGCAGAGAGCCGTTATTTACACTGCTTAAGCTTTGGGACCTGTTTGAGCTGGAAAGGGTTAGGGACTAGAGCTGGCTGACCTGAGGGAGAAAGGACCTTCAGCACAGCTACAGCAGGAAAGACACGTACTTTTGCTGCACCAGGCTTCCACACCCTTTGAAAGTGTCTCCACAGTGATGGTTCATCTTCAGGGCCCAAATACCTCGCTGCAGGATGACCAGCTCCCAGGTCTAAGCTATTTGTACCCAAGGTCCTGTGTTCCGCAGCCAGAATTTGCAATGGTTTCACCTCTGACTGCAGAGCTTTACTTCAGAATCTCATCTTTCTTTTAAAAGACGGTACCTTTCTAGGCTTATATATCTACAGGGACCTCTGACGATATAAATAGTTCCAGTATGGCTGTACTGTAAGCTGCAATGTTGCATGCAGGTACTAGAGCCAGCCCCATCAGAAACAACAAGAGCACCAGGAGGAGTCTGGCACAGTGATCTCTACTCAACGCAGCCTGCGATGTAGACACACGATGAATATTAACAGTGATAACACTTCACTGCTGATCTTTGCAAAAGCGTCAGCTAATTCAATAAATGCCCTAAGAGAAGTGACCTGAGAAACATAATGAACCAAACAAATCAAGATTATACAAACCTCACAGCAGAATTATGGGGTCATACCACCACACTTTTTCAGTTTCCTCTATAGCTGTTACTTCCGTGTTAGACATATTAAGTCTTTTCTTATTTTGTGAAAAACTTTGTACAGTTTTGGACAGTGGAATAATATAAGCGACCACCAATCCAGGTGGCCAGTTCTTTAACATAAGCATAGGCTAGGTGTTTGGTGAGCAATCTAGATACAGAAATGGGAGGGGGGAATATGACCAGCTACATGGAAGAAGTTTATGTAGGGTGTTAAGAATCTTATTTTCTTTACAACCAACAAGGCCTTAATCTGCATCACCTTCAATGGAAGAGTGAAAGAGATCTCCTAGAACCATGAATATTAAAGAGTGCATTCGAGAAGCCTGGTTTTTGTCTTTGGCTGACAGCCTTGGTCATCTAGGAGAGTAGATCTGTAGTAGTACATCTAGGAGAGTAGATCTGGTGTCCCAAATTGGCCAGATAGAATTAAGATCTTTGTTGCAGGGGGAGAAAAGACAAGCATTGTCCAGATTTGTCTTCAAAAAATAAGTGCTGTGGCTGCTTTATAATTATAGTGAGACAAAGTGCATGCTTTTGCAGTCATCTGACATAAAATGTAGCTGAGCTTTCAACTATGAAACATCTGGAGAACACCAAAAGGTTTTTCTTAGCACTACTCTGAACTGAGAAATCAGGTCTGCTGTATTTGTGGCCTCCAGGCATGGAAGTGCCATCTGAAACATAAACATAAGGTCTGTCTAGACTCTGGAAACAGTTTGAACAAAGTCATCCAGAGTTTAGCTAAGGACATTTAAAGAAAATTAGTATTAGGGTTGAGGGGCTGGAGCAGGTGTATTGGGTTTGTGCGGCAAAGTTTTGGTAGCAGGGGACCTACAAGGGTGGCTTCTCTGAGAACCTGCTAGAAGCTTCCCCCATGTCCGACAGAGCCAATGCCAGCTGGCTCCAAGAAGGACCTGCCGCTGGCCAAGGCTGAGCCCATCAGCGACAGTGGTAGCGCCTCTGTGAGAACATATTTAAGAAGGGAAAAAAACCCTGTGCTACAGCAACCAGAAGAGAGGACTGAGAGCAACAATTCTGCAGACCTCAGCAGGTCAGTGAAGAAGGAGGGGAGGAAGTGCTCCAGGGCTGGAGCAGAGATTCCCCAGCAGCCCGTGGTGAAGACCATGGTGAGGCAGGCTGTCCCCCTGCAGCCCATGGAGGTCCACGGCGGAGCGGATACCCACCTGCAGCCCCTGGAGGACCCCACGCCAGAGCAGGTGCATGCCTAAAAGAGACTGTGTCCCCGTGGGAAGCCTGTGCTGGAGCAGGCTCCTGGCAGGACCTGTGGCCCCATGGAGAGAGAAGCCCTCACTGGAGCAGGTTTGCTGGCAGGACTTGTGACCCCATGGAAGGGACCCACGCTGGAGCAGTCTGTTCTTGAAGGACTGCACCCTGTGGAAGGACCCACGTTGGAGAAGTTTGTGGAGAACTGTCTCCCGTGGGAAGGACCCCACACTGGAGCAGGAGAAGAGTGTGAGGAGTCCTCCCCCTGAGGATGAAGGAGTGGCAGAGACAACGTGTGATGAACTGACCACAGCCCCCATTCCCCGTCCCCCTGCACCGCTCGGGGGGAGGAGGTAGAGAAAAATCAGGAGTGAAGTTGAGCCCAGGAAGAAGGGAAGGGTGTAGGGAAGATGTTTTAAGATTTAGATTTTATTTCTCATTACCCTGCTCTGATTTGATTGGTAATAAATTAAACTAATTTTCCCCAGGTCGAGACTGTTTTGCCCATAATGGTAATTGGTGAGTGATCTCACTGTCCTTACTTATCTCGACCCATGAGCCTTTCGTTATATTCTCTCTCCCCTGTCCAGCTGAGAAGGGGAGTGATAGAGCAGCTTTGGTGGGCACCTGGCACCCCAGCCAGGGTCAACCCACCACAGCAGTTCACGCTCCAGAGAGAAATGAGAGCAGCATGTTAATCTGGTGGGATAAAGTGACTTGCTCAGGGAAAGGCAGCTCTGCTTGTCCACAGCCGGCCGGGAGCTGAGCTCCACCTTGCATGCAAGTCCTGTGCACCCAGCTGGGCTCCTGCCTGCTCGCTGCATGTGCTATGGACTGAAGATCCAGAAAATTGTGCATTTTAAAGTCACGAGGGACAAGGACATCAACACGGCTTAGCTCCCTATAGCCCTCCAGCTGCAGGGGTTCCTTCTTTTAATTCTCACTCCAAAGCACATCCATACAAACAGCTGAGACAGCTCTGGTACTTTCCTTAGCTAAGCCTCTGTCACGGCTCCTAGCGAAGTTACGCAAGGGAAGAACAGCCTCAGTTCAGGCATTTTTCACAAGACACCACTCCTCAGAGAGCTCCTTCTGCAAGGGCAGAGCAGGGTGCCCGGGAGAAGGGGAGACATCTCAAGATGGTTTTCTCTGAACTTACTGCCACCAAGTGGCTCCTTCCTCCTCCTCTGGCCCATCCCTGGGCTGGGCACTCGCCCTCCGTGATGAAGCTTTTCCCAAGCAGGGTCAGTGGTCTGCTTCCAGATCAGGAGTAAGTGGGTAGGAATGGGTGAAAGCAATTTACTTATTGAAGGGAGAGGACTCAGAGCTCATCCCTGTTTTCAATTCAGGAAAACTCCAGCAAAAGGAGGGAGAAGGGGAAATGTTTGTCCCTGTGGGCAGAAAGAGCTGAAGTCCTTTCCCCGTAATGGATGAAAGGCCCCTCTGACATCCATAGCATCTCATGGTGCTCTTCATCCAGATCCCAGTCATACCCCTGCAAACCTCTGAGACATGTTCACCCGTGCCGTAGCGCCAAGATGGCAAAGTGTGTGCCTCTGTCCCCCACCATGTGGTTGTTGAAAAGAAAAAGAAAAATGTTATCTGCATTACTCATCTACATTGGCCAAATTCTTAAACTGCCTGAAATACTCTCCTTGTCTGAAAAAGCTTTCTCATGCTGGTCAGAGGGCGTGGGTATGTCCATGGGTTTCTGAAAATCCATGTTGCTGTGCCTCAGGTCATATATCACCCTCCACATCCTTGACCTCAGTCACCACCAGGAAACTACAAGGTGCACCAGAAGTCCAACAGCTAGTCTTCATCATGCCCTGCCTAGAGCTAGATACTGCTCAGGCACTCTCCAGCCCTTCATCACCTACGCCATGGCCACAGGCACTTTAGAAAGCCCAGACAGACAAACCACTCCCCTGGCAGCAGCTCCGTCCTTAATTTATCTTGATGCCAAATCGGAATAGGCACAGAGGGCAGATGCCAATTATTTCGGCATTTAACAGAAGTTGCTCAGGGTGGCACGTATGCTAAGCAGGACAGAAATACCTTCTGGCTCATTGTTTCTGGCCAGCATGCAAACAGTAAGGTGGTGGAGGGGAATGACTCATGGCCAAGTTAAGGCAAATAGCATATAGTTAACTGGGAACTAGGATTTCAGCTGCTTTCAGCTGTACAGTTAAACATTGTCTTAAGAGCTATTTAAGGTCACTGTAACCTTAACGCTATTTTCATGAGGATGTTTCTTAATGAAAATGAGAGCATAGAGAAGAATTCCCAATAAGCTGTAATTAACAGTTCCAAATTGCACTTGTGCTCTTCAAGTACGAAGAGAAAACCATCTGCTGAAAGGCAAACAGCGGCAAGATGAATGTCCTTTGACAGCATGGAGGAGCCAGGAAAGTCTTGAGAGATTCAGGACACCCCCTGTCGCCCCTGGGAGATGGTCCCATTAACCCTCTCTGAGCCAGGTAACCCACCTGTCTGCCACCGCAAGAGTAGGTGCAGCCTTAGTGAGGAGTGGGGTCATGGCAGAATGAGACAGGAGCTACCAACAGCACCAAAAAATGCTCTAAATTCATGCACCCATTGTGCAATTTTTTAAAACTGTAGAAGTGGAATAAATATTTAAGTAGTAATAATTACCTATTAGTACAACTTATTAACTAGAAGATCCACTTATAATCAACCTGATTCACTTTATGAGCCCGATATAAATTTTCACTCTCCCTCCTACCACTTCTCTTATCTCCTCTTCTCACCCCAAATCATTTGCTTCTCTTCCTTGCTGCATCTTTTCTAGGACACGGATTTATTTCCCACCTTTATGGTAAAGCATGTAGCCCTTTTTCTGGTGCTCAGAATTAATTAACAATAAAATCCTTTTATTATGATCTGACGACAATTTGCTCTCCTTTATTGGCAGCCCATCACAGTGCCGACTGTGACCTGAACTGCAATTTAATCCTCATAGAAATTCAAAGCTTTTACAGCTCAATGTAGCTACCAGGTTAGTGCTCATAACAGTCCTCTTGGCTGCAAAGCAGAAGCAGCTTGAAATGCTCATCTGGCAAAATGATGAAACTCCTGTCTTCCACTACAGAAGAATTCCGTGTGAAAACACAACAATCTGGGAAGTAACCTGTAAAATATATCCTACCCAGTTTCTCGCACATCCCATAAAAGGGGCTTGCACCCTGCACAGCAGACTGGGTTTGAGTCGAATGCAATGAAAAATGCTTAACTTTCCTAAAAGTCACAGCAATGTGTTTATTTTTGAAGCTCTGTCACTCAAAATAGCCTGGACAATTAATCAAAAACTTTCCAAAACATTCCAGCCCTGGCACTAAGCGTGAGAAACTCCAGGCTGAGGGGAGCCCAGAAATAGGAGCCACAGATCTGTCAACTCCAGAGGCACTGCAGGGCCCCCGCAGCGAGGCTGATCCCGTAATCTCTGCCTGCTGGCATTGAGATCTATCTCCAGGTGGCACCCGGAGAGTATAAAAAAGCCAGGGCAGATGTTGGAGTCCAGAGGACATCAGGCATCCCTGTAATGTCAGGAGCAAGATCCAGGCAGATCAACATGATGCTAAAGATTTATCAGTTTCTACCTTTTCCATCTGGAACATCTTTACTCCCAGGGAGGTGGGAGAAGGGGACTTCAAGGATGGCAAGAATATGTATTGGAATTATAGCCCCAGTGGAACTATGATCAATAAAGACTGCTGACCTGCAGCAGGCCAGCAAGTGGTTACGTCAGTCTGGAAGACACCAGGGCACTCCACGGGGCAATGCACGGACACCTCCATCAATACCGCACCGTTCCCGATTTAAGAATAATGTACACGGTGTGAGCCTGGCAGCATCCCTTTCCATTGCGATCGCTTTAAACAACAATCCAGGTATTGCTAAGCTCCCACAAACACGCCGCTCACTTCTCTTGAAGCTCTTGCAGAAGCGGAGCTGCTGTCCTCTCATGACTTTATAAAGTCATCAAGCATGGGAACCCCTCGCACTGGGATCACGCAGGGCCAGTCCTTGTGGATGAGAAACCCTCAGCAGTGACAGCTCTGCCTGGCAAGACTTGGCAATTAAATCCCTGCACAACTCCAGCGTCCCGGCCCCTGTGTGTGACATACCCACCCCTCCTCGCTCAGCCCTCCTCGTTCATTTTGTTGGGGTTCCAGTATCAGTGTTCACTGTTCCTCTCCCACGTTGGGGTTAAGCACTGAGGCAGCGCGGGAGAAGGAGAAAGCCAGGCTGACCTGTGCCATATCGCGACCCAGAATTGACGAAGCACAAAAAGCACAACAGTCGGGGTGGCGAGAGAAGCACCGGCAGGAGCCACCTCCCCAAAGGCAGCTGAGATCTCAGCGCAGGTACACGTAACCTCCTTAGACTGGTGCTGCGAGGTCCTGGGAGCACTTGGCTCCGGCTGAAGGTGATGAGGGTTTGAGGGCATTTGCTTTAGGGAACCGAGTTCACATCATCCCTATTTGGTATCCCTGCACTTGCAGGCCCTTTCCAGCCCTGATTTGCTGGTCTGGTCCCAGAGAATGAAAGGAGATTTGGAGGTGCAAGCCTGAGGGCAGAGTTCTCCTGCAAAGCTCCCCAGTGCTGGTGCCCGAGCCGACAGCCTCACCACGAACATACCTGACAACAGCAACTATCTATCACAAAACATCCCAAAGGACTGCTAGAAAATGTATCATTTGGCACATAGTTAGCAAGAACATAAGTTATGCTTTACTGAGTGAAACCAGTGGTTCATTTTGCCCTGTCACCCTGCCTCCAGCAGTGGTCGGAAGAGATGCTGTCTAGGGAGAGCTCATAAACCTGGCCCCTTCCTGCAGTTCGTGCCTCCCATATTCCCCTGGGATACCTGCTCCCTCTCATACGGGATGCTGGAGGGTACAGTCCTGCTATTCCCCATAGCATCTGTTTATGGCAACAGAGCCCATAAATCACGTCATCGCCGCCTTAACCTGTTAACAGCGTCTGCTTCCACCATCTCCCGTGACAGCAAGGTCCAACACTTCACTGCTCACTGTGCAACAACGCTTTGCCTTTTACCTGTTGGAAAAGAACCTCCTACAGGCTCCACCAGCTGCCCCCTGGACCCAGAGCAGCGGGACTTGGTGCACGGCAGTTCTCCATCCACCCTATCCACTGCCTCCATGATTTGTCCTCTCAGCCAGCCTTCCCCTTCCCCAAATGGAGCAGTCCCAGAATTTTTGTCTCGCCTTGAAAAGCAAGGTGCTTCTTCATTAGGAAGCCATTTTTATAACGTTCACTCTATAATAAAGAAATGTACTAGAGATTACATTTGTAATAGTAATAGGGAAGGTCAGATTCATATTATTCATATTCTTTAAATATTCACATTTTAGGACAAACATTTTTTTCCCCCCAAAGGTGAATACTTTAGAAGTGCTGAACAAAATGACCTTCACCACTTTTGCACAGAAAAGGGATGGGAATTATGAAGTAAGAGATTTCACTGTTTAAAAAATGACCCCTCATTTTCGCTCATAATTGTCTCCAATACCTGAATGGAAGGCTTGGCAATGAAGAGCTGTCACTGTGGGAGCACAGCAGCCAGGAAAAGGAGTGAGAAATGGGAGAAACCGCTTAAGCCACTGTGAGTAGAAATGGTACTCTCTCATTTGAACGCTTGCGTGTCTGCAGAGATGCTCAGCACGTCACTGCAGCATTTTCAGATGCAGAGATACATCATTGCGTGCACATACACGTGTGCACAGGTGTTTCACACGCTTAGATTAGGTTCAAGCCTAGCTCGAGTTTGCAGCAGGCACTGCTTTCTCTGATGCTGGCTGAAGACAAGGAAAATATCTCCCACAGGAGCTGAGAGCCATCGCAAGCTTGGCCGTTTCTGTTTGAAGGTCACAGCAAGATCAAAGAAATGTGCCACCTCTAGCGAATATGTAACTACTTAAGTGTGTAATTCCTCTACAAATGTGTCCACCACAACATACATTTCTCTGCAGAGAGAGGATGAAAAAGCTTGTGTGCAACAATTATAATCATATTGCTTAACGGCATACTGAAGAGCACTTACCGGTTATTTTAGTGCAGTAAAATCTATACAGACAAAAATAACCATATTGATAGGCCCAAGTTTTAGAGCCCCACGTACAGCTGGGTGCAATCTCAGCCTGCAGACGGTTATGCCGCCGTGCATCAGCGCGACAGTGGCATTTCATGCTCCGTCGGCTGTCTCTTTCCTGCTCCAAGCAGCCATCTCAGCCAGGCAGGCTCTGTCCCAGCCCCAGCACAGGGTGAGCTCAGGCCGCACCATCGCAGCACCTCAAACACGCACCGGGCTCTCACACAGCGGCCCCTCTACCCTTATCTCCAGGGGTGGGAGCCAGCTCTTCCCTGCCTGGCACCCCCAGGGGCAGCTGAGGGCAGCAGGCACAGGACAAGAGGAGAAGGAGGCACCAGGTTCCCCTTATCATCAGGTCCAGGGAGGAGCTCGCTGGGAGGACAGCTGTGGCAGGAGAGGACTGCTGTAACTCGTAGGGCTGTTTGGTCCCTGCCAACCTCTGAAGGACGGGGTTGCTCTGACAGGTTTCCAGCCCTCAGGGACTTCTGCAACCCTCCCAAAATAATCCAGGATAAAATAGATTTTAACTAGATTTTATTTCTTGTTTCGTTTTATCTCTTCTGCTCACCAAACATCACATCCTCACTCATCTCTGAAGGCTGTCGTGCAAGCAGCTTCTTTGTGTTTGGGATTTGCCCTGTCCAAAGATGTACGGCTTCTCCAACCCCAGAGATGGCAGCTGCACCCTCCAGGTTCTGGCCCACCCAAGGTCACCCTCGCCACCCCCCAAAAGTCAGCTTTGAAGCCTATCTTAAAAACTCAGTTCCTACATCTAGGCTTTAAAGCATCTCCCAAGGCATTTCTTTCTCTTCCAGTGCTAGCAGTGAGACCAAGATCTGGATTTAAGATGGCTTGTTGTTCAAGAGCAAAGATCCAATGTCATTAGACTCTGCTCTGGGCAGTGGTGCCAAGGAGAAGAGCCACATTTCATACCCCTCAGCAGGAGCAGAGCATGCTGCAGCTAATTATTTTCGAAGAATTAAGCCCTTCTGGTATTTGCAAGGAAAAACCTGCTTCTCATTCTCAAAGCATATAAATAACAATGTTTGTTGAAAAGGAAAAATAGGAAGAGATGGAGAAAAAGGGGAACATGGAGATTTCCCATGAACGGAAAAGTAGGCTCGTTCTGTTTCTCAGAAACTACCCTTGTAAATTGTCATTTTTGAGGTGCTTTACAACAAAAGCATCTGCAAATCAGAAAGCCAGCTGCTCTCCCCTCCTTCGCTAGCTCTTCTTTTTCTTGCAGAGGAGCTAATACACTAAAGCTGGGCCTGCCAAGTATAAATTTATCAGGACATTGTGAGGTTTTGGAGTTGGGACTGAAGACGGTACGGTTTCGCTCAGGACAGAGGCAGGGGTCAGATGGGAAGGTAGAATGCAGACTTCAGAGAGTCAAAGCTTTTCTCCATGTGAGGGTTGTGGAGAGATGGTTAAAACTGAGGTCTCAGCAGCCACAAGTCCCTCCAGTTTGGGAATGTACCTGCACCTTTCCCATGGACATTAACTCTCTGGAACACAGAAGCTCAGTCAGCTGTACCCAGGGTGGGTAATATCTTTCATCCATAGGCAGACCTATCCCTGTATTTTAGTCCAGTCATCACATTCCATGCACAAGTTTATTGTTAACCCTATCAGGCACGGTGCTTTGCACATCCAAAGGGATGGAAAATGCTTGCACAATGACGAATCGGAGAAGGACTGTGCATTACCGCAATACAACACCCAAGAGTCAGCTTGAAATATCGGGCTTCGTCCCTGGTCAGCCTCAGACTCCCCAGTCTCTCTTCTTGCTGAGAGATCAGCCCTCACATAAGCAAACATTCCCTTTAAAAACATATAAATAAATAAAGATCCTTATTTGAAAGGATGCTGCCAGCCATGTACGGATGAAGGCTATCTCATTAACACAGGCAGACCCTCGACAGCAGCCCAGGGGGGTCTGTCACCATTGCCCGATGCTCTCCCCTCTGGCGGGGGAAGCCCATAGCCCCAGGGTGGAGCAGGGTGAGCCCACAGCACAGAGCAGAGGATCGCTTTGAAGGACAGGGACAGCAGTTCTCAGCCTGGCCTGGGCAAAGGTCCCTTCTCAGCAGCTCCCAGCCAGATTCTCTGCCGGGAGCATCCCAAAATGTTGTCTGTTCCAGCGGCACTTCAGGAGATGGACCCTGCATGGTGCACCAAGAATTGTTCTGGCTTTAGCTGCTTGTCTCTGAAGACACATCACTGGACCCACCAAGTGGAAAACTGGAGCTGGAGGGACAGCCTGGGCAGGCTGGTGACACCCCTTATGCACAGCCAGCCACTGCTCCAGCGTGGCCATGTCAGCTTCTCTGTACCTGACTTTGTTCCTCCAGACCTGGGCTGCACCCCATTTTCCCCACAGCAGCTTAAAGGATAATTCAAGTGAGTTCAAGCCTCTTGCTTTGAGGCTCTTATGTCTTAAACTGATTTGAAAGCATCAAATGAAACCGGTTTAAAGGCTGCCCCCGTGGCTGAAATGAGTATGGATTTGTGTGGCCACGATCTCACCGTGGCCCTTGCAGCCTTAGCGTCCACCTGAACCTGGAGGTGGTCTTTGCTGGTCTGTGACCAGCTCACACAGTGGTGAAGTGCAAAACGGTATGATGGCTATGGGGCAAATCGACCTCGTGCGTCCCCCCGCAGAGCAGAGGTGAGACGCTGTCAGGAACACAAGTGGTTTCTCCAGCACATTGTACGTGCAGCAGAGGTGGGAGAGCAGCGTGGAGGGAGGGAAACGTGGCAAGGGAAGATGGAGTGAGTTAAAAACAAACAGATGGAGAAGGATGCAGATTTGCAGAACAAGCCGGAGGACAACTACCAGACTGAGGAAAGGAAAAACCCCAATCCTTAATGGGCCAGGAGGAGCAAATGCTCCACTTCATTCTATCTCCCATCTCCTGCCTTCTCCTCCTTCAGGTTCTGGATCCAAAAAAAAAAAAGAGCTAAGAATAAGCAATGTGAGAGCATAATCAACAGTGAAGGAAGAGAAGCGTTTTCTGCTCACTAGCAGAAAACTAGCCTTGTCATTAAATGACACAGGTTGACAGCCTTTTGTGACATGAGGAAGTGGGAAATGAAAGGTCTGCGCCAGTAAAGCTGAGAATGACAAACAGGAATCACAATGAAAACATCCGATGGATCTGGAAATGAAAGCGCAACCTCCTGGAGCCTCAGAGGGAGCCACAAAGAGAGACCACTGCCTAGAGGAGCGATTTTGGGGAACGCCAGGAATTTCTCAGCCAGGTGTCCCATGCAGCACAAGGAAAAGCCAGGAGGCTGTTCCCCTCATTGGCACGCTCAGCGCTGCCCTGGCTGCTTCAGGACAAGCCTGCTGGAAAGAGGAAAAGAGCACAATCACCAGAGGGAGTGAAATTAGGTGTATGGTAAGGAAGAAGAGGGAGAAGGTGGACTGCTCATACTGCAGAGGAGGCAGGACAAAACTGAGGGCTGGTGAATCCAGGGTACCATGGGAGAGGAATAAGGACCGACAAAAGACCTGGCTATTATCTGGGGTGTGACTAGCACCTTATCCATCTAAATCTGAAGCTGGTTTAAATCATCTGCAACAGAAATGATTCGTGATGACATTAGACCATTAGGTCATTGCCCATTCATCACGAACTGGGGCTCATCCAAATTTCCACGCGTAGTTAGGCCACCGGCCACTACAGTATAAATAACAAAAATTGCTGTTCATTTTTGGCTCAGATGCATTTCTTTCACTAATAAAACATTGAAACGAGCAACCTGGCACTGCCTTCCATGAACTAAGCTGAGGCTGACTCTGCACATTCATCCAGCTGCCCATTTTTTGCCCCCAGACTGAGCAGAAGTCAATAAATGAGCTACAGCCAGCACATCGAGATTTAGAAGAGTTTCCAGGTACTTCTGATTTTGTGCCTCTGCTGATTTTTTCATTTCTTGACCTCAGGCCATGGGTCATGCTTTGCTGTGGATTTATTGAAGTCAGGAGTTCACAGCTTCAAGCAAGATTCAGAAGACAGTTTAGGGATGCCAGGGACGTCAGAAATGAAGAAATGGGACAGACACACCTTAAGGAAAGCACTTTCCTCCTCTCTCTGAAGAGCAAGCAGCTGCAGCTCTGAAAATCCTGTTCAGCAGCTCGGTCTCCTTAAAATGCCCCAGTCTCGCTCTGGTTTTGTGTTGTGGTTGGGTGTTTTTTTTTTCCCGTAAAACTATTTTGCTGGATTTGGGAACCATTTTTTCCAGTACTGTTCCACTGTTTGCAGCTACACTGTGCTTGAGGTGCAATGCCCTACCACCACCCCACCTGCTGAAGCACGAGCTCAGCTATCGGGGCACCATCAGCCCTTTCTAGGGATTTGGGGTTTTAGAAATGGCAAGGACAGACTTCCCCACGCGAGCTGTCTGCAGGAGCAGTGATGCATTTCCTACATTCGTCGTGTGTGGTTTGGGTCTCCCTTGATGTGACATTAACAGGGAGTAGGAGCAAAAGGTGAAATTGTGAGGTCCGTAATGACTGAAGCGAGACATGGAGGAGCTCCGTTCCCCAGGATTCCTTTGCTCCCAAGGCAGGCTGGCCCCCCCAGTGCTGTGACAACCTCCCACCTCGGTTCAGCGGCACTCCAGTGCACCGTTCCTCAGCAGGCTCCTTTGTACACATCTGCTGGGTCACAGCAGGGGTCCAGGCTGCCAGCAGCGCATAAACGCACCTAGCCAGGAGCCTGAGGCGGGCACACACACGCATTTAATGCCTTTTATTCTCTGTTGCCAAAAAAATAAATTGTAATTTACTCACTACATGTTTTCACTCTTAAAAGAAAGAGGAGCTTGTCGATACACAAGTAGTACTGCTTTAATATACTGACAGCCTTAAACCAGTGCAGCTCCCTCAGGATGGACACAGCTGCCGGATTCGAGGTGTTTATAGTACTGCATTGCCAGGGGAATGAGCTACAACCACATAACAGACCTTCGCACCCCCCTTGACAGCATCAGATCAAATTTCGGTTAGGTAAACAAAAAAACTATCCAAAAATCCGTCCCCAATCAAAATAATAACTGGCGCCATGTAAGTGAGGTCTAAATTTCTGGCTATCGTGACAGAGAGAGATACATCCAGAGGGTCCTCTTCAGACAG
The DNA here is from genome assembly GCA_017639485.1 of Pluvialis apricaria. Classification (NCBI taxonomy): domain Eukaryota; kingdom Metazoa; phylum Chordata; class Aves; order Charadriiformes; family Charadriidae; genus Pluvialis; species Pluvialis apricaria. The sequence continues at coordinate 39,539,140 of CM030012.1, read as the reverse complement.
TCTGTAGTAGCTTAGAAAATAGGCCTATTGATGCATCTCAGTGGGCACTAATAGGCATAGCTAGTAAGGACCGTTGACAAATTTAAGTACTTCAGTGCTGAAGACACAGCCGTGGTGCTCCTCAAGCCTGAACAGATGACATCTGCTCATCTGTCACTCTGCCACTCTTGTCCGTCTCCCCAGCTGGCTCATCATCAAGTTACCTTACAAGGGCTTTCTTTGCACAGTGCATCTGTTGACGGGCAGGCACAGTTTCAGCAGAGGCAATAAGGACCACAAAAGCAACTTGGAGTTCCTTCTTTGTCCCCTCTGTGTCAAATCTGCAGAGCAGCAAGGCTGGCACATGTGCAGAGGGAGTTTCTACTCCTCTGCCACACGTTGTAATTGGGAAGTCAGGTTAGGTGTCTCTGACGCTGCTCTCCAACATCTTTTTATGTCACTACCACCACAGTCCACTGACAAATATAGGAAGCAGGGTGAAGGTGGAGAAGCCGTTTTTGCCTTATCAAACCAGCACACCTAGAGCATTGAGGCCTTTGGGGTTAAAACATGCAAAATAGCTTGTGCAGCTTACCACCAAACCTGCCTGAACACCACCACTGCGTTCCACAGGTGCCCTTACCACATTTGCCATTACTCCCTGCATCTCCCATCCTTAAGAGAAACAAAGAGCCAGCCAGAGAACAGAGTACTTCAAAGATCAATCCCTGTAAAGACTTTGAAGTTCTTCCTTGTAAAATGCCCTATTAACTAGACGACAGTCCCTCCACGCAGGAGTCTTTCAGCCAAGCAAACTGAAGCGGTGTTGTATCAATCAGGGTCTTTCTCTCCCCACTCTTCAAAACCCTAAAAGCAGTTTGCGAATTGGTGTTGGCGCAAACACGTGCAGCCACTTGAGCTGACATTTTTCAGACAGCCGACTCACTGAGAGTCTACTCACTGCCGGGTATTTAGAGAGAGGAAGGTGAAATTAAATCCTGCTGACCATACGACTCATCCCCAGCAAGGCAGGCACCACACCACGTGTCTTGGTGATGGGAGACATGCTAGAAAAATCCTGCCTAGCTTTCCTCAAACGACCACATGAAATATAAATCAGTTTTTTCACCCTGTAAATATGAAGTGTGAAAAACAAACTGTCTAGGGAGAACCAAGCTCTCACTACTGACCACTAAATTATCTTGAACTAAGTAGACTTTGGCATCGGTCCAGCACAGCAACTCCTACATCCCCACTCTTGCCCTCATGGATCATTTGGGGCACTTTTTTTGCAGTGTGTCTAAGACATGGCACCCCGTGGCTTTTGGAATCCCCTTCAACTTTTAAGTTGATGGTGTTTTCCAGTCTTCCCCCTTCATCTTTGTTCAGGACATAAGTATAGCCCCGTAAGGATAGAAGTGAGAAAATCATAGTGGTTTTACCGGTGTGTATTTCCATCCTGATTCCAGCACAATTTGTTACCTTGTCCAGCAGTTCCATTTAACTTCCCAGGGCAAAAAAAAACCCAACAACCCACAAAAAAAAAAAAAATCCTCCAACAAACTCACAGGGATTTATAGAAAAACAAGGCTGGTGAGGTTGCTGTCTTCATTGTCTCCCCTAAGAGACGTTCTGAGGTATAAAAAATGAGTCCTCATTTAGCAAGAGAAAGTTTGTTTAGGTCTAAAGGTCTGTTTTTGTATTTCTTCTCAAGGGAGCAGGGATTTTTGGAAAGCTTCTAAGTTGCATTTGAAAAAAAAAACCAACCAACCAAACAACAAAACAAAACTCATTTTGCTCATATGTCCTTTTTTGAAGCATTTGACTGGAAGAGCAAAGCATGGTGCTAACACATAGTGCGAGGAGCAAAGGAGAGCGAACACGTGCCAAGGTCACCTCCTCAGCGGTAGCAATGGCAAGCTTCACAGCAGTAATATAAAACCTCCCTCCGATACAAGATACCACTCACAGCTACTTTTTAAGAGCTATAAAAACCCAGAGCAGGCACACATTAATTAAAGAGTTCAGAGAGAAGCGCCGCGTTGGCAGCGGGTGACTGAAGGGCACATAGCACGTATGGGAACAAAATGCCCGTGGACAGACTTAGCTAGAATATTTCAGTTTTTATCACCTCCAGGTTTGTCAGTGGGCAGCACAGATGGTTTGCAGCTGGGGAGCCGGCCAGCACGCCTGTAAGGAAGCAATGTGACCCGTGTCATGAAGCAATGCATACCATAAGGAAGCTTTTCTTCACAACTAGCCCAAATCTCCTTCGTTGACATTTAAGTCCATGACCTCCTGTCCTAGCTAGACTAGAAAGCAAACCATGAAAATCCACCTCCTCTTCCCCACGATATTTTTCTTATTTATCTCCTTGTCTCTCAGTTCTTTGTTTCCCCTAAGCTAGACAAACTCAGTTCTTCCGGGCTCTGCTCGTAAGCCACCTTTCCGTGCTCACGTCCCCTGCAGAGCACAGGACTCACCTTCCAGAGGGGCAGGTCCTGAGCAAAAGAGGCAGTGAGGAGGAGAAGGACCCATCCATGCTTCCCTCAGCTCCTTTCCCTCCAGGTTTGGGGCAAAGCAGGTTGAGGTTACTACCCAAGTGCCAACCTGCTAGCTACCGCAATTTCCCCTCCTTGTTCCCTCCTGCAGCCCATCATGAGAAATAAGCTTTTTCCATCAACCCACTGATGAGCCACAGCCGGTGGTAAAATACACCCAACTAAAGGATGATGGCTAACAGGAGGTCTTTCTGGTTTTAACTGGTGATTATTCCAATTGAGTGAAATAAAGATAACCTACCTTACACCTGTACTTACCCCACCTCCTTTGTCCAAAGTTGCAGCAGGACTTCTATGCTGCCAGTAGCAAGAACACCATCCAGCATTTCACTACCCACTGGGAACCTTGACAGCAGTGGAGCAGAACTGGGGGCCATGGAGCTGATGGGACCAGAGCCCAGTGGTTTTAAGAGTCGTAACGCCCATTTTACAACACAGCAGGGGGGGGGAAAAGGCACTTGGGTATTTTTGGGGGTCTAATACTCAGCACCATCTAGTGGTTGTCACCTATAGCTATCGTACACAGAACATGCACTTGAAGGCCTGTTGAATTTTAAGCTTTCTGCCCCATAACCGATTTGTTAAGAGATGGGCAGTCTAGTCTGGTATTTTCCAGGGCTCTGTAAGGATTTCTTAATTTCTAATCTTACAGCTTGGGCTGACTCTTTTACTAAGTGTAGGGAACGTATCTGTAAAACGGAGTTGGTCTTTAAGACACCAGCACAGCGCTTTGAGATGTGCAGCTGAACAACATCTAGTATCGCTACCCATATATCACAGGAGAACCAGAGGGGGAAAGAAGAGGGTGTAGTGCTTTTAAAACACATGGAAAGCATTATCCGAATAGCAAAAATCTGACATAAAACTATACACACATACTTATAGCTTAGATTTGGGCTCTCCATAGCCCTTGCTAAAGAAGTAGGGATAATGTTTTTTTTTTATTGACAGTGCATTGAAAGGAGGTCACACCCTGTTTTTCACAACTTGCTAGGAGCAGTCAGTCTCTCTGCTTTTATTTACAGCTAAAAGTCCTGGACAGAGTCAGGGCACAGAGGAAAAAGGGGAGAGCAACTGGCAGATCTCAGCTGATGCAAAGCACTGTTTGGAATTTTTCAAAGGACAATCAATTGGGAAGGACTTGCTGTTAATCAATGTGAAACAGATACATGTCAGTTCCCCACAGAGCACACTACAATGCAAAACAGCTTCTTAGAGCAGCAGTTTTTTGTGGAGGGGGTTTGGACAGGCAGTTTTTCTCTTAAGCCTGCATTTCTGACAGCTGCCTAGTACCTTTTTCCCCACACTTGTCACATTTGTGCCGAGATATATAAATGTCTCCTCTCTTTTGCTCCTTAACCACTGCACAATCTTTCCATTTTTTAAGCAAAGAAAGATAGAAGCCATATTTTACATCATCTATAACTGAAGCTGGAGTTTTTCCTGTACAAGGAAATAGTTTCTTGTTATCTGAAGATGACATCTCTATTTTACAATAAAAGCCTCCATCCCCTTTTTTTCCCAGTTCTCTTTACTCCCCCATCTCAGAAATTGAACTTATCCAATAGCTTACAAAGAAAAATAATAAAAGAAAGATGGTTTTGCTCTGTTTCCTGGCGACCAACACCACTGAGACCCCAGGTGGTATCACGCTGGCTAATTCAAGACAGAAACAAGCACCATGATAGTTAAGCGGGAAGAGAAGATGCAGTGCTAACCTTGGTGCAGAAAATCCTTGCCACAGCTGTCTGCTGTTCGTGATGGAATTCACAGTGATAGAGGAATCTGTTTTGAATATGGGAAATTATGTTCCATGCATGTTTATTTGGCTTTTGGGTTTTTTTTACCCCCTTACTAAGCTTAACCATGTTGGCTCTCTTGCATTACCCTCTCTACCTGTAAAAACATTAAGCAGAACTCCCTTGATGCGGGGCTAATACAAGAGGGCACACTGTGCCTCCCTTAATAACTCACAAGAGAAAGCTGAATGTGTCTTCTTTGCACTGACCTCAAACTGCCTCTCCCTTTCTCCAGAACAAGGTACCCCTGAGGGTGGGGCAAAGTCCGTATATCAAAATAACACAGCACTATGTAGAAATGAGAGAAAGGGCTTTAAAGTGCCCCTTATTCCCAAAGAACATCAAGGGCATGACAGTTTGTGTCAGGCTGTGGGAATGAAGAAGGTGGTATAGGTCTGGACTACTGCGGAGGCCTGAAGGAAGGAGGAGATCTAGGAGCAGAGATGGGAACCAACCTACTGGTTCAGACTGGAGGTGCCCCTAAATTGGTACAGACCGCTACTGCACACCGGCGAGGGGTCCTGGTGACTCCTTATTACAGAAGCTCCCTCTGCACACGCAAAAGGCCCGGTTCCTCAAAGGCATTTAGGCACAGGGCCAGGGCAATGAGGTACTTCAAGGCTAACCACTTCGCCTTCACCGGAAAAAAAAAAACAACACCAAAACCACGTAACAGATACAGCGCCGAGTTCGGATACTCCCCAGGGAACCAGAGCAACAGAAACGCAACAGGAAGATAGCTTCCCATCCCTGCCATTAGCGAATACCAAACAGAGGAAAATGCAAGAAGCCCACAGGCATATGTTGTCTCCAGTCCTGTCAGTCATAGATGTGACAGCTGGGACCTTTAAAGACTGTCAAAGGAGGGAAAGCAAGGCACTCCAAATGCCAAGTCTGTCAGCAGCATAATTAACATGTCATGTAAGGTCTGCTCAGAAATGCAGCACTTACTGCACCTCCAACTGCCAGACTATCAAAAATGCTGCTCAGCTAGTAATTCCTGCGCTTTGCAATAACATCTAAAGTACTGCAAAGCCAAGAAAAAGGCAAACTGTAGTGTTTGGGAAGACAGAAATCAGTTTATAGCCCTTGGGGGGAGTCAAGCTAACCTACCACCGGCCTGGTTGTGACTCCCGCTCCAGACGAGTGTCACTGAAAAGACGTACCCAGTCATACCCATAGAAAAGAACATCTGTTTCACGTGGGCAGAACACCTGAAACAAAAAGGATGGAGGCAAATTCTGCAGGGAATTCATAAACCAAGACAGGTTTGGGGACCTCAGCAGCTAGAGCGTGCTCCCCACTAACCTGCAAGAACCAGTTTGAGACAGGTGGCATCAAGGGCCGGGTAAAAGGGAAAATTTCTCTCCCCCATCTCTGGCAGTGTACCTCAGGCAAACTTGCAAACGTAAAGCCACAGGCGACAGAATGAAAAATCCCATGTGAAAGCCAGCCCACACAGAAAGGCATGGCAATTCTCTCCCTCCGCAGGGAAAATGGATGCGCGTGGTTTAGTGCAGGAGGGCCCCAGTGTAGTTAAGATACTTAGGGCAACCTAGATGAATGCTCGGGCTGAGCAAAATCTAAGTTTTTATTTAAAAAAAAAAAGGTAGACCTGTAGCCATCATGACTGACCAACACAACCAGGCCAAGGGCAGCACCTGAATCCACCAGGAGAACAATATTCACATATACCTGAGCAAACTTGCTTATTGCACTGCTTAGAAGTACAGTATTGCTGCCAGCACGGGCTCTTCCACGGTTGATCTCTGACAGACAGATCAGGGAAGGCACTGGAAAGGGAAACTCAGAGGGTGAGGTCCAGGTGTCACCATTAAGGAACGACAGACTCACAAGGACAGGGTGAGACACAGGGAAAGAAGAGGAAAAGCAGGCATGGGAAAAAGGACGAAAAGAGCTCCAATAGTGCTAAGTCTGGTAAAAGAACAAATTTTTACTGAATGTAACAATTAGCGATGAAGACATACACACAAGTTTTATCTATAGACTGGCAGAAAATTTAAAATCATAATCATATAAAAATAATCTGTTTCTGCACAATAAATACACCGCTTCCACTCCTCTTTCAGGTTGATTTAAAATAATGCAAGTTAAGGATATCTTACAAAAAACCCAAGAAATCTTAGTTAAGAAAATATTTATGAAGTTTTCCTTGCAAATCTCTATTTCTGAACAAGTGATCTGGAAAAAAAAAAAAAAACAACAAAACTCTTCAATGACACTACTGACTCCTTAAATTTAGAGGACTTGTAGAGTCCAATCCTTGTCTCAACATCATTTTCTTGACTCAACAAACAGAAAAGACAGCAGCCCTGTGGTCAGCCTACCAGTTCCGTTAAACAAGGACAGCTTTATCAGGAGTTCCTGCATCAGAACAAAGGGAGAAAAAACAAAGCAGGATGAAGAAGTGAGATGAACACCTTGCACTCCTGATCCTTGAAAAGGAGTTTCTGAGCCATGCAGAGCTCTTGCCACCCTGATCAGATGGCACTGAAGATAGGAGATAGCGCTATCTGAACACATGCTCAAAACGCTTTGGAGAGAAGTAGTTATATCCAAGCTGCTGCTGTAGACAGGAGGTTCTTGCTGAGATTACAATCAGCTGTGTCAACGAGCACAGGGACAGAACACATTTGGCTAGATCAGTTTTTGTTAAGACCTGTCAGTGGTACAGGAAAAGAACAAAATTGCCCATATAATGAAAATGGTCTCATTTGCAGCTCCGTGATAAGTAGTATTTATCATGAACCTTTGATTCCTTGTGCTCCGGCTGCTACTGCGCCTCCTCTGGGATGGCATTAATGTACCATTTCTCCATGGCTCCTACTTATCTCAAACAGTCTCTGCTACAAACAGGTTTTTCACCCCTGGCCTGTGAAATTTCTTGAATTATCTGATAAGGGAGAGTTTCAGCCACGACTACAGCACGTACACGATTATGCCCAAATGTTATAATAAAATATGGGTCAACTGTGCTATACACAGCAGTGTGAAGTAGGACTTCAGGCTTTTACTGAAACTTCTTTACAGAGACCTATAAAAGTTGAGCATAGCTTCATCATTCAGGAGAAGCATGCTCATGCAATCAAAATAATCAAAAGCGATTTCACAGAAACGGGTATGTATTTTTAAAAAGTTATATTTATCTAAGGTCTAGCACCAGGCAAAAAACATGAATATTTAAGAAAGTCAGACAGCAGCACATTTTAAAAAACAAGAGTAATAATTAGCACACACTAGCTTATATTTTCAAAGCATTTTACAAAAACATGATTTAATTAAGCCTCACAACACCCTTGTGAGAAAGGTAAGTATTATTAGTCCCATTTTAGAGACAGGGAAACAGGCATGGAGAAAGTATGACCTGCTCACCACCACACACGTCAAATCCAGGAACAGAACACCAGAATATCCAGTTTTCTGCCACACGCAGTCTGACCTCCTAAAAGATGCTGGTATTTGAATAAAACGTGTTTCTTCCCCTCCCTTTTAAGACACCTGACCCCATTTCAGTCTGATATGAAAAGGTACCCACCAGGAGCTATTCATGATAAACAAGTGGAAGTAGGACATTACTTTTTTTTTTTTTTTTTTTTTTTTTTTTTTATAGACTGTGTGTTGCTGGAAGCTATTTAAGAAAAGACTTGACATGGGTGCTTCCATACTGCCAGAGCCTAAGAGTATCACTTCCTATCAGGGAGCTGCCACCAGGAAACGCGCTGAGGCCTATATGCAATGCTCATATATAGCTCTGAATCTGAAAAAAAACAAAAAAGGTGACATTTCCTTGCCGCTTCCAAACAAGGAATCTCTCTGGCAGGGAGTCTTCTCTGAGAAGAACTCATATGCGTACAACTGTACTGAAAGCAAAGACTCTTATCAGGAGACTCTCAAGGTGCAACTAAGGGCGCAGATGTACCTGCTGAAAAACCTGGAAATGTTCATATATTGTGCTCTGTGTTAAGAGAGATGGTCTGGTGGCCTCAGCCACCCTGGGGGAGCAGAAAATAACTCTCCATAGTCACTTCAAGAAGGCAAGTTCCCTTAGCATATCACTGTTGCCCTGAACTAGTCAGTGACAGACTAGGATTAAAAATTCAAAACCACCTTGTCATGGTTTCAGCTGGGATAGAGTTGACTTTCTTACTAGCAGCTGGTATAGTGCTATGGTTTGGATTTGGGGTACAAATAGTGTTGGTAAAACACTGATGTTTTCAGTTGTTGCTAAGCAGTCAGGGCCTTTTCTGCCCCTCTCACTGCCCCGCCAGTGAGCAGGCTGGGAGGAGGCGCAGCCGGGACAGCTGACCCCAACTGACCAAAGGGCTATTCCGTACCATAGGACGTCACGCTCAGTATGTAACGCTGGGGGAAGAAGGAGGAAGTGGGGGATGTTCGGAGTGACAGCGTTTGTCTTCCCAACTAACCATTATGTGCGATGGAGCCCTGCTTTCCCGGATACAGCTGAACACCTGCTTGCCAATGGGAAGCAGCGAACAAATTCCTTGTTTTGGTTTTCTTGTGCACGTGGCTTTTGCTCTACATGTTAAACCATCTTTATCTCAACCCACGAGGTTTTTTCTCCTCACTTTTACCCTTCCGATTCTCTCCCCCATCCCAACTTGGGGGGAGCGAGCAAGCAGCTGCGTGGTCCTAGTTGCTGGCTGGGATCAAACCATGATACACCTGAAAATTCAAGTCGGATTAAATGGATTTAACTCTCTCAAATGCCAAATCTGGCAGATCCACTGCTGCCTGTTTGCAAACCCAGGCCCAAATGTTAGTGGAGACACAGAAATAAACCCAGTCCTTCCACCTTCAGTTACATATGTCCATTAGACACTATCTAGACTCCAGGAAGTTAGTTTCACGACAGCTCGATCTGAAGATCCTCCCCGTACTTTCGGATCAGTTTCATGTGGTTATGGTCCACTGACCATTGCTCTGGTAGGTGCTTGGGCTGCATGCTGTCCAAGAAATGCTGTCGCCAGCGTCTCTCCAACTGCATAAGGGAGCGCAGGCCTCCTTTAGCAAAACACTGCACCACCTTCAGTCCATGTGGCATGTAGCTCTCATTGCAGATCCTGCCAGGACACAAGCAGAGTTTATTTTCACACAAGCCCACTGTCAGAATCTAGACCTGTCTACAATGAACAGCAAGACACTGAAGATACTTTCAGCTGCAGAGTCTAATTACAGACACATGGTAAGATAACCCGGAGGGAGAGTTTTAAGCTTTGCTTCGATGCCAGACTGCTTTCTGAAACAGTTACACTGGGAAGCTGGTTTCTTTGAACTGAGAAAGTGTTCTTCTTTTACAGCAATACTAAACAAAGCTCTCACGGTTCATTACAAGCTCCTCAGGAGAAGACAGACTGCAAATTTCTCAAGGCAAGAACCATACGACATTCCAGAGCCCTGATCCTGCCACTGAATTCCCTGCCTGGATAGGTTCTGAGTTATAACACTGGCACATTACAAACAACAGTGAGCATAACAAGGAGAAAATACTGACTTCATGCAGCGACCAGATACTAGTTAAGAAAAGATATTTGTGGAGGCTTTGAGAAAGAGGGGAGACTTCTAATATTCTTTCAGTCTCCCTCCGTGATCTGACCTTCAAAAGGTATAAAACAGCGGAGGGGAAGATGGAGAACAAGAACAGAAGGAGATTGCTGGAAACAAAAGTGAAAGAGGGGAAGAAACAAGAGCTGCAATTCACAAACCACTGCTGGGTTGAGGGGAGAAGGGGGTAAACAAAAACACAGTAAGAAATGGAGAGTGCACTTGTCTGCTTAGAGCCTTAGCACAAACAATTATCTTCTTCCTATCTTTGCTTTCTAGTTAAGTGTATCAAATTACTATAAATCCAGACTCTGCAGGCTTATACAAGTGATAAAGTTATGCTTTTAGAGGCTCATTTTTCCTGTGCAGATCAACTCCTAGTAGTCTCAAATCCAGACACTCCTTAACTTGACACCATTGTTTTAGGGACGATACATCAATATCTCAAGGAGACCAGCAACGGGGTTTGTCTTATTTTCATTAAAAAGCTTTGGGGGTGATGGGTGAGAAGTCAGCATGCCTGATCCTCAGCTCTGCAAATCCTGCTGGATTTTGTTTTATTTTGCTCCAGTAATATTTATCCAAGGCTGTGTGAGTAGACAACTTTTTGTCAAATAGACAACTTTTTGTCAAATTTGTGTGCCAACATAAATGACTAAAACGTTACATCTACTGATGAGCTTGTGATACCTGGTTTCCAGACCAGCTGCTTCCTGGAGCATCTCTGGGGTGACTGCCTCGGTGTTAAAGAAGTCCTTGATGCTTTGCAGGAGTTCTGCCCTTCGGGGGTCAGGCAGGCCGTCTGCATTCAGCAGGGCTCGGGCCCCCGAGCGCACTTGCCTGCGCAAAGGGTCCTCCAGAAGACGCACACCTTCCTCAGAGCCAATGGGGGCACCAAACTCCTCAGCCAGCTGCTGCTTGAGATGGTTGTCGTAGTAATTGGAGATGGCATGGCAGGACGTGCAGAGCAGGAGCACGTCATGGGAGTTGTGGTCCTTCATCTGGATGGGGAAGTGTCTTCGGTATTCATGAGGAACAATGTTCTTCCTAGGGAAGACAAACCAGCCATCTCATTACGTTTTCCTGGGACTGCTATTCCCCAGTTCCTCCTCTTACCGGCCCACAAATGGTCAACTAATACTAAAAGTCCAGGAAAAAAAAAAAGATTGCCAGGGTCAGGACCCTCAGTGCAGCAATAGGTTCTGCAACTTTTTATTCGTACTCCTCTCTACAGGTTTTATGCATTTCTCTTCTCCCCCCTTCCAAAAATTCATTGCTTTCAATTAAAAAAAGTGATTTATACTGTAAAAAAAAATAAAATAAAGCAATGCACTATGAGAAGCATACCTCTCAGCTAAACAGTAGCAGCTGCACAGACAAAAATCTCACCCTTTGTGACCTTATGGGCTTCAGGCTCATCTAAACCTTTCAAAAATATAAGGATTAAGTAGTGGAAGGAACAGTACGGCTATTTTCAGAAGGGAATGCCATCAGAACAGTGTGTGTTGGCATACTGCTGCCCCCTGTCATTCAAACTGCAGCACATACATGTTCCATTGGCTTTGTTCTCTCCAAGCACAGATCCCTCCCGCCTCTGTAAGAAGAGGGAAGGCTGGCCTGTTCACTGTCAAACTTACCCAGACACATAGGACTACAGGGCATTCAAACAGTGATAGCCCAATCCAGGGTGTGAACAAGCATGATGCTTCAGGCCACTACCCAAGCTTCTGGATGCCAAACTAGATGCAGACCTCAGTCCTGTTTTAAAAAATGCGTTTTTCTCTTATCCCACTAAATGACTCACCGGATATAGGACTCTCGTTTGCCACATACAACACACAGGTTCTCTTTGACTGTCAGATAATAATCAACTTGAGACTCAGGACGTCCTGAAGGCTCAAACCGCAGCTTCACAACAAATGGGTCTGTGCTAACTAGCTCTGAAAGGGTAAAGGCAAACAGAGAATATTCAAGACTAATTTGTATTTGAAAGCTAAAATAACAATGCTAAAACACAGGAGTCATCCTAGTGAATCCCCAACAGTACTTCCAGTAAGAAAAGATACAAAAAAAATTCATGCCTAGTTACCTAAGAAACAAGGCAAAAAAACCAAAAAGTGATGTATTTCAAACACCAATAGGAAAATTGGTATGCTCACCGCCAATCCCCTTGTCCAGATACCACTGAGCCTTCTTGCGATCACAAGTGCAGAGGGGCTGTCCATCTGGTGCGTGCAGGAAGCAGTTGTCGTACAGTGGAGATTTTCTATGGAACAAGGGCAGCATCACAGCAACTATAATAGCATGCCAAAAAAACAGAGCTCTCTATAGCCATGCGTTCCACACTGCAATTCATGCAGCCTCCTCCAAATCACAGGAGTGCCCCTAAACACACACTTAAGGCTGCTGAGCGCTGCACAGGCCACTGCTAAGGGAAGCAGAACATCTAAGAACTTACCTGGGGTTCACCAACTGACTGTAAGGTATCTTTGCTCTCCTGCTGCCCATAGAAGTGTAACTCTGAATCCCAGTTTTCAAGAGATGCCATCAATGATGACAGCATTTAAAGAAAGAATTACATTAGAAAACAAAAGAGAATTGAAGTCAAGAAGGATGATGAGCTAAGAGTAAGCTAAAAGAGAGTGTCAACTTACAGGCAAGGCAATTTCAAGGACCAGCTGCCTAAGCCTGTATTTTAATGTTTTATTAAGATGACTTTTCTAAAACTTCGTGTGAACAGTAATTACTTCATTCATCCAAGAGAAATATACAAAAAAGCTCTTGGAGCACTGGGAACCCAAACACCTGAGTCCATGGGAATAACAAAGCTGAGCTGAGGCCCTCTGAAACACCTCACTCAGTGGTGACAAGTCCTGCTTGAGCGGCCTCTGGTGGTTTGTGGCAGTCTGTGGAAGGGCTCTGTTTTGCAGAAAACATTTCCTTACTCTGCCAACCTGCTTCAAACAAAAATGAAGAGCAGAGCAGCCTGACCTCGGGCAGCACCTGGGAGGAACTGGCCGGGGATACAGACCTGTCGCAATACACTGTGGAAAAGTTTCCTTTCTTTCCAGCAAGATCATACAAATAAGCACTCAGCAGAGCTCTACCAGCTAAAAAGGTAGATTCATAGGCTATGTAACTGACAAAAGGATTTCTTCTGAGGTCCGTAGGGAACAAAAACGCAACAAAACAATAATGATACAGAAGCTCTCCTTCCACTGACCATCAGCAGTTCAGCTCAATCACCATGATAATTTGCATACTCCCAAACTCTAAATGAATAAACATTAAAACTAAACAGGCTTACAGAAAGGAAGAGTGGAAAAGGACTTTTGAAATCACATCCAGTCTTATTACAGACCACAGCCAGACTGCTGGAGATACTGTAAAGAACAGTAAATCTACCGATCTCTCATGAAATCAAGAGCAGTTAAAAACAATAAATAAATAACCAACCAACCACTGGGAGATCTCAGTTTAGCTTGGAATGCAATTTTGTCTAAATTTTAACCCTCCCATGAGGTGCAGTCCTTCTGTTTTGTATGACACAGGCTCCAATAGAAAAAAAAAATCCAGAGAAACTTGCTGTGTGCAACACAATACCGTTAATGATTGCTACTGAAATCAATATTATTGACTGCATTAAAACATCTTCATTGCCAATCCAATAAACTTGAAAAGGAGAAAACAAATAGTAAAATGACTGGTTTTCTTTCCAAATGGTAACTACAGACAATTTTAGTTCATCACATCCCTGTGATTAATTTTATTAAATTGCATCCAAACAAACCCAAATATACTAGCTCTACACATATTCCACTGCATTAAGCTTACAGAGACTTCTCCAACTTGTTTTAATTTAAAAACAGCTGAATTTTCACTAGCAAAAGGTTGCTGCCGGGTCCTGACTAACCGAGCTTTCAAGCTTTTAATAGAACATGAAACGTTTAACGTTGTAGGCCAAAGAAACTGCAATGCCTCTGACATCACCTTAAGTTGCTCAGAGTAGCAGCTGTGCCCGAATACTGTAGCCCTCTTTGCCCTTGATCTTCAGAAGCTACAGAGTATCAGTACAAACATCATAACTACCTCTTTGTCTAAACAGAATGTGTAAGCCTCTACTCCTCATGAGATTGCAAGGCATTAGATAGTTTTAGGCCGCACCTTTATCTCGGGTACAGAGGCCGGGAAGGACACCAGAAGAGAAAGCTGGCAGCTAGAAAAGGAGCCAAAAGTCAGAGTAACCATCAAAGACAGAATAATAACGGGACATTGCAAGATGTTTGTAACATAAAGGCAACATCAAAAGGAACCAATGGAAGACAAAGACGGGTCGCATGGACAGTTCGTGCCTGGGGGAATTAGCCAATTAACATTTAGCTAGTTGCGCAAACTAAGCTGATCTGTCTATAAAATCGGGCTTGTAGCGGAAATAAATGTTCGACTGTGCATCGCATCGGTGTGTTCTGTCGTTCCGGTCCTGCATGACTCACAGATCTCAGCGACGGCGGCAATTGGTGACCCCGACGTGATCCGCCTACGTGCCGAAGAAAGCAGGGATACTGCCGGCCGGCGTTGAGGTAAGCCGGGCTGCCCGAGAGAGGCAGGAGCGGATCCGCCCCTTGGAAATTAAGGGACTGCGGCAGTATGGGGTCCGCCGTATCGGCGGTTGAAAAAGCAGCGGTACAAGGTTTGCTGCAAGTGGCAAAAAGGCTGGGAGAAGACCTCACCACGGCCGAGATAAAGACATTGTTACTGTGGTGTCGGCCTCGTGGGCTTCTAAAAACCCCTAGCCAGCTATATGATATTGAAGTTTGGAAGAAGGTGGGCATGGAGTTATGGGAGTCAGTGCAAACGGGCAATAAGGACACTAAACACTTAGCTCCCATATACCGGCGAGTCAAAACTATGGTGGCTACCCTGAGAGGGGAAGTGGCCATCGCATTGGCTGCCAGAGCCTCCCTCTCGGCAGAGACGAGCGGAGAGGAGGATTTAACCGCCTGGCCAGCGCAACGAAAGGAAGAAGGGCTTTGGGAAGAGGAAGACGATATCAATCGCGTTCGCCTCGGACCAAGTGCCCCTGCTGTTCCGCCGCCCGTGACTCCTGCGGCACCAGCAAACCCGGAGTATAAAAACACCACGGACCCGGAGTGTGATGAGCCCATGGAGTACGACAGTGCTGACAACACTTACCTTGCGAGTGACCTGCAACAGATGCTGCAAGGACAGGAAGAGTTAATGCTGGGGCTACTAGAGGAAATGAAACGACTAGACCGAGGCTCGAAAAACGCCGTGGTGAAGGACACTTATAAGCGAGCGCAACAGTCCATAGTTACTGGAATTAAAACTTTGGAACAGGCGGTGTTTGGGGATGTTTCTGTTGGAGTGGGGGGAAGTGAAAAGGTCGCGCTTAATGAAGTGGAGGCGCCGAAAGCAAGGTCTGCTGACGAGCCTTTGAGGGAGGCGGGGGTTTCTGAGCATAAGCAGCGTAACTGGGTCCGCTGCATGTTGGAGGATGGGGAAATGTCTTTACTGGATGCCAATGAATACTTGCGGGGCAGGTTCGGTAGTGGAGTGGGGGAGGAGGAAAGAGCAGCGTGGAAATGGGGAATGGAGTGGCGGATCATGGAATATCAGTCCAAAAATGCAGAGAAGGGGGACAGAGGAGCCGAGAAGGGGGAAGCGCCGAAAAGGAGGGAGGAAGCCAAGGAGAAGAGGCCCAGGCGGGGAGCAGGGGGGGACAGAGGTGAGGAAAGTTGGAGCGAGAGGGGAGAGGACAGGGCCGGAGCCGCGGGTGCGCGGCGGGAAAGCCCAGGGCCTTGTGCGGGGCCGGGCGGGCGGGAAAGCACCCGGAGAGAGTCCCCGCCGCGGGCCGCCCTGCCGTCAGGGAGTCTCGGCCTGCCGGGGCGAGCGCGGCCCGCCCCGGTGCGGCGGGGGACGCCGGTGGGGCTGGTTCGGGAGGCGGCCGGGCCGGAACAGTGTCCCGGGTGCGGAGGGGACACCGGCGGCAAGAAAACAGCTTATCAGCAATGCTTTGCTAGGTGCTGCTCTCGCTACATTAGTGTCACCCTGTGGCGCAGTTGGGCAGTCCTGCTCTGTGCTCTTGCTACTATAGGGCTTGCCGCATTTACAGGGAATTCGTTTGTCGCGTTAGTACAGAAGGCTGTCAATGTGACCAAGTTAAAGTCATGTTGGGTTTGTGGGATGTCTGATCAGTTTAATAACCCGCTTCTAGGAATCCCAATTACAAATTGGAGTCGGTACAGCCCATATTCCATGTTAAGCACGAGCTATCAATGCCGAAACCTGTCCAGTCCCATTGTGCACCATCCTTTCACGTTACAGCTATTGAATAATACTGTTGTTTTTAATCAACTACACCCAAGGCAATCCTGCTGTATCGTGGAATGAAGCCACTGCTCCCTATTACGGAAAGTTTAATACTTCTGTAGGTAATTGGACTTCCCTGAAGCTAAAATATGGAAAGTATGACCCAATCACGGCAGGGCCTGCAAATAGTACCGAGGGTGAGAATGTGCAACAGTGGAGTGATTTCCTTTACGCCCGAAGCGGTGTCAACCAGTCACTCCAGATTAATGCCACATGTGATTTACCAGCAGGTTTACGGTGGTTATGTGGTGATGGCTACGCCAAAAAAAAAAAAAAACAACCAAAAAACAGCTCCCCGGGAACTGGACTGGGCACTGTACGTTGGGCATGTTAATGCTCAACCTACAAGTATTCAACCACAACGACCTGCGCGGCATTTTAAGAGGAGTTTGGGCTCAGACTCGCTATAAGAGGTATGTGAACCCCTTGGTTACCTATAGCACTGGTTTTCATAGTTTTGTACGGGCACTTTTCCCCTCGCTACGTGTCCAGCAGTTAGAGCATGCCATAGTCAATATCTCTGCTGAAATGGAGTTTATTGCTAATGCCACTGCAACAGCCATTACCGGATTACAAATTGAAGTTCAATCACTAAGAGAAACAGTTTGGCAGAACCGTGAGGCTCTGGATCTCCTCACTGCTCAAGCAGGAGGTGTCTGTACCCTTATTAACGCTTCTTGCTGCGCATTTGTCGACCAATTAGGGATTGTTTTGTCTAGTGTGCAGAAAATATGGGAACATGTGCATGTCTTACATGCAGTATCCATAGACAATGCATCATGGCTAGACTCGCTGTTTAAGTCTTGGGGCATCACGGGCTGGCTTGCTTCGCTAGTTAAGACCGGCTTATTGATCTTACTAATCGTTGTCATTATTTTGGTTTTTCTACCCTGCCTATTGCAATGCCTACAACAAATGATAGAACGATTAGTGAGGCAAGTCTTTTTTAATCAAACGCCGTTGATTGCCATAGTAGAACAACCGCTTACAGTTGTGCCATAAATGAATAAAAGAGGGGGAGATGCCGGGTCCTGACTAACCGAGCTTTCAAGCTTTTAATAGAACATGAAACGTTTAACGTTGTAGGCCAAAGAAACTGCAATGCCTCTGACATCACCTTAAGTTGCTCAGAGTAGCAGCTGTGCCCGAATACTGTAGCCCTCTTTGCCCTTGATCTTCAGAAGCTACAGAGTATCAGTACAAACATAATAACTGCCTCTTTGTCTAAACAGAATGTGTAAGCCTCTACTCCTCATGAGATTGCAAGGCATTAGATAGTTTTAGGCCGCACCTTTATCTCGGGTACAGAGGCCGGGAAGGACACCAGAAGAGAAAGCTGGCAGCTAGAAAAGGAGCCAAAAGTCGGAGTAACCATCAAAGACAGAATAATAACGGGACATTGCAAGATGTTTGTAACATAAAGGCAACATCAAAAGGAACCAATGGAAGACAAAGACGGGTCGCATGGACAGTTCGTGCCCGGGGGAATTAGCCAATTAACATTTAGCTAGTTGCGCAAACTAAGCTGATCTGTCTATAAAATCGGGCTTGTAGCGGAAATAAATGTTCGACTGTGCATCGCATCGGTGTGTCCTGTCGTTCCGGTCCTGCATGACTCACAGATCTCGGCGACGGCGGCAGTTGCAAGAATTCAAGATTTGCTCCACAAAAATCACCTGTGGGACACGGATCCTGAATCCAGCAACAGTTCCCTCCGCAAGGCCAAAGTAGTACCATTCCCTCCTCTCTCTCCCTGGCCAACACAGAAGTGCAGTGCTTTGATGCTGCCGCAGACTGTTCCTTTCTCCTTTCTGTGCCCTCTGGCACCTCACATTACACGTCTCACCCCTCCTAACCTTTGCTTTCAGCTCTGCTCAGTACTCTGACATCTCTGTGGCCACAGTGACCTGGGGCAGCACAGTACCAACAACAGTCCACAAGGCAGATCCCACTGACAGGACAAGCTCTGTACAGTTGCCACCTTCTCCCTGGAGGAGACAGGGCACAGCTGCTTGGGCAGTAAGCTAACGCTCCTCCATAGAAGAAAGAAGGGCAAAGCTGAAGACAACCTGCTCATGACCTGGTACGGATCCAAGCACTGCCCCAGCTTTCAATATCACCCAGAGAGAAATGGGGAAAACATAAACAGGGTCCGGCTCCCGTGACCATTGGGTCCTGCGTTTCCTTTCCTAGCCCATATTATCCACTTGGTTTAATGAGTAGAGCATAAGGTATCATTCAAAGTTTTCCATCTGCAGCACAAGGAGTAAAGCGTGCTCATAGACTTACCGTGCAGAATATCCCACACCCAGAGGCTTTCGCTTGTGCCTCCGCGGATCTCTCGCTTGCTGACTGCCAGAGGGCTGGCCATTCACTGAAGACTTCCGATTCTTTGTTTTCTGAGGGGAGCGTCCCTCTCCGCTCTTCTCCTCTCCTGTGCTGCCACTCCTTCTTCCTCTAAATGGGATATCGACCAAGCCCCGGCATTTACCCAGTGCTTTTTCCCAAGCAGCGAGAGAGCTTTCACCTTCAGATGTAGCAGGGAGGCTGGCAAATCCCAGCAAATGGAGGAACAGAGCCACTGAGACCTGGGCATCCCTAGCAGCATACAGAACCTGCAGAAAAGCATAGGCATCAAGATACTGACAAAGAGCAAACACTACATTATCAGTCTTTAACACTAGGTACAGTAAAGCCAGAAGGCCAGAAGTTGGATTTATTTCCTTTTGAAGTTCACACAAGGTTCTAGCAGTTGAGTGACACTTTCATGATATCACCCCACTCCAGGTTTTTAGGGTCAGTCAGACTTGAAATACTCATGGGTGCCCTCAGGAATCATAAGGGGCTTAAAAGAATTCAGGTCAGCTAGGCCTTAAACACCGTCCCACCCCACCAAGCCCTCCTTAACTACGAAAAAAGCTCCCTTTTGATACACTGGCTACAAATATTCAGTGTGGTTATTTATCCTGTCACTCCCTCTACCGGTCACTGATTTTGTAGACATCTGCAGCATGACTGTAAAGAAAGTGAGCAATCAGGGAAAACATAATGGTCTAAAGATGGTGAACAAGGCTTCCAGGGTCTCTCTTTAATATTGCACTGACTGCTATAGATTGGAGGAAAGAAAATAATAAAAAGGTGAGGTTTTGGGTGCACAAACACTTCTTCGAGGGATCTTGCCTTATAGATCTTTCAGGAAAACAAGGGCCAAGAATCCAGGGAGAACAGCAGAAAATTACCTTCATGGAAAAGGAGGGAAATGCAGGCACAGAGTCTGAAATTAACTTCAGACCACAGTCACACATAAGGTTCTGAGGCAGAACTCAAAGAAGGCTCAGATCTCCCTATTGTAATGTCTCTTCTCTACTAAGAAGGTTGCTTTTCCTCCTCAAACACTAAGTTGAAGTGGAAGACACACCTGATCTTGTGTCAGTTCTTCTGCCTCCCAGTTGCTGCAACGCACATGAGGAGACTTGTCAAGCGGGCAGTTCAGGACTTTTTCAGCTAAAGACTTAAGGCTAAGGCAGTTGTGAAGTAGATCCTTCCTTTAGTTTAACAAAAAAAGCAAAACAAACATATTAAAAATGAAACTATACACCCATGTAAATTTGGATGGCCTCACACACCCTGAACCTGCCAGAACACAATGCACATGATGCATAACTCCCACTCAAACGGCACACAGCTGCCTGTTAGCTTTACATGCCCCCTCCCTCCCCTTTGCTAAATTGTCCTTTCTAGATTTAGTAATTTTCTAGTGCCTGCAATATGCAAAACAGGCAACGCTGGGAGTTGATAATATTTAAGGCTGAAGTGTTTGAGGCTGAACTACCCACTTCTGAACTAAAGAGGTCTATCATAGAGTGATGGATCGCCTGCTACAGGGATTCGTGAGAAGCACGAGAGCCAGGAATGACTCAGAGGAATCCTGGGCACTAGAGACAATTAGTCCATCCTCATTGATAAAAAGGCACCATCAGGTCAACAAATCTATACCCCAGACCACTAACAACACACTCAGGCACACATATACTGTATGTGAAGAATATTCCTAAGTAAAACATTTGTATTCTAGGAATAATGAAGGATGAGAAAATGGCATCATAATTGTAACCTTTTAATGGATGCACTGTTATTGGAGAAGAAAATTAGAGATGGTGTATTTCAGTCATCTTCCAAGAAATCCTGTAATTCGTCAGTTCTACTTATGCGCCCCTGGCACATTTACCCCATACTTCTAGACAGCGTATTCAAACATCTGCTGACATGATCACTCTCACTGCGTTACATCACTGTGTCTGCACTTCTTACAAGCTGAAGCATGATACTCAGAAAAGTCCATACGGGTATTGCATGAGAAGACTAACAGACACAAGTAGCATACGAAACCTTCATGAAGATTTCACTTCCATTAAGACCACAGAACAGAAGCGTGACATGTTCTTCGGTTGCAGGCATCAATGCCCATGCCCTAAAACCACGCTGAGAACTCCAAAACTACCTGCCTTGTATCATTCAGCACATACAAATTACTTTCAAAATATTTCCAACTCAAATGATGCCTCACACAGAGCTGCCTCTGTCTTCAGACACTCACCGCTGTCTCATGGCTAAATATCTGAGATCCACACTCCCTTTGACTGGAAGACCATAATCATGAAGTAACTTGCAAGCATCTTCCCAGCATCCTACCCCAACTTTCAACACAGCACTATCTGCCATGATGTCCACCAGGGTCTTTGGGATAGACTGTCCATTGGCAACAAGCCTGGGCAACCGAACAAGAATGCAGAGGCCGCTGGAAGAAGCCATCTGTAGGAGGGATACAGGATTTGCCTTTCCCTCCACAGATACCTGAAATAAAGACAAAAACCAGAGTCTGGGTTATATTATCAGCAATACTGGAGCTGGAACAAATTGCAAAAGACGTCACTGAAGACAGGAAATACCTATCAGTTTACATAGTCAGTATTGTTACGCCTCTAAATTTTACTGCAAATTATGTGATCTGTTTCACAGTATTACTGTCCCACAGCTACTTCTTGCCACACTCCTACAAGAGAAACTTTCCCCCTTTCACCCTTCCCCCTCATAGCTGAGCTAACGGAAGAAATCAGACATGTTTCTTAATCCACATCAGCACAAAGCCACCCACTACATAAATGTTTATGGCAAACAAATTGTTTAATTGTGACTTATACCAATGACCGTGAAGTGAATAAATTTCCAGCCAAAATAATAGCAAAGCCAGGCTTTATAAATGACTCAAAGCCTGTTTTGACAGTTCACACAGGCAAACGTACAAGTGGAAGAGGAACTTTGCTTTCTGGTAGTCCCAGTGAGTTGTACCTACCTATCAGCATTATCTTCCTTTTTGGTTTTATTATTCTCAAGAAATATTTTCTTAAGTGTGTAGCTGGATTTAAAACAGTGTAAACTTAAGCTACTTCTAGCAAATCACATTTAAAGAGATGTTATACAAAACATAAATGCTATATTTAGCCATACAATTATCACTGTTTAGCATAACCAATTTATCACAGGAGTTCAGCAAATGACTACAACTAGTGAATTAAAAACTTACAGTCAGCACACTTAAATGTGAGAACAACCAAAATTAGCAGCTACTTCACTGCTGTCATGACAGATAATCACACAAGTAGTTTCAATAGTCAGTACTGCAGTATCTGTTCAAGCAAAGGAACCGCTCCTACCCAGATGATTTCCCATTGCAATTTGCAACCTAAAGGAGAGGCGCTTCTTGATCACTCACCCACTCACAATCAACTCCAAGCACTGGCCACTTCTCCAGCTCCTTCTTCAGCAAAGGTTCAACACGATACCACTCCTCCTGCTCTGAAACTATCACTATGTCTGCACTAAGGGTCCTCTCTACCCAGGAAAAGGTGGGGGATCTGAAGAAGGAAAGCACCTCCTTATCCTCTGCCTTAATCAGTTTCTCATCTCCTGAGGTTATAACTGCTTCCTCTTGCTGACTATTACAGCATGCTTTTCCTTTCCGACGCTGGGTTGCTTTCCACAAAACCAGGCCCCCCACTGCGACACCCAGGAGGGTCGCCAAAGTAACCGTCACTGCTGTTTGCTTGGGCATTTTTTTATCCCCCTTTTCCCCCCTTCACTTCACCCACTCAAAACGGCATTGTAGGATTTTATCATGGCCTGCAAAGAAAAAGGAGAGAGGTGGAAATTAAAGACAACTTAATTAAACGTGTTTAGAGGTATTAAATACACCCACTGGTATCGTAGCAAGGTTCTAGCCACAACTTGTCATCCTAACAGGAGGATTGGGTCTCACTTTGATAGACTCGGGGGTCAGGGAACAGACTGCTGCAGTGGTGGCCGGGGCGCTAACAGGAGAGTGAACGCTGCTGTTGATCACACCACCAGAAGCCTTATAGGGAATCCACTGATTTATACCAGTGCAACTAGATGCTTCCACAAACTGTCATATTTAAAAAAAAAAAATAAAATAAAAGTCAGGGCTATTCACAACATCTTTTTGCTTAGTTTGGAACCAGATCAGCCTAAACAAGGACAAAACCAGATTACTGCAGAATAAGCATGTCCATTCATGCATTATTAAATAATAGGCATTGTCCATTACATTCACATCCATACTCAGGTCAAACGGCTCTTCGGGCACTGAAAAGCCGTAGAGAAGCAGCGCCTATTTATAACACAGTTGTCCCTCTATCGTACAAACGCTTAGCTCCCCTTCAGCGAACGGACATCAGCCCTGCCCCTCCATCCCCACCGCCCCAAACCACCACGTTAATTTTAAAGGCTGGCCCTTATGCGCTCTTGGCAGCGGCGGTAGTGCCGGTGCTCCCGCGGCCCCGCTGAGCGCTCCCGGAGCGACAGGTAACTCCCTGCCGCCTCTTACAGCGAGCGAGAGGACTGAAAACAACCACGGCCGCCCTCACCCACGGCCTCTGCCCCCGCTCCAGCACCTGCCGCCTCCTTGGGAACCGGGGGGGGGGGTGTGCAGGCGCAGGCAGCCCGCTGCTGCGGATCCCCCCGCCCGCCCCATCCCGCCCCGGCTGGAGAAGCCCCGACGGGACCCACCGCCCCGGGCTCGGGCTCGGGCTCGGCGCCAGCGCGGTGCGCGGCGGCGCCGGCCGGGCCGAGGAGGCGCAGGCCGCCCGCCATAGGGAGGCGGCGGTGCGACCCGGGCCCAGGGCGACGCGCGGGGACCCCGGGCCGGAGCCTGGCGGCCGCAGCGCACTCCCCACCTCCCGGGGAGAGCACAGAGCGCTCGCTCCGGGCCGGCCCGGAGGGATGGGGGTAGGCGGGGGCGGGCCGCAGCGCCCCTTGGCGCCAGGGCGAAAGCGCTGCCCGGTTTAAGCTTTACCGGGAGGAGGCCCCGGGTGGCGCCCCCGTGGGGAGCGGGCAGGCGGGAGGCGCCGAGGGACCGGCCGGGCAGGCCGCGGGCCCTCCGGCCTGCGCAGCCGGGGCACCTGCCAGCGCGGCCCGCTCCCAGGATGCGCGCAACAACCCTCTCCCCTTCCCGCCCGGCCCCTGCCGCGGGCGGCGGGCCCGGCCCACAGGCGCCGCGCCGGGGCGCCCACCTGCCCGCCCGCTACCTGTGTCTCCGCGGAACGGCTGTCTCCGGCGGCAGGAACGCCCCGCGGGGTAGTCGCCGCGCACACCGGGAGGCTTAGAGTGGCGGACGCTTCCTCTTCCCCGGCGGTGCGAGCGGGGGGTGGGCGCCGCCATGTTGTACGGCAGCTGCTGGCCGGGTGGCTGAGGCAGGGCGGCTCTCGGTACCGGTCCGTCCTGCTGCAGCCCCGGGGCCTTCGCGGAAGGCGTCTGCTGCCACCTCGGTCATTTCGGGTCGTACGCTCTAATTGTTTGCAATTAGGAAGGCTTGATGAGCAAGCTGTAGACGGGTTGTGGAAGTCCGTCCGTCCCACCCCGCCCCCCGGAGAGCGCCGTGAAGCGGACGGGCAAAATGGAGGTCCCGCATTGGCCCAGCGGCGTGGCCGCCGCTGCCCAACGCCTCGGGGGGGAGCAGGGGCCCGGGGGGCAGCCATGGCCCTCTGCCCCGGGGAAGCGAAGCGGCAGCAGAGAGAAGGGAGAGTGAAAAACAAAGGCAGGCCGGAAAATACAAGGCAAATTGTGGCAAACTGGAAGAAACCAAAGAGGGGGAAAAATCAAGTGGAAAGGATTAAGAGTTTATCAGGGGAATTACAGCAAAGCTCGTGTGTGGGGAAACAAGTATGAACATGAGAACCGTCACACCACAGCATACAGACAATGAGTGTAACAGCCAGCTGCCGTGTTCATAGAAAGGGTTGGGTTGGAAGGGACCTTGAAAATCACCTAGTTCCAGCCCCCTGCCATGGGCAGGGACACCTCCCACTAGACCAGGTTGCCCAAGGCCCCATCCAGCCTGGCCTTGAACACCTCCAGGGATGGAGCTTCCACAGCTTCTCTGGATAACCTGTTCCAGTGCCTCACCACCCTCACAGTGAAAAATTTCTTTTATACTTAATCTAAATCTACCCTTTTCCAGTTTGAAGCCATTACCCCTCATCCTATCACTATGTGTCCTTGTAAAAAGTCCTTCCCCAGCTCTCCTGTAGGCCCCCTTTAGGTACTGGAAGGCTGCAATAAGGTCTCCCCAGAGTCTTCTCTTCTCCAGGCTGAACAACCCAAACTCAGCCTGTCCTCATAGGAGGGGTGCTCCAGCCCTCGGATCATCTTTGTGGCCCTCCTCTGGACCCGCTCCAACAGGTCCCTGTCCTTCTTATGTTGGGGACTCCAGAGCTGGATGCAGTACTCCAGGTGGGGTCTCACCAGAGCAGAATAGAGGGGCAGAATCACCTCCCTTGACCTGCTGGCCACGCTTCTTTTGATGCAGCCCAGGTTCACGGTTATTATCATCAAGTCTTGAGGCCAAGATTGTCAAAAAGCAAACAAGTTTCCAGCCCCAATTCCACTGCAACTGAAAAGGATTGGAGCACCCAATTTCCTCCACTTCCTTTGCAATTCCCAATATTTCCCAATTTTTGTCCTGTTAGAATCCCAGCTAGCTGTATCTGTTTGAAGGAGATGCTGAAACCACAGGAAATAGTGCTTTAAATTGCTTTGACAATTTGACAGTCAGTGTCAAATTTCATTTTGTTTTAACTTTTCCACTTGTAACATGATCACCAGGGTAGGAGGATCTCCCTAGGGGAGACTTGGCATTTAGCAGACAGATTGTCCAAGGGGTGCACCAAAGTAGCTAATGGCTGTCATCAGGGAAACTCTCTATAGAAGCAATATTTTTTTCTGTCTATAGGTGAATGTTTGCTCCCCCCCCGCCGCCTTTTTTAACTCAGGAATGAGGTAGGGACCAGTTGGTAGTAAACAAGGAACACAGTTGGTTTCCAGAAGAATGCTTCTCTGAGCAACTAAGGCCCTCTCCTTACCAGAAATAAGATGACCAAGCCATTAAAGCTTAAGCAGCTGCTCATTCTAAAGATCTGGTCTAAGCCAGGATGGTACAATCATATCAGGTCTCACTGGTGCCGTGGTCACATCAGGAAAATTTGCTTTCCATTGACTTGTGTCTGTATTTTGAACACACAAATGCTTTATATCCAAGAGTTACAGCTTCTGTACAGTAAGTCTTTCTGCAAAGACCCTCAATCTTGCTCTATAGTGAAGAAATTTTTATACTTTTTTTCATTTATCCACTTGGGATTACAAAGCAGTGCCATCTCACACACTATAGTAACTCAAACATCATGTCTCTGGTTCATTTGCCTCTACAGGGAAGGGCTGCATCTGCCTTATGGTCACAATCCAGCCACACCTTCTCTGTCCATCCCCTACGATCTGATGTACCAGGCACAGCTGATCAGTTGAAATGGAGGTCACCAAGCGGGAACCAGTGCTACTCCGAAGCTCATCACATGGCTCACGCTCAGGAGAAAAAGCTGAGTTCCCCACGGTCAAATAGACATGTTCTCCCTCCTTCTCTCCCTCTTCCTTTCACTCCCCTCAATGTATAATGCGTTGTTTTACAATGACCACTGTAATCTAGCCCAAACCCGGAGTGCCTCTTGGAAGGATAGTCTGACATTTCCTGCTCAGCCTGACTGACTGCTCCCTCCCTGCTCCCTTGCACCAGCATTTCTGTAATGACAGGGTCAGAGAACCAGGGAACTGATCCAGCTGTAAACTAATTCAAGGAAAAAAGTTAACATCTGGGGACACGACAGACTTATTTCAAGGTCCAGGTGACCGGAAGGAGACCCAAGAAGCCGATGTGGCTGGGCTCCAGGATCCAGCTGCCGTGTTATGGAGTAGGCAAGGTATTCTGTCAGAGAACTGACAGAGAACTGTCAGAGCTCAAGATAAGCTCGGAATAGCAACAAAATCTGAACAAATCTGCAAAGTTTGTTCGTAGCTGGACCCATTTGCAATAAACTGGCATCTGCCCAGAAATCTGAAATAGGCCAGTCTTTCCTTTTACAAATTGTTTATTTTAGTTTCTAAGGTAATAGGAGCTTAAGAGTAAAGTTACAAAAGAGAGGAAAACAATAAAATACCCTAGCATTTATTACACAGTGAAAGTCTCACAGAGAAGATGCTATATAATGGAAGCCCCAAGTCTAGCTTTTCTACAGGATCAGGATTGTATCCTTGGCTGCATCTAAAGCCTTTATTTTTCATGGCATCACTGACAAACAGAGTCCTGTAAACCACAAGTCTCTTTAACAGCTTGTCTTGCTACCTACATAGTCATTTATTCAAGTATAAAGGTTAAATTAAAAATAAATGAAAGCAACTGATGCATGAGTGCACTCTGGCAAAAAAAACAAGTTCCCAAAGCCTGATGGGGACATTGCTGAAGATGAGAAAGTAACCGAGTGAGTACACACCAACTGCTGGCTTAGCCTTACTTATGAAAAATCTGTTGCAGCAGGTAACTGGAAACCTTTACGTGGTAAACAGCAAGATTTACTTATCTTTCTCTTTCTGTAGCCTGATCTGAGATCTCTGCAGCAGTCTCTGTCAAAGGACTCATTTTTAGCCTGATTTCCTAAGGAAAGAATGCTTATGCAATTTCACTGTTGGTGTTTCTGCCCGTGGGTCCCTTTTCTTCCCCCCTTTCCTTGCCAAAAAAGCATGATTAAGCCATTGCCCAATTCCATCTAAATTTGTACAAAGGTAAACTTCTGTGAAATGCAGACCAAATCAATGAAACAGATCCTAATAAAGCTGTCACTGATAAAATGACAAGTGTGTGCAGACACTGCTTAATATACATAAGAGAATCCACACGGCAGTGCCACATCAGCGCAAGTCCATAGGAGACCAGGCTTCAGTTGTTCTGCTGATCACAGAAAAAAAAAATTATTTTTATAATCACATTAGCTCATCCTTTAACAGGGAAAAGACTAGGGTAAATGACTCAGTGTTCAAAGGAAAAATCAATGATCATGGAATATCAAAGGAAAGAGGCTCCAGTCAAGACTCAAATTGCTGCTAGCAGACAATGAGCAGAGAGCTGCGTGTAGTCCCCACTAGCTCATTAATAACACTGTTTGGGGCCCCATCCCAAGCTACAGAAGAAAGCCAAAACTCACATTTCAACTCCTAATGTGATTTATCTTCCTCATGTCGATGCTAGCAACCCCACGACTACATATTCAAGTCATTTTGAGCAGGGTTTGTTTTAACAGGGCTGATACCAGGGAGGCAGTAGGACAGCTTCTTTCATCGGAAAGTCAGAATGAGATCAGTTCCAATCAACTGTGAAGCCACATCCTAGAGGTGGAGTTTCACACTGCAACAAGGTGGATAGAAGGTTTAGCTCCTGTTGAAAAGGCAATTCTGCTTACCCCTTCTACCGGTAGGCATTCTTCTACTGCCTCACTTCCGCAAACACTGGTGCCAGTTTGATTCAAGGACTTAAGCGAGTGGAAAGCTAGCACAGTGAAAAATAGAATTTTCTTCTGGTTTAACACCTTGAACTAGCTTACCATAGAGCCAGATCTCAGCAAAACTACATCCCAAGCCAAAAAGATGAATCAGTGGTAACTCACTGCAGGGATCTGCCAGAGTTTGCAGGTTTTGCAAAGAATCTGAAAAAACTGCTCTCAGAGGTGTGAGCTGCCAGATTGATCCCATGAGGATGAGTTGTATTAACATTCATCATCATCAACATATTTCTTCATTAATTGCCAAGTCTTTCATTGCTTGTGTAGAGAAGAATTTCACAATTCTGTTTCTTGAAGAGCTGCTTAACTTAACCCAGTGGTTCAGTTCCAGTAGGCACACTAAATTGACCTCACAGTCCATGGCTGCTGAGGTGGTGACATCCCCCATCTCCCGAAACTCCGCTCCCAGCTGGGCACTCCTGACTAGCCTGTGCTGATTTTGGCACTCAATAGGACACCTCCATGAGCCAAATGAACTCAGTAAACCAGCAGATAAACAGGTCCAATGAGTAGCGGCATCAATACAAAAAAAGGGACAGAACACATACCCATGAAGAATAAAGCCACCTTTTAGTGGCCACAAGTCATTAGATTGGCTCAGCTGCGTGTTAAAGCTACATGAGACCCAAAGGGAGACATTTGAGAGAACAATGCTTGTTCTTCCCACCTTTCTAGTCTGTGACATTAGTAAACAAAAGGAGAAAAGCCCAGAAGCCATCTAATTTCCACTAGAGGGAATAAATTCCATGAGCGAAGTTATTTAAAAAAAAAAAAAAAAGGGGTAAAATATGACATCATCTTCTTGGTTCACCCTCCTTTTGCCTCTATTTCCCCTCAAAAATAGAAAATGGTATAAATAAATAAAGACAAGCCTTGACCCACACCGACTTTCCTCTCTAATATTTCACCTCTAGACTCATTCCACAGACACCTAACTGTCAGTGTCCAAACTTCTCCATTTCCACTCTGCATCAACCAAAGCCATTCAAAGGTTCAGCAGAGCTCAAAAAAAAAAAAAAAGTATTTGAACTTCATCCTCTCTGACCTGACACAATCAACCATGCTTCATTTAAAATCTTTTCCTTTTACATATTTAAACTTTCCTTCCAAGTGTTCTTTGACAGACTCTCCTCATGCTCTCTCACAGAGCCGTATCCTTGGTCTTCTCCTTTTATCCTCCCACATTATCTCCGAGTGATCTCATCTGAAATACAAATACAACTAACATCTCTCTGCAGATGATTTACAGATCTGCTCCTTTCCCCAGAGCTATCTCCCTTTATCCAAACTCAAATCATAGCCTTTTTCGCTTTTCTATGTATGATTAGCAGGAAATTAAAGCTCAACAGAGCCAGAATGTGGTTCTTTCTCTTCCCCGAAAGGCCTCTTACTATCATCTTTGTGCATATCTGTGGATAACATCACCAGTCTACCTGCCACTCAAGCTTGTATGTCAACTGTCAGCTCTGACTGAAACCTCTGTGTAGATCCTTGCACCCAGGGTACATCTAAATTTTAGGACTTCTCCTATATGGCATCTCTAAGACAAAGTCCTTTGATCCATCCATGGATGGTCTTTTGCTTCCATACGTAGACTGCCCCCAATACCTCTCCCTCCAGCATCAACCAACGTAGCTCGTAACACAACAGTCACTAACTGCTCTAAGTGCCATGATCTGACAATAGAGTAAAGCTGACTGTAGGCCTCCTATTAATGATCAAATACGCCACAGCCATCAAATGGAAACCACTAACACAATTTCATTCATTCTGCCAATTCAAATTTGTTCAGAAAAAATGTTGAAGGGATAATTTTGTACCAGCAGACATTAAAACCAGATCAGTTATTGCCAATCCTTCCAGAGGTGGAACAAAAACTTTGTAGCGTGGGCAGAAGCTAACGTGAGAGCAATGTGATACCATGGCCATACCTGATCCAGATCAATTTAGTACTGCTGGGAGACTGGGCTGTGCACAGCCCTGGAATGAGCAACCCTGAAACCACAACCCAAGATTGTTTACATAGATCATCATTCTGACCACAACACTTCTCTGTTTGAAGCATTCTGCTAGTTCCCTCTTCTGTATTGCATCAAACATCATTTACTCATCTTCATTTCCAAGAGCCTCTACAGAAAGTCACCGCCCTGTTCATTATCTCCTATTTCCTTTCCAGTTCACTCCTCCCCTCTATTGCCTACTTGTTGAAATTCCAGTCAAAACATTTTTTGTGCTTTATTTCATGCTGCTTTTGAGGCATGGAGGAGACTAGAAGCATCCTATGGAATTAAGCTGCCCAAGCAGCGCGTGCAAAGGAGAGAGCCTGACTTACTCTGCCCGTTGCACCCGGCCAAACTCAATCCAGTTTGTTCTGTGACACTCAGTCTCAGTACAGCACCCTGCACACCAGCGTGTCCAACAGAACAGTGACTCGATGGAGACCAATCACTTTCACTAAGTACTGTCCATATCTCAATTCCATTCCAAGCTGCAGAAGGTTCCTGTTAAAGCAGAAAAAGATGCTTCATTGATGCTACTTCAGCATGACTCAGGCCAATAGTGTATACGTTTTGAAAAGATTACAGCACTGGGGTATTAACACAGCAACACATTATTTTCAAAGGAAAACATTACCAATATAGGTCATTATAATTTTGTTAGGTGTTATATATTTTTCAAAATTAATTCAAACAAAGAAACCAGGGAGCAAAAAGAATGCTTACCAACACTTTTTTTCTAACCTATATGGTCACATGAGAGAATATTGCATTTAGCAGAAAACATTGGCAGTCTTCTATTATTTGAAATTCTGACAACGTGGTATCTTCTTTCTGCCTGCTTTCAAATGTGATTTTAAAAAAAAAACAACTCAGTTAAATCTTTCCTGAAAATCCTATCACTGGAGGTTTGGGAAATAATTTTATTTCTATTTTTCCATGTAAGTACAGAGCTTTCCTAGAGACTGGATCCAGAACATGAAGAAAAAGCACCGGAAATTTTTATTGTGTTGCATTTCAGATGGAAGGCTCCTACACCTATTTATTTCAATACAGAAACCAAAGACATCTAATCTGAACAATACTTTAGGAAAGAGGAAAAAATGAACGACACGCGATAAAAGTGGCAGCCACAGTGTTCAAGGCCAGGCTGGATGGGGCTTTGAGCAACCTGGTCTGGTGGGAGGTGTCCCTGCCCATGGCAGGGGGGGTTGGAACTAAATGATCTTTAGGGTTCCTTCCAACCCAAACCATTCTATGATTCTGTGATTCCATAACATATTTCTGGAAGGCTCTCAGATCATATGGTGGTGTGAGCTGTATGAAAATTACAGAGGAGAGAACGGAATACATACTGATGGAGTCAGTTTAGAGTTTATAGGTAGAAGAGTGTAATGCCACCTACTTATGTTGGGAATTCAGAAGTGAGCAACAGTTTCCAGTGTAATTGTAATGGTGCAGAATTTCATGGCACGCAAGCAAAAGAGCTATAAAATATGATTTATACCAGTGCAATTTACCTGTGTCTGAAGCTAAGGTAATAAACACAAATCACGATGGACAAGGTCTTTGCCTCTCTGTGCTGGGGCTTGCTAGACATGTTACATAGCAAGAGCTAGCCATCAACAACTTTAACTAGAAGAAATCTTCATATAGCTCAGATGCAGAAGAGATTTAGTGTTCTTGGTTTTGACTTCGACAGTAACATTGTTAATTATCATTCTAACAAAAAACAGCTAACAGACCATCTGGATATTCCTCTCAAATTATAATTATACCTTCAATTAAGTTCTGGTATTTATAAAAAGTTGTATGTGAAGTTGAAATGTAAGAAATGTTCTTACTTTTTTTTTTTTACATTTTCTTCCATTCTTTTTATTCTGATTAGAAGTGAAAAGTTTGTTATTTTCTTTTGTTACATGTTAAAAGTAAGCGTTGTCAAATAAAAAGCGTGGTCTATAGGATTTCATGTTCTTCTTATAATCTTAGCCAAGAAGAATCCCAAAGCACTTAACTGACTTTCTGTAATTAAATAATTTCAATTTCAACTGGAAAGCTGTCACTGGAACATGGCAGCAGTCTCACAGTACCCAGTAACATCACCACACCACAGTTTATGTCAGGAAGGATTTTTGTTTGTTTGTTTTAAAGTTTGGAGACTCCCGATTCTCACCAGGTGCAGTTCCACACAGGGAAGGCCAGGACCGTCAGGCTAATCCCTCACCTTCCGAAAACTGGATCTTCTCTCCTTACTGGTGCCAGTTCACCTGTGCCTGGGGGGAAATGCAGACCTCAAAGTTTCAAGCTGCAGGTCCAGGACTACTCACCTTGTGCGCAGGGAGTCCGTGGTCGGGCAGTGCGATGCAGGGCTGGGGGCTACACGCTGCACTTCGCCACTGTTACTCTTCTGATGACACGTATGCGGTCCCAGGTGTTACACGTGAGGGACAGGGTCCTGTAAAAGACCAAAAAAGATATTTTTTTTTTCCCCCACAGACACACAGGTTAGGGTATCCTAAAGCAGCGAAGGACAGCACAGATCAGTTCCACCTGTTTAGCCGGCTGCCTTTTGGGGGAGGGTTTGTTAGTACTGAAAGGTAAGAGAGAAGAAAATTCACCTGTATTTCTGACAGCCTTCTGGGGCTAGGTCCAGGGAGGTCTACTTACTGGAGAAGCGGGGGGCAACCCTCCTGTTTTCAGCATTGCTCAAGCGGGAGCAGGAGAGAGCAAGCCACAAAACCTCAGCGAGCCCTGTAGAAACCATCTTAAAGAAGAAAAAACAAACAAACACCAAAAACAACCAAACCCAAAACTCAAGACCTAGTATTTGGAAACCCCACAGAGCACAGGCTGCTCACCGCTCACGGAGGGCAAACGGCACCGCACTGGGGGTCGTATTTTCTTCCCCCTCATTGTCCGCAGGACCCCGCGGGGGCCACCCCACGGCGGGCCGGCCCTGGCTCCAGAGAGGTCCCCGTCCCCGTCCCCGTCCCCTTCCCCCTCTCCATCGGGGACGACGCCCGCTCGCAGCGCCGGTGGCGGTGGGTGCCGGCGCCGGCACCTGCCCGCCCTGCCGCCACCTCAGGGCCGGCCGCGGGGCCGTCGGCGGCAGCCAGCCCCTCCGCCGGGCCGGGCCGCCCCCCAGGCGGGCGGCGGCGGCGGGAAATGTCCTGCCGCAGGTTCTTGGAGCGGCGAATTATGTCCGTGTTGGTCGTACCCCCCCCCCCCCCCCTTCCCGCGCCGTTACAGGAGCGAGTTAAAAAGCGGCGGCGCGACGTTAGAGCCGGGCCGGGCGGCGCGGGCTGCAGCTGAGGATCAGCTGCTGAGGGGAGCGGGGAGGAGCCAGCGGGATCAGGAAGCGGCGGAGTGTCTAACACCTCTCTGCCATGGCTGGCTAAAGAAAAATCATCATAACCATAACAAGGGGGGAAGCGGGGGAGGGGAGGCGGCGGCGGCGGGGGAAGGGGCGGCGGGGGAAGGAGCGGCGGGGAGCGGCGCAGGCGGCAGCATGAAGAGGAGAGGCGGCCGGGGGGGCAGCATGCGGTCGGTGGTGGGGTTCCTGTCCCAGCGGGGCTTGGAGGGGGACCCCCTGCTCACCCAGGACTTCCAGCGGAGACGCCTGCGGGGCTGCAGGAACCTCTACAAGAAGGACCTCCTGGGCCACTTCGGCTGTGTCAATGCCATTGAATTCTCCAACAATGGAGGCCAGTGGCTGGTCTCAGGTAAAGCGAACGCTCCCCCTCCCTCGCCCCCTCCCCAGAAAGCATCTTCTTCCTCCTCCTCCCTCCCTCCCTCCTCCTCCTCGGCCGCCTCCCCCGCGGCCCGGGGAAAGGGGAACGGCGGCGCCGCTCAGAGTCATTTCTCAAACCCACCGGTGCCCGAGAATAATGTTTCCCAAGTAGAGACCTAAAATGGTTGACAGGTTTTAAATTCTACTATTATTGGGGGGGAGAAGCCCTGGACAAA
The DNA here is from genome assembly GCA_017639485.1 of Pluvialis apricaria. Classification (NCBI taxonomy): domain Eukaryota; kingdom Metazoa; phylum Chordata; class Aves; order Charadriiformes; family Charadriidae; genus Pluvialis; species Pluvialis apricaria. The sequence continues at coordinate 39,504,908 of CM030012.1, read as the reverse complement.
GTTTTCACGAGAGTGTTTCCAGGGCGCGGGGGGGGTGGTGTGTGTGGATGCCGGGGGTGCCCCTTTATTTGCTGGCTCGCCTGTTTTGCCCCTTAAAAGGGAATTTTGGTGGGTTGGTTGTTTTGGGGGGTGGGTTTTTTTTTGGGGGGGACGACGACGGGACAGGACGCGACGACGGAGGGGAGACACCCCCGCGGCGTGCATTGTGGGCGCCGGGTGACATTTGTCAGCGCCGTGCCCCGGCCCGGCTCCCCGGGGGACGGCGGCCGCTGCCGGGGGGCGGACGGGAGTTTCGCCCGGGGGGGGGGGGGGGGGACGGGGGGAAACTGCAGTGTCGGGCGGGGAACGTTATGGGTTTAATTTAGGGACTGGTCACTGGGACTCCCTCTTCACCAACCCCCCCCCATCTTCTTTTGGGGGAGGGGAGTAGGGTTTTGTTTTGTTCCTCCTCCTTCCTCCCCTTGCAGGGCGCGCTTGGGGGGGGTGGATCATTTTCGTGGTGATGTTTTTTTGGGTCCATCTTCCCTCCCTGCCCCCCGTTGCCTGCCCGGGGCTGAGGGAGCCATGGCGGGGGAGGCGGGGGGGGGGGATGCTGTCAGGTAGGAGGGAGGCGAGGGCTTGACATCAGCTGCGACACCGAGGACGGGGAACGGCTCTGCACACCCCCTTCCCCCGCGCCGGGGAGGGGCTGCCGGGGCTCGGCGGCCGGCTGCCCGCCTGCCCCCTCCCCGGCAGCGCTTGGCGCAGGTGCTTCTGCCGCCTTCCCCGCCTGCGGGCTCGGAGGGGCGACGGGGGAAGGAAGCAACTTCAGGCCGGGGCCTGGCCGGGCGCTGCAGGCCGCGCTCTCCTCGGGCGGCTCTTAGCGACAGGCCGGGGAATCGAGGGCCTATCCCGCCCGCGGCGGGGCATGGCACAGCGCAGCGCCCCGAGGGCTCGGGCCTGGCGGGGCCGCGGCGCTCCTCTCCCGCCGAGCCAGGGGACCCCCTGCCCCGCTGCGAGGGGGCAGAGCCCTTCGGGGCGGCGGGGAGGGGGCTGCCAGCCCGGGAGGGGCTGCCCCTGCCGCGCCGCCCCGGGGACGGCCTGGCCGCTCGGCGCCGTGTCCATCGCAGGCCGCCGGGCGGGGGTGGTGATGGTGGGGGGGGTCGTGTCCCGGCCGCCCCACGGCCTCGGGGGAAGCGGGGCCGGAGGGAACGGCCCCCTTTCCCCTGCCCTGCAGCGGGCTGGGGCTGCCGGCAGCTCCCTCCCCCGGGGCCGGGCTGCAGCGGGTAGGGCCCGTCGCCCCTGTCGTGTGGGGCGACGGCCCTGGAGGGGGGGGAATTGCAGAGCTCCTTGGAATAAGGCCGTCGCAGCTTTGTTGAGTGAGAGTGGTCTCTCCGCTTGCAAGGAGGGGGGGGTAATGGCCTGGCCACCAGCCAAAGGGGGCTGGAGGAGGGGCCTGGCCACCCTCCGGTGGGCTGTAAATAGCGGCAGAGGCTACTGAGGAAGGTGATGGGGGCTGCTCGTTGCCTTGCCGCGGCGGCTGGGCAGAGGCGAGCTCTGTCACACAAAGGTATCAGTAATAACTCCACAAATAACGCGGGGATTCAATAAGAAGTTATTATGGCTGTTTGGTTACCTTTAAGCAAGGGCAGAATAAAAGCACTTTATAAACATAGAGTGGAAACTGATACACTGAGAGCTTCCTAAATTTAACTTTCTTACCTGAAGAAACTTAAAAGCGTGAGTCTGGCGATTTCTCAAATAAGTGTCCATGAAGGATCTCTGTGTTACTGTCGGGGATTCTTTTACCTACATGCACATGCAACTTCGGAGATACACATCCGTTTATCTTGTGAATGTATGTATATTTATGCGTGCATATATGTATGTATATATACAGGTGTGTGTGTTGGAAGGGAATGCTGATTCATCTATTATAAAGTTCCCAGATGTGCTAGAGTTGGCATGCTGGTTTGTACTGGTCTTTCTCCAGTACTAAGTAGAGCTATGTATTTCTACTTTTAAAGTGCTACAGAGAGCTCAAGTGCATCTGTTGTTGCTTTTTTATTTTCCATAATAAGTGACGGAAACACCATCAGTATTTTCTGGTCTTCTTGCTTGAGAAAGCCTCAGGAGATACTTCAGGTCTTGTCATACCGTAGATGCATTTACCTATGTTGACATCCATTCTTTAGGTAGAAGCATAAAAAGCTGAGGGCTGGAAGGGACTTTTAGGAATTATTTTTGTCCAGACTGCCTGAGTCAAGGTAGGTGCACTGAGAGAGTGGAGGCAGATGTCCCATCAAGTGGACATCTAAAGAAGCGAAGGTAAAAGGAAGGCTTTCAAACTATGTCCAGTTTTCAATTTTCTAACTTTTCATAAAGCTGCAGAATGTTTAAAGGGGGTAAGCTTTTCCTCCATATGTAGGAGATAAATGGTACTCGAGTTCAACCCTCCTAAATGTCATGAAATGACTAGGAAGCAAGTTAAAAAAAAAAGGTAGGGGTGGGAAGAGGATGCTTAAGTTATGTGTGTTAGCAGTGTACAACTTTGGGATAATTAATAACAGACTATCTTAAGTCTGACCTTGTATTGATGCCCTGAGAAAATGAAGAGCTCTAATTATGGTAGCTGTTTTTAACAAAGTTTTATGTTATCTGTGACCATAAGGTCTAGAATGCTTTATGTGACATAGCAACAGCAGGCAGGTGCTTTGTACTTCAGTCAAGAATAAGAAATTAAGAGGCAAAAGATTTATGGATACTGTGTTAAATTTCATGCCATTATAAGCCCAGGCCTCATTAAAATTACACTCAAAACACTTCTTTTTTTTTAAGGTCATACTTAATCTTGAAACTGAGAAATAGCAAAAGCAGGAAAAAAACAGAAGGAGAGCTCAGATGAAAGATAAAGGAAGGGCATAAGCTGCCTCTAATCTGAAGTTTTCTAGAAGAGTTGCTTCAGAAGACTTCCAAATGCAGAAAAAGCCTTAGAATAGATGGCATGTGGGTCTCTCCTCCCTCAAAATAGTCAGTGTGCTGAGGTAAGGATGAGATGTTAGATGCTTCCATCTGCGCTTATAGCAGCTAAGAGAGTTAACAGGGATATTGGAGTGTGTGAAAAGGGAGAATGCAAGCAGTCTTTTCGGTTGTTCAGTCTCAAGTAATATGTATATTCTTAACCTAGAGAAGCCTGCTTCAGCTAATTGACTTGTTAACAACTTAGACCTTATTAGAGCTGTCTTAAGTACAGCTGATACAGTGCGTTCATAGTGGCTATACTGATGCCATTTAAATGCTAGCCTGCGTCCAAATTAGTACTGTTTTCATTGGTCTTGGCTGGAATGCTTTTTTTGGGTATGTGTCCCACGTTTTTGGTTTTTTGGATGTATCTCCCAGAAGCAAGTCTGTAAGGCTAATGATTGCTGTTTCAGTAAACATTTCAAACTGCTTAAACAGGGTTTATATTACAGTTCCAGACAGTTTTCCGGTTCGGATTTTGGAGAGAACTTCAGTGTAGACAAGCCTCAGCAGGTCTTTTGAAAGCATGTTTGAAACTTTTTGGTGTCTTAACTTCTTTAAATCTTGTATTGAAGATTACACATTTAATAGTAATTAATTTTGTTCTTAACCACTTTTTTCAAGTAAAAAAGTTGAGGTCAACAAGTTGGTTGGGGGCCAGTTTGTAGGCTTTTGCTGTACCTGTGTGGAACTCAACAGTGTCACTTTAGAGAGGGGGAGAAAGGGACAATAATGTTTTGGGGCAGAAGTGCTAGAAGAAGGGACAAGCATAAGAACAAGAATGAAGGAAAATTGAGAGAAATGAAAGGAGGAGGTGCAATGTGACAAATAGGAAAGATCTAGCTGTAGAATGACACAAGGGAAGAGGAAAGCTTAATGTATAAGAACTGTGTAAGTGGGCTGAAATTAGTTAAAACTAGCTGCTGGATGGAACTAAAAGATTTCATTGGACAAAATGTCTTTGCAGCACTTCGTCTACTAGGCGGTGGTATTTTTCTGTTAACAGTTTGAGAAACACATGACTGTCCGTGCATGGAAATTAAATTCACCACGCAGTGATATGTAACTGACTTTTTCCCTCAGATATGCCAAGCATCTCCTTCTGCAATTAACCTTCTTAAAAATAATTTTTACTTAGTCTGTGTCGCAGACTTTCTTTCTCCCATCCTCAAGTTTGGTGGATATGTTTTCCTATTTGTTTATCTGACTGTCATTTTTCATGCCTGCTATCTCTTACAAACATGAGTATCTTTATCAGAACCTCCCACTTTTTTTTCCCTACTTTAAACTGCACTTGCAAGATAAATACGGGGAAGTACTGTAATCTGAGACTTACTTAATCCATGCATATGTTCTTTTTCTCGGCTCTTTTTCCCTCACCAGATAATGAAAAAATTAATAGCTCTTCTATGATTGTAAATTTGTAGGGATGCAGGAAGGTACTGGAAATTAATCTGTCATTTGGTTGCCATGTAAATTTGAAGGAGCATGAGCCTAAAACAGGGGAATGAGGTGACCTTAGAAAAGGTAGTGGAATATTCCTTCTGAAGTAAGGGGATTGTGTGTATCAAGCATGTTTTAAAGAGGGGCATTCTTGATCTTAGTCTCTCTGTATCAAGCAGAATTCCGTGTGAGGAGGGGTCCTAGGTCCAGTTACTACACAATGTTTTAAGTAGTGTCTAAGAAATTTAAAAATTTAAAGGTAATACTAGGAAATGCAGCAGAAATTTCAGAGGGTAGGAGTTGAATTTAAAGTTAATTAAGAGACATTACCTGGAAAAAAAATGTCACGCAGTTTGGTGGGGACAAGTGCAAACTATAGCACTTGAATAAAAATGTTCAACTCTACAAATGCACTATGGAGACTGGACTATAGTCATGTAGAAGAGGATCCAAATGTAATAGTAGATCACAACATAAATAACATCAGACATGCTAAAAGCACATGACATAAACCTGCCTTATTTGGTGCTGTTGGGGCCTCAAATGGAACGCTGTGCTTGGTTTTGGGCACAGTACTTTGAAAAAGATGTGGCTGAACCAGAGGAAGTTCAGAAGAAGTTATGAAGAATGATCAGAGGTCTAGAAAGATGAAAGACTGAAAGAAACGGGTCCATTTAGTCCACACAAAGAAAAGCTGAGTAGAGATGCAAGTCTTAAGCGGCGTAAAACTGTTTTCAATTACTATTACATAAAGTTGTAAACTCTCCTTTGTCCACTGGGAATAGGACAAAGAAATGGTCTTAGATTATAGGAAGAAAGATTTCAGGATGCTGTTTGATCTTACACTTCCCCTTCATCCTGTAGTTCATTCACTTATTTCTCCACTCTGTTGTTTGTAATGTGGCCCTTCTATATCTTAAAAGTTATAAGCTGGTACGATGGAAGCAGCTGAACAGGGGGAAGGAATAGGGAGAGAGAGGTTGTTTGTCTGACAGTTGACTTTCTGTCAGGTCAGCTTCTTTAACCTAGTCGCCCTCTGGCTGCATCACCACTGAATTCAATGGGAGGGAAAATACCAGGAGCACATGGCATGGGGAAGTGGGATTATATGTAACGTCAAACTGCACCCTTGGGCTAGATATTAGGATAATCTGCCTAATGGCAAGGATAATGAAACACTGAAATAGGCTACCTAAGGAGGGTGTGAAATCTACCTCAGTGATGGTTTTTATTAAGATCAAACTAGACACACATCTACTGGGAATAATTCTGATGCACTCTGGCCTTTTACCCATGCCCAGGGTCAACTAAGTGATCAACTTCTTGAAATACCATCCGATCCTACTTCCTGTGATCCGTGCAACTTCTTCAGTAGATACAAGCTGTAAGATGATCTTTCATGTTATGATTTAGAAGTGTTGCCCAGTTGCCACGTAGGTTCTTCAGTGACTGGACCTGGTATGTGGGAGACAAAGAGGAGTAGCGGTCTTGAGCTTTGTCCACAATCAGCAAGGTTAACGCACTTTAAAACTGTGGTTTTCAAATCCTGACTGGTACGATTTTGAAGTGCTTCTGTTAGCACACAAGAGCTCAAGTGTGTTTCATGCAGGTACTGTTTAGACTAGATTTGCTTTTGGCAAGGGTACATTCTGGCCCACTTTGAACTATTTTGGAACTAATAAGAACAGTCCTGGACTACAGGTAGCCCACTGTTACTGTGAGGTAGACTCTTCTTCCAAATTTGTGTGTAAATTTAGCAATTACCTATTTAGAAGGTAACTAGATCAGGAAACTTTTTTTTGGGAAGAACTAGTCCAAAAGCAGGGCAAAACTAGAATGCTTTGGTTTAGGAACTGTGGAGGCAGTGAACTGTTTGTGCTGAAATATATGCCATGCTGAGTCATTTGGGACCTGTTCCGTTATCTAGAGTAGGTATATTCTACCTATAGTGTTTGTGTGTGCTACCTTCTGGTTTTTGTTTGTTTGTGTTTTTTTTAAAAACAACAAACAAACCACCAAGTCAAAACAAAACAAAAGAAATAACGTTTTGGGGGAGCTCCCCCCCCCCCCCCGCAGTCTTGGGGTATGCAGGATGCACAAAGTATTCTGAAGCAGGCAAACTGAAGAAGACAAGGCACTTTTAATTCTGGGAGGTCCACTTTGGGTCCACAGGAGTTAGAAGATTGTCAAGTGTGAACACAAAGCGTTTGTCTACTTAAGAATCTATTTCAGGATAACTATCCCAAGATTTGAAATGCAAGCTTTCTTTTTGGATATATTATTTTAATGTGTCTTCTGGGTAGAATTCCTTAATCCTGCCTGTGTCTCTCTTCAACATTAGTCAGAAGGCCCAAAGTATTCCAGTGGCTTGGGGCAGGGAAGAAACATGCGTTTATCTATTTTTCATTCATGTGTGCTTGTGGGGGAAAAAAAAAGTTGGAATACTGCTTTTCTCTACATCAAGAGTAATAGCGGAAAGTGGTAACATTTCCAGTCTCTCTGACAACAAATACTATTTCCTGCCTCATCTTGATTTTGATTGTAAAAGCAGGTTTGAGCCATAATGAACACTCAAGTACTTGACTAATTAAATCTTTTGATATGTGGTTCCTTTATGAAGAGTAACTGTAGAATGGCATTGTATGATTTTTAGCTGGGTCGCACAAACTTTCACTTTTCAAATTGTAGGTCGTGCAGTCCTAAACAGAATCAGCAAAATAAGATAGAAAAGAAGCTGTTTCCACTGTGTAGATGCCAAACTTATTACTTCTGACACCATGAACTGAAAAATTACAAATTCAAGACTTTATACAGGGCTTCAATTTCTAGAAAATCCACATGTGGAGTCTTGGTGGCTAAGTTGTTTTCATATGAGGACGTATATCCAGGTTTCCCAGATGTGTAGTAAACCTGTTGCTGTTTGTATATGCTCTGTATCGTGTCAAGAACATACCCTTGCCATACACAGTTACTCTCTTTTGGGGAGCATTGCAGAGTTATCACAAGTTTGTGCAGTGGGTCCAGTGCTTTTTGAAAAGTGTTGAGCGGCTTCTGTTTCACATACTGTAGAATTGGTGTATGTGCACAATAAATCCACTGCAAATTGAAAGCATCTTAATCAATCTGCGTTCACTAATCAACTGTACAGAACAAATGCTGTCAGCCTAGAGTTTCCTATAATTCTCAGACTTGTAACTTACATTGCATAACGGGCATGCACTTTGTGTCCGATGAATCACGGTTCCTTTCTACAGAGCGTAAAAGCTCTATATATTCACATTTTCTTTGCTGTCTCCCTGTATACCTGCCCATACGTGTGTACCTCCCTCCTTTCTTCCCTCTGAGTCAGGTTTTGGTAGTGGAGATTGCATTTGCTGGTTTGCACCTCTCCTGGTTTCAGTCACATAAGGCTTGCCTTTTCTTGAGTACGTTTGCCTCTGACTTAACACTTGTTGCTCTCTTATATGAGAATGTAGAGACTGGTAAAGTGTCTTTCTGCCCCAAATCCTCCTCTGTGACTGGACATGTTGGTAAGGCTTTTGCTTTCTGGTGGAACTGGCCTTAAGTCAGAAGTATTTCTGGAATAGCTGAATTGTAGTTACTAAACCTTTCTGTCTTAGTGGGGTATGAGAGGAATATAACTGAAGCATGAAACAGGGCTGTAGAAGTTCTCAAAGACAGGTATGTGCAAGAAAATACATAGATGGAGAAGGGACAGAATTGCTTGAGTGTGAGGAGCATTTAAAAGCTAAACTGTGGAACATGTGCCACCACAAAGGCAAACATAGTTGTCAAACTGCTGTAGTGGATACTCAATAGTGGGGCCCTTTGTACCAAAGTCTTATGGAGAGCTAGGTGTCTGGGAAGAGAGAGACATCTGGATTCAGTAGGAAGAGTTGTTTCTAAGCTGGAGGCAGAGGAAACAGGCGCTAAGGTATAGGAACTTACAAAAAAGAAGGTAGTGGCAACTTTAATGCTGTCAAAGACTTTTCTGCACAGGTTGCAATTTATCCCACTCCTACGATACTGTATGTGTGCTAGAAACCACAGTAATGTTTGTTGCCTTTGGATATCTTCATTATTTTTGTTCATGTCTGGACTAGGTGTGTAGTGGAAATGAATATGAGTTTGCTGTTAAAGGGAGAAACCTATATGGCTGTGCTATCAAGTAGGAGGATGTGTAGACTTACTGTGATGGTTTTGCAAATTGGTTTGCTATGGTAACAATTAACAACAGTATGTTACTATGTTTTGTCCTGAAATGTCTTTTACAGAAGTCGTGAAAGACAATAAATGTAGTCTTACAGAAACAATGATGGTGTTCACCAGCCTTAAAGTTGCTTAAACTGTTTGCCAGGTAGCGACAACATGGCTGTTGGCAGCTTTGGGAAGTAACCACTTTAAGTGTGACAATCACTTCTTGATTTTAGCATGACTAACATGATCATATGTTTCATTCGTGACTATGTATTTCTGTGTCTCCTTGTTACTAGCTCATCTGCAATCACCAGGGTGCAAATACAACTTTCTCTCCTATTTCTAGACAGAAGGGAATCTAAGCTCCCATCAGTTTAGTTGACCATAAATTACTGTGAGGTTTTTATAGACCCATCACATTTGACTCTTATTCCCAGTAGTTATCAAATGCATCACAAATCTCTTTATCGTGTATTCTTGTATGCTCTGTAAAGTACAAAATCAGGAGGAGGAATACACAATTAATTTCATGGAATATGGGTAAGCATAACATGCAGCTGTACTGTCTATCAAAGTGATTGCCATAAAATCTGTTAGGAGACTTAAAGGCTGAGAGACTGTTAACTTAAAGGATGTTTGACATAACTCATTTCCATGGGAAAATTTCTTAATATCACCATATGATATGAAAAAAAAAAATATCTGATTAGCAGTAGTCATGAATTCTGTTTATGCATTTACCTCTTCTTGAAGTAAACTGCAGATCAATTAATTTGTTTCCTTTTGTCTCTGCTTCATGCCTTTTTCCTTCTGGATAGCACCTCAGAAAGTGCTGAGTTTATGCTTTTGATTGTGCAAAGAAGCATTAAAATGTTTTAACTGAAATCAGCATGTTTCTAGTGGCACTTTTGACTTGTGATGCCATTCTCTTTTGTTTGTTATTAAAGACAGATACCAAAAATATTTTGTGTCTGACTTGAAGAAGCTTTATTCAGATTTTTACAGGCATCCAAAATTGATGTTGAGTGCTGTCCAATACAATAGTATTGTGAATTTTTTCCTCTTCCTAATAAACAATAGTTTAATGCCAATGAAGCATGAACAGTCTAATATTTATTTTATACCTGACTTTTTACCAGACAGAGAAGGAGGCACTTATACATTTGTGCATAGAGCTCTGAACTGAGAACTGCACCTGGGCAAGCAATGAGAAGTACAGCAAGCTGTAAAGCAAGAGGGAGTTGAACTTCTTTTCCCCAGTTATTCTGTTTGTCAGGAGTTCATCTCAGAAGTGTCTGTCTTAACCTTTACAGATCTAGAAGCATGACATAACTGTGCATGCTAAAGACTTCTGACTCCTTCAGTAAAATCTTCCTATGAGCACATGTCAGTCCTGTAGCCAACTTATGCTATGAAGGCTTTGCAAAGACTGCTAGAGGAGATACAGTTGTCGGTGAAAGGGGAAAAAAGTTCCTGTTTTCTGAATAAGATAAGTGATGCTGGCAACAAGGAGTTGGTGTAGAAGCATTTTGCCAACTTGCATATGTTAATTTGGCATGTAATTCATCTACAGCTTGCCACAGAATTTTACATACCAGTAAAATTCTGAGCCTCCAGGTTGCTATAGGTTGTCACTATGTATTGGCAGAATGGCAGGTGTTTAATCCAAACTCTTCCTGCAGATTTCTCTGTTTTCATTAATATTAATTGAATACCTGACTGCATGGCATCTTAATGTAAATGCATGTCTATATACCCAAACCCTTGCGAGGTAGAGATTCTTTTATGCTAATTAAGGTTTCAGCAAAGCCTTTTATGAATAACTGCAGAGTTAAATAACTTGTCTGTCATCAATTTACACATGGCTCAGGCAGTAATGCACGTTTCGTTTTTTCTTCTAGGAGGGGATGACCGCCGGGTCTTACTTTGGCATATGGAAGAAGCCATCCACTCAAGAGTTAAACCAGTTCAGCTGAAAGGGGAGCATCACTCTAATATCTTCTGCCTAGCTTTCAACAGTGGCAATACAAAAGTGTTTTCTGGAGGTAAGGAAGGAAAAGCACCCTGATTTCACAAGAGTTTGCATTGTGATTGCCTTAGAGTAGAAGCTATGAGAAGATCCTGCCCCACATGAAAGGTCTTTTCCATAGTCCCCTAAGGATCTGGAAGGTGTCCTTAATCAGCAGCTGAAGGTTCTTTGGGAACAGGGAATTCTTTAGCCAGCACAACATTTTCAATTTTGTCATGCTTCTCCTTTTCCCAACCCCTGGCATAAGTGCATTGTGTCTCGAGCTATCGTGAGAATGCTGGGTCCAGTCTGCCCCTACTTGTGCTGTAGAATGTAGAACATGGTCTTTGTTAATTCCCTCTTAGCTGTACTGGGAGCAGAGCCTGCGTCCTCTCTGGCACTTAAGCCTGATGCTTGAAGATCTGTGCTACTAGCTGATTTTAATGCACCCTTAGATGGCTAATGAAGGGCTATTGCCATCTATTGGTGGATCACTTTTTCTCAGACCTCATTTCAGTTCTTGCTAGGTAAGTGTCTGCCTTTTGGAACTGTTGGCGCACTGTTGGCTCTAATTGGCCTTGATACTCTTAAGCTTTTTTTTAATAGAAATCCACTTTTTAACAGAAAGCTTAATTCAGTCTTAAAACTAATATAAGGAAAGTGGATATGTACTTGTTTTGGCATAATAATCTCTAGAATTTAGGTTCATTTCATCACTTGATTTTTGAAGTGTTGAGGTAGGGAGGAAAATTGAAGTGAGAAGAAAAAGGCACAAGACTGTCACAATGCAGTCAGTGTCACTTTCTGCTGTACTTCATTTCCTCTGTCTGACATGATAATAGAATGGATAGGAATTCGTATCTTTCATCAGTGTGTCCATTAACATACAGCTAGACTTATTTTAGGATATTATGAGACTACTTGGTCTAAGCCCTTCATTACAGTTTTGAACCACAACTTGTGAACTTCAAATTAATGCTATAAATTCATTCTAAGCCCATGTGAATGGTGGAAGCTTCCCATCCTCCAATGCTGTGTTATGACTATAACAACCCTTAGGAAAAAAGGCATGACAAAGCTTAAGATGGTGTCAAATTTTAAGGATTAAATGATTCTCATACTTCTCAGGTGGAGACCCTAAAACTGTCAAATAGTGATACCTGTCTTCTGATTCTGGGGACTGCTGTTTATTTTATGAGAAAGACAGCAGTCCACACTGTCCTCAAATGAATGTGTTGGCATGAATGATTCCAATGACAATTTGGGCTGGAGTCTGTTTTACTTTAGTTTGAATGCAGACAAACGGAACCTTACATGAATATTCAAGGAATGAACTATGCCAAATCTTGCTGGAGCAGTTGTAATGGTATTTTCTCCTTTCCAACTCAACCCTCTGTCCGTTGGGCCCTGCTGTCAGAGGCTGCTGTTTTCACAGGAACGGCAGTGGAGTGGTTTGACTGTACCTTGCCACTGCAGTTAACATCTGCAGTTAAAGATTTACATCATTAATTATGGTAGATTTTTGCTAAGATGCCGGGTTAGATGAGCTGTGACAGCTGATACACAGACAAACTGGCCGTTCTCATCTCTTTTTCCTCCTCCAGTTTGCATAAACACAATGTGCCTCTGCCAGAAGTTATTTCCATTGGAGGAGTCAGGCACTCTTTCAGCTGCTCCACCAAGATTCACAGGGCTCATCTGCAGGGGCTGTGAGTCTGACTCTTGGATCCCTTGTAAAGAGTCATTTTGCTGCATGGCCTAGATGTACCATCTGTTTTATCTCTGTCGGTAAAATGGGGCTAACTATATTTATTCACTCAACAATGTTCTGAGAGATTCTTAAAAGATCTGAGAGAATTGTGGGTCCTAAGATCCATTGGTTGTCATCCCCCCCCCAATACTGAAGTTGGAATGGTATTCAAATCATGGAAGTCAGAATACTTAAAAACAAAAACAAAAAAAACCCTAAAAATTAGAGTATGGAAACTAGCACAAGGTGCACAGTACTTAATTCATTCTGTAAATAAAGCTGCCAATGACTAATGACTTAGGATCTGACGACCTTTCTCTAAAGCAGCTCTTGATAGCAGAGGAGAAAGGATTTTCCACTTCAGTACGAATTGAATTGCATCCAAGGAATTTCAAAGCTCTTTGCTTTGAAGGAGCGCATGTGTAGCATGCACCACATGTAGCCATTACAGAACTGGAAGGCAGAAACTGAGTGGACAGTGTTTTGCCTGTGATCTCTGGAGAAAAAACTGTCTCAAGATACCAAAGTAGTTCCCATCCCTGAAGAATACTGTTGCCCTTCTCTGCTCACACACACTGAGACTAGAGCAGCATTTGAAATGAAAGATCCCCTCTTGGTAAAATGCAGGGACTTTTTTTTTTTTTTGGGTGTTTAATGTTAGGTATATGAAAAGCTGAAATAAACCTACAGGGAACTCAGTTTCTTTCTGTAGAGGCCTGATGTGACAGATATGGGGTTTAAGCCACCTTAACCGTGCTCCTCTGTATGTGCCCTGCAGTATTTCATCCTCCCAGGTGTAATTGAAGGGAATGGCAGATGCTTCTTGTCTTTCTGATTGTTGTAACTGCAGTTATCAAAACAAGAGAGATTATAAATGGCATATAAAGTTGTGTATACAATTACAACCCAGTTATTCTCAATTAAGAATGAACTCTCCTGTGCTAAAGTAAAACAATGTAAGTGGAAACGTTACTGGGCTGAACAACAGTGATGTTTTCTGCAGGGATGAATCCTTACCAGAAGCAATCAAGCAGTTTGTGGTTAGATTTTTGTCACCGCCTTCTCATCCCACACACAAAACAGAAGCAGTGGTTATTCCACACCCCCCCTCCTTTCGTTCCCATTTTGGAGCTTGTGATGGAAGGGAAGGTCAATCCCATGATGACAAGAGGCCTGAAGCCAGGCGTCTAGAATGATTCTTGTGTTCATACTGTATGGAGAGTGAGGAGCAGGAGTGCCTGCTGGAGGAAATTTTGTCACTGGAGAAACTAGGCTACACTTTTCACTGATGAAATACATAGGCACTAGAGTCATTTTACTAGGTATAAACCTTGCCTGTAACGTATAATGGGCAGTTTCCATTGCAATTAATGATCAAAGGGCACTTACACATAAGTGACTTGTTTATTGTACCATGGAAAAGATGAGCTACTGCAGTAATCTAAGGCTGGCACGATTTAACTAGGAGCCTGTGCAAAGAGCAAGTGGATATAGAAAAATCTCACACCTCATTAGTCAAAGAGAAACTTTCTCATATTTCTTCTGTTGGGACAGAATACAAATTGAAATGTGTATGGGATAAATGAAAACTGAGTCAACTGAACACATAAGAATCATAACATGAAATCTTGCTCCTTCTGAATCTTTGGTGTACATGAGGAAAGCTTCACAACTTGGTATCACAACTACAAAGACATACTAAGCATAAAAATATGACTTTGTGCACTGTTCTTTTTCTTCTGAATTAAATATAAATGTGTGTCTCCTTAAATGTTTCTAAAGAGGAGGTGCCAAATTAGATAAAGTAATATTCAGTGCAGAGACTAAAAAAATATTCTGTTGCTATAGCTTGGAAAACACTGCATGAGCCAGTGGAATTACTTTGTAGCTGTGACCCTCTTAGTCCGCATGCATGTGGTTAGTTTCCATTGTGTTCAATGAATGTGATCAAAGAAAAGTGACATGATTGTCTGGTTACTTGGTTTGTTTTTTGTTAATACAAAAGAAATTATACTGGCTGTCATGTTCGTGCCTTCTCAATGGTTGCAAAACCCTAAACGCTGACAGTGTGAACTGGTGACATTTGAGCTGGGAGCCCAGTGTGTTTTGCTTATGGCATCTGTTTTCACCTTCCATTATCTTTTTATGGAGCTTCCTCTGAGCAGGACAAAGGTGTATTTGCATCAGAGTTAAAGGTGTTCTGCTGCTTCATATAATATTATTCTCTTTACTGCAAATGTCCCAAAACTTGAGCTCAAACTGAACAAAGAATGATCAGTAACACAGTTAAGTAGAATTATTTGTTGAGCAGTAGGAGATGGAATGGATTGGTGCATTTGATCATGACTGGAAATGTCACATGGAGCCTTTTACGTAACTGAGCAGAGAGCTGACCACTTGGTAACTGAACTGGTCTTCTCTTTGCTTGAGTTTTGTTTTTGAAATAGAAAATTTAAAAAATCCCCACACTTACTGTTGTGTTTTGTTTTTTTCACTGTAATGCTTTTTAACTACTGGAACATGATGTTAAGTGTTTATATTTCTCTTTATAGGCAATGATGAGCAAGTTATACTCCATGACGTTGAAAGGTAAATACACAGTTTGTGTTTCCGGTGCTTCAAGAGATCCCTTAATGTCAACTCACTGGAGGAACTTTTTGTTTTAAATTAATGGTCTGAGAGAAGAACACAGTGTTTTAATCCTGAAATGTGCTTTTTATTTATCTAAATTCATATCCTCCCCCCCCCCCCCCTTTTTTTTTTTGGTGAAGCACTTGGGTTCTGCATCATTTTGGAAAAGAATGGGAAAGAGAATGGTTATTGAATGCAGATGCTCTCCTGCAGGTAGCATAGTAGGTTCTGGGTAGATTCAGAGCCAGGTTATTCTGGCACATATGCAAGTATTGTGGCACTTACGGGCTTTTTGTTTTGTTTTTCAAAACATTCACCTAACTTGTATGTAAGACAGCTAGTGCTTGGCCTACTTGTGCTCGGCCTACCTAACTACCTTTTAAAACTTTGGCTGCAGCTGCCTGATTTTCCACACTAATGTGAAGCATATTTATTTTGATACTTAATTTTTACCAAAAACTGCAAAGCGGTTGGGAATTAGGCTTTGTTGTGCTACATCAAGATTAGGCTGTTAGTCAAAATATAATTAAAACAGTAGTGGTAATGTATTAGATTATAGTTTTTCTACTTTAAAAGCACTAAGCTCGGAAGACAGGATATCCAGAGAACTCCAAAGTTAAAATTTTGGTCTGTACTAGTAACTTCTACAGATTTAAGCAATGACCATTTAAATAACTTGAACTCAAGAAAATCAAATATAAAGAAAAAGCAGGAAGAGATGTATGTAAGAGCAGAGAAATATAAAACCTTAAATCTTTTTGAGTTGCCTGAATCCTGGTTAACATAATTTGGACATATTTTTTGCTAGGTTTGTCCAAAGCCTTTTGCATTGAACTGGTCAGTATACATCTGCCTTCCGTCATACCTTATATCTACTTCTTGTATAAATCTTACATGAGAGCTGAGCAAAAGTAAATTTGTCTTACTCTTCTAATGCTTTCTCACAACTATTATGTTGTTTGGTGGTTTGTTTTTTTGTTTTGGTTTGACTTTTGGGGGTTTTTAGGGTTTTTTTGGGGTGTGTGGTTTTTGTGCATTTTTTTATTTGGTTGAGGGAGTTGAGAGGGCGTTTTGGTGGGGGGGGGTGTTTTTTTTTTTTAATTAAATGTGGAAATGTCAAAATTTTAGATGCCGGTGTTTATTGTGTTCTGACCTTTCAAGCTTCTACAAGATCTTGGTCCTTGACAATTTTCTGTATACCACGTTTATTCCTGCTATGTCTTGCTGAGATGTTGTAACAAGTCTTTTTCATGTGTATGCCTTTTTAATGTGCTTTTGTTATCAGGGTTGGGGTTTTTTTAGGTATGCTAAGTCCAGTTGTAATGTATACAGAATTAATTCCTCTAAGGCTATTTGTGTTATCTTCTGAAAGAAACCTTACTAGTCTGACACTGAATTCTGATTAATTTCTATAGAGAGTTACTGTGTCTTCTTGAAGGATAACTCTTGGTCTATCAACCTTTTTCATACTTTTAAATGTTTTTTTTTTTCTGTTACTGGATTTTTGGCCTTTCTGTTAATGGT
The DNA here is from genome assembly GCA_017639485.1 of Pluvialis apricaria. Lineage (NCBI taxonomy): Eukaryota > Metazoa > Chordata > Aves > Charadriiformes > Charadriidae > Pluvialis > Pluvialis apricaria. The sequence goes on along the minus strand of CM030012.1, from coordinate 39,488,355 downwards.
CCATGAGACAGAATTAGTAGATCTGTCACTAAGAACATTAATTGCCATGTGAGCAAAACAGTGATTTTATGTGGGATCTCTTTGGTGGAGTTTCTATGAGATATAGGAATTGTACACAAAGTGTATTCTCTAAAGAAATAAAACAACCGCAGAATCTTCTGTGTTAGTATTTTAGCTTTTCGCCTCTCCATGCAACTATTTCCTCCTTTTTACATGATCTAAAAAGTTGGGAAAAGAAGGGAGAACAGGCTTTTTCTTTTTTTATCGCTGTGTAATGGGTGAAATCTAGGTACTTCCGGGGGACTCATTTTCTTTTGTTCTTTTTTTGCTGCTTTTACTGCCTGATAAAAATATAGGTCTGGTCTGTCCTGGAGAACCAATAAAACTTAATAAAAAATCCATCGGGAAAGTTGCTCTTTTGTGAGCTTCAGCTGAACTTTTGGATGATACAGAAGCCTGTATTAAAGAATGAACTTTTGTCTTGTTTTCTTTTTTACATTAGGTAGTAAAAGTTTAGTTCACAGGTCTCGAGACCTCTTTACCTTTCCCATTATCTCCTCCCAAACTTAATCCATGATTTCCGTAGCATCTTGCAGTTTGTGAAGTTTTTAATGTGTGAGTTTTGGTCTGAGGATTATTTTTTTTTTTCATCATAGCATGACATCTTGGCCATTCTACATGGGCTTTTTGTTTGTTTTTTACTCTAATTAAACACAACGGTCTTATGAAGTTACAGAAAGCTTGTCAGTAAGTATTACTAGGTAGATAAAGCTGTGCGTACTTTACTTTTTGAAACAACAGCAAAAGAAGGAAGAACGATACTATTGTGTGTCTCTTTTCTAGCACCGAGACCTTGGACGTGTTCGCCCATGAAGATGCAGTATATGGCCTTTCAGTGAGCCCAGTAAATGACAACATCTTTGCCAGTTCATCAGATGATGGCCGGGTTCTTATTTGGGACATCAGAGAGTCTTCCCATGGAGGTGAGATCTCTAGATGGAAAAGATCATTGATTTAGGAAGAATTTGAGCAAGGCAGGGAAGGAAACATTACAGTTACCTGGGGCAATTGAGGCAGGGAGTGTTGGAGAAGGGTGAAAGTGAGGAATAATTCTTGTGGCCAGTCATAGGCAAGCCTTGGTCCTTACAGTTCAGTGTTACTGTCTTAAATGACTTCATAAAGTACCAGCATATAGTGCAGGCTAGCATAGAACTTGGTATGAATAGTACCAAGTTGTTTTTACTTGAGTAAAGTTCTTTTAGTACCAAGTTCTTTCAACTTGAGTAAAGAAGCAGTGAAGGACACGTTTCTTCAATAAAAAATGTCTTGCTAAACTTGAAATCAATTAGGAATGTGGATTTTTTTGTTGTTGTTTTTGTTTTGTCTATAGCCTGGGATAAAAAAAAATTGTTGTACTTTTAGAAAGCTGTTATTTTGATTTGAATAATTTCCCAAAGCTGTTTATGTATTTCCCAGTGACACTGAGAATTGTTCTTATGCATGATGTTTTCTGGTTGTACGGAAACTTAGAGCCCTTATGTGATAACAGGGAAGTTGAATTACTACGTCAATCTTTGTTTTCTAAAACAGAACTGAATATGGTTGTTTTATGTAACAAACCTGCAGCTTCTCAAAACACTGCAATCTGTGTTTGTACAGCTGCAGTTTTAAGGCTGGAGAATCTCAGTTTAGAACTGTAGTTACATAAATTTGGAGACGAATGCTTCAGTAATTGAATTTCAGTATATGAATACTTAAGTAATACTTCAGTAAATGAAGTTGTGAGTTTACCCCCTCCTAAAGACAACAGAGCTGAGAATTTAAAACTGAGAAATCTGCAGGAGTACAGAATCTGGTTCCCTTCCTTCATAGCTAAAATAAACTTTCATCTTTTTTTGTAAGCTGATTAAATGCAATTGACTTAGCTCATAGTTTCTACTGGTCTTACAGGAAAGTTGTTTATGACACTGAAATTCAGCTTATGTATTTTGTGGCAATTTGTACACATTTGTTATTGGGTCAAAGAGGTTTAACTGAATTAGGTTTTTCCATACCTAGTGAATTTGATAACTTTTCTAAGCTGAGATTCTGTCCCTTTTTGATTAGGAAAGGAAAGCTGAAACAATGCATACTTTATAGTCTCATAGGAGTCTTCTAGAGCCGCTAGTATCATGAGGGCTTTATTGAACATGACTAACCAGAATTAGGTCTTTCTTGATAAACTCCACCAGAATACTCAGAGTGGATTGCTTATTGATGCCCTCCCTACCCCAGGCATATTGCCTTTGTATAAATAAAAATGTAATAGCACTGCATTCAGTTTTCAGTAGTCTGATTCTTACTGTGAATTCTAATTGTGATACCCCTTATCTCTCTCCCATCTGGTAATTTTATTAAAACATTCTGAAAGACAATGCACACAGTAAGTATATCTATGTCACAGAGTCTCTTCTCTGGATTGGTCTCTGAGGAACATATTGGTAACCTCCCTCTTGCTTAGAAGTCCCTTACTAGCACAGTGAACTGTTGTTTTCCCTTCAGCCAGTTTCTCACCCCATGCAACTCCCTTTGCTAATCCTAACTGCCTGTAGCTAAACTTGATACTATACCACATGTGAAATCAGTCCTGATTAGATCTACTGCTTTTCCCCTGTATAAAAGGCCAGTTACCTTATCAACAAAAGAGATCGAGTTAGTCTGATGTGACTAATTTACGTTTGGTAAATCCAAGTGTCACTTCATCCCTATTTGTCTGTTTTCATAATAGCCAAGTGATGAGACCAGACACTGAATATGGCTTCCAAATTAGAAATGGTGAAATGCTCCTTTATTGCCTTCTCCTGAACTCTACACCATAAAGATTTGTCTCTGTTAGGAGAACAACCTGTTGCTGACAGTGGATGCCAACAGTCGGCGGGGCTGGCTGCTTAAATGCATCTGCGTGAAGCTTCTCAGTATTGTAAGCTAATGTCCAATCTGATCTGAGTTTCTGAAATTGTATGAAATTAGATTTGTCCTTCTTTGTTGTAGTTAAACCTTGCTACTGCTTTTACTGTTGCTGAGACTTTGAATGAGAAGGCTGCACCAGTGAAAATGCAGTAAAGAAGTGTTGGCTGTGGTACATTTGGGGCTTTTTTAGATTGATGTCTTAGGTTCCCTGAATTTTAAATAAAGTGCTTTTGCATGCTTATATAGGAGTCCTGAGTCAGCATTTATGTGTAAGCACTGCCAGTGTTTACTACAATATAATGCTTGTCACTGGGGTAATCTCCTTGTGTGCAATAGTATTGTCAGGGGAATAGGTGCTATGTCTGCCAGTGTTAAGTGTAGTTAGTTACCCTGAGCGGCCAGCTCATTAAAATCTTGCAAATAACCTCTTAGTTTAAAATAGTGCATTAAAAGAAGCTGGAAAAGAAATTTCATTTCCCATCTGTTTCACCCCATCTTTCACTGCTGTGATTTATGCAGTAATTTTTATAAACCCACTTTTAATTTTTGTTAGAGATGCTGTTGAGCTTCTCCCTTGAGAAACATTTTCTTACTCCAGTGAGTAAGAGCTACAATTGTGAATGAGCATAAAGAACAATAAAAAAAAAGTAATCCCCCTAGTTTTCATTAAAGTGACTTAGTGCTTCATTAGTTTAGCTCCTGTAATCTCTCTTTAATTTGACAGGCTGAAAGGCAACTTTTGATATCTTAGAGGAAAACTCTGGTACTGGGGCAGGCTATATATAATAAAGGGGTGAAGGAAAACACCAGTAATTAGTGACAATGATTTGACTAAACAAAGGTACATGAATTAAAAGTTTATTTTAAAAACCAACTCCTTTATTTGGCGATCTGATATTGTTTGTCTCTCCACTCGGCTAATGCAGGCCATTGCTTCTCAGTGGGGGCTGCCATTTTAATAACACAGCCTTTTATGTCCCAGCAGGGATCTGATTTGATGATGCAAACGTAGAAGGTCAGTTTTGGTGTTAGACCTTATTTGGAGCTGCCAGCAGACCAACAGCAATCTCTAAAGCCTTGGGGCAGGCTGGCAGAACAAAAGTTTGCTCCTGTTCTTCCTTTTACTTCTGCCTCCTATGACAGTTAATAGCACCAGGCAGCTTCAGCCATGGTCAGAGACCTTTGTTTTGATCACTGCTAAATGAACACTAAAAAGGAAAGTCCCTGAGTCAAAAAGCTTGTAATAGAGAATAAAAGGAAGATAGAGGTGGGGCAGGACAGGTAAATCTTAATTCTGTCTCCGTTGCTTGATGGACAGTAGTTTCGGAAGGTATTGGGAATTTGGCAAGGTTCTCTGTTTAATCATACTTTATAGGTCTTAATGAGGGTTACGAGGAAAGAAAATGAAGTACCTTTGGAGGTGCTTGTGAGCGACACAGTGGTTGCATCAAAGCAAACAGTGAGTGGAAAAATCTGGCATAATCCCTGGCACAAAATAGGCATTGATTCTGGTTTCTTACTTGAGTGAAAGAGTGGCAGCATGCCACAAAAGATACAGACAACAAAGAGAATTAGACTGCGCCTGAAGCCATAAAGCTAGCGGAAACATACAGAGAAGGATGACAGAGTCAAGGCTTTTTCCCACTCTTCATGGAGGCAGGATTTTGACAGAATGTGTAGGGCAGAGAAGCAGGCCAAACAGTCTTGCTACACTAGAGTCTGGATGAGCATGTTTTTAACTCTGTGTGAGCAGCAAAAGCCAACTGTTTGCATTTTTATGCAAGAGGAACACCCTTCTTGTCTACTTGTGCAGCACTTAAGAGGTGGCAGGCCTCTCTTCCCCAGGGTTGGCAGCTTGCGTTGAGTGGAGTTCCATACAAACTTATTTCACTCTTTGTAATATTATTCTCCCATATAAGCAGTTGCTGCTACATTTACAGTTTGGGAGATCATAAATGACTGTGGAAGCTTCCAGGTATATATTGCTAGAAAACTTTCAGAAGCCCCTGTGTGTAGTCCTTATAAGATGACCGTTTGGTCATGAACCTTAAGAAGATTCAAATACTTGATCCTTAAGTGGCTATCTTTAAACTCTGATAACGTTTCATAAGCAAAATGGTGTCTTGAAATCCAGTATGTGTCCTTTTCCATATTTAGACAAAGTTAACGTACATGTGGGTGGATTTTAAAACCTCAGTTTTTATATTGCTTTGGATGTGTCAGCTTGAGAAATGGTTTGAACATGTCTCTATATCTTCAGATCTTGTGCTGTTTCCATATTAAGCTACCAAACTCATTGCATTGAACAGTTGTATGCATTGTTTGTTCTTATGTCTGAAATCTCAATTTTTTCAACAGAGCCTTTCTGCTTGGCACACTACCCGTCAGCCTTTCACAGTGTGATGTTTAATCCAGTAGAACCCAGATTACTTGCTACTGCCAACTCTAAGGAAGGTGTGGGACTCTGGGATATTCGTAAACCTCAGAGGTAAGATTTGGCTGTCCTTGTGTCATTGTCTTATGCTGTGCTATCTCTTTCCCTTCAGAGGTCATGGCATGCCACTCTTTCTTTTTTTTTTTTTTTTTTTAAGTCAAAATATACGATGGTAAGAAAAGGCGCAGAACGAATTTAACAGCAATGTTAGTAATGCTGAATTAAATTATTTTGCATAATTAACATTCTTCATTCATATGATCTAATTTGATTTAAAATGGGGCTAGATCATCAATGTTAAGGTAAGTGATCTTTTAGAGGCCTGCCTGGCCTCACCACTGCGGCTTAATTCGTATTGTTGTGTCCAGTTCACATCATTATATTTAGCACTGGCTTGCTAGTACTGGAAGAAGCCATGGTGGGCACTGCCGGGTTTACAGTGTTTTTTCTACCCAGCTAAGTGTTCAGTGATTGACCAGCGATTGTGGTCAAGGAAACTTTTTACTCAACGCTTAAGAGTTTTATATGACTTCCTAGACACCTGGATAATCTGTTTGGCTGCATAATGTGCTTCCAGATTTGCATAGGATTTTAAACACATGAAAAGAAGAGAATAAGTTTGCAGTATGAAGTGAGGTCAGACTGTGTTCTAAAGTGGACATATGCAGTGTTTGATACCAGAGTTTCACAGCCATGAGAGATTAAGCTTCTGTTGAAATCTTTTTCAATCTTTCAGATTTTGAAAGTAATTTCCTTTTTTTATCATTATAATCAGAAAATTTGAGCACCTCAAGTACATGTTTTTCCCTTCCTCTCCCAACTTTTATGTTGTTTCCAGTTACAAGTGTAAGTGTAGAAAGGATAATTTCAAAAAAGTGAAAAGAGGGGAAAACAGGTGGTACTTGGTTTACAGTGCAGTACTCTCAGTGATTTAAAATCTTTCATAGCGTACACTTGACTCTCCCTGTATTGGTGAATTTCTTGGAATATCTAGAAGTGCATATTGCTAATAATTATTCTTAGGTTTGTGCTGTACAGAGGAAAAAGGAATCTCATGAAGTTAATTATAACTGGCTTAAAAAAATGTTTAGACATCCATTACAATAGCAACCACAGTATGGTTTCAGGAGGGTTTATTATTCTTAAATTGTAAACATTAATGGTTTGAATTGATTTTTATTTATAAGCTTGAATTAGAATTTGCATGCTGATGCTGGTGGCTGTAGAGCTCTCTCACATTTGTAAAGTTTGCCAGAGTCCTTGTTGGCAGCTGTTGTTCAGTCTGCTATTAAATTTAGGTTTGATAAAATTTAACTGGGAGGGAGTTATGAAGTTACCTGAGCTATATTCTCTTATCCTTGTCAAACTCTGTATGTCTAGGTCTTAGTTTGATGTTAGAAAGCTATTTACTAACTTCAGCATTTACTGGACAGAGGGAGAGAAATACAAGACGTTAGGGTATTTTGCTCGTATAAAATATGTTTCTTGGTGTTTTTTCCCCCTAAAATTTCTTACATTTTAACTTCAGTTCATTCCTGTTTTTTCTTTCTGAACTAATACGGACAAAGTTGGCTTCCTCTTGCCAAGCCAGCTGGCCTTGTACTGGTTTTGCAAGATTCTTTGTTTTTCAGCTTCTACCTCACTTGTGTGATTCAAGATCTTCTGCGAGTTGTGTTGGTCTTTATTTCGAAAGGGAGTTACACCAAAACATTTCGCTCTTCAGACATTTAGTCTGAGTGTGAATATAAAATGAATGTTGGTAGAGTGGTATAGCTTATATCAATAGAAATTCTATATGAATGCAAAATTTAGATGACGTCTTTCACTTGAGTAGCAAAGTGAAATGGGATCACCCCTGGAAAGGTTGTACAAGGCTAAAAGGAATAGAGAGAGGAAGTGAGCATCACTAAGGATGCAAGCACTGACCCTGGTAAATGCAGGAGCAGATTACTTGAGTAAGGAATTCTCCTCTTACAAATTTTAACAGCCACTTTCTAATAACAAAATTAGTGCCTTTTTTTTTAGCGATTCTCATTAAGACTTTGATCTCCAAAAGTTTCTCAGCTTATATATAAAAACGTGGATGAGCTATTGCTTGGGGTGGTAGCAGCTGTCAGGTCATGGAAGCTCAGAAGATATCCAGTCTAGATGCTATCCTTCTACCTCAGTCTTAATCACAGGACAAAGTGCTTGCTGTGAGCTTGTTGGGGCGACTACTGTCTGTGTATAGGATAATAGTCTGTGCTCACACATTTAAGGACCCACGTTTTTAGCTCTATTGTGGCATTGTTCTTTCTAATACCAAATATAAAATAGCTATAACAGGATTAAATTGGTAATGCTTCTTGGAAAGTAATTTGTATTTCTCCAGGTATAGGACCAGTATGAAAGACTTAATAACCTTTGACAAATTTGATTTCTATAGTCTTTTTTTGAATGCTGAAAGGGGAGGGGAAAGGGTGCTTTACGTTATAACCTCTGTGTCATCTTGGAGGCCTTGTATAAATTAAATTGATGGAAGCTTGTATGCTTATATCTGACAGACAAGAGCTCCCCTTCTCTGATCCTAATCTGATGAAAGTAAATCTTTCCAATTAAAAAAACCTAAATGGTGATGGTTAAACATCATACCTTGCAACTACAGTGCTGAAATACCTAGGTGTATAGGTCACATTGCTTTTTCCATGTATAGGGGAGTGTGTGCAACACCCTTATTGTACAGCTGGACATACACTGAGTATGCAGCAGTTCCCTTAAGCACTGAATTTAAAGCATTTGCACCTACTAGGTGTGGTGCATTGTGTAAAACAGGCACACGCTTCCTGCCTGCAGCCCACTCCTCCCAGAGGACTCAGAAACAGGAAAGTGGATAGTAAGAGACGGGCAGCTCCTTGCAGAGTAAATGCTGTTGACTGATATTTAGAGCCTTAGACTTGGGCTGAGCAAGCTGTAACTTAAATGAATGCAAGTGATAAGTCTGCTCTCTGCTGCCATTTTTCTGGGACAGCCATCAGCTTTCCTCCTTTGCTTGATTAGAGATGTGCTCAAAACATAGTGAGAAGGGTATGCTTGGCTGAGGGAAAGAAAATGGCCTAAAGCAGAGTGCTGCCGCTGCAGTTTGCTCCCAGGAAACTCTCAGGGAAGAGGAGTCTTCAGAGTGAGCTGTGTCCTGCTACTGAGCTGCCAAAGCCAGAGTCCCACATATTTAAATAAATTAAACTGGATTTTTAGTCTTTAATAAAGTAACAGAGCATTTGCCAAAGCTCCCACTGGTCTCTGCAGATCTAGTTCGTTAATCTAGAAATATGGAACTTGATTTTTAACATATTTGGAGCCAATTTACTTTGTCTTATGAGGAAACAATTTTATCAATTTGTAAATCAGTTAAGATATAATCCTCACTGCAGTGAGGAAGTAGAAGCCAGAATTTAGATTTTCATCTGTGGGTTTTAGTTTGTTACAGTCTCTTCTGAGGAAAATACACTGTGAACTTAATTATCAGGAAAAAAAAAAGGTTTTGGTAAGGGTGAAGTAATCCACATAATGCTGGAAGTACTTGTGATAGACTTTACATAGAACTGAAGTTGGTACGTGAGGAAGTTTGTGTATATTGCCCATATTCTTAATAAAGGACACAAAGTGTAGTTTCAGGTAAGATGCCTGCCAAAAGTATTTTGGCTGATGAATTTTATAGGCAGAATGGGTTAAACAGCCCTGAAGTTCTCCATAATCTAGGGATAAACAGGAAGCTGCCTGTGTAACTTGCATGCCAGAACACTAGCACAGCAGAGAAGGGCTACTGCATCAGCTGCTTTTCTAGTTGCCAAAAAAGTCTGCTAATGGTGGAAATCCTTGCTTCTCTGCAGGTTTGTAGCTCTCCTTTATACTGTCATCAGTATCCAAGAAAATGTGACACTGGTGTAGGAAGGATGACTGAATAGAGACTTTTGGGGGACACGATGTACAAGTATTAACTTGCTGAGATTGTTGAATAGCACAATATATAACTATAGTATAAAATTGCTAGATCTGTCTATTCCTGCCCTAGCCTACCTTTTTATTTCCATTGCTGTGCATGAAGCTCACTTGTGAGGGACTTTATTTTATGCTGTAAGCTGTCAAGGGAAATTCCTTCTTTCCTTCAGTATTGATGTAATCCTTTATAATATTGTTGGCATTGTGGGAGGTTTTTCAGTCCTATTGTTCCACCTGTGGTGGTAGCAGAAATGGCTAGATCAGGTAAACTTCAGCTGTTTTGTCATGATGTGTGGTAGTGGGGTTGTGATTAGGGATTGAATGGGTAGAAAGAAGGGGAAGAAGTGTAGATACTTGTAAGTGTTTGCTGTGGATTGCCAAAATAGTAACTTTCAGTAGGTTAAGCAGGGCTGCAGCACTCCTCCAATACAGGAAAGGTGAAATGATTATATGTAGTTAATAATTTGCTGCTACTATAACACTTCTTGTAAAGCTCATTTACCCTGACTACTGTTGTCTTGTTCTCTTGTCAGTTCTCAGATGGAAGCAGAGTTAAACTGATGCAGGCACTACTTGGTTTGCTTCATAACTGGAGACTGTTCTGGGGAATCTTGCTGCTGCTCCCCTGCAAAATCCAGACAGCAAATGAAAAGCCTGGAATTCCAAAGTCTAGCTGTTTGTGGCAAATAGTGGTACTGTAGCTAGCAATACCTTCACATAACATTTATTATGGCCCACAGCACCGGTGCCGTAACGCACTGTACAGACATAGGTGAGGTTTGATAAGCCCGCAGGATTTAGCTGGTCTTCACTCATTTGACATGCATCAGGTTTAATGCTGAATTTCTGGTTTTAATCAACAGAGGCTCCTCAGGTTGAGGTATAGTTTTTCTTTCACTTTGTTCAGCTTGATGATGTGCTGTCAGAAAAGGGGTGATTTGCTCTTCTAAACTTGTATGGCAGTCAGTGGAATATGGCTAATTGTGCAGTTTTAAACTAATAGTGCTAAATTTTCAAAATCTTGAATGGAGAAGTGATATCCTAGTAGGTTACGGAATTCAGATATAGATTGCACTGCTTGTCAGAAAAAAAATGAGCTGCATTTACTTATTTATGTGGAGACTCTGAGGATTTTTACACCAGAGTATTTTTCTGCAAAATACATGGCTGTTCTCCAATTGGGTTATAGCAGAATTTGTCTTCTAGCTTGCTGTTACACGCCTCTGTCCAGGAGAGTTGGTTTTATCCACTTCTTTAGTCAGGCAACACTATAAACACCTCTACAAATTAAAAATAAAGTATTTTTAGTGTTAGAAAAAAGTCCTGATTATGAGTAGATTTTATTCATATACTGTGAAATTGGTTAACTTTCTGATGGGAAGCTGGGAGTGCTTTATGCTTGGCTTCTACAGTGAAGAAGGAAATTGAAAAGCCAGTATTTCTTGGCATGCATGGGGAAATTTAGAGACAGCTCTGAATTGTGAAAAGTTTAGCTCACTTCAAATGCTCATAATTTGATTAGTCTTGCTGACTGAGTCAGGATACAGAGGCGGATTCATTTTGCCTTTTCCAGAGTTCATTCACAGCTTGATATCTCTTCTGTCTCAGGTTTAGTGCAGTAATTGAGATTCCCCCCCTTCTCCCCTACTACGCTAATAAGATATGAATGTGGTGGTCTGGCTCCTCAGAAATAGCCTGTGAAGCACTGTTAAAATAGAACTAATGTAAGTCCAGCATGATAAGTTGACTAGTGATTCTGGAAATATTATTTTTCTATTTTCAGAACTTGTGAATATTGCCATTCTTTCAGGTGGACGTTAAGCTGAAACCAACTGTATTGTTTCTTTTTTAAAAACAGTGCATTGAAAAGCTTAACTGTGGTCTTGATTAATGAGGCTGTTGTAAGGCACTCACACCACTAGATGGGGTCTGGAAGCTGTGCCTTTTTTAAGAAAATCAGAAAAGGCAAGTCTGTGCATCTTAATCTATTTACAATAAAATACGTATTGCAAATATGTATTGTTACAGGATTGCTGGGAGCACCGCAACAAGTCAGTTTACATATATATTTCAAGCAACGACTATGTAACTCCAGTTATTTTTAGGTACTTCAGTTCTCCCTTCCCCTTTCCCATGCAGCCCCATGCCTATCTCCTTCTTTTTACTGAAATCAAAAGGCTATGTTTTTCCCTAAAAAAATATGATAATTATCCCCTTTAATTCATTCTTTTCCTATGTTCACACACCCCCCACCCACATCAACTAACCTGGAAGTTCTTGAGATCAAAATTATTATTGGTCTGTCCTATTAATGACTGTAACATACTTTTAAACTGGTTTTCATACTACAAAAAGGCTGTTCATAGAAGTGTTTTCTGCTTATGATGGGAGTGTGGAGCCTGTATTTTTACATAGTGGGGTCCATTTGTGAGTCCATTTCAAGGGTTAAAATGCAAAGTCTTGGGTCGGTATCAGAAATAGGTATCTCAAGGCATTTTTGTGAGCCTGGGAGTGCTTATCTAAAAGCTCCCAGGCCTTCATTCCTGCTATGTCCATTGCACTAATTCTGTGGTTGACCTGTTTTTTTTGAGATGCTGTGCTCAGAAATTAGAAAACTAACCTGGAAAAGCTTTGTAGTTTTCTTACAGCCTAGTACATTGAAATGGGTTCAGGGAGGGCCCAGTGAGTAGCATAGATGATGGAGAAGAGAGAGGGAGGCTTGTAAGGCTGAGAATAGGAGATAAGAAGGAAGCAAAACCTTCCTTATTTGAGGAGCAGTGAACTATTAGGTATGTTCAGCAGTTTGTCGTATTACTGTTTTACGTGCTTCGGTTTCTTTTGCTATACTAATCTTTCCCTTTTTCGTCTCATCAGCATATTCCTTACAAGCATTCCTGGTGGCTTTTTACAAAGTAGAAGAGGTGAAACATAACCAAAGTTGGGGGTGATTTACCTTTCAAGGCTGTCTGTTTCACGAGAATAAACTTTAAGCAGAGAGTGTTTCTGCTCAACACTTGAATTTTTATGTTCCTGCAGTACAACATAGTGTTCTAGGACACCGGTCTTTAATGTTGAGTTCTGGGAACACTTTTGTCCCCAGAACTCAAGTACTGGATTCAAGCTCTGAGTGACGTAGAAATGTTTATGTGCTATAGACCTTTTTAACATTCTTCTGAAAGTTCAGGAGGCCTGTGCTGTCTGTGTAGTTAGAAGTCAGTGTACTCAAAAAACCTAATGATGAATTAAAAGAATCCTTGAGCACCAGGGCAAACCTGGTATCCCTTGGTGAATGTAAACGTTATGGCATATTTTAAAAGCTAACTTGATCATACAAGACATAATAAGCCCAAGTTAAAGGAGTGTCAATTTCAGTGTTTTCCATCAATGCTTTACAGACAAAGCCAACAGCCAAACACTAATTCTATTTGATTTCTTTCTTTGTCTTGGCTGAGGAGTAACTGCAGTTCAGAGCCTTTTTAAGCAAACTTTTTTTAGCTCATGTTAAATGAATATTTGTTTCTCAAAAAACACCAATCAAGAAGGCTCTCTTAATGGACTTCAAACTAACGTCAAATTTGCTTCCTGCACTGAGAATTCAGAGGAAGCAAACTCCCAAGCTGTGGATAAGGAATACTTGTTGTTAGGTATTAGTGAATCACCTAGTGATTAGCTCATGAAATAGTAAGCAAAATGTAGAGATGGAAATTTCTTCCTTGTAATAAACTAGATTCAGGTGGATCTTGAGGGAGGACTCTTCTTAGCTGTTCATGAATATCAGGGTATGTTGATCTTGCCAGTGTGCAAAGGACTTTGAAGGATGTGGCGGTACTGTGTTGCTGGTATCCAGCTGACAGTGTGTTCTCTGAACTCTGTCTTGAACAGAGCTGCTTCTGCCAAGTGCTACTTATCAAACATATATGGAATACATGTTCCTTTTCCGGGTTAAGTGAAGGTGGCCCGTCCACCTAGTCAGAGCCGGTAATAGGTCATTATTGGTATGTGATGCATCATGATTAATAATCATTATGAGTCCTGTGTCCCTATTTCTTATTTAGTTTATTAACAGTCACAATCAGGTTGTTACAGTATCGGTCACAACAGTGACACCCACGCACAATTCTAGGTACAAAACATAGAATTACTGCCTTTAGATGTTCTGGCTCCTCTAACAGTCCTCATCTCTGGCTCCTGTAGGACAGACATCCAGGATCTTCTCCATCAGTACCCAACAGCTGGAGGATCTTTTTCATTCACCAGGATCGGTGTTGGCAGCGATTGTGGCTCTTGATGAGGGGCCGCCCCCTTACATCACCGAGCCCTGTCACAGTCACACATGTCACAGTCCGTGTGAGGGTAATCACAGTATCACAGTATCGTCAGGGTTGGAAGGGACCACTGGAGATCATCTAAGTCCAACCCCCCTGCCACAGCAGGGACACCTACAGCACGTTGCACAATCATGTAAGTCAGACAGCCCACCCTCAAGAGCTAACCCAGCTGTGCCCATCTTTCCACCCGTGGGCTGAGGCCCAAGGCAGTGATACACAGATCCTATTGCCAAATTTGTTTCACCTTTGGAAATGCTATCAATAGGTTGGTGAGGCCTATTCATAGGGAGGAATTAACCATCATTCCCACTGGGGCAGAGGTCAACTTGGTTATCCTATACTAGGTGTTCAGCTTAGTCATCGTGCTGCAGGAAAACACAATCCGACTCTTAAAACAATGGACTGAATGCGTGACTTCTGGTCCAAATCTGTTGGCAATCACAGGTACTCAGTACTTCTGAAAATCCAGTTCTTGGCTCCTGATTGCTTTGCTTTATAATTTCACTTGTTTCATTTGGTTCACAGGCTTTTAAGGGCCTGATGAGTATTACCTTCTTGTTTCTGGATCAGTGTAATGGTCTCTGATGGCAAGAGGAAAACACTGTATGTACTACATGACTTCTTTCTACGGAGGGGTGTGGAATATCTCTGTACTTATGACAATCTAAGGATGTAGAAGTCTTGCAAGTGGTTTGTGTTAGATTGAAGTGCTGACATGTAGTTGGAGAAAGCTAGGTTTCAGGTTGACAAGTCTATTGTTGGTTTTGAAATAGAAGTGGTAGCTACAGGCAGTTTGAGAACAGTTCTTCAGAGTTTAGTTAGGTGAATGTCAAATAGACCATCTTTGCAAAAGAGGGATAAGTATTACCTCTGAATAGAGGCATGGTTTATTTTGTTGGGGTTTTTTTGTTGATGGGTGGTGGTGCAAGGAAAAGGGAGGAAAGGGAGATTGATGAATGTTTGCAGCTCTGCCTGTACCACAGGTAATATTTATAGCCTGTTGCGTAGAGAGGACTTTAGAAAAACCTTTGTGTTGATGCAAAAGGTATTCTAAGGTCATAAAACCAGCATTGTAACTGAGTCCAAGTCCTTAGATTTAGATCTCCAGTGACTGCCACATTTAGTTTCCAGGCTCATTCATACCTTCAAGGTATTTGATCCTAAAGATCATACCAGAAGAACAGCAGTTATTTTCTGAGAAATGCTCATGCACGTGCTGAGTTTTATCTTTTCTAGCTTACCTTCCTGGCTCACTCTAAAAAGTAGCCGTTGCATAGTTTTATCTGTGTGTTACTAAGATGTCTGGTATGTTGGCTGAAGTACTGAGCTTCTGGAAGTGCAAGTGTGGTGTCCAGGTCTGTTGATGGTTGTGTTGCAGGGGATATTAATCTGGGGGGTAACCATGGGGTTTACTTCTGACAGTTGAGTTTGGTGAGGTTCGGGGCTCTTTAGAGGCTAATACTGCTGGATTGGCAATTTTCTCAAAGTAACATCTTTGGTTGTAATTTTGTTTTCCTTACAGGTTTTTAATAAGATGTTACATGATGGCTACAGGAGTGGGATGGCAGGAGTAGTATGTGGCGATTTAAGGTTTTTCTTTGACTGTTTTGCACTTTGACCCTGCCTGTAAAGGAAAGAAGCTTGTGATTCTAATAATTTCTGAAGTGTGTGCTTTGGGATTGCCAAAGCCCCTGCGGATGGGGGAGAATCGGCAACTACCTGTTTAAATTATTTCAGTGCAATAGAAGAGTGCTGCATGTTTCTGTCAGTCCTGCTCTGAGCAGAGCGCTGTATTAATGAGTGAAAGAAAAATGTATATATCTTGGCAACCGCTTTTTCATTGTCAGACTTATCAGTTCATTTTTTTCCCTTCCCAGTTAAACCATTTGTTGTGAACTTTGAATAACTTAACTGCTGCTTCAAGTAATTAATTTAGCTAGATTACAGCATTACAAATTTTAAGTCCTATTTAGGTACTCACCAGTATGGGTCAACCACACCACCTCGAATAGTTGAAATAACTATTTGTCTTCTGTCATAGTTCAGCAAATGCAACTCATCCCACACATGTACCATCCTCATCTGTTTGCTTCTGTGCTACTGAGGCAGATCAACTGATATGTGTGTCTCAACCTAGAATTTGAAGCTCTCCTGTCCTGGTCCATCTTGGCATATTTGCCCCAGATAACACAGAACCTAAACTTAGATATTTTTCCCCTACTTCTTTTCCATTATTTCTTAAAAGTTCCTTTTATAGAAAGTGAGCTGATTGTTGCTTAAGTTCATGGGGTTTGAATTATTCTTTTCTGGGAATCTTGGGACGTGTTGAAGTAACTTTTGAATGGTGATGGCATCAGGGTGGAGGTGGTATTTTGGGATGTTTTTTGGCTTTGTTTTCCTCATTGTAACCATAAATAAATCTGCAAAGTGTTTGCCACAGGTTTAGCCAAAATCGAATTACTTCTTTAGTGTTACAAACAACTAAGGTAGTCTCCTCTGCCTTTCTAGTGGGGTGCCACTGAAGAAAAAAAAGAGAGTACTTGCAAATAAGCTTTTTTGACTTTGGGCAAAGAGAGATGGTGACAATCATTAAGGCTTCAGTCACGCTGATGGCTTAAGTGATATTTCTGCTGGGAAGAGCATTTTCCTACTTATGGACTTTTTTTTTGTGGTTGCCACTTTCAGCCAGTTAATGCTTTTTTTCCTTTATTTACTTCTTTTCTTTTTCTCTTTTAAAGACAGAAGTGCTGTGCTAAAGTTGCAAAAGATGTAAATCAGTGAATTTATAGCTAGATATTTTCTACTCTGAAGCAAGTGATCTTTTCTTTGCTGGTGTGAGCACCAACTAATAGATAGTCTACTTAAGTAAGTGTGCAAGTCTGCCGAATACTGCCTGGTATTCAAGTGTGTGAAGCTGGTGCTGTAGTCTCTTGTTCCCACCTTTATGTCTTCTCCTTATTGCGGAATTTACTAGGATGGTACCATAGGAAGGGCCCTTTTGCTTAGCTTCTGTTTTAGATGTACACATTCCTTATCTCAAATGGCAGTCCTGCTTTATTTATGCCTGACCTCATCAGCCCTTCTTTGGATAGAGGGTTTAGCTTAGCTTTTTCTGTGTTTAGGCTGGTATCTTTCCTGTAGTGGAGTGTATTCAGGTTAGTCCACTGATGTGCAAATTGAAGATATTTGAAGTTTTTTTTCAATGACAGAATGAAAGATTTCTTACTTTCCTCTAGTATCCCCAGATTTGTTGATCGGACATACAACTGAGTTTTGGAGTACTGAGGTTCAAATTGTGTAATAAAAACGTGTATTCTTAGTACTTTAGCTTTTAATTCTTTGTTGTTCTCAGATAGGGTTATGGTGACTCTTCTTCTGTTCAGGTTTTCCTGTCTTGATTTAGTAGTTTTCTCAAACCTTCATTAGTTAAAATCGTACTATCCATTGCAGGTAGTTAGCCCTCCATCATATGCATGGGAATTTTCTGATTCAAAGATTAAACTTTTTCACGCCTACCCGCATCCCCACACTAGCCCTGGTTTGGTTCTGGCCAGGCGCTTTAAGCTAGGTACTATCCACTTGCTCTGTGGGATCCAGCTTGCTCCCAGAAACAGCAGTGGTATTCAGGTTTATAATTTTCAAGAATATAAGTAGCTTCATGCAGTAAACAGATAGTCAGGAAACCTGGTTGTGCTTCGCAGTGTTGGGTAGGTCTGCTGGTTGACCTCTCTTGCCCTCCGTTTTTCCTGTATCAAGGAATAGGAATACTGCCTACTTCAAAAGCCTCATGGTGCTTAATCTTTTTGTTAGCTTTGAAATTCTCTAACACACAGGTCTTTCTAAAGCAAGACTTTAAAGTGCAAAGTATTGTCCTTGCAATGCAAATTTAAAAAGTGTAAAATAGTAATCTATTATTCAAAAGAAGCTCTGATTTAGTGTGGTTTTGTACCTGCTTCTTTAAGGAAATAGATCTGTTATCCTATAAGCCTTGTCCTAATCATCTTTATGCCTTGTTTCAATGAGGAGGGAATTAAAATGAGGAAAGGAATTAAAAGATACAGCATTTTTTTGTTTAAAAAAAGAAAATAAAAAAATAATATTGGTGACTGAATACAAGGGAGAGATCCTCTTAGTGCGTTTACTGGGGGAACATCTGAAATGTTAGTTCAACCGTATTGTAAGACAAGGGAATTAGTCTTTGAAATATCAGTCCGTGGGAAACTGGGGTGGAACTAACTTGATGAGACCAAAATTGTGTGTGCAGTTGCATTTAGTTAGCTTTACATGATAATTTCTATTCATCTTGTACTTACTTATTAGAGCCAAAAGCTTTACTGATTCAAGACTGGACTGTGCTTCTGCAGGAGCATCGTGGATCTTGCCACTTTTCCTGTCAAAAGAAAGGCCTGCTTTCTTGTTGCTGCTCTTTTCTTTAATTTCAGCTTTTGTAGCTTTGGTAAATTAAAAATTCACGCAGCTTTGCTAGAGAAAAGAAGGGAGGTGAGTCTATATATATGATTAGATGAGAGAACAAATCTGTGGCTGATGTTACTCAGCTTTTCTAATGCAATACAAGAATTGCAGCACAGAAACGTGTGTAGGAAAAAATGTTTCGTTGGACTGCAGTGTTGATACGTGACTGCTTTTGCATAGATACTAAGCTGTGAAAATGGATTTACTCTTCAGGAGGAATTGCCAACTTTTACACTCAGATTATTTTTCTGAAGTAATATTCTCTGTGTTCTTTGTCTTATACTGACTTCGATGCGTGCTTCGTTTTGGAAACAGCTCCTGTTCTTTCATTTGGCTTAAAGGTCATCTTCCCATGGCACAGCCCTGCTGTATTTGCATATTCTCTGTCTGGTTATCTGATGGAAGCTATGCCTTTGTGTTTTGCTGGATTCAGCTGAGCAGTGTTCTCTCTCAGTCTGTACTCCATCCTACAAGGTACTATTTCTGAACAGGCTGAATAATGGACTCCAACTGTAGAATTTAGGGATTAGAAAAAGAGGAAAATGATCAGGTGATTTTGCTAGTTTAGCTTGTGGTTGTTGGACAGTTGCTCTCTACTTTGTATTCTCTACTTTCTTTTCTTTTTTAGTCTGGCTGAATGTTTGTTTTCTTTTCCTGCAAAACTACTTTACTGTCTCCTAGATCTCATTTATTACTTACATTACAGTAACACCTAGATGATTCAAGCAGAGAGTGAGAATGGGACACTCTTGTGCCTGCTAACTCTGTAGTGAGGGCAAGCGGAGGACAGTGAGAATGTTTGGGAACTGATCTGTAATAAGACCAAAACAAACCTTGGGTAGAGCTGGAGGAGGATGTGAAACATTCAAACAAATAGGGAGTTTGTTGTTGTTGTTGTAACTTGCTACTGTTTAATCGCTGTAATGGCAGAGGTAAGCTTTAAGTGCTAAAAGGATAAAAGTAATACAGATGAGGGGGAGAGTTTAATAGACTTTATGCCTCTGCTCTTGTCATCTTCCTCAAAATACTGAAATTTTTTAGGTTTTTTTTTTCTTTTGTGAATAAAAGCAGAATAAAGGAAAATATAATGCTTTCTGGAGAACTGTCTGAGATGACTGATGAAGCAACATTAGCATTCAGTGGTTCGGTTAGATCATAAGGGCCAAACCGCGCAAGCCTTTGTTGTTACAAGGTCTGGGTGCTGTGCGTATGTAAATCTGGTGATGTTTGACGTTCTTAAGGCTCCAGATTCTGAAGTCAGCTATCAGATAAGAATCTCTCTTACTAAAAAAAAATTAATAAATGATTGTCTTCCTCATTTGGAGGGAGACGTGAAGCTTCTGTTCACTGTAGAGCTTACCATGCATGAAAGTTTATTAATGATGGGGGATTCCTTTTTATACTAATGTACGTGTTCCTGACCCTAACAGTAAAGAGCAGAAGGAATGACACATTCTTGAACATGCAGAATTTTCACCCTAAATTCCCTACTTTTCCAATATTGGTGAATGCAGTTGATTGTACTTGTATGTTCTTTTTGAAGGAAAGCAAAGGCGTTTAGTTTTGCTATCAAGACACAGCCTTTCTTTTATTTGGTTATTCTGTAAAGTCCGAGCAAGTACCCCTTACTTCCTGTTAAGGGTTCTGGGGGATGTAGTTCTTGAAGAGAGTTCTTGTAAATGTAGCGAGATCTCAGAAATAGCAATGACAGAATTTAGAAAAATGAACATGTTACTGAGAAATAATAAAATCCTGAATATGGTTTGTGTACCTTTTTAATCTTAAGACACTGATGGACTTCCTCCACGTTTGTTAACACTTCTGAATACATACAGAGAAACTCCATACACTTTGACACTACTTATCTGCTTTTCAAAGAAATGATCTTCAGATTTCTGTGAGATGTGTAATCTACTTTAAAAAAAAATATGTATGCGTGTTAATTGATCTTGTGCTTGCTTTTCTATAATTGGTTAATTTGGCTCTTTCTAAGTGTTTGCTCCAGACTAAATAAGAATTGTGTGTGTGTTTACACACACAGAATAACTTTCTTCCAAATAAAACCCCAAAATTTTCTGCAGTTTCCCAGACCAAGATTCTGTTTGCCAGTTTCATTCCAGTTCTTTTTGCACAGTTAGAAGTTCCTCAATTTTGTGGTTACAGAAATGCTGACAAACACAGTTATATGCAATGGTGTGTATTAGTTACGAGCATTCAATTCATTTTTTCCTTTTAAGGTCATTCTTTCATTAAGTTAGTTTCACACACTGCTGTTTATGATATCAACACTTTCTCCCTTCCTTCCTTCCTTCTCCCTCTTAAATGACACTCATTTCCCAAGGATGGTGTCTGTACTGCAATTCATTGTCAGATTTGTAGCTTATCGAGAGAAGCTATTTAATGGTTTTATTTAATGGTTCTATTTAATGCTGTCATGCATCCTGTTTTATTTTATTTCTACCAAGACACTGATCTTTTCTCAGTTTTTATGGCCACTGTCTGTTGCCAAGCTAACTTTTGAATAGCCTGGGTTAAGCTTATGTTACCACTCAGGCAGTCGACTATTCAAAAAAAGGATGAAACAACTTCTTTGTTTAGAAAAGGGGAGAGGGGAGGAGAGGGAAACGCTTGTTTCAGGTATAGACTTTTCCTGCAAATTCTGAGTGCAGCAAGACTACTTCTTCCATCACCCCACTAGCTGCCAGTAGAAAGGGATTTATTTACTTTAGTGGTGCTACTCTTGGATTGAAAGCCTTCCATTGTTTAGCTGAGCTGGTATTTAGTTAACACTTGAGTGCTGCCTGTGTGCAGCATATCCAACTACGGAAATGACCATATTGCACATAACTGTCCATTCTCTCCCTTCTCAGCCTCCCTGTAGCTGCAGCATGTGTGTTTGGATTGTGATGTTCCATCTGTGGACTAAATATTTCCCTTAATCATACAAGATGACTCTTATAAAAATTCAGAAGTAGCGCATGTCTCTCTCTATTGCTTCCAGAGCCAGTAGGCAACATCAGGATTCTACAGCTGCCTGGGTGAGGCAAATTTGGAAGCAGACTAAATCCCAGAGTAGTCGGGTCTGGATTCATAAAGATAATGCGTCTGGCTGAAAGGGCACACACCTTGTTCAGAGATGCCCTTTTAGGATTGTCTTCAGACTTCTCACTAGCTGTTGTGGTCTGTGTGAGAGGGGAATATTGCTGTTATCCTGATGCATCAGTAAACTTTTAGTAACTGCAAGAATGTGTTGCCTCTGAAATTTCTTTGCTGGAGGATGTTATAAGGAGCAGGCAGAAGTGGCAGTTCTAACATGAGCAACTTACCAAGCATGTCTACACTGCCCCATATAATCCTGTGTGAAAAAATCCAACAGTAGCACTGACTAAAGGTCATTTGAACATGGAACATGCTTAAAAACAGCTCTCCCCTTCTTCCCTCCCCACCTCAATAAAAGAGAAAGAGCAAAAGCTCCGGTTCTGATTAGTTTGAAGATCTTTAGAGCTTCTTGATTCAGACATCTTCTTTAATACTAATGAATATTAGTACTGGTTTAATACTGTAAAAAAATAATATAACTTCCCCCAGCTTCTTTCTTGGAGATGGCTGACTGCCTTTTTCCTACAATTTTGGTGGAGATGGAATACTGTAGAAGACATCTCGGGCAATTACTATTTTTTTCCTAAAACCAGCATGGTTGTTCTATAATCAACTAAATTTTATAATCGAAATTACTGAAGTCTTGGAATTCCTTAGTTCTGAGTACTGCTATCATGTGTACTGTCTGCAGTAGGAGGCAGAGGAAGAGAGATTTCTCAAATCCTGTATCTCCTCTATTTGTGAGAAAGCCAAGTTCCTAGCTTTTGCACCAAGATGAGCTGCACCCCATCCATACCCCCCCCCCCCCCCCATATTTCTGACCATATCCCTTGTAGGAGGAGAGAGAGAGCAAATATTTCTCCTGTTTGGTTCAGGAAATGGAAGCTTGGGGGTTTTGGTGTGGGTTTGTCTCTCTTCATCCCCACCCAATTACCTGCTGCCTCTTTTCATAGCCTGTTTAAAAAAACCACTGTGCAGTTAATTTAACAAACCCTTTCAAAGAGGCAGAGAGGAAGCAAGCAGGACATAGCAGGGTGGGGAAAACAGAAGACCACTGTCTTGTGCAAAATGTTGCACTTGGAACTACAGAGTGGGTTTTGGGGACAGAACTGAGGCAAGTGGGGAAATCATCGGCATGTTGCTCTTCTGTATTAATAGCAAATGGCTATTTTAGCATTTCTTTCTCTAACAGCCAAACTTAACCCAGTGCCTTTTTTATTAGTTTTGGGTTGGGGGGGTGTTTCTTTTTCTTTTGAGCCAAGTGTTCAAGGAACTGCAGCACAAACTGTATTTCCATTACCTGCATGGCTGAATTGTTTGGAGTGAGGGTATGAGGTAGGCAAAGCTGTGGATCTTTTGAGGAGTCTTAACTGTGCAGCTCCTTAATTCTAGATGTCTTATGTGTGTATATGATCATAACTTCTGAAGTTCTAGCCTTTCTTACTTGATTTAATTTCTGAAATAAAATATTCTTTCAGAGCTCTGTTACACTAAGGTTGCAGAAACACAATACAGAATTCAACTCTGAGAGGTGTTTTCTTTGATAGCTTTGACTGCTATAGGAGCTTAATGAAAACATCTGTAAGCAGAATGGAAGCTAGTTTAATACTACACTACTATTACTATAAAATATAATCTCAAAATATTTCAGGCAGGGCATAATAATAGTAACCATGGAAACTTTGCTTGAAGATTTGAAAGGA
The DNA here is from genome assembly GCA_017639485.1 of Pluvialis apricaria. NCBI lineage: Eukaryota > Metazoa > Chordata > Aves > Charadriiformes > Charadriidae > Pluvialis > Pluvialis apricaria. The sequence goes on along the minus strand of CM030012.1, from coordinate 39,465,394 downwards.
TGGGGCAGCGGGTAGGCTCACTCACTTGTAGGCAGGAGAGAATTCCGGATTGCAGTTTAGAGTGAGGAGGAGGAGAGGGGCTTAGTCGTGGTGCAGTGGTGACTGCACCTTAACATTAAGTCTGGTTAGTGAATATAAGTTATGGTGTTCTTATCCATAGTGAAGAATTTGCATATTTTTGTAGAAAAATCAACCTTTCTTAGCCAAAAATTGTGGATTTATTTCTTCGGCGTGTTTTTTTGGGTTGGGGTTTTGGTTGTTTTTTGGTTTGGGCTTTTTGTTTGTTTGTTTAATTTCTGTGGTGTGGCTTTGGTTTTTTGGGTTTTTTTTGTTTGCTTTTTTTGTTTTGTTTTTTTTTTAAGGAAGTGGAAAGTTCCATATAAAAAATTTTTGCCTTATACAAACCTATTGGGGGGGGGGGGAGAGTTCTGTACGTTTTGGGTTTGGGGTTTTTTTTAATGCCTGATTGAGTAGTTTGCACTGCCTGAATACTTTCTTGATCTTGATGAACAGAAACTAGGACTGATAAGGGAGACACTAAATCCTTGTCTCCTTGTCTCTAAGGTTACAGTTTCTAGTATTAAATTTTCTCATGTTTTTTTAAAAACCATAAACACTATTAAGAGAAGCACAGAGGCTTTGCCTAGGAAGAGGAGAATGCACCCACATGTGAGGGCGCAGGACTCTTCATGATGATACAGGTGTTCAGAAGTTTTGGTGCCCAGCTTGAAGCTCTTACGAATTGGCTTTGAAAATGTGACTTCTGGTTCCTTTGTGGCGCCCTGGCTTTGACTATTCAGTTCACAAAGTGCACGTGTGTGAGTGCTGTGTATTTCTAATGCATTCATTATATGGAGTTTTCTATTTTGTTCTTGGTTTTGTATAACTGTGGCTTAGGAACAATAGTTTTTTACCTTCACGGTATCTCATACAATGATGCGTGCTTCAACTTGCATGGAATGTGGCTTCTCATCCATGTGAAGTGACTCATTTTTCACAAATGTTGGGGCAGAAGGCTACATCAGAAAGTAAAATGCATTTTAATATATGAATAAACTTCCCCCTAGAATCTGCAAATTATGTGCTTGCATGCCTTATCTGGTCCAGAAGGTACATAAAAGTTATGCCTCTTAACAAGATTTGATGGGGATTGCTCAAAACCTGTTAACAAAAGGTCGAGCTCTGGTTCTCCTTAAGGAGGTTTCAGTGATCACTGAACAAAAAAGGGTTAAGATGTCGTCCTTCTTTGTCTCTCTTTCCATACACACAATCTTTTCAAGTGCAGGGATTGAATTAAGTCTTTGAAAAAAACAGAAAGCCCATACAGTGCAAGTTGAATTTCAGGTATGCTTGATTATCCTTAGGTTCCTGGATGGAACAAATTCTATATTCTGTTATTGTTTTAAAGAGAGCCTGGAAACTTGTGACCCTTTGTTTTTGTCTTGTATATGTCAACAAGAACTGATACAAATACTCCAGCTGTGATCATATAGCCTTATATGGGACAAGGAAACTAGCTAATTCAGCCATGTGAGAGTTTTAGGTAATAGTGTCATGTGGTAGCATAAATGTTTTGCCTATTTGGCAATATTTTTAGATGAAGCAAGTTTGAGATTAGCTAAGTGTCTTATTTTAGCATTTCTTGCAATAACTTGTTAGTAAGATGGCCTTTTATTTAAGACAGCTGGAACAGACTGTAGAGTTCAAACATCCTTTTATGCCCTGTAGAAATGTAAATAGAAGCAAAAGTGAGATAACGGTCAGAGTGTCTGCAGTCGGAGAAAATGCCATCCAGTGCCAGAGCAGAGGAAAAATAGAAGTTTTTCTGGCTGGATTCAGACATCAGCTGAAGAAAAAGAGCTGAGTGCTGGTAGGGTCAGTCTCAAATGCAGACATTCGAGAAGTACAAGAACGGCCTTTTTAAGGCTAAGGCTACTCTGTGAGACTTTGCTTCTATGCAGGACATGTATTTGTTATTAACAAAACTCCTGGCAGTCTTTAACTTTACTTTTCTGAAGACTTTATAGACTTAACATTTTGATAGTTTGTCATTCAGGTTTTGAATCAAGTTTGTTCAGGAATCAATGCTTTGAAGCAGAAACTAAATAAGACCATAGTTTACTGGGCTTGTTTGTTTGAAATGACTCAGTAAGGTTAAAGAGAGAGTTTTGTCTTTAAGTAGTTCAGTTATCACCCAACCTAAACCATTCTATGATTCTATCTGTGCAGCCCATCTCACTTGTTTCCTCTGTCTTTTCCCAGTTCTCTGCTGCGCTATGGTGGAAACCTTTCCCTTCAGAGTGCCATGAGTGTGCGGTTCAACAGCAATGGAACCCAGCTGCTGGCACTGCGTCGGCGCCTTCCCCCAGTCCTCTATGACATCCACTGCCGGCTGCCTGTCTTCCAGTTTGACAACCAAGGGTACTTCAACTCATGTACCATGAAGAGCTGCTGTTTTGCAGGTGATCGTGATCAGGTAATAAGCAAGCAATGGTGTCCCAAGTCTCCAGAGTTTCCACGAGTGTTTGAAAACACCTCTGCAAAGGTGTTTTGGTTTTTTTTTCCCCCCTGATTCAGGAATTAAAACAGGAGGCAGAGAGCATGTGTAGGCTTACCTCAGAACTGTTTTGCAACGTAGGCTCTGAAAGAAGAAAAACATATACCAAAGCACATGATAAATTTTACCTCTTGTTTGATGTGATCTAATACTTACTTGGAAGGTGATATTCACAAGAAATACATTTGCAGACGTTTTTTAGGTCTAATTAATATGATTTTGGAACCATGAGTAGACAATATTATCTACATATGATAAGGAAGCATCTCCCGTTCATTTCAATATTGGTACTGAGTCCAGTAGAGACAATCTCACGGAAGATAAATAGTGTGCATTTATAGAGTTATTGACTCTTATTTCAAATTATAATGTTTCTCCTTTAATACTATACTACTGGATCAAATTATAGGTCTTTATAGTTCAGTGTTCTGGAAGTGGTGATGGCGGGTGGTTAGGAAGGAGTAGTTGGTTAGTTCACTGAGGCAGGACCGTGTCCCTACTACTCATCACAAAGGGATAGGTCACACATAAAGTGACTAACAGCAGTTTGTATGATTCTGGAGCTGGATATTGTCTTTGGACAGCTGTATTTAATAAACGCCAAAGGACAAAAAATGTATTTTCAAGCCATGATAGTATAGAACTAATATCTGAAAATTCTGCGCTGTCATCAGTAAGATTCCTGCAGTCAGAATTCAGTCATTAATTCTATTGCTGCTGCTGCAGGAGGCAGAGTTGAGCTTCTTTCAGATTGCAAGTAGGAAATAAATTTATGTCACTGAACTTGAGCGGTGTTTCTGAGTTTTACATAGTTTTTGGCAGAAGGCGAGTGAAAATGCAATAATGAAACTGTCTTAAAAAACCAGTGGTTTTACTATAAAGAATGGGCAAACACATGAATCGTTTAAGAAGAAAACTGCTGGTGATTTCTGGTCCGTTATTTAGTCAGCCTAGAGATGACATTTGTTTCTCCTCTGGAAGTCACAGTAGACCTGTACGCAATCTGACATATAGTTTAGCTGCTTAGCTGTTACTGAAAATTTAGGTAAAAGCCTTAGTGCCTGTTGTGCTTTCTAAGCCATTTTCGTATGGGTATGGTGCTATTTTAATAAGAAGAATATGGCTGTTCTGTGTCAGGTTGATGTGGTACTTCAGAAACCTGCATTTTTTAAAAACTTGATGTTCTTTTGGCTTGACGGACTCTCTGTTCCGATAAGTAGCAGCACATAATGCTACTAACCAGTTGGAAATCAGAGAAAAAGACATTTATATTTCTTATAAATGCCATAAGAAGCTAATAGGGAAGATGAAGTTTAATATGGAATATCAGAGAAATGTGGGATTTGACATTTAGATACCTGGTTGTACCCATCCTGTAACTGGAAGGAAAAAAGATAATGAAGTTGCAGAAAATGCCAACATGTGATCCAACTGTGTATGTCTGAAACTGTCCAGTAATGCTCAAATTCAGCTAAGATCGTCAACACTATGAATAGCCCTTAGGGAGTGCCTTTTACAGAGAACCCAGTTCCAAGTCTAGCTAGAAAAGAAGGTTAGAGTTGGAACCTACTGTAAGATACACAAGATGAATTAAAAAAAAAATTACAATGTTTTTTTGAGTTTTGCCCGTCTGCCCAACTAGTGTTTTTGGTGAGTTTTGTGAGTATGAAATAATGCATACAAGACTCCCCTCTCAAATCAGAATTCACCAAGAAAAGAAATAAGTCTGTTTCCAATTTAGTGTGTTTCCAGCCCCTTCCCCATTTAATATTGCTTTCCTATGTCTTAATAAAAAATGTCTTTCATTCGAAGTCTGTGCAAAGTGAGCTTCATAGAGTTTCTTGCTTGTATTTTCTTGTAGGATCAAAACTTTGTGTGGGCTACGGCTCATTTGAAGGGATCTAAGGATAAGAAACTTGTGTTCAAATTATGAGTGGCACTTGTGGTAGGAAGGCTTCTTCAGAAATTTTCTCTCATTGCACCTCTGATTTTCTCTGTCTTCAGTTTTTCTTTTCATCTTTATTAAACTGATGACTCAATCTTTTTTTCTCTTTTAAGCTGTCTTAAATAGTTAGGTTTTAATACTTCATACAAAGCCTAGTAATTTAAAAATGTGACTCTCCTGTGTTCAAAAACTGTTGTTGTCTGCGCAGTTAGTTCATCTGATAAAGTTGCATTTCAATTCTGTATTTTAACCCTAACAAGAAAGGGGTATCCTTAACTCCTCAATGGTTAGAATGCAGCTGCATTGGAAAAAGGTGAACTGCTGAAAGGGGGGGGCCTTTCTTATGCAGCAGAGGTGATGCACAACCTTTCACTGATTCAACTTCCCAACCTGGCAGCAACACTTACTTCTTTTTCTGGGTTAATGACTTGTATTGACACTCAGAGGGCTCAGGCAAGTGTTTGAATGCAATATAAGGAAGGGATCAGTGGGTGGTTGAGGTGGCCATTCAGCACTGTGAGACTCAGCTCCTCACAGAACTACAGCCTTTGCTAATCTTTCTTTGAAGTTTGTATGTGGAAAATGGTTTACTCACAGGAAGTTTTCCTGTAAATCATGACCATCAGGGTTTAAAAACCCACAACTGTTAGTATCTTGGTACTTGCCTTTGAAAGTTTGCTGTAACACAGTGGTGAAAATCTACAGAGAAGGCAGATCACACCTTGTTCTGTATGGAGCTGTTGGATTGTAGCATGGCAAAAATGAACAGATTCCAAGCTGCAAGCACACAACTTGGGAGTTCACTTGGAGATCATGCTTATATTTTAAGAAATTAAATACTTAAGTTCCCATAATGATCAGATGTGTTATTCTTACTTTGACAAGGTATGTGTGTTAAATTAATATAATTTCTTTGCACAAATAAAACACAGACTACTGGTTGGGGAACAGTTTGATTTGTTTGTTTGTTGATGGCAGTTAGGCTCTGTATACTAATTTTTTCTCAGTATTGTCTTTTTAGTGCCCACAAATTGTGACAGGTACTCAACAGGACTTGGACCCAGAACTCCTGACTTGTTACTGTAGAGAGGAGCCTGCTATCAGCAGGTGTGCAGTGATCTGCATACCAGCTTGTTTTATCAGAGCATCTGTGATGCAAGTAGATTTGAAACCTCCTAACAAAGAATTAAATACCATTAGTGCTTTAAGGAGCAAAACTGAGAAAGATTCACCTGTTAACCCTAACGGCTTTTTTAAGTTTAAGAGAACACATTCTGAAGTGCTTAGATATTTTTGAATTGTTGCAGGTATTTTGGGTGTGTGGGTTGTAGCACAAGCTAAGTGACAGGGATCTTGAAGGATGAACAGCTTTGCTTCTTTTTGTGTCCTTGCAAACTGTTGTTTTCCTCCAAAAGCATTATTGCCCTTGTCCTTGTGAATCTGATTTGAAAATCAGTGAGCAGTATATGCAAGCATTTTTCCTAGAAATGCCATAGTCAGACTTCTTTTGTTTCTTACAACTACCAAAGCTTGAGAGGCAATATTTACCTGGTGTTTTGTTTGCACTCATTTATAACTGCCTGCATTTGCTCCTCTCGGAACTCTGTCTTTTGTCCATCTCACAAGTGTAATGACCTCATTCGCATGCCACTGATTTTTCTTTTCTTTCTAGGAGAGCTCTGATGTTGGTAGATAAACGTTTTCAAAACTGTATACCGTTTGCATTGTCCGGGAGCTCACTTGAGTCACACAGCTGTGGAAGGGAGGAAGGATCAAGCGTGACTCTCGGCTGCCCACTCCCTCTGTTGGCTATAGAGGTTTATGTGAGAGCATCATCTATCCATCTTTCCGGTACAGGCATCCAAGCCCAGAATTTTAAAGGCAGTTTATTTATGCACCTAACTCCCACTGGCTTTACCCTACTGTGCACAAGTGTTTGTTTACATACGAATCATAAAATATGTGAGAATCTCAAGTCGTGTCAGGGTGCTGGGGGAGTTTCTGTTCTTCTTATCAGCATTAGAATTTGGGAAATTCTATTTAAATACTAAGGATTTTTAGTTGCTAGATTAGTTTGGAAAGTGTCTTCTTGGATCTGAGGATATGGGAAGTATTAAAGGGCTTCAGGTTTAATGCGTTTTCAAATGTAGGAACCTCAGAGGCCATGGTGATGGGCAGCAGCAAAAAAAGCCCCACAAAAAAAACCCCACTAAACACAAAACTCCCTCCAAACTAAAATAGACCAAAAGCTTTTCTTGCTCCAGAATTGTTGCCTGTGTCACAGTGATGAGTGCTATCAGCTCATTCCTTTTTTCACTGTGCAGATAATGTGAGGCTCTATAAGGCTTGTAGCTGTAAAATCAACTGCTTATTGCCCGATATAAAAAAGGCGGGGGTGGGGAGAAATAACTTGTACCCTGTGAATCAAACAAAAAGTGTCTTGACTCTGGCATGCCCTCAGACATTACGTCACCACTCAGCCTTTTCTGTTGACATTACACTGGTATAGGAGAGTTTCAGGAATGCACTGCTCACGGTACTGCAGACTGCTCCAACTCCCTATAAAGTTACAGCCTTCATTATGTTGAAGTCTGTGTGCTAAATAGCCCTGGTTAGGGACAACCCAGTTTTTAGCAGGACAGAATTGTTACATGAACGTAACCCTTCCAAGAACAGGATTAGCTGTATAGGTGCTGGGGGTTGTGCATTGCCTTTGTAAAGAAATAGAACTTTTCTTCTGTGTTCTTCTCTGTGTCATCTAACTTAAAGGACAGTTATCTTAGGAAATAGTACTTATCAACGTCTAGCTTTAAAAACTGAAAAGAAGAAAGGGCATTATTCTTCTAAAGAATATGTTGCGAGTTTCCTGTGCATAGAAGACTTCTTAATGAATAGTAGCTTACTGCAGTCAGTATTTCTTAATATATGAAAGGCACTCAGTGTGCAATTACGTTGTTGTGCTTGGATGAAAGGAAAATCAATACCTTACTCTGTCTTCAATTGGCTTCTTCCAAGAATTACTAATGAGGTTCTATTTTGTTTTTTACTTTACTTAAATGGCATTTTAAATGCCAGCTATATGCATAACATTACATACCTATGAAATACATGAGTAATTTATATGGCTATGAAATTATTTATTTCTTCCCCGTCACTTTTGGTAATTGACATGGGAGGGTCATACTGAAAATGGCTCTTCAGAGTCAGGGTCTTGACAGAAGGGGCTGGGAGTCTTCTTTAACCCTTCTTATGCTGATCACCTCTTCCCAGTTCCCTGGGGCATCCTGCCTGCTCCGTTTCCTGTCTCCCTTCTACATTCTGTAAGCCCTCAGGGGAGGTTTTTAGACCTTTGGACAGTGATGCGTTATTCCAAAGGGACTCGTACTGAAGCTACATTCTGGTGGAGTGGAACCCTGACTCAGGAGACTTTGAGGTTTGCAGGCTTTGTGTTCCTCATAGGTGCATCACAGGCGATGTGCGGTTTAGTACTGTCCCTTGCCCAACCAGTGAGAGGGAAGGGAGTGTGAGCAGGAATGCACTGCTAAATGTGGCACACAACAATTGCTGTACTGACAGTGTTTCTTGTTGAGTTGTTAAAACCAGGCCTTGTCTAGATACTGCAAGAGCGACTATGAATTCTGGAGGATTTTGACTAATAGAATATTTGATTTAATGTGTATTTGAAAAAGTAAAGTAACAGATGGCTGAAGAAAACAGAAGAGAGCAATTGGGGTACATGCAGCTTCAGCCACATGTAGAAGAGTCCCCTTCATATGCTCAGATAAACTTGTTGCTTTCTTTGCAATGCAATAGGAATATTTTCCCTGCCATACAAGTCTACAATAAGGGTTTCTAAGTTACTTTTGTTCATGAATAAAATTACTGTTATGGCCTTTCCGCGTGGCAAAAAGGCAGCTATAAAAATGTTGATGGATTGTTCCTGATGATGCTTCTGTAAGCATTTAAAACTGCCCCACACCGAGTTGGCTGCTTATAAGATTAGGGATTTAGGGAGTGGGAATACAAATTTTTGGCTTTGAATTTTATGTACTAGGAGCAGTTTGTGTTTCTCCAGTCTGCTGTGTCACAGCTTTTATTTTTCCAGTTCATGAGATAGGCATGCTTCTTAGTGAAGAACAAAGTTTCTGTTGTAAAAAGCCTTTGGACGTACCTGCTTTATTCTCAGGCTGAGATGGAAAACTTTTAAGCTCTTTTTTGTGCCAATTTCAACCTTCCTGAAAAACAGTCTCAAATGGTACAGGTTGCAAGCTGCTGTTCTGGCTAGTATGAAAAAAGACAGCTGTTTTCAAAGCAAATGGGTTTCAGTGCTGTGAGCCCTAGTTGTAGATTTGTTAATCTTCTTTAAATTTGCACAAAAGATAGGATTCATGCCCCAGAATTTATTACAAAGCAGAAGATAAAAGAACGTATATGTATCCTTTCTTATGGGTTAATTATTTTCTTAACCATAAGTTTCACAAAACACATTTTAGAAATAACTTTCCCAGTTACGTCTCTTCTTACTTTAGACTTTGTCATTGAAAGACAGCAACAAGAGGTTAATAGCCTCCACAGGTGACTGCTCTTACCCTACACCCTGGTTAACTGCATTGGAGGGAGGAACTTATTAGCTGGGTGACAGTGAGGGCTTCTAAAAGGAGGAGAAGAGGCAGCCACTCTGACTGGGGTTGCAGTCTGAGGGTACAAAAAAGCAGTATGCCATTGAGAGGGGAGGTCCTGTGCTTTACTTGGGCTGTACTGGCACACACCTGACCCTTATAGAAACTGGTTGAAATACATAAATGAGAAGGAATATGTTGAATGATTGACAAATTTGGTGGCCTTCTATAACAGCGTTGCAGCAATGGTGGATAAGGGGGGAGCAACAGATGTCATCTACCTGGACTTGTGCAAAGCATTTGACACTATTTCATGTGACATCCTGGTCTCTAAAGTGGAGAGACTTGGATTTGACCAATGGGCCACTCAGTGGATAAGGAACTGGCTGGACAGTCGCACTCAAAGGCTTGCGGTCAATGGCTCCACATCCAAGTGGCGAGCAGTGACAAGTGGTCTTCCTCAGGGGTCAGTACCGGGACCGGAGCTGTTTAACATCTTTGTTGGTGACATGGATGTTGGCATGGAGTGCACCCTCAGCAAGTTTGCTGATGACACCAAGCTGTGTGGGGCGGTTGACATGCTGGCGGGGAGGGATTGCCATCTAGAGGGACCTGGACAGGCTGGAGAGGTGGGCCTTGCAAGTCTCTTGAAGTTCAGCAAGGCCAAGTGCAAGGTCCTGCACGTGGGCCGGGGCAATTCCATGCACAAATACAGACTGGGCAGAGAATGAGAGAGCAGCCCTGAGAAGAGGGACTTGGGGGTTTTGGTTGGTGAGAAACTCAACATGAGCCAGCAATGTGGGCTTGCAGCCCAGAAAGCCAACCGTATCCTGGGCTGCGTCAAAAGAAGCGTGGCCAGCAGGTCAAGGGAGGTGATTCTGCCCCTCTACTCTGCTCTCATGAGACCCCACCTGGCATATTGTGTCCAGCTCTGGGGCCCCCAACATAAGAAGGACATGGACCTGTTGGAGCGGGTCCAGAGGAGGGCTGCAAAGACGATCAGAGGGCTACAGCACCTCTCCTATGAGGGCAGGCTGAGAGAGTTGGGGCTGTTCAGCCTGGAGAAGAGAAGACTCTGGGGAGACCCTATAGCAGCCTTCCAGTATCTGAAGGGGGCCTACAATAAGGCTGGAGGGGGACCTTTTACAAGGGCATGTAGTGATAGGACGAGGGGGAATGGCTTCAAACTGGAAGAAGGTAGATTTAGAATAGATATTAAGAAAAAAAACTTCACTATGAGGGTGGTGAGGCACTGAAACAAATTGTCCGGGGAAGTTGTGGATGCCCCATCCCTGGAGGTGTTCAAGGCCAGGCTGGATGGGGCTTTGAGCAGCCTGGTCTAGTGGGAGGTGTCCCTGCCCATGGCAGGGGGGTTGGAACTGGATGATCTTTAAGGTCTCTTCCAACCTAAACCATTCTATGATTGTGATTTGTATGGGAGTTTACTGTTCTGGCTACTGAACCAGACCACTGCTGTGTTATGAGTGCTGCTGCTGGCATAAGGGATGTAGGTGGGAACATACCTACTGAGAAGGTCAGCAGATGATCATTAGAGCTGCTTTTCAAGCTGTACTCAGTGGGAACTCTATACTAAAAGCCTAGGTTCATCAGCATAAAGGTAACAGCCTGACAGAAAGTTTACGAATGGCAGAGAGATGGAAGTACTTGACCAATATACTGTTGTTTATTTCTTAATTATTTAAGAAAAGAAGTGCTCTGCTCTATGGGAGATCCTGTTTTGTTTTTGGGGGGTTTTTTTATTCCTTTGGTATTGATCATTTCAAACAAGCTGTGTTACCTTGCTGATTCCTTGTTTGTCTGCTTCTTTTTGCTTTTTGAATAGGAAAAAGTCTTTTCTTCCTCCATAGATGTGCCCTTACCTTGTTTTCTCTCTGGTCAGTGGGTACTCTAACAATAGAGAAATGATTTGAAAACAAATCTGAGTTTTCTACCTGCAGGAAATGCAGACTTAACACTAAATTCTGATCAAATGGTAAACTAAGTATCAGCCATTTTTTTTGAATGGAGAAAATAGCAGGGGAAGTCTCATTTATAAGGAGGATGCGTAGAGCAGTCTTGGCATCACAAAAGGCCTAGAAGCAGCTATTAAAAAAAAAAGTTACCTTCTGTCAAACATTTTTGATGCAAAATATGTAATGTGTAGCAAAACCTGTATTCATGGTTGCGATTTCTATATATATACATACAAGCACACACACAAATATATGTGTATATGAGGTGATTTTTCCTACTTTTTGCTTTTTTTATTTATAGCTTGTTTTCTAATCCCCTTTGAAATAGTTCATGAGAAGCAGATCATGGTGATATCATTGGGATTTTGTTGGGCTCAAGGATGAGTTCCCATTTGGGTTTCCTGACGTTTAGTAGGGTGATATAGTTCTGGGGCTGCTTTGCTCTCCGTGGCTCCTTACAGGGTCTCTCTCTCTTCTGTGTGGCTGCCTGTTTGTAAAAGGCTATTTCTAGGCAGTCCGTAATTCTGGACCCCTCAGGTCCTCTATCAAATTTGAAATTGACCATTAGGCTTAAAATTTCTTGGAGACGGAGAGATACCACAGAGAACAAAATAGGATAAGCCCTGTTTCCTTAGGAAACCTTTTCTCCTTGGAAAAATACACAGTTTTTATGTTCTACATGTAAGTGGATTCCTTCTCCAAAGTGCTGATTGCTATGAATTTCAATATCTTTTGGATAAATAATGTTTTTCAGACTTCAGTGATGCTTCATGTCAAACTGTGGTTTCCTCAGTGCATATCCCACCACAGAGAAGATGTGCAAGGCAGCTCTTCTCATATGCTTGAGAGGAGTTAAGACTTCAGCCTAGGAGACCTAATTCTTCCAGATTCTTTATCTGTTGTCATAGGAAAAAAAAGCAAAAGCCTACACCCCACCCATGAGTTACAGGCAATATATGGAGGGGTTGTGCATCCTGCTTCTTAAGGGAGCTGTGAAAAACACCAGCAGAACTGTTTCAAATTTGGATGCCTCTGTGCTTCTTCCGCAGTGTGTAGATTTTGCATTACTTCAAGAAGCTAAGGGACAGCTTGCTAAAAGCCTGAGAAGAATTCTGTCTACTATGATCTTTTCTGCCCCAAGTTTCATTGGCCCCTCTGAGGAAAGGACAGACAAGCTCAAGTGAGTGGGAATTGAGATTTAAGTTTAGTCTCTTTCAGAGCTGACTTGTTAGTAAAGCTGTAAGCAGCAGCATGGAATCTGAGCCTCTCTAACAAGCATTTTCCTGTACCAGCAATCTGTACCATTACCCATGTTGCATTCATCCAGTTATAATTATATGGTGATGGTGCTTTTTGGTTTGTGTTTTAGGACACGTTCTCCTACATTCTTCTTGTTCTCCCCTGGATTAGTAGGGCCATTCAGAAGACTTGCTGGTACTTTTGGAAAAATGATCCATGTCAGCTGGTCCCTTGTCTAGGGCCAAAAGCTTAAAAATGTCTCTGATAGAGGTTGTAAGTAAGAGGAAGTTTTATGGAAACGGGAAACGTGGATGTTGGAAACTGTAAAATAAGGTTTAATTTAGATACAATGTTATTGAAATACTCCATATCCAGTAGCACCTGAGGATATGTAGCTTGTGGAATTTTGAAAGCTTTTAAACTGACAGTGGTAAAAACAACAAAAAAAATCTCCAGAGTGGTAGTACTCTGCAAAATGCAATGGTAATGCTACTGTTACGAGACTATAGCAGCAGCAGATTAGATCTCCATTTATTTGTATCAACTGCTGTAATTTCCTTGGGGAGAGAGAAAATGAGAAGAGTTACAGTGGAATGAGTGGGGAGCACTAGTCCAAAGTAGTTCTGCCAGATTCCTGATGATAGTTCATTTTAAGCATTTTATGCGTACTTGAAGCTCAGACTGAACTTGTGTTTTCTCCAGCAGCAGACTCTAACCACGCCTGAGAGTTTTCTTCCTTGTAAGGCAAACTTCTGAATCAGCAGCTTGTAGTCATCTGGAAGCCTTTTCCTGTCATTGTTGCTAACAGCTAGACATAGAAGCTAATTCTTCCCTTCTAAAAAAACCTCCAATATTAATTATTAGCAACTGTTTTTCTGTCTAATCTCATGTTCATGTGAATATTGTGAATGTTGATTTCCGAAATCCCGGTCAGATACAGCAGCAAAAATGCAGACAATGAAACAGGTGGTTTTAATATTGATCTCTTCCCCCAGACATCTGAGCATCTGAGCTCCTCGCGCAGTGTCTGGTCTGATTCAGAATTCAGCACTGGTTCTTGAGGTTATGTTCTGCTTGGAGTTTGTCTTTTGGAGGGTGGGGGGAGGAGGGAGAGTGCACACTGTCTTAGCCATTTACTTGTCTCTGTGAATGTGCATGGTTTTGCCTCTCACTGGCTTACCTCTGTGATTTGATTATCTCAGCTTTTGTTCTTGAAGTGAGTGAGTAGAAGGTACTCTGCTAGGAATTACATTTTGCACATCCCCTGAGGACCAAAAATCCTTGGCCACAATTAAAATGGAGTCTAAGCATATGCAGCATGACATTCTTTCATCTACACAACCCCTTCCTTTTCTTTCCTTTCCATTCCTTCCTTTTTAAGAGTCTACTCCATTCCCTCAGGATTTCAGGCTTATTAACTACGGCTTGGTGCACTTCATAGCAATTATTACTTTGAATTTTCGAGTAGTATGGACTGACTTGCATTTTCTCAATCCTTATTCTCCAGCTTTCAACTCGTGTGGAAAACTATTGGCTTATTGTTGTACTAATAATGAATGCATCAAAGAAAAATTTTCATAGATGATCATGTAAATGTGCTAGTGACGTCAGTCCAGCTGTGCTCTCCAGAGGCCTTGGGTTCCCATTGTCTTGTGCAGAGAGTACTAATTGGAACTGAGTTTCTTTTTCAAATGTCATGGAAGAGGCGTGTTTCTGGCTCTAGCAGCTTGGGTGTCTGTTCTTGAAGCTTCAGCTGGCACATCTTTCTTGCAATTGCTGCAGTCATGAAGTTGTGCATCTTGGCAGTCTCTTGATCTCTGTCTGAAAAACCACTTTCTACTTCTCAGACCTCTATCACCTGGTCTTACAGAAAAGGACAAAAGGAATGCATTTGGGGATTCAGTTCTATATTGTGAGAACAGCAGAAAAACATCTACCCCAGAGGTATCCTAACAGGGAAAGAGAGTGGAAAACGGTGCTGGCTGCTACAGTGGTGACAGTAGAATGATGGAGATACCAAATAGGTGGATATTTTGTGGAATAGATCATAATCTGTTTCTAATAACTTTGGCAGAGCTAACTATTGAAATAAAATTTAAATTTATATAAAAAGTTTGCAACTCCCAGCCCATTACTTACAAGATCAAACTTGTGTAGATGACTTTATCAATTAATGGTTTTAGCATTTACTGATGGCTGTCTCGGTTGCAAGATTAAACCTGCAAGCACTTCCTCAGAACAGCTCAGATCCTGAGCTGAGCTTGTTCTGTGACTAGGCATAAATTGCAATGTGGGTGCTTTATTAATTCCTACTTATTTTCTCTAATTCACTCCAGAATACTTTGGCCAAGTGTATTTGATTGGTGCAAATGTCATTAGGCTAGGAAATGGTAAAGAAGCAAAGGACTTCACAGTGCTTTTTAAGTCCGTAGGAACTATCTCAGTTGGAGATAGTTGGATTGGCTATCTTCCACCATTGGAGATACTCAAAAGCCATCTGGACATGGTCCTGGGCTCTAAGTGACCCTGCTTGAGCAGGGTGGTTGGACCAGATGACCTCTGGAGGTCCCTTCCAGCCTCAGCCATTCTATGATTCTCTGAACTACTTTAAGATACTTTGGGGAATTTAAAGAAAGAAATTGTGACCACCTGAATTTATGCAAGTCCACGTGCTGAACTGCATCTTATGCCTCTGTGTGGCCTAAGTTTGTCTTCTCATGGGAGTTTTCATGAATCCGTGATGTGTGATAGAGTGTAAACTTTTCAGGTGGGCATTTTCCTGACACTGCACACCTCTCCCGCCCTTTCCCCTTCCTGCCCCCCCAACCCAAAAACCAACCCAAATCCATCAAAACAATTTTTTCCCTTTTTATTTTGGTAATCTTTAAAAAAATGAATCAGAAGAGAACTCTGGAGCTCATCTGATTGAAGCTGCTTCTCAGAGCAGAGCATATTCAAAGTCAGATCAGGTTGCTCAGGGAATTGTCGAGGTAAACTTCAGATTTGCAACGTTGGAGATTCTACTGCTTTTCTGGGGCTGAGTTGCAGTGTTTGTTATGCTCCTCCTGAACACACTGTTCCTTTGTGCTCAGCTGGAATTTCCCTTTCTGTGACTTGTGACTGTTCTTCCTGAGCATCGGGTGCATGCTTCTGAGAAGAGTCTGTCCCTGGCTGCTCCATATTCCTTCAGACAGTGGGAGACTGTTGGGGTCTGCTTTGTCCCTCACTTTCTCTTCTTCTGGCTAAATAAGGCCGGTTCCCTTAGCTTTTCCTCGCAGGACTTGTGTCTTCAGCCCCAGCGGCCCTCCTCTGCTCTCTGTTCAAGTCATTAGTGACACTCTTGTATCAGGGGACCCAAACCGGACACAATATTTGAGGTATGGCCACAAAAGTGCCATGTAAGGGGAATAATCACTTATCTTGACCTCCTGATTACACTCTTGATAGTACAGTCAAATTGCCATGAGTCCACAAGGGCACTCTAAATTTTCCTGTCTCCAAAGCAAGGCAGAGTATACGCAGATCAGTGGTCTTTGCAGGTACTATGTTCTTGTTTGGTGGGCAATGATATGCCAGATTTCCTAGGCAGTTGGCCATTGAGTTTTACAGGATACACAGTGTGTTCCTCTGCAAATCAGTTTGGAAGCTGATTTGAAGAGTCTCACAGATGCTTCATTCCCTGCACATACGTAATGTGTTTTTTCTGTGTTGTGTGCCTGGTGCAGGATATCTGAAATCTGTCACTTTGAGGTCCGTCATTGTTGGTAGCTTTGTTTGATTTATGACGTAAAGTGCTAAATGACTCTCATATTGAGGAGTTGTTAGAACTTGTTTGGTTTAGGGAAAAAAAAAAAAGGTGTTATGATTATAAATTCAAGCTATTGAGTGTCTAGCTGGTTTAGAAGTCTCCATTTTTGCCCACATGTCCTAGGCAAACCAGTTGCTGCTTCAACCACACAATTTGGTAATAAATACTAACAATTGGCAACATCTTTATAACTTTAAACAAGACTTTTTTTTTTTTTTTCCCATGCAGCATTTCTTGTGTAACAAAACATATAATGGGGTGCTTTCTTTTTGATTGCTGGGAGATTGCCTATATGAGCCTTAATCTCTGTAGTTTTGGCACAGTGGCTCATCCTGCTGTGGGCTAACATTTATGAGCAGTCAAATGAAAGGGAAGCACGTATTCCTGGCACTGTCAGGTCAGTTTGGCAGAGGTAAGCTGCTTAAGCGCTTGAACACGTTGGCTTGTAGAAATAACTTTCTGGCTTGGAAAGGGTGGGTCTGAGTGGTGCAGAACTAGTGTGCACAAGTTTTTAAAGGAACTTTTGTTTGATCAGTGTTTCTTATCTGTCAGAAAATGAGCAGAATTGCATTCATAAGTGCTTACTCACATCCTACATCCTTAAAAATAAGAGAAAAAAGAATGGTTGGATTGTGATAGTAGGAAACCAGGGAAGGGATTTTAGTGGCTGGTTATTGCATTTTTGTGGCTGGAAACATCCAAACACTGCAAGAACATAATTAGCATTGCAAACATAATATATGCAAATTTATAGCAGTTTTCTCTGTGTTAGTGTATGTTTTTTTGTTTATTTGCTTCTAAGTCCTGTGTTATTCCAGGGCTTTTCTCCTCACTGCTTGATGTTACTTTGCCTGATGAGTTTATGTATCCCTGGAGGATGAAAGACAGAAACCAGTTAGATTTGAGCCAAACAAAACAGAATTTGTTTCCTATCTAAGGTTAAAAAAGGGACAAACTTGCTTCATTTCTTTTTTTTTTTCCTCCTTCCTCTCTACCCTAATAATAATAATAAAATGAAAACCTGAACTTTTGGACTGTATTGATTAAGCAGAAGCCTTGAGTCAGTTGAGGGCTAGAGACTTACACTGTCTGCATCAGTGTAACTGGAGTTGGAATCTGCCCTTGGTTCCACTACATGTCATCTCTTCTCTAATTTGGGAGAGAAATAAAAGACAGGGAGTACAGTTAATTGGAAAAGAGATATTTGGAGACAAGACACCATTTGTGGCCTCTCGTAACTGAGAGGCATAAGCTTTTTACCATGTCAAATGTCACCTGTCATTCCAGTGCATGTTTGTAGTATATTAAGCTACTTCAAATTGCATATTGCATAAACTTCTGTATAATAAAGAGATTGCTTATCATTCATGCACTGTTGAAAAAGGGCAGCCTTCCCATCTCTTCAGAGTAACTATAACCAGGAAAAAAGTTAACAGTATGATAAATGTGGTTTTCTAAACCACTTGAGAGTTGCTGACAGTGAATATTTAGCTTTGGTTTTGTTCAGTGTTCAAGATTATCCCCAGTGACTAACTTTTGATGGTCTTAGTAGACTGATGAGCCAGACACATTGTGCTCGTGTGTAGTGGACATATTAGCTCTCTTTTAGGTATGTGTTTGATGGTGGTTTCCTCAGTACTTCAGGAGATGAGGAAAAAAAGGATGAAAGCCTTCGACATTAAAAAAAGACCAGAGTTGCAGGCTGCAAGATATGAGAGTTTGATCTAGACAGGCTTGTGTTAAAGCCAAGGAAAATCCATAGCCTTATTTAGCAAAGAAGACATACGCTTTGGGCAGCAGGCGTTAGGTACATGAAGCATGCTTTTGAATTTTCCTCCATTTATATGCATGCAACATTTTTTGCGGGTACCTCACCCCCATTTAAGAGTAAGTTGATCAGCAAGATGCAACGAATGACACAAATTATCTTTTTTTTTTCTCATTTTCCGTTTGGAGAAACTAGATAAACAATAAAATATCATAATTCAGATGATACTTTGTGGTAAACTGCTTTTATTTTTATTCCTAACAGTACATCCTTTCGGGGTCTGATGACTTCAATTTATATATGTGGAGGATTCCTCCAGATCCAGAAGCTGGTAAGTTTTGTTCTTTTGGAATTTGGGGAGAGGGAGCAGGTGTCTGACAAATAATAGTTTGGTTTTTTGAATAATTGCTGTTCTCACTCAGCCATTGAATCTAGAGTAGTTCTGATGAAAGCTGGATGGAGGAATTCACAAATGCCTAATCCAGTCTCTGGATAACAATGGCCAATGCCATTTGAATCTTTTATTGTACTGATTTTATTTCTCTTCTCATATAACGATCGCGTAAATCTTCTAGATGAGCTGATGGGGAGAAAGAGCTGTGGCTGCAGCAGGGTGTCTTTCCCTGCCTCTTGTCTACCAACTCTGCTGCTTCTAAGCCGACCTGAGTTCACTGAAGAGCTTAGCATCTGTTACTAAGAAATTTCATCTCATAATGAAGCTTGCAGCATAAAATGGGGCTGGGTTCACAGGCTGCTGCTCCTTACAGCTCCAGCGCATGGGCCTCTCTTTCCCTCTTTCCTTCCTCTTACACCAAAACCCTCCCACTGATTTCTAATGCAGAGCAGTTACGCTCCTCTGCTTTCTGGGTGGAGGAGCGCTATGAGCTTGTGGAAATGACCACTTTTGACTCACTTCTGACCCTTCCCTATGCTGGGGCAGACATGCTAAGCAAGTAGTGCTGCCTCAACTCTGTGTGAAAGTACAGGAGAGGGGTGTTAGAGTAAAGAAAAGCAGCAGGGTGCGTGGGCTGTGACAGTAGTGGTGTAGATGCCACAGTTGGTCAGTGCCTAATTTGATATCGTCCGGTGTTGTGTAGGGTTTGGCAATACGACATCATCCACTGCAATCTCTTAAGCCATATAACGTCAGCATCTCTCTTGTGTTGGAACAAATCACTGTGCTCTTTTAGGAGGGTGTTGAATCTTGACTGAAAGACTTAAGACTTTAGGAAAATGTACTGCCATTTCTATTTTTAATGGCTTTGACAGGTTGAACTGTACATTTATTGGTATTAAGTACAACTGAGTGCTATCCCGTGGTTTCAGGTGCTTTAGCAATAGTGAGAGCAAATTACGAGCTGCGTTAGGGGTAAAATTAAAAATATTTTGTTTCATTTTCAAAGGCTGTTAATCACAGCTGAGAGGATAGCTAGCCTCTAGAAGGCTTGGTTAACGGCAGGCTTTTGAGGAAAATGCCATTTTAATTTTAGATTGCTTATTTAACCAACATTTGATGTTGCAATCCAGAAGTCCTGAAGATGGTCCTGCTGAATATACCGGTACCTTGGCCTTCTATCTTTGTGTAGGGTTTACAGAGACTTCCCCCTGCTTTCCTTTTAATTTGTATGATTTCTTTTTGCATTTGATGCTGGTTTACTACCACTTACGGAATTTCCTCTTAGTTGAAACAAAGGTTACATACACTTAAATTAGTTATTTATCTGTAAGTTTTTATGTGTTGACTGTACGTATGTGCGGACATACATTTTATGCATGTTACTATACTTGTCCTGACTCAGTTTGTAAATTCCGGATTGGGATTTTGTGTTTATCTGGCTGTGATGCTCTTGAAAATTTTTTTCTCAGATAGCTGCAGATGACACTTACTATCTGGGACCTTTGCACAAAGAGTGAATTACCACAAAACAATGTCATATGTGTTTTGGTCAGCTTTCTGGTTTCTGGCTCTTGTAACTTGAGGAAGGGTGTCAGTAAACTTGCAACATTTCAGTTACAAAATTTATTACTTAACGTCAATTGCCCCCAGTGGTTGCTCAATGAGATCAGGAGATCCTGTAGTAGGAGCAGTATGTCTTAGTCTCTTGTAACTTGAGCAGTTCTCTTATTGAAACATTTTAGAGAAACTCATCAGCTTTGTTTTGTTAGACCTAAAGATTTGGCTTCTGTGGCAAGTAATTCGTTGGCGATCCAAATCACCTGTGGCAGGCTTATTGAAGCTGCTCTTTTCTTCATTCAGCTCTTCTTGAAGGGTTGTGCCTGTTTTGAATGTGATGAAACATCCTTTCTTAAATCTCATCCTGTGGTTCAGAATAATTGCTCAGCTAGAGAGGTTGCTGTGCTTCCTTCTTGGAGAAAGAGTCTTGCTGTAGAGTTGTGGAGACCTTGGAAAGCTGCTGCTTCAATGGAAAACTCCTCGTTCTCATGTTGTAGCTTAAAATAGGCGTGTCTTTGGGTCTGCGATCTGAGGGGGTGGAATGCGGTCTTTCATTTAAAATACTGTACAAACTAGACAGGATGATGTAATGTCCTGTACTGTTGGTTGGTTGGTATTTTAAATAAAAATATCTCTCTAACTGATTTGTACCTTCCGGCTGAATTCAGACATTGTGTTGCTATAAATATTTATGATATAACTCCCTTAAATTATAGCTATTTGTAAATAGCAACTTTTTTGCAAGCATAAATATTTTACAGCACTGCATCCTTAAGGACAACTCTGAAATAGATTATTTTGCTAAAGCACAGGTGTGGCAAGTACTAGCTATCTAATGGTTAGCAACATTACTGCACAAGACGTGAAGAAAATTGGGGAGGAACATAACAGTCAGACAATTGCAAACACATTTCAAGCTGGAAGAGTGGAGTTACCTGTGTTGGTATTTTGTCAGGAAAATGGAACTAATTCCGCTGGTTTTTGCAAACAGTCATAATTTAGGGGTGTCTTCCCAGTAGGTTGCATTGAGTCATTCCCCCTCAGCTGGAAATTCTGACAGCGGTTGTGTTCGGTCCCGTTATTAGACAGGGTTTACTTTGGGCTGCGGAGGTCTGTGAAAAACGGTATTGCCTAAATTGCTTAGGAAGCTATTCTGTTGAAGAGTTTTATTTGCTGTCTTCCTCCGCAATCTTAGCTTATTCTGAATAGGCCAGGATTTCCTATGGTAGAAGGTTGGTTGCTTTTTTATCACCTTTTGTCCTTTCTTGAAGATGGAATAGTTTGCTCATTTTTCCACTTTCTTCTCCATCCAAGTACTACCCAGCTTTCCATTGTGCTTCAGAAGTAATTGCCGATTATTTGGTGAATTTGTTAGCCAATTTCCTCTTTAAAGTATATATCCCAGTTTTCTTGAGAGGCAGAGTTTCTAGCGAAATTAATACATTAGTCTGGCAGAAGAAAAGCAGCCCTGAGTTTCCGCAGCTTTTACTTGACTCCAAGGCAAGCTAGAAGTGAGAAGAGACATCAGCCCTACATGACCTGCCCAGCAAGACTGTTTAACCTGTAAGCTCTTCAGGCAGTATTTAAACCTAACTGCTGTAAACATGGTCTCTTAGCTGGTAAAGAATCCGTGTTCAAGACAGAACCTGACATGTCTTGTGGGCTAATAGAGGGCTTAGTAGACCAAATGTTTTGCAAAATGGAATTTACATTCCTCACCCACTACTCTGAATCATCTTTGCAACTCGGAGCTTGTCTCTTGCTTTTGAAATACTGCTCAAAGATGCTATGGGAGGGATATGATATTTATTTGCGATTGAGAAGACAGTTGGGAATCCTTCAGTTTATGTGAGCAGGCTGCCACCAGACTTCTGAAAAACTTCACTAAATCAGAACAGTGAACTGCATTTCAAAACCTATTTAATTCTGTCTTTGACTGTAACTGCTAGCAAGAAAGAGCCTGTCATTGTGGTCCAGTTACTAAACTAATTGCACCAATTTTCAGCAGTACTGATGCAATTTTTCTTCCCTTTTTTTCTCCTCATTGGTTATTGTAAATGCAGACACCTCTTTAGGCTTGAAGAATTCAGCAACAGATATTTTCACAATGTTTGAACAGGGTTATCTCATTGGAGACAGCTTGTGGTTTAAGTTCTCAAAGTTCCAGGCTGATAAGTGAAGATGAATAATAGATGATTAAGTGTTTCTTAATGTCTTTAGCTATTTTGAGATTTCTATATATGTGCACACATGCATATATACATACCAGTTGGGTTGGGGCGGGGGGAGGCTGCCTGGCCCAATGGGGACCATGCTCTGGAAGGTTTGTATTTTTAAAAAACTGTTTTTTCTGAGGTGTGGATTTGGGATCTGAACTGTTTTACTTTTAGGACTGTGGTTTGTCTCTACCTTCAGCTCAGTGTTGACCAAAGCGTGCTATGGAACAGTTGTTTGATTATCAAAGCAAGTAAGTGGTGGGGCAGTGTAGAAAAGGTTCTTATATTCAGTGGAATTTGGACTGTTTTCTGTGTCATGTGGATTGTAATACCAGAAACCTGTGGAGATGTCCTGGCTAGATGGCATCTATCAGAAAACAAGGCAGTGTTGGGTGCTTTGTAGGGCTGTAGCCAAGTAGAAGAAGAGTCAGCATCTATGAGTGTTTCTCCCACGGGCCTTAGCATGTTTAATACCTAATTTAGCACTATTCAGCACTAGAAAGCTGAAGATGACACTGAGCACTGGGGGAGACTGAAGAAGCCTTAGTCCCCAGCAGCTAGCTATCTAGTTGTACCAAACCTCCTTCCTCTTTATTGTATTGAACATGTTTGCAGTTACCAGTACAAAATAAATGTGCAGGCAAGCAGTTTTCACACCTCCATCTTAAAACAAAAACACTCAACCGAAAAACACCCCCTCCCCCCCCAACCAAACAGCCATCGGTTGTGCAGTAATTTCACTTATTTTATCCCCTGTATGTTCAGAAAGCATAGCTGGTGGTGGTAGTTGCATGGTTCCAATAACATGTAAAAACCATTGCAACCTATGCAGTTCAACACACCGAAAGAGCAATCTCTCAGACCAAGAGAGGGGACAGAATGGAAAGGGTGTGCCAAAGTTTATTTCTATAGGAATTTTGTCTTGGCTTTCATATTGTTGTTCAGCTCTACTGGTGATAACAACAGTAGGAAGGTTGGTATAGATAAGGTGTAGATAGACATGGCAGATATTTAGCAGCAACAAAGGAAGGGAGAAAATATAATACATCCAAAAATAGCCACTACCACTTCAGCTTTCTGCCTATTCTTCAAATGTTTAAATATAAATTTTTTTTCTTTGTCTTTTGGAACCTCTGCAGAGGTACAAGAGCACCACGGGGCTGGTTCTAGGTGTAGGCTAGGCGAAGTGGGTGATTGCCTGGAAGAGCAGGTTGCCTGAGGCAGGTGCTGACGTAGCCCCCTGCTCCATGTGTTTATGCTGAAGCTCTGCAAGGCCATGCTGATCCTTTCACATGGCCTGGGAGGTGGAGGGTGACTTCAAACGTAACAAAGGAAGCAGTCTGCAGATGGAGTTGGAGCTGCTTTCTTATGGGGAGATGCTCCCTTTTGCTTGCTCGTGTAATAGCAGAAGTACTAAGCCAGAGTCCCCTGGTGCCTCCTCCAAACTGTCTCCTCTTACCACGCTGGGAGGAGAAGGGATCTTGGCCAGCCCGTGCTGTTCTCACTCCATATTTGATGTGACCCAAGTCAGTTTTGCCTGTGAGAAACCTTGAAGTTGCTCTGGCTGCTGCCAGAGCTGGAGTCGGATTCCTGATCCCACTAGTAGGGATGCTGCAGGGCACTGTGCTCTCAGGGCAAGAGCGCTTGTGTTTAAATCTAGCTTCTCTACAGATGGGTCTCTGAGGAGCAAAGCCGTCTGCTGGCATACATTGTACAAAACAAATACAGGTGTGTGAGCAATCAGAGAGAGACTTTTTAAGGAATCTAAACATAATCAGCTGCACTGCAGGCAGGGGCCCTATATGCTATGTGTATTTGCTTGCATTGTGCTGTGCATTTGCTTTCCAAACTATGGTATGTCTCTTCCGTTAGCACATCATGACCTCATAGGATTCAAATGCAGGGCTGTGGCCTATGGTCTAAATGTGTCCCAGATTATTATTAATGAAAACTAAATTAATTTTAAACAAGCTTTCTACTGTGGTGCCAAGTACTACAGTGGAATGGTATGCTATGGCACACTGGCAGCTGCAAATATCTGGTTCTTCTCAGGAGTTTTCAGCACTTTGAATAATTCACAAGGCTTGTATGAAGCTATGCTTTAGTCTGTGGAACATCTTTCTACCTTATATGAACAACCAGTGGGGCTTCTTTTTCAGTGTCCTAGATAGAAGGGACTTCTTCTTAATGAGGTCATTTAATTCCTCTGTTACAGAGCCAGTGGAGGATCGTTCCTTATCCCAGCAAGTTCTCCGGCACTTTGACAGGTTTTTTTAAATATCTGGAACAGTGCAGCTTCCATTAGTTTAGAGATTGTTCTACACTCTTACAGGATTTCTGCATTACAGCACTTTTCCTAATAATCTATCACTTCCATTTTTTTACTTATCCTTCAAATAATTCATTCTTCTGGTTTGTTTTTTTTAAACAGTGCTATGTGTTGTGGAACTTGTGCATGGGAAGTCAGATTGTTGTCCAAATATCTCGCTCGCTTTCATTATGATTTACTAGTGTTTTTAAAAATATGTTGGTACGTACCAGCCAACGTGTTCTCAATATGTGAAATGTCAATTAATTTGCATAAGTAGTTACAAAATGACATAATTAATGAGGATTTAATTAGCATAGTATATAAAACAAAATAATAAAGCAAAGCAAGAAGTAATCGCTTTGGCAACTTAGTAGACATCTACTACTTCAAAGCACTGTATTATTCCTTCTGTCTGTATTGGAGCCTGTAGATATGCCTTGTGTTGTCATGGTATTCTTGTCAAATGTGTGTAGGGGAAATCTGTTTTAAAATGTACACTTCAGATTTAGACTTTTAGAAGTTATTTCTTCCAGCTGGTCAGATATCGTAGTAGGATATTATTTCAAGAATTGTTTGAGACTTTGTATTGCTCTTCTTCAGAGCACTTATTTGCAGGGTGTAGAGGAAGAGAGATTTTCTTGACGTTTCACTTTGTGTATCAAATAAAAGCAGACCAAAAAAAACATCAACCAGCACAGCTAGAACACTAAACCACTACTCAGAACTGTCTTTAAGCATAGCAATTTTTGGAAAGCATTGCAAAACCAGCTAGTATATCTCTATCCCTTCCCTCCAGTATTTAGAGGTTAGAAAGTTACAAACCTTCTAAAGTCCGCATAATCAGCCTCTGAAGACTTTTTAAGACTTTTTTTTTGGTAATATTATTAACAACCTATATGTAAGCTATTGGCTTCCGTATAAACACTGCTTATACACATGGTAAGTGTCTAAGAATATAAAAGCTGCCATGCTAAACCAGTTGCAGGACCTGTGTGTACCACTAAATTCAAAAGCAAACAAACACCACTCCCATACCCTAAAAAAACCCTCAAACCTCAAAAGCAAAATTTGAGTGATGTTGGGATAGCAGAGGTCAATTCTGCTGAAACAATACAAATAAAAATACCATTTCAAGTGAAGACAGCAAAAAGAAATAGAAATTATTACATGCAAAAAAGGAAGATGGCCTCAGGAATTTGAGCAGTTTATGGCCAACCTCCACTTAATGTACAGATAGGCTTTATTTCTGCCAGCAGACATGAGCAAACTTAACTCACACTGTGAGATGGCTGGAAGCTGTATGGCTGCAGCTAAGGCTCTGCTGAGAGACCAGGGGGATTCCAGACAAGTCTGGACACAGGCATATGTCTGCCACGCAGATACTCATGTAATACAATACCAACTTTGCTGGGCTACTATAAAATGAAGGGACCACAGTCAGGATAAGGATGTAGAAGGTTCTGCATTTAGCGCTAACTTAGAGATGTCGCTTAAGCACATAGGACTTGGTAGACTAAAATTGTACCAGGCAAAGGGTTGTCCAAAAATGAGGCTCTGGGGCAGTCTGTTATGTTTGACACAAAGATTATGGGAGTATTGCTGGAGTCGATACTTTTTGGTTTAAATTATTAAAACCTCTCATACTACTAGAAGCAGCTGACTGCTAAGATTTGTGATTGCAGTAATCTGCTCCTAGGGGACTTCTCCTGTAATTGGGTAGTTAGTTGTTTTAAGGGACTTTGTAGGGAAGTTCACCTTCACTCTCAGAGGAGCGAAGAATGTGCTAGTACTGTGCTTCCTCTGGTTTTTAATGTTAGCTTAAAAGGAGTTTAGGGAACTTCAGTATTAAAGCAGAAAGCTTTGGAGTTCCTTCATAGAATCACAGAATGGTTTGGGTTGGAAGGGACCTCTGTCCCCATCCTTTAAAGGCAGGGACATCTTTCACTAGATCAGGTTGCTCGAAGCCCCATCCATTCTGACCCTGAATGCTTCCAGGGATGGGGCATCCACAACTTCTCTGGGCAACCTGTGCCAGTGTCTCACCACCACCATCATAAAAAATTTCTTTCTTATATCCAATACAAATCTACGCTCTTTCAGCATAAAACTGTTGCCCCTGCTATAACTACAAGCCTTGGTAAAAAGTCTGTCTTTCTTATAAGCTCCCTTTATTGAAAAGCTGCTATGAGGTCTCTCCGGAGCCGCCTTTTCTCCAGGCGTAATGATCCCAACTCTCTCAGCCTGTCCTCATAGGAGAGGTGCTCCAGCCTTTCCAGGTCTTTCTTGTGCTGGGGACCCCAGAGCGGGATGCAGTACTCCAGGTGGGGTCTCTACTCTCAGCTGGGCACGCTTCTCTTGATGAAGCCTGGGATTCGGTTGGTTTTCTGGGCTTCAGACACTCTCAATTTGACTACAGCTTAGGGGGAGCTGTGTTGTAGACGTATGCTGTGCACTTTTCATCCAGTGCTCTTAGTGTATTGGTAAACATTTAAAGTTTAATGCCAGAACTGTCTTCTGGCATTAAAATAACTGTTTTCACTGTTTTACTGGGAAAATAAGCATGGGTTAATTCACACTGCTGACAGTACCACAAAAGGCCAATGTCTGACTTGGAAATGCAGCGCAAGATATTGGTGCCCTAAATTTGTATTTCATCTCCATTATAATTCTTTCTTTTCTCATTGTCTCTCTAACTTCTGACTCTTTTGTAAGTGTTTCATAGGGCATATTTCTTGTTTTGTAGTGAATACAGGCAGCTAGAGTCCATAGATAGTTAAAACTTGTTTTTAGGCATTACTTACAGACTTGGAAGGGTTTCCTAAGCAAATTGTCTCTTTGATCCTGGGGCTGTCTTTCCTGGAACATTTGTCTGCTAGGTCAAGATAAATGCATTGAGAACTGGACTTGATGTAACCATCTACTGTTGGCTTGATGGATGCAATTGGATTGACAACTGTGATTTGCCTGGAAGGAATGCTGTGGGAGTACGGCAACTTGCCATCAGCCATAAATGTGGTCATGAATGTCTAACAGGGTGAGCAGAATGAAAGGACATGAGGAATCTCGTAAAACGGAAAAGAAAATCAAAAGAGCCCAATTTGGCATTTAATGAACTTGCTCTCTCATCAGTTACTTCTCAGTCAATTTTGCTTACAGTGGTGAAATCTTGCTCCGGTGGCTGAAGGCAGAACTTCCAGAGCCGTTCCAGGTAGTTCATTCTCAGTGCAGTTTCAATGAACGTTTTTAGGACTTAACTGGAGTGATAGTTTCCCTTTCAAGTTTTCCTAATTTTAAATGAGCCTTCATTCTATATAAAAAGTCTTTAAAATGGCCATGTGTTTTAGTCACAGTCTCTCTTCCCTTCTTCAGGCACATTATCTTTCTATCCCAAAGTGC
Source organism: Pluvialis apricaria (assembly GCA_017639485.1). NCBI lineage: Eukaryota > Metazoa > Chordata > Aves > Charadriiformes > Charadriidae > Pluvialis > Pluvialis apricaria. The sequence continues at coordinate 39,437,608 of CM030012.1, read as the reverse complement.
CATGAGACTGCAGTTTGGTCTGCAAAAATTAATTTGTGCAAACGGAACACTTTCCAAAAGCAGTAAAAAGATCTGTCTGTGGATTTTTAGGAGTTGGATGACTCTTTGCTTCTAAATCCTTATCATGGCTTGTACAGCATGTACGCATCAGCCTGGTCTTCAGAGTGTAGTTATAATGAGTGGAAGGGATAGAGTATGTTTTCTAAGAGGAGACGGGCTGAACACAATCTCACTAGCTGCAGTTCTGTATTATTTATGTAACCTAACAAATGGAAGGTAATACAGGAATGCCTTTTTTTTTTTTTCTTGACCCTTCTATCTTGCTACTCTTTAGTGTTAATGCAAGTTTTTCTTTAGGAAATGTGCATTGCAGGAAAACTCCGACAGTGTTTTAGAAGACAAGTTGTTCAGCTTTAGGCTTACGGCTTAAACCATCAGCTATTTCAGCTGAAAGAGCTCTTGCTGAGGACAAAGGAGGATAGCAAACATCTTCATCAAGAAGAACATGAAGTTTGCTTGCTTAGTGTTGAGATGACTATAAGTAGCACAGAAGCTAATGAAATTATTTTAACTTTCTGTAAAGTGTGCATATGACCTTCAAAGTTGTAAACAGCAAGATTGTTTTCCTCTGAAGTGGTTTTTAGTTTTTACTTCCCCTCTTTTAAAAGTTTTAGTTTCTTTCACTGAAGATGTTAATCATAGCATGTTGATTGACACTTGTTTATTCAGATACATAGGTGTGCTTTCTAACAAACTTATGGGTTTAATTGTGTTATGAATATAAAAAATTACTGTGTGACAGTTTCTTGCTTTGGTGTATAGACCTAGTAAGAGTCAATGACGAAGCAGAAGAGTTGTCTGGCTTCTGTTTTGAGTATTACCATTAGCACAAAAGCATTCCACTTCAGCTAATTCTCTGCCTTGTGACAAAAATGGTATAACCCGCTGGTGAGATATGTTATTTCAGGTTCGTCTCTGAGCTTGATTCACAGAAATATGAGTTGTTACAGATCCCAGTCTAGGGAAGGCTATACTAAGTCCAGCTGTAATGTAGTAACTCAGGTTAGTAGCCTTGAAGATTGCCTCCTTTAGATTCTACCCATTAGACTAGAGTCAACTGTGAGAGTAATGAATTGCTGATTTAAAAAATAAATAAAAAAAAAAAACAGAGTTTAGCTATTAATTAAGTCAACCTCTTTATTTGCCTCTGCTTCAAATTTACGAACTGTGAGTAGTGTCATGCCTTAGGCACAATGGTTTCACTGGTGATTTCACTAAGTACGTATGTTGTTCTTACTCACATACTTGTCATATTAGGTCAAAAACCTTCATTGTTTGTTTAGATAGTTGAACTAAAGCTAGCCTCCAAGTCCTAATTTGCAAGAAGGATGCTTTTCATCAAACTTGCAGCATTTCATAGGGGCATTGCTCATAAAACTGGAATTCTGCAGCCAACACAGGCCTTAAAATATTGCAAAATAAAGCTGAAGTGCATTGTCAAACGCAATATGACTTTAAATGATTATGAATGAAAGCAATATGAAGATTTAATTATTCATTTCAGTATGTGCTTGTTTTTCCCCTAGGTGGCATTGGCAGGGTCGTCAATGGTGCTTTTATGGTATTGAAAGGTCATCGGTCAATTGTAAACCAAGTCCGGTTTAATCCTCACACTTACATGATCTGTTCGTCTGGTGTTGAAAAGATTATAAAGGTAAGATTACTTATCAGAAAATGTGTTCTTTCAATATTTCAGGAAGAAATGCTTTGTTTTGCTCAGCGTTGTTCTTTTCCACACCCATCCTGTCTTCTCATCTTATTCATTTCAAAAGTGGTGTATATCATTTGCTGGCTAAACTGATGCAAATGTTTAATTGCGCATTTCAACTTTAAGCTCTGTTTCAATTTTAGAGATTTTAGAAATAAGGGATAAGATCGAAACTTCCTGGATTTGTACCTTGAAAAGGGAATATTTTTTTTTTCCAGTTTCATTTTGTACGTAACTGAAGCATCATGCAAACAGTCCTTCTCAGGAGAGTTTGGTGACAGCTGTAACATGTAATCTCTTAAGACTTCTGGTGCTTTGGGCTAAAACTTAGTAAAAATCTCTCTGTTGAGCCTAGCCTGACCTAGCTGAATTTGGCCCAAATACTGCCTCAGGAGCCCTTCTATAGTTTTTGTGCACACTTCTGCATTGAATCAATTCAACATACTTTTCTGTGGCTTCTAGAGGAAACGGGACTCTTAATACCTTCCACAATATGTCTTTTCTGAATCTTCTATCAATGTAGAGTATTTTTAGAAAATTTGTGCTCTTTTTTTATGTGGAATGTAAAGAGATAACCGACTTCGTTAGGTTCTGAAACTTCTTTCCTTAAGGAAAGACAGTCAATAATGTGGGAGCAAGGCAGAAACTTGTCATTTCTAATAGCAGAGGGTGGGGAGGTGGAGGATTATGCTACACTAATGCACTTTGCTTTCTGCTGCCATAGAAATTTTGCTATAATTTAGGTCTGTCAGCAAAGTGAAAGAAAGCACAACAATTTAATTTTTAAGTAGGATAATGAGAACTGATGCTGCTTCTAACTACTTGTTGAGTGACTTAATAAAATCTTACCTGCAAGTGGCTATAAATGAGGTTGTTTAGTGTTAGTAAATGCTTTAGTCAGCCACAAGTTGACTGAATGAACTTGTCCTGCAAAGGAATGTTTTAGTGGTCTGCAGCTTATGAACCAGAACTGGCCCAAAACCCTGGGAGCATGGCCCAATGCCCAGCCGCATCACTTGCGTTACAGCTACTATCAGCATTTGGGTTCTGATTGTAGTTCAGCTTTCCTTCTCTTCTGTCTTCCACTGGTACTGCAGTTTGCTTTTGTACTTTTTTCTTCATCTGTCTTCCTCTGACAGGTTTGATCACAAATCTATCAAATACAGGCTTTGAACAAAAGTGCATCGAACAGTCTTAGAAGCTCACTGATTTTTTTTTTTTTTTTTCAACTTCCAAGCACTCAAACTGCCACTGTTTAACAACAGTTTTGCCAGAGGCATTTTTTTTTGCTTTGGGAACTTGATTCACGCAGCCCAAATTCTCCCTTTTGGATTTTAGATCTGCTGACCCTTCACCCTATGAATCCTTCCTGCATGAGTGTTCTTAGACTGTTGGATTAGTATTGGTATAAACATCCCCTGTGTTGCTTTTGTGTACTTCTTCTAGGGTTTTGGGGTTGTTTTTTTTTTTTTTTTGCCTAGTGATTAAAAGGTTAGTTTGATTAAGGCTCCAGTCACAGGTTGTGTAACTCTTTGAAAGACACCTCTGCTTGAATGCTTCCTTAGAAGAGAACGCCTGTTGTGTCGCAGTATGTGCAATAGAATTTGTGTAGCTGCTTTGAAGGAAGTGAATTCCTCAAACATTGCAAGCTAGAAACTAATTAAGGGAAAGGTGTTTAATGTATTAAGTTTATTAACAAGCCAGAACTTCTTACCCTTTTGTTGTATGTCACTTTGTCTCAGCTTGTAGTGTGCCTTGTTTGGGGATCAGGTTGTTTTAAGGCTCATATCTTGTCTGATCTGCATGACTTCACTCCTTATAGGTACTGTCTTAGCAAACAGTGGTTTGCAGGTGACCATACAGTGGTGGTTTCTTCTTCATTCTAGCTAAGCTGGAGGCTAGTAACTGCCACTAGTGGAAAGGCAAAACAGAAAAAACACCACCACCAGTTCTGAGGGGCTATTTACTGCATTAAAAACAGCTGGGAACACAAGTCCTTCCCTTGCATGGCTATCTTTCTTTCCCCCGCATAAATGCTTGATCTGCTTGCTCAGAGAAGTTGAGATGACAAGTGGAAAAGCCATAAATAAAAATGGTAGTTAGGTTTTTTTATGTTTTCTTGTTCTGTTTGGGTTTATTTGTTTGTTTTAATCGGTTCCTTAAGAAGTGTCCTTCCTTTTATTGTCCTTCAAGTGTCTTCTAAAAATCTTTCTGGAATTAAATCACAGAAGATAACTTCACCATGGTTGGCTGGTATTCCATTCCTTCAATTGTAGAGACTCTGTGATGAATTAAAAATGTGGATGCAAGTAGCTGTTTGTCTGAGCCCTTAATTTTTAGACTAGCTGGCCTAAATTTAGTACTTCTAGAAGTGAGGAACTGATAGCACCAGCATCAAGGCGTGATACAGACAAGCCATTCAATAATTCCACGTGCTTCTGCCAACACACTTGCTATTTTAATGCTGATTGCAAATGAGATACAAATTCGTCTCAGGCCTAGCCCTGCTGAAATGAACAGTATTTGCAAGAATGATTTTGACCTTTGTGGTTATGGGTTGGTTTTTTTTGCTTCACTTTTATTTTTTTTTATTTTGTTGTAAAGCACCTGCAAGAATATAATTCAGTAACTCAGTGGTTTAAGGTTTGATTTCTGCTAGGACTGAGGATACAATGGATAAGGTTGGGAGTGTGTGTGTGAATACTCAAGTGAGCAAGTGAGGAGGTTTCAGAAACCTAAAATAAGACTCAGCAAGCTCATTAATAAAAGATCCTAGAAGCCTTGACTCCAGACAGCGTGTGCTGGACATGTCACCCCAAATGAATTGCTCATCACCCTCCATTTCAGAAACCCGAACCTCAGTAAAATTGTATGCAAAAAGAACAGCTGTGAACTAAAATTATTATTTGCAGCAAGCATTAGCCATGAGGACTAAAGCAATATGAAATAGAAAAATACCACTTTCCCCTCAGTTAAGTGTGTGAGACATTGGGATGTACTGGCAGGAGAACGAATTACGTTGCAGGAGAAATAAATGAGGCATTCTCTCTCACATGTGGGGCTTAGAGGAGGGCCACAGAGAATTCTCCAGTTCGAAGACAGTTCCAGAAAAGATAAAATAGAGAAAGTGCGTAGGGATTTTCAGAAATAAATACTGTTTTGTGTTGGAAATGGAATACTGTGTAACTGAGCATGACTGTTGTAGGTCCCAGTTGTTTAAAAATCATCAGTATATCAAAGATAGCAAAGTCTATTTGCCCACGTTGCTATGGTGACAGTTAATGTCATTGTGGCTAGCTGCATTTGCCTAATCAGATAATCTAATATAGCTGGTTTTAATTATTCTCACGCTATGGGCATAACTACATTTTTGTTTTAAAATTTGAGGGTTTGCCACCATAGAATACAAGCACCTCAAAGACCCTCTCCGAAGCATCTCTGGTGAAGTAGAGAACCAGTTTTGTACTCCCCTTTTCTGTTATTGTTCCTATTTTTATATCCATACTCGGGGCATCAGTGAGTAATATTCAGCTCCTTAATCCTCTCACAGAGAAAGAACTTCATTATAGACTGTTGCTTCAATGGGACGACTTGCCAACTTATTTTCTCCAATTTGCTCACATTCTTCCTTGACATGGCATCAGTCAGAAGATGAGAAAAAGGCAAAGGCATTCCATTTAAAAAGCAGCCCATTTCAGATGCCACAGAGAGCACTGGACCAGTTGCTGCCAGTTTAAAGAATTCCTGCTTCTGCCAAGGATAGATTATTAGTCTGATTTCTTTCTGGGACTCTGGCAGGCCCTTGCACTCCCTCATGGCAAAACGTCTAAGAAGTAGGAGTATCAATCTCCAGAGACATCTGATCCTGTACAAACAGGTTTTCATCCTGAATTGCCTTGACTTTTCTTTATTGTTTACTCCTTCTCTCTGAACTAATCTGTCTTGGAAGGGAAAAGCTTCACTATGGACTCTTTGTAGCTATCTTTTCAATATTTAACTCTGCTGTATTTTCTCTGATGCTTGCAGAGTGAGCAGAAAGATCTGGTAGCACTAACGAGGATGTGGAATCTCTCTGTGCACACTTTCATGTACCTTTTTAGATTACTTTTCATTATGAAACGGCCCTTTCCCAAAGAGACTTCAGAGCAGACTACCTTTCCTCCATTTATATTGGTTCATACAGAATCTAAGAGCTTTCTAATTCTCTTGCTTAAAAAAAAATAATTTTATAAAACCTAGTGATCAATCTAACACTGTTAAGACTATTTGAGGAAGAGGCATGCCAGCCTGCTTGTCCAGGCATACAGTATGAAGCATTTATAAGAAGCTATATGCTTCGTAAATACAAAAAGATCTGGTCTACTTGCTTAAATGCTCAGTAGTGGGACAAAGAGGGGAAAAGATCTGATAAATTGTGAGAGAAGGTACTGAACATGTGCTAGTTAAATCATCAAGAAGGCAGCAACTCAGAATAGTCCCTTGAGTAAGTAGGGTTCTATTTTTCTATCAAGAAACTTGGTGTATCCCCAAATCAACAGTCTCTCTCATGCATCCATGGAGAGAAGACTCTTTCCAATGTTGTCTTTAGGAAGTGAAGCATGGGAAATAATTAGAGGATGAAGAGAGATTCTTTCTGTTCTCTTTAGTAATTCAAAAAGGTTAAGTATGGTTGATGGAAGTCTATACATAGTGGGCTCACATTGGGTTTTGTTATCTTTGTCCAGACCTGATGCTTGTCCCTTGAGCTAGGTGTCTAGTAAGTGCAGTGCTTGAACCAAGCAATGGAGACTGTCTTCATTCTGGTTTCAAGTACTACATTAATGAACTGTACTGGAAGAGAATTTGCTTAAGATCTGCAAATAATAAAAATAGCAATTAAGTACAAATAGCGAATACACCTTGATACTGAGGTATGTTCCTAGGAACAAGCTAACATAATGCAATGTAAAATTCCTTTGCCTTTGCTCTGAAAGGCAGCTTGATGATTGCCATACAGAAAAAAGTATATCTGCAGTCCACTTTAATTTTGGAATAGCATCTCTTTTATCTACATAGCCAGATCATATGTGGAAGCTCTGTTAACCATAAATTACAGAGGATGCAAAGTAAAGGCATTCAAGTTTGGGAGAATTCCAGAATAAAGCTTACCTGTACATCTTGAATTTGTCTGTGCTGAACAAGTAGTTGCAAGATAATCTATTTTGTTTTACTTCCAATATTAAATGTGTAAGGGTTTACTGAATGCTGTTGAAAATCTCTCTGAATACAGAATTACTAGCATTCTCATGGGCTTTTTTTATAGTGCTTGTCATGGTAGTATCAGATTATGTTACATGTGTTAACTACGCATCTGTGAGATGAGTGCTGATTATCTCATTTATACAGGCAAAATATTCTTTTTGTTAGCGGTGTTGTCTCCTTGGAACAAAACTTGACTAATTTCTGTTGGAAAAAGAGAGAGAGATTTTTGCAAAAGTCTATCTCCAAAGACCAACCCGGTATAAACAGCTGGCATAGGATTTTTTTCCCTGAGCTTGTTAGCGTGGTAAAACCAAAGCATGACTGAAATCAGATATTTTATAAGCAGCACATTAAGGAAGTATTGTGGATAAGCTACATACTGGCTTTGCTTACCGTAAGTGGTGGTGTTGTTGTTGTGCATCACATTAACAATTGATCTAGAATAAAGTGATAGTGGTTGTCCAATGAGCGCCTTGATCATATTGCCCCTGAATCTGTGGGTAAAACTGAGAAGAGTGAGGAGATCCAACTACTATGTTTGCTATGGATTACCAGTTTCTTGGGGATATTTGTGGATCTGGTTGGGGTTTTTCTTCCTTTTTTTTTTCCCTTTTCCCTTCCACACCAGGAAAACTGAGGGAGCAGTAGATGGAAAGCACAGTCAAGGCTGTTGCTACTGGTGAAATCATTCACAATGTTACTACCTCTCTCCACTTCAAAAGTAGCTTTCAGTAAAACTCTTCTCCTTCACCTTTCCCCACCAACTAAAGCTGCTTCTGTATCTTTAGAGGATGTTGGATGCTTTCTTTCCTTCACGACTGTTCCCTAAAGGGAGTAGTGCAGCTCTGCTTTTCAGCTCCTTACATCCAGCTCCCTGCCTGCTGATCAGGTGTGACTGACTATGCAGCTGGGTGAAATGTTACTCTACATCACTGGCACAAGCAACTCTCGTTTCCTGGGAAACAAGTGCCTTAATTAGTGCTAAGACTGTATTATAGGCAACAAACTATTCTTACCGTTAGTGAGTAAGCATCCCCTATTACATAAAAATAGAGCCCTGCAATTTGGGAGAAATTATTCTACAATGAAATATTGAAATGATGGATAATCTGCAGTGTGAGAGCTTTTAAGTTCTGGATGGGTGAAGTAGATGAGGGAAAAACACATTTGTAAAGGGGGAGAAAAAAACCCTACATCTCTGAAATACTTATAAGTATGGGTCTGAGGGGTAAAAATTAATAAGAACAATCTGCAAATTGCAGTTGTTCTGGGTATTTGCACTACTGTTCTATTTCAAATGCTTATAATAGTTTATGAATTCAAAGACATGTATTTTTTTGTTTCATCTTTGTTACAGATCTGGAGTCCTTACAAGCAGCCTGACTGCACAGGGGATCTGGATGGTAGAATTGAGGATGATTCACGTTGCCTCTACACACATGAAGAGTACATCAGTCTTGTGTTGAACAGTGGTAGTGGTTTGTCCCATGATTATGCGAACCAGTCAGTCCAGGAAGATCCGCGGATGATGGCCTTTTTTGACTCCCTGGTGCGCCGGGAGATTGAGGGCTGGAGTTCTGACTCGGACAGTGACCTCAGTGAGAGCACAATCCTGCAGCTCCATGCGGGAGTAAGTGAACGCTCCGCTTATAGCGAGTCGGAGTCCTCCGCCTCTTTGCATCACTCCCCACCACATGTGGCTGAAGAGTCTGATGAAACTGCCTATAACTTAAGGGCCTTAAGATCAACTGAATCCCCGTCAGCCAGAGAAGACGTGGCTTCCCGTCAGCAGAGACTGTCTGCACTGAGAAAGTATCAGGATAAACGTCTCCTGGCTCTTTCCAATGAGTCTGACTCTGATGACAATACCTGTGAGGCAGAACTAGATACAGATCTTTTCCCACGGCCTCGGTCCCCGAGCCCTGAGGAGAATGAATCCAGCAGTTCCAGCAGCAGCAGCAGTACAGAAGATGAAGAGGAACTGAACGAACGACGCACTTCTATGAGACAACGCAATGCGCTGAGGCGCCGACAGAAGGTGCAAAAGGAGGAAAGGACTAGCACTAACACAGAGAATGTGACTCCCTACATAGGTGAGGACATCTATGATTACCCCCAGATCAAAGTAGATGATCTTTCTTCTTCTCCAGCTTCTTCACCGGAAAGGAGTTCAGCCAACAAAGAAGTTCTCAAAGAAAGGACGTCTCCTTGTTCAGACAGTGAATCAGTGGAGAGAAAGATTTACAAAGCTTACAAATGGCTTCATTATTCTTACATATCATATTCAGCTAGTAAAGATGGTGAATCCTCCAGAGGAGATGGAGAGAATGACGAAGGGAAACCAGGAACTAGTGGAAGGCACAGTACAGCACACTCACTAAATAAGGAAGATTCTAGGAACTTGAGTTCAGTAGTTCCTCAAGGTTCCCCAGCTCTTTCTACTGAAAGCCGCAACAAAGAACCTTTAAAAGAATGTGGCTTGATAGAAAATTCTAGTAATGGTCAAGCTCACGAATGTGACAATCAGCGGCGGATGGAGAGCCAAGAAAACACATCTGAAGACACTAGCAGTGCAGGTATAGAGCATTCTTTTGAGACTAAAAAGCTCAATGGAAAAGCTAACTGCAAAGGGCTAAATAGCTGTACTGAAGAATCTTGCATTCAGACGGCAGGACTTGTGGAACAGAAAAATAGTCAGAACTGTCAACCAGCATCAAGCAATCACTCACTGGTCCCTCCGTTCTCCACTGTTGCCATCTGTAGCATGTCGGGTCACTGCTCCAGGAACCAGACTGATGACGGTGAGGAGAGGAGCCTCGACACTTCCTGTGTTAACCACAATAACGGCCACTTGCATCTTCGCCCTTCATGCTTCAACAACGGACAGAGTTTTGGAGAGCAGGAGACTGTGACGCAAGGACTACAGGTGCACTCAAATGCTGATAATGGCAACCTCGTACAGATGGGTGTGCCCTTGCACAAAGACTGCTGCCTGTCTGAAATGGACTCCAACAGCTACAACGTGAGCACAAGGGAGGATACTGCTGACTTGCATCCTGCGGGCAGTGAGAGCACTCAATCTCTCGGAGGACTGAAAAGACACAGAGCGGAGTTGGAAGATGCAGATTCAGAGAGTTCATCCTTAGAAAAGAAGTTAAAAACATGATAAATGCAAATGTCTGTCGTAGCGTGCACTCTCTCAAAAAAAAAAAGAAAAGGAAAAAGAAAGTATTAAAGGCACACAGAGCCTGGGTCTGAAACATTGCGTTTGATTCTCCATTCCATTCTTCAGTGGGTCTGTTTTAGATTGCCAATGGTTCATGCTGTATAAAAATCCAACTTACTCCTTAATGAGACTGAGTCTAGTGTACCCATACAAGGTTCTGTTTAAAGTAAATCCTTATTAAGACGGTTGACTGAATTATTCTTGTGTGAACATGTGTCGTTTGTTCAGCCAGCCAACCAGGATGACTGCTTTAAGTTTTAATTGTTCTTCTAAGAAGGAATTTTTCTGTGCTGACACTTATTACACATTACAGGCTGAAGAATGATTGAATTAGATCACACTGGTGGTAGCTCGGGGTGTGTTTCTTGTTGAGGAAAACAGGGAAGAAACCTTTCCGGGCCCTTTATTCTGCTTCATAAACTAAAGAAATGCAACCATTAGGGAGGATATTTTCAGAACTGACTGGTATCTTTAGAGATGATACTTCATAAAGCACTTACTTCTGATACAGTTCAGTGACATTATTTTTATGCCAACAGAGAAGCTATAGGAAATGAGCCTCTTTCCAAAATCAACTTTAGACTGTTCCCATGGTGACATTCAATTTCGTGGGGTTTTTTTAAAAAGAAAAGAACTGAATAACACAGTGTCATCACTATACTAAAATGTGATTGTTTGCCAAGAGGAAGGTATTATGCTGTAGGCCTCGCTCTAACCAAGGGCTATTAAAAATCAGGCATTGAAACATGCCCTTCTCTGAGCTTAACACACAGAGATTCATTGTTACTATTATTGTTAAGAATAGGGCTCTGAGTGTTGGGATGTATCTTGACTGTGCCCTCCCCTTCCCCCCCACGTGCTTACTTTTGGGAGGCAGTAGGCCAAAGAGAAAATAGCAGAAGAATGGGTAATGTAACTGACGCTGGTTAACAGCAACGCTTGGTGAAGTCTGAAAACTGCTTTTTTAGCAGTTTTCTTAGCCCAAAGCTCAAAATAGGCTGGTGTTGGAGATCGGGGTTGGTTTTCCACCACTGTGCTGCAAATATGTAAAACTGCAGATTGGTGGGTAGATTCAACAGGGCTGCGTGTGTAAGGGAGAGCTTCAGAGAAACGTCCCCACGTGTGAGGACACTGGGACTCCAAGTCTGGCAAGCAGAACTTGAGCAAGAGCGTAGCTCTGGCTGCCGGCTGCCACGAACTGGCATACTGTTCAGGTGGATGGAGTCCTTTCTTGCCTGGGCTCTGTTTTAAATGGAGAATCTAGTGAGTCGTCCCAGTTCTGGCACGCTGGAATTGGTGGAATTGTGCTTGCTTCCCTAGCAACAAGGTAAGAGGAGTCAGGGTGTGAAGGGAAAAGAAATCACCTATAAAGGACACGAAAACTATGTGTTTGTGCCCTACAGTGCTGACAACAGAAAAAGAGGCTTCTTTTGACCCCAGTAATTGTCACAGGCTTTCAAGCCTAGTACTGAGGAAGGGCTAGATTATTTTAAGGAATAGGAGATTTTTGCTTTCTAAATGACTCTAGCAGTACACTGCTGTAGAGCACTGGTCTCAGAATAATTATTTCATATGCACAGCTACCTGGTACCTGGGGAAGGAAGGAAGATGCCCTGTTGTTAAAACGTGATGAAAGTAACTCCCTTACTTCGGAAGGGATGGTCGGGGGGGGAGGTGTTGGGGGGAGAGCGAAGAACACGAGCTGAAAAATTTTCTTACAACTACTGTGTACCATAGGCTGTTTGCCCACGCGTGGTCAGCTTTGCGAAGTGAGAACTTGGAATAAGATACAATGTCGTATTTAAGAAGCATGTAAGATGGCTGAAAGAGAAAGGGATGTTTTCAAACACGAGTGAAAGTGGCAATAAGGAGAAGCTGATACGTTGTTACCCTATTGAAAAAATTGTTCTGTACTGATGTTTTAGATCACTGCAATCAAGATCACTATAGGAGCGTTCTCCTTGGTTGTATAAACACCTTATTGTAAATGCTGGTTTTTAGCCAAAATCTTGAGGTTGCTGAGCCAAAAAGTTTTTTATTATTATTTTTTAAAAGTTTTTTACACTAGGAAATTTTCTCAGCTGTTGCTTCTTCTGCCCTCCTCTGAAGAATGCCCAGATTGCTGGTGAATGAGCATCTCCGTGGTCATCTTTTCTCAGCGTTTTCTCAAATGCCTTGTGGTCTCGCTTTCTGGTTCTTTTGTTTACTTTCAAAAGCAGAATAAAAGCTCCCAGGTTTGGTGTTAACGCTCCTCTACGGGCTCTGGGCATAAAGGTGTGCTGTGGTTTCCCCAAAGACAGCCTCCCATGCTGTCTGCGTGCTTGTTATTTCTAGTTTCTGTCAAGCAGGAGGGGGAAAGTGGGCTGCAGTCTGAACCTTTTGTTCACAGGAAATTTCAGTGCACACAAGAACTGTAACTTCCGAATCAGTGGGTTCACCTTCTGACATAAATAAATGTTATCGACGCTAGACAGCTGCAGTTATCTGGAAAAGGCCAAAAAAAAAAAAAAAAAGCAAGCGGCAGCATGTGTGCTGCAGGTAGCCAGCAATGAAAAGAGCTGCTCTTTGGAGGTTGCTTTGCTTTGTGGTTGATCCCGGGCATCTGCTCGCTCTCCCCGACGCTGGGTTGCTCACCGTGCTCTGCGCCGGTGGTTCCCGGGCTGCCAGATGTGTGTTGCTGTATGTTTGCGATTGCCACTCCCCTTTTCTGGGGAAAAGAAGAGTAAGCTGTTCAGTGGAAAATCTTACAAGTTTATCTGAAGAGATTTCACCTTTTCTAGTAATCTGTGCCGTGTACTTTGAAACGAAATGGTTGTGTAAATATTGAACTACCTTGTTAGTTAGCCACTATTTCCTTATCGAGTAACTTGTTATGGCAGGAAATTTGCTAGGCCAGGTTGTACAGTTCCTCTCCAGAAAACCTTATCAGTGGGAAAGAAAAACTCCCTTACATCTTTTCATAGCACTTTGGACAGAGGAAGACTGATCTTTAAAGAAACTCTTTTTTTATACTCCTGCAAGCTTATTTTAGCTTTAGCTGTTTAAAGCATTAATGTCAAACCAACCTGTTTGTGTGAGAGTCAAAGCTGACTCTTCCTCTGAAGCAGGCGAGCATGAGGCTTTTCTGGGCTGGGGTATTCACCGCTTGCAAAGACGCAGGTGGGTACGAGATCTATCAACCACAGTTCTACTGGGGTTTTTCCAGCTCTCAAGTGATGCTCTTGCCAAAGGTGGCGAGTCCTCTCCAAGGTGAGTGGCTCAATGGAGATCACGCATTGCTGTTGAGGAGCAGCTCGCTGTCGCAGGCCAAGCACATGCAGAAAGGTACAGCTGCCTTGAGAAGGGAAGAGCACAGGGTTTTGACCATGGGCATACAGGTTGATTGCGGCATGTTCTGAAATCCAGCCTGGCTCAGTTGGAGTAATAATTGGGAAAGACGACTTATTTCAGAACCATTTTTCTCCAAAAATTGCAGTGGATTTTTTTTTCTTCCCCCCCTAAGTTTCATAATAGAATAAGTGATTGAAACCTGGTCCTTATTTCTGTTTTAAGCCATGTTGCTTGGTAGCTGGAAAATCACTCTTTCCCAAATATTTAAGGATAAATGCAATTAGGTCTACTTCTGAGGTCTTGTACTTGCCCGCAGTGTCACATCCTAGAGAACAGGTAGGGGTCTCTTGCTCACTGTGACCGTCAGAAGCTGATGTGGCTCGATATTACTAAGGTCTTGGGATGCTTTCATTTGCAGTTATAATTTATTTTGGTGCTTGCGGACAAGGGCAAGACAGGATTTTTGTTGTGTCTTCATTGAGTTAAAATGCTCCGTGTTAGTGCGTTTAGTGCGTTTTCATCTCTTTTTTTTTTTTTTTACAGGCAGTACTACAGAGAGAGGTACCCTTTACATCTGATGCTTTCTCTCATTTTCACCCACTCAGATTCTCCAAATGTTTCTGCCTGACCTGGGAAGGTCAGGGCTCTGCTGCAGAGCCTGTGGAGTGCCGGAGAGTAATGTCGATAGCTGCAGCAACTGAATTACTATGTGCATATGCACCTAGTTCTTTGGGAATTCTTTAATAAGCTAATTCTATCACATACATAATTTATGAAACACATCAGCGTGCTCCTGCAGCTGTGTCGAGGTGCACTACTTAACCCGGCTAATGCTATACTAATATGAACAAGAACTCTGTTTCAAATGCCTGCTGAGAAAATGGCAGTTCTTTAGGGAAAAGCAAATCAAACCAAAAACCTCAGCGAAAAACCCCACTGGTTATGGCAGGTGCTAGGTTTGCCAGGGTTTTCTTCAGTGGTTGTGCAGGTCAAAAGCAGTGAAATCTCAAAAGGGGCATCAGTGTTGTTGTAGGAAATAAGCGATCTGGATTTGATGCTTGTACTCTGCCTGATGCAAGTCGAGGACTTGAACTTGGGTCTCCTGCCTTTCACTTGGGTGTCCTAAGCATCAGCCTATTGCATTATTCAGGAGTGGGCTTTGTTCTTCTTTTGTCTGAAATGCAAAGGGGAAAGGAAATGGAAACAGTTCCCCGAATACTGGAGCGGGGGCCTCGAGCGCGGCTCTGCCGGTTTATAGTTTGCTGAGAAAATGCCAGAGGATTCTCTTTCTCCCTTCTCCACCTCGTGCAATCTTCTTCGGCACAGAGAGTGAGAGGGAGATGCTGACCCAGCCTGGTATGCATCCCGTTTGTCTTGAACCTGGGAGAATTGTCCTTGCCAAAGTGGCTCGAGTTTGTATGGGGCTTTTTTAATTATTATTATTTTCCTGTAGACACGTAATACCAACCTCCTAAATGAGCGCCCAAGCCGGTGAGCTGTTTGTTCTGGGATGTGGCTGGCAGGCTCAGCTTTTCTCTCTCGTGAATATTTTTCTGTTCAGTTCTAGTCCTGATTATCGGCCAGCTCCTCTGGAGACGCTGTGCAGATGTGGGTTGGCATTGTCCTGCTTTTAGAGCCGATTGTAGTTGCCCCTTTGCCGAAGCTGCCGTTTGCACACTGGCTATTTGGAAGTAGGTGGTGTGAGTGAGCAAAACCAACGTTTTGTATGTTCCTGTAAATAGGCAAAAAACCTGCCTGAATTTGAACTTTTGATGGGGGACCAGTTCCTTCACAGCCAAACGATGCCCCTGGCTGTACGCCGAGCACTTTCGTGGTCAGATGCTACGGGAGTTGCTCGTTTCTAGATTGAATCTACCCCAGGGACCACATTACTGTGAGCCAGTGGTCTGCAGCATTTTACTTCACAAAAGTAAAGTGTGACTTTGACACGGCTGCTTATAGCAGTATTAACACCTGAAACCACCAGCTCCTATGTACTTCCAGGGTTTGCATTCTGGTCATTTCAAAATGGTCAAACCATATGCTCTTTGGGAAAGTCTTGAGTGGAAGTGTCCTGCTTTCAGGACAAGGACTAAAAGGGTCAAGTTCTGCTTCCCTGGAACAAAACTCGCTTCAAGGAAATCCTGATGCATCTTTTTTTAAAGAGCTTTGACTTTACCTTAGCATTTAAGGTTAAACACTCATGATATACCTTTTGAACTCTTTAAAATGTGGATGTACAGCAGAAAGAGAAAAAGTATGAGCTTCAGAACTGAATTCTGTTAGGGAAGGGGAAAGGAGTTGAAATGTATTTAAAAACAAGCAAACAAAAAAAAACCCACCAACTCCCGTACCCTAAATACCCATTAGGTTCTGCAGAAAAGTTCATCACCTGCTTCTAAATCTGGCTCCAAAAAGCCTAAGCAATATGGTAACAGCAGTGACTTATCACACTGGAGCTTGGGCAACTGGAGATCGCTGATGGGTCACAGCCGAGAAGCCACAGCCGTGTCAGGCAGCGCGCTGCTGCCCGGGGCTGTGTGACCCAGCAGGGATCGCTTCTCCTGTCCGCAGCCTGCAGGGAACGAAACTAAACGGCTGTTAGCAGCAGAGGCTTTCCCGGATTTTGACCGGCTGATTCTGTCTCTTTTGTCCAGCTGTCTGGTTTAGCTTCGTATTGCCTGGGACTTTGCTGAACAAAGATCCCTGGAGGAAAGCACTTGGTTCTTAATTGATGTTTGCCTTTGGACCTTGGAAGTAAGTTTCAGGGCTTCATTGCAGGGTGGTCTTTATGCAGCCTGTTACAGTGAGGAAAGAAAACTAACGCATCCTTGCAGGAGGAACAGAGACCTCCAAGGCAAGAGCCTCCTCTAACTCACTCTTCCCCTTTCTGAGGTATCTGCATCTCCTTGAGGAGCACTGTACCTTTTTCTTCCCTCCAGGATCTAGAGAGACTTGCAGTGTTGGGTGCCTAGAAAGCAAAAATGAAACTGTCCCCAGTTCAGGATGTCGCAATGCTCTTTGCTTCAGTGGCATTTCCAGTATATTATGGCCAGATCTGGCATTTCCTGGCTTGGATTGTATCCTTGAATACAATTTCACAGAATCACAGAATGGTCAGGGTTGGAAGGGACCTCTGGAGATCATCTAGTCCAACCCCCCTGCCACAGCAGGGTCACCTACAGCAGTTGCACAGGACGGCGTCCAGGCGGGTTTTGAATGTCTCCAGTGTGGGAGACTCCACAACCTCTCTGGGCAGCCTGTGCCAGTGCTCGGCCACCCTCACAGTAAAGAAGCCCCTCCTCATGTTAAGATGGAACTTCCTATGTTCAAGTTTGTGCCCGTTACCTCTAGTCCTATCACTGGGCACCACTGAAAAAAGACTCTTCTCATCTACCTGGCACCCTCCCCTTAAGTATTTATAAGCATTGATAAGATCCCCCCTGAGTCTTCTTTTCTCCAGACTAAAAAGCCCCAAGTCCCTCAGCCTTTCCCCAAAGCACGAGAAAAGTCTGCTTCCCACCTGTCTAAGCTTTGGAGGGAGAGAAAGGAGAGATGATGTAGGCTTTGACAGTCATGGAATGAAAGGAAGTAACGTGCTTCGAGCTGTTTATAAGCCCTCCCTAGACTCTCGGTATTCCCAAGGTTTGCCTTTCCCACACGCCGGCTCTGCCGTGCGATGCGGTTACCTGCACGCAGGGGCGACGGCAGCAGCCCTGAACTGCCTTTCAGTGCAGCGTGAGAACTGAGAATTGATTCAGCATGTCCTACGGGGCAGATCTCCAGTCTTTCCGTAAAGGGGCTTTTTTTAGCTCATACATGTTTCTGGTGATGTGGAAGGCTTATTTTTAAGCTGGGAAAGTCTGTAGCGATGTTTTGAATTCCTAAATGGCTGCCCGACTAGGATAATCTGTCTGAGCAACGATGGAAGCAATTTACAGCCTTAGATGGAGATTTTTATTTACTCACGCATACTTTTAAAGTCAAAACTTTTGCAGCTTGTCACCCAACGTGCGGGCTCTTCACCTCTCATCTCCTGTGTATTAGGCCAGGAAAGGCATATTTTCTCATTCCTTCTACTAACGATATAGATGTAAAAGATACAGATCTTTTGTGGCCCAACTTCCCAGCAGCTAATGAACATGTTGGGACAGTAGATCACCTTGCTAGAGACACACAAATTGCAGCAGACAGCAGGAGTAATGGCTCATTAATCACTCCGCTATGCTCTTAAGTTGAAAATCTGCACAAACATCGGAAGGTTTCAGTCAGAGTGACACATCTTGAGGTCTCCTGCTGCCGGGCCTGAAATACCTTTGGTGTTTCTACAATTTTATCCTGTAGTTTCCCGAGTCAGTGTTTGTTTCCAGCCAAAGGGCAAGTCTAGCTTAGTCTTGCTTTTGTCAGATGAAAATTATTACAGAACTTAGAGTGTATTGCTTAGCTGATTACACTTGTGAAGTTGAAACTACGTGAAATCCTCAGCTGATTGTCCTGTACAACAATTATACCGCCTAAAAGAAAAGATTTCATCTGTCTACAGCTGGGGGAAAGAACCCCTTTAATCTGCAAACTCTGAGTGAGAAGGAAGCTGATGGTTTCACGAGCAGCTGAGAGCTGCTAGCATGAAACCGCTGCAGAAGGGAATCCTCGTCTCTAGGACGGAGGCAGGCAGTCCTGCACTCCTGGGCTTCCCCTGGGAACCCATTCAACTTCAGAAGCTGGTGGAAAGCTGACGGGTTTCTCCTGGGTTAGCGTGCTTGTTCACCCACAAGGAAACCCCCAGAAGGAGCAGCGAGAGTGTTTGGTGGGAGCCAGGCTGGAAGGGGGGATGCTCTGCCTCCCGCCATCAGTGGGAAGGGGCGTTTTGCCTTACTGATGAATGATTTACTGGGGAGGGAGGAGAGGGGAGGGGAGTCACTAGGGACTCCATTTTCCTCCCTTACTGATACTACTTGACATGACACCCTTGCTTTTCATTTCAGGATGCAAACCCCCCCGTTTCCCTGCTGCCAGTAGTAGGATATAACATAGCTGTGGCTTCTTTCCCTCCAGCCTTGACTTAAAATGGTTTTAGGACATTTTCCTAGAAAGTGCAAAAGCCACACCAAGAGAGCTGGGTACTGGTGGTTTGCAAATGAGCTTGGATTCAAGGGCAGTAAATACAGTAATAAAATATACATTTATAATTAGCAAACAGTGAAAAAGGGAAGGAAAACGAGGAAATGTGAGTAAGTAATGAGGGAAACAAAGGTCCTAAGGGGAAAAAAAAATAGAATAAAGGGCAAGAAGGACTGTTCAATTAAATCCAGATCAGCAAGAACGTCTTGTTTGCCCAGGATTAGCTGGAAGTGCAGTTTCTCTGCAGTAACGCGGGGCGGGCAGCAGCACGCAGTGGGTGCGCAGGATCCCCGGGTGAGATGCCCCCACCGCAGGAGAGCCGGGAAGCAGCTGCTGCTCTTGCTGGGTGTCTGCAAACCACCAGGAGAGGACAATTTGCACTCGGGAGTTTTCAGCTGCCCACACGGAGAGGTCTCTGAAGTGCTAATATAGGAGGGGATTTTATTTATAAGTCTTGGAGTTTAGGAAAGCTCTGGGGGACTGGGAAGCAGCCATGGAAACGGGATAACCTAATTCCAGTCCCGTCGGCTTGCTTTCAGCACCGGCAGAACAATGGAAGGCTTGATATGGGACAAGAGCTAAAAGAGCAGCAAGAAAATATCATCGTGGCTAATTAATAGTGCGAACTGATAGGGGGTAGCATATAAAATGGACTGTGTTGAGCTAAGCATATTTAATGAGATTTCAAGTTTGGCTGATAAATATAGAAGTTGCAATAACGCTTGGGCTCCTGGAGAGGTGTTTCCAGTGTTGAGAGGTCCAAGCGTTGTCTATTAAACCACAGCAATGTACGTTCAATGTGCTCAGCCCTAACCAACATTAACCCCAAGCAGGGAATCATTAGAGACACCTTGAGTGGACCGCAGAGCCTGAAATGGGTACTGATGTATCTATTAATATCTTTATTAGTAGTTGGACAACGCACACAAGCGTACCTATGTCCTTTACAGCCAGGAAAGGTCTGGAGTGAGAAGGACAGGGCTTTGCAGCCTGTCGTGCCGAGCAGCCAGCCCCGGATCAGGCTCTGTTGCCCAGGGCATCCCAGACCATCTCAGCACCTGTGGGTCCATATGAGAGTGGAGCAAGAGACTTGGGTGTTTCTATGTAGCACTTATAGATGTTTAACAGCCCAAGAGCATCACCTGAGAATCACAGAATGGTCAGGGTTGGAAGGGACCTCTGGAGATCATCTAAGTCCAACCCCCCTGCCACAGCAGGGACACCTACAGCACGTTGCACAGGACAGCGTCCAGGCGGGTCTTGAATGTCTCCAGTGTGGGAGACTCCACAACCTCTCTGGGCAGCCTGTGCCAGTGCTCGGCCACCCTCAAAGGAAAGAAGTCCCTCCTCATGTTAAGATGGAACTTCCTATGTTCAAGTTTGTGCCCATTACCTCTTGTCCTATCACTGGGCACCACTGAAAAAAAAGACTGTTCCCATCCACCTGGCACTCTCCCTTTAAGTATTTACAAGCATTGATAAGATCCCCTCAGTCTTCTGTTTTCTAGACTAAAAAGTCCCAAGTCCCTGAGCCTTTCCTCATAAGAAAGATGTTCCAATCCCCTAACCATCTTGGTAGCCCTTTGCTGGACTCTCTCCAGCAGTTCCCTGTTCTTCTTGAACCGGGGAGCCCAGAAAACAGCACCGGGGTGGTGAACCAGTGCCAAAGGCCCAGAGGTGCCATCAGCAGCCAGGCTCAGCCTCGCAAAGGTTTGGTCTCATTAGTCTTGACCCTCAAGTGATGGCCGCCACCACACGTAGATCCTGTGATATCTCATGAGGCTGCTGGATGCCGAGAGCAGGGTGGAGGGACTGACCATGCTCGAGGGGTTGCGCTGGGGCTTGTGTCCTTGCTGAGGCCGCCCGGAGCCGTGCCTAATGTGGGGGCACTGAACACGCTTCAGCCCTCCAGAGAGAAGGCGAAAGTGGAAAAAATGTTTTACCTACTCAACTGACTCAGATTGTTTTCATCTGCATGTATACGTTTATATTCTATGAAAACATATAGCTAAACAGAAGTGCATGCCACACTGTTTAAGCACACCCTCTGTGGCAGCATCGGTTAAATCCCAAAGCCACCGCCTGCTTACAGGGAGGAGAGCAGAGCTATCATCATGCGCTGAACCGGAGCATATGGGAAAGCTTTCCTACTATGCTTTACAGAGTACCTCGCAGGCTGCAGGAACCCTGTATCTTTTACATCCTACACGTGATAAACAGATCTGGTATTTGGGAGGCTTGGCCTGCTGGAGACTAAATAGCTGATTTGTCCAACATGGTGGTGACTCGCGGCAGCTTGACTGGGAGCAGCCTCTGGCTGGGTCGGGCAGGACCAACGAAGGGAAAATAGAACTGATGCTGACAAAGGAAAGCCTCTCTGATGCTAAAGAACCTGGATGTTGCTTGTTACCAGAGACCAAATGAGTGCTCATTTAAGCCAAACCTGGGCCTGTTTCTTGAGAAAAAGAATAGCTGTTAGACAAATCATGAGGCACTTTCTCTTTGTACTGACCTACCTCTTGTGCTGGCTTCTTAACAGGCTTCTGTTGTGTAAGCCACAGGGTGGTGAGGCGCTGGAACAGGTTACCCAGAGAGGTGGTGGAGGCCCCATCCCTGGAGGTGTTCAAGGCCAGGCTGGATGGGGCCTTGGGCAACCTGGTCTAGTGAGAGGTGTCCCTGCCTATGGCAGGGGGGTTGGAACTCGATGATCTTCAAGGTTCCTTCCAACCTAAATCATTCTATGATTCTGTGAGAGAAAAAGTGCGAGTCCTGAGATGGCCCCGGCTGCTGGGAGCTGGTTATGGGAACGCTACACCTTGCTTCACCCCATCTTCCAACTCTGGGGGCCACAGTGCTCCTGCCTGGCCATGCTGATGGGCCACAGGGACCTCTTCCCCTTAGTGAAGTGGTGCGGGGCTGAGGATGAGCTGCTGACTGAAGCTGGCAAGTAAGAGGAGACCTAAAATGTGGCTCTCATGTCACAGCTGGAGTAAGCGCAGGGAAGGGAAAGAGAGCTGGGCCGCTTGGGTATGGGAGGGACACAGCCAGAAAAGTGGGAATTTCTATGGTTGAGGGGTATAAAACAGGCGACTCGATGTTACCTTTTCCTAACATCTTTTAGGAAAACTAAATGAAAACAGACTCCAAGCAGTTTCAAGGATGCCTGCATTTAGCTGCTGTGCTGTCGGTCGCCTTGGCTGCTGCCGCACAAGTCAACCCTGGGGGTTTCTCACGAAGAGAAAAGTTTGCTTGCAGTGCTGCGGCTGGGTGCCTGCGTGATGCTGACGCTTCTGCATCTTCTGCGGCTGTACCACGGAGACATCAGCAGTACAGACATTTGTTCCTGTAAATCTTGTACTAAACAGCCCAATTTCCTGCTGGAACTTAATGGTGCGATGAATAGTGCTCTGCGGAGGTGAACCTGCACCTGCCTGATGTACTGGAGAGGGAAGCAGAGAGAGGAACTCCTGAAAAAGCATTTTGAATGTCATTTCAGGTGACGAGGATGCGTGCATCCATCAGAAGCTATGTTAAGCCCACGTGAGCTGTTCCTAAGGTACTGCAGCTGGCTGGTCCAGTTGCCTGCTTCTTTAGGTGAATGCGAAAGCCACGTTTTACCTTGAGTTGTGAAGACAAAAGCCTCTTTCAGCCCAGTTTCTTACTAAGGCAGGTTGCGATTCTTCTCTTCTGCATTTTCTTTCCACTGTTCCCCCACCCCTTGTGCTGCTGCTCAGCCTGCGCTCTGCTGAGTGGGCAGCTGGAGCCAGCCACGCTGGCAGCACCCTGCCAGATGGCAACAGGAGTTTCACCGGTGCTAAATGGTGACCAGATGAGGAGATGGGAAAGAGACCGATAGTAGTAGTGCAAATTTGATCAAAACTTCATTGAATACTGTCTCTGAGAGGCCCCTCGGAGCACTGCGCTGAGGCCGTGCCATTTCCTGTTACTCCAGTCTCGAACTGATGTTTTCAAATCTATGATTGCAGACAGCTCTCTGGAGAATAGTCCATGGGGCGTCCAGTTCTATATGGCGACAGTCTGAGGAGAGATGGGATATACAGATATTTTGACTACAGAATCTCTTCTGTGTTATGCTTGCATGGGTCACATTCAAACTCTTTGAGACATAGTAAACTAATTCCCTGAACAGTCGTGGTGATGTTCAACAAGTTTATTATACACTTTGTTACTGGGTCATCTCTGAAAAGTGGCAGCTTAAGGATCATTCTCCAAAAACTTGGATTTTGTTTAAGGTCATACTTAACTACCTTCAACAAACCAAACTGATTTAAGTTCCCTTCTCATGCAAACTATTATGGTGGAGCCAATTTAATCAGTCAGAGAATGCATCGTTGCATAAACAGAGGAAGAGGCTGAATTAGCATTAGTGAGAGATCTATGAATGTTCCTGGAGAAATTTTATTACTTAAAACTCAAAGAGCTGACTCTGGGGCCTGGCTTTTTCTCCTTAGCTCTGTAGTTTCCCAGTGGAGCGCTCCACGATGAATAATAACTCAGTTGTTCTTCTTTTCTTAAATAAATCTAATTTTTTTTCTCCGTGCAGGAAATGGAATCAAATTATAGGTATCACTCATTCATCCTTTTATAACTCATGTAATATTAACAAGACAACGTCCTGCTGGTGAAGAAATCAGCATGCTTGGCCCTGGGCAGTCAGTAGGAGAAGATGGAAGTATCTGATCAAATTACACAGCTTCCCAAAGAAATAATTTCTAGATGATGATGATGATGATGATGATGATGATGATGATGATGGTTATCCACTTCTTGCCTTGTTCTGTCCAGGTTGTTCTTAGCCATGGAAAATCACAGTAGTGGAGGAGTGATGCTGGACTGGGGAAAATGGCTGGTGCTGAGCATGGGGATGCCACCGAGGCAGTGGCTGCAATAACCCATCAAAGCAAGCACTTGGTAATCTCATACATATCTTGGATTCTTCTATAGGGCTTAAAGCATGTCACCACATACAACTTGAATTATAAATGAATAGCTGATTGGACATAGCGTATCTGTGTAACCACAGTGTTATCCATCTGCCTAAGAGCTGTCGGCTCCGCCAGATGGGAAACGTCTGCTCCTGCACAGCCCATCTGCGGTCTGTGTCTTCCTCCCGTGTCAGAGATCCCAGTTGCTGCCAAACTGGTGTGGCCTCCGAAGGAAAAGCTTAGGTATGAGCAGCCCACAGGGGTGAAAGGGCTCCTGTCCCTCCCTCCTGCCCTGGCCAGCCTCCCCTGGTGTATAGCAACACGCTGGCCCGGGGGGCAGGCGGCGCCCCCAAAGCAGCAGGGACCTGTGGCACAGTGGGTCTTGGACCGATGTGGCCACAGGTAGCTGGGGAGGATGGCTCCTGGCTCTCTCCATCGCTGGGGCCGGCCAAGAGACGGCTGCTTGTGCTTTTACAGAGCTCCGGTAGTTAAAGGGGGGAGAGATGTGGACCAGCAGCATGGCAGATGGGTGGCAGGGTGGGTAGAGCCAGTGTGTTCCACGCCAGCAATGCCGGGTGAATGGTGTCGGTCCTCTCCTCCCCTTGGATGGACGGGCAGTGGACGGGGGCTCTTATCGCCCGACAACTGTGTTGGTGTTCGGGCACGTGCTGCCCCGTGTGCGGGCAGCCCCTTTCACCCCAGGCACGTTGCAGCCTACATCCCACGTCACCGGCCACCGCCGCCAGCTGAGGGGTGAGGGCCTCTGCGCTCAGGATGGAGCGCACAGACTCTCCTGGGAAATAAAAACATCACTGGCCAAGGGTTGAGCCTGGGGACCTTAAAAGTGGGCTTGTGGTGAAGCAAGGCAGGGGTGGCCCTCATCTCGTGGAGGCGGACTCTGGGAAACAAATGTGGGGGCAGTCCAAGCCCCTCTCCTCACCTGCCTGCAGTGGACGCAGTCAAAAAACACCAAATAGAGATCTCCTCTACCTTTATTCCTTGTGAAAAGCTGCTAGCAGGTCTGTAAAGAGCACGTGCAGCACCAGGGCTGCCTGATATACCTGCAGGGCCGGTGCCCTCAGCCGTGCAGACCAACCTGACCTCCATGCAGGGTCGGGCAGAGCACGTTGGCAGCAGATGGGCTCAGCACCCCCTTCCCAAGCAGGGGACTCTTCTTTCGTAGTCCCCAGGCCCGAGGAACTGACCCAGTCTGACCCCAGCTCTCTGTTTATTTCAAGTTCTATAGCTTTAGAAAGATTCCTATCTGATGATCTAGACCTACTTATACCCCACTGCTGTGTAGTAACATTCCACCAGGGCTAAGCAATATTTCATGCAGGGACCAAACTTGCTGTCTGAGTGCAGAAGCTCTTCACCATTGTGGGAGTAGATCTCTCAAAACCTCTCTCAAATATTTGTATTTTGCATCGTGTCCAGAAAATTACATGATCTGGACTTTTTTGGACTAGAGAAGCATGAAAGTTACTCCCTGTTTCCCTGGCCCTTTTCTCCACATGGGGCTAAACCCTCTACCCATGTCCTTGGCAGTTCTGAAAAGGCTTGGTGATGGTGGTGATGGCAAAGCGTTGGGGGCATCTGGAGTACTGTGTCCAGTTCTGGGCTCCCCGGTTCAAGGACAGGGAACTGCTGGAGAGGGTCCAGCAAAGGGCTACAAAGACGATGAGGGGAGTGGAACATCTTTCTTATGAGGAAAGGCTCAGGGACTTGGGGCTTTTTAGTCTGGAGAAAAGAAGACTGAGGGGGGATCTTATCAATGCTTATAAATACTTAAGGGGAGGGTGCCAGGTAGATGGGAAGAGTCTTTTTTCAGTGGTGCCCAGTGATAGAACAAGAGGTAATGGGCACAAACTTGAGCATAGGAAGTTCCATCTAAACATGAGGAGGGACTTCTTTCCTCTGAGGGTGGCAGAGCACTGGCACAGGCTGCCCAGAGAGGTGGCAGAGTCTCCCACACTGGAGACATTCCAAACCCACCTGGACGCCGTCCTGTGCAACGTGCTGTAGGTGTCCCTGCTGTGGCAGGGGGGTTGGACTAGATCATCTCCAGAGGTCCCTTCCAACCCTGACCACTCTGTGATTCTGTGATTCTGTTTGTGAGGGGGGACATGCAGCAGTGAAACCAGCTCTAGACAGCTCTGTAAATCTGCTAAGAAAAGGGAGGGAATGGGGCTGTGGGGCTTTCAGAAGCCAGTTCCTACAGTTTTTCCCATCTCTGACTGGTTATGCAGGTACTTTGGTGTCTCGCCTCTGCCTCTGCTGGACAAATGTCTACAGTTCTGGGTTAAGAAGGATCTTCCTTTCTGTACAGGGGGAAAAAAAATGAAAAGTCTGCGACTGGTAACCTTGGAAGAAGATTGAACACAATGTAGGTCATGGTAGCTTGAGCTTCAGAGTTTACGAGGTTCAGGAAACCTCTCAAAAGGCCAAGACTGACTTAAGGTATATGACAGTCTCATGTATGCCTGACCACACGGTTCTCCATTTCCTTCTGAACCGCCTCGCTGGGGCTGCTGCCAGACGAGGTAGACCTCAGGCTTCCATCAGCACGGCAATTCCCTTGTGCCTTCTGCTAATTGTTTCCCACAACCCTCCTACCTCCCTGGCTGTCAGCCTTATCAAAGCGGACAGGCTGGATAGGCTGCAAGGGCAGAGCACCCGTTCCCTGGCTGCTGGTCCTCCCCCACCTCTGCCATCGCGTCTCCTTGGTGAGCTGACGTGAATGAAGTCTGAACTCGGGCTGCTTCTTAGCTAAAGGGAAAACGTCTTTCTCCTCAGCCAGCTCTGACATCTCTTGTCAGCAGCAATTCCAAGTTCACCAGATAACAAAACCCAAAACCATGCCTGAACTGCAGCCCTGCTTCATATGCTCTGATGCAGGGACGAGTCCCTGGGGATGGACCTGTGGCTGGAGGAGGCCAGCGGGTGTCGCCCGTGGGGTGGGTGCGTGGCTGCTGCAGGAGGGCAGGCAGCCACATCCCCCTGTCCTGCCCATGCCCTGGCTGTGGGCGAGCTGCCAGACGGTTCCTCAGTCTCCCTCCATGGAATGGGAGCGAGGAAACCACAGAGGCTTCCTGCGACCTGCGCCTGAAAGCTCTTTCCCTATCTGACGTTGCCTCCTAATAGGATTTGGCTGGTCGATGCCGGCTAGTGTGCATGGGGCGAGAGCATTTTTAAATGGGTGTTGAAAACTCTTTTATGGAGAATTTCCAGCCTGCTTATTGCTCCAGGTGGGAGAAGCCTGGAAGACAGCCACATGCGTGCAACAGTCTAGACATGTTTGATTTCTTTTTGGAATTAAAGAACAGAAGTCCCATAATACCCTTTTTTTTTTTTTTTCCCCCGCGTCCGTACAAGTAGCCAATATAAACAATTCTCTCACTGCCCTGAAATTTGGAGTTGCTCACAGGATGAAGCAGTGACCTACTGAACCTCTGGGAAGAGTAATATTAGCCTCTGTCTGGTTTGCTGCCTTCTTGGCTTAGGTCTGGCGACTGCAGCCCAGCTGCCCCGAGGACCAGCGCAGGCGCTGCGGTGCGGCATTGCCCCACGGTGCTTGTGGGGCTGCTGCTCCCATAAAAGGATGCACAGTGAGATTGCTGAAGTTGAGGACACCCCCCTGCATTTAGGCACCTAACAAACCAGCTGCTCCTCCGATGCAGCGAGTTCCCCAGTTCTGCTTTGATCCACCTGGAGGACTCATCTACTGAGGATTAATCCTGGGGCCTGCGACTGGCATTAGATCCCATGAAAGTGTTGACCACAGAGAACATTCTTCCATCACACCCAAGAGCTGCTGCTCAAGATGGATTTCAAAGTGCCTACAGACACATGTTCATGACAGCAAGCCTCCAGGCTGACTCGCAGGCAGATGACTGCTACTTAAACCAAGGTCACTTCTGAGGTCACCAGCGCCCTCGCTGCAGGCTGGCTTTCATGCAGGAGTGATGGAGTTTCTTGTCACAGAATGAAATATTAGGATAAGTGTCAAGGTGGCCAGATAAGTAATGCATTTGCTCTCAAGTGAGCACGGGGGCTGCCGGTTCCTCTCACGTTGGTGGTGCTGCTCCTTCAGGCTTCCCTGAGCCTTCTTGCCACCATATTGTTGCCCGGAGTACTGCTGCTGTCATTTCTCCAGCTTGTTTTATACAATTGGATTTTTCTTTTCTGGGTTTTCTATGCCTTCAACTTTGGTTCTGCCTGCACACTCAACCATGGTTGGAATTGCATCGAAGAGGCACCCAACAAAGAACAACGTAGAGCAGCTGCCCATAGTGCTTCGAATGCAGTGGAGGAGACGACATTTGCCCAGGTTGGACTCCTGAGCATGGAAACGGCTCAAAAAAGGCCAAAAACATATTGAGTGAAAAGGTCTACTGAGCAGTCAGCCTCCCTGACAGCACAGGGAGGAAGGCTGGACGCCGATAGGTTTGTGTAAGCTGTATAAGCCACGCTATGCAATTAGGAGACTTATTTTTGATAAGCAACTGCAAAAGCCAACAATGGGGTGTCCATATGTTCCCTATAGTGGTAGGATGAGTGTGGGGGACATAAGAAGCTCCTAAGTGTGGTGAATGGATTGTTGCCTTTCAGCTAAGCTCTTGTCCTTGCCTCTTAGGACTTCAAGATAAAGAACAGGCCTTTGGATCTAATCAGGACTTAAAGAAGCAGCCAGGCTGATAACACGTTTCAAGGCTTTCAAGACCTCTAGATTCATTTTGGTCTAATTCCTGTGTAGTTAATTTTACTTCCCAAAGCCCTTTTGCAGGCTCTGTCAAAGGCTCTGTTTTTCCTCACGTCCCACCTCAGGTGTATGTGGTTCCGGTGGGTAACTTGGGAGAGGTGCTGCACCCCACTGATTGACTTCCTTATGCTCCGTGGGCTCAGGAAGGTGATTTGGAGTCCCCTGACCCAAAGGTGCAACCCCAAAATGAGCAGTTACTACTGTTATCATGGCTGAAAATTCCTCGGGTATCTCTCACTGAACTTCATTTCCTGCCTCACTCTGGCAAAGCTCCTCGTTTCCATGGCGATGATTTATTCCTTTAAATAGTTCCCATTCAAGAACAATATCATGGGTCCTTCTCTGTTGTTGGTTTAATTAAAAATAACCTACTCTTCTCCTGGCATCAGTCTTGGCTGAAGCAACTAGCCTGCAACCTCTCCGATCCGCCCTCGGTCCCACCCAGAGACAACCCTCCTGCCTCTCTGCCACCCGGTGTCACCCCTGAGGTCTGCCCTTGGCCCTTCCTGACCTGTCCTACACAGAAACCTCAGGCAGGCGGGTCTGGAAGGAAAACACAGAGAGGAGGAAAGGAGGAACCGGCTGAGCTCTTGCAGGACAGCACCACACAGCCCGACATCCATCCAGCACTGGAAGAGGAACCTGATGCCCTCCGTGGCTTTGCCCTTGAGCTTTCCTTGCTGTGAGCGGGGAGGCGTGTGAGAAATAAGCCTCGTGAGAACAGCATGGCCCGCGATGAAACGGTCTATAGTGCATCACTCATCGTTGCAGCCCGGGTGTTCAAATAAGCTGCCAAAAGGGAGCCTTTCCCATCCTCCCCAGTCCTTGGTTTCCAAAACAGATATTTTTTTTCTATGAGGGGAGCAAGGACTTCTAACCTGAAAACTGGAAACAAAACAAAAAAGAAAGAAATTGAAAAGCTGAACTGCATATTTGGTATATTTTAAAATGTCCATTTTATTGCATAAAAGTCTGAACTGGCAGCCTGGTCTCCGTACAACAGGGACCATTCAGTGTTTCTTGGGACACTTACTTCTTGCTTTGCATAAAGAAGGAGACAGAGCATCTGGCTGCTCTGCTTCATTTTAAATGCCAGTGCTTATTTTGTTAATACATTTACATTCCAGTTTTCCTCACACGTAGTAAAAAAAAGGAACGCTTTAGGGTTCTTCTGGATAGAAGCACATTAGCTTGGTTGCTTTTCAGGCAGCAGTAGCAGACATGTGCTCAGAGCCTGGAGTTCAACCATCAGCGAGGAGAGCAGACTTTGGGGAAAGTGAATTCCCATCTACGAAACGAATTTCTGATTGGCTCCAGAAATTTTCTGACTTGCTGCATCAACTGCAGCCAGCGCTGGCTTAGGCTGGGAGAGGGACAAAAACCTATCTCCAAAAAATAAAAGTACACAATATAGCCTCCCGAATGCTTTTTGCTCAGGCACACAAAACAGCATCCCAGGAATGCCAGGTTGCAGGCTAATCCAGAAGGGCAGGTCCCAGGTGCATTTCTTTCTGCAATACTCAGGCTGACAAATCTTTTAAAGCAGTTGCAGCACCTTTCGAACGAGCAGCGAAACTCATCCTTATAAGGTGGGAAAGCTCCGTGTTCTGCTGTTAGAAGACTGGAATGTGAGCACGGCAAGGATTGCTTCACATTAGCCCCTTATCTGAGAGATTGGTGATAAAACTGAAGAAGTTCACGTGACACGAGAAGAATTTCCCCCTTATCTAAAGGAAGCCGGAGATGTGCAAGTCAGAGGTACAACACGCAGGATGAGTTATGAGGAGGAAATGATGTAAAGGGGCCAGACAGTTTGGAAATCTGCCTGCTCGCTCGAGCGTGTCCTATTTTGTGCTTTGGAGGATTGTATTGACATCAATAGAACATCAATTTTAGAAACACTTGACTGGAAGCTTGAATCTGCTGACTGTAGGGCAAAGCGACAAAATCCAAAGTCTTTAGGGACCCTCAAAGTGTGCCAGCCCTATTTTTGACCTCTCTTTGACATTGAATTGGGAGAAAGCGAGGGAGGATTTTGACATAAGCCTTTCAATCTATCAGTTATTTGTCATTTCCCTCAGGCAATTTCTCCTGAAAGTAGCAGCCTCTATGCCTCTTAAAATACAGTGGGGGAGACATTGTGATATCAAAATGGCTCATTTGCCTCTTACCAGACACCCACAAAGTTTGCCCAGAAGAGATTTTTCAATCATTTAAACATTTGTTTTAAGATGGCTTGTTTCCTTTACAAGCAAAGAGGAAAATGATACTTCTTGGTATAAAACATAGGCATGCCAAGTGTTAAATTCCAGCTATTTCCTCCATACCCTTTTCAAAGCCTGGCTAGAAACATCTTGCACAGTTGCAAGAAGCCTGTGTGGTCCTTAGCTTCTCTCAACACATCACTTTAGACAGCATCTCTCTTCATACTCCCCGGTTAATCTTCCCCTCACGCCACTCTTTCTGCATATTTCCTGGTTTCCCCCTCCCATGGTGTGGGGCAGGGGCACCGGGCAGCCCCATCTGCCACCAGCCCCCTTCCCTGCCCAATCTGTCACCAGTCTCGCACCAGTGGGAGATGTTGTCCGCACTTTGGGCGTTCAGGGGAGAGACCCAGGTCTTACTTAGAATCATAGAATCATTACGGTTGGAAGAGACCTTTAAGATCATCAAGTCCAACCATTAACCTAGCGCTGCCAAGTTACTACTAAACCATGTCCCTCGGCACTACATCTACACATCTTTTAAATGCCTCCAGGGATGGTGACTCAACCGCTTCCCTGGGCGGCCTGTTCCAATGCTTGACAACCCTTTTGGTGAAGAAATCTTGCCTAATAGCCAATCTAAACCACCCCTGATGCAACTTGAGGCTGTTTCCTCTCATCCTATCACTTGTTACTTGGGAGAAGAGACTGATCCCCACCTTGCTACAACCTCCTTTCAGGTAGTTGTACAGAGCAATAAGGTCTCCCCTCAGCTTCCTTTTCTCCAGACTAAACAACCCCAGTTCCCTCAGCCGCTCCTCATAAGACTTGTTCTCTAGACTCCTCACCAGCTTTGTTGCCCTTCTCCAAACACGCTCCAGCACCTGAATGTCTGTCTTGTAGTGAAACTTGTAACATTGAGGACAGGAAACTTCCTTTCAAAGAGAGCAGAGGTTTTCCACGTAGTCATAAGTTTCCATGGAGAAGGCAGGACTTGATTCCTAAAACAAGACAGATCCAGACACCACTAAGTTTCCCATTGGGAGCATGTGACCTGGTGGCCCCAATATGTCCTTCCTCTTTCCCTTTCTCTGGTTCTTTACAGCCTCTCCTTCTCAACGTGTTTCCTTTTGCCTGGTCTCAGTGCTTGGCCAAAATGCTGCTTACCCTACCCAGCACTGCATGATGGAAAGCCAGACATCACATCATCCCTCCCATGGTCCATGGACTCCAGCAAAAGCCGTTACAAGGCACAGGACTCCTGGTGAAACCAGAGGGCTCTGAGGGAAGGTCCACAAGCTCACCTGGTCTCCAGACAGTGCAGACCCAGCATGTTCTCTGTTTAGCCGGAAGATCTCCAAGGCAAAACCCAGGTACCACAAAAGAAGTTCACCAGCTCTGATTTAGTTGTGGTGTTATGAAGCCATGTTATGGCAGATACTGTCTTTCAGACATGTCTTTTTATCAAAAGACCTTGTCCTTCCTGAGGACCTTAGAGCATGTTTTTAAAGATTAGCCTTGGGTTATTTTTAGCAAAGACAATGTGGCCACTACAAGTAGCCTAAGGGACCTCAGCGTGACTTGCTTTTTTCCAGAACAATGGCCATTGTTCTGGTGGAGTTCAGGACAGTTTGGGCTCTTACCAATTGCCATTTTTATATAAACCAGGGGGGAAAAAATAGAACCTGACTCCTGAGCTGGGCAGAGCCGCAGTGGTTTCCGCATTGCTAGTGTGACTAAAATGTGGTAAAAACACAATCCAGTCTCTCAGGCCAGCAGATAGGATGAATAAGATGTTAGTCCTTTTTGGACTGAGTAAACTGAACAAAACTGGTCCTGCTCTGAGCTGGCAGTTAGGCCAGATGTCCTCTGGGTGTCCTTTTCAACCTGAATTATCTGATGGTACTCAAGAATGACAGAGTCCTACTGAAAAATTTGTGCTGAACTTTCATAGACATTAAACCAGAATGAGATTCAAGCTCCTAATGCCTTTTTACATTATAACCCTGGGACTTGATGTGGTTTTCTGGTTTTGTTCTTACGCAAACCACGTGGAAGCACCCAGGGCCTCCCCTGGCGCAGAGCTCCCCAGCCACCAACCCTCCCAGCCTTGCGGCTCAGCCAGTTCCTCCCACCCCGGTGGCCCATGCATCTGCACGTCCTCCCTGAGGGCAGCACCCTGCAGTGGCAGCTCTTTCCAAGCTGGAGGCTCTTGGAGCTGGAAGGAGCACGAGACGTGTCTGTAGCCAGAGATTAAAATGCAAGACCTGAAGTTTTCTCAGCAGGATCGAGTGTAGAGCGAATGCTGCTTCTGCTCTTTCAGGGGGGGTTGAAGGCAGATACTGGCCCTGTTCCTTCTTCAGGGCATCCGTCCCAGTCTTACCTGAAAATAGAGACCTACGCTGGGACCAGGCTGGTCTGAATGTCATCTTGTGCCTAATAAAAGGGGACGGTGCAAATGTGAGAGGTGCTAGCACACGCAGCACGGGGCTGCGCTCAGGGGACACAACAGTCCTTGCTTTGAAACATCTGCATCAACAGTGGCTGTGGAGGGCTGGGGGTCCCTGGGCTGCTTGTGCGGGCAGAGGCCAGAGGAAAACAGACCTGCTGTCAGGAGGCATGAGTTTGCAGCAAGGAGGTTGGTACTTCTGCTGAACCAGGCTGGAGGACGGTGGCAGGAATTTTTCATCCGTTCGTACCCGTCTCTAATTTCTCCCACCAACGCTTTGGCAGAGCTGAATTCTACTGATGTTTAAGAAGCTCCTGGAGCTGGTTTCTTCTCTCAGGGTGTTCTAGATGTATGCAATACGCTGTGACTATGCTCCCAGAAACCTGTTGGATGGGCTGAATTTTGTAAATATAAATGCTAAGTCACAGATAAATGAATAAAGCAGATAAGCAGGTACAAGAGAAAATGCTACTGTAAATCCAAGGTGTGCGTCTTCTGTAGCTTTATTTGGGAATCAGGAAGACGCCAGCACTCAGGCCTGTTGAAGGTAATGGTACTTTTGCTATTGGGCACACACAATTGGGACTGGGCCCAGACCCTCTTTCTCCCTCTCTTTTTTTAATTGCTCTTTCCATAATTACCGCTATTGTTGTGTGTAGTTGGTTGGGGTTTTTTTTTTTTCCCTTGTGAAAGTTTTCATTACTTGAGTGCAAAAGCTATGATGCAAATGGGAGTCACTCCCAGAGAGTGCCCGAGGGCTGGGGTGCAACTGCGCTGAGACGGGTCATGCTGCAAAATCAGAAGGGTCAGGGGACTCATTCCGGACCAGCTGGCATCGGTGAAGACGTTGCGCTGTGGCTGGGCTGCAAAAGAAGTGCAAGCGCTGTCAGCCTTGGCCATGCCCCAGACGAACCTGCATAGTTGGGCTGGAACTCACCTCTGTGGTGGTCGTGCAGAAGGGGTTGGGCTTTCTCTCCCCGGAGCTATTTGAAAGGTCTTGGCAAGCAAGGAAACTGGGCCTGGAGAGGAAACTCAGCAATTGCACGGTGCTGACAAATGTCCAGAGACAACAAACCACGAAAGCATGCAGAAAACAGGGAGCCTTGTGCCCTCCACTTTGTTTTTCGCTTGTAGGGATCTCAGGTATCATGCACAAAGAGACCAGACGTCTGCAGACAACCCCATGATATTTACATTTTATTTTTAGCTAAAGCAATGTAACTTCTGGCTGATTTGCTGGTTTAAGAAAACAGAATCAGAGAGGAGTGAGGTTAGTTATGTGTTTCAGTGAGACCCACGCAGCCTGTTCCAGCAGCTCTACAGCCCCAGCCTAAGCCCCTGGGCGGAGGGGATGCGCACGTAGATGCCACCACGCAGGGAGCTGTGCTCAGCTCTGCTATTAGCAGACGCTATTTGAGCATGTTATAAAGTGATATTCCAATAACCTTAAGCTCATATATTCTCCACTTTCCTCTCACTCAAGTCAAACAATGGTGTTAAACTGAACTCAGCACAAGGGAGATCTGGGTACCTTTCAAAATCCAAAATGGAGCCTTGCTTAAGTCAAATAATAGAGAATTTTTTATATTTACTTTCCACCATGTCGATTGTGTACTTTTTGCATTGCCTGTCATTCAAAGAATGGTGACTTTGGAATCCAGGGAGATGGAGGGGGATGTTTGGTTATTTTTTTGCCTCAGCAGAAAATCATCTTTGAATAAAGAGCCTGGAAACATGATTAATCCCAAAGCTGAATGTTTCAGAACTTATAAGTATGTGGAACAGAGTCTATGCACAGACCTATGATGGAAATCGTTTCACAATTTTGTCTTTTAAGAATCACAGGACGCCCCAACAAGGTGCTGTCAGGACAGAACTTAACCAGAACTTCAAGCAAAAACCCTTCATCAATGAAGTTCATAGTTGTGTAGCGCTGGGGCTGAATTTGGCACTGCCTTGGCAGGGGTTTGCAAATGGGTAATTTGCATGTAAGTTCCCTTAGGTTCTTAGTCAAATATTCACGGTTTTTTGTTTCCATTATTCTTCAGAGTACCAGGTACTTGAGGTGCACTTAGGTAGCTTGGATCTGAAAGAAACAGGGGTTAAAATAGGTTTCATCTGCTGTGGGTGGAGGTCTATCAGCAGAGAACTGGAATTGTTTCTCTGAGAGCATATTTCCGGCTCTGGACCTGAGATGGCCATGAGCACTAGGAAACACAGAACTGTGCCTATTAGTAGTTGTAATGATTTGTAGTAGAAAATAATATATTCCACTGTATTTCGCAAACAAATATTGTCAGTTCATTTTACACAAGTGGCAGCCCTCTTAATTTTTTCACATCTTCCCCTTCAGAAACTACTTACCGTCCAAAAAGGAACAAACCACTTTTATAAACAGACAGGCAAACAATGCCACAAGGGTTTTAATTTTTTTGTGGGTGTTGCTACAGAGAAAGACAGATTATAATCTAGGCCTGTAGGCTGTGGGGTACCTTGAGAACCACCTAAATTCACCTATGATAGCAGAGGACCTCATAATAAATAATCAGGATATTTCACAAAATCTGTGTCCTGGCATTTCCAATTCCTCTCTGCCAGACTGCGGCGCTGTGAGCAGGGTGTCCCAGAGACAGGAGGTGTCAGGGGGGTGTTGAGAAGAACAGGATAGTGCCACAAACCCACCTCAGCCCCAGGGCTGCTGAGTCTTACAGTAAGACCAGGTCACTATCTTTTTCTTCCCAGGCTTCTCTTTTCATCAGTGCTTTTCAAAATCTTGGCTGATGCAGTACCTGAAAGATGCTCTTTTTAGCTCACCTTTCCAAGGGAGGGTAGAGAATGCCTGCGGCTCTTTACCACAACAGTACAAGGAACCAAGGCTTGTGCTTCATTAGTTCAGCTTCTCCAGCCGTAACACTTTGGGTACGGTGTACATAACATGTGCAATGATTACTGCAGCAGAAAAATCCTTGATGCCTTTCTCTGCCCCAGGGTCTGTGCACTGCCATCAACCGCGGGAGACTTTCTGCTGGCCCCATCTATAACTCTGCTTCCAAATACCTGCAAGCTCAGTTATCACACGAATTACTGCAGGAAAAATACCCTGTAAGATCAGGTCTTTTTTTTTTTTAAGCTAGAGATGAGTGATTAGGAGAAAGAGGCCTTGTAGCCACCGACCTTGTGGCTCATTCTTGTCATCTTTCTCTTCCCTGGATGGGGATGTCCTCACTTCTTGTCCAATGACAAGTGGTGCCTGGTTGGGGTCAGCTTCTCAGAGCTGTGGGTCAAAAGCAAGACATACCAGGCTGCATATCCCCCAAACGCTAAGACGGAGGATGACACCATGGTAACAAGTATCTTGGCTGGAGAACTGACCTCAACTGAGTGGAAAAATGCTGTGGTCAGACACCAGGATACACAACAGCCACAGGGCCACCTCTGCAGGTGAGGCTGGCTCTCTTCTTCCAAAGGACAGACAGCAGCTGCCACCGTGACACTGAGGGAAAGCAAGGCCTTCATCTGGAAGATAGGGCTCCCATGAGGTAGCCCATTGCTGTTTGGGGATGGGGAGACGACACCGGGGGTATGCTTTGGAGAGCCTGGGCTTCTTACCTGTAGCCTTTCCCAGACACTTTTCATGGAAATTGATTTCAATTTGTCCCTGCAAATGGAAGAAAAGCAGATGTTTGCCTTCCAGTGTGTTTTGGGCCAAGGCTTGTGTAGGACAGTTGACATAGGCTAGAGATTCAGTGACAGAGGAGCCGTGCTAGGCACTAGCCAAGGCTGCAACGACCGCTTCCCAAGGCCCTCCCTCACGCTCAGTGAGGAAAGGAGAAAGGAAAGGCCCACCCTCACTTTCAGTGAGGAAAGAGTGGGTCCCACTGCATCAGCCCCAAGGGTGCAACCCTTCTGCCTGCAATGGGAGTCCCACAACACCCCTAAGGCCGCCAAGCCCTCCTACAGCACCGCTCTCGTTAAATACATGTGGTCAGAGACCTGCTGCCCTGCCCTCCAGCACACAGGTGACAGAAACCTGAGGTGCAGCAGTTCTCATGCTTAAAAGCCTCCATTTCATATCTATAGCGGCACGAATGGCTAGGAGTTTGCTGATGGTCATGGCAGGGTTGTGCTCTCTCTCAAATGCCCACGTGCTCTCTGCTTCCCAGAGCCTGTTGCCATCCACAGGCTGCCTCTCGGTCAGTTGAAAGTGCAAGTGCCGAAACCCCATTCGCTTCTGCCCTGAGAAGAGGATGGGGTAGGCACGTTCAGGGTATTTTTGGCCGGGAATAGTGATTGTGAATTTGCTGTTGGCCATTACACAAGAGAAAACCGCATCTTCCTTTACATTAACAAGTGCCTCTCCTTTTTCAGCAGGGAAAGACCCAGGGGAGCTGTAAGGACAGCTTTCACTTTCCAGAGAGGAAAGCACCACCGCTTTCCTGCTGTGTGCTGGAGGGCAATATAAAGCAGCGCATCTTTACACCAGACAGTTATTTAAACAGCACAGATGTCTGGAGCAGTCAGCCCACCCCCGAAATCCCCACTCAGTGTTTCTTCCTCTTGCCCCCAGCTTGAATTTAGCCCTCCATTTCTCAGCTTCGGTCCTAACAGTCTCCCACTTCAGCTCAGGAGAGAGCCCGGAGGGGGCCACGGACGAGCCGGGCGCTGCAGGAGGGAAGGAGAGAGGAGCTGCCCCGGGGACGCAGCGCCAAGCAGACCTGGGACCCCCCCAGCCAGCGGAACAGCATCGCCCCCGCTGCTGCTCGGCCGCCGCCGTACTCCATAGAAGGCTGGAAGGTTTCCACCTTTCCTTCCCCGCGGCCGTGCTGCGGGGGGGCGAGCTGGCCCGCGGGAGCCAGCCTTACCGTAGATGGCTGTGAAAACCTTCAGGCTCCCGGCCGCGCACCCTGGGGCCAGGCACAGCCCAGGGTGGGGCAAACCAGGGTAGCATGGCCCACCAGGATGACCAGGGGCACTCGGCTCTTGTCCCCCCATACCAGGTGCTGGCCACCGCTGGAGCTGGGGAGAGACAGAGCGGGTAAGGGTGAGTCCGGCCCACAAGGGCTGCGGTGATCTGGCTTGTGTGCATCACTTACCTGGGGCGACCCATTTGGGTCATCAACTGCTGGGCTGGAGAGCAATTGCGCTAATGCCCTGTTTAAAGCTTCAAATGATGTCACGTAAAAGCCTATGGTTTGATTCCCAGGCATCCCTGATGGAAGTGCATCTGTCCTTCCCATGACAGAAGCACAACTGCAGGGAAGACCTCCACTTGATGCCTGCCCTGCCAAAAACAGAAAGCCAAAGCAGCATTTTCTGGATTTTTTGCTCATCTCCCAAAGGTCAGGAAAGAAAGATGTACCCACAGGGGTTAATTGGTTGGTCCAACAAAAGACATGAGAGTGATGTCTTGACAGGTGGACTTCAGGCTTAATGTGAAGTCTGCTCCACCACTTCATACTATTTATTATTTCTCAGCCCCTTCATCTCCCTCTCTGCTATTGAGGAAATAGCTGAGGCTTTCTCAGGAAAAAAAAAAAAATATTAAGAGGCAGAATAAATAAATGGGGAGCAGGATGCCCTGGGAGGAGCTCCTAGGAATGGGGGAGTGCCTGCTTATGGGGCAAACTCTCTAAACGGTGACTTCTGAGCCCTGGCCCTGACTGCTGGGCTACAGCCTCAGAGAGCAGAGGTGGGGCATGCACACAGTCAGCAGTCCAGGCTGAACGTGGTGGTGGCTGAGCTGCCCCGAGAGCACCCTTCTGTTGGTCTGAAAGTGCCACTGTCTGCATTTCTCATATGCCTCTTTAATTGCTGTGTTTCAAAGCTAGTTTGATCGCAGGCTTGGAGGGAAGGCATAAGCAGGCAGTCAGGGCTCAGAGAAACCATCAGAGGCAAAGCACTACAGGGGAACACAGGGCTTGCCCTGCTGGTTTGGAGCCTCCTCTTAAGAGCAAAATCACAGGTGTACATTATGTGAGAAGACGGGGAGGAGGGGGAAATCCTACTAGAGAAGAGATTAAAGGAAGCTGGGGAGAGCAGCTTACCTTGTTTGCTTGCTGAGTGGCTGCTCCTGCTGCATGCTGTTGCCCATCAGCATTTCCTTGCTGTGGTGTCTTCTCCAAACTCCATTCTACAGCACTGGATGTATTGCTCCACAAGTGTCACCTTCCTGACAGTGGAGCTACTGCAAATATAAGGGTATGAAGTTTGCTGCTGCTTCCCAAATAAGAAGCTTTCTGATGTAGGAGGTAACTTCGTGTTGCACAGTCTGATTTGAGGTAGCTGTGCACAGTTGCTCCCACTGTACAGAGAAGAAACAGCAAGGACAATGAGCCAGTTAGGAGAAAACCATAATAAACACAAGGTGATTTTCTGTGCAAAAGTGTGCATAACCCACAGCCACCGCTATGCAGCAGTTTTTGCTTGCAGAGCACAAGAGCTTAACCTGCTGTGTGGAGGCAGGCAGGCTGCCGACCACCCAGCTGCTCCCTGCACCCTCCAGAGAAGTGGGATGAAGGGGCTTCTTCAAGCAAAGCCCTTAGCCATCCCTCTTTGTCCAATGGACAGCTTTAAGCTCCAGCAAGCGTACTTTGGGAAGGCAAGTTAATGGAGCGGTGGCTTCAGTCTCAGCGTGTGGGTCCTGCTCTGCTTCTGAGACGAGCCCGAGTTTGGATCCCAGCCTCCCTGACTCAGCATCGTGTTCCCCACTTGCTGCTGGGCCACTGTGTGCTGAGAAAAAAGCTGGCATGCCTGGAAGGCTGGTGGCCTGTTTTTCAGCTGTACCAACTACTTTTCTGAAAGGAGTGAGCTCTTCTTCCATTCCACACTGTGCTAAGCTGTGCCACCTCTGCCGCTGGTGGAGGTGGGTGGCTTGGCATGGTGCAGAAGACACCACAAACCTGCAGCTCAACTGTTTCTCCCCAATCTCCCAGGGCAGCCTTTGGAGCACTAGATGATATTACAGGTACCTCAATTAGCGTCCTGAAGACCGCAGCTAACAGGTAAGAATTAACCCACCCCCTTCCCCCTAATTTTAAGAGCATTCATGTCCTGTTGGTGCACTAATGATGAGAGTGGGCCTGCCTTCAGTAATACAGAGCTGCATTTTCTTAGCCCTTTATGAACCAT
This sequence comes from Pluvialis apricaria, assembly GCA_017639485.1. Taxonomy (NCBI): domain Eukaryota; kingdom Metazoa; phylum Chordata; class Aves; order Charadriiformes; family Charadriidae; genus Pluvialis; species Pluvialis apricaria. The sequence goes on along the minus strand of CM030012.1, from coordinate 39,397,433 downwards.
CTGTCGTTGTGGCCTCATACCCAAGCATGGGTTGTGAATATAGTTTGCAGTCCAGTATCACTGTGACGTGTCTCACTGCTGAAATAAACAATTGATGCTAAAAGCATGAGGAGATGGAGAGGCAGTGAGAGGTGGATTTGAAAGTCAAAACTAGGAATGAAGCATCTCCTCTCAGCATTTGGAGTACTGATGGTGAATTTTGCTGGTAGCTGTAACACAAAAGAGAACTACCACTTCCTTTATGAGAGAGCTGCAAGTGGATGTAAAGCAGTTTTTGTCCATTTAAGTGTACGTAAATGTGTGGTTATAGTTTTTTCCCCACAGCCCCTTTCACCTTAGTCACCTCTCTCAGCTGAGTCAAGTTCCTGCTCTAGTCATGCTGCAATGTGCTTTACACGTGGGCATCAGATGGGACTGTCTAGGTCAGGTTCCATATGCCTGACTTTACATTTTTACATCCCTGCAGCTGTAAATGTTTTTATTCCACCATTAGTCTCTTTACAACCATGTCATGTTGCTTCATGGTACTGTCTTACCCTCTGAAGCTGATGGTTGTAGGGCTATGAAACAGAGCTGGAGGAGATCCCAAAAGATGACACAGGGTTCATCCTCCAGGCTCATGGTGGGATCAGTTGTCCTTGAAGTTTAGCCTTTCTTATAGCTGTCCTACTTGTTCTTTAAATCCTCCAGCAGTGGAGATCTGGCAGCTTCCTTTGGTGGACTACTCAAGTGCTTTACTACCCCGATCGTTTACTGATTCTCTAGTGGCTATGGCAAATGGTTCGTTGTCTTCCACTTTGCAGTAAAGTTTTACATATTTGAGGTCTGCTACTGTGTCTCACTTCAGGTTTTTCTTCCCTAGACTAAACAAACCTGCTTCTTTCAGTCTCCCCTCAAAGGTCAGGTTTTCTGGACCTCTGAGCCTTCTTGTTACTTCTCCTTTGGACTCTCTCCAACTGATGTGTATCTTTCTTAAAAACTGGCACCCAGAGCCAGACAGAGCACTCCATCCACGGCCTTACAAATGCTGAGGGGAACAGCAGGTTTCGTTCTCATGTCCTACAAATGACACTGCTGTGTATGTGCACTTCTGGGCATGGATTTCCCGGGGAAGGCCTGAGAGAGCGGCAGCTCTGGAGTTACACTGGCCTGCATAGCACACATACCTTGCCATGCCGCTGCAATTGCACAGCGTTCCCTGGCCGCTCGCAGCACAGCCTGCTCCAGATCTGTTGGTATCTGTTCTTCTGTGCTTGCTCTGCATATATAACCAACCTAGCCTCAAAAGCAATGCAATGCAAAGTTACACCATCTCACACCATGAACTCCTCCACCTAGAACCACAGACTGCAGTAGCTGCCTGGCCTGCTTGTTTTGGATTTTGCGTTGTATCAGATTTCTACCATCCATCACCCTCCATGGTTCCCCCTCTGGGATCGTCCCGGGCCTGCATCACGCAGGGAGCAAAAATTGCGAGCAAATGAACTTCATGCATGATCAGGTCTTACACCGGCTCTCTACAGCCTCTGCACATAAGCAGCCTGTCAGGGATGGAGTGGCCGCGTGACCAGAGCACTGAGCTCTCTGGTAATCCGTTTCAGAGGCATTATCCTCGGCAGGCCTGGTGTACGCTGGAGCAGACCCATGGCTGCTTCGCATACCCTGCAGATCCGCCCCCTCCCCGGGATGCTTCTCTTGTGCAAAACTGCACCATGGATGGATGGATGGAGCCTGGGGTCTCCAACTGCCTACAGACCACTGAGACTGTGCGTAAAAGCTCAGGCAAGCATCCCCAATGCGCTTTTCTCTAAGCGTAGTGGTGGTTTTGGTCAGGCAGGGATTGCTCACACACTATTGCAACAACTGTCATAGAATCATAGAATGGTTTGGGTTGGAAGGGACCTTGAAGATCATCGAGTTCCAACCCCCCTGCCATAGGCAGGGACACCTCGCACTAGACCAGGTTGCCCAAGGCCACGTCCAGCCTGGCCTTGAACACCTCCAGGGATGGGGCTTCCACAACCTCTCTGGGCAGCCTGTTCCAGTGCCTCACCACCCTCACAGTGAAAAATTTCTTCCTAATGTTTAATCTAAACCTGCCCTCTTCCAGCTTAAAGCCATTCCCCCTCATCCTATCACTACATGCCCTTATAAAAAGTCGTTCCCCAGCTCTCCTGTAGGCCCCCTTTAGGTACTGGAACACTGCAATAAGGTCTCCCCGGAGCCTTCTCTTCTCCAGGCTGAACAGCCCCTGTTGCATGCCCGAACTGTACCAGCTGTAACTGTAATGGACCCAGTGCATCCCAGAGCAGGGGTAGATGGCATAGTGATGACTCTTGCTGCTCTGGCCAATGTTAGGCTCGCAGGTCAGCGGCAGAGCCATGTGGGAAGGGAGTTGGTGCGGCGTGCTGTTGCTGAAGTACAATGAGGAAGCTGCCCTCCTCTGAAGAACTGAGATGTTTCTTGGCTCGCTCTTGGGAAAGCCATTCCAAGCCGTGGCCAGAAAGGGGTTCTGCTTGAAAACAGCCTGAGGATGCCACTGTACAAGTGATACTTGGAGATGGGAGAGGGCTGTTTTTAACAAACTTTGTGCTAGAAAATCGCAGACCTGCAATTATGGAGAACATCAAAGTGAAGGAAAGGGATTCCAAGTGAAGTTTTTAAGCTGGGGCTAAATAATGATAGATCTGAGAGTTCAGTGACTCCCATAAGAAAAGATTTTCTGTGAGGGCAAGGGTGGAGCTGGAAAGAGACTAATCCCTGTGTTTGCCTTCCTGCTACCATCTTGCTGCTGTTCCCTTTCCAGAAAGACTTCACAACACTTGCCTCCAAAGCCTGTCACACTTGCTCCACAGCCAGTTTTGGGGCCTGGGAAGCGAGAGAAGCAACAAATTCTGCCTCCTGCATCTGCAAGCCATGGGCACGTCATCTGGCAAGCTCCACTCAGCCAGAGAGTGAGAACAATTGACACTCAAATTTGAGTGTCCCCCTTGGCAGCACCAGGAACGAGCCAGCCTGGATTTCATCCACAGTCTCCAGAAGTAAGCAGGCTCTCCTGCTTTCTCTCCAATTTGAATTGTGCTCTCTTCTACACTTTAATCCATTCCCTGACTCTTGTAGGAACATGGAAAATGCTGTTGTCTTTAGCATCTCTGGTTCCTGAGCCTCATAATTTCAGCCAGACGGAGGTACTGTGCCAGGGCTGTCAAATGGGATGTCCTTTCAGGACTGACACAGAAAACCAAAAGGGCTGAGCAAAGAAGCCCACAGAGACCTGCCCCTCCGTACAGTCTCTGTGCCTATAACCACAGACTAAGGATGCTAACTCCACTGAGGTGGTTATTTCGCTGTACCGTGTGTTTCATGGGTATCTACCATGGCTCTGTAGGTCAAGTACCATTGTCTGATTTTAGCCTCTATGTCCCTCTGCAGAACCAGCTCAGCAGCTGCCCGAGTTGAGCCTGTTTTGCTTGCGCATGATGCTCCTGTGCACTTCTGAGCACCAAACACCTTCCTCTTCAGGGGTGAAGGGAGGAAGCAACGGGAAGTATATGGGCAATGTTGGTCAAGTACTCAACTTGCCTTGCAGGATCAAAGTAGATACAGTTGGGTACATGGTAACATGAATATGGGACTGGATGTATAATTCTTGATCCTATTGTTGCTCAAGTGACACTGTGAAAGCAAAGGGTATGTTCTAGGGTATGTTCTGCTAGAAAAGTAAAATCCGCGGTCTTACAGGAGGAAAAAAATAATCATCATTTTCAAAAAAATGACAGGCTTCAAACAACGTTAGCCAATGTTTACTGTGTGAAGACAGCTCTGTAAGTCATTTTGGCCTTTAAGGTCAAAGTTCTGAACAAGCACAGCTGACCCCCAGTCAGTGTGAGGAGATGGCACAAGTACCTGAAGAAGAGTCTGTCCCAGCAGCCACATTAGCTCTGCACTGCAGGGCTGGGGAGCTGATTTTGGAAGCTCAGGTAAATGGGAAGGAAAATCAAGGGAAAGAGGACTTAGGATGGTGAGGGCAGGGTAGAAGAGGAATACAAGTCACATGAAGAGGCCCTGAAGGAGAGAAATGTTTTGTACTTGGGAGCTTCCTTCAGAACTCTTTTTCCTCTCCTCCAAATACAGCATCCCTGTCTTGGTCGTTCCTTTTTTGCCTTGCTTCCAGCTACCCCTGGATGACCATGGCACTTATTCCATGACACTTCTTAAAAGCACAAGTTTTACCCAATCTCTGGGCATGAGCCCTTCCCGCCGCCCCAGACTCCTGTGAAGCATGCAATAATGAAATACCTCACTGAACTCCACCAAATTAATGTCTGCGTTTCAGAGGTGATGAGTTTTTACTGGTAATATGTCCTGGACTAGGGAAGTGGAAATGATGAAAAAGAGTGAACTTGTTGAATTCTTTACTGTAAGAGCCCAACATGCAGTTCAAGTTTAAGTGCTAAATCCCAGAGCTACAATGTTTTTGTGTATCTGCAGAATATAAGCGCTGAAACTTGGCTGTGAGACTTCCCAAAACAAAAGTCAAGGGCTACTTCAACACAGCCTTGTTCTTTGTTGTACAATGACCGAGCTCACCTGCCGGGCCTCATTACAGAAGCTTATGGATGTTCTTGGCAAGAAAACAGATACCTCCCCAGGGAAGCTTGTGACCTGTAGCTAATATGCTAAGCACAAAGAGAAAGAGTAGCAAACAGTAACCAGAAATACCCCAATGCCCTTGGGCTCCTTCCTCTTTTCATGTTTCAGGCTGAAGAAGTGGGATGTATGTCCAACCGTTCCCACGGCGGCTCTGCCCGCTGCCCCGCAAAAAACCCGCTCTCCCTTCATTGGATCAGAAAGACCTTGTTGGAGACCCCTTGGTCCAGCAAGGTTGGAATAATACCCAAGGAAATCAGCAGCAATCTTGTACAGAGGAGAACTCTAGGAGACTAAATAAGGAAAACCAGAGGACTGCTGTGGTTACAGGTATCTCGGCAGCAGCGCCGGCTGCTGTAGCTCCTGTTGCTGCTGTGCCTCCCTCTCCCATTGTGAGCTCGTCTCTTCCCCTTTGTGGTGCTGGTACAATTCTTTGCAAGGGCAAGGGTCAAGTGGATCCGGGAACTATCCCAAGTTTAGAAACAATCTTTTTCTTTTCCCTCCTCACTACTGCCCGTAAGTTCACAAAACCCTGGCCAAGAACACTCTCTCGCTTTTGTTAAGGAGTCCATGAAAAGCTAAGAATTGGTATGGGGTGAGGAGTGAAAAATGAAGATATTTCCCAGAAATCCAGGCAAGAATTTTGAGAAGTGAGGATCATGAAGTCAGAAATACAAATGGGAGGGACAATTCTAATACACTAGAAATCTTGTAGTTGTTCTTGATTTTATTACACTTTATTGCACTGATGTTGTACATTAAATCACTTAATCCATCCTCTGCCCTGCGCAAGAAGACATAGGTAAATGTATAGCATTGCAGATATTGGCAGTTAATAACATTTTTCTATTTATGCTACCACCAACCTCTGTAAGAGGGATCACTAGGTGTATTTTATGCAGCTAAGAATAACAACATTATGACCACGGGGATAGGTGCTTTGACACTCAACTCTAAGGAACCAAAGACGCAGCATCCAGAAAATTCAGCCTCACAGAAACCCATCATATGTCTTGGGGCTTGGATCTCCATGGTGCTGAGCATCTCCTGGAAAATGCTGAAAATCCGCACTCACTGAATGGCAGCTGAGAGCTCTCACCACATTTGGGGAGGTGTGAAAAGTGGCTTTCAATAATTGGCTCTTAAACTACAAGGCTGGGGAAGCAATACAATAGGACCCCCTGCCTTAAAATACAAAGCCCAGGACTTCTCTCAAGGAATGTGTTTGCTTCCCTCCTCCCTTTCTTTCCCCAGATCTTGCCAGTTCCGGTATTCTTCCAGATTCCTCAGGTTGGAAGTGTCCTGATAAATATGAAAACCTGTAAGGTAGGAAAATTTTCAGACATGTTTGTTGTTTCTAAACTATCATGTGATCAGGCTGTTGGTTCATAACTTCTGTTGCTTATAACAATCAAATTGTTGTAAGAAATAAAAATTGGCCTTTTCTCTTCAAACCCTGATGATTTACATATTTCCCCAATGTAAATTCCTCCACTCTGGTTGTCAAAAAAAGCAGCCATCATCATCTGCACCTCTCTGCAGTGCCAAACCGTGAAGTTTCTTTCAAGTCCATTACCATCTCTCCAGAGTGACAGGACTATTTTGCATTCCCCAACACTTCATCACAAAGCGCATCCAGGAGGATTTCCAAAGTGCCTGGTAGTCCTGGATTCCTCAGGTCTGGCTCCCCTGAGGCGGGATGCCCTGAGTGGCCTGGTTTCCCAAACGGTCTCAAAATGGAGACGTCTTGCATTGCTTTTGAAAATCATGGATATTACTGTACTTACATATTTAAACAGTCTACCCCGAGTGATGCATGGCAGGGTAAATGCAAGTCTCTGAACAGTGCAGAACTCTGATAATTATATTTGTTTTTACGATGCCTGAAAGTGTACACAAGGAGCATCAAATGACACATGAAGACAGAGGACCGTACACAGCATCTGTCCATTATGGTCTGCACAGCTATTTATGCCAAGAAATGAAAGAATATATCCAATTTCACCTCCAATGTTTGTAAGAAGCAGAAAACAAATTCCTCTCTTTTGGAAGAGGAGCTCACTGGTGTAATTCAGGGCCAAATCCTGCCTGCTGTTGAGCATGTCTGCTCAATTCATCCTGAGGCTTTGCAGCATCCTTCCAGTCCGTTCTCGGCACCCTTCTCCCACATTCATGGGCCACAAACTCCCGGTGTCCTCCGAATCTGGATGAATTGGGGCACGGCCCCGCTCTGCCCTGGATGGTGCCTTTGGCCTTCCTCTCACTTTTGTGAGAGGTACCATCCTGCTCCTCAGTGACACTGTCAGGGGAAACTAATAATGCTATCGTCATTTCCCCCGCACACGACTTATTTAACTGACAGAAACCCACGTCGAGCATTTGTGTGTCAGTACACTCCTTAACGGTTCGTTTCTCTCCTCGGAAGCTGCCAGATGGGCCAAACGTCCTTTTAAGTTTAGCGTTTTTCTTGCTAAACAGGATATTTGCGGGCAGAAAGTCTCTGGGAGGCCTGGCCGCCCCGCGGCGCAAGGAGGGCGACGCCGGGGGGGGCTGTGGCACCCCACCACTGCAGCCGCTGACTGCGGGTGCGGATCCTCAGCCACCAGTGCTGGCAACCCTAACCCTGACCGGCGGGTACCAGTCACGAGCGACAGAAATTAGGCTTTTTGGCTTTTTTTTGGCACCTGCGTGACATCCCCCCCCCCCCTCCCCCCCCCCCCCCCCCGCCAGGGAAGCTGTTATCTCGCCTGGGGTGGCGGCAGGACCGCAGAGCTGTGACCGAACACCCTCAGGGGTGTGACTGAACACCCTCAGCCGCCGGCTGTGTCACACGGAAACACCCTCCCGGTGACAAAACGCTGCCCTAACCCGCGCACCTCGGCCACCCCCCCCCCCGCTCAGCCGCCCCGCCCGTGAGGGCGGATCTGTGAGGCGCCCGCTACCGGTACGGCCTCCCGCCGCGGAGCCGTTGGGGGAGAAATGCCCCGAAACCGGCACTGAGGTGCCCCGCACCGCCCCGGCCCGGCCCGGCCCAGCGGCCAACTCCCCCCCTCCCGCCTCAGCCGCCGCCGCGGCCGCGGGGGAGGTGTCGGGAGGTGCTGGGGGCGGGGCGCAGCGGCCGCACCCCGCCTATGGCGGCGGCCGAGTAGCGTGACGGACGTGCGGGGCGCGCAATGAACGGCGGCGCTGTGGCTGGGAAATGCGGGCTCGGGCGCCGGGGTGCCGGCCAATGAGAGGCGCGGGGGCGGGCCGCGGGCGGGGGCGGTGCGGTGCGTCCCGCCCCCGCGGTGCTGCGCGCGGCCGAGGCGGTGAGGTGGGAGCGGGCGCCGCCGCCGCCTGCTCGGGCTGAGCGGCCGCGGGGCCGGGCACAGCGCGCAGCCCAGCGGGACAGACGGACGGACGGACGGACGGGACGGGGACGGGCCGCCGCAGTAGCAGCAGTAGCAGCAGCAGCAGCCGCCATGGATCACTACGACCCGCAGCAGACCAATGACTACATGCAACCGGAGGAGGACTGGGACCGGGACCTGCTCCTCGACCCGGCCTGGGAGAAGCAGCAGAGGAAGGTGGGTGCTCCCTCCCCCCCACCTCTCCTCACCTCACACGTACACACACGCACCCCGCGGGGCCGCCGAGGACCGGGACCCGGCCCCGCCGCCCCCACCGGCCGCCGTGCGTGGTTGGCCCGCCGGGGGCTGGCGCGGCGCGGCGGGGGCCGCGGGGGCGGGCGGAGCGGGCAGGTGATGGCGGGGTGGGGAGGGGGGTGCCGCGGTGGGCACCGTGTCCCGTCCCCCCCCCCCCCCCCCGCAGCAACAGATGTCCGCCCTGTCACCGGCACCCGGCCCGCAGGTGCGCCCGGGAGGAGCGGGGACCCCCGGGGGGGCGGCGGCGGGCTGCCCCCCCCTCACCCCTCTGCTGCCCCCGCTGCCCGCGCCCCGGCCCCGCCGTCCCGGCGGCGGGACGGTGACTGGCTTCTGGTTTGAATGGTGTGGTTTAGGGCAGGGCTTGCGCGGAGCTCATGTCCAAAAATGGTAACATTCAGCCCTTTTTTTTTTTTTTTTTTTTTTTTAACCGAAAGGGTGGCGGTGGGGAGGGGAGCTCAGGAGGAGCTCCAGCCTCGCCGCTCTCTAGTTATGGGTGGGTTCCCCCCCCCCCCTTCTCTAGACCAAAAGCATCCTGTATTAGATCACTCTGGAATCCTAATCCCCGAAACATTTCCGATTTAGTCACTTCATCAGGCAACAATAAAGCAGAATTGGAAACGACGCTCACGCTAACATGGCAGGGGCACCTCGGGGTGCAGCAGGCTCCCGCCGCCCTTCCCGGCCAGTCCCTCCTTCGCTTTGGGATCACGCCTTGCTCTGCCCGAGCTGCCAGCAGGCAGGAGAATCCCCAAACCTACCGCACTAGAGGGGAGGGCATTTCTTATTTATGCAGAGATGATATATTAAAATATATAATGTAGCCCGAAGTGTGGGGCTTCCTGTAAGGAGCTGGGAGCAACTGGGAAGGAGGGCACACCAGTAAGAAGACTCTTCTTCCTCTTTAACCCCTTTCCTTCCACCCTTTTCTGCTTCCAGATGAAGGGTTTTCGGATTCTCCTGTTCATAGCTGTCTGAAATGGTGCCACTGAGAAGTCTTTCCCCTGGAGTCTGATGAGTTAATTGAAGGTGATAGCTATAAAGCCGCTGTCAGCGGTTTCCTCTCTTGGAGAGACTTGAGTGGTGAGAGTAGACAGCAGGAGAATTAAAGCACACAAACAAGGGCATTTAATGGAGTTGATGGCACCTGAGCTTACATTTCAACAAAGGAGAAAGAGAGGAATCTAATCTTGGTCTGGGGTGTGAGGGCTGGATGGTTTATCTGAAGACCAGGCTCTACTCCTTTCAGGAGGGACGTTTCATCCTTTTCAAAAGATCTGCCTTGCTGCCATCCCTTATCTCCAGTTGTACACCAGTATCTGGCTAATACATCTAGGAGCAGTCAGTGGGGCCCAGAGTGAGATGGGCAGTATTGCTCACAGGTTGTCAGGGGAAATGATTGTCATACTGTGGGGTTTTTTGCCTTTCATGGTGCGGGGTGAGGGGAAATATTTTATATGTAGTGGGACACTGACTTGCTTGTCAGAAGCAGGGGTGAACCTTTGGTTTAAAGTCCCAAAACCCAACCTGTGGTACCTACCCTGAACACCATGCTCTCCCTCGAGGAGTTTTGAAGTCCTCTTGGTCCTATCACAAGAGGGGGACAGAGAGCTACTCTGTTAACTTGGGTTACTTCTGCAGAGGAGGGGAGAAGCCAAGAGGGAGTTTTGAGGAGTTAACACATCTGTTTCAGAATAATCCAAGCCAATTTCTTTTGACGGTCAACCGCTACCAGTTGAGTTTCATGTGCTGGGTGTTACTCTCCAGCTTGCTGAACCGGAGGGCTGTATATAGTTAGGTGTCTTCCTCTGGTGGTAGAGTCGCTAGGTTGTTTCTCTTCCTGCCAATGGACGGCTGAAGTTGTTCCCTTCTGCAGTGGGTGCAAACTCATATTTTTATCATGACCCACCCCTCTGGTGTCTGTAGGTAGGTCTGGGAGTGATGGCTTTTCCCAGTTGCAGCCCGTCAGGGTAAGCCCTCCTTGGACAGATTGATGACCGGACCCCAGCCTGAGCAGGCTGTGCAGATATTGAGGGACAGTCTTCTTCCCCACCCTGGGGTCTGAATGTGACCGAAAGCCCGGTTGGGGTCTTAGGGCTTGCTTCCTTCAGAGATGGGGAGGTAACAGTGTCCACTAAGCATAAGCCTGGGGTGTATGGTGTAGTAACACTGTCACCCCTTCTTACCTGTGAAATGAAATCATTGCAGTAATTCAAGTTAAATGTTCATTACTGTGCACATTCATTAATAGCTTACTGAGGTGAACAGGAGAGATTATTCCTGTAGGCTCTCTTCAGGCTCAGTCTTTTGTGGTTGACTTGTGTGTTTTAGGTTTGCCTTCACCTAAGGAATAGCTAGCGAATTTGACAGAGGAAATCTGGCTGATTTAAGTGCTAAATCAGACAGTACTAAATCTGATTTAAGTACTACCAAATTATTGTTATTATTTATAGCGCTGATGCCAGCCAGGGAGGCAAACTTGAAACTTTTGTGCTTGGGCCCTCTCTGGGAGGGTAGGCAGCACATCTAAAGTGGTGGCACGGCCAGTAATCCAGTGAGCAAATATCTGTGTGAGAAGTGGCCGTGTCTTGCTGGCTGTTTCCAACGGAGCCCCTTGTGTCCCGGCTCAGTTAAGGCCCTGCGGGCTGGGGATAGCTGTGCCACAGTGCTGTCCTGTGTGGCTTTGCGCAGCTGGGACTAATTGAGACTTGGGAAGCAAAAAGTCTAGAGATGTTGCTCACAGATGAATTGAATCCAGCTCTCCTTCTCCCGGCTGCATGGGCTCAGCAGAGCTCATGGCAGGCGTCAGAAGTGGGTAGATGTGCTGATTTTTAGTAACGGCCTCAACAGGCATGCTGTAAGGACGACAAGTTTGCTGAGTTTTTGGGAGCTGGTTTGCGGGTTTCCTACCTGCACTGAGAGACAAATACGACAGTCTTCACTGTCTGAGATGGTGCTTGAGATACATCTCATGAGCTGCTTTGGGATGGGTAAATGAGCTGCAGAGTGAATTTCATATTTGGAGGGTGAAGTTTGGCCTCTTGAACACGATACAGAGAAGAGACACTGATCTCGCCTCTTCCCACCTGCCCCTTCCTGGGAAGTTACTGTTTTAGCGTAGGGATAAAAGAACAGTTCCTGGGAGGAAAGTAGCTTTCCATGTGAAGCCTATCTTTCATGTCTATCAGGAGAGAGTCTAAGAGGTTTTAAAGAGCTCATCGCAGCGTTGCTATACATAAGCGGCAAAAACTAGAACGTGCAGAACAAACTCAGCTACTTCTCTCTTGGTATAAGCCTCTGCACAGCCTTTTGTGCAGGAGCAGCAGGTCTCTTCTGGGGATTAAAATACTTTGCCCTTTGCACTATTGAGTTCATCCCAGTAGTTTCATCTAATAGCCACTTCTTTCTTCTCCCTTCTCTCTTTCCTGTCTGGAGTCAGGCCTCAAAGTAGCACTAGGCAAGGCATAACAAGATCAATCCTGCTGTTTGCCAGTGTTAAAAAGCAAAACTTGCTGAAAGCCATTGTCACGGTCTCACCTAGCTGTCACGGTAGACAAGCTTGCCGTGTAAAAAGTACGTATGAGGGCATTTACTGGCCAGGAGATCGTCACTTGTGCCCACAAGGACATTTCTCCCTTTTGGTGACAAGTGGCCAGCTGCAGTGTTCAAACTTTTCCTGAATCACCTGGGTGCTTTTGGTGAAGGAGCTGGATTTGGCCTGGAGGGACTGGGTGAGGCACTTGGTGCTCAGCACGCCTGGCTCGTCTTTGCAGGTGAGGCGAAGGGTAGTAGTGAGAAGGACAACCTCCTGACACAGCCCCCTGAGTGTCCCAGGGAGGTCGGTAATGATGCTGGGGTGAAGCTGGTGCTGCTTTGGGGTGCTGGTAGGGGTCAGCCCTTGGGCCCTGCGTGCAGCAGGCTCTCCTGTTGGCTGCTCTTGTTTCATGAACTGTTTGCTCAAGGTGAACCTCATTCAGGGTTTGTTTCAAAATCTGGCTTGAAGCAACTTGTCCAAACTGTAGAGCTGGGGGGGAAACTTTAAATGCCAAATTGCTTTCTGACCCGACAGCTGCCATCTTGACTATACGAGTAGGAAGCAGTGTTCATTTGCAGCATGTGGAAGACAGCCATATAAAACTTAAATGCTGTAAGAAATGACAGTAATGTTTTTCTTAAAAAAAAAAAAAAAAAATCGGTGAAATAAATGTGCTTTGTCTTTATCCAGTGCTGCTCTGCCTCAACTTGTTGGCATTTCTGTGGCAATGTGGCAGTAAATGATATCTCTGGCTGAGAGCGCTGCACTGTTTGGATTTACGGTGCTGCCGACACAGTGATAGCACAGACTTTGGGAGCGCCTTTTCTGCCCTAAAGAAGTACTTACTAAGTACAGTTATTCATGAACTTACAGAAATTCCCTGTTAGAAATGGCAGTCTCCCAGAACCCCTCTCACCACTCAGTGCCGTGCACTGCATGTAAAGATACATGTAAATACAAGGTTGGTCTCATAACCTAAAATGCCATGGGTCTTGTGACCCTGCTGTGTCTGCATCCAACAAGTCTTACTGCTCTTGTTATGATTTGAATTTTGTTATGCTAATCACCTCTCTGTTTGAGATGGGGTTGTTAATGATAGAAAGTACCTATTAAATGGAGCCCAGGTCCCTCATGGAAACACCCCACCTCCAAGCCTGCTGGTGGCATGCTCAGATCAGGTGGTACAAGTGTGACTAATATCTCCGACAAAATGTAAAAGTCACAATCGCAGCTTCCTTTTCCCTTGGATTGAGTGTCCTCTCATCCAGACAGGGCTTATTTTGAGAAGGTTGTCTAGATTTCCAGAAGGCTTACAGTTGTGTTAGCTGCTGTGGACCCATAGAGGTGTGATACCACACCCAATCTGTAGTTTGCTAGAATTGCTTTCAGTACCATCATAGATCCAGCAGTGAGGTAAATAAATGTGCATTGTTGGTCAATGTACAGCACTGGGTCCTTTTGCTCCTGCTGTGACACTGCATAATACTCGGTGGGCCATAGTGAGGGATGCTCCTTGCCTGGTCTCTGCAGTGTGGGTGTGCTGTAGGAGAGGTGGCCTTGATGCACCTGAGGATCCTCTGTGCCTTATTTTGCACTGACCAGTATCAATACAGAAGCAGAATGGTGAAATTTGTAAGGCTGCTTGCTTGGCTGCTCTTTTACAGTCAAACAGGCTGGCAATATAGGTCACCAGCTATCTCTTATCTTTTCAGATCAAGCTTTTGTTGTTTAACATAGGTGGTTTATTGCCAGATACTTACTCTTCAAAACATTAAGCTCAAAAATTGCTCTAGGGGACTCTGGAAATATCCATCTTTGTAGATCAGTTAGTTGTCCTTGAGTGTGGGAGCTGCCTCATACTTTCTGTGATCAGGTTTCATCAGGATGTGCGCTTGTGGGTTTTTTAACAAGAACGTTATTATTCATTGTAACCTCTTGGTGCATGATGAATGAGGCATGTGCTCTTTGCAGTGACTTACCCACCTATTCAGCATCCTATTTAAGGGAGAAAATGAAGGCGAAAGCAGGCATGGGTTAAAAAGGAGACTGCGTGTTCTTCGGGGGGCTGTATAACAGATGCCAAGGATCAGCTCATGAGAACGAAATACTCACCAAACTGGATTGAACTGTTCCTTCTCCTAATCCTCTAGGGAAGGATGAAACACCTCAAAGGCATTCAGCTACCAGCCTGGTGATGTAAAGTGTATCTGTCTGGGGAATTTCTTGCTGACTGCTTCAGGCAACAAATTTAAATTCTTGTGTGTGTGATTTGGTAATGACGTTTTTTGCCCTGTGCTTTTTGCCCTGCGCAAGTGCAATGGCTAGAGAGGATAACATTGTTTTACTCCCTGACCATTTGCAGTACTCGATGGTATAGCTTGGGGCATCTGGTGTGCCTTGTAGGGTGTCTTTAAGCAGAAGCTGTTTGGAAACTTCAGTTTTCTTGGTTGTCTGGTGAGAACTTGTCCCCTTAGAAGGAAGCGGGTGCTTTTGTATGAGGTGGTGTTCTCTGGCTGTGAAATTCGAGTGTAACTGGATGGTAGCTGTGAGAACATGGGCTGGTAAACCTGTTTGGTAAAAGTGTTTGTGAACACTAGGATCATGTTTTTAGAAGCTGTGTGTTACGGTGGAGATCCAGTGAATGGTACCTGCTCTTCCCAGCACTGATGTGATCACCGCGAATGGTATTAATACGTTCCCCAGCTGCTCCTGCTGTAAGCACCTTGCTCTTCTCATGTGTGCTGTGTGAGAGATGCACTTCTACAGCCTAATGTGTCTCATCCATTTTTAACTGGAGGAGGAGCAGGGTTCAGCTGGCCTCCCAGCCAGGTTATGAGCCTGTGTGCTTTTCTGTGCTGCCTCACTGGGATCCGCTTAAGACTTTGGCCTGGAGTTCTTAAGGTTGGCACAAGCAGCAGTGACAGAGATGGGGAAAACTTGTATGGCTGTGCTGGGGAAGGACTGAGAGCGTTTTCCAGCTGCCTATGGATTATCACTGTTGTGCCTGACACTTAGGGTGTTCTCTGGGGTGCGCTTACACTAACAGAGAATGGCTGTGCTCTTTCTGACGATGAGGTGCAGAAATCAGTCACTGTAGAAAAGAGGCTGGAGAGCTGTCTGGGGAGATGTTGGGTAGCTGCTAAAATACAACATGTACAGTGAACCAGTCTCACTTGAATGTGTTGCGTCTGTTCCAGGGGCTTGCTGGATGTATTGCTGTGATTTTCAGAGGCATTTTGTACAGTCTAAGCAATGGTGTTTGAAGAGGATGGGGGACAGTGCAACAGAGTTTACGCTTTTTTTTTTAATGTAAGAACAAAAAACTGATTTCTTGCTGTGTGTGACTATTGGAAACATGATGGTTACCATAAGGAACGCATGTAGCATGACTTCTATAAATCTTGTATAGCAATGTAAAACCCTCTCATCCCCTTAAAGCCATAGGTGAACTGTGCTTGTAGGGGGGAAAACATGTGAGTAGTATGCTTGGCTAGGTGGGAAACACATGACCTTAGCAAAAAAGGCAGAGAGTCCTCTTTTCTTCATAGAGGCATAAGGTCCTCTCTAACTCTGGGATTTCAGGGCTGAAGCATGTTAGGCAGAGCTTGGATCTGTTAGGATGAGTTGGTGTAGAGTGGTGAGATAGGCTTGTCAGCAGCAGGACGTTCTGTTTGGTGCTAGTCATGCCAGGAAAGTCGGTTTTACTGAAGTCTGGAGCGACTCAGTGCTTTATTTTGACCCCAGCGCATGAGACTGACAGGTTCTCATAGAGTCACTCAGATCCCCAAGACAGAACTGGAGACTTCTTGGGCCAACCCAAAATATGCTTAAGTGAGCAAAACTTTTGGTGTTAATATGATTAGTAAAAAAAAAAAAAGCTCTCTTCCTGTTCCCCTCCTGCCATTGCCTTCCCTCCTCTCGTTCCTCCACTGCATGAGAGCAGAACTTGGTCATAGGATGTTTGTGGTGTGGACTGGTGCCAGTTTAACCTCTTGGCTCCCTATTAGGCAGTAAAGCAGAACCGTTTTTTCCCCATGTTGGTTTCCTGTCGTTGTGTCTTTCCTGCTCAGCTGGCAATGCGTGTATCCTATTGGTAAGGGCTGGATCAGGCCTTTGCGAGCCAACGCTTGTACCAGTACTGCAGCTGGCTGACCTCAGGCTTTTACCTGCAGTTGTCCTCTTTTCTCCTTCTTCCAAATCTGTTGCTGCTTTGAAGCTCTACAACATGAACAAAGCTCTGTGGAGACTTTCTCCACCCTCAGTGCACTGAAACAGCTCCCATTGACAGGGTTGGGGTATGCATGGATCAACAGAGAGGATTTTGGTCTTTTGTCCTGATGAGTCTTTGATTTGTCAATCTATCAATGCAGACTGAAAGCATCCTGGAAATGGGCTCATCCCTGTGGTGTGGGGAATGACAGCAAAACTGGCCTTTCCATTGCATTAGAGCCAAGATGGGAAGCGCTGGCAGGTGAAAAGGCTGTGTCTTGGCTATTTACTCTCACTACAGGGGACACCGCTGATGTGAGTCTCCATCTATCACCTGTCTGTCGCTCAGACTGGCGTGGTTTCAAGTAGGTCTCTACTCAAGTAGGAATTCAAGTAGGAATGCCAGCAATCCGGGGCTTCTGGGCAATCTTATAGAAACAGACCAGCATGGGTAGTTGATAGGCAGGTGAGGCTGTACGGCAGACATCTTAAGCAGCAACTTGTTCCACATCCTCTTAAATGGCTCACATGGTCAATGCGAAGGCAGTGATGACTTGATGTGTCAGCTGGTTGCTCCTTTGGCACTCTGCTTGACTTTGCAGTGACTGTGCATTACTGCAGTGTAGGGCCTGCCCTTCAGGATAGCACAGGTAGGCTCTGCTTACGTGTCCTATGCATGGCCATCGTTTTCAGAGGAACCCTTGTGAAATCTCGTCTTTCGGTGCCAGGCAGCTCAATGTGGATGGGCAGCGCAGCCTGCTTACTCTGCTCCTTCCATGGCCTTTGGATCAGGCAGCCAGGGCGCTTGCTACTCCTCGCTGCAGCATATGATGCTAAGCACTCGAACTTCGCTGCTGCTGTAAATGGAAGTTGTCCTGTTACATCTTCACCCCAGGAGCTAGCCTGTAAAGGCCTGGGAGAGATGAGGGAGAGCGAGAGCGCCATGTATGGCTCTGCATCCCGGCTGAGTGCTCTTTTCTTCATCATGGAAAGTGATGTGTACGTCCCAGAGCCCTGTTTCCTGGCCAAATTCCTCGACTCTATAGCAGCCAAGTTTCTCGTGCTATCCAGTGTACTTACCTGTGGTCCCCCTCAGCTTATTTAAATCTGCCCTTCAGTAGATGGTGAGTTAGTTCTGCTACTTAGATGTATTATCCCCAAGCAAACTTTAAAATTTGGCTCCACAGGTGAAAAAAAAGCAAGTTAATTTCTTAACTGCTAAACAATGCCAAAGAAAGGACACTTTGTTTAAAGCTGTTTAGACCATGTCTATGCCAGGGTTTATCACAACGGAAAATACTTAATTTCCTAAGGAAAACTTTGATTGTAGCCAAAAGCAGTTCCAGCTTTTTAAGTGTATTTATGCTTCCAGGTGAGTTTCCTACGTGTCGTATCTGGTTTGGGAGATGTGGAGATCTCCCACTGATGAGGGAGGGGAAAGCAGTTGCTCGGATGCAAGGGCGTGGTGGGAAGAGGAGTGTTGGGGCTATGTTTGTTCAAGCCTCTGCCTTCCCTCTAGCTCTGCTCATGGTGTTGCTGTACAGGAGGAGCATCTCCAGGGGAAGCATCGGTCTTGGCCCCACCTAGCTCCATGCACAAAGCGAGACCTTGCACTTCGTCAGTGCTTGCTCATCAAGCACCTTCTGGCACAGCGGTGCTTGCAGGCGGCTGCGCTGCATGGAGCAGTCTGGGTGGGGGCAGCGGGGGAGTACATTCATGAACATGAACCAGTCTGTTTCAAAATGGCTAACGCGTGGAAACTTGCTGTTTCCCAAGGGTTTTGTTGGGCCGTTGGAGAACTCTGGCCAGGGATGAGACTATTTCCAGCGGTGGTGAGCCAAGTGTGAACTCACTCTGGGCAAGATGCCCAGCTCCACTGGTTTTCTCCTGCCAGAAATCCTCGCCCTCCAGCCAGCGATACCAAACTTAGTTTCTGCCAGTCCTTAGCTGAAGACCTCTGAAGGGACAGGAGAACAAGGAGACCAAGCAGAGCAAGATACTTCTGAGGAGGTGGTGAGGGGAGGTACTGAAGAGCTTGCGCAGGGGGTACAATGGTGGGGTGTCACCACTGAGAGGTGACTGTTGTGGGTGAGGGCTGGTGAGGGGTGTAGGCACCTGCTCTTCCTAGGGTGAGTGGAGGAGGAAAAGTGGGTGGTGGAAGTGCAAGGGGTTGGCTTTCCTTGGTTAGGCAAAGCTACCCAGCCCACAGGGACATACTGCTGGCAGTACCATCAGGGTAGTCCTCTGGGAATGAGTATTGTTCCCTTCATCATGATTTTGACACATTGGGGATTTCTTCTGTAAAATATGATACTCGTTTCCTCTTCTGCGGAAGGTGCTGCAGGGCAGAAGGTGCCCTTCAAGGGGGAGACTGTGCATGTGGGACCTCTTGCCATCCACAGAAAAGGCATGGCCACACAAAACTTCATCTGCCAGAGCTAGCATTCCTTCTTGTTGCAGTATCTATGCACTGAGATGGGACTTGTTGCAAGGATCCATTGGTCCGGCTGCTTTTCCTGCGAAGTCTGCTCTGCAGTCAGATGTTGCTGAAGGAGAGGTGTGAGAACCAGGTGTGCAGGGAACCTCCCTGCATTTTGTATGGAGTTTTAGCAACTGGGGGGGCTAAGGGCTTAATGCCTCATACTCTGAGCCTTCCAGTGCTGTCAGCAATTGCTAGTGAAAGGAAATTTCTAGCTGCTTTTTCTGGTGAGTGCTTTTGGCTCTTGATACTGTGGGTGTTTGCATTCGGGTGTTTGGTTGGAGCTAGCAGGTCTCTGTTAAAAGAGATTGTAAAACGCCTGTAGTAACAACTCCTTGCATGCTGAAACAAAGCATCACAAGCACGATACTGTGTCGGTAACTCAGCGTGCACACACCTGCCTGCAGCGTGTCTTCTGGGCCCAGTCATGCAGAGGTGGTGGAGCTGATGGGGCCAGCGTATGAACAGGGGACCTTCTGTTCCTGCAAGCACACCTCCTCCAACACTGATAATTTTCATGTGCCACTGTATCATTTAGTGACGCATTAGGCTGCTCCTTGCTGTTGCAGCCTGTTGCAAATGGTCTGACCCAGCCAGCTATTGACAGCTTCCTACAGGGTAGACCACTGAAAGTGGTTTCTATCCTGGACCCAAAGGAGTATTTCCCTCCCTCTCCTATAATGGCTTGTTTCTTTAAAGCTGTTAACTGGCCATAATCCAATCATTACTGCTGTAATTAGTGAACTGCTTACAGTAACTAAAACACTTGAAGCGTAATATCCTCTGTGTTTGCAGAGCTTGGAACAACTTTTGCCTGCAGTCCTGTGAGAGGTAATTACTGCTGGTGGCCTAGGGCTAGGTGTGGGGGACACAGGGCAAGCCTGGCACAGGCCATGCTGCCTCCCATGGGAAGGCCCAGTGACACTGTGGGCTTCCTGCAGCAGGGAGAAGCTCAGGAACCCCGTGGAGGTGAGCTGTCATGCCCAGTTCATGGTGATCTCCTGCTGCCCCTTTGTCAGAAAGAGCCTTCTCTTTGCAAGCTGTGTCAGAGGACACTGGTGTTGGGGTGGAACTGGCAGGACGGCTGGTGTGATGTAGTAGTACTTAACATGTGGTTTATTACATGGTAGAAAATGCCTATGCTGCAGCAGGCTCAATGTCTCCTCTTGCTGTCAGAATACCTTCTTGCCCCTATGCACAGTGTCTGTGCTCTCCCCTCACCCACCAAATTAGTAACTTCGCAGGCAAGGCTGAGAGACTTCAGCTCCTGGCCCTGCAGGACTGCAAGACTTGGGGTTTCCAAGCACACGCATCCCTCTGCTACGTTCTTCAGCTACTTCTCCTTTTGAGAGCAATGAGCCGGCTTTCCTGAAGGCTTCTCCTGCCCTCCACTTCATACCCTGAGAGGAGGGCAGTACCAGCACGCTTGTCTTCAGCTTTTGTTCTGCTTCCTCATTTCTACCTCCTGAGATGAAGCTTGTTGTAACTCAGGCTCTTCCTTCTTGGGGAGGAGAAGGACCACGGTGAGGAACAAGTGTGGGCAGCTTTTAAAGTGGAGAGCCCTGCTGGATGAGAAAGGGCGAGGGTGGGGTGAGTATGTGCAACTGCGGCAAGCAAAGGCCCTGTGGTGGTAAATACCTAGCTGCCCAGCTGCCAGCCATCAAGTTGGCAGGCATGCTGTACTCAGCAGCTGAGTAGGTTATTCATTTGCAATATTTGGCCTGTGATGGAATCAGAAAAATGAAAAGTCTTTTTGGCCTAAGGAGGAGGTTTAAAAAAAAAAAAAGCCCCCCCCAAACCAACTAACAACCCCCCCACCCCCCCTAAAACCAGCAACAAACAAAAAACCAGAACAAACAACCATCACCAGCACACCCCAGGAAAAAAAGCCCACCCAAAAACCAGCCCCACCCAAAAACTACTCCCATCACAGGGTTTTCATTTGCTCTTGAGCAATCATCCTGCTGCTTTTCCAGGCTTCATTCCTGTGTGGTGCTGGGCAACTGAGGCGCTATAAGATGTGCAGTCTGCATCATGGCCACTGGCAGGTGAAACGAATAGAGGAACAACCTCTGATGAGAATGAGTTTGTTTCATGTGCTCTGGATTTAGCTTAGGAGGGGAGGGATGTTCTCACCCCTTGTGACCATGTGCATGCTGTCAGCATCTGCCGCTGTTGTCTATATACTTACCTTGTTGCCCCAGAAATCTGCTGTTGTCACTGAGTTGCATGAAAGGTTGAAAATGTATTTGTTGCCAGGTAGGTCAGAGTGGTCAGTAAGGTGAGGAGCAAGTTCTAGAGTGCCAGTGGCCAAGGGATCTGTGAGGTGGGCCACACGATGTGCCAAGATCTCTTCCTTCTGGCCTGAGCAGCGTGTCCCTGTTGCCTTGCACCCTGCCTTTGCATCTGTCTGCATCTTCTTGCAGTCTCTTGCCATGCTCGTAGCCTGCAGGGTGCTTGGGGAAAGGGGCAGTGTTTCTGCCCTGTGTTTGTACAGCGCTCTGCACAGCAGAACTGTGATGTGGGTGTGATTCCCAGATGCTGCAAGGCCATGAGCACCAAAGTGATGGTAACCGATTTTAAATGGACCTTTTTTTTTTTACTTTTAAGTGTTGTCTTAAGACCACTTGTGCTGATTACAGCACATAAAAGTTGCTTCCCTGTTTGCAGTACTCGCTTAGAATCTACTTGACTCAAATAAATTATTTTCAGTTCTGTATTCTTCTGCACTAGCACCATGTGTTTGACTTGCTGTTGGCTTTAGGCGCTGGCGCAGCCACTATCGGCACACCCTGCTCAAGTGCTTCCCAGTCTCTCTTCAGGATGAAGCCTAGTAATAGACCACTTTAGAGTGGTGCTTATGTATTTCTGTCATCTCTAGCTTCAGATGTTTGCTTTCAGCATGCCGCTACAAAATTGCAACTAGAGGATGTCCCTTTCTCCCCACCCTTCCAACTCTGCTAGTGTAGTGCAGCAGTTTTTTTGTAGCGAGTTTCTGCTGTGGGCGTAGCCAAAGAGAATAAAATCACCAGCATACTGTTTTTCGTTAAATTTTGCTTTGAGTTTAAGGCCTCTGATTGTACTCCTTGATATCTCTTTTTCTGTCTATATTTCCTTATCCCAAATTCTCCCCCCTCCTCTTCTCCATTTCATCCGTTATCAGGAGCTGGGAAGGGAAATCTGTGTTCCCATCTTACTCTGCCATTATGTTCAGTGATCTCCTGTGCTTTGGGCTGAAGATTGCTGTTCTGTTTGGGTGGGTTGCTGGCTTTCATGGTCTGATACATTAACAAAACTATGTGGTACTGAAAAGAGCTTTTGAAACTTTTTGTTGGTAAGTTTTTAATAATTTCTTTCACGTGTAGACTATTTTGGTGGTGGTGCTTTCCTTCAGAGCTTGTTTGGAAGTCCCCCCACTGGTGGTGGGCTCTGGCAGCCCCTGAGTAAACCTTGCTCTGCTTCTGAGCCAGGGCAGCAGCAGGCAGGCTTGAGGTAGGGGATTGTTTGTGCTGGGCACAGTCAGGATGTGGGAGTCGAAGGTGTGGATTTGGTCTGAATGGCCCATCCAAATGAACAGCTCTCTAGGCAAAGAGCAAAGCTCTTCATCAGTGCTGGGGCACAGTGCGTGGTAAGAGGTGTCCTTTGGATAAGTGTGCCTCTGGGTGCAAGGACTGTCCTGATGCTATAGCAGAGTGAGGCTTTGGTAAAACTTGCTTGGTTTTCTGTTCCCCTCTGACCTTCCTGTGCGGTGGATTGGTAGGTGACATTCTCCTATGACTTCTTCTCGTGTGAACCCTTAACAAGGTTTTGTAAGGCTGCTTATTTGTTATGAAATTGCAGTGTGCCAGAACAACACCACCTTTCTGATCTTAGTATCATAAATCATAGGATGGTTTAGGTTGGAAGGGACCTTAAAGATCATCTGGTTCCAACCCCCTGCCATGGGCAGGGACACCTCCCACCAGACCAGGTTGCCCAAGGCCCCATCCAGCCTGGCCTTGAACACCTCCAGGGATGGGGCATCCACAACTTCTCTGGGCAACCTGTTCCAGTGCCTCACCACCCTCACAGTGAAAAATTTCTTCCTAATATCTAATCTAAATCTACCCTCTTCCAGTTTAAAGCCCTTCCCCCTCGTCCTATCACTACATGCCCTTGTAAAAAGTCCTTCCCCAGCTCTCCTGTAGGCCCCCTTTAGGCACTGGAAAGCCGCAATAAGGTCTCTGCAGAGCCTTCTCTTCTCTAGGCTGAACAACCCCAACTCTCTCAGCCTGTCCTCATAGGAGAGGTGCTCCAGCCCTCGGATCATCTTTGTGATAGAAGAGAATAGAAATATTAGCCAGACATGCCTGTTTCTATCAAACTCGGGCTTAATTTGCCCCCCATTTGCTCCTTGCTTTGTCTTCCCAAGAGGATATGACTGGGCAAAATATTTCACATATGTATATGGGGGATAACATACTCCAGAGCTCTTAATGTAGTTTATGTACTGCTTATCTGCTTTTTGGCTAGCGAACTTCGGTATTTCTGCACTTACAAAAGGGGTGAATAAATGTATTGTGTAATTGCAGTCTGTAAAGTGTATTCTAGACAGTTTGCCAGAGGGTGACATAAGGTATATTGAAATTGACAGTCCCTGATGATTCCAAAGACCTGCCAAAATCTTATGTTTTGCACCTAATTTATTTAACTTTTGCATATGCGAGTGCTGAGCGTTCTCTTTTCATCTGTTTACTTGGGGCAAGACTCACTCCAGATGCAGTTGCAGAGTCTTCTGTCCAGTCTGACTGCTT
This sequence comes from Pluvialis apricaria, assembly GCA_017639485.1. Taxonomy (NCBI): domain Eukaryota; kingdom Metazoa; phylum Chordata; class Aves; order Charadriiformes; family Charadriidae; genus Pluvialis; species Pluvialis apricaria. The sequence continues at coordinate 39,374,126 of CM030012.1, read as the reverse complement.
GTATGTCAGTCGTGCTCAGTTGGATGCACCTATGATCAGTACTTGCGTGTGCGATGGAAAAGTGAGTTTTCAGCCAGGTAATAGCGTTGATTCTGTTGAGCCTAAGGTTAAGAGAAGAAGGAGGTGGCAGTGAAGTGGGGGAAGTGAAGGGCGAGTGCAGAGTGGGACTGTCCACTTTAATGGCAGCTTGTCAATAAAGTGGTCAATGCCAGCCATGAAACCCGTTCCTCAGCAATATGGTATTTGGAACCGCAGCAAATGCGGAGGGGATCTGGCTCTGGCAGCCAAAGGAGCTTGAGGTTTGTGCTCTGTTCCAGGCTTCTGAATACCTTTCACTAGGTTGGAACGCAAAGCAATGCTTTCTCACTTTCTTTAAGCCCTGCCCAAATTCCTTGAATTTTTGCAGCTTGGACCAGGTGATAGTTCTCGTCTGCATGTGAAAAGAATAAACTGTCCGCTAACTCTCCATAGGTAGGAATGCAGTCTGAAACCACCTCTAGCCATGCAAGATATCTGAGATTATGGGGGAAGGGTTTTGGAGTGGGGAATGGAAATCTGCCTGACACAAGTAATGTTGGAAGCAGTGAGACTATACTTATGGCTTGATAGAATAAGGGGGCTGCACTAGCAATAGCTGCCTGAGAAATACGTGTCCCCGGCTGTTCCTTCCCTCCCTTGCAAGGCACAGCCTCTGCGTTGCTCCAGTGTAACTGCTTGTGGACATGAACTGTGAGCCAGATGAAAAACTTAATCGGTGTTAAAATTAATTTACCAAAACAATAAGAGGGAGAAGAGTTAAACCTAGATAGGTCCCCACAGTGAGGGAGCAGCAGGAGAACGGGAAAGAGCTGGAGAGAGTCGAAGGGAAAGAAAACAACACTTAACTGTTTTTGCTGTGGAAATAAATATTGGTGGATCTGTGTTTTGAACATCACATTGCCTGTTTCCCCAAGCACTGGCCCTGGACTGGGTTTTGGCATCTGTCTTATTTTCAAGTCCAATGCAGTCTCCTGCCTTCTGGAAGCAAGTGCTTAATAACTGGTCAAAGAACTGCTACGCAGCAGCTGCTGAGCTGGGAAAGAAGCTGCTTCTGCTGCCTATGCAGGAACACTAGCTGCCTCCTCTTAGGCCCTGCAGACATTGCCAGGGCCCAGAGCAGTTCACACAAACCCAGTTGCTGAAGCTTTGAGGAAACAAAGCTGCTCAGCCAGTGCAGTCTTCAGCCCTCCAAGTCTGAAAGCTCAAAACCTGAAGACTTTGCCATGCTGCTTTGCAGAATACCAGACTTCTTCCATGAACAGGTACCAGTAGTCTGATCCCCATCTTTAAAGAGTGGCAAGGCTGCCAGAGGGAGTTTGGGGAGTAAAAGGGCTGTGTGGTGGGTTGGCTCCTCGTGCCTGGGAGCTGGGGCTTCCCTGTTGGGATAATGCAGCAGTGCTGGCTGCCACTGCCGTGAGCTGAGTGGGAATCCCCTGTCAACGGGGGGATGCTCTGCTGCAACTGTTCCACTCATGGGTGTCTGGCTCTCTAGTCCCTAGCAAATACATAGTACTCTGATCTGCTTTTGCTGCTTGGTTGCTCTTCATATGGACCTGTATTGCTCTGCCAACTGTTGCTTCAAGTGTAGTTCAAAGTCTGCAGCATGAACATGTCAGGGCTCTGTGCTGAGTCTTCCTGGATAGAGCTCAGTCTACAGCAGTCCTAAATACAGAGAAACCACGCAGAGCTGGAGACAGGCTCTAAATTATCAGGGTTGGGTTCTTAAGCATCAGGAAGTCAGGGAAAAAAGCTGCTAGAGAGTAGCCTGCAAGAGGCTTAGCTCTTTTGGCAGCTGAGAAGGGAAGAAATAAATTCTAATTCACTTAACAATACCTTACCTGCGTGCAGAAATGGGCTGGCTAGCTCATGGCATGGGAGACGGTCTAATGTGGAAATGACTAACTTCCTCTGGCAGTTGCCAGTGCAGTGCATAGGATGTAGGAGGTAGGATGTGAGGAGGTCCTGTGCCACTAGTAAGTGTTGCTTGGCTTGCTAAGTACCAAGTTGAACTTAATGCTGTGAAAACTCCACTTTCTGAGTTGGATTGCCTGATTTGTGCAGGAAGAAAACATTTCCCTTCCAAGCACAATGCTCTGTGGACATCTGACTGCATAAGAGGAAGGAAGAGTCCTGCGAAGGTTAGATCCTGCGTGCCATGATGATAGGATATGTGATCCCATGGGAGGGAAGAGGATCCCATGGGAGAGAGGGACTGAAATTCATTACTTACCTGGCATCCAGCCTGCTGGTTCAGGTCACTTTCCTTTCCCTTCCCAAGCTGTGGTGGGTGCTGGTGTAGGGTTGCATGGTCATAACTGCACAACATGTGTGGCAGCAGTTGGAGCGGGAGCACAGTGTACGATGCACTGCACTGCATGCTTGTGTGGTAGCCGCGGTGCCCCTGGGTGATGGCCAATACCTACTGTAGTGTCTAACAATTGTGTGATTGCTTGCTGAGGAAAGCGTTGGGACAACTGTGCCCTCGCTCTTCAAGCCTACCCGCTGGTTATTCAGAGTGTTGGGAGTGGGATTATTTCTTCCTGGCCCACAGACAAGATCAGCTTGAGTCTCCCACTGCAGGATCTTAATACCCGTACCCTTTTCCCTGTGAAGCCGCACGTAGAGCGGCATCGTTGTTGGATGTGGCTGTGGCCGCTGCCCAGCCATATGCTTGGGTCGGAGCAGGGTAGATCACCAAATAAAGCAGACTTCCAGGGGACTGGCTGTGGTGGAAACTGCATTCGTCCTTCTGCAACCTTCTATTGTGTGGACGTGGCTTTCCAGAGGAGACAGCAGCAAGCACCAAGCAGAGGACAAAAGACCAGTCAGTCTGTGGAGATGCTGTTTTGCTGTTCCTACTGCAACTTTGTGCTGATGTGCAGCTGCCAGCAGGAAGAGGGTTAAGCACACACATCACATGGCATGGTTCTGTTTACTGCATAATGGGCGCTGGCATCCAAATCCGGAAGATTAGCACTTAACCAGAGACCCTGAAACAATGTGTTTCATGTTGGTATTCCTGTGAAGCTATGCAGTCTGCCATCAGCTCTCTTGCTGAGACTTGCTTGTCCCTGCAGCCCAGCCCTCAGAGGGAGCTATAGGGAGAGCAGAAAATGGACAGTTTTAGGAACAAAGACTGGATCGGACTGAACTGCATTTATCATTGGTGTAAGCTTGAAGCTAGAGGAGTTTTGCCAGGAGTTAATTTATTCCATAATAACTTGATCTCTACCAAAGGAGGTTCTGGCTGGACCCTGGTCTGAGGTTAGTGCATGAATCTCGACAGTGACCAGTCTGGGAAATGGGACCGTGCCCCTTGGCATAAGGATTTGAATGGGTGTCACTCAGCAATTTGATCAGTACTGAACACAAGCAGTTGTGGTGGTGGAGAACCAAGTATAAAATCCAAATTGGTTTTTGAGGTGTGGTTTTGGACAAGAGGAAGGTGTAATTTTGCAGCAGGGTCTATAGCTTACCCTTGTTATCAGTGTGGGCATAACTGTAGCAAACTTCCATGGGGCCCAAGGCAGGGTGTGATTTACCTTTCTTCTACTCCTTTTGCACAAGGCAGATCACTCTGTTTCTTTCTCTTTCCTGCTAAACTCATCTCTGTCCATACACATACACAGCATGGGGCTTTTCCCTTCTTCAGTATAGTACCAGTTCAGTTGTAAAGACCTGCCTTGTCTTCCTTAAAGCTTCAACACGTGGCAACCTGCATTGCTGCTGATTTCCTAAGCTGTTTCTGAAGACTCCTGTAATCTCTCAGGAATTGCAGAAGTCTGTTTTCTCCCATGCTTCCAAAGGTCTTTTTCCATCACCCTCTTTCTGTATTATCTGAAAAATCTGATCATAATCCATGGATGAAGTTTATGTGAACTAGTTGTGGAAGAGGAAGGATGGAGAGCTGTACTTTCCTTCCCCTCCCCCTGCGTGATGAAACCAGAGCGAATGGAAAAGAACTTCTCTTGACCATCCTATTTGTTATTGGAGTCTACCTGCCTGGACGGTCTTGGGCTGAAGGGGAATAGGAGAGTGTTCCCAGTCTAAGCACAAGCTTGAAATAAACCTGTCCATGTGTCTGTTAGTAATGTCAGAAGGACTTTTTTATTTTCTCAACAAAGTTGACTTTTCTGCGGAAGGGAGATGAGTTCCTGCTTCCTATTCTGTTAAGTGCTAGATGTGACTGCTAACCTATGGTACAGTTTCTTAGCCACATATATGAAAAATATATCAGTTTGAGTATGTCTTGAATTAACTTTCCTATATTGGTTTTACACTGAATTGGATTATTGTAGGAGAAACAAAGCTACTTGAACTTCTAGAAATAATCCCAAATTCCTCTAATTAGACTTGTGGTGGATGTCTCAGGGTGCTAGCAAGATACCTGTTTTCAGTAGATATTGACAGACCTTATAGGGATATTGCTGGAATGAGGTTTTTAGGTTTTCTGAAACAAGTGGCAATAAATGTTCCTTTGCTGTTTGTACCAGGGAAATGTGATTTCCGTGTTAGTGGTAACTAACACTGCTAGCTGTCATCTGCATGCACCTTGCCTCAATCAGATGATTCCTTAGTTGAGAAAATAGATGACAAACGTCATAGCAATGATGACTTGTAGATTGTACACAAACTGCATGTCCTGCTGTTTCGGTTATCACTTTCTTGTCAGTTGGTTTTTTGTTGTTTTGTTTTCATTTTTCTAATGTAGTATGATGCAGGATCCCGGATCTGCTAGTTTTATTATTCCTACTGTATCTGTGCATGCATATATTGCAGTAGAAATGATTTAGGCTTTCCCTGGGTAAAGAATAAAATAACTGGAGTGTCACAGATCTGAAAAAAAAAAAAAAGGGTAGGTCAAAAAAGGGACAAGACTCAACAGCCATGCATTTTACTGTGTAACCATTAGGAACAATCACTGTGTATCAGTTGTGATAGTAAGCTGAGTTGCAAATGTTTTGCTTAGCAACTGTTGCAAAGGAAAATTGTCAGGCAACAGCAAAATCAGGAATGGCGAGTACGGAAGGCACTCCTTTTAAGAGATGAGCTGTACTCTGACATATTATCTGTGACTAAATGATTTGGCATTTTCTTACACAAACATGTAAGAGTATGAGCATTTATGAATATGCATTAAAGTGAGTTCAGTCTAATCCCCTAACTTTATAAATGTTCTTGCTGGCTTTTTGCATGTGGTAGGTATCTCTAGGCAGCTTCCCAACACAAGGCAGCAGGGTCAAAAAGCTTGACATAGTAGTGACTTCTATGACCAGTCCTTGGGCAACAGTGATGAATTTGAGTGGAAGACCAACCGTTGTAACTGAATGGTGGTTGGATTAGTCATTCTCCATTGTGAAACCATTCCTTTTCCCCTAAAATAAACGATGTACATGAGGACTGTGACTGATACCACGTTTGAGATTTCTCTGCTGTGGCATTGCACCAAGGTTGATGGTTGTGTCAGCAAAAGTGTGAATGAGGTACTGGTGTGTCTACTCTTAAGTACATAGGACAGGGCAAAATGATGAGCAACACACCATATGCTGTCTGCAGAAGTGCTTGCTCAAGCAGTATTGGCTGTGGAGCCGCCTGAATGGAGGATGAGTCTACAGTGAAGAAGGCTTTAATTTTGTCATGTATAGGTATGCACATGTTATAGAGAACACTGCGTTTAAAAGACTCTGTGAAGAGGGCTAATCCAGTAGTCTTTAGGCCTAAAGTCTGAAATAAGAAATTGGCACTAAGCTAAATGACTGCTTTAAGCACTTAGGCAATGTCTGCTTCCACACATCTCCTGACCTTGCTACTATAATCTTAACAAGAGACTGTATTAGGAGAGGCATTTGAGTAGCAGTTGGGTATCAGAATACAAATACTGTCAGGGTAAGAGCACTTTCATTAGGTGTTACTTATTCATGGGAGAAATGATTAAAGCAAAAGAAACCTACCTTGAAATGGCACACGAGATGTGCCTCGGAGTGTGCAGGAGCCCTTCTACTGGGTTATCTGTGAGACAGTGCTTGACACATGTCTTAAGGGCTCCTTTTTAGTTGATTATTCTATACAGAAATAGATTAAAAAGTTATGTAAGGAAGAGTCAGGGTATGGCTTAGTAGCCATCTGCCCAGGCTACTTGCCCAGTCTTGGGGTGAAGGTTTTGTTTTTCCCAGTATCCCAGCATTGCAGTGAGGTTTTATAGTGCTTTCATTGTCCTTCCAGGCCAGAGCTCAGCTGGAACCAGGGCACTGTCTCCTAAATACCTGCCCTTTCTTCCTTGTCTGTCCCAAATGTATAGCACATGGCAGGGGCGAATTGGTGTTTTGCTAGGTTGAGCACACAGCTCAAGTGGAAGTTCTTCAAGATGAGTTTCCATGTTTGAACCAGAAGGGTCTGGCAGGAAAACGTTTCCATCAAGGCATTATCTTTTTCTGAAATTCTTTTCCCACCTGAGTCAGATATTTCTGCAAGTCCTGTCCCTTGCAGTGGAAGGACACTGGAGAGGATGTTGATCACTGTGATAGGTTGTGGCAGCTCTGGTATGAGCACTGATGCCACTTGCTGTGCTTTGGACTTGCAGTTCTGTAATTCTGGCTACCCTGTATGGATTTTGTGTCCTTTAGCAGGAATCCTCTTTGTTGCAGGCCACAGTAGTTCCCAAATAAAGGTAGGGTTCCTGCTACCTCATTCTACTCTCAAGTGAAATGCCTTGTGTAAATCATTTGCCTTTCCCTTGACAGAGACCTCATTTCATCCTTCACGTCAGGAGTGGGAGCCTCACCAACCTCAATGCCCTGCTGAACCTGTGGGGTTTCAGACATGGTAGCAACAGCTGCATGTTGCTCTGTTACAGACATCGTGCTGTAGCTGTTGTACTCCATCCCTCCTGTGTCTCCTTCATCACCACGCTGATGAGCACAGTGTGAAACAGGCCCCAGGGATCCTCCACGGCTGCTGGAGGAGGCAGGTGCTGCTGGCAGATACCAGGGAAGCCTGTGCTGTTGTTACTGACTTGCTCTTCCTTGCAATTAATAAAAAAAACTGTTAAAAAAAAAAAAGGTGCTCCTTGGATGCACCTGCTTTTCCAAAGGCTGTGCAGTTGGTGGAAAGCAAATGGTGTTTCACCAGAAGTGGATGGGAGGATGTACATAGCCCTGCTGCCGGGCCATCCCCGGTGCTGTGTGGGTGCCAGGGCCTTCATGGTGCATGTGAGACCCGGGCTGTCTCCATCCCGTGGATACCAGCGGTGCTACACTGGCTTGTGCCTCTTCGGCAGCAGTCTCCTCTCTTTCTTCCGTCTCTGGCCTGTGTGCTTGGCAGAGCAGCCCATCAGCCCAGTGCAGGGTGCCCTGTCCCTAAATAAGGGTGCCCCCCTGCGCTGGTGGCTCTGCTGCCTCCCATGTCCGTCCGCAGCAGTGATTCATCTCTGCCAGCCTCCTCAGGATGGTGTGTGCTGTGTGTCTATCTCGGCCCCACCTCTCTGGTGGGGCAGCACTGGGTGCTGGTCTGTCTGGAAGACAGGGGGATTGCCACCCTGCTGCCTTCCCTGTCAGTGATAGCACGCCCCTCCCTGCGAGCGAGCTGGCCATGCTTGCACCACGTGAATTTATGGGCTTCCTTGGTGTAGCTTTGTCTGTGTTCACCAAGTGGGGAACTTGGCAGGTGTATCTGCTAATACAAGAAATCAGCTGACTGGTGTCAGGAAGCAGGGGTAAGAGTTGAAAGACCAGCTCTGGTAACTAAGAGCAGGCATCCATCTCTATGTGCTTCAGGGGTGTACTGAGTGGGCATGGCCAAAAGAGCCTGCTCAGAAACTGAGACAATGGCCGAGAGTACAGATATTGAAAGCACAACTTTGCGGTGCTTGCACATCGTACCACACCAGCAAATTACACTCTGAGGGTCCTCAAAGTGATTTTTTTTCTAGGATTAAAAAAAAAAAAAAAAAATCCCATGTAGCCTAAATTGAGGTGCTGGTAAAGGACTTAAAAGGTTGTGGGATGATAAAAACCTAGGATGGTGCTCTGGTCCTGTGGGAACTTCTTTCCTACTGCTGGTCACGGGAAGCTTCTCAATGAGTTCAGCTTCAGTCTACCGCTAGCATGTTGCTTAGGTCTAAAATTGCCATAGAAAGCTCAAAACTGTCTGGAATTTAATCATGCTCCTGGGTTGAATAAATCCCATGCCACTTACCAAAGAAACAAGTTTTTTCTTTTTTTTTCTAATGCCATTCAGGAATTACATGGGATCAGACATTTCTCTTGTCCCTGGGGAAAAATAATCAACCTCATTCTGTTGTCCCAGGGCCCCAGGGTGAAAGAGTTCTGTGGTAGCTTGGGACCACTGCTGTAGAGGACCTCTGCTTTTTTTTTTTTAATGAGTGCACCCTATTTTGAAAATTAAGTGCACAGGTTTAATGGCCAATTATTTGTGCAGCAGAGTGTTTCATGTATCGCAGAAAACAAGATGAGCCTGTGTCCTGGAGAGTTTCTTGGTAAAATTAGTGGTTCCAGCTACCCGTGTGCAAGTATAAAGCAGCGGGCATCCTTGTACTTTGTTATTCCTGACAGGCGAGACCACAGATTGTTTCCTGTGGTCAGGAGCCACATCTGAGAGTTTTGAGAGCAATGTATGCAAGTTGGGGACCTTGTAGCTAAAATAACGTACATTTCAGATGAGATCAGAGCTTACTAGAAAGAAAAAAAAAAAGCTAAGGAAGGATATGGGTTAGAGATATATGCTTGTGTGCATACTCAGTTTAGGCAAATAATGTGTTGTGGTGGTTCACAGTGTTTTTCATGCCTTGTTTTATAGGAGGTGCTGAAGCACTGCGTCTTGAAGCGGCCTGGTTCTGTTATCCACCCAAAATAACTTTCTTTGTAAGGCTATTTCAAAACTTGCAGTGCACAAGGTAAAAAGCAGCCCATCCTTTGAATGGTTTCACTTCTGCGTATGAGAGGAGGGCACCTCCCCATGCTGCCCTCAGAGCTGCTATTGTTGGTGGCATTTCTCACTGGTAGTTAATATGCAACCACAATGTCCACAGAAAGTCTAGATTTCAACAATAATTTCTGTACCTTGACAATGCCTTTTTCAAGAGTGGCAGGGGAGGGGCAGGAAAGGGGAGATTTACTATGTATTGCCTTAAAAAAGCTAAACAAACCAACTGTAAGCCACATAGTATTGATCTGACCTTCACCTAAGTCAAACTCTACATAAAATCTGCTGTAGATGTATGGAACAATCGGTGCATAATTATATTCTGCTCTTTCCTACTGAACTGTAAAGCAGAAGTAAATTGAACATCTCAGATGATTTAAGGAGTTTGCTTACAAAAATGTTTTGTTCCTGCGCTCTTGTTGTGCAGGTTCAGGACCCCACTGTGCTCTGCATGCAGGCGCAGCACGGAGTGGTGTGTACTGTTATCGTAATGTCCATAATTGTTGTTTATACCATTCCTTCCTTACCTGTACTTGCAAGTCTCACTTCTAGGGTATTGCTGTGCATTAAGCAGATGAGTTGGTGAGCTGTTTAGGGCTCTTCCCTGTTTTGTCCCAGTTTATTTTGAATTAATTTACGATCCAGTAAGATGTTTTAGTAGTTCCAATACAAGTGAATCCTTGAGGATTTATCACCAGTGACTTTTATTTGTCATTGTGTTACTCACCTGGCTTTGATTAAATCTAGTTCTTCACAGCTAGGTTTTATAAACCAAAATATGTTTTCACCTTGCTGATCATCTTGTTTTTCTATATTACTAATAATTACATCAGGTGGTATTTGTGCTTGTATGAAATGTTGTGTAACCCCTGCTGCTTACTTCTCTCCATGATGGAGACTGGCCACTTTATGCTTTCATTTTCTATCTTCTAGCTAGTTTACATTCCAGGAGAGAACATCCCTCTTGCCCTATGACTATTTGCCTTCTAAGGGTCAATGATGTTATGATAACAGCAAAGTTGGGGAAAATAGGTCAGAAGTCAGGCAACAAAGAAGAAAGGTGCAAACTGCATGCTCTTTTTTGGAGGTGTGGTAGGATGGGACAAGGCAAATCCATTTGTACCTTATTAGACACCAGCAAATGTGCACCAGAGCAGTGTAGGAAGCCAGACTTCATTAGTTCCACTGCTTACTAAATGACTTGTTATCAAAGAATAAATGGGCTAATATTTAACTTTGGGGGCGAGGCATTAATTTTCAGGAAGACCCAAAACCAAGTAGAAATTTAATAGAACAGTATGGTAGGAAAGGGTGCATTAGCATTATTTTGCATCTTTCAAGAATGGCACATGACCTGTCACATTACTAGTGATTTGTTTGAGTTGCCAAGGACAGCCAATGCTTAGCTGTGCTAGGAGGCTAAGGCACCTTCCTGGAAAAAAAAAAAGCCCTACTGATAACCAGAGCAGCTGTGGGCTTTGATAGCCTAACAAAGGGGAGGGAGGATGGGGACACATCCTCCACGATGTTTAAATTTGATGTGATTTTAATGGCTAGCCATGATCACTTAAAGCCTTCATTAGGAAGATGATGTTGACTTAATGCCTGTGGCAGGTGCAGTCAGTTCAGCTGTACTATGGTAGCCGTTTGAGTGTGATGGTGGTAATGCAGGTGGAGCCCATTGTCTGGAGGCGCAGTACTTCTCAGGTGTCCTCCTCTGCTGCCCTTTGTGGTGAGACCTGCATGTTCTTAAGTAATGGATTGCCATTATTCTGCCTGGGAGGTGAGGCCTGTGATGGGATACTCATTTTAGTCACCCGGCGTAGAAGGCTAGAGAATTGCTCTTGGCACCACAATAAAAGTAGTTTCTTGGTGGGACTTTGTGTGTCGATCGGGTCTGGTACGGTATTTGAAAGCCAAGTGCAATTCTTTGTCATACATGAGGTGGGAATTAAGCTCCTGTGTTGACTCTATCACATCTCTGTTCAGAAGATAAAAACCTGGAGTAGAATATACCTCAAGGATAGGGAATTTTTTCTTGGGCTTGCACCTGCTTTGAAAGAAGACTTTGGACCTAGAGATGGAGCAGCAGAGTTCAGGCACACACTCTTCCTTGCTGCATCTCTTAGTGGAGTAGCAATGTTCAGCAGTGGGACAAGGTAGAGTTGTCTGAAACACTATGGCTGAGGTTTTTTTGAGCCTACCCTCTTATTAAAGCTTTTGGGAAACATTGTTACCCAGTGTGCAATTACACTGCTGCTTGTGTGCTTCTGCTGCACTGGATGGTGTGCAATTAGCCCTGCCTACTGCAATGTTCAAGAGCTCATCGCATGTCAGGCTGCCTTTAACTCTTTTGCTTTTACAGCTTTGCAAGTCGTGAGCCCAGGAATCCTTGCCTAAATTTAGATGTAGTCACACCACAATACTGAAATGTGAAGATGTGTCCTGTTGATTAAGTAGGCAGTGTGCACTACAGTGCAACACCCAACCTCCAAAGTGCATCTTGCATGGCACCTCTCCCTTCCTTCCTCCGTCAGCTTGGAAGAAGCTGAGTGAATGGATGGATGGCACTGTGTTAATCTGTTAGCATTTATGTGGCCAGAGCAATGAGCAGTGCTTTCGTGCCATGATTTCACCTGCGAGATTTCCTTCGAGCCATGTGAATGGGCGGAGGAGCTCTGAGGGCTCCTGGCACAGTAGTCAGAAAGACTTCAAGACTTCACGAAGAACACGTGCTTCCCAGGGTGGTCGCAGCACGTGGAGGGCTGCCGAGGTTTCTGTTAAATTCAGACAAGTGGGATAGAGATGAAGAGCGGCACACAGGCCCTTTAAGAACGAATTGGCAAAAGAAGAGCTCAGTATTTAAATTTAGTGCAGACGAAAAGGGAAAAAAATTCCCTACAGCATCTGGTTTGTATTACTGCTCTCTGCTTCAGTAGAGGGTGTGTTTACAGTGAAGCTCTCTGGTGCGTAGTGAGGGGGGTGCTCAAGCTGTTCGTTTCTGGGGGACTCTGAGCTAAGGGTATGCCTTGCAGCTACCCCCCCCCCCCCCCCCCCCCCCCCGTGTCCTCTCTTTGACTTCCTTAACTACTCCCATCTCGGCTGTTGAGCAGAGCGGAGGGGTGCCCTCTTGTATCCCAGGTGTCTGAGCATAGCACTCCATCTTCCAGTGCTCTCCAACAATGCTTGCTCTGCCGGCTGCTTCCCATTTTGCTCAGCCTAGAAACGGAGGCAAATAGTCCCCTGACTATGGGTTTATGTGGCTATATGACTAGTGGCTACCTACAAAGACGATAAAACTGCTGATGCATCTGTGTCCTGGCTGCTTTAATGCTTTGAATGGAGCCAGTCACTTCTGACTTGTTCTAAATGCAAGGCTGAAGCTCAGCGTGGGAGGTGGATAGAGCAGGAAGATGGCTGGCTTTTAGTTGTGGTGGAATTTCTCTTCTCTGTGTGTGTGTGTTTTCTTTATTAAAGTGTGGTTTGTGGTCTCTGAGCAGTTTCAGCAGAGCCAAGTGCCAAAAGGAAACCTGAACATCAGTGGGGCGAGCTACTCGTCAGAAAGCAGTAGAGCTTTGCACAGGTAGTGCTTTGCATAGCTCTGTGGTAGCCCATGCAAATGCTCCCTTCCACCAGTAGCTTGCGCATCCTGCGGCGTGTCTCCTTGAGGACTGACTGCACCTCCGGTCATGTATGCTGTAAAAGTACAATTGTTGGACTCGGCAGCGAGCTCCTGTGCTCTGTTTGGCAGGCAGGGAGGTTAAAAACTCTCCTGAGTTCAGTAATAAAATAAATGTATTGCAAGACTTCATCGTGTTCAAGGATAAAATACACTTTTTTTTTTTTTTAGACCTAGAGCTGTGAAAAAATAATTCCTAGCCCAGCGGGCTAGTGATCATTTCAGTGTCTGCTATTTGAAACTTTTGGGAATAGATGCCATATGCTTCCAGGCAGAAGGAAGAGGAATGGAAAATTCTGGATTTATGTTCATGTATAATACAGATTTTTTTCATATGGTCATTCTCTCCAGCTGCTGCTGGACCAAAGCCTGTTGCCACCAGTGCCAGACCGAGATTAAAGCTTGCAACACAAATAAACTCTTCCCTCAGCTATTTTTGCAATTTCCCTTATCTAAGAAAACACAAAACTAGTCCCCACCTCCCTGTTTTCCTCCTCCTGTCCCAGGACGAGTCAGAAGCAGTTCTCATCTTGCAATTTTCATCATTCCTTCTCTTTAAACAGCAGCAAAGGCAAATAATAATTAAAGTTTGCCAGAGCCCATTCAAATCAGTTCCCCTCAACTACGTGTCATCCTTTATAACTGAATGTATCTCCCTACAGATGAGTCAAAAGTAAAAACCCTATCCTTGCCTTCATGCTGTCCTCTTCCAACCAACCACCATCTGTTGAACTGCCATGTTCACTTCCCAGTGACTCTTCCTAGAGGCAGCCTGCTAGCAGTGGGGAGAAAATACCTTTTCTACACTTAGGAACTGCACAGTTGATGGCAAAACTGGCAGTGCTCTGTGTGTGTGCCTTGTTCTCCTGAAGATGCTTTGGGAAACACTGGTAGCTGGAGGGATGTCCTCCTCAAACTGTTAAAAATGTTCTTTAACCAAAAACGTGTATACTGTATCTGTAGTATTACAGATTTTTTTTTTTTTTTTTTTTTTTTTAGTGAAGAGTGTGTGTTTTCCATGCAGGAAAAGCAATATTGGGGTGATCTTGGTTTTGTTGGTTTTTTTTAACAATGAAGTCCAAATACTAGAAATCCCCAAATCCCAATATTTTGGCCAGTTTCCTTTCCCTTCTACAAAATACATTTGGGTATGCAGCTAACAGTTCAGTTGTTATCTGTGGGGTTGTTTCCAAAGGGAATTGCATCTCCAGTGATTTTTACGCCCCATGATTTGCACCCATCAGACTCCTGTAAAGTAGTACTATCCTACTTGGTAGCTTATTCTGGAACACACCTTTAAACGAGTTCCTGCACAGTAGAAGAAAACGGGAGCATGAGGCATCTGAACTACAGCTCCTGAAAGACATTACAACTCCACTGCTGAAGCAAAAACCTGCAACTCGTGGCAAAGTATTTCTCTTATATGCGCCTGTGCTGAAAACAGGCCCCTTTTCTGTCATAGAATCATAGAATGGTTTAGGTTGGAAGGGACCTTGAAGATCATCGAGTTCCAACCCCCCTGCCACAGGCAGGGATACCTCTTACTAGACCAGGTTGCCCAAGGCCACGTCCAGCCTGGCCTTGAACACCTCCAGGGACGGGGCTTCAACAACCTCTCTGGGCAACCTGTTCCAGTGCCTCACCACCCTTAAAAAACTTCTTCCTAATGTTTAATCTAAACCTGCCCTCTTCCAGCTTAAAGCCGTTCCCCCTCGTCCTATCACTACATGCCCTAGTAAAAAGTCGTTCCCCAGCTCTCCTGTAGGCCCTGTCAAGCAGGATGTCTCTGATTCACTCTAGCAAATATCTCAAATTGTCAGTCTTGGAGCTATCCTGAAATTCACTCACTTTTTAGAAAAGGGTGAAATTCTAGCTATAGATTGGAAACACTCACTATTTAGTAAAAATATAGCTGAGAGTATGGCTAGGGTTGAAATGGAGCTACAGAAAGGAAGGGAAAATCCTAACAACTGAAATTGTTAAATAATGTAGAAATATCTAAAAAAAAATTAATTTTAACTTTGTTTCTGGTGAGATTTTACTCTTCTTCCATTTTCTCTCTTTTCCAAGATAATATTTGCATTAATGCACAGCATCTTGGGACGTTTGGCATGGCAAATAAGAATTACAGAATCACAGAATGATCAGGGTTGGAAGGGACCTCTGGAGATCATCTAAGTCCAACCCCCCTGCCACAGCAGGGACACCTACAACAGGTTGCACAGAATGGCGTCCAGGTGGGTTTTCAGTGTCTCCACAACCTCTCTGGGCAGCCTGTGCCAGTGCTCTGCCACCCTCAAAGGAAAGAAGTTCCTCCTCATGTTAAGCTGGAACTTCCTGTGTTCCAGTTTGTGCCCATTACCTCTAGTCCTATCACTGGGCACCACTGAAAAAAGACTCTTCTCATCTACCTGGCACCCTCCCCTTAAGTATTGATAAGATTCCCCCCTGAGTCTTCTTTTCTCTAGACTAAAAAGCCCCAAGTCCCTGAGCCTTTCCTCATAAGGAAGATGCTCCAATCCCCTAATCATCTTGGTAGCCCTTTGCTGGACTCTCTCCAGCAGTTCCCTCTCCTTCTTGAACCGGGGAGCCCAGAACTGGACACAGTACTCCAGATGTGGCCTCACCAGGGCAGAGTAGAGGGGGAGGATGACTTCCCTCGACCTGCTGGCCACACTCTTCTTGAAGCACCCCAGGATGTCATTGGCCTTCTTGGCCACCAGGGCACATTGCTGGCTCATGGTCATCCTGTTGTCCACCAGGACTCCCAGGTCCCTTTCCACAGAGCTGCTCTGCAGGAGGCCAGCCCCCAACCTGTACTGATGCATGGGGTTATTCCTCCCCAGATGCAGTACCCTACACTTGCCTTTGTTGAATTTCATCAGGTTTTTTTCTTCCCAACTCTCCAATTGTTCCAATCCTCTTCCTTCCAGCCTAAAGCTGGTTACAAAAAAAATGGATATCTAGCTCTTTTTATTGAAAATAACTAAGCCACCATTAACTCAGAGGTGTATTTCTTTTGCTTGATGAACATACCTGATTTTTCTCCTTGAATCTCTCTTCCAGTCCTCTGCCCACCTGAAAGCTCCTCCTTAGAGAGGGAAAACATTGGGGTTTTTTTCCTCTCATCCCTTAACTGGGATTGCTGAGCTTTGGAAACAGTGTTAACACTTTTATACCCAGTATGATGCCTCCTCCTCTGGCCCACTGAAGAATGTACCTTTTATGCCAATGGCCTTTCCTATAAATGGAAAGGCTCTGGGTATGTGCAAAGCACAGGCAAAAAAAACCTAGTGCTGGCACTCAACATCCAGTTTACATCATCCGTCCTCTCTTGTGGTGAGCTCTTTGACCTCATCTCCTAGAAATGAGCAAATGCAAGAATGTGAACGTGTCTGTGGCTAGGGCTTAAATCACACTCTGTCCTCAGCCATTGGAGTGGCTCCAGCTCCTGCCTTCAAATTATTCATACGCTTTCCTGACTGCCCCATGTGCCAAGTTAATTTCCCCAGCCAGATACAGTAGTGTGGCGTTACTAATCTAGGTTATATTTGGGCTTGTCGCATCTTTCCAGAGGGTGACTGAGGAGCAGAGTGTGACTTTTACAGAAGGTGGTCCTGGGCTGGTCCCCAAGTCCTCACCAGTCAATGGGGATGTCAGTTTGCCCAGGGCACTGATGCTGGGACTTGTCTCCCTGCTGTGTCCCGTCGTGCTCAGTCTCTTGGAGAATGTTGTTTGAAGCCTCCAGCTCTTTGAGGCGGAAAAGGAGAAACAGCAAATGTTTCCTGATGGGCTAAACTGGCTGGTAGCAGTGTTTTCCTCCCAGTTCTTTCTGCAGTGTGTTTCCCTCTGTGTTCCCATAGGTTTTCCTGTCATCAGGACGATGAAAATCTTGCTGCTAGGTTTAAAAAAGAGATCAAATTTTTCCCATTAGTATCTGGCAAAGTGTTCTGTATGTCTGCTTTTAAATAACGCAGCGGCTCCTTACGGCTCCTTTGGACTTGGTTGGAGTAACCAGACTTTCTCTGTCGTTCTGCCACTGTCCCCCACAGCGCAGGGCCTGATCCCAACCCCCTGCAGTCAGTGGAAACATTCTCCTTGGAAGGCTTTGGGTCAAATCCAGAAAGTTTGCTGACTGCATTTCCCAGGCTTTACCTAGGGCAGCTATTCTTACAGGCTGAACACCCTCCCAAAGTACTGCAGATCCCTGGTGTGTGTGTCTTTAAGCCTCACTTCCTTTTTTTCCTTTTCATAAAAGTTTTGGAAAATTAGACTGTAAAACTGTAGCACAAGCGTTTTAAAGAATAAATAAATGATACCAATATATACTAGCTCAGAGCTACTGTGCTACCTAGAACTGAAACTGCCTTTGCTAATGGTTCATGTTGAATAAAAGATCAAAGGCAAAAAACCAAAACTGTGAATGTTTCTCTTTCTCTTTTAATCCTTCGTATCAGTCCCACATCTGACTTCTTTTAGAGTGAGTTTCTTGCTTTGATAAACTGCATAAACAGTTTCAAGACAAACAAAATAATTAAGGTCAAAATAGATAAAA
This sequence comes from Pluvialis apricaria, assembly GCA_017639485.1. Classification (NCBI taxonomy): domain Eukaryota; kingdom Metazoa; phylum Chordata; class Aves; order Charadriiformes; family Charadriidae; genus Pluvialis; species Pluvialis apricaria. Next base: position 39,356,913 of record CM030012.1, on the reverse strand, counting down.
ATATGAGGTTTTGGTCATGAGATCAAGAAAGTCTTTAAAGACTACATCCCCTTAATGTTAGGTCATATTCTGCTTAGATTCCCAGTCCGGAGTCTTGGTGGCTGTGGGCAGGGCAAAGGAGCATGAGGTTGGAGCAAAGACAGCAAATTGGGGGAAGCAGAGGAGGAGTGCTGTGCTGTCCTCAGCCAGCTGTTATGGTGGGTGAGCCAGCGTTGCCTCCATCTCTCTTAATGCAGTTGCTGCTCTCTTGATGTGTCCCAAACATTGAAACAACAGCAGTCTGGAACAAAGCTCCTGCTGTAATTATCTCCTATCATAATTTTTTTATCTTCCACTGCCTTTGTTTTCTTACTTTGCTTTAAGATCTTCGTCCTGGTCTGAACACGTGTTTTGGGGAAACCTGACCTGACCTGACCTCCCCTGCTTCTTTGCTCAGTTCCTATGTTTGCTATGTACTATTCTCTGCAGGGCAGTTGTGCCCTGGACTGGCTCCTACATCAGATAGCCCTTGCCAAGCTGTATTTTCCTACCACCACTGTTTCTGGTACCTTGGCTCAGATAGTCAGACACCTCTACACTGGTTTTCACTGTGCTGTCCAGGTGTACCCACAGACTTGGCACGGATCCCTGAAAGCACACCTCAGTACCAGTCAGGGCTATATTTGCCAGGAGAAGATACGAGATCCCATTGCTTGCAGTGCATGTGGTGGTAAGGTGGTGTTAGAAACTTGCAGTTACATGCAGATGCCTTTGGGCCCATGAGGATGCTCACTAATTAGACCACTCCTTGGGCTGTGATGCACACTGAGAAATAGCTTGCTACTCAGTGCTAGTGTAGACAGTTTAAATCCTGTTTTATCCTAGCTCTTAGATGACACATTCATGCCTCAGCAAGGAATATGTCTTAAGATCCCAGAAAAGACTATCTTCATAATCTCACCACCCACAGTAGCTTTAGCACTTTCGGTATCCAATTAAAAATAAGTCACGATGCAATTCAATTTTAAATATGACCGTTACCTTAATAAATACTGTTCCCCACAGCCACAGGACACACAGACACTGATATATATGAATTTGTGTTGTTCTTAGCTGTTTCATGTGCTGGGTACTTAAACTATAAGTGAAAACACTGTTGAACCTACAGCTATGCAATCGTGTGCCCACCTAAGAGTTACAGCCTGAGAGGAGAGATGCCTGTGGTCAACCCCCAGTAATTCACTGAGGATCTGAATATCCTGACGCTGCTTGTCTGCACAGTTGGAGGCCTGAAGGTTCAATGAGACACGTAGTGGACACACTGGCAAGCTTGTGCCACAGTAAGCACCTACTTCTTCCCATGCATGGGAAGGTGTAAATGTCAGCACTATCCTGATTATCTATGCTGGCTTCACAGAGGTAACAGCAGTAAAAAGTGACAATTCCTGCTGCTCTGTGCGCGTGAATGAAAGGAGCACATCTACTTAGGGGTAGATGGAGGAGCAGCTCCACCTTTTTGTGGTCTCTCTGTTGGTCTGTGTCCCAGGGGTGGAGGTGGGAGAGAGAAGGGATGCCAGCATGGTCCCTCTTAGAGTTCCTGAGGCTCGGTTCCATATTTTGCCTTTTAGAAGACATTTACTATTCTTGTTGGTTAGCAGTGGGACTTTTTTCACAGTGCTTTTATGTAAACATTCAATATCTTGCCTACACCCAGATGAGTTAAATCCTTTCATCCAACAATAGATGTGACACTCCCTGCTCCAACATGACATTTGATTTCCCTCCAGAATAGCTGATGGATCTCCCATACAGCTCCCACATGGGCTCTCAATTATCTTATGTCTGAGTAATGGCAACGTCCTTTTTTTCTGACCTCTATGAAAGCAATCCAATCACACTCACCCAAACCGCTGCAGTGATAATTTTTGTCATCGTCACTTATAAACATGCCCTTCAGTTCCTGTCTCTCCAGTAGCACCCCTTTCTTCACCTTGTTAAATATGGGGTACCTGTGTTTGTTTTCAAGGCCCCATGTCGTCTCTCCCATTCTTCTTATCTCTCTGCTGTGAGATGTCAGCTCTCACCTCTGTCAGCCCCTGATGCCAAATGTCTGCTCATTACATTTTCAAACAAATGCTTTCTTGCTGTTGTTTGTGATGCCTCTCTTGCTTAGGAGTAATCTGCTATGGACAACCACAGTTTTGTTGTTTCCCCTCCAATTAGGCTGCCAGTACCAACTGCATGGACCAAGCTAGAGCAAATTGTACCATGGCAGCAGGATGTAGCTTTTGAGAACAAGTTGATGTCACCAAAATGTAGCACGATGGCAGCAAACATTAGAGAGTGTGAGGGAATCGGTCCTGTGGTCTTGCATAGGAGGTTGCTGTTCAGATGCAGTTACGTAGCTTGTAGGGATTGTGAACTGTTTGTAGTTTTTTTTCAGATGGGGTCCATCTTTTTTTTTTATTAAATCTGTCTTTAGTTTACTGTGATCTTGGTGAAGAACGTGACAAGAGGTAGGTTGTGGGTGCACTGAGACCGCTACCAAGCACCCTGACTAACGCTGCCTCGTTGTTCTGAGATACACTGTCTGCCCTCACGTCCGGGTCTCATATTGAAAGTGCTTTGGAGCATAGAGCAGCTTTTCACCCTGTGTCTGTGTAGTCCCTAGCACAGTAAGGTTCCTACCAACCTTCATGGCCCTTACTTCTTTGGTAATATGTGTGCATCACAGTCATTTTGTCCCAGGAGCTGTATTCTTACTTTTGGAAAATCCCATATCAAGTGAATGATCTTAACAATTGTAGACCTTGTTCAAAACGTGAATCGTCTGAAGCTGTGATGCTTTTTGCAGCTGCAAATGAATATGAGAGCTCTGAGTGTTGACAGTACATTGTCAGGGATAGTGATGATGGCCGAGGGGACAAGTGTACCCAAAAGTATCTTCTTCCTGTACATTTTAGCTAAGAGTTTGTGTCACCAGTGATGGGACTGAAGCCCAAATACATAGTACATCCATGCCATGTAGCCTTCAGAAACTCTGTTGGATACAGGTATCCTTTCTGATTCCTTGCTCTTTGTGAAGGAGCTCTTAGGCTTTGTGCCAAACACTGCTTTGGAGTCCCTTTCTCACCTGGAAATGCAGCTATAGTTTCTTTTAGCCAGGACACTTCCCACATCCCTTAGAAAACCAGCTTATTCAAGTTTTTCCTGCCTTCCAGAGCTGCAGAGTCACTAAACTTCTGCAGCTGAAAAGCCTGGAGCACCGCTTTGTGCTAATTTTGCAGCATCTGTACAGAGCAGTGGGCAAATACATTTGAGTTGTTTCAATTATTCAACCTGTTTACTTAGCTCTGTATTTAGAAAGCCTGGATAAATGAAGCTGTAACTTCCTCCCTTACCCTTCATCAGCAAAGTAAACAGCTGAAGAGGAACCACAGAAAAAGCAACACCTGTGAGTCTTCCCAGGAAGCTGGAGGAAGCAGCCCCTTAGGGCAGCAGCCTGTGAGATGGTCACCAAGGGCTCTGGGTAGTCCCAAATGTCTCTGAACCTGCACTGCAGAAGGGTTTTCTGCCAGATCAGCTCCTGCGCTGCTGGCTTTGTGGACTTAGTATAAACTGATAGCTGCCCCCACCCCATGAAAGCAGAAGCAGAATACAAATCTTTAGCACAGCAGTTGCATTTACATCTGCCTGTGGAGCAACGTGAACCCACCGGAGGGAGGGCACTTCCCTGCCCTGCTTCCAGTTGAAAGAAGTCCATACGCTTCTCCCGTGCTCTCAGACAAGCCATGGCTGGAGAGAATCTGCATGTCCTGATTTGTGTTACAGTGCGAGGCGTTCTCTGTCTTCCCCCTAGTTTTTTTCCTGGGACCGAGTGGGTGACACCTCACCATGAAATCGGTACTGGGTCTGGATTAAGCTCCAAGAGAGGCTGACTGGGCAGTGAGATGTCATCCTGGTGTCCCGGCCCAATCAGCCTCCATGAATCAAACAGTCTTGTTTCAGTGGTTTATTGCCACTTTTCATTCCGTAAATAGTTGCATCCTAGTGCTCAGTACAATGATTTCCAGTATATCTTCAAATGCTATAAAGGATTTGGGAAGCTCAGCATATAAAGTGCAGAGACAAGCTCTGTTTAATTTTTGTTATGAGAGAGCTTGAAGCAAGTTGACATTTATGAGCTGATTTCATAGGAGAGAGAAAAGCATAATGAAGTCTCTTGCTAGTCTGAGCTTCACAATAAACTCTAAAAGACCATACTTCTAGCCAGTTGATCTCCCTGTACATTTTTTTTGCATGGTTTTTGCATGTCTGAAGACTTCTTGTAAGTTCCTAGCTATTAGTGCTCCCTGGTAACTCTAGGATAAAGAGAGCTTGTACTTTACTGATCTGAAATGCCAGCCGACTCGTTGATTTAATGGTTAGTAGCTTTCAAATGCCAAAAGCAGATTCTTCCTGAAATGGTGCAGAAATTGAGTTAAAGGCTCCAGAGGCACAAATGTAGAGAAGAACTAATATTTACCCTGTGTTGGACGGGAAGTGCACTAGATTGAGATTTCTGCCCTCACTACTTTAGCCTGTTGTTAGCTAATAAAAGGGATTGTTCTGACTCCAAAGCAGTTAATACCACGCCAGTGGAAAACCAGTGTGGAAGGGACTCTGGCTTTTTCTTTTTTGTCCTTTCTTCCAGAAGAGGAGAGTCAAAAATTGTGCAAGATGCTGACAACTGTATTCCACTGGGCAAAAATGAAAACTCCTACACTGAATTTACTTGTGCTTTTTGCAAGTGACGTGCTGATTCATTGCCATCGTCCAAAAGGGTGAATTGATTGTCAGGAGGGTTTATTTTCCCTATGCAACAGTTCCTAGCTCCTCTGGACAAGGAGCTCTCAGTGGGATCCAGCCTGGCTTATGCAGTTACGGTTCGAGCTCGGGCTCTTACTGCTGTGGTGGTGTTCTCGTCCTGAGCTGCAGAGACTGGTTTTGGGAAGTGGCTAAGAAGCAGTGACTGAGCTTTGTGTTTCCAAGTTGCAGGGGCTGTGCCCTGGAGTTGGGAAATGCAAGTAAACTTACAATTTTCCTTTTCACCCTCAGTAATTCCTTACGCAGCCACCAAATGGTTCTTTAGGTGGATGCTGGTAACACACAGTACAATGTAATGATACCTCCCGCTTTCAGGATGTAGTACTTGAGAAGCAGCGTGGGCTATATTTTGTCTTTCAACCACGCTTGGAACTCAGCGGCTGCAATTAAACCAGAACAGGACATTACCACTGATGCCAGTGGTACTAAACTCCTTTTGTGGAGGTGGCGCAGCTGTGAGTGTCTGTAATTCCATCTAAATATCCATTTAATTCCTTCGGCCTTTCTAAGAGAATTGGCCAACTTCATTGGAAAGTAAAGCTCTTCATTGTGCAGCAGTGGTCTTGTTGACCGTCGTACCAGTAATTCTTCAGAGGTCAGCTGCTGATAGCATTAACCCTTCAACACAAACCAAGCTCTTTGAACCAGCCCAGTGTCCTGGAGAATGGGCTCAGAGAGTAAGTGCTGAAAGGGTTTATCAAATGCCTTTCTTCTTTTCGAAATAGTTAGGTGGCTTCAAATGCAAAGCAACGTGCGGCAGAGGCATTTCAGGTTAGAAGATTAAATTGGAGGGTATGGCAAATGGTGGCTGATCTCTTAATTCAATTTCAAACAAAATGTACTTTGAGTGGCTCCCTGGACTTGGCGATGAAGTTTGTGTAGAGAATCTCCAATCCCTAGAGCTCTTCTTCAGGGAGAGGACAGCCGTTTGTGAGTATTTTTGGGCATCCTAGCAGACATCCAAGTATGCCAAGGAGTAAACCAAGAAGTGTAATATACAGAGGTGAGGGCTGTAGGACTGCACTTCCTCCATCACACCTGAAAACCACTAATATATATGTGTGTGTAAAACTTGTGTCACTTGCAGCCTGTGGACACAGAAACTGATCAGTGGGCCAGGAGAGTGCGTTTTGGCTTATCTGATCACAGTTGTAGCTCATGAAGGGCCCTTTCAATGTTCAGCTTTCTTCACTAGGGTTGTTGGTGTGTCTTGTCCAGCCATGGCCTTTCTTGTGCCAAGGTGTTGACAGGATCCAGGATTACTTTGTAAATACTCCCTAATTAACTGAGCACCTCCTTGTCAGCTTATACCACAGCCTTGGGCAGGAAAAGAAGCTGCAACCAAGGCTGTCTTTTGAGTCTGTGTTGAGTGTGGGGAGGGTGACAAGCAGCCACCCAGGCATGGTGACAAGCAGCCACCCACGAGACCCCAGCAATTCTTCCAAGTGCTTTAAGGTGTGAAAAGAGGATTCGGAGAAGGGAGTGCCACAGAAACTGTCAGAGAGCAATAGCACCAGGAAGGGAAAAATCACATGAGACTCTGGGGGTTAATGCTGGTACTGAATTAGTGCTGAGTGCAGGGAAACTTGGACTGGATGGTTGAGATTTATTTCATGGCCTGCTCAGCCTTTCAGTCCAAAACCTTCCAATTAATAAGCTAATGATGGCTTAGTCTGTCTGTTCAAGGAGCAAGAGAGAGAGATTTGTGGTGACTGTGGGTTAGCATCCTTTTTTAATCCTTGTACTTGATACAGTATATTCAGCTCTCTGACTACCAAGGTGGGAAGGATCCCATTTTGGGGCAGCTGGAGCTGCTTTATTAGTAATTCTATTGCTTAAAAAAGCCGTGTGTGCAGTGGTTTTCTGCCTGCTTTTAATAAACTATTAGTCATTATTAGGTGAGTGCCTCAGTCGTCGTTCCAGATAATTTCATTTAAATAAAATTCCTTGCAGAGTGGAACCGGCTGTAGAATTTGCTGCGAGAATCAGTAGATCTGTCTCAGCAGTCCTGTAATGTATTGCGTTGTAGTAAGCAGGCGCTGCGGAGTTTGCTTTCAGGCCAGGCAGGGAATGCAGCCTGGCTGTGCCGTCAGAAGCCCAGGTGCACTCCTCTGAACAAATGACTAGCAGAAGAGCAGCACTTGCAGCTGGGTAAATTGATTTTGTTTTCCAGCTGTGCAGAACGTATTGTTTGAATATCCTGCTTTCTGTTCTGGTGACTGGAAAGGGAGTCTTCCTGTCGTTTCCCTTACAACACTGAAAGAAAGCCTGGGCTAGCACCCATAGCTTTCAGCCTGTTCAAGACCTCACTTAGCAGAGCACATGTGCAGACAGCATAAAACTGTGCTACTCAGCTGAGATTTGTGTGCTAGCAATTCCATCCCCTTCTTAATAGCAGCCAAACCTTTGTGGACACATCTCAACAGCAGAGCTGTGTTGAAATACTTGCTTAAAATTCATCCCCCAGCATAAACACAAGGAAGGAGGGTGCCTTGGTGGCCATGAATACTGCCTCCCTTTGAGCACGGCGGTGGTGTTCTGGCGAGGCAGTGCTCCAGTGAATTCTTTCTTTGGTCGCTTAAGCCAGACCTTTCTCCTGTCAGAAAGGAGGCAAGCAGCACTGCTCTGGCTCAGTTACAGCTTCTCCGGGTTGTAACACAAATATGGCAGTCCCTTGGCTGTGTCAGAAAGTTTACCCTCACCCATGGAAAGCAGGGCTGCATGGAAGAGTGATTTAGCAAGGAGAGAAATAAAGAGCATCTGGAAAGGTCAGATAAAGCTGGAATGTCACTATCACAGCCACAAAGACATAAAACTATCCTTTTTTTTTTTAATATCTGTCATTTATGTGGTTGTGGTAGCTTTGACATTTACATTGCTAAAATTGGTCAGTGGCTGAAGTGCCTTATGACTGTTTTCTTGCAGCAAAGAGCTCGCTAGATGCGCTCTCAGCAGTTCACTTACTGTCCTGCTTCCCCAGGTTTCAGGAGCATTGCCTGAGCCACGTTGGTACCAGAAAGGTACTGAATTTGGAAAGGGCAATGGGAAGAGGAAAGCTTATTGGCTTCAGGATCAAAAGCAAAAGTTTGGGAAGTGCAAAGAGTACCAGAGGCTGCGTGTGTGCATGCACGTGTAATACAAGGAGAACCAAAGGTAGGTTTGCAGTTGGCAGGACTGGGAGATACCTGGAAGGAGCTAGCTGAAAATGGTATCTCATTAGAGCTTTGGCTGTGGGACCTCCAGCAATCCACCTGGCTGTTGTTTTTTATTAACTCATGGCTGGGCAGGGGTTGATACAGTGAACTCTGAAGGAGCAGGGACTCTTCGGATCATGTCAGAAAACGAGTGTGCATGCCTGTTAAAATGGGTATGCAGGTAGGCTTGTAGAGGTTACCCCAGCAGTAAACCCGCCTCATATGCTGAGGCAGCAGAGCAGTTAATCATATTTGCTTCCTTTTAGTAACATTTGCTGTTCTTTTTATTATCTGACAGGTTATATTGTGGTAGCATAGGAAGGTCCTATTGTTTGTACAGCACACAAATAGCAAGAGTTGGTCTTGGTGTCAGGGATCTTGCTGATGAAGCTGAGGTGTAAAAAAAAGAAGCTACAAATCATAGCTATACGGGAGCCGGGGGCGCAGAGGGCAGTGATGAGAAATGCATGCATGTACACGCAAACACACATGTGCTTCCTTCATTGGGCATCCTCCACTGTGAACCCTGAACAAGAGGCAGACCCGCAGGGGCGTCCTGGTGTTCTGTTGTGTCCAAAAATGACAATAAGAGTACAGTATATGGAAAGATCCAAGGGCCAAGAAATGCAGCTCTGTTTGCACCTCTTGTGCAGTTACCATAGAAAATTTATGGTGTGAGATTTGTCTGAAGAAAATGCAGTTGATGGTGTGGTTTTGTGCTATTATTTAACAGTAAGTAGTTTTCCAGCTCTGTGAAATTTCCGTAAGCCTCAAGATTAGTAGAGTATTTATTTCCCCATCTTTGGGACAGGGAGTTAGAGGTAAGCGGGAGCATAATCTCCAGGCTTCTGTGTCTGCAGGCGGCAAGGAAGCACGTCTGCTGCCTCAGAGTGGTGGTTTGAGCTCACGGCTGAGGAGACCGACGGTGCTTCCCACCTGGCAGCGCATTTCTGCCCTCCAAACTGAGGTGTGCCTCACCTCGCCCCAGCAAACACAGGAGGGTTTTTTGGTGTGTCTGGCTGCTCCCAGCACCAGGCCTGCGCCAGAAAGACGGCTGCAGCCCTTCCTACTTTCGAAAGCTTGTTTGCTGGTGACAGGCAGCACAGCAGGGCTTAGCGGCTCCCCGAGCGGATTGCCACCACTAGCTGTGACTCAGGGCGAGGGGAGGAGCGGCTGTGTTGCCCAGAAGGTGGATGGGGCGAGTGGGTGGTTTCAGTAGGTTTCCTAGAATAACAAAAAGGATCCTGTGCAGTTGCGTGAAGCCAAGTCAGTAAAAACAGCTCCAAACAAGACTGCCAGAATTGCAAGACCCCAGCGGACGGCAAAAATTTCAGCTCTCCCTTCTTCTCTTGCTCCTCCCAACTTTTCTGCTACATTTCTCGGGCCATCTCCTATCTGTCAAATCTCCTTCCAATTTGCTACTTTGAAGTTGGAAGATAGTTTACTCCTCTGCAGCATATGCAGCAAACGCAACATAAAGCTGTTTTTCTTATTACTGTGTTTTGATGGACGTTGCTCTGGGTTGGTCTGTGAAGAAGAAGGTTTGTGAATCCCACTACAATTATTAAAAGCAATCATAATCCTGCTTTCTTGTAAAATGGCCTAATGCATTCACACCGGGCTGCTGGTTGATGCTGTTCCCATACACTGCTGTGCTGTCTGTGGTGTTAACGCTTATTGGAGTTTCTGTAGGAGCTGAAGGGTGGCTTGAGAAAATGTCTGCACATCTGGGAGTTGTCTAGTGGGAACTGCCTGCGCTCTATTAACCCTTCATGGTCCGTGTCCTTGAGGAGCCTAGGTGTCAGCTCTGCCACTGATGGCTAATGTCAGTGTTTTGCAGTCATCTTCCTTCAGCATGTCTGAGGCCATGATGTGGTAGAGATGGCTTCAGCAGAGAAGTTGGAGTGCTGGCTGTGGGACTTAGTTTTCCACCAAGCCGTAGGTGACTCTTGCAGCAATAAAAATACTCTTAGTGATCTGGTTATCCTGCCAGGCTTTATAATAATGGAAAGTTTAGAAGATTTGTGGTTTGCTTTTTATTTCATCTGTGTTTCATAGAAATGTAGACCTGGTCACCCTCTTCCAGACTCAAAATGTGCAAAGAGATGCCCAGTTGGGCTATACTGGGAGTATCCATGATTTAAAGGAGAGCTCTCGGACCAGCTTTGGGCTGATAGAAAACAAAACTGAAATGGCTTCAGAGAAGTCATAAAAGAAATAAAAGTGCAGCGTGGTGGCCTGTGAGTTAGATCTCAGGCTTCCTCCTCAATTTAACATGGATTTTGTAATGTGACCCAGGGCCGGACACTAGCTCTAGATACCTTGCTTTGTCTACTTTCCAAATACGAGGAGGAGGTTCATGGGCACCCACAAACTTCCTGACATAACTTGCTCTCATACTTTGATATGTGATGATGATGTAGCATTTGAAAGCATCTCTGCATTCATGTGACCCTCTGGAGGAGTGAAGGAACCTGGCTGCAAAAGGAAAACAAATAAATGAACCTCTTCTCACATAATACTGCGCAGGCAGTGGAATGAAGAAAGTAGTGCCTAAAGGATGTACTTCAGGATACAGGGCCCATTTTCAAATAAAACCTCTCTTACTTGGAAAAAAAAAAAACAAACCAAAACACTTCTATTTCTCTGGGGAATAACAATAAAAAGCAATAAAAGGTGCTTAATGACTTACTCTTTTTTTTTAAAGCTTCCAAATCTGGAAGGAAATCAGGCCATCTTGAAAAAAAGAGATCCCAGACTTTCACAATACGTGCATCTGTCCAAGGGGCCATTGCCATGAAAGTATTTACAGCTGCACTGTTATCCTGCTCCACCACACAGCCCCGGCGGAGAGCAAGGCCAGAGCACAGCAATGGGTAGCTTGGCAGCTGTTGAGCAATGCTTTTTCCAAGGAAACATTCTGCTACGCTATTTGTAGTCATGTAAGCACGAATGCGGGCAGGTTTAGAAGAGGAAGCCCAGCTTCCAGACAAATAGGAATAAGCCCTGATGCTCTTTGCCGTTAGGGGTAAACTTTGTTTTGAAATCCTGTGCATGGTGCGAGCAGTGGTGAAGCATTTCTAAAATTTTGGCATGCTGTGCTTCAGTATCAACTGAGTTCTTTCTGCTGTGGTTCCCCAACAGCCTAAGATGGCATGACTGCTGTGGTCCACTCCACCCTCCTGCTTGGCCCATGTATGCCCAATTTTCTCTTGCAGAGGCTTGATAGACTCTGCTGAACTGCCTCCATGCACTACTGAGTAGAAGACTAGCCTTACCAAAGAAAGTAAACAGTTCTTTGCTGGGTCAGTGAGTTGAACTGGCTCTGAGAGCACATCTGGGAGAGGGAGGGAAGAAAGACCTCCTTTCCTTGTGGTAGCACCGAGCTTTTGGAGCCACCCATTTTTTGAGTAACCTCACCCTTCTATTTAAAGAGTGATTGAGGGGTTATCAGCTTGTACAAAGGAAAGGGTTTACTTTGTGTCCTATTCAAACACTGAGAAACATTCGTTAGCACTTGGACAAACTTGTCTGCCTTAAAAGAACTAGTTGCTACCATTTGCTCTTCAAATAGTACTTTTGTGTCAAACAGCTTCTGCATCTCCAGGTTGGGCTCTTTGTGATTCGCCTATTTAAGACCATGCTACACAGGTTTGTGAGGTGTTTTATATTTGCTTATTGTGTTGTGACTGTTTAATGGTAGCACTTACTCTTCTCTTTCAGACCCATTCACATGGTACTGTTTTGAGATAACCCCTACTATCACATCTCTTGGATGAGATGGTCTCTTCCCCTTCAGTGCCTCATATGCCCATTGTTCAGACCGTGGGCTGACGTTGCAACCACGGAAAATGTGTCTTGTCATCAGTTGTGGTGAAATTTATTTCTCTTATATGAGAGTTCCTCTTATTCTGACCACTTGAGGTCAGAAGGCGTATCCAATGAGTTTTGTTTAGCCTGAGTGCTACTGGCTGTGTTGCAGTTTAGACCTCAGTCCCTCCCGCACTTCAAACTCATTATTACTCCAGTGGTGGTGCATAATATCAGTAATTACAGAGTGGCTGTGATTTCTGACATTGAGGTGGCTGCAATGATCCTTTTGCCAGAGGCTCTCAAATAGTGGGAGTTTGGGACTGTGCTAGACAGTAGTGTCGCTAAGTAATGCTTACTTTTATCCTTTCTATGACCCGCACTTCTGCTGAGATGGGTGATAGCATTGTTATTCAGAAAGCATTTTCTTCTCCACATGAGGGGGGAGGGAAGTTGGGACAGTCACGCAGGGGAGGGAGATCTGCTTAGCAGCGAGTTGGTGAGAACTGAGGCAGCAGGAGAGACGTTACTGGGATGTGGTTTATGTGGCTGAGGAGCTTGGCACATTGTCTCTCAGTGTCTAAGGGCTGCAGTGTTTGCTGGGGATGGAGTAGACCAGAAGCACTTGGCTGTAGAATGGTCCTTTTTTTCTCAAGCACCTGTCTAGAGATGAGAAGATCTGGAATGCTGTTTTCCGTTCTCCTTCATAGTGTGTTAAGATGTGTCATCTAACACCACTGGAGTCCCTAGCAATCTGAGCACTTAGCATGCCTTAAAATCGGTTTCAAGGTATTCTAAACCAAACACAAAATGTAAGGGCCTCTCCAGAATATCAGACATGCTGGAGCCGTGAAGTGACTGTCTCTCTCAGACTCCCTCTGTCATGGGAACACCCTGCGACTTCTTTGGATATTTAGGTACTAATGCTTGTGCTCCACAAGGACAGCGGATGGAAAGATGATAACCAAACCAGCATTTGAATCTGTGTCATGGTACCCAGCAGCGCTGCTTTGGTTCTGAACTGTTGTTTGGCTTCTGGGAAGATTACTGACCGCTTTTTTTTTTTTTCTTTCTTTCTTTCCTGTGTTTTAGACGTTTACAGCATGGTGTAACTCTCACCTCCGCAAGGCTGGGACACAGATTGAGAACATAGAGGAAGATTTCAGGGATGGTCTTAAACTCATGTTACTTCTGGAAGTCATTTCAGGTGAGAGAGGTTCTGTGTGGTGCTCTCAAGTGTCCTGAGCATCTCCATTCAGAAATCTGTCCTCCCCCTTTCTTGCAGAATAGGGAGAGCAAGGGCTGTAATGCTACAGATTTTGCCGGAATATAAGAACAGCTGCTTTCTGATTCAGAACAAATTTCTCCCAAATGAATATCTTGTCTCCAGCGGTGACCATTAATGTGCTTTTGGAATGTACTCCAAGCCTCATGGCCTGTGCAGGCTGCCCATTGCATTCCTGCTCCTGCCTCTCGGCTTTCCTCTGCCTGTCAGGAATGCACAGCCTCCTGTGAAGGCTCAGGCAACGGCTCTTGCTGCTTGGCAGGACTGATGAAGCAGCTCTGGGAAGAGTGTGGGAATGCTGCACTGGCAAATCATACCAAAGCCACATGACAGTGGGAATAGGATAGAAATTATTGGAAGAGGGGAGTCAAACCAGTAAATCTTCTGTGTTGTTCAGTTTCAGCTGTGACTGAAGTTTTTCCATTCTAGTTTCAGTCTGAGCTCAGCGCTCAAGCTGAGGGGAAAAAAAATCCCAAAGAAAAGCAAAATCCCAGAAAACCCATTCTGAAATAAAGACAGTGGCATGAACAAGTTAGGTCAGATTTTTTTTTCTCTCCTTATCACAAATGTCCCACTACTTGACAGATATCTCCCAGGGATTATTTCATATAAGCAGTAATCCCCACTGATGTGCTGATGAAATAAATACCTTAGTAAAATATTGTGGGAGGCATTGAGGGGGGATAAGACTGTATGTATGATGTATGAAACTGGGGTTGTGTGCTCATGGACTTTCTTTTAATGGCTTTTGAGCCAGTAATAGCAACCCAGTGACTTGCACTCCTGATGTTCTTGGTACATTTTCCAATAAAATTTCCATGATAGAAGCACTCAGACTGCCTTTCCTCTGCCTCTCCTTTCCTTTCCCTCCCTTCCCCTTTGCCAGCTCCTGCAAAGATGCTGTCAGTACATGTGTTTTTCAGAATTTATGAATATAGGATAAAACCTCAAGAGTTTTTGCCCATGCGTGTGGTTTGGAGGAATCAGAGTTCAAAATGTTATCAGAGCTTTCTGGCACACACATTGCTTCTCCAGTGCCTGTAAGAAGTGAGGTAGACAAGTCCTATTAATTTATTTTCTGTATTTATGTTCCCTTGCAGAGGAGGGTCTGCAGCCTGGAAGCTGGGGCAGATGGGCCTTGATGGCTTAGTTTCTCATCGCTGAACTGGAAGATAGGGGAGAGAAGCATGAACAGGGGAGGGCAGATGAGGCTCGGTGCTAAAGCAGGGGATCTCATATCTCACACTGCTTAGTTTTCTTGCCTCGTCTTTCACTCTTCCTCTCCTGTTGTCCCTTTGGGAGGCCACTGGGAGGGCCTATCAGACCTCCCTCAGTCTGGGAAGAAGCTAACGGCTTTCAAGTGCACTGGTGGTGTGGGCATGGCATTTCCCCATCCGCTGCAGAGTGACTCTGTGCCCACAGCCTACCACTAGATCACCAGCGGGCAAAGGCTTAGGGAGCCACTGTGGGCTGCATCCCACCAGAGGCCGTGGTCCTTCACACGCTAAGGACCGAGCACCCTTTCCTTAGAGCCAGCAGAAGTCGGAACCGCAGTTCTCCTAGGTACAGTGGTAAAAGAGGAGAAATTTAGCACAGTTGTTTTTCCCCCATTTCATTTCCATCATTGGCAGTTCCATTTTCAGTTGTGAGCCCTGCTGCTCTTATGGAGCCTCCTTCCAGCTGTTGGCCCCACTAGTAGCCCCTTTGGCCCGCAGTTGGGGAAGCAGCAGCCCAGCCTGGGAGCAGTGTGGGGGTAAGGAGTCTCCTGCTGGTTGGCAAAAGCTCGCCTGTATGTTCCTGCCATGGTTCCCACTGATCACCTGCCAAAAGGGTGAGTCTCCGGATGACTCGTAGCCCTCCAGTTCCAGCTTCTGGCCTTTCCTTTCAGCTCTTGGCTCACTCTACACCTTCCTCTTCCCATATTTTGGGGGACTGCAGAGCTGCTGACGGGAATTTGGCGTGGGCAAGGTTGCTCTGTGGCAGGCTGATCTTTTCCTCTAACCCAGAGGGTGATGGCTGTAAGAGCCTTCAGCCGTGAGAGCGTTGGGCTGGGCTGGGCTGGCTGAGAGCCATGTGGAGCCGAGTGCTGCCTGCGCCTGGCCGCCCAGACGGGATGTGTGGGAGTGAGGGAGCGCTATCTTCCTCTGCCCGCGCTGCAGCAGTGGCTGCCGCCGCACTGCCGTGGGAGGAAGGATGGAGCCTGCATCAGGGAAACTGCTGGAGACCCTAGGATGGGAGAGGGACTGTGCTGCTGGGGCTGTGGGAGACCTGTTTCAGGGCAGACCCTCCTGTGTGTCTTTGGGGACATGTCACTGCCGGGCAGGTAGGGTTGGTAGGAAGCAGTTTTCCCATCTGACGTGACTTCCCAAAGCCTCATTTTTACTCAGCCTGGTACCTCCTGGTGGTGAGCTGTGCTGCTGACGGGTCCCCTTCCAGCCCAGCCAGAGCCCCTTGGTCCCACAGCCACTGTGCAGTAGGGGAAGCTCCACGGACAGTCCTGGGACTTCCTCATTGCAAGTCCTCCCCCATTGGCCTCCATGGTGGGAAGCAACAGTTGCCCCTCCCCTGAGAAATTGCCCCAGATGAGACACTTTCATTTTTCACTGCGTGTGTTTCCTGCCCCTGACAAAGCCATTTTAAAAATAATACTACAAGACTGAAAAAGGCTAAGCTCACATTTAGTACTTTTAAAATAAAGTTAGAAGGCTTCCCCCCACTCCCCCCCCCCGAAACAGAAGGAATGACTAATTGAAATTTTTTCTAAACAACTTTGCTGTAAACAACTTCTATGCCAACTCTTCCTTGCATTGTTTGGCTTTTAAAGTACAGCCTTAGGCTAGTACATGGGAATCAGAGAATGGAAGCGAGTAGACCATTTTCATTGTCTCAGCTGGGAGAAGTACTGAGAAATAAAGCATTGATGCAAATAGCTGAAAGTAGAACATATTTCTAGCAGGCTTCCGTTTTAACAGTCTACATCATTAATAATGTATGGCATGGAACCAGATGAAGCTTTTCTCTGGAAATTTAAATTTGTAATAAAGTCCAAGTCTGATGGAAATAGCCATCGGGTTTTGGGACTTTTTAAGTTCCCCAAAAAATTACTCTAAAACAAATATCCTGTTGTGGTATTTGAGAGAGGGAGACTGCAGTTTTGCAATCACCATCAACTGCTCGAGGATCGCGTTGCTGTCAGAGGGAAGAATCCTGCTCTCCCCAGCCACAGGGAGAGCAGTTCAAATGCTCTCCCTTGTGTTGGCAATGCACATCAGGCGGCCACAAGGTGAATTGGATCAGCTTGCTGTTCTAGCTGAAACTTAATCCCTTGTCTTTATTTTTCTTTTTGCAAGGCTAGTTTACCGTCACATCAGCTGAAGAAAATGGTTATTTTTTAGCTGGCTCAACCCGTTTGTTCACATTTGGCAGCAAAAGTCTGCTTAAATCTATTGTGAGACTACATGTAAAAATGTCATTGTGAAACTGTCACAAAAAAATGCTTCCACTTTTATTTAGAATGACTAGCATTATCCAAATGGAAAATAAGGCAACGTACCATGACGTGGACTTGAGGCTCCATTAAAGCAAAAGAGATTTTTTTAATCCTAGGATGGAGGTAGTACCATAAATACATCTTTTTACTTAAATTGTCAGACATCAGTGTTTCATTTTGAAAGTGAATCTGGTTTTATCCTTAAGCTTAAAAGCTAATGACACCAGCCTACAGTAATCACTGAAACACTTTTAAAGGATTTTCATTTCCAGACTTTTTTTTCTTTGTAGGGCATGGCTGTGGAGATAATCTGTTTTCTCCCTTTTCCTCACTCCTTTGTTAGGAAACAAGCCATCCAGTTTTAGTATGAAGAAGAGTTCTTTAAAAAGTACTTTTCTTCTTCACCCTTAAGCCTCAAATCAAGATTTTTCAGTCAGCTCACATTGACTTAAATATTCAGGTTGATATAGCAGGAGACTTTTGGAACTGAATAGTTCAAGTGAGTAATTACTTGCATGGACTTGCCCATTTGATCTCTTTTTAATTATCTCATAACTTTTTTTTAAAAGTGCAAAACCTGCTTGCATTTTGTTTAGATGTTTTTTGCATTCTAGAGCTTGTGATCTGAAAGCAGCTGTTCTGCTTATTTTTTGGTGTTGTATGTCACATTCATGTGGTTCCTGATGTCCCGTCTAATTATATTTATAGCAGAGCTTCCTTTGAAAAGTCCACTTGTGTGTTCAGGCTTTAATTTGCTTATTCTGCATGTTGGGTTAGTGTTAGTAAAAGTAGGCTGTGAGCATAGTTACAGGCAGCCTATCAAAATGGCCATGACTGCACTTAATACAGCTCTTTCAGATAAATAAGGTCAAGAAAGTGCTTTTCCAAATCACAGAATCACAAAATGGTCAGGGTTGGAAGGGACCTCTGGAGATCATCTAGTCCAACCCCCGATCTTCCAGCTTTGTTCCAGTCAGGAGCTGGTGTTTGCCCTAAGACTCATTTCTGTCAGAGATTTACCCGCTCTTACCTTGGAGCTAGGCTGCTTCCTTCTCTCTGCCTCATTATAAACATTTAAAATGCATACCGCTATGTAAAAGACCATTGCATAGAGCTAGAAACACATCAAACGTAATGAAAAGGAGTTGAGATGACAGTCCTTACAGTTATGAAGCCACCTGCCAAAGAAATTATTTTATTTCCTGATATAGGCCGTTGTGGCCATTCAGCGCAGCCACTAGAGAGGTGTGAGGTCTGTATCCTGGCTGGGAAAAAGAAAAGGCAAGATACAAGATCACCCTCATATTTGACTGTAGGGAGTTCCGAAGAGGAGAGATTTGTAAATTGGGTGTTGTAAATGCTGGAGGGGAGCTCCTCACCTGTCTTCGTGGGGGAAGGAAGTTTGTGCCATTTCCAGGCATCGTTATCTGTAGTTAATGGTACGGAGGTTAGTTCCACTGCCTAGCTCGGTGTGGTTTTAAAGGACCTTTTCACCTCTGATACAAACCTGCTGTGGAAAGGACTCAGTGCCGACAGTTCCTCTGTTATTAAATTATCTGGGATGCAACAAAAAGATAATTTTATGTCTGATTCTTTCTGGGGGTACTTAACTGTGAGTGTGGCTGTCCTGCAGTCACTGTTGAGAAAGGGTTCCGGGAGGTCTACCCTCTGCTTGGCTGAGCAGTGGGAGCCACCAGCATGGGGAAACACCCACCAGGAAAGAAAGGGTTCAGAATTGTTTTCTAATACTTTTTTTTTTTTCTCTTTTCTTACTAGGTGAACGTTTGGCTAAGCCTGAAAGAGGCAAAATGCGAGTGCACAAAATATCCAACGTGAACAAGGCCTTGGATTTCATTGCCAGCAAAGGAGTCAAACTAGTTTCTATTGGAGCAGAAGGTAAAGAAACCAGCTGATTTATCTGGGCCCAAGCTGTGCTTACCTATTGCCTTTTTCTCATGGCTGCATGTCATTTCCCTTTGTGCCTCCCTAGCCCTACCATGTCCTTGTAGAATAAGCCATGGAGGAAAAAAAAAAGGGATATACTAGGCCTTTACTCTGGATTTAAATCCCACCTTCACACTAAGCTGCCAAACCTGATTCCCACTTCAGCTTATTGGTCAGGTCCTCTTGCTTTTCTCCTGGTTCTCATGAGTTAAAGAAAACATTGAGCAGTGGCAGAAACAAATCAATTGCGATGTTTCTTTCTCAAATGAAGAAAAGTCTCAATTGAAACATAGCAGCTGCTTATATTCAGCTTGTTGCAGAGCTGCTGGGAAAGATCCCCTATTGCTGTAGGAAATCCCATGGGTCAAAGCCAAGTGCAGTCCCCAGACAGGTCAAGGACCCCAGAGGAAGCCAGAGCCAGAGACCATTGTGGGCAGCACCGGGCGTGCCCTCAAGACAAACTTGTGGATCACGCAGAGATCAGGCAGTTGTGTAGGATTTTTGTCTTTTTAGCAGAGATGGTGGGTGTTCTGCAGATATGTCACCCGAGACCCAGAAGGGCTTTCAGGTTAGTAAGACAGTTTGCTCTTTTATAAACCTTAACAACTTGTCAGCTTATCCGGATTGTGTTTTCATGGCACGTGTTTTTTTTTGCTCTGGACCTGTGTGAGTCCTGCCTATGGACTTCATGTTGTCACTGTTGCTGTGGAGACACGCTGCTTCTGTGGTATTTCTAGGTTTGTCTTTACAGTGACCATGGAAAACGAGGGAGGTTTATCTCCATCTCACAGATGGAAATGTGTGGTTTCTCCAGGGAAACTCATGACAGAACCAGGAAATTAGCCCATGATACAGTTCTGGATGAGCATTCCTCCTCCGGGAGAGTTGTGGGGCTGCAGGGCTGAGTCCTGCCTGTTGTTAGCCCAGGAGGTCAGAGCAGTGTTGGTATGCTGTTCCCAATTTTGGCCTTTAAGGCATGCTCTTGGGGACATCTCTAAGGCATATGCCCATCCTAATGTTCTGTGTCAGATCAGGCAGAATACCTCAGCCGCTGCAGGTGCTTATGTTTCCCTTACCAAAATCTTTACCTCAATGTACTGCTTTAACTTTATGGAGACTTTGGAACAATTTGAAACTAGTGCCCAGTGACATTGCAGATATTTCTTTACTGCATTTGATATTTAAGAGCAAAATACAAAAGGTGAATGGCTCAATGACAGTGATATTTTGCATGCAAAGCGTTTCTTCAATTTTCTCAGCTTTTCCCACAGGAGCAACCTGAGGGTGTTGCTGGCCCTGACTACTGTTTATGTAGCACAAATGCGTATCTGAGGTAATTTTGTGCCCTTACAAAATAGACTGATGCATCCAGTGTCTGATACAGTAGTCCATATCTATATGGGACCCTTTTCAAACTGGAAGTTGGGTCTGGAGCCAGAAGTCTTCTGCCTTAAAACAGCTCCTGCTGTCATTTGGATCTTGGACAGACATTTGGGTCCTCCTGGGAGCGTAGAGTACGTGTAAAACCTATCTTCCCTGCTCTATTCGCCTTTTTTTTTTTTTTAATGGTTCTGCTCTCCTTGGCACTGGTTTGCCTTTTTCTCTCCTTCCACTGGATTTTTCTTTTTTGATCTCTGCTCCTGAATCAGCTGTGACTGTAACCTCACAGCACTTAGAAATCATTTGCAAGTAAAATGGTCTGTGACCAAAGATCTACAAGGCCCAGTTATTCAGTATGGATTCGTAGCAGTTACCCTGTTCAGAAACAGGCTGTGAGCTGCCATTTTGTGACAGAAGCCATGACTTATATCAGTCTGAACAGTGATCCTGAGCTCCCCGGCCAAATGTTCCTGGCTATCCTTTGGTGAGGTGCCCACATAGCTACATGGTGAACCCATGTGGGTTTCTTTATACTACAAAAGGTAGCACGGCACTGAAGTTTGGACCAAGGTTAGCTTTGATTTTTATACAGAGCGCTTGGGCCTGTGCTGTGATGCCAGCTCAGGCCGTGTAAGTGTGATCACAGTATGGGCTCGCCACCCCAGCGCCTGCTTTGCCCCCAGACCTAGCCCAGGTGACTCTGGTTGTCACCAGGAAGCATAACCTGCTCCAGGGCCTTCTGCCCAGCCCATCCAGGTGCTTGGTGCGCAGTAAATTACACATCAGCTATAAAAATTGGACTTTTACTTTGAACAGCACAGCAATAACTCTGTCCATGGAAGGGATTATAAGTCTTCCTGGAGCATGAATTTTAAGGGCTTACTTTCAGACTTTAAGAAGACATCCTGCAGCAGTAATGTAGAAGATAAAAGCCAATGAGGCAGTCATAACACTGCACTAAGAAAATGAGCTGTAAATGCCTCAGTCAGGTTGGACTGATCTAGGAAGTCTTCCAGGTGGCTTTCCTCCCGGAGGAGAAAACCCCCATCCAGCAGCAGTGTGGTGATACCAGCTAGGGCAGCGTGCTCCTCACCCTGAGGTGGCTTGCTCCATCTCTGGGTATCTGCTGGCCAGCAGGGTCCTGTGCAAAGGGTCTGCAGCCCAGCTGTAGTTCTCTGTATACATTAGACAAATGGCGTTGGCCATCAATGTCCTGGCTTTATTTATTTTATATTTTTTTGTCGTTAAAAAATAAGCTCCAGAAAGAATCCCAAGTAGACTCTCAGGTCGGCATAAGCCTTGTGAAATCTTGTGTTTAATCAGTGTTAAAGCCAGCAAAAATGCTTTCATGGCATTTATCTCACATTTCATCAAATAAAGGTCCCGCTCTGCTGTTTATATGCCAAGCTCTGCAGGCGTGTCCCAGTGAATGACAATCAGAATTGAAGAAGATTTCGTACACGCAGCATGAGCATAGGACATATTCCATGTCCCCGTTAAACAGAGGATAAACTAAGCAAACAGAATAAGCAAGAGCAGTTAAGAGCTGCTTTTTACAACCATCTTTGACTATGAACAATTCTAGATGATTCTAAACATCTTTGTTTAGCCAGAGTCCATGGGGTCAAAGCATCTGTGGCATATAGCAGATCTGTGTAAATCTGGATGAAGGAAAGCTCTAGCCTGGTGCGTGTTCCAAATGGTTTTTCATCTGCTTTTAAATCTCACTGTCATCTGACACCTCAGGAGCCTTCTTTTGCTGTAATAGATTCCATACTGGTGTCAAATGCTCCTGGGATTTAACAGATTGAATAGGCCAAGTATGTAACCCTATGACTGTTTTATTTGCACCTCTAATCTGCATAGAAGGTTGCTCCTTTCTTAGACAGATGTGGCTCAGTTCAGGATAAAGATAATTTAGGATGGACTAATACCTATTCTCACCTGTGCAAGGGAAAGGAGCAATAAAGCTTAGAGATTTCAACAACTGCAGAAGTCCCAGCTAAGCAAAACACCTGCTGAAGCACCAGGCAGAGCAAGCATGCATTTGACAGTGGAAAGAAGGGGAAAATAAGGTCTCTCCATGTCAGCAAGTGAAATGTAGCATTATATTTGTCCCTATCTCCTCCCTGCTCACAATTAGGGAGCTGAGATGTACACCCCCATCATCAATGCCAGACATCTGTCCTAAATCTGTCTGGACCATCATTAGCAACATGCTTACTGAAGACAGGGGCATGGATGCTCGTCCTGCTTTATTTGGCTTTTGTTAGGATAAACAAAATGCAGAGCAGCCTTAATTTTATGTCACCATTGTTGCTGTATGTCTCCAATTCCCAGATCATAAAGCTATCCAGCCAGTTGTTTGTCCCCTGCAACTCCTTCTCTCCATGGGGTAACCAAAGGCTGTGCTCTCATGGGCAACTCAGAAGTAGGCAGGGGGGATAACAGTTTCTGTGGCATTGCTTCTGCTTCGAACTACCCAGGGCAGGGTAGAAAAGTAAGCTTAATCATTTTTGCATTTTTCAAAATGAGTTCATGCATTTAAAAAAGGTGGTGGCATTTCAAAAGCCACATCTGTGTAGCCAGCCAGTCTTGCTCCTAAGGACTGAATATTTGTCAGGCCCTTAATTGGCTGTCAAACAAATGGATGAGAGTACTATATTTTTTTGCATATTTTGTTGGTGGTATTTGGTACAATAATGGGAGCTGGATGGAAGCATATTCACTGGTGCAAAAAATTTCCTACCAGTGGATGCAGATGCCTCATCAGCTTTAGCCAGCAACTGATCCACCCCCGAGCTGAATGTAAATTACATTAATAACATGTACTTGCTGCTGCTGCTCAGACAACAGCTGCTGGTGGTGGAGGAAGTGCAGACAACGCTTGTGGAGGTCTTGCCTAGGAAGAGCACTTGGAAAGCACAGTCAGGCAGAAGATACTGTCTGATTATTAGCCTTTTAATATGTGAACTGCTCTCACATTACTGAGCCTTACGTACATCAGCGCGGGACAAACACAGTATCTTTAATTAACCATTAGATTGTTCTAGCTTTGTAGTGTTATGTTCAACTTTTTAACAATTTCTGTGTAGTTTCTTTCTCTTCGTCACCAGGAAGCATAAGGCTTCACGCAAAGCTGTTTTGCAACCATGTTTTTCACTTTTTTTTTCTTGGACATATTGCACTATATTAGAAAGAGACTGGGAGCAGCTGAAGGGATCCTAAAGGAAAAGGAGGTTGGCATTGGGGAATGCAGGGGTGGAAAACCGAGTGAGTGAGGACCAAAGAGCATATGGCCTTTCTGATCAGGCTGGCTGACTTTGAAACCAGGGTGCCAGGAGAAGTGTTTTAGCTCTAGAAACGAAAAACGGCTGCCCGCTTCTAACAAATAATAATAGTTTTGTCAACTCTATTTAAAAGAGAAGAAAAAAAAAAAAAAGCCGCAAAGGACTGGGGATGGTGTGGTTGGTTAAATCTGCATCCTGGGATGGATCACTCACTAATCTCCCTGACATCGGTATCTGCTTGGTAGGTGTTGGGTTTTCCCTGCGTCAAGAAAAAATAAAATGATATGTAGAGATGAAGTGGTGAAAATATTCTGGGCATCTTCCAGAGCAGCTTGGCTTTGGTGCACTGCTAAGGAAGAATCAGACATGGCAGCAGGGAGCATGCATCTTCCTTTTTAAATGTATAATGAAATTTAGAGGGCTGGGGAAGAAGAGATCATAGAATCATAGAATGATTAGAGTTGGAAGGGAGCTTAAAGATCATAGAGTTCCAGCCCCTCTGCCATGGGCAGGGACACCTCCCCCTAGACCAGGTTGCTCAAAGCCCCATCCAAGCTGGCCTTGAACACTTCCAGGGATGGGGCATCCACAACTTCTTGGGCAATCTGATGCTTTCCAACTCCAGCAGCTAACTTTATAAAGATGGAATTTGAGAACTGACCAGACCATAGTGCTGAGTTCTAATGCCACATTAGCAACTTAAAGCCATCTGGTTTTATGTAAGTATTTTGACCTTTATTTCCAATTAAAATCCATGGAACAGTAACATTAATTACCTGTTTCAGCTCACTGATTGATTTATTAGTGTTCGTAAAGCATTTTCAACATGAAAGTATTGCCATCAGATTTTAATCTAGTCCATTAAAATAAAGAGCTCAATTTAATTTCAGATCTTAAATATACCTTAGGGTCCTTCTGCCAACTGCTGTGGTTTTTACAAGCATTGGGGTTTTTTGAATATCCCCACAAATATCTATCACCAGAACAAAACAAGCAAGCTAAAAACACAGATGCTTTCTTTTATACTTTAGCTGTAGTATCTCAGGTATTTGTAACAATAGTAAGGATTTTCCTTTAAGTTGATTGCGGTGCTTTATTGGAGGGGTGGAGAATGCAAGAAGTGCAGAAATGAATATACTTGCCATCACATTACATTTTCTTACATCAGCCTAGCAGACAACGCCCTGACACCAAAATACCAGTAAAAAATTGTGAGAAAATTGTCAATGGGCAAACATAGTTTTTTCATGCCAGCAACAATAACTGTAGTTCTTTTGTACTGCAGTGAAAAGTTGTTGGCTATTTAATTCTGGGCAAACTGATGGCCCACCAGGATATCTGCATGTACTCCTAAATGCAGAAAGGAGTGGACACGGGGGTTTACTGCAGTAGAACAAGGTGGCGTGTCTTATTTTCTGTCCTTTAAATCTGTAAATCCCTAATGCAGATGTGTGTCAAAGCACAGCAGAGATTATCCTTCTAATTTACACTGGAAGTTGTACCACACGTATCACTAAATCACAAGCTTTCAGGAATTTGGATCAGGTGGACACAGCTTCTGAAACAATGTGTTTGGGGTGTGTTTGAAACTTTTTTGTAAGGGGAAAAACTTTTTTTAATGGCTTGAAAGGAAAATGTCAAATATTGTTACTTTTGTGGCAGGATCCAGACAGGTGGCAGTTACCTATACTGCAAATTTCTACTTTCCCCAGACCACGATGTGTTCCTGCTGGGCAGCTTTATGGAAGCAGTGACACAGAGTTGTCTACAGTAGTACAAAAATGGTTTCTGGCAGCCTTGTTAGGACTTGAACTATTCTACCTCCAAGCAGTGGGTTAATTCTAACCCTTTTCTTACTGAAAATACTCTTGTAACTTGTCAGTTGTTTGTGAAAGACCCTTCTGCCGTGCGGAACCTGCCAGAGAATGAGTAGCAGAAGGCAGCTCAGCTAGTTTCACTATCCAAAAAAATGAAGGCTGTAAATTTTATAATGTGTATACATAGTCTGTGCGGAACTTTTGCAGGTGCTGAGGAGGATCACTTGAGACTTAGCTGCTCACTGTCTGGACTGTTTGGCACTAATCTATACATGGTGGAAGCCCCTTTCTGGGCCAGCATCCCCCCAGTGCCTCCCCCCAGAACCTTGATCCCCAGTCCTAAACAGATCATACCTCACACACACAAGCAGTTACTTTCTAATACCTCTGAGTTGTTGACCCTTGCTGATTTATATTGTGGAGTCCAATGAGCAATAAACACAATCTGCTTAACATCTTAGTTTATGTTATGGTCTGCTCAGGCTGGTCAGCATGAGTCTTGGCTTCCTCTTCAAGCAGGATGTACGTACTTTGAGGAATGCTCTGTTGTGTCCTTTGGCAATTATATGGCTGAAAGAAGTCCTATACAGACAGTCTGGTATATTTAGGCTTGTTTGAAACAACAAGCATTTAGGTTTGTTTGAAATTAAAATGTTGATGTTTCTTGGTGGTATCTAGTTCACATGACAAAAGCAGCTGTCAGAGCTCATCTGCACTGGGAAGTCTCACTGGTTTTTCTGGTATAATTATGCTGGGGCAGTTACACAGGTGACTTGAAGCAGACATATCAGAGTAAGAGAGGAAGGCTTTTCTTTTTCCCATTTTGGCTTATATGGCTCCTAAGTGATAGGAATTAAACCTGAACAAGGTGTTTTTATGCCCTGTGGGGAATCGCACTGATCTAAATTGGTCCTTGTTCCTGGTCTTTTGGATCATTGGTGTCTGCTCAGTATTATACTGCAAGAGAATAAGTTTGATTACTGGGTACTGCTGGGCAAGACTGTGCTGTACCAGCAGAGCGTCTGGGGAGGCGGGGAAGAACAGTTTTCAGCTGGAATTCCAGTTCTTCCATCTGCAAAAGGGAATGCTCCCCAATGCACCTGTTTTACTAGGATTTGCACTTGCAACTTGGTGCCTTCTATTTCTTCTCTTTTTACCTTTTTTTTTTTCCATAGAAATCGTGGATGGCAATGTTAAAATGACTCTTGGAATGATCTGGACCATCATCCTTCGTTTTGCCATTCAGGATATCTCAGTTGAAGGTAAATCTTAGTTCTTTCCAGCCACTGTTCAACAATGAACTGGGGTAACTAAATGTCTTTGCCACTTAAAAGGCCCAGAATGTGCTCTTAGGTGAGTCACTGGAAGATCCTAGGGAGCTACTCTTCCCAAACTGCCCTGTCATCTCACTGACATTTATGGCCAAGTTCAGGTGTACTGAGAACAGTTTTTCACATTCTCTTCTTGTAAGAGATTTCAAGAGCAGCTCAAAAGGATAGCTAAGCCTGAAAGCCAACTTTGATGTTGCATTTCTTGCAGGCTGATTCAGGGAGCACTGAGAATGGACCTCTCTTTCAAGTCCTACAAAACTCTCCTCTCTAATCCCGAAAAGCTATGTCCTTATTACAGAACCTCATTAAGAAAATAATAGTAACAAAACTATCCCAGTAGACTCTTCCAAACAAAGAAGTTTCTGACAAGTGAAATTAAATAAAGCACAATTCAGTGCAGTCTCTACCAAAGAGGAGTTGGTCATGTTTTTCTAGCATATGCTCCAGAGACTCCTGCTTTCTAAGAAAATTAGTTAACTGGTGTGCTTTCTTTCTTTCTTTAGAGACATCTGCTAAAGAAGGACTTTTGTTGTGGTGTCAGAGGAAGACAGCCCCCTACAAAAATGTAAACATCCAGAACTTCCATATCAGGTGAGTTACAGGCAAGAACTTAGCTTTACAATCTGTGTTATTTTCATATGTCTCTTATTGTATTCAACAATGTTCCTGACAAACCTCCCAAGGCAATGCAGATGCATGTTACACAATAACAGTGTAGTCCAGACAGACACGTAGGAAATTAAACCCAGAAGTTATAGGAGGATCCAAGTACCTACATCCCAATTTCTCATTCTGGTTACAATTGCTGCTTTTGTAAAGTTCCTCAGAGCATTAGTCCTCTGAGAGCAGCATATATGCTGCGGGCTAAGCAAGACAGTTTTTGCTCTGTGGAAACTCAAGACACTTTAGGAACCATGACATAAGGGCTGCACCAGAAACTTTATAGTATGGCAGAGTTGGGAATGGATGAGAGGTTTTCTTGCTCTGCTCTTAATATTTCCAAATTGGCAGATGTTCTGGTGAAGATTCTGCATCATAGTGCTTTATCCAGCACATCTTGGAGAGCTGCATGAACCATATAAATGTAAAATCGCTTTTTTGAGAGCTTAAGTGCCATCCATGCTAGCCAGTACTATACTGGAGCTAGGTATGGGCATCTGCCTATATATCTCCCTAAGGAATGCACTTTTTCCTTCTTTAGGGCTTGTATCTATACCATTTTTCCACCCCGAGCTCTACACCTGTCCTTGCATGCTCCACAGGACGTGCACAGAGAGTTCAGCACAGACAAGTGGCAAAAAGGAGGTGGCAATGCAAAGGGCAAGTCCTGCTCACAGAGGATTTTTGTAGGGATTGAAAGGAATCTTTATTGCACTCTCATGTTAGGTGCAAGACATGTCTCCTTCTCAGCAGTTACAAAGGCACCGTTAGCCAGAAGCTAAACCTGAATTGGTCATCCTGCTGTCTTGGTGCCTTCCTCATGGTGCTCATGCCTGTCGCTGTGTCCCTCCCTGGCTGAGCAGTGTTCATTGTGCTCTCTTCTGTCTCTCTCGTAGTTGGAAGGACGGCCTTGGTTTCTGCGCTTTAATTCATAGACACCGTCCAGAGCTCATCGACTATGGGAAACTACGAAAGGTACATCTTAATTTGTTTGTCAGACCAGAAGCTTGGCTCCTTGGAAGTAAAGAGGGAGAAGAATTAGCTTGATAAACATAATTGGAGACCTTCAGCACAAGCTGGCAGTTGCAGGATTGGGGGGAAGGAAGAAGGGATGAATCAGTACATTCAGGCTTCTTAGTGAAGCGTGAACTTAATGAGCTTCCTGCTTGACTTTCACCGCTTTCAGACTGCCTTATATGAGACACACGTGCCCCAATCCCAGCTGATGAGCAAAAGCTGGCGAATTCATTAACACCAAATGTGAGACTAGTTCTGTGCTAATGTCACAGACTAGTGAGTCAAATCAGACTTAACATTTCTGTGGAGAGTTGGATAGAAACTGGTTACCTGGTGTTCAAGCTTATTGAGGTGGTCTGTGTGCCCTCACTGGACACTTGTCACATGCTTCCAGCTTAGCACTGAGCCATCTGCAGTACTGGGCTTCTCCTAGCATGTAGGTTGCCAGAAAAGCATTTGCTGTAACACTCAATTTTACTTTAAAAATTGCCACTGGTAACATGATATCTAGCTGCTCCCAAGTTTGATTCCTATGTGTCTTGGAGACAAGATTGCTAAGTGGATGATGGGACTAAGCGATCAGTGGTATGTGCTGCCAGTAGTGTCTTGAACCCAGCAGGGCGATGGAAGACCAAACTGGGTTCTCATTCTACTGGCATTCCTGCAGTTGTCTGAAATCTGGTTTCATTATATCTGTGCACACGTGGAGTGAAATGTCACCAAGAGCAATAATTCATGTGTCATTACTGGGGCTAATACACAAAAAGTTTGACCATCTGATCTCACAGGCTGGGTGTTACAAAGTATGTACATGCTCGATGTTAGCTAGGGAAATAAACATGGAAACCCATCACTAAAGGACCTGGGCTTTTGGATCACTGTGCAAATAAACAATATGTAAATGAGTTAATCAAATTAGCTGCATCCTTGAGGCAGGGAATTGTACAGTCCCTGATCTGCTTTTCAGTAACCTTTTAGATCTTTACTGTCTTGCAGAGAAGTCAATTATATTATCTGATCAGTTTTAGCGTCTGGAGTCAGCACATGATGAATAAACAGTGGGGAGAGACTGTACCTGTTTACATAAACAGCAGCAATAAAAAAAAGGAATTATTAGAGCTACATTTTCAGTGCCTGATGCTGGGAAAATAAAAGCAGCTGAGCAATGTGCGTCTGACAAACCCATCCTTGTAAATGCTACAGTGAGCTCTGTTATCAACAAAGCCCTAAGCCAAAACCAAACGAAATGAGAGTGAGGGAAAGTTATTTGGTCATCTTGCCTGCGGGCTTTTTAAGGTGAAAGAGAGGGTGATTGTCCTAGCCAAAATGAATGTAGATGGGAAGGGATCTGTCCTCCTTGGAGTAAGGTTAAAGAGAACCAGCATCTTTTTTCTCCACTTGCCTTTGATCCCATCCTTCATCAGGCTCTCTCTGCCTTCCTGCAGTCTTCTGACTCTTTCTGTTTTGTTTTTATTGCTGTTCTGCCTCGATTGCTCTAAAGGCATGAGATTAAACACGTTTGAGAACTCTGCCATAGCTGAAATCTTGAGCAAATAGCTGGGAAGAACTTAGCTCAGAACCTAGCCTTTAGCTGTGGCAGTTGACATATGCTGAAAGGAGATTGCCTTTTTTATGCTAGATCTTTGAAACCCATTTGTAGAACATATAAACATGGCACCTTCTGAAACACAGTGTTTGCCTGGACTATTTCTGTCACTTGCTTCCTCCTTTATTGCTTCTTTCTCCTCCCTTTGGCTCAATTCAACTGATTGTTGCTCTTCTCCTTGAAGCCTACTTCAGCTCTCCCCCTTCCCTCAAAAAAAAAAAAGCAAACAAACAAACCAACCCCAACATTTTGAATCATCCCTGGCTCTGCAGGGGACTTACCTTGCAGAGAAAGACATGAGAAAGGCTGCTGAGAAGCAGCCATCACAGTAGATAGTAGATTAGAGGACCACCTCCAGGTCTCTTCCAACTCTAGGGAGTGATTAATGGCATCTCAGTTGTGTGTGCCTTTGGCAATGTTCAGTGTGTTTCTGCATGCACACACACACATGTGTAATACAGAGAGGTGAATATCAGTCCAAGCTGCCAAGAGGTCTGTAGCGTATCTCTATCTCCTCTTTGGGCAGCATTCTCGTGCAGTTTTAGTGTTTTCTGCTCCTTCACAGAGGCTGTGTCTATGCTACAGACCCTGTATTCACAGTGTATGCAAGGAAAAGGTAGCTGCATGTCTTCTTCCCAAAAGTTAGCAACTTCTTTTGTCAGCACAGTTTTGTATTGAGTTTATGTTCATAGCTATTTTTCCTAGTCCACCCAGCTTGGTGTCAGTGATTCCCTGACGCTACAACTACTTATTTGGTTAGATGGTTTCTATTCAGTGCAGGTCTGTCTGCTATTGTTCGGCTCACTGTAGATAAGATTTCAAGATCCAGCTCATGGTCTGCATGTGAGGGACATGCAGAAGATGAGATTTCCCTTCCTCCTTTTACCCCTGACTGTAGCTCAACTGTGAGCCACATCTAAGATCAAGTACAATGGCTGACCGATGGCTCAGACACCCCCTCATGTACCACAATCCATATAGAATTGTGGTCTGTGTACTGCTGTGTTGGATGCATTTATTACAGATATTCCTGAAAACATGAGTTGTACCAATTGGATTTCTTTCCTAGTGTCTTCAACTCTGGCAGATATAGTAAGTGCTCGCTCTCACTCGATTTTCCTCCCCCTCTATCTCCTTTCCTGATTGCTAGTTAATAGCAGATATTTCTTTATGTCACACTGCAATAATTGCCATGGCAACCTTGTGTGCTGCAAGGGCTTGGAAATAGCTAGAGGAGGAGAGAAGAATCCCCGTGTGAGTTAGGGTTGTGGTGAAGGAGGAGGAGCCACAGTAGTCTTTAGTCAGCAGAAGCAGAGAATGTGCCAGGTGGGCATCTGTTTAGGGCAGGTTTGCTATCTGCCACTGTTAAAACAACATAATTCCTCCATGGTAAAACTATAGCTTTCCTTGTGGTTGGCCCAGCTAGACCCTCACAAGTTCCTCCTCTTCTTTGTGTCTCTGCCATTTCTGTGTTCACGTAAGCAGAGTGGGAACTGAGGCACCTCTGCAGAACCTCATCTGGGTCAGTCCTCTTCTGGGGTGTGTGTTTGAGCTGTGGAAGGAATCAGGGGACAGGTGACTTGGCCTTTGTTTGCTCTGCTACCTTTGGGTCCCTAAAACATGTCTGCAGTTGTGGTGCTGCAGTGCTGCGCTACAAGGCATGGAGTTTACTACTTTATCCCTTTTCATGGGAATCAACTGAAACAGGCCCTTTGAAATAATGAGGAGATGGAATTGAAAGCGGTGGAGTTTGGAGGAATTTCATAGGGCTCGAGACCCTGTTGTAATCTTGGACAAGGCCCCACAGAAATCCTGTCTCTTGCACAAAGAATTATCACCTTTGTGATGAGCAGCCCCACTGTTCATGAGGGGTGAAGCTTTCCCCACAGGAACCAGGGTCTTGCTCAGGTGTAGCTCTCTGCTCACCTCGGAGCTAGCCTTGGACTTAGGTAGCTTGCTTTCAGTAGCACTTTTAGCTTCATTCCCCAATGTGATCACATATCTTTCTTACATATGAAGTAGCAGTCTGCTGGCTTCAGCTAGGTGAGTCTCCAGTTTCCCGCATGTTAAGACTTCCAGCCCTTCCTCTGGGAGTGCCCAAGCCCAGTAAGTTTTCCCATCAGGAAACCTCTCCCAACTTCCAGCTTAAAATTTCTTTTTAACCTTTGGCAACATTGCTCCTGGTGTTGTTACTTGCAAACTGATAGGAAAGCTATCTGCAGTGAGTTTGCTCCTCCCTTTCCTCCAGGAGAGGCTGACAGATCTTCAGGCAGCTCATTCAGATGGGTCTGTGCTAAGGAAGGGTCTGCGTTAGTACTAAACGCGCTGTCAGGGTGTTAGCAATGCCGTGGTGGTCATGTCATGGTCAGCATAGATTGAAATTTGGTACACAGTGGTGACATTTCTACAGAAGTAGAAAATTGGCACATGGGCTAGGGAAAAACTGGCAAGGGAACTGCCACTTGGCATTTCTGGATGCTCCTGCACTTAAGTGAAAGAAAGGCTGTTACTTTTCCTTCCTAAATGGAGCTAAGGCCCTGCCTACACATAGCGAACAAGGTATGTTATATACTAGCTAGTCTCAACTTCTCAAATAAGGCTTTTGGTTACACTTTCAGTTCATAGAGGTTTCTCCACAGCAGGCACAGGACACAAGTAGGCTGAAGTTGAAATGGTACCAACCTCTAATTTCGTGGCATAGGGTGGTTTCTTGTGACTGGAGGATAGTAAAAATCCCCTGCCTGCACTGCTGCTAAACTCTGAAGAGGTGTATATAGATATATCTGGTGTAGTGTACACTGAAAGTGTATTATATAGGGATAAGGTAGTATTTGACACTGAGGTGGGGGCATTTTATCATGTGTGACAGCTGCTGGTTTCATCACAGTGTGCCCACACAACATTTTATCACTTAATATTGACTTGTCCCGGTGGACTAAGTACAAATCACTGGTCATATCTGTTTTGATGGCCTCTGTGTGTGATATATTTTGGTAGGTGAAACATTGCTGTCTGCTGGAGACATTCACCCAAAGGAATACGATGCTGATATAGGATGCCAACCTAATACATGCATTAATTCCTAGAGAAATGCTGCAAGAAACTGCTTTTCAGAATAGCTCAGTTTCCTAGTTTCACAAAGACTGTAATCCGAGGGCTACATAATGACCAGTGCCATAAAGGAACTTTTCTGCGTGCCCATACACTGTCTGCCCAAGCCTGCCTAGCTTCATCTTTCATGCTGGGTGGGTTCAAAGGACACTGCCTGTTGCTTGGAGTTCAGGCACAGCTTAATCTTCCAAGTCAACACAGTAAGCAAAGGCACATGATCTCAAATAGAAAAGAAACAGAACATGGATGCCACTCTAGAAAGAAGGTGAAATAATTATACCCCTAATTTCCTAATTTTTAAGGTGGGTCTCAGTGTGAGTGGCACAAATGACAGTATGGAGAGTACCACCCCATCCTTCCTGTCTCCCGAAAGACACTTAGCAAACATGGTGACTAAATGCTAGCAGTTTATGGACAACCCTTCCTCCAGCAGAAGCCACCTGTCTCAACAGTAGAAACTGACAGTGCAAATGTCATTTGTCATCCACGAATTGGATGACATCCATGGATTGATCCTTCAGAATAACTAAGTATCGTGCATATAGAGTAATATAGGAATCAGGCTGTATGAGGGTCTCATACAGGTTGGTAGGTGTCTTGTTGCTGATAGAATTATACAATCATTTAGGTTGGAAACGACCTTTAAGATCAAGTCCAGCTGTTAACCCAGCACTGCCAAGTCCACCTCTATACCATGTCCCTAAGCACCACGTCTACGCGTCTTTTAAATACCTCCAGGGATGGTGATTCCACCACTTCCCTGGGCAGCCTGTTCCAATGCTTGACAACCCTTTTGGTGAAGAAATTTTGCCTAATATCCAATCTAAACCGCTTGGGGTGCAACTTGAGGCTATTTCTTTCCATCGTATCACTTGTTAACTTGGGAGAAGAGACTGACCCCCACCTCACTACAACCTCCTTTCAGGTAGTTGTAGAAAGCAATAAGGTCTCCCCTCGGCCTCCTTTTCTCCAGGCTAAACAACCCCAGTTCCCT
Source organism: Pluvialis apricaria (assembly GCA_017639485.1). Lineage (NCBI taxonomy): Eukaryota > Metazoa > Chordata > Aves > Charadriiformes > Charadriidae > Pluvialis > Pluvialis apricaria. The sequence goes on along the minus strand of CM030012.1, from coordinate 39,323,139 downwards.
CAGCTGCTCCTCAGAAGATTTGTTCTCCAGAGCCTTCACCAGCTTTGTTGCCCTTCTCTGGACACACGCCAGCACCTCAATGTCTTTCTGGTAGTGGGGGCCCAAAATGAACACAGTATTCCAGGTGGAGCCTCACCAGTGCTGAGTACAGGGGGATGATCACTTCCCTAGTCCTGCTGGCCACGCTATTCCTGATACAGGCCAGGCTGCTGTTGGCCCTCTTGGCCACCTGGGCACACTGCTGGCTCATATTCAGCTGGCTGTTGACCAATACCCCCAGGTCCTTTTCTGCCGGGCAGCTTTCCGGCCACTCTTCCCCAAGCCTGTAGCACTGCATGGGGTTGTTGTGACCCAAGTGCAGGACCAGGCACTTAGCAATCAGTTTGAATGCTGGAAACAATTTGCAGAGGTCTTTCATTTCCAGTGACATCTGCGTTTCATATTCTCTTGTGTGGCTCTTTAAAATCTAGTTACCTTTGTGGTATGACTCATGATGTGATAAGTCACATTTAACTTTGTTTAGGATTTGATTACTGTGTATTGATGTCTGTATCTGAAGTGCATCCTGCCACAGCAGAAAGTTTCTATATAGAGGAATAGAAATGTACTAAGGAAATGCCAAGTCCTGTGCAGCGTTTAGGAAGAAAAGCAAGACTCAGACAAAACAGGTTTTTTTATATATATTTATTTTGTAGAGATTTGTTAAAACATTTCTCTTCCTCCCACTCAACTGGTGTTCAACAAACCGTACACTAGCTGAGGACAGCACCCATTGCAGATGTTGTTACTATTTTAGTATTGCTTAGATGTTCTAACAGATACAGTGCTCTGCAGTTCTTTAAAATGGAAGTTGCAAACCTAATATAAACATGAGATGTCAGTGCGAGATATGGCCGTTTACTATCAGTATGATGTGAAACTAATTTCACTTTAAATTAGGTTCAAGACAAAATGTATTATTCCTTCTTGTTGCAAGTGCATAGATTATATGTTAATTATCATATCATGAGTCTCCAGGCTCTGCTTTCAAACGGAAGCTAATTATTTCATCCTATTACATGAGGATTCACACATAATTTTGTGTGGACCAGCACAGTTACCTGAACCAAACCAAGCACAATAGCTATTTTGAGAGAAACGCTGTGTACCTTGTTCAAGTTGATGCTGATGCTCTGGCTCTGTTTCTTTCCCAGGATGATCCTCTCACTAATCTAAACACAGCTTTTGATGTGGCTGAGAAATATCTGGATATTCCCAAGATGCTGGATGCAGAAGGTAAAGTAGAACCCAGTGGCTTTTAACTTGCTTTTTTTCAATAAATTTCCCACATCTTCTAGGTGGACTTGTATTGTACAAGAATTCAGTAACCTCTGAACACTCCCTGCATCACCACATACTAAATGTGTAGGGAAACAGTTACAATGCAATAATAAATCACGTGTTCTTCCCTCTTCCTCCTGTGCCCCTCAGTCTTCTGAGCCTGGTGTGGAGATCTTAACCTGGGGTTAAGACACTAGGCAGAGATGAGTAACACCTGGCTATGTTCACTGCTGACTGAAGTGTTCCCTTTAAAGAATCGGGCTTAATACTGAGTCAATGTATGGTGCAGGACTGCATTCCTTTTGCTCCAGAATTTTTTGAGGCTCTTTCTGATGTTGCTGGCGATCTTCCTTTTGGGGGCATGATATTAGTATTATAAACTGCTTCTTCTTGACTACTCAGAAGTGTTGGGCATGAAGGTCCCTCACTGACTGGGTCTGGAGACCAAGGCAGAGATCCACGTTGTTTAGAGGTGCTTTTGCTACTGAATGTGACTGCTTCCCTGAGGCCACTGGGAAGCAAGGATTACTTTTCAGAGCCTTGTCAGGACCAGCTTGGCAATAGACTTTGAAGACTGTAACTCTGGAGTAGAAACAACGGCCTGAAATAGTTCACTGGTTGTTGGCTGTTTGCCCGAAGCCAGCTGGTTTCAGTGGTAGAAGCTGTATTTCAGGCTTGGTTTGGACAGGAGAAGCAGTTAAAGGCTTTTGTTAAATAAGAGTGTGAGAGGAACAAGGGGGAAAGGAGGGCATAGTACAGCTGAACCTGGTGAACCTGTATTTGAGTAACTAGGATGTTCATATTCTTAGGTAGTATTTCCCATCACCAGGGATGAGTCTTGCTTTCCCTGCATTCATCATGCTGAGGTCACAAAAAATCATGAGGTTGATGGAGTAGATTCAAATGCTTCCTGCCATTCTGTAGGAAATAAAGCCACTGCCAAAATAAGTGGATCTAGCTTCAGATCTCCGCAAAGCTAGCAGTGATGAAGAAGGCCCCTTGCACAAGCTCCCATTGCTCTTTCCTGATCACTCTCCTCCCTCATGAAGTGGAGCTAATGTGCATTCCTCCACACCATTAATTCTGATCTCTAGAGGTGTTGAGTTTCCTCTGAAACTAATGAAAGGGCCTTTTGAAATTCAAGCCATCATTGTGTTGAAATGGAGGATGGGGGCATGGAAAGAAAGGGAGAAAGGATCTTTCCTGAAGAACTGCATGGAGGTATAGCAGTATAATACATCTATAAAGCCATGTCAACCTGCTGCCAGTTTGGATTGATTCAACCCACCATTCACAGTATCGTTCTCAGGATGGGGAAGTGCTGTGACATGCGACATGCTGACATGTGGCTGCATTAGCCTGGCCAGACCCTGGAAGCAATTTTATCATGAGGGAGGGGAACCAGGAGGGTGATCCTGGCTTCTGAGACAGACACATCTTCTGGGGAATGCTGGGAAGCCCTGTGGAGTTGCTATGACAAGCATATACCCCAGCAGGCCTCCTGGACAGTTGTGGTTCTCCCTCTCCTTTGCTTTCCTCCCATCAGTTGATTATGCTCTTAACGTGAGGTTTTTTTTGACAGACATTGTTGGAACTGCCCGTCCTGACGAGAAAGCCATCATGACCTATGTTTCTAGCTTCTACCACGCCTTCTCAGGAGCCCAGAAGGTATCGCAGGATCCCAAGCTCCCTCCACAGAGCACACCTGGTGCCGTTGCTAATGTCCAAACCTTTTTTTCTTTCTCTTTCTCCTCTCTAGCTACGGGCATCTTTATTATTATGTTCTTGGTAGAGTTGGCTGTTGGTTCAAAGGGGTGCCCCAGACATAATACATGGGGCAAGGGAGCCAGGAGTTCCATTTCCCGATAGTCAGTGTTACTTCCAGTGGCACTTATGCATGCCAACACCTTGGCACACACACAAATCCAAGGGAGCGGGGAGCTCTGCCTTCTCCATTTGCCTTCCAAACTGCTGCCCTGATGGCCAAAGACCTGTACCCCTTGTTCCTGGGAAATCTGAGCTAGAATGCTTGGTCTCACAAAGGTGGAGGCCACCACATAGATGCTGTGCTCAGCAGGACACTGCAGCCTGCCCCCACTGGAAACGATGCTGATACCTATTCACTTTTTTTTTTTCTTTTTCAAAGATGAGGGAATGGAGCTGACCTCGTGGTTTTATGAAGGGTTCAATGAATACCCAAAGCTTTATCTTTTACCTTACATATGCTGCAGGTTCCCGCACCCTCGCTTCAAGGTCTGAACCTGCTGCTTTCTTGAGGTGTGCCACAAATTTAGTCCCAGTTCACCTGGGGCTTACAAAGCATGTCTAACAAGTACGTCCCTGGTGATTTTGCAAACAGAGCATTGCTTGTCATGACTGAGATGCCTGGTTTTGTTCATTTGTTTCTTTTTTATCTCTTTTCTCACCCACCATGCTGGAAATCGGGCAGTTGAGTCCTTGCTGTGTCTGGCTTAGCCATTTTCCCATTGGTAATGGAGTCGCTTAAGGAAAACATTTTTGTGGGTGAAACCTTGTAAACATCTCTCGCCAAAACCAAGCAGCCGCCTGCACTTCAGTGCCGTAGAAGCCGGCAGTGCATGTTGCAGCAGAGCAGATACTGTGTAGGAAGCGCACTGCGTAGGAAGGCTCTGATCTCCAGCTCCTCGGCGTACAGAAAGGCCTTGAGCACAGGCGTTCAAACCTCCACAAACAGACCATTTGCATCCTTGGGCCAGGCCCCTGGACCGCAGCCGTGAAGGTGCAGAGCCTGGATCCTCAGCTCAGGATCCCCCTGGATTGTGAGGGGGTGGTGGTGGGAGGGAGGGGTGCCGCTTTGAGCCACAAGCCAACGCTGCTAGCCACCTTCTGATCCGAATTCCCAGCTCTCCGCATGGAAATCTGTTTGGCCTGTCCTGCAATGCATGATGGGAAGTTTTCTCCCCCTCTCTCACGCCACCCATGACTGTTTTGTTTTATTCTATGTGCTGCTTCTTACTTTATCCTTTCAACCTCTTTTCCTTCTCTGCACAGATATTATAGGCACGCTAAGGCCGGATGAGAAGGCCATAATGACCTATGTCTCATGTTACTACCACGCCTTCTCAGGGGCGCAGAAGGTGAGACTTTACTGCTAACAACCCCCTCCCCGCTCCCTGCCCTGCCCACCACTCCTCTCCACCGAGGAACGTGCCCGACCCCCGTCCGCCCCCAGGGCGTTTGCAGGGAAGCTTAATGCATCCAGCGATGCGCTTGGATGTGCCATCTGTAGTCTTGCTGGAGAAGCGGTGTCAATGTCCTTTCAAACAGATGTGAGCTGTTCCTTCCCTCCCGTTTCACACCCCAACGGTGGAGAAAGCATTTGGTAAAGCTGGCATCGAAAGATGAATGAATGTCTGCTCTGACAGAGTCGATACCCTTTCAGTGATTAGTGGGCATCATCCTGGCCAGGCAATGCGCCTCCAGAAGTACCAAATCAAATCAGCCTACTCCAGTAATTCACAGCCTGTCTCTCTTGAGCTGCCATCCTGCCTTCCACACTCAGGCCCCACTAGGGTTGTGGTCTTCGCCTAAGTTGAATCATCTGTGAGCTGGTTACATAGCACTTCTGTGCTCCAGCCACAAAGTGTGTTCCTACGAGGCCTTGAGCTTTCCCAAACTCACACGCTTCTACATTCCTTGCTTCTCCCCAGTCATTCTCCTCTGTTTCCCAAACCACCTATATGTTTTACTTCCCTTTCCTCTGATTTACCCATTTCCATAACTTCAGTCCTTCTTCCTCTGCTTCCTCTTTACTCCAAAGTCTCTTTGCCTGGCATCAGGACATTTGTCCTCAGAGGAACCAAGTAGTCACAGTTCGCCTTTGGGCAAACTTCCTCCAAAACAGCAATTTCCCTGCCGTCCTTTGAATAGAAGAAAAAGGTCCATCCTTTCCTCCCATGCCAGAGCCTGACTGGGCTGCAGCCTTTCCACAAGATCACTGCTAATTTCAGACTGTAGGCTTTGGAACAATAAAATCCAAAGTTCAAGTCTGCATTCTTCATGTTACAAACACGTAAAATCTCCCTGTTTCCCCCAGCCACAACTTCTTTCTCTCACTAGGCCTTTTCTGTTTGAGACACAGTTCATGTGTTGCCCAGCTTGAGGGCTAACTTGACTCCAGGAAGAGTCCATCTCTTTTGTACAAAGCAGGGCTGATGGTCACAGCATTGATGCAGATACCATGCTGATGCTGACTTTCATAGGGGCAAACATGGGCAGTAGGTTCCAGAGAGCAACTCTTTAGTTCAATCTTTTTGTTCTGTGCCCCATTTCATATAAATTACGTGATACTGTTGTTTCCAAAGAGCTAGGAATATGTCCCACAGCAGTGCAATAGACTTGCCTGTTTGGCATAATTTGTGTAGTCATGACTTTTCCGCAAGGATCTTGCTTTGTGAATAGTTCAATATCCTTAAGACCAGGCTGCAAGCTCCAGCCAGCTGATACTCGCCCAGGAAGACTGTAGTCTCAGAACTCATGCCAGCCTGGTGATAAGGCCTGCTGTGTTTGCCAGGTGCCCCTGAGGGACTGCTCCATGCTGTCTGTTTAACCTGAAGAACTCCAGATTGAGGAAATGGCAAACCACAAAATGAGGAGGGCTGTGGTCTGCTGCAGGAGCAGCCATGCCCCTTGCCAATCCATTCCTCTTCTCTCTGCACCCATTCCACGATTTGGAAACCTGCTCAGCAGGTCCCATGCTCTCCTCAGCAATTTAGGTGGATTCTAGGTCTCCAGAGATAGCTGAAAACAACCTTTTACTGCCTCAGGACCTGAACCATGTAGCCGGGGCAAGAAGTAGAGATGGAGCTTCTTAGTTATTTAAGCTTCAATCCCATGTAGTCTAACTGTCTTACAGGGAAGATTAAAGATTTAATCATTTATTAATTTTTTAGCAGTCCTGATGGACCAGCAACTCAACTGTGCCCTGGCAGGAGGAGCACAGCTCCTTTTTGGAGTTGCCCTCCTTATACATTAGCCAGCTGCTGAGTGACACAGATTCAAATCCCCAGGCAAATGCAAAGTGATTACTGAGTGCAAGCCCCAGCCCAGATTGTAATGTGTTGCCGCCTTGTGCACGGTTAGGTGACTTACTGTGATATCGCTCCATTTTTCATTCAGATTTTTCATTACTGCCACCAGTCCTGAAGGGGAAGTCCCATGAGCCGCTTTCTGCTTCTTTCACTCTCTTATACTGAGCCTTTGAAGGTACAGGGTCCCCAGCCTGACATGTGTGTGTAGATGGCTGCTTTTTCTTTATGCCATTTTTTATTTTTATATATATATATATTTGTAGGTATACTTGCTTTGGTTGGTTTGCTTGTTTTCTAACCGCTTCTGACTTTCACACTAAATGCATGCAACTACTGGTTGGCTTAATATTTTGTAAACTTGATTTCTGAGGTGAAAATTTCTAACTAACGTTTTACCATTTTATTAAGAGATTGTTTGGCATACAGTATTCTGGGGTGGTTCTCTAAGGCCAGAGGACAGCAACAGGCAGGCATCTTCCCTACATAGCGCACTGTGGGAATGCCTTCCTTTACAATCCTCCTCAGCAAAGAGACCTGGATCCATGAGCTAGAGAGGCAGCTAACTCCAATTCCATCCTAAGCAGTCCAAGTCAGGGTTGAGAAGTACAGAAAAGACAAAAGGCAGAGAAATTGCTGCTACTTTGAGTCTGCCAAACAGCACATGCGTATCACACAGCAGTACAGTATTGAGCAGAATGCCCTGGGCTTGCCCTCCCCACAGTCTCTGGGTACAAGTAGTATAACGTGTCAGCACAACGCTGCACTGAAGCTGATCAGCTCACACGGGTTCTCTGAGAATACAGGTATGCAGCTTCCAGACCCCAGGATGATGCATCTTCTCAGTGCTGCTCCTGCCTCGTGGGCCTTGTGGGCATCCTGGCTTGTTTGGAGCCAGTGTGAGCATCCTAAATCCATCATTGCCTTCAGCAGCTGGGGGGAAGCCAAAATGGCTTTTTCCGCTCCACTAATGAAGGTGTAGGGGGAGCTGCCTTGGCCTCATGTAAACGTCTTAGTGTGCCACACTTCTTTTACCTGAAAGTGTTTCACTAAGGTTGCTATCACCACAGATCAGCTCATTAGCAGCAGCGTGGGAGGTATTTGTGGAGGTTACCTGAAAGCACCAGGATCCTTTTGTCCTACCTTGCTCAGAGCATGTCAGTGTAAAGTGTTGCTCATGACCTTAATGGTGATAGTGGCCACAGAGCCTTTCCTGCTGCTGCAGCAGCACGCTGCTGCACAGAGCAGTCTGGAGGAGGGAAGAACCATACGGGTAGGGGAGGGAAAGCCTCTACGCTTCAGCCGATAATACAAATAATGTCGTAATTGCTGACATTGAGAGGGCTTTTGTGTTTGGACAGATGTTCGACACACATATATACATACACATATATTTAAAAACTTGGGCAGCTGGAGGAAATCTATCCTTGGATACATGTAAATATGCCTACGCGAAATGGGGTCCCTCCTGCACAGCTGGCGGCTGCTGCTGCTGCAGTGAGCTCCTGGGGTGTAAAAAGAAGAGACTTAAGAGTGTGCTGGGAGCTCCTCTCCTGACACCATTGAGATAAGCATTTGGCACCACCAGTCCCCTGCAGTCACTAGGCACATCGTGGTAGGGCTCTGGCAATGTCTTTTTGACATACTGTTTGGTCCCATGTCTATAATGTTTTCTCTGGATATCAAAAAGCACTCCATAAAAGTACAGACTTTAGTTAAAAACAGATCAAAGTACAAGCTTTCTTAAATGTAACCATTGTTTGCACTTTTTACAGTTTATTGGGGGTTTTTTAAAATGAAATTGCTCTTTCTCCTGTACAGGTCCCTCTGATGTGTTTTAAATTAGTTAATTTCTGTGTATCTGCTAGCTGGCCCACTTTAGTGAAGGGACAGATGACAGCATATATGTTTTTACAGCTTCTTATAAATGAGTAAGATTGCCAGATCCCCTGCGACCTTAGCAATCCATACATCACTGTATAGCCTATGACTTTATTAGTATTCTTGCTGCCTCACATCAGCTGCAAAAATTAGAGGATTTTTCTCAAATGGCCTTGGAGATTGAATAAACAGATAATAAAAGGCCTTTTAAAAATAGAAAACAGTTGAAACTTGCCAGCTATAAGCTCAGCAAAACTTCTTTTGGCATCAGTCCCACCCAGTTTTAAGGCAGGACACAACATTCGCAATTCGTCTGTTGTAGTGTTGGCATGTGCCCTCTCCTCTTCATCTCCACTGAGCCTCTGTAAGGAGGACTACTGTAAGGAGGTCTTGTGGGTAGCTGTAGCACCTTCCCCAGGCACCAGTGTTATAGCTGTACTGTGGTAAGAGGGTGCTGAGCAATCCCCTGACACCTATCACCGGGGCACGACCTCCGAGGCTTTGTGGCATGGCACCTACCATGATAGTGATAAAGGGAGCTGATATCCACAGATACATGCTGTGCAAGGATCAGCCTGATGTATGTTCCCCGTGCCAAAAACATGCATGGCACCCCAGGGCAGACTGACTGCTCCTGAGTTCATAGCTGGGATTTTTCTGATTCATGTTTTAACGTGTTAAGCTCCCTGCAGAGAACAAGGTTCTGGGCCCACAATGGGAAAAATAACCCAAACACCCTCAATAGTAACAACAGGCTCTTTTTTTGGTGAGACTTGTTTTGGGAGAGTAAGCAGAAAGATTACCCAGAAAGGGGAAAAAAAATAAAATCCTCTTCTCAGCTGGATCATAAGACCCTGAATACATGGTAGGTGTCATGCAGCAAGATGCTGAAGGAGGTGGCCCTGTAGTGAGTGCCAGAAATACGGGGAAAGCTGGAAGACAGCTCTGCTGGGCAGAATTTAAGGTTAAGAGGAGTACCTACCACTTTATCTTTCAAACAAAATCGGGAATTTTCCGAAGTCCAGTCTATGGATTAACTCTGTTTAGTTAGTAGTTCTTTCCTGTGTAAAAGCATGTAGAGTCTCATCAGCTTGACACCACTAAGTTACTGGCATTGCAGCTCTGAGTGGTGGTGAGAGGAGTGGAGGTGGTGGCAGAAACCCCCTGTCTCTGTAAAGAAGCAGCCATGGTCCTTCTGGTAGGAAGCAAACAACAGGGCCCTCTCGTAGGAGCAGTTTCAGAAAAGGCATAGAAATGTGGTTGTCTCACAACACATAGGATCGGATCAGTAGAGCTGAGAATCTCTGAAGGAATGTGTTCACCTGAGAAGGGAAAAATAATTCTAGAAGGTCAGCTGGAAAGCAAAGAGGTCAGGACAGACGTTTTGAAGTACAGACAGGTTGCTAGAGCCAAGGGTAGGAGACTTGACCCGCAGGTATGTAGCAGGAAGCTAAGCTGCAAGCTTTGGTTTATATATATATATTTTTTTTTTTTTTAACACTTTTCCCTTCTTCTGTTTTTCTTCTCTTCGTCAGGCGGAGACAGCAGCAAATCGTATCTGCAAGGTGCTGGCAGTCAACCAAGAAAACGAACAGCTCATGGAAGACTACGAAAAACTGGCCAGTGATGTAGGTGTCCATGGTGCTGTTGGTTTCTGGGTGGTGCTATGTGGAAAGGAACTGTATATAACAGTGGTAACTAATCTTGGGGAATGCTATTGGCCCACATTTCCCTGGAATTTTTTTTCCCCCCTTCTAGCTTGAGAAAAATTAAAGGTCGAACTTACCTTAAAGGCAAGAGCAATCTACTTTAAAACAGAAAGCTTCCATAGAGCAGCTTTGAGTTTCTCAGTTTACTGAGAGCAACCACAGAAATGCTAAAATGAAAGGAAAAACCAGGGTGGTTTAACTTGCATTCCTCAGGACTATACAATTTCATAACATCTTTCATACAAATTGCATGCCAATATACTGCAGAAGTCAGGAATTGTATCAAAGAGAATGGAAGTTAGAGATAATTGAGGAGAGAAATATGCACTTGCTGATAGTTGGAAAGAATCTGTGTAAGATACAAGCTGGAAGCTGCTTTGGTTAACTGAGGAGGCTGACAGACTGACAGCTGTGAAACTACAGAAGTGACCAAATGTGGAGTATGTTTGTGGAAGATAAGTAGGGAGGGGAAGATGGAGAACAGAAGGGCAAACATAGACCTTGAGCTTGTTTTCAGCCTGGTCTGAAAACCATAGGACGCTTCTCCGCTCACATTATAGACTGCCCATTGCATTAGCATTTTGCCAGCTCCCCATATGGGTTTGCTTAGGAGAGCTGTTCAAAGAGCAGCACTGACTTCGAGGAAGCTAGAGTGGGAAAAGTGTAACTGGAGGCTAGAACTTGATTTCCCCTGTCAGACACTTCTGGAGATAAGATGACTTACAGCATCCTTTAGTTATGCAATAGTCCAGCAAAACTGTAAGGCTTTAGTGTAATCTGAGGACATAATTTGGTCCTGATTGTGCGAAAGCTATGCCTTAACCATGTTGGATTGGCAGTGCTGCAGCAAGCGCTGCTACTTAGTGTGATAGGGTATGGGCTGCTCATTTTTAAAAAAGTGCTTCCAAAAAATCTGGCAAACTTTTCTTTACAAGCCCTGCTGGTGGCAGAATCTTTCTGACAGCAAACATAAAAGTAAATGGTCCCTAATGAGATCAGAGCAACATTTGTAGTTTTAACACAATTTTCAGTTCAAGGCTTCTTGTCATTGCTCTTTCCAGCTGCTGGAGTGGATCCGTCGCACCATCCCCTGGCTGGAGAACCGGGCCCCAGAGAACACCATGCAAGCCATGCAGCAGAAGCTGGAGGACTTCCGGGACTACCGTCGCCTGCACAAGCCCCCCAAGGTCCAAGAGAAGTGCCAACTTGAGATCAATTTCAACACCTTGCAGACCAAGCTGCGGCTCAGCAACAGGCCAGCCTTCATGCCTTCAGAAGGGAAAATGGTCTCGGTGAGTGGGGGTAACTGCTCATATATACCCCAACCATACCAAAAAAAATGGGACTCCTTTTCTGCCTATGGGTGGGCAGAGCATTTCCACCTTCAGGGTGAGCTACTCTGTGGTAGGAACCCTATAAAATATAGTTGAGTGAGGCTATAATAAGAAAGGATCAAGTGATCATTGCTTCCCTGTATCTAAACCAGACTCTGAGGCTCAAGTTGCATGCCTTTATGAGGAGATGTCTGGGTGCCTCTCATTTTTTCTAATTGAAAATGGTTGAGTTTTGTTGAAGTTTCATGTGGGGAGGTGTTTTGAGAGGGTCTGTCAGGCAGACAGGTATATCCTGACACTGCTCGTCCTGCTTATCTTAAGTCTGGCACTTCGTCTCCCTGACCTGTCTGCACAACCCTGTGAGATTAAAAGCCCACATCCACTCCCTCCAACCAATTGGAGCCGTGTAGCTCATGGAGACCAATGCTGACATACATCTTCCCCCCATCTTCTAACCTGCCTTTTCTTCTCATGGTGCTGTCTCTAGGATATAAACAATGCCTGGGGTGGCCTAGAGCAGGCTGAGAAGGGCTATGAAGAGTGGTTGTTGAATGAGATCCGGAGGCTAGAGAGGCTGGATCACCTGGCAGAGAAGTTCCGGCAGAAGGCATCCATTCATGAGTCCTGGACAGATGGTAATGCCAACCTACAATCTTCTTATTGCCTGACATAGTGCTGTCTGTTACGTAGGGAGGAAGAGATGGATCATGCATAGGTCCTTCCATGAGATTTTCCTCCCAAGAATGCTAAGTTAATTTCATATTTTATTAGAAAATAATCATAGAATCATAGAATCATAGAATAAGTGAGGTTGGAAGGGACCATTAAGATCATCAAGTCCAACCGTTAACCTACCCTGATTTAAAAACACCCACTTCTAAACCATGTCCCTAAGCACCTCATCTACCCTTTTCTTAAACACCTCCAGGGATGGTGAATCCACTACCTCTCTGGGCAGCCCATTCCAATGTTTAATAACCCTTTGAGTGAAAAAATGCTTCCTAATATCCAATCTAAACCTGCCCTGACATAACTTGAACCCGTTTCCTCTTGTCCTATCACTTGCCACGTAGGAGAAGAGGTCAGCCCCCATCTCTCTAAAACCTCCCTTCAGGTAGTTGTAGAGGGTGATAAGGTCACCCCTCAGTCTCCTCTTCTCCAGGCTAAACAACCCCAGCTCCCTCAGTCGTTCCTCATAAGGCTTGTCCTCCAGACCCCTCACCAGCCTGGTAGCCCTTCTCTGGACACGCTCCAGCACCTCAATGTCCTTCTTGTAGTGAGGGGCCCAAAACTGAACACAGTACTCGAGGTGAGGCCTCACCAGTGCCGAGTACAGGGGGATGATTACTTCCCTACTCCGGCTCACTACACTATTCCTGATGCAGGCCAGGATGTTGTTGGCCCTCTTGGCTGCCTGGGCACACTGCTGGCTCATACTCAGCCGGCTGTCCACCAACACCCCCAGATCCTTCTCTGCCAGGCAGCTTTCCAGCCACTCCGCCCCCAGTCTGTAGCACTGCATGGGGTTGTTGTGACCCAAGTGCAGGACCCGACACTTGGCCTTGTTGAACCTCATACCATTGGCCTCAGCCCATCTGTCCAGCCTGTCCAGATCTCTCTGCAGAGCCAATCTACCCTCAAGCAGATCAACACGCCCCCCCAGTTTAGTGTCGTCTGCGAACTTACTGAGGGTGCACTCGATCCCCTCATCCAGATCATTAATAAAGATATTAAAGAGAACCGGTCCCAGCACCGATCCCTGGGGGACACCACTTGTCACTGGACACCAACTGGATTTAACTCCATTTATCACCACTCTCTGGGTACGGCCATCCAACCAGTTTTTTACCCAGCGAAGGGTACACCTGTCCAGGCCACAAGCAGCCAGTTTCTCCAGTAGAATGCTATGGGAAACGGTGTCAAAAGCCTTGCAAAAGTCCAGGTAGACAACATCCACAGCTTTTCCTTCATCCACTAAGCGGGTCACCTCATCATAGAAGGAGATCAGGTTTGACAGGCATGACCTGCCTTTCACAAACCCATGCTGACTGGGCCTGATCACCTTGTTCTCCTGCATGTGCCGTGTGATGGCACTGAGGATGATCTGTTCCATGACCTTCCCAGGCACCGATGTCAGACTGACTGGCCTGTAGTTCCCCGGATCCTCCTTCCGGCCCTTCTTATGGATGGGTGTCACATTTGCCAACCTCCAGTCGGCTGGGACCTCCCCGGTTATCCAGGACTGTTCATAAATGATGCAGAGTGGCCTGGTGAGCACTTCCGCCAGCTCCTTCAGTACCCTTGGATGGATCCCATCCGGCCCCATAGATTTGTGCACCTCCAGGTGCTGAAGCAGGTCCCTCACCATTTCCCTTTGGATTACAGGGGCTTCATTCTGCTCCCCATCCCTGTATTCTAGCTCAGGGTTAGGGAACTCAAGGAACAACTGGTCCTACTGCTGAAGACTGAGGCAAAGACGGCATTAAGTACCTCAGCCTTATCCTCGTCCTTAGTCAATACGTTACCAGCCTGGTCTACTAGAGGACAGAGATTATCCTTAGTCCTCTTTTTATTGCCAATATATTTATAGAAACTTTTTTTGTTGTCCTTGACAACAGAAGCCAGGTTTAGTTCTAGCTGGGCTTTGGCCTTCCTAATTTTTTCCCTACATAGCTTCACTACCTCTTTGTAGTCCTCCTGAGCGGCCTGCCCTTCTTTCCAAAGGCCATATATCCTCTTTTTTTCCCTAAGCTGCAACACTAGCTCCCTGCTTAGCCAGGCCGGTCTTTTTCCCCGACGGCTTGTCTTCCGGCACATGGGGACAGCCTGCTCCTGCGCCTTTAGGACTTCCTTCTTGAAAAACATCCAGGCTTCCTGGGCTCCTTTGCCCTGGAGGACTGCCTCCCAGGGGGACTTTTTCAACCAGGCTCCTGAAGAGCCCAAAGTCCGCCCTCCGGAAGTCCAAGGTGGCAGTTCTGCTGACCCCCTTCCTTGCTTCTCCCAGAATTGAGAACTCTATCATTTCGTGGTCACTGTTGCCAAGACGGCCTCCGACCATCACATCCCCCACAAGACCTTCCCTGTTGACAAACAACAGATCCAGCAGGGCACTTTCCCTAGTTGGCTCTTTCACTAACTGTGTTAAGAAGTTATCCCCAGTACCTTCCAGGAACTTTCTAGACTGTTCCCTCCCTGCTGTATTGTATTCCCAGCAGATGTCTGGCAAATTGAAGTCACCCACGAGGACTAGAGCTCGTGACCTTGAGACTTCTCCCAGCCGTTTATAGAATATTTCATCTGTCTCCTCATAATGCATGAAAATCAGCTTGATCTCTGTTCTGCTACATCATGCGGCCACATCGGCATTCCCTAACTGTTCCAAAGTGAGAACTTCGGGATAGAAAAGAGCTACAGAGCAGAGAGGGAAAGTTACCATACAGTAAATGCTACAGTTGGCATTTACAGGACCAGCATAGCACAGTTTGCACATACTGAGACGAGTCCAGTATTAACTGTGACAGCACTGGCTTGAGCTGCACTGTGTGCCCTTCTTTCTTATTAATGGCAAATGCACACTCCGTGGTTTGAAAGTGAGGATAGTGCATCTTCAGGCCAGCACGCGTGAGGGCAAGCCTCGAGCAGGGTGTCTGGAGTGGGGCAGATGCCCTTTTGAGGGCCCCCGGGGCTGCCTTGGTGACGGGGAGCTGGCTTTGGGGGCATTGGGTCCTGCCCTTCATTCTCCTGTCCTTTGGCTCCCTCCCCAGGTAAGGAAGCAATGCTGCAGCAGAAGGATTACGAAACTGCTACCCTCTCGGAGATAAAGGCCCTGCTGAAGAAACACGAGGCCTTTGAGAGCGACCTGGCTGCACACCAGGACCGCGTGGAACAGATTGCTGCTATTGCACAAGAGCTGAAGTACGGCACCCCCAGCGCACGTCCCATCCTTGGGGCCAGAGGGGCTTAATCAGCTTTGCCCTCTGCCCTCTGGAGAGCCATAAATCAATCCCCATACAAAAATGTTGGGAAGTCCCAGTGTTTCCAAACAGTATCTAGGATACTGCTCTCCAGTATCCGGATGCACCAGAAGAGCAGGCCAGAAAACGGATGAGTCGTGGGTGCTGATGAGGGGGCGGCAGAATTATATTCCCAAGCCAAGTTTCCATCCTCTTCCAGATCGTTATGCTGCTGTGAGCCCTTTCCTAAAGAGTCTGACCTGCCGCTGGCGCCTGCTAGGTTTCAAAGTTGTAATGCCATCATACTTTTCCAGGAACAGAAGGAAACAGCAGAGGATAGCAGGCTCTCAGTTTGCTCTCTTTTATCAAAAAAATCCTCCTTATTCTGGCAGGAAAAAAAGTCTGCTGATGCTTGAGCCCATCGTGGCCTCTGCTGCCACCCTGGGCCCTTTGCCGCAGGAGTCATGCCTCAGGTCAGCACTTGCTCCAGGGCATCCTCACAGCAGCTCAGCTCCCTCCCTGCTTCCACCAGCTAGGAAACCTTCACCTCCACTCCTTCTCCTGGAGTGACACAGGTTACCGGGAGAAATGGCATCTCCTCGGGGTGGGAGGGTTGATTGCTAGGGACAGCAGGCAGGTAAGGACCTGGCCTCTGCAGCACAGGGAAAGAGATTTTGAAACCCTGCATGTTTCTTGGCAAAAACTGTCTGAACAAATTGGCTTTGACTTTGTTTCCTATTTTAAAAATATTTATATATCACACTGGCCTATCTCAAGTTAGTGTCTGGGCTAAGATCAGTACTCTTTGGCTGAAGGGCTGTTTTTCTCTAAAAAGTCAGGATTATTGGATCAAGATCGTTATCTCCTTTAACAACACAGATTTACAGAATTGCTCCCTTGTCCACTGGAGGATTGACCTTGGAACAGGAGGAGAGTTTAAGGCAATCCTCCATGTCACTAAGATTAAAACTGAGGCTGGCTAGTCAGCGAGCATTAGCTGATCTGCCACTTCCAAAGCATATGCTACATGCCAGCCAAAGCAGCTGCAGCTCTAAGAGCAACAGGGAAGGGCAGGGCCCTAAGATGGGGGAGAGGTGATTTCATCCCAAGTGTGAGAACAGGGGGCTCTGCCATCCGTCCAAAAGCCATGTTCCATCTCAGCAAAAAGGCCATGCCCTGAAAAAACATGGCTGAGCTCTTTTCTCCCCCAGAGATACACTGCCGGGGAGATGGAGGGAGTCAGGAGGAAGCCGCTGTGGCTGCACATGCCAGGTGTGTTTGGGGGCATGGCACGTTCCACTCCCCAGCAGCAGGGGTCCAGCACGGGTGCGGTACAAGCCAGGCTTTCAGAAGCAGTTCTTTTATCTGCTGTGCTGGCTCTGCAGCAAAGTAGATAAAGGAACTGATCTGGATTAAAAACCCAGCAAATAAAAAGTTATTTTTAGCCCAAATCAGTTTCTTGGTTAGTTTACTGCAAGACTCCACCAACAGTTGTGCCCACACACCTCAGGAGGGCAATACAATGGTGGGAAGAAACAAGGCTGGGGGAGGCAAGAAGAAACTGTTTAAACCTGCATTACTGCTTAGAGAAACGCTCATCAGATGGCCCAGGGTCGCTCAAGTAGCCCAGTGAATTATTCTACTTTTGAGGCTGACACTTCCCAGTTTGGCTGGTCTCCCTCCACCTGCAGTTTTCTCGCTCTTTGTCCATGTGCGGAACCAAGAGCACAAAGCAATACAGGACCACGAGCTTCAGCTTACCCCCGTGCTCTCCTTTCCCCAGCCATACTCTTACCAGCCTGTCTTTTTGTGAGTGCCAGCCTGTAGACATCTCAGCAAAGCACTCCCTGTCAGGCATATAGAAGAGAAACCTACACTGTAATTCTGGGATTGTCCTAAATAAAAGAGTGGTTTGTGTAATTTAACTATTCCTTGCCACCCATACTATGCAACTCTTGGAACAATCTTAACCGGTTTCTTTGCATTCATAATAAAATCTTTGCTGCCTGTTCTGATGTACAGGTTGCAGGTGGTTAGCCTGCATGATGTTACTAAGCGGGATACAGGTGCATATTGCTCTGCTCATAATCTGCTTATTCCTGGCTTGAGTAAAAGTCTATACACCCTTCCCCCAGTGCCAAGTTATTCCCATCAGGCAGCCAGCACCAGTGTTTGTTGAGGCCTTGGGTGGTGGTTGTTTTGCTTCCTGTTCTGTGCTGTTTGATGTACCATGACAGCCCGTGTCTCCAAAACGAGATACTGCTGTCTTCCTGGTTCACTTCACTTGCAGACACTATGAGCACTTTGTCTGAATCTGTCCTCAAGGCTGATAAAGATTTCTAATGGGTTTCTCTTTCTTCTCTGAAAGGTCTTTATTTGACTTCTTGTCCTTTTTTTCCCCACCCTTTATAGTGAGCTGGACTATTACGACTCTCCCAGTGTCAATGCCAGGTGCCAGAAGATCTGTGATCAGTGGGATAATCTGGGTGCCCTAACCCAGAAACGTAGAGAAGCTTTGGAGGTGAGACATGTTACAAGTTGGACCTTTGGGATTATGTGTGTAGGTCATTTGTGGGAAGCAAGCTGCAGTGGGCACAAGCTCTTTTGTGCACTCGTAGAACGTCCCGGGCTGTAAACAAGGGCTACATTTCAGTATATTGAGCCTGCTTTTCCCCTTCCAGCCCAATTACGGTGCCATTTCTTGGCTCAGGCTATTGATTTCTTTCTGCTTTTCTGTGTTTTGCAATTACATTCTGCTTGAAAAGACTGTCCTTGGTTTGTTTTATTTCAAAGGACCCTCAGATTTTTCCCTCAGAGGAAAAAATCCATCCTGTGTGTAATCTGCAGCAAAGAGACTTTTACTGTAGTGCCGTCCTGGGAGCACCAAGGAGGTCTGAAAGAAAGGAGCAGCTCAGACAATCCACATATCTATGTGATTATTCTTCTCTAACCACCTTTCCTGGTTTTCTTTCCTTTTTTTGTGCATGCCCAGAGAACAGAGAAGCTACTGGAAACAATTGACCAGTTGTACCTGGAATATGCCAAACGAGCTGCCCCTTTCAATAACTGGATGGAAGGGGCCATGGAGGACCTGCAGGACACGTTCATTGTTCACACCATTGAGGAGATCCAGGTACGGAGTAGTCACTTGCACCAGTCAGCTTGGGATAAAGAGAAGTTGGGGGTCTCCTGCATTCCTAGTGGTGCTGAATTTGTAGGTCATGGTTTGGTGCTTCTGCTCTGGTGAGTGAACCTTAGCAAGAGAAACAAAAAGGAGTGGTTTTCCTTGATTTCCTCCAAAAACCTGCGTATGAATAGGTATGAAACATGCTCACACCATACTAGCTGGACACAAAGAACTGAAAGTGGATTTTTCAATGTAACTCCAGTCTTATTAATGAAAGCCTGAAATTTGAGAGACTCTTTTAGGGTCTTGTGGGGGTTTTTTAACCTACATGAGCAAAGCTTAGTGCTGCTCACAGGTTCTGCAGGTCAGTTGTCCCACATAATGTCGTCGAGGTCATTTGGTCCTATGTGATAGGATGTGCCATGGAGGGCAGTTGTTGAGCTGCCAGCTGGGAAAATCAGAATTGGTGGTGGTGGACTACTGTTTGAAGTGAAAGTCTTCTTGCCTCCTGCAAGACAAGAGACAGTATCTCAGTTTTCCTCCTTCTGAAAAGCTATTATGAAAGTAACTTGAGGTATCTACAGGTAATTTTCAGACCTTTGAGAGCAGGAATTACTCTTCCCTGGGTTGCAGTGGGGACTTCTATTTCTCCCGCTTGATAGGCTCATGGAAAGGATCCAAGTGAGCGCTTTGCAGGAATGGCTGACAGCGACGTGGCCATCAGTGAGGCAGCAAATGGGAGACCAACAGGGGACACTATGCAGCCAGGGGGGTGGAGGGAAGTTAAATAGCCCTAGCCTGGTACCAGCTCAGTTACTGAGCTGCTACTTGTTTTTTCCACCCTTCCCTGCTGAACAAAGGGGTTCATTAAGTCTTTCATAATGCAGAACAAATCTGAACAGCATTTAAACACTTCCATCATCTCTTTGTGACTGTTTGCAGTATCTTTCCCAGCCCCCCAGACTTGCATTACATTTCTATGGCCACTGCAGCAGCTGCAAAGTAGTGAGTCACCCTGTAAGGAAGCAATTTTACAAAAGGTAGTTACAGTGTGTGTGTTGTAAAAGAGTGGTCGATCACGCAGTTTACTTTCATTCCCTCTTCTGTCCACACTGTTCCCTTGATTATCCCTGCACATGCCTCTCTGTCCCACATTGTTTTGCTGTCTCTTTCCCTGCGTTTGTTTCCCTAGTATTCATCTTCCAGGCTTCTGCGATGAAGTACCTTAAAGGCCTGTAGGAGCAGTGGGAAATGAGCCAGGACCAACTGGCTTGTCAGCTGTCCACAAACTACCAGGAAGCGTGCCCCCACCATCGGTCCTTGGAGCACAGTCTGGGCACTGCAGCAAGACGGGGAACAGAAAGGGCCTGTTGTGTTCAGGGAGAAGGAGCTGTTTTTCAGCAGCAGGAGCATATGTTGCCTGCACAAGTTTGCTGTTGGCTGGGAGACCTTCACCTAGTTCTAACTTACTCTGATCAGACTGAATCTGGCACTTATTATTCATCTGGAGTTATCTTAGGTGTAGAACTAATACATACCTAGTGGGAGAAGAAAAACATGGCGTGTTTACACTAGTGAAACATGACTGCTTTCAAGTAATGCTAGTAGTCAGATCATGCTAGTAGTGAGAACTTCTTCCCAAAGGGGCTGACACTGAGCAGTGTTGGAGAAATAGTTTGCCCTAAATTATGATCCAAAATTATTCCACCATTTTTTGGGATGCGATTTCTCTCCCTGGTCAATGTGGGACAGAAACAGAGGGAAAACAAGACTTCACATCATTTAACTACTTAAAACAGCCTGTTTAGTGATGCTGAGAGAACCTGAAAAATGTATTAGAGTAGCCTGCTTTGTATCCTGGGAATATGTAAGCTTTTGCAGTCGCTTCTGCAGGGATACATTTGCTGAAGAGTGACTAATGCTCTTACTCTCCCTTTGCTGCTGTCTTCCTTCTGCAGGGATTGACCACAGCCCACGAACAGTTCAAAGCCACTTTGCCAGATGCCGACAAGGAGCGACAGGCCATTCTGGGAATCCACAATGAAGTCTCAAAGATTGTGCAGACATACCATGTCAACATGGCAGGAACGAATCCTTACACTACGATCACCCCACACGAGATCAATGGCAAATGGGAACATGTGAGTTCTTTCCAACCTTGCAAGTTAGTGTGGGAGGATGCTCCCATCACTGGGGCCCCAGGAGTGGATTATTTACTCATCAGTTACCCTCTCACGCTTACTGCTGAGCTTTTTTTTTTTGTCATTTGTTTTTGGCTCAATTGCCATGTGCTTAGAAATGCCTAAGGGGTGTCAGATCCATTTTACTTGTTATTTTTATAATGAAAGATGCTAAATTGAAAGCTTTGAGGTTTTCAGTCCTCAGTTGACCTGACAAGCAAGTAAGTATGACATATGAGTCAGTATCCTTTTTCACCATTCAACCCTTCAGGTTGAATCTCTGCGTCCAAGTAGCCTTCTGTTGCTATGATCCTAAAAGAGCAGCTATTCTCCATACCAGCTGTGCTGATAGTTCTTACTACCAAACCAGATCACTGATGTGAGATCTGAACAGGGTCCTGCAATTCACTTAACATGAGCCACCAAAACCCCACGTAGTGAATAAAAGCTGCTTCTGGTCTGGTCTTCCATGGCCTGAGATGAGTTTGTAGTGTGCATCCTACAGCAGATAGGATTCACGTTCCATGAGCCTTCCCACTGTGTCCTAAACCGCATGACTGCTTGTTTTCAGTGCAAACACCCACTCCTCCCTTCCTTGCGGCGATTTCTACATTTACTATACATGTGCTTTTGTATGTATAAACTGCACGCTTTGTTGCTCTTTCCTGTAGGTGCGGCAACTGGTTCCCAGAAGGGATCAAGCCCTGATGGAAGAACATGCTCGCCAGCAGCAAAATGAACGACTTCGTAAACAGTTTGGTGCACAGGCCAATGTCATTGGACCCTGGATCCAGACCAAGATGGAGGTAGTGCTTTGCTCATTTTGAAACAGTCTGTTTTCCTCTGTGATCTTCACTGATCTTCTTATCCTCGGTCTTTCTTGACCACTGTCCCAGTCATTCTTCCTTTAGGTTACAGCAAGAGAAACTTTAATGGAAAATATGGAGAATCCCAAGATTGGTATCAGTTACGGAAGCGCTCGTACTGTTCTTCCCCTAACTCTTTAGTACAGAGATAAAAAACATGACTTAAAATGGGGAGCACTGGTATTTCAATAGAGTTGTGTTTATATGCAGCAAGCTAAAGACCCTACATCAGAAGCATATTTTGTGTAACTGCTTTCACAGCAATAGTCTTGATATACGTGACAAAATAAATATAGTTAGCACATCAAACATCAGCAGAGGAGACGTATGTTTAAGGAAGATCTTCTCTCTTTAGGTAAGATTTGAGCTAAAGTCATTGGAGTTGATGAAATGGAAAAATATGAGGCTATTACTGATGGCAGGAGTTGTAAAGAAGGGAGCAATTACAGAAATATGTCTGTATGAAGGGACTAAGACAGTTAGTGGCAGACAATGCATCAGAAAAAGATCTGGCGTGATACATTACTAGCTTATGGACTGCAGTTTCCTAATTTTTTTGTATCCTTGTATTAGACACATCTCATGTGACTCACCTCACTTCGAAAATGTTCAGGGCTCTGCTAAAATTTTTGCAGACACTGTCTTGGTTCATTTAAAGTAACTGCTCCATGAGATATTTCTATTGAATCATCATCCTCTGTGAGCGTCACATAGCTGCAATAAATGTCAAGCATGTTGAGGCTTGTCCTTCCAGCAGGGTCTAACTCCTTTCTTTGGCTTTGCTAATGCAGGAGATTGGCCGCATTTCAATAGAGATGCATGGGACCTTGGAGGACCAGCTCAACCACTTGCGGCAGTATGAGAAAAGCATTGTGAATTACAAACCAAAGATTGACCAGTTGGAAGGAGACCACCAACAGATCCAGGAAGCGCTTATTTTTGACAACAAGCACACCAACTACACCATGGAGGTAAAAGTTTTGCTGGCAGATCAGACAGCCTCATCTGCTGTGGCCGGTTAGCATGAGCCACATGTAACTCTGGCGACGTATTGTGGTTCTCAGGAAAATGGAGAGCTTGACAATGTGGCCAAGCATGCAACAACATGTTGCTAAATTTATTGTTTTCTTGCCTTGCAGTGCTTCATGCCAACCCATTCCAATGTACTTCCAACTATAGACAATAGAAATAACCTGAATGAGATCAGCAGTATTGCTTGAAAAATTGGCTGGTCTCATTTCTCCTGCCACCCGATTGTGGCAGCCTATTAGCTGTGATTAGAAAGACCAGGGGAGTGCTAGGAATTTTGAGCTGCCACAGCCTGGCAGAAGAAAAAAGTCCCAACAAAAGCTTTTTAAAATCAGAGTCTGGCTTTCTGTTGACAACGTGAGGTTTCTTGGAAGCAATCTGAGTTCAACATGAGTCCAGCAGAACACAGACAGGCTTTGAAACTTGCCTTTGGGTTTTGGCCAGCTCTCCATTATGCAACAACAGAGGCAGTGAAGCACCAGTGTCTTCCAAGGACTGTGGTTTATTTATTTTCTTGGTAAGGAGAGTTTTCTGCCCAACTAAGTCCTAGAAGCACTGGATTTGATTCTCATTTGTGTTAAAGGCCCCCAATGTGTTGCTCTGTCAAGGCAAAGGAACTTTGCAATAGGACCAAGACTTTCTTAAGATTGGCCTCTTCAGTATTTTTTTCAGTCAAAATTCAGATTTTAAACATCTGGTTGGCTCACACTGCAGATGAGAAGGAAGCTTTTCTGAGCAAATGGACTTCTCCTGCCTTGGCCACCAGGATCATTTAGTTTGCAACAAGTAGCACATCTGATCCACTGGCCTCAGAGGCAGAAGAGCTACTTTTTAATTTAAAAATTGTCCTGTCCTCTGTTTCCAGCATATCCGAGTGGGCTGGGAGCAGTTACTAACAACAATTGCTAGAACCATCAATGAAGTGGAAAACCAGATTCTGACCCGTGATGCCAAAGGAATCAGCCAGGAACAAATGAACGAGTTCCGGGCTTCTTTCAACCATTTCGACAGGGTAAGTCAGTGCTGACTGCACCTTGGTAAGCTACAACCTTCCACGTAGACTGTGCAGTGCAATAGAAAACAAATAGTCACTGTGATAAAACCAGATCAATAGAAGACGCCACTCCTGGGGAGCAGTCATTCCTGTGAAGACTGCTAAGTGATCGTTAGGCTGGGAGGAGAAGTATATCCTCACAGGAAACTGCTAAGTTTCCTGAGAAAGCTGAAGTATGGAATAGTTTGAAGGCTTATTTAGGAAATTAAACTTTTACCTCATCTTCTCCAGAGAACAGATTATTATCTTGACTTGTAAAATTCTTTAGAGCAGCTGTCCTCCAGTGTGACGTACCGTCACATAAACCTGTACTGAAGAAACCAGTATTGCTTTTGTATGGAGCAAACAGGAGGATTTATACACACTGTGGCATTGCATGACATAGATAAACCCTGATGTAAAGCCTGCCTTGCCTCACTGTGGAAATACATGCCAAGGCACTAAGGGGTGCAATAAGAAAGGAATTCCTTAAAGGAAATTCTCCTCCCCTCAATTGGCCAGCCTGTCTGCAGCTCTTCCTTCTACAAGCCGAATCACAAAGGTGTCATGCAGGGAAGCAGAGACAGCAGCCGGAGCCTGAAACCGGCTCCATTATCAACCCCTTCAATGTTGTCTGGAAATCCCTGAGCAGCCTGCAGAGACACTAAGCAAATATAGGTTGCTCTCCACCAGTTGCTGCAGCAGCCAGACTGTTTGAAAGGTCTCCAGAGAACAGGGCTGGCGCTTGCCCTTAGAGATTGGTGACACTTTCAGATTGCTGAACACTGGCTATTTCAGACCTTCTCTAGGTGCCTAAGAAAAACAAAATTTGTGGCTTCTTTTTGTAGCAGAGGGGACCCATAAAGCCCTGTAGATTTTATATTTTGACCTTCATATCGTTTGCCCCTTCCTCCACAACAGTCTGAATGATAATGCAGAGAGAACATGGGTTTCCCATCTTCAACTGTGTATTTGATTTACGAAGGCTTAATGCTGATTTTAAAACTGTTATTTTGAGGAAAGTTCCTTGGAATTGGCCCTACCAGCCTGTCTGTAGCTTCCTTGATCTGGCCAGAGGTGGTGGTGGCAGGTGGGGGCTCTTCAGTGCTTGGGGTCTGTCCTGAGCTAAAATTCTGCAGGATGGATGGGGACGCTCAGTTCTGTGGTAGCTTGTGTATAGTTTGATGGGTACATCCAAACACTGGGGGAGCGGGGAATGAGCAAAAAGAAAAGCAGCTGCCAAGCCGTGATGTGCTGCGCTGTACAGCAGTGCTGTTTGCAGAGCTGAGCACTTGAAATAGCTTTACCGGTCAAAGCTCCACCTCATGTGCAGGTCTCATAAATACAGCCATAACACTGCTCCCCTGAGCTTCAGCTGTTTTTCCTTGTCTGTTCCTGGGATGCCCTGACAGCTAAGCTTCCTTGGGTGTGTTGCCAAACATACCTGCCCTCACCTACTCCTTTAGTGGGACTTTTGACTGGAAGATTAAGGTAATGCTTCCCACTGCCTCTGCCTGCTTACCTGCACTCCGGGTTACTAGTGAAACACAGGGCTTCTGGCACTATGGATAACAAGCAGTGACGCAAGTAATTCACTTGGGAGATGGAGATCTTGAGGCTTCTGAGCATCAACTGTTTTTGTCATTCAAATGCTCTCAAGATGTGACGAGCTCTCTGAGAAGGAACTGTTCCAAGAGCATTTTTAGCACATCCTGAAATGTCATTGTGATATCTAATGTTGTGCACTTTTTATTTTTCTTCCCTGTCTTTCTATCTGCATGTCATTCTTCCTTTCCCTCTCTCCTCACCCACTGCATGGTGCACCTGTTTGTTGTCCTTCCACCTCCCTTTGATCTCCTCTGTGTCTCCCTTCCTTCTGCCCCACACCGTCACCCCACTGGCACTGCATGTCCTGCTGCCTGGCACACCGCATAACCAGGACCACTCCGGCACACTTGGCCCTGAGGAATTCAAAGCCTGTCTCATCAGCTTGGGTTACGATATTGGAAACGATGCACAGGTACTGAATGCTAGTGGTGAACACAGCCAGATATTAAACTGTGAAAAAATAACAGTTTTTTCCTTTCTTTTCTTGTTTGTCTTAATCCATCTGTCATTGCTGTTCTTGTGTTTGACTATATATATATATATATACACATAACTTTTCTATACTACTTCCTCTTTAAATGTACTTTGGTATCTATTCCTTCTTAATTCCCTTATTGTTTGTCTTGGGAGAATTCCTTTTATGTCTTCAAACTATTCCATTTACTTCTGTGTCACTTAACCCTCCTTTTCTTGTCCATCCCTTAACCTGTCTTGCTTGATGTCTTCATTCCTTTTGTTCATCATCAATATGTTCCTTGTGTGTAAACTATTCCATGTCCAAAACCACCTTTGCTTCTTCATGGTTTCACAAACTACCTTTCCTCTATTGTTTCTCATTGTCCTGTAAATCCTTCCTTCCATCTCGTCCCCACTGAAACTCATTCTTTGTCATGTCTCCTGTGGGTTCATTTCTCTGTGGACTGGTCTCCCTTTTCTCTCTTGGCTTTTTCCATCTTTGCATCATTCCCTGTAGAAGAAGACTGGTATGATGGATTGTGAAGATTTCCGAGCCTGCCTTATCTCCATGGGTTACAATATGGTAATGTAGAGCCCTCTGTCACTCCTGTACAAAGTGATTCTTGTAGGCACCTTCAAAAATAAAGGGAGAATGTGTAGTGAATCAAGGTAAATACAGCCTTATTTTCCAGAATTATCATCAATGGATGTTAAAGGTAGTATTAGTTGTACATGTAAAATTCTTGTCTCACAGCAATAGCTGAAGATAAAAAGGAAAACATTGTCTAATTCCTGTGTATTTCAAATAAGAATTATATTTATCAAATTGTGTAGCTACAAGTGGAAGAAACAATAAACTTCCTCTTATCAGTACCTGCGCTCTGCACCACACATAACCTCCCCAGCCCTAAGTATCAGTTGAACTCATCTGGAAGTATATGCAACCTGATTTCTGAATGCACTCAAACGCTGCTCCCTCATTCCTACCATTTATTTCACATCTCTCTTCCTGTATGTAAGTTCAAGTTGCAGTCATCCTCCCTGTAGCTTTTCCCTCACCAGAGTACCTGCATATTCAGAACAGTAACGTGTGGCACCTTGAGTGGCACGATAACGAATAGGAAGAACTTCACCAAAGACTGATGTTCATCAAAGGGCAAGAGAAGAGCATTGTGCTAAAATATTGAGCTGTACTCTTTGCTCCTGATGTCAGGAAAAGGAGTGTTTATTCATCTTACTCATCAGCCCAATGTAAATACAGACCCTTTAGTGTAGCATGCCAAGCCACAGTAACATTTGATTAGATACCTTAATTATTCTTGAAGGTGCACTGTTCTAGATGTGTTAGAAGACCCTGTTCCCAGGAGAACAGTCAGCTCTGCTCTCCCCTCCTCCTTACATGAGGAGAAAGAATTCCCAGAGATGAGAATAGATGCTCTTCTGTTTATATGCAAAAAAAAAAAAATTGCAGAAAACTACACTACAGGGTTTTGGCTTCTGTAGCAGGCTTCTCTGTAGGATCTTCCCTGTAAAGGCTACTTCCTGGGGCCCCTCCAGATATGCAAGATCTTCTTTCCAAAGCCTGTCTAGTTAGGATGAAACAGATATTATTAAAGACCCCAGAGACGTTTCTTCTGGTGGTTTCTGTTCTGGCAACTGAAGAGAACTGTAAAAGTTCTCATTTAGTAATTGAAAGTAAAAGGATTTGAGGAATGCAGATCTTCAAATATTGCTACAGACATCTAGCACGACATGTATTACAGAGAAATTTGTGTCTTCCCCTGAAGTCTGTGTGATGTTGTTTGCTGATAGTAGCGTTGTCCTAGAGCTGGATGTTATCCTAGGGCACAGCTGAGAATATTGTATTCCAAAGGACAAATAAGTGGCAAGCATTTGTACATAATAGCAAGCTAAAAAAGAATATCCAATTAAAATAAAAAACCCACAGAAGTGGTTTCTATTTGGCTTTGTTTTTCTAGCTGTGAGATGTGCTGCTCAACAGTTTCTCCCCACTTTTGTAGCACTGCTGCCCAAATGTCCAGGCTTACGTGACTCTCTTGTTCTGCAGGGAGAGGCAGAGTTTGCCCGCATTATGAGCATTGTCGACCCTAACCGCTTGGGCGTAGTGACATTCCAGGCCTTCATCGACTTCATGTCCCGGGAAACAGCAGATACAGATACTGCTGACCAGGTTATGGCTTCCTTCAAGATCCTGGCTGGAGATAAGGTGAGGCTGCACACCTTCCTTTCCTGCATCTGCATGGCTCCTGCTTTCCTTTTTCTCTTTTGTCTCTGAGGGAAAGCGTTGAGGGAATCTGAAAAATCCTGTGTATTTTCACAGGAACACTGTGCAGTGCTGGAGGAGTGCAAGGCTAAAGTGTGGGTTAATGAGCAGCCTGCCAAGGCGCTTGAAAGTCCTGTTCAGCTGTCAGTCAGAACTATTCTGCCCACTCTTGCTTTAAAAATTTAATTAAGAGCTCGGTCGTGATTTGTTATTTTAAAATGCATGAACAAATTCAACAGATGGTTCTTGATTAGTCTTGAAAAACTATTAATTACTGACAGCTGTAAACTTGAGATGTTCTTTCTCAGATATACATGTGTCACTATCAGTTGTCATACAATTAATAGTAGATTTTCATTGAGGGTATGCTGTATCTGCAAGAGGAGCATCTTTTAATCATAGAAATTGGTTGAAAGTAGGAAAACTCACAGGGTGATACAAAAAGTATGAATTTTCTAAATTTGCATCATCAGCGGAACCAGCTGATAAAAAAATTATATAATCTTATTTTACTTATATAACAATCCCCATTAATCTTTTATGTAATTGAACAAATAATATGTACATGTAATATTAATATATCTCTATGTTTGCTAATGAGTTTATTCATCTCACTTGACATGTGGGATACCATTTCTCAGATTGTAATGAGTTACCCTTAAATCCAGTACTGGTTTCCATGTTTCGCTAATAAACTTTTCATAATCTGTAAAGTAGAATCCATGATGCCCATCCTTTAGGCATCTGCCTGAGTGAAGCCAGTCCTATTGTCTTTCAAGGCCTGAAAATTCCACATTATTCAGATAAGCTACTCACTGAATAAATAGGTACTTTTGGATACAGTATTGCTTATTAACTCGTTTACTCTGTACAGTATGTTAAATATACTTGTCAGTGTTGAATATGCTCTAGTGACTGTAACATGAATCAGACAGTGTTTCATTATGAAGAAAAATACCTCTTACTCACTCCAATCATTAAACTAAAAGGCAGGGAAGAAAATAAAAGAATAAAAAGTCACAGGAGAGAGAGAGGTGTGAAACCTGAACCATTATTTAGATGACTGCAAATGCCCATGAGTCAGTTAGCTAAAGACAACATACTGGTTCGCAAACAGGCAGCTACTGTTACCTACTGCATGGAGAGAAGCCAAGCTGCCTCACGTCACTCAGTGAGTCTCCAGAAGCTGAATTTACATAAGAAGTTTTGCTTGCTTATTAAAAATGTCTGCTGTGAAAGGCAAGGATTGTTGGAGGAACTGTGGAAGCAATACGAAGTGTTTGCTTGTCACCTGCCTGCATGGGTGCCACCAAGCAGAGCTAGTGGGGATGGCAACTCCCAAGCAGCACAAGCAGCTGTTACGTCCCGACAGTGAGGGGCAGGATCCAAATGAAATTTCTTCTTCCTCCCATTCGCTTTCAGCAGGACCTCCACTGTAACAGGAAGGTGCAGTCTTACACTAACAATTTACCTTGCTTACCTCCAGCTCTTTTCTTTAGGCGTGCCAGCATCTCTCCTACAAAAACAACCTTTCTCTCCATTGTAAAAACATTTTGTTGGGCAAATGGTAGGGAGGGTGACTGCATTTCCTCCCAAGGCATATGTGCAGAGAGCTCCCTGTGCGGGTGTACAGTACTAGTCTAGTTGTTGGGGTCCTGTCCCTGACTGTTGTCTGCTACCCTGCGGGGGGGGAGGGCAGTGGGTGGTTGTCCCTCTGAGAAAGGTCAGTTTTTTGAAAGTAACGGTCGCCTTATCGTTTGTCCTCACTGCAGAACTACATCACTGTGGATGAATTACGGCGGGAGCTGCCTCCTGATCAGGCTGAATATTGCATTGCTAGAATGGCACCCTACAATGGCCGTGATGCTGTACCCGGTGCCCTGGACTACATGTCCTTCTCCACGGCGCTCTACGGCGAAAGTGACCTTTAACTTTTTTTCTGTCCCACCACACGCTCCCTCCCCTCTCCCCCGTCCGACACGCCCTTCTTTCTCTTTGCAAAGCAGCCTCTGCTCCGCTCTTTTTTGTGTTTTCCTGTTTTGCTTCAGATAACAGATCACATTTTTAAGTGGGGGGGGAGGACATTGACATGGCACCACCTACCTTGCCCTTGAAATGACAGTTTACAAAATTATTTTGTGCAAAAAAAGTTACGTTTTAAAAAGAACAGACATATTTTATTATAGAAAAAGGTATTTTTCTCCACCAGATTGAAACTTAAAAAGAACCTGTTAAAATATTGCACCAAATATTTTTTGTTGTGACATAGAAGGTTGAGCACAATGTTACATTCCATCCTTTCCAAAAAGAACCAAACAACAACAAAACGCCACTTGTTCTGTTAACTTTTACATTTGCGTATGTCTCTTTTATCACGTTTATCTTGGGAGGGGGGAAGGCACACAAGTGCATGTGTTTGCTGGTTCACTCATTTCATGAAAATATTTTATGATAAACTTTTGAAATTGCTGTGTTTTCTAGGGAAAAAATAATGTACACAGCTCATGTTTTCATATTTAATTAAAAAATACAATATGCCTCCTATGTTTATCAGTGCACAACTTTTTTTGTTGCTGAGAGTTGTCTGGTTTCAGAACATGAAGCTTGAGAGTTGATAACTTTGATATTGCTTGTCACAAACCATATTAAAAATTTCTTGTGATAACAACTCTAGACTTTATTCATTTGTATAGTAAAACTCTAATCCTATTTAGTTAAAACAACAAACACAACAAAGAGAATCCAAAATGAATGCATTTTTTTAATTGAAATTACAGTAATTTAAAGGTAATTCCCTCTCCCTTAACCTTTCATTCTTGTTGAAAGATGTTGGAATTCCCACAGCTTTCTGACCACTTTAAATTAATGACTTACATAATTTTTAACCATCACTGATACATCCACATCTCTAGGAAAAATATTCTTGTTATTCCTTAAAAAACAGCACAAAATTAGTTACTAGAGCTATGCAAACAAACAAACACTGTATTTTGAACCATCTATGAAAAATTCCTCCAGTGTTCCCATGCTCAGCATTGGATGTCTCACTGCTTTTGATATCACATCTTCTGACATCATAAATTCTTCCAGAGACCTCAAGACCGTCTTTGTATCGGACAGTCCAAAGAAGCCAGCTTTCGGAACAACTCCTTTGGGAGCTTTGATGAATGATAAAGTATACACATATGTGCACGTGCCTAGAAATCACCAAAGGGAAGCAGCTAATCCCTTCCCAGCCATCTCATATTACAGGTGCGTTTCCTGCCCTTCCACAACTTTTTTAAGAAACACAGAGTTAGAAGCAAAAATATTCATTAGTGCTTCATGATGTGTTTCAAGTGTTTTTTAGATCTAACCACATACTTTCCAGTCCCAAAGGCAGTTTTTATTTTGAAGTAATGACTGCAGGAGCGGAGAATTCATGCACAGATTCACAAGCAGCTCTCGGTAGCATTGCCCTCTGTTCTCCAGGGCAGGGCTAAGTCCTGAGGAAGGTGTTGTATATGGTGGGTTGGGGGTTCAGCACAGCTTTGTGGTTTATTCCTGACCTTGAGTAGGTCAGGAATAATACATATTCGTAAATAAATAAAACAATAAAAATCACAGCAGTGTGTTGTGATGTATGCCAACCTGATAGTATCTGCATGCTGTATTTGGGAGAGGAGATGCTAATGTCTGCTACCACACTTCTTCCAGGAGTCACCAAGACCTGCATTCTCCTGTGGGCTAGATACCATGTTCACAGAGGGTATGGAAGTGAGCGCCGTTTAGCTTCATACATAGACAAGGCCATACTATACTCGCCATAGTTTGTCTTCAGAGGTTGAAGCAGATGTTCGTGTAACTTACCTGTAGTTGCATTGTTAATGAGCGCTGCAGTTGAGCTGAAGCTGAGTTTTCTGTGTTGTAACCCATGATACCCATGAAGCCTGGAGGGGTCAATACGGAGTGTCAGTAATGTAGGACTTGCAGCCGCATCAGTATTTAACCCACTTGCAAGCTCCTCCATGGGCCTATTTTCAGCTACACCACTGCTATGTTGCTACAAATGGGACTGTCCTCTTCAAAGATACGGAGTGCTGATTCCATTGTGGTGTTTTAATGTACATAACATAGGCTATCTGTGTGAAAACTAAAACAGCAGAGAGGAGGAAGTTTGCTTCAGAGCACCCGTGGCCCTTGCTTTGATAACCCTCTTTCCTCTTCCACAGTAGCTGCCCCGTCCCTGGTTTGCTGCACCTGGAAAAGGACATTTGCACTGCCAAACAAATTGAGGGTCTCTGTGGCTTGTACCCATTCCCAGAAGATGTAACAATACACTTTTTATTATGCATACTGTTTACTTTTTTATTTAAACAGTAATACCAGGGGGTGGGGGGAGTATCTGTTGGGGTATTAAGTGACCGCTGTCTGGAGAAAAGACCCATGTTGTTTTGAAATAAGGCTGGGCAAAGAGCATAGGTGCACCTTGGGCCATGACCTTGGGCCCAGGCCTGCTGCCACTCTGAGAATGGAGCCAAATTATTTGGAATGATTCTGGTGACAGCCCTCTGCAACTCCGTGCTTGGAGATTCCAGGAGTCTTTACAAAAACCTTTTACTGAGCTGTGGTAGTGCTGCCCTCTGTGACCCGGTTTTGCGCAAAACCCCGGCTGGGCGTAAGAATTCCTGGTTTTATGAGACAGAAAGGAAACGGGTGGCTCATCCCTGCTCACACCACAAACTGGTGGTGGTGTGTGGGCTCCAGCCTTGCTAACGTTGCTCTGTTGGCACCATAGCACTGCATCCCTTGGTGAAGTTGAGGTGTTAACAGCACCAGAAAGGTCTCGCCTGTGTGTCGGAGCAGTTGAATAGAGTTCAGAATATTGGCAGTAGGGGTGTCTAAAATTTTAGGAATGCGTACTGGTATTTCCTCTGCTTAGCTGGCACGGCCTTTGACAAACTGGCTAGAGCTTACGTGACCTGGTCTTTCCCTCTAGGCTTGTCGTGGTTTAGGCCACATCGGCCACTGGGGACATAGGGGACCCCAGATGGGACCGACAGATGCTCCCCTCTACCCCTCTTCAAAGAGAGAGGCAGAGGAGGAAAAAGAGACTTACGAGTTTAGAAGGATCTAAACTACTTTAATGAAGTATTAATAATAAAATAAAAGAAATAATGAGAAATATACAAAACCGTATCAAGTTCCCAAGATGACAATCACGACACCGGCTGGCACTGGGGCAGTCCCAGGCTGGACTCAGTGACGGACGGGAACTGGATTCCGGATCTGGATTCAGGATCGGGTCCAAAGGCAGACGAACAGACAGAGTCCTCCTCAGACGTCAGCCGTTGAAGCAAGAAGAGAAAAAGAAGGGCGAAAAAGAAGGAACCCTGACCCTTTGCTCCGTCAGCTTTTATACTGAGCATGAGGCAGATGGGATGGAATACGCTGTTGGTCAGTTTTGGGTCACCTGCCCTGTCCGCTCCTCCCCGCAGGTGGGACCCCATTATGCTTTTCCGCTTCCGACCCTCCAACGTGGCAAATAACACAGCCGGTTGGCCTTGGGTGTTAGAACAATAAGTGTAAGCAAGAGCCTCCCTGCATACCATGTCTGGACATCAGCTATAAACATCGGTCTTATCACTCTGAGAGAGTGAACATTGTCTGCACAATATGCTGTTAATTTCAGTAGTTAAAAGAGGCCCAGCTAAGAAGCGAAGCTACTGAACAAAATTGGTCCTGTTTTACCTCAAACCAGGACAAGGCTGTAGATACGGCCCCTCCATTCCCACCCCACCCGAGGAGCGGCACTGGGATGCTGCAACACGGTCACCTTCCTCATATGCAGCACAAGATGCATCTTGCAATCGTGTGGCCTAACAGTCTCTGGCAGTTGGTATGCTGAAATTTGAAAACAGCTTTTCGTATTAGGCTCATGGTTTTACAGCTAACGTGCCATTCTTTAGCCACGCCCTGACATCAGCCTTGATGAAATTAGTCTCTGGAAGCAGCTGTTTGCAGCTCAGTGACTGCCCCTTCCCCTGCCAAGAACAGAAGCAGTGGGCAATCCGCTTCAAGCTCACATCTCCCAGTCAGGGGTAAACTGTTTTCATCAGTCTGCCATATTCAACTATTTTCAGACACAGAAATTGAAATAATGCTTTCCCAAGAAATTAACCATTTTCCTTTTATGGCTGTTGATATCTTTGGCTGCTGAGATCTCGGTACCTGCCCCTGCATCACCGTCCGTCAGTACAGGGGCAAGAAGCACATCTGTGCTCAGACAACATGGGTCTGTCTTGCCTGCCAGAATGTCAACCACACTTCCAAAAGCCTCTCAGATCTATCTTGTGACTATTGCATGTCTTCGGTGCTGCCAGCATCTGGTTTTGGAGCGGAGTCTCAGAAGACAATGAAAGGAAACCAGTCTGCAACCTTGAATGAACTCGGTTTCAAAGAAGTATTCATACATCCACGGAGCATCCACCCAGCCAAATCACACTGACTGTTTTATATGGGAAATAATGGAGAGGGCAAGGAATAAAGAAAAGGTGACTCTAACGGCTGGGAAAAGGAACAGCTCGAACTAAAATGACTTTGTTAAGGAACCAGAATGCAGGTATGATTTTCAGACCGTGACAAGAAAAGGGTTTGTACGACATTACTTGCACTACCGATGCTGGGGTACGACAGATTCCCACCCACCCCCATAGTAGCCAAATACTAAGAAAGCTTAATCCTGTTGAATTAATCAAACCATCGAGGTGACTCTGGCTACTGAAAGAGTTGCTACTGTGTAAACCCTTAAAATCCATTGCATTAGCTCTAAGCTGCTGGGAAAGTCTTAGCATAATAAACCTAGATTAACAAAGTCTAGGGCATATCCTGAGACAAACAGGTAATCGGAATGTTGCCCAGCATGCACCAAGAAAATGTGTTCAGTGCTGGAGTCAGTAGAGAAGTCAGCCACTGCGAGGGATAAACTTGGATGATTAGCTCTTGCACAGGGAAGGATGACCTATAAGGCTGTTTTAGGTAGATTTAAATCTCAGCAATTTAAACCCACTGAAAATGCAAGAAGAAAATTAATCTTTTCTATATTCTGAGGGCTTACAGCCACTATAGGCTATACGTCTCTCCAATAAAACATTAAAATGGATTCCTGCCCTGCCTTGGGACACCACACAACAGTCAGGGAATAGTTTCTCAGTTTTGTTCTCTGCTTTGGTTTCTGGGACACACATGCATGAAAATACATTGGTAGGAACTGCACTACATCCCATCACTGTCTTATCTCTTCTCAGCAAGCTTATTCACACCTTCTGGCTGTTAGTCAGTAGTTCACATCCTGGTGACCTAGCAAGCATTCGAGGAAAATATTGAGAAGGACCTCTAGCTATTGCAATACCTCAGTGACCCCGATCCTCATACTGTCTGGAAAAACATAATGTCTCACTGCTGCTGTGGGAAACATCTGGTGTTATTCCCACTGTGCAAATGAAGAAGGCACATGGGGGAAAAAAAGGGCTAGATGTCACCAGAAGGTAGAAATGTGAAGCCTATATTTAAAATCGCAATCCAAACAGCTTCTGTTCAGCTGCTGCCCTTCTCTGCACACCTACATTTCTGCTTCGGGGCAGGCCTGGAACAGGCCATTGAAACAACTGGACACCTGGTCCCCTGCGACAGTCGCCATCAGGACCCGAGCATTCCCCTCGCAAACACCCCGCATCACCGGGGGCTGCAAACCTCACCCCGTGTACACGGAGCAGGACAAACCAGCAAGACTGGCTGCTTTCTCTGCAAAGCCTCTGGGTGGGTTTGCCACCCATTTGCTCCATAAGACCCTAATTGCCTAAAATATCTTCACATAAGGAGAGTAAAACGTGTTTAATCCTTAATGCTTCATCCCTCCTCAGGGGATCCCCACCTGCCAGCACTACCCCCTAACCAGCAGGAAGCCTAAAAGGCTGCGCCAGGGAGCATCTCCCCAACCTCACTCCATCCATCTCTGTGAAATAAAGAATAAGCACCCAAGCAATAGGAGAGAAAGCACGAACCCTCGTGGTTTAGGCAATCAGTTTGCAAAACGAATGCTGCATTTCAGTCCCTGATGGAGGCCATTTTTAGGTATTTTCTATTAAACAGACAAAGGATAAAATACATAACAAAGCCTCAGGGTGGGAAACAGGCCCTAGGATGCCGCTCCCCACACCCCCACCACTAGGTTTGCCCTTACACTTGCTCTCCCTCAGCTGTCTGCTCCATAGTGGCACAGCTTGAACGAGAGAAGCCGCCCTCCTCCACCATTGCGGGCTCACACTGCGGTTGAGGCACTCTGTGGCAGGTGGGAGTCTGAATCGTCAGTCTGAGGAAGACAGCGGACGCAAGCCTCCAGAGTGACGGGTATTTTAAACAATAGGCCACTTAAAAAAATGTAGCTGCTGGTCTCGACCCGTCTTTTGGCAGCTAAAGAAAAGAACAAGTCCTAATTAGTCCTCTCTAGAAACAGATGTTGGCACTTCTCTCGGAGACAACTCAGAGCTGCAGATCCCAAGTGGAACACAGCTCTGGTTTCCCAGCGGCAGGCAGGTGTGTACGTGCTGAGCAGGGGCAGGACGTTAAGACCTACATCTCTCGTCACTCGCTCACTCACTAGCATGTAGACATTTTTGGTGACCAGCCATCTACCTTCCCCTGTGTCCTGTGCAGGGAGAGTGGGGACCTAGTTCGAGGTCTTGGATGCCTCCTGGGTGGCTGTCACCTCCCAGTCAGGTGCTGTAGTGAAGGCAAGTGAGTGGTTATTGTCTCCAGCCAGAAGGGATTTGCCTGGGGTCCTCTGGGAGGTCTGAGGTGAAGCAGAGAAATGAGGCCAGCTCTGTCGCATTCCAGTCGAAGTGCCGCAGTCATCCTACAACTATTTCAAACCTTCTCCCAGACCATTCCCCCCAGTTCCTTAACTGCTGTTGTTGCTTTTTGTATGAACCCTGTGGCTTTGTCATACAGATCTGCCTAAAACCGAGGGCTACTTTAAACTGCAGAGTTAAGAAAGCATTTTATACCTTCTTTATCATTAAGCACATTCAACCACCACCACCATCACTTTAATGAAGAATTTCTGTCCTGCCACTTCTTACTTGAATAGGGTATGATCTCTAATCTGTGGTACTGAACCACAGCATCCTGCTCTCTGCCACAGAGAAAACAAAATGTCTTCTTTGGAGATGCAAGAAAGCAGCTCATTTACCCCAGCAATAAATAGATTGTGTTTTTTTAAGTATCCTTATTCCAGCTGAGTATTTGTTTACATTTGTAGGTGTGCAGTCAGGACGCTAATAGTTCCCAGTGGGCTTTCAGATGGTCTTCTGAGAGACCAATCCTTTTGTGCAACCAAAATAACGAGGAAACTAAAACACAGCTTTATTATGAAAGTTGATTTTGCACATGATAGCTTCCAGAAACGCTACCCACACACTAGAGGCAACACTGCAGATTCTTGTAATGATATATTTCATGCCTTTTACCACCCGTGCAGAGTGTCTACAACCAAGAAAGGGAAAGCGGGACTCCAGCCCGGCTCAGGCACCGCCAGAGCAACCGGAGCTGCATTCCAGATGCACAGCGCATTCTTCCCCACTGACACGATCCCAGAGGCTGCAGAGATGCAGGATAAAACTGAAAAAGCTTTAATTGGGCTTCCGGCATGACTTATCTTCATTATTGCCAGTAACTCAAATCCCTATTACTCCCATACCATTCCACGACTGCCACTTAAGGAGCTTTTTTTTCTGCTTTTGAGCTTCTTACACAGCAATTCAAGCCCACAGGCACACCGAGACTCTGGTGCTACTCCCATAACAGTCCAGCTCTGCTACCTATGCAGAATTTGCATAGAAAGAGTGACAGGGCTGCCATTTTGAGTGTCCTGGAAGGTCTTATCAAATAAAGAATTAAAACAACCTTACAAATGAACATTGTATTCAGAAGTACTGGAGCACCTCTCCTATGAAGACAGGCTGAGAGAGCTGGGGTTGTTCAGCCTGGAGAAGAGAAGGCTCTGGGGACACCTAACAGCGGCCTTCCAGTACCTAAAGGGGGCCTAGAGAAAAGATGGGGAGGGGCTCTTTATCAGGCAGTGTAGTGATAGGACAAGGGGTAACAGTTTTAAACTGAAAGAAGGTAGATTTAGGTTAGATACTAGGAAGAAATTCTTTACTCTCAGGGTGGTGAGACACTGACCCAGGTTGCCCAGAGAAGCTGTGGATGCCCCATCCCTGGAGGTGTTCAAGGCCAGGCTGCGTGGGGCTTTGAGCAACCTGGTCTAGTGGGGGGTGTCCCTGCCCATGGCAGGGGGGTTGGAACTCGATGATCTTTAAAGTTCCTTCCAACCCAAACCATTCTATGATTCTATGATTCAAAGTTGTAAGAAAGACATACTTGCCCCAGCTACAGCTACCCACTTCCTCTTTTTTAACCACAGTTAGCTTTGTTAAGCTGTCACATTAGTCCATTTTCTTACCAAAAAGAGTTTACATCAGTTGCCTTGCGGCAAGAGCCAACAGCATCCTGAGCTGCATTAGGCAGAGCCTTGCAGGAAGGTCAAGGGAGGTGATCCTTTCCCTCTACTCAGCACTGGTGAGGCCACACCTGGAGCGTTGTGTCCTCTCCTGGGTTCCCCAGTACAAAAGAGACATGGATTTACTGAAGGGAGTCCAGCACAGGGCCACAAAGATGCTTGCGGGACAGGGGCATCTCTCATGTAAGGAGAGGCTGAGAGAGCTGGGACTGTTCAGCCTGGAGAAGGCTGAATGTCTATAAACACCTGATGGGTGGGAATGAAGAGGAGGGAGCCAGGTGCTTCTCGGTAGTGTCCACTGACAATTAAAAACCATGACATTTCATCTGAACACAAGAAAACACTTTTTTACTGTAAGGGCAGTCAAACACTGGATTGGGTTGTCCAAAGCAGTTGTGAAGCCTTCATCTGTGGAGATATTCAAAAGCTGACTGGACATGGTCCTGGGCAACCTGGGGGGTTTGGACCAGATGATCTCAAGGGGTCCCTTCCAACCTAAATGATCCTGTTTATTATGGATGTTGAATGTATAGGTTATCTCCATCCTAAAGAATAATTAGAGGGCAAGAAATTTGAACGATGCCTGAAATTTAACATACAACGTCATAAATGTAACTTAGATATTTACTTCAAGTTAAATCAGGAAATCCAGACATGGTACTGTCAGACAAGGGGAAAAAAAGGGCAAAACAAACTGTAGCTATATTTAAGCGTCTGGACAGTAAAGATTTAACAAGCTATGTATGCTACACTGAAGATATGGATAACAATTTTTATCTTGATCATCATACTGTGAACTGTCAGGAATTACACTGTAAGAATTCCGTAAAATTAGTACATCTCAGACACTGATAAACCAGAAAAGTAGCGTGCTGCACATATATGCATGGAAACCCTGCTTCTGCCTGGCAGCTCCATACAAGCCCGTGTCTTCACCAAGGCTTCCCCCTGGTGTCAGAGACACTAACAGTATTGAGGTTTTATCCAAAGCAGCCCAATTCTGTGTACTGAAGAAGAGAACATGGTAGGTAGGGGCTGGCCACAGCGAACTTTTGTTGGCAGAAGTGTGGTTGTGGAGCTGATGTGTAACGCTTCGGATGACCTCTCTGGACATGTGCCTTTGCGTCTCCACTCACTAACCGGTACAGATACACATCTTTTTTTGCCGTGCCTCGGTCAAAAGCCACCGGCAGTTGGGCACGAAGCGGAATGGCCGGGTCGGGGCAGCAGGCTGGCAGGCATCCGCACAGGCACGGCATCGCTTCGACGGGAAAGGCGTGATATTTATTTCAGGGAAAGGCGCGTCGCTCGTTTCAGGGTGCCCCGCGGCAGGCGCTGGCTGCCAGCCCGCTCCTGCCCCACAGCCCGGGCCTGGTGGTGGCCGGAGCCCCCTCGGCCTTTCCGCGACCCAACGGCCCCGGCCTCACCGCTCGCTCTGACCGGGCCGCAGCCTGCCCCCGCCCGCTGCACCCCTCTCCTCCCGGCCACAAGCCGCCCCCCCACCTCGGCAACCCTCACCCCCACAAAACTCTCCCGCAACCCCTGCGTGTCCCCCGCGCCGCTGCAGGGCCCAGAGCGCGGCGCCGCCGGCCGGGCCCCAGCGCCTACGGGCCCCAGCGCCTACAGGCCCCAGCGCCTACATCTCCCAGCGTGCAACGGGGCCGCCCCGGGCGCGGGGCGCGGCCGGGCCGCCGCGCGGCACGCTGGGAGTTGGAGTCGGGCGTTGGCGGTTGCGCAGCATCGGTTGGGGGCGCGCGGCGGTGTCGGTCTCTCGTAGGAACAAGGCAGCCATTGCCGCCGCCGCCGGGAAGAGCGGTTTCCTCACGGCCCGCAGGACTCAGCGCTCGGCGACGGTGAGCGGCCGCCCCTCCTTGGCTCGCTCGGTGGCGGGAGGGCCGGGGGAGGGTCGGGCGTCGAGTTGCGAGGAGGCTTCTTGCAGCCGGGCCCTGTTGCGGGGCGGGGACGGGCCCGGCCTTTCTTGTGGCGGCGCCGGGCTGAGGGGAAGGAAGCGGCGCTGGGAGGCCTCGCTGGCGCCGCGCTCGGCGGGGGCCGCCGGCCCTCGGGTAATGGAGGCGAGACGGCAGCAGGCCGCGGAGGACGCCGCGGTTCATCGCTGCCCGGCGGCTTTGCGGAGGGGAGGGCCGATGCCGGCGGTTTCGCTCGGCGGGATGGCTGGGAGCCGGCGGGGCTTGCAGGTGAGTGTAAAGCCGTGGTGGCGTCCGGCTCTTGGAGGGGCGATCGCCACTGGGTGGGCCGGCGCCTCGGTGACGGGGCACCCAAGGAGAGGGTCCTCCTGCCTTGGGGAGGCGGCGAGTCTAGCGCAGCCCCGTCCCGTCTCGACTTGCTCAAAAAGGCGAATGAGCAGATGGTCTTTCGCTGCCGTCCCGTGCTCCCCGGGCGCATTTAGGCCAGCATGTTTGATCCTGTGAGCCACTAGTGAGCAAACGCGGTTACGTTGTGCTAGGAACAACGTGTGAAGCTCTGCGGCTTGCAGGCGTCGGTGCAGATCTCAAATCCATTGTGCTCCCTGATGTTTGAGTAAATAACGTGTGGACAGACACTTCGCGCGTCCTCCACTGTGTCTGTGACAGTTTCTCATGCAGTCAATTCCATACATCCCATGTTAATTTCCTTGTGTGATTCTTCTTTCTTCCCCGCTTTGTTTTTTTCCAGAAGTAGGAACTAAAAGTACTGAACAGCAGTTACGCAGTCGTTTTAATCTGTCAAATCTATGCTGCTCCCAAAATGAGTGCTGTTGCCCGAGTGACTGTTCTTGCCATGTTTTAAAGCACATAGTTATGTAAGTCTGTCCTTCCTCTGCAAAGGCCTGGCTTTCCCTTAATACCCACTGCTGGCCTTGCCAGTGTTTGTGTGGTATGGGTGCATCAGGGAAACAGTCTGTCGGAAGAGTAGCTACTCTGCCAGGGAGCTGAATCAGTCCTCTGAGCTGGATTTCCATGTGGGCATAACGGTGCAAGTGTGAGCACAAAGGAGGGAATGGTTACAAAGGGCAGCGTAGGCACTTGTACGGGAATCACAAAAACACAAACTTTTCACGTGAAAGCGATTAAATAGATACCACCTCAGGTCGTGGTTCGGGAACAGTTTAGGCTAATCTAAGCAAGTGCTGTCACACTTCCACCCCTCGGCCCATACGAAGGCCTATACCCCGCCTTGCAAAGTTCTGGCCCTTCTCTGATGGCACAGTGAGCCTGAGTAAAGCAACTAATCAATAGAAACCTAATGGGTATTAACACACAAGGTAAATCACGCTAATTCAAAATACTGCATCCAAACTGTCTTGAAATACTTCCACAGCTAATGGTTGTGTTGTCTGTTTACTCTGCTTTACAGCCCAGTATTGTAATATAAGATCACATTGTATTTCCACTCCTTAGGGCTTGTATTCTTTGTTGTATGACAGCAAGCTCACAGAGTGAGCCAAATAATTATTATTTTCCAGTTACAGGAACTTAAAAATTTCTAAATTACACGAACTGAAAAAGTGACGTACTCAGGGTAAACAATGCAGCTTCCATAAAATATCTCAAATTATTTATCCTGGATCAGTAGATAGTTCTGAAAATCTGAATATCCAAAATAGCCTTTGATTTTGCCATTGTTGAAATCTCCTAAGAATGAAATGTTTCTTCTTCATAACTTGTTAGACTGTTAAAATAAGGTATTTTATGGTTACTGCAAATCGAAATAATATGATGATTACCATTTATCTTCTGGATGCTAATGTAACTTTTATTGCAGCAATTCTTTCAGGTGAAAGCAAAAGCTTGAGAATGGTTTATGTTGTAATTCCAGTGATGAGTGTAACAGTTTTATTCTTTTTTGTTGACTGCTGTTAGCCTAATAAATTCATCTTGGAGCTTATAGAGTGGGTTTTTTCATGCTCTGTGGTACAAAAGCCTTATTAATCTAACAACAAACAAAAACGTTTCAAATACAAGAAGTCTTTAAGTTATATGACTAAAAAGGACAAAACTGGGAATTCTGTCTAGGTTCTGCTAGAAATCAGTAAGACAGGATTTTCTCACTTCTCTAGCTATAGAGAATTGGGTTTTTAAGATATGTACCTGGAGGACAATAAAATGAAATCCTATTTAACCAAGATTTCTGAGATGTAGAAGTGATCTTAATCACCCTATTTTAAGTTTGTTGATCTGATAAACAGTGCTGTTTTCTTTCTTAGCATCAACCTTAAGATGAGTGGCTGCCGTGTCTTTGTTGGACACTTAAGCTCACGTGCTCGGGAACGGGATGTGGAGAAATTCTTCAAAGGGTATGGCCGCATACGAGAAATCCATCTAAAAAATGGATTTGGATTTGTGGTAAGTAATACCTTGTTTTCCTTTCTCTTGCTTGCAGGTACTACTCTTGCTAGGCTGATGTCAAGGAAGGAAAGATGCTCTAGAGAATAACAGTTCCAATGGGAAATGGAAAATATTTATATATATTTCAGACTGCTTTTCAGATGTTGGGATTACAGTTTTAACTGGGTTTTGCCAGGTTTTGCTCAAAATCTTGATAATATTCTAGCTACGTTCAATACATTGTGTAATCATATTCTTCCATGGATTTAAATTTTATCCCTTATTTCTGAAGACAG
Organism: Pluvialis apricaria; assembly: GCA_017639485.1. Lineage (NCBI taxonomy): Eukaryota > Metazoa > Chordata > Aves > Charadriiformes > Charadriidae > Pluvialis > Pluvialis apricaria. The sequence continues at coordinate 39,280,114 of CM030012.1, read as the reverse complement.
TATAAATATCCCATAATGGCATTCCAAAACTTGACAACGTCTTGACCTGGAGAAAAGTTTATACAGAACCACTTATGTTCTTCTCTCACTCCCTCTAGCCTGCTTGGTCATATCTCTAAATAATGGCCTGACATAAAAGCAAAGTAGTTTGCTAAGACAACAGGTGTAATAGGTGCTTGCTGTTGGATTTAAGCAGCACAGGTTTTAACTCTTGTGCAGCTAAAGTTAGGCATATTCACTATCAATATGTGTTCACAGGGCGTATATGTCTGAGACTATTAAATAAAATACACAGTTTGTTGGATCTTAATTTTCTACCAGTGCTTTCTAGAGCTTTATGCTCCTAAACTGTTGCCCAAATTCTTACAGCTTTAGACGTTCCAAAGTTGACTCAGGATCAGCCCGTTTCTTCACTATTATCTCTATTAGCTGTTCTGCTGCACTGAGTTCAAGCTGGAAGGGTTGATACTGCCTTTGCACTATGCCAGGCTTACATGCCGTTTCTTCTGCCAAGATCAATCCCTTGGGTGAAGCTATGGGAAAAGAACAGAAAAACAGGCTTTGCCTACTTTAGTTTCATACGAATATTACTTCTTGACTCCTACCTGTGCTGGTTCCTGATTGCCTTGCAGTATAAGGTATTTCTTGTTGACTGCCAATACGTAAATACCTGCTGGAGGTAAATGGCCCATCTAGATGGGAGCCTGAGTTTATTTGGTGCGTCCTTTCCAGTTGCTGCTATTTCTCAATTGCCTTTCCCTGAGCGTTCCTCTTCTCTTGTTGGGCAGGGCTGCTGACTCATTCACCAACAACTTCTGTTCAACTCCTGTGAATGAGTCAGCGAACCCTCCTTCCTCTCTTCGCCGGTTCCTAGGCAGAAGCATTTTCTTTTCAAAGCTCACTAACAAGCTTGAATAATTGTCCCATAACTCTGTCAAAAAAAAGTAATTGTTCTTATGATGAAGAATTTTTTCCTTACATCTGAACAAAACTTTTCTCCCCTTTACCGGTTATCCCATCACTATGCACCCACATGAGGAAAGCACTTCCATCGTCTCTGAAACTGTGGTTTAGGTTTTGGAAGACTGACTAGATCCACTTTGAGCTGCCTTTTCTTCAGGCTGAACAAACACGGTGCTCTCAACCTTTCTTTGTTCTCCAACCTTCTGATCAGTTTTGGTGGCCCTCTGCCTGTTCCTTTCCAATTTTTCAGTGTCTGTCTTGAGCTGAAGGGACCAAAACTGGACACAGTGTTCCAGGTGTGGCCTAACAAATGCCAAGTAGGGTGGAATAATCACATCCCCTGGTCTGCTGGCTGTACTCCTACTGATGCAGCTCAGGACGCGGTTTGCTTTCATTGCAGCAAGGCCACACTGCTGACTCACGCTTAGCTGACTCTCCACGAGGATTTCCATATCCTTTTCAGCAGAGCTACACTCCAGCTACTCAGACCCTAGCCTGTTCTGCTGCTTGGGATTATTCTATCCCAGGTGCAGGACTTCACATTTATCTTTTGTTAAAACTTGTGATTCTTGTTGGCCTAATCTTTCAGCCTACCAAGGTCTGTGTCTGGTGTTTTTTTCTCCTGGTATATCTATTTCTCCTCCCACTTTGGTGTCAGACGCAAAATCGGTGAGGGTGTACTCAGTTCTGTCATCCAGGTCATTTATAAATACATTGAATAGCATTATCCTTTGTGGTACCTCACTTGTGATAGGCTGTCAGTTCATCTTTGATTTCGGTTATTTGAAATCTATATTTGTAAAACCTTTTACAAAACCAAGTGATTTTGATTGAACATTGTTGTAGTGTTTAAAAGCATGTTTCATTGTGCTTGATTGAAATCATTTGATCTTTGAGACTAATTATATTTACTTAGATTTTGTAGATTTCAGTGCAGAATGTTTTCAAACTTCAGACCATAAAGCTAGTACATAAAGCTAGATAGACTTGCAGACAATCAGTTTGTTAGAAACTAGCTGAAATCATGGGAGTTGTAGGTGCGAACTATTGATAGTCTTAAATGCTGGGCCTAAATGAATTTTCTCAAGATAATCTTTGCATCATTATGCAAGATGTGTGATGTTTCACTTGGTAGTGAAACAGATTTCAGTGCAGAAGGGGTAAGATTGCTTAAGTCAGCATTGCTTCTGAAAAGCTGTTTATAGTTACGCAAATGCTTTCTTCAACTTGAGAAGCCTCTTCTCTGTTGTTCATTGCTCTCAAGCTGCAGTTCCGCAATTATTTTTTTCCCCATCCACACTGTTGGTTCAAGCAGCCCCTACCCAGCTGCTGCTTCTCACTGCTTGGTTGCTTTCCTTTCCCCCCTTGCTTCACGTGGTGTCACCACAGTTGTTCAGCCACATAATGAACCTACCTGGGAAGCTGATCTAGTTGAAAAATAACAGTGTCTTTTTCACTCCACCTCCTGCACAAAGTGTGCTGTTTTTCATCTGGATAGGTTTCTTGACCTAGTTTCCTGCAGAGCTGTACAAACAGCTTTGCCAAGAACCAGTGGGCTGGATAGTGGGCAGAGGCGACTTGGGCTGACTAAAGCAGCAGTGCTGCCAAAAGCAGAGCAGCAGATTCCGTTGCAACAGTGTACAGAATTGCATATTATAGCTGATCCAGACCCACAGGTGGCCAGTGTTGAAGAGGGGCTTATGTTTCTTGCTCTTCGTACACAGGCACCTTTTTGCCAGACTAGTGAGCTGAATTCGCTCAGAAAAAAATCAGAAGGGCTTTTTTTCTGGTTTACTCTTTCATTGCCAATTCAGTAAGAACTGAATCCGACCCAGAACTCTTCAGAGGGTTTTGAGAGCGCACAGCTCTCCTGCTTTTGATTGCAGTTGATCAGCTTGTGATGTTTTATCAGATTTCCCTGTATGTAGGGCTGTGTTTTAAACTATGTGCCTTAAAGTAATCCCCCCACCACTCTCCCAAAAAGTATTTTAAAAATTTCTGTAATAAACAGGTCATTTAGGTAACTTATTTTATATACGTCCTGCAAGTAGTTATACTGAAACAACTGAGGGAGGCAAAAGGGGTTTGTGTGCAGGGTGGAAGGAGAAGAAATGGTCATGAATGGGAACATCGTGGCTTTTCAGTCATAAATGTACTAGGAATTTGCTTCCTTGTTCAAAGTTCTGGCCGATACTTGCTGCAGAAATGTAAAATTTATAAAGATGATGTTTTGTATCATTTGAATATACTATGAGGGAAAAATACATTTTTATTCCTGTTTTCTTTCTAGGAATTTGAAGACCACAGGGACGCTGATGATGCAATTTATGAACTAAATGGTAAAGAGTTGTGTGATGAAAGGTAAGCTTGATACCATAATTTCACTTATGAACAGTAAAAGTGCTTTGCATCCAAATACAGTGCATTAGCTTGCGCTCTGACACCCGTTTCTCGTGACTCTGTGGTGGGATACACCTTCCATAACTTCAGATAAAGAGATTAATTGGGATCCTGGCCACAGTCTTACATAAGGCAAAGATAGTTTGGGACTGGAGGGAGGAGTGGTTTGGAGCTGGGCTGACTGGTTCTCCACTTGCACTTACTTCTCTTTCAAAGCTGACTCAATGTCTTGTCACTAGAAATATTAGTAAAAGTGAATTGAACTTACTTATTTATCTGTCAGCTTCAGAAAATGAGCTGGTGATAGCCTTTTATCATTTGGAGTGTTGCCCTTCAGTTTGCAGCAATGTGGACTATAGTCACTGTTATGTCACACTAATTTTTATTTTGATTGTGGAAGTTGGGTTTTGGTCATTACTTATTTTGGTACTCTTTTCCCTCTGTGATTACTCTTGGGCTCTGGTTGAGCAAATTTAATTGTTTCAATCTGAATTACAGACCCATGACAGTTTTCATGAAAATCTGAGGGAGATGAATGAGACAAGAGAATACCACTGTTCTGGCTCTTTAAGAAATGCCAGTGACTGTGTTATAAATCATTGCTTGCAAGGGCAAGATAATTCTTGTTTGTGCACATATGCTTCCAGTTGCGAAAGATTTAAGTCAGTGTCAAATACTTAAAGTTTGTGTTTTATTTTTTGTTTGCTTCTTTTGTTTTGTTCCTATCATAAGGGTTACAATTGAGCATGCTCGAGCCCGAAGAGGAAGGGGCAGATTCCCACAACGGTTCAGTTATTACCAGTCACAGAGTGGATCTAGGTAGGTGGTCTGGACTCTGTTTCCTACGAACAGAAAAACTGCAGAACTGTACTGAAATGTTGTTTTCTTCTTGTGGTTGGAGTTAGGGATCCAGCTCTGTTTTCTTGTATAGCTTCACGAAAAAGGTTTTATGTTCTCAAACCTTGGAGGTCCATTACTATTATTTACCTCCTCTGGCTGGGAGAATGTGGATTTTAAAGCAGTTTAACTGGCTCACAGAGGTTCACAAACCTGTTGTGAAATGCTCCTGCTCCGTGTTGCAGCCACTACATTGGTCTTGCTTCCTACTGTTGTGTAAGTGATGTGAAGGAGTAATGCTGCAGTTGGATTGTCTGTTTTTAACACTATATCAAGAAAAATGCCAGAGCTTCTCTACTGAGGCTTTTGTCATTAAACTGAGCTTACAGGCTAAGTAGAACTACTGTAGAGCAATAGTTCAAGGTATTTACTGTCTAACCAAGCTTTCACATTTCCAGTTGTATGGTTATCAAAATGCTTACTTCAGCACAGCATACAAAAGGAACTGTATTTGAGAAACAGTGCTAGGGCACAAGATACTAGCATGTGCAGAAGTGTTTAAATACCAACTGACTAAGTTTGCTGACCAAGCAGGTGCCTTGCAGAAGGAGAGCCTCTGTCTGACGATGGAATCTGAAAAACAGGATGTAGCTCATACCTAGAATACCTGTAGTGGACATACAGTGTTTGTGGAGGTGTTCGCTTTCAGTGATTTGAGCCAGTGGTGAACCTTACACCAACTTGCAGTGGAGTTTGTGAAAGTTCTGGAGACTTGCGTATATTCCACCAAACAGCTACACATTACATCATTGTACTTTATATCTACTTGTGTGGTATAAACATATATGGAATAATGTACTCTGTACAGACATTTATAGCCGTGGCCTATGCAGAGTACAGTTTGGAAGAAAGACGAAGACTTAACTGACATAAACCTCTGCATTTGTTTCAAAGTCAGAATTGCTGCCAGTTACAAACCAGTGTCTGGAACATCTAATTTGCATATGCAAGTATGCTAATTAGATTATTTTTTCTTTAGTGGCAGTAACCTTGATGCGGTATAATTGGTCCGAGGTCCAGGCTAAAAGTGGACTTTTAAAGTAGGAAGTGTGATTGAAGGTCGTGGGCATCTGACGTTGTAGTCATGTTCATGACGTCAGACTGCCGATGCCAGACAGGAAGAGACTGCCGTTTGCAATAATGGAAAAATGAGACTCAGCCTGCCAGTTTTGGGACTCTGGGACCTCTGTTTAAATGCCTGGAAGATCTGGATGTTCTGAAAAAAATTGGGACACTTTGAGGTATGCACTGAAATGAAATTGCCTATGCTTCAGTGTACAAATCAATACACACAATTTAGGATTATGTTTCTATGGGAGGAGAAGATAAGAATAATTTTCTCAAAGGTCAGTGTTCTTGATTCTTGAATCTTTTTGTAGTAATACAAAGTAGTGCCATTGTTAGAATCCTGCATTACTTATCAAAAGGCTGGCATACCTTTTTCCATAGTTCTCAGATCCATTTTGATTCAGAATAACTACGATTGGGAACACAAATGACCTGCAAGGGCAGTATTCTCTCCAGATGTCTTACTCTTTTGTATGAACATTTTCAAGCCACATGTTCTTTTTTGAGAGGGTCTTTAATTTTTGGTTAAGTGAAAAAAACTGGTTTTCATTCAGGAGCTGTAAACTGCCACAGTTATTTCAGGATAACCAGTTATCTAGCTCTCATTTTACTAAAATGAGAATATTTCTACCCACAAAAATATCTAACATAGGTCATGGTGGCATTTATAAATATTAACAAGTGATTTGGAATTTAGAAGCATGAACTGAGATGCCTTTAAATTGTGCTTTCTATCTCCGTGACATGAAGCAGAATTTATCCTACCAACTATAAAAAAAAAATAATTTAAAATTGCCCTTTACATTAATATCTTCCAAAACCGTATGTGTGAGCCAAGCCTGTCAAATACCAAAATTAAACTAATTCTCTATACGTTTTTTTCATTCTCCTGGGCACATGTTTCAATGTATCTAGAAAAAATGGCGGCTATATTGACTGCCTTGATATAAAGTTCTTCATCAAAATCCTTTTTAATCCCCTGTAGCAGCTCTCTTCTTGTAATAGACTCTTAAATAGGTTCTTGACTAGGGAGAATCAAATCTGCAGTCCAGCAACAAGGAAAATACTTAAATCTCACAGAAAACTATAGAAAACATCAGTTTTCTTAAGTTCTAAATGCCTTACACTGGAGACTTTTTCCTTTTTTTTTTTTCCTTCTGAACTCTTCTAGCCGATATGGACCTCCTGTTCGTACTGAACACAGGATCATAGTTGAGAACCTTTCATCCCGTATCAGCTGGCAGGTGAGTTAACATCTTCTCTTCTTTTTTTACACTTTATTTTCATACCCTATAAGTAGACTGCTCTCAGCCTCATTTCTTAATAAAGCCATCATAAATATTTAACCTGAATAAAAAATAAGCAAAAAAGCTTCAGTGATTGCTAAAAACTAGCATTCAAACACTTGAAGAAGTCTTTGGTTTCACAGCTATGCAAATAGTTCTATAACTAGATTTTGTAGTTGGGAACTGATTCTTGCTTACTTAACGTTTACCAACTGATAAAACTTTTGAAGACTGTAGATTGTTTCTAAATTATTGAAGCATAGCATCCATTCAAACTACTGTGTTATCCTTTTGTATTGTTACACTTGGAAGTGCATGTCTTTGTTTTGAGTGAAATTTATGGTCTTATGTTTTGCAAAATATTTTTGTGACCTGATGCGTGATTGAGAAGTCTGGTTATATGTCATTAATAAAGCGAATCTTAAGAAAGCTACTGTGTAAAGTATGCTTACTGGAGGTATTTTGTAAAAACCCCAAACCTTCAGTAATTGTATTTTGAAGCTTTCTTAACCACCTTTCTTATTTTTCTTTTCACCTCCCGCTAATGTTTTGCTAATTTTTAGCTGGCTTTTAACAGAATAACAATCGATTTCTTTAGTTGTATTCTATGGAGTGTACAGTCTATAGAAAGTTTACTTTTTAAGGGCATAACAACAGATGCTATTTACAAAACATGAGTGACTAGTGGAGTTTATTCCTGTTCATTAACCTTTATATTCTTTGAATAAAGAGACTTTAATTAGTGTACCGAAAGACGCAATAGAACATGTTGAATGTTCAAAGCCTTGGTCTTGCAGCTAAATCCGCTTGAGGAGGCTGTTTGGCTTGCCTGGAGCTCCACTGATGTGTTTCATAAGAGCTTGGGTACAATCCATGCAGATAAACGGTTGAACTAGGTTTGTTTATCTTCTGCATGACAGGTTCAAAAGGTTCATAATTGTATGGTTGTATTAATTATTGAATAACTAAAAAAACAACTTCTGAGTTGATGTGATGAGCAAGTGGATTTCATCTGAAGATCTTCTGGGTATGCTATGCAATTATGTATATGAAGAGATTGCTTTAAAACACAGCGTTTGGAAACGACAGTAGGGACCAGAGAAGTAAGCAAGAATATAGTATTAATCATATAATGCTGTTTCGTGTTAAATTCATAATTTGAAAAAAAAAATTAACATTTTTTTTACTTGTGATTATTTATAATGGCTTTATGTGTACTTACCATTTTAGACTGAAGCCCACCCAATTCAGATTTCATACTGATGAATCTTTAGGATTCTAGTTACATGTTTTAATGACTCTCTTAAATATGTGATAAGTTAGCATAAGAGACTTTACTTCTTGATACCTGCCTAAATAGAAATTGTTTGAAGCTAAAATCCACATGCAAGCCTCATTTAAGCCTCATTGAAGCTGTACTGTTTTGATACTGACTGTAGTGTTTTAACTTCTTTTAACTATGTTGCTTACACAACAGATTAAAATAGCTAACACATTAACAGTAGTGGCATTATTCTTCCTTTCTAATCCCTGAGCTTCTAGCCAGCACAATCAGTATGGAACCTTGCTTTAAAACTTACGCGTGTAATTTCATCTTTGGTGTGTGCAGATCCCCATGCTTTGAGAACTTCTGTCTCCTTTAAAAGTGTTTGTGTTGGGATATTTAATAATTTAAAAAAAAAAAAAAAACACAACCCAAAACAAAACCAACAAAACCCACCACAAATAAAATTTATATTCAAATCAGTTTGCACAAATTGCTGACTATATTGTTAATAGATAATCTTATATCTAAGTGGTAGACAAACTGTCAGAATTCTTATTTTAGCAAACGTACTTCTGCATGTTCAGAGTTTTCCAACCACCCTCATTAGTTCTTCAGTATCTTTGAATTTTCAGGCAGTTGGGAAAGTAGATCTGTGTTACATCAAAATGTAATTTTTAATGTGTGTTTTTCCTATTTATGGTTGTCCTACACCTTATTTTCCTTTGCTGCTAAGGACAACGGGGTATTCTTGTGCTGTTTAAAGTAAAACAGAACAGTAAACTTAGGATAAAATTTGACTGTTCCACTGATTTCTGTTAAGTAAAACCAGATAACTTTAAAACATTCCCCTATTAATAGTAAATACCCTGTTGAGCTTGTATACTCTTACACTATACACTTACTCTTTTGAGTAATAATGTTGGCATCTTAAATCATGTTGACATTACTATTACAAATGATATTTCATGGTGATGATCCTTAGTATTTAGCATATAGTGTGGCAAGTCTGTGGGGGCCTCAATTTTAAAACCTAAAGTTATTGAATTAGAAAATAATTACATAGATTAACATGTTCTAACTTCCTTTTGACTTACCAGGCCTGGTCTGGTTAAGCTTTCATTGACTTGAGCAGAGCCAAAATTTTGTTCTTCGTCTCTAAATTGGGATAAACATACTGAGGCTGAAGTATTACTTTTAATGGTGCTATAGGGCCCATTTTTCATTTGCTGTTAAAGTTTCTTTGTGTTAAGCACATGTGAAACAAAGTATCTATGAGTTTGCATATGCCTTTTTTAAAAAATAAAAACTATTGACTTTTAATTGAAATATTAGATAAAACTAAGCCTTCTTATAGTCTGTGGCAAATGTTCTAAAGTTTTTCTTGGCTTTTTGTTTTGTAGTCTTTTCTTCGTTAAGCGTATTTCTAACCAAGTGCATTTTGAACCTCTTCTAACAACCTTGATTTGGTTAACCCTCATTTTTCTTGTGTGGAGGAAAAAGAACCAAAGATTTGGGGGTTTTCTAGTGGCTGGAATTCTAGGGTTTGGCCTGTTCTGAATTTTCCTTTTGGTTCCTATGACACTCCTGTTTTTTGGCGATCTAGATCTTGGTTTGCCTGGGTTTGATCTCGATTGGCTAGCACAGATCATCCTCGGGTTCTTTAGCCACTTCTGGAGACTATGTCCAGTGCTTTCAGGGCCTCTGGTACCTCCGTGAAGCATATTGCTATGAGCCATCACTCTGCCTTTCTCATGTAAGAGAGTTCCTCTTGGCCAGCTAGGTATTGGACAAGCAACTCTTTGCTTAAGGTACCTTCTTATATCATCTGCCACTTGTGGCATGTTGCGGTAAGTAGTCTGGGACTATAAAATACCAGATACTGTTTGGTAAAAGTACTGCTTTAACTTACACAAATGTTTAGCATTTTAGTGACCTTTTACATTATTTGTTTGTACTTTATCCTGTTGCTGAGCAAGTAATTTTACAGTGTCTGCGTGTTTAGCTTCTATTAAGTTAAATACAAGGGTGTCTATTGACATGGCACTGTAGTGTGACAGATATTCAAGTGAAATAGAAGACATTTTTTTCCCATGTAAAATTATTAATTATATAGTAATTACACCTATTTGCTTTTGCTGGGGGGGGGGGGGGGGTGAGCATATGGAATGAGTTTGTGTAGATATATTGGATTGTTATTTAACTGGGGTGTTAATGCTTATAGTCATGAAAATTTGCATTTAATACTACGTCACTTTTCATCTGGTATAGTTCTGATTTCAGTGCATATATGTATTTAGTGTTTTCATAACAGCTGGTTTGGGGGTGCAGGATTATTTTAAAAGCGGTATTTTACTCACTGTAGTTGTAAAAGTGAGGGATTCTTTTATATGCATCTGCTTTTACATAGGCTGAGTTTCAGAAACTTTTTTCTAAATTACATGTGTGTATAGAAAAATATAAAAGCATTAAACAGTTTTAGCAGAGAAGGCTTTAGGGGGTATTATGTACTGCTACCTGACTCGTTTGTGTCCTTTTTAAGGCTAAAATGTTAACTTTTGCTGCAGGACTTGAAAGATGTAATGAGAAAGGCAGGGGAGGTCACCTATGTGGATGCACACAGAAACAACAGGAATGAAGGGTAAGTTATTTTGGGTCCAAATCTGTATGATAACTGAAACTGTTAAAGGCAAGATTATCCTTGTAATATAAAAGAAATGAAACATAATTCTATGGTGTGGCTTAGATGCTGAAATTTCTCAATTTAAAAAAAAAAAATAACATCCTGTCAGTAAGTAGGAGTTCAGAAGTTGTATTTGAACTCAGTCTCTCCTCCATACCATGAAAACAATGTCAAAACAGAAGAAGGGAGAAAACCTTTCAACAGTTGGGTTCTGCTGTCTTGAACTGAGAGTTCTTTATGTATAATCATTCATGATCTAATTCTGACTCCTGAAGCTAGAACATCTCCTGTCTGTGGCTTCTTTGCACTGGTTCAACAAAGTGAACATAAATAGGAAATGAACATAACCAAGTTCCATAGGGAATACCTAGCTGCCTGCTCTCTATTCTTAATTCTGCAGACACAAAGGTGCTGCACAACAAAGCAGGAGAGAGGGAATTATGAATAGAGTGTCTCTGCTAGCCAAACAGTGCTCTAAGGGCCACTGCAAGCAAATGTAACTTAGATTTTTTTTTGAAGGGAAAACAGCTTAAAGAAACAAAGACAGGATTTTTCTTTTAGCTGTTAAAAATCTAAATAGGGCAGGAGAGTCTGCGAGTTTATTTTGTTTCTTGGACAGCTTTAGAGTGCAACTTAGTGGAGGACTAAAAGATATTCCCTCAGCTGGTGCAGGTTTGTGTAGCTTCCTGGATTTTCTCCATCTCATTGCAGATGAGAGTTTTGGGAAGGTTTAAGAAAATGTGAAAGATGTGGATGGCTAGGACTGTTAGTGTCATATTTTCCTGTTAATCAAGTTAAAAATTAGCTTTCGGAAGATAAAGCATCAAGCTGTGAATCAACAGATTGAAAAAGGCCTAAACTTGTTCTCCTTGCTTTTTCAGTTTCACTGAAACTTTTTTTTTTTTTGGTCTTTCCTTATGGTATACAGGGTTGTGGAATTTGCATCTTACAGTGATATGAAGAGTGCACTGGAAAAATTGGATGGCACTGAGCTGAATGGACGCAGAATTAAACTGACTGAAGATCACAGAAGGCATAGGTATGTCACCTGATCTGATAAAATTCTGCTGAGGGCATGGATTTGGGTAGTATTGATGCCAAAGTCTTATTATCTAATTCTTTGGCCCCAAGCTAAATATCACAGCACAGAACTACTTTCTAGCAGTGTAAACAGATTTAAATAAGAACTAACTTGCTGAAAATAAGGTAAATAGAACACTGTTGGATGACAGTAAGGAGATTTTTTTTCCAAACATAAAGCTTTATAGCTAAAGAAAGGACTTTTTAAAAAAGGAATTTTGTTATTAAAATAATTTTAAGTTAATGGAAAGCTGCTTCACAGTCCTGTAAAATGTCTCTCAAATAGTTGTGAAAGCCAACCTTTTCATGAGAATAAAAGAAAAACAGTTAGCTTGCTTGCATTATTTGCAAAGTAGTTCTGCCATTTAGTCATTAAAAAAACATGTTAGCTGCAGCTCTTTCATTGCCTCTCTTAAAAATAAATCAATTTCTTTTCATTAAAAAAGGGATGCATAACTAGAGGAGGTGTTAAACTGTCAGGCCTTAAAGCGTACTGGTGTTCCATGCCTTTAGAGACTTTTTTAACATCTTGAAAGAAACCCTAACTAATTCACATGGGCGTTTCTGGAGAGAATACATACCACAGGTATGAATTTTCATTTCTGTGCTTTTCTTGATAAATGGCTAAAAAATCGTCTGCTCCTGGGGCAGGGGGAAGCATCTTTTATCAGGTAAGTCCTATTTTGCCAAGCTAGCAGAGAATGTTAAGGCTAGCAGTTCCTGCTCTCCTTGGCCTAAGAAGATACTATGATGGAGCATAACAGAAATCTAGCAGTACTCTGAAACAACTGAATGCTGTGCCTCGTGCTTTCAGATGTTCGGATGGATGTGCTGTGCTATGCATACAAAGTAGTTGAGAATTTAAACTGAGTATTTTAAATTTAGTGGGAGGTGAGACTACCACTCTTAATTGTGTTTCTGTAGAAGCAGATCTCGATCAAGGAGTTACTCAAGATCTCGCAGCAGGTCCAGGTCTACAGGATCTTCCAGATCGGACAGCCGGTCCAGGTCCAGGTCAAGATCCAGGTCCAGGTCCAGGTCCAGGTCTCGCTCTCGTTCCCGGTCCCGATCTCGATCCCGATCTCGTTCTCGCAGTCGTACACCTAAAAAGAGTTACTCCCAGAAGAGCCACCGCTCCAGCTTGCTAGCTTCTTCCCCATCTCCCTCTTCTTCTAAAAGAAAATCTCGTTCTAGGTCGAGCTCTGCTCACAGCCGTAGTTAACCTGCTCTTAGAGATGTATTAATGCGTTTAATTTGATTCAAGTTTCTTGGAGACTTGAGACAAATTATACATGAGAACTGGGAGGGGAAGAGTTAACACGATGAAAGGGTAACCTCCTCTTACATTGCCAAAGTGCCTGTCATCAAATAGGTCATCTCTGTGAGGAGGGGCTGCCAGCTTTCTCCTTTCAGTGAAGTCTGGAGTGGGAAGTCTTTTTTTATGTTTTTTCCCTGCTATTAGTAAACATTTCTATCATAGATATATTATGTACACATAATGCTGAGGTAATGGGATGAGACAATATGCTGCTTTCTCCCTCTCTTGCCCCCCCACTTTCCATCTCCAAGGCCTTTGACTTCCAAAATACTACATTAGCTTTTGTCCTTGGTATTAAGTCCAAGGACAGGAAGTATAGATTTTATTCCTTTAAGGCTCTGTGGCTACTTTTCTGTGTGAGAATGAATGGACCAGCTGAATTTAGTTTAGAGTTTACTTTTTTCCCCGTTGCTTGGCTTAACAGGCTGTTTAAGTTCCAGCTTTAAATGACCTTGGTAATATGCTTAATTCGCAACAGACTTTCAGGAATACACATTGGTCACTTGAATAGTGCTCATTTGGATAGTGAATCAATACAATGTTAACCAGTAACAAAAGCTGGAATTCCCTGTTAAAATGAGACATACCATCCAGATGTCAGGATTATTGGGAATCCATTATACTAATTTTCCAGTAATTCACTAGTATGTGGTGTTGTATGTAGAGGCCTTATTTGACAGGTGACTCCATAAAACTGCACAGAAATGTCAGTATGCATGTCCATGGTTTTGATGTTTATAAAAACGACATAGCTTTCATACCCAAAAGTATGATACTGAGTAATGTGTGTATGACTAGCAATAGTCTTGATGGGAAGGAAGGTTATTTTAGTAACAACAGCAGCAAAAATCCCAGGAAACGTGTAGTCAGTTGTGACAGAAAATGTTAATCATGTTAAATCATAAAGAAGATAACTTCTTTAAATCTCCTGAATGCACAGTTGTTTTGATTAATAGAAATTTCCACTGCAAATACTGTTTGTTCTTATAATAATTTGAAATTAGATTTTTTTTAACTTCTGTATTGTTAAAGAAGGGAAACTTTTGGAAAAATATGTAAATTAATCCCAAAGTCTTACGTGTGTTTAAATGTACCATTCCTAATGAAATAAAACCTTTTTCTGGCTTACTTTGCAGTTCTGTTTAGTAATGTTACTGTTGCTGTTGTTCACTTCATACAGTCTTGCAGACATGATCACAAGGAAATTTATTTGAAGGTGTACCCATATGGAAGCAAGCAAAATGTACACTAGAAACCAGTTATGACACGTGAGTCATATAGATGCTGACTAGCAGGAGGACAGGATATTTTACTGTCATGGCATTAGTGGCCGTTTGCACGGATAGCAAATAGTAGTCTTTCTCCAGTCCTTGCAGACAGATTTGTGTGACACATCCTTGTCCACCAATTCAATAGAAGAACCAACAACCAAATGGCTATAGGTGTTGGAATCTTCCTACAGGTGAATTCATTTGTCACTTTTGAAATACGGTTCCAGAGATTCTTATATTGCCCACACTACTGTGCATCCAAGGCTTCAAGGCTGACACCCTTTCTAGAGCAAATCACCGCTGATCATGTTCTTTGCATGTTTGGTGTGGTGTGATCTGAATATGCTAGCAGTTCAGAAAGGAACACAAGGAACAAATAGGAATCACTTTGCAGAGTAATCTTACCAGATACGACTCTGTTGGGAAAGCTGGGATATACTCAGCTGTGTTAAATGTCAGTGTTGCTTGCTTTGGTAAATCTGTTACACTACCAAAAAAACTCCCAACAATGTCCACTGCTTGGCCTAGGACCTTTGAGATTGGCAAGCACAGTATCAGAGACCTTGAATGCATCTGACCACAGCATGATTACCTTGCAAGTAGTTTAAATATAGAGCTAATGTAGATCTTGTGAATTTTATTAATTCTTGATATTTTTTTGTATTGTACAATGTCAGTTCCCTTCCATAATTTTCTGTTGCTTCAATCAGCAGTGGCATTAGTAAGATGAATATAGACCAAAGAAGCAGCCTCCCCTTCCCCTCCCAAATACCTTGAGGTTATAAGCAAGCTTATAATTGCTGTTGTGATTGCAGCCATAAATACGTATAGCTTATTTCTGAACTTAAAGCTCAGTCTACCCATAGATTTGTGTTGCTATTAATACTGGTTAGAAGTACATTTTTTTTTTTAAAACTTATTTTAAATGGTATGATTGAACTGATAGTGGTTTAGTGTAGAAACACCTATTTCTTTTTATTAGACAGTATTTCTTTTCTGTGCTGGCGTAGCGGTGGTTTAAACATCTTTGCCAGCACATCTGCATCCAAGTTAACTGTAGGACTGGTTTCTAAATGTAGCAACAGGTAACCAAGGACAGCAGATTGTAGGGTGGTGTTACCAATGCAATGTGACATGATGGAAATAGACCTCTCACTAATTTTTTCACGTTTTTCAAGGTGGCAAGCAGTGGCTCTTTGTTCCCCTAGGATATACAAAGGTGTGTAGCTGAGGAAAAGGTGAGCTTTTGAAATACTATCAGATCTGATCTTTCTTTAGGGAAAGATTTGTTTATGGTAGATGTGAACTTGGCAGCTTTCTCAATATTTATTTGAAAGGCAAGGATAGAAATCTTTAGCAGCTAAAACCGGTTTCCTTAAAGGAGAGATTGAGTCCCTGGTTACTCACCTCTTTCTTACTTGTTTCTTTTGGTATATTAATTTAGATGCCTGTAGAAAGAATGGATTTTGAAGCTCAAATTTTTATTGCGCACAGGACTTTTTTTCCATGGAAAGCTTAAGCCCTTAAAATGTATGTGGGGGAGAAGGCAGGAGGGTGATCTGATTCCTGTCCTCCCCCCACCCCTTTCCTGCTGTGTCACCGCAGGTTTTTTTTCTTTCTACTTAAATAGGTCAGACTTTGAATAGCAGATGATTGGATTTTTTTTTCTTTAGGAAGAAAACCAAGCCTCAAGACTCTTATATCAGGAAGGCCTAACAATTTTGAGCAAGTTTCAGAGCAGCACAACCCTATTTGGCACACGGTAGAGTTGGAAATGAAAGCTATGTTTTTCATTGAGGTTTAAAGTTGTTACCTTACCTGACATGTAAAATGAGCTACAACTGGGTACACTTAATTAATTGCTTTGATGAAGGATAACTCATTGTGCCACTCTTAAGTTGGTCATGTCTGACCTCAGCTTGGAGCCAACCTGTTCTGGAATTTGTAGTTTTAGGGCATATGACTTGGTGCGAGAGGGGTTAAAAAGACAGTTCAGCAGCCTGAATAAAATACTTGCTTGGTGGTCAGCAAGGGTGGAAAAGTCTTGAGAGGGAAGAAGAGGGACTGGGGCAGATAAAAGTCATGAAGGTAAAAAAAGAAAGGACAAGAGGGAGTTTGAGTTTTGACAGGTGGCAGTTTCAGTGTCAAAGACTCGTATAAATAGACCACAGAAAGGAATACAACCTTTATACTCGTGACAACAGTTCAAATTTAGAGTTTACCTCCAGCATGGTGATCTTGAGATAAACAAATTGGGTGGGGAAGCATGCTTGTTTGTTTTGCTTAAAAATATTTGGTGTTCTGCTGAAGACCAAACAGTCTAAAGAAAATCAAGGTGGTACCTGTGTTGCTGTGAGAAGATGGTATCTACAAGACAGGTAGGCATCTTGACTGGGTGACATAGACATGCTTGGTAGACTCTTCGGGGAACAAATTACAGTCTGAAACTTTGCTGAACTATTACCGTATTTCAGAAACCAGATTATTTTAAAAATAGAACATCTTTAGACTGCGTTGGAACAAATTATTTATCCATATCAGGTGCCTTAGTTCTGACTTCACAGAGCACGGGAATGTAAGCTCCACTTTAAAATAACCGTAAATAGACTTCTTTAATGTATTAAAATCATATCTTTTACAGGCAGCATGTTCCAACAACTGACACTTCCCATGAGAAAGCTGGGAATCATCCCTTCCAACTGGCAGAAAGCTTCTGCTCCCAGCCCTGCAAAGCTGAAAGGAACAAAGCCCTGAAGTCCTGATACATCTACACATAAATCTGTCATTATTCCTACCCTTATTCTGCTAACCTGATCCCAGAAGAGCAGTTTTCACAAATTTCTCCTCAGCAAATGGAGGTGACATAAGACAAGGCAAATGTTAAATTTATATTGGATTCAAAGGTTCCACTTGTACCTTGGAGGTGCAGTTGGGCAATATGGCTAGGATGATCTAGCGGCTTGCTGCTGGCAAGACAAACTACCGTCCCTGTGCCTGTCCCTTGTCTTGTGCCACCTCTGATGCTCATCTGATCTTCCAGAAGCCAAGTGAATTCTATCACAAAAGGTGGGTACTTCAGGTCTCCTGCAATACTGCTTTTTCCAGTCCTCTCTGGGCGGGAAGGAAGTGGAATTATCACCTGGGGTATAACTCCCCTGTGATCCTTCTCTCTGCCTCCTCCCATTCTGTCCTCCAAGCAGTCTCCAAACCATCGCTCTCCTTCTGCCCAGGATTTCTTGTGCTTCTCTTATCACAGGACATTTTCCTCCCAGGGGAAGCCTTATGCTGCAGCGTTACCTGCTTGCAGCACTGGGCACAGCTGGAAGTAGAGCACTGCAATTAGTTGCATTTAGGCAAGTGGCGACATCCCACCCCAAAAAATAAGAGCGTGTTTTCTGTGATGTTTATGGCACTTCTTTATTATTAATTACATTTTTGTCAATTTAATGCAGGGCTCTCCATCCGAGGGTAGCCCAGCAGTTTGTGATGATAAACTTCATTATACTTAGCCATATCGCATCTCAGCTTTACAGATGAGAAGGGGAAAGCGAGTGGTGGGGGTGTTGACCTGCGGATGCAAGAGAAGGCGGCCAGCAGGAGGAAGGTGCCCGCGGGACAGCCGGGATTCCTCACGGAGCAGCTTCGGCTCCAAGTCGTGCCATCCAGCGGCTCTCCTTGTTGCCGCTGCCCGTGGAGACATGAAACGGGCTCAGTAAGGGTTTCTCTCCTCTCAGGAGAGAAAAAGTTTCTCTTCCAAAAATGAGGTGAAGTAGCAGTGTGCTTCCAAGCAGGCAGCAATGCCCCAGGACCTGTACCCGCAGTGCTCTGCCATTGCTCTCGCAGAGAGGGTCCAGGACGGTGAGTTCTGAGGTGGGAAGTTCTCAGCTCTGCCTGCTCCTCCTGCTGCACCCTAATCTTAGAGCTGAGTCCTGTTACAATTCCTAAGTGGCTTTAGTTTTCTTACAAGGGTTTTAGAAGCCCGTAATTTCCAGTCTGTTTCCTTCATTCCCCCTCCTTAGCCATTGTTTGCTGGAAGACTAAATGCTAAATGTGTACAGTACCTGGGGGCATGTTTCCCATTTTACCAGCCCTGCAATCAGTTAGCCTTCCACCCCCTCTCTTTGCAAACCTGCGAGAGAGTTGTTAGCCTTTCACCCCGGGGCTGATTTACTAGGACAATAACGCTGATTAGCTAGCAGTTATGCCTGGCAGAGGGCTATAGCTGGGGGAGCAGCGCAAGCGGAGTGCTCTACGCATGTCTGCTTAAAGGAGGGGATGCAGCAGAAACACCGACTCCACATAAGGGAGCCATTCAGGCCTTGGATAGAGTCAGCACCCAGAGGAAAGTGCAAGGGTTAACAGGCTGGGGGCCTGGGTTACAAACAAGGCCAAATTATATGCTGTAGTGAAATACTAGCTAATGGCAGCTCTGTACGTCTGGGTAGTCTCAAGATGTTCAAAGGACAATCGCTACTATTGATTTGCCGGGCCTAGGACCACGAGGGAGTGATGAGGGAGAGCAGAAGAGTGTATGGTAAAACCTGCTCTTCAAGATTAACAGAGGGCTGAAAATAAAAGACAGAGTTTCACCGGTAATGAATGATACTTTTGTGCTGTGTGATGGCTTTTTTCCTCTAACCAGGGATGAACGTCTTCTTTCCCTGATCTCTCCTTTTCCACTCTAGAAAATTCTTGTACTGTGTTGTGTGGGCATTTAGGCTGAGCTGGAAAGATCCAGACCAATATGCTTAGAGTGGATGTTTCAGTTCAGACCAAGAATTGCTCTGTATGTGTGTATGTAGGCGTGATACAGCACTGGAGACCCTGAGATCAGGTTTGGCAGGATCCTACACGCATGCTGGATTTGTTTTACCCAACAGCCAGCTCTCTGGCATTCTGAGGCAACCGATTTCTCCTTGCATCTCTGGGGCCCACGGATGTTACTTTGTGGTTCACAGAGGTAAGATGTGGCAGGTCACAGTTTAAAGGCACACATTGGTATAGCTGAAGTCATTAAAATCTGAAAATGCTCCCACTGTAGTGCCTTGAAAGCAAAGGTATACCAAACTGATATTAAAATTTGAGGCAGATTTGGGGGTAAAATGGAGGTGTTGCAGCAGATGCTGGCACTGCAATGACAGGGAAGGGAAGTAAGGAAAAGATACTGTCGTGGTTTAGGCTGAAAGAAAGGAACCTGGATGAAATCTTTGCATCTCATATCTACAGGTGAAAGAATTACTCCTCACACATAGTGAATGGGATTGTGGGTCTATGCCCCACAGTTGGGATTTGCACAAGTGCCTCAGGACATCAGGAGTCCAGGCCAGCAGCATTCCAGCCACCGGCCAGAGCTCTCCAAAAGGGGGAACAGACTGCACATGCCTAAGCCATGGGTCCTTCTGCTGCTACTGACCACCAGAGAATCAGTATCTGGCCTCTCTAGACAGCCTAGCCCTTCCTTGCCTCTGCCCAAAGATGGAATTTACCAGAGCTGGAGTCAAACACAGCATCTAGTGCTTCAGCCTGAAGTGTTAGGTTTTGATTGCACTTGGTTTTGTTCCTTCTATGTCTTTTTCCCAGGAAAGCTTCAGACCACACTGCCTCTTTAACAGCAAGTATAAGCAAGCAGCTCTGCTGTTTCTTAGACACATGGCCATTGCCATGTTCTCTGCACCACTGCCAGTTCCTGTGAATGCCTAACTGAACAGTGATGTACTCAAAAACCCAAGTTTTCTTATATGTTTAAAAAGCTTCCTGGTTCTTTTCCTTAATTGTCACAGCCGATTTCTAGCACTGTTCAAGAGCAATGCTGATCATGTAGACTGGTCTTCCAGGTTTGCCAAAATGCTTTCTGCCCACACCTGCCCTCCATTTCTTTCAATTTGCTTTACCTTTTCCCAGTTCTGGCACTTGGATGGTCTAAAATCCACATCTGCTCATTGTACATACTCTCCTGAACTTCTTTTAGTCCAGTAGCTTGTATCTCTTACCCAAAATGATCACACTATGCTGTATTTCCCAGTGAGAATGGATGATACTCAGTATATAACTCTTGAGACCCCAAATCTCTCAGCGAACTCCTTACAAACTATGAGTGAATTTACTTAGCTCGGCTAAGACCTTGCAAACCTGCACTGTGCACTTTCTGACCCTATATTTGTCTATACTACCTGAACGACAGAAATAGCTGTATGTGTAAAAAGAGTGTGGTGAGCGTGGTTAATGCTTGTACTCGCAGGGAAGAAGCTGGGGTGTTAGGCAGCAGCCAGTGCTGCCTTAGACTTGGGTCCAAAGCTGCCCCACACGCTTCTTCCCCATGACAGGGCGGTTTACGTAGCAGTGGGGTTCGTCCAGTATATGGGCAATTAGGTGTCGGGGTACCAGCGTGGCAGCTGCGATGCAGTCACAGAGGGAAGCTTAACATCAGATAGATCATATGAAGCAAACAGGGCCCAGGGCGGTTTGCAGCGTGGCAGCAGGCTATGCTTTCAGCGGGTATTCAGCCCTCTGAGAGCTCTCGCCAAGGGCCAGTGAGCTGTGAACAAGGACAAAAACTCGCCTCCGCTCCCACCAGGAGCAGGCAGGTCGCCAGACGCTCTCCGGGCAGCGTAACCGTGCGCTCATAGTAGCCCCTTTCAGTAACGCCGTTTGCAGAAGAGCAGCCCCTCTGCTGCTGGAGGTTGGCTGGGACCCCACCAGATGGTGCTGTAACACTGCCTCAAGGAAATACCCTTTCTAGAAGATACTTGCACAATCCATCTTAAAATAGCCCTGGTGACCTAAACCATTGCCTTTGTGGAAAAAAAAACCACACACACACACAAAAAAACAACCAAAACCAACCCATAACAACACCCTTGCCTAGAGCACTGGAAACTCTGCCTTCCTCCCCTCGTGTGGTTTCCGGCACGCTCACCTGCCGGGGAGCAGAAGGAAGGAGGGGGGGAGCCTCAAAAATCAACCAAGGAGCTGAACCATGTGCAGCTCTCTCAAAGGATCTGCTGGAAGCCATGTCTGTGTCTGCAGATATTCTGTGTCCCATCCCTCTGACTCCCTGGCACTGCCTCAAGCCCTTGGAAGTCCCTCTGTCACGAGGACCACCGTGAGGACTGACCCAAAAGGCTGCGGACCTGCTTCTCCAGCCCAGCTGCAGCCCCGGGGTAGCTCCCCAGATCCCCACAGCAGCTTCTGAAGGACACAGAGGCCCAAGTTGCCTGTTTTTGTTACCGCTGGTGGGGCAGGGGAGGGAGATGGAGAGGTTGAATTAAGATCCAGATACTAAATTGCAACGGTAAAAACCACAAACCAACCACCCAGGAAACCTTCACAGGCTAGTCTTGAGAGGAGAGTGGTTAGCAAGGCTTAGAAGTAGTGAGAGCTCTCAAGTGCTTCTCTTCTGCACTAGACTGAGAAATGTAAAACTGTCTGCTGAGGAACCAGCCGCCCCCACACCCAGCATCCTCCTTCCTCCCCACACACACGTGTACCCGCAGAAGCTGCGCAGAACTGGGGCTGCACCCTTCTCCTGCCATGGCCCTGTTTCTACCCAGCGTTAGGTACACACTGAAATGTTGCCACTCCTCCAAATGAGTCTGGTGACAGAGAGGCTTCAGGAAATAGCTTTTGGCTTGGTCTGGAGAAAATTTCTTGCTGTCTGGGTGTGACTTCTGACCGGATTGCTTTTCTGCTATGTTTTACCACCCAGTGCCCTGAAGCAGCCCTCTCACAATAGAGCTGCTATTCCCTGGAGGCTGACCTGCAGCTGCCTGGGGGCTCTTTCCCCAGGTGTGCGTTTTACTGCTCCGCTCCAGAGACCTCTAGCCCTTACCAATCCAACTCCCCAAGGCAGCTTCTCCACACTTCAGTCCTCTGCCAACGTCAGGGCTCCACAGAGGCTATCTCAGGAGAGCATCCCCCTTCCCTAGTGAAGGGGCACAGGCGCTCCCTCTTCATCAGTCCTTTTACAGCAAGGGGACTCAGCTGGCTTTCTTGATTTACCCCTGGTACCTGGGAGCAGAATCAGGTGCTATGAAGTGTTTCTCTTTCGAGATCAGATCCCTTTGCGTGAAAGCTTGAGGCCAGAACAGCTAGACTCCAAACTCCTGGAGGAGTGGATCAGCTCCCAGACTGCCTGAACCCCTGCTCCTTGCATCGTGGCAACAAGGTGGTAGGTTGCTTAATCATGTTGTGGTCCAGAGACAGCAGCAAAGCCCTGGTCTTGGATTTCCCTGATCCTATTTGTCTTTACCAGGAATCCAGCATGTGCTGCCTTGCCCTTCCTGGTACCTGCTGGACTGAAAAGCAGAAACGCTAATAAGCTTCCAATCAGCCCAACTTCCCATGGGCATTACTTTCCCAGGATTTGGAAAACCTTGGGCAAACAGCACAGGCCATTTTCAACAGTCTCCCTTTCATCTGGGTTAACATACTCCATTGCTTTCTCCTCGGCTTAACAGTGATGGCCATCTGCTCTGAGCTCTGTTCTCATGAACAGCACTGGCAGAACCGGTAACGCTCTTCCCTCTTCCTACAGCACATTGCTAACGCACCTCCATCTTCCACGTGCCATCATCCAACATCCACACAGTATCACCGGCCTGCTAACAGCCATCTCCCTGGCTCCGGGGGCAAGGATGTCTCAGCTCTGGGCCTCAGAGCACGCGGAAGAGTTGCCCTTCACATCCCCTCCTCTGCATCCTGGGTTCACTTGTCCTTTTTACTCCAAGAAGCAGGTTCGGGCCATTTTCAGCTATGAGTTCTCTAAGAATAAGCACCGAAACTGAAAGGCAGTGTTTGGGAATGTTGTCCCGGGCTATTCAAGCAAACACTTCCCATAATTTCCTTTACTGAAAAAACGTGCCACTATGGAAAGCTTTTTCCAGTCTTCAGTATCTCTGGGACTTTTAGTGTCTTCTTCGTGTGAGACCGTCACTGGGGGTTTGCCCCACTTCTCATTTGCAACCGAAGTAGACGTAAAGAGGGCAGGGGAAGTGGCCACTTACACCAGGGTGGGAGCACTTCAAAGCTCCTGAGGCTGTCTGCAGGCAGGAAGGGCTGCTCTGTGACGCTGGAGCGTGAGGCAAGCCCGCGACGAGGAAACAGCCAGGCCGATGGGATGTGAAAGCCGCGCGTGTGTCAAAGGCAGGACGGAAGTGTTGTAGGGGGCAGCCCTATTTTTAGCCACCTCTTGCAGAACTTTTTGCTAGCGCTTGCTGGAGTCAACGGCCGCTTCCCTTTTCCTTGATGTAAGCAGAGCTGGCTGGGTTCGGATCTGTTTTGCTTTAGCTGCTCACACGATAGTATTGACTGAAAGGGTGCTCCAGCCCCTTGGACTCGAAAACACCCATGGCCAGAGAGTCCTAGGTAAGGAGAACAGAAAGCATCTGACACTTCCCTGTCTCCATTTCAGGGCTGCGAGAGGTAGAAACCGAAGCCGAGGCTGCAGAGCGTGACTCTTAGTCACATCAGCGGGGGATTTTGCAACGCAGTGGGTGCAGGGCACAGGGCAGGCAGTGAGCAAGCAAAACTGAAGTGCTCTGCAAGGGCGTTTGAGTGGGGCTCTCCAGCTGCAAGGCCGGAGTATCGCCCTGCAACCCTCACTTCCCTGCTCCACTTCAACCTGCTCGGCCACTTGAGGTGTGTAGGAGGTGGAAGGGTTTAACACACCTCAAATTAGCATGGGGCATTGTGGAGAGCAATAGGTTGCCATGAATGTCCTCTGCCTGGTTCCTTTTAACATTTGTCAGTATTAAATGTCTCCTACACCTGCTGTAGGGAAAGGCATGGGGAGAGGCCATTCCTAAGCCAGACTAGAGAGAAGATTAGGAAGCAAAGCATAGGAGGAGCAGCCACAGGGAAGGAGCGTGAGCTGAGATGTGACTTTTTTGTACAGGCTGTAACCACCAAGACAAGTCCCAGACTGGTTCCAGTTGCCAGGAGTTTGGATCAGTTCGACTTGCAGTATTCAGTTGAGGAACAGGTTGGGAAGGACCGTGTCCAGGCCTAGGTAGACAGAGCTTGCTGCTGGTCTCGGCAGACCTGGTCCCCTCACTTGTCAGAGAGGAATGAGATTGCTGTAGGGATGGGAGAAAGCACATTCAGAGCCAAAATAGATGCAGTTCTGGGGCATATCCAGACCGAACTCTTCCCAAGCCTGGCAGTAGTGAGGACCAGCAGTGAGATGCGAAGAGGAAAATCGTCCTCGCTCTGTGGCTATAGAACTCGACGTGACTAACAAGGCAACACAAAGCCCTGACCCATACTTGAGTTTCCCTGCTATAACTCTTTCAAAACCACACATCTAATACAAATCCCAAAAGCCTAGAGCTCCCCAGAGCCCCTCAAATATCTCTGCAAGGCTCTACTTTATATCTCATGTTTCTTACTGTCCTTCATCCCTTTACAGAGGGAGCTGGACAGGTGGATTGATGGGCCAAGACCAATGGTATGACGTTCAACAAGGCCAAGTGCCGGGTCCTGCACTTGGGTCACACCAACCCCATGCAGCACTACAGGCTTGGGGAAGAGTGGCTGGAAAGCTGCCTGTTGGAAAAGGACCTGGGGGTGTTGGTGAACAGCTGGCTGAACATGAGCCAGCAGTGTGCCCAGGTGGCCAAGAGGGCCAACAGCATCCTGGCCTGTATCAGGAATAGCGTGGCCAGCAGGACTAGGGAAGTGATCATCCCCCTGTACTCAGCACTGGCGAGGCCACACCTGGAATACTGTGTTCATTTTGGGGCCCTCACTACCAGAAAGACATTGAGGTGCTGGAGTGTGTCCAGAGAAGGGCAACAAAGCTGGTGAAGGGTCTGGAGAACAAATCTTCTGAGGAGCGGCCGAGGGAACTGGAGTTGTTTAGCCTGGAGAAAAGGAGGCCGAGGGGAGACCTTATCACTTTCTACAACTACCTGAAGGGAGGTTGTAGTGAGGTGGGGGTCAGTCTCTTTTCCCAAGTAACAAGTGACAGGACAAGAGGAAATGGCCTCAAGTTGCGCCAGGGGAGGTTTAGGATGGATATTAGGAAAAATGTCTTCACTGAAAGGGTTATCAAACATTGTAACAGGCTGCCCAGGGAAGTGGTTGCCACCATCCCTGGACGTATTTAAAAGATGTGTAGATGTGGTGCTTAGGAACATGGTTTAGTGGTGGGTTTTGGCAGTGTTAAGTTGATGGTTGGACTCAATGATCTTAAAGGTCCCTTCCAACCTAGGCGATTCTATGATTCTGTCCCTACGGCAGATACATTCATTATATAGCCCATTCTGAAGCTGGATTGATTAAGGCAGGTTATTAATTTCTTGAATGAGAGTTGTGGACAGAGAAGTGCTTTGTATTATAGCCGTTTTATTTAGAAATGAGAAATCCTTTACAAGCAGGTAGCAAGAGGAGCAGGTTATTGCCAGTGCCATTGGAATGTGCTGGAAAGTCACTTTGGCCTCTAGATGGCAGCTCTATTGCTCACACACCAAAATGCTGAAAAACAGAAACGCCTTCTTTTCCAAAACGGGCATAAAGACAGGCCTCACACTTCGGTGGTTTACACCAAAACCTACAGGCAGTCAAGACTGCATTGAAAACAAACTGGATTTGTCTTTTCCTCTCTTCTTGTTCAAAACGAGGACTATGGATTTGCCCCTCTCTGGACTTCGTGCTTGCCTGTAATGGACCAGAAATGTTATCTGGGGACTGACCCTGACATTTCTGAAGTTGCACGGAAATCAAAGCAGAGATGCGGCCACTACTTTAGGCCTCACGCGTGCACCCATTTGGTGTGTGCTCTGCCTGATGTGCCAGCAGCTCTCCTGGGGTGAGAGCCAGTGCTTCCCCTCCGCAGCGCTCAGCAGGGTCAAAGGCTTTGCTGCTATACTTGACATTTAGGGACACAGCGCTCTGAACTTGGACAGAACCTAAACCCCGCTTTGCCAAAGCTATTTGTATGGTAAATTGCTTTATTGTTTCAATTAAAATATGCAGCCAGGCATTTAACGGCTCCCATCCACAGCCCCTCTGTGTGATTCACTTTCCGCTTTAAGGTTTGAATGCTTCTTTTCTTTTTTAAGCACGGGGACTAAAAGGGAGAGTTAATGTCCCTAATATTGATAGATGTATCTTCATGCTTTCTCTATTTTAAATGAGATAAACCAGCCTTTTGAGGGAGAAGGGTCACAAATAGTTCCTTGTGTGGATGGAGATGCTGGCAGTGGGAATCATGGGAATCTATCAAAGCTGGCTATTAGCAGAAAGTGTTAATAGACTGTCTTTCTAATTGACTTAAAAGTTACTTAGTTGATCCCATTTCTGTATTTCCTGAAACTCATCGTCATTACTTCTTCCAGCCTCGCAAGACCCTGAGAGCTAACTGCTGTCATCTAAGAGGGGACTGAGGCTGTCAACCAGACTTTAAAGGCGTTTGGCACCTAGAGATGGGAACTGGGGTTTACCTGTCCAACCTGCATTGAAATCAAAAGGTGGCAGGAGCATTGCCCTTTTGAAATCCAATTAGGCACTCTGCCAGCATCTTTAAGTGCCTCGATACCTGTAATACTCCTTGCTAGACAACTTGTGGGAAGTGTGTGTCACAACTGTGCACCAACAAAGTGCGCAAATAAGGCAGATGATATCCACAGGGTACAGAAATGTGACATTTTTTAATTGACAGTTTGGGAAGGTGATAATAAGATAGGAAGAACGTCCCCTTGGTGTGTAATTAATTCTGTCGTGACGATGCCAGGTACAAGTGACGAGCCTTGAAGTGAAGGAGGGCCGAGTCAGTTGTTCTCCATGGCCAGCAAAGCTGGGAGGCTCAGGAATCCACTTCTCACGTTATGGGCAGTTGTCAGATCACGGTCTTGTCAGAGGTGGGGGTATGCTCTTCCCGGTGCCAGGAGCAAGCAGAAAGAATAAATCCCTCAAAGTGTTCAAGGCCAGGTTGGATGGAGCTTTGAGCAACCTGGTCTAGTGGGAGGTGTCCCTGCCCATGGCAGGGGGGCTGGAACTAGATGATCTTCAAGGTCCCTTCCAATTCTAACCATTCTATGATTCTATGATAAAGATATTAGAAAAAGGGGAAACAACTTTTAAAATACTTTTTTAGTTTGTTTTTTTTTTTTCCATTTTAATAAAACAGAAGAAAATTTGCAAGAAATTTGTGGTCTGATTTGAATCCTACTAATGCTCATGGAAATCCCTTTAGTGAATACTGGACCAGGTCCAAGAAAAGCAGGCTATTACTCTCTTAACTTCTATTCATCCATAACTGTGCCCTTCTGCATGTAATCTTGTTAGATCTTGCCAATAGTGGACCTGGATAAGACACTGGGATCAGCTGCCTCTTAAGTCTGAGCCAGTCTTCCCAGAACAGTGGTGGTTAAAGGAGGAAGCCTTGACTACACGGCAGGCAGCTGTAGCCTTGACCGGAGCATCCCTGTAGGATCACCTATGGTAAGACCAAACTGAGAGGTATGTTACTTCTCTCTGTCTTGCACTAAACTGCTCTGCCAGCTGGGTGATTTTAGCACACCAAAACCAGAACAGCTCAATAAAATGGTTTCTGCCTGAGCAGCTCAATGAAAATATCTGTTTGGTTGTGGTCAAAAATGCAAATTAAAACCCTGTTGGGCTACACAGAGAATGGACCAGAAAAGGGCCTTGTGTTGCCAGGACCTGAACAAAGCCGGGCACCTGGAAGCAACTTCTCCCCCAACCTGGGAGACTGGAGGTGAGAAGCAGCAGGTTCCAGTCCTGGCTCTGCCATGGAGTTTCTGGGTGCTCTTTTTAATGTGCTGTTGCTAAATCACAGAATCACAGAATCTCCTAGTTTGGAAAAGACCTGTAAGATCATCTAGTCCAATCATTAACCTAACACTGACAAGCCCACCACTAAAAAAATCTGTGCACCTGCCACAAAAGAGGTCAATGAGAAAACCCGGCTCTTGTTTCAGTGCTGGGAATGCTTTTGGGCAGTTTGTCACTTGCATCAGTTTGCATATGTGCTGTCCTCAGTGAATGTGTTTGAGCTTGCAAAGCCATAGGGTTTGAGCCAGGAGTACTTGTGCTGCTGATAAGGATGTTGTTTCTACATGGACCAGGCTCTTCTCTGCTGTTTGGAGAGCAAGACTGTATGGAAGAGGTGGTATGAACACGCAGTGGGTTTGGGCTTGAAACTAAGCCTGAACCCTGAGTTGCCCATTTATAAATCTACCAGCACTTGGGAACTCACATTGAAAGTTATACCTAAAGTATGTCCACCCATATTAAGAAGTTGGAAATACAATTTTGGGATAACTCTCTAGCCTTGCTTTCTTTCCCTGTCCCGCCTCTCTGCTCTGTAACTATGACTAGGATATCATAGGGCGTGCAGCCTCAGCCTAGACTGAATGCATTCTTGGGGACGTGGTTTTGGGTTTTGAGCCACAGGGTAGCTACAGCTGCTCCTGGTGAGGCAAGATGAGCCCTCACATCCCACCAGCTGTCTGTCCTTCTGTGATGCTGGTGTGCTGTACAAGGTGCAGAGTGGGAGCACGTGGTGCGTGAACACAGAGGTTTCTGTTGAGGCACAAGGAAAGGAAGCTTGTGGTGTGCCCCCCAAAAAAGGGAACAGGAGCTGCACCTTCCATCCTCTTGGGCTATGAACAAAAGCATCTCTCAAGTCCCAGGAAGCTGAAAGCTGCTTCAGATCCACCCTTACACGAGAAGAAAACACACCCCATGCTTCTGCCTACATGTGGCTGCAGGTTCCTTGCCACAGCCTGAGCCAGCCCTCCCTGATGATGTGTGGCCCTTTGGTGGTGTCATACCGTGCTTCTTGCGAGCGGGGCTCTTTGGGCCAATGCTACAATGGACTTCCTCAGCCTGCCCTTTCTGCTGAGTGCTGCCCCTATGAAACAGCCTCCGGCCATCTGGAAATTCAGCATGGCCCTGTATTTTCCAAAATGAAGACTTTGTTAAACAGTTTTATATCTCTAATAGTTACACAGCCCTGTTGTAAACTTCCGAAAACCTGCTTCAAGCAGCTCATCTGAGCTATTCCTCCCATGCTAATCTCTGTGATCTGTGGCATGCATACAGCATCGACGGGAACAGGACCTCCCTCCCCTCTGCTGCACCGTATTTGCCAGAACAGGCATAACTCAAGATAACCAGATTTGAAACAATCAGCACAGGAAGCAGCAATAACTGGCCTGGAGGGAAGGCAGGGAGTTGCCCATAGACAATTTTTTAGGGGGGTGCCCAATTTGTGATATCTGATCTCTTTCCACACTCCTTCAGCCTCACGTACAAAGGCAGGACGTTAAAGCTTGCAGGGTCATCCCTTAACTCCCTGGCTTGACTGCTTGAGTTTAGCTCTGTACCATCTTCTTTTTAGCTTCAGTGTTTTGTGCGTGGTGACTTGTGTATTGACCTCCATGTGTGCATGACAAAGACCTCCAGAGCTGTGTCATTGCCACAGATGCTACTTTGAGAGGATGGACAAGGTGGTGGACGTTCACAATATTTTCTCTCTGGAGCACATGGACCCAAAGGCTGGCGCTGGCACAGCCGACCCTTCCCATGTCTCGTACCCCACAGCCTGCGTACAGTGAACACGGGGGCTGGCCACCCAGTCAGGACCTCCATATTGTGGGGGTCAGGACAGGCCGAGGCAGGCCTGCAAGCACCCTCGCTGACGAGCAGTCGGCTTAGTCACCGGGGCTCTCCACAGCACCATGTAAACACTACCCACAGTTCCCCACATCAGCCCTTGCCACCGGGCTCCGCCAGAGCCCCGTCCTCCTGCTTCCCCTGCCAAGGGTCACGAGCTGGGACCAGCAGCCGGGTGCCAAACGCGGGCTGTAGCTTTGTGCAGCCGGTCTGCTAGAGGTCGTCACACGCCTCCTTAAGCAAACAGGGATCCACGCCAGTTGATAAATCATTTACGAGGAGAAGTCAGAAGCAAAGAACTAGATTAACCAGGTCACTGGGTGTCCTGAGGGAATGACGTGTCAGCGGAGCTGAAACAGCAGATCCCACAGTTGCAATCTGTTGCCTTCTTCTGTCCTGACAGCAATTCATGGAAATCCCTGGAACTAGACACCAGAGATGGAAAAACCCATTAGCTCATCCCAGTCAGCTCACTAGTTAAAGCAGTCACTCCCATTGTACGTTTTTTGGCGAAGTTAAAAATGTCTCAAGAGAGGGGATTTCCACCAGTTTCTTCTCAAGGGGAAACTATTCCACCTATCAGGAAGGCTGCCTCAAGCGGTGCTATTTTTGCAAACCAGAAGTAACTCCAGAACCCGAGAGAGAAAAACAAAACAGATGCTGATGCAGGAACTGGGGCAGTGATGTTTTTCTGCCTGAAGAGCCACGTGCCATGTGGGGCACATCTCCAAATGGAAGCTACATTTATGTTTATAAACAGCCACCACCGAGGTGTGCTCCTGTGTGCGTCCATGCATCCGTGTCCTCTCTCTCCTTCCCAAGGGTGGGATGACCTTGTGCCTTCAGGACAACCAGTGTGTTGTAGTGTGAGCTCACGCCCAGCTGACACTTGTGTAGCTCCACTGACACCAAGGCAAAGCACGTTCCTCTGAGGAGGGAAGACACGCATAGAAGATGGGAGGCATCAGTCAGCTGATGGTGGTGCTCCAGCACCCACTTCCCCTGCGAGCGGGGGCAAGTCACTTCTCCTTGCTGGGCCTCAGGTCTCCTCGGTTCTGTCAGGGGGAGAACACCCCCACCACCACTGCTGGGGGCTCTGAGGCTGAGCACATTAATGCCTGAAGGCACTTGGGGCCTGCACAAATAGGAAATATGATGCAATGCAGAGCTGTGTCGCTGAGGTTGTCAGCAGAGGCTATGAAGATTTTGGCAGCTAAGCTTTTCAGCACCTGGGAAGCACTTTGGGACAGTGGGGAAATAAATTAGCTGTGGGATGGCATTTAAAGCCTTATCATTAGTTTCAGAGCTAATTCTGCATTTAGATGAATGGGCGTAGCACGCATCGCCGAGCTGGAACCTGTAGAGATAGCGAGGATTGCTCCCTGCTCCCATTTAGAAAGCTTTCGGCCAGCAAAACTGTAACTTGCAGTCTTGGTGGCTTTAGGTCTGGGAGCAGAGACCTGTGGCTAGGGGAGGCACAGTGGCAATGCCAGCAGCAAACAAGCCCCGTGCTGCCCAGGGCTCTGACTCCTAGTGCCACGGGGTGTTGGCTATACGCCTCTTACGAGAAGAAGGCGGGGTATTGCCTGGGCGTTTGCCCTGGATTTGTGCCTCCTTCTCAACTAGTCGTTTTACTCGTCTCTCACAGCTGGCACAGCTGTCTTCCCCACTGGGGACTCCTGAAATTTAGGCACTGTGTTTTACACTGTTCTAAGGACTCAACTTTCATTCACCAGTCGGTGATGCCGAGGCCGCCCGCATGAGCACCCTGCGCACCCTGGTGTTGCTGCACCTGCGCACCCTGGTGTTGCTGCAGGATGGCTGATGAAGCCTGCACTGAACACACCGAGCTTTAGCCTGGGCTTTCTTCTCTGCAGGGCTTTGACTTTATCCTCTTCAGCACAAAACACACTGAAGCATGAACACGGGTTATAAAGGCATGACATGAACTGTGGAAAGGGATCTAACCAAGGAGGCACGGGTCAAATTCTGGGCCTTGACCTGGTCCCTTCAGTTGCTGTCAGGTACTAGCCAGTTGACCTACTGAGCCCCTTGCCCCTTGCACTCTGGAAGGATAAGAGCAGGTAGAGCCCAGTAATATTTTAACTACAAGATTAACTCTCTGCCAGTTCAACAACAGAAGGTCTTGTGTTTCTGTGGACGAAAGGTGCTGACTCGAGGCCCTACCACACACCAGCCCACGTTCTCCTGCCGCTGGTCACAGCGCTGGCCACCCTGCCTTCCTCCGTGTCCTGAAAACTCCCTTTTAACCCTCAGTAAGGAAAGCAAACCTCAACTCCAAACACAACTGCCCAGCAAGGTGGTGTCATGACTCTCAAGATTAATTGTGTGCTACAACCCAGGTCTCTGGCAGAGTTTGGGTGGCAGTTAGTCCCTAAAGGAGGGCCAGAGGAAGAAGAGTGAGCCATCTTCCTTCTAGATGCTCAAGACTCTTCCTCCTCTCCATTTCCCTACAGCTGTAAAGTCCCAGCGCTCCCCAAAGCCACACACCATGGTAGGAAGGGATGTAGGGAGGCCTTTGAACAGTCCAGGCACTCAAATGCATTCCCTTCCCACTCCGAAGTACTTCTGAGACCCCGATCTCTCATGCCTTGAAATTAGCGGGCGTTTGGCCATTGCTCTCAACGGGCACAGTAACAGCCCCTGAGAGATGGGTCCAAAGCCCACAGGAATCAAGGAGGATCTTTCTGCAAGCTTCTTCGTGGCAATGGAAAAAGGTTTTGTGCCTGGCAAGGCAAAAAGCAGCTTCATTGGGACAAGCTGTTAAAAGGGTTATATTCGAAAGAAGTGAATACCAAGTGTTTTATTTAAAAATGAAAGCTAAGCTTGGTAGAGGGAAAGCTAACCTCCGCTCGGGCAGCGTGAGGCTGGTTGCAGCAGCATCCTGCGGGGCCTGGGCAACAGCCAGCCAGACGAGCCCGTCTCAGAAAGTGGAACTGACTAATCTGAGTCGTCTGGGATGAGTTGGACATGAGTGAAATCATGCCCCGTGTAAACAGCGTGAAAAGCAAACGAAGATGATAAGGAGCAGGGCTGGTTTTTTTTTATTGTTGTTGTTGTTCTTGATTCTGTGTGGGAGAGGATAACAATACCGGCCAGGATTTTAAATAGCAAAGCCGAACCAAACAGTGGCAACATGTGGCCCTGGATGTTCAGCCGTGATGAGACACCCGAGTGCTTGTATTGAACCACCTTTAGGAGGTTTGGTTTCCAGTAAGTGCTCAGCGCTCAGAAACAACCGGCCTCATCGGAGGACTGGGGCCGTGATCTCTATCTACTGACCATGTACTGTGAGAGCCATTTCCACCGGAGAGACAAACAGTTTCCTTCCACTGCCTCACGGAGCCGTCTTTCCTACCTCAGTCATTTGCACCAGGACTGTACAGGGCAGAAATTAACCCAGGCCCCAACAGAGAAGGTGGGGGGACCCTGGCCAGCACGCAGATCGTTTGCAGATCCTTCCAGTGCGGTGGGGTCAACCAACACCCTGGTACAGGGTGTGTGTGATGTGGTTGAGGAGTACACGGTCGCTGATTTTGAACTGCCTACCTCTGTTCTGTGCGTGGCCTTGCGTTAGTTTCAGGCATAATAACATCATGATATCATAATAATATATCACGCTCTGATGACACCATCGCATGGAGTAAGCCATGGCAATCTGATCTCATTCTGCAAACGTGGAGATGAGCGCTAACTGCTTCACAGGACAAGTGGGTGGCAGGTAGATGGAGCTGGCACTACCTATACTGTCAGCCCTGGGTGGGAACGTGACCTGCTGGGTTAAATTAGGTGGCTGGGAGCTTAACATCTCAGCTCAGATCTGCCTCAGCGGCTGCGGGTGAGTCACCAAACCTATCTGCGTTCACTTCTTCCATCTGTGAAATGGTGGCAATAATATTTCCTCACCTGATGGGGGGAGGGAAGGGAGCGTGTGTGCAAGAATGAATATATGTTTACAAAGCACCTTGTGAGCAGTGCAGAGGCCGGCTCCGGCTGTGCTTAGGAGGAAGCCGCGTTGTTCTCTCTGCTCTGGGTTGCACCATACTGTGAGCGTGCCGTGAGGTGTAAACACTCCCCTCAGAGTCAACAGTTTGAAATGAGAGCAAATGAGATAATTCCTCAGGAGAGAAACAGAGAGTGAAGACTTAATGTGTTACCAGGAATTTCAATAAATTCCATTCAAGGAAAAGCAAAGTAACTTTTTAAAAGAAAAGAAAGACTAAAGTAGAAAAACAAACGAGCTGTGACCAAATTTTTTTTTAATGGTACCATGATCTTAGGTTTCACTTCCCAAATGGGAAACAGAACAGAGAAGTGAATCCCCTTGAAATAAAAGTGAAGTTAATAACGGGACGCCTTTAGCTGCTTGCCACATCCTGTGTATGCTGATCGCTCTGTTTATAGCTGGCAGGAGCCCTTCTAGACTCTTCTTCACCATGTTAACTCTTTGCTGACCCAAGCCCTGTTGTATAAACAGTCGGGAAAAAGCCTTTCCTGCATGTCCCCTCCCCTGTCCTGCGCTGGCGCTCACCTCCCTTCCCACGCGCACGCACACGGGCGCTTGTGTGCATGCCACTGCTCCTCTGCCCTCCCGCCGGCGCAGCCCCACGCTCCCCACGGCTTGCAGAAGCGCGCGGTCGTGCAGCCCTACCCGCCCTTGCGTCATCTGCACTCGGTCTGTCCCAACGCACGCCGCTCCTCCTGCAGTCTAGGATGCTGACACGCAGCTGCGTGATGGCCATTCGGAGTCTTGTTCACATCTTCACTAGCACTTGTTCTCATGCAAGTACACAATCCCTTAACCCAGCACAGGCACACACACAAACATGCACGCTCTTCCTAGTCTACTACATGCACTCACCAGTGCACACACGTGCAGAAACACCTTTTTTTTTTTTTTGCTTTTTCTGGTATTAAAGAGAGATGGAAAAGCATGCACTTCACAATGCAAACTGGCTGTAACTGTACACAGCTCAGCTACGAGGTAGAGCTATCCCCCTCCACAGCATTGTCGTTGCAACAGCCCTTCTTCCTGGGACGAGCTTTGCGGCTGAGGGTTCAACTGCTTCAGGAAACGTGGCTTAGATTGGCATATTCGTTCAACAGCACAGCTATTTTTATTGGCCTGATTTAGCCTCGACACTTAACTTTTGGTGCCACTGCTTTCCATTCTGCTTATACTGTTGGAGGCAAACGTGGGACCCTCCCTTCGTCAGCAGATTTGCTCTTTTGAACAGTTTCACCAAAGGAGCTTTTGCCATCCACCACTCGCACACCTGCTCCTCCGTAGGTTTTCACTGTTTCAGTGGCACTTAGAAATTCTGGTTTGCATTTTGGAACAGCTGCGTTTGCAACAGACGTGGTCATATCCACCACAGCTTGAATCTGTGGCGTTTTGATCCATTGTGCTGGTTTTGGCTGGGGTAGAGTTAATTTTCTTCCCAGTAGCTAGTATGGGGCTATGTTTTGGATTTATGATGAAAACAGTGTTGATAATACAGGGTTGTTTTAGCTATTGCTGAGCAGTGCTTACACAGAGTCGGGGCCTTTTCTGCTTCTCGCACCACCCCTCCAGCAAGCAGGTGGGGGGTACACAAAAAGTTGGTAGAGGGCACAGCCGGGACAGCTGACCCCAACTGACCACAGGGATATTCCATGCCATATGGTGTCGTCATGCTCAGCAGTATAAAGCTAGGGGAAGAAGAAGGAAGGGGGAGACATTTGGAGTTAGGGCATTTTGTCTTCCCAAGTAACCGTTACGTGTGATGGAGCCCTGCTCTCCTGGAGATGGCTGAACTTGTGCCGGCCAATGGGAAGCAGTGAATGAATTCCCTATTTTGCTTTGCTTGCATGTGTGGCTTTTGCTTTTCCTGTTAAACTGTCTTTATCTCAGCCCACAAGTTTTCTCACTTTTACCCTTCTGATTCTCTCCCATATCCCACCAGGGGGGAGTGAGCCAGTGGTTGTGTGGTGCTTAGTTGCTGGCTGGGGTTAAACATCAACATCCACCAATGATATTAAAGATGACAGACCAGTCACCTTTGAGTGGCGCGTCTTGAACACATCTGAACTTGGGAGGAGCTGCACAACTCCACCCAGCATCCCGTCAATGTACTGGTGGGTCAACCAACTGCAAACTTCAGAAACAATTAGTGGGTACAGCTCCTCAGCTGTAAGGGGTAGATGTACACAAACTGAAGGGCAGCGAACTTTGGAGTCAGAAGCCATTGGTTTTTTTTATTTTTAATATGTCTAACAATACGCACTCTGAAGGCCTGGAGACAGCAATTGTCGATCCACAGACAGGCTACAGCAAGAAGCACAGGCTGCGCGCATGCTGTTATTGCAGAGCAAGGCAAAGCCTCATTTGGAAGGACACTTTGATGGAGAAATTTATTTCCAGGTGATTTCGGTCCTCTCTGCTGGACTGTCAGGGAGGATGGTCACGGCAGGCACAAAGACACCAGTACTGCAGAAATTACATTGTGTAGACCCTTGTCCACTGAGAAGTGCCTGTACCATTGTACCATTGGCTGAACTCTCATTTCACACAGGACGTCAGGTAGCCATTGAAGGAGAAGGTTTCCTGCTACTAGGAGTTACCTCTGGACTTATTATCCAGCTGGACTGGCCACACGCAGAAGAGCTGAAAGAGAAAAACTGATCTGCTTTTCTCCCTGACCACCCCAAAGATGGTCCCAAACTTCTGATTAAGCTCTAGGTACTTGCCAATTAACACCGCCCCTGCAGAGCTGTGGGTTGGGATCTTGGCATTTCCCAAGTGGCACTAGAGGGCCAACGTCCTCTCCTTTCCAGGAGAGCTAATCCCAAAAGTTTGTAAATTGGGTTCCAAAATATTGTCAGTCACCTAAAGAACATAATTAAAAAAATTAAAAACAATAACATTGGATTCTGTATGTTTGTGTTTTGACTCTTTAGTCTTTGGCTCACACTCCAGAGTTTTCACGCTTTTCTCTGCACTAGCTAGCAGGAAAAGCATGCTTTTCTTAACTGAAAAATGAGATTATCTTAGAACCACGTGATCTATAGAGCAGAGTCTTAAAGAAAAAAAATAGTAGGAAGCAGTAGCCTTCCTCTTCTTACAACTCCAGTAGCCAGCAACCAATGTCTCACGTGTGTGCAATACCTCTTATCCCCTTACAGAAAGCAAAGGGTTTGTAGGAGGGAAGCGCCCTGCTGTTGATCTCCAAGACCGCCTGGGCTTGGCAATGTCAAGGAAGCTGTGCTGTGGAGCGGGGCATCACAGCATCCCACCAGTGCTCATCACCTGTACTGTAAGGCAGCCCAGACCCCAGGCCCAACATCTCTGCTCTCATGAGGTGCGTGATTAGCTCTTCTTTGATGCCAATTAGTCCAGGCTTCGCTTTTGTTTCTCAGCCAAAAGCCTACCTCTCCACAGACCCAGGGCCCCAGCGCAGTACTGCCGGCTGGGGGCAGTGAGAAACACTGCTTGAAATATGTGACGGGCATCATCCAGCAAACGATCTCCCCTCCCTGGTCACTCCACAGAGCATGTGGAGAAGCTCCCACCTCTCTGGGGCAGCCACCTGTAGATATGTGGCATTTCTGCCTCTCTTGTTTCTCCGCAAAGCTTTCTGTATGCAGGAAAAGTTGGAAACTTATAAGGCAGCTTTCCGCTCCCAGCCTGGCTGCCTTCCCACATGGAGGGGTCGGATGCCTTTGGTCTGTGTCACCTCTCAGCCTCTGGTCCCCAAACTCCAGTCTCAGAATCCGCGTGGCTCTTTACTGACTTCAGAAAAATAAACAAAGGCCTGGTAGCGTTTAGGTCATACTGGTAAATTATTTACACAACCCCCCCCCCCCGTTCTGTTTCTTACTGTAGAGGTCTTGGTGTCACCACACCCTGCCAGGGACCGCGCTCGCCCCCTGTGCAGTCCCCACTCCGTGATGGCTGGACGCTGATGCCGAGCAGGCTTTCAGTGCACAGGTTGGGCTTCGCCAGCTGCTGCCCGGGGCTGGACGTTGCCCACAAGGCAGCTGCATCCAGCCTCTGCAAAAGCGGGTCTCGGCAATCCAGCCAGAGCAGGTCCACTGCTACGGGTGGCTTGGCACGCAGAGCCGAGCTCAGGCCAGGTAGGAGCTTATCAGCAGATCGCAGCCAGCGAGGAACAGTACTGCGAGGCAGACCGGTGGCAAAGCACAAACTTCCCTTGCAACTATTTTTAAAAGTACCTTTACGTCTTTCTTTTCAACGTGCACAGCACAAATAAACCGTAAGCTTCAGCCAGTTGTTACTAAAGGGAACCATTGTTTTGTAGCCCTCTGCTTCCCTGGTACAAATGAAATAATATTATACTCCTCGATCTCCCTTCACGAAAAAAAGTCCCCCACCCAGCCCTACCTTTGATCCTGTTTCTGTTCTTCCATGCTGCCTTTGGTGGACTTTTGATCTTGACTCAGCATGGTCCATCTTTCAATGTTTCTTTAGCCCCTGCTTCAAAGTGGGCAAGCGGACATGGACTGTGACGTGTGAACAGGTTACAGGATGACATATTTTTCATTCACCCCCACGGTGCAGGTCTTTTACGCGCAATGCTTGAACAGTCATTGCCCATGCCCACTGCTGACCCCTGCAAGCCAACTTCTAAATCAGAGCGAGAGGCTTGCCCAGTTTCTTCTGAAACGGCTTGCTTTGGCATTTGTGTGCGCTGAACTTTCTCCGTCATTGTGGTTTGGTTTCCAAGTTTAGTTAGAAGCTTCTGGAGTTCCTCCCAGCCCTGCTGAGCCTTGCTTGCAGTTATAATACATGGTTCTCTGTTGGCAGCAAATGCTGTTGCCTTGTTATCCCTCTTCCCCCATTTCTGTTTTTTGAAAAGCTATTCGGAGGGCCGCTTTCATCTCCTCCAGGCACGGCCCCACCGCCCCCTCCCACCCCAGTAAACTTTTTTTTTTTCCCCTGCTGGAACATTGGCCATTTACTTTTAATGGATTTTTCCCCTCTCCTATCAGCTCTGACTCAATTTTCAATCCATGACGGGACTTTTCATCCCATGGCTGCCAAGTTTGTTTCATTCTTGGAAAGGTCTTTATCAAAATACCTTTTGAAAGCATATATTTACTATAGTCCCTACTTGTTTCTGATCTGCTTTTTCAGAAGCTCAGAGTCAACTGACTAGCAGGGCATGATTTAGCTTTGCAAAAAAGTGCTCCATCAGTGCTCCCTCCGCTGGGTGCTGGTCCACCAGCACAGCTGGCATGGCCCCTGTTTTCCTAGAAGCCTTGTGCCCAGTCTGGCCTTTGTTAAAAATGCAGCTGCTCCCCAGAGCGAGGCGGGCGGGCGGACACCGGGGCTCTGCCCTTTGCACCGTGGGGAGCAGCAGCAGGGCCGGTGATGGAGATGAGGGATGCCGACTCCATGGCTGTGCCACAATGCGTTGTGTTTTCCTGGGTAAAGCTCCTCGGGTCCAGGTGCCACGCAGAGCAAAGCCTCATCACTGGTACCGGCGGCTGTGCCGGGTGTTGAGGATGCCGCAGTGGGCACCATCATCCATCCCCATGCGTGGGGTCTGTACAGGCTAGAGGCCAGAGGGAAACACCTCAGACCGGTGTGGGGCTGCCCAGGTCTTCCTGGGGAAAGCAGAGAGCTGCAGCCGAAATGCCAGTTCCCCACGGCCCGGGAAAGGCCACGTGGGAAAGCTGTGCAAAAGCCCCTGGAGCAACTCACCCCATCCTCCCTCACCACCAGCTGAGCCTGGCTCTTCTCCTTTGATGCCCCGAGTGGTGTTGGCACCCCCTCACCATGGCGGGTGGCAGCACAGCCCCACCACTGCCCAACCCCACAGACGTCCTCCCAGGACGAGTGCACCCCAGTTTAACCCCCCCGTGGCCGAGCCTGAGCATCAGGCCAGGGAGGTGGTGGGCACCACCGGGCCATCCTGTCCTCTAGCTTCTGCTGCTTTCCCCTGAAATAACAGTGGAATAACATGTGTAAAGAGACACATCCAGAAGTGGGGCATGGACCAGGAGGCTCAGAAGTGGAGGGGCCAGGAATCCCCCGGGATCGAGGGCAGCTGATGGGGCGGGTGCAATTGCCTGAGCGAAGTGCCAGGTCCAGCACATTTGGATCCGGATCTGGGTCTGGCAGTAGTTTAGTTTCCCAGTCTACCTGTGAAGTGCTTCAAAGGGTGCTGAGAGAGTCTGCAGAGGGCGACGGGAGCACCAGCACCGGCTGAATCCAGTGGGAGGCTCCCGTACGCCCGGGCAGGCTGCAGTGGGAATTCTACCGCTGGCTCCCGGAGGAGCAGAGCCAGGCGAGCGCACAAAGCCTTCCCAATCCGAGAGTTCAAATGTATGAATTTACCATATCTAACGCCTCCCTGAAATCCAAACAGACTCGATTACATTCTCTCTCCGTAATGAATCAGTAATTATATTGAAGAACACTATTATTTGTTTGGCATGACCTATATAAACCCGACTTGGGGAGTGCATAGTTGGTGCGGTGCCAGTGCTCTGTGCCCTGCGTATTATTGCCTTATAAACACAACCATTGTTTGAATTTCAGATCAAAACAAACCGAGCCACGTCGCTTGTCAGTTATTAGATATCTTTTTCCCAAATGCTCACCCAGACCGTATTACAATAACAATAATTATTATTACATACTTCCTTATTATATGTTTGTGCCGAGGTAGCACATTTGCCTTTTTCCCACACGTTGGTAGCTTCTCCTGACTCTTATGATTCACTCCTGCTTATTTCCCAACGTCTGTGAGCTCTTTTTGTATTCCCGGCTGCATTTCGTCAAGACCTGCAGCTTGGTGCAGGGATCCATGATGCTGTATTGCACCAGTCCGCAAAGGGCTGCAACCGGCGCGGGGGCTTCGCGCTGTGAGTGAATATACAAACGCGGAGCAAGACACGGACCCTGCCCCCAGGTGCTTTATAAATATTTAGTTTGGTCTGATAATGTGATAAGGACTGATAATGTGATTTGGACAGACTAAAACCCAGCCCTGCTTGGGGAGGGCTGGAAATGGACCCTCTGAGGGAAATGGGGGAGGGAGGGGGGACCAAGCCGGAGCACCGTGATGATGCTTCCCACAGCCACTGCCGCAGCCAGGGGTAGGACTCACCTTGCCTAACTTGGGACATCCAAAATTTAGTTGTCAAATGCTCAGCAAGTTGCCAATCTGCCTTTACAGTCAGAGAAGAGAAGCGGGGCGCTTGGCTGCCCAGTGAGTCAGCCCTTCTCAAGATAAATCTTCGAGATAGGTGAGATGAATCACAACCTAGAGGTGCCTATTTGTCTCCATTGACTATGCAGGAAGCCTGTCTGACTAATTAGGTTTAGACACCTAACTTT
The DNA here is from genome assembly GCA_017639485.1 of Pluvialis apricaria. NCBI lineage: Eukaryota > Metazoa > Chordata > Aves > Charadriiformes > Charadriidae > Pluvialis > Pluvialis apricaria. The sequence continues at coordinate 39,238,877 of CM030012.1, read as the reverse complement.
TAGGCACCTAGTATCAGGTGAGAGGAATCCCATCCTCATCCACGTCCTTCGCTACTGGCCTGACAAAGGAGGCGATGGGAGAGGCTCTGTGGAAATGCCCTCCCAGATTTGGACCTGACCAAACCCCTCCATCCTCCATCCTCCATCTCCGTGCATGGGAATCTGCAAAGCCTCGCCTCCGTGTCCTCCCCGCACGCGCAGCTCCTACGGGCATGGGGCGCTCCAGCCATGCCCAGCTGGCAGAGATGAAAGCATCTTCCCCGCTGTGGTCTGAATGAGGCAACGGTCTTGTGGGAAAAGATATAATAGTGTAACTGAAGTCTGTATCATAATGTATTCAGAGCAGGCAGGGGGAACAGGGGGAAAAAAAAAAAAGAAAAAGAAAAGGAGCCTTGACCTTGGCTTCCTGCCTGGTGCTAAAAGTGTGTTTTGATGGGACGGGATAGGCGGGAAAGCAAGCTGCCTCCCTGATGCAAATATCTCATGGAGCTGTAAGATGTGTGGAGTGCAACCCGTGTGTTTGGAAACAAGGTTGTGACAAGTTCCACCGCAAAGGGCCAAAATGGTATTTTTCAGAGGGTTGTAGCTGGGCCTACGGGAGGCGAGCTGCCACCAGCACAGCGAGCAGCACCTTCTGACACCAGCACTGCATGTCAGACAAATGTCACGATCCCAGAGGCTCACGAGTAGTTTTAGACGTTCTCCTTTAAAAAAAAAAAAAAAAAAAAAAGGTGAAAGCACTTAGTCCTAGCACATTCTTTCAGAGAGAAAAATCACGGAAACATTCCACCGGTTGATGCCTGCTGAATAAATCAGCAGCCAGGGCTGCTCCGGGTGGAAACGGGCAGAGGCCAGCAGGAATCGCTGTGCTGCCTTATCGCCCTGCTGTGTAAGGGCTTGGGAGCGTGGAAGCAGGATTTGAAAGAAATGTGGAATTTGTGCTGGTTTCTGAGATCTGTGCCATCCCACGTCCCCGCTCACTTCTGTTCCATGCGCTAACCACCCTGTTGACACAGGAGCAATTGCTGTTTCGATGGGCAGCAGGTGCCACTCGCCTTTTTTTTTTTTTCTGGAAACTGCCAACAGCCTCTTTAGAGCTTCTGGCAGTTCCCTTAATCTGAAGGACAATTTGTTTAGGCGAGAGATATTTGACTTCTCTCCACCCCGACAGGCACAGAGCCCTGTGCAGACTAGGCCAGGTTAAAGGCACCTATCTGAAGCTCTGCCCTTGCTGTACACCATCATCAGCTCCTGAATTTGGGCCCAGACGGGATGCCGGGGACCCCGGGACCGCCATGTGCCCAGCTGTGACCTGGAGGAAAGCAGGTGCCAGCACCCGGCTGCACGGGCTGTCCCAGGCGATTGGGCTCCCCACAGGGAGGGGGAACGGGATGCTGCTCCGGGGACCCGCAGCGGGATGGCACACCGGTCTCCCCGACAGCTGCTTCACGGCTCTCCTCTGCCAGCGGTGCGAAACATCTCTTGCCCCATCCCTCACCTTGCTGTAGCCAGGCTGGGGCGCTTTCTCGGCTCCCGTTACCGCACCGGCGGAATGGAAATCCCTTCTGCAGTTGCGGCGCGCTCGGGGAGGAGAGATCAGACGAGACTTGCTCCTTGCCCTAAAGGATTTGCAACTTCCCCGAGAACGGGCAAACCCCGATAAGAAGAGGGAGGTTTCTCCGCAGGAGGCGGTGGGTGCCAGCAGCGGGCGAGCGGGCGGCAGGGAGCTCTGCGGCGCTGCAGGAGGGGGCTGATGGGCTTTGCAGCCCCGCGCCCCGCAGACCCCGGACAGGCTGGTGGGCGTCCTGCCGGGGAGCCGGGGTGCAGTGACAGCCCTGCGTCCAGGCCAGGGGCAGAGGGGCAGAGGTTCCTCTTCAGGCACCTTCACTTTTCACAGCCGTGCAGCAGCCGGTAGCGGTGATGCTCTTTTGCTCCGTCCCCTCAAACCTACTGTTTTCCACAGTGGTTTGTCCCACAGCCCTGCTCCCGTCCCCGGCACAGGCTGCACGTGTCTGGCTGCAGCTGGACGGACCCCGGGATGCGGCTGGGCCGGCCGCCTGAGCAGTTGTGACAAACAGCTAAACGCTAGCACAAGCTTGCTGTCCTGCTCTGTGGAAACATGTTAATTGCATTAGTATTTCCACTGGAAATTATAACTTAGATCCGTTAGGTTCAGCCAATTTCCTTACCCTGCGTCTGCTAAAAGGACACCTCTGCTTTTTCCACTGCAGTACCTTGTCAGCGCCACCAGTGCTAAATCTGTGGCAGCCTAGTCACATCCATGTGACACTTCTCAGAAGAGGCCACACACGCTACCTCCACCTCCTGTCTCCCCCTCCCCTCACGTCCCCCAGAGATAGCCCAGCATCTGAGCTACCGACAAACAGAAAACCCTCTTTGTGAACAACGAAATCAGACCCCAAATCCCATTACTAATTAGTAAAGATGGCCCGTAATTTAGCTCGTCCTGGATGGTCTTTAGGTCATTCACAGGTGTAAAGTCAGGAGGATTAAGGGCTTATAATATTTGTCTGGCACCGTTGCTGCCAATTCCAGCAAAAATAATGGAGGTAGCTTCTTGGGTTTCCTGCCACCACAAAGTACACACATGCACACACTCTCTATTTTATGAATGTTTACATACCCGGGCTGCCAGGAATCTCACTCCCGTTGCTTCCCACCACCTTAACACACTTTCCTGTATCTCTGCAAATTTGTTTTCGCACCGAGCAGCTGGTAATACCCCTTCAGCCTGGGAGCAGGCGGAGGCCAGGCTTCCCCGGCTGCCAGAAAAGCCTGGCAGAGGGCGCACCTACAAGCTGTGGTTTCCATCCCGAGCCATTCACACCTCCCAGTGGCTACCCAGAGATGTTCCATGGAAGGAGCGCAAGGCCAAAATAAAAGGATGAAAAAGTTAGGGACAGGCGGGGAACGGCCACGCTGACATCCGCCCACTCCCCCTGAAAGGCCACAGCGTCTGAGGAGGTGCCTGGAACGGAGGAAACATCTACACCCGCTTGTGGACACCAGCAGAAAGGCACTTCCACACCTTCACCTCCAGGGCCACAGCCAACAAAAATAGCACTGGACCCAAAAGATAATAATAGAATAGCGACTGCAGAAAGCTTCAACTCATTTCACACCCCCAGCAGAAATAAAGGCAGGAGGTTTATCCTTCTGCTGCCCCAGCCACCATACATTGGAGCACCGCTGCAGAAAAGACACGTCTATCTATCTGAACATTCGGGACTCTGAGCAACCTGATCTAGTTGAAGATGTCCCTGCTCATTGCGGGGGGTGGGGGGGGTGTGTTGGACTGGATGACCTTTAAAGGTCCCTTCCAACCCAAACCATTCTATGATTCTAAGATTCCCATGGGAGTGAGGGAGCAAAATGCCTAACTCATCTGAAACTCACAGGGGAAAACCTTGCTCGTGATGAAAGCACTTCCCTTTCCTAGCTTGAAGCTTTGGAAACTGGGGCGGGGGGGGGGGGGGGGGGGGGGGGGGGGCGACCAAACAAAACACACACACACACCTTGTTTTCAACAATTCAGGCTTTTCTGTACTTGGTTTTTGCTCAGTAACTCTAACTGATGCAAGCAGACCTGTGGGCTTCTCATTGCCGAACGGCTCCAGGTGAAGAAAAGTGGAGGTGTGTTAAGGTAGCAATCTTCTTCTGTTGCTATGGGAGCTGCAACATCCCCATTCATATATTTGTGGCAAAGCTGGCACCTGGATTCAGTTTATACTTGGTGCTTAAAGCAACCTCTCATTACCCTGACAGGCAGTTAAACTGGGCAAGTAGTGAAGCCCCCCCTTCATGGGATGGTTCTCCAGCCTTTAGCAGAACCCAGCGGCTCGAGATAGCGCTGACTTGGACATCCCAGCGCTGACCTCCTCCTGCCTGGCCCAAACAATCTGACATCGCACAGCTAATCCCAAGTTTGCAAGATGCACCGCCAAGCCCATCAGGGTTAGAGAGAGTGTAAAGGGTAAAAGTAGATCCTAACAGTGTAAAAGTAACTGAACTGGGTCAGATCAAAGGTCTGTTGTGGCCTTCTTACCTCCAAGAGCGGCCACTGCTTAGGGGAAAAAACAGGGGAATGAGTGATACTTTTGCTGTTCATTGTCCAGCACTGTGCTGTGGAGGTCTGCCTTTGCCTTTAGTAAACCTCCAGGGACTTTTCCTCCATAAATTTGTCGAATTGCTTTTTTGACCCTGTTTATACTTTTGACCTCCACAGCATCGTGTGCCAACCGAGCCCACAGTTTTATACACGCACACACGATTGGAAAAAGTACTCCTTTATACCTCCTGCCTTTATCATTTAATTCGCTGCCCCCTGCTTCTTCCCTGTTTTCTGGCCTTTCTGGCCCCTGCCCAGCTCTGATTCGGGACAGCGGTTCTTAATCCCTCCCTTAAATGTGTGCACAGGTCTGATGAAGCATCTTATCCCTCTGTATTTTGATGCAAGTTTAGCATCTGCTTGCATCGGAACCAGGGAATGAGACTGCTCCAGAAGCTGCTCCTGAAGAAGGACTGACCTCCAGCGGGACTTGGGAAGGGCTCGGGAAGTCCTGGACATTTATTCCTGCTTCCCAGGGCCAGCTGTAGTATCCCAACTGGAGCGTGCTGGGCCCGGACGGATTGACCCGCACGAGAAGGCAAGTGAGCATGGCGCTGCATTCATTCACTTTTTTCAGTCATCTTCCTTAATAATTGACTTTCATTTATTCATTTACCTATCTTTCTTCATTTGCATCTATCACAGTTCTGGCAGGGCTCTGGCAGGAAGGTGCGAGGCTCCCTTTTTTTTTTTTTTTCTTCCCCCCCCCCCCCCCCCCCCCCCCCCCCATTCCTCCGCTCGGTGTGAATTCATGCCCACACAAATTCCCACTCCGGCCCGGAGGGCTCTGACTTTTAGCCACGAGGTGGGGTGAGGAGCAGCTAAATTCCTGATCCGAGCATGTGCGCAGCCGACGGCAAGAGCAGACCACCATGGAGCCGGGCTGTGCCAAGCCCCGTCGCTGGCAAAAGAACCCTCCTTCTCGGCTTCCGAGCCTCCGCCGCTCCGTCCGTGGAAACGTGCAACCTCAAAAACCCAAGTTTCCGAAACAAACGCACGCGGGGGCAAGCGCGCCGTGCGAGCAGCGGCCGGGGGCAGGCGGCGGCGGCGGGGGGCGGCGGGGGCTGCCGGCCCCGGGCTCCCCGCTCTCCCGCAGCTGAGCCCTCCGCTCAGCCTGGCAGCGCGGCCGGCCGACGGGGGGGAACTGGGGCGAAAACTGGGCTGGGAGCGACTCAGTAGCGAAATAGTTATCTCGGCTGGCTTTCTCGGTAACTCTTGGAAAGTCCCCGAAATGACGTTTCTAACCTAACAATTAAAATGGGTTTAATTATAGAGAGGCTCAGAGCCCTGGGAACAAGCACCATCTACAGAACGAGTAAACAACTGCAGAAAATAATAGGCTGGTCGCTCCCCTGGTTACTCCTCACTTCGGGCCAAGGCAAGGGGAAAGAAAAAAAAAACAAAACTAGAAAGAGAAGGAAATTCGAGGAACCTGATTGCTCTCCTTAAGTAAATAATAATAATATGAAAAAAAAAAAAAAATCTGGAATAGCCGGAGCCTGTGGGCGTTTCTCTCTGTTGGTTATTTTGGCTGTTCTTGAAGACCGAAGGAGGGGAGAAAGATCAGCCGCCGGCTCAAAGTCCAGGCCCCGCGACGCTAAAGCAAACAGAAGAGGGAAGCGGATCATTTGTTTGAAGTTTTCCGTGCGATGGCCGCTCGGCTCGGCGTTGCGCTGCCCCGTGGCGGGGGGTTTCTCCTCTCCCGGCCGAGCCGGAGCGCGGGGGCAGGGGGAAGAGCCCGGGGGGAAGGGGGGGGGGCGGCCGGGGCAGGGCCCCCCGTGCCCGCCTGCGCGGCGGAGAGGGCCCAGATGCCGTCACTCGGCCATAGGTGAAACACCCACTGGAGGGACGGCGAGGGCCCGCCGGGCGGGGGCTGCGGGTTTGGGGTATCGGCAACCCGTGGGGCGTTTTGCCTGTTGTTTTTTTGTTTTTTTTTTTTTTTTTACTTTATTTATTTTAACACAGAAACTGCCCCCCCTCCTCCCCGCCATATCGGTATCAGTATGAATCATACTTTGCCTACTAAAATCTGGAACACATTACTTGCTCAGAGACGTTATTTTTTTTTTATTAGGTTTTTTTTTTTTTTTTTTTTTTTTTTTTTTTTAGTTTTACGGTTTGGCGTTCTGGGGGCTGGAAGAGGAAAGGCAGAATTCATCAAACACCCTTTTAAGGGGCAAACACGTACTTTAACAATTTCAAATTACCGTGGGTGCGAGCCCTTTCCCCTCGCCGAACCCGCCAGGCTTCAATTAAAACTGGGGAAAAAAGGAGTAAGGCTCGGGGCGGGGGGGAGTGCGTGTGAGAGTGCGAGCGTGTGCGTGTGCGAACCAACACAAAGACCCTCAGCCTCGCGAACACGCGAGGGCGAGCGGCGGGCGCCGAAAACGGAGCCCACCCGTTTACACCCGCCGTGGCCGCGGGCGCGGGGCGGGAAGGAGGGAGCCCCGCGCGTTACCAGACCCTCCGCGGGGCCGGGCCGGCGGCCGCTCGGGGGCCTCCATTTCCCGGGGCCCGACGAGACGCCGCCGCACGGCGCACCGAGGCCGGAGGCGGCGCGAGGCGGCGCGGGCGCCTCTCCGACCGGGCGGCGCGCGCGCGCAGTCCCGTCCGCCCCCCCCCCCCCCCCTCCGCGTTACCCGCCGCGCGCGCAGCGGCGCGCGGCAGCCCGCGCAACTGCCTCCGCCGCAGCGGGGGAGGGCGGCGGGCGCGGACGGACACACACACACACCCCCGCTCCGCCGCTCCCCCCCCCCCCTTTTTTCTTTCTTTTCTTCTTTTTTTTTTCTGTGTTCCGTCCCTCCCTCCCCCCCTTCCCCCCTCCCCCCCCCCCCGCTCCTTCCTCCCGAAAGTTTTTCTGGGCCCTGCCCGCCCGGGTGATTCAGTCGCGGTGTCAATCACCCTGCCCTCCTCCTCCTCCTCCTCCCCTTCCTCCCGCCCGCCGGCTCCTCCTCCCGGGGTAACTCCGAAACTTTATAAGTTGAGCTTTTCCCCCCAATCCGCTGGAAGCGGCGAGCGGGCGCGGCGGCCGGGCGGGCTGGTGGCGGCATCGGCGGGGGGGAGGCTGCGCGCCGGGGCGCTGGAGGCTGTGCCGTACCCACGCCGCGACTCCGCGTGTCCCTGTGTGTGCGTGTGTGTGTGCGCCGCTGCCCCACCCCGCTTCCCCCCCCCCCACCCCCCGCTCCTCGCTGGCCGAAGATGTCCACAGCCCTGGTGTCGCCCACCATCTTCGACCTGAGCGAAGTTTTATGCAAGGTAAGGGCGCCGTCGGGGGCTGCTCGGAGCTCCGCAGCGACTTCGGGGTTCGTGTTTGGGGTGGGTTTGGGGGGGTGGTTGTTTTTTTTTTCCCCTCTTCCCCCCCGCCCTCCGTTTTTCTGGTCGGGAGGAACTTTGGCGCCGGGGCCGAAGGGCTCAGGACCGACCCGACCCGACCCGACCCGTCCCGTCCCGGGGCGCGGAGTCCTCCGCCGCCGCTGCGGCGGAGGGGAGGTCGGGAGGCGGCCCCCCGCGCTCCCGGCGGGCTGAGCCGAGGCGCCGGGCGGGTGGCGGGGAAGGAGGTGGCGGGGGGGGAGGGGGAGGCCGGATCCTTCCCCTGCCCCCGGGGCCGCCGCGCTGCAACACGCCCGGGCGCGGCGCGGCGGGCGGCGGCGCTGCCGCGGGGCCGGGCGGGCGGGCTGGCTCCCTCCCCGCGGGGCTCGGCAGCCCCCCTCGCCCAGCCCCGCCGGAGGGGGAAGCGGGGCGGCGGGGGCTGGGCGGGAGCCGCCGCCGCCGCGCTGCGGGGGGGGTTGAGGGGGGGAGCGGTGGGGCGGGCACCAGCGCTGCGCGCTGCCCTTCCCGCTCGCCGCCGTCCCCCGGGGCGGGGGGCTCTCCCAGGAGAGAGCCCCGGCCTCGGCAGTCTTTTCTTTTTTTTGGATGTATCCAGCGGCTCCCCTGCGTTTGGCCCTTGGCTCGCTGCGTTGCTGGGCGGGTGGGGGACGGGGTGGCTGGGGCGGAGCGGCGAAGAGGGGCCGGTGTTGCTGCGGGACAGGGCGGCCGCCGCCCCCCCCTGAGCCGTCCCGCCGGCCGGCGGCGGGGAGCCGCGGTGTTGCCGGTCCGTGCGGGCGGGAGGCTGCCGGGGCTGCGTGGGGAGGCCGGAGGAGGCGGTGGCAGTGACCGGCCCTTGCTTTCTCCCCCGCAGAGCAACAAGATGTTGAATTACAGCCCCTCGGGTGTCGGCGGGTGCCTGCTGGACAGGAAGGCGGTGGGCACCCCGGCCGGCGGGGGTTTCTCTAGGAGGCACTCTGTCACCCTGCCCAACGCCAAGTTTCACCAGAACCAGCTCCTCAGCAGCCTGAAAGGGGAGCCGGCTCCCATGCTGGGCCCCCGGGAAAGCCGCTTTCGGGACCGCTCCTTCTCGGAGGGCGGCGAGCGCCTGCTGCCGCAGAAGCAGCCCGGGGGACAGGTCAACTCCAGCCGCTACAAGACGGAGCTGTGCCGCCCCTTCGAGGAGAACGGCGCCTGCAAGTACGGCGACAAGTGCCAGTTCGCCCACGGCATCCACGAGCTGCGGAGCCTCACCCGCCACCCCAAGTACAAGACCGAGCTCTGCCGCACTTTCCACACCATCGGCTTCTGCCCTTACGGGCCGCGCTGCCACTTCATCCACAACGCGGAGGAGCGGCGGGCGGTGGCGGGCAGCCGGGAGCCCGCCGTCACCGACAGACCCCGCCTGCAGCACAGCTTCAGCTTCGCCGGCTTCCCCAGCACTGCTGCCAGCGGGCTGCTGGACAGCCCCACTTCCATCACCCCGCCGCCCATGCTGAGCGCCGACGACCTGCTGGGCTCCCCCACCTTGCCTGACTGCGCCAGCAACCCCTTCACCTTCTCCAGCCAGGAGCTGGTCAGTCTCTTCGCCCCCAGCATGGGGGTGCAGGTGCCCAGCGGGAGCTCGCCCACCACCTTCTTGTTCAGGCCCATGTCTGAGTCCCCCAACATGTTTGACTCGCCGCCCAGTCCTCAGGACTCCCTCTCTGACCAGGAGGGCTATCTGAGCAGCTCCAGCAGCAGCCACAGCGGCTCAGATTCCCCTATCCTGGACACCTCAAGACGTCTTCCCATCTTCAGCAGACTCTCCATCTCCGACGACTAATCTGGGGTTTCCTCTTGCTCCCTCCCCCCACACCTCTATTACGATGTTAAGCTGAACTCCCCCCGTCCCCCCCCGTCCCCCCTCCCCATCCCCAGTAGTCCGAGCTGGATGTTAACGTGTCCACCTGCCTGCTGTAGACCCACTGGCTTAAACCTTAAGTGCCAAATTACGATGAAAAGCAATAACGTTTACAAAATTAGTGCCTTTTAACACTTTCACTGTGACTGTATTACCTCTCCAGCTGCAGAGGGCACCAGCAGCTCTGTGCACTTCCAGATGTGCAGGAAATGTCCGGGATCCAGCTCCCTCCACTGGCCACGTACTGCATCGCCCCCTCCCAGTCCCTTCCCGACTGGCCAGTTTCCGCTAGGCTGCAGGCATGTGGGCAAGCGTTAACATCCAGTACTCTTCCTCCCCTCCCCTTTAAAGACTAATCTTGCCTGGATCCGCTCAGGTCTGCGGGAAGAAAAGCTGAGAACGGACAAAGATTGTAACACGAGTGGGACATCGACTGGGAGGAAGAAACAAAACAAAAAAAAAAAGAAAAACCAGATGGACTATGAGAGACTTGATTTTGGTGCTAAAAGTTCCCCGTGTATTCATGTGACATCCTAAAACAAATAAAGAAATAGAGGGGGTGGGGCCGACGGAAGTCATTCCACACACACAGAAGTTTGTGTAAACAAAGTTCCAGTAGACATAGCTTTAATGGTTTTGCTCTAGAGTACTTTAGACCTATCTTAGAGCACTCACGCCAAGCTTTTTATTATTTTTTTTTTCTGGGTTTTTAATTTTGTATAACTTTTCAGAAATTGGAGAGCAAATTTTGCTTGTCACTGCACAACAATATAAAAAAGCTTATTTAACTTATCAAAACGTATTTATTGCCGAAACCTATGCTTTTTTGTTAATTTTGTTCATATTTATCGGGATGATGAATCCATAGAATATATTCTTTTATGTTTAAATTATGATCTTCCATATTAATCTTAAGATTGTGAAGTGTCTTTTCCTTTTTTCCCCACAGTTTAATATATTATACTACAATGACATTTTTTGTAACTTTACACTTTTTTTGTTATTTTATTTTAAAAAATGAAAAATTAATTTAAAAAAAAAATGCAAAAACTGTGTTTGGATTATTTATTTTAGAATTCCCCCCCCCTTTTTTTTTTTTGTGTTGGACTGCAAATTGAGTTAATGTGCTTCTTTGCCTTTCTTCTTCTCCTCTTCCCCTCCCATGGTTCTTGCCTACCTGGGCTTTAGAATGTACATACCTGAGCTCTGTTGTGAGGCAGCGTGGAAGGAAGATGTTTTTCTTCCTCTTTTTGTATAGATTCTTCAAGGAGAAAAGCCTTGGGCTCAAAGTGCCTATCAGAAGACATTCCAAATACAGTTTGTCTTTGCGTTTCTGTATTCCAAGTTTGGAGTTTTCCTTGCCGAAGTGAATGGGACTGGCACAAAGAGAAAAATGAATGTAATTTTTTTTTTTTCCCCTGTTACTGTTCACTACATTGCTTTTTCTTCCTCTTTGTGTGAGTTTATTTAAAAAGAATCTCTTTTGTAACGACTGTTTGCAGTTTAAATCAATAAACCCCAAGTTTTTTCAAGAAACTGACAAGTTGAGCTGGTTTTACTTGCAAAAATTGAGGGGCTGGTTTTAGACAACCACTCAAATGCAGATGTTTCCCTCCTCTTGACCCTTGAGATGCCCACCATGTGCTCAGGCATCCCTCCATCTCAGCCCTCATTGAGTCTGTGGGTCAGCCCTGTGAGCCTGTGGGGGCACAGATCAATGGCAGCAAATACCTGATGTGACCTACCCTGGTGGCCTCTAACTTTCTCTGTCTCTTAGTGGAGTCCTCCTCCCATCTTGAGTTGCTCGGTCTGTTCCTGCAAACTCCTTTCTGATCAGTATAGCTTAAACCTTGGATTGGCTTTTGTTCCTCGTGTGCCCTCTGTTCCTGCACAGCTCCCTCAAGGAGAACCTATGCGTGTTTTGAGTGAGGCTGAGGTGCAATGTTGGAAGTGGTACAGATTTCCTAAATCTCAGGGCTTGGCTCATTAGTGGTACTGGTCCACTTTGGCAGAGGGGCTGTTTGGTGTTTTGCATGGGAGAGGGACATGGACTCTCAAAGTCATGTAAAGTCTCAGTGTACGCGCAGATCACCATGCTATCGCAGTTCAAGCCCTCGTACCCCCCTGAAGTATCAGTCAGCAATCCCAGAAACTTCTCAAGCCAGTGGTTTTATTTAGGGACGCTTCTTTGCCAGCAGTACTCATGGTGTAATCAGTCTTGTGTTTTCACCTTTGAGCTCTCCTCTGGAGCGAGCTTGGCGCTCTTCTTCATCTGAAACTGTTCCAGCTCTCTTCCAAATTGGGGGTGGAATATTGCTGCCGAACCACCGATCCTTCAGCTGTCTTGACATGCCTCAATGTTCAGGAGAGACATTTCCTAATTCACGTTGGAAAAGTTCCTGCCAAACAAAAGCTGCAGGATACCTCGGGGCTTACACTGAAGTACCTTTCCTGCTGTTGGCTTTGTGCAACACACTTTCTTGTGTGGTCTGGCAATAAAGGTGAGCTAGGTGGAGGGAAGATGGTGGAGGAGGAGTGTGGCTGGTAGAAGCTGGTTCCCATGAACCGTGCAAAAGTTGTATGGGGAGTTTGCTGGGCAGATGCTGACGCAACTAGCACACGGTGGGGTCTACGTGCTGACCCCTGAGAGAAGAGCCTCGGGCACAGCCCCGGTACTGCTCAACCACCTTCAGATACCTTCTGCTGACCGCAGCCTCGCCCCTGGGCACAAAGGTGATGGGGCCTGCGTGAGGGATGGGCTTCTGCCTGGAAGACCGGTGCCCGGTTCCAGCAAACACCTAGGCCTGCCTCCTTCACCACTGCTGGAAGCCAAGCCATCGGACCCTGAAGAGCAAGGCATATCTGATCTGGAGAGGATCCCAAGCCTATTGCAGGGTGTGCACACGTGGAGCTTGAAACTGCTCGCTTCCTCTCTGGACTTTCTGTGCAGCTCTTCAAACAAATAGTCTTTGCCCAGTTAATAATTGATGAAGAAAATAGCTGTATTGGTTGCACACCGCTATTGGTATGACAAACAACTGTGAAGCTGTGCTAAAAGTAGGTCTTCGCTCACAGTACTTGTGTACTTCCCTCGTCCTTCTGGCGCGCCAGTCCTGGGAAGCCAGCACCATTCTTCTCCTGTGAGTTTATTAATGATAAATGTTCTGTCACTCCGTGTTTTGCTTTTTGAAACTGACCTTGAGCTAGATCACACAGGGGATAGAGAAGAGCAGAACAGGCAGCATCAGAAGTTCACTTTCTGTAATAGTTAGAGAGAGAGAGAGAGCACGCAAGAGCCTCCAGCAATGCAGGGATTTGTCTGATCTGATACCATTAGCATTCACTGCAGCTTGGGTATATGGCAGCAGCTCGTCTGGAGGGACTTCCCTTCCTTGGATTTACCATGAAGGAGTTGTCCATGCTGTTTCTCATAGGGTTAGCATCTGTGTCCCTTAGCAGTTAACCATGGTTAGTAATAGCCTAGCCAAGGCTCGGAAAGTTAAATGGCCTTTCCTGGCATGGTGGTTTTGAGACACGCTTTCATCTGACTTGAGGGCTCCTCCACGCTCTGGCTCATTGATTTAGTGCCCGGGACTCTCAGAGTGGCCAGGAAGAAAGGGCTGGCCGGCTGGCCACAGGCGCAATTGCTCCTGACGTGCCTGGTGTCCCACGGCAGAGAGGAGCACCCACAAGGACAAGATACCTGTCACCCCATCTAAGGTGGCATAGCAGAGTGTGCCTCGGTGCACTCTACAGGTTGCACTTGCAGCTCTTACCTGTGGACAGTGGAACACCTATGGTGGCTCTTGCTGCTTGTCACATGCTTTTTGTTATAGTCATGAATACTTGCTGTGAGCTTCTCGTAAGAAGGCTGGCTCCATGTCTCTGGGCTGCAGGCATTAGCTGTCACTTATTTTTTGGCTTCAGAGTCAGGTGACTCTAGTGCTATCCACCTCCAACATATGTACCTGTCTTTGGGAATTGCAGCCAGCGTGCGTGGCTGGCTGTGCCAGTTGCCTCTTGGTAAGGAGTAACGTGATGACTTTGACTTGCAGAGCTCCAGGTAGCTCTGATCCCACTTGGGTAGCTGCCTCCCTCCTTCCTAATTCCTATAACAGCTGTAGGAATCCCAGCGACTCTACTGGCTACTCCCTTGCTATGGGCTAGATGTGGCTTTTTGTACCAAAACATCTTCAGTTCTGCAGTTCGGGGCTGTAGAAACAGAGGCCGCCACATTTCCCCAACTTCTCTGTAGGTGAGTGCTGCAAAGTCAAATAGGATTTCTTTGTTGTTGTTGTTTTTAAAGGCAGTTGGGAACTTTACTATCCAGTTTTGGCCAACCTTTGTTTAGCATCACCGGCACATAGGCATGGTGTGCCAGATTGCAAGTAACAGAAAATGCCATTTAAAAAGAACCCTGAAATGCTTCAAGTTCCTGGTCCTGACAGAATTTGCCTCATCAGCATAGTCATGAAATTGGGAGGCCGAGAGGGAAAGAACGTGGCGAAGCGGAGAACAGTAGAAATATGCCTGGAGGACTGTTACAAGCTGGCTGCAATGTTCAGTCTGTACGGTTCCTGCGCAGGGAGGGCGATGGTCTGCGAATGGGACTCGGAGCTGCTGTGGCAAATCAGGGGGTCTGCCAGGCCTTGCACAGCAGGGGGGAGGCGGCAGTGGGGTGGGAAATGGTGGGGTCACCATTAGGGACTGGGAGCAAAGGCAAGAGCTAAGAGGTCAAGTCCACACAGCATGGGGATAGTAAGGGTGAGAGAGAAGCCGTGCTGTCTCGAGGCTGAAGACTTCTTAACTAATGGTGTTCGGGTGCATGAAGGCTAACGAACCAGGTCTCCCCAGTGGGGCTTGGGAGCAGCAGCATTGAGGGGAAGGTCTGGATAATGTAGCCTGCTGGATACTGTCTGATGACTGTGCCCAAGGATATGAATGAGTATTAAGATGCAGTAATACATGCGAAAACCACAGCATGCCCTTTACACTTGCTAATTGCTGCAATTTGTGTGGCCTGCGTTGGGGAAAGCTACATGTGCTTGAGCCTGGAGAAAGAGGCTCTGGGAGAAGGTGCAGCCATCAGTGTGTGAGCGAAGAGGCTGCTGGCTCCCGGGCTGGAGGTGTTGTGAGGGCTGGAGGCTGCAGACGTGTCCAGGGGTGGCACTGACACAAAAGCACAGCCTCAGTACCTGCCCGGGAGGGAGAGAGGGGCTTGTGCTTGAGGGAGGCTCCTTGAGCCCGGCGTAACAACAGGCAAACATCAAGACTTGTGGTCTTGTACCCCGCAGTGGGGCCGGGGAGGCAGTTCTGCTGCGGGGAGGTGGCGTGATGAGTGACCAGGTGACAGGCAAAAGTGTGGTGAGGGAAGTGAAAACAGGCAAAGAAATGGAGTGAAGAATGGTGCCTTCCTTACCGGGGCCCCACAGAAGAGGGGTCGGGGAGCCCATAGCAGAAGAGGTTTGAGAGGTATGAACCAACTGCAAACAGGAGGAAAACAGCAAAACTAGTGTTGGGAAGGAGTTCAGCTGGGAAGAAGGAGTGACACCCATTGCAGAGGGTCTCTCTGGGGCTGGGAACGCCAGGAGGGATGGCGAGAGCGGCTCATCAGGGACGCTGCAAGTGTCTGCCGGGAACTTGTGGAACAGCCCTTGCGCTCGAGGCTGAGTTCAGCCCAAAACTTTAGAAGATGATTCTGCCTGGTGATGTAAAATGTCCTTTGTTTGGAGACTCTCCGGCCTGTTAAGCAATGCCTGTTCCTCACAAAGCTGACGCTTATTCCCTAGAATACTTCCAGAGAAAAGAAAAAAAAAAGAGAAAAAAATAGTTCCTCTAAGACACCCTAAACCAATACCTGCTGTGACTAAGCCCTGTGGGCAGCTCCGCGGCTGATTTATATCCTCCCCCTCCAAACTGAAGGGGTTAGAGTGGAAACAGACGCGGCGTTAAACATAGCCGAGGGCAGGGAGGAAGGCAGCTCCGCCATGAGGCGGGGGGGAAGCGGGGCCGTGGGGCGGCCGCTGCCAGGCGTGACGCCGCTTCGGGTTTCCTCCTCGGCAGAACAGAGCTCCTTTTGGCTGGTGCAGCTTTATGGGCTCGCCTGGGTTTATTATACTGCAAATGTTTTGAATTCCACATCTTAATTTCCAGAGAGGCTTTGCTTAACTTTTGCTGCTCCCCCCCACCCCCCAGTTGTGATTTTTTTTTTTTTTTTTTTTTTACTACCGCTGCCTTAACCTCTTCTTTCTGCCCAGGTTTTGGTCAAAGCTGCCATTTTCTGAGCAAACAGAGGAGTGGAGTTCTCCCTGCCTGGGCTCCAGCTGCAAATTAATCTCTTTTCGTAGTTTCATTTTATGTCCGCCCACTACCCCCACCACATTAACTTAGTCAACACATGGAAGTGAAATTTTTCCATGCAGGATCCTGCGGGTTGTAAGGCTGTGTGGAGCACGTGACTGCCAGCTCCAGAGTTTTCTCGCACCTCTGGGTGGAAGGAAGTTTCCTCATCCCCCACATATGTGAGCGGTTGTCGGTGTGATGTGAAAAGTTTTAACAACTGGAGTCGGTGGAAACATTTCAGGGTCCAGCATTTCTCTGTGTATTTAAAGTCCTACCGCACCGGCAGGGTGGAGGCAAAGCCATAGGTATGGTATGTTTGCAGTACCTCCAGTGCTACCAGACCACCGGTCGGCAAATGAGCCGGTCGGACGTTTTTCAGTGGAGTCATTCTCTCTCTGCGGGGTTTATCTCCCTCCCAGAGAGGACAGAAAGCGCAAGCGATGACGATGCTGACAAAGACAGATGGAGTTTGCTATGTAGTAGATGCATTCTGTACTTCCACATGATGCCTTTCACGCGGGGCCTGGGAGGACTTTACAGGTATTTTGGGCACTTGGCAAATATAACTGTACCTATTCCACAGGTTTTAAAACCCTGTTAGGTATACAACTGCTAAGTGAAGGGGACTGTCCAGTGGTGGCACAGTATCAGAGAAAGAGCTGCAAAAATAATTTAGGACTCCTGATACTTTTTCTCCTGTCTTAGTCTCCAGGCAACAGCAAATATTTCTCCTGAATACTCTGGATGAGCAGATGCCAACGTTGATTCACAGGAAAAGGATGTAGCCACGCAAGCCATAGAAATGTTGTTTGGGATGGTAGCCACAGCCCCTAAGGAGACATTAAGCAATATGGAACAAACGCCAGTGAAGTTATTTCTTGAAGCTCTTGCTGTGTTTGCTATAAAGAGATCTCTTGAGCAGTCTTATGTGGGACCCGTCGTGATTTACCTTGCTTACAGCTACATGGAGAGAATACACTGTGCTTCACAGCTCTGGTGATGCTGCAAGGGGCTTTTGGCCACTAGCAAAGCCCTGCTTTACTAAGAAGTTACAGGCACAAGAAATGAGGAAATGTTTTGTTCAAGGCCAACATCAGCATGTAAAAGGTGCACTTTTGCTTTGGAAAAGGGACGGCGCTGAAAATGTGCAAAGAGGCTCCTCTTTATTCTCTCTCGGCCTCAGATCTTCTGTGCTGTGTTTACAAATAACCCCGTTTTCACCATGATTAGACTTACAAATTTACCATGGAATTGAAAAGCTGAGAACAAGCCTAATTCACCCCCTCTTGAGGATGCCCAGCCAAAGGAGCTAGGGGAGCTGCAGAAGATCATTTTTCTCTAAGTTTAGGTAATGTAGCTTTGGATTTATAGACTGAATCTGCTGACCAAGACATTTTCCTTCTTCTGGCACTTTTCTGACCAGAAAAACACTTTCAGTGTGGATGAAAACAGAACTGGAGATGTTTTCGAAACATCGGAGAGTTTGTTTCAAAAGCGAGCAGTTCGTAAGAACTCCAGGGCAGGCAGCTGGGGGAGGCCAGCGGTCCCGTGATGGAGGCCGGAGACAGGCAGCCCACGGGGTTATCAGTGTATCATCCAGGTTGGCAGGGACTCATAGTGAGTCATCCAGACCTTCACTCTTAACTATGACAGGACTGATCTCATTATCCCCAAACTACCTCTCAGGCACAGAGAGTTGTCCAGCGATAGCCTTGACCGTCTCCAGCACCGACTGTGTCCACGGCATTCCCTTGTCAGGCAGTTTCAATGCTCAGGCTATTTTAGCCTCATTATACGTAGCCTAATACTTAACCTGAATGTCTCCTACAGAGGTCTGTGGCCATTAACTTTGTGTCCCATCCCCTTTGGTTAACGAGACTGGAGCCCACCTTCCAGGTGGAATCCCTGCAGAATAACACATGTGGTTTCACCTTTCGGCTTTCCTGCTAGCTATGCTCTTCCCCAGCCTGTTCCCTGAGGATCTGCTTTTCCAAACCTTTCCTTTCCTCTCTTCCCATGCCTGCAAAAAAACAGGATATCCGAAATCCACCCTGGACTTTCATTTTCAGCCTGGTGCTGCACTCGCCGATGCAGTCCTGCCTCTGGTTCTTGTGTAGGTTCAACCTTCCTGGCCTAATCCGTGATGAGGACAGGAGAAAAGTGCTATCTCAAATTATAGCAGTTCTGTTGGGAATACAATGGGATACAGAGTTCGACCTTTGTCACAGCATTGTGCTGCCAGCCAGGGCCTGGCCCTGTTACTGTGGGGCATCCTGGCCCCCTTCACACAGCCTGATGGTGGTGGGTGCCTGGTTCTTAGGACTTTATCCCCACTGGGTTGCCTGTATGAATATGCATGCATGCATAATATCTAGCTCTGCTCCATGGCTTGGCTCCACTGTGCTCCACGGCACCCAGGACCCTTGGGTGGTCACCCCGCTGTCAGGCTGGGGCAGCCCGGGGCCCCCGCCACCATGCTGAGGGGAAGCCGTGCTCCTGCCCTTCGGTTTTCCTTCCTGAAAGAGGGACGCTCATCCCTGTCCCTGGGGAACATAAGCTCTGAAACATGAGTTGATTTGTTTCTGCTTATCATTAGCTTGGTTTACATAAATTACAGCGCTTAACAGTGGTCATAAAATTATCCGGCCTTAAAAAAATTCAGCTGTTGTTAGAGTTTGGCCCCGTGACCTCCCTGATCAGCTCATTTCCAACGGGCAAACATGCAGTGGGGAAAGAAACAGTCCCTTCTTGCTCATCACAAATGTTCATCTCCCTTTTTTACCAGCAGCCGGCTTGCCCGGTTTCCTAGCGTTGGTCAGTATAGAAAAGTACAGCAAGCCTTTCGCCGTGTGCTGCTTCACCGTTCTCCGTAACTCTGTTATTTAAATCAACTAAATCATCCAGCGTCCCTCACCAGCCGCTACCACGTTGCTAATATTTCAGAGTCAAGTTCTGCCCTGAAAAGGAGGCTCCTGGACAGAGCGGTGATGGTCTTCTTTCAGGGATGTTGGAACACCTCTGCGTGTACTGCAAGTAAAATATTTTCTCTAACACGTGTCTCATCTGGAAGCTGAAAGGCCGACTGGCGTTATGAATCGCTCTTGACCTGTGTTAGGATTTCAGCAATGAGAATCTGGTTTCCAATGGTGGTAAAGAAAGAGGACAGATTCGATGCCTAATGTATCCAAAGGAAAAAAAGCAATAAAATTTTATCTTAGTTGCTAAAAACAGAAACTATGAATCTAAATACCCATAAGGAGCAGATGAGCTGGACAATCCGCAATATCAGATAGATGCAACGGTACCTGCACTTTATTTCTGTCAGTGAGTTGGACGGTACGGTACAGATTCTTGGGCCCTTCTTACTCCTGACTCCAAGAGGGAGGGGTAACTTGTAACGCTGTTTCCTATCATGTCACTGGTTTATTGTCCATAAAAAACTTTGCCCTTTGGGTCAGGCTATTTGTTTCCTCCAACAATCTTTCTAAGAGGCCCTATCAAAATTGGTGTAAAAAGATGGTTGACCCACAGCATGCTTATTAGGTCACCTTTATCTGCTCTTCCACTACTTTTTTCTTTATTCAGTGTATGACTATGTCATCACAAGCAACATGATTAGCAATCAAAACCGCTTGCACTGATAAGACCATAACTCTGTGTCCCACAAGCAATTATGCCTTCAGCACCGCAGGAAAGTGAGCGGAGGAGGGCATGAGGCGTAGGTGGGCGAAGTCAGAGGGCGTGAGACGGGGTTTTTGGTTTGGTTCAGACACAAAGTGCACTCGGTGCTTTCCCCCGTAGCACTGTGGGCAACAGGGAACATGAGGCGGGCTTCAAAAGGTGCCCCAGGCAGCAAACCTGTCTGGAGCGGGTTTGTGCTCTGGAGTGGGCAGCGCTGCTGTGGGCAGAAGAGGGCTGGGCACAGCCTGCCGTGGCCACCCTGCCACCGAGGGGGCTCTGGACGCGGAGGTGGCAGGGGGCAGCTGGGGCAGAGCGAACCAGGGCTGCCCGTCCACCCAGGCTAGCCTAAGCAGCATGTGGCAGGAGAGGGCTGCTGGCAAACGAGGATCAGATGCTTGTTTCGCTTCCTAGTTGTGCTTCCTCCTGCTGCCTGCGGCCCTCCTCTCCACCCACCGTGCTTAGCACCCATGCCCTGAGCTGTATCACGCTGCTCGCTGTCTGGGGGCACCTCTACCCGCACCTTCCTCCGGGGAGAGATGGAGCAGCGAGCTGTGTGCTCTCTCTCTCTCTGGCTAGACCAAAGGATTTAAAATTCCCCCAACGTGTAGAGAAGCCACTTGTTTCCTGGCCCTGTAGGGTCACCAGCTCTACTGAGAGTCAGAGACCTGCGGGGACCATGTCAGGAGACAAGCTGGAAGCCCACCAAACTCCTCCAGCCTGCCAAAATGAGGAACTCTGCTCCTGCGGGGTGCCTTCCTCTGGCTTTGCCTCCCTTGTCCTTTGCAGGGCCAGGACCTGGTATCTTTCATGTGCTAAACAGCTCGTAATGAGTTACTTTCCAAAAGGCCTGAAGAAGTTCAAAGAGCATGCTGAGTTCATCTCCTTTGGGGGATGGAAAGAAACCCAACGCCCTTGCACCGCTGTATGTACTGTCCTACTCGACCTCTCCTCCTCACTACTAAGGCCGTGGGCTTGTGTGGCTATCACAGGCGGCACCGATCACACCTTTGCCAGGTCAAGATTTTGCTGCCACATTAACATGTAGGCACTATACTTCCCCACTGGGTCCTAAAGGATTTATTTAGGTAGTGAAACGCGCTCTTTCTTCATTAAAACCTGGAAGACAGTGGGGTTCAAGATGATAACTTGTATTATAAGGATTTTGAAAAAGTACATTAGTCCCCTTTTCCTGGTACACAGAGATTAACTGTGAAAAGGCCAGAGCTGGCAGAAGTGTGGATTGCTTCAATTTTTGCACATTTGTTCTGTGTGGTCCCACTGGTAGGATTAGGACTGCCATGACTCTCCCACAGCTGGCAATGAGGGGGTGACCAGGGAGCCAGCCTGTTTCCCTGCTCCATCTAAGTGAAATATGAAAAGTAAACAAGAAACATGAATGCTAAAAAAGTAAAATCCAGTCCAGCTCCAGGTAAAGGCAATGTACAAACTCCTTTTCCGTGCTCTCCGAGATGCAGAACCGGTCCTGAACTGTTATCATTTAGTTTGCTAGTAAAACAAATCACAATATTCAATGTAAAGTAAACCAGGAAGAGAGGAAGAAACCGCAATTCAGGACTGAGCATCTGAGCAGTGTGGAAACAAGTGCTGGTGGGGGCTGGAGCCTTCAAACCCAGCCAAGGCCCCCCTAGCATGCAGGCCGTGCTAGAATTCAGGTGCTTCCCAAATGCAGTGGAGGAGGACTAGATGAGTGACCAGGAAAAAAACCTGCTCCAGAATCTGACTGTACTTTGGCCAGCTCTGAACAACTGTTTTGAGTCCTGCTTCAACCCACTTTGTAAAAGATTAAATAAAAATTAAAAAAAAAAAAAAGTGAAATTGAGGTCGGGAAAAGAAACAAAAAAGTCCCAAACAACCATGTGTTTGATAGAGGAACTAGATGTTTGAACCATGGCGCCGTTTGGCCTTTCAGGTTGTCAGCAATCTGTTGCATGCTGAACGTGGAGGACAGTGTGGTGGAAATACCTATGAAGCAGCGAGAACCTTATCGAGGCACTGTACCAGGAAACGCACCGCTTTCTTGGCTACTTCGTGCACGATACTATGGTTAAACCCAACAGCATGCCTCATCATAACATGTGCCTTATCGACCTCGCTATCTGATGACAACAGCAGCCCTCAGGAGACCAGACTGACATCATCCAAAACCTCAGTAGTTCAGAGCAAAGGCTGAAGTATGTAGCTAGGCTACAAGCTGTGCTTGACTCTGTTGGTCTGTTTGTACTGAACTTGCGGGCGCTTTGCTAGAGGAAGAGCAATATAAAAATCAAGCCTGAACAACTTTTTCAGAACGTTTCTCACCGGCTATCATGCTATTTAGCAATCAAATACAGCAAGCAGAGGAGGTTTTTGCCCTCGAGCAAGTGGAAAAAGTCTGCTTGCAGCTTTCTGCAGCTTTGAGAGGGGGGAAAAAAAGCCCAAACTAAAACACCGTCAGGAGAGAAACGGTGCCACTGGTGATTTGGTACGGAGTCCCATTCCCAGCTGACCCAGATAGAGTTGTACGTGGCTGTGAGGTTTGGGTTCATCCTGTATCAGAGACGGGGGCCAGCTGTTGATCTAGCTGGAGCTGTGAATCTCCAGTTCCTAAGCTTCAGGATGGCTGGTTCACAGGGACATTGCCAGACTCCTTGTTTGGTTACTGCCGGTTCACCGTGGCAAAGCATGCTGGCTCTGGCCTCCTGGCCTCCTTTCTCTCATTTAAGACAAGGGGAATTTCTGCAGTCACAAAAATAAGAAACAGAAAATAGAGTAGGCTTTTCTTGTGTAATATTCAGCAGACTCCTCTGGTTTTAATTTGCTCTCCCTGTCCTGGGTTCTTCAAAACACCTTCTCTCATTTACGTCAGCGTAGATTTACCACACCCCACTTATTTCAGACCTGGATAGCACCATGGAAAAAGATTACCAGCCTTTCGGGGCTGCCGCTTTGTGTCTTGCACAAAAGATGATCATGTGGGGCCATATTCTTTTGGGAACTGCCTTTGTGTTCGTACAGCACCTAACACAAGTGAGCCTACCCCTGCTTGGAGTTTGCTGTCCTACAAAATTGTTCTTAAAACCCCCCTCTATTTGGGTTTTGTTTTTTTGGTTGTTTTTTTCTTTAATTGCAATGCAAGCTTTCAGAGGGAAATGAAGCCGGATTTAAATGCTGAATGCATGCATAGCAACAAGAGGAGGGCCATCCAGCACATGGATGCTAAGTGTCCTTTTACAGCCCCCATTCAGACCCAGCATCCACCTCCCCGGGGCCATGCATGGCATGGTGGGCTACACCGCCTTGCTGTCACCCCGGGTGGGGGGGAAGCGGGCTTTCCTGCCTTCCCTGCTCTGCATGTCCGCATCTGTTGCATGTATTTGGGGAACTGGAGAGGGTGGGTTGCAGAGTGGCGGTGGGAGGAAGGAGCTACCACGAAGGCCAAGCTCTCTGCTGATACCACATCCCCTATCCCTGCACGGGAAAGCATGGTGGCACAGGGACTCTGGCCACTGGAACCTGCACTGTACCTCTGTGTTATCTGCCAGAACAAAGTGAGTCCCCCGAGAGAATAGCTGAAAAGATTGGTTCAAGCTGGTGTGTTTGATATCCTCTCCCCCTGCCCCAGAAGCTCAGGACAGGCAGCGCAGGAGGCAGGACTAGTGCTGGTCTGAAGAGCTGCAGGCGGGCCACCGCCTGGGAGCCCGATGGGACTTGGCTTGCAAAAGTGGCCTCCGCCTTCCCGGACAGTAATTGCGTCCTCACCGTGCTCTCGCTACGCTCATAAACTGCTGGTTTCTTACCCTCCCTTCACGCCTGCCTATCTCCAGCAGCGGTGGGGACGGTATGACTAACCAGCCAGATCACGAGCATGAGCTACTTCAGCAATGTGTAAGGGTTTGGTTGTTGCCACAGTATGCAGCGTGCTGAGGATGCGTGCATGGGAATTACCTGGCATGTGTCTGCTTTTTTTCGTGCTCCCGAATACAAGTATACATGTGTGCATCACTGACACTTACCTGGCCCTGCTATATTATTCCATTAGTGGTTTGGTTGATGTACTCTGATTATTTCTAAAAATATTATTTTTAAAAAACTTTCAAATAAATGACACAGTGGAAGGTGGTTGAGGTAGGGGTTTGGTAAGAAATACAGGCGGAGTTTTTCGGGTTTAGAGACAGTCTCTGGTCCTGCTCTCCTGAAGAGGAAGGGCCTTTGAATGGCTCTTGTGAAATATGCTGATGGTCTGAGCATCCACATCACCAACTCCCCATGACAATTGCCACCGATTGACCACTTGCTGGCTGTCTCCGGAATGGGTGAGTCATGGAAACTGAATTCCCCTGCACCCTGGCTGCCTCGCCAGGCCCTCCAAAGGAGCTGCACTGGCAACAGAGGAGGAAAGTCAGCCCTGCGTTTTGTCACGCTGTGAAGCATTGATCAAACAAAGCTCTTGTGCTTCCACGGATGTCAAGGCAGCGTTTTTCATGAGTGTTACCTGAATAATGTCATACTAAGAGAACAATCTCAAGCAGCTCTGGGGGCATTATTTTGTGTAGATAATTGATTCTGTGCTACTTCAGGCCAGCAAAAATGTACCTTATTTGCAAATAGCTTTAGCAGAAAATGCTCAAAACCATTGCCATACTTAGGTGCAGCAGTATCTAAACACCGGTTTTCCTTTTAGAATGATTTTTTGAAATCGAGTTTGGTTACATTTTAATCTTGTCTAAATGAAACAACCCTCGGGGGGGCGGGGGGATAAAAGAGAAAGAAATGAACAGATTAAGCACTGGGTGGTTTCCTGAATAGAGAATTACTATTTGGGGGGAAAAAAGCAGGTTCCATTTGATGAGGAAACTCAATTCTTTTTATTTGAGATCTGCCTGGAACATTAATCAATTATTCACACAGCTTTGCTACTGCAGCTCAGATACAAATACCAACGAACACAAACAGGGAGGTATTCAGAGTTTCCCTTGAGGTATTCTCAAGTGAAAAAAAAAAAATAAAAATTGTGAGTTTAAAAAGTTTAAAGGAATTTTTTTTCTTGACACCAGTTGCATACTGGGAGAAAGAAGTGTGAGTTGCACCTGAACACCGTCCCTTTCCCTTGAAAAGTGCTTTGCTGCTTTTGTTCGCCCTGCATGCAGGAGACAGTACCCACGGCCGGCGGTGGGCAGCCCTCCTCACCAGGCGGCCCGGGAGCTGTGTGGGATGGGCGCAGGTGAGTCATGGCCGCCTGCAGCACCTGCCTCTATCCCTTTTTCCATGTCCTTCCCTGCCCATGCCATCCATGTGTACCAGGAATTGCCCTCCCCTCCAAGGGGACATTTCCTGCAGATCTTCCCTGGCACCCAGAGTCGCAGTGGAGAGGGTGGACATGGCCCCAGTGGCTGTGTGTAGTGCTTCACGGTGCTGGAGTTTGTCCTGGCTTCTGTGCCGTGACAGGGTCCCGTGGTGCCAGGATGCGAAGTGCTGAGTTACTGCCGAGCCACTGTTGTGACTCAGCACCAATTAGAGGTTTTCTGCTCACATGCCTGTGATGTGAGGCTGCACTGATGCGCCAAAAGTAAACAGAGGGGCAGAGAAATGAGAGCTATCAGAGAAATTGTGCTTTGTGTCTGGCAGCAAAGCGATAAACAGAGATTACTGGGAGCCCTCAGCGCAGATACCCCCACCTCCGCTTGGCCTGGTCCTCACTCCCTCTTTTAAAATCGGGCGGGGGGGGGAATCATAGAATCATGGAATGGTTTAGATTGGAATGGGCCTTGAAGGTCATCAAGTTCCAACCCCATTGTCATAGGCAGGGACACTTCCCACTAGACCAGGTTGCTTAAAGTTGCATCCAACCTGGCCTTAAACACCTCCAGGGATGGAGCTTCCACAACTTCTCTGGGCAACCTGTTCCAGTGCCTCACCACCCTCACAGTGAAAAATTTCTTCCTAATATCTAATGTAAATCTACCTCCTTCCAGTTTGAAGTCATTCCCCTTCATCCTGTCACTACATGCCCTTGTAAAAAGTCCCTCCCCAGCTCTCCTGTAGGCCCCCTTTGGGTACTGGAAGGCTGCAATAAGGTCTCCCCAGAGCCTTCTCTTCTCCAGGCTGAACAACCCCAACTCTCTCAGCCTTTCCTCATAGGAGAGATGCTCCAGCACTCTGATCGTCTTTGTGGCCCTCCTCTGGACCCGCTCCAACAGGTCCATGTCTTTCCTGTGTTGGGAGCTCAAGAGCTGCACACAGTACTCCAGGTGGGGTCTCACCAGAGTAGAGTAGAGTCATGGCCCCTACCAGCTTTCCCCTGTGGGAGTTGCATTCCTGACCTCTACGCTGGAGACCATTTCAGCTGCAGGTGCTGGGTGAAGTGTCACCACGGTGGTGCTGGGTGAAGCATCAGCATGGTGGTGCCGTGCCTACACCTGTCTGTACTGGGAGGGACTGGTGACACCTCAAACTGTTGCCCCACTTCTCCCTGGGTAGGGATTTTGGGAGCTGTGCTGCTCTGTGCCCCAGGGCACAAAGAAGCACCTTTGCAAGCCCAGCTCCCCCAGCAGGGGTGTCGCAGATGACTGGAGGCCACTCTGGGGGGTGGCAGCCCCCGGGACACCCCGAGCAGAGGTGGGAAGGGAGTGGGGCATGCTGAGCTGAGCCCGGCCATCGGTCCCCCATCAGCAGGCGGGAGGACGGCCTGGAGGAGCTGTGTCTGTTGGTGATGCTGCTCCTTGTGTCAGCGGGGCCTGGCAGCGGGGTGCGGGACGTCCGCCTGCCACAGCACACCCTTCTCCCACCGCCTGCTCTCCCCATCCTTCCCTCAGTGCCAGCCAGGCCGTCAGGAACGGGGCATCCGGGGTGTTCGTAACCATGCTTCGTCTCACCACTCATTTTGTTTCTCTGTGGCAGCAGAGGCTTGGGCTGCCGGGGTGGGGAGGCGTTGCGGCACCGCAGGGGACACTGTGTCTTTCGGCAGGGTGAGTGGGCTGTGCTGCCTCCGCAGTCATGCACCCTCTCTCTGCCTTTTTCCTCCACTTCAAGCCGATGATATCTGGGAGGAAAGCGGGGCTGCTTCTCCCGGTTGAAGCCAAGGATGTACTGGATTAGACCAACAGGCCATCTAATCTGGGAGTCCTCATCTGCCAGCAGCCAAGCCCAGGTGCTTCCCAAGAACGCTTTAAGCCTCCCTAGAGTTGTGCAACGTTATCCAATGGAAAGTGCTGGGAAAACAGTGACTTAACCTGGGAGAGTGCAAGGGAAAGTGACGCAAAAGTCAAGCGAATGACGCTCTGGGAACCTTTCTGGTGGAAAGGGCCGTGTGATGCCGCAGTTTTGCAACGCTGCCCTTCGACAGGGCGTTATCCACGTTTCCCGAGCTGGCAGATTTAGACTGCTGCAACGTTCCTTCCTGAGGTCACATCTTAAACCCTCTCAGAGATGGCAGCTACTGCAGAAGTACAGTGGTGCATTTGTTCAAGGGGTCATCTCCTTGGGAGCACACGATGCCCGTATGTTCCTCCAGGACATATTTTGATGGCTCACGGGTTCCTGGGTGTATTTTTGGGTGTTGGTTGCTTCCTATAAAACACAGAACAGAATGGCCCACAATGGGCTTTAACGAGCATCTGACTCGCCCTCTCCATACTGTCACAGCAGCTCGCAGCAGGACGTTCTGCGCTGGAGCCCCCTTGCTAGAAAAGAGAAGGTCTCTGTAGGGACATGCTGGGATGCTGGAAACTCTGCCAGGCCTGGTCTGATATTGCTGGTTTTCCAGGGCTTCTCCTAAAGCCAAATTTTTGAGAGACTGAAGTTTTATGGGGGAGATGAGACTGCTCCCCAGGAGGAGGGAAGCACTGAAAGGGATTTCTGGCAGTGCCACCTGACCGGTGCACTACTGAACCCAATATTTTCTTATTGCAGAAATTGAATGGATTTGTTAATTGCATTTTGGGTTATCCAGAGCCTTGGATAGGCTTTTCTTTACTCAAGAAAAAGTAAATGAACGCACCAGTGACTAGCTAAGCGGGGCTGATCAGAGAAGTTTCTATGAATGGTGCTGTGGGCTGGTGGTTACCATAAGGGAGACGGGGCTAAAGCCAGGCTTCGCTCTGCGCAACAGTGGGGACCAGTCTGAAAAACGGATCAAATAATATCCAGCTCCCTAAAGCACTTTGGAAGCATGTTGTGGTTTTGAATGGGTTTGGAACTCCCTGTGTAAGCCAAGCTTACAGATAAACTTTAGAAACCAAGGGAATATCTTTGAGTGCTAAAAGAAAACGTTTTAGTTCAAAAGGGTACTCAAGTTCAAATTGGATCAAATTCTTGTTTCGTTCTAGGAAACATTGAAATTATGGAAGAAAAAAAACCAACAAAGACAAAACCCCTGCAACAGTACTTTGCAAAATCCCAGAAGTAACAGAAAGTACCCAATAATATGTTACGAAAAAAGCTCAGTTTTGTTTCCAGATAACTAGATAAGAAGATCTGAACACAGCTATTAACTCGTGGGTAAATCTGTAACCCTCGGCTAACAGTAACCGCATTAACTGCACGTAGAGTAACTGCAGAGCACCAGACCAGAGATGATGCACCCGGTACACCTTATCTATGCTTTATTTCGAGTGCAAGTGGTACTTGGCTAGTGGGTTGGCCTCGGCAGCTCGACAGCAGAGGTGCAAATCTGCTTTGCATTTAGCAGTTTGGAAGGCGCTGAAGCCGATTAGAGCTGTCTGGCCTGCATGTGCGTAAGCTGCCTATTTGATGAGAGTACACGTCGTTGTTAAGATAGGCTAAAACTGAAAGCGCGTGGGGAAAATGAACTCGATAGGGTTCCTGCAAGTGTTTCTGCTGCAAGCTGGCAATTTGAATCAGCAGCTTGGGATGCTTAACGTAAACAAATTGCAAAATGGTCTTGAGAAACGTAATTGCTTTAAGGATTGAACTAGATACCTCAGGTAGGAAGAAATGGCCAAAAGCCTCTGATGTTGCACTGTTTTCTAGAAGGAGCAGGGCCATGCCTGCTTGTCATACTGACCGAGGTGGCCAGGACACAACAGGATCAAGCCTCTGCCATTGGCGCGGGTGGCCTTTACAGAGCATGTGCTTCACGTGGCACCTGCTACGACCACGTGGCCCCACAGCACTCATCCAGACCCACAGCATCTCCTGTACCGCTAATCTTTGCCCCCCTTGTCTCCACACTGGGAGAGGTCTCCTTCACCAGCAGTGCCCCCCTCTGCTTGAGGCCAGGGCCCCAACACAGCAGCACTGGTGGTGGGAATCAAACCTGACCTTCCCGGACCCTGGCTGTTCCTGTCCTGCCTCACGCCCGTTCAGAAACTGTTAATCATCCTGAACTACTTACTGGTTTTGTGATCTTAAACAGGGCTTGAACTCGGCTTTCTAGAGGTGAAAGCACAATGTCTTACTGTAACTCATTTTACCAACCAATCCTATCCTGAACCTAACAATATTTTAATCACAAAATCCAACCTCAAAACCCACAGCTTTTTCAGTTACTGTATTTCATCACCACACAGCTGAAAACAACTCTTTTTTTCAACCACCCTTGTTTTTCTAAAGTGAATCACAAACCATGGAACTTAACAGACGGAAAAGACCCAGAGACAAATTATCTCACTAACCCTGGTGTATATAAGTAATAATGTAATTAGAGTAAAAAGTATTTCTCTACAGTCACACGGGTATAACAGAGTTACAGGAGTCATCCTCCCCTTCGTTAAGTCAGATAGTCCATCTTAAACAAGCCAAAAAGCATTGTTGCCTACAAAATATTGCTGGTGGTGCCTATCAGTCAATCCTTTTTTAATTAGCCCAAGGAACAGAGCCCTTACCTTTTCCCCAGAAGGCAATTTGACACTCTCATAGATTTTACCATTGCACTTTATGTCCTGGTAAGTGATTTGCTGCTCACTTTGCTGCTATTCTTGGCTGTGCCCCCTTGAATCACACCAAGGAATAATTAACAATAAGGTAACTCTGGGTCTCAGCGGGTTTGCCCACCAGAAGAATGTTAACCATCAAGAATGCTCTGTGCGACACCCATTAATAGTGCTGAGCTCTTCCCGGGAAGACTGGTCGGTGTTAGTCACACCACACCAATTAATTGGCGAGAAAACCAGGACAGCTGAATTTAAACTCCCATAGAAAGGCTACAGGATAGTCAAGGGAGAAAGCCTGATCTTCAGGCTGTCACTCCCAAGCGATAGCCACCTTTCTTCCCATGGTGTTTACACTCTGGGAGAATCAATGGGCATTTCACAACCTGACAAGGTGTTTACAGTTCCCAGCCTCTGCCTACAGATGTGCTGGGATAATGGCTCATGGTATGTGTTTGGTACTTGTGCTGATGATGGGGCTGGAAGGAAGCCCTTGGGCCTGGGGACCTGATCTCATTGACCAGGTCTCATTGACACCAAAGTAAATCTGGATTACTCCAGATTTAAAGTCATCTATCCAACAGCAGAAGTTTGGCCCTCAAGACCACCTGATGCTTAGGGAAAACACGAGCATAAGCATTGATGTGTCAGATCTGTATAAAAACTTGGTCAGGGAAGTATTGGAAAACATCCCAGGTGATCAGTGGCATCCAAGGTGAGGCCAGGTGTGGGTTGGTCCTTGCATTAGGCATTGGCCAAGGCTGGTACAAACGGTGGCGTGGCGGTGGCCGTGCTTGGGGCTACCCTGGTAGGGCCAACCCAGAGCTTTCCCACTGCCCTTCTCCTGGGGTCCCTGGAGGGCAGGACAGAACCAGCACAGGGCAAGTGGCGCAATCAGGCTCTCAATGGGAGCTGATTACCCTCTGTCATGTCTGGGAGGGAGGGAGGGACATGCTTTGTGTCTTGATCAACTTCATGCATCTTCCTATACAGGGGATTTGCAAAACTAGAGTTCATAAAACCTCCCCCAGCCCCTTCCCTGAAAGCTACACCCACATTTTTCTCATGGATGACTCACTGCTAAAACAAAATGTTTCTCCAGCTAGAGTTTTTCTATGCCGTGTATTAGAAACAGCTGAACAACTGCCTTAGTATCAGGCTTCTTGGGTGACGGCGAGAGCACGCCTGAGTACACCGGTGTCCGTGAACTTGCAGACGTGTGTACATATGCTTTGTCTATTTTTAATTTGAGTTTCTCTTTTGCCCTTTCCACTCCTTTTCCTTTCAGTTTCTTGTATTTGTTTTTTATTTGTCCCTCTCCCCCTGTCTTCTGTGTGTAAAATGCAGATCCACAAACACTTGCATTCATCTTTCAAAACGATGGTATGAAGAGTAATATAAAATGACCTCATCCATTCCTTCATGGATAAACAGAAGACGACGATGGAGTTCTTTCATACGATACAAGCAAAGAGAGTTAAACCAGATCAGTTTAAATTAAACAATGGAAAACATTAGATGAAATAACAGGGCAAGCATCCTCAGTCTGTCAGATTGAGGAATAATTTGTTTCTCAAGGGCAGTGGCTGAACTGGGCAGTTTGCACGTGATTTTTTTGGGGAGTGATAATGCTGCTCTGTCCCCAGAGTGAGGTGTGTCTTCATCACTTTGATGTGTGCAACTCTGAAATCAGCAACACGGGAAGCCACGGGGGCAGAGATGTCAGAAATGGTAAGAGGTTTCCTGAGGTGATAAAAAGGCCACGTGTGAGATTGTTGTGAAGGAAAATTCCAGTGACTGTGTGCAATATTTGGAAGAAACAAACAAGAGGGTTGAGGTTAAGACGCGTTCACATGTGAAGGTTGCTCACCTTTAGGTTATCCCCTGCTGGAGTGTCCTCTGTAGGTCGGAGACATTCATCCCCTTTTCAAAAACTACACTTTGGGGTTAAAATGAAAGACGCAGAACTGGAAAAAAAAATGCATGTATTTAGGCAAATGTCTTTAGGAAAGCCATGTAGGCTGTGGAAGTGGTAAAGGTAAGGAGATGTGCTTTGGGAAACTAACCCACAGCACAGCAGCCATTTAGCCCAAAGGAGCACAGCACCGGCCTTGCGACATGATGCTGAGGCGGTGCACGTCTCCAGTCAACCCCTGCCTCTGCCGTCCCCCCCCGGCACTCAGGGGCTGCTGGCCGTACTGGGGAGGCAAGGCTTGGGGGGTGCAGGAAAGGACGTACCTGCCACCGCGCCCCAACCCCCAACTGCCCCCTGCCCATCTCTTATGTATGCACCAGGGTGGGAAAACAGACTTAATCAGCTGGCTGTGGCCGGCAGTGCTTGGGCTACAGGCTGTGCAGGGCAGGAGCTGCCCTTCCCCACCTCCTGCTCAGCCGTGAGCAGCTGCTGAGAGCCATGAACAACTCAACAGGCTGAACTGGTAGGGTGAGTGTGGTGGCAGAGCGAGTTCCCCTCACACTCCACCACCCACGGCACCCGGGCTGAAGTCTCTACTTGAATGAAAGTGTAAGTGTTAGGTGTGGTGTATGAGTTATGCATGAAAAGTTTAATGCGTTCAAGGGTACAGCCTGAACTAGCAGCTAACAGCAGTGAATGAGCCTTGGGGCGAGCCCAAGCCAGCTTCCACTCAAGTCGATAGAGGTATGGTCTTTTGGCTGCAGTGGGAACAGGATGAGGTCCTTCATGGCCGGCCAAGGAGAGATTAGTCTAATGATGTAATGGTGCCTGTAACTGCCTGTTCAGCCTTAATTCAGCTCTTTTGTGAGCGTGCATTATAGCACAGTCTGTAATTACGTGATCACATACTACTTGCTCTGCAAGACACCCGCCTCATTTGAAGAGCAGGACGGGAGGCAAAGGCAGACGGGTTCTCTCCAGCCCCCATGGTGTTGTCCTGCGTCCTGGGGCTCCGCTCTGCAACAGCCTTCCTGCGGGATCTTGGGCAAGAAAGCGCTGTAACGGGTGTCTGTGGTGGGGACTGAGTTAAGGTTTCACCAGCAACATAAGCCTGGCTTTTTCTAAATATAGGAGCTTGGTTTTGCAATCTTACTGAGCTCTGAGCGTAGCTTTACGTAAGGGGTAGTCAACAGCAATGGTGACTTTAGGTTTAAACTGCCTGTACAGCCTATCTGGATCCTCGCTGCAGGAGGTATGAAAATCCCTTGGCTTGCCTGCCAAGGCATGGTGGCACACCTATCTGCTGGCAGCAGTAGACCGGATTGCTGTTGGCAGCAGTATCAGTTAAAAACAAAAGTTTTTATCTCCCTGATCTGACACCACACGCTCACTCTGCTTCTGGCCATCTTTCCAATCTCACCTTCTGCTTCATTTAATGTGTTCCAGAGGCTCTGCCGGCCTGGCTTCCAGCATCCCCTAAACTGGTAGCTAAAAGGCCGGTTGGAGATCCATATGCCCACTGACAAATGGGAGACCTGAATGGAGGAAGAGTATGGAAGGAAATTCTGAAGCGGTGAAAAATGGAAGACAGGAACAGAGTGAGCTTAGAGGGAAAAGGACACGTGTGACCTTGGTGGTGGCAGGAACCACAGGGAGAGATGCAGGGGAGTAGAGGAGCTGCAAAGGATCTAGAGGGTCAGAAGGAAAGAGAACATCCAGAGCAGAAAGAAAAGGTTAGGGCGTGAGAGTAACAAGCGGGGAAAAACAGATGAAAGAAAACGAAACAGAGAAAACCAAAGAAAATAGGTCAATTAGGACACAAAAGCAGGAAAGATCATGCAACACAGCACCAACAAAAAGGGCTTCAGATGCATTTCCCCTGCTCCGTCTCCTGGGAGCTACCCTGCTTCATCTCTGGACCCCAGAGGGTCATCCCCTGCCGGGTCTCGGCATTGCCCTGTGGGGACTGACCAGGAAGGGACAAGGTGTGATGGCTGCATGGTGCTGCAGCCAAGCCACTGACCCTGCTCCTGGTGGGGCTCCCTGGCCTCTCCACCAACCCCTTCTCACCCCAGCACCCCTTAATCCCGTGGACTTGCACGGGTGTTCCTGTCACTTAGGTACATCAGTCACTGCAACTCAGTCACTTGTTGACTGGGATCTCTCAGCTGGAGAGGCAGTAAGCACACACACCCAGGAGCAGTATCCCGGCTTGGTGCTGAGAGTGCCCAAAACACACACACTTTGATGTATAAAATGGACAAACACGTAGCAAAAACTGAGCTTGGTCTCCTGCAGGGGTGGCTGGGCTAGGAAATATGTCAAAAGAGCACCTTCCTCCTCAGTGAATCTTCTTTGGGCCCGAGTTGTGTCTAATGGAGGGATGAAGTAATCCCACTGACGTCACTGGGCTGACGCTGGTGTAGAACTGGTGCGTGTGGCTGGTGAAATAGGTCAGAGCCGTGTACTCGGAGGCGCAGCTGCTGAGTTCAGTGATAAAAAGGCGCTTTTGCAGCGATTTCCTCCCGTGAGCCCTGCAGAGCTCCCCAGCTCGCAGAGGGCGAGCGGTGCACCGCTCCCGGCATCGCTCAGGGCCCGAGGTTGGCCCCGTTTCCTTTAGCACTGCGCTCTGCCCCAGCAAGCAGTTCCTACAGGTCTTTGGCAGAAAAAACGCTGGTTTTGTTGATGTCCTACGTTTCCCGGTGGGTAAAAGCAAGACGAAGGGGAGCACTGTGTTGCTGGTGTTATAGGGCCTGCATCCAAATATTTTAGTTTGTTGAATGGAATAAAGCTGCTGAGGACTCGGTGTGGTAATAGTTGCGACCACTGATCAGCCCGCTTGATTTCACACCCTATTTTTTACACTGAAGTGCAAGAGGTTGTTATTATTGTTCTAATCCCATGTGGGTACTTGGCTTTTCACGAAAGCTTTCTATCGGAGATGTGAAATGAAGTGTTGTCCTCAGAGCCACATTAATGCCCAAAGCTGGGTCTTGCTCTCCATTACGCGGAGGGTAATTCTGCGCAGTCATTGTGCTGCTGGTGTCCAGCATATTGCGTTGGGATTTCTGGAGTCATGCAAGCTGCAAATAAACAACCCACGTCTTTCCTATGGACGGATCCCTTTCCTTCACACAGCAGTGCTGGTGCAATCCACCCCACCCCCATCACACCTAATCCCTTCTTGGAAGCAAATATTGAAAGAGAAAAAAAACAAAACAAAACCCGAACCAAAACAAAACCAAACACAACACAGCTCATGAAATGAGGAAGGAAGAAAGAAAAGTAACGCCCAAGGAGCTTGGCGCAGCCTCGCATCCCCCATGTGAGGAACCGGGCAGCTGACTTCCAGCATCCCAGGTGATGTAATGTGTGTTTAATGGCCGTACACACCTCTGTGCGCTGAGGAGCAGAGCAGGCAGGGGCAAGTAGCCGCACAGGCGGCTCTGGAAGCCGCTAGCAAGAAAATGCACCTCGGTGTTTGTGTGAAGCGATCCGCCACACGTTCCTTTGATGCCGGGAAGGAATGCTGTGCTTTCCGAAGCGAAGGCGCTCGGGTTTGCCCGTGGGCCATGCGGAAATACGAGAAGGTGGAAGCAAGAAGCAACTTGTTCCGTCAGGGAGGAAAAGCAGTCTGAAGTTTGCAGCTATGATACTGCACAGCACAGCTTTTAAACGAGGCGTCCTGCGTGCTTGCAATGGTTAAACCCCAGCTTTCTCTCCGCAGGGGTGGTGTTGCCCCGGTGTGCTGGCTGTTGGCAGGCAGCTTTTGCCCCCGTCCGTTGCAGCAGGTCCACATGACATTATTGGGTTCTTGTCTGAAGTCCCACTGTGGTTTTTTCTCAGTCTTGGGTTTCTCTCCAGCGGTGTCCCCGAGGCACGGCCACGGAGGCTGTTCCTGTTTGTGTGTCTGTGACGGACGTAGCAGGCGCTTTTACTACATGTGAGGCGTGGGGGTTTTTTGTTTCTTTTTTTTTTATGTTCCTTCTTTCTCCAGCACTTTCTGGGTAATGTTTTTCCACGTTCGGTCTCAACCCACAGTCCTTTTCTCAGAAAACTTAACAGAGTCACCCCAGCTTTATTTCCGTGGGTGGGGATGTGTGTGTTTATACATGCATAGATGTGTTAAAAATATCCTGCTTAATTCAGGTACTATTAGAATATTCCATTACCCGAGTATTAGTTTAGTTAAGCCAAGCAACAGTTTAAAATGGGTCTTAACCATCTACGCATATGCCGTCCGGGAGGCATTTACCACTTTTGCCCAGCTCTGGCTGGCAGGTCCCGGTGGTTTGAGGGGGACCAACCTAAAGAGTTCCCTCAAGAGACACAAGATGAGGTGGCCACTGCTCCCAGCCTGGTCCCCCCGGCCGAGGAGAGGGCACTCCGGGCTGAGCTTCTCCTCCAGCTGCAGGGCTGCTGTTGCTGGCAAGCGGAGGAGCTGCTGGCCCGCAGTGACCAGCCCTGGGACAGAGAGGACTGTTGACGATCGATTACTGCTCCTGCAGACAAATTTACATATAAAAGCCGAACGTGAGAGATAACTAAGAGATAAGCCTGCCCATTTTCCAGGTGCTGGAAAGCCTGTCTGCCGCCTTTTATCTGCACACAGGTTCCAATACTATTCACCTCGGGGGTGTGGATGAGTTTATCTTGGTTGGGAATCCATGGAAATGACTTTTAACCCTTAGCATTGTAATAGGTTGCCCAATGCATCTATATAAACATTATGCATATTTATAGTGTAATGATCCCTAGGGTTCATTAAATACCATAACAAGGAGTTTCGGAGAGCAGCCAGATAGCCTGCTCCTCCGAGCTATATTAAGAAAGGCCAAACTGTTACAACAAAATATTTTAAAGTTGTTTTTATTTATTCTTTTAAAAACTAGCCTTGAACTATTTAGTATGTTCTCTAAGGGTTTATTGTTTCGTGTCCCTTCTCAGCATTTGAGATCTGAAGAGTCCCATGAAACAGCCTCTGCAGGCAGCAGCCATTTAACCCTTTTGTGTTTCCATTGGGGACCTGCAGCTCTGGCGCGCTTCCGCCCTTCCCAGGCACCAGCACATTGCAGGCAGTAGTGGATTCAGGCACAGGGCTGGGTTGAAAAACGATTATGTACAAATACATATGGCAAGGTCCCGCAAAATTTAAGAGGATGAAATTAACAGCAGGCCACACAAATTTAATTAAAGTCCATAGAGATTAACTCTGGAAAGCAGTACACCTGAATAAAAAAAAAAAATTGCAAGTTTTATGAATTGAATATATGGCTTACAGTATGTTAGCAAAGTTAGAGGTTAACCAGTATACAGTAAAAAAAAAAAAAAAAGATTCGCTTCTGGTGCTCAAGAAAGAAAAGATTCTGCAGTTCATTACATGGCTTGTCTGTGTTGGTGCTGCAGGGCTAGAAGATATAAAAAGTAATAAAATCCGACTTTGTCTCTAATACCAGCAGATCCAAAGCTAAATATGCAAAGGCACAGTTCTGTTTTGTAAGATAGTACCATTTTTCCACAGCCTTTTCTCAGAGAAAAAAAAACCCAGACTTTCAGAGTGAGGTGCAGGATTTTACAGTTCCCTTTTCAGCGGCATTTTATTTCAGAAAAGTTTTCAGCGATGACAGTATATTTGGGGAATATCATGGATCGCTAACAGCAGAGGTGGAAAAGAGCCAATTAATCACCTCAGCCTTCCCCAAGCCAGTGACATGCTACCCCCGTATTGCGTCTCCTGGTGCTCGACATGGGACGTGGCACGTCCCATGGGAGCATCAGGGACCACAAACCCACTGACTGCCCCATCCTCCCACAAGTCACCTGCCGCTGTGGCCACATCACCCGCTTCGCCTGCCGGCGGGGGAAAGCCCTGCGGCTGCCTCCAGCCCCACGGGGCTTGGCAGGCATCGGCGTGGGACGGGGATCCCCATCGCTGGCCTGGCGTTTCTTGTGTTTGAGCGGGAAATAAAGCTCCTGGGCTCCACGTCCGGCTCCCCCCGGGGGGGGTGGGTTTGCTGGTTTCTGGCGAGCTGCTCTCTGCAGGAAGGCGTACAGGATTTGCTGAGCGAAATGGGGAACAGACCAGCGCTGGAGGCCGACCTCAGCAGCCGTGCCGCAGCGGGGCATCCCCGGCGGCCAGGCTTCCCCTTTTTCGCCTGCCTGGTAGCAGCGCGGGGGCACGAGCAGGGCCCCATCTCAGCCGCCTTACTGGGGGCGAGGAGTTGCCCGTTCGATTTGGATAAACCACCAAGCTGCAAGGTTTTTAAAAAACTTATCCAGTTTGGCTAAGCCTTTATG
Organism: Pluvialis apricaria; assembly: GCA_017639485.1. Classification (NCBI taxonomy): domain Eukaryota; kingdom Metazoa; phylum Chordata; class Aves; order Charadriiformes; family Charadriidae; genus Pluvialis; species Pluvialis apricaria. The sequence goes on along the minus strand of CM030012.1, from coordinate 39,201,420 downwards.
GATTAGCGAAACAGGCTGGAGAATTACCAGGAGAGTTGCTGCCTGTCACGGTGTCTGGTGCTTCCTGCTGGGGCCAGGAGCATCGGCCGCCCTGCCCCTCTCCGCTCGCGGGAATTTCAGCAGTTTCACTTCCACGCCCAGCCCAGGGCAAAACGCTCGTCAGCAGCGGGAACAAAAAAGACACGGTTTAAAAAAAAAAAAAAAAAAAAAAGGACACATGTCACAAGTATTTCATAATTCAGAAAAGATTTACCAGCAGAGGGCTACAGCTGACCGAAAATGGAACAGGCTCTGACCAGGATTTGGTGTGAAAGGAACCTGTAGCCTGTCGTTCCTGGGTGCGGTCGGTACAGGCGGGACGCCAGGAGGATGCCAAGGTTTGAAGGGGACAGGAGGACTGTTCGTGTTTCATTACAACCCCCTGGAGGGTCCATCCCTCTCCCCGTTTGGGATCCAAGCCCCGTTGTGCCCCGGGACAGCAGTGTGGCATGACGGCTGGTGCCTGAGGGCATGGGCATCCCACCAGGCCGTGTGAGGACCTGCCTCTCTGGAGTGACCAGCATCCGACACATGGGTCCCAGCCGTGCGAGAGAGCCGGATGCGAGGCAGGGGCCGCCGTGGTTTGACTTCGGTCCCACCCGTGTTTTTCTGCATCAGGCTTGACTGCTGTCAGCCTTTTCCCATCCATACAAACCCCGTACGTACACAAAGTCTTATTAAGAAAGGATTGGTCTGAATGTTGACACATGTTTTGGGGGAGGGAAACCTTCTTTTCGCTGAACTCCTTCATCCACCTCTAGTGCCTCCTCTGCCCCAAAGAAAGGGCTGTTCTCATTCACTTCTTTCACTGCAGTTAATTAGTAAGCCTGAGCCAGCCCGCCCTCGGGAGCTGGTAGTTCCCTTAATCTCTCTGTTGCTAGGGCATGCCGACATGCTCCACTGGTACCAGTTCCAGCGTGATGTGGGGGATTGTGGAAAGAAAGGGGAAAGGGCTGATCAAACAGAGTCCGATTTAAAAAAAAAAAAAAAAAAAGGAAAAAAAAAAAGAAAGAAGCTCTTTTTGATGAGGCTGAGAAGTTCACAATGGGGGAAAGCACAGGGTGAATGATAAGGCCTAAAGGAGCTCATTAAATTGAGGCAAGCTGAGCAGAGTTATCTTATTTCACTCCCTTTCTCCTGCCACCCCCATGATGGAGAACTCTTTTATCAAAGTGGGGGGGCAGGATCACTTCCTTGCAAAATGTTTGATAGAAATAAATGTATAATTGTTTTCCTGAGAGTTTTTTGTAAATCAACCCTTTAAACATTTGTAAAGCCAGCTGGAGCCTCAACGAAGGGTGCTGCTTGGCAGAAGCATGGGCTGCAGGTGAGAGAGGTCCCGTAGCCTATTGCCCTTTCCTCCTCTCGGCTCATCCAGACTCCTGAGAAACAGCAAGACAAAAAGTTAAGTAGGACACGTGCACCTCAGGGACGTTAGAGGTCAAATCTGAATGCAAACGGTGTTGCTTACTTTATTTGATCTGCACCAGCCTTTACAAAACCAGAGCGAGGGTATGATTTGAAAAGATCCGTGCACGGTAACAAAGTGCTGCCTAGCAAAACCTCACACAGTTCTTTCCTTGGGATCTCTGGCAAGGGCTTTTCCTCTGACTGCAGCCAGCATTTGCTGCCTCAGGAGACCGGGGATCCCACCACAGCATGTCTCAGTGAGCACAGATATCTTGAAGAGCTGGAGAACGCCAGAGGCTGCAGGTGGATAGAGAAGCTTCTTAGAAAGTTTGTGTTCAGCAGAAGAAACCAGGGTAGGGCTTAATCCGTTGCTGGCAACAAGGACGGTGGCAGAGTGAGGTAATTGACAGTGCATTCTTTCCTTTAATCTGAAAATTAGCCAGATTGCTTATCAGAGCTGTATTTTGAGAGTCCGCATGAACGATGGATCACGAAACAGAAGTGAGCACCTGCCCCCATGCATCCTCTTGCTTGTATGAGTCATGAGATGAGCACTCACTTCGATGTGAGGCTTCTCTTCTTGCAGGGACAGAAAGGGGTGGCCATGGCTGCAGTCCCTGCCGGCCAGCACAGCTCTGGGCACTGGGGAGGGGGCAAGCAGTGGCAAACAGCATGTTTTCCCTGCAAACCTCTGCCAGCCTTAGCTAGAAAATTTCCACAGATTCTTTGCTGGTTTCACTTGATCCTTTCCTCCATGAGCCCCAAAGGAGGCTGGGTCTTTTTGGAAAGCCACCTCATAGTTCTCATTAAATAGCAATCATTATTGTAAATAATTATGTTAACCTCCCTTGCCTGGAGGTGCTTCTCCCCCATCTTAATACCTCCCTCTGGCCAAGAATTCCCCTCTCACTGTGCTGGTGAGACACATGGACTGCTCCACTTCTACTGCAAGGGATAAATTTAGCTATTTCCAAAGCTAAGGTCAGCCTTGAAATGAGCAAATATGTTTTTATTAATCTCTCCCTCCTACTTCTAGTAGTTTCCCCTCCCCTCCAGCTATAGGAGCATGCAGGGACCCTTGCTGCATGGAAAGCGCTGGATTTTCCACATGGCAGCTCAGCCTGAGTACAGCTTTACTGTTTTAATCCCTTTCAGGTAGCAGCCCCATCCTTCTGCAGGCTGGGGTAAGACAATCCCTTTTTTGCCAAGGGATTCCCTCTGAAGAGGGATCAGGTGTTTGGCCTCTAGCACATCCCCCACTCTCATTTCGCCGTCCTCCAATCTTTCTACTGCAGCTTTTGCCAGCAGGACTGTAGCCAAAGGTACGATGAGACATGGTGGGGTGGGGGCATGTCGCAGTTGTCCCTGGCTGAGCCATGCTAGCAAACAGGCTGGTTCTGCTAATATGATCTGAATCAGTAAATGCGTTCCTGACATATACATAACTTTAGATAGTGGGATGTGCTGTTAGGGAGACACTTTGCTAGGGACCTTTCATTAATGTTGGTCGTCATATACTCATGTTGGGGGGGGGGGTGTGCACAAATGACAGCATGCTGCTCCTTCATTCACCCCACCCATCTCCGCTCATTCAGGGTCTCATGCAGAGCAGGTAAATGCAAGTTCAGTGAGGCTTTGTTTGCTCAGTGTGACAGGGATTTACAAAAAAGAGATGGAGACATAGGCCATTGTAGTCTTCTGGCTCTTCCATTACCCCACACTGCTATCTGGTTTTATGTCATTTTATACCCATTTTGTACCTGGTGTTAACAATGGTAACATGTGCAGGACAGTGGAGGACTTGTGTGTTGTTTGGGGGATTTAATGCCGCCCTGTCTCTTTGCCAGCTTGACAGCACACCTCTCTTCCTTCTTTCCAAGCTCAGTGGGTTTTTTCCCTTGCTTCTTGACAAGTAGTCTCCACTGATTCCTTATAAAATCTGGAAATGTCTCTTTTGCTTTTTAGATGTGATACATTATGTGCCCCTGCGCATCAATCTCTTTACACACAGGTCACACGTGATTTATGCATATTGACATGGAGAAGAAGTAAGACAAGACAAACCAAGATCCAGTGGCTGAAAGCACAACAAATTCAGACCAGAAGGCACTTTAAGAGTGGCTGAACAGAGGGATACTGTGCTGTGGGTGCAATTTGCCCAGGCTGAGAAGGAGAGGTAATGTTTCTATCATGGAAAATTGTCATGCTAAGGTTGGATAACAACTCTGTTAGAAGAGGCCAACACAGACGTTATGGTTTGTTCCTTCTAGTGTTAACCTCTAACAATCCATTAATATTGTGTAAGTTTCCATATACTGCAGTCTATCAGCAGGGTGTTCTGTTACTTGCTTTATGATCTAGATTATTGCTTTGGTTTAACAGCAGTTAGCAGTGGTGAACATGTCCCAGTCCAGGGTCTGGGAGCTGCCTGGGGTCTCAGGCTTAACTAAAACCCATGCAAGGCTGTCTTCTCCTCTCTGACAACTGGCTGACACTGCAAAACGCACAGGAACCCTAAAAACAAAAGCAGCAGAATGGGAAGGAAGGCGACTCACAGCTAGGCAAGCGGCCAGCTTTCTCTGCTTTTTCCTTTGAGTCTCCACTTCTGGAAGTCCCTGCTTGCGTGGCCTTACTATCAACTGATGTTTTAGCCGTTCATTTATGGTGAATTGTAACTAAAGGGAACCTAAGCGCTATCTGGAATTCGCTTCCTCTTGGGCAAGAGAAAGACAGTCTGAACTCCTTCCCCATTTGGCTGCTTATGCTGCTCCGTTGAAAGAGCACCATTATAGCGGTGTAACAGTGCTGCATTTACAGCATTGCTGTTACAGCTTCGGCTTCCTCTAGCAGTGAGCTTTCGAGTGTCTTTACTGATGAGAAGAATATGTGATGACGGAAGGTAAGCTAGAGTTTCTGTGCAGGCAGGAGTTTGGCATGGTCGCATTACTGGTGAATTTTGGGTTTTTCATACATATGAAAACAAAAACATGGTCCTCAGTCCATCAGCCTAGTCTGTTCTGCCTTCAGGCTCGGCAGGTGAGCTGAGAGGGAAGCCAGCAAAAAAAAAAGTACTCAAATGAGAAAAGATGTTTTTCTAAGGAGCAGTTGAGGTGAACTTGAAGAATACTTCTGGCCGTAAACATTTCTAGCATTTGGGACTATATAAAATTCTGATCTGGGTTAGAAGATTTTGTGCTTCGCACCCATCACTTATGGTAAGGACAGGAGGTTAAACAAAAACTGACCAGCGGAGACTGAATGTGCCCAGGTGGAGCCTAACAGTCAGTAAGAGATGGAAACAAAGGTCAGGCTTCTGATCTTTCCTAGACCAGGACAAACGAGCAGTGATTCCATTAAAGCCATTTACTCAGTAATTAAAGGCACATCATTTTGGACCTTGGGCAAGTGAGAAGTTTTAATGATGTAGAAAGTACGTTGGAGAGAACAGCAACGAGCATCGGCTATCTGAAAACCAGAAAGTTCACAGGAGATGTAACAGTCGATCAACTCGGAGAAATCAGCAGCCCTTCTCTGCTCTCAGCCTCAGGGAAAAAAGCATGCAAAAGCTGGGCTAGATATGCGAGGACAAAATCACAACAGTCAAGCAGCAAAATGGGATCCAGTTAGCAAGAGGCTTTTTAACAAGCGGTTTTTCCATCACTACTTTAGCAGCAAGAGGAAGACCCAGGCAACAGAAAACGTGCTCTCCAGTGGGGAAGAAAGGCTATGGACAGTTCATGGCTAGTGTCCCAGGGTGTCTCATACCTTTTTTGCATTTACTATCACTGCAGACAAATATTGCAATCAATGTCAATGACAGAGGGGAGTGAGATCACAAAACTAGAACAAAGACTAGATCAGAAGATCCTTCAGATAGTGTTCAAGTCAGTTGGATGAATTTCATCCTAGGGTAATCGCTCCATCCAGTTATTTAACCGCAAAAGCTCTAGGTGTCACCTTGCCTGGCTTCTGGGATGTTTACGGAGTCCAGAGTTCGTACTTGGAAGCCTGGAAAAGTGCAGACGTAGTTCCTGTCTTTAAAAGGGAAAAAAGGAGGAGCTAGGGATTACAGATTGTTCAGTTTAACTTCAATTCCCGGAAAAATACTGGAACAAACAATCAAACTTTGGTAAGCACCTAAAACAAAACAGAGATGAATAATGGCCAGCATAGATTAATCAAAAACAAATTGTGTAAAATGGGTCAAATTTCCTCTCATGACAGAGTAAAAAAACCTCGTTGATAAGGGAGAAGCAATAGTAGTCCCTATATTTTGACGGTGGTGAGGCTTTCGTCACAGTGTAACATGACTCTCCTAAGCAAATGAAGGGACCCTGTGTAGACGGAGCTGGTTGAGGATGATGCAATATTGATTGGAAAACTGCACAGAGAGAGTAGTTATTAGTTATACTTTAAAAAGGGAAAGGGTGGATCAAGAAGAGTGGCTGGTCAGTCTGATCTAAGGCGATTATGAGCAGCTTGGACAATGGAATAGAGAATACCATATTCTTGGCTACCACAGAGCTGGAAGGGGACTATGGGTATACTGAAATACAAAGCTACAATTAAAAAGTATTTAGACTAAGGGTCTTAAAAATAGGATTCATTTCAGTAAGGCCAGTTCTCAGTTTCTATACATGGGCATCACCAGGAATAATTAATTCTATTTATATAGGGTGGTGAATTTTTGCCCAAGTAGCAAGTCTGCAAAAAAAGATCTGAGAGATGTTCCAGGTCACAATCCAAATATGAGTTAATTGCTAATGCAAAAAGGACAAATGCCCTACTAGGATGTGTGCAGAGGCACGTCCCCTACAAATAATCCTTCTGCTGAGTTCTCTGTGAGGCTGCAGTTGGAGTGTGATGTCCAGCCGTGGGTGCTGTGCTCAAGACAAGGTCCAGAGGACAGCCAGGGGATAATCAGAGGTCTTGAAAACCACAGCTAGGAGGGCAGAATGAGCAAACTGCTTTCCATTAGTCTGGAGAAGGCTGAGGGAGACAGGGTTATTGCTGTCAAATATGTGAAAGGTGGCTGGGAAGACAAGGGAAATAAATTGTTCTCTGTATCCATGAGGGATAGGACAAGTAATGAACTTAAATTACAGAAAATGAGACTGAGGTTGGATGTTAGAAGGCGGCAAGCAGTGAGGATAACAACACACAGAAGTATTTGAGGAGGGTGCAGAATCACCATCCTGCATTTAGGAAGAGGTTAGACAAGCATTTGCCGAGAGTGACAAGTATAACAATCCTGCCATGGGACATGAGTCTGGACTAAGTGATCTTCTGAGATCCCTTCCAGCCATATGAAGCTCTGATTCTCTCCTGGCTGCTGGAGGAAGCAAGGCTGATGTTGTGGAGCATTGCAAATGCTCCACGTTTGTGGTCTGCAATGCTCTCATTTGTGAGTGCGCGCCAAGAGCACTCCTGCAGGAGCTGTATGCGCTACTTTCTGGTTCGGAGGAAAAAGGTTGCAGTGGCGCGTGAAGTCACCAAAGACTGAGATGTCCTTGGGATTATGAGAATATAGTCCCTGCATGTTTTATCTCACATTTAATTGTCTCTGGTCCCTATGTAGTGATGATACGTGACACTAACCTTGAAAGCATTGATCAGTATAAAACAGTCTGTTATGCTGAAACTGTCACTCTGACTATCCCTGGGATCACACACTAATCGCAGCCTCCTATAGAGGCGAGCAGAGCTGCCTGTCCTGCTCTATATAATTCAAGACTGCTTGCTTCCATCTTGGTGGGAACCAGAGGCTAGTTCAGCCCACAGCCCTGGCACGGGTGACACAGGCTGGCACGAGCAGTGCTAAAGCTGCCACAGGTCTCCGTCAGACGCTGGGGAATAGAAATGTGAGCAATTGTTTTTTATCTGGAGTCCCCACAGGCCATTAGGGACAGAGCTTGCTAAAGATTATTTTCTGCAAGCACTTCCAGAAGTTTGTGTTTCTCTAGGAATTCAATGGAAGATAAGTGGAAAAGCGTACAAGCAGGAAGGACAGAAATACTCTTTTTCTTTTTTTTTCAGTTTCTAAAGACAGCTTTTACAAACATCGGTATATAAATAGAAAAAAAAAAGGCTTATTTTAAAGAGGTAGCTAACCCAATGTCCCTTGAAAAAAATAGCAACCACTGAAGTCCTTTAACTCCGTGTCCTAATTTATAGCAGGTTTCCAATTGTGAAATCTCTCAGCAATGTGGGACAGATGTTATGGTGAGGAAAATAAAACAAACAGACAACGGGATGGGAAATGCAGAAAAGTTGAAATGACACCGTGTTGTAATCCTTATGGGAAATCTCTATATGGCTTTCCAAAATACTGTGCTCGTGAGCGATTAAGAAGCTAGACGAGACGAGCTATATAAACAGAGCCACTAGAGGTCTGTAACTGTTCCCATGCAGTTTCCACAGTGAACGTCAGTCTCAAGGGCAGCTTTGGGGAGGGGACTATTTCTGCCCACCATCTTCTAAATGATCCCTTTAATATTCTGTCCAGAGCTATTTGCGTAAGAAATGCACACAAATGGAGGTTTTCCAGTGCTTGTTCCTGTTCCTATGGCAGTAGATCAAAGGCAATAACAATACAGAGTTAATTAATTCAGGAGAAGGAATTCCCACTTGCAGCGGTCTTAACCCAGCAGTGGAGGGAACATGTCAATCATAAGGGCAAAGGTGCCGAAACTGGCATGGATTTGTGGGTTGTTGGCTTTTTTTTCCCCACTAAGGAGTTCAGGAAGGGAGTTAAACAGTAAATGTCACCCAAGCTTCAGAAAAAGTGGCATTTTATATATAACCAAAAATTTATAAGCGTGCATGAAACATGCAGTTGCAAGAAACCTGGTCAAAAACTAGGCCTACAGTCTTGTATAAAGAAACATCTCCAAGGGAAATGTATTTCCCCTTCCAGGTCAAGTTTGGAGAACATCCCTCTCAGCCTTACACCAAGTGCCCATCCCCACATCAAAGACCAGTGGTGTCCTCAAAGGCAGCGAAACCTGCCAAAGGGAAAGTTGGGGAGGATCTCACCTCCACCTGCAGCCCTCCAACTTTGTGTAAATCACAGGAGCAGAGGAGACTAAATGACTGGGAAGAACCGAGAATTACTGACTTATACACAGAGGAGTGCAGGCAGAAATCCTTGGACAGAGCTAACAACAAATAAATGAAGAAAGATCTTTTGGGAGACAGAGCAAGGGGCTGGCCACCAGGGCACCTGGACTTTCTAGTATGCCTTAAAGACCAGAAGGAAAGAAAAGAGAGGAAGTTTGTCCATTTTTCTTGAGCTACAAATTACCATGATAGTAATCTGAAGCAAATCTAGAATGGGTGATCTTAATGAGGCCAGCAGAGAATGAAAAAGTAGAAAGAATGACTAGTTGCCCATCAAAAATGTGTCCCTGAGTGGGAACAGTATAGGACAAAGGACCACACATGCAGCAAAACATTGTGGAATTCTGCTGATGTTAACATCAGCATTAAAATTAATTAATTTCTTCAGATAATATCTTCAAAAAGACATTTTTTTCTCAAACAAATGTTCTAAAAGAACGTTTCACTCATATCAGTAGCAAAGGTCCTGTTGACTTCTCCTTAAACAACTGCAGAATATTAAAGGTGAAGTCAGTTTAAGGATCTGCTATCCTTTTGCCCTGTATGCCCTTAGTTTCCTTTTCATATGCAGCTCACCTAACCTGCCCTGCATTTCTTTCTCAACATGGGGGAAGTGACCCACATGATCCTTTGTGTGTTTTCTGCAAGCGTGCTCCCAACAGACAGCACTGGGAGCACAGAGCTCTGCTGAAGCTGATTTTATAGAAAACACATTGAACCCTGTGGCCGGTGTGTAGTTTGGTGTAAGGTGCCAAATACTTCCAGGACTGAATCGGCCTGTCTGAAATTGCAATGAAGACATTTTTGCCTTGGGCAAAAGAGGGACATGGGGCTCATACCCAACTAGGGCAAGCTGATGATTTCTCTACCACTTTGTAAAATAGGCAGGCATTAATTAGAAAAATCAGATAGAAAAGAACGCGCTTAGATCCAGTGGCCTTCTCTGCTGCAGGCATCTTAATCGTATTTGCAGAAATCCACTGCACCAATTGATTTAGAAATTGTTTCCTACCTGCAGCCTGTCTCATCTTTGAACTCCAGCTGACACCATCCCAATGGCACAAAACTTTAAGGCTCTGACATATGAGAAGGGCTCTCTACGTTACAACATCTTACAGCCAGGCTTGTAGGTTTTAGCTAGAATCATGCATGCCTTCCCAGCACCGCACATGGCAAACGTCCTTACCTACACAGAGGTCTCTGTGTGTCCATTCATTGAGAAACACCATCTGTGCCCACATTGGGGCTCACGCCAACCCACGTGCGTGTGCGTGTGGTTTCTCATCATATATGTTTTCACTGGAAAAGGAAGGTGTGGAAGAATGGGCCTTTTCATTTCTAGGAAGGCCCTGAACCATCATGTTGTATATAGAACTGGAAAAAGGTAGTGCTGCCATTTAGAGGAGAGTTTTAGGGGCTCAGAAGAGGATGGCCCCTTCATGCTGGCATAATTTAATTTCTCTATTTACTGGATATTGCCCCATTAAACCACTTGCAGCATGGCCAAGGACAGGCTATATAAGGCCTAATTGCACTCCCTTATGAAACTTGGTAGAAAAAATCCTTGACACCTTCAGTCGTGGTTTTTTGGGTTTATCATGTATCGTATGTTCTTCCGTTTCCTTGGGAGTTACATTTTTCACAGTCTTTTGCAAAAGTTCAGTCCCTTTGCTAAGACATTATAAGAGCTTTCCCATACCGTACTGGGTCAGACCCCAGAACTGGTCAGTCCAGTCTTCCATAAAGCACTCCCATGGGCTGCAGGGGTTGGCAGAAGACCTGCCAAAGGCCCAGCTCATACTAGAGCCAGCCTGTGTGAGAGGACAGCACAAAAGCCGCCATCAGGTAGGACCCGTATGCTGTAAGGGCAGAGGGAATGGGGTAAGTCTGAGCCCCAAGGCGCTTCCAGAAGGAGGTGAGGTGATGCCTGCTGGTGACATTGCTTTTGAGATAGGAGAGCTTAAAATTCATTATTTAAAAAGCATTGGTTTTGGTATCTTCTAGCCAGCAGGTTCTTTTGGCATAGGTGCCTCTCATCATTGCACTTCAGACGTTATCGGAGTTTGTCAGTACAGTTCTAGGGAAAGTCTTTGGGCTATTTGCTTCATAGCTGGAGCTTAGAGCCAAAATACTTACCATAACCTGAGCTTTAAAGGTTTTGCATGTTATTAAGAAAGCAAGCTGCAGCCTGCCCTCTCCCCCCCTCCTTTCTTGAGGGTGGCTAAAGTACTGCAAATACAACACATGCACGCTGCCTTTTAGCTGGCTTCGCAAAAACATATCTACAATCGTGTAATTTTTATGTTAGTAGCACACGTGAAAAGAATGTGTGAAGCCCAGGAAAGTACGCAAAGCCTCATACTAGTTCTGTGTTTAATGATACTGAGGTACGAGGCTGGCACACCACGCTGTAGTGCGCAAGTGTCTGGCTTTCCGAGCCAGCCTTTAGGAAGAAGGCTGAAGCGCATATTCCTCCTGTGTGCCATTTGTCTTGTCAGGAATGTGCTAAAAACAAATCTCTGTATACTTGTAGTGACGGCTGGAGTTGGCCCGGTCCCCATGTGAGTGAGATGAAGGCATTCTGCTTTTGGTGGTCCCTGATAAGGTGGAACTGTCTGTTATGTATTGCTCGGATTTTTCTCAGGGTCATCACTGGGAAGGGCGGGCCAGTACCTACACTGTGAACTTCCATACCTTAAAACATCTGGAATTCTTTTGTTTTACCTTAAATTTGAGTTTTCTGAGGACGAAAAGGGTCCTGATACATATATATATTTTTTAGTGCATAAGTGCAGTGTTCCAGGAAATAATTGTAAGATAGCAATTGACACTCTCAGGTAGATCTTCAACTTGGCATATCTTCTATTGAAATCAGTGCTTTTCCTCTACCTTTACCACCCTCCTTTGCAACCCCAGAAAACGCAGGGCGGTTCATTCCTGAAGGCTGCTCTAACATAATCATCCAGCAGCGGGGCCAACTCCTTACCTCAGCTGCATTAATGAACCCCTTTAAACGACCAGTGCAGCGCAGTAGGTGATTATGTGAGCAATATTCAGCCACGTGTCCGTGCTCCAGATACTGGGTTGGTTGTGAAGTGGGCAAGTCTCCAAAGCTGCAGTTGTGTTCCTGTTACCACTTTGCCATGCCAGCTGCCTCAAGGAGCTGTTACAAGAGGGGGTAATCAGGTGCCCCAGGAGAGCTTTTGCTCCCTCCTTCCCCTCGCCATGCTCTGGACATCTCACCCAGGGAGGAAAACACTATTAGAGTATTGGGTCATCTCAGTGCTTCTGTAAACTCCCCTTTTCTTGACCGATCCTCCTCTGTCTTGCTAGGCAGATTCCCAGGTCCCGATGCACCGGGGTTATGGCTAAGTGTACAAAATAAAGGCGGAGAAATGAGTGGCTGCATCGCAAAAGCATATCCCGTTGACTGGACATTTTGTTTCGCAAGGCTGATGAGACGATCTGAATCATACTGTTCCTCCCACACAGAAATCCCCTTCTGCTATAGTTATGCCTTGCATGCCTAATAGCTTAGTAACCAGCATAAAGCAACTTCTCTGCAAAGCTGGGGAAAACCAGATATCCCAAGCGGTAGAGAGCAGCCAAATGCCACCTTCTTCAGCTTTGGCCCCACAGAGACATCTCGGATATTGCCACCGTGATAATCATTATGAGAAGTGCCCGTGGAAAATTATTTGATGCAAGAAGTGCAGTTACCTCTCCCTTAGCCAGCCAAGAATAACTGGAATGTCCTGTTAATATTTTGGTTACTGCACACACTTCCACACAAATCTTGCTGGGAGTGTGGCAGCAGCGTAACAAAAGCAGAAGAGGTTGTGGGATCATTCGAACCCACCTGCTGCTCCTTAGGGGCTCATTTGATCAGAGGGGCTGGAAATGGAACCATCTCCACTGTGGCTCACACCTGACGTTCACGTCTATCTCAGCAGGTGAGTGAAGGCTTTCTGAAGCAGCCCAGGAGCTGGCAGGCTTGGTGTCCTCATGCCCCCACAGCGGGTTCAAGGCAGACAAAACGAGCACCATTTTGCTTACCACCTGACAGAGCCTTTCTAGTGTCCACATGCCATGGTCACATGTGAAACCCAGCCGTGGGTCATCGCTTTGGGCAAATGGGTGGAAAGGAGTGGGACAGTGGGAGCTGAGGAAAAGGCAGAGGTATCTGATGGGTTGGTGGCCAGGAGTTGTCAGCCACTTCATCCGGAGACACATATGCATGGGTTGCAGTATGCAGCAGAGGTTTTGGGTGCTGATCAGCAGTGTGATACGGGATACAGAAGAAAATTTTGGCAGCATATGGGAGAGATTCAGGCTGTGAGGAGGTGGGAAGAGCTGTCTCAGGATGATCATTTGTGTGCAAGCTACCACAATGGTGTCTTCGTTTCAGCTGGGATAGAGTTCATTTCCTTCCTAGTAGCTGCTGTGTTTTGGATTCAGTATGGGAATAATGTTGATAACACATTGTTTTTGTTGTTGCTAAGTAATGATTATATTAAGTCAAGGACTTTTTTCAGCTTCCCAGAGAAGCTGAGAGGGAGCATACACAGCAGAAGCTAGCCAAAGGAATATGCTATACCGTAGGTGTCATGCTCAGCACATAAAGGGGGGTTGGCCGGGGGGCAGGAATCCACGATCGCTGCTTGGGATGGGCTGGGTTGTGAGCAATTGTGTTGCATCACTTTATTTTGTATATTATTTTACCATTATTATTATTATTTTACCTTCCATTACTGTTTTATTAAACTGCCTTTATCTCAACCAATGAGTTTTTTTAATCCTTTTTCTCCCTCTTCTCCTTACCCTACTGGGGGTGGGGTGGGTGAGTGAATGTCTGCGTGGTCCTAGTTGCCAGCTGTGGTTATGACATGACAAATGGGACACTGCCACCCTTTTCCTTGGGTGTCTGGGAATACAGGGGCTGTGAGTCCTGTAGTTCAACCTTACGGGTTTAACTCACTGAATTCGGCGCATTTTCACAGGGCAAGTCTAGCCCAGCAACTTCCAGGACAGTTTAACCGTGCTGAAAACACTCCTGCAGAACAGAAGGAGTATTTCCAACAGCTGCTTGAAGGCGGGTAAAGAAGTGAGGTTGGTGTGGCCATAGCCTCAGGTACTGACCATGCTGGGGCTGCACGGGGACTGGTGGGAAGGGTGGCTGGTGGGGGACACTGGACACATCTGTCCGGGCTCTGCTAATCTGCCTTCCCTCGTCCCCAACACCGGCTCTGCCCCGCCATCGCCACCTCAGCCCACTCTCCCAGAGCTCCTGGCCCGGTTGGGCAGCCTCCGGCCCCGCTGCCAGCCCGCCCTTGTCCTGCCACGAGAGCAGCCGCCCGGCACCTACCTCCCTGGTGCCCACCACCCTCAGCAGCAGCCGCCGGCCAGCCGCATTGTTTATTTTGGGGGCCCGCGCTAATCCCCTCCACCCTCGCACCCCTCGGTTTACAGTATCACAGCCGCTTCCAGCTTGCGATAGCGGGGAGGCCGCCGGGTGACCCGGGTTTAGTGTAAATATTTTGCTTTTGCTGGAAGGAAATGTGACATACATTTGGGGTGGAAGTTATCCAGAGGCTGCGGCCTCGGGAGCCAAACCGCTGGGAAGCCCCTCGCTGCGGTGGTCTCAAGGTACCGCCGCTGTCAAACACGTTGGACTGACCCCCCAGTGCGCCCCGGCAGGAGGCCAAACCGATGTGCCTCTCGGTGCAGTTGGGGGTCAGCGTGGGGTGCCCCATGCACCTCCCCAGCCCTGGGGAGAGAGGGTGGCCATGGCCCCTGGGCACGGCACGGCACGGCAGGGCTCACCTGCCCTGGCACGTCTCCTCTCGGGAGGATGAGCACCAGGAGGAAAGCACAACATGGTGGAGGGGGATGAGCACAGGTGCTTTTCAAACCCTCCTGCGAGTTAGGAGGAAAGCTGCCATCAGGGAAAAAAAAACCCAACCCCACTCTGTGATTTCTTTTGTGGTTGCTTTTGTTTCTTAAGCCACGTGATGGTGCAAGCAGCCACGGAAGGTGGATGTCCCCGGCCTCCTGCTAACGGGCCTCACCTTGCGCCCTGGCTGGGCCGGTTTGCAGCCCGGCTGGGTTCCACAAGCTGGAAGTTCCTCCAGCTGAGGGGGGTTTTGCTGTCTGCGACACTTGCAATCACCTGCCTCAGTCTGCCTGGCCGTAGTGTGTGCTTACAAAGGAATACTAATATGATGCTTAAAAGCATAGTATATGAAGTAGCTAGTGTTGCATTTTACATCTGATATATATTAATTAACGGTATTTTGAAGTACAAAAGGCGCTGGGATCTCATGCACTGGCTGGAGAGAGATGTATCTCCCAGATTTAGCCATAATCTTGCTGAATTATGCATTTGACTTGGCATGGCTGGTTACCCCGGAGCGGTGTCTGCTCTTTCGGCATTCCTCCCTCGCGTAACCGAGGTGCCGACTCTGCAGCAGAGCCCGGCAGCCTCCCCGGGGACTCAGAGAGCCAGATTATCCAGAACGGGCAAGCTGCACCAAGTCAAAGGTTTGGGTTTGGTCAGCATCCAGAAATTAAGGCACTAACTTGTTGAGGTTTTAGACCATGCCCAGGCCCCGTCCTGATAAACTGCTGTGAGCTTAATTATCAACCTTTGTTTCTCCAGACAGTCAAATTTGTTATGGAGAAAATGCATGTGTGTTGGATTCGCTTGTGAAAGGCTCGACAGCAGATAATTTAAAATCAAATTAAAGTGACACATTCTGCCATTAAACCAAAACCAGGAGGTTCCCTTTCACAGGACAATGCTCCTCATGTGCTAAAATAAAAGCTGAACCAACGGCACAGTAATGCTCAGCCAGTTCACAAAACCAGAGGGAGGCACATTGACTTTTTAGGAAGATCCCCAGCGAATGTTAAACAAACCCTGACGTTCCTATCGCCACTGCCTGGAATCAGCGCTTCGTTCCCTGGGACGTGCAGAGACGTTTAAATAGCTCTTGCGGCAGCCGCTGACACCACCATACTGAATCCTGCCTGGGAGACCTTAGAAATGAGTCACAGAGAGGGGAATTAACCCGTTACTTAGAGCACGCTGCCAGTGCGCCAAGCCAAAAAGCAGCAGAGAAGGAAGGCAATGAAATAAAAATTTACAGAATTGGACATTTTCATTGGGTGAAGATGTCTTTTTTGTAAATTAGAAATATACACATACATATACACATATACATGCACACCCTCTAGGGCTGAAGAAAGAAAGAGTAAGCCGTTGCAATCAAAGTATGTGCCACACAATCCTAAGCAGGCCATTATGGTCATAGTGGAACATGATGTAGAAAAAAAGATTAGGTGGGAAGACTTCGAAAAACCTCGACCCCCCCGAGCACGCTACGGTGCTCTGGTGGCTGTAGTCCCTCCTTGCAGGTACTGGTGCCTACAGCTGATTCAGAGAAGGGAGGAATGGCTCTGATGGGAGTTGTCACGTCTGTCCAACCTCACAATTCACGACCTTGCAGGCTGCCCAATGCCGAACATGAACCTTTTGGCTTTGTTCAAACTTGCATAACTACATTTTGCTAAATTAAACCACTCCTATATTTCCTACAATCTATAGGTTTATTTCTACTATTAACCTCTCAGCCTGCCGTAGCTGTTTCTGAGGCTGTGGTCGCTGGGCTAGCAGGCCTATGTGCTCCTCACCGTTTCTAGCTGAGATTCAGAGTCGCGCTGTTGCGCTGAGCAGGGAGGCTGTGGAAAGCACGGCCTGCAGGAAGTCACCGGAGCCGCACACCTTAGCGTGGGTCAGGCTGCTCTTATAGGTCTATATTCAGCCTTATAACTGGAAGTCATGCTGAAGCTCTTGCTTCGGGACTCAAGTTGGCCTCCTACCTCTTCAAAATCACCACCAGCAGCGGGTTGGCTGTGGCCAGTGCCCTGTGAGGCACTTCCACCCTTATCTGAAGCACTTCGCACGGGAGAGTTATGGAGAGAGAGAGATTTCTGGCCGTGGCAGCCTTTGGGTGTGCTGCGCTATGCCAGCGCCTGTGACCGGTGCTGCTGCCTCTCCCGGGAGCAGGCAGAGGGACGGGGTCCTGGCGTCGCAGGGCTGAGAGACGGTCAGTGCTGGGCCAGCATGGTGCAAGTCCGTGAACTCACTGCCGCCGCGGGTAGGAAATGCTGGGAACGGGCAAAGGAGCTCGCAGCCATTACAGCCAGGCTGAGTTCCCTGCCCGGCCGATGACAGACCTGTCTCCCATCACAGACTCTCTGTTTAACAAGAGATTAACCGAATTCTTTTGGGCTTTTCTTGCCCAAAGCGGCTGAAAGGACAGCCCACCAATCCTAGCAGCTCTTTTTGATCTGCTTTTCCTTTCGCATTGTCTGGGGTATTCTGCCCCTGCAATGTAAATTCACTCCTTTTTAATGCAGTTGGTTTGGATTTGGGAGGAGGGTGAAGTGCCAGCCACCTAAAAGGCCGGCCAGAAGAGTTGCCATCTAAAAGACCAGCTGGCGGAGAGGTGATTTTAAGTGACAAAAAAAGGTGTTGAGAGTAGTTTGATTATTTTGGGGTGGTGCTAGCACAAACAAAGAGCTCTGGACTCAGCAGAAACAGCTAATTCAGCCGAGTGCCAAAACTGGTGCCAGCTCTAGAGGAATGTTGCTGCTCTTTATGCAGTTTTCATCCAGGCTTGTCCCAGTCAGCACCAGGAACTGCCACCAGGTGCACCTCGTAAGCACAAACTGGCTAGGAGAGACTTGTGATACATTTCCTATGTGTTTGCTTTGAACAAGGATGTATCTCACACCCAGAGTCCCACTTTACTGTGCCAGTTCAAAAAGTTGGCTTGGTGTTTACGCTGCCATAAATGAGAGCTGGGGCAGCCACCAACCTGAGCAGCAGGAGGAAACCTCCCCTGTGCCCAGAAGTGTTTGTGTCTGGGGGTTTGAGTCTGAAAAGTATAGATGGGGGTTTGGGGGGGGGGAGGGGGTCTGCAAATTGCAGCTGTGGATGCAGCTTTCAGTGGTCAGAGCCATCTCTAGATAAATACCTGTGACGAAGCACATGCTTAACTTTCTAAGCACAAAGCTTTCCCATGCTAAGACTTGTATTTCAAGAAGAAGAGAGGGAGAGATATACATGGCATGTGTTTCTGAGCTAGAAAACATGAAAAATTATGCTCAACAAGGAAACACGGCATATTTGCAAAGAGATAGCTGGGAGGGCTCTCTCAATCTCTCTATCAACAGAAGAGATGCTTGAAGATTGAGCCCATGCTGAAACCCTCATTTTCTTTTGCAGAATGATAAGCAAATAGGTTTTAGCCTGTTGCCTGCAGGGAAATGGTTTTGTAATGGAAGGAGCACCCTGCACTAAATCAACAAACAAGAGAATGGCTGTGTTTGTTTTTCCATGTACTGGAGGTGAAGGTGCAACCACGCTGGGGTTTCTTTCACATCCTCTCCACTTGACACAGGGCAGGGGACAGGCACAGACAGCAGAGCTGCACATCTGCGTGGAGGGAGCATGTAACTGGAACAACAAAAACTTTAGCCTCTGCCTTTCCCCTCCACGCCTGCTGTGGCCTCCGCAGAGGAGGGGTGGGAGATGCGGGACTCCTGGCATGCCTGGCCCTCTCCCCGTGGGCTGTACTTTGATGAATGCATTAAGCCAGCACTTGCCACCAAAGGGAGCTGCCTTGGTGTCTCACTGCCCCCAGCTACTTGCTTCCACCCCTCAGCTCTTGTGCAATCACACCAAAGCGCATTGGTGAATGCAGCTGGACTACAACCAACTCGCGACTACAAAAAGGAAGCTTTTTTTAAACCCAGATCTGTTCCCCACTCCAGTTCACTTTCTTGCACTGACAGTGATCCTCACGTGCTTCTTTTGGCAGTGATGCTGGCTTATACAGACTGGTGTTCTTGGCCCTCTGGCCTGGGGCAAGGGATAACCTGGAGGTGGTGGTGGTGGGGGGGGCATCCCTGCCTCCCTGGGTGGGTGTCTGGAGAGGGGAGCAGCAGGCACAGCTGCGTTAATCAGCTGGAAGCAGTGATGCTGGTGGAGGTTTCTAGTTTACATGCATTTGTATATGTGTAGAAATGCACTTTAATACAGCTCATTTCACATAGGGTGAGTGTTTTTGCTTATTGACTCCAAATACAGAACTACCAGTGTAATTTTCGACCATGCTCCGTACGCTTTGTTGGTACGTCTCAAGGAGTGTGCCTGGCACAGGCACAGACTCGGCACTGATTTGGAAAAAGAGTTATCTAGCCAGACAGAGGTATTTTTTTCTCCCTTCAGTTGCATTCCAGAGACAGTCAATTATTTGGAAGTATCCCGTCTGTTTAGTCAGTGCACAGGGAGCATTTGCAAAGGCAAGGGCAGGAGCGAGTTTATGTTTGAATCCCATCTTGTATAGATGTATTCACCTTAGCCGTATATGCCTAGCATTTGAACCATTAGCTCAGAAACAGGCCTACAGTAGGAAGGAATACTTTAAGAGAGCATATGCTACAAATAGCTAGCCACGTCTAGGACACCTGATGCACAGTTGCATGCCCATATGGGCTTATGTTTTTGGTACGTATTTCCTTTGGCCCTGCTTGCTCCCAGCAGATAGAGAGAGGCATTTCTGTGTGCATCTCTGTGTGTTCGTGCATGTGTTAGGACAGATACTCCTGTGCCTATACAAGTACTTGTAGACACATGCAGATATATATGTGCCCATACACAGCCACATTACTAGTCACGTTTACATCTGTCTATATACATGCCTATCCTGCCACGCAATCAACATATACAAAAGTTTGCTGCAACAAGCCAATTGTTTTTTTTTTTTTCTCTCCTGAATTGCCAAATGCTGGAAGCCGCAGGCTAGCTATTGTGGTTACCCTGATTCCCAGGTCTCTTCTGCAGTTGGCGAGTAAGCGGCACTGCAAGTTTCCTAACAACTGGGATGAAGTTTTGTGTAAATCACCTTCTAGGCATTAGACTTTTCCCAGCAAAAGAGGGGGGCGGGTGTTTAGAGGAGGGAGAGCTGCTCTCTTTGATGTGGGGATTAGTTCACATGTCAGTGTTATCCCCTTTTTTTTTAATATGCTGTGATTTATAGAAGGGCGGCTATGAGAGATAGCCAAGGGGACACCCACGTGGGACGTACTGACAGACACCACCTCCCAGAAGATATGTACAACTACAGCAGCTGGCATCAACAGAAAGACTCCAGTTGCGGGGAAAAAAAAAAAAGAAAGCATTGTAAAAAATAACCTGGTTTGCCTAACAAATGCTTTCTAAAAATTAGGATGTGCTTTAATACTTACGGAGCAGGAACTGGTTTTCCCAGCAGCAGAGGGGGAGTCTTTTTGCACATCCATAATAAAGAAATTATAAATGCGTTTTCCCTTTAAAAAAATGTTTGGTTTGTATTGCCCCCTTAGAGCACACATCACCAGTGAGAATGTGTGTGGCTCCAAAAATGATTATGCTCACTTGAAACATATTTAGCAAAGCGACTGCTCCAGTCAGAGTTTCCATGCTCTCCTGCATGAATCTTTTATCAGTGCTTTAGAAAAACTTCACTTCACTTTTTGGTCAAAAGTTACGTGGTTGTTCTGCAATCCAATCTTATGTCTCTCAGTGTTGGAGGAAACTTTCCTGATGCTTTTCATGGGAACTGGATAAGGCGCTGACTTATTAGGCTTGAAGCCATATTCAGAGTAGCTTTGCTTAGCGTATCTGAATTGTTTAGGCTCACTGCTTTGTGCAGTGGATGGCTGAAGGGCTGGCAAAGGAGACAGCGATGAATACAGTAAGGAAGATTTAATTAGCTTTTATTTAAAAATAGTCTGTATTGGGGTTTTTTTCAAAGTTCTATCTGTTTTGGCCCACTTCAATTCCTAATATTTTTATTTGTCCAGTTCTTTTTGAATGAAACTTTGAGACATTAAAGTAAAGAAAACCTTTCTTTTTTTTTTTTTTTTTTTTTTTAAAAAAGAAAGGCGGTTTAATTTCCAGCCAGGTCAGCTCTTTGAGCTGATTCCCTGTGTGGCTGCACTGGTGTTGAAGGCAGTGAGGGTGACAAGACTGTGGCAGCCTAGACTGCAGAGTGAGCTGCTGTAAAACTTTACCCTAAATAAGCAGTTTTACCATGTTGTTACCACAGAGGTAACACGGGGTCTTCCTTGGGTGTTTCCCCCACTAATTTCTCTCCCACCCAGATACCCAAAGTCCCGCATTCGCCTTCAATGCTGCTTTACATGCGGGCTCCTCCCAGCACATCAGAGGCAGCTCAGCGATGGCCTGGGCACCTTACCTTGAGGGACAGACAAAAGCCAAACCACTTCATTGCCACTATGGTTGCAATGGTCTCCCGCTATTCTCTTAAGCATAAAGAGGTTATTGTGTCACCCCCCAAGGAGCCCATGACTGCCACTGACAACCAAAGCGTGACACACGACGGAATGTGCCCCACACAAGTAGGCTTTGTACCCGGGGCGGTACAGTAAAGTGGCCACGTTCAAGTGTGGCCTCGCAGTGTGACTTCTCCCACCCCAGCCGGGGCTGCTCCATGTGCTCTGACCCAAATGCTAATCGCCCTTCTTAAACCCACAGTGAAAGCACAGACAAAAGCTCCTCTGGCATCTCCCCAAGCCGTGCGGCGTCCTGGCCCATGGCTCCTCCGAAGGTTTGCTGCGGCAGCGCACTAGCACAAATGGGCACGGCTCCGCAGAGCGCGGCAGCGAGGCGTGCAGGTTTGGCTCTTACGTGCCCGCGTATGCACCGCCTCGGCTTGCTACTTCTCTTTTGTGCCACTATAAAGAGACAGCAAATGCAGTATTTCTCAGGAACGCGCACAAAATAATGTGCTATGTGTACATGCACCCTCTCGCCCCCAGGCAGGTAACAGTATAGTAATTCAGAGTGATGTTTGCTTCCCCCCAGCCTGATGCGGGGTTGGGGATGGTGAGGGGTGTGTGGAGAGGGAAGGGTGACTGGGTGGACTGGAAAGGATAACTGTTCACACAGCCTGGGAAACATGCCACATATGTTTCTGTCAAGGAAGGGTATTTAAAAGACACGGCACACGCTACGCTACTTATTCTTTTTCACAGACGGCCCACTGGGGCCAAAAATCAAAACCATTTTCACAGAATCTTAGAATAGTTAGTGTTGGAAGGGACCTTTAAAGGTCATCTAGTCAAACCCCCCCTGCAAAGAGCACAGACATCTTCAACTAGATCAGGTTGCTCAGAGCCCTGTCCAACCTGACCTTGAGTGTCTCCAGGGTTGGGGCATCTACCTCCTCTCCTGCAAACCTCTTTCAGTGTTTCACCACCCTCATTGTAAATAATTTCTTCCATCTTGTTTTCTGCTTGTTTGTTCAAATTGTCAAAATATTTGACTGAATGAATGTCAAGCAGTATCTTGAAGACAATACCTCATAGACGGAAAGACTAATCAGTGATCTGTGGGCTTCCCCATTTCACTGCACTTTCCAGAAATGGAAAATCCTCCTCACGGTGGCAGGGTGGGCAACGCCAGCAGGCCACAGGCACAGACATCACCAACTCGGTTTTTATTCCACAAACATGTTACCATTTGGGTGCTCAGACCTTTTTCCAAACCAGTAGTTTGAATCCCTCCTGAAGGGTTAAGTAAGTTTCTCCTTTAAATAAACAGGCAGCACTGGCTGATTAAACCCCAGTATTTATGCATGGATTTTGTTAATGCTTTTCAGTGAGAAAAGTCATTCCTCTGTTATTCAGGTGTGCTCTCATCTGGGAGAAGCAGGATTTCTCAAGTCTCGTCTTTGGATTGAGTTGGAAATACCCAATTTAAGCAAAGTATGGTAAATGCGGTATATACTAAAGAGTTAGACAAGCCACTTTTCAGTAGTCACATTTGAGTGTAGAAACTGAGACTAGAACTCAGATTTTATGATTTTGGAGGCTTACAATTGAGAATTAAACAATGTAATAAAATATAAAGCAACGATCAAACAGACAGCCAGTCAAGCAGAACAGGCCTACAATTTTGAATGCATGAGAAAAGCAGAGAATTTGGAAAATACTCTCAATTTTATTTGGTGGGGGTTTTTTTTGTTTTTTTTTTTTTTAAAGTTATGTTGGTAATGATGGAGCTTAAAACAGAACAACAGAAATAGACTGTAGCTTAAAACTTTGCCATGGTCTTTTCACATAAACCCGCAAAAATGCATGTATATGTTGGAGTTCATAACCAGCCTGCCCCTTCCCCTCAAAAAAAAAAAAAAAGAACCAAAACTGAAACCAAATGTTCAGTTTGATTATCCAACTGTTTGGCTGGAAGGTGCAACTGGCACGTCGTTCTGTGGGCCATGTGAAACCCAGATGAAGGCTGGGCCCTGACAGCCAGACACAATTCCCATTCTTTCCAAAGCCGAGCTGCATTTCAGGAATCGTACACTGTCACAGGCATGAAATCCTACGTGGAAGCACCAGGTGGAGAACAAGAACTCTTTCTGCAGGAGATACCTGCACTCCTTCACATTACAGTGAGAGTGAGGAAACGGCTGTCACTGCCTATATATCAGAAACAACTTTTGAACATTTCTGCTTTTCATCTATATTTAATAAAAAATCACTTCCATTTGAGATTCTCCAAAAGCATGTGTTTTCTCTGATGTCTCACAGGTATGAGAGATGCGAAAGAAAATAATTTGTCACCTTCACAGGTTGTGTGATGTATTAAATACCTGCACTATCATCTAGAATTTGGTAACGGAAGGCTTTAGGGAAAGGACTGTATTTTCTTTTTGATTCCCTAGTAAAAATCATATTGGCAACATCCAGTGAAGGTTAAAATTATACTGGATCTTAGCTGTGTACCCTGTACACAGGCTTTAAGAAGTGATTTCCATAACCTGCTGCAGCAATTAACCATTAGTATGGCGGTTGGGCTAGAGAAAGTGAGGCAACAGCAATATGCATTTGGTTGGAAAGTAGCAGTTCTTTTTTTCCTTCAGGTCTAAATGGCAGCCTTGTCAGACATTCACCCGGCTCCACTGCTTGTATTTACAGCTTAGGAGAGAGCTCAAAGACTCTGGAAATGCTGGACTACATAGCCACCTTAGCACCCTGCCTGGTGCAAAGCTTCCCTGGCACCTTATTAGGAAAATACTGCAGAGGATTCCCGGGAACGGGGGCCGGGGTCAGGAGAAAGCGTTAAACCTTTGCATGTAGCTTTTCATGTGACCGGGCTGGCGGTCCAGCGACCGTGGGCTCCATTGGCAGGCAGTGGCTTGCGGAGACCTGAGAATTGTTATATGGGATTGGGAGAGAATGCCAGCAATGCGCGCGGGGCTGGGGGGAGGATGAAAGGCAAACGCCACTCAATGAATGGATTCAGAAACATGCATGCAATTTGTGAATGACTTCTTTCCCTTTGCTGAACCTGCACACGAGTTTCTACAGCCACCGGTGAAAGCCTCACGATACTGTCCCATGGCTGAGAAGGTCCGTGCCAACCCCCTCGGCTCTGCCAGCTCACCCACCGCTGCACGGGTACAGGCCATGCAGCTGTTTCGGGTGAAAGATGCTACCAGCAGCAAGAAGAGCACCGTTTCACAATGCCGTGCACGAAGCTCCTTGCCAAGGCACCAGCGAGCCTCCTACATGAAGCCGCCCTCCAGAGGAGCATGGGGTGCAGCTCTTCTGAATGTGGCAGCTCCCACTGGTGGTGACAATGCCGTGGGGCTGTGGCATACCCGTGGCTGAGTGCGAGGGGGAAAAATGAAGGGTTGCTGATTCGGCAATCTGGACCAAGCAGAGCCAGAACAGCCCATCGGCTGGGGGCAGAGCTCAGGCTGTGCTACCTCCATCGTTACCATGGTGGCTGAGGGCTCACCTGCCCGGTGGCTGCCCTCCCGAGGTGGCTGCTGCAGTCAGACAAGGCATGCGGGCATGTGCTTCGAAAGCGCACGTAGCAAGAGTAAGTTGCTG
Source organism: Pluvialis apricaria (assembly GCA_017639485.1). Lineage (NCBI taxonomy): Eukaryota > Metazoa > Chordata > Aves > Charadriiformes > Charadriidae > Pluvialis > Pluvialis apricaria. Next base: position 39,176,877 of record CM030012.1, on the reverse strand, counting down.
CTTCCCCACAGCATGTAATTTTGGAAAGATGGGAGCAGGGCATTCGCCGTCTAGAAACGGTGTCCCTTGCAGCTCCTCACTTGGCACAGTGGAAGCATCTTTTATTATCCTTCGGGGCTACGGCTGCAAACAAAAAGTGCTTTCATTTCACTTTGGCGGCGGCTCAGGTTGTGTGTTCTCTGGCTGCTTCCTTAATTACAGTGGTTGTTGACAACTTCTTCTGATAGAGACCCTCTCTTTGAGCAGTCCTCCCGCTCCCCCACTGTTTTTTTTTTTGCAGTCTGAACACATAACAAACTGGGACGCCGTTCTGTAAAAATAAGCTCACTGTAATGCAGTGATTCCCGCCCCACAGTTATGCTGTGTTCCTCTCATCTGTCCTCTCAGTTTGTGCTGTTGCTGTTTATTTCCTCTTTCTGGCTATAAGAACGTTTTATTTATTAGTGCTGGATTTCCTGTTGCCTGCAGCTGCCTGTACTTTCCTCTCTCCAGCTCACTTTGCCGTTCGAGTCAGTCTGTAGGTTTGTCATCCCACTGACTGAGGTGCTCTCAGCAAGTTTGAGTCGGTGGTCGTATTAAGCAACACTTGACAGAGGGGGACTTGCACGGCAGCCTGGGCATACAAAAACCCCAAAGAAAACAAAAGCTGATACAGGGAGCCCTCACAGGCATAGGAGGGGTCCCTTTTTTCTGACTTGCTGATGCTGAGATCATGCTTTCTCGGATGGCAGGAACACCTTGTTTTGCTTGCACGCGCTGCACCACAGGGAGGAAGTCAGCTCTTCGAACGGTACATGGTCTGCAGGTCTGACGGATGAGGGGTTAAAGGTTTGCAATTATTTATATTTCAGACTGTGGGCCACATCGTGGTAGAAACGTCATGTGGACTTTCCACACGTGAGGTTCATGAATGACTTCCTTGACCTTTTGTGGACATTCAACATCCTCATAGTAAACACAAAGATTGCTTATATGGAAAGTGAGATCATGAAGGGGAAAAAAGTGTTTTGCTGCTTTGAACATGATTTCTCTGCTGGAAGGAAAGAGGAGGCATGCGCTCTTAACGCTTTGTCTATTACCAGCAAGGCCAGTTGGAAAAGCTCACTCATCTGCACTGGGGAGAAACGCTTCCTCTAATTCTCTGTTGTCCAATACTGATTTGATATATTTCAAGTGGCAGAGAATAAGGTTGAAGCAGCATCTAATGGTGATATTCTTTCTCTTGTGTTTTGCGTGTGAGGTTTTACGTGTGAGGGGCTGCCCTAATCTTATTGTCTTTTCTTTCTCTTTGGTGGGGATTTGGAGCCTGAAAACTGAGTAATGAGAGTTAAGGGTGGAGTGAACCCCAAGGCATGGAGGCAGCTGTGGCGTGTCTCGCCACGACGCAGCCGTAGTCCTGTCAGGATGTGATTCTTTCAGCTGCTGTTCGCGGTGGGCAGTTGCTGGCGGAGAAGCACTGCAGGTGCAGCACCATTAGACACTTTTTCCTTTGTGTCAGATGTTCGAGAGCTGCCCAGGAACATTAAATAGTGAACGGTCTTCTGACATCTTCCAGGTAGGATGGAAACGGGAGATCCTGAGCATTTGAATTATGAAAGATCCCAGTGTGTTACCTGCAAGCCAGCGTTTTAACCCCAGCGTCCTGGCCAAATTCCAGCTCTGCTAATTACATCCTGCCTATATGAAAATGCCCCTGCGTTTGTACACCACTTTTTTCCCCGCTTGTTTTCAGCAGCTGCGTGGAGCTGCCAGGCATGGCAAAGCGCTTGCCATGTTTCACCTCAGGCCTGGCTGCCTTTCAGCGGGGAATGAAATGAGCACTGTGCACAGCATTTGCAGTGAGTCTGGATCCGCTGCAGAGAAGGGTGCTACAGAAGAAGCGTACCCAAGGACCAGCACTAGGGCCTTATCACAGAAGAAAAAAGTGTGAAGAAGCCAAAGGCACTAGTGCCAGGGTACACCGCAGGGTCACAGGAGAGACAGACGGAGGCTGCTGCACTGTGATCTGATTTTTCTCCCAGCATCTCTCACCTACAAGGGCGGGAATAGCTGGTACACACTGATCTGGTTTTGGGGGCTGACTGACCAGGTTTGTTTGCACAGTGGGAGAAGCTCTCAGTCCCGTCAATACACTTCCACCTTTTGCATGTCTGGTTATCGACTGGTGTGGACAAGGGAAGCTAAGGAAAAAGAAATAATTCAAAACCTTTAAATCTATAGATTTGTTTCCTTCCCTTCCACTTCATGGCTTATGTGTACATTGCTTTTTGCTCAGCCCTGCTGGGAACAACTCTCTTCAACTGCCCATTAATCCCCCTGGTAAAAACCTGACTCGTACCACTGGAGAGGAACTGGCTGATGGATTATCCCTCTCTTCTGAAGAGGTGAAAGAGGATGCTGCAGCAGTAGTTATGGGATACTGATAATAAGAAGCAGTAAGAAATGCAGGTCACATACTGAAGGATAATGAAATCTCATATATTCAATAAAGGAGTGGCTCATCTGTCCAATTTTCTTGTCAGCCAAGTTCTCTCTTTGATTATGGCATTTTTACCACAGTCCTGCCTGAATGTTATATGGAAGCACATACAAAAATGTTTGAGGTAGCTCCCGACAGTACACCAACTCCTCTGACAGCAGCAGGGGCAGAACATGCCCAAGGCAGACAGAGCAGTGACTTGCTTTCCCCCACCCCCCTCACATCCCTCTCTGATCTTTTCAACATCTTAATCCCATGGGACAGCAGCTGTGAGTAGTCTCTCTGTTCCAAGGGGGAAAAAGCAAGGTTATCTCAAGGTGTGATGCCAGCATGTTTTCACTATATCCCAGAAGGGGAAGTACAGCAAGCCTTGAAAAGAGAGGGAATGTGTGTTGTCTGTGGTGTAAGGTAGAAAGCTGGGACTCAAGGACCCGAGTCCACTTGCCACGCTGTACACGTGACTTCGGGCAAGGCACAACTGTTTTAGTTTCTTTAGCCCTGTCTTTAAACTTGTATTTAGTACTTGCTTCACGGGGCTGAGGAGAAAAGGATTAAGCTCTAATTCATAACGTTCGTAAAACCTTTTAGAACTTGGATGGAAATTTCCCAGGTAGTGCAGAGACCATTAAAAAGCTTATCTCCCTCTCCAACCGCAAATGGTCCTGCAATATGAGAGAAATGGGTGAAACAGTGCTTGCATTTTGGTGTTTATAATAACAAAAAACCCTACCCTCCAGCTTCCCCTTTCTATCCTTCCAAATTTAAAAAAAAAATGGAGCAGCAGCAATGAGAAATTTTAGTCTAAACAGAGTGCAGTTGCTCCCTGGAGACTCAAATGCATCTCAGTGGAATTTTCCCTGCCTCCAGCCTTTTGTGCTTCTGAGAGGTCCTGGAACCACGCATGTGACTGTAAGAGCAAAAAACACTCCTGTGTCTGAGTGCTCTACCAAATATTTACAAGATACCCAGATAAAATGGCTACAAGCAAGTTCAGCAGGGTTTGACTGAAAGGCCAGTAGTGCAGCACTGTCAAGAAGAAAAACTAAACTTCAGTTAAAACAAAATTAAAATTAAATTTTACAAAGGTCTCTTCAAAGCACACAATAGGTAATGCTGAAGCTGGAGAATTGCTCTTCCCCAAGGTGAAACGTATCAGCTTTTTTAAAAGTGGCTTATTGAAATGGAGTAGCTTCCTTGTTGTGATGGAAACTTCCTTGTTAAAGGAGAGCCCAAAGCTTTGTGAGCAGGCATGTAAGTAGATAGCTGCAAAGCAGCCTTCTCCATACTATCCCGTTTGGTGGCTGGGAGTGACACAACATCAGTTTCCACATCCCATCAGCTCCTCAGTGTCTTGCAGTGCCACAGTAAGGGCGTGCAGTACTTTTTAATATGGGCCACGTGCTCCCTAGGATCTCTCACCCAAAGACTGCCTAGCAAACAGCAGACGCCAACTTGCTCATCTCACTACCACAGGTGACCTCACTGCAGCTGATTTCCTTATTGGGTTACCTACAGCCACTTCAGCAGTACTCCAGACATCCCATAGATCTGTACAGGTTAGTCTGCTTTTCAGGAAGTTGCTCAGGGAGGCTTTTCCTGTGACTGCAGAGGACAGAACCAGCCTCTCGGGCCAACGACAACTGTGCATCGGCAGTCGGCACTAACCGAACCCATGGCTTTCTCTTAGGGATGTGAGGCTTGAGAGCTGGGAACAACCTGATCCTGATCACAGCACAGCGAACGATGCCTTCAGCAACCTTGAGCAAGTCATACATTCTCTAAGTCTGTAAGGTGAGTAAATAGTTCTGTGGTTTGCAGTCACATTGTGAATACTTTAAAAGTCCTTTGAAGACAGAGGAAGCTAAGCAGCTGTGATACACACTGATCTTCCCACCTTTTGGATTGCTATCTGTTCTCCTTCCATGCTGAACTGTCAGAGCCTGGCTATTAGCAACTCTGTTACATCATCTCTGACGATTTTCAAGTGAGTTACAGGAATAAGAGCTCACTGAACTATTGCTTCTAAATCAAGCCAATGAGTGGGTTTATAATTTCTCTTAAAAAGCAGAAGCCATCACTTCAGTATGTTATGGGTTGTGGACACCAAGCACTCTTGTGTGCTTCACTGTCGGTTCCTCCAGATGGGTGAGGTGACGGGGTGAATTAGGAAGGCACGTGTGGTCTATGCTTCTTCAGTAGCATGTGTGTTGTTCAGAGGCTTTTATTACTATGTCACTTAAATTAACCTGAACAAAATATAGGATTGTCAGAAGTTCAGAGTTAAATATGGCCCCACACATACAAAGAACAGCACTTGGTTTTAAAGTTAGTCTTTGAAGAGGCACAAGAAGAATGCCCACTATCTGCTTCACCAGATTTTTGAAAACCAATGTTGTCATTCATTCACTTCTTAGTGGAGGTTTCATTTGTCCTTTCTATAGATTGGACGTATTGGTCGGAGTCTCACCAGTAGTTTTGGGTAAAGCAGCATCAAGTAAAGTATCTTTCAAGGCAGTGTCTCTCACCCGTATGGTCTGCAGGGCAGGATTGGTTCCTTCCAAGGTTAAATTTGTTTGATCCTTTCCATCTGAAACACACAATAAAGACAGACACCTCAATGCCAGTGTGTCAGAATGAGATCACAAGGTTACTATTTCCCCCAGCGAACAACCAATTGGAAACCCGTTTAATCCACAAAACAAATCAAAGTAATTAATTCATTATGAACTAATTTCACAGACTTGCTAAAAATGGATTGACTGGTATGTAATGAACCTCTTTCTGCTGCCTGCCTGGCTGTTCTTCTAGTTACCCACATCCAGACCCTCATTCTCATTCTGGCTAGCAAAGCTTCTGATGCTACTCTTGTGCTCTGGAGCCAAACCTTAGAATAGGCCAGGCCCCGTAACCATCCTTTGGCAGAGCTCTCCAAAGGCCAGCATATACTTTCTGAGGAACTTTGCATCACATTAATTTTCCCATAAAACTGTTTTTTGGTAGTCAGTGCCTGTGAACTGAGAATGGGATGTGCAGGATGACTGACATTCTCTACTACAGCTTCTTTTCTACAGTTCAAACACATTTCCTAGAGTTAAACAGAGCACAGCTTATACCAATATATTTTCCAACTATTAGCAAATTGCCTTGGATTCAGAGAAAATATTAAGGCTCCACCCTATGTGCTTTCCTAATACCTAGGCTGAGAGCAGAGCCTGCTTCCTAACCAGTATGAGCTGCTTCTCTTCTAATCTTAGTCCTATGTCAGTGCCAGGCTGGAAAGTGCTTTGGGATGAAGTTTACTATGTAAATACAGGATATTATATTACTGTAATTAGACACTTTATGTAGAAAATGGACTGTTGTTTGTGAGAGGAGATATTAAAAAACAAAAAGAAAGCCTTCCTGATCTACCTGCAAGCTGATGAAAAGAAGACAAACTGAAGAAACACACACAATTATCAGGCCAAAATGCCCAAGATACTAATGAATCAACGGTCAGATCATACCATGTCCTCATGTTTGCTGCTATTAACTGCGTTGCAAGGTGTCCCAAGCCTATTCAAATATGTACTTCTCCTCTTCCAATTTCTACAGCTCACCCATTAAGACAAGCTCCATTGTAGTAGCACAGGGAGACCTCAGCTACGTGAAGGACTCTGCAGAACAGCCAATTCATATCTGGGCTGATTCCTATTGTTCTGTATCAAAGCTTTGAAGAAAGTCAATAAAAGCTGAAAGAAGGAGGGTGAAAGGCAAGGCATTCCACTGCAACAGGCCATGACATTATTAATGTTAACAGAGGTGATACTGTAGAAGAAACACAAGGCTTACACAGGTTGTCAAGGGAAGCTGCGTCTCAGTTCTCTCTAACCCTGTTAACTATATGAAAAGCAACTAAAATAGAAAAGAGTTGCTCACATAGCTGTCCTGGTGTATATATACTGACAATGATGATAACCCTAATGCAGGTAAAACAAACCCTACTTTTGCTAGTACACCTTTGATGAATTCCTCAAGGGAAATATGCTATACTGACAAAAGTACTTCTAAGATTGTTGAAAACAGCTTTGGTATTTACTGCAAGGCATCTACAACATTGTTTAAAATTATATCCCTACCCAACTATACTTAATTTTAATGTAGAGCTGGCTTGACAACCCAGAAAATGTACAGAAAATCCTTCTGTGAATTTACTGGGGGAGCCTAAAGAATCGGTGCAGTTGTCTATACTCTGTCTAGCTTTGGGAGAGGGCTGGCAGGAAACATATCTGAGAACTTTTCAATAGAAAGCTAGGAAAGGGAGTAAGTGAGCAAATTCTTTCCAAAGAAACAGCTCTTAATGAGCCTTTGGGAACTTTACATTCTTATCCTATTAAAACAAACAAACAAACAAACAAACAAACCCCCCAAACCCCAAAAGCCCACTCTCTCAGCGAGGGAACAGAAAATACTGTCTGTCTTCAAGAACAATTTAGGCATTCCATAGTCATGATGTACTAAGCTTATAAACATTGTCATCCTTAGTGCATCAAAGATAATGTAAAAGGTTTTTGTAGTGTCATATTAGCCAACTACATGTCTGAGTGTGAGATAACCCAGTAAATATGCATTTTCAATATGCTATCTCTTTTTTGCTCACTTGATTTTTCCTGTTAAACCATAACGTTTAAAAAAATCACAGGTATTTTGCAAGTCTGTTTAACAACAATGCTTTTTGAACAGCATCGCTCAGGAATTCCAGGCCTAATGAGACTCAGATTTTGTAAAGCAGCCGGCCATAGGTTTCAACTGCAGAATACTATATTTTTTTTCTGGTTTTCAGTAAGGTCCATTTTGCACCAAACAGGGTTTGTATAGGAAGCTCAGTTGCAAGTTTCACTGAAGAATGATACCACCCATCCATAATCACAAATTATAAAGCTTAACACAGCTTTTTAACACTGTTTTTCTAGAGTAACTGCTAGTTACTAATAGGTTTTTCAACATTTCCCATTGATTTTGTGTGGAATAGCATTACCCAGTTGTATCCTTACCTGAAGTAGGCTGATGCTACATAAAACTGCTTAGGTTTCAATACCGTCTCTGATTCAGTCTTTTTTATTTTCTCCGAGTGATTCAACTGGTGGAACTGGCCTAAAGGATTATAGGCAAGCACATGTAACCCTTTCATGGGGCTAGAAGCCATTGCAAAGTTATTTGTAGTGTCTGTATGCAAATCAACTTCAGTTTGAGATAGTCTGGGAGAAGTTTGAGGGGGATTTCCCTGCTTTATGTAATCTATTGTTGCTTCTTAGCTTCCTCTATTCACATGGCCAGGAGGCATAAGCATGACACCACCGGTAATTTCTCAAACTCAATCTGAAAGCAAAGACAATGTGCTCAGTGACCTACAGCAGTCTTGCAGCTTTCGGTAAATCCTCAGACACTGGCTCAATGATATCTGGAATAAAGAAGGCCTGAAGGAGCAGTGCGGGGAATAACTGAGATGGTAAGGGCTTCGCTTACTGGCATACTTTGAAAGTGGTCAGCAGCCAGGAAGATCTATGTGCTGTCCCTCAGATCAGATATAACTCTGGCCTGCCTAGAGCTCTAATTTTACATTTCTCAATCCATACAGAGTGCTGCATCTCACATGTGATGGGTGCTGTCAGTTCAGTGTCCGATCAGTGTGGGGCAGTTATGAGCCCCCTGCAGATTGGACTGCGAGCACACGGCTGCGGCTGCCTTCCCCGGCCATTCCCGTGGGGAGGTGAGGAACAAAACTCGTGTTACTGTGTGCTCAGGCGGATCTAGTCCCAGTAAAGGTATTCACTGAGATGACAGGGCGGACAGGCAGAAGCTTTAAGGCTGGTAGGAGAAACACCCTGCCTGCTAGCAGCCCACAGAGAGCTCTGTGCTGCTAAGGCCAGGCTGCTTCTGATAGCCAGGTGAGCCTGTTCGGTGCTAGGCTGGGTATCGCTCTCTACCCAGTGCATCGTGCTGTACAGATTGCGGTGTTATTGTTCCAAATTGGAAGATTTCTAATTTAGCAACTACCCAGATTCTGAGAAACACGCTTACCGAAAACCACAGCTAAGGGAAATACAACAGGTGAAGTAAGCATGGTGGCTCTGAGGAGGAAGGAAATCTCCCTGCAGTGCACTGATAAGAATGTGCTTGATATATACTGTGTTCAATCTGGACAATCTGCAACCGGGAAAACACAGGCTAGCTGAAGGAAATTCAGCTCAGAGGCCCTAGGGACTGAATCAGTCTGTTAAAATGCTTTGTTGTTTTATGTATCACTACTTAATTAGGATGCTTAACCAACACATTGGAAAGATAGTAACTGTTAAATATTCAACAAGCTGACCTTTCAGTTACAATATGACAATTCTGAATAAAGTTCATGGAAAGCTTGTCCTTCCTAGGTACTCCAACAAAGCCAAAGGGAACTGGACTGGAGAAAAAAAAAAAAAGTAGGACACTACTGTGGAGACCTGGTTAAAAATCCAAGTCTTGCCATGGGCTCATTCAATGATCCTGGGCAAGTTGTTTCCTGCCCTGTGCTTCAGTTTTTCCTATCTGTAAAAAGAGCACAACAATGTTGACCTTCCTTGTAAATCACTGAGATGAATGGCTAGAAAAGCAGTAATACATTATTAATTACTTATTATTATTTCTGAGGAAAAAAAAACAAAGAGAAGAACCCATCAATCTTTCAGGGTTTCCTTGACCCTCATAAAAAAAAACAAAAAAGCACCATGTAGCGTGAATTTCACACAACAGAAACTTTTGGTGAGCCACCTTTAAGAAGAAATAGTGGGTGCACAATTAAAAGAAAGTTAGAAGCGGGCAGACACTCAGGAAAACGCTCCAGATGGTGAAACGAGTTAGGCTGCAGAGCAGGCTCCCACAGGAAGCGGTGAAACCCCCATTGTTTGAGACATTTGAAACGGAATTCTTCAAAGTGCTGGTATATATAATACAAGGAACTGTTCTGCGCTGCCTCAGAAGGTAGTGGTGCTGGGATGACCTGCGAGAGCTGCACCTACCATTTCTACAATTTTAAGAGGATTCTTGCCACCCTGACTACAAAGAGCTGTAGACTCTCCTTTTATCAGTATATTATCTGAGGAACATCTACCAGGGATTAACTACATTATGTTTTTGCAGGAGATGATAGATTCAGCAACCCTTAACAGATCTTTCACATTCGTGCTTCTGAGATCTGAACTTTGCATGTCCGAGAGGGGAAGGAAAGCCCCCTATTCTCTGTTTGAGAATTACAGTATGCATCCTACAGACAGACTATTTATTTCCTGTGCTACAACCTAATGAAAAACTGGGTGGCTTGATTTTTACAAGCAGTGGTTTGCAGAAGAAATACCATGATTTTAATGGGAACCAAATGAGCGATCATTACGTAAAGGGCATTATGAGACACAGAACTAATGTTGAAACATTAAAGGCTCTGGGTCAAACTCACCAAAATGGGAACTGGCAGCGGCGTGCTGGAACATTGGGGTTTCTCCACACTTAGATACTACTGCAAACATTTCCCGCTGCTGCTAATGCTGGTTCAGCTCCTCTGGAGGTAGCTGTGGAGGGAGTCTGACTGCTTCTGTTGTTACTGGCACTTAAAATCTTAAGACCTTCTCTGAAATCCAAATTCAGAGCTTTGGGCCAATTTTATTGATATAACTTAGTTTACTGGTTGGAGCAGGTAGAGGAAGAAAAATTTTTAAAAGGACCTTAGAAGCAGAGTTTTAATACCTTCATTTCTTCTTGGTCTCATAACTGCTGGTATATAAAAAAAGAGACAAATTGATTCAGATGGCACATGTGCACTAGTGACCCTGTCTCACTTTATTCACTTGGGCAGGACGGTCATGGAGTGCTCCTGATCCCCTCTCTCAGCCCCTCCGGCAGGAGCGCTGGGGCCTGGAGCGGCGGTGCTGTGCACCCCAGCATGCCTCGCTGGCTGCCTCTGCGCAGGAGGGCTGGCACTGCCTGCACACTGCCCCCGTCCCTGGCCAGAGATGCAGCAATTTCCTCAGGAATGAATCACGAACAAAAACCCAAAGAGCTATTTAAGAAGTTTTCTTCTCCCCCTGCAACTGTCCTGTCCAGTATCATATTCCTGACAGTTTATTCTTCAAGAATTTAGTCATCCAAGGTTTCAGTGACTCATGTGATGAACCTTCTACCCATTTCCTGGAAAGAGTCCTGCATGGTCCTCTACACTTCCCTGCCATTTCCCCCGAGGGTCTCATTCTCACTACACTTTCATATAGTTCAGCTGTCCTCCATTTTTGGGGTGGAGGAGGGAGGCAAAGATATCTTGAGCGCACCCAAATTTGCAGTATAACCAGAAAGCAGTGTGGTGAAAAAAAACATCTGGAAAACAAAGACGGGCACTGAACCAGAGAGTCTCTTTTGGAAGTAGCTGCCTCTTGGGCTGAACGCTGGTTAGAAGAAAAGGAGCTGCTGTAGGAAGAGCCGTGTGGTACAATACGGTCATGAATTTACCAAGGCTGTACCCTATTAAACGAAGATGAAAAAGATTTGAAGGCTCTCTCAGATCACTGCTTGGGTGGGTGTGACTCACCCTGGGCAAATGCCACTGATGACAAGTACCCTGACACAAACTATTGAATGAATTGGGCTGGATGGGAACCAAAGCAACCATTTTACATACTTGGGCCAATCTGAAAGACACTTCTATGCAGAAAACAACTGCTTCCTTTTCCTGATTAAAAAGAAAGTTGAAAAGCTGCTCACAGACAGCTTGAAGGATACTTCAGCAAACTGATTCAAGTGGGGTTGTGCTATGCCTACAGCAGACAGCTGCCTGGACATCAGCGATGCCCAGACCGTACCTCCTAGTCCATACAGAAGTGCTACCTGTGCATATTTATGTCGCAGTTAGAACAGGGGGTCGACCGCTCTTCTTAAAATATTTAGAAATGTATGTGAGCATGAGCCCATCAACATAATTAAAGTGTGAAACAGCTCAGTGACAGTGCTGGTGCCTGCTTATAGACCTACGCCTTCTACGCCTAAGTCAGCAGACTAAGCACCCTGGCTGACACTAACTTGCAGTACGGCGAGTTAAGGAATTTGCAGATCTGTCTGATGGAGACAGGGCCAACATGTACAGCATTCTTAGAGGATGATTTCAGTGCTCAGTTATACCAGTATAACTGGCATGTATACTGGTGTGTGCGCATGTATATATATGCACATATATATACATACCCCCCCCATATATACACACATACATATATACATGTCAGTATATATACACTGACATGCATCACAAGCCTGTTGCCTTTAAAGAGATATGGTGTCAGGTCAAAGTTGGCCCGACATTCTTCTTATTAAAAAAAAATAAACTTCTACAAGCCCTGATTCCAACAGAAATGTTTCCATGATTTATTTTAAGAAGGGAACATTCCCCTGCAGTGCTCACCGCAACCCAAACATTGCAGCGCTGTGCAAGAGCATGAGAACCAGAGAGGAAACTGAAGAATCTATTTTCACTGCTCCAGAAGAGAAATACAAAAAATAAACAAACAGTAAAAGCAGTGACAAATAAATCTGATTTTAGTGGTGGCTGCAGTGTTATCTATAGTATGGCTAAGGAGAGTAGACTTGAGGCGTGCATGCTTCTCTAGTGGTTTTTACAAGACGTGTGACTAAGTGTGAGATGGGGACTCGTGGGAGCCATCTACACGCTAAGAAAGAGATTTATTTTTCTTTGGTTGATCCTTCCGGCTCCTCACACCTTGCCTTTCACATTTGAGAAACTCAGCAGTAGCAGACTAGAAGAAATTGCCATGCTGTTTTCAAAGCTAGAAAATAATTTGAAGCTTGGGCAAGCTATACAGAGAACAAATCCCTCGTTTGTGGGAGAGCTCTCAGACACTTGAAAGTAATGGGAAGAGTCTTTCCTCTAAATATCTGGAGCCCTCTACTTTACAGAAAGGGCAACCTGCCTTCAGTGCTAGTGCTTGTTTCTTTGCTCAAGTTTGCAAAAGCCAGCAAGCACTAGGAGAAGAAAAGAAGGGGCATATGGAGACAGAAAGAACTACTGAGTGAGCACATACTTTCCTGACGTAACTACTGCTTGCATGCACACATACATACATGCAGACATGCACACCCAGCACACAGCTCCTCAATCTGAAAGGTCTGTGTACCGAGGAGAGAGAAAAAATTAGTGAAGCCTGCCCAAAAGGGACTGTGAAGACTGATCTTGTGGCAGATTAGTGATTTCACCAGAAAGTTTTTGGAAGCCGTAAACAGGAAAAGGTTAAGTAAAAGCAGGTGGAGCATGCTGACTGCAGGAATAATGCAGGAAATAGCTGAGCGTCTGAATGGATGCAAAAAAAATGTTCTTCTGCTCAGTCCTTGGCAGTCGCTATACGCCCAGTACTCCTTCTCCTGGTCCCCGTTTGCTACGCCTATGTCCCCAAGCTACAAAGTCTCACAGTCTGCAAACACCTTTTGCTTGAGTAATCTGCTCTCCTTGAATTTCAGAGCCCGCACCAAAAGTTGGGATTTTCTGCCTGGAAGGCAAAAGACAAGAGGGACTCACCTACTGAGCAAAGGATGAGTTACAAGTACTCAGCAGTACCCACTGCCTGCCAGGGGCTTCGGGTCTGAGGAGCTAGAACAGCGTCTCTGGCTACTGCCCCAGGCACTGCAGTCCCAAGTATATTTAGCATAATAGTAAATCAGAGAAACATTATTCCTATCGCCCCTTTCATTCTAGGGGCCTTCCAAAGCGTTTAGCTGTAGGAATCATTCTGCATCTCTACTGGAACACAGTCCCTTCTGGGGCAGAGCACTGCAGCTGTTTAATAGCTCACAGCACACAAGCACAAGCAGACGGAAAAGAAAGTGAAATGTGTAAGAAGTGTTCTTTCCACTTTCCTTCTAACCCTTCCTTTCTCTCCTCTTTGTCCACAGCAATTTGTGCCAATTCCAGACAACTCCAGATGTGTGTCTTTCCCACCAGTATCTGCAGAGACTTGGCTCTGGAGATGGGGATCTGCTTGCCAACGTATTGCTTTCAGCCCCAAGGGTCAAGTTCTTGCTGCCACACTCTCATCCCTTGCTGTGCTGCCAGACATGCTGTGGGATGGAGGGCAGACGTGCTGGTAAGGAACAATTCTGCTTTCTTCTAGAGGAGTATAGCATTGATATAAAATTGTTAAATATAGACAAGACACTCTTGCCTTCAAAGTATACTAAGCAGTCATATTAAAGCCCTGAGGAAAGTTAAGAAAGGAGCACATAGATTAGTTTGAATCATTTTGATCTTGTCTACATTTTAAATATTAGATGGTAAAGCTATGTTGGCATGGCAAAGTCTACTCTTAGATATTTCTCCTCCTCTCCTAGATTTAAATTGAAAAAAAAATATCTGTTTCTTCTTATATTCTGAGAAAAGAAAACACTAATGGCAAATGTGCTTCTATAGGGTTACAACTGCACAAACAAGAAGTTTTTTTCTGGTAGAGAAATTTTGCAGAGAAATCTTGCAAAGATATCTTGCTCTTTTTCAACATTGTTATTTTGGTAAAACTTACCAGGTGTTATTGGGAGTTCAAACTTACACTGCCTTTTCTACATCTTTTAAAACAGAGAGTTACTATATACAACCTAACACTTTTTAAGCTCAAACTCTTAAATCCTAGTCTAGACAGGGCCTTTGGGAGTAAGGTTCAAACTCACCCTGCCCAATCTCCATATCCCACACTTCTGTGCAGGCCATACCTTCCCAAGGGTGTCCTAAGAACAGTCCTGATCAGCGTTCCGCACCTCACACCACTGCTCCCATGGGAGGAGGGAGGGGGCACTGCCAGGGCAGAGGTTGGTGTGGCACCTTCTGCAAGCGCCACCACACTCGTCTAAAATGCCATGGAGCATAAGTGCATGGAGAGGATGTGTCATATCAACTTCAGGTGGATGCCAGGACAGCTTCAGGGAGTTAAACCTTGGCACTGACCTTTGGGAAAAACCAGTCTGTGATTCATATGAATCTAAGAAACCAAGAGAAAATAATCAGAATGAGCTGAACGAAAATAAACAGGTGCCTCTTTCCTGCTCTTTTCAGTTTCTGCTTCCCTGCATCCTCACCTACATTTTTTTTTGCACTTTAGTTGTCGAGAAAAACGGCAGGAATGAGGTTCCTGGTATAATTACAGTTTGCTGAGAAAATCGCAGCCTGCAGCAGTAATTCCTTTAGTGCCAGAGACAGATGCTGCTGAGGTCTAATCACAGCCTTCCCACTAACCAGGCCCTGAGTCTAATCTGTCATCAGCTGGGAGGCCGCTGGCTCCCACCGCGTGTGTGAACCCGAGCTGCTCGGCCCGTTCCTCTCCCCTCGTCCAGAGCCAGGCAGTGCCAGAGGGAGGGTATGTTTCCATTCACTCCTTGCCCTCAGCTACAGCGATACTACAACTTCAATGCGCTGCTTATCTCTCCTCCATGCCCAGTATCAGGGCCACTCAAAGCCTCGCTGGAAAGGGCTCAAGTGGTTGTTTTCAACTTACAATGCCGCATAGTGATTGCAGGTCAAAAATACAATTTAAGCTGAGATAAGTTGAAGGAGAGGCTTAATGAGAACGGCCCGTAGCTAATTCCTCTTTCCAAAACGTATGGTATTTTCTGCTTATTAAGAGGACAAGGCTGCACTCAGTGATGGATCCTATAACCTCCATATGTTAACAGCAACAACAAAAACAACAACAAAACCCAAAAGAGTATGAGTGGTGATGAGCACAGAAGTAGGATGAAGAGGGAAAAGCAGAACTGGGTATATTATAAAAAGAGCCAGGAGAGAGCATACATGTAAGGAGAGACTGAACAAATCTCTTCTACATGTTACACAGCTGCCATTGCCATCAAATGTTTTGTATCTGACATTCAAAGAGCATAGGGCCACATTATTGAACTTCTCTGGACTGGTGAAAGGAGCCCAAAAATCAACAGACCTCACCAGCTCAGGAGTGCCCCTGTGCAGCCAGCAGTCACCATGGCACTGGATTAACATCTTTAAATTTGATTCTGGTCACAGAAGGAAATTGGCTAAAGAAGTTTATTTCAAAGGCATGTTACTGTAGCATGAGTGAACCAGTGAGAACTGGAAAAGTCCTAGAGCTGGTATCCACCTTACAGCATCTGTATAGTTAACAGGTGCCCTGAAGTAGCAGGGAAGATGCTATGTTTGGGAGGCGTAGACTAAACAGTTGTGTTTTGCGTAAGTAGCTCTTAAGAAAGGCATAAGGGAACAGAGTAGGTCATCATTTCTGGTCAGAGGCAAAAGCATATTAAACTAGCTGACTTTCTGTAGCAGCCTGTGGCCAACTCAATTTCTTCATGCTCAGCTTTTTCCGAATCTGCACATGGTAGCTGGGCACATGCGATAATACTCACCAGATCTCTGCAGTAAAGGCATGCAACGGCAGCCTCTCAGCCACTGACAGACCAAGGGGAACAGAAAACGTAGCACGATGTCTCGGAGAGGGGGAAGGAGTGACTCATACAGGAAGAAAAACAAAGCAAAGATGAACTCGTAGCATAAGCGAAGAGGCAGACTGTTGGCTGTAAATCAGTCTTCCTGCACTCAGAAGGGTAGGTATTACGGTGAGAGGAGCTGTACTTGACAGTAATGGAAGTCCAAGGAAGTTTGATTAAGATTAAATGGCAGTCACAGGCCAACATAGAAAAGAGGCTTTAAGGCGAAAATCAAAGACAGGAAGTGACTAAGTAGGTCAGAAGCTGTGGGTAGTGAGCTGGATAGATTAAGCGGGACTTGGAGCAACTAAGTTAGCTCTGTTAATGACAAGTGATAACACTTACAATGTCACCAAGTTGAACAAATCTGACTCTGAAATCACCTTCAAGGCCTTGATAGCTAATCAGAGATTGCCCAGTTCTAATAGTATCTACATCAGTGCAGATACTGTATGTGTTTTAACAAGAGATCAGTTTTACAGTCACTTTTTGACCCTGCCAAGCTTCCAGCAAATAGTGCGCTGTTTTGTCTGAACAGGATTTCTTCTTAAGGAGCTAGGAAAAATGAGCCGACTAATAGAAACTGTGAGACTTTGCGAAGGGCCACTACTGCAGGTTGAAAAGACAGATGCAATGGAGAAATTTCTTTCCACCCCTACATTCAATAAGCCTTTGATTCAAGAGCTTTGTTCACATCCAGGGCAGCCGGAAGAGAACAGTCACCTTGTATTTTTGTACCTGATGAGAAAACCCCAGATTGTATGTGTGCACTGGGACAGTTCAATGTGTGTTTATTCCAACTTCAAAGAGGCTTTCAATGCTCTTTCAGATGTAGGGTGTGAGGACGGGTGAGAACTGCTAAAGCTAGCCCCATCCTCATTAAATCTTTGCCCTCTCCGGAGCAAGCATGCAAGTGGAGAGAATAGAAGATATGCATGAGCAACTGAGCATCTGTGATCTCATGACCTTTGACTGTTGTATTATGGGAAATGTATTCTCCGGTTGCTATGCTTTTCTAATTCATTTGTATTTTCCTTCAGTGACTCCCTTGTAATTTCTTTGGTGCTCCTGTGTAATGGTTTCAAGGAACCACAGATATCTCCCAGTTAAGCATGCATACAATAGCTTTAATTAAATGTTTGTGAGTATCCCACAGTAATGCAAGGGAAAGGGAAAGCAAACAGTTTTGTACTCACTTCGTTTTGTACCTATCACTTCGGAGCCCTGGCTTGGCTGGAGGCATCTGCACCACTGCCCTTTAAGTCCATTTCTAATCTATTGTGAAATGAAGGCCACTGGGTCCTGCTGCTCTGCATGTAAGCACTTCAGGCATTTCACTCCCATTAAAAAAGCTACAGATCACCTGTGAAAGGTAAAATGCTGAAACCTTTTAGGCTAGGCTAGAAGAAATAAAAAATAAATTAGGGTAGACTTTCCTTAGTCCACTTACAAAAACTGGAGAATAAGGTTAAAAATACCCTTAACCATTTCTTAAAATACACTAAAATGCTATAGGGAGAGTAGCATAAAAGCAAAGGTTTTGATCTTCTTCGGTATTCTGAAATTGATCTATTTTGTTCTGTGTGCCATTGGCACAATCTCAGCCTTGGTGCCACCCTTCAGAATGAGTTACCTATTTATTATTCTTTTAAATGGGGATCATAGAATCATAGAATCATAGAATGGTTTAGGTTGGAAGGGACCTTGAAGATCATCGAGTTCCAACCCCCCTGCCATAGGGGGATCTTTGCTTCTTTTACAAGTAGTTAACTACTTCATTTTACATGGACAGAAGAAAGCTGCAAAGGACTTTTTTTTGTCATTTCAGGCATTTAAAATAAATGTACTTGAGAGAAATGAAATTTGGAAGGGGTATTTTCATCATGCAAAGATGGAGGAATAAGAAACAGGATGCGAAGGTTATCGGTCAGTTCTTTAAGTCAAATGTGAGACAATTTTACAGCACAGAAATTAGTGAGCTTGTTTAGAGGAAGAATCTTTCTTGTATGATATGGAAGAGTTAACGGTATCTGCTAGGATAACCTCGAGGTCTAACACTAATGATTATTCATAATACTTAGTACTAGTATAAAGTACTTGTCTTGAGTTTTTCAGTGACTGGCCTCACTATTATTTCAAAGTTGACACAAGCCAATTTGAAAACACTTTGGCCTGGCTGTACATATTTTATTGCAAACCCATCCACTACTTCTCAGTAACTCCCAGAGATAACCTACATCTTAAAATATAAGAATAATTGTAAGACTGGAGAAAAAGGCAAGTTTGATGAGAGAATAAAGAAACCATGCTTCTAACTATGATCTTGGCTATTTCCCTGCACTGAGACCAGAGACATTGCCAGTTTTTGCAGTCTGACATGCTGGATTTGGGCAGGGGTTGTGCTGAGCAGGGGCTGGCCTAGCTTTGCTGGAGCTTGAGCCACAGTGACTTTTCAGGAGGGAACAGAAAGCATGGGTTGTTTCCCTCACGTAGCAAGGCACAAACGACAGCAGGGCTGTCTGAGAAGATTGAGAACTGCTGACACTAGTAACAGGAACTGGCAGCTGCAAAAGAGAGTAGGAGTGGGATGAAAAGCAGTCTTACAAAGCGAAGGAGGGAAGGAGAAGGCCACAGAAGATCTAAAATTGGGAGCAGCTAGCAAACGCTGACAGAGGCTTCTCCTGTTTGATTTTCCTCGAGGGTCTTATCATTCCCCAGGGACTACATTCAGGCCAACATAAAGATTCCTACAAGGATTTTTGAGATACTCTTAATGAAGATTTCTACTCTTTGCCCCTCTCTTAATCTGCAGTCTGCATTTCCACCGCATCTTCATATGATGCTTCTTAAAAATGCATCTGGTTTTGATGATGGCTGGGATTCAAGAATGGTTATTCTCAGAGGTGTGTGAAGAAGATGTTTGATCTACACTTCACTATCCTCCTTCATCTCTGCCATGCCTGGCTGATGCCTGTATTCCAGCCCATCAATTTGGATGGCCCAGTATAACGACTGTAACAAGGACACAGTGGGCACACAGCTTGGGCTTGTTTGGGTTTCCTGCTGTGATTACGGAGGGTTTTGATTTTTGTTCTTTGGTTTTCTGAATTATTTCCTCAAGCTATCCTGATCACCCTGCTCCATGTGAACAAGCGGTGGCATGTACTCATGTTTATAAGCTCAACAGCTCCATCAGTTTCATTTTTATTCATTGCCTTAGACTTTTCTGTATGTAATTTATATATTATTGCTTAGTACTCTCACCTGCCAGTCTTCTAAATTAAAATGACTGGCAGATTGACCATCATCTTCACTGTCATTTCTCTGTCTCCTACTAAGTTGCGGTTGTGAAACTCTCCCATCAAAACCCAACAGATACTCTTTTGCTTTCCCTTCTATCAAGTACTCCATATTTCTGGAATTCCAGAATATTTCTGGAATTCATCCTCTGGTAGCAACAGCTGATTTGTATCACCAAGGCTAAAGACAGGGAAACTGATGCTCGACTTTCTCCCAGGGGGATGAGTTCTTATGGATGGCAGTTAGTTCATTATTTTCACTATACAGGTACCAAAAATATCCAGCCCATCTCTGTGACACTAATTAAGGCCCATGGGGATGACAGTGCAGTAATCTTAGGCCTTGGGCCACCATAAGTACATTCAGACTTCTCTGATTCTTCATGTTCCACTTCCCTTTAGTGAGTCATAACTACTTTTATTCTCCAAATACATGAGGAACTTGAAGCTAAAGCTCAAAGTTCAGAGCAATCCCTTAACTCTGTGACCCAAACTTGGTGCAATTTACTGAAAAATGCTCCCCCAAATTTTCTGCTTCCTTGGGATAAGGAGGGGAAGTGAAAGAGGAGGGAAGAGTTATTAATGATTTCTTTACAACTTCTTTTTACTAGCCAGTTCTAAAGTAGGGATTTTTTTTTCCAAAAAAAGAGTCCTATCCCTGAGAGAAAAGTAGCTTCAAGCATGGCGGAGCTTTCTGTGCACTGCGACTGCAGTGTTCACGCTGCCTGTCACCCTGTCGAGTCCCCAGACAGACCTAGGAAACAGGAAGATGGAAAGGCTGAAAAATGAGAGTCTAAATACTCTGCAGGGAGCTGGTAAGACAGCAAAGTCATGATGGTGGAAAGGAGGATGTCAAAATTTAATCCCAGGTGTAATACCTCAGAGGCCAGATGCATGTTGTGAGAGGTGTCGTTCATCTAATATTTATGTTTTGTTTTCCCTCCATGAACTTTAATGTAAGCCTTAGCCAGTAGAATGCTGCGTTCTCTGTAAATGCCCTGCACGGCCTGTTGTTGCCTTTCCAAGTTTCTTATTCAATAGCACATTTTTTCCTTGTTTTTAAATGCTTGCTGGAGTCTTAAAAGGAGGAGTTTTTAACTTAACAATAAACCACCTGCATTTTATTAAGACTTGGGACTTAAGTTCCACCTCCCTCAATTTTACTCGTGTTGCCATTAGTCCGGTTAACCCTTTCATAGTCAGTTTTGCTCTGAAAGTGAAGTTATATGTCTGCTACATACAGACCAATTCCACAGTCCTACACTGTATTTGGAGGAAAGGAAAACCAGCTCTGAGACAGACCCAGAGGGCTCCATCCAGTGCTGACTGGCAAGGGGTGCAGAACCCCTAAACCACAGCTGCAAAGTCTACATCCTCCCTAGCACAACAGCCCTGCATCAACATGTCAGCTGGCAACGTAAAACTTAACTTAAAACTAAAAAGTTCTTACCAGCCACTCTTGGTTCAAGAGTGAGATTTTTGAGTTGTATCATAGAAAATTCATTCAACTAAATGGGAAAATGTATTATGCTCTCTGTTCCTTCCCTTTTCCACTGTCTTAAATAAGAAGTGGAGCAGCACTATATGGTGATTTTTGTGCTTGGACCTCCAAGTGTGTTATTATCCCTTATTAAGTTAGAAAAACGGCAGCATGTGGATGTGAAATAATTGCCCAAATTCATGCAGCAGTTTAGTAGAAGGGCTGATAAGTTCAGTTGTCAATGTACTAAGCAACTGCCCTGTTCCCCATTTAATTCAGCTTTTTGATAAGCAATTATTTGCTAAGTCCCCTTCACACGCATCACAGAAGCACTGCACTGGAAAGAGCAACAACTGCTAGCTATTTTACCAAATATGATCAGTTCACTGAAGCCAGGAGAGAGCAATTTAATGCACCCAGCCAGGGACTGAGGATCTGTACATCAGGAGTTCTGATTCCATCTCCGTTGCTATCTATGTGCTTATGGGCACGTAACTGTAGTTTTTTATGACTCAGCTTCCCATCTATGCAAGAGAGAAATTCTTCACAGCCAGCAGGTGAATCAAGAGGTCACAGACTTCTGAGGTTATTCTGGGTTAGTCATTCATCTTAGGACTTCAGTGGCACACCTATACAGGGATAATTGTACTAATATGCATCAGACCTGTGTGGAGAGAACAGGTATATCAAAGGTTCAGAGGTTTGGAGATACTCAGATACCATGGCTACAGAGCCATACAAATTCCTAAGATAAACAGGTAGGTAAACAGAGAAATATTAGTTGCTACCCAAATACTGGTCAGGTGTAATTCATTCTATAGGTGGTTATTATTTATTATACAGTCTGATGTATTAGATACTGGTGTGATTTATACTAATACATCCCTACAATGCTAGCATAGGAAATACTATCACATACTGTGGTACTCATAAAAGGAAATGCACAAAGTTTGCATTGCTTTTGTAAACAACTCATTTCCATTCATTCATACGTACCAGTATATGATTTCAAAACTGTGTAGATATCAATAACCATTGGAAATGGCCTTTATAAACCCACATCATGGCAGAGCCAGTTTTAGGGACATAAAACTATCGTTATTGCATAGAATGTCATATGATGTGGGGATCCAGTAGACTGGGACATGTACCAGTGAAAGTCATCTGGTGTGAGGGTAGTAGACAAGCCCTATGACATAGTGCTAGCTCTGACCACAAACCAAGGAGTGTATGCTTGTGTACCCGTTGAGGAGCACAGCTTGCCTCACCTCCCATTTGGAAAGACAAAGAATGAATATAATTATAAAGATAATCTGGAGCAGAATTCTTCATATTTGAGTCATGACTCACAAGATTCTTACTTTTCCATTCAGTGTAAATATACATAAACAATGATTCTGAATTGCTTTTAAAAACATGCGTAAACAGCTTTTCAAAGTCTCTCTTAAACCAAATTGGGGTAAATCTCACATTTGTTTGAGTTTACATCCTTTAACTAGCTTTAGGAAGCTGTGATTTACATTGCTGTGTAAATCACATCTGCTCATAAGCTGTGGTTTGAAAACATTGCACATCTGTGGTATCAAATGTGTGCAAATTAGAGAATTATATGACATTAACAGTCACTTACATGCAAATGTAAGCTTCATTTTTTGTGCAGTATTTGAAGTCATGTTATTATGTAGTATAAACTACAATCATCTACTCTCTACTTAGATAGCAATCCAAACAAGGATTTGCAATCCCTTTGCAATCATTTTCACATATCACATAGCCATATAGTCAGGTACCCCAATCAGGAATGTAAGTTACAAACTTTTATGTGCCCTGAAGCATGCTTATGGCCATTCTTTATAGGTGGCCTGGTCACCATACTCATTACTTTTGAGTAAATAAAAGGTGAGGTTTTATATTTTGGAGCTGTGTTTGTTGATAAAGGAGGTATTTTCTTTGCAGCAATCTGGAAAACCAGAGGATTTTCAGCTTTACTTTTGTCATGTATCTGTGGCTTCTTTTTGAAGTTGGTATCAGATTGACCAGAGCCAGCATCTTCTAATCCAAGATCTAGAAGCAGGGAGGTGGTATAGTCAATCAGTTATACGGTCTCTTCCAACATTACAAAGGGGGTTGTTCCCTATGTCAAGTTTGCTGTATTTTTCTTCCTCTGAGTGTCTCAAGAGAGAGTGTCAGCAAGATTTTCCTTCTTCTATTTCAGTCTTGCTCCTATTTTCATGTCTTTTTCTACAAGTTCTTTTAAAATCTACTCATAAGATGTTCTGCTTTAAATTACAAGTTTATTTCTTTTCAGTCTTGACTATATTTTCCTTTGGACAAACACTTCTACAAAGCTTTCATCAGAAGACTCACATTACTTATAAGCACCATTAATGAAGCCTGACAAAACCATTATGCAGAAGCTATTATAATCTTTACTTTTCATAATAAATGACAGATAAATTAATACATAACCCGATCAAGGTTGTACAGTGAATTAATAGTAGCAGCTGGAAGTGTAGCCTAGGAACTTTGACACCCACACTCCTGCTGAAATTATATGCCCTGAAAATACTGGGACTGTCTCAGACTCACTCTGCACTACCTATATTCCCCTCATATGGCCGAAGTGTTTTTAGGGTATGAAAATGAAAGAAAAGGAAAAATAATGCAAATCAGTGTCTGATTCTACATTGTTTTCCCCTCTGAGGCTAAAAGACTTTTTCTTTTTCTTGTTTTAATTTTTTCTTACAGTAGATATTGGCAGACTGAAAGTTGAAATAAAATAGGAAAAAATAACAAGCATATTTTGGGTGATTACTCAACTGGGGTCCTTTGTGACAGGAAATGCAGCTGCGTGACTAATGGGCCTGACTTTCTCTTGGCTTCCTTCCCCCTTCAAAGATCTTGTTTACTGCCCCAGCCAAATTTTTTTTTTTTTAAATTGCTAGAAGCTAGCAATTTTCCAGGAAAAAAAAAAGATCTTTGCAAGAGGCAAAGGCAGTAAATCTTACAAAGATCAAGGGCTGCAGAGCTCTCCCCCATCCACTCCTTTTAGCCTTCCAGGCTCTTGAGTCACGTCATATCTTCCCCCGCTCTGCTCCGAACATGTGTCTAGCAGATCTTTCTCCTTTGGTGAGGGGAGGGAGTATGCGAATCACATTTACAGCATCTAACCCTGGAATTCATAAAGGAAAGACTAATTCCATTAAGGAAACCAGGGGCCTCCTAAGCCTCTTGCATTTTGTCTTTTTTTATTATTTCTCCCCGCGCTCTCTCTTTTTAACAGCAGTTGTGTGCCCATACTCCATAATGACATGGCTGTTAAGTGTGAACTACTGAGATTTGACACAGCATAGTCCCATTAGTAAGGGGCCACAGAGCTTTAAATGTTGTTTGCCTTTGGCCTGCTTTATAACTCTGCTTTGTTGAGCTTCCTAGGTAACGGCAGATAGGCCAGGACCTGAACCTCCCCTGAACTGGAAGAGAAGAGGAACTATGCATCCAAGCTTCATGGCAGGCCCTTATCCCTGTAATTCAGTGCAAAGAAACCTGGAGTTCCCTCTCAGTAATGGAGGGTGTTGGGCATATGGTTGGATAGAGTATGTAAATAAGCAGTGTCTTGTGATCCTTTGGAGGCTGTCAACAGGAGATGCATACCCTGAAGGTCAGTGGTACTGAGCCCTGTGGAGGGGCACAGTGGGCTAACGGAGGTGTCTGAGCTGTGAAGGGCTCGATAAAACACACATTACATTAACTGGCCTGAAGGTGGGCACTGGCGCGGGAGCCTGTGTGCTGCCAGCAGCAGTGCCAGCACCAGCTGCGCCACAGAGGAAACGGGTAAAACTCCGGACTAATAGTGGTGGGTTTATTCCCCCAAGGGGGTTAGAAACTCAGACAGACAGGTAAACAATAGCCTTAAAAATCATAATCCAAGAGAAGTGGGAGCCAGTCTTCAGCCTTTCCAAGAGACTCTTCTCTTTGGAAAGCTGGGGGATCAAGTGATTGAAAAAGAGTTTGAGGGCTGCTCCACAATCTA
Source organism: Pluvialis apricaria (assembly GCA_017639485.1). NCBI lineage: Eukaryota > Metazoa > Chordata > Aves > Charadriiformes > Charadriidae > Pluvialis > Pluvialis apricaria. Next base: position 39,152,077 of record CM030012.1, on the reverse strand, counting down.
CAACACTGGCATGGTTCCCTGTGCCCTGTAGCAGAGGCTAAAAAAGGAGGTGAATATATTCATTACCATAAACTGCACAGAGGAACCATCAGAATGGGTATGCTAAAAAAAGAGATGAAACCTTTGCTTATGAATAGACCTAAAAGAATTGAATACATGTGTACAGAGGGATCATTTTCCACTACCTACAAGAGGAAAAATCTCTGGGGAAGTGGCTGATGCCAAATATTTTCTTATGCTTCATGTGTCAGCAGGGTCTGGCAGGAGCCCTTAAAAAACAGAGCACGCATTTTGTGCAAATTGAGAATCACAATTTCTGGTGATTTGGATTGCTTCACTAAACTTGAGACGTTTCTCCAAAAATACAGCAGATGTTTGATGATGTACCAAGTTCTCAGCATTTACACAGATCAGATGATGTTAAGATCAGCAGAAAAAAAATAACAGAATAACACAGTAAAAGGCTTCAGAGCTGTCCTGAAAAAAACTAAGCTGGGCTAGACAGACAAAAATGTTAATTTCTCACAACAGCTATAAAATGCTGGGGAGAGACATTATCATAGGAAGCTATACAGCAAGGTAACGGAGGAGCTGGACTGGGTGCAGAAGTGGTGGGCACAAGAACTCATTGGAGTGGGAGCTCTGTTTGTGTAACCTGGCTGCGTGACCTGCCAACCCCAGGGCACCACTATAAAAAGACAGGCAGTAGACTTTGATTACAAAGCTTAACAATTCCAGAAACTGAAGGAGGTCGTTAAAGAGGATGCAGCCCTGAGGTATCTTAACACTACACATGAGACTGAGCTGTCCCCAGAAGAGAACTGGCCTAATCCTCTTGCAGCTATATGGTCAAAACTAGAGGTCAGTAATTTCTGCGCAGGGAAAGCTAACAAAAGCTGAGTGTCAGTGCGTTCAGATAGAGAGGAAGGATTTGGCATTTGTCCATGAATGTAAAAAGTTTCCTGTCTTTTTTTTTTTTTTTTATGAGATGCCTGTGTTAGAAAACTGACCATAACCCACTTACTGTGATTGCCAAAATGGGCTGGCAAAGCCCCCTCTCCTCATGAATACAAGGATTTTTTTTTTTTCAGTTAGGAATTTATGATTTGCAGATTGGGAGGGATTTGGTGGGTTCAAATTTAATCCTTAGAGCATTTGATGAAAAAGCAATGATGCAAAGTCCAGAGCTAGTTTTTGTGTGTGATGATTTGCTTAAAAATTTTGCTTATGATGGGGATAAGACCCAGTGGAAGGTATATGAGCCTTTCACTGAGAATATTCTCAGCCTTGTCACTGACTTCAGGTGAAGTATGAATAGTGTATCCTGGCCAGGAAAAATGATATAACCTCTCTTGATTGTTATTTCTACTTGCCTGAGGTAAGCTTACTATAAGGTAGTACAACTAAACAGGTGGCAGGGTATATCAAGCTTATCATTACTACACATTCTGTACCTGCTAAGGTAAACAAGGTCTGACAATGAAGCACGAGTAAGTGTAAGATGTCTTCAGTAAAATACAGATTTAGCTCTACCACTCTAGTTCCATTATTCCTAATCAATGAGTGGGTACGAAATAGTGCCAAAACAAATTGGTAACTACTCAGAAAAAGTGTGGAATTAGGCTGTGACCTGGTTTTAGGTCTGTTATATCAAGGTGGAACCCATGAAGGAAGTAAGTCAACTACTGACATTTTGCTTGACAAAAAAAAAAAAATATTTTCATTCTTGCAGTCTTTCAATTCCCTGCCATCTTCGAAGGTGTCATCAGAGTCATGGGGGACTCAACGAAGAATAAAGAAACAGACTCAAGACACAAAAAACTCAGAATAACATGACCTGCTACCCTGAAGACTGTGGTTGTGATGTTCCAGTTCCAGAGACGTAAGCAACACTGCCCGGTCCTTGGGATTCACTGAGCACAGTTTATGTGATGTTGGTTGTAACTATTTGCAATTGCATATTAGCACAACTTCTCTGAATTTTGTCATGGAAAACTCAGTGACTTTAGGACCTCTGGCAATAACAAATACTCTTTCCAGTCTGAGAATCTGAACGAGGTGCTGCAAAGTTCCCATTTTATTATGAATAGCTGGATGAAACCAGATGCATAATAAAGCAAATCTTTCACAAGCAGCCTAAGCATGGATGAGCAATGAAGACAGCTGCATTTCAGCCCAGAGGTGGCTGCATTTGAGCCACAGGGAAGTAATCAATTTATAAACAAACTCCTCAAGCACTTTGGGATGAAAACACTATATAGAATCAGTTTAGTTCACCCTACTTATGTGACAAACTCCCATTTCACGTCCTTGTTTTCCTGGTTTTGCTATGCCAATCACACTGTGATTCCAAATGTCTTCACTCTGTGCTGGAACAGCAGTTTGCTACATTCAAAAAAGCCAGCAGAATGAAAAAACTTGTCATGGAAATTGTTGCTGTGTGTGCAGCCTACTCATGCTCAGAAACTGTTCATTTCTTTTTGTCTGTATAACAAGTGGCTACCAGCAATTTGATGCCATTGATATGGTCTTGAATTTTGAGTGTACTTCACCCACCAGTAGCATGTCCTAGGCAGCGTGGTCTGTTGCATGACAGTTGCCTTGCTGCAGGCTCCCGGCTGCCTTCACTTTCTACTCTGATGCTCTCCTGACTCTGCAACATCTCACCTCATCAGCAGAAACAACCAACCTATATATCAACGGTTTTAAATTCTGGGACAACTTGGTGATTTCCTCTCCCCTTTTCTTGAACCCTGTAAAAAGGACTAAAAGGCATGTGTTACCTAGTAGTTAAATAATGAGATCAGAAGCCCTGGACTGCCTTTGGCCAGGGCAGTATTACTGAAACTAGATGTCAGATGAGGTCTAAATTAGGCATCTGCTGACTGTGCGAGGCAGCTTCACCCAAAATCTAATGCCACTGTGTTACTCAACGGCGGCACGGCCTCCTGTGCAAATCTCACATGTCCAGAAACTCAAGCCCCTGCAAACTGCTTCCATCTGACCTTCCTCATCTTTCTTAATATACTTAAACAAGGAAGGAGAGAACAGTTTAATATATGCGTGTTTTGCACAGCCTGCAGCCCCGTGCATTTTGAAGGCCAGACAGAGCATTTTCTGCCACGGCAAACGATTTTGCATAGATGAGAAGCTTTGGTTTATAGAAAAAAACTGCAACTAGATGCCCATGTGATTGCAGTTTTACAAGAAAAAGCAGAACTTCTGAGGTCTTGATAGTGAAGTATAGTCCCAAGCCTGGATACAAATTTCCGCTCCAGCAACTGAGCTCTATGTCTACGTGCCTTCTAGAGGCCTTGTGAATACAATGACATCTCTGTTTCTCCATCTGTAAAACTGGCATTATAATACCCTCCTATAATAGAGGGCTCATTTCTAAAAGTTTTTACAAATGTTAAATATTGGTTGTTTCATTCTTGTTGCATTGCAAAGAAGCCCTGCAATTCTTCTATCCTCTGCTCTTAAAAAAGTGCTCTTCTCTTGCAGTCTTTATATTACTTAATTAAATTGTACAAGGTAGCTTCATGAGCTAACCTCCCTTATGGCTTTTTGCAGTTACAGAGTGGAGGAAGATGGGTATTTAGACAGCAAGTAACAATTTTGCGAGTAAAAGCAAGGGAATTGCTGACAAAAGGTTTCCATATATAACTCTCCCCGTCTGTGCTCTCGGAGCATCTTTGTCTGTGACAGCTCCTCTTTCATGTTGTGTCTAGGACAGAAAAATTCACATTCAAAAAGTATCAGCAGGTGTTAAAAGCACACCCACACACGTTAGGTGCTCAAGCACATTCCCTGTAGCTCTTGAATTTCCCCCTCTGCCACGATTCAACTTGGTGACGGCATTGTGAATGGATCAGGGGAAGAAAGTATCAATATCAGTATCAATAACAATTAATGAGCATTTGCATTAGGATGGCATGTGTCAGGTCTGGTCGGTGGTTTTCCATAAGGATCTCTACGTGCTAGAGCATCTCCTGTGCAGGGCAGAGGCCTTTAGGCAGGCGGACAGGGATATTCCTAGGGGAGTGGGGACTCACGAAGAGGGCAATGTACACCAGACAGTGCTCTGAATCCAGGAGGGCTGTGGGCAGCTGGGGAGCCCCACTGGCTGCCGTAGCCAGAACTGGGGTCTGAGCTTGGCTGGAGGCATGGGCTTGTCATGCCAGCTCTGTCCTTCATCTGTCCCCTCAAAAGTCACGCTCGGCCTACACATTATAACTGCTCAGAGACACAGCAGTTCCCTTCAACACACATGCTCACACGTAGCTAATGGAACTGGGATTATTGCAGCGATTTGGAAAAGAAGGAGAATATATATTGCCAGGCTGTACAAAATGTTAAGGCACTGTCGGCTTGATGCGGGCAGAAATCCTGCCAGATGAAGCATTTGCACCTGGAAATCCACAGGGGAGGAGATTGGTGCTGGAGCACTTGTGTTGCCATCAGCAGGGCAGCAGCTCGCCCGCACGTACTCAGACTCCCAGGAGGCCAGGGCTCAGAGCTCCTCATGGAGGTCAGTTTTTATATAGTAAAGCAAACAGTTTAGCTAATCAAGGATTTTTTTTTTTCTTTTCTTTTCTGAGGCTCTTGGCACCCAGCCCTGTTACTTGCAATCTTTAATTTGTACTGTGGCTTCCTTTTCCCTGCTGCCTTCTCACTCACTCCAATTTTCCCACACACTTATTTCCTAACTCTACCTCTTATGGAGGTCTTCATTTCTTTCAGACCCAAATTTATCTCAATCCTACACAAAGCTGCTGTTACCTCACCATTTATTCCTGTAAGTGACTGTCATCAGAAATTCAAGGGCTTGAAAAGTTTATGAAAAAAAAAAAGAGCTGTTTTTGTGTGTTGTAGAAAATAGTTGATAATAACAACAAAGTAACTTCATTCATATGCACTTACAGAAATTGATTGTGGATCATCTTGGACCTTCTTTTTGGTTATACAAATGCCTGAGTCTCAAAACTGGGGTTTCAATTGCTTTCTTTGAAAGGATCTGTGCATGTCCATGGTAGGGGTGGGCTGCAGGCTACACACACTACTGACAAGCTGGCCATGAAAAAGCCTGTTATCATAGAGCTTCCACAATAAGAGAGCAGATTCTAATGAAACAAAGTCACATTTTGGCAGGTTCTCTCTCCCACTTTCATGCTGCTAAGAAAAAAATGGTAAGAGAGAAAGGCATTTTTTCTGGTTAGCACAGCTACGCAGTCCATAGCACTTACTCAGTGTAATTTGTGTAGAGAAACCGATGAAGGCAACATTCAAATAAACATCCCAACTAAAAACATAACAAAATCCCAGTAAAAATACACAGCTATCTAGTCCTCGCTTGTCAACACAGCAGAGGCTGGGTTGCTCAAGGGCTGATAATAAGAGGCGTAGCAACACAGGTGGGAAGGTGGGAATCTGATCACCAGGTTTCCCTCATTAAATCACATTTAAATGGTCTTTTCTGAAAAGTTGTACAGAACCCAAGGTATTCCTTATGTCTGCGCACACCCTAGGAGCTGCAAAACTCCATCATCCTGTAACAAACGCACAGCCTCCACCACACATGTAGATCCACCGGATCTCATCGTGTTTAAGGTAAATAGTTCTTCTCTTCCTTCCCTGTGGTTCTTTTCAAACCCATTTCTACAGCACTCCTCTGCCTCTGAATGCAGCCCAAGTTGGCAGGGCAGCACTTTCCAAGCTGTGAAGCAAGCTGTGAACAGCTAACGAAGCCCAACACACATTCCACATATTTTCATTATAACTGTTCCTCATAGCCACTTACGTGCAGGCACAGAAGGGTTTTAATGAATTGGAGTGACGCAGGGGCTAAAAGCACTGCAAGGCACTGAGCTAGCAAGCAGAGGATGGCCTGTGTGAAGGCCTTCTGCGAAGTGGCAGACCACAGCCCAGGTCCAGCAGACAGGACATGGTGGGCTGTTGTTCTTTGGTGGCCCCCTCAAAGAAGTCCCTCAGATTGAACAGAGCCCCACCTTAGGAAGTGGATCCTGCCAAGATGTGCACTGCACACGCTCTGTGAGGCAGTCAGTCCAATACTTCTCATTAATTTCAGAATCCACCACCGAAGAAAACACAGCTCTTTATAAGGTGGGACATGTTTTAAAAGAACGGTTGGTGCAGATTCAACTGGTATAAAGCTGCACAGCTCTATTAAATACCAGGGGGTGTTGCTGATTTATACCAGCTGAGAAGTTGGATAATATTCTTTTGGAGCCACCACCTCTCCCATTCGTAATTGCCAGCTGAAACGCTGGGAAATGCAAGAAGAAATGAAAAATGGAGCACATTTATATGAAAAAGCTTCGATGCAAAACAAATGTCTGCTCACTGCACAAAAGCTGAAATAATACAGCCGTTATTGGAACTGTGCAACAATAAAACAAGCTGGATGAGTCAACCAGCAGTGCATCTAATCTCCACTGGCTGCCTTTCCGGTCCCCAAGCTCCCCATCTATTTTTATCTCTTCTTTTTTTAATATACTTTTTGGTTTACAAGCAATAAATCTACAGATCTTGGGTCCCCTGTGTGCACTCTTGCCGGCAAGCCACTCCGCATTTAGGATGTTACCCAGACCATTTTGGCTATTAGACCACAAAACATGGAGGCTAGGATTCAGATTCAAGGAACACTGTGGCCCAGAGAGCATGGCAGAGGCTACTGACAGCATGGGGCATGGCAAAGTTTTCTGTACTGAAGGCAAGCAAGCAACACGGAGTAGCAGCATGGTATACTCTTCAGGTGGCCAGAGGGTTAGTGTGGAAGTTAGCAGCAATTTGGTCCTGGACCACAGCATTGCCTGATGAAGTGGGGCAAGAGCTGTAGTTCCAAGACTGTGGGATGACCAAGGGAGCCCAGCCATGCCATTACTGTTTGTGGGAGTACAGCAGAACATGCTCGACTGATAGATGTGCACTAGTGCAGATGCCAGAGGAGCTTTGGGATTATCTTGCTTCCAAACTTGCAGGAACACACAGTTTGGGCCAGTGGTCTACCCAAGGTCCGTGACACACTGTAGCGCACAGAGAGAATAGTGTGTGATGTGCTCAATGGTCATGGCAATGACTAGTGGAAGAGCTAACACTAAAATGGCACTGACAGTCACAAAAAACAATGCCATTCCTTTTTTTCTTGGGTGAGGAGATTTTTAGTTAAGCTAAATGTATCTGTTCCACCTTAGGATATATGTTAACTATTACAAGGTGTAATACTTGGGAGTTGAGAAAAAGACAATCCTGATTTCAGAATCACTGGGCAGGTGAAGGGACCTGCTTTCATGATGTGAGGTTTCACCGTTGTTTGTTGGCTGGGTGTGGTAGCACTCTCTTGAGAAAAGTGTGGGTGAAATTTTGGAATCACAATACTCCTGCTTCATTTTTCTCTGGTAACCAAATTAAGATCCTAGCAATAGAGCCATTATTTTTCTAATTTTTCTCTGTTCTCTTTAATGGTTTCATTACAAACACATACAACTAGTCACCTCGAGCTCATACATGCTGGGAAACATCTGTTAATTGAATATTAAGATAGCCAGAGTGTTATAATGGATAGAAACTACTGGGATATGATGCTAGCCCACAGCCTTCCCTTTCATTCCAACAGTACGTGCTTTAGGGAGCAAGGGAGAAGAGTATATGAATTTAATTTCAGACATTCACTTTTTAGGTGCCCCCGAGGGACATACCCATTTCCTATATAAGGTTTGGTCTGTTTGCAATTAAGCTCTCTTCTTTGCATATTTCCGGATAGATTAAAAATAGCAAAATCAGCTTATTCTTGGACTTCTGGAGATAAACAAAGCCGTTGCTTCCAGGGGTTTTAAAGCATGGATCAGACTTATAGATCTTCAAGGCAGAATTTGTCCATGAATTTTTTTATGCTGGATAAACAAGCATTTCCAAAGATAAGAAAAAAGGTAGGAGCACATTTCTAGAAGTAAAGACCTTTTAAAGCAACTAACTTTTGCAGGCTTCATTTTAAAATAAAACTAAATATTGATAAAAAGTTGAATGCTCTTTATACAGAAAGCTCAAGACCAGTTCAAACCTCTCCCACCACTCTCACAACGAGTGGATCAATTCCAGAGCTGAGAGGCTTGCTGAGTTACATTACAGTCCTCCTCTTATTCTTTTTCTGTTGGGATTACCATCATCAATCCATTTAATCCAAAATGTAAAGCTGGTTTTTGTGATGCAGCCATCCATACTCAAGGACCTTGACAGAAACAACTCATTTATAACGGTGCCTAAATTGCTATCAGATGGGAATGATTCCCATACATCCCTAACAGCCTGAGGTTGGACACACGATAGTGATCTGCACCTGATCATTTCTTCCCTGCTGTTCAGGTCTCCACTTATTTGCAAAAATTACCTGGAACAGGGGACATTTTCCAAAGGACTGCCTGACCACTATGCTGTGAATTTAAGTCTCCCAACAATGTTTTTGCTGTTTTCATTTACCTTTTGCAGACTCCTTAGAAGTCAGTGCACCCTGATAGATCCACAGACAATGGGATGAAAATCACTGATACAGTGTTTTTAATGTTAGTTATTCACACTCTCTTATGCTGAAAACAGAACAAAATATAACCAAAATTATTTGTTAGCTTTCCTAAAGTCCAGAAAACCTTTAGGACTACATTCAGTTCAGTGGAAATAACTGCCACTGGCTCCCTAGGAATTATGCTAATTTCTTCTGGATTTTAATTTTACTAGTAGGCTGGACTAAAGACTCGGATCAGCATTGAACCCTTCATCTTGAAAATTCAATCATGGCATACATGCACCTCATACGTATAATTTCTAATTCTGGTTGTGCTTGAGATTCCTGTCAGCTTCAGTTCTTTAAAGATTCCCTTTCCAAAGCAGAACTTCCAGACCAGTGGTCAGAACAAGTCATTGCAAACTTCATGGGATATTTTTAGAGCCTCATGTAATGGGTTGACTGATGAAAGATTTGACAGTCTGGCAGAGTAAATTGCATGTAGATTCTGGCAGATTTTTAGGACTAGAAACAAGGACTAGGCACCAGTAGATTCAGGAGAGAGTGTGGACTGGGTACCAGCTTGATAGAGCACAAGGACTGGAATAACAAGTATACTGCAAGTTGGGATCAGAGTACCTTAAAAGCAGAGCTGAGAACCAAAGACTGTAAGCAAGACTAGCTAAGTCTGAAATGAACTGGTGGAATTACACCGTAGATGTCGCATGGAGCCTGTCCACACAATGCCTGGCTCTTACATACCTGCTAGGCCCTCGCTTTCAGAGTGCTGCACTGCCCCAAATAAAATGTAGAAGGGTATTGGAGCTGATAATTCAGGAGGGAGAGAAGATTACACCACCACAGTATCCATGCAAAGAAGTGGACACATTTACTGTTTGGTATTACACTCCATGAAAATTTACAGGGCCATTAGTAGAGGGGAGGAAAAATATACAGTTGAGCAAGATACAAATGAAGTGGCCTACACCACCAGGCTGCACTTTGTTCCTCTGCTGTGCAAAATGGTATAATGGCATGGGAAAGACTGGTAGCCCATTCCACACCTCCTATGGTGGCAGGAGGATTCTTCCCTACCATGTCTGATTCCTAGGGCTGTATACAAGGCCTTGGATACAAGCAGCCTTGAAGAAGTCAACAGGACTGTTCAGCAGGACTGTTTATAAGAGCTGACGTTGCAGACAAGCCCCTTATTTTGGCAGAGAGAAGCATAGTAACAAGCCCTATTGTTCTAACAATATAGACACTACTCCTAAGGACTTAATAAAGGCCCCACTGTGTGACAAAAGTCATAAACAGACCTTACAAGATAATGACTTTTGTAAAAGCAGGACAAAATATGTTAAAGGTTTTTAAAATATTCTTTGAAATGAAAGTGGTCTTGATCCTATTTGGCTCTCAGCAACGTTAAGGACATGGGGATCCTTCTGGCACCACGGCCTCTAAAGAGTCAACTCTCTGAGTTCCAAAATGTGCTCCTGCACATTTCCAGGACACTTATTGAAAAAAAAAAAAAAAAATCCCAAACAACAGAATAACCTCCTGTCCATCAAGCAAGATTTCACAACAATTACAGTACCAGGCACAGAGAACTCTGCCTGCCTGGCCTACAGCCACACCACGGGCGGCAAACTTTCTAGCTCTCACAAACTAATTAGGTTCAGGTCAGGTATGTGACTGAGAGAACTCCAGGGAGGGTGGAGGGTGAAGCAGGAAGCGGTGCTGATGATTCAACAAGGCATCATCTTGAAAACATTTGTTAAGTTGTTTCTTCAGAAACAAGTTTTGGATGTGAAAGGAAAGTGATCTTATTTCTAAGAGTACAGAAAGGGAAAACTTTCTGGTAGAAAAATGAAAGTGGGAAGGACTCTTTATTTAGGAAATAGAGAAGCAACTGATTCATTCGTCATAAATTTCATGACGACAGTTTATAGTGTCTAGGAGTGGAGTGGGACAGGTGACAAGAAGGCAAAAACACTTCCAGTTGCTATTATCAGCTCTCAAGACAATCCTTCTAGTGAGAAACTAGGGCTGCATAGGAAATAATTTTGAAATTTCAGCACAGCTTCCTGCACACCATAAGCACAGGGATAACTTCAATCAATGTCTGCACCTGCAATCGGAGGAATGGAAAAGACTCAGTGATGGGTTTCGTATTAGATACTGCAAATCTTTAGCAGTATACACCTAGCTATGCAGTGCTGCTTTGTGCCATTCTGTACTATGAGTGGCTGAAGTTTAACACCCTTCCCCCAAAGCCATGAAATTACAAGCTAAGGTTCACAGCAGCCACAAGTAATCTCATTTCTGTCCCATCTCAACACGGCATCTGACTCCTCAGAAAGGCTGCTGCCAAGTTAAAGTAATGCAACGCCAAAGTACTCTCATATTCTCCATTTCTTGACATCTTGAAATCACAGCTTCATTGGAATTCCCTTGGTCAAGTATAAGGCATTATGTTTAGGGCAGAGTGACCAGAGAAGAGCCTGTGGTCAGTGTTATACATGTCATCCTTGGTTCTGTAGTGGGTATTTTGGATAATGTGACTTTACAATCAGTAGATGCAAAAAACGTTCAAGTGAACAAGCTACTACCTGAATACTGCTCATCAGCTTTCAGTTCCAGCTTTTAGTTGTGCGTGCCTCAGCTCTGGTTGCTATGTGACATGTAGCCAGAATGACTGGTGGAACAGACAGAACAACAGAACAACAACTGCAACAACAGAAGCATCACGGTAGAGCTGTGATGGTGAGAGATGGAAGTGAACTTCAGAGGGTCAGATATGTCTCATTCCACCTCTGGGTCTTTCAGCTATGTCAGTATAAGCATGTAGGAACTCCTATTAAGGTTTGCATTGAACATCAGAAAAAACTTTTCACTGGGAGAGTAGTACAGTACCGGAATGGGTTACCCAGAGAGGCTGTGCAATCTCCATCCTTGGATGTTTTCATGACTTGGCTAGACAAAGTCACAGCTGACCTGTTCATTGCTGGCAACAGTTCTGCTTTGAGCAGGATGTTGGACTAGAGACCTCCAGAGGTCCCTTCTAACCAACATTTCTATGATGCTATGTGTCTCTTGGATCCAAGAGTTGAGCTAACAAGACATGTTTTGGAAGGACGCTGTTGGGGGAGAGGCCGTGGCTGGTAACATCTACCAAGCCTGGAATGGCTGGAATGGTTTACGTGGAGCAAACTAAATATCTGAATAGAGGCCTCCCGCACCTACGTGTAACATCTCCTCTTGAACAGAGACTGAATGGCAGAGATATTGTGAAATACTGCCTTTGAGGTAGCAGTACTTATGGAACGGTGATGCTGCTCAATTCCCTTACGCAACCAAGGCTTCAGCAAAGAAAAGGTGTCAGCCTCCTGCAGTGCCCTTGTGACAGTCTTGTAGCAGTGGTGAGAGCAACAGTGCTAGTTTGTGTTATCAGCATGCTGAAGCGTTGCTCAAAGAGGGCAGGCTTATGGCTGAGTTACAGGCTGGCATATACCTTAGCTTTTGTTTCCTGGTTTTAAGACCATTATATCTAGCTGCTTCCCACATTAAAAGGACCAGAAGAGACTACATTCTTGCCACCATACAGACACAGATCCCAGACTGGACTGGCTGCAGGAACATGCGGGAGTCATGCAAAAGCTGATAGTTCAATGGGAACACTTCTGTTCAGCCTGACAGACACTGCAGAAATATGCACAGAATAGACAAAATCCTTTCCACAAAAACACCCTTTGCACAGTTCCGCCACACTTCATTCATCCATAGCTCTTTGCTGGTTCATTCCTGGCACACTCTTTTCTCCCCCCCCCCATTCACAGCCAGCCTGCACACTGCTGCAACACCCTAATCTCTGCCATTCCTTGAATCCCTCTCATATCCCCAGTACATTCCCCTCTTTCAGCACAGAGATGTCAAGCAGAGATGACAGGACCTGAGAAATGCACGTACTAGCTAGACATAGGGAGAACCAGGAGAGTGCTGGCCCCAAGCAAGAACTCCTCCGTTAGAAAACGCAAGATGAGATGTGAACATGTCACTGAACAAATCATGTTCTCTAAAAACTGCCAGGAGTATGGCTCAACTCACAGTGAACAAATGGAGCTTAATATAATGACTACAGCATATCACTTGGAGCTACCAATGTGCTATAGAAAATCTTTTCCTTGAACAGAGCCCTAACCACGGTGTACGTCAGTGTGCTATGTACTGATATGGACTTCCAAACGACCACAAATAACATTTCAGAGATTATTTTCTCTCGTTTATTAGCTTGAATAAATTCTGAGCAGCTGAAAATGCTTTGGTGAGAGTCTGAATCTTAGCATGAGACCTTACACAGGCACAGAAAAATATTTAAAGAATGAGATAATTTTGGAAAATGCTATGATGTTTTTAACACGGCTGTTTCTCAGGAACTTTTTGCTGACACAACCCTAGTACCAGGACTACTACTGCTTCCTGGGACTCCCATGAAGCATGAACCAACTTCATCATGCTCTAAGCTGGCAAAGATGTTTGTGAGTATTTAGGCCAGTAGATCTTGTGATCTGCTATACACAATTGTTATGTTTACCTCCAACACAACATGTTTGATAGCCATAAATATATTCATCTCTGTTTTCTCCATAGAGAAGCCTAAATATATTTAATGGAGCCCTAAACAATGAAACTATGATAGCAGTTAAATCATAACGACACAAAACAGCAGGATGTATGCTCAAAAGGATTCTTCATGTCAACTCAATACAGAGTAACAGCTTCTCACACCCTACAAATACAAATAAAGATCTTTATGTACTTCCTAATAATGACATAAGGATAAACTCTGTCCAGTCTTGCATATATGTGTGCAAGAAACCTTCTCTTGATACAGCTCCTATGCAAAGGACTAGCTTTAACTACAGTCTTGCATACTCCTGTTCTGCTTCCTCCAAAATTGTCCATTCCATATTAATGCCTGGCTGCCAAATCACATTAATTCCATAGTTGTATCCCTGTCATAAGCCATTAGTTCCACACTCTTACTACACATAATACATACATTCCACATTCTTTTCCTTAATATGCAAATCTTTCCAACCATGGTCCCCTTTGTTTTGGTGCCTCTCAACCCACCAGCATATGCAGGAGGGCTCACAAACCGATCCTCTGCGATATACTCAAACACCACCAACATGTTCTTTGTGATTTGTATGTGATGATAGGAGAGATTTTGAGGTTCCCTCCCAAGCCTCAAATTGCTTAAGTATTGCCCAGATTCCTGACCCCTTTCATCTGCACCAGGCGGCTTACACTGGTCATTATGAATTTCCTTTCAAGGCTCCTAAACAAGAACTGACTTTGTTTACAGTAAAAACTTTTCCACTGGCCCAAAGCAATATTCTGAGACAACACAGAGGCTTAGGTGAACCACCACACCATTGCCACCATTTCCTGATGTCAGAATCTCATTAGGACCTTACTGGACTCATGGCTATGCCTTGCATTCAATTAGCACCAACAGTTAGAAATACTTGTTTTAGGAAGAGCATCTCCTTCTTTCCACATAAGTTGTAAGTCCCAATGGTTCCTGCCTTCCTTTCCTCTAAATTGTTTCCCTTCCAAATCAGCAGCTGGAGCCTACTTCAGTCATCTGGACTTTTTATTTGGTCCAAAATGTAGCAGAATGGTCAAAGTGACATTGTGCCCCACCAAAATTCAGGATGTTTCACTTGCTCCAGCAAATTCTCTTATGCCATGAGGTTGTGGTACTCAAGACCTACACTCCTGATTCATTGACACAACTGTAGTCAATAGACATGTGGAGCTGACAAAGCCCATGATAAAACTCTTACATTCTGGACACTACTAACAGCACAACTCCAGACCTGAGGCGTGAAGCCAGATTTTGCCATTTGGAGGGCATAAAGTACAATACAATTCTTCCCACAATTCCTCCTGTTCTCCCAATTGCAATGGCTGGCACCATCTCTCTTTGAGCAGGGAGATGGCTGAAGAACAGCTGAGGACTTGGTCTTACTAGCCAGATTTGTCACTATTCTTAATTTGCACACATGCTACGGTGACGTGTGCATTACATATGCTTAGACTGCACGGCTGAACGCTCACGTTATATCAAGCTGCAGATGATTTTACAGCTGGCTCTGCTCCTCGAGCAGTGGGAGAAGCTCTTGTGCATTTCTGAAAGGCAGACTACAGACGAGTGGCTGGAGCTGTAATTCTCCAGCCCGATCTCTCCCCCGTCCCAACTACCGTGCCTCTCCCGTGCCCCGACATTCTTTGCTGCTTTGTTTATGCTGTAGAAAACATCTGTGAGGGTATACGGCCAAGGTGAAAGATTTTGGCAAACAGTTATTTTTCATAGCTCAGCTTAAAGGGAAAATATGAAGACTGCCGCTCCTCCTCAGAGAAGGGGAAGGGTGGGGTTGAGAAATGAGATCCGACTACAGCCAGGCCAAACAGCAGACTGGCTGTCCCACTAGCCCCTTTAAAGGAAAAGGGAATTGTTTTTTCAGTAGAATGAACCATGTTGCAGAAGAGGAAAGGTTCTTTAGAGGAACGGTTTAAATAGTTGTATCAGGAAAATCTTCAAGATGTTGGCATGTGCTAGGCTGAGCATGATATTTCAAGAGAATGTGTAAATCATGCTGCAGAGATGGTTTAAAACCAGGCTGACATAACAATAAAAATCTGTAATAGAGAACACCCCCACACTACTAGGAGACGGACTCAATTACACTGCAGGTCTTTTTCAATGTTTAACTTCTATGACTCCTTATAGAATTGGGGCCCTGTAAGGGGAAAGAGAAAAAAGTTGGCTTATTACCTTTGTTGATTAACAGATCGACTTTCTCAAGCATTAAAGTACTTTATAGGCCTACAAAGTATAGGCCGTAGGTAGGGAACTGCAGATTTCCCTGACAAGCCGTAGTTTATTACTGACGTTCTGCAGTGGAGCAGAGAAGCCGATGGCAGCACACACCACTCACAGCTGCCTTTCTCGGATCAGGTCTGGAAAAAAGGGAAGGGGAGATGAAAATTCCTGGTGGGAAGTGAAGGACTCAGGGGATGACAAAGAGATTCCAGATTTGCTTTAAGGAGCTGCAAACAGGCAGGCACCACTTCATTCCTCCCTGAATTGCAGCCACTCCTAGGTGAAACAGCAAAACCATTTATAAAAAACAGGGAAGTTTAGGATAGGAGGTGAGGAATGGTGTGTTGTTGTTTAACAGGAAATTGGAACAAAAGTCAGGAATCACTCAGAAGCACTGTGCTGCAAAGATAAATGAAAAGGTCTGCCTGGCACTGAAGTCCAGCTCAGTCCCCAGTCACACTCGGGACATTCCCCTCTCTTGCCGTGAAGCCAGTCACTGCTCACATACAAGGAAACTCAGCCACTGCCAGATACACCCCACTGGGATGTAGCAGCTACATAACCCCCAGGTTAGAGACAAACAAAGCTATTTTAAAGGTCTGAGCTGAAAGAAAACACAGGCTGAGCACTCGGGATCCATCTATGATCTGTCATGAGCAGCTGCACAGCTGACCAGCGAGAGAGGCCACTGCCGGCGGGGGGCACGCAGCCACGCAAGCACCCACTGCCTGTTCCACTCTCCCTCTGTCTGCCCTTCGTCCAGATCTAGATAGGCTCCAAATTAATTTTACAACCTGGAATGCTGCTAACACAAATTATGAAAGAAAAGCTCATCTTGAGGGAAGGCAAAAATCAGCTCCCTTCTCTGTCTCACAGCTGTCCCCTCCTCCTCACCATGTGTTCCCGAAACCTGGGGCTGTTCCAAGCACTAAATGCACTGGAAAGCGTATCCTTGGGCCAGCTGTGATCTGATCATGGCGCGCTGGCTGCGGGTGAATCAGAAACCAAGTGATAGGCCCAGGAACAATGCGGTCCCTTGTTAGGCTTCGAGAACGGCCATCGCCTTCAGCCCCCCCCCTTCCTTCCCCAGCCAGCCTTCAGGAGAGCAGGATGCCAGGACGGCTTCTGTAACATGCCCTTTCCCGCCAGCCCTGTGCTGAACTACAGCTATTTTCTGTTTTGAATGACACGCTCCTTGTGTTGTGAGAGACTTTGGCTGGGGGCTGCTGCAGCCTCTTTGGAAGTGGATGCACTGCAAGCCACGGGCTGATACTGATATTTATGTGCAAGCTCCTACGGGGCAGCCCCAGCAGCAGCACCTGGGATCATGGTTCCTCTGGAATCCCAAGGGCTGGAAACCTCCCGGGAAGCTGCTTCTCATCAGCCCCACAGAGCACTCCGTGCATTGCACAGATCAGTCCCAGGAACCAGATTTTATCTGGCCTCACAATTTTGCCGATGTTTTGTAGGCTTTGTACGTTTATTACATTAAGTAAGCATTATGGAAATTAAGCAATGGCACAGAGCCAGAGTCCTCTGTTTTTCCCAGCCCATCTCACAGCTAGCTAGGCTGTTGCAATTCTCAGGAGCAGATGCTGCAGTAAGGGGGTTAGTGGTGGGACAGGGCTCAGCCTTCTCCCAGGCAATATTCTGAGGGAGAACAGAGTGCTGTCTGGAGGGAGAAGAGCCCATGGCCAACACAGATTTGAGGCAGTTTACAAAAGACTGCAGAGAAATTTAATCCTGGTGCACTAACCAAGTCTCAAAACTAACAGTTCTTTGCATTTGTATTAAAGTAGCGTGCCAAAGCCTCAGTCAGGATTACCCACTGTGCTTGGCGGTACAGCCCCATCTTCAGGGTAAATATGTTCTGCCAATCAATTCCCACCGCAATTTTGATTAGACACAACATTTTCCTTGCTTCCTGCCCTAAACAGCTGCCATGTTGCACCACAGCTGCATTTCAATAGTGGATAAAGGATCCAAATACACCAGTTCTAGCAAATTTCACGTAAACATGGATCTTAAATTGGGATTCTTCCAATTAAAAAAATACCGCAGTGGTGCGAGGCACTGCTAATTCTTGACAAAATCAAAACTACAGATTTGTTCTGTGCCTTTTGCTAGTGCAAATTGCTTTATAAGCTAGGAATATTACATACCCTATATAGGAACTACTTGATCATTACCAAAACAGTCACTTGCCTGGTAGGCAGCTCTTATGAGGATACCAGCACCAGCTCACAAAAGAAATAGAGCAGAAAGTTAATTTTCCTGAAAATTAGTGTTGCTTTGGATAGCTGTAATAAGTTTCTAATCACGTCCAAACTGACTCTGCAGCTGTGGCTCAAACCTGTATATACTTTTCCACTCTACTGACTTTTGCTGTGGAACTTCCACGTTTTGAGCTGAAACATCCCTGAAGCTGGCACTGATATTCCAATGTCGTCCATTTGCACCAGAAGTGAAATTTTCCTGGTTAAATCAGACTGTAACACTTGAGACCTAAATAAGTAAAATGCATGGTGAGATGTGTGCAGAGATTAAATCCTTTATGAAATATATAAGTCAGCAAGAACCATGTATTGGGCCATCACAACAATGAATACAGGGTACAGCAATTGAGTGCAAAGCTGGCAAAAATTTAACATGAGTAAGTTTTACTAAAACTTAATCTCCATTCTACAAAGAGAACTATCAAGATTTTCTTGATGCATTGAACTCAGTAAATTTGCTTTGAATAGTTGTATGTGTGTGACAGAGCGAGAGAGAGAGAGAATTAGGCTGGAATGTTATAAGGATGTAAGCCAAGCTCTCAGCATCTGGAAAGCAGAAAGCAGAACTATATTTAGTGCACAATGACTTGCAATAATTTGTGAGAGGCGGGAAAGAAAGGAACAAAAAAGAGCAAGAAAAAAGAACAAAACTTAAGTTGCCAGTGTTAGGCAATTAAATGAATTATAAAGAAAAAAGAACAATCAGGCTGCCAGAAGGATAAATGAAACCCTGGGGTATATGTTATTATAAGAGCTTCTACAAGCAGAAATGCTGTATAGAGTTAGCAGACATATTTATAAACATGCTACAGATAATGCATACTTGAGTATAAATACCACCTCAAAGAATTTCTGGCACAGAACAGTTAGGGCATTGACCTCTGCTGTACATTCATTTCCTTTATGTGCCTGAAATGGTCTAAATATGTTCCTTAGTTAGGCATGGGAAACTTTTTCCATAAGGTAACGGCATCTGCAAGGGTACTCCATGGTGTAACTGTACTTGATTATGAACATGTTACAAACTCTTTGTAAAGCATGTGTAGGTTACCGTGCACTCTCCTACACCTACTTGTAAACAGAACAAGCACCAAGTAAAAGGCTACCTTTTATAGATGCGGTACATTCAAAATGAACACGGTGTAACACTTTCTAAATTCCTTACTACCATTGTTCTATGGTTACAAAAACAAGGTATTGAACAATTGAGTTCCCCCTCCATCGCTTACACAGTTTTTGTTCTGCCCTTCACTTGATTTAAACATTTCATCAGCTCTTCAGTGTCACTCTTGTTTCCAGGCAGTTTCTCAGACCCACGATCCCAGGATCCCAGAGCCTCCATCTTCAGTACTTTAAAGGACATCTCAAATAACAAACGAAACCTATTTTCATTAAAGCTGAGGCGCTGATCAGGCACACTAATGCTGTTTAAAGGATAACTAAGATGAAAGTAAACAGTATTACTGACAAAACAGTAGAAAGACGGTCATTGCCATAAATGCCAAAGTATTTTCTGGTGTTCAAATTAATCTAGCTTTCAGCTTCTAGGCAGCAGTATGCTGCCAAGAGATTTAAAAAAGTGAGCAGAAAGTGTTACCTCTGCACAGGCACCAAGTCCTTAAACTTGGTGAAAGAGAGCAGAGATCCGGGGCCTGTGAGTCGGGAGGAGAAGCTGGGTCCTGCCTGCAGTGCCAGCCGAAGCGCAGCCTGTCACCTTGGAAGCACAGACCAGAGCAGCAGCCATTTTGAGAAGAAGCAGGGAGTGCTTGTAAGATTTGGCTGCTTTGGCCATCAGTTTTTACTCTGCTTGTATTTACAAATAACAGACAAAAAAAAGACGTCTTTCTGAAACAGGCAGTTTGGGAGGAAGTCAAAAACCAGCAGCCATTTTCCATCTGGCTTCAAGATCAGCTAACATTTGTAGGGACCTGTATATCCTCCTATTTGTAAATTTCAAGTTGTGTCTCTCTTTAAATTAGTGCTCTCATGTGCCCAATGTACAGGTTAAGGCTGCTTTTGCGATGCTCTGTGTCTATTAGACAGCTGTATTACTCATATGTCCTACAGGGCTGTCCCTAAGGGTGAAAGGAGAGATCTTGTTCCTTGTTGTATTAAATACGCAGTTTCTAGGCTAGACTCTGCCAACTAATGTACCAGCATTTGTTATATACGTGTACATGAACTGGAGCAAGACCAAACCTACCCACAGAAGCTGCAGAGCTGTAACTGAGGTACGTATTTTGCAGTGTGTTCAAATGCTCTTCACCAGTAATACGATAAAGGAGTGTAATTTAAAACAATGAACGTTTTTTCAATGCAGAACAAGGAGTGACAGAAGTATTGCATCTCTTTTTAGAGACATACCTATCCAGCAACAGAAAGGATGGGTTCCCCTTTGCTACCTTGGGAACAGAGGGGAAACAGGGCAACATACAGGATCCACAGAACCAGGAGGCAAGGGTGCTGAATCAAATGAGGCAGAGATTGAGAAAACAGCTACAGAGACTTAACAAACAGCACCAGAAACTGCAGCAATGCCTATGATGCAGTGTGCAAGGGCAATGTTAGAAACAGTCATGTAAGTCATTGTATCAATCCATAAATTGACATAAGGATTGGGGAAATAAGGACACTTAACTGGCAAAGTACAGAGACTGAAGCAGAGCTCTGCAGTGGGATCTGATGTCTCACTAAGCAAGATTACACTGCCTAAGACAAAAGACAAGAAGACGCTGCTGCTCTCATTAAAGGTGGCATGGAGCTTTTTCTTCCTCACACTCCCCTCAAACAGAGCACTCACACATGTCATGTTTTCAAGGTAAAACATATCAGTTCGAGGTATTATAAATGAAAACTACTAAAGAAAACTGCTTTTACGACCAAGTAGATTTTGATACGTGTTTTACATTCTTTGGGCTCTGAGGTCCCATTCGAATCAGAACTGCTGTCTGCAAACACCCCGCTGAAGTCAGCAGAAGATGAGGATTTACTGTAATCACTACAGCACTGGGCAGTGAGCTAGGCTCGTTCCTGAACTGTTTCGTAAGAGACGTTAACAGCCTCAGCTGGGTGCTCTTTGTAGTTCTGGCAGAGGTCAGCTCTGTCTCTAAGCACAAATCAGAAAAGTAAATCTAGTCTAAAAACAATTCTCTGTACTGTTCCAGAAGCAATTAAAGGCACTTTGCTTTGTGTATTTCCCCCAGGTGTGAGCAGACACTTCCCACAGACAGTATGCACAGCAAGAGCTCAAAAAACGTAAAACCTTTGCAGAGGAAAAGGCAAAAAACCTGTTGCTTTGGGCATGTAAGACTAAACTGGCCAAAACACTGCAGGATCAGCTTATGCAGGCACTGACTACAACCTCTACTTAGAGAAAAACGGAGGTAAAACATTTCCAGCTCAACTTGTCTAACTCCATCAGGTTCTTTATTAGCAAGGTAATACCAACAGATTAGATATTCACTTTAGATTTGGTATTATTTAGCTAGGAATAAAAATGTAATGTGCTCCATCAACATGCCACCTAAATTCATGACAGAGATACTGGCATGCAGGAAGCTAAAAGCATCCCTCGTCCATAAGCAGTACCTTTGTAAACCAGCAACGATGTGAAAAGGATAGACAGAAGTGAGTACAAAGTGAGCCCTCACACATTTTAAAACAATTACCTTTGGTAAAGAGCATTTGGTTGTTTCCTTGTTCATGATTCTCCAAAAATGGAATAATAAATACAAGTATTCTTACAATCTTAGGTATACTTGCTATACCTATGAACTCCCTCTAGTTTTGCTAAGAGCCGGCACCAGCAGTCCTGTGATTTCAACACATTGTCCAGGAATCTCCAGCGTATTAGCACTGGCATGTTATTAATTCTTCAAAACAGAAATCTACCTTTGCAACGAGCGTTCATGATAGAGGGGATGAAACATGAGTAGCTCGGGGAGTCAAGATTTTTCTTTTATATGCTTTTTTTTTTTTTTTTTAATCAAAATTGACACACTCATGCATGGTGCATCTCCCCACCCCTGGTGCAGCACAACTCCCTACACAGCTGTGGCATGAATAAAGGAAACAAACTGATTTGGGGATAGCTTGATTAGGCAAAAACCATCCAAAACCCTAATGTTCCCCAATGTGGCTCACAGCACGATCACACAGCTGTACAGTTACAGCTTAGACAGTAACATGCAAAGGCAGAGGAATAGGTAGGACAGCAATAACATTCCACTGATGAAAATGTATCCTCAAATCTTGGCCTTAGTCTGTGGCTACAAACTTTAATCCCTGGTTTTATTAACATAGCACCTTCTAACGGCAAAATACTCCCAGAAACAAACTCCCAAAGCATCTATTTATTGTATTGATAGTGACTGGCAGAAGAGCAGGACTAGACAACACTTGCTTTGGCCTGGCTGAGACCTTCTGCATGCTAAGAAGCATACCTGCTATTGTTATGAGATGCCAGTAGTACGTGCTGGTACCAGATGTGATTTTGCTGCAGCCTTGCAGATTTCTGTGTCTGGTTTCTGAGCAGTGCCAAACACTGTTTGTCCCAGTCTGCGCTTGAATGGAAACGCTTTTCACCAGTGGCTCATCTACACCCATTGTTACGCTCCACCAGCAGCAGCCAGCAATTTTCCTACTATGGAGAAGGTGTGGATGCATAAAAAAGGACAGTATTTTTATCCTTGCAGAGATAAGACATTTTTTTATGGTACTGTGACTCTGCTGGTCACTACCAGCCCCAGAGAGTCCTATTTCATGAAGGGAAGATCACAACTAGCAGCAGAAAGAAGAAACACATTTATACATGTTGTTGCACCAAGCAGTTTGCATGAATAACTCCAGCTTCTCAGCAAATTCCCAAATAAAAATCTATCACAGTGGTTTTGCATTGGAAGAAGCAGGACACAATTAGGGGCCTGGACTTGTTGAGGCCGCAGGGAAGCCTCCGACTACAGGTTATATTCAGAAAGCTGGAGATACCAATCTAGAATGCTTTGAAAAAGCAAAACAAAACTTTCTTCCTCTATCTGTGTCCCCTATGTGAACACCAGATAACCCACACCTCCATTGTCAGGCGGGTTTATTATTTATCACTAGATTACCTTTATTTAGCATGGGAAACTGAGTGCACATGTTTGACTCTATGCAAACAATCTGCTCTGGGCAGTCTGGAACCTGGAAGAAAGGTGTCACCTGGAGTGCTATAAAAGGAATTTTTGGCACATGAATTCAGACAGAATTCTCTAAATTATAATTCATGCAGCAGCACAAATTCCTCCCTGTTGATTGTACCAGTGAAGAAGGGGGTCCTAAGACTTCTATGACAGCATAACATCAGCTTCTGAATCTTGGTGGAACTGTCATGAGTTCTGTGATAACAGAAATGATTCAAGTGTTTTTAATGTGGTAAAAATTGTTTCTCCACTGTCTCTGACAGTGGTTTGGAGAAGAAGTTAGGGCACAGGGAGAGAAGCTAGTTGAAGATATTTGGGCCTGAGGTGCCACGCTCTCATTCCTAACAGGACTACCCCAAAGAATTAATCCAGCAGAAGATAAAGTACACCCAGATTTATTTCAAATCGTTTTCTTATACACATCTACAGGGGAGGGAATGGGCAGCTGGTTGTTCTCATCAATGGAACTCTAAGCAGGAGCAATTCTCTACTGGGTAGCTGACTGCTCTAAGGCCATTTTATACTTTCACATGGCTTAACAGACCAGAGAATCAGAATTGTTGGGGTTTATTCAGCTAACAAATATTAAGTATTCTGGTTTCATTAATAGTATCCTTTTGAAGCTATGAAGAATCATTTAATGAATGAGACTGCACTTATGTATTCACTTCTGTCCAAGATCCTAGCCGAAATGAAAGTCAAAAGGATTATGTCAGCTTTCAGCTGCTATCATAAAATCATTACAGAACATCGTATAATTAAGCCCTATTTGCAGTTTCATTTTAAAACACATCCTGGCCTGGCCGCTCTTGACTAAACTTGAGATGATTTGGCAGCATTGTGTGGGATTACACACTGAAATTAGCCGAACGTGTGCAGGCCAGGATGGAGGTCTTTGGTTGTGAGATTCAGGACCAAATGCTCAGGCAGGAGCTACAGCTTTGTTGTGAAACGGCAGGAACAGAGCTGCGAGGAGGAATTTTGCTGAGTACCTGGGAGTGCTGCGGCTGCCTGGAGCTGGCACTCCCAGTCTTTCACTTTCCTGCCCACCAGACATGTCTAAATATCTTGAGAAAAACAAGAAGCAAAACAATAGGTGACTGTAGTGTGAATAATAAAAGCCTGGCTTCCCTCTTGGAACCTGACTGCTGCTCTTAAACTGCCCCAGCTGCGCTCTCACGGTCCAGGATGTCAGCACAACTGCTCCAGTGAATTAATGCCTTGTGTTCACTCTGGGGCTGTCTACGGCACCCTTTTAGAGACTGTATTGTACAACTGGGGTGGGTTTCTGGGTCAGAAGGTCAGCACTACCTCTGTACTCCAGAAAGCTGGGTTCTGTATGATGCTATTCCAGAAACAGAAAAAAAAATATATTAAAAATAATACTGCATATGGGATGTATTGAGTTTCCAGCAGTATATTGCTTTGTTCCTAGCAGGAACAGGTAGAGCAGACGTTAGAAATACTGACTGACAGCTCCTGAGGGATCTCTGGTAGAGCAAAAAGTTTTCTAAATATGTAATAGATTGTGTGACTGTACAAGCTGACTCAAAGGCAAGGGCCAAATTAGTCCTGGCTGAAACTCCATGGATTTCAGGCAGCTCCCTACAGTGAATTTGTCCCTACAACAGAGTGCAGTTACTCTTTCAATACCAGGAGCCCTCGTGTCCAAATCATTCCAAGCTAATATTCGACTTCACTTACTGTATGTTTTGATTCTTTAGCATTATTGAAAGAAGATGAAAAAAGACACCATACAACCATCTTATGTAGATCTTTTTTGTAACTGCAGTCAGTTCTTCAAAGGCTGGTGTGCTGTCCCGCTGCCAAGGAAAACACCACAGTTTTTCCCTCCATTCTCTTGTTCCTAGTGACAGAAGAGCAACTCACAAGCCAGGTCTGCTCCAGACCATGTCTCAGTGGGTACCAGCCATCTGAAAAGGCATGTCCTTCCCCCCATGTCAGTGCAGTCTGCATTCCCATAGTTTCTACTCATCTTGGTTTTGGAATAGAAAAGTGAAATCACCAGGGCTGTCACTCCAGTACTTTTCATCAGGTTCAATTCTATTTAAAATTAGGCACAAAAGGGAAAAGAAAATATGTACTCCTCACTGATTTATCTATTAATACTGGAAAGCAGTTGTATCAGTGATGTTTTGGAGAAGGATCAGACACCTTTGTAGTCAAACAGCACCATCCAACATATGGCAGTAGATGAAGGCTGCCTTTTGCCTCTCACATTCACTGTGAATCCTTCTAAATCATCCCTGCCAACACGATATGATCCTTGAGGATGATTAACATTCGTCAGAAGAGCAAATCTCTCACTTATGTAATAGGTTAGCTTGCACCAAACAGCAGGTATGAAAAGTTCCCTGGGGGAAGACACCTGCGAGTCTGTTCCTTGACCTTCAGCTCTGACGCTCTTACAGATGGTTGCTGTTTGACTCAGCACTGCACAAGCAGTACATACTCAGAGTATGTCTCAGGAACAAAACATTACCTCTTCTGAAAATGAGAAGCCTTATAGATTCATTGTCAAGTGATGCTTCCTTCCAACTTTGATCAAATGAAACGCGTTCCTGTTTAAAATAAGAAACAATTGAATACATTCCCCCACTCACTCTCTTTGTGAATATGCACACCTCAGCAGAACATTTAAACAGAGATTGTTGTTGGAAGTGTTATTCTGTAAGAGCCCCTCAAAAAATTAAAAACACATTAAAAATATTCTATTAATGAGCTGAGGTCCCCTCAGCGCAGCCTGCAGCACACTGTAGCTCACATGTCACCGGTACAGGTAAAACTATTTCTTCTGACTGCAGTAAGTAATCTAATTCAATTTATTTCAGCTAAATGTAAATGGACTCAATGTAAAACTTCCACCAACACTCTTACACGTAAATTTCTCTCTGATTTCCTAAGCAAACATAGATGGGACTTCCCAAGGAAACATACATAGATGGACTTCTCCATAAGTGTGTATAGATATGGGGATTTAGATGTTCTTTAAAGACAAGTAAAAAGGAAGAAGCAGATGAGGAAGTTCTAGTATTTATCAGGTCAAATGTTTACATGCTACAGAAGGAAAAAGTATGCTATTGATCCCAGTATAGTAGCTTTCCTCACATCCTTCAAGGCTCATCTGCTCAGTGTATCAGGCACTCCTGTTATCCTGGGAGATACAGTGGCTGACTTGCCAACAAAGTGGAGAAAGGCCACTTGAAATCTTTTTCTTCCCCAGGGCGGTATGGTCATACTCTCAAAGAAAACAAATCTTCACACAGTACAGCTCCCCAACACCATCCACATATTAGCAAGCATGTACTTTACACTGGAAAGAAGGGAAGGATCTTGCCACTTCAAATAGTCCAGTGAATTTTTTGTTCTGCGGTCAGCTGGGGCTCCTTGTTGGGATTGCACTGAGATGCCCTTTCTTTACACATACATACTGGGAATTTTTTATTCATTTGCTCTTCTTCCAATCCACAGTTCAACCTCTACCAGTTTATAAAAGATCTGCACTCAGTGTTTGGAGAAAAGGCAAGAGAGAGCCTGGCTATGCCCACACTATGCGATGACTGACTTACGTTGGAACTCATAGGACTGAAGGACTGGGCCCAAAGATTCGGGAGCTCACAGAAAAGCCAAAGAAGGTAGGTGCCAGAAAGTTTGGAAGCTGAGATACGTAGTTAAAAGAGTTATCTGTCACTGTGCCAGGTAAAGCCTGAAAGCAAAGAGGGAGGTTCTGGTTTGGAAGGAGCAGATGACACTACATGATCAGTATGGCAGCAGGACAGACACAGCTGGATTTCATCAGGATTGCATCTTCCTATGAATGGCAACAAGAAGCTGTCTGCAAACACAACCAAATTGGAAAGGGAAGCAAAACCCACATGACATTCAACCTGCCTGACAAAAAATGGGACCTGCACGCTTACTGTGGGATACAGGAGTGCAGAGTCCTCACTAGCAGTAAAAACAGAACTTCTGCATGAAGTGATCACCCCTTGCTCAGCTTGAATCACCTTGAATCATGAATCCCTCTTGACCTTCCTGGTTGCTCTGGCTCTGCATTCATTGCTGAACTCCCTACTCTTGAGTTAAGGCCCAGAAGTATTTTGGGAGTGAGCAAATCTATTTAATTTCTCCCAAATGTCCCATCTCAAAGTAATGGCATAATACCTGGCTCATTCTTTCAGCTCCACCAAACAATGACTGCCAGGAAAACAGCTTGCTTCAGTCATTCCTAACAAAATATAGTTAGCTCTTTAACACACAGCCTTCTTTTTACTTAGGCTGCTTCTTTTTTTGGTGCAAATCTTTGTAGATTCCCTTGGTTTCTGCCAGCTGCAGTCCTCCCCCAGAGACCAACTTGCTTCTTATGGGAAACAAATAATTTTACATTTGGAGCATTTTACAGCTGGAGCATTTCCCAAGTCCTTGCAATTCTGACTTTACCTTTTTTCCCTGGCAGCCTGCACAAAAGGACACAGGCACCCACCTGCAAGGCAAGGTACTGGTCTTTGTCTCAAAACCCTGACTTTCTGTAATCAGTTCCAGCAAATGATAAATCTGGAAGAGCAAGATAACTATCTCACTGTGCTAAGATGGTCAAAGTTGCCATGTAAATACAGTGATAATGGACTTGAAAAAACAAACAACAATAAATGAGAGATTTCTTACCTCCCTGCCAGAAGCATGTGTCCCTCTGCTACAGCACTGCTACGCTATGCAAACAGCTAGGTGGGCACTAGGTATGTGCAAGGGTTTTGAAGCAGGAGGCTGAGAGGAAGCAGTTAGTGATGTGTAAAGATGGGGAAAGAGGGAGGAAACGGTCCTGAAAATCCTGAAAAAAGAATTTGGTGCACAAAGGAAAAGATTTCTCTAGTGTCAGTCCCTTTTGGAGCTCTTGCTTGTTCATCTGTAGTGAACTGGCCAAGACCAACTGGATGGCCACGCTCTGCCCAAGGACTATCTCTTCGGGGTGACAGTGAAGAGGCTGGGGCAAGGAAAGGAAGCAGGAATCTCTTCAAAGTATCATAAATGGGCTAACTGATTCCACTTTGGGAAAATACTACTCATTACACTGGTTTCCACCCGACTCTGGGAGAACATGAAAAATGTCCCATGGTAGTTTCTTCTTTTTTAAAAGCGACCTGTACACTATTCATAGCTCCTGCTATAACACTGTAGTGTTAAAAAGTGAGACACTCACTGGCTGGTCACTCTCTGCCTAATGGGACAGGGTCTTGTTTGTGAACTTTCTTGGGACTCTCTATGTCATAGGAGGTACTATACAAAACGAGAGCAAATGCTTTAATGAATAAGGCATCAGACTGGATCATACAACATGTGGATCCAATTTCTGACTCTGGTACAGACTTCTATATACCATTAAGAGACTCCCTTCAACTCTTTTGCTATATCCCTTCTGAGTGAAATGACAATAACACCTCTTCACCACATACTAATACTTTATCATAGAGAAATTCATTCCTATTTGTATTCAGTCCTGTACTAGGGAAGCAAACATGGCAAAGACAAGAGTGCCTACATTTGCATAGTCTAAGCAGCCATTGCAAGTCCCCTGAAGGATTCTGATATACAATCAATTATACAGAGTGGGCACTGAATAGGATTATTGAAGCCAAAGAGCTTTAGTAGCAAATATGGCCTTGCACAAGCTTCTGCAGTGCTGTAAACCTTGCTTTCAATGATTTTAGCTTTCATGGATTTTAAATGATTAAGCAAAAGTGTTTCAATGCACCTTCAAGTGGCCCTTAATAAATAAGTTTTACTTTAGAAAGGGTTTCTTACTGAGTCTACCAAGAAATATTTGCATGTGAAATGAAGAAATTTGAATGAAAACAGGTTTGTTTATTTTAGAAGGCACTGCAGCCACCCACTGCATGGCTGAGTTTCCAGCACACCACTACTGGATGCCAAGGAGCTTGGGAAACTGAGCAGCTTAGCTTCTTTTCACATTAATCGCCAAAAGTGGGCAGCACCACTGAAATAATCTTGTATGAAATCTTCTGTTAACTCAGAAAGCTTACTGTTTATTTCCTACCCCAGTGCCTATGCACAGAAATCCCAAAACATTGTAGGAAACAACATTAAGCCTATGTTTATTCAGAAAAATAGAATTATTGTTCATTAACAGAATTAGTAGTTTTAGGACCAAAAAGAAGATGCCATATTATTATTGTATGTTTTCACACACTCAAGCAATGTTTTTTTTCCTGGAATGAAAAGACATCTCTTATACAGAAAGAACATCAATGTAGCAGTTGAGGCAATACTACGTAAATGCCTTGTACAGAAAGCTAGAACATCACCTTTCTAACTAAAGTATAGGTAGAAGTCATATGAAAAAGCACCCTTAACAAGCATGAGGTGATGAGACCCTGGTTTAACATCTCGTCTGACAGAGGCTGAGATGTGTGCTGCTCTGTTAGTATCCTTCCAGGGAAGTACTTTAATTCCAAATCAAGAAGGAACATCTCTGTCTCCTGAATCATCAGCATCACTTCCTGCCTTTCTGTGTGCATGTTCATAGGAAATCTTTCATCTAATTTTTTTCAAAGCCCAATCCCACTTGGCTAGCAAGCTCAGGCAAGATCCAGCCAACAACAGTATAGGCACAACAAGTTTCAACAAAAATATTTGTTGCAAGAACACTTTGATTCATTTGCCCTTCCTTGGCTGAACCTCGACTACACCCATCCTGATGCACACTTGTGGAGTGCTGTTGCCATGTCAGGATCTAACTTCAATTCCTGCACTCCCAAGTTACTCCTTCTGGCTTTGAAAACCATCCAGGTGGCTGCACAAGGGGCTACAGAAATTACAGGGAGATGGCAGAGTTGGTGAGAGGACCTGCCTGAGAAGCAAAGAAAGAGGAGATACCCACACTCTACCAGCCCATCCCCATCCGATCTGCCCACAATGCGCTGTTGTAAAGAGTTTGCAGTGAAGCTGGGGATTTGGCACTGACATGGTGTGGAATAGTCATCAGATATTTAAAACAGAGCTGAGAGAACAAAGAAGGGCTTTGTAGTGCAAGGCAGCACTGAAAACCCTGAGCCTCTGCCAGCCAGCTTGCATGGAGTGTTTGCTAATGTACACAGTGGAGTGCATTCCTCTCATTTGATTACATGACAGTTTTATATACCAGGTATATTCAGACGGGTTTTTCTTAACCCTTTCAGTCCTCTGCCATTTATAAATCTTAAAGACATGCACAGTGGTTTCATTTCTGCCGTCCTGTACATGCATACAACTTCAGCCACGAAAGGCTGAGCATGTGCTGTGGGCAACTGGATGCAGACGTGTATGTTAAAAGTACTCTTATCTATGTTGCTAGAAACAGCAGAAGTAACTAAGCATGCAAGAATTAGAAAACTAATTCACTCCTTACTCATGCTATAGTTTTCTGCATCTCCCTTGATTTAAGCAACGAGTATAAAGAGGCTTGCTTAAAGGACCGGTATCATTCTCTCTCCATATTGTAAAATGAACGATGCAGAGACTGCTATTACAACCCCCGCTTGTTAGACCAGGGAGAAGGGAGCCAGGAACCCCCTGTTGACTAATGCCACATTCTACCATGTACTGTATCACACGGTTTCTACTGTAAAATGAGGACAATTGTACGTGCTCTTCTTGGTGAAGTTCTTTGAGATTTATGGCTAAAACGTGTTGTTTGTAACCAGGCAATGCTCTATGCATTCAGGCAAAAGGACCTCTCATTCGTACGATGTGAGGCATACTGATGGGGTGCAGGACCAAGACCTAAATTGCCGGGATTTGGGTGCTTTAGTGCCAAGTAGTTGAGAAGGGCAATGTATTCTTACGTTCCTGTTCTGCTAATGCACAAAGTAAATTTCTTAGCCATAATTATAATAATACACAATTAAATTTTCACAAGATGTGCTGTGGTGCCTTTCATAAACTCTAAGCTGTAAAAACTATTAAGTTATAAAGTTAAAAGATTAACTTCTGTTAATTAAGTTAAAAGACTAAGAGAGACACTGAAAGAGATGTTTGTGGTTAAAATCCTCAGCACCCATACTGTTGCCTGTATTTTTAATGTTGGTAGCTCATAGACCAACATCTAATTAAGCCCGCAGAACCTCTGCAAAGCATTTAACTATGAATTATTTTCCTGCTTAGCCACCCAGGGAAACAATCAGGAGATGAAAGTTAAAGCATCTTGCCCAACATTTGGGTGTCAGAGGCAGCATTAGAATTCATGAAGTTCCTACTCCCATAACGCAAGTACTTAACAAAGCCAGGTTTGCCTTGTAGGTAGAGAGGAAGTGTTTGTGGCTGGTATCTGGAATCAGATGGACAGAGAGAAAGGAAGGTGAAGGAAGGGGCAGGTTACTGCAATGGTGGAAAAGAGTACACATAGGCAAAGAAGGCTAGTGTAAGCTGGGTGAGAATAAAGGCAAACCAAGCCACCAACCTAAGGCTCCATAAGTCACTCAGAGGTTCTTACCATAGAGAGAGTACTTTCAAAATGGGCCCCAAAACGGATGGATGTACGTAAAGGACTTAGAACAGCAATGGGAGTAGCTCTGCATTTTTGTACACATGAGCAGGCAGACTCTTGATGGAGTATTTGTACATGCTTGAGTTTGTGAGGAAGAAGGAGAATCATTTCCCAAACCAGAAACTGCATTATTAGATACCACAAGCAGGTTAACAAGGCACAGACAAAAAGCAGCAAATATCCTCTTTCCAAACTAATGGTGTTTTCAGTAAAGAATGACAGAAAATTTGACATATTGGCAGAACTAGCTTACAAAAGGAAAGCACTTTTTGAAGTTTCCACTTAAATGCTGATAGCTCTTTAAAACTGTTATTAGCTATGAGATCTTTCCTTGGATGACAGAAGAAAATGTTATGTTTCTAATGGTATAAAGGAACTGGAAGCATCACAGAGGTTCTTACGGGAAAGTCAGATGTTTCATAAAGCGAACTGCAGATGATACATTCAGACAAGTATCTGCGTCCTGTTTCTGGAACTGTGTACTATTCTTAATTACTTTTTCCTGCTGCTAGATTGTGTAACTTGGAAATAATGTGACACTTCTGAAAGAGAAATATTTTCTATTATGGAAATTTATTTTGTACTATGAGGAAGGGGGCAAGAAGTACTCAGATGATAGCATTTCTCAGCAGTCTTTAGTTCTAATGATCACAAAATACTACTGTCCAGTTTAACACTCTGCTGCATGTGAACATAAAAGACCAAGACTCGTCTCACATTCCTTCTCCTCCCAAAGGGTCATGATACACAGAGACACTTCTGCAACCACATGGCTCAGTTATCTTCCCCATGTCATTAGACATGTATAAATGTGTGAGACACAGCACCCTTGGATGCCAGGAGAGCATTTATGATGCCTAACTATATATTGCCTTCACTTCACAAACTGATAGCACTGTTTCCCAGCCATCTGAATTCCTCAGCTCAAATAAAAGCCAAAGTAAAACCCTGCTGCTTAGTCAAACACACAAAAATAGAGGTGATGCTGGCAGAAGAGGTGAAATTTTAGACACACTAGCAATTACCACGCTGTATCAAAAGAGCAGACTGCTGCCACAGTGGCACAGAGCATCAAGGTCTGCATGCCTCCCCAATGTAGGATATGCAAACAATGGTGGCAGCCAAAAAAGTGCTGATCTAGATGGTGACTGTTAAGGAATAAGGCCACATTCTGATGCCCGAGGCCATGGACACATGAGCATCCAACTCTGAGGACTAGGATCACAGTGTGATCTGCACCTTTATGGCCTCAAGCTTTACTTTTGGTAGTCACTGCATTTGGGATTATTTGAAGAGGTTTAAATCCACTTCCATGCAGCGTCTTGCTTACTAAATAACAAGCCACCGCCCCCTCCCCCCAGCACAAGTGACTGTACAGATTACCTGGTTCAGTTTAAGGCCTTCAGGTCTTTTCAAGGAGATAAATATAAGAAATTTGACATGTGAAAGGGATGAATCTTCAGAACTCCCTTAGGAAAAGAGCTGAGAGTCACCATAAATTTCAGTCTTTAGGAAACTCCTTTGCAATCCTGTACAGTGCTTTTTAAACAATAATTAATGTGGAAAACATGGAGCTGTACACATTGTTATCTGAAAGGAGAAAGCAGAAATTTGAATAAGAAATCAAGCTGATTATTAAAACAATCAATATGCTGTATATTGAGGCCAGAAATACAGACAAAACAGAGAAAAATGACCCTCATTTAACATAATGTTACTTTATCAAGTTCGCAGGGTCATAATAAGGGAATTTAATGATTCCTCTAACATATTCTTCAAGCAAATATTAAATCTAGACACCCATCCTGTGAATGGCTGCAGTTAACATATATAGCAGCTTTCCTTTAACATCACACGTGGCTTACACAATATTGAATCCTGCCAAAACATCCCAGTTGTGCATCAATAAAGTAATGAATGCACAGCTCTGGGAATGGTGTTGGTTAAGCTCTACATGGGAATCAGTAGAGAGAACACGTAACACTGTGGCTTTTTGAGTTCTACGAAATAATGGAAATGGCATCTTTTTTTCCCTCTCTCAGTGGAGTAATGGAACAGTAGATAAACTGTGCAAAACCACAGCTAAATATTTAGAACCCACAAGGAAAAAGTCCTTTGAACAAACCAAGCTATTTCACTTACAGGCTGGGAAGGAAGAGAGAGACAGAGGGTTTGTTATTGTTATTTCTATTTTTAAATACATACGAGATGCTCAGATATTATGCTGATAGGGGCTACATAAGAACCAAAAGAAAGATGGGTAGGATTTTTTTCCATGAGATTCTTATACCTTTAGAGTGGTAATCTTGGCTTCAACCTTTAGCAGCACCTTTTCCAATCAAGATATCTGGAAATGTCTCAAAAACGATGGAAATATTGAATATAAAACATGGCCTACAGGCCATCTGGAGATACGATGGGTAGTTGGAATTCCCAAGGATTTCCTCTAAAATTACTATGTTCACTATCTGCTCCTTGCCCATCACCACACAGTTAATGTTTTTCCTTTAAAGAATGCTCAAAGAAATTTCTCTGATATTAAAGTATAAAATATAGGCTGACAAGAAAACGTTCTTAAAAGTTTTGAAATTTTTTTTAATTCATTAAGTAATTATATTATTTAATACTCTGTACCTCAGTTTTCCCACCTGTGAAAGATTCTATTGTTAAGACATTTACTTACCTAGAAGGACTACTATGAGGCTAATTCATATTTTAAAAATATTTAAAGAAGGCTAAAGAAAATTGTGATTTGAAGCACAAATTAAAATAAAAAGGGAAATGGGAAACATACAGGGAAGGAATTGACAGTTATCTCCACACAACAGGACAGAGACTGACAATATAGGATATACACAAATCTTGGATCCCCAAACTTCTCCTACTCTTCATTATGCTCTCAAGTAAACCCCCCAAGGATGGAAGGCACCTATAGTGAGAATGAGCGCTTTAGTTTCCTGGTTGATTTCACATTGATTAAATAAATTCTGTAAGAACTTTAGTGTCCATCTCCCAAGAAAAGAGAAAACATGCTTCTCAGAGCTCCCAGGAGTTAAAGTAATGATCCAAATCACAAAAAAAAAAAAAAAAAAAAAAAAAGGAAAAAAAGCCCTGAGAAAGAAGCAAAGAGAAGTCAACTCAGACATAAACCAAGTTAAATCTTCCCAGTTCAGAGACTGTGAATACCTTACAGGGTGTCTTCATGCCTCAATCACTAGTTCGTTAACTATTCAACATATACTGGGGTTTGCAGCTGAAAAATCATAAAATCTTTTGTAAATATTAATTCATTACACTTCACAGTCCACCAGTAAGATTTAACTGGTACCTTCTCCGCAACTTGCATTGCTGACTATCTCCAGTCACACCTTGCTGCTAATGCCTCAGTGATGAGGCGAGGCACCTTGAATTGGAAGTCTTCATCTGTTTTAGATCCAACTTACTGTCCAGAATGTATGTTACATTTCTGCAAAAGATTAGGAAGATGAATCTGAAAAATCAAGCACAGTTTTGAGGTACCTGCTGCTGCACCTGAAAGCAGCTTTGCTCAGAAATCAAGTCTGAGACAGGCCCACCACTTTGCATTTTCTGCAAGATAATTTTACTCACATTAACTAACTGAGCTTTTAAACAACATTTGGGATTGTATCACTGATCCTGTTTCATGCCCAGATACGTTCACTTGAAACAGAATGTACAGAAGGTTATATGACTTTTTCATGTTTATATAAAACACCACAGAGCGAAGCTGGGGTGAGAATTCAGGAGTCCTACCTCCCACCCTGGCACTGCTGTGTGCACCACTAGCCAGCCGCCATTCAGTGCTCCAGTGCTAGCTTAGCTTGTCTGGCCCAGTCATAATGAAAGGAAGAAAGGATTTTTCACTAGGAATTTGGAGTATTTTCTCATTATAACCAACCAGCATGACCAGAAAAAGAACCTTGATGCAATCTGTGGGCCCAGCTTCTCGCTCCCCCACTGGCACGGCCTGAAAAGGCTGTCGGGGCCACAAACCCCGCTCCTCTGCAAGAGGGGAGAATGTGCAAAACCAGATCCTGTCTATCACATCTGCCTTCAGCACTGCCCAGAGCTTCAGGGTTCAGGGAAAAGCAAACAAACAAACAAAAAATGCCCCCCTGCTTCCCCCTTCCAGCACCCCTGGCCTGGGGTGCAGTAATCAAGGAAGTGGCTCGTCCCATTACCCGCAGCCAACCTTTCCAGCAGATGAGGACAGAGCAGGGATAAACTCCAGCAAAAATCCCACCTCTGATCTTGTTCTTCAGGCCAAAACTAGAAAATAAGGCAGGACAGGCATGATTTGATCTCTTAAGGACAGAGAAGGGCCCTCCTTGTGGACCATGCTGTGGGGGGAAGATGGCGGCGTGGCGGGAGGTTAGTGCATGGAGGGTTAACGTGTTTTTCCTCCAGCACTTCAGCTGGGTGCCCCGGGTATTGATTACTGCCCTCCACAAAAGCAAGTCATCGGAGGGGGATTTTCTTCTTTCCTCTCATGGTCACCCTTGACACTAAAGCCGCAGCCGAGGGGCCTTCTCCTGGAGAAGGCACAGCAGGAATAATCCCGCAAGGTCAGGAGGAAAGGGCAGAGGCCGGAGGGCAGGGAAGGTCAGCGCCAGGCACACACAACGTGGAGCTGCCAGAGCGGGCAGAAGGTCTGTTTCTGGGTCCCCCCAAGCCCTCCTGCCAGAAACTTAAGACGCACTTTGGGAGACCCAGGGACGGGGCTCATGGTAACCTGGAGTACTGGACAGCTGACGGCGTCTGTCCCAGGAGTGGGGGGAGGAGGGGGCTCCGTGCTTTGTACCCACTGATGTGACTGCACAGCCGCAATGTGTTTGTGATTTCTTGTGCAAGGAGAGGCTGCGCTTAGATAAAGGGAGAGGAGATGTCAGCTGCAGCAGTGCAAGGGAAAAGAAAACACCGTCGAATTGTTGCTTGTTGCAACTCATGTGTGCACCTTTCCCAATACAGATGAAAGAAACGATGCAAAGCCACAACACAAAGTTGTGCCCGGCCATCACAAGTCCTCAGCTGTGTGCTCCGCTCTGCTGTGGATTTCCTCAGCTTAATTCCTCTTTCACACATAGTCATACGTCAGAGTGGATCTTCTGCAGTTAATGGAGTCCCACCCTGGTATAACACTCACAAGGGACAACCAGACCCACCGTGTGACTCTAGGTCTCGGTCTTGCTGTTCCTGTAATGGGGATAAAGACCACCACGTACGCCCACTGGGGCTGAAGGTGCGCTCCCGGCACTCCTACAGGCTGGTTGTGACCCTGAGAAGATGCTGAGGGAACTGGGGTGGGGCAGAGGGGCTTGTAACACCCTGTACACGTGCCAAGGCCTCAGGCAGGAATCACCTATGTATCCCTTTCAACTCCAGTCTGACGTGTGGTACTTTCCCCCTCTACCACCGGATTTTCTCTTTCCATTTCTTTTCACTTAAACACAAATAAGTCTGGAACTGAACTTCCCCAGCGGTCATTACATGAGTTTGTGCAGGCCAAGCACGTAGTAGGCTCATTCTCCCTCTCCCCTGCCATCTACGCCATCCATCAGGCCCGTTCTTTGGCCTTGTCATACACCCCATCACACAGTCCGCTTTCCACAAGTGTGTGAGACTGCCCACGGTGAGACTCAAGGCCTTCCTAACAGCTCCTACACAAGCCCATCATTGCTAGTAACTGAGCACAAGACAGAGAAGGCAGGCAGCATTTTAACTGAAAGCCATGTTCGATCTGCCCAGCAGGAGAGGGCAGGCAGATGGAAACAGGCTTCTTGTACCAGATCATGCCACTACTCTGCTTCCAGCAAAAGTCAGCTCATTCAGAAGAAAGCGAAACAAGTTAGTGTACCTAGCCAGTTGCAGAGTGGGAGTAGACAGAAATATTCCTTTCTTTCCTTCCTCCACAGGGCAGCCAAAGATACACTGTTACATTGAGAACTTTTCTGCCATAAATTTGAGCCTCTTTTTTTTCCCCATCTGATCTCACTTATCTCACCATGGTTTCTGGCTAGTAGTGGTGAAACAAGAATTTAATTTAGATACGATGTTCGCATCTGGAACCAAACTTTCTTAGAACACAGGGATGTTTGGTTTCGTGTGTGTTTTGATTTAACCCATTATTATGCTACGTGAATCCAATTCAAAATCTGAATACGTCTGATTCTCCCAAAAGTTAGAGCTCTGGTTCTATTGTTTCATCTTTAGCAGAAAGAGAAACAGAAACCAAATAAAAATAATGAGAAGAGAATAAAACAGGAAATTTACAGAACACCTTCCTGAAGGCAGCTGCTAAATCTCACAAGAATGTGCTATCCACAGTTTTGGAATATAATCTCTCAACTCAAGATACCACAGGTTCTGGTTATGAAAGTGCTAATTTCCAGGATGCAAAGCTGGGACATATCTTCATTCCCAATACAGCCAAGTACACTGTGATTTTTCCTTATCATTTTTATCATCTAGAGAGAAAGAACTTCTCCTTTTTCCTTAAATTAACCCTTTACCTCTGATGATGAAGCCCAAAGAAGCAAGTTGGCTGCATAGGACTTGGAGGTTGCACAGGCTGAAAGAGGAAAACACGAAGCACTCCCTTTTCCTCCGAATGTGCACAGGCACTGCTTATTTTGGGCACGAGTAACTTAGGATTTGAATATATTTGCTGGCATGTATTTAATCGCCATGCTTTTTAATTACTTCTCTGCATAATGGATGAGGTTTTTTGTTGAAATGAGGTCACAGTGTTTTACCTTTTCCTCCCATGCTGGGATTATTTGCTGTGTCAATTTGTGTAGCTTAGAAAAATATATGCACATCCTCTGAGCTGGGGCCTGGCACCATAAAGCAAAGTCGATTTTGGCTCCATCTACTTGGCAGTTAGTGAAAGCTGGGAGCCTTTGGGTGCAGGCTGTGATGGTGCACGGAGTGCCCTCTGTGGTGCTGGGAGGAATCACTGAAGACACCTCTCCCTGGCCAGAGGGGGCACGGGGCAACTTCGGCCTTGTAAATATAGGATAATGATGTGCTTCACTAGGACCTACCTCTACATTTTTGCACAGACATCCCATACTGGAGGGTAAGAGGGATCCTGGGCTTTCTTCCCCTGTGCAACTTCAGGGAGAGGCAAGGGCTCTGGCTCTGTGCTTCTTGGCAGCACAACGAGACAAGCCTGCTACCCTTGTCATTTCTGTCATTCCAGCCACCTCCCGTCAAATAGCTCTGGATGTGTGCTCAAAGCTGCACTTCTTGACCTCCTCTTTCTTTTTGGTTGTCCTCATCCTCTGCACAAATAACTCCACTCTTTCAACAGCAGCTCAAGTAAAACTAAGAATTTCAAGAGAGGGAGGACACTGCTGATACGTACCCAGTCCAAAACGTATCTGCCAAGCTCTAGAGCCTTGAGCCAGCTGGCCTGGGGAGAGTGGAGAGGGAAGGAGTCCTATGCCAGTGCACTGCCCAAATTTGATTCAAGAGTAAAAAGCCTTTGACGTGACAACACATACAGGGCACCACCCCCCACTTCCACACAACCAATGTCTCTGGCCAGCTTTGATCAGTGCTCTGGCTGGAATGTGCAGGGTACAGTGTATGGTCAGACTGCAGTCACTCAGCCTCCCAAGTCAGCTCTGGAAGAAAAGAAAAAACCAGACACATCCATTTGCTGCTTTCCCCAATTTGAACTTGACAACCATTTATGGCCTCCCCCAAAGATGGGCTGCTATCTTGTCCCTGACCTTGGCTGTAAACTCCAGCATCGACGTTACCTCCATTAGAGCCTCCTGAGTCTGATCTATTGCTCTCTGAGCTTGGCACTAGCTAAGGATGCACCAAACATCAATGAGTGAGGGGCTCTGATTACATGTCAGAGGCTCAACAACTCATCAAGCCCCTTAAAGCCAGGAGAAGATATGGGAAGCAAGCAGGACTGCTGCAGTAACAACATTGTTTGTTCAGACCCCTAACATCTCTGGCTCCACAATATCAACACGGTGAAGATGTCTGATAAAAAACTGGGACTTTGGTAAAATAACTCCTGTCCTTGCCAAGCATTAATCTCAGTCCCTTTGGAAGGCTCTCCCTGTAGTCCATGGTCATACCTCGACGTGTAGGGTGTTCTACAGCTGGGCGCTTTCTGTGCCTGTGCCCCAGTCCCTTTCTTTTGGGGAATTAGAGCCTGGAGAGGTCAGAAGCTCCAATCACACCAAATGAAGCTGTGGCAGACAGCCTTAAATTATTAATGTCTTTAAATACTAAGTGCACTCATGAACAAATTCAGCCTGCAGCATACAGGCTGTGCATCAACAGGGTCCCAAAGGGGTTGCAGAAAAAAAATCTCACTAAGGACTGTGGAGCGGTAATTTTGTTTGCATTGACGTACTTGTCTCTCCCATGGACGGAAGATACACACGGTCACGAATCATTGCATTTGTAA
This sequence comes from Pluvialis apricaria, assembly GCA_017639485.1. NCBI lineage: Eukaryota > Metazoa > Chordata > Aves > Charadriiformes > Charadriidae > Pluvialis > Pluvialis apricaria. Next base: position 39,112,193 of record CM030012.1, on the reverse strand, counting down.
GCACCTCCACTCTTCTCTTACCGTTTCAGTCACTCCTCATCCCTGGGAGAGACATAGCTGTCCTAATCAAAAGCTCCATTATATTCACATCCAAGAAGGTAGACATGCAACCTGGGAGAAGACTGACACCTTTCAGTTATATGGCATGAGCATCATACCTTCACATCTACAATTTGACTTGAGTAAGGACTCTGATTCTGTCACTGGAAAGACTGCAATTCATTAACATAGCTCTGCTATGCACACTTTGATATTTATCTTTAACCACATCCCTTTAAAACTAACCTTACTGACAGCTTACTTCTGTAAGCTTCCATTTTGCTATTCATTTAGTTTCATCCCCCTTTGACTGTGGCGCCTTCTACCTCTGGCTCCTCTGGCTTTAGACCACTATCACGACTGGCCTGCAGATAACAACTCTGACTTGGATGCTGTGTTAACAGTTTGCTGTTTTCATGAAGTTTTAATTTTGTTTTAAGAGGAACTGATGCCGATTCTTGCTCCTGTTTCAACATTTGGCAGAAGCATGAAATTCTGCATGTTATAGGAAACAGGAAGAAAGTTTTAACTTCAACTGCTTAGGATGTACATGCACAAACACCACACTCCAAGTGCATGCTCCTCCTGTTTATCTCCTCCACACCTCAATTTTTCTGTTCTCTTTCTCTACTCTTCTGGGAATGTATCTCTTTCACTTCTACTCATCTCTCTCCCACACCCGTAGGCATGCACTGATTTGTTATTGCTAGGTCACTTGTGATTACAGGTCTGGACATGCTAGTTTATTGCAGGGTTGTCCCTGGCTTGATAGGCTGTTTGCTCTTTTGTTATTACAGTGCTTAAGCCTCATTTTTCCAGTTTGCTCTCTTTCACACACACACAAAACATCACAACATGCTTATTTTGAACGGCAAACACAAAAATTGACTTGGGCTTTGCAAACATTCCCCTTTGAAAGGGAATGAGGGAAAAGGGGGTTACAGGCCTTGCAAAAGCCATCCTCCCTGCCCCGCCTGTCTTCTCTGAGTGTTTGCCATTTTTTTCTGTGGTATTGGAGTATAAAGCTTGAAGTGCCGCAAAAACTGCATGTCCTTTTGCTTTGCTTGGCTGCAGAAGCCCAGGCACAGCATATTCATCTGGGAAGCTGTTAGCTGGGGTTGGGGAAAACCACTGGTCCCTTTTGGCTATACAGACATTGGCAATAGCTGTTACAAGTTAGATTTGGCCCCCTAGAGCAACAGGCAACAAATACGAAGAACTGAAAACCTCCCAAAATTATTACTGATGTATTTACACTCATCAAATATAACAGCCCTCCCCCCACCCCCCCCCACCCCCCCCCCCCGCCCAATGCCTTTCAGGCTCCTCCAAAAAGAGAGGGATTTCAAAAGCAAACCTAAACCTATCTTCGCAGCAGACAGAATTTCCGTTCTATTTTGAAAAGTCCTGTGTATACCCCCACTGCATTCCTCCTCTTCCCCCTCCCACCAAAAAAAAATAAGGCAAACTTCTGGGCATAGCTTAAAAGCCACAAAACTTCCTCCATGTGTGTATTCTCCAGCTCCACTGCAGATATTTGGAGTTACATAAAACTGGGCAGTTAGTGATTCTGGCAGCTGAAAAATTACAAAGTTCAGGGGCTGAGGAGGGTGTGGGCCAAGCTGAAGTTTTCCAGAGCGCTGTACCAGATGGAGCAGAGGAAAATGCTTCTCTCTCGAGGCTCAGGAAGGTGGAGTTAGAAGCTCTGAACCTGAAACAAGTTTCAGGGAATGTTCTCTATTCCCTGTTCCCTGTGAACACTGGTATCGGCAGTGCTGGTTATCGAGGACGGTTTGGACCTTAAAAAGCAACGAATGTGCCTTTCTATATGTGGCAATGCAATGCTTTTACAGTGGCACTGTGGAGACTGACATATTCCAGTCCCCATTAGCCAGAGCCAGAGCCTTCTCCCTTATGAACCAGCAGCATGTTTCCATTTCCATCTGGACGGTTGATGCGTAAGGATGAGATCAAAGTGCATCATGTAATAAATGGCACTGGCTACCAAACATGCTCCAAGTCAACCCATTTACACTAGAAGATGGTTTTGTGTTACAACATCTGTTTACTGGGATGATGCTAAATTTAACTGTTACATTTAAAATTATGTCTGCAAACAGCTAACTCTAAGTTCTGGACTTAAAACTATCCAGGTAGGAACAGTCACCCTTCTTATCTACTCTGAATGCCAAACAGTGTGTTAGTTAACACATGTTGTAAGATGTTGGAATTTTTCAGTGTAAGTAGTCCCAACTGGGTTTTAAAACATCCTGGCTAGTCAGGCTTAATTTTCTAGCTCTGGACAGGGTTTTAAAACATGCTTTCAACTATGACTAGCTGTGATCACACTAAGGACAAAATAGCCCTTAACCATGTGTTAGTTCATAGAATCAGAATCACAGAATGGTTTAGGTTGGAAGGGACCATAAAGATCATCTAGTGCCCAACCTCCTGCCATGGGCAGGGACACCTTCCACTAGACCAGGTTCACAGAATCACAGAATGGTCAGGGTTGGAAGGGACCTCTGGAGATCATCTAGTCCAACGCCCCTGCCACAGCAGGGACACCTACAGCACATTGCACAGGACGGCGTCCAGGCGGGTTTTGAATGTCTCCAGAGTGGGAGACTCCACAACTTCCCTGGGCAGCCTGTGCCAGTGCTCTGCCACCCTCAAAGGAAAGAAGTTCCTCCTCATGTTAAGATGGAACTTCCTGTGCTCCAGTTTGTGCCCATTACCTCTAGTCCTATCACTGGGCACCACTGAAAAAAGACTATTCTCATCTACCTGGCACCCTCCCCTTAAGTATTTATAAGTATTGATAAGATCCCCCCTCAGTCTTCTTTTTTCTAGACTAAAAAGCCCCAAGTCCCTGAGCCTTTCCTCATAAGAAAGATGTTACAATCCCCTAATCATCTTTGTAGCCCTTTGCTGGACTCTCTCCAGCAGTTCCTTGTCCTTCTTGAACTGGGGAGCCCAGAAGTGGACACAGGTTGCTCAAAGCCCCATCCAACCTGGCCTTGAAAGTTAACAAATAGTGGAACATTGTGTCCAGTCTTAAAGCATACAGTGCAAGAAAGACATCGGCAAGCTGAAGTGAAGTTCAGTGGAAGGACCCTAAAATGGTCAGGGGCTGGAACAGGTGACATATGAAGAAAAGAGAGAACTCAAATTCTTCAGCCTAGAGATGGCTAAGGCAGGAGACTTTGTATAAGAAGATAGAATATTTGAACTTGATTATTTGAATGAAAATGCTGTTAAAGAAGCAAAATTTAGAGGTTTTACAGAAGATAATTTGTCCACTAGGATGTGTAATAACTCACCTCACATGAGCAAAAACCAGCCATTTAATTTTTGATTCTCATCGCTATCTGAAATGGAAACCAGTCCTAATGACCTAGAGAGAAGACACTCTATATATCACAATACCAACTACTAAAAGCAACTGATTCACTTCATATTAAGAATAGAAATTTGTTTTAAAGACTAAATTTCCTGCATGGTGTCATCAGTTCTCAGTGAGATAAGCATTGCAAGGTCCACTCTGTTTACCTATTTATTTTGAACACGCAAAAGACAAACGTCTATAACTCAGTATGGATTCAGTCATCTAACTAAATAAAGTAACTACTTATGTGCTATGTGGTCTTGGTCAATTCACTCAAAAGCTTACCACTTGAGATTATGGTTCTGCAGCAGTCTAAATTAAACTAACAGTTGGCTTATGTGGTCCAGCTCTGGCTATGCATTCCCATTCCTCCCTTACACCCAACACATTGCTCATTACACCATTCACCAAGCTGTTTCCCTGATCTAGGTCAACATGAAGCTCACCTAACAAAAAGTAACATATCCTTTTGTACAAGCCAGAATCACAATAACAGCTAAAGATATAGGTAAGAGCTAACATTTAACTCCACTTTTCCATTTGATTTTAGATAGCTGCAATTTTCCTCAGGTTTGGGGTTGCCTTTTTTTTTTTGAGAGGGGAAGGGAAGTTTAGGAAAAATCAATAAAGTGCTCATTCTTATATACAAAATCTAATTTCAATATGCTTTTTCTGTTACTGTCAGTTCACATTCCTTAGGAAAAAGCTGAAGTGAAAATTAACAAAATTCAGTGAATGCTTGCTGGAAAATGTTTGCTTTATAATAAAAACACAGGCATGCCATGACAACTTAGAATGGAAGGCAGAAAGCATTTCGGATACTTTTTCTATCTTCGAGAACATTATGTAATTTGTTACTTAGAAGTCATTAAGCTACATTAAAAAAATAAATCAGACATACCAAATAAAAATTATGAATTTTTTTTTTCCCCTGTAGTACAGCCTGTAGCATCCAGGGTTCTGACCCCGGTAGGACCCTAAGTCTGGCAAGCAACTACGGGACTGGAAGTTGCAAGCTCCAGCTGCACCAAAGCTCACTCCCTCTGTGCTGGAGCCCCCTTGCAGACTACAGTGATCTGCACAAGCCAAATTTTTTCTCTCTGTCTGGGATCTGGCAATGACCTCCTGCAACCTAACTGCTCTCCCCACCAGCCTTTCTCCAGGCTCTGTGTTGACCTGGCAAATGCTTCTAGCTGTAAGGAGATGAAAAGAAGGTAAGGAAAAAATGGGGGGAAAAAAAAAAAGCCAGCCCTGCAGATGAAAGTCTGAAGCAGTGTTTTCCTTTCCAAAGTGCTGCTACATTCCCATAAGCTTGTGGTTTCCTGCATTCTGCTAGAGGGCTTTTTTTTTTTTTTTTTTTTTTTTTTTTTAAATCCTTCTGGTCATATCTGAAGAGGGAAAATGTCCAGCACTAACAGGAGGCCTTTTGTTCTATTCGTTCCTAAGTGGACTTTAACCCAGTTACTACAGACTGAGTCACTGTAGAAACAAATAAAATAAAAGCTCTCTGTTTTGTCCCTCTGGACAGGTCAGGGACATGTTAAGTTCTGTTCTCCCTCTCCTGCTTTCTGGAAGCAGTACTAGACCTGGCATTACACTACAATAATAATGAACATAGTTTATGGCTGTTCTTTTTTATATGTCCTGGCAACCCCTACAGAGTTGATATTCCAATAGAGCCAGCATTTCATTAACAACATAAATGCACAAGGGGCATATCTTTGAGTAATGAGATGAAATTAAACTGGAGAAAGGCCGGCTGCCAGGGACCAGTAAGATGCGGGTGTGACCCATATAGGTGCACGTCTGAGCTATTTTGGTACCTTCTCAGATCTCAAATATTTTAATGACTTACAGCAAATATCTGTTTGTCTCTGAGTATGACTGTAAGATTCCCTTACTATCAGGCTGAATTTTAGGCTGAATCTCAGGGCTGAATTTCAGTCATTCCTTGCAGTTCTGTTTGCTATGACAAGTTATACCCTGTCACCATACATCAGTTTTAGGGTAAATCATTATCTATTTAGATCCCAAACATCTAAATTAAAACAGATCTAAAAAAATAAGCATCCTCTGCATAGGCCTGTGGTTCCCTGGGGCTTACTGATCTCTGGAGGCTCTGGAAAGTCTGTGCACAGAAGTATTGCTCTTCCTTTCCCCCCTCCCTTCTCTCACCATTCTGCCTTCCCTGAAAACCTTTTTAAGTCTTTAGCGTTCCCTTATTTCTGAGCTCTCAGCGCTGGCAAAGCAGCTGCCTGTTGTGGCTGGCAAGTGCAGAAGCAGGCTATAGGCCTGCCTTTCCTCCCCCCACTTTGTGCCCTCCCCTACAACTGGTTACTTGGTTGCTTATCTAAAGCCATTGTGTTGTTTTCCCACAGCCCTCTTCCTGGTCCAGGGTACTCCAATTTGTTTTTAAAGTGGGGAAGTTCTATACTGGGAAGTTTTATACTCGGAAGAAGTTAGTAGTATGTGGGCCAGAAATAGGTTTTTTCAGCTGGGGAATGGGCATGCATGCAAACCTAGGACAGTGATAGACAGCGACACTTAGCAGAGAGGATTTTGTACAAGAACATGACCACGCTGTGCTGCACGGAGAACTAAACACAGGCAAAGCCAAGACCATTCCAGGCCATGGGTGTGAGTCAGCAGGAGTTTCACATGTGGCTGGTATTGCGTTGGGCATGAAAGGGCAGAGAGCACAGAGCCAGGACTATACCGATGCCAGAGTGGTGTGCAGAGTCAGGACTCAGCTCAGGACCGTGCCAGGCCTCCTACTGCTCCCCCTTCGCTCTCTCATTTCCCAGCAAACTTGCCATGCTACAGCCACAGCACTCCAGGATTGCGCGCCTGGCACAAATGGCACATGTTCCCACACCTGCTCTGAGCTGTGCGAAAAGACTGTCCTAGCTGCTGAGGTTTGCTGGAGAACAGAAGTACTTTGGCTGTGCCTCCTTCTCCTGATTCAGTTTCTTGTGCCAGTCTTGGGATTCCTCAACCCTGAAACAGTCCAGAAACTGTTGTTCGACCCCCTCTGCTCTGCCGGGACCGCTAAGAGCAAAGGGCTTGCACAGCAAATGAAAAGTGAATATGAACTGTTACCCTATTGACTTTTTAACACTGTATTCTGTCTGAAGGAGCCTATCAGTCTACACAAGCTGCAGCATGAGTTATGAAAAAACAAGTCAACTGGTCAGCAAAGGCTCTGTGATCTGGGTGCTACTTCGCATCATTATTCTTACCTAACTTTTCCTTTGGTTTATTCTGCAACAGCCACAAGAGACCACAACATGGTCCAGGTTTAGCATAATTTGGGGGTGTAAGTGGCTGCATTACTCCCTACTTGTTACAGTAGCAGCAAGGGACACATGGACAGCCTCTTCCCTTCACCTTGTTCCTTGCTACTACAGTATCAGGGTTTCACCTGGATGGTCCTCACATCACTTGGACAATAGAAAAGATGCAAAAGAAATTCCATCCCAACTAGAGATCTGTATGGGTTTCAGAGCCTGTCAAGAGCAAGTAAAGCAGCAAAACATGCTGAAGTTCAGATGGCAGATTCTTTGGGACAGTTTCCAAGCAAATTTATGTTCATTTCTTGGCTGAATCCAACAGAAATTAGAACGGTGAATATGGAGAGAAATTTGTGACCAGCAGAAGCAAAACATCTGTTTTTTTTACCAGAGACAACTGAACTCCAGATGTTGTCAACATCACATAATTCTAGAAGTGCCAATCTCTTTGTGGGTTGCCCTAAGAAAGGTCATGTCACTGAACTCTTGGTGACTGAATGGCTTTTGTACTGGAAAATCCACTCCCAGATGTGTAGTGCATGCTGGAGTTTGATGCAATTTGCTTTGCTACCAGATTAGGCAGAGGGGAAAAAGAGATCACAAGGAGATATCCTACTTTATGGGAGTAAGCTGCTCATTCCTCTTGAAACCCGTTGAACATGTTTGCTGCTACAGGATGCTGCCTCAAGCTGTCAGTAAGATAATCAAATAACTTTACCTCAGCCTGGTAGATTTATAGGAATGGCACTCATCAATATAGATACAGTTACAAATCAGAATCAATGCCAACACTGACTTTACATTCCTCTGGAGGACATCATGCTACTGAGAGAAGTACTAACCTGAGTTCATGCTAGAGAAGTCCTTGCCAGCAAACAGCATAGACAGAAGGAAACATTTGAATCTCCTTTCAGGACAGATTTCCTTCTCAGTTTTGTGCAGTAACAACTGGGCTCCTTAGTTCCAGTACCACTTCTTTTGCCTCTTAACCTTTGAGTCCCTGACACCAATAAAATGCTGACCATCAATTTTAGAAGCACTATAACCCCGACATCACGTGTCATTTATTTCCATTCTCTGTTTCACACGTAGAGCCTGTAAGCCATGTTTGTGCATGTGACAGAGGGAGGGCAAATAGATGACACATGATCTGAGGGTTACAGTGAGACTACGTGCATCTGCTTTGGGACGGAATGGTATGGCACAAACGAATGCAGTGTGTTTGTATGACACGGAGGCACATGACTATGCATACCACTGGGTAGCTCTGTGAAGATGTCAGTGGAACTGATTTTCTTTTGTAAAAGCTGTTCTCCCTGCCAGATTTTTTTTTTTTTGGTCTCAACTCTACTATTACTTTGCAACATGAAAAGATTCTCAGTGAAATCTGTTTTTTTGACACTGTAGATACTAGGAAAGATTAAGGATTTTCTATGCACCATCTGATGCAGAGTCAAAATGTGCAGCAGTGATATGCAGTGCACATTATATACTAAATTGATTAGAAAATGGGCTTAAGCAATAGGATAATATAACTTGCATCCATTTGCCATTCAAGAAGGGATGCACAAAAGAGTCTGTCACTTAATTCAGTAGAGTGATCAGTGGGTCTGCCTGGGAACGTACTTATTTACAAAAGGGCACATTGTGGCTTTAGAGCTTGTTGGAGTGAAGCAGGATTAAATATGAGTGTACATATGAATTGTTCTATTTTATAACTTGTAAGTTGCTCTTTCTGATATACTCCACCCTCCATTGATCATCGCTATCAGCAACAGCTGTTTTCTGCCTATTTGCACCAAACACAAAACTTCAGTTACCTTTTTATTTTTATAACTACTGAAGTCAGTTCATGACGAGTTTTACCAGTTGCTTACACCAGGCTGCACTGCCTACATTTAGTATGCGGTATCGTCAGGTGTGAAGTTTAAAAAGACTTTGCATCAACAAACAAATGATAAAAAACTCCAGAAAGCAATTTGAGCAGAGGGCTGAATTTCTGCTAAGACCTTTGACAGTAGATTCATTGGCTTCCAGCTGATCAGACAGACTTTCAGCTTCTTGCTGGCTTTATTCTCGCGTGATCTGAAGGCATTTGGATAGTGCATTTTAAACCAATTGGTTGTTTTCTCAGAGTCTACATAGGGGTCGCAGAGAAAGGGGAGTATCTTTCTTGCTAATGTTAGCCAGACAACGGCAGCTTAACTGTAAAGCCCCCTAAAAGAGAATAAGCCTATTGTGTCCCCAGTGTGTTTCCCACATTTCAAAGGCCACTAAGTAGCACCAGCATCTTTGCCTCTGGGTTACTGAGAAGACAGACTCTTATGCTTATTAAATGATGGCTTTCCCTAATGATTTGAAACAAAAAAGGCACACACATACAAAGCCAGAGATGTGCACATTTAAGGCTTCTCCTGCCACAAGGTCAAACACATGAAAAGACACAACAAAAAGTTTGGCCCCGAGATACCAGCATAGACCCACTTGCCCATCTCTCCCACACCGGCCCTTACTCTCTTTTCTACTCCGAGAGCCCCCAAGTCCTGCACAATTAAGCGCGGCACCAATGGCATTTCTGCTGCCTCTCCTTCCACTTGGCTTCACCGCTGAGAAAGGAGCTTGTTGGCGGGGAGGCGGGCACTGCTGCCTGAATAGTCTCAGAAGCATTCATTATCTCCCCGCCTAATTACATGGCCGGCATAGTGTTGTTGTTGTGGGAACATTGCATCACATTAATCAGCAAGGGGATGTGCCAAGATGAAAGGGTCCCCTTGTGTCTGCTCTCTGCTGTGGAAAATGGGCAAGAGGGTGGGGGAAGGAGCGGGGTATTTATCAAGTGCCGAGGGAAGGAAGGCACAGCGGGTGCACCCGAGCTCAGCCTGGCCCTGCCGCCATCTTCCCAAGGCAGTGCTCTTGTAGCAAATACACTTTTTGTGTTCACGCACGGTGATGGACTGATAGCTCCAGAATCTGAAATCTTTTACCACAGCACAGGTATGAGCAAGGGTGGCGAAGCGGCACGCTGCTCAGTTGCTCCAAGAGGGAGTGGGAGCTAATCCTCCATAGCGTATCCGGCCCTCAGCCCTCTCTGATCAGAAATGGGACCACCTATTTGAACAAGCTGGGATTTGGCTGCAACCTGGCCATGGGGCTTCAGAGAAAGTCACTGTCACTTGAAACACCCTCCGAGCACGCTCTCCTCCCACAGTCTCTGAGTCAAAAGTTAAACAGTAGCAGTGATGGGCCTCCTGGACCAAAGTCAAGCTAGCACCCAAAAGCAAAATTTTCATTTTCCAAAGCCTGCTGGTGAGAACCCCAGTTCACCCACACAGTATAATTTTTAAATGGACTCTTGAAATCTGCAAAGAGATCTCATTTCCTCCTATCTTTGTCCCACTTGCAGGGCATTTGAAAGGCTTTGTAAGGCTTTGCATAGATGCTTCTCTGTGTGTTGGCGTTGGGGGGAGGGTTGAGGCATCCACACTGTGGCTGTTTGGCACCCTGCGAAATACTGGGTCAGACTGGAATACCAAATGACAGTCCTTGGCTGAGCTGCTTATTGCTGCGAGATGCAATAGCAGCACTCTAGAGAGAACACGGAAAGGTAATGGAAAAAATGAAGACATTACAAATGCAGTTCTTTGCATCGGTTAGCCTCTCCCATTCAATTTTGATTCAATCAATTCAGATCATCCCTTTTTAAAATCCTGCAAGGGCTGGCAGCAGCTCATGCTCAACTCTTCCCGTTTCGCTTCCTGCAGGCCTTCTGTCCATCACAGCTTTTCTGCGCTTGAGCTGTGCTGCAGGTTGACTTCAATTGCTCTGAATTAAAGTGTCTTGCCTCCAAACCCCATTGTTTTTGCAAGGCATCTGGCTTATTAATACAGGCTATTAAAGCCACTTTGGAAGTAGATTTACTGAGATGCAGATAAGTTTATCTGCCACAAAGTAGGTGTGAATGCCAGTTCCTCCTGCAGTGACTGTTGCCAAGTCCTCCCACTGGTATCCCATGCTGTTCTGCGGACAATTGGGGCAGCCTGCTTATCTGTGTGCCACCTGTTGTGCTGGAGTCACCCTGACCCAGTGCCACCTTTCTATTCAAATACTATTGCCGAGTCAGGTGGTGTTCTTTGGGTTTCAGCACACAGGGAGCATCGCCAGTGTGATACCAGACGGTCCTATACTAAGATACTTGACTTCATTGCCCTCTGGTGAGGGTAGTACATACAACAGGGACTACCAACATTATTTTTTTTTGAGGGAGACCAAATGGGACCTGACTAGTGGCAACCGAACTGAGGAAGGGCAAACTTCCAGTTAATCTTGTTGCATATAACGTAAACCGAGTATATGGAGTGGGAGGGAGCATGTAATATATCTCAGCTCCAGATATCATCTCTCCATCCTGGGCTTTTAATGCCTACAGTGTTGCTCTGGTTTACCTCCACTTCTTGATCTTTGGGTGCAACAAGAACGAATGTCCACTGTGATACAGAGCACGTTTAAATCCAGCATGGGGACTGCACAGCCAAGCGGCTCTCTTAGTCCCACTACCACAATCCTTGGTTCGTTTTCACTCTTGATCCAGTGCTAGAGATCCACACTAGCAAAAAGTATCTCAGGTTAGTTTCCACATTTGCCAGATTTGAACAGAATCCTTCCTCTGTCTTTTGGGCACACACATCCTTTAAATAAACTCCTCTCTCCCACTCAGTCTTTGGTTGACCATCTTGCCTTGAACAGGGGCCCTTGGTACTTTATTAATCTTTCCCTCAAGCCACCAGGACAGTGGTGCTCTACCCATCTCCTTCCCAATAGAGGCCCAGGAATTCCACAAGATGGAGAGCATTTTGCTATGCTCACACTCTCTACAAACTGGGAAAAGCCCATGGGACTTGAATCCCAACCCAAAGACAAAGCACAGTTTTATCCCCAGTGGCATTAAGGTTACTACAAGAACAATAACTAGCTGTCCTTTTCATCTCACATTTGCCTGACAAAAGTGAGATACTGAACTGCGATCACTGCAATGGATCCTGTGCTAAAACTGGCCAGTTTACATTGGAGGAAAAAAGCTTGAGAGATAACATAGTGAAAAAACTCTGGTCTAATCTACCAGATAGATAAAAAGACAGAAGCATGAGGAAGATTTCCTACAGCATGATACAGGGGAGATAATGACAGGGAAATGTGTCAGACTTTATAATTACTGCTAATGAGGTTAATCTAAGGGCAACTAATCCTGTGGGAGAACATGGTGGCTCTGTGACCAAGGTCTTCTCTGAAATACAGGAGTCTTCTGCAGCCCTCAACCCCGAATGCCTCTCCCATTCTGGGACATCCACTGCCCCCCAGCGCAGAAATGTCTCCTTTTCTCATTGAGCCACCCCGGCAGCGCACAATCGGACAGTCCTATCCCTATAAAGGCAGTGGCTTATCTGCTGGCAACCTACACCCAAAAGCAAAGAACAGGTTTGCCTCCTGCTTGCACTAGCTCCTGACCCCAGAGGCACAAGATTGCATGTGGACTGCAGCTTGTTTTGGAAAGCGCCTTTTGACTTGTGTTTTACCATCACTGCCAGTTATTCCAGGACTCGAGCTTCGTTTTGGCCCATGAGTCAAGGCATTGGGAAGACCAAACACAGATGCGGCAAATGAAGAGCTCTAGGAAGAGGCCTAGAGTAAAAGCCTGCTCAGTTTCCATCGCCTCCTCTTTTTCATGAGCCCCTCTCACTGCCACAGTTAGGGTGGCTATGCAAGACACTCCTGCAGCAACCTTTGTGTAGTAAAGACTGTGCAAATCATAGTGTCTCTTCCAGTTTGGGGGACGTAACTTTGAAACCAGTCTTTTCCACAGCAGAAGGGGGATGGTACAAAACAATCATGGAAATTTCTTGTTTTGGCACAAAATTTCAGTGCTTCTGAAGAGGAAAACCAACACTGCAAACATCCCTCCTCCCAGGAAAGGGAAGGAGAATGGGGCAAGTGGCTTCTCCACCCGGAGCTCTCCAACTCTGAAATGGACGTATCTCCAAAGATCTATGAGAAAGCCCTGCTGACGCACATCTGCAAGCCACACAACAAATTCCAAGCACCGGTAAGTTCTGTTTCATAGTTTCACCCCCACTGTTCATGTGACAGCTTTCTTTAAAATCCCACAGAACCTCTTTCTCACCTGGAAACATCATCTCTGGCTTTTCCTTCCTCTTGTCTTGGTCTCTGGTTTCCAAAGGGCTGTTAACTGAGAACGTATTTTCTCCCTTGCCTCTACACTTCTGTTAACCCCGCTTTACATATTCTGTTACAAAAATGAAATAAAACCTCAGCTGCATGAAAAAAGGACTCAAGCCATTTGACAGTAACTGCAGCATTAGTGCCTATCTCTCACTGGTGCCAAAGGTGAGAGGAATTTTAGTAATTCAATAGATAGATAAGATAGGAGAGGTTATTTGATTTAGTATTTGGCTGTACCATGTTTCTGAAATACTGTACAGCTAAAAAAATGCTAAAGGTCACCTGATATGTTTCTTTAGATAAATGAAATAACTTTTTCTAAAGCGATATGCTCACTCCAGGTGCAATTATCATATTTTTAACACTTCACTGTAAGTCACCATTCAAAGGAAGCTCTTATCCCACAGCTCAGTGGCGATTTTTAAGTAAGCAATTTCCCTCTCTCCATATCCCCAAACTAACACCAACAGGGCTCACAAGGAAATCCCAACAGGCAGACTGTTATTCAGTCCATTTCTGCATTTCTAAGGCTCATCGACCTTTCTTTTGTCAGATAAAAGCTTCCCATCTCTTTAAGCCCTTCATTCTTGCAATAGTCCCACAGAAAAGTTGACATCCTTGGCAAGGAGAGTGAAAAGCAGCTTGTCCGCCCTTCCCAATAGCCCAGGCTGGGGTTGTTTTAGCCTGTTTAAATCTCTCCCCTATTTATATGCTAATGTTCTGGTATCAGCAGAAAGTATAAACAGTGTTGTTTACAGCTCCCTATAGTCTGTGAGCACCAAGCTGCCAGGAGAATACTGTGTACTGGGCAAAGAGATGTATTTATTGACAATGAAAATGGCCACTTCTAAGACTATAAGAAACAAAACTGAACAGTAAAAATGCAGTGTCAGCCAACAATCTAACCATACAAAACAGGACTGGCAAAAAGCCATTAGCCAGGGGGTCAGTCACGGACCCCAGGGAGCTACAAGATTTCATATTTAACAGGGAGAGATCTGGGGAGACCTTCAGCACAGAGACCTCTGAGAAAAGAGAGCATCAAGTTCCTTGGCAAGGCAGCTTACATGCTCCATTTGCTATTATTGCAGAGTTTTGTTAGTGGATAATAGCTCATAGCTTGGCTCGTAGCTCTCCTGGACCCTGAAGTGAATTAAACTCTCCTAAGAAAAACAGCACGGTCTAAAGGAGCAAGCACAGGAATTCTTGAGTTCAGATCTTGTCTCTCCATTTTGCTATGTGACTCTCTTCACCAGCAGAGCACTAGGTCTTAAAAATAACAGTAACAGCAAAACCAGGCAGCAGTGAGGTTGTACATCAGAGAGTTGTACAATGTCAAGCTCTCTGAAGACATTAGGGCATAGAGCTTGTCTCTTCTTTACATCAGTCAACAAAATGTTCATAACTGCAATGGCACTCCCTGTTCAAAACAGAGGAAATAACTGCTCACACCAGCAGTGCCTTATCTCCCAGTAAATAAAAACTAAAAAGCCTTAAAAAATCCCTGTCTGCCATAGTGCCTACTGTAAGCAATTCTCTCACAAATTCAAGTACTGACAAAAGATGCTAGACTGGATGACCTGGCAATCTTTATAGCATGGTTTTCCACCGAAAGACAGAAGAAGGCTGGGACAATTAAAGTTGAACTCATATTCTTCTACCCTGTGTATGTTCCAGCTCTCACCAGAAGAGATTCACCGCTCTACTTCCAGATGGGATAATGCAGGGGGCTTCAGTGGGGGCTGAACCGTCTCGAGAGTCCAGGCCACCCAAGCCAGCTGAGCTGCATCCAGTGCCAGCACTGGCAGTACCATGCTCTGCTCTCTTTGGAGGGAGACTCCAGTGGCTGGATGACCAGTCCAGCTTGTCTCCTCAGTGATCCAAAGCCACATCACACCCACCAGTTCCACCGCCTCTCTTGCTGGGCAGTCTCAGACAAGGTGTCAAGAAAGGACTGAGTTTTTCACCAGCCCTCACTGTCCTGCAAAAACAGTGCAGAGGCACCTGGGTAGGACAGTGTGAACTTGCTTAGCTTTTATTGGAGAACTATACATATACTGTAAATAAAAGGAAGTCACCTACTCAGCAAGTTTGTATCAGCACTAAATTCATGAAAGGATAAAATGACAACAGGACCACTTGAAATGAGATTGTGCTGTGTTGGAGCAGCATAGTCACAAAAAGAGTTTGAGGTGGTGAACAATAAGAGTATTATATTGGCAAAGATGTGCTTTTCTTCCAGTGGGAATTCAGTTGCTAAGTGCATCAAGAGGATTTACAGCAACCCTTTGCTGTAATAACTAGACATAGGCCTGCATGAAAATCCCACATTTGGCTGTGGCACACTGGCTAAGACTACTCTGTCTCCTTCTAGTAGTGTGCTCCCAAAGAAGAAAACAGCTTATTTCTGCTACTACAGTACGTCTGAAATCAAGTAGTAGTCTGGTGGTGCCATGCCAAATTTTCCAATGCAGAAAGTTTCTCTGTCTCCCGAGTTAAAGTAATCTGCATGTGGTCTTGCACATATTACTTACATCATCTTTTTAAGAAACTTAATCCTGTCAGTTTTGAGCTTTGAAGTTCTGCTGTACAATGTAAAAGGGTTAAGTCTACCCACACTGCATCAGGTGCCCTGCACGCATTACACTGCGTATTTTGTGGGATTACAAGCGCTTACCACCAGTGCAAATAAACCAGCCCAGTGCATTTATTCCACTAAAGACTGTCTGAAACTTGTTCATTTCTAATAACTGTCAGCTAAACCACTAAGCCAGATGGGGATGATGCTTGTTGGAGCCATTTTGAGCTCTAGCAGCAGTTTCTAAATCTCCTTCCATTACTTATTATTAATTACTGTTTGTTAAGCACCAGCAGCAAGAGACAAGTAAAGGCAGCCCTGTAGCAAGGGGTTAACTTTTAAGCACAAGGCGTATCGATTAAGACCACAGTACGAACAGCAAGAGACATCTTGAATCTGAGGCCAGGAGCTGGGATTCTAGTGTTTGTATTTTTGGCATCTGTATCTGTAAGAGGATGAAAAGGCATATAAGTGTTTTTAAGGGTAGATGGGTGTTTTGGTCAAAGAGAAAGCCGATGCACCTAAAACTATGAGAGAGAACTGTAGATTGTACTGCTTAGAGATGCGCCTACAGAAATATTAATAAAGAAAAGGCTAGAATGTAGTCTTACATAATTCATTGCTGCTGGGACATGGGCCGGGAGGGAAGAATGGAAAAAACAGTCCATAAAGATGCCAATAGTTTCTAAGCAGAAACATCTGTTGAAGTCTTTAAAACGGTCAGGCCTGCAGCAAGCTCAGCAACAGGAAAGCCTGCAGTTGATCACTCCTACCCTCATCAGCCCCACGAGCCCCTACCCCTGGGATCAGTGTGGAGCTTGGAAGATAACTGACACCATGAATCAAACACGTCTCCTTTCTTAAAGGGGAAAAGGGGAGGAACAGAGAGCCAGGATGGGCGTCCGGGGAAGACAAATGATTATTTGGAATGGAGGTATTCAGGAAGAGTTACAAAAGAGTAAAGGAACATGCAAAGGGAGACCCAGTGGCTTATCCACTCTGTCCCAAGGAGGCCCGTACGCTGAATTTCCATTGCCTTGTCCAGTCTAATTTTAAATGTCTCAAGCAAAAGGCCTTGCTCCCCTTGGGAGGCTATTGCAAAATCTCACAGATCATCTTTGCCTTTTACATGACTGCCTCTTCCTTTGTGATAGTTCATTTAGTTTTCTTTGTTTTCTCTTGATATTCAACAGTGCCCCTAGATGTATCAGTTCCAAACAGCAATTTCTTCTTCCTGAAAGCATTTGTTCCCCTCTGCCGTCTTCTCTCAAGAAAGGAATTATCTTAAAAATATCTGTGGAGGTTGCACATTGTACATCTCTGCAAGGTCTGCATCTGCCAGCAGAAAAGGAGCACAATTCTGCTGGATCTTACTAGGATCAATGAAAGGGGGACCTCAGCTGCTATATTACAAGAGAAGTATAAACTGGCAAAAGTTCTTATAAAGCAGGGTTTGGAGCCTTCCGTTCCCCATCTCCAATCATTTCAGGTGCCAATTTTGACTAACTGCTCATGTTAAACCTTCTTAAAGTCTCCAAACCCTCATCCACCAAGAAAGCCAAACTTCAATCAATAACAATGAAAAGTCCTTGGGTGGAGATTCCATTTTCGTTTCAAACCCAAAACTCCAGCAGCCTGCATTATCTATGGGAGTGGGCAGCAACCTAGCAGTGAATTTCTGAGTTTATAAAGGATTCTATTTTAGAGTTAGTGGTGACTGAAATACCATGAGAACTGTATTTCATTTCTCAAAAAAGGGTAATATTTGAGTGCTTGGGATTTCAAAAGTATTTACCCTGCACTTTTGAAAATCTAAGCAAAATCCTTCCCCTCCCTTAAACTAATCACTAACATTTTCCTAGCAATAGGTTTTCTATATAAAGTTAGACTGAAGGGTCAACATATGGCTTAGATTGGAACTCTTGCTGTGAAATTATCCATGCAGTCCACAACCAGCACCTCCATAACAACAACAGAAGTGAGCAGAGTAGTGGTTAAAGTGATCAGATGTTCAAAAACAAACTCTGCAGTTTTCAGTATTCATCAGTTTTCAGATTTTGACCTGCTCTAGGTCTTCACTCCAAAATGGCACGTAGTGATTTGCTTCCTGGCCCAAATGCTCCCAGTTCTCAGCTTTGAACATCAAAGAAAGCTTGCTGCTTGAGTGGCTCTCTTCCAGCCTGTCTGGCTTGCTGCTCTTCTTCCTCACCTTTTGCTTTTTTCATTAGATTAGCAGCTTTGAACAAGAAACTATGGCATTATCTGGAGCTCCAAGGATCCATTTATCAATCTTTCTAAGATCTTCTCCACCTTCATACTTGCTTTCTGGCTATCTCTATAAACACTATATTAGGGGAGGACTTCTTGATAGTGAACTTGTTCATGTTTCTAGTTGTGGAGCCAGTTATCCTTACTTAATATTGACGGTGGTACAAATAACATTACTAGAAGTAGTGGTACTAGACACAGCTTTTTCATGTCGTGCAGCTCAAAATGACTGACCAAAAGGTCAGTAGCTTGGTTTTCCCTTCAGGTGTGGAACAAAGTTTTCACGCTACATGTGAGGCACCGGATGACTTCAAAGACTGAGAAACACAAAAAGGCTTAGGAAGCTTCTTGAGTCCTGCTATTCCTCCTGCAGATTCCTAACCAGTCTCAACCAGCTGCCTACATCCAATCTGGGCTCATGAAGCCCCAATTCCCTGCAGGTCCTCTGGCAGCACACAAGAAGGGAATGGTCTCCAACAATGCAGGAGTAAAGGGAACTTTTAACTCAATGTTAAGCCTCTTAAAAAATGAGCTGAGGTTCCTCTGAGATTTTATTAAATCTGCCAGCCTGTGAAATACTCCCCAGTGGATCAAAGACACAATGCACCCTTTCTTAGCTTGTGTTGAGCTCTTCATAGATCTCCAAAGGGCAGTAGGGCTGTAATGTCTCGTTAGATCAGTCATTAAATACAAGGAACCCAAAAATTCACCAGAGACCAAGAGTCAGGATGGGACTCTGCCATCCCTTCAGAAGCATGATGTCTGACCCTTTTAATTCATCTTCACTCCCTTCTCCCCCCAGTACACTGAGAACCACTCACTGTTGCTGATGTATAAAACCCTGCCACGACAACTACTAAAAAGGGCAGCTCCATGCTGGCATTGATCCTGCCTTCATCTCACTGCATTCATTGTCTAAGAGAACAGAGGCAGGATTAGAAGGGGGTTTAGAGTGCAACCAGGCAGTAAGATTAATAACTGCTCTTAGCTTCATTCATGATCAATTGAGTGTGTGTGAATCTGCAGAGGACCTTCTCCAAACAATCAGTAGAGATGGTAGTGGCAGTTGTGGAACCAGAAATCCAGCAAAGCAAATTTCAGTTACACAGCATTTCTTATAGGGAAAAATTAAATGTTTTGATATCTCTTGATCAGGAAATACCGCTCTACTTGTGTAGATCTGCTAGTATTTACCCCCAAATCTGCTATGCACCCTATCTTATTCCCTAGTAAGTCCACTGACTCCAATGGGCACACAGGCAAGCCTTATATGAAGGAAAGTTTGCTATCAGAAATGCTTTCAGTTGCACACTTGAAATGTATCAGCTACTTTTTAAACAAATCAAACACCTTGAAGCCTACAGTATAATATATTTCACTATATTTATCCCATTTTTTTTCCCCACAAGTAAATATAGATAAGTTACATGGTCTAGCTCCTTTTTCCTGGAGGGGCTAGCACTTCCTTTATGAATTCTTGTATATGTATACAAGATACAGCATGTGCGGAGGTCACTGAAGTGACCATCAAATGGGTTTCTTATGAACCATCATGCTGGTAAGACCTGACTGCTCAGAATTCAGTAGCTGCTAGTGTAAAATGAAAAATCCAGTGGCACATGAATGAAAACTGGCCATGTTTTACATTCATCACCTAATTCTGTTAACATCACAAAACAAAGTATTTTTGTAGCACTTTGGTTGCTTGCAAAGACATGCAGTACAAGGAGCGATCTAAGTGGGCATGTGCATGAAAGGCTTTTGGGACACCACTCTGGTAGGAGCAAAGCCAGGTGGGAAAGGCACATATTGGGCTTTGATTTCAGAATATGGAACATCAGATAATATTAATTTCCAAAGATGTCCCTATTTTGCATTTGTCCATCACTTTTTATTCTAGAAAATATCAAAGTAAAGCAGACCAAGCTACACAAAGGAATGCCTATATCCACAACTGAAATGGAACCGGGGGCAGCAGTTGGCCGCCCCAGACAGTACTACACAACAGCTTAGGAAAAAGGTGAAAAATAAGTTTCCTTTTATAATGGTCAACAATACCTTGCAGGCATGTCTGTGGCAGCCTTGGAATGCCTAGAGCCAGGCTTCAAAAACCTGGAGCCCTCCAGGTATTTTGCTTGGCCTGACAAGGGATAGGAGGGAGGGCACGTGGTTGCTTTGCCCTTACCACACTCCCTAACACGTCCTGTAACGTGTCCTGCAGGACCAAAATTCTTACTTCAAATAATGGAGCGTTACCTGAATAGTCATCCCACAGTCTGCACACAGCAGCTGGCTGTATTCCCAAGCATTTAGAAATTGGCCATCCCTATTTAATTGAAACAGCAGGAGAATTTATGGAAGCAAAATTGAATTCCCCTAACTGATAATTGAAAGATTAACTTCTGGAGGGAATGCCTTGAGATTTTTAATGACCACACACGATCAGGACCTTGGTTTAATATCTCACTAAACCAGTGTTGAGGGTAGAAAAAGGAGTAAAGGAGAAAAAAGAACATATAGGCCTCTGCCATCTGAAATACGGTGTGAAGTGGTCACTGTAGTAGCCCCACAAAATCTGGCTGCCTGAGGAATTTCTTATTGATTAACAATTCATACTGGCATCAGTGAGAAAGAGTCCAGGAAAAACAGAGCTGCTCCAGCATGTTTTAAAACAAAACAAAACAAAAAATCCCACAAAACTCCCACAGGCTCTTGTTTTCATTAAGCCAAGTGCCAGTGGCTTCTGCAGACCTCAACCAAGATCGTTAATGGTCAAACTTGGACTACCTTTTATGGGACCACCGTATGAGACTCGTATTCACTCTTCACAGTCATTTTAAATTGTGCTTCCAATTCATGCTAACCTCTTACCTCCCCAAAAGCATTCATGTAAAATGCACACTGGCATTAAATGGGAGAATATGCCCTTCACATCCAATGTGATATACTGGGGCAGGGGATGGGTGAAACTCAAAATGGGCAGTGCAGTGAGGCACTGCTTCTGCAGGTTCCCCTGCCCAACCTAGAGGCCCAAGGTACCTCAGTACCTTCAAAGTGCTGCTTTTTCATGACAGGGCTATATGACTCAATTGGATTATTTTGAATTAGACCTTGTTAAATGCTGCCTCTTTGGCAGTTTTATCCAAGAACTGACCATAGAAATATCCTTTTTTGCTGATACGAAAGGACTTTGCTTTAGGACTGAGGCACACTAGCCAGAGCAATAAGGAGAACACGGAGCAAGCAGCAAACATCAGTCTTCAAGGCTGTCACACCAACATTAAATTCACTTAAAAAAACAATTGAGAGAGACAGATGGTAAGATATCTAAGAATGCTGATGCTTCTGAGAAGGGGAGCGAGACATGGGTCATTTGTAAAAATAGCAGAAACTCTGTCTGTAACTTCAGCAACGTTCAGTTTTTGTATTTAAAAGGGTCCTCCGAGGCTGCAGCTTTCACGCACATACCCCGGCTTTCACAGGGAGCATGGGAAAATAAGCTCATTGTGTCGGAAGGCCTTGAAAGGGAAAGGAGGCTTGCGGCTGGACGGGAGGAGGGGAAGAGCTAGAGCCCAGCTTGAAAACGCATGGAGAGAAAACAAACACGCACCTACCCCCAACGCACACACATGCAAGCCCTAAACTCTGACTGAACTCCGAAATTGGAGACCAAGCTGGTTTGGGAGCCCACTGCTCACTTTTTTTCTTCTTCTCTTTCTTCTTTTTTTTTTTAACTTTTTTTTTTTTTTAAAGTTTGTTGTTTTGTTTTCAATTATCTCTGCCTTTACAAGGAGGAAAAGAAAATCAGCAAAGTTGTGTGTGTGTGTATGTGCGTGTGCGTGTGCGTGCACGTGTGTCTCCCAGGCAGCTCAGGAAGAGCGAGCTGTCAAAAGCCCAGCCCAGCCTCTGGCTTTCTTGTTCCTGGTGAGGATTTTATAAATATTTGGGAGGTTGCACGGGGCGGGGGGCTGCAGGAGGGAGGCTAGATAACTTTTGGGCCCACACAGCACAGAAGTTTTGAAAGCCTGCTTTTCATTAGCATCGCCTAGCAACCAACTCATCTGCTGCAAATCTCATCACGCCCCAGCAAAGCATCCACGGCATGCTAATCTTTTCATTTAATAGAAAAGCTGCTGTAATCTTTCTTCCTTTTCCTTTCTAAAAGAGCAGACTATAATAATAATAACGATAAAAAAAGAATCCGGCCCTGCTCCTCCCGCTGCCCTGCACCCCCACCAGTGCTCTCGTTGATCCAACTCTTTGCCGAGTTCCCATGGATGACCTACATGTGTGTGTTCTGGCTGATAAGTCCCAGCTGCAAAGGCAAGCTTGGGTCGGTTTTCACTTTTTGTGTTGTGTGCGCTGGAAAGGGAGGGAGGCGAGGGGGAGGATTTTTCTGGCTGGGTGCTGAGAGAGGAAGGAGGCAGGCAGGGCTACAGCCCTCAGAGGCCAAATGGCTTAAATGAAATCTCTGGCTTCAGATACTGTAACTGAAGCCTCCCCAGCAGACAGGAGAGAACTGGTTTGTTCTGGTGCGTGTGCGTGCATGCGTGTGCATGCTTCTCTGTGTGTGCACAAGTCCGAGCTCTCGCTATATCTGCAGGAGAAGAGCGAGTCTTGCTCTGTCGCTGATGAATTCCATGTCCAGCCAGCTGCAAAACAAGCCGTGCTCTGGAATCTCCCCGGGCTTTGCCCGCCCTTTCACTCTGAAAATATCACGCCTAAGGGTAGGGGAAGTGGTTTGGACAAAATAAGACTTGACCTGAGCATCTGCCCAGAACTGAAACCAAACGTCTGTCTCCCTGAATTTTTGGCTTTTGATAAAGCTCAGATAATTTCTCTTGCCACCTGCCCATCTTCAAGCGTGTCTGCACTTTATGGTTCCACATGGAAACACTAATCTATCACGAAACAGGCCATGCATACAGCTTCTGAGCTGGTGAGAAGCAGGAACCTGAAAACCAGCAGAAAAGCAAATTTTCAGATATCCAGCCCCATTTTTACAGATACGCATCCCGATGAACAAGGTCTGCGCTACCCTGCCCTTTGCTCTTTCCGCAGTCTCCTTCCCCTCTTTCTAGTCTCCGTATTTCTTCTACCTTTTTCACACTTTCAAGCGCTCCCGAGGATGTCTTCTCCTCCCCACTCAAAAAGAAGTCAGCTCCTCCAAAATGCAATCCTGGGGGCCGTTTCACATTCTGCTTAACACCCTATACTATTTCCTGCTCCTTGAACCTGTGAACCTTGAACATAATACACCTCCCTACTCCTACCCACATGTGATGATTGAGAGCAGACTCCTTTACAAAGAAAGATGTTTCCTTTTCCCCTCTCCAGCATAATGCTGGAAGCATTCCCATTAGTGAGGTGCTATAAAGATGACTGCAAGATCACAAGGCCCTACAGCAAAGATTAAGTCACTCTGGACAATAATGTTGTTATCATACCTAAGGAAATTACAATGGGCCCATTGTGTAACAGATCAGGTAGAGATACTATGAATTTCCTAAGAAATCTAGATTAAAACTGGAGCAATATGATGCCTGGGAAGCAGTAAACATTATGTAAAGTTGGAAAAGATACTAAGATTGTGGAAGATGTTTCAGCGTGACACTGCTTTGCATTCTTAAGCAATATCAGAAGGAACAATTAATTTTCAGCCCTACTCCTACAAAGTCCTAATGGATAGCCCCAATAACAAAACTTTTGACAGCCCAGCTGAAAGTATGGCTGTAGGGCCAGGGAAAAGGACTCCGAGGAAGTTCAACCAATCTCAGCTACATCCTCTGGCAACCACCTCAAAAGGTTTCATGGAGAAGAGTGCCCACAAGCAGATGAAATGAGACCCTTCATGCACCATTTACTGCACTTGACAGGGAAGAATTGCCAGGTTTTGGAAAACACATCCACCTCCTCTCTCTTCTCTTCTAAACAACTTCAGTGCTACCAGCTTTGGCACTCTGCGCTGCAAATGCTTTCAGAGTCATCAATCAGGTGAAAACCCATTTCCCTATGCACACACTGGGCTTGAAAGCATTATGGGCTGGCTCTGCTCCCATAGCCAGCTGGAGACAGAGGTGCTTCAAATGCATTCTACGGGAAAGGAAATACAAACCCCACCTTTGCTGGTTTTTAATTAAAAAAAAATCTCAAGCCTCATTGGTTGTCAGGAAAACAGAGTTGGCTCATGTTTAAAGCTATAGTGTGAAATAAAATCAGTATTTTAACAAATTCCCTTCCCTGTATGAGTAAGAGCTCTAACAAAAGGGCTGTTCACTGTAAAAATAAGACTTTCTGGTCACTGGAAGGCAGGTATTTTGGACTCAAAAGAAGACTGAATTAAGCTATGAATTGCCTCCTCTTGCTAGGAACTTGCACCTATCTTTTCACAGACCTGCATTTCTTTGAAATCAATTCTGGCCCATTCCAGGGACAGTCAGCTCTGTTAGGCTGGATAAGAAGTAACAGATAGCAAAGCAATTGCACCAGATGGCAGAGAGCAGCAAGTGAGGAACTGAATGCCACTTACCCACATGGCAGATCATTTGCTGTGAACTACCATCACTACAGAGATAGAAAAGGATATATTCTTATGAGTGGAAAATAAACTGGAATGGAGACAAGATTCCTTGGTTGGGGTGCAAACTGTGATTATCATAATTTTTTTGTAGTGGCCCAGTGAATAGAAATTAAATATGTGACGAGTCTCAGTCCTCTGTAGTCTTCCGTGAACTTATATGCAGGTTTCAAATACACTGTCCTAACTGGCATTCTCATTAGCAGAATGAGCTGAGAAGCTAAAAACTGAAGAACATCCCTCAGGCCCTCAGACGATGGGAAAGGACTTAAAAGTTATAAAACATACTATTTTTTATGTTTGTCAACATACAGGAAACATAACTGCATGCTCCTCTCATTAACACTGAATTCAAGTCTATGGATATACCTTCCTCACAGCCTCTACTGGAGAAAAAATTCTCAATCAAAGAGCAGCAGCAAATTATCTGTAATGATCCATGCTTGGGGAAGGCTCAGGGCTAAGCAAACAATAGATCCTGATATGCATCAACCTTTTTTTTTTAAACAAGTTGTAACAGTTTCCCTGTAAAATTTACTCTGTTTGATAGTAGTCATGTTCTTAGAGTATTAGCAAAATGAGAGCTCTCAATGAACAGTGCATAGAAGACATTCACATTATTGGACAAGGCTGAGAAATACCAGCTTTCACGGTGTTCTGCAGTTCAAAGAGAGGAAAGTTTGTCACATTGGCAGAATATTAGCTGAGGGAAAGAAAATGTGTGAAGGCAGTTAAATAAGGTTACACAGGTGCTGCTACTTCAGACTGTGGAAAAAAATAAATTATAATACATGTGAAAGAAAATAATCTCCCTAACGTTTGAGTCTTCTTATTGCAGGGATAAAACCACAAGGCTGCTTTAGGAGTCCTGCCCTCCTTTAACCAGCCAAACATCACACTGACATTCTTTAGTGACTTGTGGTTTGGAGAGACAGCCATATGCAAAACTGAGGTCTGCGCACTTCTTAGAACTAGAAACTATTTGTATATGTTCTGGTAAACTTTGAGATGCAATCAAGCCAAAGAAAATTTTACATGCTAATATATCTCCGTCTCATGATAAATTTTATAGTTTCCTAAGACGATTTTATCATTTCAGGCCACTCCTTACCCTCACAAATCAAGAGATAGTTTCCAGTTTTAAGGGAAAGATGAGAAGGGTTTAAATGCTGCCAATATCAAAACAGAGCATTTCAGAATAGCCAGAGTTTGAAGCAAGTTCTGTGATTGCTACAAATAGGTCAAACTCAAATTACATACAGGAGTACTCCAAAAGTTTAAAGACACTTAGGGAAAGAAACAAATGTAGTTATTACCAAAGTAAAAAGATGCCCTTACCATGAACTCATTTGTACTGAGGAAGTAGATACAATTTTACCAAAGGGATCTTTAAAATTTAAATTGTTATTTAGATAGAATTCTTGCCTTATAGTTCACCAAAAGTCCTCCTTCCTCTGGATTGAACTACTGAACTGCTTTTTTTCAGAGGATTCATAAATGAGATGCCCTTAACGTTTCCACAGAATGGGCCCATCAGTGAAAAGACATCAGGATTTGCTGATGTCATATACATGCTGCCATACATGGCATTTTTTGAAAAATTTACTGAGTTCCAGTTGTATTAGATGGAAAATCCTAGAGCCAAAATACCAGGTTTTAGTTTATTGTTGTCAAACACTTATTAATTTAAAACGTCAAATTGCATTACTCCCAAACATTCCATCACAGAAAAATGCTGGTATTTTTAGTGTTTGGATAGCTTTAGATCTAAGACATATACTTTTAACTGCTTGTACAAATAGGAACCACACTGTTCTTTCTAAAGGCAAGAGGGGAATGAAGCAAATATCTTGTCAGCCAATTGCTACGTAACAGTGAAATAGTGAAATGCAAAAACCTCAGCATACATTTAAGGTCTGGAGATGAGTCCCTTTAAACTGTATCTCCGTACGTGGATCTCCTTCTTATCCCACCCCTATCTTAAACCTCATTGCGGCTGTCACTCCCACATTCTTCTGCTTCAACAATTTCCCTGTCATGGTTCTACTCCTTGCTGCTTCCCTTTCTTGTTCCTTCAAGATGCTCAGAGGAGTACTGTGAACCAGGGGATACATCTAAATTCCCATTCCCTAGTACTGCCTTCCAGTGACCCAACAGTTCCTAAAGTTTAGAAAAAGGAATTTCAAAAGAAAATGGACTCAACCTTGTGCTGGAGCATGCTTAGGGTGTCACTATCTGCATAAATTCTCATGTGAAAATAAAAATCCTCCCCCTTTTTTTCTCCTAACATCCCATTCATTCATCAATAATGTGCAAGCTGTACTCAAAAATGGAGGCCATAGAGCTTCTTAAAAAAAGAAGAGTTGCTTTCAATCACTTGTAAGACAACCACTTTTTGCCTAACTCCATACAAACTTTTTGAAGAAACTTTCCATCAAAATCATCTAGAAACAAGTCCCTTATATAAGCATTTTTGGCTCAAATGCTATGGTAAATTATAATCAGATGAAAACAAGATTTTATAGTGGAAGGTATAAGACAACTGCAACAATCATGGTGTGACTAGCTCTGCCGGTCCATCAACGATAAGGTGACAACAATTCCAAATGCCCGAATGACCAAACCTGTCCAAAAGAACCTTAAACTCCTTAACAGACTGCTTAGGATACATCCGGATGCTCCCCGGATAACAGGGGCAATTCCATGCCTACATCTGCACCCATGGGCTTCCTTTGGCAGTCACTGCCTGGGCTTTCATGTGCCTACAATGCCTTTGCTGTAAATGCTTTCTCATACTGCAGGTGTGGTGATACGTGCTTCTGTGCTTATGAACGCAGCCATCCACTAACTCCTTATCACCCTCCTTTTGCCAGGGATTACTCAACAGATGAAGAAAACAGCAAAAACAAACCAGGATTGCCTGATCAAAGCTTTCTCTTTAGTTCCTGGGATCAGGAGCTCTCTAACTACAAAACGCACACAATGGATGAGCAGCAGCACAAGCTTCCCCACTGTCTGCCAGTGCGTGGCCACTGAATCAGGCAGAGGAAGGCTAAGGACAGAACGGTATATGGGCTCTGACCATTCAGTCTGGGAATTCCCTGCTGACACCAATAACAAAGCTTCCAGGCCTGACTGTGGTCTTTCCCTAGTTAACTGCAAGGAGGACCACTGACTCTTACCAGAAAGACTAAAGATGAGAAGCAGAAGTAAAGTTCTAGATCCCATCCTGGATGTGTATGCTGCTCTGCAGTCCTGTATGTCAACATGTAGTGAGGATCCCTTATGGAGAAGCAATCAAGGCGATCAACAGCTCTCTGGTGGGAGGGGAAAGAAACGGGCTACAGCAAACAGAAGTCTAACCCCTGCTCTTGCTACAGACTTCTGAAAGGCAAATGCCTTCAAACTGTTAGTTTACTGTTAGGAACTGTTAGAGACAAAGTAGGCCCAATCTTACAGAGCAAAATGCCTAATATAAGTCTGCAGACTTGTACTATCCCACTAAAATCAAACCCTTCATGATGTTAAACAGCCTATACAGCAATTAACTTAGGACACTCTTTAAAGTCATTTTAAGAATGTATACTGCGTCACCTTTATGGAAGGTCCTAGCTGCATGGAGAATTGTATTTGTAAGTCAGCTATGAAACACAGGCCACCAAACTCAGAAACTGTCCTGGAAACAGCACCAGCCAGCACTCCCTTACATAACGGGAAAGCTTAGAGGAACTGATGAACGATTATCTAAAGATGCAGTTCCATGGCACCTTCAACCAGTCTCAGCTGAGTGGCCTAAAAAAATCCCCCAGGATTGTTTTTCAGCCTGTTTAAGCCAGTTCATACAACTATTCAGGTCAGGAAAGTGCTGGTGCAAGAGGAGAGGGGAACACACAGCTGGGAGCTGAATGAGTAGGAGCACAGCAGACTGAGCAGTTTAAACTGCTGAACCCTGAGGAAACGCTGAAAGAAACTATTCGATCCACTTTTCATTTGCTACTGAATATAGCCCATGAGCTCCTACATGTTCACTCCTTAATGCTAAAGTGCTTTTTCAGATATTTATGAAAGATCTTCCCTGGTTACGACAGAGGCAACTGGACCCTGCCCTGCTTACTTCCACTGAAGGCAGTGGAAAGAAAACAGGCTGCTTTTGGTCAGCAATGGCAAACAAAGCAAAACCAAAAGAAGAGTGAAACCAAAAAGTAGCTGTGCAAAGGTATTCCAGAGTTAGAATTATAGACAGTAAACTACCCTGAAGAGAAATGGCAAGCGGAGTCCCTTTGGATTTTGAACTGAAACCTGCTGTCTTGAATATTCTGCACTAACTGGGAAATGGAAACTATTTACAGTAGACAGATCTCCTGACGTGTGACAGATTGAATGTTGGCACAGCAGTGAATACAAGTTGATGCTCCTTGACTTGTAAATTAAATCAACTTTGAATTCTTTAGTAAGGCATAAAGTGCGAATAAGCTGGTTGAAGGGAACCTAGCTTGTGCGCAAGTTAGGCGATGGGCAGACACTCACCCTGCAAACAGCTGTCCCAGTCTGAGATATTGCTGCCCTCCAGCTGCCTCTAACTGCCACCCTGCTTGGGGCTGCTGTGTTCCCAGCAGTTGGCAGAGCCGACTTCACACTAAAACACTTCAGGCAGGATTTGTTACATCAGTTTAAATGAGTGGTTTGAGCTAATGCACCTTTCCCCTCCACCCTGAAACATATTGAGCAGTGTACGCACAAACCCCATCCACGGCCGCTGAGCAGTTGGAGGTGGTTGACAGAGCACCGTGTTAAGTAACTGGGCTCAGTGACGCCTTCCAGCTGGGTCCGGTGGAAGGGGGTTGTCCATAGGTTTTGATTTCATTCTTGTTTACGTAGGAAAATTACAGTGCTTTAAGCAAATCTACAGTTTATATCCAATTTACTTAAACTATTGCAGCAAACCCTTGTGTAAGCACTTACTGAAACATAGCTTAAACAGACGAGGAACATGGGTGTGGCACAAATTTCAGTAAATCTGTTAAACTGATTTAAATTAAACTGGTGGGATTTCTGTGTGTTAACAAATCCTTTGCAACTCCACAAGGGCAAATTCTCCCGTATGTCCATACCCACGCAGGAGTAAACATGTATGCAGTAGGATTAAATCACTTCAGAATTTGGCTCCGCACTAGGCCCAGACCAAGTTTTAAATCGTAACCAATCCCAAGCACCAAATCACAGCAAACCTCGTATTCCTTTACTATTACTCCCAGGGCAAACACACTGCCTGAAATGCGGGGAATATGACGCTCTCCATCCTCACGATCCCCATACCTATTTTCCTCAGACTCGAGCTTTGTAAAGAAATGTGAAAGAACTGCAGTCACCCAGTACTTCAAAGGGTAGAGGTCCTGTAAATCTCAATATCCTGCCCATCCCAAAGAATGGAGTAGAGCCGGCTTTGGGTATGGGGGAGGAGAAAGGAAGTGCTGGTAGGCCTGAATACAACCAGCACATACAGTAGGTCTAATTCTTGTCCTATCAGCCTTGACGCAATGTGTCCTTTTCCTTCAGCTACTTTAGATAAACAGGAAAGGGAAAAAAAAAAATCAGTGCTGGAAAAAATACAAGCCAGTTCGGAAAGAAAACGTTATTGTCAAGTGTTCTAATGGCAATTTCAAACAATAGTGAGTACAGTATGTCATATGAAAAACAGGGCTATTGCTATGATAGCCAATCATACCAAAACTAAAAAAAAAAAAGAGACTTTTTAAAAAATCGTACTGCAATAAGATCCATGTGATTCAGAGCTGTAAGTCTCTGCAAACAGCTTATCAGTAACAAAGCCTGCAAAGTGGTAATATTCTTACACCCATTTTCCTGACAGGGAAGGTGCTTTACAGATAGTTAAAGTGGTTTGCCATGGTTTGCAAACAATCCCTGAGTGTACCTAAGCTACTGCCTAGCAAAGCTTTAATTGCACTACCTTCCTCTAACCATTAAACCATTCCAAGAAGTATTCTTTCATTAATGCCTTCGTACACAAAAACAGGTGAAAACTGGTTACACAGTAGGAGTAATCTGTTTTGGCACTCAATACTACTTCCAGAAGCCAAGTCAACTTTCTGGTGTGAATGTGGGAGAGTTAATACCACTGAAAGGGCTCATTCTATAGCTGAAGACTATAAAACATACCCTTTCACAATGATTTTTGTACCTCTGGTGCAGAAATCCCTAATGAAAATAGGCATAGGTTATGACAGAAGACCTTCTCATTTGATAAATTTTGTATTTATAAGTTTTGTTTATAACCACATTGGACAGAGTAAGCCAAATCATTAAGGAAGGTTATAGCTTCATATAAATCAATGCAACTCAGTGATGTGATGAGAAAATTTGATGCAATCAGTTTAATCTTTTATCAGTGGGCTTTTATCATTTGGAGCATGGACATGAGGGGATCTGAAGAGACACATTCATCTGTTCAGTTAATTTAACAGATCTCTTTTACACCATGCAGTATTATGCACTGTCACAAATAATTAGCAGAAATATGGAAATTGATATCTTCCAAACATTTTACAGATGCTAACTAATTTTCCCACATATTTTCATAAAATAGTTCAATATTATTAACTACTAGCTGAAAGTGTTTACCCATGTTATCTGTTGTCACTCAGCAAGTCCAGAGCTGAGCGAACATTAGAACTAAGGAGCTCCTTATTTCCACCAACATCTTCTACGCATTAGACTGTGCTGCTTATTCTCATTCTAGAGGAGTTAACTGTGACTAAGAATAGATGACTATTTTTATCTGAGTTATCCATTAAAACCCCCTCTATTCAGTGCACTGCATGGAATGGGCTTCCATTACACTTCTTAGAGAATGTCTTCATATCGCAAAAGAAAAAACACTCTTATTAAAATTGCCATTAAATGAGTCTCTAGAAGTGTTATGGATGGACTGGACCATACCGACAATACCCTCCTTTCACCCCATTCTAGTTATTCTCCAGAAAGGACTGTAACACATTATTAACGCAAGGAGAAGATGCTCTGGGAGACATTTTGGAGGATGCAGAGTTGCTGATGCAGAGTATGCCCTGGTCAGGTGATGTGGTCCCAGTTCTCTACTCACGCAGTCCCTCCACTCCCACTGCTGCTGTACCTGCCCCAAGTGTGCTCTGCCACTGCCTGGGGTTGTTTGTTCATCCATCTGTTCAAGTTAAGAATCAATCAACACTTTCACCTTCGTCATGCTCCACAGACAGTAGGACTTTTGCTGGGCTTCTTGGCTCTCTCCATATGGCAGGGCACGATAGACCTCTCCATACGGCAGGGCATGATAGACGAATTTCTCTACTTGCTGCCTCCTGCTGACATTTTTCTCTTGTACCTCTCGCCCTGCTCCTGCTTTCTTTCCTTTCTTTCCATAAACCTAGTTGACAGCACTACCTTTGTGGGCTGTGCCCTTTGGCTGCAGGGGTAGTGAACCCTGTTACCAAGAGGAAGCCGCCTGCCCTAAAATGCAGGTCAAATAAGTTAGCACTTCTGTGAACTAAGTATTCTCTTTTTAAAATATTTTAAAAAGACAATTTGCTCACCAAAGAACAAAAGACCAGAAAGGTTTATAACTTCTAACAGAAACTATCTGCGTGAACATAAAGCTGGGAATGTATCGGTATTTTCAATTCAGGCTCAGGAGAGCTTGGAGCAAGAATACCTGCCTGCAGGCTGTTGCTCAGACTTATCTTTCTCTTAATGAAACAGTTTTTGCAAGAGAAGTATTATCACATCATTAAAAACCCAACAAAATACTTCCAGAAAACCCCAGCATACTCTTTTATGAAGCTGAACATTGCCCTCTCACACTCCAGAGTAAAAGGACAGGCTGCAACCCCACACAAAATATTGCTTGCCATTATAAATCAATCAGAGGGAAGAGAAGTGAAGAGCTGATTCTGTAGTTGTTCTTTATTAATAAATTTAAACTAAAATTATATATTAAAATATCAACCACTGATTTTCTTAACAAAAAAAACCCCGCCAAAACGCAAACCTGTGAATTTTGACCATTATGGGAATTTTTGCATCTCCTCTCTCGAAAATAACATGACCCATAGCCCATTTTTCAAGCCAGATTTCAATCCTCTGCAGCCAGCTGTCAGGAAACCACAGAAGGTGCTTGAGAGAGCACAAGAAATGGCTGGTTCTAATCTGAAGGAAAAAAAAAAAAGTTGAGGAACAAGGCAGCTACTTGTGGCAGAATGTTATTTTTTCTTCAGTCTCTGCCTGCATATTTTCACAACATGTGTACTCTGTTACCCCGTCACTTCCCTCTTTTCCTTGGGTAAATATCTCTGCTTTGGAATAAAAGAAGGCCCAGGGGTGCTACTTGTAAGGACTGCACTCGCCTTGATATGTTGTTTTTGAACTGAACACATACAATGGACACATTTCAAACTTGGACCTTTGCCATCATAGATGTTGCTTTTAGTTTAACCTTCTCAGATGATGGGGAGGGAGGCTGGAGGTAAGGAAGAGGCTGGGAGTGGGGTCATACACTCTATCCTTTACCAGATGTGGGATCTCATGGGAGCCAAGCGTGATAGCCCACACAAACCCCTCTAAGCGCACAACGTAATGGAGAGAGAGGGGAAAGTACACGGACCCTCTCCAAGTGTCGAGCGTTTGCTAAATCGAATACAAGCCCAGGGAGAAACGGATGACTAGGCCATACCTTTGCCATCGAGTTGCTTAGATTAAAAAAAAGGTAGTATGATTAATACTTCATTTTTTTAAAGAAATAATTTGTTTACAAGTTATTTGTGAGGAAGGAAATCAATTCAAAGGAGATTTTTCCCCACCTTCTCCCTGTAAACTGCATGCCCTGTTAAATGCACTGTTTCATGTATGCGATTTAACCTGCCATTTGCAACCCAACAGATGGACTGGACTAGATTAGACATCTGTTCTGTAGAAGAATTAGATACAGAATTGGGACCTGGGAAATTCTGGATTAAACTGGCACAAATACCAACCCACACTCAAAGACTAACCTAGTTAAGGACATTGGGTATGATACACTTTTCAACATCATTCTTGTGCATTAAATGGCAATGCAGCAACAGGTAGGGGAAGGACAAAAGTTGGCAATGGGCTCACCCTGTGAAGTTACATGCCAGGCAACTTCCAAGTGGCATGTGAATAAAGCCTGAACCCCTGAAAGCTGGCATGTGTACTAAGCAACTTGGACCTGGAACGAGCTGCTAGTGGGGCTGAGGGTAGTGCTCAAGCAAAATGAATTTGGGAACAAAACAAAGCATTAAGCAGTTCCTGAAAAGTGCTAGGGACGTCAGGAAGAGTTGAGAATTCTCTGCACTACACAGTACTGAGTCCAGCTCTGCAAAGTATTTCTGAACATGCATTTTACATGAAGGTGCTCACTTAAATTGATAATATATCCAGCCTCATTTGATCTCAAACCTGGCAGCAGATCACCTGAAGAGTCATGCTTAAATGCTTGGTCCTTACTAACCTTCTCTTCCTCCCTGATTTCTCCGATTATCCTAACTGTGATCCCTTCTCTTTCTTCCCAAAATAATACAGCTACTGAAGTCTTATCTTCCCCATAATTACATTTTAATTTCTTTCCTGGATTGTCCCCTTTTTATTTTTACTTTTCTCCCTTGTCTCCCTTACATCCTTTGCTAACCTGATCCATCTTTTCCTTCCAGACTTACTCACTTACTGTGGGGCTATCCTGTCCTCAGTTCTACAGCTCTGAGAAGAAACCAACCACTTGCACATAGCACACACAAATTACAAACCTTATGGCTGCACACATGGGTACCCTTCCCTTTCTCCTGGCAAATTCTATCCAAAGGACCATTTCTCTCTCAAAACCAGCAAGTAATCTGCCAGCATGCAATGGAAAAGATTGGGCAGGTGATATTTAATTATCTATTTACATCTTATGGGTGCCTTTCCATAACCAAAATATTAGATAGTCATAACTGTGATAACCATTAAAGCTCCTTGAAAACAATGTTGACACACTGTGATTCTCACATCACACATGTTATGCTCCCTTTCCCAACAGCACACCCCATCTAGAGCACTAGCAGTGATAGAAAGTCAAGGGAGAAGGTACTGTTAGAGAACTGCTATAAATGGGCATATACTGGAGCAACCACTAGCATGTGTTACGTGTACAGAGATTGAACCAGTCCCTTGGACAGTTCCGAGACAAGGGGAATTAAGATCATCTTTATCATTTGCTTTTTGCAGTGTAGAGGGATTTAGCAGACATATTCTATTTTTTGTGTATCAAAACAGCAGTAAAAATAGAAAACCACGTCACTGTTCAGTTGTTCAAGAAATCAATATTTTTCTTGCTGCTCTCTCAGAAAAGATACAGTAATGAAAACAGCCTGCAACTGGGCATTTTACA
Organism: Pluvialis apricaria; assembly: GCA_017639485.1. Taxonomy (NCBI): domain Eukaryota; kingdom Metazoa; phylum Chordata; class Aves; order Charadriiformes; family Charadriidae; genus Pluvialis; species Pluvialis apricaria. Next base: position 39,077,384 of record CM030012.1, on the reverse strand, counting down.
GCCCAGAACCTTGGAAGTCCAAAATAGCTCCACAATGGACAGTATTTTTGAAAAGTTGTGGATTTATTTATACGTACAGACCTATCTGTGAAAACTCCAAGAGAGGTTAGGAATACAGTAAACTTAAATTTCTGGAGCTCCTTTACTAACCGATTGAACTAACTACATTATTTAAGTTGGTGACAGGTTTTTATCCTCTACTAAGATGCAAACAGCTCTGGAGTAAAACACGGCAGTACTTTGAAGGAGCCAAGCAGTGTTATGCAGGGGCAAAAATCATATAAAGAAATCTAATAACATTACAGGAGGAGAATTTAGGTCCCACATAAGGTAAATTAACTTCAGATACATTTTGGCATGGAAGGGTGAACAGGGTTTTCGCCTATATGTGCAATGTTCCCAGTGCTATAGGAGCTAGCTCTGTGCTGTGACAAATGGCTTCTTTTCTCAGTCTAGTGCAGAAGTCCTCTGTCCCACTGGGTACCCTCAGGAAAAGAAAAGAGTTACTATGGAAAGGCACAGAAAGCTGTCCGGAGCTTGGGCAATTCAATCAGTACCCCTGGCACAGCTGGCATCCACTGGCACATGCTGGACAGCTTATCAAGTGAAGTGAGAGCAGGACCAAGGCTCCATTTCAGACACTGCTGCCACTCAGCCCAGAAGCTGGGTAGCAGTCCTCACCAGGCTAACTCTGCAGTGGAAGACTTAACCTAAGAGGATATGTAAGAAATAAAAAGGTGTAAGACCTGCCAAATCATAAAAACTTGTAACATGATACTAGCAATGGTATGTGTGCAAGAAAACAGAGCAACACCAGAGACAGCTAAAAAAAGGTGTTGCCATGACCTGATAACTTCAGACAAAATGATACGGGCCCTGCTGCTGCATGCACCATGAAGCACAAGGGGACTCATATATGCAACTCTCCACTAGCTCCTTTCTCTCTTTTACAGTGTCTCGGTTTTGACTTGAATAACGTCACCCTGGGAGTAGAAGATCTCCAGAGTCATCTAATGAACTTCTGAAATGCACTGCTGTGTACCAGGGGGCCAAGATTTCAACACACAAAAGGTAAAATAGTTCCCAGTAGGTCTCCTACAAACATCTTAATGTGTCCGTACCAAGTGGTATTTTCACACTGTTCCCTTCCTCTCTCCTTTGACTGGATAAAGAGCTAGGAGGAAAAAGAAAGTACCTATGAATACCGATGTGCAGGGAACCCTCATAAATTCACTTCCTGTCAGTCCAACAAATGAGCCCCCCCTGGGAAGCCGTGAGAGAAAGCCTTCTCACAACAGCCTGATTATCAAAAGTCAGTTCTCTCGTGAAATACTCTAACCTCGCAGGAACAAGTATCATAATAATATGGAAGTATCATAAGAGCTTGAGCACTGTAAATTACTTTTGTAACTTGGGACATGTGGGGCACATTTCCGGCAGGTTGGTTCCCAGTGATGCTGTTTGCATCTCTGTATCACTTGAGAATTACCCCAAGCCTGAAAGATTCATGTGCTGTACAAATTCAATTTCAGAATAGAAATGTGATTCTCCAGACATCAGATTTCAGGCACTCACTGCATCCATCATAATTTTAGCAAGCTGGTTTTATCACTGCCCTATTCTCCTCAGAAATATAATGCATGTTACCTGTTACAATCCTACCCAGTATTTTCAAAATTTTCTAGAGAATAGCTGCTAATTGATTTTTTTCTTCAGGGATTGCCATAAGTCTACAGTACTTCAGTACTGATGGCATTTCTGTCAAATTCCAGATTTGCCTTTCACAGTTCTGTCTTGGACCTTTTCCATTTTTGCAGTTTTCAGATCCATCCACATTTTGCAGCTATCTGTGTGTGAAGGCATCCTACATAATAATCTGAGGAGGTACCTCCTGCTCATGTTTTATTTCTTGCCAGTCTCCCTAGAGTTTCTGGGGCAGCGCTTTTGCATGTCAGTATATAAAGCTAACCTCACATTTATCCCTCTCCTAACCCTAAAAAAGGAACTGCCCTTAAAACCATGTTTCATTTCAGCTGTATCCTTAAAACCCCAAACTCTGTGAAACTAGAATGAACTAGTGTAAATCAAACAGTGCTCTTACCACTTAGACCCGCCCTGCAACCCTTTCCAATCAGGGAATCTAAAATTACCATATTTACAGCATCTGCAGCAGAGCCAAGTACAAAACAAGATGAATAGCTGTGACGCACAAGGCAGAGTGTAGAAGTATGCAGCTGGGCCTGCAAACAATATAGGCACTCGGCGCTGAAGTCCATTTAATGCTTTTCACAGACCAGAGTGACTAAAAGGGGAAGGGGGGGGGAGGGAGGAGAAGAGAAATTCCAGGAAGATGAGTGAAAACAGCAGAAATCCCAGGCTGCTTCACTAATGGGTAATTGAAATGACTCACAAAAGGTCTAGTAGGGAATTCAATTAATTAGGGACGTGACTGCGCGAGGGGAGGAGGGAAAGAAAAGAATGCCTGCGATACAAGAAAATCACTCCTCTCCATTCACTTAAAAACGGGCCTGGAAGAAAACCTCAACGGAAGAAAAAGCCAAGTTTTTCAAGGCAGGGCCTCTACCCCTTCTTATGCACAGAAAAAGGCCACAGTCACACCACCCTGGCTTCATGGGAGGAGAAAAGGACAAATAAGCACACCCCTATCACCTCCCCTCCTTCTCCTAGATTTCTAATGAAAGGGAAGAAAAAGAATAAAATTTGATATATTAACTACGTCACCATTACAGCAACATGCAGGAGGACTGGAATTGACAAGAGCGGGCAGAAAAAAAATGGAAAAGGAGTGGATGGAGAGAAGGTGAAGGGAAGTGGGGAAGGGCATGGATGAGAAAAATGGGAGGGGGAAAACCTGAAAAGGAGGAGAAGAGCAGATGCGGGTAGGGTCAGGGAAAGAACAAGGAGTTTCACAATCAGTCAGCAGTTAGGACTTGCTGTGGTGGGTACACGGAACAGCAGTGTTGATTCAGCAACCATCTATTGACAAATACTGCTTCTGACAAAGCCTCAGAGACTAAATTTACACCAGTGCTAGTTAGAAATCTCGAAGAATGTGCAGCCTAAACTTTCAGGCCCACAACTGGTCATTCCTGGTAGTGGAACAGCAGGGAGACATACAATGACCAGGGGCAAGTGCTCACTCATGGGATGGAAAGTGGGATCTGCAACCTTTCAGGATAAAGTTACCTTGGCTTGAAAAGTAGCTCTTGTTAATTCTGACTTGGAGCAGCTATTGCCAGGCTGGCTGATCAATTGTTTTACACAAAAGAAACTCACGGTCATTGTTTACCTTAGTGAATCATGAAGAGATCTAACAAAAGTACTTCTTAGGCCCTATCGAGTTCAGCACTGAATGCCCTCTGAAGGCTTAGATATGCTCTCACGCTCAAGGATCAAGATACTATCGCTGTGAAAGGTTGGCAAAGTTTGCAATATGCTGCATGTTTGGGCAATTAGCTGAGTATTTCTGTTCCCAGGGCTGTCAATCTAACATCTTAGCAAGAAAACATATAAATCAAACTGTATTCCTCTGCCAGTGAACTGACCATTAATGTCAGCTCCACTGTCAAATGACTTTGAGAAGAGCAAAAGATTTTTTATAAGCTTTATATTTACTGTAATAGAGAAAAGAAGATATGACACTGCCAAAGAAAACAGTTCTTAGGTAGTCGAGACATACTGGACCAGAAGGAAAAATACAGTATTTAGGTAACAAGAACGAGTGTGATACAAATATCTTAATACTAGTGTAAATACGCTAGTGTCTAGACACTGAGATTGCACTACTGTAACTACATCTAGGCTTTCACAATGTTTTAAGTTAGATTCATGCAAAAATGAATATACAGAAATCCCCAGCTGACTCTGAATTGATCTTCCAATATGACACTAAGGAGCGCTATGCCACTGCAGGAATCATCTTTCAGAAGAGGTATAAAGTTGAGAACCAAATTTCTATGGGCTGGTTTAAGAAAATGGCCCCTAGAAATTTTGCAAAGACATTATTGTTGGTGCTCTGGACAAATGTAAATGTATTCTAGTTTCGACCAGCTGGGCTGGTAGTTTCTATGGAAAAGGACTACAGGCATTCAGTGCCTAGGTGCCTATGCAACAATGCAATTGTCATACAAGAATTACAATACAGCTATAAAATGTCAGTTAAGTCCGGCAGCCCCAATAGCAAATTCAAGCTGGGCAGCCAAAGCACCACTTGACACAGTACTTTATTCGGCTTCAAAGCTCCATTCTTTTCAAATTCTCTCCCTAACATGTCTAATGAAACAGACAGTGCAATGTGCTCAGAAGGTCATCAGTTTCTAACCAGAGCGCCTCCAAAATTTAACAGGGCATTGATTCCATTGCCAATATGATTTTTTCCTTTTTACTGGGTCTTCATCAAGTTATACTCATGAGAACTGCAGGCTAGGTCAACATGTACCTTGAGGCTATCTGGATTCTGTTAAGCCAGGCTCACACTTTTTGTCCAGACCCTCCTCTCCTCCCCTTACAGAACACTCAACAAAAAATTTTAAAAATCCCCTCTCTTCTACAAAATAAAAATAATTAAAATAAATTCCTTTTATCTCTCTAATTAAGTACCATCCTGTATTTAGTCAGTTGACAGCACCAAAGAATGATTTTTCTGTATTCCACAATGTCATCCCTCCTCTCTGGATCTATTCAAAGCCTCTTGTACATATTTAATCACTCCTAGCCAGGCCTGGCTAATGAAATGCAGGGCCTTGCCCTGACCTGACCTTGCTATTTCTATTTTGGCTCAGCACATCCTCTGCTAGTTGGTTAAAAAAAAAAAAAAAAAAAGAAAAAGTTGTTTCTCTCTCTCTGTCTCTCTCTCTCGGACTTAAAGGCAGGGGGTATGGTCAAGGACACTGCTGAAAACAGAATGAATGACTGTGAACACTGGTTTGCAAAACTACTGCAAGTCCAAAACGGGCCACAGCAACTTCAGTGCAAAGTTTTTTTCCCCTTTTCTCTTTGGCTGGCAAAGACTGGTGGGCACTGTTTATCTGCTGGGAATGGCTTATGTCTAGATAATTCTGTAAGAAAAATGGACTGCTCAAATTTTTTGCAGCACTCTTTCATAAAGCACTGGTATTCGTTCTAAGGTTTTAGGCACTTACTGCAACTAAATATGTTGTTCTTGGTTTTGCCCATCTGCCCTTCCTATTTGCCAATACAGCAATTTAAAAATATATTTTCCCTTTCTGAGAGCTCGTAAAGAAGTGTGATCCCATTTGTGACCACTTAGGAAACACTGGATGTTGGGTTAGCCCTTTTGTCACATGATGTTGGTTGCAGGAATTTATCAACATGCCAATGAGAAGTCAGAAATGTTTCCAGTGTACAACAGGACAACATTTACATGGTGATTCCTGTGGTCTTTTTAAGCTGAGTTTGTTTTCAAATGGTTTATGATTTTGTTGGCCATGAGTTTTGGTGTTCAGTTTGACATACTGAGTTGCTGGATGAACCATAAACCATAATTGAAGTAAGCAAGGGCAAGAGCCATCTTTTTATTCTTTGCATATACACAGTGCCTTACACTGTGTAGCTCTGGATACTGAATAGGGGTCACAGATGCTATTGTAAAACAACCAGTAACAGCACAAGGATCTTTAGGTACTCAGACTGTCAGAAAAATCAGGCTGAGTGGCTCAATTCACCATTGTTCCTCCAATTATCTCTCAATGGAGGCACGCCAGAGAAAATGGTGCTGAATAAGATGAAGATGCCTTTAGCTAGCTGCCCAAAACTAACACCCTACATCCCATGGAGCACTGTGAGCCTCAAAAGCTGTCTAAGGACCAGGGTTATAGACCGTATTTCCAACGGCCAGAATCAGTTTAACAGGTGCTTATTAGCTCTTCTGCATGTGCTGGAACTGACACAAAAAGAGGTAGATTAGCATTTATGACTCCAGCCTTTTCTCAGCTCAACTAAAACAAACAGGTTCAAGTTGCAACATTCTGTTGAATAGAAGCAGTAGGACATTTAGACATTGCTTGAAGGAAGAAATGTTAAAATCTTGTTTGCAGTCACTAAAGTCAAACAATACAGTTGTGTCATTTTCCTCCTAATACTGTTTATAGGGTTCTGTTTTAGTCTGGTTTTCTACACAGAGAACACTTTTGCAATCACGTTTTGTATTCCAACGTATAACCTTTTCAACCACTGATTGCTTTCAACCAAGACTGAGAAAGCATCAGGGTTCTCAAACATATGTGAGGTTACAGCAATTCAGTGAAAACAGATGACTGAGGGGAGAGCTCTTGTAAATGTCCCTTGTTGACTTATTAACTCACCCATTATTAGATTCCATAGAACCCACAAAGAGGACTTCCAAGTATGCCAACTGCAGGAAAAACTTGTAGATATAGTCAATCAACCACAAGGTACAGATACGTAGGAATCCACACTTTATTAGTTTACTATGCTCACAGGTTTGTCAGAGCTTCCAAAAAAACCTGAAGTTGTCTGTTTCATAGGAAAAAGTGGAAACATACAGCTTGCTTTGGGATTGTGCTACCAGTCTTTTCCACTGGTACAACTTCTGCTTTTCCACCACTACAACACCTGTAGCTGAGGGTATGCTATCCTCAAACAAGTCGGTTTGCTTTACTGTCCTGCATGGTTTGGCACTGGAGCCAAATCACTGTAAGTGTGAATGGCTAGCAACAGACATGGTCCCATGCTGCCCTCCATCTCTCCTTCATCCAGCCTTGCTGCTTCCCTTGCGCTAGTGCTCATCTCTCTCTACAAGAAGTCAGTTCAGGGAGCAAAAGTGGCAAAAGGCTAACCCAGAAGTACAAAGTGAAGAGATTTCTGAGCTCCCTTAGACAACTTGCTGGGGTATTTGATGAGCACCAGAACTGACGCAGAAGTTGGCCTTCAGTTGGCCACCTGCTGGTGACCACGAGTTGAGAGAGCAGCACTGCTACAACCTGAAACCTGGCTATGGTCTTACATGGCTACAATCAAATGTCTACACCTGGTGATCCTCACCCAGCAGAATGGCTCCTTGAGAAGGTGCGCCAGCTAGGGCCATTTAGGCCAACTCCAAGCGAGTAACAAACCTTTGTGAAACCAGATAAAGACAAAGGCAATATTCAGCCACTTTTCTCCCCTCTCCAAGCATGTCTCTGATCCACCTCGGGTCCCAGCCCCACTGCAGTTGTACAAAATGGAGCCAAACACACGGCATGCTGTTGTAGAACAAGCACACTCATGCTAATTGTCTGTGTCCTTGTTTCCTTTGTGTTAGTCTGCTACGGGCATTTTTGACATGATTTTACACTACAGACATCCAGACCATTAGTTGCTTAATCTCCCTTGCTTACGCTGTTCCTGATGTTTGGCAGAGCTGGAGAATGCTACCTTGGAGTGCTCCTTCCCTGGGAGCTCTGGCGGGATGTTGCAGTTAAGCCACATCCACACAGCTAAAACCACAGAATTTAAAAACAGCTGTGAAATCCAAATGTGTCTGATCTTCCTCAGTGTTTGGCTGGCCTCTGTGGGGCCAAATTTGTTTGACTCAAAGTAAAAATATGATTTAGCACAATTCACTAGACTAGGCAAAAGCATTTTTGAAAGTTTTTTTTCAACCTACTTATAACAAACAAATTTGGGCCACCACCTATACATGCCAGAAAAAATGTTTATCTTGCTTAGCCAAAATTGAGCAAAACAGATTTGTTGGCAGTGTGGACAAAGCTTTAGGCTTGACTTTTTTTAAGGTCCCTCTTAATTGCAGTTTTCCATTACCCACCCTCTGGAGTTTCTCAGATGATTCTCTCTCCCCAATGGCTTTTAGGTTTGGGTACTGTCCTTTAATTTTTCCTCCCTTATGGTTCTTTCCTTTAGTCTTCTTTTGCATTTGCTTTCTTTCTATCCTGTCTCATGAAAACATATTAAAAGACCTCCTATCTCTACCATTCCTACCTTTTGTTTGCCAAACTACTCTCCCCTGGCAAAAGATATATCCTTTGATACCCCTTGATTAAACTTCCAATGTATTAAATGATTGGGAAACAGGAATCTTAACAGTGGCCTAAGACTACTATTCAAAAAAATGTAAGAATTTTTTTACTCACATGTGTCTTACTAATACAGAGAGACAGAGACTGATATGTATATTTTAATATTATCACCGCGTCATCAAAAACTATCACAGAAAACACACAAGTAAGGAAAAAGGGACTAAAGTAGGACTTTTGAGCAAGACAATTTCAGAAAGAGAGGAAAATAGACAAATTCAATAGCTTAACAACGAAAACTGGAGTCTATGATTTCCAGACACACTGGACTTTCTTCTGATACTACCAACTTCATATGTTTCCCATGCAATGGACCTCAAAACTCCTATTGATTTAGCACTAACAGCATGAACCATTTATAAAATGGCTCACAGTCCAAAAAGTCAACAGGGAAATTTTCACCATTTCAGCTAGAACTTTCTGAAATTTTATTTTATTTTTTTTAAAAAATTCAAAGTCAGGCTGAGTCTCACACTGTTCACAGTAAGCACCGTGTAGTTTTGTGTGTGTTCCCAAGGGTAATCAGACTAACTTACGTAAAGGCCTGAGTATTATTTATTTTCTGCTAAATATGTTTCCTAAAAATTGTCTCACCATCTCCAGAGATTTTAAATCATAGTGGTAACCAGTTGTTTTGGGGATGGCAAGAAGCAATTCTGTACAAGCAGTTGTTCAAGAAAGACTCCCCAGTGACTTCTTTTAAGAGTTCATATCTGCATGTTTTAGTAAGGGCCTCCAACCATTGCCTCAGGCTCACTTTTTGGAATATATGAGCACTTGAAATTAGTTCATGATAAACTTGTCAAGGGCTCATTTTATCACTTTTTAATTGAAAGCAGGTCACTAAAAAAAAAATTTGTCCATGTTTAGAATGCAAAAGCATTTGGGAGAGATATGACAAGTCATTCAAGCAACACTGAGTGCTCAAATAATGCTTAAAAGCTCAACACATAATGCTGCCCAGAAGAGGAGAAACTCTGCTTAGGCAACCTCTATGCATACCTCACAGTCACATCAGGATTGGCTCCCAAATACAAAATATGTGCATATACCATGCTAGTAATTGATCAATGGCTATTGTTACTCATCACAGGCTTAGAAAATACCATGAAAAGCCAAATTACATCTAAACTATGTTAAGTCTCATGGCCATTTTATCAACAGTTCAAGAAAGTTCAAGTTCATAGACTTCTTTGAGTGAGTCCAGAAGAGGGCCACAAAGATGATCAGAGGGCTGGAGCACCTCTCCTATGAGGACAGGCTGAGAGAGTTGGGGCTGTTCAGCCTGGAGAAGAGAAGGCTCCGGGGAGACCTCATTGCCGCCTTCCAGTATCTGAAGGGGGCCTACAGGAAAGATGGGGAGGGACTCCAAAGAGTGGCAGTGTAGTGATAGGAGGAGGGGTAACGGTTTTAAACTGAAAAAGGGTAGATTTAGATTAGATATTAGGAAGAAATTCTTAACTCTGACGGTGGTGAGGCACTGGAACAGGTTGCCCAGAGAAGTTGTGGATGCCCCATCCCTGGAAGTGTTCAAAGCCAGGTTGGATGGGGCTTTGACAACCTGGTCTAGTGGAAGGTGTCCCTGCTCAGGGCAGGGGGTTGGAACTAGATGATCTTCAAGGTCCCTTCCAACTCTAACCATTCTATGATTCTATGATCTATGAAAAAGGGCTCTTCTGTTTTGTTTTTTAGGAGTCCCATCGGAAACACTGATGGCATTTTCAGCAACTGCATCACTACTGCTCTGATGTGTTTCCATAGTGGCTCTCAACAGGTTCAGACAAGAAAAGGGAAGGCTGAGATCACTTTCTTGCCGTATATGTTACTATGAGACCCAAGTCTTTGCTGGGTCAGAAATCACATGGTGTATTAAGGGCTTAAGATTAATTCTGGAGATTTAAACTCCTGTTTTGACCATAAGCCATGAATGGAAATGGGCTACAAAAAATAACGCTGAGGAATCTGGGCCATGGAGCAATAGAACTTATTAATCAAGGGAAAAAGAGGGACTTAATTTAAGTGATAGATGTGTTTTTAGCATCTATTAAGTAGATCACACCATTTCCTTGTTTTGGGAATCCGACAAGAAATTACAATATTAGGAATTTTATTTTAGAGGAGAGGCTTTGCAGGCATCCATGTAACTCCATTCATGTTGGCAATTTCTATGTTATAAGGTCAGGAATAATCTGCTCCATTAAAGAATGGAATGAAATCCACTCTCTTCAGGCTGGTTAGTGAGTCCCTTTTTCTTCTTTCTGATACAGCCCAGATTTAAATGTAAACTGACTGTTAGGTGAGAACCCTGTTGTCCATTACCAATTCCTGAAAACTTCAACATGTCTTCATATTTTTATAGCCAATACAAAAAAAAAAATTTCTACAGGGGAAAAGAAGTAGTAAAAGCAAAAGTAATATTGAAGCCAGTCCTCAACCTTCAGAAGACTCTACACAACATGCAGATGACATCCTATACTCGGGTAATATATTTCACTAGACGATAGATGGAGAGAGATTTCATACAGTATATAGGGATGTAATATTAACATCAAATACATTCCAACCCACTTATCTAATCTAATGAGCCATTTAACAGTTGATCTATCAGGTCAAGTCTTTTAATCAGTTTCCTGCCATGGGAGTAAAAGATGCCTAATATTTAAATAATCATCCTTTTGACAAAGGTGAACTTGATCAGTAATAAAGATTGTTTCCAATCAATGATCTTCAAAAGGTCTCTTCTGTTTCTTTCCAGACGACTACACAAAACATCACAGTACATAAAATAGCTTGGTCTAATCCGCTGTCACTTGTTTTTCTCTTTGTCATTATCCCTCAAGCTTTATGAGGTACTTTTGTAACTGTTTTGGGCCTAGAGAAGGCATGCTTTTGCTTTCATATGGAAACTGTAAGCACTTCCATCCTTCCACCGCCAGAACACACACACGCACACAAGCTGGCAGATTCCTGTAATCACGAAAGTAAAAAAAAAATAAAAAATCACAGCTGCAATATTAATAGCAAATATATTCTGTTTCATGCCTGGTTACACCCTGGTGAACACTGATAAATCATGTGTGAGGTTCTCATACAGACCTCTGACACTGCAACACCAATCCTAACACACCTCAGCCTCTTTTTAACATTGTCATACAGCTCAGTCCTGAACGGCTTCTTGATGATCTGCTCCTCTCCAGTGTTAATAATATACATGATTATTGTAGCTGGCCATAGTTGGTAGTTGCTTCTTACAGAAAAATAAATATATGGGCCTTCATCTCCCCCCAGAATCTGAGACTTCAGTACAGGTAGGCAATTACGCCAAATTCTGCAGCAACGCTTCCTCCAAATAACTTTCAGATGTCATTCCTGAATATTTGCAAAATACATGATGAAAAAATCTATCCTAGTTAAGCTGTTTTATGTGTCCTTCTAAACACTGCACAAGTGGTTCAGCAATACATACAAAAAATCAAATTAAAGTAACACATTAATCAAAACTGTCTATACCGTGCAACTGTGTCCCAAATTAAAGTAGTGAGCTCTATAAGCGCCATCTTGGGAGGTACATATCCTGCCTGATTTTTGGATGATCTGTATTGCATTTACAGCACGGGGAAATTGCTCTGGAAGCAACTCTAGCACCATTTTTCAAGAGCAGACTAAGGTTAGACTTTAAAGCAATAACGCTGAGGCAAATCACAGTATCTTCCCTCCCAGCAGTCCTAGTACAGCAGTTCTTCACTACTTGCTACACTCAGGCAGTATTTACGGAAAGTCACTGAGTACCTTGAAGAAGCAAGTGTCTGACCAACCCACAGCACTCGCCTCCAAGTGCACAGTATTCCTAGCACAAAGTTAAACGCTGGGGACCAGCATGCCATGGCATTTACAGCGGGGCTTCCCAGCACACTCAGTTACAGTATGTTCAGCACAACAACATACCGAGAACAAAACACTTTAGCAAGAAACACTGAAGAACACTGAGCGAATGGCATGGTATCTTTGGACCGTCACCAAAGCTCCAGGTCTTCATAATGCAAGGTAATATGCAAAAACAGAGCTTAACAACAACAGCAGGAATGGGAAAGCGTTGCCAGACATTAGTGAAATGCTAACTCTCCTAGCTTGAGAAAACTCATTCATCACTACAAAGCCATTGCTTTGTAGCTTGATTCAACAGCAGAGAAGGATGCCTAAAGAATTCCTTATAGGTAGTAAGAATTTTATAGGTTCTTTATAAAAAAAAAGTATTTTTTAAAACATGCCAGGTTCAAATCTAATGTGCAATCCTATGAATGTCTAATTAGTTTTGCTTGCTTCCTCCTCCCACTTTCAAATTCTGGTCTCCTGGACAACCATACAGCAGCAGAAGATATTTCCAGTAGTTCAGGACATTTTTGCAATTACTAAACCTGGTTTAAGTGACCTTACAATAATAGTCATTATCGTGTGTAATAATCAGCTACAGGGAAAAAGCTTTGGCCTAAATGATCAATATTCTTTCAAAAAGAATTATGAAGATTGCTGTCTCAAAATGCCATCGCTGTACAGACCTGTTTTAACTTTCCCCTCTATAGCCTGGAACGGAGCACCTGAGATAGAGGGGCATGGCACAGCGGAGCTGTGCTCTGAGATCTCATTCTTCCTTTGGTGTAATTAGGCTGGATCACGGCCTGTAACTCAGTTTCTGCACTCATAGCTTACAAGAGAAATGCTCAAAAGCAAGAAACAGACAGCAGTGGGAACGCTATGCTATGCAACTCCTGATTTGTAAGTCAAATTGAATTATATTGATGGAATTGCAAGCACTCAAGGCCCCCCCCATTTACCCAGGGTTCGCTCTTCTTGCAGTACCACATTAATGTCTTTAAAGAAAGCAGCTGCCTTTCCACATGCCCCCGTGGGCCAAAATAAGCTGCCTGACCCAACGTGAGCGACCAGACTCAAGCACTTTGCCTCCGTCCTGGGCCCCTGTAATGCGAGCAAGCTACAGGGGGACGGAGCACCATGCTGGATGCTGCACTCGAAATGCCCGTCCTCTCCTTCTGGCACAGAGAACACCACTGTGCCTTTTTAAAAATCCCCTGCTCTTAGCAAGGTTTGTTTTTCTAACTGGTTCCCAGAAACCTCTTGGGGGTTCCAAGCCCAGAAAAGTAATTACTGCATTACTTTGGCCACAGACACAATATCAACCTTGTTAGACTTGGCCTGTGGAGACAGCCAAACACCTGCTGCTGCAGCATTTATTTGATAAGCTTCATGGTTCGCTAACATAAACCTGATCCTGCTGACCTGCAGGAGGATGAAAAGGAGCCGGGGGGAAAGGGTGGAGCAGGTAGGCGATCTCACGGCCCTCCAGCCCAGCAGCTTACAGCCCTCTCTCCCAGCAAGCTCCCATTTCTCTTTGCTTTCTTGTTCCCTGGTGAGAGCTTCAGAGAATTGGTTTTCCCCCTGCAGTTATGCAGGCAGATGTGGAAGGGGCTAGGATTCCCATGCCTTATGACGGATTAACTGACAAGTGCAGGATCAATACGGGAATTGTTCTAGCTCTGGCTGCATCTGTAGCCTTCCAAAGCAGACAGAATAGCTGCACACACTCTCGTTGGCATGGTGGTGTGCACACTGAAAGGCTGGCTTAATACCAAAGTCCATTAGTTAACAGCAAGGGGGGAAGGAAGGGCTGCAAATCAGTCAAATCAACAGATAAAAGGTTGGGGAGAAAAGCAGACGTAGAAATAGAAACTTGATTTTTATTCCTCAAACCACGCAGTTTTCTTGTCTAGTACAAAAAAAAAAGAAAAAAAAAGAAAGTGGGGGTAGGGGCAAATAAATAAGGTTTTGTCCCAAACAGGACCATCTCTTCCAGTGGATACTGCCAAGCATTATTTGAGGAAAAAACAGAAGTGCCAGGGGATTTAGCTGGAAGGAGAAAATAATCTTCCCAACTATGGTGCTCGATATCAGGGAAGAAACTTATTTTTCTGACATGCAAGCTTGCCTCCTTCTCATCCTCACATTTTTCTCAGCAGAAGGAATCAAAAGTGGACTATCTAGAAAATCAGGGAAGGGCATTTCCATGTATCTGTTAGTTGTCACTTACTCGGACAGGGTTTGCCCTCAGGACTGGTATGTTTTCTAGTGTACCTCTGTCTGTGTACATTGATAGTGCATCTTGGAGATATACAGTGTGATTCACCCACTTGGGAGACAGTGAGAAGCAGATTAATCACTTTGGATGACATCAGAACCAGACCAAACTTTTATACAAAACTTGGCAAAAATCTGAAGACTAAACCTCTGAACATGTGTGAAATTGTCTACATGAGTATCTTCTACCTTATTTCATCTTCTTCCGCTGGCTCAGAACTTCAGGAACTTTATTTCCTGATGAAGAAAAAACTGAATAAGTTCAAATAATATGCCACAAGACATTTTCTGGATAGATCCAAGCCAAATCAAAGTAAAAACCTCAAAAGAAAACTTCTCTTGTGGAACCTCAAGCCCAGTTTTGCAGGTATGTGAAATTCAGATAACGAATGATAAACATCTCAAGTTTTGGACTAGTACCAACATTCTACTTTTGTATTCACCCTTCACAGTACAGGACTCAGCATCAAAGCGAAATGCTAAGTACACTTAGAAAACCAGCATGACTGGATTCTCAGAGCTCTATTAACACAGCCAACTGTTCTTCAATTTCTGCCTTTATTGACTAGCCTGTTTCTCTCCAAATGGTACAAGACAGACTTTTCAGAACTAGTAATTAAGGAAGAGAAACATATAACCTGATAGTGTTAGGAGACTCTTCTGGAAAGCGCTGCAAGCAAGAAGACAGAGAGTGTAAGTGAATTTGACCCACACCGGGAAGCCTATACTGCTTGCAACCCTGTGGGTACAAAAGAAAAGTAAGTGCTGCCCAGCATGAAAATCTTAAAAGCAATGCACAATACATCCAACTCCTGGAAAATGCACCAGACTCGGCCATCTTACTTTGCTTGAAAATTGCTGATGACTGAAGCCAATAACTTCATTCTTCCTCCATTTTGCTTCAGGCTCTGTGCCAATGCTCACCAACAGGCTAAAAGTAAACCAAAATAACCCCAAATGCATTGTTCACCCACCAATCAGGGGTGATAAGGAGGCACTCATGGCCTGTTCCCCAACAGCTGCTAGAAACACTAGCAGCAAAACTCCCACACTAAGGACAATTTTACTGCTTGGAACTCTCTAAATATTAAAGCCACGTCATTCCAGAAAGTATTAAGAAGCTTCACAGGTAAAGTATTGCAATGACTATAAAGATCCTCCTAATGGTATTTCTGTAAAAAAACCCGATCGTATTATAGGATCCTCTTCTACATTATTCTGCTTTTTATTCTTAAACCTAGTTTCAGACTGTGAGCAAATATACACTTTGTACAGCAGCTTCTGCCCATAGTTTCCCCAGAGCATCATACATGCAGAAGCTCCCTGAAGGATATATGTTTCATGGTAAAATACCCGTAGACTGTTACGCTAGCAGGAATAGTTTTAAAGAAAGTTGAACAGGTTTGACAGCAGCCAGGGTGAACTATTGCTGGTTACCGTCTGAGAAGCAGCACCCAAGGAGCTTGACCTGACAGATCAGCAGAGCACTCTGAAACCTCGCTAAGTTTGCAGCACAGCAAGGCAAATGAGAAACAACAATGACGGCCATACAGCTCACTCAGAGCATCCCCAGGAGAGCAGCCATATGCTGACAACGAACACTGCAGCCGAAAGGAACCAAAATTGTATGACAGCTTCTTAAAATAAATCCTCCCAACAGGCCCTGTTTCCTGTTCTGTTAACAGCCACCAGACCAAAGGAGTGGAACTTACTCTGAGTCACGTAAATGCACGTGTGCTCAAGAGCACTAAGCTCTGGGTGCCTAGGCACGTGTGTCTGCACACGCTTTTGTGAGGCCAGCTACAGGACCACAAGAAGAACATGAGAGCAGGATGTCTCTCTCTCCATTTTCTTCCTCTCTGCGAAGAACTTTATGTAGTTGAAAATTGAAAAATTGTGAGCTTCTTCCTCTCTACAGGTAAAATGTTAGCAAGTGTTGCAGGACCTTATTATCACATGGGTAACTAGAGCTCAGTCTGGTACAGGTACTCAGAGGTAACACATCATCTCTGCTGTGTCACATCCCTGGGAATTTCCAGGATCAAGACTTTACCACTAAGCCATTTTGTATGACAGGGAAGGATCAAATTGGACACGGTCAGGGTAGAATATCAAGATAAAACTTTTTTCATGGTAACTGAATATTGTGCCCTCAAATCTTTTCTTTTCAAAAGCGTATTTCTAGCTTTAAGGTTGTGAAGACAACTTTTACATTGTGAACCGAGAGTAAGCAATATAGTAAGTTGCCCAAGTTTGCAAACACACTAAAACAGGTTTCTCAAAAATAACTTCCACGTCATAGCTTGATGCCTTGAAATGACTGTCTGAGCCCCATTCTTCTCCCCAGAGTTTTTTGTTTGAACATATCTGTTTTCTTCAGGTTTGAATCAATGGAGGAAAAAGACTGCGGCTTTTTGTTATGTCTTGGGTTAAAACCTATTGAAACTGGTAGATCTAGCACTACATTTCCTTTCAAGCTAAATAAGGCTACAGTTAAATACCTCTTTGTTTCGTAATTGCTAAAAACAAAAGACTGCAAAAAAACACAGGCTGCGCAGGGTCTGGACCTCACAAGACAAAAGGAATCATGGGAACAGATGCCCCAAACATGGAGATTAGGGCAATGAGTAGTGCAGCTCTCCTCCAAAAAGTGTTGAGGATGAATATGGTATCTTTATTGAGATGGGAAGCAGATTCTACCATATGAGGCTTACTGTAAGCCAATGCTAAGTACATAATTTTTACTACATCAAACTACAGTAATTATTTCTTTGGTATTCTGCTAGCTGTCACTCAAAGCATGTTGAATAGTAAAAGCATAAAACTGTCTATTTATTGGGGGGGGATAAAGAATACCAAGAACAGGGTTCTTCTTAAGGAAAGCCACCCAAAGTCATCCAAAATGAGTTTACTCTCTCAGAACACTGATAGGTTACTCTGAGCCTTCAAATAAATATCTGAAACCCATTAAGCGGGTGAAAAGGACTTCAGTTTCATCCTTTAACCACACCTTATCCTTGGTCAAGTCCTAGATGGCTAATTTCTTCCAGTTATTTCTGAATAAAGTTTTAACTACCTCTGTTGGAGTCATCAGTATCTAGTATGTGTTGGGGAGAGGGGAGGAAGTGATCTGTCTGAGCGTTAGACGCATAATAGACTTACTGACAGAATAAAAGCAAAAGAACAAACCAAAGTAACTGAAAAGGACAGTAGACCAATTCGCTTATATCAGCATTTGAGGAAGGCCTAGAAGAAAGTGGGACACCTAACAGTATTCAAAAGCCTTTAGGTCACTTTATTTCAGCTGAATCATGGCCTAAGTTTTAGCAAGAATATGGGCAGGAATTGCTACAAAGATTTCCAGTCCTTCACCTCGATATTCAAATAGGCTTTCTCACAGCACCAGTACATCAAATCGAATTTGATTTATCCTTAAAAAAACAGTCTAATTCCCAAAAGCTCTGCAGCATCTCTGGTCTGTTTTCAGAGCACTGTGGCACACAGGAGGCAGACGGGGTGCTGAGGGAGAGGTACAGTATGTGCCCAGGAGAAGGAAGGACTACATGGGAATCCCATGGAAAAAACATGTCATGCTCAACCTAGTCTCCAGATGACCTGTTATAAATGTGAGAAATTATTTAAATCAAGTAAAGTATAAGGGATTACGTGTGTATTTAAGCCTTTGCTTGAATTGACTCATAAAGTGGGAAAGCCATGAAAATGCAAAATTCACTTTGGAAAAATATACCCAGATAAAGATATATAAGGCTTTCTGGATAACTGTGCAATCCCTGGATTATCAGTGTATGTATACATGGTCTTTAACACTATAGAAATGGAGCATCCTACATATAATACTGAACATTTCAGTATCTCTGTAAATCAGAAAAGAAGGTGGAAAACAGGACATGGAGAAACTCTTTTGTCCACTATTACACAAAACTGGCAAGAATTAGCAGCTGAAGCCAGATATCTTCAGACCTCAATCTTAAAACCATATTTCCTTTGATCTTTCTTACTCATTCTTAGGGCACATTTAAGAAAGCAGTGAACAATTGATGCTGATTGTTGTGGCTCATTAGCCAGTCAGCGATAGATGTGTGCCCTGCATATACTCATTTACCTTAACAAATATTTGCACATGGGACTGAAGCACTGGGAAACCACACACTCACAGATATTGTCTCAGTCAACCCTTCCTTTCAAAGCCCGGTTCCACTCCCTTCTCCATCTCCATCCCTCCATTAATCTTCCCATTTGCCTTTTAGTTTTGCTTAGATTACAAGTTATCATCACTAAGTACATGAAAACTGTAACCAAAGACTGTCTGTGTCCAACATAATCACTCAAATAATTTCCAGCTAATGATTTACTGTTTGCTTCACTTCCCCACCCGCTGTCTGGCTTTTTTAGGGCAAAGACATAATTTCTTGCATGTTGCTTAGAGGACTACACACACCAATGGGGCTAAGAATGCAATAAAAAAGATTTAATGGCAAAGGGGATGAATAGAACATTCGAGTATTTTCCCTTCAGCAGAAAACAGTATGTTGCTACTTCGGCAGCAAAGGCTCCTATGCCCAGAAGAAGCTAAGAACTGCCTTCTGAGAGTGCCATGCCAGTGGAGGCACTTTTGGCTCGACGTGCCCGTGTGTCTGCTGATCTGATTCTTCAATGAGACAATTCACTGTCTGTTTCTGGGGAGAGAATGAATGGAGGAGTTAGATCAATTATCCGAGAGTCTTCAGGATACACTTTGACAGATGATGAAAGGACTCTAATATGTAATTGAAATACCCTGTACCAAAATACTCACATTAAACCTCGGCTGATTACACACAGGTCTGAGCTATCTCAGACCTTCAGAACAGGAATTGAGTTGTTTATCAGTGAAAGCCAAACTTCTAAAAAGCTGGCTACCCACTACAGAGCCTTTGTGCTGGGTAAATTAGCTTCAGGAAGAGAATCAAAATGAATTAAAACCACATGGAGATCCTCTCCCTTTACCCTCCTTTCCCCCTTTCCTTTTGCTATATGAATCCCCTCACCAGGAGACAGAGGCCAGTTCAGTCTAATTTAGTCCAGTGTTTTTGTTTCCTAAAGTCTCAGTCTTGGGCCGAGTCCATTAATAGGCTGCAGCTGATTTTAATCTAGATGAACTCAAGACTTCTCTCTTCTTTGGTTTTAAAAAGATTACAAATTGTGTGTTATATAAATAGAGGGAAAAGGGAAAAAAAGAACCAGAATGAGTAAAAAATCTGCTCTCCATTAGCTGACCTGCTGAACAAGCCTGTGATTCAAATAAAGATGAGAAATGAGAGTTGTGGGGGGAAAAATACACAACTAAAAGGTCTAGTGATACTGCATGCAGACATACTGGTAAGAGGAGATGCAGTAATGTCTGATAGCTACCATTACCATTGTAATAACACAGCAGAGATATTAACGAGACTCCAAAAGTGGCAAACCAGATGCCTCAAAGACTGTTCTGACAGTTTGCAGCACCCCTTCCCAGTTAAACTTAAAATCACTTCGATTAGCAACTATGACCTCTTTGTATCTTATGTCTCTTTGTTAGCTAAGGTGGAATAAGTTAGTCTTAGACTAGCTCCTTGTAGAGTATAAAAGAATGCCACGATACCCACGTGGACTGATTCAAGTGGGATCTCTAAAGAGGAGTGCTGAACATAGAGAGAGTCGCCTCAGATCAGTGCTGAGGTACCTTGGGAGTACAAGCGATAAAGAAGGTGTAGGGGTATGTTGTCCTCTAAACAACCGGTTCTGGGTTCCTCAGGGCAAGTCAAAGAAGAAAAAAAACTCCATGCCCATGTAATACAAAATGGTTTTTCTCTTTGTCCAGAAAACCTACTTTAGATTAGCTCTAAAAAGTATGAAAAAGAAAAGGTGAACTAATCTGCTACAAAAGGTAAATGGAAGATTATTTTTGGTATGATACAACAGCTCAGAGGCTTTAACACACCGTGGTAAAGGATGACAGAAGAAAATCACGTCCCTGTAGTGCTGTTTCTCGTGACTGCAGTTGCAGATGACTTGTCAACAAGGCTGTCAGTACTACTATACACCAGTACTAATATGATTATGGTCAAAACACTTTTGTCTTATTGGTGTCAAACCACTCCGTGTAGACATCTTCGTTTCTTCTCCTCCTGTCACATAGAAGGACGGAGAGCTGAATGCCGTAATCCTCCTCCATCTCAGAAAGGGCAACCTCTTCACCAACTTTCTGAACTACATAGGCTTACTCCTGTTCACTTCTTAGGATGGCGTGGTTTTAGTGTACTTCACCCTAAACTAACATTATGTGCTCTCAGCCCCAGATCTCCCAGCATCAGTTTTCTTTATTAATTTCCTTGTGCGCTGATTTTTTTAAATAACACATTTAAGCACTTAGAGAATGCTATCATATGATACTGCTAAGGATCTGAACATTGGGAATGCCAATCTTAAATTATTTTAATTTTGGGTGGGAAGGGGCTGGGCCTTTTGAGTTTTTGTGTGTGACTCTACACACAGTCATAGGACACTGGATGGCTCAAGACTGCATGAATCCATGATTTTTAAAATAATTGCAATAAGATGCAAATGCGACACTCATTTTTCTTGATGCTCAACCTCGGTGCTGATGTATCAAAAACTTCCCTTTAGAGGAATCTCATGAACACCTTATGCACTACTGCTCTATTTAAGAATGGCCACTGCCACCACGGAACAAAGCCAAAGATGAAGGGACCATGAACAGCAAGTGAGTAGAGTGTAACTACTCACAGCACCCTGCAGTCACAGTCCTGCTGGAGAGCAGCAGGATGGCAGCCATTTGGAAGAACGAGAGTTATAGAGTGGTCTGTAACAGACTTTGTTCTTTAACTCTTGCTGAAAAATATAGGTAAAACACTGCGTTCAATCCACAAGAAAAAAAAGGTTTTTTATAACCTCTGAGCAAGATTCTAAGTGAGCTGTATTCACAAACAAAAGATCCCAAGAAGCTGGAGTGTTGATGTCATTATGGTAACTTAAAAATCTCAAAATAGCATTTGATTCCTCAGAGAGTCCATTTCAGGAGTCCAGAAATGTTTTTCTCTGCTTGCTAATGCTGTCATTTTGGGAATCACACGCATCTGTTTTACACAAAGAGAGTATATACCTGCATAAAGTAAAAATCACAGCTTTGCCACAAGAAGGATATACAACAGACGTAGTAAAAGTGCTAGTAATCAATAATAAGCAGTAGATATGCAGAGAAACAGACGGACAGACAGACATGAGTAAGAGGAATTACACGATCCTATCAGCTTTACCTGAACACAACCCCTTGTAGTAAGTCTCAATTGCAATGATAAACGTGCCTGGATTAAACCCAGAAATTTTTCATTCCTTGCTAATGGGGCAAATGTAACTTGGAAGGGGTCTGTATGCAATCACTGGAGGTTTTATTTGTATAACTTTTCTGGAGTTTGACTATGACTATATTTGATTGCATGTGGGTGGCTGTGGGACGGGCGGACAGCTGAGTGAAAAACTATGACAAAAGGAATCTTGTCCCATTTCCTGCCTGCGCTTCATTCACTAATGAGCACTGCTCTGGGTCATTCTCAAGATTTCTTCATCTGTTGTTGTCTCGTCTGCAAAAGGGGCACCCCAGCAGTGGAGCTGTTGTCAGCTTGTCTTGAGAGTTTATTCTGCTGCCTCTCACCCCCGCAGCTGTGTGGGATCGTAAGTGCCTGGCTGTAAACAACGCCACATTTCGTGCTTCTTTTTGGATGACTTGAAGGCCAGTCTGAGGCCAGATGTGTTTGCTGGTGTAATCTGTTTCCCATTTCTTGTAATAAATGCGTATCTCAACAACTAATAATAAAGTGAAATCAGGATTTATCTGTTTTCTTCAGTGTGATTTGTGCTGGGAAGAGAATGTTAATAAAACATAGCGAATTCCTCAGTCTCTCCTTTCCTCCTGGAGTACTTAAAACATTCAGTGAGCGTATCCCTATGAGTAAACCACCAGGCTGGCGAATCTGATGCCATTAGACTCCTGCTGTAGCAACCAATATCCCTCTTACTAGCTTGTGGAAATAAAGCCATTTTGCTTCTTTAAGAAACACTGTTTTGCTGTTTGTTTCTTTTGTCAGATCAGTTCACCTGAAAAAGTTTCCTTCTGGTAACAGGTTTAGTCTTTTTACTAGGATTCTTTTATAAAAGGCTTCTACCTGTCTGCAGGCAGGTTTCAGCTATCTCCCACAGCAAACCATCCTGTTAGCGAGTCCAGTCCCTTGATTAGGAACTGCATTAGAGGAACCATGTGAAGATTGCATCTCTCTCCCTGTGCCCAGGGTAGCTCCCTGTGAGCTCCAGTAAGCCTCTATCCAGGGAAAAGGAGTAAATCACACCCAATTTCATTCCAGCAAAGAGATGTCTTTTGATTTGTGTTGTAAAATGGGATTGAAATAGCTTTCCCCTTCCAAGCAGGTGGAAAGGTGAGGCAGTGGGAAGAGGAATGCTGCAAGGGCTTAGCCTACCCCCAACCACTAATGGCCCACAAGACATGTGCTGTTGCAGTGCAACACACAGCTGTGCTCCTCATGATTCTCCTCTCTTCTTTCCAGTTAGACCATGGCCATATCCACCCCACTCATATCTATTATATTGTGACCCTCACTCTCAATTAAAACCTCTGCTCAAGTCTGTCAGAGATACTCCACCAAAGAAAAGCAATTCCATTAAGCATGGCTTTGATGCCAGACTTCCAATCCTCTGATATCTGCTACGTGGTCTTTTACATCCTCTGTAACTTGAAATGATGATAGATAGATAGATAGATTAACAGATAGACAGACAGACAAATAGACATAGACAGTCATAAAAAGAGTTTCTATAAAGAAAGTCATAGGGTTGTCATTTCCCCACGAAGCCTTTCAGAGAAATGATCTAAAGTTTCATCCCAAAGGAGGTTTTGCCAAGCCCTCTAGCCCTGGGAGGGAAAGGAAACCCCTTCCACAGTGCTAGGCAGCTCTAATAACAGATGCATCAAACCAACACCTACTTTTATTCAAGATAATTGTTCCCTGACAGTACTTAGAAGCTCATCTATTGTCTTCAATTGCACTAATGAATGTTACTCAGTCAGCCTTGCTAGCTCTGTTCAGCAAATGGGCCACCAAAAAAACTACGTAAATTCTAGTTCTTCCGTGCCTTTTCAGTTTTATTTTAACACCCAAGTACAAAAACTGTAACTGCATATGTAAACCTCCATGACTGGCATAACTGAAGACAACAGATTTAGCTAGCATGGAAGACACAATTTATTCTGTTAAAACCACTCATGATGATATGTGAGAAGGAAAGAAGCCCTTTAAGCTTTTAGGAAACAATTTTTTTCTAGGGTTAGCAATTAGGAAAACAAAACAAACCCAAACCATTTGTATTTGTAAACTGAGTATACTTGCTGTGGCTTGACTAAGATGTGCTAAAATCTTGGATTTTTTTCTTCAAAGAACGACCACATTTTAAGATGCTAGTAATGTAAAAAACCTAAGCATGGACAGAGTCATTCCCCCACTGCTCCATCTAGGTTTTCAGCATTTTACTGCACTTTCACATCTACTATGTGAAATAAAGATCAATCTGTTTCCAGAAGGCTCCTTTGGTGGGTGGTCTGAGTTCATTCTATTTCTTAATTTCATTTTCCAGGACATTCAGAGTTTTCTTTCCATTTTCTGTGTTGAACTTAGTGGTTTTACAAAGCCACAGTACCAATAACATAATATGGAGTATTTGTTTTATTTCTTCCTGTATCCAGCATGGTTTTACACACAAGCTGATCACCTCCAGAACCACACTGACCATACAAGAAGCCTATCTAATTTGATCTTCACCCTAATTCTCCTGCCTTCATTGGTTTTGTATATAGTTGATGTAGTATGACCCCTTGAAGAATATTCCTTACACTTGACCTTCTCAGTAGTTTCATGGGATCTCCCCATTCTCTTCGTATTCTTATCAAATGCTTTCACTCTGCCAAATCAACATGCCCTTAGAACACTTGCATAAACAGAAGGCGGCTATTTTCTCCAATTAAAGTTCTTGCTCTGTCTACAGTAATGGTGGTAGAGCCTTCACAAAACATATAATCTATGATGCCATTGTATTATAAAAAGTTTGCTAGCAGTCTTCTAAAACTCGTGTCTTACACACTGGAGAAAGCAAATCCCTTGTCCAAGCTAACCAGTAGAAGAGAGTTCTGAGTGCAATTAGATTCTGGAATTATGGAAATAGACTATGTCATAAATGTGTGAAAGTGTCATTTTGTACATCACACACCATGGTAACACGCACACGGTAACCTGTGAATTAACAAGAAATCAATGCAGGGGTGCACCTTGAATGTTAAGACAAAGCTAATAATTATTTATGGGCTGCTGTAATTTTGTGTCCAGAAATTTCAAAGCATCATATACAAGGAATGAACTCTTTATACCAAAATCAAAATACACACCCACTTTTTTTCAAACACCCTGACAACACAGCATTGCCTTTAATGGGGTGTAAATCTGTTTCTCCAGTGTCTCTTGATATGTAGAGACAGTACATGGACTAGACAAAGACCGAGTAAGACTAATGCACAAGCAGGCTAAGCGAACTTTCATGATTGCAAGGAATATCTTTAAATCATAACCTGAGCTTAGCTGATGACACAATCATTGCCTGAGTCATCCGAAAATCTGAAACAATGGCTCTGAGAATGGTAAACTTTGTCATTAATCTGACAGTGTGTCAGCCTCATGACTTGAAGGAGGGGGAGAGGGACAGCAGGGATTCTGCCACTTCAGCAGACAACTCTATGGGTGGAGCAGGAGCAGAAAAGTACAGTAAGCCTGACTCAGTCTCCAGCAGATACATTCCTGATGCTTCAGCAACATGATTGAACTTTACACTCAGGACACTTGGTGCCTGTCACACTCAATAAGGAAATGGCATCTCTTAGTGTTCCTGATGGTGAGCAACAATGCAGGGAGGAATCAAATGGCAGAGAAGCGGCAAAGCAGAGGATCCTGGGTTTAAAACCAGGATTTTAAAACCTCACATGACCTAAATAAATACTAGCACTGACATACCTGATTTGGGGCTGTCATGCAAGGGAAGCCTAGTCTTTAGATAAACAGAGTGTCCGCCCTTAACCTCCTGAACTATCAATTTTCCTCGTCTAATACTGCAGAAAGGTTATGCTGCAGTGCCCTGTGCTTCCTCACATTTAAAGTTAGGGTAGCCAAGGGCAACAAAGACTCCTTCCTCTCTAGCTTGATAGCAGAGTTCTTCCTTCCTTTTGTTCACATGAAGAACAAACACTGAGTTTAACAATAACAGTGGATGCTTCATTATGATGCTCTCCTGGGCACCCAGCCCTGGTTAGCATTATCTTACCACTTGGTTTTGTTTTGAAGGAAACTGGGAACGGTCCTTTCAATTGCTGGTGTTTCAAGACCAACATTATCTCTACTTCCTCTATTTTGAAGTCTTCTTATTTTACCAACAATATGTGGCACTATGAAAAAAAAAAAAGGCAGACAGAACCAATGAACGGAGAAAACTGCCAGTCTAAGAGGTGAGCAAAAACAGAGGGCCATTTAAACTAGCTTTCTCTGAATGAGTTAAGCTACTGATTCTGAGCATTAGGGGAAAAAACCCAAAACCAAAAACAAAGAAAGCCAAAACAACTTAATCCTTGGCAACTATTGAAGGAAGTGCACATGAGGAACACAGTTTAGGCTTGAAATATAGTGTGTTTGAAAACATCCAGGAATCTGATCACACTTCCTGAAATCAACATCAGCACCAGACCCCTCCCTGTCACATCTCCTACTTTATGGACAAAAAGGCCTTTAGTCATTCAACAGAATTCATATCCTCTGATCCATGGCAGACAGGTGGCAAACCCGATTTACCACAGACTTATCACTTGTGCATTCCTGCAGACTTTTACTTTTCTTGGACAAGTAATTGTTTTGCACAAGTTACTAAATTATCACTCACTTTTTACACTATGGGAAAGATAGGGAACAAATTTAATGACAATTGTGCAGTCCACTCTGGACCATCAACTCAGGCATAGTCAAGAGGTTACACCAAAAACAGGTGTTGGTGGACACAGTTGTTCCAGTGGTGACTGAGAAGGGGAGCAAAGGGGGGCAGACGGCTTCATCCTCTGCCAAGTCTCTTTCTCTGCAAAGATCTGCCCACAAAAAACACACTCTTGAACTGAGCGTGAGGCAAGCCAGCCTCAATTTGTGCCACGCTGTTGGCTGCAGCCCTCAGGTGGGCCAGCTCGTTTACCCCTCTGCCAGAAGAGGACTCAAGTTTGCAGATTCAGTTTGTGTGCTGCACCTTCCTGTGCCCTTGAGTGATACAGCAGTAAGTGGTGTCCTTCCTGAGCCCAGACAGCTGGGACCAGCTGGAGGGACGCCCGTCTCCCCTGGTGTTCAGACATGACAGTGGAATTTAGTTCACTTTACACTGGAAAAATCTGGACTTGCTCTGACTTCTCTGCTTAGGAACCTTTCCTAAGGCATGACAAATCTTCCAAATGAAAATCAAACAGTGCCTCGGGTGGCTGCTTGTCCTCGCTGCTGCTATGGTAGGTGGGAGGCTACGGGTCAGTTATGTGGCCACTCATTCCCCAGTTCAGCCTAGTGCACATTTGAGAGGAAAACAGGGAGCAAACCTGTTTCTCAAGGAAAAGAAAGTATTCTGGATGAATAAAAGTTAGCTCTGTTAAACTCCGGTAGAGTCCTATTAAGTATTACTCGGCTGGAAGGACTGTAGTGATGGAGCAAGGCCACAAATCTGTAGGGGAAGGAAGGCTGAAAGGCTTCACACACTGCACAGTGTGACGCCCTGCCTCTCTATGGAATATGAAGGCGGTTGGGATCACATTACAGAACTATCAGAGTTATGCTTTAACCACCCTAATTTAGCGGGTTTGGCTTTTGCTACCACATTAGAATACATTGGCTTGATTTTCAAAGGTAACAAGCACCTACAGCTCCCACTGACTTTAGTGACAGCTGCAGCTCTAAAAATCAATTTAAGATAGTTTGCATATTGAGAAGAACTAAAGGAAAATAAAAGGCCTATTGTGTGCATACGAAGAGTTTAAACATTGCTGATGGGTGGTATATGAGTCCCTTCCCTTTCCAAATGAATTTAACTTCATGTTTTGTTTGGTTTTCCTGTTGATGCATCCTGCACCCTCCAGTGCTAAGCTGGTGGGATCCCACATACTTTTCCTGGCATGTGGAGTTTAAAATAAGAGACCTCAGCAATCGGATATCCTCAGCATTTCCAGCTATTGAACACAATCATGAGTACTGTGATCCAATTTCAGAGCAGAAAAGAAAAGATATGTAGGAATATTCTCCCTGTGCTGGTACGGGGCAGACAAAAGAAAACTTAGCAAACAGGATGTTCTGCTCCTCTGTGAACTTCAGCAAATGGCCACGGCAGACAGGATACAGTCTACAAACACGCAGCTGCAATGTATGTGCCTGGCTGCCTGATACCTTGTTCTGGGTAATTCACTCAGAGCACAAATACGGCATGAAGAAAGTAAAAGGTGTAGTGTGCAGTTCCCACCTGACGTGCCTCAAGTCCCTCATCAAACACACACAGCATGAAAGAAAAATGTGATGTTTTCTATATGCTACTGAGCAAAAGAATCTCATCCCTAAAGTCACTCAGAACATCTTCGGGAGTGCAATGCTTCGTGCTCACGACTCAGGACGTCAGCCTGCTTATTCTAAGTATATTAATTCAGTAGTAAGGCACATCCCAGCTGAGGCCTCCACAACAGCACACAGCACTCTGAGAAATCACTCTATTGCAGACTGCTTGATAGCACTCTAACAGTCCCACAGCTTCTTCTAGAAATGTCAGTCTTCCCATCTCTGCTGGTGCTTCTGGAGAGCACACCTTCACAGGGTGTTGGACTATACGGGAGATTGTTTCTGTAATGGAAAAGCTAGGAAGGTTAAATGAAAATGACATTCAGTGGACAATAAAGTAAAATCTTCTCAGCCACATCATCTCTTGTTGAACTGTTAATTGTAGCATCATCTGCCCGTGCTTCCTCTTCACCCATGCAGTCATGTGTGCACTGCCTTGCCTCAGTTGAGCCCTAATGCAGACCCTCTAGGGTTATTCAGGTGGCAAACCAAGGAACAGCCAGAGATGATACACCATGCTCTAACAGACTGCTGACTAAACTTGTTGCCTCTCTCATCTCTGTAACCTTTGGTTAAATCAATCCAGCCCTGAAATTTAAGCTCACAAATTTTTCAGGGGTCTTCTCAGAAGTGAATGACAAAGGGTCAGATTCTGGTTTCACTAGAACCTAAGCAATGAGGAGAAGCGCTACAACAATCATTAACACTATGTTAAAAGTTCAAGTGAACATTACAGAAAATACTTTACAGTAACAGCCCAATGTTATTAATTTTAGGGAATTATTATAATAAGAAAAACCTTTTGAAGTAAAAACCTGTTTGTTGGGAGGGTTTATCACATGTGTGTCTGCTCCTATGAAAGTGCTATATATTCCTGTTCCATCTTATAAAGACAGATTTAAGCTTATATGATAAGATCATTTAAATTTGTGGTTAGTCCAGTTTTGAAGACAGGGCAAGTCTACACATCAGATGCAGGGAGACCTGAGGTTGTTCTAGGTGTGTTAACTCTGAAAACATAGAGAAAGTGTCAAAGAAAAACATTACTGGGGCCAAAGTAGTGGAAACCCTATTTGCAAAGTGTTATCCCTGTACTAGTAAGCCCCCCTCCCCAGGCAAAGTTTTCTAGTTTAGATGAAGTGTTATTCAAATGTGCCTATCTACACAGGACTGCACTCTGGAAACTTCCAGGTTTAGACTGTAGCCAACTGTTGGATCTCCACACCGCTCCCCCCCTCTCCAGCCCAGGGAACAACAAAGCATCCAGCAACCAGGTCCCTTCAGCAACCAGGCTGTACGCTCAGAGTTTTTACAAGATTTTAATATGGAGAATACATAAAGTCCTACAGCTAAAGAAAAGTTGCATGTACTACCAAGGTTAAGTCATTTGTGTCATAGTCCTCTATTGCTAACTATCGCTTTACAAGATAGAATGACAGTAGCGATGGCTTCACCAAACATGTTAGTGGTGAAGCCAGAACAGACATAACCTTTGAGGACAGCAAAAGAAATCTAGCTGTGCCTATGTGAGAAAGGGATAAATCACAGTGAGATTTAACTGCCCTTTACCTTCATAAGCTGTGCACAAAAGCATGAGACTTTAGCTGAAAAAACAAGTTTTTGGACAGACATTTTTTTGGCTTCCTACTCATGAATATGTTCGCTTAAGAACATTAAATCCATTTTAGGTACATTTGCCCTTATTCTACAAATCTGTAGGTTGAAGGATGTAGCATCTTCTATGTTAAATCCAGGCAATTACTATTAGAGTCTTGGTCTTCTATGACAATGTTCAGTTCCCGGAACAATATACTGTCACAAATCACAGATACTACCTCTAATCAACAGACAACTTCACTCCTTATGTTAAAAGCCTTTTGGAAAAAAGGCCATTTGCTTTAGCACTGTGCTGAAAACACAGGGGAGCTACCCACTTTGATCAGGAATTCATTACAGAGAGACTGGTAAGGAGAAGATTCCTCTGACGTGAGATCCTTTTGTCCCAGGAAGCCTATGCCAGCCTTGAAAAGGGGAACGTCTCTGCAAATACAGACTTCTACTGTTCAGCTCACGGTTTTAACAACACTGGATTAAAAAAAAATTAGTTTTTATTCACACTTGTGTAAATGACAACAGATTTTGCACACTGCTTGCACTAAGTTTTTTTCATATTACATTTAGCAAAACTTCAGAAAAATTAAATGCTGGCACTTCAGTTGCAATCCAGCAAAGAATTTAGGGACATGTTTGGCTTTCAGTGCAAGAAAGCAGTACTGTATCTTCAGTGTCTTTACATAAGTTTTCAGGAATAAGCAGGTAATTCAATACTTTGTGCTAAACTGGATTTATCCAGCATAATATCCTCCCACAAGTTAAGCTCACAGCAAAAAGCATGGCCAGAAATTTTAGCATTCTGTTGTCTATCTACTATGCCACCAGAAATATCGTGTTTGCAGAGAGAAACATTTAATTTTATTCAAATGACAGAGTTTATTTTGTTTCTACTGGACCTAAACCCAAGATGCCTCTAGTCCTCCTTTACAATTAAAGTATCTTCCCTCCACCTCTCTTCATTACCATTTTTAGTTGGTTTTGCATCTGTGCTTTGTTCCTCTGGATTCCTTCATTTGACAGCCGTGGAGTTTGGCTACTCCAGCGAGGCTTTGCCAATGCTGCTGCAGAGTAGTAGAACAATTCCCAAAAAACCATCTAGTGAGGACACTCTCACCCAAGCGAATGCCATTCATGTGTCAGGTTTAGTAACTCATTGCCCAAAATGCCATGGACGGGCTGAACAAAAGGACATTTTCGTTGCTGTCAGTTACATCTGTACGAGTGATTTTGTTGGCATTGGGATGATGGAAGTCTTATTTTTTTCATGTTCCTTACTGCTAGGACAGACAGCCTACAAACCGATCATGCTTTTTTGCTTTCGTTATTACAAACCTGTTAGAAATAGCATGAGGTTTTCAGTGTCCTGTGGGGAATACAGCAAAAACGGTTCCTCCCCACAGAGATCCTAACAATGATCAGTTCATCTTTATCCCTCCAACAGGGCCGGAAATCACCAGTGGCACTGCAAATCTGTTACCATCTCAATAGCAATGCACAACTTTATTCCCATTAATCTGTCTTCCACCCATTCACACATCAAGTACAACCCTGCTTCATTTTACAGATTATATCCATGTTGCTCCAGACAAAGGTCACTTTATAGTTACAGTTCTTCAATTCAATAAAAGCTTTTGATGCAGTAAATCATTGTCTCTCACTGTTCAAACTCACACAATACAATACAAATAATGCCGCCCTTTCTTTCAGAATTCCCTTTCTACCTCACTACTCATTACCAAAGCATTTCTTTACAAAATAAAATGAGGCACTTTTCACTTGCTTCAGCCATATAAATTAGTTATAGCACTTTGGAGACCGTTTGCCATGCTGCACTACAAACCCAGATCCTATGCTATTTTGAGATCAAAATGAGGCTCTTTCATTACATTAGTGACAAATGAAACATAACATACCAAGATTTAGCTGTTCCTAGATCTTTTCCCCCTTAGTACTGTGAAACTTAAAATCTAAGACACTCTCTTCTGAGTGCCACGTATCTTTTTGTTTCTACTTAGAAGTCACCTGCCTCACTAAGACATTACAAGCATGGTAAACATGGTTGTGCACACAGAGACATGCGTGCAGTGGAAAAGAGGGCAGGAGAAAGGGTGCACTAATCAACTAACTAATAATCCACTCCAGTCCACAAACCCCAAACTCTTCCCTTTAGCAATACAAGGTATTTTGTCCTTTCTTTGGATAGTGAGGGAGCCAGTCAGCATGAGACACAAGTTTTGAGGTTAAATTTGCAGATAACTTTCTTCCAAATGGAAGAATAAAACATAGCAGGATAAATCTTAATGTCAAGTACACTCATGCAAAATGGCAAACATTTAATGGCAAGAGTGCTTTATTTAGCACTGAAGGTCATAACAAGAACTGAGGCCAAAAGCTGAAGGTGGACAAATTCTAATCTGAAATACAGAACAAGTATTTAGCAGCAAGGTAGCTAAAACTTGAAAACACTGTCAAGGCAAACCAGGAACTCACATTTCTTGATGCCTTCAAATAAAAGTGAATGCCTTTCTAGAAGAAATGCTTCTGTGTAACATGAGTTATCAGATACCTGAAGGAAACACATATGATATATGGGAGGTCAATTTGGATGAACTGCTGATTCCAGCCATCTTTAAACCCTATGAAACTGAAAATAAATCATTACTCAAAAGCAAGTCCTAGCTCACTAGTATTATTTGTTTTATGTCTTCAGTGCTTCTGAGCTCTTTCAGTGAAAAGCAACGTTAATCACTTGGTTAAAGCATTCAGCGAAAAGTCCCAATAGACTTTTCAGTTCACATGTTCCCTGCCAATAGACTCTCCAGCCACCATGTCCCCTGTCTTCTTTTGCAGCACCATGCTCTTGGTAACTGAGTACATTTAGTTAGATGAGATGGAATGAGACTTACTTCCATAGACAGCCGAGCTACCAGTTGCCAATAGCTAGGCTCTGTTGCTAGCTTGTATTTATGCCCCAGAACGTTGCTGCTTCTAAAGCTAGATTTGGACGATTGCCCACAGAATACAGCTTAACACTGACATCAGCTTATTCAGTCTATCTTTTTTTTGGATATGTATGTGCGCGGCTAAGTAGCATCTTCTAGTTCAGCTGACCTAACCCAGTATGTGCTACATTCAGCTTCAATGAAACTACAACTAGTCAAAACAGCCCAGAGTCTCTTCTGACTGATACATCAGGAACAGAATTACCAGCTGATAATTTCCAGTACAAAACAGAAATTATATCACTGCCAATGAAAAAAATCATCTTGTGACTTGCACCCTTAATCAAGTAGATCTGGAGCTTTTTTACTGTTATTCTTCTTTTTGACAGTATCACTTCAGTCACTTTAACTAGTATATTGAATTAGGGAAGCAACAGTAAGTCCTTAAACAGAATACACAAGCAGACAGTAAAACTTCCAATATTTTGTGGTGCTCAGATCCAGGCTTCTGCCTCTCTGTTTAAGATCTCTACAAAATAAAGATCTGCTGTCAGACTGGATTTTGCAATCACAATTCAGGTTCATCACAGAGTCACACTGTACAGCACAGCAGTACATTACATGGCATTGTGTCGCAATGTAAAGCCAACTGAGGCTTTTTTTTGGGTTTGCACTCCACCCACTCCACTGCACACAGAGCATACTGAAGCAATGAAAGGAGGAGACTGAAGGCTGACTTTCCTTGCTAAATCTCTGACCGGCCAGTCTTGCTTTCCAATCATGAAATTTCATTTCTCTAGTCTGCAAGTGGAAATAAAAGAATGAGTGAATAACTGGATTCTTTTCATCCCTGAACACTTCAGGTTTATAAAAGCAAAGAAATTTTCTCCGTGCCACCCTTGGGCAGCCTGAAGCTCTGCTCTGACAGTGTAAGAGAAGCTGATCTGCCTTCACTAGGGTCTCCTCCAAACACTTCTGTGCTTGCACCGAGGCCATGAGATCCAAAGATACCAGGGAAACAGAGCAGCGATTTACATTGACAAAGAGGATTTTGATACACTCCTCCAAATGGGGCAGCATTACCATCTTAATAGCCTTTTGCTCTCAGCCCTCTTCCTGAGGACGCTGGAGATTTTTGCGAATGGAGAACAGTTCCGCTTCCCATTTTAAGTGCAACAATAGCAGAAGGGCTCCTTAAACTGCATCAAACAGAAGCCTGTGAAATCCCTAACTAGCCGCACTGCCTCTCCTGCCGTTTTATTATCCTCTGGCCCACAGAACAAAAGGGGGGAGCTCCTCCTCATTTTTAGCCTATTCCACACATCCTAATCCCTCAGAGGTGGCAATGGAAATTGCTTGTGGAACTGTTAAATCACACTTTCACTTTGTCTTTCATTCCCCATTCACCCTCACTAATCAAGGAGTTTCCAGCCACATTTTCCGATATCAATTTGTTTATGGCCTATTGGTTAATGGTCCTGGGATGGGACCCCCTGCGTAAGAAGAAAGAATCCTGGGCATTTCAGCCAGCTGCTGCTTCTCGCCAGTTCCCACACCCATCCACTTGTTCCCATCAGCCGCCCTGAATGTGTTCACCTCCTGACACCAACTGAATTAAACAACAAAGCCTGAATGGGAATGCTGCCTTTGCAATCAGGCTGCGGGACAGATTCCACTTGTTAGCACTATACGATGTCCCTTAAGCAGCAACACAGGGACACTCCCTCACCGGCTGACCCGTGGCCAGTTGCCTTACTGACATCTTACCTTGCGTCCAGCTTCCCTCTGGAAAGAAGCACCAGCTACAACTCTCATAAAAACTC
Organism: Pluvialis apricaria; assembly: GCA_017639485.1. Lineage (NCBI taxonomy): Eukaryota > Metazoa > Chordata > Aves > Charadriiformes > Charadriidae > Pluvialis > Pluvialis apricaria. Next base: position 39,043,050 of record CM030012.1, on the reverse strand, counting down.
TAGCCTCTCTTGCACAAGGCAGCCTGGTGCCACTTTCTGTATTTTATCCAAAACAGCCATTTCCAGGTGATTTGCTCACTTCGTCCTTCCATAGAAATAATGATCATTGAAATATGGGATGAGAACATGCAATATTTACTTTGTACAGCTCAGTGAGATGGCTGACGTGTAAGCACTTACAAGTCTTTATAAAATAGTCTGGGGCACATTACCAGGGGAACAATGCCCTTGGTTACTACCCATCTTGGAGACAAATATCTAAAATGGAAACATAATGCTGTAGTCAGAAAGTAAGAAAAGGCTCACACAAAGATGAGCCTCAGGCTGCCTTCCAAAATGTACAAAGAATGTCTGATATTGAGACAGCATTTATTTAGAGAAATCCAAACTGGTATCTCACCCGTTTTTAGAAAAATGGTGAATGATGTTTTAAATGTGCACCCCAGAAACATATGGATACAGGGAAAACAGCAATTGCCATACTTCGAATGCAGTGCTATCCTTCTATCAGAGTCCTCCTCCATCATCATTATGTGTTACCAGGCCCATTTTTTCTTTAAAGGTAGGGTTCAGTCCTTGGCAAACTATTTTCCTAGCTTACAGAAAAGAACTGAAACAAACAAAGACCTTCTCTGAACAAATGTTTCCTGTTTATGAAATGGAAAATCTTTCTTTCTCAAAGTTTCACTACATTAGTGCCTGAGGACAGAGAAGGAAATTGACTGCCTTTTTTTATAATGACCAGAAATGTCTCTGCAACTCAGAAGATATTCGAGATAGAAAAGTAGCTTTTCTTCTGCCCTGTACTGAATCAAAACATGTCTAGAGCAACTCTTGCAAGCCATCTCAGTTTAAAGTAATAAAAACTGTTTCTAGTTCCTGTAGCCTGTTTAAAATTACTGGTACCAAATAAAGCAGACCAAACTCCCAGAATGGCATCTAAGAACACACTGGGTATACTATCCAAAGGTTTAGGAAACACCGGATGGACCCCTGCATTATCATTATGTAGATGTATCAAATGGAAGCAAAAATGCACCAAAAAATGCTTTTTTTTCTTCTGTTTTCTTATGTCAATATCACCAGAGATGTAAGTGTATTTAGTCATTCGTAAATGTAAATATGTTGTTGGTCTAGTACAGCCTGTTTGAAGGTGCAAAATGGTCAATTGGAAGAGAACTGTTCACATACCTTAAAAAGTTCATAGTGCTTTATTGGGATCAGTGATTCTCAATCACTGGAACCTGAGAAACAGCGATATTTGCTTTTCTTAATGCCATGGCTGCTGTATCCTCTGAACAGAAAGGGACAGGCACTGACTAGTTTTATTTAGTCTGCTAAACTGATGCAGCAATCAGGAGCCAAGCTGCGTATCAACAGGCAGCAACTCAACAAAATCGATCTATGAATGTCTGCCAAAAAGTAAGGACATTAAAGGAAGATTTATTGGGATAAATGGGGGAAAGAAGGGAAGAGCTGAACTTCCCTTTTTGCTGTGGTCTGAAAGTACATGATTTAGGACATGGCCACAAGGAACCCTAGTTCCCTGCCATCATGGTAGTAATATCCAGCTTTTCAGTACACTACCTCATATCCTAGAGAATCTGAGGATTATTTATGACCATGGGGCATTAGCATTAAAATGATCACAAAAATAGAGAACAGATATTAATTTCCTGTATTTTTATTGATGTCAAGTCATTTGCTAAAGAAGAACCATTTAACAGAGCATATTATTAATGATAGATGGGGGTGTTTCTCCCGCAGAAGCCTATCCTGTAGGAGCAATGTTGCCAGAACCATTCTACTTTACTTTGAAGGAAAACAGGGAGCCTTGATTAATAATTTTAGGGTCCATTCTTAGATCCATGGGAATATGCAACAACTAATTCAGTATAATCCAAGACAAAACAGTGAACACAGCAGAAGACTGCCCTTGTCAACCAGACTGTTTAAATATGGGGGGGTTTAATTAGGTATAAACAGCATCATTTTCAACAATAGTTGCTGTTATGTACGTTCAGCCTGCTTAAAATACTAATTGTAAAGGCAAAACAACCAATGCTCTGGTCTTACCTTGAAGAACCAAGCCTGATTTCTCAATGGTGTAGAAAAAAGCGGAGAACGGAGCAACAGGAGATTTAGCAACCAGGAGCTGCAAAACAAACATGTAACATATAAGTACACATCTCTATAACATACTGATCAGAGCTCAAATCTATAGAATAATCTCACTGGATTTAACTTCCAGAAGTGGTAAAGCATACTGCAGAAATAACGAGCTAGTTATTGATCTAGTCCTGTCACTTCTAAGTAGTTGAAGTCTTCTCATACGCATGTACAGATCATGCTGCAATTTTAAAAGGATTTACAGGTCCTAAAAAACCACCGTCATGAAAGCAGCAAGCTTTGCTTGTCTTATTGGCATCCTGTTAAGCCTAATCATTCCTGCTGGTTCAGGCAGTTGTACTCAGATAGGAGACAATTTTGAGCAAAACTGCAACTGCCACTGTGTAACACAATTTTAATCACCACTAGGTGTTCCAAAAATGCACCCCCTTGGCTTCTCCAACAAGTCCACCCTTCATCTTCCTCCTGCCCCTGGAAGCACCACGGTCCAACTGTGGGTCACCACATCAGGGATGGCAACATGCCATTGTATTATCTGGAGGTCCTCGTTTGCAAAAGGGGTAATGACCGAGTCAAGGTTTATCCAAGGGTCCTGTCCTTGGGAGTTTCAAAATAGGAACTGGAATTCCCTCCGGGTATATAGTGCAATTGAATTTAGCTCGGCATTCAGGTGTGCTGGCCCTCCATGGTCAGGTCAGAAATATCCCAAGTTCTCTGGCTATGGAGGAACCATCCTCTGAGGAACATGAGCTGCAGCAGAGCTCTTAAGACACAGAAAAGGGTTTGTTGGCAGGGTAGGGGACATGGGATCTGCATTGACAGTCAAAATCCCACAAACGTGCCATTCTTTATTGTTTGGCTCTTTGATTCTTGACGATTGCTGTTGACTGCTGCCTCACAGCTTGCCTCAAAACAACGCCCATTCTGTCATCTATGTGAAAGTGACATTTTAATGATAAGCTCTGCCCAGAGTGTGATCAGCACAAACAGTGATCTAATGGTCCCTGTGTGGGCCCTGCAGAAGGCACTGACAGCAGTGGCTGAAGCGGAGAGCGTGCTGCTGCTCTGCCTCTGGCACACAGCTGCTGAACAAAGCTGAAACACCTTTTTCCCCTCACCTCCTCAACAGCTCGGAAAGGCTGGGAATGGAAACCAGCCGTCCCGGTGCTGGCCCTGCACCCTGGAAGAGCCTTCCCACCCTTCCAGCCCCTGAGGACACGGTTTGGGCAGGCGGTTCCCCCTCAGTCCACCCTGATCCTATGAGGGGATCTGCTCCAAGCACAGCACTACGGCAGAGCCCAAGCCATGACTGCTGAGGACACAGAGCAGGCCTGTCGACTTCCATGTACTGATTTCATCTCACCTGGCCACGAGGCCTGCCTAGTAGCGTGCTGTGGAACCATCCCACACCTCCATGCCTCAGTGTCCAAAGCCCTGTCAGATACTACACCCTTTCAGCCCAAGACAGGCAGCCCTCTGTCAGATACATCCAAATACAGACTTCTTAGAACTACAGACAGGAACTCTTATTTTTAGCGATGTGGGGCACCAATAGATCCTGCTGATTTCAAATGGAGCAAAAAAACCCCCCATTATTTCCGAAGGTCATGCCCTAATTCTGCCAAATATTCAAGCACTCGTAAAGGTCACTGCATATGAATTTCAGTTGGTGGTGCCTAATGATCAGCAGGAAAACAGTGAGCAGGTTTTATAAAAGCCAAGAGAGACTACAGAAAAGCGAGGAAGTTCACGCTCACCAAGACTGCTCGTATTTCACTGAAAAGTCAGACCTTAATGAATCACTTGATAGATATACAGAACTGTGACGTTTGTTCCTAAGTGTAAGATTAACAATATCAAGCACCAGAAGTTGGAGCTCTGCAGTGTCCTTACCTAACCAGAGGATTTGGCAGCAAATTCTGCTGCAGAATCAAGGCTCGTGTGACTTTCCTGTAGGACTTGAAGTGCAAAGGGTATCTGTATAGTGTTGTATGTAGCCTGCAGACAGGACCAGGCTTAGATGTCTTGCAACTCTTTCTCATCTGATCCTGATACAGGCTGAAGAAACAAAATCCTCATACCTGGTTCTTCAAATATAACCATTATTACCCACGTGTACCCACAGCTAGCTAAATTTTTTATCGTTTTCAAAATTTAAACCAGTCTCCCTTCTTCTTCTTCAGACAGTAAAAAATAAAGGCAGGCACATAAAGACCACAAATACAGCCAAAGAACATCAGACAAGTCCAAATGTCAATGTTTTCCTTTCAGTCATATGAAGCTGGCAAAACCACCTCAGGATGCGATATAACCTCCGCGAACTACTCCAAGTAGGAAAACTGCCACGCTAGCACTTTCCCCTCTTCCACGTTAATTACCATTCTCACTGGAACGAACTCCTGGAGAAAGGAGAGGCTTGTCACATCCCACGTCTGTGACGCACCTTAACAAAATCCAAATTCCCTTGCCTCTCGTTATCCCATGAGCCAGCACTTCCCATCGAGGACTCTGCCAGGAGGACAGCAGAGTGCCTCCTGGTGCTTCGGGTGCCCCCTCAACTCTGGGAATACGAGGGAGAGGATGGGGTGGAAAAACTGCAAGCGGCTCAGCGACAGTCTCCCACAACAGCTGGATGTTTAATCGGAAAAGCCCGAAGTGAAATAGTTACAAATCTGATGTCTAAGGTCAAATTTTTGGCATTCTGTGCAGTACTATGCACATAAATACTAACCTATATACGCATGCGCACTAGGCACAGTTGTACGTGCAAACGGATAGACATTCAAATAACCCTATGTACATTCTGTTACTGCATTTTTATGCAGTTACAATATGTGTATAACTAAGTATAGCAATGAAAAAATATAATAAATCACATCCTTTCAGCAGCACATCACAGGGCCCCCTCTGAAAGGCTGCTGCACAGTTACATCTGAGGCTCAGAATAGCTTCCATTTTAGTGAAATGAGAACAGCTCAGAATATTCAAAGGTATTGCTGTATTTTGAATGTTTGCTTACTGAGAAAAATAACCTTTAAAGTATGATTGCATATTTCACAACCAGATTGAGTACACAGAATTCTTTTTTATAACACCAAACTCTACATCAACATAACTTTTTTTTAAAAAAAGTTAATACGTATTTAGATTTGTGTTTCAACCAAAGAGAAAAAAATGTAAAAGGTCATTTCAAATCATCCTCTAGTCAGAATAGGCTACACAGAGTAGGTTCTTACGTATACACAAGGAACCTATAAAACATAGAAGGAAACACATACCAAAAAAAAAAAAAAAAGAAAATTATGTTTTGGAGGCCAAGAAGCAGAAGTATAAATCAAGGATTACAAAAAATCAAGGTACTGTTGACCCTGGAACAACTATTAACAATATCAAAAAGGAAATAAAAATTGGAGTTATAATGAAACTCCAGAAGCCTAGCACATTTGGTAGAAAATAGATAATCTCTATCGAAAAAACATTATAAGAATCAGCATGTGAATTTAGGTTTGATAACTAGTATTTGTCATACATTGATGAAACTGAAGATGATGTAACATAACTGAGAAGCAAACATAGTCCTCAAAGGGCAGAGAAAACAAAAAAGTTAACTGGTGAGTTGAGGCCTGTAATCTGGTTTCAGTACCATGCAGGGCTTTAGAAGAAGTTTTGTAAGGACTTGGGAAATGGGATAAAATGAAACACGGATGTCATGCCAGACACACATGACATCCTCCTTTGAATTTTTTAGAAATCTGAAATAAATTGGACCTCATCTATTTGGATCTCTGTAAAGCTGCTAAATGGGAACTGATAATGAACTGATAATGAAGAAAACAAGGATAAGCACAGAAGCTGTGAGACAAAAAGGGGAAGCAGTCAGTTATTGAAAAGGAAACACTTTCCAGGTAAAGATTACTGACGCACAGGGTGATGTAGCCAGGACAATGGCAGAGCCAGTGGTAGAGCGCACCACCACATACACCTGGCAAAACCAGGGATACATTGCCCTTTCTGTACGAGCCACTAGCAAGCTTTAATGTGGAATACCATGTACAGTACAGGTCACTCATGAACTCAAACTGCAAGAGATGGGCTGTATGCTGGTGAGGAGAATGAAGTGCTCATCGGAGACACCACTATAAAAAATTAGCTCAACAAATCTAGCAAAAATGAAGGCTGACTGTTGTCTATGCGTGTAAGTGAATGGGGAGAGGGGAAATGAGAGAATGGAAGAGGAAGAAAGAGAAGAGCTTCTCAAACTGACAACACTGGCAGAAGAACAAACATACAGCCATGAAGACATTTTGGATAGAAATTTTGAAGTTTATAACCATCAGTAAAGTGCAATTCTGGAAGAGCCTTCAACTCAAAGAGGGAAGGCTAAAAAAATCTTTATTTTTAGGATTCAGACTAAAATATGTATGAAAAGGATACAAAGCTGTGCCTGGGATGCGCTCCATGACCTATGAAGTCTCTACAAGTCCAATGGGCATCTGAGAAGCATCGAAGCCCTGCCAACTCATCTTTTATGCTGATAGAACTGACAGAGTTGAAATAACACATACTAACAATGTCCTCTGATGGTCCATATGCAACTAAGGATCTTTGTGGTCAATAAACCAAGAAAAAGTTGCTGTTTTTCAAATACAGAATTTATAATTTAAAGTCTTGTCATCTCTATCTTCTGGTGAGCATCTGCTCCTCTCCCTAAGATTCCAAGCAGCCACCTGAGGATGTGGAGAACACAAGGAGTCTTCCAGGATAACTCAGAAGCAGACAGCTCAGGTAGAACAGGCATTTCAAAAACTCACATATATTTAACTCTATCTCTTGCTCCAATTCTAAATAAGTCCTGGCCAAAAACTGGAGAGAGAACAGAAAGGTTTATTATCTGAACCTGGATCTGAATCAGAATTCTTTATTAACAAGCTGAAACAGAAACCTCCTTCCACAATCTTACTTTCCCAAACTTAAGATCAAGAACCTAAATTTTCAGTCCAACATGAAAGACCTCCTCGGTTTCTTTTTCGCTTCAGGAAAAGAAAGGAAAATACAACTCCACTAATGTTCTTGACATACGTAAAGGAATTAATTGCTTTGTTTCCTAACCAGATTAGCGAAAGACACACCTTTTACAATAAGCACTATTTAGTCAAGGAATCAAAGATGAAATCCAGGCCTCACCAAAAATTTTTTCCTATTGACACTTCAGTGCAGTCAAAGTTGCACTAAAATGAGTACGTATTTTGAGATAAGTACACAGTAATGGTAAATAATAGTCTAAAGAAGTTAACAGGCACTTACATTACAAAAAATGATTTTTTAAATGGTGAAATGAATAGAAAATAGACATAGAAAAATGATGAAACAGTACTGAGGTTTTCTAATTCACAGGATCCGCGATGCTTCTGGAATGCTATCCATGAGCTTCTGGAATGGAATATAAAATCCAGATGCAGTTATTCTTATGCTGCTGTCCTACTAAAGCGCGAATGATAGAGATGGATGAGAAAAGTAAAAATCAAAGCTATTTTAAGTTTTGCAAAGTCCTAACTTTACAAAATGGTCAAATCTTAGTTTCCTTTCTTTCCTTTCTAGCATCACATTTCCCTGTCAAGAGGTTTGTAATAATTATTTATTATTTGACAACAATGTAGAATAAACATTAAACAACCGAAAAATGATTTCTGCCATGAAGCACATTAAGAACACAAAGGTACTATAGAAGAGGAAATATATCACCTTGATGAAAAGTGAATAGAAACTGGATAGATGCCAATAGATTAGATAAAGGAAGATAAATGGGAGACAAGCAGAGCAGTTGAGAAACAAAAGGCAGAGAGAGAATTGATGATGACAGCAGAAAAATTGTACATGAAAGTTTGTTTTTTAATTAGGGAAAGCATTTTTATTAATAAAGTTTATTGTTTATAAGCTTTCTGGAAGAGATGAATCACAGAAATTGATTGCAGAAGCCCAGGAGAAAATACTAATTATTGGGACAACATCCCCTGTCAATAGCAACGAAAGTGATGAATTGGAAAATGTATTGGATGGACTTTCAGAAGTAGTCTGATAACCAGAAATCAAGCCAGTGTCCTGCCAAAAAAAAGTAAAGAAGATCAAGGGGACAGAGTCTTATATCAAATTAGTTATCAAAATGCCAGGATGATGAACCACCAAACAGTGAAATAATAAGATATTTTGACCGAGCTATGAGCTCTCACATGGTAAAAAAATATACAATTTAATAATGGAAAACTAACTATTTTAACAAAAGTAATGGACTAAGATATTTCAAGCAAATATTTGAGAAAATCAGCTGTATTAACATTTAATACAACATTTCCATTTAGACTGGAAAAACATCCAGTTTCTTCCCCATTTTTTTACTGAGACTATTACAAGAAATTTGTTCTTAGCAATGACTGAGGAACATAAGTGAAACTGTTCAGTCTCTTAAAGTATGTCAGCTTCTTCTTATCAGAGAACATTCTTCTCTTTTTATTCTGTTCTGTGTTGTTTTTCCTTAGATATCCTTTTCTGCTAGACTTACCTTATCTCATCTTTCGTACTGGCAAAACACGTATACGTGCACTAAGGACCAAACGAATAACAAAACCACATTTACAGCCAACACATTTTTTGGAATTCAGGTCTACTGTCAAATTACCAAATACGTGAGATTTTTGAAAGGAGTCTGCCTCTCACTATGCTTGCTGCTCTTACTGAAACAATACTAGCTTGCTGGGATCTTTTGCTAATTCATATTGTTGTCCTATTGCAGTAAACAATCGTTGCTAATAGTTGGTGCATTTCAGGAGAATTCTTCAGTTACACCACATTCGCTTGGAAGAGCATAGCTGAGAACTGAGAAGGAAACCTACACCACTGACAGTGTCACTCAACAGGGAAAAGACTACCTATCAAGGTTCGGTTAAACTCACATACTAATAAAATCAGTTCTAAGCTAAACAAATCTTTTCCCTAATTGTGCCAAATTGTCTGGGTGGACAATCTTCATGCCAGAATTTCCCTTCTTATTGTAGATTAGAAGGGTTGTTTTTTCAGCTGCAACAGAGCCCAGGAAAAAGCCAGTAAGGAAAACAACAAAGTTGATTTTGCATCAGATATCCCAGCAGACCTCATAAGTGTTTTTTCTGCCCTCCCTTCTGGTTCTTCTTGGGCCTTATGTGCAGGAATTTGATACAGTCTAGAAACGAAAGCAGCAGTCCTTATGCTGCAGATCATTTACTTTTGAGCAAGAGCTGCAACCCAGTTCCCAGGGCCAGTTCTCGTTCCCAGTCCCACAGGTCACATCATTGCCTCCAACCCACCAGAAAGGTGCCTGAGGAGAGAACTAAGAGTTCCCTAACAGGCCCTAATGCCACAGTGGCATCAAGGCTTCACACAGCAGTATACCAGTTGTTCCCTGCTCCCTCTTCATGTAGAAGTATCCTTCAGTGCAATGAGATGGCTCTTTACAGAGTAGGAGAAAATATGGTTGTGTTTTCTGCCAAGCCTCACCAAACACTAGTGCTCCTTAGACCTTAGAGCTCTCTAAGGCTTCAGTCGTGCAACAGGTTCTCATTTACCTTGGGAGAAAATTGCTCCTTGTTGCAGAACCAGAAAGTGACACATTTCCAGTGTTACGGTGAAAAAATGTAGTTTAGGTATCCTACAATCATTTACCTAGCTCACAGAAAATATCCACAAACAATTTACTGATCTCCCACCACAAATGCTTCTTGGGATTACAATATTTCGCTTGTATATGGTACTTAATCTGTAGATTTTAAAAAGGCTTTGCAGAAGTGGGGAAAAAATATCCCCATTATGCATTTGGGTAAACAGAAGTTCAGAAATTAAATACATTCCTAAAGATTGTATAGCTGATATCAGTACCAAAATCCAACTAAGACATTATCAGTTCACATTGCCTTCACAAACAAATTGCTGTAGAGTTTGTTTGACTTTATCAGGGACTTGTGTTTTCTTATGTTAATTATTATCCCCTGCTTTGTATCTTCCTCCAAACTCCATTGCAAGGAAAAGATCTCTATGCACAGACTCTCCCCTTTCAGGCAGAACAAAGCTCAGCAGTACTGTCTGCACCGGGATGCTTGTAGTCAGTATGAAAGGCTGCAGGCTGTGCAATGATTGGGAATAAAGAGGAAAAATGAACAGGTTGAGGGGAAAGAGATATATACAGTCATCCTTCAGCCTTCCTAATCATCTAGATGCCACACACGTATTCTCCCTGGTAAAAGCGAATTTGGTGAATTGACACAGGGAAAGCTCAAGATGTCTTGAGCACTACAGACCAAACAAGGCCCTCACCACAACAAGGACATTGAGGTGCTGGAGCAAAGAAGGGCAACGAAACTGGTGAGGGGTCTGGAGCACATCTTATGAGGAGCGGCTGAGGGAACTGGGGTTGTTTAGCCTGGAGAAAAGGAGGCTCAGGGGAGACCTTATTGCTCTCTACAAATATCTGAAAGGAGGTTGCAGAGAGGTGGAAGTCGACCTGTTCTGTCAAGTAACAGGTGATAGAATAAGAGGAAATGGCTTCAAGTTGCACCAAGAGAAGTTTAGATTGGATATTAGGAAGAATTCCTTTACTGAAAGGGTCATCAGGCATTGGAATGCGTTACCCAGGGCAGTGGTGGAGTCCCCACCCCCGAAGGTATTTAAGGGTCGTGTAGATATAGTGCTTCGGGACATTGTTTAGTGGTGGGCTTGTAAGTGTTAGGTTAATGATTGGACTAGATGATCTTACAGGTCTTTTCCAGCCTAGGAGATTCTGTGATTCTGTAATAAGAGACGGGGCTACAAACATGCCCCAGTACTGGGAGCAGATGTGGAGTCCCTACCACTTTTGTACACTTAAAAAACTTTTTTTAAAAAAATTACAATTTGGATTAAAATGATTTCTTAGGAAACTATCTTTTAATTTGTGCCACGCAGAGCACCTGAGAGATATGGTTCCCTGAAGTCCAGTTGTTTGAAAAGGTTTTCATCAAGGCCAGGTTAATGGGCCACAACTCAATAAAACTCTTTATAGAGCAATTTACATGGATTGTACCTCTCCTTCCCCCACAACAAAATCCTGTCCAGAGGAAACTGTTTAGGAATGAGTTTCCTTTCTACTGCTTTATAGAAAAGCAACAATGGCAGCTAGAGACACTTTATGAGAGGCATTCCATAAATCCAAACCAATTAGTACAGAAAAGTAGGCAAACAGAGTTTGTGTGTACATCCTAAAAATGTCCATTAGCACACATCTGGAAACAACAGAAAAAGGAACAGACTCAAAAGGCAACTGACCATCCTGCTGTTGTCTCACCCCCCAAAATGTAGCAGCACATCGTTTGTTTTCTTTTACTGAAATGCATACAAATCCCGTATATTAAAAAACATTGCTAAGACTGCAAAGCCAAGAAGTCCCTGTCTCTCATCTTAAGAAAAAGTGAGGGAGTGAGAAATGCAGATGCATTCAAGATGGCTTTGCAAGGGAAACAGCAACAGTGGACACTGATTTGAGTAAGAAAATTAATGAAGGGAGAGCCTTCGAAAGCCTTCAAAAGCCCAAGGGAAAACACGAGATGGATTCAGCATGGGATAAAGAATTCAAAGAAATCTCAATCCTGAAATATCAGCATGACACATATTAAAAAATGTAAACTAATATCAAAGAGATCAAAACTTCTCAGCCAAATTCTGACAGATTACCTTTGATTTTAAGAGTCAGTGCTACTGGGAAGCAGAGATTCTGAAATTTTTAAAACAAATCTCTAGAAATCTAGAAATTTACCTGCTGTAGGTGACCCTGCTATGGCAGGGGGGTTGGACTAGATGATTTCCAGAGGTCCCTTCCTACCCTGACCATTCTGTGATTCTGTGAAGTCACAAAGCTATGCAATACTAGCCAAATTTCAGATAAATCACTTCTTGCCTGTTTGTTTTAGCCTAGCATTAACTTTTAGGGTAAGGTCCTATGTTCTTTTGGGTAAGCCTAGGCAGATCACTTACCTTTTTTCTTCACTGTGCTCCACTCTGACCTCAGAAGTGGTTAATTAATATTCATTGGTTTTATTTATTCATTGATTGTATTTCTTATGTGAAATTATTTAGGCTGCTTACATCTTTAAGCTCTGACTTACATTTACGCTAAGCACGTGCTCCAAATTTAACTACCAATAATTTTATTATTTGTGCTACAGATTCATCTTAAAGAAGTACCAGGAATTCCTTACATGACCTTAAAGATGGGAGATAGTTGTCTTGCCCCCGGTGACACAGAAATGTGTGATCACTTGAGAATAAAAGTAAGGAAACAGGGCTGCTGATTACTTATCCAGTGTCAAGACAAGAAGTGCACATGAGAGAGAAGCATTTTATACCACTTTTGAGTTGCCTTTTCTGAATCAGCCATTCCATCCCAGGCAGGCCTGGTGTTCTGGCTGTACCCCTTATTACCATAAGAGGCCACAAAAGTAGTCAGTGACTGCACTAGTTTTGTGCAACCATAAATTCTTCCTCAAGCAGGGAACAGCTGAGTTGCTTGGGTAGCAGAGAGATGGACACATGGTTGAAAAGCTGACGTAAAGAGACAACGTGCAAGGAAGCTGAGAGAAGCTGAGATTCTGCTTTGCAACACCAGACACAACAGGATATTCAAGAGGCAGTACCAGTGTCCAAGCTCCAAACTCTCAATGTCTTAATGATGGCAGTAGATATTCCCAATGGCTACGGACAAAACAGGACTTTTTACAACAGGAAAAAAAAAGCCCTCTCAGAGCAGTTTGTTAGTGCAGCTCTTCCTATAGTAATGAATAACAGTCACAGGCAATGACTCCAATAAAAATAAACCATCATTGCACGCACATGTGGCTAGGCTTACTCCCAGAGGAGACATTCAATACTTGCAAAGGAAAGAAATGGAAGGAAAACAAACAAAAGGAGGAGATAGAAATGAAAACCAAGAATGTTTTAAGAATAGAGGAGAAACAGGGGAGTGGACAAGTCCAGGAAAGAGGACACTCTCCAAATCTCAAGCCCTGCTATACCTGGCTGGCTTCAGATCTTGCTTCTAAAGAGCAATACATATATAAAAGACTTTCATAGTGCGTAATGCCAGGACTCTGTGAATCAGGATTCATGAGTTTTCTTCCTAACTTTGCCACTGTTTTATTGAGCAATTATATGAAAATCTTATAGCATTCCTTTACTTCAGTCCAAAATCAGGCATGGAGATAGACATCTGTAGCAACTTCACTGTATAAATTTTCTCCCAGGTAGGCACAGCTCCAGAGATACCCTGCTTTCCCCAACCCAGAGGGTACAGCAGAAGGATCAATAAGCAACAGCTCTGCTATCTGTCTCCTCAAATATTCAGTGGGGTCAATTCCTTCCCCTCCCATAAAACCAGAAGAAAGGCACGTGTTTTGGCTGTGCCTATCCAGGCAGTTGCTAGCAACAGATGACCGGTCTGCAAATTGTTCGAGTCCTTGCGGTGTGAAATCCAAACATTGGATTTTGAGTGAGAGAGCTCAGCATGTAATATGCACTGCCATTCGGACATGGTTTTAGCTTCAGGCACTATAATGAGGAGCTCTGAATATCCTTGGACTGAGTAAACTTCAGTGGAAGGAAACCATCAAAACCTCAAATGAATATCAAAGACAATCACAAACAACAAAAGTAAAATTTTCCAAGGTGAACTGCCCTGATGTGCTCCAGAGCAACAACTGTCCTGGATGCAACAGGCCAAATCTAACAAAATGCTGCTTTTTCTCAGCTGTCCTCTCCCAGACTGCGAGCAGACCCCTGAGCCTTCTAACCCACAGTGCCTTTTCCTGCCTGAGGTACATAACTTAACAATAACTTCAGTGGCAGGGAACTGCACTGCCCAGGCAAACATTGGGCGACTTCAAGTTTTAATTGGAAAAGAAAATGCAATCCCAGATGTTTATCCAAATTGTGTCTGAACTGCAGCAACCTGGCCAGGGAACTGCACAAAAACAGGCTGCCTCCAGTATACTTCCACTTAAGCCAGACTTCTGGGGCAAGTTCCCCAGCATGAAATATGGGGTATGCAGGGCCAGTCGGCTCCCTTCTGCTCATGTAACACCAGGCCCTGTGAAATTCCTCTTCCCAGAAGCGTTTTCTGTCTCCTTGCCACGTGCCTTATTCCCTACTTTGTAAAATGAATTTTGTCGTCTTTTCTGTTTCCGAGTCTCTCCTAATTTTCCCAGTGGAGAGTCCTCTAGAGGCCAGGAAACTTCACAAGAGCTTGGCCATGATGATTTCCTATGCTATAATACTTTTGAGGCTCAAAGCCCTGGTAATTGTCCAATGTGAAGGGTAATTCAGGAGAAAATGCTTGTAGCTTTTACTAAGCAGGAGAGCGGCCAGCCAGCCAGCATGGCCTGGTTACCACAATGAACCAGTACTGAGAAAAGGGATCTGAGGATGGTGCTGTGGCTGGATGAAGTAGTTGGGCAGCATACACACAGCCTCCTAAGGGAATTCTCCTGTATGGCAGCTTGTGGTCACTCATCAGACTTACGGCACACTGGTACTAAGAACAAAAAATAAAGTTTATGTAGCTTTTCAGAGCCTTCCATACTGCTCTGTTTGATTTTGGTTCTGGAAATAGGAAAAGGGCTGAAGGATACAATTCTTATTTATGACACATGTTGGAACGCTGCCTTATCCTCAGGATCATGCATCCCGAATCGGGAAGGACTCCTAAGGGAATACCAGTACAATAGCACCAGAGCAGTTCTCAGAATACACGACTGCTTCCACCCAGCCTGCCAGACTTGCCTGGAAGAGACAGGACCAGTGGGGAGGACAGCACGGAAGCGCAGAAGCTGTGCACTTTCTCTTCCACAGAACCACATGCTCAGACAGAGATGCTGCTGGCTCCTCTGCCCAGGTGGCTGCAGAAGTAGGGATGTAAACAGCATCCAGCCCTCATCACTGCATGGAGTACATCAGCTCGGTGATGTACAGCACAACAGAAGGAATATACATTCTTAAGGATGTAATTAGCATATGCGTTGCTATCATGATTTATTACTTCTATTATTCTTCAGATCTCTATGAGCCTTCTTCATGATAGATTTAGCAACATATTTATCTTCTACAGATAAAAAAGTATCCACTGCAAATTCAACCCTGATGCCTGTTTCTAATGTGTCTCAAATCTTTATATAGCCAATCTTCATTCCTTCTTTCACTTTCTTTTGGCTTTCTAAATGATGAAAAAGCTCAACAGTATTGTTTATAAATTCAAAGAGAATTAATCCATTGTAAAAGAGCATCACAAGTGGGATCTCCCTATCCTGCATTCATTGTTTTTGGACACCAATAAAAAAAACAGTGTCCTTCCTTGATGTAAAGGCATAATTCTAAATTCCCAGACTTGGGCCAAAAAGATTGGGATTCAACCAAGCCCTAGACCACAGCATAGATGTTTTTCACCCACCCTAGTGGCTGCAAAATGCTTTTGACATGAAACAAACGAAAACCCTTTCCAACTTTTTTTGTGTGTTCATTTGTTCTGTTCCTAAAAGTAAAGTCCCTGGAGACAAGCTAACACAACACTGCTAAATTCACATGCGAGAGACAGCAATATTATCTTATGTAAAGCCTCAGTAGAGTATATTTTAGACTCCACTGGGCATCACATAACAAGGACAAGAAAAGAAAAAGATAACAGATCTGTGACCTAATACATACAGATGCAATGCGTGTGCTTTTGCAGTACTGTCATGCTTTACAGGTGTTGAGAAAGGGTGATAGATTTAATTTAAAACTGAATTTCAATCTTTCTACAAGACTCAGGTTTTCTCTAGCAAGAACATTATTGGGAGAGATTTTACCAAGGAAGTAGAAAACAATGTGTTCAAAGCAAGCTTAATGGCCTTATAAACATCATCTGTATTGCTGAATGTACAACCATTGAATAACAGAGTCCTGGAGAAACTTTTCCCTAACAAACATTAAAAGTTTCAAGAGGCTTCATTTACATTTCTAGAGTGTAGTGGAGCCCCACCAGGTAAAGGCAAACATGCTTATTCCAGTGAATAGCATAGATACACTAAAGGCTGGACAGCCCTTTAGGACCTGAAATATTGCTTTATAACCCATCAGATCTCATATTTTTGATGACAACATGCCCCAAATAACCATCAGGAGGTTAATAAGCCTTTTTATGTTGGAGAATAAACAGAAGCAAAGATCAGATATAATGGTCATTCTTTTCACAAAATTACTGGCAGTAGCATTTATGTCTTAGATATTCTCTTGCACAGGGATTATGCTTAAGAAATTCAGCTTGGACTATGTGCATTAGGGATCTTAACCACATGTGAATGTTTGAAAATTTATTTTGTTATGTTCAAAGGACAAAAATACATTCATAGCAAAGAAAATGCACAACTGTCGGAAAAAATTGATGAAAAAATATCTCAACCTCTTCTTTCCTGCAATGGCACACAAATGGCAACCTTTATTACATTTCTTACAGGAAGTTGTTTGGCGCTCTTCTTTTATATTTAATACCAACTAATTTAAATTAGTAAGAAACTCCTTGGGCTTTTTCATGCTAATTTACACTTCTATTTTCTCTTTTCAGCCTGTTCCGTTATTTCAAATGAAGACTGAGATGGCCATTATAAGATCACAAGTGAGAAGTAAGACAAAATGTTTGAAAAAAGGAGAAAAAAGTAGTTTCCTCATGTTTTTGATATGACATATACCACATCCAACTGGAAACATCAACACAAGTTAAGAGGGAATTAGGTGACTTTCTATCTGCAGCTTGAGATGAATATGGGTACAGAGTTTTATATTATTATTAGATAGATAAATAAATAATGGCAATAAGAGAAAGAACTTCACTGACATACAGTGAAGAACAAGCACACAATTTGGACCAGAAATATCAATTTGCTGAGTAAAACGGCAGTGCTGGCTCAGGCCTGATAGGGCTTTATTGGCTCAGACTCCAAGCCAAACCTCCTGGACCACCGTCAGCTCTGTACAAGGCCAACTCAGCATCTTTGCAACCTAAACTCCATAGCTTCCAGTTCAGTGCTGTGAAGCATGTAAACACCCTGAACTGCAGAGACATATCTGCATAGCCAAATTAAGTCAAATGGCAGAAAAAGCCAAGGTTGATTGTTCACTCAGGACTAGTGCAAGAACTTCTGCCAGAGATTCAGGGCTCAGTTGTAGGAAATGACTGATAAGGGAGAGACCATGAACCATCACTGTGACGCAAATGTGAAAGGACCTTACAAACCCAAGATAAATCAAATGAGCTCTTTCCAGGGGAGAATAACCTCAGTAGTGCCTCACACACTACATTGCAACCTAAATCTGTCACTTTTTTGATGAGACAGTGGCATTTATTGACAAGTGACCTGGTTAGTTATTTCCAATTTAGTGTTGTTCCAATATGAAAATTCAAGGAAGAAGCCATTCATTAACCGATCTGCACTTTACACTCCTTCCTACCAGTATCTGAAAAGTTGAAGTTATTCGTCAATCACAAGCATGTCAGAAACACTGAACTTCAACATTGATTGAGGAATTTACTCTTTTCTGTTAATATGTATCCAGAGGACATACTTCTCCCTAATCTAATTACAGCATAAGCACTACATGTGTGAGCTGGAAGTAGGATGGCTCAGGTAGCAACTTACATTGCCTTTTAACTTTAGTCACAAGTGTCTTCCAATGTTTCCACAATGTGGGTATAATACACTACCATGTCCTGGGCACATCTTTTCCATTCCTGATTGAGCAAATATCCTAAAACCCCATTTTTCCAACGGTTACAACAATCAGTCCAGGGGAAGCTAATATTGTGAAAATTACACATTTTATTATTTTCTTGATGCAGTATAATGGATAGACATGATAGAAGTTGGCCAGGCAGCTCCTAACAGGTCACTAACACTGGAGACTGTCAACACCCCCTCTGTTTTAAGGTGCAGTCCACCTCAGGCAGTGGTATGTCAAAATTGGTTTTATTCCTTAAAGTGAGTCAGTAGTCTGTATTCAGCTTCTAAGCAGTTAAGAGCGTTTCTTCTTTTTCAGCCTGTTTTCTGGTCAGTCAGATCACAGCTAGGGGCACTGATACCATAGACATGAATTACAGAGATCAAAGAACAAAAAGTCTACGTAGAGCAAACCCCTCTAGATTAATTGATCCTACCCAGGGTAGATATACTGATAAGGCTGAACTGAAGAAAACTCATTGTTTTCTGTACAGCAAATTTTGAACACCACTCACTGGCTGTGATTCTCCTGTGTTGTCAATCTAGAACAGTTCAATGACATTAGATTAATAAAACAAGCAAAAATTCAAGTTCAAAGCATTATACCCTAGATATACAAACTCCTGAGATGATTCTCCCTTAAATTGTTTAGAGCATCATAAAAGTTGCAATGCCTGAACGTGGGGATCATGTCTGATCCCTACCTTTTCCCAGAAGATGCTCACGAAAGTCAGTATGTCAAAGTTTGTCTGGTTTTAAAAAATTATCTGAGGTTTATTTTTTTACCAGTGGCAGCTCAAACTTGTTGCTATGTCAATAAATATATTCTATGTAGCACAGACCTTACCTGGGAAGAAAGTAAGTAGAAAGAGAAGAAAGAAGAATGTAGTGTGAACACAAATGTCCAGGTCATATACAGTATTCCAGAGATGTCCTCAGTGTCTTTCCACAATGGCACAAACACTTTTCTCTTTCCTATGAAATATCTTGCCTGATCTATTCTAGGATAACACGGACCTTTTCATGATTGCATTAGACCGTTGAATTAGTTTTTCTGTGATAAACTAAACCACTTCAGTATTAGCTTCACTTTGAGCTTGTGTGCTCCTTATGTAAAGCAGAAACTCACTTGTAATGCCCAATATTATTTTACAGATTATTTCTATTATTACTTATATTCCACTGTATTTTCACTACTTAAGGTTGTCCAGTTCCTGCATAATAATATTCTGATCTTTTTCACTTTTAAGAATGCCTCCAAGCTTTAAGTATGCTATATTCCAAGACAGACTTAGCAGAACTTTTCTGAATAATAATCACTGAAATTTGGGTTAGATATTTTAGTTTGCTTGTTTTCAATTAAAAAAAAAAAAAAAAGAAAAAGGGCGGGGGGGGAGGGGAAGAGGATCTGGTAGGAGACAGGAGGCAGGGGGATTTGCCAAGACATTCCAAGGATAAACAACTTTGGTCATTGCCATGGCTGATGTTAGGGGCAATGACACTTTAGATATTGATGACAGAATCTGCCCTAGGTTAATTCCACTCTGTTTTGAGGGGAAAAGTCACACTGAAGTCCACTCAAAATCAGAAAAGTGATTCTGTATAAAAAGGATGGGAATTTGTGTTCATTCTCTCTCTGTAAAGGGGCTTAAACTTACAAACAGAGCGTTCTTCAGACAATTCAGACCAGAGCCTGAAAGTTGTGTCTGGTTCCTTCTCTCTCCCATTTTTATGCTGTTTTAGTGAACTGTAAATACAGTGTTTGTAAAGGGCGTTGGATTAACAGCGTCACAGACTGAAGTTCTCTGTTTATATTCAGAACAGATTTTGTTATAGTAATCTTACCCCTCCTATCCTGACCTTTAAGTGGTTCCCAATAAAGAACAGGAGATACAGCCCTGATTTCTGAGAATTTGCTATCTGATTAACATGAAGGTGCACAATTATCCACTAGACGAAGGCAAAAGGCCATTTTCCCAGTTACGGAACTGAAGAAATACATAAAAATTAAAACAATAATGTCACTGTAACTAAGTAGGTCTCACCAAGGTAACAATTCTTTTTTCTGTGGTATGTTTGGAAGAGGAAAAAAAATACGGGATTGATAATACTGGAAATGAAGATGCTTCATTAACCAATATGGAAGATAAGAGTCTGTACAAGTATTTTAATTGTCTAAAAATTTAAGTGCTAGCTACTTGCTTTGTTGGGAACTTGCAACTTGGAACAGTTTTGATGTCTGCAAAGAGGAGAGACATAGGAATGCAAGGTGACTTCTAGAGCTGAGGCTTAGAAAAATCAGCTATGGTGTCAACAGAAACTGGAAACAAGGAAGCAGAGAGAGAGTTTTGCCATAAAGCTCAAGCCACAGTTTCAGTTTCATTAACCTTTTATTAACGGTGATCATTGATGAAGAAAAGTTTATGGCATGCTAAGGAGCAAGATTCAGGAGAGAAGTCAGTGACTGCAGTTCAAACCAGTTCAGCAGGTGAGTTAATTTACAGAAAAAATTGGAGAGGGAAGCAGAAGGGGTACCTTCACAGCTAAAGAACTACACATTACAAGGAGGTAAAAAGATTTCTTAAGTGCCTGAAAAAGAGGCAGTGACAGTTGAGCAAGAAAAAGCATAGTGGCACATAAGTGGCAGTGAAGAGATTGCAGCTCTGCTGCCAGCTGCAAAGGATTTACTCTGGCCAGTTACTTATTTATGACTCAGTTTCCTCGGTTATGAGCACCTGGAATGGGCATTGCAGAGATCAGTCAGCAAATGCTTGTGTAGTTAATTTGAAAATATAACATACTATGAGATGGTTAACTCGTAACTGGTGTAGCTTAGCAGCAACCAAAGAGGAGTCTCCTCTGAGAGCTGACTGGCCTATCAGTCAAAGGCATCTAACAGAAAGTACCCACCTCTGCCACCAGCCTGGGCAGGAAGGCTCAGTATAACGCAATGACTGAGTTTGCCTCTCTGCCTCAGAGATGTTCCTGCTTCTCTGTTTAGGATGCTCTGACCTACAGATCTATGAGTTTGAAGTTTGCACAGCTGCTGCTAGCTTTTGTCAATCTGACCTTAGAATAATCTTCATTAAGAAAAGCTGAAATGCTTATTTAAAAAGGGACAGAGAAAAAGACGAACTATTTAAAGGTTTTCTTCTGTTCTTTTCCATTTTCTCTAGGGTCCTTTCATTTCTATTTAGATTCTTAGACAACAAATTAATTAGTGTTATATAAGCACCTGAGTAAATGAATTCTTGTTCAAGAACGATGGAAACATTTTTCTCTATATAAAAGTGTCCTGTTAAGAGGAGAGGGCCATAAATCCAATCCCATTTAATGCAGACAGGGCTACAGTGATGTTTATATTGTACGACCATCCCCCACAAGCCCATTAAGAAGGAAGCTTACTGCAGAGACATGAACAAACACACAAGTCAGGAAAGTAAGTGACCTAGTCATGTTTGAGCTCCAAATACTTGTTAATGAATCTACTCTATTTTTATGGCATCCTTTCATTTGGCACTTTTGCTGGATTAAGTTAGTATCATACTGTGTGGATAATCATCTGTTTATGCTACAGTGGTGTGTTGTGTCCAGTTTCATCCTGTTCACATGCAACTCAAGTTCATATTGCTGCTTATGCTCGTGTATGATCTATGGATAAGCAAAAGATTTCTGTCATAAGGGTTATCGGTCTAGAGTCTTAATACGAAAAAAAACATAAGCTTCTTATTTATGTACTTTAAAGGATGTGGTTTGTACATATGCATGGAAAACTTTCATTGTGTCTTGATTCACAATATTCAAACGATAGCAGAGGTGAAGCAGAAGTCTCTGAAGTGAACTGTGTATCCTAGAAAAAAACATTTCTTTAAATGGAAGGGTTTGCAGAATTCAAGTACATGCTCCTGCAGTCTTTCCACAGCTATATCTTCAAAACCATCAGAGAACCATAAAAAATTAATGTCACCTGAAAAAAAATCTACTTTCCTGCAAAATTTCCTATCCCTTGCATGACTCCATACCATCATTCTTATCTTAAAAAAAAAAAACAACTAACAAACTCTTTGTGTTTTCACAGAGCTGATTTTCCATATGATAAACACATTATATAATAAGATGGCTTAGAACAGATACACACTTTACACCACTTCCATTTTAAAACAACCCAATAGCCACATCCCTTTTCTATCACTGCTTATTGGGTCTCATTATCCACTGCCATCTGCAGATTTTCTCACGTCTAAACACTTGAAAAAAAAGTATTGTGCTATGTACATAATCTGCTTTACTGTACTATGCACATGATTCATGTAGCACATAGAGACAGGTTTTCCCAGCACAGATCACAGCTGCTGAATGGCACTTCATTTGTCTTAATACTTCTGCTTAAAACCCAGACGCAGAGCTTTCTTCTGTTCTTGTTTAGGGTACTGGGACTTCTTTTTTTGAGTCTCCCCAAATCCTAGCTCAGCAGAAGACAACATAAAGAGCAATACTTCTTGCCTTACACATAACAATGGGTAAGCTTCACACATCCTCAGTCACCTCCTTTGGCCAAACACTGATTTCACTGCCCAGTTCTCTATGGGCTCTTTCTTGCCTCATGGTGTCAAAGACTGAACTAGCTTCTCCGCTGCTCCCACTGAAGTAGGTGAAAAGCTTTCCATCTGCATTTCTCAACACTAGTGGCCAGCTTCATCTTCCTCATCTGACTCCAAAACTATGTTTAAGACTATTAAAAATATCTTTTTGCATTGCATTTTCTTCTTCTCCATTTGCTTTAGTAGGTAGCTATAACTGCTACTAAGTTAATAGAAGAAAACACACCAATGCTGTTTGTATTTTATTTGTATTATTCCCCTTATTCCTTCCATCTCAGAGTGATTTCAGTACATGTTCTGTCTGATTACATTTCATTGCCTCTTCTTTCTCCCCAGCAAATACTACCATTTCACCAAAGTAACAAGAACCCTTTCTAGTATGAGGCTACAATCTTCCATTATGTTTCAACACAAAAAAGTTGGATGCCATTTCCAAACTTCATTACTGTATTTGCTATCCTCCAGACCATTAGCAAAATTTAGAAAATGTTAACCTCAGATTTTAGTACTTCGTGTATGTTTCTTCCACAGCCTTCTTGCTTTGTTTGTAATTGTTTTATTTTCTGTGTTTATTTTCTTCCCTTTTTAATAGATGAAAACCTCACCTGGTGTTGTTATCTTTAAAATGGGATAGCTATCCAACAGCTACATAGCCCACATAACAACTACCTTCAGTGTTTTACAGGGAGAGATAAATCTGGTCTCACTTACGCTCTGAAACCATCATGACTGCAACAAGTTACATTATTTCTATTTTTAATATATTTTCTCAATGACTGGTAGAGTTACAGCCAAACATCTGTACAATTTGAAAGAGCTGCCTCACTAAAATTATAACAAATTTAAGGTAAAGAATCATAGCAGTTGGTCTTAGCAAGTCACATAAATGTAAAACTTCATCCCCACTCCCCTTGGCTCTCTCCCAGCCCTTGCCCACGCCAGCGAGTACCATGGTTACTTCACCATCGCAATTTTGGAATGCTTATTCAGGGCTTATTCATATGACACTAAGCAGAGCAAGACAAAACAGCTGGTCTGTAACCAAGGACACAACAAAAGTTATGTCTGGCATTGGTCTGAATGAGAGAAGGGGTTTTTGTTTTGTTTTGTTTTTTAAGAATGAGTCACCATATACTTATGCATTTGAAACACTTTACCTGAAGCAGGAAAATTGCTGCACAACAGCTCACCTGGCACAGCTTGAAAGCTCCAGCCCTTATCTGAATCCTATGTGCTCTTTCTTGAAAATACCACAGGAAAACACTGATTTGTTATAGAATAACACTTCTATGTGCACTTTCCATCTGAGAATTTCAAAACACATTACAGACATTAACACAGTACTGAGTCTCACAAATCCCTCGAAAACTATAAAATAAACCAGGCCCATAGAAGTTGCCATACCAGATCTGGCCAGTGTTTCACTTAATCCAGCACCCTGTCTCCAACAGACAAGAATAAAATGTTAAATATAGCATGTCAACATATTAAACGCTAGCCTGCTGTCCCCTAAAGACAGCTGAGCACACATGAAAACAGTAACCTTGGAGCCTGCTGACTCCAGTTCAGGAAAGAAGGATAATTATACACATAGGGGTAACTGAGGAGTCTGACAGTTTCTAGTGCAGCCCGGTTGGTTTTGGCCCAAACTCAAAGGGTCTGTGTGTTTATGTATGGAATTCAGGAAAACAAATGTCACAGTTAATGACTTACAAGAGTGCTTAGGGAGAACCAAGTATCAGTATCCATAAAGATAATACCAATTTCCCTTCATGAACCCATTTGTGCGAAACAATTAACTTCTCCCGTGTTCTCCCAAGCTCTTACGCCACCGCGCCACTGCGGAAGTTGTGCAGCTCAGTCCCACCTCAGCAGTTAAAAGACTCCTACACTGCATTCCATGCTTGTGGGTTTTGGTGGCATAACGAATTTCAATGCAGCCTGGAAACCTCCTTCTGCCCTCCCCCAGTGGCATTGCTTCTGTCCTGGAGGAAACCAAAACCAACACACTGGCTTCTAGAAGGGGGCAAAAGAGGAAAGTTCATCTGTTTGTTCAGAAACCTGTTCCTATCCAAGTAATAAAGCAAATCTAATTGATTTTAAGGCAAGCAGGACGTCCCAGAAATTTCATTACTATGCTGAATTGGCTGCCGTCTTATTAATGTTCACCAGACATACGGAGGGTGGGGTAGAAAAAGGGATAGTTGGCTGAAAAATCATCTGCTGGACAAACAAAATGAAGGAATCTTTTACTGAGTATATAAAATAATTCCTGTGTAGGAATTCTGCACTTAATTTCCCTAGGTTTGTTGCATACTTGTTCTGCCACCTGCTGCCCTGGCATTCCCCAAAGTTTCAGGAACAGGGAGTACAACCCTGAGCTTTCCCAGAAATGAATACTGCATGACTAAGAACAAGTATCTAGCAGCCCAGTGGCCCGTCCTGTCCAGAAGATAGTATGGTTCTGGAAAACTGCTTGCTTGAATCCTCCTTAACGATTACATTATCACTTCACGTTCTGAAGAATACTACTTGGGCCCCATGGTCCAGTGCATCTCAAGAGGTGCTTTCTCTCTTGACGGGTAGGGTTTCCTAGTCAGGATTAGCACACTGGCTCTACTGCCATGGAAGTCAGATGTAAGGGAAGATCCCTCAGACTGTCACCACAGCCCAGCTCCTCCAGGGAAAGAAGCAGAGAAAGTAGAGCCAGCATGAGCATCTTCAGGAGGTCAAATGACTGAAGAAAGAATGAATTCTAGCTTTTGAAAGAAAAAAGCGTGTCCTCTGTGAAAGTCAGAACGAAACACAGGTTATTCATTGAACAGTATTGATTCTGTAGGGTTACAAATTGTGAAAAGCAGGGAAAACTTGGTTTTGCACTACTTTTCACCCAAATCTCCGGAACAACTGTGTGCTTTCAGTAATTTCCTGGGGCAGAATTTCACTTTAAAACCAAGAGCACAAAGATAATCACAAGCTTTTTCTTTTTTTCTTTTTTTTTTTTTAATACAGTAATATGAGAATTTATAAAAGTGATTACTGACTTGGAAGTTTTTGGACCCCTAAGTTAAGCTTCCTTAAAAAGTGCTGATTTTCAAAGCACTGATATCCAATACCTCCTGGCAGAACCACCTTATGATGACTGAAATGGCATCTCAAGAACTGAGGCATCTTTATTCACAATTCATTTCTGGAAGTGGGTAATAAGCAATTATACAAGAACATGTATGTGTAAAACTACAGCAATTTAATCAATACAGTGATGTTACAGGTGGGGTAATTCTAGATGCCTCCCTCTAACTCGTAACTGCATGTTGAGTTGAAAGATTTCTATGACTTTAAAAAAGAGAATTTATCTAAAAAAATGGACACAGATATCAGCAGCAGGAAAATACTTACAGGACATCATGGACATATCCAATTTCATTCATGGACTTCACAGACATATCCCTATTTATATCACACTTATGTTTCAAATTACTTTGCTTTTAATAATATACACTAATGTTTACTTTAAGGTTGTTTTTCCTCACTGTAGATTTAGTTCTTCTGCTTAACTAAAACTGAATGAACTGAACTTCACATGCAAGCAAGGTGGTGTACCTGATAAACCCAGTTAGGAACAGTGCAAAACTCTGCTTTTTTTAAAGCGGATCATAATATATTTTTCACAATGGAATTTTAAAGGCTTGAAAACAACATTTCATACACTTGCAAGCTATTCTTTCTCAAACAAAATCAGGAAAAACTACATTTAATATCCAAATGTTCTTTAGGAAAACTGCTCCCTCTTTCCACCACCAGAGGAATGCTCTTAATCTTTTTTAGCCAACTTTGTGCATCATGAAGTAGCACAGAGCCCAGCTTCTGCCCTTTTCCTTTTGCCAACTCCACCTCTCATGTACCTCCAAAGCAATCCAGGAAATTTCTGAACAGCTTTGTATTTTGCGCATACATGTAGAAAAGGAGAACTCATTACAGACCAGAATAAGAAGCAGGACATAGAGAACTTATAAGAGCAGAAGCAGTAAGAGCGTGTTTCTATACAACTGTGCACGGTCTTCAGAAGCAAGTCCAGAAGATGCTTCTTCTAACTGCATTTGACCCACTTAACCTGCTACCTGAGAGTCCAGAGCACTACCACTGCTTCACAGTGCCCACTACTCGCAGGAACAGAAGTGCCATCTTTATAATTTTACTTCCAATGGGCAGAATAAAACAGGATGACTTCCTCTCCTCTGGCTCTAAAGCAAGAAACCTTGTGTTCCATCTGAACATCTGTAAAACCAGGAGCACCAATTTAAATGCATGTGGGTAGTAATGCTATAGGAGTAAGATGGTACAAATTTCGCATAGCAATTTTTCTGACAGCTCTCTACTTTAACGGGCAGAAAATCAATAACATTAAGACTGAGGGTCACAGCCTTTGGAAGGAGTTACATCTATGCAAAAACAGAATAGATAAAGCCAAAAGAGAGTATAACCACAGATATCCCAAGGGATAGATGAAATCATGGGTTATGATGCTTTTAAAAATGAAAAAGTTATTCCCTCAATCAAACCCCAAATGTCTTGTCTCCTAGTTTTTTACATTTATTTTGTTAAATTAAGAGGTGAAGATTGCAGTCAAAAATGCTACTATATTTCACTCAAAAGCACGAAGTCTCTTAGTGAAAAGGGTAAGCGTTCTCCTTTTTGCAGACATACTTCTGGAAAATTGGTACCATACTTACTCCTCAAAGTTAAGGTTGCTGGTGCAGGCAGCAAGCTTCCACTTGCAAACGGTAGCTGCAGAAGATAAAGTGCTCCCTGTCCTAACAGTCACAGATAAAATTTGGCACAAAGAGCGGAAAGGATGACAGCAAAAAATCATGGCAGTGAAAGGACTAGCCTCCTACTCCTGCCCCAGATTCTCAGAGCAGGAAAGCACTTTAAGGATTACCCTTCATCTCCACAACATGAATCATAGGATCATCTAGGTTGGAAGGGACCTTTAAGATCATTGAGTCCAACCGTTAACCTAACACTGCCAAAACCACCACTAAACCACGTCCCTAAGCACCATGTCTACATGTCTTCTAAATACCTCCAGGGATGGTGATTCCACCACTTCCCTGGGCAGCCTGTTCCAATGCTTGACAACCCTTTCGGTGAAGAAATTTTTCCTAATATCCATCCTAGACCTCCTCTGGCGCAACTCGAGGCCATTTCTTCTTGTTCTATCGCTTGTTACTTGGGAGAAGAGACCAACTCCTGCCTCGCTACAACCTCCTTTCAAGTAGTTGTAGAGAGCGATAAGGTCGCCCCTCAGCCTCCTTTTCTCTAGACTAAACCACCCCAGTTCCTTCAGCTGGTCCTCAGAAGACTTGTGCTCTAGACCCCTCACCAGCTTCATTGCCCTTCTCTGGACACACGCCAACACCTCAATGTCTTTCTGGTAGTGAGGGGCCCAAAATGAACACAGTATTCGAGGTGGGGTCTCACCAGTGCCGAGTACAGGGGGATGATCACTTCCCTAGTCCTGCTGGCCACACTATTCCTGATACAGGCCTGGATGCTGTTGGTCACCTTGGCTACCTGGGCACACTGCTGGCTCATATTCAGCCAGCTGTTGACCAGCATCCCCAGGTCCTCTTCTGCCAGGCAGCTTTCCAGCCACTCTTCCCCAAGCCTGTATTGCTGCATGGAGTCGGTGTGACCCAAGTGCAGGACCCGGCACTTGGCCTTGTTGAACCTCATACCTCTGGCCGCAGCCCATCAATACAGCCTGTCCAGATCCCTCTGTAAAGCCTTCCTACTCTCATGCAGATCAACAGATCAACGCCGACCCAACTTGGTGTCATCTGCAAACTTACTGAGGGTGCACTCAATCCCCTTGTCCAGGTCGTTGATAAAGATATTACAGAGAACCTGCCCCAATATTGAGCCCTGGGGAACATCACTTGTGACTGGCCATCAACTGGATTTAACTCCATTCATCACCACATTTGGCCCTGGGCATCCAGCCAGTTTTTTACCCAGTGAAGAGTACACCTGTCCAAGCCACGAGCAGCCAGTTTCTCCAGGAGAATGCTGTGGGAAACAGTGTCAAAGGCTTCACTGAAGTCCAGCTAAAAAACATCCACAGCTTTTCCCCCATCCACTAAGCAGGTCACCTTGTCATAGAAGGAGATCAGGTTTGTCAAGCACGACCTGCCTTTCATGAACCCATGCTGACTGGGCCTGATCACCTGGTTGTCCTGCATGTGCCACGTAACGGCACTCAAGATGATCTGTTCCATAACCTTTCCCAGCACCAAGGTCAGACTGACAGGCCCGTAGTTCCCTGGATCCTTCTTCCGGCCCTTCTTGTGGATGGGCATCACATTTGCTGACCTCCAGTCAACTGGGACCTCCCTGGTTGGCCAGGACTGCCGACAAATGATGGAAAATGGCTTGGTGAGCACTTCTGCCAGCTCCCTCAGTACCCTTGGGTGGATCCCATTTGGCCCCATAGACTTGTGTACGTATAAGTGCTGTAGCAGGTCACTCACCATTTCCCCTTGGATTATGGGGGCTTCATTCTGCTCCCTGTCCCTGTCTTCTAGCTCAGGAGGCAAATGCACTAAAAACGCACTAAAAGCTCAAGGAACTTGTATGCCTGTGCCAACAGGCCAATGCTAGGTTCTGCAACTCAGATAAGTCCATTCTAACACAGGGAGGCACTGGAGGACTGGCCATCTCTGAAAAGCAAAGGACACTGACTGCACCTCACCCCAAATAAGCAATTGGCTGTAGAGTGCCAGGTTCTCAACACACCTGGCATAATCATACGGGCTAAAGGACACAGCCCATCTCACCTAGCATTGCCGGTGTAGCTTTATTTAAATTATCTTTATTGTTAAGTTCTCACCTGTCTTGTCGGTAAGTCATGATATTGTAGTATAAGCCTGGTGTTGACACTGTGACTCCACGTGTTGCCAAGGGCTGCTGTCACACAACTAGATTCCCTCTTCCCACTGCTAGAGGCTCCTGGAGATAAATATGAAAGAAATTGCATCAGGACTGTGCCACAGAGAAGGGTTCAGCATGGAAACTCTAATCAGTTATCTCAGTTCATTCCTTAGCTAGGTAATCACAATTGGTACTTAATAGATGGTACTATCACATGAATTTCCTACCTTTCTGATTTATTTATACAACTGCAGTGTGATTTCTCCATCTCACTCTCGATACCTAGACAAAGTGTCAAGAATCAAGAATACAGTGCAAAGTAGCACCTACCTTCTTGGAGAGACCAGTACATTCTCTAAATATCTGGAGGTGCACCATGCATGGGGGACACTTGCCTTTTCCTCTTTAGATATACTATCTCCAAGCAAACCAACTTTGTATGGTCACAGAGGAGAGGGCAGCAGGCAAGGAAGCAGAGTGATACCATATAATGACATAACGAAAAGGGAAGCTAAAGGAGCACAATGTGGTACCAAAAATACCCAGATCTAAAAATCAGAATGTTGCTTCATGCCACCAGGCATTCCACGCATTTTCTAAGATTGGCAAAGAAGGGAGCCCCTTAGCTGTAAATACCATTCTGGTGTCTCTGAAATCATATGAACTAAATATAACCCTGAAGGAAAATGCACTTTGCTGCAATCAGCAATCACAACATCTTTGAAAGGTCATGGAGAACAGGAGAAGTGCTTGAGGACTGGAGGAAAGTCAAGGTCACTCCAGTCTTCAAAAAGGGCAAGAAGGAGGACCCAGGAAACTACAGGCCAGTCAGCCTCACCTCCATCCCTGGAAAGGTGACGGGACAGCTCATTCTGGATGTCATGTCTAAGCATGTGGAGGAAAAGAAGGTTATTGGGAATGGTCAACATGGATTCACCAAGGGGAAATCATGCTTGACCAATCTGATAGCCTTTTAAGGTGGCATGGCTGGCTGGGTAGATGAGTGGAGAGCAGTGGATGTTGTCTACCCTGACTTTAGCAAGGCTTTTGACATGCTCTCCCGTAACATCCTCATAGGCAAGCTTAGGAAGTGTGGGTTAGATGAGTGGACAGTGAGGTGGATTTGAGAACTGGCTGAATGGCAGAGCTCAGAGGGTTGTGATCAGTGGCGCAGAGTCTAATTAGAGGCCTGTAACTAGCGGTGTTCCCCAGGGGTCAGTACTGGGTCCAGTTTTATTCAATATATTCATCAACAACCTGGATGTGGGGACAGAGTGCACCCTCAGCAAGTTCGCTGATGACAAAACTGGGAGGAGTAGCTGACACAGCAGAAGGCTGTGCCGCCATTCAGTGAGACCTGGACAGGCTACAGTGTTGGGCGGAGAGGAACCTAATGAAGGTCAACAAGGGCAAATGTAGGGTCCTGCACCTAGGGAGAAATAACCCCATGCACCAGTACAGGTTAGGGGTTGACCTGCTGGAAAGCAGCTCTGCAGAGGGGGACCTGGGAGTCCTGGTGGACAAGCTCACCATGAGCCAGCAACATGCCCTTGTGGCCGAGAAGACCAAAAGTATCCTGGGGTGTATTAAAAAGAGCAGGTCATCCTCCCCCTCTATTTTGCCCTGGTGAGACCCCATCTGGAGTACTGTGTCGAGTTCTAGGCTCCCCAGTTCAAAATAGACAAGGTTCAAAAACAAGTTCAAAAAGACAGAGTCCAGCGGAGGGCTACAAAGATGATCAGGGGATTGGAGCACCTCTCTTATGAGGAAAGGCTGAGACACCTGGGTCTGTTTAGCCTGGAGAAGAGAAGAGGGGATCTCATCAATGCTTATAAACACCTAAAGGGCAGGTGTCAAAAGGATGGGGCCAGATGCTTTTTGGTGGTGCCCAGCAACAGGACAAGGGGCAACAGGCATAAACTAGAATACAGGAAATTCCATCACAACATGAGGAAAAACTTCTTTACTTTGAGGGTGACAGAGCCCTGGAACAGGCTGCCCATTGAGATTGTGGAGTCTCCTTCCCTGGAGATATTCAAAACCTGCCTGGATGCAATCCTGTGCAACCTGCTCAAGGTGAACCTGCTATAACAGAGGGGTTGGACTAGATGATCTCTAGATCCCTTCCAACTCCTACCATTCCTGTGATTCTGCAACACAAAGAAGTGTTTCCAATAATGCCACACGATCCAGCTTGCTGAACTGCCATTGCACCTGAGCTTTCTCGTATTGAAACCAGAGACCCATACATACACACATATACTTATGCAGACAGGTAGGTGCCCAAGACCTTCATCTTTGCTTCCCGCAAGTTCTGTGTAAGACGAACAGATAGATGGGCGATTTGTCTTTACTTCAAATGCCACTTCAAGAACAAAGCAAGCCAGACAAACCAAAGAAATTCAGGAAAAAAATCTGGGTATAATAACAAAATGTGGATATAAATGATCATGTGCAAGTTGAAAATTGAACTGTTTGAAACAGTCCATACTGTTAGAAAGCTGTGAGTGTTGGCCTTAAGTTGAATGAGAGAAAGTTAGATTTCAAGTTGGGGAACTTCCTGTCATTTATCAGGCAACAAACAAAATTGCTTCCCAAGGACAGTCATGAAATCATTGTCAACTAAGTCAATTAAAGTTAGAGCAGACACTCTGCAATACAAACTTGAGAGCAGCCTTATGTTTCTGTTAAAACAATCAGTAATGCAACAGTTAATGTTGAAACTTAAATTATAAGTACTAGGTTTTGGAAGCAATAGTGTACTGAGATGACAAAGTCATCTTGTGGCCCAGTGGAGCTTCTGCAAGATTTAGGTTTAAAACCCTTCATTGCTTTTACATGCGCAAGGTTGTGGGTTTTGTTACTTTTTTCACCCAACTATTCAGACCAGAAATATAATTTATTCATTCACTAAAGCCTTTATTTTGGAAGAATATCCAGTAAAGGGTAAGACCAAAAGTATTTTCATGCAGTAATAATCATTAATTGTATCACTGCTGGTAGCTCGAAAGCAATGAGGACACTGTATTAGACTGCGTTAGGCAGAAGAGAGCAGCAGGCTGGAGAAGGGCCTGGAATGATTGCAGTGTGCTACAGGACTCACCTGAAGACCTTAAACTTGCCCCCTCCAAAGCAATACAAGGTTCAATTAACATCAACTTCATTTGGATAAGGTCTTTAAATGTTTAGGGTCTACAAAATAAATGAGTGAAGCACCTCAATTCAAGCCAATAGTTTGACAAGAGTCTGGACTCTGTACTTGTCTGAATTACTTCCCACATCATGGGAACTCACTGCGACATGCACAATACTTGCTTCTCCAGGACAGCATCTGTTCTAGTCTGAAAACAGGCTACAGTTGTGCCATCCAGCAAGGATGGCTGCTTTTCTTTCCTCAAAACAAAGGTATTAATATCTTGATAAGCATCAGACTTCTACCTGAATAACTCACCGCAGGAGCACCTAACTGGAAGTTTCAGTATTAGGAATGCTATTCTGTTAATTCATCTAACCCATCTCTATTGGGAAGGTGGATGTGCTGACAATAACAATTTCTCTTCGTCTACGTTTTGGATTTAATTTGCCAGCTGGAGGAGAGAACAGATTCAAGTGCTAAAGCAGGGTGCTAGGAGGTCTGCATTCCATTCCCTTAAAATGACTGAAACCAGGTTACTTAATTAAGTTCATTAAGTTCTACACGCTTTTGGTTTTGTGCTTGTGCTAAAGTAAAATGTCATTACTGTACAAACAGGCTAATGGAGAATAAAAGTGAATCAGCTTTAAAGTTTTGCAATCCTCTCTTTGTCATGTGAAATAACCTGCAAGTTCCTCCTGTAGTCAACACTGTCTTTCTTTCCCACCTGCTATACATGGGTAGGAATCACAAAATTGAAGTGAAAAAGCTAAGTGTGAGTTCTGGTGGATGTGGAGGTGTTGTTCCCCTCACAGCTGGTGTAACTGCAGCCCTGTATTCAGCTGGAAGCCACCACTCCACACCACCAAGAAGCAATTCACCCACGGCTGCTTGGGGACCTCTTGACTACAGACGAAAAGCCCCGGTATTCCAGAAGCAGCTACTGTTGGCATAAAACAGCTGCAAAATTCACATTCAAACTTCCCTCAAATTATGTGTCTCTGCTATTAGCTAACAGAAGGAATACCATCTCGCTGTTGCAATCCTGAGCTGGACATTTAAGTGGTTAAATGTCTGGAGCCTGCTGATATTACGGAGATATCACTCCATAGCAATTCCTAATTCTGCATTCCTTCCAGGCCTAAAACCTGTCCCAAAGTGAACAGAAGTGCTAGAGGTGTAAGGCTTGTGGCAGAACAGGCAAGCTAATTGCTGTCATTTATTTTCTTTTATTATACAGGAGAAAGCCTACTGTACCATACTGTGTCAGCCCCTGTCTGAAGAGGGCTGTTTGTGTGACCCACTTTCAGGCAAATCCTCTTCTGTGAAGTTATTCAAATTTATGACTCTGGTGCAAAGTGGTTAGTAAGCCTGGAGCAAGTTTACAGTGAAGACTTTTTACAGGCTGGAAAGGAATGCCTTACAGGAAAGGTTTCCAATTTATAAGGGATCCTCCTGCAAGCTGATGCATTAGGCAGACAGAGAGGCAAACCAACAAGAACTGAAGTAAACTGAGGGGGAAGCAGCGCCAGCTTTGCAAAGAAGTTCAAGGGCAGTGACAGCACACGCTTCATTCCTTCTCCTCGCTCTAAACACAAAAAGATAGTAAACGTCTCGGAGGAAGGAAAGAGGATATGTTAAGAAAACAGATTTATACTCAAACGTGGCCTTAGAAAAACCCCGGACTTATCTTTTCTGTTATTTCAACCACTACTTAGTCATTAATGAACTGGACAAAGGAAGTAGATAAATAATACCGTTCAAAGAGAGAGTGACATTTTTCAGCACACATTGCCTTGTTCTTCCAACCCTGATATTTTCATACTTAGAGATGGGAGTATCAGCCCAACATTGGCCCAAGAAGAAAACAGGCTTATAAGTGTCTTTGGTCTCTGCTCAGAGGTTCCCAAACTGTCCAACCTGAACCACTTCAGAGTGGTACGGAGCAACAGCTCCCAGCTGTGACACGAAGGTGCTTATCCATGCTGCGGGGTGGATGCTTCCACAGAGCCAGCGATGTGCAACCAACTGACAGGCAGCAGTTCCCGTCTCTCCAGCCTGCTTAGAGCACAGCTCGCACTCCAGTCACTGCTGACGTGACTGTTTCTGCTCAGGACATGAGCAATACAGGGAGCATAGAGACTAGGGAGAGGAAGAAAACAGGGCTGACAGACAGATGAGGGAAAGGTGGCAGATCTCAGTTTATGGATGCAGTATGTGGGGAAAGGGAGTGGGTCTCCAGAAGCACAGAGATGGGATCCTAGCATGGGAAGATAAAGGTGGGAGAATGCTAGAAGAGTGGGAAAACACCTCTAAACATCCCCCTGCTTTTTGTATTCGGATCCAGCTCAAGTAAAATGAGGTGGTGGTTTCAATTCCTGTAAACATTCCTTCCTTCCTCACACAAAAAGAAGTAGCATTAAACCAGTGTTCAAAGGGCACATCAGCAGACAGGCGAAGGACTGCACGAGGTACTTGTTCTACTGTCTCCTGTAAAATTGAGCTCTTCAGGGCACTGGCAGAGACACCAGCAGAGACCATATCTGTTCTGGATCGCAAGCGTAAAGGAGGAACTGGCTGCCTCACTCTCACTGAACAGCTGTCACAAGTGAAAATAAAGCTTCTTGTGGTCTGAGACAGATGCAAAGTCAATGCTTCTCCACAACCAGGGGAAAAACAAACCAAAGAAGAAAGGGTGACCCTTCAGCAGAGGACTGCCGTGCTGCTTCCAAGCAGAATAGGCTCACAATGGGTTCCACTGCCCTGGAAGGAGTTGTAGGTGGAAGTGGGCAACAACACTTGGACCTACTTTGAGAAAAGGGCTAGATTAATTGTATTTGTTTCCCCCTGTCAGTGCAATTAAAACAAACCTTCCATACACAGGCAGGATGGGAAAAAGTGAGTTTATTCAACCTTCCATTTTTCACTGGAGGAAACAGTAGGATTAAAGCCATTCAGCTCAATACTGATTCTGGGATTATTCTATTATGTCCAACCAGAGAATTGCAAGTACAAACATGGTCTCAAAGACCTTCTTGTCCTCTACGTATAAGGAGGTACCATTTTAAAGACTAAATACTCATGTAACCAAGTCCAATTGTTGCAAATATGGTTGAAGTG
The DNA here is from genome assembly GCA_017639485.1 of Pluvialis apricaria. NCBI lineage: Eukaryota > Metazoa > Chordata > Aves > Charadriiformes > Charadriidae > Pluvialis > Pluvialis apricaria. The sequence continues at coordinate 39,007,336 of CM030012.1, read as the reverse complement.
GATTTATCATAAAGGAACTTCAGTTTCATTAGTGTCTCATCCTATGAAAATTAGGATAACTAGACCAGTGTCTTGAATCAAATAAACCAGACTTCTTAAAACAACATTTTTAAATGCAAGGAGTCCTTGCAGGCAGAATGTGATTATACTCTTGATTAAAAAAAAGTAACCTGTTCCTTGTTGGTGTAACTGCACATTCTTACACGGATTTTTGTCTTTCCAGATGAAAGAGTCATTGCCTGGCAGGTTCATCCCCACCACTGGGCCCCTTTGCAATCTCTATCAATTTGGTAATTAAACAATCTTTTCTCATCAAATGCAAAAAAAAGGGATCAATGCACAATACAACAGTGAAATAACAAAACAGAGAAGCAACCAGTCCCCAAATCTTTCAAATCTTAACATCAAATCCTCTTGATAAAAGCCTGATTTATCAAAACAGAGAAAAAACTTTCCAAAAGGACAGAGAAAATATTTATAAAAATTAAACTACTGAGCTCAACAAAAACGGCACACCATGCAATAAGAATGAAAGTACTTTCCCTCTTGCTCAGGCTGTGCAGCTTTCCGGTTCACTGGCAGAGCTCATAAAGATCACTGCTTTTCACCTGCATTGCATTTAGTCTGTATTTTTGGTGCAGATCTCTAACAATGACACCAGAAGGGAGAGAAAAAGAAAAAAAAAGAAAAGAAAAAAACCCTCAACACCCAATCTATTTTTCCATCTTCACCAACTCAGAAAGTACAAGTATAAAAATATCCAATGGTGGAAAAACCCATCACACAGTAAAAAACAACCCACAGGACAAACTCATCTGTGAAGTAACTAACCACAGCGCCCTTAAACTCCCACATGCTGACTTCTGCCATTTTCAGCCCTTCTCCACAGCGTCGTCTTTAGCCAAAAAGTGACTCTGATTCTCTTACCCTACAGTGGTGACCGTCTAATTCTCTGCACCGGTCAGCCAAAGTACACCCCAAACTCTTCCTGTCATATACTCTACCTTCACAAAACTAACAGAAAATGAGTGAGGATGAAAAAAAATGTGTCCTTTACATTAAAGCCATGGCCTTAGCAGTAGTCAGCTACTTAGGCCACCATTCGATATCACCCACTTGAGACAAAGCACAGACCAAAATGCATATATACATACACCTAGGTAATTACCAAACACAAATTACTCATTTGTAGGAACAGACACTAAAGCAAATGTTGGTCCGTGTTCCAACTGTACAGATCTGTTTCAGTTAATGTGTTATGCAGGCATATCAACAGCAGAGCCACTCTCATCTTAGGATCATCAAAACTTACTTCCTAGAGCACAGTACTGCCTTCATACAGTCTTTTACTATTTAGGACATATGGCAGGAAAACCAGTTGTTGCCGTAAGAAATCAAGCTTGGCCACAAAACTAGCCATATAAAAGTTCTAACTTTTAAAATTATTATTCTCCTCCATTTATTAAGAGAGGGAATCTGGCAATTTTATTCCCCCAAAACACATAGTTCTAAATCTGTGCAACCCCCCCCGCCCCCCAATTATTCCAGCTTACTTCAAATTTTAATTAAAAATAGGTAGAAATATTTTTTGGAATTGTTTAGTAATCAATGATGGGTAATTTAGCTTCCCTTCTTTCTTTTTTTTTTTTTTTTAAATAGTACAGTCATCAGATTATACTTAGCAAATGAAGCAATTAAGTGCAAACCTCTACTAATCCCTAGTTAAAAACACACAGTTTCAATGGAAATTTTTTTGACCACCCCTAGATCGTAGCTACGCTACTGCTGCAGCACTGAAGTGCCTACTAGAGATTGCACTGAAAAGACTGTTCCGATTCAGTCATCATCATCAAGAGACTGAAAATTGCCACTTATAGACTCCAGCTGCAAAGTTCTGATGGAGACAGCAGTGAATGTGACAGAAAGGGAACCAGCTCACTTCTCATTTTGGACAACATGGTTTATTTATCTCATATGCCCCAAACAGGTGAGTTTTCACACTTTTTTAAAAAAAATCATTATATTTATGTGTATCTGTGTACACATTCTGGGTGATTTTTACGGCATTAATCTGATATTAGTTCAAGAATAAGGTCCTTTCTGCTGTCTTTTTTCCAGCCATTCACTATTTCTATTGTGACAACTCCTAGAGCTCTCATCTGCAATATGCAAACCACTATACAAACAGAGAACAAAAAGACAGTTCCTGACCTAAAGACCTTCTTTTCATGAGAACTGCAGTTTAAGAGTCTCTTAGCTGCTGCTGATTATTCCCCACTTACAAGGAATCTTCCCTAAGGGATGAAGGAAAATAAACCAAAATATGTGACAGGCCAGCAAAACTGTATATAAATAAGAACTTCCAGTATTCTCCATGAAACATTAGAAGCTTTTTCAAATAAGTAATATCAACCATTATACTACCCCCAAAAAATCAGCTGGGACCTCTATCCAGGTCAAGACGTAGGAAGGGTCCTCTAGAGAACTGGACAGATACTGGTTTGTTTTTAATCCCACACCAGCATGCCCACCGTTACCGGTGTGTTTTGCACCAGAGGATCACATTCTCTGACATCGGTGAGTTCATGTTGATTCTGTTTTGAGTTGAGAAAGAGAGAGACAGACAGAGGGAGAAGCACACACATGCTAGTACTGAGACTCCTGTCTGCTGACCTAAAAAAGGAATTGACATTAAGAAACAAGAAAATCCAGCTGGTCTGATTTCTTGCCAGACAATCTACCAGCCATGACCAAAATGGTCAGGTCTCGGGAGATCTGTGGAGGTGGGAAGACAGCTGGTGGTTTACAGCACCTGAAACAGGGCCCAAGTCAGGGAATTGTGGAGTCGAGATCCTTGGGAACAGATACTTTCTTTTTACCAGTAAAAACCTTCTGCCTCTGTGGCCTGACAACACACAACAAAGTGATGAGCTTCCGGCACTCTACCGCATTGTTAGTGCGAATGACCAAATGAGTAGTGCTTTGGCAGGAGGGATGGTGAAGACCAAGTAGAAGACAGTGGTTAAGTCAATTCTTTTCTGTAACCAAGGATAAATTCTTTACCCCTCAGCTCACCCTCCTTCCCTTTCTAATGACGTTTTTTGAGAAATTCTCTCTTTTTCTAAAAATTAGAATTGTATTAATTTACACCACTTTCTTAGTCTCCACAGTTCTTTCCCACATCACTCACCACTAAAACTTAAAGCAGCTTCTTCCATCTAACCTCTCCTATGCAGTCACTTCTTCCTGTCTCTCCAAGACGACAAAATAAAATCCCAAACCATTGACCTAAGGGGGGACTCTCCCCCCCGAACAACCCAGATCTGGAATTTTGCCTGCTGCACATATAAAGGATGCATAGGTTGAAAACCAAAGCTTGCCCAATCGTGGCATCTGGCAATGCTAGGGCCCTCTGAACCAGAAAATGCTTTTAATTATCACCTCACCAATCATGCTAGAAGTTATTGCTGTATTTTTTTGGTTACGTTCCCTCAGGGAATTAAACAGATCATGATATTAATCAGAAGGCATGTAGGAGGGAGGGGGCAGAATGCTAGAATTACACGTGTGTAGGTCCCTTAAGGCTTGAATAAAGAACTGAGATTTAGAATCCCACTGTCAGAGCAACTGAAGCCTTGCATGCCGCAAGCCTCAGCCCTCTGACCTACACAGCCATGGCATTATCGTATCTGATTTTCCCAGGATGGTTAATCTCAGCTGCTGAACTTCATCAGTCTCTGCTAGTGTTTACCCATCATCTGGATTTGCCACTTCCGAACTTTCCAGGCTAGAACCAAATGAGCCAGCTGTCACACTCCCCCCTGACAGGGACCAAAAAAACACAACCCCAACATAACAGTCTGATGTCTGGAAGCCTAAAAGGCTAAATCCCAGAAAGGCAGAACAAAAACTAATACATCTTGGGGGAGTAGAGGGAGATGTAGCTCTGAAACTGCAGTGAGTTTCAGAATGCAGCTCACAGCAGTATGGTCATGTTAAGATGCTGTGGTCCAAGACACAGACTGTATTCTCATAGTCTACGTTTTTTTTCCATAAAATACGTTCTGGCAAAGAAACAGTGTCCTGGCAGCTTCGCTCTCATACCCGCAAAACTGACACAGCGCAGGCAAAAGCAGCAGTAGTCCAGGCAAGGTAGGAGCCAGCCTGCAAATGAACCTTAAATTACAGTTGAGAGTCAGGGCGCGGAAGGGTGAAGGGGGTGGGAGAGCAAGAGTTGAGTTTCTGTCGCCCATTGAGTTCTCCATCGTAGTGGCCAATAAAAGCACCAATTAGTGCTAACTTACTGAGGGTGTTTCTGACACGGCTGTCCACTTCCCGGGGAGTAGGCTGATGGTATGCTTACATGGCAGACGGAAAAGGACAGTAGATGTGTGCAAGCTTGCTTTAAATGAGCACTAAGGTCTGCCTTGGTAAATATATTCTGCTAAGAAGCCACAGAGAGCTTTGTGCTGCACAGCCAGATCACTGCCAGCACCCGAATTTGCTCAATTAACACTAGCACTGACATTCAGCTTGCACCCCGGTGGACCTTTCTCAATATATTCAGGATAAAATATTTTAGCAAATAACAATTTCTCATCACAGCCTAGTTCTGCGGATTTGAACTAGTGAATTAAGTTATCTGTCCTTTTCACTCCTGAGCACAGGAGTATTTCAGTAGTGGTCCTCCTTCCGGATAATTTTCAAATTTAGTGAGTGACAATTTCTTGATAGAGAGGGTTGAAACATGCAATTATTAAGAGTCCAGGGTGGAGCTGTTAACCACAAGGACTGTGTTTAATAATCAATGTTAAATTGTAGTTCAAGTTGAGATTTTTTCTGTATCTAAACTGAGCAAAGTGCTTTACTTTGCACAATGGCCATCGTCGTTTCTTTGAAAATTTAGCTTTCAGTGTTCTTAACGCTGGTCCCATAGCTGACAGTTACAGCAATTCCCTCTAGGTGTAAATAAATGAAACAATTCTCTTTCAGCCTGCAACATGGAAGAGAGGTCAGCCAAACATTTGGGGGCTAGAGATGACTGTTTGCAAATTACAACTGTTCACATCTGGAGTTCAGATTTGGCCAACCTCTTAATACTATCCATCACAAAAACTAAACTGAAAGAATGTTTTGGTTGTATGATTAGGAACATAAAAGTTAGGAAACACTACATATAAAAAAATGCTATGTGAGATACTAACTCTGCCTATGAAATGTAGAACGAGGGACTCAATTTTCTCACACCAAATACCATCAGGGTTGATTGTGGCATTTCTTAACTGGTATTTAACCACAAGCCCTGCATTTGCCAGTGTAGGTCTCACTGGCTGCATCAATTTTCAGCACGGAGGGGCTGACACAAAGCTGAAGGCTGTGACGGTGGCCCATCCACTTCTCTGAAGAAGTGCCTTTTAGCCTGGCCTGGTGATCCCTGTACATAGACCGAGCAGATGCATCTGAGTGCTTGGAGTACCTTCACGACGTATGTTAATTGGGCACTTTCACATTTTTTATTAATTGCACAGCCAACATACCCACATATATAAGACGCCTTCCCTCTCATTATAAGATGAATGACAAAATATTTTAATGTATGCAGAGACCACAGTGGCTCACCGTTCAGAACATACATGTTTCTGTACTCAGACACACACACACAGAGGCAGTCTATAACATGGAGGGTATCACAAGGACCGAGGATTACAGGGGCCTGGCGTCACTCCTGGACTGACACAGACTTTCCAGGAGGTTCTCAGCAAGTCAGTCCCCCTCTTCACAACGCAGTCCCCCATCCTGGAGCAGAGGAGGTATATGCTTTTTTCTTCATCTCATTCTCAAAAAGGAATGACTCACTTTATCTCAAAGCAAATAAATTCAATTTTGGACAACAACCAAGACTGGAAAATTTCATCCCGATAAGCTTTTCTGACTGAAGACAGAGGGTTAGAAGGGAAACAGTTATACAGCCTTAACTATAGGAGGTTCCTTCCGTTCCTGCTATAATGCAAAATATTCCAAGATGTGCCAAATTTTCGCTATAGTCTGCATCAGGCAGCGACAGGACACCGAAGTGTTCTGTGGAGAGTAACGCATAAATTCAAAATGATCTTTTGACTGCAGTGACTATTCTCTCCTGAGATGTATTACATTTTTAAAGCCAGTGAAAAATAAAAAATTGCAAAATATCACTTTTAATCCTTGGACTACAAAATGGTTGAGTCCTCTGGAGGCCAGTTGGGGCCAGAAACAACTTTTTTTCCCTTTTTCCCAGATTTGGGGGGGGACAGGGGGGAGGGCAAGGGGAAAGGGAGAGAGCAAAGAGTGGTTGGTTTCAAATAGCAACATTGTCCAAAAGGGTGAAAGGGAACAGATGGCCGTGGAGAATGCAGCCTCAAAGCCCTAAAGAAAAGGGCTATTTTGACAGATCTTGCTGTTTCCTATTCAAGCATGAACACTCTGGCATGGAGAGTTAAGACGATACAAGGAACAACCTCTGTTCCCAGCAACTGACTATGGGCAACTGGCCTCTGAAGCTCTCTGAGAAAAACAACATGAGACAGACAGACAAACAGATATGGCAGCAAGCCCAGATCTCAGCCACCAGGAAAGGGGGGGAGGGAGAAAATAAAACCCCAGAAAGGCTCGAAACAGCTGCCTTTTCCTGGCTCCAGCGCAGAGCATTAGAAAGAGCTTGTCCTGCCTTTCTCATCTTCCTTTTCAGTGAAACTTCTTGAAGGGGTCACCCTCAAGCTGTTGGTCTTTGCCCTGAGGGGAGGTGAAAAAGAGGACAGAGCAGAGCTCGGCTCGCTCAATGAAACCTGCTTCCTTTAATCACAAAGACCTCCCTCCAGCTAACGAAGAGGGACTCTAAATGTAAAAAAGCATAATTAATGCTGGATTTTTGCATGCAAAAAGGTTGAGAAACTTAAAGTTGTGGCTCCCACAGTACGTGTAATTTGTTTGCATAGTATACAGCGGCGAGCCATTATATCCGAGGGCAGGGAGAATTGTACTCGCTGTGGGAAACACTGCTAATGTGTGTCCTGACTTTTTCTATCATTCCCAATCAAGGGAGTCCACCAACAGCTGTTTCATTCACCAACTCTGGGCACGTACCATCAGATAGAGCTTTCAGTTTTGAAGGGCAGCTTCACATCCGTACCCAAAATTTAGAGAGAGACCAAAGCCATTACGCGTAACCAGACTTCGCTGTTTGCAAAGTCCATGGAGTGAGGAATGAATCTGTGTTTCTGAATTTCTTTCTCATTTATGCACCATTTTCATTTCTTAGGGCAGAGCCTGACGTACTGTTTCCCAGCCTACGCCTGCCTATTGGCAGAAGCACTGAGCAACACCTTCCCCTTTGCACTGTAACCTGGACCAGAGCAACGGTAGCTTCACGCAACACTTGGAGGGAGGAACAGAGGGGGCAACTGGTGTAAACATTAACTATCTTCACAATTCTTTCCCGAGGCGGGGAAGTAGCTATCATCCCAATTTTAATATCCTCCTTTTAAAAAATCATCGAAGGAAAAAGATAATAAAGAATTGTGGGTGTTCACATGCCAGAACTCAAAATGAAGAAATGCAAATGCTACATACTGATCCTATCTGTGCCTTTGCTCCCTCATCTGTGAAACAGCATTTGTTAACTTTAGTCAAGAAACAGTAAATGTGTAGAAAAAAACAGACAACAGCAACAAATCACCCTGAAATCCTCAGGCTCTAAAGGAATCCAAATTATTATCAAAACCTTGGTTTTCTACAATACGTCAATGGTTTGTGATTTTTTTTTCCCAAAAAGGATAGCCAATGTAGTCATTACTAGATGTAATTGTTAACTTGTAACTAAAGAGATAGGATCTGACTACTAGTAGTAGTCAAACAATAAATAAAATATCTTATTTAGGCTAAATCAGATAAAATCCATTTCTTCCCTTCTTAACCATGAGCTTCCTGAGACTCAGTAACTGCTCCAGGCTATGCTTATTACGGGAATCTCAGACGTGGATTATTGGCCAAGTATTAATGAGCATTGAACTTGTTGATTCATCTTTGTTCTCTGTGTTTCCTTCAGTAAAGTCAACCTGGTATAGTTACCCCGTAGTTTTCATTCTGCTTTACTTTACTGTCCGTCTCCTGTTCTCTGTCACTGCCAGTGTAACCAACAGTGCTACAAACCGATTCTGTCTTTCACATTGCAGGACAGGTGGTCCCTCTGTATATTCCCACACATTCCAAATATTTAAAGTGTTCCACATCTGTTGTCTAAAACATTTTTAGTTCCCTGCAAGAACAGTAGGAGATGAAAACAAAAAGTTATATATAACATAGTAACTGACCTTTTATGCCACACGAGCTCTCCGCCATTTCAACAAGATGATAAATTTCAAAAAAGAGCTCAGCCTTCATTCGTTATACTACATAGCTATTAAAAAATTCTTACAGAGAAGATAACTTGAGAATTAACTTATGACAGCTGTAATAGCCCAGATGATAAACCTGAGTGTGGATGTTGCCTTCTTTTTTTTTTTTTTTTTACAGTGTCTGCTGATCTATGGGAAATTTTAAAAATGAAAGAATGAAGGTGATTTACACATTTTCTGACCATACAAACCACTCGATCTGTTTAAAAAAACAATATCAAAATATCTCCCATAAATTATCTGGGTGGGATTTTCAGAAGTGCTCAGTGTTGGCCTACAGCAGGTAGGGAAACAATAAATGCTTTTAATTTATTTATTTTTTTTTTACACTACAAGAATGAACTGATTAAATGGACTTTAAAAACATATGACTACAAGTAATTCTCAGTGATGAAACAGAGCCACTGGTCAAGATCTGAGACCAGGAAATTAAAAGCACTAATTGCATCTCAACTATTAGCTCCTACTAGGAGGCAGAAAATGACTGCCTGGGCTGTAACTGGGATAGGTGGTGAGGGTGAACACTTCTGCTCTCGCTGAAAGTGTTCTGAGATGGCAGCAACTACCAGCAGTTGGGAATCTGGTTTGCATCTCAGTGCAGAAACTGGCATGTCTCGCTTTACCAGTACTGCAGCTCCACTGGATACTGGCTTGTTACGGACTGTGACAGGAGACTGTCCCCTGCTGCACAACCAATGTCATTTCCAACAACATAATGGCATTCCTTCAAGTACTTTGCCAGTGTGACAACACACTTCAGCTAGGAGAGCTGACTCCTCATCATATGAGATACTAGCAGCACAAACATGATCTCCATAGCTATGCAATATAAACAAGCGCACTCTTCTTTTTTTGTTGGTTTGTTTGTTTTCTAAATGAAAAAGAAACCTTCTGTTCTGAGCTACGGAGAAATGTTACAGGGGATCTCTGTGCGACAGACCCAAGACTGCCTCAGGGAAAATGATGCTGCTGTGCGACCATGTTCAAACAAAGCACTGCTGGAACATACAGCAAATGCCTTGGTACTTCCCACTGGGCCAAGACTGAAACAGGCATTTAAGCAAACTTGCCTCAATTAATTTTGGAAGACAACTACCTTTGTCCAGCCCTAAACCAACACTGACTGCAAGGCACAGTATCTCTTCAGTGTGTAATGGCAACACGATGCTGGATATGAATGAGGATGTGGACATCTTCACTGAAAACACAACTGGATATATAGTAAGTAAGTGGAACTGAGCCACGGAAGAGGAGGATTTTAGCTTTCTTTTTAATAGCACAAAACTTGGTCCCTCTCACCATAAACTCCACGAGGCCTCCAACATCCTGGCACCACAGCGAGAAGTGGAAGGACAAGAGAGAGGACAGAGGGACAGCCACACTGAGGTGCATCAGCGGGTGCCACAGCAGGAGCCTGAGAGATGAGAATTGTGGGAGTTTCACTTGACCTGCAAATCCTGCCTTTCTAAAAGCAATTCTGAAGCACAGATGTTAGCAGGATTAACTCCGCAAAGCAAGAGGCTGCCAAAGACTGAAAGATCACTGAGAAGTTAGAATAGAAATTACTTGCAATTATGTACAAAGATTCATTTTTCATTTTTGTTATGGAAAGAATTTCAACAGCCAAGAGGATAATTTCAGAAGAAAATTCACCATGTCCAGAGGAACTCATGCAGGGGATTTCAATGCAATGCCTGCTAACAAGACCTTGTACTTGTGAATACACTTTCTAAACTTTTAAACTATACTGAATACTTCTAAAGGAAAAAATAATCTAGTAGAGGTTAATGTATTTTCACTGGTATTACAGGAGAGAAAATATCCTTTTGCACCTTGTTCTCTCCAGAATCTGGAAAGGCCTGGACTATATTCCAGTATGTCAGAGGATGGCTTTACACAAACAGAAAAGCTCTAGAGGCATACACTAGCCCTTCAAACTGCCCTATTCTCTCTGCAGTCCATACAAAAACTTAATTTTGGGGATCTCTCTAGATTGTAAGTGCTTCAGGCAGTCTAACAAACACTTGGGCAGAAAGCACTCGTATGCAATTACATGATTACTGTAAAGTCAGGATACTCTCTAATGAGTAGCACAGTGCTTCCCAGATAAGCTCAAGCTGGCTTCAGAGCAAGGGGAATTTGCCTAGCGCCCATAAGTCATTTCTGATACCTGAGAGATCAGCTGGGTTCCCTCACAAACTCTTGGAGGGTATCACATTCTGGCTAAGGGTTTCATTAGCTCCTCCTTGTTCAACCAGTTATGTTTTCATTTCTACAGCAAACTCTGCTGAAAAGCCCAGTGGTGCAGAGAGCAGCCGCAGTTACTAAGCAAGGGGACAGTCTTTCCTCAGAAAACTAGGTTTGACCCTGTTTCTTTGCATGATGCTGCCACGGTGATGTTATTTCATAAGAGATAAAAGAAAGTATTTTTACGTCACTGATGATCCCATAGCAACATCAAGAGTGTTAAACTGGAATCTGAACAGTGAGGGGAGATGGACAAGGAATCGGGCAGGCTCTGCAGTCCTGGCAGACTCCAAAACTTGCCAAAGAAACCATAGGAGAAAATATCCAAGCTATACAAATATACTTCAAAACATCCCACACTGTCATTACTCAACCACACCTTGCAATATTTGCTGGTTTTAAAACTTCAGTTTCTGGAGTCAAGTTGTGGATTATGGGAAAACCCCACAGCTTCCTATGCAGCATTCTCCCCTCTCCTGCACCCAGCAGCCACTCCTCTGTCACGACAAGTATGAGAGTGGCTTGAAAACAGTTGTGATCGCATCCCCAAAGTCAAGGGGCAAATAAAAAGATGTCCCAAATATATATCTTTTAAAACTCAGTTTTCTGAGCCTAATGAGGAAGGCTACTCCTAATATTGAAGTCTGGCAATATTGACGTAGTTATAGCAACTTCAGGTAATAGATTTGTCAAACTTATTTTGCTATTTCAATTTAAAATATATGATACGTCTGTTGCATGAATTATCATTTGACTATAAGTAGTCACCTGAGGTTGCTATGTATTCTGAATCTGTCTAGTTGCAGCACAACAGATACACAAATTCTCTTTATCTGCAATGAATTCCTATAAATCTTGTATTTTCTGAATGTTTCAGCTGAGACTAGGTAAGGCTGTAGATAACTCCAGGCAGACCATTGCATGCTTGTGTCTTATTCCTTATGCTAGAAACCTACAGGACTTTTAAAATGTATTCTTGTATTGTAGAAGTAAGACAATAAGCAGCTGTAAAAACAGCCAAGATATCAATTCTCCAACCTCCTGCGACTCTACAATGAGCTGCCAACACTCACAATTTTTCATTTCTGTACAGTTTCTCAAAACTGAAGGCAGACATCATCTCATATACTAACTTTATTAAGTTCTTTCCTGACACTATCTCTGAAAGACAAATGGCATCTACAAATATTAAGGATCATTTCTCCCATTTTTTTAGCATACAAGCAGATTATTGCTCATATAAGATGGTTTGGTCTGGGGCCTACAGTACCTTCAACCAACTTAGTCTGACACTTTGTCCCTTCACCCAGATCTTTAAGGAAAACCTTAAACAGCACTGGCCCCAAGTAGTGACCACCGAGGAAGGCCACCAGCTGCCAGGTGGAATTTGGATGACTGATGGCTACTCTCTGAGCTCAGAGGTCCTGCTAATATTCCACTACCTTGTAGTTCATCCTTCCAGTCTACTTCTTTCTAATTTTGGTTCCAGGACACTACAGCAGACCATGTCAAAAAGACTTGCTAAATGGAAGATTAAACCACACCAGCTGCTCTGCTCACATCCACCAGGCCAGTCATCCCATCATACAAGACAATCAGACTGGTGAGGTGCAATTTGCCTTTGGTAAATCCAGGCTGGCTGTTTCCAATCACCTTCTTACCTTCACATGCCTGGAAACCTTAGATGAGATTACCTATCCTAGTATTAATTCCAAAAGAATTCTGTGGTTTTGGTGTCTTATCACAGAATGGAAAAAACAACACCTATACTCCAGCTAAACTTAAACATCTGTTTAAAATGCTGATAAGTTTGATAGATGTTTAACTAAATAATGTCAATCCCCTACCTCTCAAGTACAAATTGCCAACATTTGCAAGTAAAATAGCAAGCTGCAGACACAGGATTTTTTTAAAAAAGAAACAAGAAGAAAATTCAACAGCTTGTTATGACTAAGTTTACTCCAAAACTGAGAATATCATGAGTGTGTTTAGGATGTCTGGGTAGATAAAGATTAGCGGATTCAACTGACTGTCTATACTGTCACAGGAGAAAACCACATGCTTATTCTCCTTCAGCAAATCTCTTGATGTCTTCATGGATTTGCCATGGGAACTAACTGTATAACCTTACTCATCCCTTTCTCTATGAATAGTGTACTTTAAAAAAAAATAATTTGGGAAGCATAGCAAGATTGAGAGTGATGATCAGGTGTGTGAATTTCTGCACTCTCATGTGCCAGAAAATTGGCTCTGCTTTGAGACACCAAGTACTTTTTATACACAGGTCCAGATGTTAAGCAGACAGCTCTGATGCAGGTTTCCTTCTGCTCATCCTGCCAAGGATTTTGTAGCCTCCGAAGACATTCAGGAGCTGTGATGGGATTGAGTTTCCATGCTTAGGTCAGTTCCTGGCACTGGCAGATGCAACAAATGATGTGACAAACTGTATCTGATGTTTTGGTGAGGATTTAGACTTTCAGCTTATACCTAATAATATGGTCTGCAATGCTCAGAATCTCCCACATTTCACTAAGAGGCCTCTCCTTTTAAAAAAGAGCCTGGAGAGAAGAGTCACAGAAGCCCAAAACTATAGCAATTATTTTGATTTTTCCAACCCCACATAAAAATTGGACAATGTAGGCAGTGAGCAAAAAGGATTAAGTCTTCACACCATCACTCAGAATAACACAGAGGAGAATGGCTTTTCCTAGTAAAAGGATTGCGCTCTCAGTCTAAAATGTTATTTCAAGGACTTACATAATGTCCTCTGGAGTTTCAATGGCATTCTCATCGCCCACTTCTAGTGACAGTGTCTACAGGGCAGCAGCAGGGACCTTTGAGAGACACACTTAACTCCAGACAGGAAGGGACTGTCAGCAAGTCCTGCCACTAAAAGAGCATGTTCCCCAATACGGATGTTATTGCCAGTGCTCCACTAAAGTGAATACTGGAGTCAAAATCCCACCTTGACAAACATGGTGGTTTGCCAGTCCAGTTCTTTGCAGACTAAGAAAGACTTTGCTAAATTAGTTATACCACAGAAGCTCAAATGATCACACAATTCCGAGCTGGAGGCATTGATGGCATATTTGTCTACAGTGTTTCTGTCCTACACTCTACCAAGGGGAATTTGTGCTTGCCTTTGTGCTACCCACAGGTTAGGAACGCATTTAGATTTCACAGATGCTTAGCCTCCATGAGCAGGCTCCACATACATTACTTTCCCTATTTCTGCTGAGGTCAGTTCCCCAAGAGACTGCAATACTTGCCTTTGCCACCTTCTGCCCAGCTGGCTGCAGTATAGCTGGATGTCAACTCACTGGACACACATAGTCCTGCAGCACTTCTCCCCAGCAGCGCAGCCTACTGACAGCTTCCCCGCTCGTTGCACTGACTTTCTGGTGAACGTTTTACATTCTTTGTCCTTATTTGCAAGGAGGCCTATATCCATAATCCAGTGTGTCTGAAGCACCTTCTTGAGGTCCAGAATGAAGATGCTGGTTAACAGCCCCACTCCAGAGGTAAACTATAGCCTCATATGCTAAAGTTCATCTGTGCTACTTCATCCTTCTTGACTTTGAGACTGCAGCATTTACCCCTGGACTTTACAGTTTCACCACCTTCTAGGCCAAATGCAAAGAACATTACTTTGGACAGAAATGCTTTTTAATGTAGATAGCTAGCAGCGTGTACATTTACATCAAAACCTCACCATATGTAGACTCCACATTGTACAGACAGTTGTTCTTTTGTGGAAAAAGGGAAGAAAGAGTAAGTTGCAAAAGACAAACACTACCTAACGCAGAACTGGAAGTTCGTCTGGTCCTACAAGGAGAAGTGTCACACAAAATCTGAAAAGTTCCAACTTGGGTTGAAAAGTAGCTGTGTTCATATAAATGAAAGACGGTGAAAAAGATTTGCAGAAAGTACTGTATGTCACACCACCCTAACTTGGTAATAAATAGTACTACATGACACATTAAAATAGTACTATGGGACACACAACAAAAATCATATACTGTTTTACTCTCTTAATTTCTCCAGGGGAATGGCTACTTGGCTGATGACTATGCCAGTAGCACCCTGCAAGGAGTGTTCCCTAGGCCATGACATCTCTCTGTTCTTTCTATACTAGTGTCGCACTGGAGCTTCTGAAGATTCAACAACAGAAGCAGAGGTGACTTGCTAAGCTGCACATCCAGTGGTCTGAAGCACGTGGCAGTTTTCCAGCATAACGCAATTGCCAGAAAGTAAAGCAAGTTTAGTCATTGACCAATGACGGCACTCCTACTTCATATATACATTTAACTCATCCTCTCCAAAAAGCAGCACTGTGACTTCACTATCTATCTTGGCGTCAATGAAGCCCACTGACTTCTGCTTCTGGAAAGCAACACCATGGGCAAGTTCATTCTGCCTGATGTGACAAAAGAGAAATGCAATGGGAAGAGCATTTATTTCACAAAGCAAAAACAGGTAACTGCTGCTTTTCCACCTCTTCTGGAGCTCCCTATCCTGCCTTAGGCATAAACTCTAAGATTTGATTACATTAAACTTTGAAACAATTCAAATTTCTTCACACTCAGGCTAGGAGTATGTAAAACAAATAACTTGAGTGCTATGATGTAGTACAATCCCTGGGGAATTCCATGTATGCTTCTCAAGCAGAACTTGTACCATGGTTCTAAACCCTTGACTTTGAAAAGCAAATGAACAAGAACACTGATTAAAAAGTAGAACAATTATGATATTAACTTTGCTAGCAAATAACAGTATGATTAAAGATAATACCAACTTGATATACATAAGAAAGGACTAAATATGGACTAAGTAGCGTCTTAGTGATATGTGGCTAAACAACTTGATTTTCTTCCTTGCAAAACCAATTTTGAATTTTGCCCTTACATAAGCTTTCAGAAATGCTCTACTCTGGTAGAAAGTTCCTGTAACTTAAAGGCTGACGGGTGGCCTTGGTGAATTCAATGTGCGATTCAGAGCTAACCCACAATAGCACAGAGCCAGGTCACAGAAGCTTGCATCCAATCTCATGCATGAAGTGAAATGTCAACAAAAAGTTGAAGGCCCAAATAATGTGGAAAGATTAATTTCCCCTGTAAACAGGGTCTGAGGAAGTGGAAAGATATATTTGTTATCTCCACGCTTTCAACCTAGGAGAAAAATATAAAAGCATATATAGAATTGCTCTTTGAGGATGCTGGGTGAAGAAAGACAACTAACCTGCCACCAAGCCACAGGACACCCAAAAAGCAAAGAGTCTAGTAGCAGTGACACTGTGTGGAGTTTCTGAAATAACAACATTGAAGTAAACAAGCATTTTTTCTAAAAGTAATGCCTATGAACATTTCATAAACGCTGGATCTCAGGTTAGTGATAGTTTAAGGAGGCTAGTTTGATTCATTCAGATATGAAGTGAATGTGCTTTACACATAAATAAATATGCTCTAGACATACACATCTACTATAATTCTAAATGAAACATTCGTCATTTAATTATCATGCTATAAACATGATAAAAAGAAAACTGTTTATGAAGTAGTAGTTAGGAAGGTGCCTCCTGGTTATTGACTGTGACAATGTTCTATAATCTCCATTACTGTCAATGGAGGTACACATGATGAGAATCTTTTTGCATGCTAGTATCTATTTAGACAATCAAAGCCTTCAGCCAGAAATGAGGCATGTCCAGATATCTGGTACCTACCGCAGGCCAACAATTTTTCAAAGTCTTTTATGTTGGTTCTAACGGATGTGCTTCAACTCTGCAAGCCAAAGAAATTACTAGAAGGGATTTATAATGGCTCAAACTAGATAATCAGAATGGACTGTAGTAACATTTTTTTTTAAGGAGAAAGACTAATCCTCAAAACAATTTGTAAAAAATATTACATGAAAATGAATCATATGAAATTAAATAACTGGTTCTGCAAATGAGTAATAGGATTTCCATCATTTACTTTGAAACAATAAATATGCAGGTTTAAATTTTGACCTTGCTAGTATCATCAACGTAGGTAAAATAAAGCTCATAATATGTGGTCAGCTCAAAAATGAGGCCATGTAACTATTTCACCATGCACTTCCCAAGTCACACAGTCAAAAATATCAAGCTACTATGGAAACACACAGCAGAATTTGTTAAGAGCTCAAGAAATTCACCTTTCCAATTTAATTAAACACAATTTGTTGTTAAAACAACAGCTTATGCACCAAGAGCCAGAAAATGAAAGCACTCTCTTGTACTTGCTCACTTTACAAAAGTGGGGTATTGGGATTCAAAGCTTTGCTGCTGACTGTGGACTTGTAGTACAGCTTTCTAATTTCCACCTGAGGATAGGTACATGCAGCCAGCGGTTCCAGCAGGCAGTAGGATTTGTAGGGACATCTTTGGTGCCAGATTTGGGTCTAGTTGCATAAACAGTTTTACATCTGAAGTTTCCAGCCGTTTCTGGTGAACAGAAGCATATCGACAGCTTGCAGCTATGGCTAACCTACAGTCATACCCACTGAATCAGCTGAACAACTTGTAGACTCTATGCACCAACACTGGCTATGCTGATAATATTTCCCAACCAAAGCTAGTAAAAGAAACCCAACCAAACCTGATTTTTAAAATACATAAATAAATCTTCTAAAGACTAAGTGTTTTGTGAAAACACGTACATGCCAGTAAATCTTCCGACAGCCACAGGCCGCATTGATACCTGCCAAGCAGATTTCCTGCAGAGCCGTGCTGCTTTCCAGCCCACCCTTTGGCAGCCCGCCCAAAGGCCAGCTTTGGACCAAGGACCCAGCACTTCTGAGGGAACAGCTTAGGAGACATAATAAGAATGGGGGAAGGCATCCACGTTCACATTTTTTTCAAACAGTATGTTGCAACTCTGAGCAGACACTTAAATTTTTGCATTTCCATTTCAATTAAATAGATTTTCTGAAAACTCAGGAATTATTGCACAACAGAAATATAATTTACCAGCCACTCCTATTACAAAGAACCACAGGCTTAATCCTTTACTGGAAAGCCGATCAACTGCCTCTCAGTTGTGCTTCCCTTTTCCCTCCCTTCTCCCCTCTATGAAATTTTCATTCTCATCTGGAGTCATGCCATAACTTTTAGTTTGGGAAACTATCATAGAACTGTCTTCCAGGTCATCCGACCAGTCTCCCTACTCTAACATCTGATTGTTGTTGGCTGGGACAGTGCACAATGTTCTCTAATACTAAAACCAAATGACTTTCAAGAAGGAAGAGGCAATTTGCAAGACAAATTTAGATTGTCAAAGGTCTGACAGAAGTTGGGCGACAGCGGTATCGCATCTCTGACAAATACCTTTGCTTATGTACAGACACAACATACCTCTGGAGTACTTTAGAAAGAACTGGTACCTACTAATACTCCCGTGGTACTTGACCCTAAATGTGGACATATTTTGTACATGCAATATAGGAAGAGCTATGGCTCAAAATGCCTCATTAGTTGCCATTCAAAGGTTATGGTGCCAAAGATAACATAATGCCTAGGAAGAGCTGCCCAAATTCTGTAGGGATACCAAGAAACTTCACCATATCTAGAACTTTTCCTGGGATCTTGCCAGGCAAGGTTAATATAATCCTTATTTTAAAGGCAAGCACTGCCAAAGAAAAATAGATTCCTTGACCTATGCTAAAATAAAGGCTGGGCTTGTATAATCAGGGTCTTGAATTTAGCCAAGACGTGTTATATCCTATCTCTTGTGAGAAGTGCCACAGGAATTTAAACGAGTTCAAATGGTGAAAATAACAGACTCATGCTTCATGTGAAAGACAGCATTTAAACAAAAACAGTGCCTCTTTATGTCACTCCCAGTGACTGTCTCAGTGCTAACCTAGCAGGAAATAAGATGCTTACTTAACAACCACTGCTATTCTGTGCCCAACAAAAGTTTATCGTGCTGGTTTCAGCCCAATTCTACTTTATTTACAAGATACAGCAAGAATAGAGCCAGAGGCACCATGGTTGTTTGTCAGTTAACACTCAGAGCTAACTATAGCAAGAACACACTCATGAAAAATTGAAATTAGTCATTCTCCATTGGCTTCTCTAGATTTTCTCTTCAGATGTTGTGACTGGGGCAGGGCAATGTCGTCAGGGGCAATGGGCACAAGTTGGAACATAGGAAGTTCCATTCAAATACACGGAAAAACTTTTTTACGGTTCGGGTGACGGAGCACTGGCATAGGCTGCCCAGGGAGGCTGTGGAGTCCCCTTCTCTGGAGATTTCCAAGACCCACCTGGGTGCAGTCCTGAGTGATGTGCTCTGGGCAATCCTGCTTTGGCAGGGGAGCTGGACTAAATGATCTCAGAGATTCCTTCCAACCCTGAAGATTCTGTGACTTATTTAAGCAATAACCATTGCAAATCTGATGAAATTACAGAAGTTACAGAAACAGTTTTCAAATGACAGTAATACATCTGATTTTATTAGCACGGTATCCAAAGGCATTACCATGGGCTTAAACCTACAATAATACAACATATTTTGCTTTGAGTTTGTAAGTGCACAGTTGCTGTTAGTTGCTGTTGTTTAAAGAATGGAGACTAGTATGAAAGCCATGGTCAGCACTCATCTGCACCTTGTACATCCTAGCGTAAAGGCAGGTAGCTGCTTTGCCATTAGTGCAACATACACTAACTTTAGTCTTCCACTTGACAACACATAGCAATAGTGCTGAGTTTGGTTAACACAGCTGTATGGTATTTCCTTAGTTTCAAACAGAGAGGGAAGAATAAATAAGGCACTGTAAAGGACTTGGTCAGACCACAAATGTGTTGTCATATCCAAAGTAAAATACACATAGTGCGTGAATCAATTTGGACTATAACATTAGAGACTAAGGTATGTTTTGGCTGCAAAAGAGCCAAATTATTCTTATTCTAGCCATTGTACTGTCTGATTTTTCCTTCCTCACAGAAAAAAAAAATCCAAGGAAACAAATAGCCAGAGTGTTTCTAGCAGAACCCTAGTGCGCTCAGCCCATTGTCTCATTGTCTACAACTGCGAGCTCACCACCTCCAGGAACAAGCAAGGAGAAATACGAGTTCATTTACTGTGTAGAATTCTGCAGTAAGGTATATACAGAAACTTACTCATGCTCTTGTAAAAATGAGTGCTTTCTGCGCCAAACACAGCAACACATCAAACTCAAAACACCTCAAATAGCCAGTGTGAATATTTATATCAATATGGATAATGACCTCAGAATGGAAGAATCCAGTTCCTTTCCATCCTAAGTTTGGTGTCAGCTTCAACACCATATACATTATCAGGCACAGTCAAAACGGGTTCACAAAGGGAAAGTCCTGTTTAACTAATTTGATATCCTTCTATGATAAGGTCACGTACCAAGGGGATGAAGGGAAGGTGGTGGATGCAGTTTTTCTGGATTTTAGTAAAGCTCTTGATACTGTCCCTCACAGCATCCTTCTGGACAAGTTGCCCAACTGTGGTATGAGCAGGTTCATGGTGTGCTCGGTGCAGAACTGGGTGAACAGTAGGGCTCAAAACATTGTAGTGAATAGGGCTACATGTGGCTGGTGATGGGTCACCAGTCACCAGTGGTGCTCCTCAGAGTTCAATTCTAGGGCCAGTCCTGTTCAACATATTTATCAATGATCTGAATGCAGGAGTTGAATGCACCATTAGCAAGTTTGCTGCTGATACCAAACTGGGAGGTGCTCTTGACTCTCTTGAGAGACAGGAGGCCTTGCAGAGGGATCTAGATAGATTGGAGCATTAGATAACGATTAATGGGATGAAATTTAACAAGTCCAAATGCCGGATCCTGCACCTGGGACAGAGTAACAGCGGGCATAAGTATAAATTGGGAGAGAAGTGGCTGAAGAGTAGCCCTGCAGAAAGGGATCTGGGGGTGCTGATTAACAGCAGGATCAATGTGAGTCAGCAGTGGACCCCGGCAGCCAAGAGGGCAAACCAAATCCTGGGGAGCATCAAACACAGTATAACCAGCTGGTCAAGACAGCTGATTATCGCTCTGTATTCAGTGTTGGTGCGGCCTCACCTTGAATACTGTGTGCAGTTCTGGGCCCCACAATTTAAGGAGGATGTGAAGGTCCTTGAATGCATCCAGAGGAGAGCAACAAAGCTGGTGCAAGGGCTGGAAAGAATGAATGTCCTGTGAGGAACGACTAAGAACTTTGGACTCGTCTAGTTTGGAGAAAAGGAGGCTGAGGGGCAACCTCATTGCTCTCTACAGCTTCCTGAGGAGTGGAAGTGGAGAGGGAGGTGCTGAGCTCTTCTACCTGGTATCCAGTGATGGGACGTGTGGGAATGGTTCAAAGCTGTTCCAGGGGAGGTTTAGATTGGACATTAGGAAGCATTTCTTTACCAAGAGAATGGTCAAACACTGGAATAGGCTTCCTAGAGAGGTGGTAAATGCCCCAAGCCTGTCAGTGCTTAAGAGGCATTTGAACAACACCCTTAACACATGCTTTAACTTGGTCACCCCTGAATTGGTTAGGCAATTGGACTAGATGATTGTTGTAGGGCCCTTCCAACTGACATAGTTTATTCTATTCTACTGTACATAAATGAGATACATCAATGGAAAATATTGAATCTTGTTTTCTCCCACAGCACAACACTGGTATTCACACCAGTGTTCTTGAAGTTTAGTAATTATTTTCTAAAAACAATCAGCTAATAACTATGATTCTCTGTAACTGTGCTAATGCTTTACTGCTTTAAATTTGACATTTTTTTTTTAAACTAATTTATTTCACAGCTCCATCTTTAATCTCATCTGTAAGCAGATAAATAAATATTTCCGATTACATTCTCTATAGCACACAATTCACTTCCTTTGATTGCTGTACCTTGAGGCCAGAGTGCTATACCTGCTCAGCAGCTCTACTGCTGTACTGCTCAGCAACTTGGAGTAAGAAGTGAATCAAAGTGTATTCAACGACTCATATCTACCCAGCAGAAAAAACAGAATATACGTATGCAGAACAACCCAGTGAACTCTGTCCCAAAGGTGACCTGTTACATTGAGTAACTATCCTAAAAATCAGCAAAATCTTGATTAGCAAGACATTTGCAACAATATAGTGTGATTACTAGCCATCTGTTACAACAGTCAGAAGCTTGGAGGGTTTGGGAATGGGTTAGGTTTGGTTTGAGGTTTGGGGGGGTTTTGTTGTTTTTTTTGGTTTTGTTTTGTTTTTAATTTTAAGTGTGCAACTACAAGGCAGGCACTTGCACTACGTTGCTGCTGTTTCTGGATTTATCTTTCAAAGTAACAGATGCAAACACATCCAGGAAAACCTAAATCAAAGTTCTTTTGAAAAATGCAGAGTTTCATCCAAACAAAATCACAACCAAATAAAGCCATAAAATCAGAGGCTGCTCTAAGCACACTGTAATGAGCCCTCAGATTAACTGAGTTTGCAATGAATTCTAACACACAAATAAATTCTCAGTACCTTTTGGGTTTTCTGGCAAACACATCGCACAGTCTTGGTTATTACCCATATGGGATTTTTGCCACACTAATGGAATTAACATGCTGCTTTTCTTTTGCTAGCATGAGTTTTTAAATGATTTTAAAGGTTCTTGTATCTCAGTTCTGCTTTCCATGCTAAAGCTGGCAAATCTAGCAGCAGCGGCTTACTGTGGAGGACACGCACCATTTCAGCACTGGCTCGGAAGAATGTGTTGCTTGAGATGCACATGTTCTCCATTTGAGCAAACCCTTGAAATAAATATCACTGAAATAAATATTTATCAAATCAGCTATAACTATTTCCCTTTCAAACCGGACAGTGCTGGACATCAGGAATGTTAATGACTTGACTAGTCATTCTTTTTATATACCTCATTTAATTGATTAACATCACATCAAATATACATATGTGGGACTTGTAAGTCCCACCTGCTCCAGTACAGTAGGGAAATCTGTTGCATCTGTTAATTTTCCTAGCAGAAAAATACATCCCACTCTCTCTGCAAGGTAAAGAGCTACGATTCTTTCGAAAATGACAATTTAGATTCTTCTGATGTAGCTAGTTCCCAGGGGTAACGAAACTGCAGCCTCAAGGGATCTGAAGTGTGACTGAATTTTCAGACACTTGTAGTAGTACCTTCACCTTCCTTCTGCAGCTCTTCCAATCCCACCCAGGACAAGACTACTTTTTACTAGATTCAGTGAGGTTCCACACCAAAGTAACGTTTCCCAGTGTCCATTGTGCCTGCTGACTTGTGCAAAATAGCTTTTAATAAATTGACTTCACCATTACCCCACTGCAAAAAATCTCTATTATTTTCCGTGCCATAACGTGGTGGATGTTCCCCTTAAAAGATTTTATCAGTGGTGTAATTTCCTAGTACAAAATTGCTTCACACATATTGGGGGGGGGGGGGGGGGGGGGGCAAGGGGGAGATAAATTGTCTGAGATCAGCACCAACCCTTGCCTCATCTCCCAAGGGTGATGAATCATGCACCCTGCTCAGAATAAACACGTCCTCAGTGAAGGGGACTATTGGATGGATTAGATGGAAAACACCCTAACTGGGGATTTTGTTTGTCTGTAGATGCCAGCCCAACGCATAAAGAGAAAAAAGAAATTAAGTTGCTGCTCTGTGATTAAGTTATTACCCCAAGTATATCTCAAGCCCTTGTACTAAAAACAGGTTTGTTTTTTTCCCCTTT
Organism: Pluvialis apricaria; assembly: GCA_017639485.1. Classification (NCBI taxonomy): domain Eukaryota; kingdom Metazoa; phylum Chordata; class Aves; order Charadriiformes; family Charadriidae; genus Pluvialis; species Pluvialis apricaria. The sequence continues at coordinate 38,983,934 of CM030012.1, read as the reverse complement.
GTAATCCAGTTTTTAAAGTATTCAGATTACCATTTATCTTTGCACTGTGAACATCTCATTGCTCTCCATGGTATAGCTAAGAGCCAGTTACTACCCAGGAATGCATATTTTGCACAAACATCCACTTACTTTATTTTTGGATGGCTTAAGGAAGAAGATACGCCAATGGCAAGGGAGGAGAGAGAAAAAAATTGGAGAGGGGAGCCAAGACTGAAATGGGGTCAGCGGCAGGAAGCAGAGAGGGGTGGGGAGAGCTGAGCTCTGCGACAGCGGGGAACAGCAAACTGGTTGGAGCTGGCAAAGCATCACCAGAAGGAGACAGGACAGCATAACGCAATGAGCACGCTGCACTCTGGGTTGTGTGAGGAAGCCACGAGATAGACTTTATAGCACCATGGAAACCACGTATTTTAAATATTCAAAAACTGGACTGGGATAGAATAATAATACTGCACAAATGAACTGAGTACTGATCCACAAGGCGACACATCTCTTACCTCTCATCTGTTCAAAGTCCAAAGGACTCTCAGGTGAAAAACAGAAGACATGCAAACATATTTATACTTATGCGTGCTACCTTCATCTATCCATCAGCGTCCTGTACCTGTCTGAAAGTAACTAATGATGGACAATCATTGTGATGAGATGGCAGGAAGACAGCCTTTCCCCAAAGACTGCCCCTTTCTTCCTTTTCAGTGAATTTTCCTATTTTTCTCTAAAATTCCTCATTGACAAAGCAATGCACGGGCTGCTGAGGGCAATTTAACAATTGCTTGCTCTATCTCCTACATTTGGAACCTCAAAAAAAGTGGTTCATTCCCATCTAGATAGCGCTAGAAAATGGGTTTGTACACTGGCCCCTCAGCAGGAGAACTTACAAATGCCAACAAATCTCTAACTGACCAGTTACATTGCCTGGAATCATCTGATTCAATCTGAAACAGGCAAAGAAACTGCTCAGTTTCTTTGACAGTCTCATGTCATCGAGAAAGTGGTTTTCAATCTTAGCTCAAAATTGCTCAGTCAGAGGCAGAGTCAGTGAAATGCCCAATATAACGTTCCCAACAGGCAGAAGAATACTTATTCTAGGTTGGAAAACATGCAGTTGATTATAGTTGAAATCTATCAATTTTGCACAACCATTTCTTAATGTATTTTGAGATCTTTTTCAGATAACGTATTTAAGGAATGCAAGGCCAGGTCTGAAGGTTAAGCAGAAGGTTCATTCTAGGACATTTACAATGTCCAAAGATGCTAGAGTGGAACATGAGGCTGCACAACACAGCAACGAGGGAGAAAGGCACAAAGCCTTAGTGGATCTGGACTACCAAAGCCATTTCCTAAGTTAAGCCTTCACTGAGCTTGAAGGGGGCCTCACAGAGAGACATTTGAGTCAACTGAAGCAAAAGGCAATCCAGGTTAAACACGGGCTTTGAAAGGGGGCAGAGAGTAGGAAAAACTTAATGACCAGCATCAACCTATGTTCTTACTCTGAGCCTACCAAGACAGGAGAGATCCAGTTTCCTACCTTGGAGCATAAACTCACTGCTGCACAGAAGGCAGCTAAAAATTTCCTGTTTCACGTAGGAAGGAAAGCTCTCTAGACTTAGAGGGTGACTGAGGGGTGGCATTTCAAAGGATCAGACAGAAGACACTTGTAAAAATAGTATCCCAGACTAGACTGACGACAGCTCCAAACCCCTGCACCTTACGATTTCATGGTACTGTTTACTCCCTTTCTTTTCCTGCTCATTATAGCCGAGTAATGGAGAAGAAAAAGTTTTTGAATTGCACTTTTGCTTGCAAACTCTGTCACAGGACAGTCGGTTGCTTTGCCAGGGTGGTTGTTCTCACAGAGCTCTCCTGACACGCTCAGTCAGCAAACATGCCCAACCAGCGCAGCAGGCAGAGCCTGTACTCGGTGGAGGGGAGCTGAAGATAGTTGCCCCCCTCCTCTCCTTGCTTTCTGCGTTCAGTCCTTCTGCCGACTGATGTTGACCAGATGGGCCCTAGATTTTAATAGCTGTGTGAAAAGGAGAAGGGATGTCTCCTGATGTGCTTGCGCTGAACAGAAAACCCACCTCAGGCTGTAACATGCCAAGAGTTGCCCATTTGACGTACAAAACAAAAAACCTGGATGCTTTACATCAATGGAAGTTGCAGAGCAGTTCACACTGGAACTGTGCACGCACACACACACACACACACACACCAGACTTCACAGTGCAAGTGAAGGGGCTTATTAGAGATGAAAGAAGGCCTCACATCGCCCCTTGTAAGGGACCATTGTCCCCCTTTCTGCTACAGTGTTCTGTGAAGCTGTGGGAAACAAATGACCTCCGAGCCACAGCGCTGTGTGCAACTGCAAAAGAAAAGGAAGGGGGAGGGAGAATCAGTTTTGTGGGAGGGCCAGCGTCCTCCCCGTCCGGTCTTCTAATGACATCCCCACCGTGCCATCCCTGCACACAGCACAGAGGTGTTTCTCATGCCTCCAGCTCCTGTTGCAGCCCAGTCAGCAACAAAACTGGAATCTCAGCGGAGAGAACAAGAGACCCTTCCCCACCAGCAACAGGGGTTTTCTCACCTGGCTGCCCAGCTGGTTACTCAAGTTTACTGGTTGAAGGTCTGCTCCAGACCTCCTGCTTTTGATTTCTACTTTTTCGTACTATTAATAAGGAACAAAAAACCCTGCTCCACTTGGAAGAAGGGCAGACAAGGATCAAACAACAGAGAAACCAACAGGAAATAAATGAAGCACTGAGGAAAAGGGAGAGAAAGAACGATGGGTATAACACACAAAGGAAAAAGTATCTCTATAGCTGATGCTTATCCCACATCCATTACTGAGATTCTGGTTCTGAGAGATGCTGGGAGGAGGAAAAGTGAGTTAAACAGTACCCAAGCACATGCGCTTCCCAAAGCCTGCTGAGCTACTTTGAATACAAAGCACCCTCATTTTTTTTCTTTCCAGTATTCTCTTCCTTTTTGCTTGCTCCTCATAACCTTCCTTCCAGTCATTTGATCAATCTTTAGTCTTTTTCACCTAAATGGAAGATCGTCCTCTATCATATTCAACACTGCTCTGGAGAGCAAGACTGGTATTTATGACCTCCAGGCTAAATTACTGATTCTACCAAGAAATGTAGTCTAGCATTTTTGTGAGTCCATAGGTTCAGGATTATAAATTTCTCTTAACTCATTAACACAAAACTTTGTTTTCCACTCAATATCTGGTTCAAGATTTCTGCCTTGATATCTGGAGATCAGTCAACACTTTGTGAGCAATCATCTCTCTGCAGTGCCTGCAGTCAGACCAGGCTGCCAGAGCTAAAGAGGATGCTCCTGGCTGCACCAGGAAGGGAACTCTCTCCTGGACCAAAAGAGAACAGTGTGGATATAACTATGTTCACAACTATAGGCGACATTCAACTTGGCTTTCCCTGAATTTTTGCAAAACCTCCAACCATGACACGAGAAAGTTCAGACAGTAAACAACCTTTGAACTGACTATCTTCTTTACAAGCTGAAAAAGAAGAGACTACTATCACTATCATTATTTCTGTATTTAAATATTTAGGAGATGCTCAGACACTTTGGTAGTGCACGGAGATAACTGCATATGCAGAGTAAGGGTTTTTTTCCCATATACAACTCTAAAATACATGATATTTTTAATTAAAAAGTACACAGCTGTGTTACTAACAGCAACACATATCATAACATGAACATTTTCAAAAGTTAATATACCTTTCCATGATAAATTCTCTTTGGTTATTTTGTTTAATAAATCTCAAGCTGGAGCCAGGTTTTTAAGCCCAGCACTATACTGTCTGACTTGCAAATGCATTCAGGAAATACCCAGAGCTAAACAAAAACTGTTCTCAATTATTTAAGTTCATAAAAACTGCTCAGTATAAGGTTCTGAATCCCTTTTTAGTTAACAGAAATACCCCTGGAACAGCTGGAACCCAGACTACGGCTCTACCCACCTCTCTTTCCAATGTCAACAAAATTTTCCGCTTCTGTCACAAGATTTTGACAGTTCTTACAACATCAATGAATCAACTCTTGTGGTCTCTCTAGACAAGCTGCATTATCCCCAGTGCACATAAAAGGAGAATCAGCAGAAAGACAGCTTTGGGGTAGTTATAACCCACAGGTTACCCTGCAAAGTGAAAAATGGAGACGGGGAAAGAAGCGCTGCCCTTATCACTGGTCAAGGGCTAAACACATTCAAGTCAACAAAGCTTGGATTAAAAGTAGTAAAATGCTTCCCAGGACACAGAGTCAAGTAATAAGGAAGGTAAAATCTGGAAGAGCCCTCAACAGCCCTAACTCTTACAATCCATCAGGGGAGAGCAGAATCCACAATGCAGCGCAGATTTGTACTGACATTTGTTATTCCCCGTAACAGGATTATGTACTGTCCAATGTAATTGTGTAAAAAACTTTCCAACTTTGCTTAAGTCCTTCAGGAAGTTGAAGGTAAAGCCATGTACAGAAGCCAGGTCTCCAGTTGTATAGTCCTGTAATTCCAGAATCCTTCTGAAAAGGACTTGTATGCATATGTAAGCAATATCTGTATATAATAAATGCATAAGTATCACTACATACACGGACTGTATCTGAAAGCTTGGGAACCCAATCATGGTAAAGAGGTCCGAGTTAGTGTCTGAGAAGTGGGAAGTTAAAGCCAAGTTTTATTATAGAAGTTCATGTACTGCTCTTCATGTTCCCTGTTCTTGGCAAACAATAATAACACAACTGGTTTTCACTCTCCATTCAAAGTGAAATGAAAACAAACCACACAAACAGAAAGTAGTAAACTAGTAAACAGGATTGTTCATGACCTTTTGGTTTTAGTAGTCTCAGGTGGGGAATTGTCTAATGTTTCCTATTTATCTTGCCAATGGTCCTTTCAATAAGCACCTACAAAGTTAATCAAAATGATTGCACAACCTATGAAACAATATTTGCTAAGGACAGTAGCTATACAGTGGCATGGGAAAGGCAGTCCATAACCTTCAGAATACCTAGTTGTAGAGAACAATACAATAGATTAAAATGTAAACATTGACACCCAAGAGACTACACCCCTGAACACAGTTATATGCTGCTTATGTACTCTGCGGGTCGAAAAAGTATGATCATAAAAGTCAACAAAACCAGTCTAAGAAGAGTCACTTTGGTGCAGTAAGGCCAGCATAGTGTCCCCAACACCACGCCTTCTCTCTTTCCCTGGACAAATGCAAAAAAGGTCACTGCCAAACAGAAAACAGGCGGCACTGACTGATCCTGTAAGTTTCTTCTTTTTCGATGTATTTTCAAGTCCCTGTAAATATTACTACCTGAAGCAAGCAAAGTTGCTTTTGTTTGCTGTGATCAGCCTGCATCAAAAATAATCAGAGCGGAGTGAAGGTGACATAAATACACACACATTTTACTATGCATTTATTAACACCCATCTCAATTATTTTCCCAAAGAAAATATTCCCAGATAGCTAGTGAGTTGTACAAAACTTTCCTGCAGCAGAAGTACCAATCTGGCTCTCATTTTTGTGTGGTTTCAGAAAGCAGCTGTTTGTGTTTACAGTCACCAGCAAACAATTCAGCTTTTTAATCAAACAAGAGCTGCTTGGGTGCCTTTGCCCATGGCTATGGGAATCAAATCACTCTGGAAAACAGACGTTTGACAACAATACTAAGAGGCCCTCAGCGGATGCAGGGGATTAAAAGAGGCATGCTTTTTGAGAAACCAGGTTTATAGTCTGTAGCTTTCTCCATTGTGGGTCAATATACTGGGCTCAGTAGCAAACTTTCAACTCTCAAAAGGGCCCAAGTCAGTTTTCTTTCTTCTCTCTCCTATTCTTTTTGCCTAATGTCCCTAGGTCCTCCTCTTTTTCTCACCAGTGCATATGCATAAAATGAAGTTAGGCAATCCAAGAAAGGATGACAATTTTTTCCTAGCAATAGAGTACCTTACCTATGAATAGAGGGGCATTTTCCAGTATGAACGCTTGTGTGATAGCACTTGCTTAGAGGTTAAATAGATGGTTGAGCTTCTCTCCATATTGCACTTTAGCTTTGTGAAGACCTTTCCCTACTGCTGGCCTGCTTAGAGCTGTTGCTGACAATTAAAAGGTGTGTAAAGTATAATAATAGATGCAAATGTTAGTTTGTCACAAGAACAAGACCATTTGCTTATTTCTCCAGAAATGAATTAAACACTGAAATTTCAATGGTGTGCCTCATAAGGAGTCAAACTGAAACGTATGCTGGCCAAGATTTCCATGGTCTTGCACTGGTATGTGGATTGGCTATCAAAGGAGGAGCGGATGAGCTTAAACACTGCAGCTCTAGACTTGAAAAGGCAAAAAAATGTATCTCAATGATGAGAAGCAACTGCCTAGTTCCTCCTCCTCCTCCTGATCATAGCCTAGTAATGACAGTATACTTACCTGCTGTATTTTGAAACATGGACCTCTGAGCCATTCCTTCAGCTTCTTTCATTTTTTGAAAGAAACATTTACAATAGACTTCGCAATCTTTGCCATTCCTGTCCACAAAGCTTCTATGAGAAATATGTAAGCTATGAAAACAGGATTCTACCGGGCTGTTTTTTCTCTTCTAGAAAAGAAACATAGAGCTTAAAAGAGCTAATACACTTGAAAAATCCACTAGAAGTTACCCAGCAGTGGGCATGGGAGGCTTTAACTTGACTTGAGAGGAGCACAATCTTTTTTCTTGCAGCCAGGTAACATCAGCCAGTTTAGTTAATGGTGTCTTCCCGGTTCCACCAGAACCTCCAGGCCAAATTTGAAGACTTAATGTCTTCAGAAAAATTTTAGATAGTCTCACAGATGCTTCACTGAAGTAAGGAAAAGCTGATGAAGGCCACAAAGGGAATGTAAACACTCACTGGAGCTGGTCTACAGACTGATGGAGGACATCAAACAAGCCAATAAAAAAAAATAAAATAGCATCACCACCACCAGCTGGGTGCCAGACTCAAAGATTCACTACCATTGTCCCACTAAACGGCACACAGATTCTCCATGTTCTGTCATTGCGAGCGGTGCTGCAGACATTAAGAACCACTAAAAATTTGTTTTCCCACAAGGTTACTTCAAGTAGATCACTGCTAAAAGACTCAGTGAGTGGCAACCTGGAGACACTATGTTTTGATTTTATATGGTATCCGCTTCCTCTGGGATTCCCTAGCCAAGGTAGCACATAATCTGTTTCAATAAAGCAACACTGTTCAGGCAACTCCCAAGCCAGCAGCTAAAGGAAAAAATAATAACCCTTAGCAAAGAATACACAAACAACTATCTACAATCTAAAAGAAAATCCACTTAGATACAAACTAAACAGGAAACCGAAGTGTCTTGAGTTTAAATGAGGGGAAGCTGCAGATGAGTTCTGCCTCTCTAGAGAGTAAAAGCATTTCAGCCTTATGGCCACTAGCAGCGAAGATCTTTTTTGTTCTGTCTCCTCAAAACCTCAAGTCTGTGATCTCTATCCAGTGAGTATGAGGGAAGATTAATTCCCTCCATTAATTTGAATCTTTTACCTTGAACACAAATTCAAAATTGCGTACAGCATCCTTATACAAAAAGCAGTCCCTGGGTTTCATAATCTAGGTTATCCTTCCTCAGCAAATGCAGTTTATTACACGGAGGAATGCCAAAAGTTAAGTGTGTAAGTTTATACAGACACACCACACTATTTGTATTGGACTGATTAAAAAAGCAGCAAATGAAAACAATGACTCTAAAGAAAAGAATCTAAGAACAGAGCGTTCTTTATATATTTGCAATTTTGGTTCGTAAAAAGACACACTTTCAGGACTTGAATATGTAATTGTTTTCAAAACTTACAAATGACCAGTAATGAGTAAGGCAATTGGACTACATATTCCTTCCCAGCTGAACTGTATGCACATTTCTATTTAATTTTAAATCCCAGCCTTTCCCGAGTTTTTCAACTGGGTTCTTTCATACGTAAACACCACAGTTGGTACTGATTTCTATATTTCATATGATCCAACTCAAAAAGGTTTAATATATAATTTTGAAATAATTAGAAGAACCTCATTTCTGTTGAAGTGAATGTTGCAATTGTTATTGATATAGTGTGAGTAATGCACAATTCCTCCTGACTTGGCTGCAGTGGAAGCAACATTGAATTTTACATTCAAAAATGCCTTTACCTTCAAAAAAGGCAGAAATTCAAAGAATATGAGGTAAATTTAATCATGCTGTGATTATAAAAGTAAAGTAACGAGCAGAAATCTAATTTAAAAAACAAAACAACAACACAAAAGCAAAGTTTCCCATTTGACTGCTAGTTATCCTTCCACAATGATTAAGATGCAAATTCTTCAAGACTTTTGCACAAAATCTTGTTAAACTAACATCTACAAACAAGAAACACGAATGTAGCGTAGCTGAGATAATCAACAAGTCACCCCCCTCCTCTGAGCATTATTCAAAGGATATGCTCAAAATTAGAAGGATTAAAGCCCAGAATGAATATGAGGTACAGGTCTTGGGAGAATCTACAGATTTTAACCAAAAGCATCCATCTCATGACATGAAGGCCTGGATAATATCTGCACAGTGCATAGTAGTTTTTCCCATTAGACAGCTGAGGAAACTGAGGCTCGTGATCCCAGTTCCCAACTAGTTTTCTGCTTGTTCTGATGGAGACATACATGGCTTCACTCACTTCTTTCTCTCAGCAAATGCTTGTGGCTGACAGCTAGAGAAGTAGCTGAATTTATGCTTCCTCGTCTTCTTCATACCCTTGCTCACTGTGAAACCCTGCAGCTGCCCTACTGGAGCCATGCTGACTTTCTGAGCAGCTCTCCATTTCTCTTGTGGACATTCAGGTGAAGGTTAGGACAGAGTTGTCTGTGGTGAAAGAGCACCCCACAGCAAACAACGCAGCCAACGTGTATCACAAACAGCACTTAGTAAAGAATCAACAGACATTCCTGGCAGACAAAAATCAGTTCTCCATTATCAGTGGTAATCACTGGCTTAGCACTGATTGGAAATCGGTAGATTTATTTTTCCCCACCACTCTGACAAAAAACTTGTTATGCAGATGAAACTAGTACTCCCTTCTTCCACCCTACCGTATTTCACATGCAGAATATTTCTGGAATCACAAAAACAAAGACCAGATTTTACATGCTTTACTCACAGGTAATCTCTGAATGAGTCAAGCAACTTCTGACCTCTATTTGGATAAGCTAAAATCCGAACACCTGAAAAACAATGCAAGCTTCTAAAACTTCCATAAATAACCGCTGTGAAGGCTATTTCATTACTTCTACTCCTGATTATGAATAAGCTAAAACTTCCAAGGCATCTTAGGACAGTCAGAAATCCAGTGGATGCAAAACAACTGCTTTGAGAAAATTCGGATATGAGTGTGGCGGGGAAATTTTAAGCAATACAGATTTTATACTGTCTGTGAATTATAACTTTGTTCTGTTCTTTTTCACCTTTATGCATCTGTGCAGCTGGAGTCATCCAGGACATACCACAGGAGTGGTTTGTTTTTCCATCTCGCAGTCAAAGATAGCAAAAAGGAACGCTGAAGACTTTCTCCAGAAAACAAGTTCTTATGATGTTTACAGCCTAATATTTTAGATATGAGATTAAGACAAGCTTCCACTTACATGTGCAACAAATCTATAAATCTTCTGAATGTATCCTGTAATTATAAAAGGCAGATAATTGGTATCTAAGCTTAATCAGTCTTCATAAGAATAATGGTACAACTGGCTAGGATTACACAATCACAGAGAACGAGTGCCTTTCCAGTAGGCTACCACCAGCCCCTGCGTCTTGGATCCCACCCTAAGCGTGGTCAATCAGGCTCACCACTACAATAGAAGCAGTTGGTCAGAGTGAATGAGGAGCAGGTAAAGATGAATGGGTTGATTCTTGGCTTCCAGCCATACAATTCATTAAACTATTGTCTGAAGCAATGAAGGAATAGTAATTCATAGCTAAAATAAGCCAATGTTACACTGTTACATGATCATTCTCTTGCCAAAAGCACAGAAGAAGAAAGAAAAACTTCAGCTTAGCGCTGTGCCTCCAACTTTCAGTGCTATCTGTGGCTACTCCTCAAGCACAGATTACAACTTCTTCCCTGCTTACGGCTGTGCTTGAATATATAATGATGCAAAATAAGATGATGCTAGGTCTAGAATTACAAAAAACACAATCCAAGTTTTCTCAAAGGCTGTTCAGCAAGAGCTCCTAACCTAGAAACCTAAAATTACATTGGCTAACATCAGAGTTTAAAAACTCAGCCTTCCTAAAGTGAAGTCAGATGCACACCTGTGATTATCAGCACAAGCCTGATGCAGGCTACACTATAAAATGATCCCAGCACTGGCTACAACATGAAACTGCCCACAGTTCCTTATTCTGGTAATATTAGCATACAATTTGTTGGACAGATTCTGTAATCCACAGATGAAGGTAGTTGTAGGTTTTGAGTTTATCCAGCATTAACAGTCCCTAATAGCCTAGTTCAGCACAGACATAACAAATGGAAATGGCTTTAAATTATCCTTCCCCTGAGACATAATTTCATAAGAGAACAAACTCTATATGCACAAAAAGAGATTTCCAATGTAAACATGTGGTGGAAGCTAAAAGCTGCAGTCAGATTTAGGGCAAAGCAGGGGATACAATTTCAAAGGCACCGATTTCTTTCCAGTTCACAATATATATATTCTTTTCTGCTGACTTTTCTGCTCTTTGTGCTGAGAAGACCATGTATATTAAAGAAGTCACTTTTAAACTTTTTTGAGACCTTAATGGGCTTTGTCTCATTTTTTCCCTTACACAACAACTCTGGCTGGGATGCAGAATCTACAATGCTTATGATGGGTTCATTGTAAGAAGCACCAGAGTCATTACCAGCATCTGACTGCCAGCATTTTAAATTACCCTTTATGTTTTCAGAAGATGGACTCTAGAATTTTGACTAACTTATTAGCTAATGTGAAATTCTTAAACTGCCAGGAAAAAAGAAAAAGATAACGTGTATTAACTCCAGTATGGAGGTTTCTTTATTTTTTTCTCTCTCAGGAGTAATGTAATATCTGGCCTGATTTTGTATTTGATGAGATGTCAAGCAGAGTCAGACAGAAAAGTGTTTTACAGAGAGAAATCCAATGCCAGTGCTAGCAAAACCTCTATTTATGAACAATAATATTTTTACCCTCTGACTTTAGTACTCTGACAAATATACCTATGAAGATGTTACATCGCAACCATTATTATTTGGAGGTTTGACCTCACCACCTCTCATAAAAACACAATACCAGATCTAAGTTCAACAGAAAACTTCCAGCCATTTTGCACAACATAGTATTGACTTATTTCAAAACTGAAATTTACATCCCTAAAGGTTAGCTGCTTTTTTGGTTTGTCTTTTCAGCAGAGACACTGTTTTTAAACATCGCTAACATCCAATGCTGAATCAGTGCCCTAAAGGGACAGACAGATTATCTATTTGAAGATGACATGGTGTTTTTTGTGATTGGACACATCGAGTCTGTTATACTAGCAGAGAACAAAAATGCTCTCCATCATCTGAGGTCTATGGTTTCAGACCACCATGTTTAAATAGAAACAATCTGGATTCAAATACTCTCTGTAATGAACAAATTTAAGGATCCAAAATTAAACAAGAAGCAGGCAGAAAAAAAAAAGATGAAAATGGCAAATCCGGGAAGAACTGAGGGATGCTAATACAAGCTAACATTTGTATGCAAATTTTACACACTGTCAAGTGGCAGAAGGGCTATCATTACCAACATCTATAATCCAACAAAGCAAAACAATAGCCTGCATGCACAAAGGATTAATTCTGTTACAGTGTTAAATGTTTGTATGTGATACAGCTTTATATCTCCTACTGTAAAAGTTATGTGCTGATATTACACTAGCTTTGTTACGAGTCCTGATACTATATTGGCTAGTAAAAACAGATCTAATCACATTAGAAAGTTCCTTTAGGAGGGTTATTTTGATTGCTCTATCCTCTAATATTATTCCTCTTTTAAAGGTTCCTCCCCAAGGCCTCATACACTAAGGGAAATCATACATTGCTCTTGTACTCTTTAGGATATACAAGTCACTCCTTCAGCAACATTTACCACATATAATTTACCACCAACGCCAACCCTTTTCTGTTACTGTGTTGTATTTTAGAAGGATGCTGTTTCTGATATCTAATCCATAAAAAGAAATTTCAAAGTCGTCATGCTTTTTGAGAGACCATGACACAGAACTCTTTGGCCTAGGAAGTTTAATCTCATTTAAAAGCTTCATGTTTTAATACTAGGACTGCAAATATCACAAGAGGCAAGACGAGAACTGGCTGAGGTGTTCAGCTAAAGAACAATTGATAACGCCTGAAATGTCTATGCTGCCAACACTTACATATGCAAAATTTTGTACCCATATTCTCTCAGAACTATGGCTAGTGTCTCCATCTTCAAATTCTACCCTGGGCAAATGCACGTAAAGCTACTGGTACCCAGCTTTTGGCTTTAAAGACCAGTTTGTTTGGGTTTTTGGGGTTTTTTTTAATCAATTATTTAATGAATGGTTGACCAAAGACTAGTCTGCAATATCCCAAAGTAAAGTATTTCACTATTAGATGAAAAAAGATATAATCGTAACAACTCCAAAGAAAAACATAAAGGGAATGACCATTCATCCAAGTTGCCCTGACAAATCAATTGTAAAAGACTTCTGAATAAGTGGTTATCAATAAATCCACTTACATGTATACACATATGCACAGGCACACAGATTTCTATCTCTTCTATTATATACTGAATCATCTTTGTGTATATTTAGGAGAGATAGGTGGAATGTGAAAGTTACAGCTGTTTCAGACATTCATCTCCCAGAGAATATGTCTTCTGAAAGAAAACTGTGCATTAGAAATTGATACTCCTGTCTTTTGAAGAAACCTAACTTAAGCAAGTATGGAAATGGGATTTAAAATGTTTTTAGATCAGCCGCAGCAGCTAAGTAAACGAGCTTTACAAATGTAAGCTGAGAGTTTGCTTTAATTTTACTAAATAACTTCCTTGATTTTTTTTTTTTTCATTCTTCAACAGCCTAGGACACAAAAAATTAGTATTTGAAGAAACTACCTACACTAAGCATGTTCTCTGACAGTATATACACACAGCATTCTGCGTGGTGCACGGCTTTGTCTCTGCAACTTCACCCATTTGACTTCCTGAAAAGATCCCTCAGGACAAGGATGATGATGTGTTTCTATGTGGAATTGTTTACAGCACTATCAGGTATAACCAATGATGAAATAATAATAGAACCAGACAGCACTTGCACTGAATGCAGCCTGTAACACAGTCAAGCTAGCAACTGAACATTTGAAACTATTCTCCCAGACATGGAGGAGACCATTGCATGCATTGGGAAATAAATCCACTTTCTGCAATTTCAGTAATAAAAGACTGTAAAGATGAGGAGGGAGAGCAGCAACCAAAGAGAACAGAAAGATCCATTATCCTTTAAGTTGGAACTCAGTCAAAAGGAAGTTGAAATCACCACTTCACCATGAGATACTCAGGAGAGACAGTTATTTCTGGAGGAACTGAAGTTACACAAGAGAGTTTTGACAGATAACAGGAAACCAAGTCCAAAAAAGAGATGCTAATTCACAGCAAGATGCAAGCAACAGCCACTGTTTGCTGACTCTCCCACCTTCTTGCCAGATGTAGCAAGAACATGCCATTTGCAAGACAGATAACTTCTTCCTTCTGAAGGCATAAAAATCACAGAGAAAGGTCACTTTTAATCTGAATCCCATTTCCAAACATAGCAGGGCTTGGACATGTTGGGAAAGAAGTGTTGAGAATGAAGAACCCAGTTCTTGAGTGGACAGAGGAGGATCCCTTCATCTCTTCTCATTTGTGATCCTTCACTTCCTCCTGCTGAATAAACTTATCTGTCTTTTATTATGAGGTACTTACTGGAAAAAAAACCCACAATACAATAATGCTTGATGAATAAGAAACTTGCCTCCCCAAAATAGACATGTTCATTCACAGAACATTTTAAAGGTTAACAACATTGTATCTGGCATTTAATTTTGATTCAGAAACCAAAAAAACCCAAAACAACAACCTCAAGCAGAAAGCTGTTCTTAAACAAGTCAGAATGTATAAACACTTGTGCAGAGGCCATAAGGACTGTGCTGTGCTTTCTCAGAGTGAACTGGGTGAAGCAACTTCAAAAATTTCCTCTCTCTTAGTACCTTCCCTTAGGCTTCATCTCATTAATCCAAAACACATGAAATTTGGTCACCCAAAGGAAAGACAAATCCGGAGGGTCCCTCCTGTGGTTTATGCTTGCCATCTTTTGATTTAATGATTTCAGTGCTTCATTTGAAAAGGTTCCACTTCTGTTAATAGTCTTACGAAAAGTCTTTACACAAGCCACGGATCGCCAAATGATATCCTGAGTACTTCTTCAGCTGGCAAGCAGGATTCAAGGATCATTTCTGTTGCCTTCAATGTTAGTTCCATGGTAAAAACCTTCCTTGTCCTAACGTGGCATGACATAACATGGGAGAATACACAGATTTCTATTATACACCTCCAGATTCTGTCAGATGTCTTCATTCAGAAACCAACCTAATGTTCTACTTTCAAATAACCAGAGCCAACTCCTAAATGGAGATTTCAAGGAATATGCTGATTTGTGAGTTGTATCACATGTTCATTATGTTCATCTTGAGGTGTAAACCACAGTTTACCTATTCTGAAAGATGTTTGTGCATTTGAGCCGTGTTCTCTGACTAGAAGGTCTTCATCTAGTCCTAAAGCTCTTAATCTTAATAAGCTGGGAACCTACTGTCTTTTGAGCACATACTGCCACAACTGCTGTCACTTCTTTATGAGTTTACAGTGTAGACACTCTGTAGCCCATTGAGAGAGTTTGGCCTACACAGGCATTTCCATGAACCACAGTTCCTTTCTCATCAACGTGTCTTCATTCTATCCTCTGTCCATTAGAAACTGGATGTTACTTTACTATGTTAAAGACGAATCCCTCTTTTCCCCCAGAGATCACCTTCCAGGTTGCCAGCCCAGCCCTGCTGGCTCTAAGCTGCCAGTCAACTGTACCAGGGCATTGAGGACCCACACATTGGTAAATATTTTAAGAGCCATGGTTACAGCAGCAGTTTTCATCATCACTGCTCTTATTGTAAAGGTATTTACAGTGGCCACCATTTCTACAAAGGAGAAAATGTGAAGCCTCCTACAGGGAAACCCAGACGACCCATTATTTGTCCTCGTCCTGTAACTGATCAGGCTCTTGAGACTGATGAGAGATGCTGAGCCACGCTCGTTATTCACGTAATACTGACTGACGTATTATAATGTATGTAACAGCATCCTGCTTGTGATGCTGACAAATATGCCCTGCAGGACCTCTTTGGCCAACCAGTACCATAAAATTCATGGTTTCACTCCTCTACTTTACTAGGTCTCTCTGTTCACTGAACGTGCTGTTTTATTGTCATGTTCTTCAAAAACCCTGAACTTATGAAGGGCATGCAGCAGTCCGTAATGCCACCTCTGTGTGCCATTCAGAGACCTCCACATACTTATATTCTCAAACTCCCAAGTTTGAAAATAAAACCACAAATGCATGAGGCTTAAGAGGCTTTGCTCAGGTATCTCAGCACTTCCCAAGGATTAAGTAATTTAAATCTGTTATAATAATATAGCTTCTTCTCTTCCCCACCTTCCCTCCTCACCAGGCTATAGCAAGGCAGTCACATGTAGTCAATTTACAGTGTAAGCATTTAAAGATTTTGGAGACAGTGCCATCCTACTTACACTGTTTCAAAGGTTTATTCTGACTCAACTGCTCAATTCCAAGCCTCTGCTTAAAAGATAACTGAAATTGGCCCTCAAAAAAAGGGACTTTTTATAACCCATTGATAGCCACATAACCAGAAAGGAATAAAATCCTGCTTTATGTAAGTGTGTAATCTAATGGGGACCTTGCTCTGTACTGAATCAGTACCTTTCACATCAGTGATCTAAGTTCACCAAACTATACAGAACCAGAGAGCAATGGTTAACACATTTACTGATTGTTGTGGAAATCATGGATGGCCTCAGTACAATTCAGAAATCCCACTCGGTTGGAGGCAGGTATGATTTTGGACATATTTTTGATGCCTGTAAATCAAAAGTGAACAACTTGCATAATGACACTGACAGCAATCAACAATGTGAATACTCCCCATATGAACAGGGCAGCAGGCACACCTTACCCCACATCTTTCAAATCTGACCCGTGGTCTTCATCTCAGCCCTCTGCATCCCGCACACTGGCAAACATGCAGAGCTTCCTGAGCCATCCAGTGTCTCAGCGAATGATTGCTTTTTTTTTGTAAATATTACTGGCCACAGCTCAAAGAAGCTTCTCTATGCTTTTGATCTCCACTACAAACGCAAAGGACTAAACAGCATGTGGCCAGGAAAAGCTGCATCCAGCAAGAGGCTATGAAAACTTCTGCCTGTAGAGTCAGTAAAAAAGGAAGGTAAGCCCTTCCATAACACAGTACAAAACTATTTCTGCAAGAATTCTGCTTTATATGTTTGGAAACTGTAATTTGCATCCATCCACCCCTGTTCTCAAAATCTCAGAAGTTCTGTGAGGGGATGTTTCAAAAGAAAGCATAGGTACGTGAGGCTGGTTTGTGCACCTCACCTTACCAACTTACGCATCACTGCATGAAGAAACTAACAGTGTACACATATGCCATGAGTGAGCATTACTAAGTTATTCCTTAGGCATAATGCCTAGAAAAATGAAAGAAGAGTTTTCTGAGAAAACTTCTAGAAAAACTCATATAAGTATTGTTAGTGAAGCGCAGAGTTATAAGTATGCACTTTCTCTCATGCCTTAGGATGACTTCAGATCTTAATTTCTTTCACAGATGCACTTCTTTGCCAGGTTCTGACAAGGCTGTTCAGAAACCCAATGATCACAATGCAAAAAAAGTTTTGTGCCTTCATCTATAAAACATACCAAATGGACTGCGTTTAGCTGGCCTTTCATTTTCCAGTCTCATTTTCCCTTACAGTAAAGTCATGGCAGTACACCCAGCCAGAACAGCTTCCTGGTCTGCTCCTCAAGAAGCTGAGTTAAAGACTGTTTCTATACGGATGTTTCATGTACTCTTAAATATATCAATAACTACTGTACCTGCCTCACAGATGAGCTGCCCCAAAATTGTCACCCATACTGCTAGTAAGCTATATCTCCTAAAGCTGAAGTTTACCTCTTCTTCTTCCAGTCACTGCATTCTTACACATTTGCCCACACAACTGAGAAGACTGAACTGTCAAATAGCACTTCCAAGCATAAGTACCTCTGCAATCTCACATTCTCACCAAACTCCTGAAGCCTTACATGGAAAACCCTTTCTACAACAGGGACTGCTTTTTGTGGTCCTCTTCTGAACTCTTCCCCAGTATTTCCATATCCTCTCCAAACTCTGAGAATCAGAATTGGACACAAATTCCAGCAGAAGTTTACCAGTCCTGGGTACAGTAATAAACAGCATTCCTCTCTTCTACTTGGCAATCCTGCTAAAGCCTATCAGGATCCCATCGAGAGGCTCTTTGCCAGAGCTGATTAGCAAGACAGCTTCTGCCGAGGAAGTTCCAACTGCTTTCCCACCCCAGCATAATCTCTGGATCATGTTTTAGGCCGGTTTCTTATGCTGTATGCACAAACTCGCATTCTTTCCTCTCATTTACGTTGCCTTTATTTGGCTGTAGTAGAACTACACAGAAGTACGGCTAATCTTTAAAAAGGAGCAAAAAAACAGACAAAGAGATAAATGGAATAGCCCATTAAGTCATGAAGATGTCCCATAAAAGTTGTGTGCAAGTATGCTGTTGAGTCAAAAAGGGGAAAGCCTTCAGTCCTGCTGCCCATCTTGGGAATTGCCTGGGAAACCATCACATCGATGGAAGAGACCTGGCACCATTCCACAGCACTAAATTCACACATGAAAGAAAATTAATCTTCAAAAAGTTACTAGTTGCTGCTGGTATTTAGAAGTAAAGTGTTCCTTCATCCTAACATCCCAGCATTCTTGTATGCAGTCATACTTTAACTCATTCAGACATTTTGGGGAATATACACACCCATTTTATTAATTGTTTTTAGTCACAAGCATTTACAGTCATCTTCAGTACAGACTGGAACTTTCATTTTAGGGAAATAGATTGTATCTTGGAAATGAAAACACAGTCAGGAGGAGTGTAACACATGGACTTACCCTGTCCATCTACGCTCCATCAGATACTTATCTGTAAAGGCCAAAGGACAAACATACTTTAAAAACTATGTTACATTATCTTTTATTTGTTTCCTTTTGCAACGCTGGTTGCACAAGCATGAAAGTCTAAACAGCATGAGTCTCCCTTATCAGTGACCCGTCTGCTCCAAGATTTATTCAGAGGCCAGAAGCGGGTTCCCCAGCATCATCAGTGGCTGACTGCACAGACACGGGATTACCCTATCAGTCAGGCTGCTGGGAGAACAGTCTGGACAGAGAGCAAAAGCCTTTGCTTACATACACATTCTTTCTTAACTAACAAGGAAATAACTCAAACTAATATAAGTAACAAAATAGCTTGGTATAAACACATCCATGCGCATACGTATACACCTATCATACACAGGGCCTTAAATCCACAGGGAACCTGCAGGTGGGAACTGTTAGTAAGAGATGGCCAGAACACCAGGCATACCTGCCAGTTTTTGGCTGCAAATTCTTCACACATTTTCTGCCCAAGCGCATTAAAGCTCAAAAAACTGAAGTCTATCGATTGTAGTTACTGGGAGTCTCTGACTCAGTCTTTGGCCATGCAGTAAGATAGTTTTCACTGCTGGGTCACTAGTTTGGCCCGAGTCAAGAAACTGACTGGCTCTAGGAGAAATTATGTTTCACCTTTAGGTCACTGGTTTGGATCCAGTACAGGTCAGTAGCAGCTGAATGTCATCACCATCAGACACTTGTTTACAGCCTGATGCAAAATGAATTTGCCAACTTACCAGTTTCTCTACATACTGCAGTATCTACATCATCGATGACCTTCACAACAGCTTTAGAAATTCAGCAAAGGACTAAAAGGGAGCCTGAGCTTCCATGCTGATTGATTGGATGTGGAGTCTCCAGATCAAAGCTGAAATACAATGATAAGCCAGTAGAACAGCTGTGCCACTACCACTTGTGTTCAACAGTCCAAGGACAAAAGGAAAGAGACTATGGTTTGCAGAGCTCTCAGCTTGGTGCCTTACAGTAACACTAAAATCTATTAAAAAGAACAGTCTGTTTTTAGCAAATATTTTCCAAGCTACAGATGCAAGTAGAAGGCACAGTTGTTTGTGTCAATACCCTGAAAGCAGCAAAATTCTTTTCATCTAACCTATATGAGGTGTTAGGAAAACATTAATGTTGACCATGAGGTGGGATTTAAAACACTCTTTAAACACACCTTGGTTACATCTGGTTAGTTACAGTAAGTTCATCACTGACGTTACACCCAGCTACTTTTTCAAGGAATGTCAACATCTGAGGGCTATGACTTACTGGTAGTTTAATGTTATCCTGGGATTAATATGAGCAGAGAGAAGTGGGCTGTGAGTTACGAGGGGATGTGTACTGCAAGAGATTTGGCAGGCCAGGGTTCTCATTAGGCCAAAATTCGGGTTGTCCTAGGTCTGTGTGTATGCTATTAATCACTAGCTGAGGCATACCAACAAAAGTAGTTTTTCCATTAAAAATTCATTGCTCATTTCAAGAGGAACAGAATTATCCTATCTGCAAAGTTCAAATTTTGGGAAAAAAGCAGAGTTTCTTCAATTTCTGTTCAAAACAATCTCAAATCAACCAGAGGGTTCCAGAAAAGAAAATGTTTTTCTCCTCCTGCCTTCAGGCAGGACTATTCCATCTCAAAATTTATTAAGTATTTACTAACCTGAGCTGGCAGAAAAGATAATCTTCAAACCATTAGCACATTTAACAGCAACAAATTAAGTAGATTTATAATTAAGTATGAAGAGAATAAGATCCCTGTCTTTTGAAAGAGCACCAAGTTAATAGCTAAGTACATGTTAGAGATTCATCAAAATGTGTAACTTTGTGTATAGATTAATAAATAGGTCTAACAAACGTGGCATAACAAAGAAGAGTATATATAGAAAATGATAGTAAGAAAGAAAAAGTACAAACCAGACAAAAAAGTAGTATCACAGGCTAACAGGATATTTCAAGCTGGAAGGGACCTCAGGAGGTCTTGAGTTCTACCTCCTGCCCAAAGCTGGGACAGCTATGTCAGACCAGGTTACTCAGGTCTTTACCCAGCCAGGTTTTGAAAACCGCCGATGATACGGACAGCACAACTGCTTTGGGCAACCTGTAGTGTTCAGGGTATAGATGAAAAGAAAGAAACAGGCAGACAGAAAAATGCAGAAGGATAAAAGAACCTGGAAATTATATTAATAACTGTCATAGAAAAAGAAAGGATAAGGGAAGAAAGTGAAGTTCTTTTAAAAAGAAGGAAAAAAGTACAGGAAAACATTTTTTAGTACTTCAGTTTAGCCTAATGTGAAGGGTCTGATCTTTAAAGGCCTTATTTTGTGAAGTAAAAAGACAACCCAAAACTGAAACAAAAGAGAAAACCTTTACAGCCTTTAAGCCATGTAGACTCTAGAACCTGAGGTAATCAAAATCACCAGCTACTTACAACAGGTAGGCTGCAGCTGAGCTTGTTGAGCAGTGTTTGACACATTTCTACTAAAATTTTGACGACAAACAACAAATGACACTCCTGAACTCTGTAGTTTCTTCAGATAAGAAGCTGACTGAGAGCCCTCCAACTAAACACATCTACCATACGGCTGCTTTAATGCTTTCCTTTGCAAGGATTTGGGAAATGGCAGGAAAGCACAGCAGGGGCATTTTTAGGGGCTGGTTAATTAAGAGATTTGGATAAACATTTTAAGTTTCATTTCCTGGCCTGTTTGTTCTGTTTCGACCATTCCAATCACAGAACCCGCAAGCACAGGACGTCTCTAATGTTGTTGGAGACAGGGCAGAGGAAGGATATTGTATTAATGTCCACTCTGTTGCCACTACATGGTCAGACGAGACAAAAGAAGATCAAAATGGATGAACAAAATTATCATCATTTGATTTATTAGCTAATAGTAACAGGATGCTCAGGGCTATAAAAGCTTAGACAGCGAAGGCACAAGTCCCTGGCCTGAGGAGTTTATACTGACCACCATCAGTCAGGGCACCACATGATTCTACAAGACTAAGGGGTAAAAAAGATTTCATTCCTTTCAGGCCTTCCTGCCATTTTTTACTGACATGGGTTGGCACCGCTAGGCCTTGATTTAATGTTTGAAAGGCCTGTGTGTCAACAAGAGCATGATTGCCTCAATAATTCAATCAATATGGAATTGTGGCCCTTGAGATGGAGAGAAAAGGCAGCAGAAGCAGCCAAGGAGACAAGTCAAGAGGCTTTCTTCTGAGGTTAACTATGAGGGAGTATGCCATGTAATACTTGGATTATCCTTGTGCTCACTCCACAACAGGCAGCACAAAGAGGTAACATTAAAATCTATGCTTGTGTTCTTCTTCTGTTTAAGACAACACCACCAAAGTTAGCAACATCATTTTAGCATTCAGAGTAAGTAATCAGGTGACGACAGGAAGCCACATCTGAGCATCTGAACTAAGAAAACCCCACAGAGCTTCAAGTGCCCGTGACGCAGTCTTTTCCAATCGAGTGTAAATAGGACATGTCACCTCACCCAACACCCCGGACCACAATGTTTTGAAGGTACCAAAGGAGGAAACCACACTGCAAAGAGGAAGCGACAAATTCAGTTTTAAAAAGCTTGCAGGTTTAAACCAACCAGAAACAGCTATTAAACTCTGAAGCAATAACACATCATTAGCAATTAAACTGCTGAAACTGCAGCAAGCTCTCAAACGTTTTCAATGGCACCATTGAGTGTAGGGATCGCACACCACTACGTGCAAGGTGACCACTGCCAGGCAATTGTTTATTGGAGCGATTAGAATATGGGACGCCGCTACCACAGGTACCTGTGCAAAATGCAAGACAAACACCACATAATTTCATATGGAACTAAGGAGGAGGGCCAACAGGTAAACAGTTTTATTTTTGTTTTAGTCTTCACTGCTTTAGCAAAAGCAAGACGTTGCAAAACAACATGTTTGGGGTAGGAGGGTGCAAGAATGGTGAGAGAGAGAGGAAAAAAAAGAAACACGCAAACGATAACCCAGATGTTATTTTGTGTAGCATGTCTCTAGTTCTGATCAAGAACCTCAGCCTCGTCTCCTCTCGTCTTCAAGATTTTTATTTTATCAGCACAAATACATCTCCAAAGAACATGTCACTTCTGATAAAACACTTATTTTTTCATTGAAACCACAGTTGTCATGAAAATTTTCAGCACAATCAAAATAAGAAATACTTTATCACGTTGAAGTCCGCCAAAAATCCTCTGTATTACAGACACAGCAAGTTGTATTTATTTATTTGAAATGCATATGATTCAAAACTGCACTACACCAAACTGCAGGTGAATTTCTACCACCTTAAATACCAGTGCAAAAGAACAACAACCAAATCCTGGGCTGAAGCTATAATAAACCCAAAACTGCCCTAAATTTCATGGGCTGAGCTACCCTATTATGTGCCATTTGACTTCCTCACAATTACTATTCAGCCTGCTGGACACAAATACCATATTATAACAAGAGAGGAAAGCAAGGTATCCCTACCAAAGAGAAACCCACCGCTCATTAAAATAAGTTTTCCAAGTCCTTTACACAGTCAGAATGTCATTAAGGTGATACAGCTTCCTCTCACCCATAGGATTTTCCCACCCAAAAAAAGACATTTCATTTTAACAGAAGGCGGGTTCATCTCGGGATATATCTACACCGTGTATGGTAAATACTGGAAAGATTAGCCTGTGCTGACCTCTCTGCCTCTGTGACTCATCTGCTGCTGGAACCCTCTGGATCCCAACAGCTCATTTCACGCTAGCTCACATGACCATCACAGCGGTGACTAAGAAGCAGATGCACCCTCAGGAAAAGAAGAACTGGGCAGCTGTTGATCATAAGACAAGACAATGAACTCTAGGGACATAAAGCACTTGACACGTTGATCCCACACTGTTCAGAGTTACCTCGTGCTAACCTGCAGGAAAAGTAATGTGATCAGTCTTTGCTAGTTTGTGTTATTCTGGTTGAGCAGTCAACAGAACAAACTAGACGCTCCAAGGATCATGAGGTTTTTGGCATTTAACCTGAATTCACCACAGACTTTTCCTCTTGAGATTCAGATACGGTCACTGACAGGCACTGTATCAGCTTGAAGGCACCGAAGTTTGTCCTAAACTTCATTCCTACTGAACACTAACACAAAAAGCTTTACTGCCTTCTAAAGCTTCAAAAAAATTGCAGGCCCATCTTCTTAGTCTCTTGTCTTTCAGCGGGTAGCAGTTTTCAGTGGGCAGCAATTTAACAACATTAACTCTCAAACACGACAGCCACTGTTTCAACTCTTAAAACAGAACATCAACGTTATCAGTTTAAAGTTAACAACAGAGGGAACAGCAAGGAAAAAGGGAGTTGGATGGGATCATTCAGTAGCAGATGCTGAGGATGACTGGACCCAGGAATTTGGTACGCAGGGCATATACTTACTGCAGCTGAGACGTGACTATAGGCTGAGGGCAGGCAGAATGTCATATTTTATCACATAAACTACAGTAAATGAAAGACATGGCAGCTCAGGCTTCAGCACAAATAAGCTTGTCAAATCCTACCAGCTAGGATTTGAGATGGTATCACAGAATCATAGAATAGTTTGGGTTGGAAGGGACTTGGTCATCTAAGTCCAACCCCCCAGTACCCTGCTGAAACGCATACTGTTGTTTCTTGTGACCAAGCATTACCTGAGCTCAGTAACCGCAAGTTACCAGACAGGAAACAGGCATTACAGCTTATTACTAACCCCTCCTGCTGATCTTCGGAAGTGGTCTCTATTGCCCGACTTACATAAAAACATGCAAGAGAAAACATTTCATATATTTGTTTAAGAAGCAAGTCTACATTAGCAAATAATTTGGCACAACAGTGTCAGCCAGCCAAAAGAGTCGGTGTTGATTCCCCTACAGCTACCCTGTATGCACATCGTTGTTCTGTTCCAGACTCAGCTGCTCTGGTTCCCTGCTGAGAACACCCCTGCTCTGGCTGTGCCTTGAGGACCAGCCATTGGCTTAGATCCTTCTGCCTCCATGATGGTTTTAAGCACAACCGGCTAGCATGGGGGGGAACTTCTGGTTTCATTTCCTACAAAAATTCTCTAGTTGGTGCACATCAGAACCACTCCACATAATGAACAAACATGCAGCAAGCAAAGACCATTGAGGACTTGCTTCAAAATCACACTACTGATCTCAATGAAGACACCACTGCAGATGCAGGCGAAGAGATATTCAATGCACAGTATGAATCTTACTGGACGGATCTGGTACAATACAGGAATTTATGTACCTCTACTCTCAACGTATTTGAAAAAACAGCAGTCAACTCCTATACAGTATATATTCCCAGAATGTCCTAGAGCCAAAAGTTCCAACCACTTAAAATACAATTCTGGATTCAGATTGGTTATCAGTAATTTTAATTAAGAACCATCCTGCATGATTTGCAGTTCTTCCTTAGACCAGATGACAAAATCCAGCCCGCTGGTTTGCTAAGCAAAACCAACAAACAATGAAATTTGATAAGAAGTTGAAAACCTACCATATAAGAAAAGGAATTAAAATTAAAAGATAAGCGAGGGAAGCAAAAAAACTGGATGAAATCAGATATTTTAAGAACTCAAGAATTTATTTATTTTGTGCGTAAGACATCAAGATTTTTTTTCCTTTCCTTCAAAGCTACAGGGGCATAGCTGTTGAAGCCTGAAATTGTAGTTCCATAGCCTTTTGCTTTTAAATTAAACAAATGATCTCAGTTTTTGGAGCGGTTTTTGACTCCAGGGAAACTATGCCATTAAGAGAGTGCCAGAAACGTATTTAATTGATGCGTGTCCCAAGAACAGCTCAAAAGAGTGCAGACATACCACATATAGATTTCAAGGAAATTACTGAAAAGCCACAGAGCTTCAACAGAATGTGATATGTGAAACATGGCATATGAAAGATGCAGTATCAAAAGGGTAAATTCAGTTCGGGAGATATTAATCTGATTACCTAAGAGGTACTATGAATCGGATATGCTCCTTTGTGCACCATATCCAACCTGGACAGATGGAGGAGACTTTATGCTCCATTTTCTGACATGTAATTAGTGCTTAAGGGATGATCAAGTTACAGATACAAAATTTCAAACAATTTTTTCATTTGGGAGTGGCGTGTACAGTAACCAGCCTATAAGATAAGATTTCCTGACTTTATTCCTTGCATGGTTTACACAGTCCACAACCTGACTTTGTTATTCTCAGTTTTAGTTGAATGCTTTCTACGCACCTGCCTGACAGAAAACCAGTCCAGCAACCTCTCTAAACAAAGCATTCCATATAGAGCTCTGAAACAAGACTTGCACAGACTGAATTCAGGCTAATTTTATGCAATGCAGTTTTTTGTCCAAATGATAAGCAATTGTCATATTTATCTGCACCGTCCCCTCCTCTCTCCTTCCTGCTGTCATTGGCAATTTCCAGGATCTATTGACAAAAAAATAAGTAAAAAAAAAAAAAAATTGATTTGTTGCAGGCTCCTCTCCTTGTCCATTTCATGCAGTGATGCCACAGTCATATTTCCATGACTGTAAATTGTGAAGTCAATGGCCTTGGACTATCAAGTCAGCTATCAAAATGTTACTATTTTACATTATGGTAATGAATGCTTTCAAATAAACAAATTTGAAATCTATTTTTGTTGTTGTTTATAATCTACATTTAAGATCGCAGCAGAAGAAAGCTTAAAAATCAGATCTCTAATTAGGACATCTGCAACTTGGCATTTTACATTAAAAAGGCTGTCTGCATGGCTTATCAAAGACCCTAGGCTTTGCAGATCACAGCAGCAATCACAAGGCCATTTTCTGTTTATTTCTCCATCAGCATCCCACATCTGTAAGACTGTGCTCATACCTATGGGTATATGAATAATGCGATTAGTTTTACAAAATATAGGGGAGGACTTAGCCCACCTCTGCTATCACTGCTCTATACAGTTTTTTAATTACTTTGAGTATAACTTTTAAGTATTTCAGCAGAGAGACAGTTATCAATCCCTGCCTTAAGGCAAGGAGTATTCAGGGAACAGCGTTGCATTTTGGAAAGGGTGGCTTGGGAGAAGCAGCAAGAGGGAGAGGTGGTGGGGCAGAAGTTGCAGCTGGTACCCCTCCAGCAGCCGTGGCCAAACCAGCTGCGCCGTGAGGGAGCCGGGGCTCGCTGCCAGCCAACTGACGGGGAAGTAAGATGAAGAGGCAAGTCCATGCAGAAAGGCTGCAGCAGCGTGGGAGGACTATGACCTTTTGATCTCCGAGATGTTCCTGATGTACCAAAGTGACATGTCAGCTCTAATAGGCTGCACTCTCCAACTGGTGGCAGAGGCCTACAAATTACTGTGAGATCTGAAGGCATTTGTTGTGATGATGCTGGCCTGGATGGGGCATATCAGCCCTTCCCCAGCAGGACAATCTGACAGTCTATCCCAACGATTCCCAAACCAGGGGTCGTAACCTCCAGCAGGGTCACAGCCCCACAGAGCAGGGTTGCAAGCCTGACAGAGATGCGATTGTTTATGTTAGTATTTAGGGTCGCAAGCTCGGCTGGGGTGAGCTCACCACCAGAAACAGAGGCACAAACAGAAACCATTTGGGAACAGCTGGTCTAACAGATTTCACGCTCAGAAACAACTTCTTGATACTCAGCTAAAATGCGCCCAAACTACTCCCTTCCACATCCATGTGCCAGCCTGAAACAATAGCTCCCCTGCCAGGTATCAAACTGGCTCAAATTGCTCCCAAAGAATTGTGGCTGCTTACAGAGTAGTAGCGTCTGCTTTGGGCTTTGCTTTTTCCTGACAAATTTTCCATTGTTAACAAGCGGAGCTATTCATACTTGAGCCGCTGTCTTTTCTACCCATCCTTAGAAGAGAGATGTACCTAGTTAAGCACCAGCTTAGGCAGGAATCTTCTGTAGGCTGCAGCTTGCCCGGGAGACTGGAGCCACAGCATGACAGTTTAGGAGAGCAGAAATTAGTATAAACAAAGCCTTCCTCTAGTTAAGCTCCAGGCATTTCCTCTTTCTACTATTTCTTCACCTATCTTTCTGTACAGCACAGTGACCACTTGGGTTGCTCTTCTCTGAATAATGCTTTATTTTTATTTTTTAGCATAACTGATATTATGAGAAGACAAGCAGAATCCAGATTAGATGAATTTTGCCCATGTGGAGCATGCAAAATCTGCTCATACTCAAGCTGCCTATTTTCATTAAATTAAGAGATAACACACCGACCACATACTGTCTTTTTATTATCATGTTATGTTTGGGTTTAAAGTAACATTTTAGGAGCAGACCGTCACTGGGAAGAAGTTCATTCACATGCCACAGCACCCAGCTTCAACCTCCAAAAAAGGCTAATAGGTTATAAAACTTCCATCATTTAAGACAATAAATCATTATTACAATAATAAAGCAGGAAATACACACAAATTAAGCAGAAACACCAATGTGCTCTTTTTACGATTAAGGGGAACCATCAATCATAGAGGCTGCCTGAGATTAACAAGGAGCCACTTTTTCAAACATCCTGCAGTAAACCCAGAGGAAACCCAGCTGGAACTGGAACTAGCACATACGCATCAGACTCTGAAATCATCCTCTCTCCCCTCATCCTCACCTTCCCTTTTGAGGTCCTAGGGTCACTCCTAACTGGTTCAAGTTCTGCAGGTGAGCCATACGCTTCGTGTAATGCTACAAGCCAAACATAATTCCCACAGTGATGCCTTCCCATGTATAGAAATCCTCCTGATCCCTCCCAGTCCCACCAGAAGAGAGACCCACTGCTGGTACTCTAAAACTCCACAAGAAATGGGACTGAATGCTACTGAATGATGAAGATTCAATTAATATTTTTTTCCTTGGCCTCTGTTTGTACAGATTAAAGGATAACCCACAGTAATTTAAGACAGAATTTAACTGGTCATTATGCACAGGGGCAAATGGTGTTTAGCTCTTTCCTACCCTTGAATTCATTTTTCACAATGTAGTTTGAAGGATAAGTTAGTTTGGAACAGTTCTACCAACACTGGTGTACAATGTAGTGCTGCACAAGGAATTTAGAGCCAAACCATGCCTCGTGTTTCTGATTTAAAACACTGATTTGCAGGACCACGATAAAAATGCTGGACAATCGTTTCTATTCTGCACAGGATGGGAAGAAAGGGCAAAGGAGAAGGAATTACTACCACTAAATAACCAGCACTCTTACCGCTACTTTTATGGTATAAACAAAAGTCTAAATTCCAGTATATAAGAGAACATAGTTTCTGTATTCACCCACACTGAAATATGAGTTAAGCTTATTTTTAAACATTTTTAGGGCATAAGGAGATGACCAATTGCAATCTCGTTATAGTGCTTTACAGCTATACACCATCAGCTGAAACTTGGTGTCTGACCTGTACTTGCTCTCAGCTTACTGCAGTTAAAGGAAAAGAGGAACAAACTAGTGTGGGTAGCAGAAGTCATGCAAACCCATCTCACTTTGCATTGGAAGGTGCAACACATACTTGGTCGCACTCTGTCTCAGCTGAGGCAAGTTACCTGGCAGCTGAGAGGTGGTAACTCCTAACCACTCAACTATGACTGTAAGCACTTCTGTTATCATGCCGCTGATTATATAGACGAGTGATTTCCAGCAAATGTACCTGAAGGGTTTTTGGATTACAAATTGTTGATTAATGATTGTAAGTCATATCACGTCTTCGAAGGAAACCACAACAAAGCAGTAAAACTTTGTATTCTATCATCGCAGCAATTAGGAACTGAGGAATGGAGATTCTCTTAAACTGATATATAGAGGCCTTTGAATGCTCCTGCTGACAGTTTTCAACCCTTTCATAGTCTAGATCAAGTGATTATGCATATGTCATTCAGCTTGAAACTTCCATAGACATGTACAGTCTCTGTAACCCTGTTTTACTGAGAGATTTATCTTTTGATTAAGAAGCCGTTAAAATTCGGCTGGATGTTATTATGTCACTACTTCCCACTTGTTGAAATATAGCATCAAAATTAGTACAGGCTGACATGAACACTGTTATCATGAAATCTAACTGCTCCATACACCACCGCAACCCTGCATCATGCAGAAACAATCACAATATCACTTCCCCTAATGGTTAATATCATTTGTTCCAGGCCCTGTAATGATGGTGCACTTCCTTCAGGCGTTCTCAACAGCCAGAAGGGCTTTTTTCCGTCCACTGAAGCATTGGGGTGCCAACTCCACTACTGCTAGGAGCACAGAGTTACCAGAAAGATGAACACAAGTACAAGCACAAGAATGAAATCCTATTTTGAGAAGGCTCATTCTCCCCTCCAACATGTACTAACGAGTTTTATCAAGCTCCCTCCTTTTTTTGGCGCCCACTGCTTACCTATCCTGAAGTGGATGTGCTACATACTGTCCTGACTTCTAGCAGGTTAAGGAACATGAGATCCTTTCTCACCTTTCAGTGTATGTGGGCCTAACAATCTTTTTCATGAAGGGTCTGAAGCTAGAGAAGTAACTCAAAGACAAAACAGACCGAAGGAACAAAAGGCTTCCGACAGCACTGTTGGTTGGCGAAGGAGGGTCTAGGCTGGGGCAGTTTCTTAATAGACAGCTGAGACATGAAGTCCAGCAGCAAAATAAAGGATTAGAAAGAAACAACTCCAGCTGTTCCATTACAGCTCACGTGAACGGGAACCAGTGAGTTGAGTAACTCTATCAACTCCTACACTAACATCAGAGATACCCAGGGCTCAGACCTGAACACACAATCCTGTGGCTGACAGACTCGCCGAGCTCTCCTGTCCCATCACAGGAGGGTAGGTGGCCTTGGGCCTGAGTGGCAACCAAACCACCAAGTGAGAAGCGGTAATTCATATCAAAGTAAAAACAGAGGCAAATCTCACTGCATTTCCCTGTATCATCATGACTGTAAAGAGCAAAAGATATATTTTAGCACTTCACTGTCTCGATAAGCCATAAAACAAGAAGAGAACTCCATTACCTTTTCAGTGATGCGTTTTACTCTCCAGGGTTCACACCCGCACACCAGTGTCAGTTGGGAAATTCACTTTTCAGTCTGGATAGACATGCAGTAGTTGTTGAAATTCCCCTTCCAAATAATCTGGCTATACCACTAGTGTTATTTGTACTAATTGCCTTTTTGCACGTGTAAAATTCACTAACCTTCTCAGGGCCTAAATAATGAGTCACAGTCAAAAGACCTTTCTTACACCATGCCACATGATTCTTGAGTTTCATAAACAGGTCTAGTAATCTCCATACATATTATTCCATAATGGTAACAAAAAAAGGGTTTTAGCAATGATTCCCAAATATTTGGGTCTCAGAAAGTCAGAGTGGATTCATATTAAAAAGATAGGATATTAATTTATGAATTGTCCTATTAAAAAAAACTATTATAATTAACTAACATCACTGTTTCAATGATCCAAGACAAAGTATCTCCTCTTTCAAGCAAAATTGTGTAAACCAGCCTGCAATAGGTTTACAGAGCGTTCAGCTAAAAAAAACTAAAGGCCTAAAAGGTGCCAAAGTGTTAGGATACTTTCTACTTTCTAATCTATTTAAATTCATATCATGCTGGAGCACTTCACAAGGGCATGCATTATTCCACATTAGCTTTAAAACTACAAGGAAGAAGTCTTTTAGAAACTTGTTTAACAGCTCCTTCATTCATAAGTTCGCCGTTCCTGCAAAACAGGTATGTTTGTGTTCTCATGGAATATTCTTTTTTATTTTTATTAAGTCACCTGCAGGTCCAACCTTAAGCTTAAGTGTACACATAAATCAATAAACAAACAAACCAAAACCAACCAACAGCCTCTGATCTCTGGGGCCCCCTCAGTTCTATTGGCAATTCCTTTCATTTTTTTCTGTCCATTCAGCATCATCATCAAAAAAAGGGATTTGAAGGGAAAGAAACAATAAACTACAGAACCAGTCTTACTCTGAGGCGAGCAGCAGGTCAACTCATTATTTTTCCCATAGGAATATTTTGAAATATTAAGAAAGAAAAAAAAGTTGGAAAATAAAAATATAGCCCCATATTTTAAAAATGGTAAACTGCGGCTTGAAGAATAAAATGATTTGACCACAATCCGACAGGAGATCAAGGGCAAAGCAAAGAAGAGAAGCCAAAGACTCCAGCTTCAAATTCTGCCCCTAAACTAAAGCAGGAAAATGCTGTGGGTGGGAGATATCATGGTAGCTTAGTTTTCTCCAGTCTCCACAACACAAAAGCCTACTTCTGCTCAACAGCTTAAAAGAATTCAAGATCACAGAAACAAAGATGAAAAGGTCAGACTAAACTCATTGCTCACACCGTGCACTAAAAATATACAATGCTATGACAAACTGCTTGATGAACACAAATGGCAGAAGATTGAACGCTGGCCTCCCCAGAGCTAGCACAAGTTTACAGACAATTTTAAACACAAAATAATTCTGACTTTTCCAAACAAATATTTGAAAGCGCTAGCTGAGACTGAAGAAGCCTGAGACAGCATTCCTTTTTTTGCCTGACATTTTGTGCACGCTGGGAGGGGGATGCTGTTCTTGTTCATACCAACACCCCCTGAGTTTTTTCCAGTCAAGATGGAGTTTGGCTTTGATGTCTGCAAGAGGAAGTCAGAACTTGCAGCTGGCAGATATATTAATAGGATAGGCACTGGAGGACTAGAAGGGACTTCAAGTAGGTCATCCTGTCCTATCTCTTCACAGCACACAAATGAAACACACAAATTTCACCATCCAGCTGGCGCTCAAACATACAGGCTTAGAATTAATTTCTAACGATCCTCTACATTAGGTAAAATCCAGTCATGTGAACTTTGCAAAAATAAGACAAATAGTAGTCACAGTCACACATAACTTGTTTAAAAACATCAATTAGCAGTCATACAAAATATTCTCTTTGCGCTCCATTTCTACTGTTCACTCAGCCTAAAGCAGCTTGACTTTTTTTTTTTAATTATTAAAAAAATATTTTAATTGGGTTAAGGGCTACTTTTTACATGTTTAAATAATAAAGCGTTAATTCTTCTGTCCACATTTTGAAGCCTAGTAATAGTCCTGGGCTCATCTGACCATTTCTGCAATCAAAAATAACTTCAAGGCTTCTGGAAGTTGTCTTTGTCTGGAAGAGCTAAACAAAGGCTATTTCATAAAGAAAGGATGACCATGTATTCGCAGCAGTCTCCAGTCTATCCCCAACAATGACAGGGTTTGCAAGAAGCCAACATAAGAATGGTATGGCTACAAATAAAAACTGGGTTTACTTCCTAGGGAAGAAGTGACAGTCTTACGTGCCTAAGAACTTTAGAGCTGCAGAAAAACATTAGTCCTAATGAACTCCTTCCGATGATAATTCGGCAAGTATGTAAAGGCCAAATAAATGCAAGGACTCAGCCCACAGGTACAGAAACTATTGTGTTTTATTCAGCACTTTAACTTGTAGCAAACTAAGCATTTTGTTTTCTGCCTTGAAGCAGAAGCCTGCATAGATCTGGGAATTTAGATGGACATAACCACTTCCTACAAGTACCACCAACAAACACAGTTCACCAGTTCTTACATTGCTATGTAAGTGGTAGGATTTTACAGTCAGCGCTGCTTTTATAAAGCCTTTAACATTCTCATAAAAATCTAACATTTTTAGGACACGAGTTTTCATGCACTAGATTACAATTTTACAGAAGGCAAGCTTTGACCCTGAAACAGCTTGACAATATCCTTTCAGCTTGTTCATCAGATTAACTTTCTGTCACACATCAGATGAACAGCTTCCTTGGTTTCTTGCCTAATCTAACACATAACCCAAGCAATTCCCTTCTAAAGCACAATCAGAAGCAAAAACAAAAGCCACTGTAACATTCCATTTCTTTCTAATAACACATTCAGTTTGAAATTTTCATTTCTGCCTCTAAGAAAGATTACCCTTTTAGCAAACCATTTACAGTGACGTGACTCTGATTTCAGATAGGATTAAAACAACATATTAGACATATACAAACCACAGGGTCTGAGTTGCTTACAGGACTAATAATGTGCTATGGGTCCTTTCACATCTAGGTCACTGGTTCAAATTCAGCTTTAGATGGTGATGAGTGAAAAGGAAGAATGAGGTAAGAACCCAGTCATGAATCTGGCCTCTATTCCTGCCTCTGCAACATACCCACTTGGTGCACTTGGACTACTCACCTAACTACTCTTTCCTGCAAGTTCTACAGTTCTAAGTATGATAAGTATCACATTAAGCCTAGAAGACTAATTCATTAAGGATTCTTAGAGTACCCAAGATTGTCAGAAGATTAAAGTATTGCTACTTTCAGGCTGTTCAATAGCTAACATGAAGTAAATTAGGGGGGACGTTCTCAGGACCCATCAACACCTCAATGTTAAAAAAGAAAAACACTGGCTATACTTGGATCTTTTGATAGCAAGATAAACATGGAAATCAAATGCTGAATCGGCCCGAGATTCCACTTTTTCTCACAGGTAGACAGACCAGGTTAAAACTGAAGCAAACTGGAAATCCAGAAGCGTCCATATTACAGAAATGAAAGACAGGAGAAACCCACATAGTGGGGAGACACACTGTGCTCTCCCATTATACAACCCAGCATGCAAATGCCATGTCAATGTTAGTCGACAGAAGAGGGAAGGAAAGGAGAGAAGGAAAGAAATTTATAACCCCTGCATCCCTTGATAAAACTTGAATTAACAAAGGAGCATAATGCACTGCTGCTGTCTGTGCTGCTCCTGTTCCGAGGCTAAACAAAGGTTTCCATTTTCAACAAGTGTCATGCTGGCACATTTTACCACTTCGGACCCTTAACTGAAAACAAGGAATGAGAGAAACAAAGGAAAACAACACACACAGGAGCACCAACACATTTAAACTCATTCTTGGGTTAAAAGGTGAAAAATAATGGTGGCAGACAGTTTAGACACAACAGAATAGCTTCACTAATAAGCTGTAACTACTACAAAAATCATCATACCATCTCTTACATGGTCCTGATTTCAGAATACTATTGAACTATGGCTCATACACAGCACTGAAAATCTTTCATATTTGCAGGAAAATTTAGAAAGATCACAACTATTCCATGCTTTTTCCAAAGACTCTTCAAATATGTTAACCACAAGAACAAAATATGTTTTACTGAGAACATATTTTGTTATTACTTCCACTTCAGATTCAGCTATGCCGTTCTTTTCAGAGGAAGCTCATACAGAGCAATTCCAAAGGAGAAAGAAAAGCACAAGTATTGCGATCAAGAGCATTTAATGAGACAAACTGCAACAACTTCATGCCAAGAAGGAAATCATAAAGATGAAAAATGATGCCTTCCTCTTCCAAATCTAGTTACCAAATTTCAACTCTTTCTGACAGAAACAGAGAGCGATATTCAAGCAATGAACTTCAGAGACACTTTGGCAATGGATGGAGCCAACAAAAGCCACAAGCACTATTCTGAAATGATTTATGGGCCGTGCTTTGACCAAGCTCCTATTGACAAAATTATGAAGTAAATACATCAGTCAGTGTTAAGTCACTGAATTCTTTGCTACTCTTAGACATTATGTTTAATCTATCTTCAACCTCCTTCTCTTGTCCATTGAAATGAGTTGTAGAAATAATGTCAGTTTTAGCCACTGCTTAGTTGGTTTTGCCACCAAGCTGTTCTTGTGTTAAGTCAGACAAGCTTGGGATGTCTGCTTGTGCTCAGTCAGAACCACCAGTAAGCACAAAAAGGAGACAAAGAAGGGAAATACCATATAATAGAGTAGGAAGTCCACATACGATTATCGTGCCTTTGCAGGAAAGATGAGCATTGCTCTACATTATACATTTGGGTCCATGCATGAACTGAACTCAATATAGTAAACTTCTCTGCATCTGTCCCTGACTGATGGTACTCTGACTTTTCTTTGCAAGTGAGGAAAGCTGAAACTATTATATTACTTTGCAAACCTTGATTCAGAATTATCTTTTCTTCTTAGCACAATAAATCCTCACCATTATCGCAAAAATGTGTGCTTGCCTCTAATTCTGTGCAGAAAAAAGAAACGTGAAGATGTAAACTAGTACATGGCATAACACAAAACCTCATATTCCATTCACACAATGTTGAGACCTGCAGTTTGAGGCACTGTACTTGAAAATCAGATGAGCATAATGCAAGAGACAGGACTATTTGCTCTCCTTCATTTGCGACTGGCTGTTTCTCTTTGGAATCACTGATAATCATTAGATAAGATCAAATGTGTAGCCTAACCTGTGTATTAACTGTAGAAGCAGCTTCAGAAGACTGAGAAAATCATGCTCTAAATGCGTGTGAATGAAAAGTACAATGCTGAGGAACTTGTTATAGAACTGATGTGGCTTGAAAACTCATTCTCAGCCCTTAGAAAGTGTCAGATCCTTTTATTTAATACACTCACTTTCTTTTTATTTATAACTGGCTTTTCAAAGAAAATGAAAAATAATTTTGTTCCCAGACTGTTTTATGTTAGACTTGATAACTAGACTCTCACAGACCCCTGTATATCAACAGAAGACTGCAAGTTACAATGTGGATTTGTGTTAGTGTAGAATTTCAGTTCTGATAGAAGGGATCTCTTACCTTCAGACAGGGACAAATCATCAGCTGGAGACACCAGGTCTGCCTGGATCGCAAGGCCATTGCTCAACGATGTGGTAATCTGATTCGTCAAGATAACCTGCAAACAGACAGGGAGAGGGGGAAGGGAAATTAGTTTTTATAGCTACTGGAAGACAGAGAGCAGCCCAGGCAAAGACTGGAATCCGCCAGGCACAGCATCCAGGCAACCCTCTATTCTGACCTTCAGCAAATTCAACACTCAGAAAATTTTGAACTACCTGCAAAAACTGAAAGAGATAATTGCAAGAAGTGCAGGAAAAGGAATATTGTTAAAAAGATGAAATACTAAACAACAGTATGTTGACATATACAGCCACCTAAAATGAAACTACTGCTCTGAAAAGCTTCATTCTTCAATGAACAATTGGATGCTTCTTACAGAAACCATCATTTTCTTCATAGGCAAATAGGAAATCTACTTTCCTAGTAATTTCCCCACAACTTACTTATATACTTCCTTCCTTTGGCTGAAACGCAGTGTCGTGGAGAAAGGTGCTGTAGGGACACATCCCCACTGATCTGAAGCACAAGAGTACTGAATTTCACAGGGCTATCCCTACATGAGGATTTTTCAGTGTTTTTCAGGATCACAAGATTCTGATAAACAACAGACTGTAGTACCCAGACAGCATCAGTAATGGTCTTGTTTGCAAGAGATGAATAGTTTCTGGCACCTTTGAACACGTACTTTTTTGTAGTAACAGAAAGCATTAAGGCAAACACTCCAAACACCATAGGAAGAACAACACAGGTATAAACAAGGTTATCCCCTAATGCTTTGTGTCTCTAAGGAGCTGCACTTTCCACAATTACAATTGGTCTCCACTTAGTAGACTGGCAAAAACTTCAGAAATTACCTTTTTTTTAAAAAAAAAAAAAGAATGAAAATGATCCTTCTACTTGCACTGAGAACGGACTCCACTCCAAACAAATTCTCTTTGAAATTAATGAACTGTCTTCAGCTGTATTTGACACAGGAGGAAGGGAGAAAGAAATCCTACACAGTACTCTGTGGATGCGGTTTCATGATGCTACTGGAATAAATTAGCAGCTTGCCATTGGCTAAAAGAAAGAGGAATTTCTCTGCTCTTCCCTCCACTACTCCTCCCTCTGATCATGGCTTCCTCCTCCCTTCTAACACTTTCAGTAGTATGATAATGACACTCTCTCCATTTTCTTTTTCTCTTTCAAGATCCCACAGAAGCTGTATCAGATCACAGAGTCATAATGGCAGCGGTGGTGCTGTGGGGCATTGCATCTTCTTCAGGTATTATGACATGAGCTGCCAACAACATCATAGTCTGCAACCTTTACCAAGACCACAACTCTTCCTCCCTGCTTTCATCAGCCCACCCATCTCTATGCTTGTAAACAGGCACAGTGGTGCCCGAGAGCTTTATGGATTGTATCAACCAGACTAAATTGAAGAGTTTGCAAGTCAAATCTTCATCTACTCAACAGGAGTTCAAGACCTTCAGAGCCCCATAGTGATGTCCCTCATGCTCTTGCGCTACTGTCTGCAAGCTCCGGACAAACTTCAGCTGTCTACCACCACCCTACCCAGCTTAACCATAGGTTGCACCTTTTGGGACTGGACATTTACGACCACCACAGTGAACACAGACAGAGTAGGTAACAGCCTTGCTTGGTCTTACACCTAGGCTAAGGTTCTTAAGGTACAACTTGCAATACTGCCAACAGCAAACACACAAGAAATGCATCACATCCCTCTGCTGTTTCCCCCAGAGCACCTATAGGCAGCCAAAAGCAGACAGGAAAGGGCCCGGCACACACAACCCCTTGCAGCCACCGCTGGCTGTCCTGTTCATCAGATTACAAGATAAGATTCAATTTAATAACAAAGAAGAAAAAAGTTACTTTCTCCTTTCTTCTTGCCAGGGTACTTATCTTCCATTTCAGTGAAGGAGTTCATTCTTGTGATAGGATGAACATCAAAACTGGTTCAAGGCAAAAGAAAGGAGCAGGCAGCCAAGAGTCAGAAGGGATAAGGAACAGGATGTGAGACCTTTCCTTCTTAACACTGTTTTCACTTCATTTTCATTGTGTCACAAAACCCACGGTCCTCACTTGTCCATTGAGGCTCTCCTGGCAACCAGGCATATGGTACACCAACAATATGGCACAACACTGAAGCTTTTCCTCGATCCGGTACTAGAAAATGTGCTGAAACAGAACACACTAACAAACTCATACATGCACACGTACTGGTGGGGTATGAAGTTTTCATTGGCACGCTTTTGCAATGATCACATTATTCACAAGTGTCAAATGCTCTGTTAGCAATGCAGTCATCCCAGACCTGTGCCAAAATAATCTTTGTACTGTGCCATCACGTATTTTATTATTTATACACCACATTTTAAAGAAAAGCTACTGTGCTTAAGGATCTTTTTTAAATGAAAAAAAGACCTAAACATACCATATTTCATATTGTTCTCCTTCAAAGGAAACTAATTTTAAAGGCTTCAAAAATCAAAAGAAAAACAAACAACAAGAATAATGCAACTGCTTTTTTTTTTTTATCTTTTGGCTTTTTTGGCCTTCTCTTTAACCAGGAACTCCACAGCACTGTTCACTGTAGGACTGTAATCCTTTACCCTTTATGTTTAACTCAAGCTACGCCTCTGAACTTAGATTTCAATTTCTGATGTGTCCTTCAATAAATATTCAATACTAACAATATCCTAGACACCCTGTTATACTGTTTTAAAAGTCAGTTTAAAACCACACAGTCCTACCCAAGTAAATGTTCCTCTCTGTCTTGCTCTGAGGATGGGAATTAAGTGTGTTCTTAGTTCCATGACTTCACTGATAGTTAAACATTTGCTTAAATACATGTTTAAATACTATCTCGAATAAGCACACTTCCTCTGAGATGAAGCCATATGCATGTACAGAATGCTTATTTTGGAATTAACTGAAAATTATTCTTCATTTCTGCAAGCCTGCAGAGCCAATGCAGAGATTCGGTTCTCCCATAAGTACAAGCCAAGAGGCTGTTAGCTGAGCACTAAATTTGACATCAAATTCCCTGTCACACTTCTGCAACTTTGCTTACCGCAACATTCTTCCATTGGGTATAGGTACTCCAATTATCAAACAATTAATATTCCTCTTTGTGCACCTACCATAACACAGTCTGAACCTCACTCTGCAGGTGTGCAGAGTGTTTCAGACTCTCACTAGCTCAAACAAGCTACAGGTTGCTAACAAAAGGAAAGAAGCTGGCCCTTACTCAGCTCCAGTTCTAAAGAAAGAAGTTAAGGCACTTAGATTTAGAGAACTACTCTGAATACTTAACATCTATCTTCAAAATTTCAATCACATGCCCTTACTGGAAAGTGCTAACATTTCTTTTCTTTTTCCCAGAGTAAAAATTTGGTCACAAATACTTTAGCAGTGAATAGTGCCATTCAAACAAGACCCCATGTTTTCAGCAGTCCTCAATCCTACAGACATTCAACTTGAAGCCCTGAATGTTGATACCACTCTATTCCAGTGTCACGTCTAAAGAATGCATTAACTTCTCCCCAAAGTCTCCTTCACCAACCTGAAAGACATACATACGCTTCATTCAGCTATCCTTTGAAATGGTTCAGTGTATTCAGAAAGTTGCAAATAGGTGTCTGAGGGAACAGTTAAGCCTGAGTGTGATTTGGAGAGAATATACAGGTAGATAAAGGAGGTATGGAGCGGAGCAGGTCTGTGACTCTCTCATTTGTGCATGGACAGATCTGATGAGCAATCGCATTTGTGCATGGACAGAATCAGCTGAGTCTCACACATTGATTCATACATGTGTGCACAGAATATAACGCTAGTTCTGATCTTAATGATCCCATATGTTACAAATCACCAACGGTATGAAGAAGGTTAGAGTATCTCCCTTTGGTCTGCTAAGTGCCACGCTTGAAAGAAACCACCTCTCACTGCTAACCAGCACCTGAAAACAGGCTAGGGTCAGAAGTCCAAGAAGCCTTATTAGAAAGAGCGCCTTGCACTGAATTAGCAATGGCACTTCCTCAACTTTTCATTGGAGATTTGCCATTAAAGTACAGATTAGATTTGCCTTGTTTAGTACAGGAGATCTGCCAAGTCCTCAGTCTAAGTAGGTAAGGAAAAGTTGCCTCTGTTGTGGTTCCTTCTGTCAGATACTGGGCATCATTACCAGCCAAGCAGAGCTTCCACATAAGAGGTTCAGTGCCAATCATGAGTTTATAATCTTCCAGCAGAACACTCAACAGTGAGAATGTTGCTACATGATATTTTAATGTTATCACATTAAAATACATAGTATTCTGAAATACATTTTATTTTATAAAATACCCAGTATTTTAAGAGGAGCTCCTATTTCCACCATCAACTAATGGAACAAAATATTTTGGTTACCAGAGGTACTTTCATTTACCTTTAAGGCACTAGGAGTCACAAAAAAATTACACCTCTCCACGCACAGCTGTGTCCTGACGTGCGCAACAGGTAAGGAGGCTGTGTTATTGCTTTCTGTTTCTACCTTGTGATGACTGAAGAGTGTAGGGCTTCTTCAGCCAGTGACTGTGCATGAATGGAAAACATCCTCCACTGCTTAAAGAAGAGAAAAAAAGGACAAAAAGGTCAGCTAGACAGCTCAGTAACACTGGAAACTTGCTCCATGCAGTCTCCTATGGAGTTCAATGAACTATTGCCTTTAACCTTTCAGCCTATTCACTTGCAACTGGTTAAACTAGCTATTTAACAAGTGAAAATTTACAGTCCTGAGCCTTCCAATTCTGACAGAATTACAAACACTGTAGAAATTCACTCAAATTCAAATTTCAAAATCATTTCTGGGA
Source organism: Pluvialis apricaria (assembly GCA_017639485.1). NCBI lineage: Eukaryota > Metazoa > Chordata > Aves > Charadriiformes > Charadriidae > Pluvialis > Pluvialis apricaria. Next base: position 38,942,924 of record CM030012.1, on the reverse strand, counting down.
AAAAGTCTACTACTTAAAATACCACACAATTGACCGACCACACAATTTCCCAATCTAAGGATTTTTACTTCAGCACAGCAACCTTAGATTGTAAAATAACCCCTTCTAACCATTAGAAGTGTTACAACAGCAAGACGAATTCTTTTCCTTACAGTTAGAAAAATGGGAGATAAAAACAAGGAGACCGTGGGAACACATTTCCAAGTTCCTAATTTTTGACACCTTAAAAAAATGTCTAGTCTTCTGATCACTTCCCCAATTTTTATAGGTGCTGATACTTGGAGAAAAATGGAAACAAGAAATTCTCAAGGAAAACAGTTCATGTTCTAGACAGGTCATTGCTACTTCTAAGATGAATCCAGAAGTCAACACAGCTGTTTATGTTCTCTTCAAATCTTTACATGTTGTTGTGAAAATAGAATCTCCTTCCACTGATGCGACTTCAGCAGATGCCAGTTTTCTGGAAGCACTTTAGAAAAGTAAAAATACTTATTTAAGGTGCCCAAACTCCCAACACCCGCATTTGTTGGGACTATCACAGTTCCTGCATATGCGGAAAGCCCCTGCAGGTCCTGGGAGAGAGTTGGCCTAAGAACTGAAATATGACTGCTTTACACAGAAGAATAAGCAAACTATTTTTTTGTTTGGTTATTTATACAGTACAATCTTTCAAGTACTCCTCCTGCCTGTCCTCAGACCACACTGAAACTACTAAATCTGACTTTGTCATCCTTGTAAATCCAGTTGAGTAAATAAGTCATTTTCTGTAAACTTGTGGTCTCAGCCTCCTTGTTAGTTTATTGCAAAATTAAAGGGAGCTCAGCACAGAACTATCAATTAGTAACCAGCAAAGGTATAAAGTCTTTTGGAATGTACCAAGAGGCGAAAAAACCCCACTCTCTCATGAAATGGCTGTTTGTTAAATGAACGGAGCAGAATTTCCCATTTTGCATGCAACACCATTTAGGAAAACTCTTATTAAAGGCTTCCTATTGAGCTGGGAGAGCAAGCGCAAGGACACTTGCAATAATCCCAAATTACTCTGCTCTTATTAGTCCATGTATTTTGCGGTTTTCACTGTACTCAAGCAATGTCACTAGAGAGCACCAAGTACAAGTGACAGTCAGCAGGGCTGGGATGCTGACTCAGCCTGCTGGAGGAGAAGGAAAGAAGTTTTACTGATCCCCAGCCATTCTTCATACCAGTCCTGAGAAGGCACCTCTCCCTTCCCCTGAAGCACAGAGCTTTTAATGAGGCATTCAAGGAGCCAGTAAGGGGTCGAAACAATGGTGACTATTGTCGAGGCACTAGCAAAAGGAAAGCGCACCAAGCAATCCCACAAAGCCAGATGGGGCAGGAAGCAATCCTGGAAACAGAAAAAGGGAACAGTGACAAAACTGGGGTGAAGCAGCATGCTTCAAACAGCTGTGAGAACCGCAGCCACCTTCTTGGGAACCTGTTACAGCTGCTCGAGACTGGCATCAGTCTGCTCAAGGAAGAACCCTAAATTACCACTGTCTGTCATAGTAATAGGGCATTTGTCATCTTCATCTAAGCTGCGCACTGAATTAGCTTTTTCTTCAACTCCTGTTTCTTCAGGGAGATATTCTTCAGCATCAGTAGCCGTTTGCCACAAAAGCTGTCAAAAGTTGTCAACAACCTCAGCAGGACTTGTACCTAATATTCACAAGGAAGAAGACTTCCTTAAAACTGAGCATTTTCCATTAAGTAAGGGAGTTACAGACAGAAATAGGAAAAGTGTGAACTGCAATACTGAGAGCTCTTAAACAAATTAAGAGTTTTAACGAGAGAATTTCAAGTGCCCACAGCTACCGGGCACTCGAAGCCGGCTACTGCAGCGATGCTCCGCAGGAGCTCACCTCGCAGGAGAGCAGGCTTCTCCAGTGAAAAGCCTCTGCACAAACGAGACAGTTCTGGGCTCCAGGAGCAAACCAAACATACTTACATCACAAGAATTGCTATGATAGGAGATTAAATATATACACTTATCTTCATTCTTAGAAAATGTAAACCATTTTGGCTTACGCAGACTAAATACAGAAGAGAAAACTCAACTGTTTATCATCCCAAATCCAAGCAAATCACCACACCCACCCAGTACTCGTCCCAGTAGGTGTCCCGTACTCCCAAGCTGAGTGGGCACCCGCCCCAGCATCTCAGGTTTCTGTGGGCAAGAACGAAAATCGCGTCAAGTACTCTACAGAGCCCAGCCGTCACAAGCAAATAGCCTTATAAGAAATGAAATTCCCATGTTCAAAGTCAAACACCACTTCTGGTGTTTAATCAAGTCCTAACTAACAAAGATACTCAAAAGTAATTTTACATGTGGTACCAAAATGGTTGTAGCTAACAAAGAAAGCATGAAGCTCCTTCACTGCAAGCATAAGCAACAGACAAGTGCCCACAACTGTTGCTAATCCAAATCAGTTGAAAGAAAAAGTACCCGTTACAGCCATCTTATTTATATGTGACAGAAGCACAGGTTGTAACGGTGATGCTCACATTAGAGGGAAGTAGATGGATGTTTTCAGACACAGAGGTATAGCAGCTACCCTGACAGAAGGCAAAGAAGAGGCCTTTGTGCCAAGAGCTGTTCAAATTCACATCTCAACCAATGTCACTAGAATTTGGCATAATTACCTGAATAACAGATATATACACATAAACCACTGGAAACTTATTGAGAAACACTTCCTAATCCTACGAGCAATCTAGCAACAAGTGTTGGCCTTGCCTCAGAGGAATTTCTTCTGTACCTATTTTCATCACATCGAGTGGAAAAAAAAAGGCACAATTAAACAGTCTAACAACATAGAAACAAGAAAGAAATTATTCTCTGGAAGGCTTACAAGCACATTTTAAAAGATTAGAGACCTGTTGCTCAGGACGCATTGCTGCTAGCTGCAACCTTATTACACCTCCTAGGAAAGGACTTCCACCTCCTGCTTTGCCACAGTATCTCTACCCAAACTCTTCCTCTTTCCTCCCTCAGTGAGGCAATTCATAGCAGCAGAGGTCATTTTATAGTCACTGGATTTCACTGGATATAAATAGGAGTCAGAAGAAACCAAGGAATCTTTCAGAGACTGGCCACTGTGTTTACATCCAATTTATTCTACTTTGCACAGGAAAAGTACAAAGTTATGCAATTCTATTCCATAAGCCTTCTGGAGAAGTAAAGCGTCGATTCACATCTCTGCCAACTGCTTAAAAATAATCACAATGAATTAATAAAACTTCCACCAAAAGAAAAAAAGAAACAAAACAAAACAAAAGCATGCTGTTCTCAGGCAGCTACACGTCTTCAAGTTGAAATGTCTACCACCCAGCGATAGCCTGAGGTCTTTAGCCTTTCCTCCTCTGTGAACGAGGAACACAGCCAACACAAACGTAACCTTCAAAATCCACGCCGCAGCACCCTCGCGCTGTGCTGCTCAGCGAGAAAGGTTTGTGTGCCTGGAAGGCCTTCACATCTAGCAGCCTGCACAGACCTGTTCACAGAGACGTGCGTAAGACACCCCCCCCCAGGAGGGACTGCCACCCGCCTTCATACCCTGCCAGTCGCCCAGAGTTTGTTTCCAGACCTTCCCTCTCCTCCACCCTCCCCTGCAGCCTCTGCATAATGATGGCTTTCTGAATGGAGCTTACTCCTGGGTGCAGCTAGCGAGGGACGACAGTAAGAGGCTGCACTGACACCGGCTGCGCCAACGCGGAGTACCTCACAGGAAATCACTGTAATCCACAGGCAACTTTTACAGCCAAGACCTTCTGTGCTCTCAAAGCAGCAAACACCACCGCTTAAAGGGGAGTTTTCTGGTGAATGCCAAATTGTCTTGTAAAAGAATAAAGAAAATATATTTCCGAATTCACAGTTCGCTCTTAGATCACACGCTGTTCTCAGCAACAGGGCTTCTGGTTGGTTTAATTGGTTTGTTTTTGAAGGATGGGGAAGGAACTGGGTTGTCTGGAACAGCAGAAAAGTAGTACAGAACTTCAGTTCTGCTCCAGCATGCTCCACGCTGAGAAGAGAGCTGAGTACGTCTCCCACTCTTTAACAGGACTGCAAGGAAGTAAAAATTTATGCTTACTTTTTTCTCAGTGAAAAACCTAGTTTAGTTTATTTGCACTCATTAGCTTTCATTAGCAGATCAGAAAGCAGACTGAAGGCTCCTTCCTTTCACTCGCTGAGTCCAGATCTTCTGCCATGCACCTACCCTGCTTCCAGCACTTCACATTTACCCAGACCTACACAAATTCTGTGACATTAAATCTCACTACCTTCTGATGGAATAAATGTATTGTTACCCCCATTGTAGAGACAGACACTCAGGCACTAAGCAAACTGACTACAGATACCACAAATCTTTACTACCACTCCTAAACCCTGACTTCAGGAACAGGGTTGGAACAGCTTGTACTCAATCTGAGCACTCGAGGACACCTAAGGACAATGTAGTATCTATCCAGCAAATTATATATTTATAATTCTTTCTATATTTGGGGGTTATTTTATTTAGTTTTTCTACATCAGCCCATATTTAGTTTTTTCCTAACAACTAAATAGGAACATGAACTCAATTAATGAAATACTCCTAACAAAGGCCTATTTAGGGCTCATGGCCTATTTCAAGCTGATAATTAGTCTACCAGCATTTTTATTTGATTTTGATGTTTTGACAAGCCCATCAGAAAGACTGTTTATAGTAATATATACATGCAGGTCTGGAGAGGTATAGCATGTAAGGCAGAACTCAATCTCAATGTCATTAATTCCATTAATTCCTCAGATTCCTTCCAATTAATTCCTTCAAGCCTTCAAGGCAGTGGGTCACAGGAGACTCGCTGGGTCTTGGATGCAAACTGGAACAGCTCAATGGGCTACTGTAATTTACAGCTTTGCTGAATGGTTTTTAAAACACTCTCCCTAGCTCCACCTTATCCCACATCGTGACCTTATGCCAACATTTTTAGAGGGAGGACAGTGTTAGTTCAGACTGCTCCTTGGTGCCTCGTGGAAGCAGGAGAAAGCAGTTTTAGGATGTGCTAGAAATCCCATCAACGCTTTGCTGTTCAATTCCCCTGCAAACCATACTTCCTTGCCTGCCCTGCAGCACTGGAGCCTTTCTGTTTACTTTTTAGGCAGGCAAGAGAGGACTACAGGAATATTTACTCCCCCTTGTCTATTCATTTAACCCTTACAGGCAGGTAACTACTAGCACCACCACCAGACGGCATCGCATGGCTTAACGTTGTTTTACACTCAACATACTCTATCACAATCACAGAAGCGGAGCAAATCTCTTTCAGCCTACAGTGATGTTAGAGATCACAGCATGCTTTACACAATGCTTGTTAGAGAAGTTTTCTTTTTTTGCCGTGTTATGGTAGCTGCTGCTTTTCACTGAACACATTTCAGACACAGGCAGGTTTTTTTATACTTACCTATAATGGCTATCCTTAGATAATCATGTAGCTTTATTTCAGCATATATATAACAGTCAGTAGATCTTGAGTACAGGATAACAGGGAATCTGGATATACACCTCCATCCCCCAATTTGCCCAAGGCAATTTAGTATTAGTGTAGTAACTGCTATTGCACAGAGCCTAACAATCAAACCAATATACCAATAATTTTTACAAAATGAGGAGAAGGCTATTAAGAAAGCAGGAACAAACTAGGCACTGACAGCATTATTTAGTGCAACTAAGGCCCACTTAGTGAATACTGTGCCCCTGGTTATTTCAAAATGATCTCACGAACAAAATTCAGTTATCATCCTCTATAGCCGCAATGGCTGTAGAAAAAGAGTAGAAATCATCCAGAAAACAAAACACCCAGCTGCTGAAACAAACAGCCTCTCAAGTCACCATCAGTTTCACTTCCCTGTGACCCAGGGCTCAGAAATGTATGAAAGAACAAGTGAGAATGAACAGCTGCAAATTATACGTACTGCAAAATGGAGGTATACATTAACATTACATTTTAGAAATTTTCATATACTGAATTGCATTTGCACCCTTTTCAGCCTAATCTGCAATTTAGCCAATAATCTATTTCTACCAGAAATATTTCTAATGTTTCAAAACCATCAGTAGCTTCAGCCTCCCTTAAAATGCAACAAACGTACAAAATAAAGCAGATACAGGCAAGCACACCAGTCTGAATGCTGTGTAGTATTTTTCTGCTGTACCAGTGACTGCTTTAATAGTCAAAATCGTTTAGTCTGATCAGGCTGAAAGTGGAATTTTTACCTTCTAGCTTTTGAGATTTGTAATAAAACAACATACCTCCAATGCAGTGCAACATTTTTATGCAAAGGAAAATTGCTTGGGTATGTTTTGTGTGTCTCCTAAACCTGCAAAGTTAGATGGTAAGAGCTTTACATTTTAATGTCCTTCCACTTCTAATGTTCAATACATTTTTATAAACGAAGATATTTTGAAGCAATTTTTTTCCTAAAAGAAAAAAAAAAGGCAACCTATACCAGTCGCCGAGGAGAGCAGCTCCAGTGAAGGTAAGGCCTAACTGGGGAAGGGGATCTCGGCGGATCGGGCCGGCAAAGGGCTCTTTTGAGGGCTCTTGTAGCCGGGGAAAGCGGCTGGCGCGTGCTTGTGCTTGTGCCGGAACCGGCAGCTCGGGGGCGGGCTGCTGACGCGGCAGGGGCGGAGCCAGCGTCACACGCGGCAGTTCTAAACGGACCCAGCACGAGGGCAACTGGTGGGCGTCACCCAGGGCGTCACTGCAGTGAGAGGGGTGAACAGGGAGCAGCTCTTCAAAAGGTAATTTACTAAAAAACTCTTGACCCGGCCAGAACATCATGGTAAGAACTCGGCAGAAGACCATGGCCTCCCTGAGCTCTGCACCGAGCAGCTCCGAAGTGGCCACCCAGACAGAGCTAGCATGGCAACATGCTGCCACCCAGGTGTCGGGCTGCAGGGAGTGCCCTGCTTTTGCGCTGGTGTTGAATAGTAACGGTGAGCAGGCCTGTGGGCGGTGTGCCCAAGTAGAGGAACTCCTTCAGCTAGTGATGGAGCTCCGCGAGGAGGTAAGCTGCTTAAGGAGTATAAGGGAAAGTGAACAGGAGATAGATAGCTGGAGTCATGCTCTGTCTTCCCTGAGAGAAGCCCCCCAGAAAGATCGAGCTCCACATACAATGAGCCCAACACCCTCTAGCGTTGAATCTGAACGTGAAGATTCAGAAGACGGGGGCCAGTGGCAACAAGTCCCCACCCGACGTGGCAGGCGTGCCTCCCAGGAAACCCCCACACTATCCCAGGTGCTGTTACAGAACAGATATGATGTTCTGGAAAGGGAAGTGGAGGATGACAATAACAGTGCCTTGCCAAACTCTGAATTGCCACTGAAGCCAAGACAGGTTACACCTCATATAACATCATCATCATTTAGGAAAAAAAGACGGGTCCTTGTAGTAGGGGACTCGATTCTGAAGGGAGTGGAAGGTCCCATATGTAGACCGGACCCAATCTGTAGGGAGGTCTGCTGTCTCCCTGCAGCCAAGGTTAAGGATGTCCAGAGGAAACTCCCTACCCTAGTTAGGCCTACCGACTACTACCCTTTATTGGTTTTTCAGTTGGGTAATGATGAAATGCCAGTAAGGAGTCTGAGGGCGATAAAGAGAGACTTCAGGGCCCTGGGACGGCTGGTCAGGGGATCAGGAGCGCAAATAGTGTTTGCTTCTATCCCAACAATTGCAAAGATGGATGCGAAGATTAACAGGAAATGCCAGCTAATCAATGCCTGGCTCAGAGACTGGTGTCGTCGGCAAGATTTTGGGTTCTTTGACCATGGGCTGCTTTTCAGGACACCAGGCCTGCTGGCAACAGACACCAAAAGCCTGTCTCAGAGGGGGAAAAGGGTTTTAGGGCAGCAGTTGGCAGGGCTTATTGACAGGGCTTTAAACTAGGTTCGAAGGGGGATGGGGATAGATCCAAGGTTGCTAGCAAAAATCCTGAAATTGGTGGGCTAGCACTAGACTTGGAAAAGACAGGGGGTGTAACCGGGCTCCTTAGGAAGATGTCTGGGGATAGCAGAACTTTAGCTCCCTCTAGTAAAAAGGAGAAAGGACCTATAGCCCACCTGAAGTGCTTATACACTAATGCACGTAGCATGGGCAACAAACAAGAGGAGCTGGAAGCCATCGTGCACCAGGGTAATTATGATGTAGTTGCCATCACAGAAACATGGTGGGATGACTCTCATGACTATAATGTTGCCATGGATGGCTATAGACTCTTCAGGAAGGATAGGCGAGCAAGAAGAGGCGGGGGTGTGGCCCTATATATCAGGGAGTGTTATGAATGCTTTGAATTAGAAGATGATGATAATGGGATTGAGTGTTTATGGGTAAAGATTAGGGGGAGGGCTAACAAGGCAGATATTGTAGTAGGAGTCTGTTATAGACCGCCCAACCAGGATGAGGAGGCAGATGAAATATTCTATAAACGGCTGGGAGAAGTCTCAAGGTCGCGAGCTCTAGTCCTCGTGGGTGACTTCGATTTGCCGGACATCTGCTGGGAATACAATACAGCAGGGAGGGAACAGTCTAGAAAGTTCCTGGAAGGTACTGGGGATAACTTCTTAACACAGTTAGTGAAAGAGCCAACTAGGGAAAGTGCCCTGCTGGATCTGTTGTTTGTCAACAGGGAAGGTCTTGTGGGGGATGTGATGGTCGGAGGCTGTCTTGGCAACAGTGATCACGAAATGATAGAGTTCTCAATTCTGGGAGAAGCAAGGAAGGGGGTCAGCAGAACTGCCACCTTGGACTTCCGGAGGGCGGACTTTGGGCTCTTCAGGAGCCTGGTTGAAAAAGTCCCCTGGGAGGCAGTCCTCCAAGGCAAAGGAGCCCAGGAAGCCTGGATGTTTTTCAAGAAGGAAGTCCCAAAGGCGCAGGAGCAGGCTGTCCCCATGTGCCGGAAGACAAGCCGTCGGGGAAAAAGACCGGCCTGGCTAAGCAGGGAGCTAGTGTTGCAGCTTAGGGAAAAAAAGAGGATATATGGCCTTTGGAAAGAAGGGCAGGCCACTCAGGAGGACTACAAAGAGGTAGTGAAGCTATGTAGGGAAAAAATTAGGAAGGCCAAAGCCCAGCTAGAACTAAACCTGGCTTCTGTTGTCAAGGACAACAAAAAAAGTTTCTATAAATATATTGGCAATAAAAAGAGGACTAAGGATAATCTCTGTCCTCTAGTAGACCAGGCTGGTAACGTATTGACCAAGGACGAGGATAAGGCTGAGGTACTTAATGCCGTCTTTGCCTCAGTCTTCAGCAGTAGGACCAGTTGTTCCTTGAGTTCCCTAACCCCTGAGCTAGAATACAGGGATGGGGAGCAGAATGAAGCCCCTGTAATCCAAAGGGAAATGGTGAAGGACCTGCTTCAGCACCTGGAGGTGCACAAATCTATGGGGCCGGATGGGATCCATCCAAGGGTACTGAAGGAGCTGGCGGAAGTGCTCACCAGGCCACTCTGCATCATTTATGAACAGTCCTGGATAACCGGGGAGGTCCCAGCCGACTGGAGGTTGGCAAATGTGACACCCATCCATAAGAAGGGCCGGAAGGAGGATCCGGGGAACTACAGGCCAGTCAGTCTGACATCGGTGCCTGGGAAGGTTATGGAACAGATCATCCTCAGTGCCATCACACGGCACATGCAGGAGAACAAGGTGATCAGGCCCAGTCAGCATGGGTTTGTGAAAGGCAGGTCATGCCTGTCAAACCTGATCTCCTTCTATGATGAGGTGACCCGCTTAGTGGATGAAGGAAAAGCTGTGGATGTTGTCTACCTGGACTTTTGCAAGGCTTTTGACACCGTTTCCCATAGCATTCTACTGGAGAAACTGGCTGCTCGTGGCCTGGACAGGTGTACCCTTCGCTGGGTAAAAAACTGGTTGGATGGCCGTACCCAGAGAGTGGTGATAAATGGAGTTAAATCCAGTTGGTGTCCAGTGACAAGTGGTGTCCCCCAGGGATCGGTGCTGGGACCGGTTCTCTTTAATATCTTTATTAATGATCTGGATGAGGGGATTGAGTGCACCCTCAGTAAGTTCGCAGACGACACTAAACTGGGGGGGCGTGTTGATCTGCTTGAGGGTAGATTGGCTCTGCAGAGAGATCTGGACAGGCTGGACAGATGGGCTGAGGCCAATGGTATGAGGTTCAACAAGGCCAAGTGTCGGGTCCTGCACTTGGGTCACAACAACCCCATGCAGTGCTACAGACTGGGGGCGGAGTGGCTGGAAAGCTGCCTGGCAGAGAAGGATCTGGGGGTGTTGGTGGACAGCCGGCTGAGTATGAGCCAGCAGTGTGCCCAGGCAGCCAAGAGGGCCAACAACATCCTGGCCTGCATCAGGAATAGTGTAGTGAGCCGGAGTAGGGAAGTAATCATCCCCCTGTACTCGGCACTGGTGAGGCCTCACCTCGAGTACTGTGTTCAGTTTTGGGCCCCTCACTACAAGAAGGACATTGAGGTGCTGGAACGTGTCCAGAGAAGGGCTACCAGGCTGGTGAGGGGTCTGGAGGACAAGCCTTATGAGGAACGACTGAGGGAGCTGGGGTTGTTTAGCCTGGAGAAGAGGAGGCTGAGGGGTGACCTTATCACCCTCTACAACTACCTGAAGGGAGGTTTTAGAGAGATGGGGGCTGACCTCTTCTCCCACGTGGCAAGTGATAGGACAAGAGGAAACGGGTTCAAGTTATGTCAGGGCAGGTTTAGATTGGATATTAGGAAGCATTTTTTCACTCAAAGGGTTATTAAACATTGGAATAGGCTGCCCAGAGAGGTGGTGGATTCACCATCCCTGGAGGTGTTTAAGAAAAGGGTAGATGAGGTGCTTAGGGACATGGTTTAGAAGTGGGTGTTTTTAAATCAGGGTAGGTTAACGGTTGGACTTGATGATCTTAATGGTCCCTTCCAACCTCACTTATTCTATGATTCTATGATTCTATACAAAATGCATGATGGTGCAGTGTGTTATGAAGTTTTATTAGCACTTTTTAAAAGCATTTTAGGAAGCCTTGCTACTCAGTAGTTAGATTATCCTAAGTGCTTCTTCCACAAAAGCCCATTCAAAAAAAGTTGTCTACAAGTTACACATAATAGTCCATAATAAAACAGAAAAAAACAAACTCATGTGTGTGCATGATTGTTTTCCAAACATGTCTGATCTGATATTACCCAGAGGAAAGAAGAGGGTAAGGGACATAAATCAGCCAAGTTTCTTCTCTTCAGTATTTGGGGAAAAAAAAAAAAAAAAAATATTGTGGCTCAAGATGTTCTGGAATTTCAGTGGCATTGTCTCAGCCTCTGTATCCTATTTCTTCTAAATCCTTTCACTAGGAAATAGAGTTAGTCAGAATTTCCCCAATAAAATTGGCATTTATGTCACATTTTAAAATGACAAATTTCTATTTACCTACCTACTCACTTAAATAGGAATGTACTGTCCTTGGAAATATGAATCATTAGAAACCTCTTTGAAAGGTAAGGCTCAAGATGGAAAATGAACTCAGAAAAATGCACGGAGTCATTTTTGTGCTGAAACCGCAGCATGACACATGCCCCTTTGGCTTTGTCTAATACAGAAAAATAGTATTTGAGATTGTCCAAAGAAAATCACGGATCCATGAAGTTAATTTCTCACCTCTTGGGATAACAACCCAGTCCTCAAGGTCACTGCTTCAATGCATGCACAAGGCAGCACTGTAGAACCATGTTCTCTCTTCTGTGTTGCAGGGATGATCAGTCCTGCAGGGGTGTTTTGGTAAACCTTTTCCCAATACTAAGACAAATCACACTAAGAGACTGTGAACAGTGAAATTCCCCCAAAAGCAAATCAATTCAAACCCAAAGGTGTTCCTTTTCTTTTATAAATTTGGTATCAATTTGATTGGGAATGGAACTGAGAATAGCTCCACCAGTTCCACTGGAAATGACATTGGGTCTACCAGCATTACTCTTCTTTGTTGTCGGTACCTCAGTTTTTATGTAATTACTTGTAAATTAAAAAAAAAAATAAAAAATTTGTAAATTAAAAAAAGGAAAACCAGTTATTTATTTAGCTATTTGGGTACACCATTATATTTACAACTGTTACTAGAACTACAGGAATGTTGAGAGTTGATGTCAGGTGAATAAGAACAGGTTGTAGCACCTTCAGTGATATTAAACTTGAGGAAAACCTTGGGAATGGTACAAGATTTCAGACATTTCACAACTAGAAAGCACCTGCTCTTTAAGAATTAAACTCAACAGAGCTAAATAATTTTTGCATCTCATTCAAATTAACCCAAGTGAACACAGTTGGGTCAAATCTTCTGAGATTTGCTGCCCATCCTACAAACCACATATACAGGCAGCAGAGAAAAACAGCTCATTGTCTTCCGGACAACCAACTGAAATTTTGCAGCAGCTCTATATTAATTGTTCACTGCAGCTAGCAGGATTTTATATCATTTCCTACACTTACAATTAAAATTCACAGGATCGTGCATTTTCTTTGGACTCCATCATAACTGCTTCATCCAAAGTCTTTCTCTAAAAACCACAACCGAGTCTCCACTGTGGAGTTCAGTAATAAATTGCAAAGATAGTAGTGTTAGGAATGAACTTCATTAATTTAATTTAGAGAAGAACTGATGAGGAGCAGATTATGCTTTAGTCAAGAGAACAGATGTGTGCCAGTAGGCTTTCTGCAGCCCCATGACTGGAATAGCTTCTTCCAGTGAGGAGTGAGATACATGAGTAGACGCATGGGAAATCAAGCCTAGATTTGAAAAATGTTTCTGGATAGTATTGAGGTGTATGAGCTAACATTGTGGGAATCAGCAGCAAAATAGCAATAAGCTGATTCAGGTCAGGCTGGAAGCGCATCTTCAGATCTAGGCATGGCGTAGGAGGGTAGGAGCTATTGGATGCTACACACTGGGATTGTCATGCTGCACATAGAACAGTGACCCAGCAGAGACTTTCTCAGGGAAGAATGGGATGTATTTGTAGAGTTCTCAAAACAAAGATAAAAATAATTCAGAGCAAGATGCTCGGACTTCAAAGCAAGGTGCTGTAGCAGAGCAGAGTGTGTGACAGGTTGAAGATAATTGCTCAATTATATCCGAATCTCGGTAAAAACTCTTCCATGTTTAGAGAGATGCTAATTTGCAAAATGCCCTGTGTGGTGTGAGATGTACAGCTTCTCCAGGCAGAATGGAAGTTCTGGCATACACCCCTCTAGTTATGTTGTCTCATTTCCTGCAATCATCAAAGCATTTATCAACTAGAAAATCATTTTTAGCAGTAGTGATATTAATTCAACAAAATTCTTTTACCATTGGCTACTCCTCGGGTCTAATTAAGGATAACTGACTATGGCTTGTTTTATAGTAAATTGCTTCTCAAAAATGTGACTTTTTTTTTAAAAAAAATAACCCTTATCTGCTGTACCAACCCTTAAAATTCTGTGTATGAAATGAGTATCATGTAATGGATTGATATCATGTAATGGATTGATCATGGACTTGTCTTTTTCCACCTTCATTCTTTTGTCCCTAAATACATTTGCAGAGAAACAAAGGGTTCAGAGTTTTTATTTTACCATTAACTCTTCACCTCAATTCATTCTCAAAAGGGAACAGGAGGGAGCAGAAGTCCAGTCGCATGTTTTCTAATCCTGGCTCTGATGCTAAGTAGCCGTGACTGCTTACTGATATAATAAATTCTTTGTGCCCCGTTTTCAAAGCAGGCATAATGCCTACCGCGTAAGAGTGTTGTGGGATTCAGTATTTTGCTTTCCTAACGCTTTGAACTCACTGCATTAAAACCACCAAGTGTTCTCAGAGTCTTCCAGTGGTACAGCTGGGCAATGCCTAGATACAATTCAGCAGTAATAGTTGATTGCTATACATTCTCTAAATATGGAGTTGGAGGTCTTATAACAAAAAGAAAACCCAAATCCCCCCCCCCCCCCCCCCCCAAAAAAAAAAAAAAAAAAAAAACCAAACCATAGCCCTTTTTCTTTTCAAGTTGGGGTTTTTTTTTTGTTTGTTGGTTTTTTGGTTTGGGTTTGTTGTTTTTTTTTTTAATCCTTCCCCTTTGCTTGAGTCAGGTAACGGACTGAAAGTGTCACTGGTTTGCACCACAAATGGGACGGGTAAATCTGAAAAATTACTTGTGGCTCAACTTTTGGTATGTTGTACAACTTACCGTAAAGTATTAGCACTGTATTTAAAACAGAAGGAAAGAAACAAACAGATGCCAGCTTATTATTTAAATGTTAGCTGGGAGTGTGTCCTACAAACAACTTTTGATCTCTCGAGTTTAGTGAGGGTGTTTTAAAGAACTATTTTATAGAGCAGGCAGTATTGAATAGTTCCAGAGCAGCGAAGACAACAAAATAACAGGAATGCCGCATAGCTTCAAATCAGGCCTGTACGAATTTATTTTCTGAACTGGATAACTCAGATCTTTCTTGTGCCAGTAAGAGGCAAATAACAGCTATTCTTCAGGGGTTTGCAAGACCCATAGATGCACATCTCCCACTACTTTTGAAATATGAAGCTCAATAAGGAGCCCGACACATTGGCATAAGCAGCATGGAAAAATATTCCACTCCCCTCTGCAAAATGCGCAGGGTGAGACACACACACACAAGCAGGTGAGTGCTGAAATAAGAAACTCCATCTCAAATGTAAGAAGCTGACCTTTTTAACAGGCAGGAGCAGACATCAGAGATTACCTAGATTTCAGTCCAAACTCCATCTCAACGGCTCTTTAGGCTTCTAAAGGAAAGGAATTGTTACTGAGGGAACTGCCGCCTGCAATGGTTTCAGCAAGAGCTGACCCTGCGCTGGAGTATCAAACAGAAAGGGGAAGAGGCACAAATAACTAGGGAGAAGGAATGATTTACAAATAATGAATACAAAACTTCCTGCAGGAACGCAAGCTGCTTTGAATACGAATGGCAAATAGAAATGGGAGCAACACAATTGTCATGCCTAGATCATGACGGGGCACGGAGCCCTGAAAACTGCTGCTTAGGAGGCAAAGAAAGCGCTTCAAGTTTCATTATATTTCAAGGAAGAAAGCTATAAATAGAAAGAAGTTGTTCTCACTGTGCAAGAAGCCATGTCTCTTGGCAGTACAAACCGTCAAGTGTATCTGCAATGACCACTACCAGAAAGATCCACCACCATTTTGTCACAATTTCTGTTCTGATTACAAACAGCAAGAGCCAGCCTCAGGAACAAATGGAGACCCACTGCAAACCCATAGATCTAAACACTCCTCAATTTGGCAAAAGGCTGGATATGAACTTCAGGATTTAAGCCTGCCTACTCAACAGAACCTGAAGAGGTCACAGTAGCACAAATTCCACAGACATTACTAAGTTACAAGCTTTTTCTGAAGTTCTGGGGGGATGTCATCAGATTCAGGTGATTAAAATATAATCTAGATACAGATAGTTGCCAATTCCACCTTTTGGGTGTGCAGCATTATCTTTTGGGGACCAGAAAACCAGAAAGATGTTTTAGGCGAATGAGCAAGGCAAAATAACATCCATTCTTTGTTCTCCTTAGAACTCATAGCACTTTGAGGATATAAAGAAAGAGTTAAAAAGACACTAGATAGGCCTATATTCTTATTTGCTTTCTGGTTTGTGTCATAGGCATTCAGATTCTCTCCGATCCTGAAGATTAAAGTTTTTTCTTACTAATAGCTTAATAATAACTCCACTAGCGGGAGCACATGAACGACCTCAACCAAGCATTACTGTGAGATTCATAATAAAATCCTGAGAACTTGTAACACAAAGTTGGAAAAAGTTAACTAATGATGATGGGTCTGTTTGCACTACAAATCCAATTTACCAAGAAGTTTAGCTACAACACAGTTCAATTTTGAAGTCTATGACCATAATGTTATATATACACACGTACATGCAGTATGTATGGGCTCAGTGCTCTTTGCCCCAGATCTGGATCACGTCAGAAGGCCTGTCCAGGCACGCTACTTCAGATCACTCCCTTCCCACCTCTTCTGTCCCAGGCCAAGCCAGAACTCAAAAAACCTGCCTTGCAGTGTGACAGTTTAGGCTGGAGAAGGGCAATGCAACTCAGGTCCATGCTAGCACAACTGTTCCTGCCATCTTCCCCCTCAAGCCAGGGGCACGACATTCAGACACAAGCAGAAGGATGCAGCAGAGTTATGTTTTTCATTTACTGGAAGTGTTTTGCTAACCCTGACACTCTGCTTTCTGGACAGCTGCTTTCTTTGCCTGCTTCTAAAACTGCCCGTGCAAAAAAATGGATAAAGTATTAATTGAAACAGAAAATACCTTCAGACTGAGTACATACACAATAATATTAAAAACCCAATACCCTTGAGTAATGCAGGATGGTAATAATTAAATGTGATCTGTATATTCATGCAAGCAGTTATTCTAATCATACACACACAGACATATATATAACAGCTTCTCAAAACAAAAGACATGAACATCATGAAAACACAATGAAAAAGTGCCCTTGTATGATATTTTTCAGAAGATGCTCTCAAAATACTACTAACACTCAGATCCTGCACCTCAAAAAAGATAGACAGGAATTATTCCATGCATTTTACAGACCAGAACACTGAGACAGGAGTTTGGGAGACCTTGGCAGCATTAAAGGGCGTCAATCATAGAATGGTTTCGGTTGGAAAGGACCTTGAAGATTATCGAGTTCCAACCCCCCTGCCATAGGCAGGGACACCTCCCACTACACCAGGTTGCCCAAGGCCACGTCCAGCCTGGCCTTGAACACCTCCAGGGATGGGGCCTCAACAACTTCTCTGGGCAACCTGTTCCAGTGCCTCACCACCCTTAAAGTGAAAAACTTCTTCCTAATGATTAATCTAAACCTGCCCTCTTCCAGTTTAGACAGGTCTCTATAAATGGCAATAAAAAGGCAGAAAATCTGAAGAACTGAAGAATGGTTAAACGGAACAACTGTGGGGATACACTGCCTGATACATACGGGGAATTTTGCAGGGAATTGAAAGAGCTACAAGTACGTTACCTAACATCCACGCACACACACCTTTCCTCAAAATGCCTCACAAGATGGAAGGATACTTTTATCTGTCTTCCAGAATGCAGGGCAGAAGACAAACACATCACCCCAAAAAGTTGTAGCAGAGTAAACCCTGAAGCGTTAAAGAGTTTGGAGGAACTGCACACATAACTATTTTTTCCAAAACCACCTGAAACCTTTGTTTCAGCATAGCACAAAGCAAAACCTCTTAGCTCTGGCTAGGCTTTCCAGTAAGCTTTCTAATTTTATGTGAACATGAAACTCAAATAAAATCCAGAGGATGCAAAGCCATAGGTTTTGACAAAAGGTTTTTACCCACTGATCTAAAATATCTGAGTTTTATAAAGCACAAAGCCCAGGTTTGCCATTACCTTCTCTCTTCCATAAAGAAAATATGAAACTACACAATAGTCTGTTAGAAAGTGCTGAAGGAAGCTGAAGTGCTGAATATGCTGAAGGCAGGCATTTCAGCTGATGGCTTTAAAATTCAAAAAAGAGAATCTTTCAGTGCCAGACTGGCCTATATTGTTCAGGCTGTTGTCTAACAGCATCAAATTTGGGGACTATGTGGCTGTGCAGGGAAAGAAGTACTTCTGGAGAGAACACATTCCATTTACCAAAAAAGACCAGGTGGAACATAGTAGACTCTTATTGAAACCTTCAAAAAGAATTTTTCTAGTAGTGTTTTCACATAATGAAATGAAAGAAAGAATGATGGCTCTGACTAAAGAATGGCTTCTGTGCTTTTATGATTTGGTATATCCATCACTCAAAGATAATGATAGCTTACATGGAACTTTTGTAGCTGAGCAATCTCTGAAATAGTTCTCTACTACAGGCCATGTGACAATGCTCAGTGTCAAACAGCTTTAAAAAAGCCAGCTGCAGACTGGCAAAAAAACAAGCAAGGTTCTATATATACTGTTACAGTCTACATCAGTGTCTCACAAAGATAGGAGGTTTCTGAGCCTTTTTTTGTTTTGTTTGTTATCTATTGCAACTAAAGGAAGACTAAGCAGGCAATTCATAAAACCCAAATGGGTAATAAACAGGGTATTAATACCATGGAAATACCATTATAGATAACCTTGAATTTATGGTAGCACGTCTATCTTAACATTTTAAGCTGCCCAAGGAAAACAATGGATATGGGGCTGAACAGAGAGGAAACAATACCACCAGAGGCAGACAATGACCTACAAATCATCCTTAATAGGCAAAGGTATCAATACGTGCTATACAGCATATAAACAGCAAAGATGACATGTCTAGAACATTGAACACACACTACAAAGTCTGGCATATGCATTGTCTATTTATTTGGAAGTTAGGCAGCTAAGACATCCTGCATGTCCCAATTTCTATCTTCCCCTCCAGAGTTAAGAGGTTTCAAGTCAGAAAAAGAGGACGTGTTGTGGAAAACCCAGATAAATCATACCCCTGCAGAAATTTTGCACATCTCCACTACCAACTGCATTTCATCAGCCTTAGACTGGACACTGAAGGTACCGGAATAAGCTGATAGGCAAAACTAGGGAATTATTCTCATTTTCACAAGTATTTGTGTATCTTTGGATCAAACCAAGTTTAAGTTTAAACACCACTAGGATAACCATTGATAAGGGAATAATAGTAATAAATGTTCCAGGAACTATATTCCAAACAGGGGTATATTTGTCTTCCTTTCCTCCTTATTCTCCCAGTTGAACATCACACAGCTTGGCATTGCACACTTGCTGCTGCTGTCATTTTGGCCCTTAGGGACTTTGTTTCCTACCAGTCAGTCTTCTGACTACACCTACTTTGAGAGAAACCATATTGAAAAAA
Source organism: Pluvialis apricaria (assembly GCA_017639485.1). NCBI lineage: Eukaryota > Metazoa > Chordata > Aves > Charadriiformes > Charadriidae > Pluvialis > Pluvialis apricaria. Next base: position 38,923,990 of record CM030012.1, on the reverse strand, counting down.
AAGGCAAATATTTCAGAACACACAAACAGATTGGAAGTATTCTTTTAACACAGGATTAACGACAGCTGGTAAGTCAGTAAATTATTTGTGTATAACCTAAACAATAACCAGGACAAAGGCTCCCTCCCTTCAGAAACATCAAGAGTCATTCAGTTTTGAAAAAGGAAGGTTATGATGTTAACCAAAAGCATCAGAAGACTACCAAAGAAAGCATCTAATAATAAACTTTAAAATACCTTCTCAGTTCATGGAGACAGTTAAAAAATGTCAGGCCCAAAAAGAGCACAGCATTTGGTGGACAAAACATCAGAAGGAGAGAGGACAAACCAAAGAACAATCTGCATAAGTATTCCTGCTTAAGGCAGCAACTTAAGCATGTACTCAATTTTAAGTATTATACTTAAACCTAAGTATATACTTAAAACACTAATTAAAATATGTTTAAGTGCTCTTCCTGAGTTGAGGCCAAAAGAATATCAATTCAGATGTTAACGGAAAAAATTTGGCAGTGTTCATAGCATTCTAGTTAATATTGCAATGGCAAAAAGGGTTATTTAAAGACAAAACACTGTATGATGCAGAGGCTGCATGTTCTTCTAAGTGTAAGTTGCAACTAGCCTGACTACTGCACTACTGAATTCCATGCAGCCATAAAAAATTAGTATTTTGGGGGGAAAAAAGAAATTATAGCTGAACTGAAAGATGGGCAGGTTTTGAGATATAGAAACAAGGGTGTTTTCAAGCAAGTTTCAAAGCAAGTAAGTATTTTAAATATGCACATTTAAAAAAAAAAAAAGCATAACACCAGTACCAGAGGTCCCATTCCCAACCCTGACCATTCTGTGATTACTGTGTAATCTTAAGAGTTTAAAGGAAATGGTTGTCTAACTAGAGTATGTAGCCAACCAGAAGACGATTTACGGCAAGCTAGATATGCTAAAAAAAGGTTAATGAACAAAAATCATTATCTAGCCACAGAGGAGGAAACATAGGTTTCGGGTAGATCAAAGTAATGTTATACTGAAAGAATAGCAGAGAACGTGTTATATTGTTGAATCTTCGTGAATGCAAACCCCCAAGCCATTAGAATATAACGAGGTTACAAGTGCAGCTATATTTCTCTTCCCCCCGCCAGGGAAAAGGACACTGAGACATACAAAGTTGAGCATAATAATACCAATACTACTAATAATACCAATACCAATACCACTACTACTAAAAGTAATTAAGTCTATTAAGATTATCAATTGCACTCATTTACAAACTGTAATCAAGGGTCAGCATTGAGCGCTTAGAGATACCTGGCATATCCAGGAAATATCACATGTGCTATCTGACACTAGTGCCCCATGGTTTGTAAAATTCAGACAAGCTAAGCCTCCTAGTGACGCTAAATTCAGAAAAAGAGAGATGAAGTAAAGCATTTCAGCACAATGTAAATTTAAAAGTCTCCAGTTTTTACAGAAGGCCTACATCTCAAACGACAGACAGCCCTAATAATAATAGAGTGAAGATTTAAAAGTGATTTTTCAACTACACAACTAGACCTTAGAAAATGAACATTCAGGCTAATACAGCTGATGGAGTGGAAAATAAAACTACAGCACGTCAATATATAAGAATGAAATCTAGACAGCTATGATGGAATTGGAAAAGCACATAAACAAAGACATAAAACCAAACAAATTCCTGAAGCATGTCTAAAGCCAGTATACAAAGTAATTCCGCTGGGAAGAAAAAAGAGAAAAAGGGATAAGAACCACCTTAGAGAAACCAATTTGATTGTGTTAAATAAGTTCCCAATGAAAAAACCTTAAAACAAGTACTTATCCCTGATCCAGGCTATTTTCAAATAACAGAGATGAGGCATTGCCAGGAATGAGAGGATCAAAAAGATACTGAAGTGGCAAGTTGAAGAGAAATGCCATCAACAGGGTTGCCCGGAACACACTTAGGCTTCAGGTGAAGCTCATGTTCAAGTGGTTGAACTCCTTAAAAATCCACCTGTAAAACAGCTGCATCACAAACACGCAACAAACGCACCCAAGTTCCTCTTCTCACTCTATACATAGCACCATATTGTTTACCCATATGTTCGCCTACTCTCTGTACACATTACTGTTTTTCACAGCATAAAATAAAATTCCCCTCAGACGCATTGGCATAAAATACCCCATCTGCAATCCCCTGTTCCTCAAGCCTTGCTAGAACTCACACAAACTCACCATCTGATGCACCAGACGTACAGTGTGGTGTCCTTCAGGCCTAGATATTGGACCCCAGGTGTCCTGGGGAGTTAACCGTTTTCCCTTCTCCTTCAAAATGTTGATTTGCTATAGCATATTATTACACGTCGAACACTTCTACATTTAAATACATGCACTGTATTATAAAGATCAATTTGTGTAAGTCTCAGATACCTGTATTAACCTTTGAGGTTTTGCCATTTGTGCTACGTAGGCCATTTCCAGCCCACTGCAGATAATATCAAATGCCATCTGAATAGGAAGTAATTTTCTCCGTTAAAAATATCTTTTACACACATTTCAAAAATAAGGAAAACACGTTATTGGCACAACTACTGTTCACTGTGTTCCCTTGGGTACAATCTTTATAGGTACCTGTTGTGGAAAGAATCCCCCACAACTCTAATCTTCATGATTTCTAGTATCTTTTCTACACAGAACAATCACTCATGAGCGACTGTAGTTTCACATATGTTTAAATGGTGTAAAACAACACTGAAATGAGAAGAAGCTCTTTCATGCCCTCTCCCTGTCCTCTCATTGTCATCCCTGAATTGCTGCCCCGTTCCATGCAGGAAAATGTTTGGGTGGTCACAAACTGGACTGAAGAAACTGATGCAGTTTCCACAGTCTGGATAGGAGGGCAGATGGATAAACTCCTGTCAGCAGCCCATGCCATGTCAACGCATACGTGTTAACATTTGCCCAGAAATTACAGGATAAAAGAGGTCACATCAGGACCGAACTAAGAGCATAATATCCCACCACCACTATGATTCAGATCTTTAAAGGAGAACAGCAAATGTCTAATTGCCCCTTATGTTAGGTTCTTTTCCACTGCTACAATGAGGGGAAATACCATTTAATACATCCTTGTTTCTGGCTCCTGGTAGTCCTCAAAATTTTAGGTCAGCAGCATGACTAAAGAACTGGCTATGGCCCCAGTGTATACCCTCAAACTATCATATTCTTTGAGGAAAGGTAAAGGAAGTTGTTACCTAATAGGCTATTTGCACTAATTTATTTTAAATTGTATTGTTTGGAGGTGTCAATGATTTTGAATGCTGGAACTTTCACCAGGGAGATTCAGAGGAGAGAAAGCCAAGGAGTTGCTAAACAGACCATGAAACATCAAACAATTCACGGCTGCCACCCTCCCCATCCCCAACCCACAAGATACATCCTTTCACAGTCTTTAGTCTCTTGGTTGGTGAAGAATCCTAGTCACAATTTACTAGTCACTTCCCAGGGAGCTTATTTCTTCAAAGGTGACAGCCAAAAACCGCTCCTGCAGAACAATACATTTCATGGCAATATGTTTACATAAATGGTACTTCTCTCAAAAGGATAAGGACTATATGTATGTAGTATTTACATAGATACACTTCCTCCTAAAAATACCGTTTGCTACACTTCAGCTGCGTGACTAACAAACATGCCTGTTCTGCAACACTAAGGCACAACGTACAAACTCTTCAGAAACCTTCTTAATAGACATTTAAACTATTCTACAGAAGTTAAAGCAAAAAATCACATTAAAACTGAAGAAAATCTTTGTCAGCATGTGTTTGGGAATGCCTGTTACATTCTCTGTCTAAGACAACTATCTAGAGTTAGCAATTTCTCACAATCTCACATAGATGCATCTGCTTTTCTAAGTTCATTGAAAAAAAGTTGAGCATACCAAGAAACCCACTTCTAGTGAAGTTATTCTGCCACCTGCTGTTGCTTTTATGGACTATACTAGATATTTAATGCAAATCTCTTCAATTAAAAAAAAAATCCTAATAAAAAGGGAAGTACTTCCTTATTGCAGAGCAAAAATACTTGTTATCAACTATAAACACACTAATACACCTACAATCTTTTTCTCTTGTTGACTTTTCAAATGTGTGTAACCCAAAAAGATGCTTGTCACCCAAGATGGAGGGGGCTGGGGCGTGAGCAAGGGGAGCCTGCTGCAAGGGAAAAGCCTGGTGGGTTTAAAAAAAAAATTAAAAAATTACAAAGCCTCATAAAACAAAGTATTTTCATTAATCCTCTAAAATTCACCACTGGGAAAAACACAAAAAAATGGCTCTAAAAGCCCTTTTTGTCTGAAAATTATGATCCCAAACACTGGTGGATCTACCAGTATCAAACCAGTTTATAAAAAAGAACAGGTTAAAAGAAATATTGAAAATTCAAACTGGAAAATTCACCAATTCACTGCCCTTGAGTGGGGGGAAAGAGAAAAATAAAGCAAGTGGCAATTGAAAAGGTAACTCCCTCTACACCTTCAATTCTAGCAGCTGAAGATTTAGCAATTCGCCCGAGTCCTTTTTGCAAAAAAGCTGGTGACAATAAGGTGGACATACCAACCTTGCTGCTGCAGTCCATGATGCATCACCCACTGCTTACTTTCAGGACAGCCAATGACAAGTGCCACCCCCTCATCTCAGGCCACACACCACCACCTTCTCACAGAACCGCAGCTAACGCGGTTTACATCACACAGTGTCCTTACGTCACTCATTGCTGTGCACACTCTTAAATGCTTGTCTCCAGCACAGGGCAGGTAGCAGTAGTCATCAGAAGACTTTGGGGGAAAAGACTGAAAAAGAATGGGACGCCCGCCTAGAACTGCAGAGGGAAGTTGGGGGCAGGGAAAGTGACTCGCTGAAAGATGATTACCTCGCTTGAAGAATGCCTTCACATTTTTAATTGTAATTCATGAGAACTACCATTCTAAATGTATAACCCCAAAAGCTCTTCAGGAGAAGAAACACTGACCTCCACAAAATGACAATGCATACAAACATAGTCATCTCCATCCCCATACCCTGTCCTACAAAACGTTTCTCGTATAAATGGGCCAAGAGAGCCATGGGTGGCCTCTCATCCACACAGTATTGGACCTAAACTTGCTCCGATCACGAGACCAGAGGGGGATCACAAGACATGGTTAACCCACTCCTTTGCATTAAACAGACGTAGTCGGTCTACTCTTCATTTAGAGCACTACTAAAAGCTTGTTCCACCTTGCAAAGTTTGGCAGCTGCCCACTGCTATTTAGAATGAATATTCAGTTGTTCCTTCAGGCTCTTCAGCCCTTTGATATCCTATCTGCCTGTTACCACACTACACAGGCAATACAACCCCCTTTTTGCCAAGCAGCACATACATGGGCAGTTCCAAAACTCTTTCAAATGAAGCCTCCTAGCAATTTTTGTTTTCCCACCTTGGTCAAGTACAGAGATTGGCTCTCAAGACAACAGCTCTCTCTGCCCCAACACCCGGATGCTTCTCAGGGCAGTGCTCCAGCAGCTCCTCGAATGAAAGAGCACCTGACCTGCTGCACGGAGCCCCACGTAGCTGTGCTCTCCCTGCTCCGGTGGGAAAGGGGGGGAAGGACATCTCGGTCAAGTTAGATGAGCTCAGCAGTATTTTTGCCTCTTGCTTCCTTGATTTCTAGTAGATTTGTCTCATTGCTGAGCCCAGTGAGCAGGCCTGCAGTATTAATTACTGCTTTTTGTTTAAAAATTAAGTTCTATTTCTAATTTGCATACCATGGAAAGGAGATTTTAACTAGCTCTTGAGGCATTTATATGTGAAGAATAGCGAGAGCAATTAAAAGACAGGCAAAGAAAATCTGTAGCAGAGCTAGATGCTAATCCAGATCTTGGCCTGTCTTTTCTTTGTAATCGATACTAAATAAACCTGCAGAAAAAGCACATGCATGCATAAAAATCAATTTTAAATAAAGGTGTTTTTACTAGATCTGGTTTCAGAGTTCTGTTTTCTGTACTAAAATGGAAGGTCATCCTGTACAAACTCAATATTTTTTCTGCTCCTGAATTTTGTTATCCTTTGCTGCATGTGTATATGCAGTTGTTACATTAAGAATTTATGCAGATGTTTTAGTTTTTATAGTAAGCTGATTTCCTTGTCTGTGCAATAGATGGAAGCCAACTAGCATTTCTTCCAGCCTGTCTTCTTGCATTCTAACATGATGAATTTGGGTTTTTTCCCCCATAAGGTATTTTCCCATAGGAATTCCCATAAGGAATGTTATTCCTTGCAGTGCCCTGTTCATATAATTCTTGCCCCTTTCAACAAGGCAGATAATTAGTTCCTTTTCCCCTGAAGCCAGATCATCTATTGATAAAACAAGATGTACAACAGAGGCCACACCCTATGATTTGATTAATTTGTTCTCTGACCTGTTTTTAATCACACTTGGGACTTCAGTTTTGAAAGGAAACACACCTGGACAGTGCATAAAAAGAGAGGTCAAACAGATGACATCTCAGAGCTCTATCATGGCTGGACTGCCCCCCCTGCGCCCCCATGACTGAAAATGTTAATTATCTTGGATTTGATAGTGACAGAAGTTACACAACAGACTCATATACAAAATAAGAGCAAAGGCATTTGACACAGTCCTCGTTTCAACTGAATGTTATCAAAAGACCGCCAGAAGCAAGACAAAAGGAAATCCAATCGAACCGTCCATTTCTGAGTCCAGTAAAAAAATCCATAACATAGCCACATCAGGAAGAAAATCACAATTCCCCCACTTCCCCTTTGATTTGGCCGTACTGGAGCTACCAGCTTCTAAGTCCAAAAGAAATGCTTGTCTTAACATCTCTTACCCAGTAGTTTATTCATTTTTTTAATACATACACTAAGAGATCTTAATGAAGATGGAGTAGCAGAAATGCTAATGTCCAGTGCATTCAAAAGTATCCAAAGACCATACCAAATCTATTGTATAATTTCCCATACACTGACAAATTGCATTATTCTGTACCAATTACTGTACACTGTCAAGAAATTATTTATACTGCTGGTGAACTCCATGCATCGCTATGACTAAGAATGAGTTGTTAAGCTACAATACAGTGCAGCAGATATGAAAGGGAAAGCAAAAATCCTTCAGTCAAGTCAAATTTGAAGACTACTTTTGGGAAGAAAACAGAGATGCTCTTTCAGAATTTACCCGGAACACCTAGATCTCCATGCAAAAATCATGGAGTGCTTTGGTGAGCACAAGATGTTGAAACCATGGGTTTGCATCTCATTGATCGCATACCCTTCCCAGCTGTAATCTTTTACTCCAGGACACAGGCTCAGACCTGACTCAGAGGGAAGAACGCCTCTAACTAAACTGCCAGCATGAGCTCCTGGAGCAAAGGTTTGTTACTTACACACACACCCCCCTTCACGGGGGAGCGGTTGCCCATCCATTTACTGTCCAGACTCAACCTTACTTAATTTGCGAATTGTGACAAAAATCACAGCCTGAGGTGGTGTAGCTATGTAACTTGTACATTAAGCACCTTTCATTAAAGAAAGAGTAAATGGAGTAACCTATTAATGAATACATCTTGCAGGGCCTGAAAAAATGTGAAAACAAGCAAACATTTCATAATACATATAAAAAGGCTTTTCAATTAACATCCTGTTTTGAATACACGGCTGATCCACAGCAGCCCCTGGCAACAGTCTGCCAACATCTCAGCCCAGCATGCTTAGACGCTCCTGGCAGTGCTTCCATTCCTCTACACATCAACAACAAGCCTATTTATTATCCAGCTTGCCTGATCTATAGTGCAATGCGGCCAGGACCTGAAGCTATTTCGTTAAGATTGAATGAGTCAGAACATGAAAATGATTAATCAACATGAAGACGTTTAAAAGCTACGAGAAAACTGCTCTAAGTAAAGCCTCTGTAAAGCAAGGATTGCAGCATTCGGAAAGTCGGGGCTTTCCACAGACTGATAGTACTGGGATGCTTTGCTATTCCTCTCTCAATGTTGTGATAAAAGCAGTAGATAGATAGACAATGACTATTTGTCTCTGATGCTACAGTCCAAGAGATCTACAGGGTACAGCTGTACGACCATTGGAAGGCAAATACAATCTTGCTTGCCTGTGGTCCAAGCAGAATGGAAATCACGTTAGTGCAATGCCAAGACCAAGACGACACACAGGGCATCTTCTCAGGGTTCAAAGCAGAAGCAAAGCAAACGCACAACTAGCTGCGAGCCACTGCTGATACTGAGGTGGTATGGAGGAAAACAGCATGTAAATGCAGTAAATGAGATGGATTTACTTTTGCTACAATAAAGAGGTACCTTCCACCAGCCTCCACTGCCCAGCTGAGAAGAAATACAACAAGCTAGGGAAGGTGCTGGTACCTGACTCCCATGCATTCCGGAGCCTCAAGGTAATTAAAGCACAGACTTAGCCAATTTCAGAAAAAAAAAAAAGGAAGCTGGTCATCATTCTAGTGCTCACCCATGCAAATCAGATGGCAGTATTACAAGCATTAATGCTCTAAGAGAGGCCTGGCACTGAAATTATGGTAGACTTTACAGTTGGTTTATGTGTCTTAAACTGCAGAGGAGCTATGGAGCATTGCATTATTTAAAGGGAAGAGAAAGGCAAAGTCAATAGTTCTGAGGGCTGACATTCAGCTACTCTGCTGTGAAAACATGGCTAAAACAAAGCAACGCGCTTAGGCACAAGTAAATACAACTCAAAAGTATTTGCCATCCCTCAACTAAAAAACATTTCCTTTGCTACAATAATACGTTCGCAGTGGTGAGAGCTCTTACCTAAAATTCCCCTAATTTTATCTGTTGCATATTTATCTATTTTGTAATATGCATGTTAATGTTAAAAACCATTTATGTATGTATACACACATATATGCCTTAGATATGGAATTCCTTCCAGTTTTTAAGGAAATGTATTGTTTCCAACTGCTGCCATTATTATAGTCTTAGACAACAAGAGCTTAATTACAGCAGGGACAGGGCAAAACAATATTTTCCACGCTACCTTATCACAGAGCTGCTAATCTACCTCTGGCCGAGTTCCTTGTCTGCAAACATTAAATCTTCAAGTGCTGAATAAATGATGGCATTTGTAACTTTTGCCAAGTTAGTAAGGCCTGAGTTCTGCAACACATTTCACATGAATATGAAAGAACAACTAGATGACAGTAATTTCTGGGCACCCATCACCTGGCAATAACCAGTGATCCAGAGGAGTATAGTTAACTGTTTTGGCTGAGTGAAGTAAACAGTCACTGATGAGATTAGACTCTTGATTTAAACTTAAGAAAACAAAGTGTTTTCCTTGCCCTCTGTTTCTTTGCTTCCTCCCTGTGTCCTTCACATTAGCTACATCAAGTTACAGTCGTCCTGTTTACTCAGCAAATGTCTTTACAATGACATTTGAAAAGGCCAGGGATCATCATCTTAAACAGATTCAAAATAGTACGTCCTACAGACTTCGCAGTCTCCCTCTTTACAGCTCACAAAAAGGTGGAGAAAGTCAGGCTCAAAAGTAGATTGGGAATATCAATACATGTTTTGGAGTGTGGAACCTACCATCCATAACACTGGTCAATGTGGTCACTCGTAAAGAAAGGGATACTCAGTGCTCATGACTTGGTAAAGTCATCTACCACAGGGAAAAAAATCAGTACAAAAACAGTGGTGATGATTTTACTTAAACTGGGCCTATATCCTTCTCTTTAACAGCTGGCCTTGATGAAAGAGTCTCCTTAGAGATTTTAAGGAAGGCTGAATTTATAATGTAAGAGCTCCCGGCAGTTTTCATCACCTCAAATTACTAAGTGATTTCGATCAGTGCAGAGGACCTAGAAGGATGAATTCTGCACTGCTTTATTGGCTCCTGCTTCCCTCACAAGCTGCTCACACAGAATCACAGTGGGCAATTTCTCTTTTTCCAAGATGACCTTAAATTCAGTAAAGTGCAATCCCGTTTCTTCTCCCTGTTAGTGTTTGTATCCAAGTACATACATACATGACTTATATCCTGTATTTGGGAGAGCAGGGTGATATGACTCCCTGTGGTCCCTTCCAGACTTATTTTCTGTGAATACACACACACACACAAGGAGAAGTTGCAAGGTGTCCTGCATGCCTTGCATCTTCTGTTTAGTATCATGCAATCCCCCCAGACACCAATGAAAGCCAGCTTTAGATCTGGATATATGACCTTAACAAAGACAACACATAAAAGAAGAAACAGCTAGCCAAAAGGCTGATTTCACCTTTTACTGGGGATTCCTTCACTCTAAGTGTAGAGGATTGCTTCCAAACTTGGCTGGATTCAACATCAGTTCCAGGTTTATCAACTGCAATATTACTCTCCACTGATTAATGGTAATTTTTATGGTAACTATTCCTATCAGGCAAAGATGTTCCAATTTTTATCTGTGTTTTAAACAGCTCCAGGGGACATCACTCAAGTTCCTTCTCTTTAGAAGTGAAGATGAGATTCATTCAGCAGCTATAATTATTAAATGGTCTGCTTATAAGGTAAGCAAGACTAGCAAAAACTCACCATGTAAGTGTACCACACACTCCACTTCCTCCTCTGCAGAGCATTTCAAAGCTTTGCTTTCAAGTCCACAATACTCTACATGGTCACTGAGACACAGGCATCCCCAGACTGCTACAAATGATGAAGCTGCAATATAGGTAAGGAAAAGGACACACTGTTCCTTGCAGGAAGCCTCTGGATACAAATCTCAGGTCAGCGTGAGCTTATCGCACACACTGCCCTCTCCTTTCCTTCTTCCAACAAAATAAAATCCTTCATTTACAGTAGTTAAGACAAAACAGTAGAAAATACAATTCTTTGGAACAATTTCAAGATTTCCCTTTTTTTCGTTTTTTCCTATATTTTTGGCAAGTATAAGGAGGTTAGAAACACATAACTCTTCCCTACAAATCTGATCTGCAAAAATTTGAGTGTTTGAAATGTGCAAAGTTTATAGCACACCAGTTTTGTGTTACCTCTGCTTCTCTACATTTTCTAGTTCTGAAGCAAAAATACTAATACCTTGCCAGAGAGCATGATTTAAAAAGACTTAAAGCATAGACTTTGACCATATGTTAATGCTGACTGAATTCAAAGTGTGAGTCTTCCTGGATCAGCATTGTAGTCTACTGAAAAGATCTTATCCAACATATTAAACTTTCCATTTTAACTTAGATTTCAGCCTTACTTTAGGCATTTCATTCAGCTTGGACAGAAGCAGAGTGGACAGCTGTACTTCAATGAATTTGTATGTATTTCTAGTCAGTTCACTTTCATACATTATCACCAATAAAATAACAATTGTGTGGCAAACTGTCAAGGTGCATTACTCAAAACCACCTTTTGCAATAGAGTTTTTATGCGGCAACAGAAATATTTCTTTTCACTTGAGGCCTGCAAAGGTTTTTTTGAGGGGGTTCTTAGGGATTTTTATTTGCTAGAACTCAGCTTGGGACAAAATTATAATGCAATGTTCCTTTAGGAAAAGAGCTGATTAACTGTAACTAAAACCAACACCATATTTATGCAAACTCAGATAAGGACAATGAAATCTCATACCTCAGAATATAAACAGTTGCTACAGTCATCATGGGAGTATTTCCCCACTCACCACTCCATTGCAAGGACAGGGTGAGTAAGGCAGGAGAGGAGGTGGTGCCTTATTCTGAGCTAAACAGAATGCAGAAGACAGACGGATCTGCTGTAGTAAATCTTATGTTCCTTAGTCTTTGCCATCTGGCAAGTGATCCATGGCTCATGTGAAACGAGTGGGTGGTCATGGTCCGGTTTGTACTAGACATTTTTTGGGATCACGGAAAAACAAAACAAAACAAAACATTGCAATTGGCACCAACCACTGCTCTTGTTAGCGGTTTTCAACAGGCAAAGGACCAAACAAAACTGAAGACTAAACCTCTCCCTCCTACAGAACTGGTCACAATTTCAGATGGGGATAAAAGCAAGCTTGTATAAGAGAGGGAAAGATTGTAATGCCTCTGGCTCCGTCATTCTGTTTGGGATAAAGAAAGCAGAGATTTCAGCCCTTAGGACAACCAGTGCCTTTACCTTCTCCACTCTGATAATTCACCCTTCTATGAATATCAACTTTGGAGCCACGAAAGGCACAAGACATTTACAGCTCTGATTTCTTTTTCTGGGCAGATCTCATCCTAAAATCTTAATCTGAGATGATATAATGTACTTATATTATATATTGTAATTTATTATAAATTATAATAATATATCTGAAAAAAAAATATCAAAATTTGTGTCTTAGCACAATAGGCTCAACAGAAAGATGTGTAAAGAACTACATGCAGGACACACGCTGGGGCACGGTTGCCAGCCTTGAATTTGTTTTAATAACAGCTGTGGAAAGTGAAAGCTCTTTTATAAAACTTTATTTATAGATGAACAACAATGCTTAACAGCAGGTTTTCTACATTACGGAATTATGTTTCAAAGGTTATCCTGCTGAAAAAGAGCCAAATACTACAGCATTTACGTTGTTTCAAATTTAATACAATGCAGACTTTTCAAGCACAAATACCTCTAAAGGAAACCATATGGTAACGGCAGACTTGCTTTTCCTTAACAACCTGGAATGCTTTCATTCTGAACTTCAAGTTAAGAAGGGTTCAGGACTGGATATGTACAACATTCCTTTTATTTCAAAGAACAACACTCATTTAGCATATGGCGATAGTGTGAAATGGCACCATTAGATATTTTTAATTCAATATACCAACTCACTAAGCAACTTTAAATCTTACTAACTCCTGCTTGCTCAAATAGCATCAAAGCAACTACAAAAAGGCATGTTGCATTGCACTCTGCTTCCAGCATCAGGGAATGAATATTTATTTATTTATTTTTAAGGCTTTTCTTAGCAGCTTATAATTTTGAAGTAAAGGATTTAAACAAATAATCTTGTGAGTCCTCAACAGCTTTCCTTTCGCAACCTAAAATTTACATGGGAACGCTGTCTAAGTATCCAGACAAAAATACAAATCTGACTAAATTGATAAGATTAATAAAAGAAAGAAAAATATTTTTTCTATAATCTCTTTAACATTTTAATCTTAGATATTGTTTGCAATGACTGCAGAATAAACATTTACAGACCAAAGTTAGGATTTTGTTTATTGTCCCTCTTCACTTCCCCAGTTTTCAGGGATACACCTGGCTTCTCGGGATCCCAGGGGGAGCTTGTAATACCAGCAGAAAAAGCACATTTTCAGACTTGCTGACTACACATATTTGACACAGAAGGTCATGTGTATGGGAGATCATGATTTTTTGTGATCGTTTTTCAGTATACAGCCGCACATTTAAAATCATCACAGTAAACGTGTACTGAAGAATTCTAGGTGTTAGAAGAAAGAAAAGTTACTAGCACAGCAGAACAGTTAAATCTACACAGAAATGTAATGTACAAATACACACTTGACAGTACCCTTTAATGAAAAATTAGCAAAGGCAAGGATGCATTAAGGTAAAATTACTGTGGTTTGCTTAGCTATGCTTTCTTTTGTTTTGACATAGCAGTATACAGTCTTGAATCAACAGGAAACCTCTTTCATCCCTCTGATGATGCGTATCAATGATTAAGCCTTTCAAGACGACATGCCATGTTTCTAGGTGCTTAAAAATATGTTGACATTTTAACAATGCATATTCTTAACCTATGTTAGTCTAGCAATAGCAGACAACTAGAAGCCCTGGCAAAGCTGGTCAAAACCTGTCTAGGCCTGACCATCAGCAAGGAAGACCCTAACTTGCTTACATTTCCCCACAAGTCCTTTTTAGAAACAAGCTTCCCAAAGGAAAACAGGGAATAACAAACACAACAGGTATACATCATTAAACAAATTCTAAAGCTGTATCTTCACTGCAATCGGACGGCAGCACAAGCAGGCACGCTGGTGCTAGCTTTACTCCAACAATAGCAGAGAGGTGTGAGTGGCAGAGGCTGCAGGGCACGCTGCTCAGGCTTGCTGGGAACATTGGGTACTTATGTGGGTTGCTGGTTCAGGTATGCCTATGCATGCTGCAACTACGCCTGCAGCAGTATTGTAGACATACCGTAAATGTACTGATCAGGAAATCAGTCTGTTAGGGTCACATATTTCAAAACCAGCAGTTTTTCCTTTGAAGCTATTAATTCTAAAGGAGAGATGAAAAATATATTGCTAATGTCCTGCGAGATAATACATTTATCTGAACTCAACAAAGAAAAAAACACATTCACGTTTACACAACATTTTTTCCTACTTACAGAAATAATTTCTCCAAATCTCATTGGACAAGATTAGAAGATTTCATGACTGGTTGGTCAACCATGAGCCTAAATATTTTTTAAATTAAATAAGAAAATTTATAAGGGAATGCTATAAAACTCAATTGGTTACAGCACATACAGCTTTTCTGAAGTCATGAGACTTAACTGGTAATTTTTAACCACTGGGCAAAGCAGTCGCACAGCACAATTATCATAAAACTTGATAAAGTTCTGAAGAACAGGAAAAAAAAAATGCACCCAAAAAAACCAAAAATAAAACCTCAACAAGACCAAGCTGTTGAATCTCTTGCCAATGTATGCATCCAGCAGTGCCCAGTGAAATAAAGGTAAAGGAAAGTCACTGAACTTCTCTCCTGTCTACCCTGTTCTGTGGCACTTGTTCCCTCCTTGAGGCACATGTGCATAAATTAAGGATGGGTATTTCTCGACTTTCACAAACCACCCATATTATCTGTGGTTGTTCCAAACAGGGTAAGTCCAGGGTAATCATTGTCACCAGCTGGAGAGAAAGCACATTCAAAAACAATTTTAATATCTAAAGTTGCTTATATAGTTGTTAAGGAAATTGCTTTGGATTAAAACGCACAGCACGCCAAGAGCTGTTATACTGATACCTTCATTTCTACAGGTCTTTCATCCCAAAATAGGAAACTACACAGACCTAGTTCCCTAGGCTTCCTGTTGGTTGGGCTTCCACTAACATGAGTGTAATGTGACACTGATGCCAAATGCAAAATTCCCGTTTTAATTGGTATTAGATCATGAGCGCTATTCCCTTGAAGGCAGAGAGAGGCAGAGAGAACACGCACAGCTTGTGGAAAGAGAGGATGGCACTGATTTTTCCAGCAAAGCTGTCCACTTAAAGACATTCTGGAATTACGACCTCCAAAAAGTGTGCAAAATAAATAAACATTTTTATAACTTTTAACACCTGGATGTTATAGGATGACTCTTTTGGGTAAACATAAGTTCTCTAATGTCACTGAAGTGTAGCAAAACCTGGGGTTTGAAGAAAGCTGCTTTTCAGCTTTCACGTTACCCAACTATTCATCAGAAAAAGCCAAAAGCCATAATTTTTATAGCAAGGACAATATAAGTAAGAAAAATTGAGCACCTTAACTATAACACCAATTTAGCAAGTAACAATTTGTGTGAAGAACTAAAAGAAATACTTTAATCATAGCAACTAGTCTGGGCCTTGGCTTCATCCTTCTTCATAAAAGCTGCTTTTAAACTGTTCAGGATTCTCCAAAACTATATTCTAAGGTCTACTGTCCCACCATTACAGGGATGTCCTAGATACCAAGCGTTTCTGTGGTGACTGCTCTTCCAAACACTGTCCCAGCCCCATTCTCCCTCTCCTGGACTATTTGGGAAACTCATAACCTCCTAGGCAGCAATGCCAGCACTTCAGAATGACTGTAGCACAAAGCAAGCTGCTTTAAAACAGACACCACACCCGGTCCCAGTCAGTTCTGAAAACATTAGTGACAAATAGTTAGGAAAAAGTTCCAAAAGAAGGAATCAACTCAGTTTTAATGACTGAAGAGATTAAGGAAAGATTTAAAGAAGTAACTGCATACCTTCATTAAATAACAACTCAAAGCATAGGAGGAGAGACATTAGACAGTAAGTATGTAAAAAAACCACCATTATCAACAAAGAGATTATTTATTCTTCTGTAATGAATTGTACTTTGGAGGGGATTTACTTCATCATTTATATTTACCTCAGAGAAAACTGCCCAAAACCAAAATGCATTCTCTTTGCCTGAGTGAAGTTTACCAGATGGCTTTTTTAAAATAACAAAACAAAACACCTCAAGGTAATGGAGTATCAAGGTGAAGAAAAGCACTGAAGAAAAATAAACAGTGGAGGAAAACCAGCAGATGTTTGGAGCACTGGACAACTCAGACCTACTATGGAAGGATGGAGAGTTAAGTCAACTCTGCCAGGATTTGAGTTTGTGGTTCTAGAAAAACAGGATTTAAAATGTAACGCATAGACCACATAAGCACAGTCTCTTTACAACGCTATACTGGACATGTTGACATACCCTTCTTAACAGCAAATTATATCGCATTATAAAAAAGCTTGATTGGAATTTTGGAAGCTAATAGGGAGAATAAATATTTAGTAGCAGTTGAAATGTTTTCCTCGTTGCTTTTTAATCCCATTTTCTCTGAGGGCACTAATGAAATAATATTGATAGTTGCTCCTAGATCTTTCCATTTTGAAAAAGAAAACTTTCTTAGCATCTAGTTCATGTGAATTGTAACATCCTTTATGCTTAAGATATTGCTGGACTTCAACACCAACCATAAGGAAGGCCTATTTGATTGCTTGGAGGTGACTGGTATCAAATACAATGCATTCTTCTAGTACAGCTACAGGAACTGTTAAAACCAACTGCTATCAGAACTGCCAAATCTACAGGATCACTGAAGCCTTCAGGAAAACTTTGGAAAAGATCACCTATTTAGCAGTATTTCAGTTCATATCCATAGCCATCTTGTAACACAATATATGATTCAATTACAATTTTTTCATAACTGCTTGAATAAGCACAAATACAGCAATGACACTGTGATCAAATCGAACATGAGAACAGTATGCAGAATGAGAGACTGTGGTTTGTAGATCAATGTTCAGGCTGCTGCTAAGCCCCCATGGATCTTAGTCGAACAATCCTGATCCACCAGCAGGTACCGATCCACGTGCACAGCCCAGAAGGCAGATGTCCCAGAAGCTGATTACAAGCATCTGCCTATATTAGCTGGATTCAAACTCACAACTCGCACTTCAAAAAGAAAATGGTCTCCTAGTCAAACTATGACTTAAGCTGAAATCCAGACTCTCTATGCCCTTCTGTTCATCTTTGGCCTCTGCACAGCAAAAAAATAAACAGGGAAAATTCTTAGTGCTGAGGACTATGCAGAAATGAATCCTGACTCCGTAATACAGTCAGGACAGTACTCCTCTTACCCAAGCACCAGCTTATATATTGGTGTTAATTACAAAAATGTCCATTTGGACAGAATACCACTCTGAGCAGGATCTAGGACTGTTATTTCAAAGCAGCGCTCTAACAGATTAAAATCAGACTCTCTGCTGTTCTCTCCCAGGTCTCAAGAATCATGCCTTATGCCTGCAGTAGACCCTGTTCCTGCCACACTGGCCCTTACAGGAGTCCAGTATCCAGACCTATAGACCACCATTATCATTTGCATTACATTAGGGCTCATAAACTCTATTCACAGATCAAGACTGTGCTGTACATCCTGCAGTGTACAACCCCAGATTAATATACTGACACCACACTCAACCCGCCTATCCTGCTCTGAAAGACCTTCAGTGAACAATTATGCAGATAGCTCCAATGCTATTGTGTCTACTACACACAGTGGATATCGAAGTAGTCTCACTTCACAGCTGAGTCAG
Source organism: Pluvialis apricaria (assembly GCA_017639485.1). NCBI lineage: Eukaryota > Metazoa > Chordata > Aves > Charadriiformes > Charadriidae > Pluvialis > Pluvialis apricaria. Next base: position 38,906,158 of record CM030012.1, on the reverse strand, counting down.
ATCAATGGTTTATCTAATCCAGTACCCTGTCCCTGATAGTGGCAACAGGAGAGCACATAGTACCTTAGAAAGCGGCTGAGTTATTCCTCTTGAACTTCCTTAGCAACTACAGTCATTAAATTAGGAGTATTAGAGGGCGTTACTCTAGCTATTCCCTTTACAATCTGTTTATGGCATGTGTTCATGAATTTGCCTGATCTCATGTGCACCACCTGATTTCTGAACGGGTTCTCCTTAGGCTTTTTTCATTTTGAATAACAAAGAAAATTCCGATTTTAAAATTCTTCTGACAGTTTCTTCTAGGATTAACAGAAACGCACTCTGCAGCCATCAGTAACACAAGTCTTCCTCTACCTGTAGACCCCCCTATTTGCAGACTTCCAAGCTACTCTTGGGTAAGACACCATTTGTCCAACTCTTTAGTTTAACACAGACTTGCATGTAGAAATTTAATCTGGAATAAGATAAAGGAGCTAATGAACATCAGATTTAAGGCATTCCTTGAGTCACTGAAGTTCTTAGAGATGGATGCCAGAATGAATATAGCAAAGCCAAAAAAGCTGATATGGGACAAGTCAGCCCTAAGGCTCAGTTGCTACATCTTACTATATTGTGGCTTTAGTACTTGCTTAATTCAATAAAATTAGAAGTAGATCTACATAACAAAATGTCAGTATTTCCAGAGGAAAAACAAAAATCCAAAACACTGTGTAGACAGACAGACTTTAATACATAGTGTACCGTTTCCATATTAGTGGCCCAGACTATGGACATCACACTATAAGGGGTCTGTAGTCCCATTGGTCATCCTGGTGAATCCATGGCTAAAATGTGTGTTTGATATGCCCAGCTAATGCACGTTCACATTCCTGCACATCTGCCTTTTCAATCCAGGCCCATTATTCATCAGCCTTAGGTACACACATGTTGTTGTTAAAGAACTACATAAATGCCACCCAGCTTATGCAATCAACCATCCATTCCTACATAGGTCATGAAATGTTACTACCCTTCTTGTAGATAGGGATCAAAATATGGTGAGGGTAAGGCTCAGATTCACCTCACCTAAGCAGTTAAGTGAACGGTGTAGGTTTGGGATCCTTCCCTTCTCAGGATTCCCTTAGAGTTATGCAGAAATAAATGTAAGGGAGCATTACTTCTTAGGGGGAAGAGAGACAGCAGGGGTTAATGTGTACGTATGTGCTGTGCAGTGCATACAAAGTTTGACATAAAAAGGATGTGCCACATAGACCTCAAGCTGGCAGGTAAATCAGCCACAGATGAGATAGACTGTCTGTGTATGATGCCATCCATGGGCTGTAGACACAGATTCAGTGTCCTGCTCTAACTTTTAATCAGGTAAAAGAAGAGGCTTATAGCTTTATGTTGAAGACTCATAGAGTTTCTCTAAAACCTTGCATAAAGTCAAACCTTTACTCGTTTATGTTACCTACAATACAAAACTGCCATCGCTTGGTAAAGTAGTGCAGTCGCTGCCCAGCAGGGTTGTATTTGAAATGGCAAACTACAGGTGAGGACCGCATAGTCCCAACATAACATCCTGATTCATCCACTCTCTTTCCCTTGGTCTTGACAAACAACACATCACAGACTGCAACAGAAAGGTATCGGTTAATGTTTACGCTGCTCAAAGCCTCAATGACATTGCTCATTTTCTCAGGTTCACCCACACTAACAGTAAATGTCGGTTTCATGGACAAGGGAAGTGCAGCAAAAGAAATAATTAGAAACAACCAGAAGATGATTACTGCTTTCTGACTTCAATCCAGAAACCTGAAACTTGAGTAGAATTCATTTTACTTTCTTTAATGAATTCCTCTGCTTCTGTCATGCAGCTAATTCAACACATTTCCTCCTTCTCTGATTATTAAAAAGGAAAAGCAGCTAGTATAAACATCAAAGAGCGGCATTATCGCCTTCTGTGACACCAGAATATTTTCCAAAGCTACAGGTGAAAAATGACCAGTGAACTTTCCGATCCCTTGGCAGGATGGGCATACAAAACTTGACATAGTGCAATCACTACCCAAAAGGCATTATTTATAGGCAATGAGGTTTGGAGAGCTGGGACTTAGTGAGACAGCAGTGCAACAACAGCAGGAGAGAAGTATAACAGATCCAGACCGTTCTTCATGGGGGCACAGCTCTACCCCAGCCTCCATGCTGAAAACATGAACTCATAATGCTTTCAAACTTTATCTTCTAGACCTTTATAACCATACCTGCACAAGTATACACACTATAAATTCACTCTACTTTCAATTTTAATTCATGCTACTTCATAAAATAATCAAGGTGTTCAATCAGCTTCATCTTTGTTTCTGGTACAGCACAGACTGCAGTGAGACCTACAGTCTCCCAGCAACTCCAATTACCACCGAGCTATATCAAGAAAATAGTTGTGAACTATTCTACTATTCAATATACTTGTCTACTTCCTCACAGGTCAAAACAAGTATTAGTAATATGAACTGGCCCTGTATTACACGAGTTTGACAAAAGTAGAAACACTTTTTTGAACATTTATTCTTACATAAAGCCCTCAAAAATACAGAACTAGACTGAGACTTAAAGTCACAACTATTGTATTGGAAATGTTTTCCTAGGCCAGCGCAACAGAAAACTTCAGCAGTCAATGGATCAGACCTTAAATTCCTTTCCTTGCAAAGCAGTTAATATCATGCTATCAAGCAAAGCAAAGTAGCTTTAACCACAGGTTAAACTTCCTAGGAGTTTTAATTGGATTAAATCAATTTCTACATCATCAAAGCCTCAAGGCTTGTATCTGCCATTTCTAAGGGTGAGGGACCGCAAATGAAGAAAAAACCCCTCTAGCTTCAGCGTCAAAACAAACCCACAGGCTCCAAACACCTCGCTGCAAACACCACGTGTGTCCACACAGACCTCTGGAGCAGGCTCCTCAGCAAGCTCCAGACCGAGGGTCTTAAAGGCCAGACATCCACGTATTCCAGGTATCGCCCTGAGTTAACGCACGACTGTGTTCATCTGCACCCATATGCCTGATCGTTGCTGTGCATCTGACCCAAGTCCACTGAAATCCTTTCTGCAGACTAGGTCAGACTCCCAGTTCCTCTAGCTCCCAGATGCCACCTCAGCCACATCTGCTGCAGGAGGACGCTCCAGAAACTCAAGCTGGAGAGGAGAAGGTTACAAATCTGCAGCTAAAAGAAAGCAACAGCCATAACGCTGTGGCGTGGTGTTTCAAAACGACTTTGTTGTACACTGCGCACTCATGCTGACAGTGGCTGCTGACTTGGGTAGCGAGCACAGCGTTGTCCAACTGATGGCTGACCTGAGCAGAAGGCATTCGAGTTGAAATTTAACTTCTGTACACAAGACGTGTCGTCCTGCTGGTAAACCAGCGATGTTGCAAGTGTGGGAAAGCCCCATGCCATTGGCTTGTGTGAAAGTCAGTCTACAATCCACAGCCTAGAAAAAACAACAACATTATCTAGCCAACGGCAAACAGCAGTCATCTATTGCTCAAGTGTTCTCAGGGCTACAGAGCCAAAGACTGGAGTTACACAATCAAGATAACTCTTCTACTCCGCCCTACTGGGCAAATGCCTGCAAGTTTTCATCTGGGGGGCGGGGGAATAAAAAAAAAAAATAAAAAAAATTTAAAAAATCAATATTTTCTTAGCTACACCCTTGAAGTTTCACTCTGCACTTAACAAGAGAAACTAAACAAGGAAATGTTGATGGCCATTTTCGTTGGCATGAGACTGAGGGCTTCAGTCATGCTGTAGGCCACATCCAGCAAGACCAGGAAAATGAAGGCGAATTAAAATAACTATCATTTACAACTTCATCAGCTGCACACACAGAGGCCTAAAGGAATACCCAGCCTATTTTCCTACCAAAGCACTGTCTTCTCTAAAGCATATTTTCCAGTATATCAACCTAGTCTGGTTTTAAAGGTTCCAAATACAGGAACTTTTGCCAGCTCCAGGGAAAATTTACCACATCCTTTCACTGCTACTTGGATCTTCAGCCAGTTACAGTCACATGTACAGAACTAAGCCAAAAAGTTTTATGCTACATACGCTTCATCCAGTACAAATTATTTCTAGATCTAATGCCATAAAGCCATTTGAAAAGTGTAAGTTAGAAGAGAATATTCAAAGAAAATTATTTCCACGTACAAACATCTTTCTAAGGATCTCTAAGTCAGTCTTTATTGACTGCAAACAAAAATGGAAATCAGGAGATATTAAGGTAGCTGTACGTCTTCTTTCAGAAATTAGGAAACCTGCCGGTAGAATGACTACTGTCATTACTTAAGACTATAGAGAAAACATAGAGCAAAGCCAGGAACAGGGCCAAACCTGCACAGTACCCTAATCTACCAATTACATTATGGATTTTCAAGCTCAAAGGTGGCAAACATGTTTCAAGGGGCCATGACCATCCTTTCTTTATGATATATCAAGTAGAGCGAAAACTTTACCGCCTTAAAAAAAAAAGAAAAATTAACACTATATGGAAAAATCTGAGCAAACCATTCTATTAAACCATATCTGGAGGAAGTGGTAAATAGCTTGAAGACATTTCAGATGAAGATCAAGTGAATCACTGTTAATTTCAGCAAAAATTGTTCTGTAAAAGCATTACATTGCTATTGTTTTCATGCTTGAAAATGCTTCCCAGAACAAGGAGGTTTTGTCACCGGCCTTTTTTTTTTTTTTTTCTCTCTTCTTAGTGGAAGCGTCTTGCAGAGGAAAAGAGAAAGAAGACATGAAAGTACACATGGAAGCAAAACGTCTGCCCTCATCGTTGTTGTCACCAGTTTAGAAAAATATAAGAAGAAAAAGGCAGCTTTTCCTTTTAGAAGTCCCATCTGTGAAAGACTTTTGAGTCAACACAACTGTACAGCTGTGCAGAATGAACTGTGTTTTAAGGACTCTACCAATAAAAAGTATTGTGAATCACCTTTGAAGTCCCAGTTGAGCCAATATTCTGCTTTTTCGTCCACACTTAAACAGGATTACGCTTTCAAAAACTGAAGTTTTACTTCTTTCTTTAAAGTTTTGCTGACTTTCCCCCCCTCTGAGAGAGCTGATGTATAACTAGGATGATCCTCCTTCCCACCCAGTAACCAGGGATGCGATAGAAGTCAGAACATGCCTTCAAGCACAGAATTTGATTTCAAAGTTCTCAGTCTTTACCACAAGTCTTTTACTTGTGGTAAAGCCACAAGTGTTTTACCAGATCTAGCTACAGTGAAAACAACTCAATGGATATAAATACCATCACACATTTGCAGACACTGGGCAGAACCCACAAATCTTTCTTTCTGGAAAGCAGCCAGTGGGAGATGCAGGGCCTGTAAGGCTTTGCGAAAGGAAACAATTCAGCCTCCTGTAACAAATGTGCTGTCCCTAAAGAATGGTGTCATGGAAATCGGAGCACACAGGAACAGGATTTTTAAAAATTACATGCTGCACTGCTAACCAGCTTTCCAAACAACCCCTTAAAAGTAATTTTATACTGGGCAGTTATATTAAATGTATGAAATTATAATAAATCCTCTCTTCACAAGTAGGTGTGCTTCTCAGAATTTAAAAGCGACTTCTTGTGAAAGATGGCTAATTCTTCCCCTCTTGAACCTAGCTGTACCTTAAAACTGTTGTTTCTACTAGAAAACCAAATGGATAAGTGGCATGAGGAGGCTCCATAGCTTTTTTTTTTCCTTGGTGATTCCTGCCTAATATACTCAGTTTACAAACCCATGTGGTCAGGTGGCCTTTCTAAATACTACCAAGTTGTAAATTCTACATGGAGTCACGTCTCTGACATCACCCCAGTAATGAAGCAATTTTTCACTTGAAACTTAAATGTTAATTCATGAAAGAGAACACAGTCTGGCTTTTCTTAAAGTTGTGCATGTCCTCCTGGACCAATCTACAAGAAAACTTCTTTCTTTAAGTAAAATGAGCATATCTGATTGCCAACACGATATATAAACTAATATCAATTTTAGTCAAATTTCTGACCAAACCAACACTTTAAACACACCCCTTTCTAGGAAAATGGGGGGGGAGGAATTTATCATCTTAGTTGAAAAAGACTAGTACTAAATGTTTCTAACGAAGTTTCTATGTATGTTGTACTCATACATATCAGTTAAAATTTCACTCATCTATTTCCCATGTTATCATCGGCATCCTTCCAGCTGAAGAGGTTCACTCTGGCAGACACAGTCACTGAAAAAGCTGAAGGTGCATTACAAACAAAGAACAAACCAAAGTGTATTTCCGCCCACCCCGTGTATTTGCATACAGGACAGTTAATACAGGACAAGCAAACACATCAAATCCATTTCCTGGCTAGCCATGCTCATCCATTGCTAACATTTACAGGCAGAAGTCTGTGATCTGTATGATTCCCTGTTTACAACACCAAAGGACCCAGTTCCACAATCCTGAGGAGTATTTTGCACGCTGAACAGCCCCATTACACACAAGCTTATAGAAATTACCCAAGTTAGTTTTAACATTTGAATAAGGCACTATGGAAGAGGCAGAATCAGACTCCAAATAAGCTAAAAATTAATAGGTGAGGAAGAAATAGTTCATCTCCTGGTGAATACCTGTTTAATTATGCAGGTTTGAAGCAGGGCTGAGACCAGTCCTCTAGATAAAACTGGACTTCATTGTTTTCTACATCAACTTCTACCTTATGCAACAACTTCAAGCAACTTCAATAATAAATGAATAGCCTATAAATATTGTTTTAACATTCCTCTCCGTAACACAAACACCTGCCTTCGGTCCTGTTCACATTTCCATTCGTGCACTGTATGTACAAAGAGGGTGTTTGTGTCCTTGAGTGAATAAGAGTACTGAAATCAAACCAATTAGTAACCCCCAAAATTACATAGAGGTTTCTATTCCCTGTGTAAAGGCAAGGAGTCCTTTCTAGCTAACTCTACACATACATCTCAGTACTGAATTGCAAAATAATAGTTATTGACAAATGATTACCTCCCCCAGTATGAAAACTCTACCACCTTAAGGCAAGCAAGGCTGAACATATGGACTGCATTAAAGACATCTGCTATTTGAGAAGCAAAAAAGACAGAATTCACCTATCGGCCTGCTCCAGCCCCTCTACTCCCAGTGCTCTCTTATTTTACAGACTAAATGTACAGTACAATGTTCTTAAATGTTAATCACAATGATCACCTTCCAAAAGACATAAGATAAAGACAGATTTTTTATTTATACACATAAAGCTTTTATCTTTACTATCTCTGATGCTGAATGCGTTGTTTGATTTGGTTACAGGATACTCAGTGAAAACTTATAATCCACATTGCTGCACTTCAATGCAGATTCCCTTCTGTCGTGGTTTAACCCCAGCCGGCTGCCAGAACCACGCAGCCGCTTGCTCACTCCCCCCAGTTTGGATGGGGAGAGAATCAGAAGACTAAAAGTGAGGTGAAAAAAACCAGAAATACCCACTCTGCACTGCAAACATATTTTTGCCACTGGACTGCGTCAGAGGCCGTTAGGAGCTTCTGCACCAGCACTGCACCACAGCCGTTTGGCTGGCCAGCACTGTGGGCCCTCGGGCCCTGCTGAGCAAAAAGCTACGCTTACACAGTTGATACCGTCTACCCTGATGTGTTCCCACTTCTTTCTCATTGTTCCTTACTGTCCATTTTATTGCAGAAGTGACAGAGACATGAGAGCCACAGTATGGTTACAGCTCTTGTGGAAATTTCTTCTACAATTTCAGGCTAAGGAATGTCTTACACTTAAATATGTATAAGGAGTATCTCCTAGACTCACCTAATACACTGTATTACATTACTTCCAAATAGATGATGTCTATTGGGGGAAAAAAAACAAAACTGGAAAACACGTTTTTGTGCATGACATATAGAAGAGACTGTCACATAAAACAGGTGTTAGTAACAGCATTTAATAGGTTACTGACATCATCATCATTTAATGCTCAGATACTACAAGGATAAAAAGTACAAGGACCTATATAAAGCAGAAGGGCATAATAAGGTAGCCGTTCCACGTGACAGAAGCAGCTTATGGATGCAGCTCCAATGGCAACTGCTACTTCATTTGACTTTGGTGTTATTTTCTAATTTGTGGCTTCTTGTTTATTCTTCTAAACTACAAGCATGGTATAACTATCGTTTTATTGCCATACTTAACACAGTACAGAGCTACTCAGTTAATATATTCTTATTATACTACAACATACTCCTTCACTAGACCTTGGCACTGCTGGCTAGACTGTATCTTAGTCCTGGATATGTTTTGGACGGAGGTCATGAAGTGAGTGAAAATACTAAATGAGGGAGAGGAGAGGACAGCCCTATTATAGGAAACCACAAGCTCAGGAAAGCTATCTAAAGAAAACAAAGCTGTTCAAGTAACTGTGCTTCCCTTTCGGAGATAATGAAACTTAAGCCAGCATATCACAAACTTGAAGAACACAAAAAGCTGGAAGCTACTATGAAGGTACCAATTAATTTCTTAAGTTCTTCTTTGCTGCCAGAACAGAAAACAAAACTAGTAAAACCAAAAATATACACACTTTGCAAAGTCAAAACAGCCTAACTAGAATTACTGTAATTCACAAATACCAGGAGAGACCAACTCTCCTTTCTGCTTTTAGAAGAAAGCAAATTCTCATTCATACCCTCATGGGTGACAGTAAGGGAAGGCATGAACAGCTTTTTTACCTGTAAGTTTTGTAATTGTGCAACTTATGGTTTTGATCATAAATGCAAGAATACAGCAGTCAGGAAAGAATTTATTTGCTTCCAGCATTGCTTCTCCATCTGAAGTATTAATTTGAGTACTGCCAGAAACGGTGTTCTGGTTTTGTCAGACTGGCTACATCATGGCTTATGTTAATTTGAGTTCACAGAATTTGGGTAAGTATGAAAAGTACTGCTCTCAGACATTTCTTGAAGGATCACTTCAATAACTTTTTTTAATTCAAATATATTTTTTGGGGGTTTTCACATAAATGCAGCCTAACCTTCTCAGCGTAACACTGTATGCAACTTGAACTCCTTGAAACTTTTTTTTTTGGGGGTCTGCAACTACCACTGTAAAAACATCTTCAAGATTAAAGCCACAGCCACACTCTGCCTACGTGCCACAAGAGAAAAGCAACATGGCCACCTGATCAAGATTAGAAAGATTACACACATCAAAGTAGTTAGAGTGGTTAATCTGCTACTACACCTACAGTAACTGGGTGTAGCTGCGCCCTTTCTAACAATGTCAAGGTTGTACTCATTTAGTCATCCACAACACATGAAAAGACAAATAGTTTCTGGCACTGAAACCTACCTTGGTCTATTCAGAGCACGTGGGTATCCCAACTATGATTCAGAGCAAGAGAAGGTTGAGGTCACTCCTCGGCCAGACATTACGATTTAGGACAAAAATATTTTAACTCCCTGTGGGTTGGTTTGCTTTTGTTTTAAAGGAGTGCCTCTGGTACGCAGAAAGCAGCAATTCATTTAGCACAGTAGAGAATAATTTGATTTCTAACCTTAATAGACCTTCCTCTACAAGAGACAATTACTCAGAACAAACACACAGCACATCTGATTCAACTGGACCTGGAATAGTAATAGAGGCAATCCTCTCATAAAAGCTCAGCTTCTGGTGGCTGAAGGTATTTTTAATTACTATTTCAATTAAAGGACATAATTTTTCATTTACTTATTCAGAGATGTCTCTAAAAATTAATCTGGATAAAAGCAATTTTGGTTTCTATAGTTACTCACAAAGAGGCATGCAAGATACCAACTGCAAAAGAAGATCCTACATTCACCATCCCACCACGTGCTGTTTCACCTAGATGCAGAAAGAGCTGGTGTGGGAGTGGAAAGCAGTGGAAAAAGCAATACAATTTGCCATTAACAAAAAAATCAACATTTCCATTTTATGCATCCTATGTGCATCAACTGAGCACCGCTCACTGAACTATATAAATGAAGTATTAAATATAGGTATTTGGTGACATACACTGACTCAAGAATCAGATGTACACAAAATATTAATAATCATTACATAGAAAAGATGAGAAAATAGCAATACTGACAGGTTATGAGCAGTTCACACAATTCTGATGCACAGCTTTATCCTATTCTAATACCAATAATTTTTACTAAAATCTGTAGTCAGAGATATGAGTAGCTCATTTTTTTCTATTAAAGACAAAATTGAAGCTTTCCACAAAATTGCATTTCTCCTGTACTGTTTGTTTTTATCTGGTACAGCTAGCGAATATTATGTGCACTGCTGAACAGCTGTATTGTGTATGTCAGCAATCCCAAGAGAAAAAAGTAAATGCTCTCAAAGCATGCTTTGGTTTCTTCATGATGTAATGGCCCACAGACAAATCATTAATAACTTTCAGGGTAATATGTTCAGTCAATCTTTATTATTTTAAACAAATGTAAATCCATAGAAATGGTCATGAAACAAATGAAATGGTCATGAAGCCGATGCACTACATATTTACAGTCACAAACACCACAGCACAGTTTGGAGCAGAAATTAAGAATGCCACTAGCAAACATGTGAAACTCCAAGAAAATGCAGCATGCACACCGAGACATGGATGCAAGACACCTACTCTCATGGGAAAAGTTACTTACCAAGTGCGGAATTTGGACACAATAATTACAGCACTTAAGGAAACATGATTTCTTTTTTACTAAAAAAAAAAAATATCAATTAGAAGTCATTACTTTTCAGATGTGAAAGAAGAGTTTTCAGTGAAAATCTGTTTTTCCACCCTAACAATTGAAATACTTGAATTTCTTTACTACACATGCGGTAGCCATCTTTTCATTTTCATCTGTAAAGTTCACCGCTCATTTTTCCTGAGTCCAATACGAACAAAGTCTGAAGTCAAGTGAATGTCCATATTGAAAGGAGATGTAAAACATTACAGCCTGAGCTGCACATTCCAGATGAAGAGGTGGTTGTTGGACACTTTGCCGTTACTCTGTGCATCCACATCATGTTTAAACATTATTAAATAGAGAGCTTATGCTACACTCCCAGCTCTTAAGTAAAACTGGGAGGACAGCATTTTGGCTACCAGAAAATCTTCTTTTTTACATTATATGCAGAAATACAGTCAAATATGCATTTTTCACATGTATGCTATTAATACTTGAAAGTTTCAACATATGCTTCCAGCAAGTTAGAACCTTCTCATTTATCAAACACCCCCGCCGGCTCAGGCAGTGCTTCCACAGATGTTTCTCTGCACAGCAGTGACAACCTAAGCAGCTCACATCAGTACTATTTCTGCAGCACCACATGTGAAGCTAGGGAACTGGTCAAAATTTAAACTAACCCCACCATTTTTCCTTTTTGTAGTTTTTTTTTAAATTAATTTATGTGTTTCTTGATGCAGTTCACAGGTGGCCTCCGAAAGAGTCGTACCAACCCAACTGAACAAAGACAGGGAGAAGTGCATCACAGAAGTGACCAGTAAGCACTGGATGAAGATGCCACACAGACTGCCACAGCCATTTCGGCACTGCTCATGGAAGGGAATGATCACTGCGGCGGCAGTTACAAGGCGCTTCTGCTTCAGCAGCCAAGCAGGCTTGAAAAATTGCCAGCCTTGCTTACCTTCAGCTACTCGTTATCGTCTCATGCCACATTTTTTCAGAAGGTTATTTTTAGCCTGGATTATTTCAGTAAACTATTTCACTGCATGACAGCATAAACCCTTAGGCTGGCATTGAAGGGGCTGTGAAGTGCAGCACAGGGAAGGGCTTTTTAATTGGCTCCACAATGAATACCAGAGCCACTTGTAGATACATCTCATGACTGCAGTTTAGCTAGAAGCTTAAATAGATACATTAAAGTCAGTACATCTACTTGTAAGTTCATTTTGCATTTTCAGGCAGCTTGCTTTTGGGATTTATTTTTAAACCCTGAATCAAAAGTTAAATTCACCTCTAAACATGCTAAATCAAATGCATGAATAAAAGAAAATGTCCACTTGTCACCAACACTTTAAACAAGTAAAGTTTGTAGAAAGCAGGAATTCTGGTTTCATTAGGCCAACTGGTATAGTTAGCACAAAACCAAAAAGCCTTTCTCGCAAGCCCTCTTCAGTTAGCTCAAATTTATATTCTTGTTAAGAACAACATTCCCTCTTTACAGGTACAAGATAAGAATAAAGTAAGAAAACAGAATTTTGAAAAAAATTAATCTGACTTCTATAATAAGAAAAGCATTTTAAAGCTCCAAAATAACTTCTCCTGTGATAATGTCAATAAGGAGAAAACATCACAGAAAACATGGAATTATTCAATTAGTCTACTGATCATTATTGTAAGAATCCTACTGTAGGTACTGTACTGAAATACGTTCCAGTCAGATCACTTGCTACCATCTCAAATCTGCACCAAGAATGTGAGTCTTCAGTTTCATTCAGGATTCATTTCAGAAGCAAAATAACCCATTTGCTGGGGAACATAACATAAACCTAAACAAACAGTATACACTAATGTGAAAGGAGACGCAAGTACGAAGTAATACTAGGACAAATACAGCGACAAAAAAAGATAACTAGTAGACTAAAATCACATCAGTGTCATCTTTTCTTCAGTCTAATAAGTTAAATAGATATATTCGTCTTGAAAGTTACTGCTACAAGTCATCCAAATTCTCTGACAGTATCTGAAAAATGTCAGCTATAATGAAATTAAAATAGTATTATGCAAGACACCAATAAGATACCATCTGGAGTAATATGCATTTCAAAACAGGATAGGACTGCTGGACTGCAGTTTCAGGAAGTCCACTAAGTTCACACAGGAAAACAAAATCTCAAAATAGTGTCTTTGATAGCAGCATCAACAGGGACACCAAGAATCAATTTCAACTTTCAGAGCACTCTAAATGCTGGACATCATCCCATGATCCCTACTCAAGTGTTTCCACTTGCTCATATTAACTCCTCTGTTCACTGAACCCTGCACTGAGCCATTTTAGCATGCTAACCCTACTGAAAGTTAACCACTTGTTTCGCTGCAGGTACTTTCTTCTGTGTTAGTGCATGTAATGAACGGCTCAGCAGAAGACCAGACGAGCACTGAAACCAATGCAAAGGGAGAAGATGAGAAAACTGTCCAGGGATTTTATTTTTTTTGCTGAGTACAGTGAACACAGAAACTAGAGCAAGGTATGTCTGGTGAGAACCCACCTGGAGTACTGTGTGCAGCTCTTGAGCTCCCAACATAGGAAAGACATGGACCTGTTGGAGCGGGTCCAAAGGAGGGCCACAAAGATGATCTGAGGGCTGGAGCACCTCTCCTATGAGGACAGGCTGAGAGAGTTGGGGTTGTTCAGCCTGGAGAAGAGAAGGCTCTGGGGAGACCTTATTGCGGCCTTCCAGTACCTAAAGGGGGCCTGCAGGAGAGCTGGGGAAGGACTTTTTACTAGGGCATGTAGTGATAGGACGAGGGGGAATGGCTTCAAACTGGAAGAGGGTTTAATAATACTAATCTAATAGATTAGATATTAGGAAGAAATTTTTGACTATGAGGGTGGTGAGACACTGGAACAGGTTGCCCAGAGAAGTTGTGGAAGCTCCATCCCTGGAGGTGTTTAAGGTCAGGTTGGATGGGGCTTTGAGGAACCAGGTCTAGCGAGAGGTGTCCCTGCCCATGGCAGGGGGGTTGGAACTCGATGATGTTCAAGGTCATTTCCAACCTAAACCATTCTATGATTCTATGTCACAGGAGAAAAGCGCTGGGTGAAAGGACTAGTACATCAGCTCACTTCTTCGCTCCTTGAAACCACAGCCTAAGTACATCTGAGTTCTCTTGAAATGTTTTTATGGGAAATTACAGAGAACCAATTCACTGCTGCACATACAGCAGTAGATAAGGAGAACTTGATTGTATAGGAAAGTCAATTTGGAGTGTTTCAACACAGACCCAAGTCTGGCTTCTGATATAGTCCCCAAGGCAAAATAGACAAAAGAAGTATTCTTGTGTATACAAGAGCCAGACATATATGACGTTCCACTTAAAAATAAATATTAAAAAAAAAAAATCACAAAGATCAAGCCTGATTCCCATACTTAAGTAAGTATCCCTCAACAGCTGTGAATTGCTCCTTTTCATTAGCTGGCAAGCAACACTAGCAGACACCAATGTTTTGCAAAGCACTGTGTGTACGTAAAGAAGACACACAAAGCAAGAGGCCCAAGTTAAAAGTCACCTGGGAAAAGACACTCTTTTTAATAAGCGTTAAAATAATTGAGAGCATTTGCACATTTAAGATGATGGCTTTCACCATTTTCTGTCAGGGAGCACAACAGTTAAATAGCCAGGCTCATAGTTCTTGTGGTTTTTTGCCCTGACATTGGTATTGGCAATGGGAGATTCCAGTTACCTTTTTTTGGGGCTCAGCACAGCTTACACAAAGGGCAGAGGAATTCACTCAGTCCTCCTCACCCTGCTGAAGACAAGAAGGTTATCAGTCTGGAAGACACCATCAGGGGTTTCTCAAGCAGGCTCTTGGCAAGAAACACTACACAAAACCTGTTTATTTTGTTTCCACACTGCTATCCGTTGCCGCTGAGCTCCACCCATCCCCAATACATGTTTATACAGGCGAATTGCCAAGGAAAGAAAGAAACCCTTCCTCTGCACCTGAGCCTCACGGTTTAATTCTTCACTTGCTCAGATTCATACAAACCTGATAAAATGCCAAAAAGAATTTCCTTAAAAGTGAGCAAACAAAGGACAATAAATGCATGACAAAGATGTAGCAAACAAGGCTATAGGAGTTAATTATTGCCAAGGCTAAGTGTCCGATTTCTCATTCACGATACAGGTCTGGCTACCTGTGAACACAGTCCGGTGAGCTTGAAGGACCAGACGCCTCTGAAAGGAAATGACACAGAGGGAAAAGAATCCAGGAGGCATCCACGAGGTCTCCAACCTCCCAAGCCCTTCCTCTTAGCCTGAGGCCGGCTCTACAAAAGGGTAGTAGGAACATACATGTAATTTTGCTCACCCTCTCTCCTACTCATCCACCTTTTTGAGAGCATGTAACTAGGAATAAGAAAGGTTTGAGATGCAAAGCCAACCCACCTGCAAAGCACCAGGCATTTCCTCGAAGAGGCTGATGGAGAAGCAGGCAGGGCAGGAGGGAAGAAAAGGCTTCTTGTATCAGATTCTGAAATCACAGCCTGCAGGCAAAAAGCCCCCAGAAGCATTGCAGGAGGTGACCATCTTTGACACTTCACTGGGTTTCTGCCAAAGTATTCAACTTCGTGCCAAAAGAGAACAAATGCAATGGGTGTTTCAGAGCCCTCCTTGGGCTTGGAGAAACAGATCAGCTCACTTGCATATAGGGAGGTCACCGATTATTACAATATAGTCTTACAGCTGTTAAATTCACAAGACAGGGGCAGCACCCAGGTCAGCAGAGCAGGTGAGGGCTGATGCATCTGGCCATCTAGTAACATCTATTATCTTCAGTGGCACAGAATCCCTCTCTAGGTCAAACACCCTGAGGACAGTACTTGTTTTCTTATTTCCATATTACAGACTTAGGCTCGCTATCTTTCTAACATTTTCCCCATCACCCTCTGTAGCACTGATGCCCCAAAACCACGGTCTGGAAATTGGCAGCATTTGGCAACCAGCGCCAGGAACCGCAATTAAGAGAAAATGCCAAATGTGTTTCTTTTGTATGGCCTGTAAGGAAGCCTGAGACTTCAGTGTTCTTGTGGTGGAAACCAATACTTTTGATATTGTTTAATACACATTAAAACATAAACTATCACAGGAAGTGATCGACTGCCAGCACACGAAGTCTGTGGTTAATCTTTGAACATTAGCTGTAATGCTATCTTAAAAGCTGCCTGACTACAATGCCGACTCCTTTCCTTTATTGCAATTATTTTGCCTATGCTGACTACTAACAACACTGCAGCTAGAGTCGCCAGTCCAGCTGGTGAATGATCACTCCTCACCTGTAAACCAAATATTCTCTAATTTAGTCTTTCCCTACTGACCAGGAATCATGGCTGCAGTCTTAGGCACTGTCTGCACTAAAGCAGATCTCCAGCAGCTTGTTCCAGTTAGCCTAAAAGCCAGGGTGAAAGTACTGCACACTGTATAAACTCTGCCTATCGACTGAAAGGTACTGGAGAAAGAGGTCTGTAACTCGAACCAAAAGCCTGTAACTTTCACTAGTGACAAATTATCTAGTCAGGGAGTGGGAGAGAGCACTCTAGTGCTTAAGTAACATCCATGTACTTTTGCCTTTATTTCCATGGAAGCAGATTTTTGTTTGACTGCAAGTGTTTTCCTTCGGGTGTAGTTTCTAAGCTGGCCTAAGCTGCCCAGACCACACCATGGCCAAAAGGAGCAGCCCATCACTTCTCCTACTGTTTGCATTACCAGGTCACAGAATCACAGAATGGTCAAGCTTGGAAGGGACCTCTGGAGATCATCTAGTCTGACAGCTCTGCCTGAGCAGGGTCACCTACAGCAGGTTGCACAGGACGACGTCCAGGCAGGTTTTGAATGTCTCCAGTGTGGGAGACTCCACCACCTCTCTGGGCAGCCTGTGCCAGTGCTCTGCCACCCTCAAAGGAAAGAAGTTCCTCCTCATGTTAGATGGAATTTCCTATGCTCGAGTTTATGCCTGTTACCTCTTGTCCTATCACTGGGCACCACTGAAAAAAAGACCGTTCCCATCCACCTGGCACCCTCCCTTTAAGTATTTATAAGCATTGATAAGATTCCCTCCTCAGTTGTCTTTTCTCTAGACTAAAAACACCCAAGTCCCTCAGCCTTTCCTCATAAGAAAGATGCTCCAGTCCCCAAAGGTCCTCCTTTGCGTCAGCTGTCTTGGAGCTGACCAGTGATGGGGATGACAAATAATGCCACTACAAAGAGATTTACAGCAAATGGCAGACTGAAAAGTCCTCTCCAGTAAAAGGCTTCAATTCCAAAGACCTGTAAGGTCTCTGCTTAACCTAATGACCAAAGACTGTACCTAAGACTGCACATAGGCCAAAAGGGATGGGTCTAATACATCACCATGCTGCAGAAAAAGCGTTCATGGTGAATATACTCAACTGGGCAGACTGAAGTTTCCCAAGACTGCTACTGAGAATTTCAAATCCACAAGCAAGGAGTCATCATGGATAAATGGGTACTGGAAACTTGAATATTAATATCAAACTTAGATGTAAGTTATTACACTGATCTCCTAAAGCACGTTTTGGACCACTATTGTAAGAGCAAGGTCTTTAACAAAGCAGAAAATGACTGAGGCTAACCGACAGAGCAAATAACTCAGGACAGAAATATGAGGGCATTTTGCACATGTAAACTCCAATACGCTGTCACAATTTAGCAGGAAAAACTGGCCTTGTGAACATAAATTCACCATGTAAAATGCTTTGTACTAGCCGCTTGTCACTGATACACTGCCTATCTAAACTCTATGGAGTTTTTGTTAAATCTAAGTAAATTTGGGAGAGTACATCAAATAAAAGACTGCGCAAGTGGATGTGCCTCACCTCAAAAAATAACTTCTAAAAACTCTTGTGATAATTACAATTATAGCTTCTTTTACTGTGTGTCTGTTGAAAAGCCTGGTGTAAAGAGTGGATAAAAAAAAAAGCGTACAGCACTGACTGGTAATAGATTTGGCCCACATCGGTCTATTTATAGCTTAATGTTTGGATGATGCAGTAAATTTGGGGTTGGACTAGATGATCTCAAGTGGTCCTTTCCAGCCTAAACAATTCTGTGTGAAGAGTCTGAAAATGAATGTTGTTTAATGTGAATTCCTCTGCTGGTACGTAGTTATGTTCCATTCAGTCCCCAGCAAACAACCTAGGAAAGGGGATCTAAACTTTAAAACCCAGAACAAGCGTATTTCAAACCAACTAAAAAATATGAGAAATTAAAACCTGCTGCCTTGCATCATCTAAATTCCAGCTTCCAAACTGCGTACTGAAGATGGCATGGATGCTCAGGAAGTCAAACAAAAACAGATGCATATCAAAATTTAACCTGTAAAGCAGTGACAACCTCAGGCTTTCATGACTGACTAATATTTCTTCATGACCCTCATAGCCACAGCAACAGGATAACCCAGGCCACTGACGACCTAATCTGTGATCTTGCTTCTAGCGATGACCAATACCTGAACCTTTGCAGAAAGGACAGAAAGTTCACAGTAACCTACAGGCTCTTACAGTGTTGTACGCACAGACATTGAGTTTGGTAGTCCTGTGCTCAGTACTTTGCAACCTGCTGGGTGACGAGAGTTCTCACATGGTTACCTTCGTTCCTTTTTCAGGATCCATAGCAGTCAAATGACGAATTAGGCCATCTGCTCCCTTCCCCAAGCAACACAAAATGATATAAACCACTCTGCTACAGGTAGGCAGTGTAAATCAGGCATTTTGAGCAGCAGTTGTCTCCGTTAATTCCTTAGTTACAAGATCTTACACAGATTTGGTAATAACCTTTCAGAAGATACTGGTACACATCTTAAGCTCTGGCCTTCTCTCCGCTTGAGATTTGAAGCATAATTCCCTTCAATCACAGATTTAGTGATATTTCTATGTGTGTTCCTAGAACTACCCAATACTCTTGAGATAAAATCTCACCAGATATTTAAACCAGATACAAGAACGGTCATTCATTCACTCTAAACTCAGAAAACATTATTTGGAGAACTTACGGTCTTGGAAGTCTAAAGCAATCTCATATCAGTTAAAGCAATCTCATATCAGTTACTCAGTTTTACGAGGCACTGAAGCAGTGGGTCTGCCAGCAGTCACGTTCACAACTGTCATTAATAATATCCTGACTGCCAGTAAGTAAAACATATAAATAGCCCCTGGAATGGGGAAGAATGACACATCTACTCAGAACTATTGTGCACAGAAGTTAATTGAAGTGACAAAAACAAGCATGCATTTCAGTCTTACCTGGCTGGTCACATAATGCTGCAAGAGCAAACCGTCATGTGACATGGCGAGTCTTTCATTAAACTGCCAGAGGTTGTAAACCAGGTTTTCAGACAGGGCACTTCGACCTCTGTCTGACCTAACATAAATTTAAGAGAAACATCCTAGTGATAAACTTCAAAGACTTTACAGGAGTATGTGGAAGGTACCTGCATGAGTCAGGAAAGCGCAGACAGAACAAGGTGGGGTATTATCTTTATTCACTGCCTGCTTTGCAGCAACCCCCTAACACCACACATACTGTCACGCTCGCTCTCAGGGATGCTGGGGGCAGAATACGGACAGCACAGCCAGGTAGAGCATCGGCTTCAAACACGCTTTGGGGATTACAGGAGATCTGCTTGATAATTGTTGACTTCTATTTAGTAGTGTATGCTGTGTTGTTGGAATAGGACATATAATGCTTGATTTGAAGAGTAAGTGAGATGTTTTAGAGATTATGTTCTGGGAAGCAGTAGAAACTTTTTATTTTGTTTTGCTGTTAACATATACATTGAATGATGTGGACAACTACTGAAGCTATAGTTTCTCTGAGCTTTTTATTTTTATTTTAGAATCAAATATAGAATCTCGTGAGCTGCAATATCCCCCAAATCCTCAGTTAGAAATAACATTCAGAACCTTGCTTAAAATGGATGATGTATATAAAGAGGGCTTGTTTAACTTTAAAAAAAAATTTAAAAAATCCTTTGGCCACAAAAAAGCTTTCTATATATGTCTGTATTCTAGTCTATACGAAATTCTTCCACAACTAGCTTGAGAGACTGAACAAGACATTAACAGGGTGACACGCAAATTCTTACTTCAGTTACAGATCTTTGGTGCTTCACTACCTTGAAGATATATTAATAGTGACCATTTCAGTAGAAGTCACCAACTGTTCAGGAATTTGGAACTATCATCAGTGGAAATGAAGACACGGTACCATTTCTCTTCTGTACATATCACTGTCATCCCCGTGTTTACGAAACCAGCTTTGGCTTTTGACTTGAAAGTACCTTTTAGCTCCTACCCACCCTGAAAACCACTGATTGCTCTTCCTCATGGTAGTGGTATGCCAAGGTAAGATATGAATTTTCTCCACAAAATTCACTGTAGAATCTTTCTGACCAGAAACTATTTCAGTCTGACCAGCCTTTTCTGTAAGTTGCTACAGGTTATATACCTGATATACACAGGCTATTTCCTACAAGGTAAGAGGAGTATGTCTTGGCAAAAGCTGATGACTGCAATAGCAGCTTCATAACTTTTTCACCCAGAGGTGGCCCATACAGTGCTAACACTTGGGTAGAAGTGCCAAAGAGCAAGATGAAAAATTTCAGCTGCATTTTAAAATTTGTCAGCTTATGTACACACACACTCTCCCTAAATGCTGGTTGTACTTTTCAAATAATCGTTTTGTTCCAGAAATTCACCAGAAGAAAAGCTGCTACCCAAACTGCTGGAAGAACTTAAGAAGCACCCTAAACTAATAAATAAAAAGTTTACCTTATAGAAATTGTTTAACATGACATGTAACTCATTTAGTTTTTGCAGTATTAATCTATATGGCAAAAGGTAACACTTAACCACTGTGTTTATGAAGTTGATCTACCAATTTTGTTTACTTCATCTGATTTACCTAAAACAAATACGTTAGGTGTCTGAAATATTGTATCTGGCCCGGGGCAAGGAAATGTAAAGAAGTGTTAAATTTTATTTACTAGTAACATGGAAACAGCCATAATTCTGACAAATGAACATGGGACCTTTGGTCAGTATTTACCAATAACAAAATTACACCGGCTGGAAGGTACTTAACAGATCTGAAATCAATTTAACTATCACATCAGAAACCTATTCTTAAAAATACTACTGCAAACCCATCTCCAGCCAGTACTGTCACCTTCAGATTGTCCTCAGGATGCAATCTGGGTTGTGAAACATACATCCAGAGGTGTACTCAGCCTAAAATGATAGGACCAGAAGCTCACTTACTCCTGGGAGGTTTGAAATTTGGATCTTATTCACAATCTTATGATTTTACTGTATCTCTCATTTTATACTGACTAAGACATGGTGCACGGTCCAATTTTCTTCTGCACTAAAAGCATATAGTGTGAGAAGAGTGTTCAGTTCACTCACTACTGATAAAGTCAGTATCACCACTGCAAGAGGTAATATCAGTTGTGTCTTCCATTTAAGCATCATCTATTCATTATCCATCTACTGTTTGTGAAGTTACTCATAGTTTTAATGGGTATTCCACTGATCTGCAAGGAAAATGCCACAGGGAACTGCCCCCTCCCCCCTTTGTTTCCCTTTTTTTTTTTCCCCTCTGTAGACTATGCATGTGGACTATCCCAGAGGCGCCTTGTATCCTGCCCCAACTCTAGCCTTTTGTGCCTTACATTTACTTTTATCTATTATTTTTATCACCCCAACAGCAAGAACTCCTCTTCATTGTCCAGGATATCACTGTGTTAAGTGCTACACAAATACACACCAAAGTCAGAGCTACCCCAAAAATGCTTCAGTTCTTAAGCAGAAGACAGGAGACTGCTAAGCAAGCAGCAGAGACATGGTCAAAACATAACCTGTCTACAGCTGGACTGTACTATGCAATTAACAGGTGTCATGGCAAAGGAGCTCTCTAGGCAAGAGGTTTTTTTCTTGGCAGTGTTTATGATCAATGGTGCAGAAAAAGTAACTGCCAGGCTCACATGTGTCCAAGATATGAGGATCTGTGAAAAAGTCTCTAACAAAAAACAGCTAGGCCCAAACCACAAGAATAATGGTTTTGTCCAAAGATGGATGGATGACTGAAGATGAAGAAGATAGGGAGTCTTTTGAACTTTTTAACCCAGAGATTAGCAAGCAAAATATCAGCAAGAAAGGCTAGACTTTACTCTGGACAAAGAGAATAAGTCTTGGGAAAAGTGGAAGATCTTGGCATTGTCTGTATAGAACCAAAATTGAAGAAAGATTACCCACAGAAGGGAAAAGAATCAAGGATCAAGCTATCAGGACTTCTCAGAAAAATGCTAGAGTAAGGAGAAAAATAGTCCAAGCGACATGCTAAAAGACAAAGGATAAAGAGGTAACAGTACAACTACAAGAAGCTAGAAATACAAAAGCCCAGAAAGGACAAGATTTCAAAAGGTGCTCAATCATTTCAATTGAAAGCAACTAATATTTCAGAAAATGGAGATTAAGTACTGAGATTTTGGCAATTACACTTACAGATAAGAATAGGGCAAAGACGGAAGGGACCTACACTAGTATCAGTAAAGAAACACTTCAGACAACAATAGGAAAATTACTGGTTACATACACACTGCCAGAAATCTAAGCTCAAATTCTGCAGAAGTGTTAATTTCTTCATGGATAAACTTCAGCCAAAAGAGACCAGGATACCAGAAAAGTCTGTGAAAACATCTCCCTCTCTCCTTCAGACACATGTCAAGCTACCTTGAACTCTAAACTTCATGTCTTTTGGATCTAACTTCATTACGAAAGTCATTAGCTGAGACAAACCTGAAAAACAGTAGCAAACACGCAACAATTTGATCATATTTGAATATATTTTAAAACACAAATTTTAGTAGAACATGTAAGTTTCTCTCAATTATCTTCAACAGAATGTTTTGCCTGGTCTTCACTTGGATGCCAATACATTAACCAACCAGTATTTGTTTAAAATTTCTGTTTCTTTATGTAGTCATGTGTAGCCTTAGATCTTGTACATACTACAATTTAAAAGCGTAATTTCATTTGAAGCTCCCATTGTATTAAGATAATCCATATGATTTTTCCTGATTACAGGTAGCGTGAACTAGAAAGACAGAGTAGATCAGAGCTACTTCACCTTGGATTATCAGAAAAAAAACTAATGATGCTGCTGTTCTGAACAGAGAAAACAAAAGAAATCCAGGAAAACAGCACTGTTTCTTGACATACAGCTCAGGTAAGAAATATTTATAGAATAAACTAATATTTATTCTTTCTACATTTTACTTGAATTTAGCAAGTAGTATAAGAGAAAACTGTATGGCATGTAACTATACTGTATGTATGTCTTCCCTGTTATCTTCATAATCAGAATTGTTAAAATATTTAGACTGAAAAATGAACACACAATCATGAGAGAATAAAGAGACCTCTCTTCTACTTCCCACTTTTCCATAAGAGCTCTTAGCTGAACTCCAATTTTAAGAGGTGTTCTGTTTTTGAAAGACATGTCAGCCTGTCACTCCCATGGTGAGATTTGGGGTTTTTTTTGCACTGGCTGTTAATAAACAAATATTTTGACTACTAAATACCTGCATTTTATTCAAAACCCACCACAACAAAATGCAACATGACCTTATTTTGTGTATTTTCTGGCCCTAACATTTTCTAAATCAATGCTCATATCAGATAATATTTAGGAAGCAGAGAGCAATTCTTCTGCATAAAGGGGTGTAGGAGGCAAATTCAGGATAATTGCTGTCAGTCCTAGTTCCAAATACATTGGCTGGCTGGGAAGTAACTGAAAATCTCAGATTTGACAACTGTATGTTTTAATTGCGGTTCTCCCATAATTTACACAATCTATTAATTCCTTTAAAAGTGTGGCTGGAGAAGATAAGGCCAGTACAACTTGCTAGTGTCTAGGCAGCAAGACCACAGAGCAAAAAGCATTAACCAGCAGAATTAAAACAGAAATTTTTCGTTTAGTGAGTTTGTGAAACACTAAGCAGGGGAAAAAAAGTCAAAGGAGTGGTTTCATTTCTGAAAGGAGTGGTGAAAAATGCTGCTGGAACTAGAAAAAATAGAAATGCTAAACACTTATTAGAAAATATGAAAGTATAGTCATATATAAACACCTATGAGCAACTGGAACACAGTGTCATTAAGGAAAAAAATGATTTCACTTATAAATCATCCTGTGAGTTCTTCTCATTTAATCTTGAACCTTTGATGCTTGGCACTTTTCTTGATATTTGAATCCTATTTGAATCATAACACTAATAACACAAGGACTGTAATGCACAAGTAAAAGATGGAAAATGTGAATACCTAAAAATGCACGAAAAGGTGGTGATATAAAAAAAACTGAGCCTAAAACAGAGTTTTTAAATTTGGTTTTAAGCAAGTATTGCTTTTTAAGGTTTCTGACTCAGCTTCTGAATGCTTAAGGCTTGCAATCTTGTGCTACTTAGAAATATAACAAAGACCTAAGAGAAGATTTACAGTGAAGGGCAATTGAAATGTCGTGCCAAGAAAAAACCCACGACCATTAGTCCACAACCATGAAGTCCATTATTTGGCTTATTTAATACTGGAGAAAGCAGCTGGCAATCACAGACAGGGCTTTACCTTCCTTCCAAGGAATCTGTTGATTTAGTAGAGCTTTTAAATATCTTATTTTGGGAATTTTCTTGTCAGAACTTCTATAAATTGCTTAAATAAGAGAAATTTTCTCAAGTGTGTCAACAACAAGATTTGTTTGTTTTAAGGCATTATATACGGGATACAACAGTTTATTTTCCATAAAGCACAGGATACTGCTCTGGGCATAGTAATAACCAGAGAAGCTCTGAATTTTCAGAAAACCCTAGATCTACAGGAAGCAACTGACCTCATTTTTAATATAACTGATAGTTACACTCACTTTTGAGGACAGATCAGTTTCCAAAACCCATAGCAATTTATTATCTTTAAGGAGTACAATTTATTGATCGAGACAAAAATAAAGGAAAGCGTAAAACTGCTCAAACTTCTGACTCCAGTTTATTTTGCCTCTGGATACTGTATGCCTGAAAAAATTCCCATTCTTTGTCAGCAGTAGTCCCTCAGCTCCTTACAAAAGGACAAAAGCAAATTTAACAAATTTAGTAGAATAAGGAGGAAACGAGAAATACATAGGTGAAATATTTTCACAAGGCTTCTGCCATACTTTGGTTCTGCACAGCAAACAAATTTAAGTTTTCAAAATTGTATTTTAGAACCAGCTCAGCTTCATGTGAAGTTGGGGGGAGGTGGGGGGAATCCACGCTCTTAGCAGGGATTTTTGTCAGCAATTATTTTTTTGGGAAGGTGATGAGGAAATTGTACTGGAGTGGATGATCCTTCTAGCTCTGTCTGTGCATCTCTTTTCAGGAACATTTAAAATGTGTGTGCTTTCCAGTAGGAGCACTGGCTGGAGAGATTCCAGAGAGGAGTCACTCCCTGGTCAGAAGACCGATTTGGCAAAATGGTGCCCCAGCAAAACATAACTCTGGCGCATCCACAAAACATGCCCCTTCTATGCTCCAAATTTCACTGAATAAAACAATTTATTTGTATAGAGGCTTTGGCAAGACCTGGTGAGGAGAGCTGAGGCAATTATTTTCACTAGCACTGCTATAACTGCTGTTCACTTGCAGGCATTTTCAAACCTTTCGTAGTTAGTTTTATAGCCACTGGTAACCAATCTCAATACTATACAAATGAACACATAGTCCTTTACAGGTATGTAAGCAAACAAACATGGTAAGGATACAATGCCCAGAAAGTCCCAAAGGCTGCCCAAAAAGTGTCTGAACTTCAGGGGAAAAAAAAAAAAAAAAAAAAAATATGAGTAGTGAAATTGCAGGTCCTATCTACCAGAGTTAAGATAAAGAGAAACCCCAGTGCTAGCTGCTAGTACCCAAGCCAGTTTTCGAAAGTCAATCTGACTCTTAGGCTCTCTCCTGGACTCCCTGCTCTCCTTCTCCCCAGCCATTTAACAGAAAAGTGTTTTTAAGATGATCAGAAGATCTAAACTATGTTTCTCTCCCTCTTCTAGATCATAAAGTAGACTTAACATTTGTCAGAATGTGATGCTGTAGCTCAGGCCCGGGCATGTGGGAGAGGTCAGTGTGCTCTGGAGTCTACAAGATTAAAGAAAAAAATGGCAATTCGTTTCAATTTTTTAATCATGCAAATAAACACTGCCATTTGAAACTCATGTGGGGTTGCATTTATTTACAGAATTTCACTGTTCTACTTGTAGTCTGCTCAATAATATTAGGCCTGGTTCTAATGTTTCTAACTTCTACACAACATGAACAGCTACTATTTAAAAACACGTCAAACCTACCAAAAATGGTTCCCACATCCTCCTTTCCCTGACCATAAATGTCAGTATTTTCTTAATTTCAAAAATCATTGTGCTTTAAATTCCAACAGGGTAAGCAGGCAGAACGATATTCTTAGAAGGTATGAGAACACGCAGTAGTGACAAAAAAACCCCGGAAGTTACAGAATGGATTCCTTCACATTGATAAGTCACAACAACTAGAAACAGACACATTAATTAGACTCGACTGGAAACAAATATTTTAATTCTAACAAAAAGAGGAGGCCCACAGCTCTGCAGTGGAATGTAGAACATTTTCTTCCAAGATGGTGGGTAGACTCAAGGTCTAAATCAGTAGGATTTTGACTTCATCACAGACCACTGATCAATTCCTGTGATTTTGCTGGATAAATGTTGGTAAACATAATGATCAGTTTTGTGAGTCAGCTTAAGATATCAGTGGATGCACAATAACACCTCAATTTATGCTACCCCCCCGCCAAAAAAAAAAAAAAAAAAAAAAGGGCTGGACAGCTGAGTGGAAATCAAGAAACTCACAGGGAACCACAGAAGAAAAAACTCAGTTCTCCTAATATTCCATGTTCAAGCCCTATGTACAATGGCTGTATATCTTCCAAATGGTTCAGCCACTTTTTTTTTTTTTTTAACCTACTGTTCCTGTTTCTAAAGTCCAGTTCTCAGTTGTCTGAGCAGATGTCAAGTCTACAGCAAATTAAGTTTTTGAAGCATGCAGTAAAAAAGCTTGTCCTATAACACTGTTACTATACAGGAAGTTGTTTTAGGTCCTCATCTAAGCCCAAGGAAAGCATGGCTTAAGGAGACACCAGCAAAAGAAGCATTAGTTCTATCCTGCCAAAAGTATCTTTAAATGACAACAGTAGTATAGACAGGTACATCCCCTTTAGAAACACAAAGCAACCAACAACCACCTCAAGATTTAAGCGCAAGAATACCAAACGTATACAATATCTAATGGTCAACCTGGTCGTAAAAAGTGTACTAGGAGATATATTGGTGCTCTCAAAAAGACAATGTGTTGCTGTATATTAGGCTCTTCGACCTTTTCCCCATATTACTGTCTGCTTACAAAGGAAAGTAAAGCTTTATATTGCAAGGTCAAAGTGGTGGGGCATGAACAGGTGTGGTATCTGTATTTTTATAAACAGAGAAAAAAAAAGAAAACATACAGATCACATAAATGAATGAATGCCCCTTGGATAACAAACCTCTAAACTGTCTTGGAAGTCATAAGTAACCCTATGAAAGTAAAACAGTTTGCACAGCTTGAAGCTGAGAACAGACTTTTCAGAAACTAAACAAACAAAAAAAATCAAAAAACTGAATTGTACAGTTCTACATTTCTGCACAACTCTACAAGAAAAAAAACAAACCCACGCACTCATTTAATTAAAGGGAAAATATACCTTGGAAAGAAACTGTGTTTTGCAAATTGTGAAAATTACAGTGCTGTTTCCCTTGTAACTAACATACCATCACTGATTTCTAATGTGAAAGACCATAAAACTGTTAGGTGGTGGAAAGAACAGTAAATTCTGAGTATTTGAAGATTTAAACAGAACTATTTCTGGTTTTATTAGGCATATCAAAATCATGGCTAAACCCCAGCAGTAGGCTGGTGCTTTTAGGAAAGCTGTAGTTAAACCAGTAAAAGTTTATATTTCTTGGCACACAGGCACCATCCTAAAAAGTCTCTTTAAAATCGAGCATCTTGGTGGAGGTAACATTTACTGTTTGCTATACATCTGGTTGTTAGGGGTTACTACAAAGGTCCCGTTTTTCCATGACATCAGCTGCATTCCAACAGAAATGTGCGCCCAGGAGTTTTAGTAATGATTGTAGTCTCCAAGTACTGAAACCTTGGCCAAAATCCTCTACACCTGCAGACCAGCTGAGTAAAATGAAAAACCAAGAAGAATTTAACTGGAATTTCTGACTTAGTTCCTAGTAAATGAGAAACTGCTATTTTTGTTCCTCAAATCTGTTGTTGAAAGTTGTTTGGACCAAACTTTAAGTATCTGCTAATTGCTGCTCCTCATTCCACTAACTGCTTGACTCGAGACCCCACGGTTCAATTTGTCAGAAGTGCAACACACTCCACATCAAAGCAAATCAAACAGGTGAAGGGTATTTCCAAACCAGGTGCACAAATTCTCCAATATGAGTATGTCCTACCTGCTTTACATGTCTCTCATCTGTTTCTTTTTCTAAAACACTGACAAAAATATTCCATTGCCATTGAGATACCATGAAAAGCCAACTGTTTGCCATTGAGATACCATGAAAAACCAACTGTTTGTGAAACATACAGATCCTAGCCTTGAGTAAAACCCCATGAAGACACGAACAATCTTCAGAGCAGGCATCACGCTGTTTGTAGGAAATAAAGTGTGGAGCTACACCCTGAACACTGAGGAAAAAAAACAGAACACTGTAGTAGTGGTAGATGTTAACCTGTATATGGACAGCATTAAAGCATGTAAATGACACCCATGAAACCATTTAGCAAAGTCTATCTACTGACAGCAAAGTAGAAGTGTTTTGGACTCGGATGTTCCATGTATGCTACTATCTTATTATCTGGGCAGCCTCTGGCCTCTTACTCAGCGAGGCTACCCCTGCAGCCCACCCCAGCTACCAAAACCTTGCCACATAAACCCAACACTCCCCGGCAACCCTGCTATACAACCAGCACTATCCAGGTGGGTTTATTTGAACCTGAGGCCCAAAATCAAAACCATCATAATGACACCAGACTGAAGACTACAAAAAAAGAGGATAAGGTTCAAACTCAGTACACAGAAGAAAAAAAACAAACAACTTTCCTTTGTTCTTTATTAATGCTAGATATCACATTTTCATTAATACCATGTTATCACGCTACTAGTGCAAGTAATTCGTAGCGCAAAGAAAACAGCTTGCATTAGATAAAAACTGTGGGAATGCTTGCACTCTAACACGCCCCACTTCCTGGCACTACTTTGTATAAGGCTACTTCAAGTTCTTGTTAAGAAGCACCAGAAAGGAGAAAACTTTCTTACAAGAAATCCCAATAGAGATTATTATTTTGTCATCAATGGGGAAAGAATTTGAAATCAATCAACTCAGCTCTATACACACAAGAACACCCAAACAGACAGGATTGCTATGCCAAAAATTTAAAACACCTTTCTTTACTGAGTTCTTTTCTTTGCTGGTAGAAGCCTACTACAACTAGTAATGTGCAAAGCACAAAGAAAATCTCAAAGACCTATACTGTATTCTCTATAGAGCAGAGGGTTAATCTGGAAAAAAAAAGCCTTATTGACAAAATTATTTATAACAGACATACGTAGGTTAATTGTGCCAACAACTGTTCCGCACTTATTAATGTAAATGACTATTTTCCAGTCAGAACAAATTCTTTTACTGGCAATGCATTCATCTGTTGTTATATTACTCTGATTTTGGATCTCAGTCAGCATATGCTCTAAACAAAGACTGTTCTCTCCATCTTCATCTCCTTAACTGTAAAAATAGATGACAGACAAAGCAGTCATATTTTTTGTGAAGTTATCAAACAGTTGAGTTTATGCAATCTCTACCTGTGTGACCAGGACACGGTAGTTCTGCAAAATTACATTTCCTGGAAGGCAAGCAAAAAAGGGAGTACTTGGCCATCCGTAGCCAGAACACAGGCATTGAGAGCTGCTGAATGGAAACCAAGTAAAGGTTTGTGTACAAATCACTCTGATGTTCTCACTGCTCCTAAAAGTCCACTGGTCTTTGTCAATGTCCTTCAATTTGCAGGTCTTTGGAGACTCATCAACTTCCCTTTTGATGTCCTGTTTTCTTTTGAACTGTCTTCTTTTTAACGCCAGGTGTCTTTACCTTAATCATGTTATTGGCAGTACTAACGGTTAGACTTGATGATCTTACACATCTCTTCCAACCAAAACGATTCTATGGTCCCTTACCCTTAGTAGGATAAATCTGCACTAGTTTTGCTGAACTCAGCCAAAACAGCAGCTAAGCCACAGGTCCTACATCTGTGTTATGGACTTTTGCAGCATCTGTCTGAAGGAACAGAATATAGTGACAACCTCTGAACACCGCTAAGACACAGCAAGTGATACTATTACAGCCAGATAATTGTCAGTAAGCTGTAACTGCATTTCTCAGAAGTTTTGAGGAATGTAGTCAGCGTGGGATAAGTCCTGACTCACAGACATGAACCTGCAAATATCTCCAGCAGAACCGGAAGGAACGCAGACCAGTTGTGCAGAGGAAGGGAGCAGGATGCCAAGGCAGTGCAGACTCCAGTTTATGCTACAGAATCAACAGAAACTTACTGACAAATCCCCACCGTGGTCTCTGCTTCCAGTCCAGGGGCCTTGCTGCATGATAATATGGAGGACTATTGCGAAGATAGAGTAGAGGAACAATATATGCATCCATCGGGCAACTTTTTACAAAATGAAAATGTCAGAAACGTGCAAACTACCAAAGAGCAGGATCAGGGAAGTCCTCTCTCCCAGCAAGGTACTCAACGTGAATTGCAGTTATCTAGTCCAAATGCCTGGGCATGATCTTAACTCTTAAATACTGAGGCACAGATGTTGCAATACGTACGTTCTAAGTACTACTACAGTCTTTGTGCATCTGTCACAAGACAGACGTAAAGGTTTTTGGATTTTTTTTATACTCTTCCTATTAAAAAAAGCTTTTCACTCCCATGAAGAGTGAAATACACTGAAGAGTACTGCTTTAACTGCATGTCATATGTTCTTAACAGAACTTACCTTATGAAATCAAATAGATATTTTTTGTTGTTGTTGCTGTTTTTAAAAGCAGTCTTTACTGTTAAAAATTGCTATCATCTTCATTTTACACTCTTGCATATAGTTGTGTCTCCAGAACCTTAGGTGGAGCAGCACTTATTTCCTCAAGGAAGCATGCTCACTCCAACCAAAATACTGTGAATGCAGAAACTGTAAATGGTTCCAATTTTGCCAGTTAGCACACAGACAGAAGAACAATTACATTTCAGAGCTATCATTTTGCATTATGTGCTTAAGGCCCACCAGACTTGTGTTAATAGGAAGCAAGTTGTAATCTAGCAGTTCAGAAAGACATTTGTTACAAACCTTAGGGAGCCAGACGAGGATTTTTTGTCTTCACCATAATTACTTTAGCTACTAAGTGTAAGAGCTGCTTTACCTACAGAAAACAGAGGGCTTAGAGGTGTCAGGGACCCATTATCTTCTGGCCATTTCTGCAGTTGCGCTCTTTTGTGCTGCTCAACCTGAACTTAATTGAACCCTGCAGGGAATATGAACCAAAGATCACGAACCACCCTCCACAAAGGTATGCTCCAGGTTCCCGTACCACTACACACACAGCACAGAGCTTTGAAAATTCATCTCTGATGGCTGCAGTACAGTAAATTTAGATTTGGGGCCAAATCAGCATAATGATGTGCTGCTTGTTGAGATGGAGAAGGAAATGGTGATTAAACACGCACCCTTTTGCAAGCTCAATGTGTGGGAGACAAATGGAAAAAAATATTTATCTCCGTGCTCAAAGACTTCCATGAACTTCTGGCAGAAATAAAGTGTTGTCACTGTTCATGTTAAATTCCAGGGATATTTGTCCACAGATTATCTCAAACTCTTGTGAAGCTTTAACTGTAGAGGGGATATTTGATGTTAGACATCCCACATGCTTATGCAACGTTGCTCTGCTCTCTGAAATGGCAGCTTTACTGCCTCCAGCAACTGGCTGCACAGAAGCAGCAAAACAAAATTGACTTTGCTCCTACATTTGCTGTGATGAGAAGGTCCCAGTCCTTTACATTGTAATGCACATTTCTAACTATAAACACGAGTAACATTAGTAAAGTTCAGAACACCTGCATAATTTCTTATAGAATACAGGCCTAATAAGACATTTATAAAGACTAATCACTGTCAAATTACTCATGTCAGACTTAAGATTTAAGGTCAATACTAAATTTGATACCTTCAACGCACTTTATATTGTTTTGTTATATTTAATGGTATTTTTAATAACAAAAACTGTAAACCCATTAAAAGTCCTGTTGTGTTACTAGCTTTTTTCACATACTGTAACTTATATGGAATTCCACTTCCACAGCTATCCAGTCTCTTCATAAATGAGGTCACTAGAATGCTGAAGAATAAATCTCAAGCAGTGAAAAACAATAGGAAATGGGAACTAGTCTTGTGACTATGCCTTTATGCTTTCAGCCTCCCCTATCCAGAATAAACATTTGGCTGTACAGCATGTACCTAAAGTGAGGGAATTGACAGTACCTTACTTGTCAGTGGATTTTTATTTATTTCAATTTATAAAAGGTGCCATCTCAAGGCACTGTTTAATTGTTTTCAAACACAATCGCCATCACTGCTACCACATAACCATGCAGAAAGGTCAGTATTTTCAGTGCTATATACTTTATCATATGCAATACTATTGAGTATCTTAATATTGATGCTTTGCCACACTCACTGGAATATATTCTCCCCTCCAGATCACACTGGTATTGCTGCTTGGCACATTTAAAAAAAAGAAAAAAAAAAAAAAAAAGGCACACAAAGCTTTTGCCACAAATCTGCAGGCCAATGACTAAAAATCCTGCAAGAGCAAGGCAGCTAGCTCCCAGGCTAGCCTCTTGCTGCTCACTCAGGGCTCAGGCTTGATGCACAGAAAACAGCAGAGAAGAATCAATTTATATACATAAAGTAGTGGTGCAGAATAACACGTTAATCACAAGATGAAGCATGTATGTATTACATACAGAGAGAAACTAAGATCTGAGGCTTTTTAAAAACTCATTCTAGGATCTGGAAAGGATGCAATTTAACACAACTGGGAGTAACTCCCAAGCGCTGATGATATCCAATGTTCGATCACACATTCAGAAAGTATACTCCTACAATGAACGGTGATGTTAATGCAGTCACTACTTTATACATGGGGTAAATTAAACCTTCCTGGCAGAAAAACAACAGATAAACATGAGGAAGCATGTGTATTTACTACAATGATTAAAGGAGCCAAGTTGAATTTGAACAGATAATTTTATAATTAATTTTTCATAATTTATGAACTTTATAATAATTTTTAACATTTTGCCTAAGATATGTTGTGTTAGGTTTTTAAATTAAACAGGGAAAGATTCTGTGGTGTAACAACCTACCAATATTCAGGTCTTAGAGTTTAGGAGTCTTAGACCCTACCACAGGACACACAAAGAAATAAGGAACCACTGTATGATCCATAAAATGTAATTAGAGTCACTTCCTTCTGGTTTTTCACACCTGGATACATAAACTTCAGCAACTTTGATTCACCCCCAAAATGCAACACTACCCGAGAAAGCCAACCCCTAAAGAATCCAATCTATACATTATGAAATGAAGGAATTCCTCCTCTTCTGCTGTTCCTAATACTAATTCCTAATACTTCCAGTTTATGTAGTTTGATAAAAGAAGTACATTTATCAGTAGCACAAATCTTTAGGTCTGGAAAACAAACACTACCGACCATGATCATCTGCTGAGAGTCTAGTGGCAAGGAGATTCTCATACATTATTGCATTTGAAAACGTATCTTCAATGCAGCACCCAAGACCATATGAAAACGAAGCTTTAATATTGTAAAATTTCTTTAATTGGAATTTTTATTAGCTAGTCATCTTCTCTGCAGTATGTTCAGAAAGCAATGATTCACATTATATATCTGCTTTACTTTACACTGGGCATTTAGGGAGTCACAAATTTATTTTAAACTGGAGTTTAAGGTTTGTGAGTACTTCAGACCTCCATCGTTCCACCAGGTGATTTATTCACCATATACAGTCACTAACGAATGCTATCCCTTGCCTGAAACCAGAGGAGAGTGACAGGAAGCTAGAAGAAACATACTGGCTGAATACCTAAAGCCCTACCTATTATTGGGTTTGATCCCTTAGTTACCAGAACAGTCAAACCAAAAATACTTACCTAAAAAATAATTAACCACTGCAGTACCTTTTAAACAGTCTTGTAGACACCCAGCAAGAGGTCTGTTGTGTTGTCCAGATTATGGAAATGAAAAAAACATTTATGTCTAAACTTCAACAAGGACACAATGAATGACTTGATGACATAGAATAAAAGAAAATAACTATCACTTAACAAAAAAAATTCCACAAATGTTGTCTATTCCCTTACAAATAGCAATGATTAGCCAGTCAGGAAAACAAAGAGAATAATCTTCTGTACACAGAGACCACTTCAATTAAACGACTGACAGCAGTTTACTGATCACTGTGGAGAGCAATTTTTCCTCCATGGGGCATGAGCAAAACACCATACACTTACAAATGCAGCTCTTTGACAAAATTACCTGTATTCACAGCCCAGCTCAGCACAGCTCAAGCAATTTGGAATGCAGAATGGATATTAGTATTGATTATTACTATCTTGTTGCACTAATTGTTACTGAAACAAGAGATACACATGAATCAAAATATAAAGTTAGTTTCCCTGTATTTAATATGTATTTCTGA
This sequence comes from Pluvialis apricaria, assembly GCA_017639485.1. Classification (NCBI taxonomy): domain Eukaryota; kingdom Metazoa; phylum Chordata; class Aves; order Charadriiformes; family Charadriidae; genus Pluvialis; species Pluvialis apricaria. Next base: position 38,871,425 of record CM030012.1, on the reverse strand, counting down.
TTTCAAATTTGAACCTTACAACTCTCCTTCAAAAGTCTACTTGAAAGGGAATCTTAGATCATTATTTGCCCCATTCTTTGAGGAAACTCAGATTTGGAACAGATTCCAGATCCAGCTTGGGTGATTTCAACCTTGTAGATGAAGTAACATTCAAGAAATGTGACTTCACCTTTTTGATATTCTCCTCCCTTTTTCTTCCTTCCTCTCCCCTCCAGATTACACACTAGCTGGCTCCAACCCAGCAGCTTTTTTTGAGGACTGGGCTAAATAGTCAGAAATTCAGAAGAACTTTCTGGATCACAATAAATCAGTCCATTATTTTTTACAGCCATGCAGAATAAATGTCAATTCATTTTTATACTTAGGTTTAGTATTTATAGACATCCTTCATCGTCCATTACAGTTCTGAAGATCAGAAAGAAAATAAGCACACTAATGTGAGGGGAAAAAGGGGAGGGAAACCAAAGCCAAACTAAAGCTGAGCTAGTGCGTCTCCGTGCAGTTAAGACAGAAGCTGTCAAGTCCAGCTGAACAAACAACTAACAGACAGAAATTCTGAATAGCAGCAGCAGTTAAAAAGCTTATTTTAAAATATAACACATTCATTTCAATCCCCATGGAAAAGGTAATCACCAATGGGCTTGGAACAGCATCAGGACCAGTTCAGCAGAACCATTTCCTTCAATAAACACACGGCTTGCTCTCAAGCAGAGGAGGACAGAATGGTACACAGTTCATTTGCTATTGCTCTGCTCCCTCCACCTTGAAATATTTGTGTTTGGGGTAATGCTGACCAGTGGGACATATGTTCCTGTGCCTCAATTCTGTTAAGGTCAAACTATATTCTTATCTTGCTCTACTTCCCTAAAGAGAAATTAATTATACAGAAGGAGAAAGTAAGAATAGCAACTTTCATTTCTACCATGCCTTTCATGTCCAGTGATCTGAAAACACACACTTAAGTACCTCTGGATTTGAACACAGAAGCTGTTCTGCAGCTCACAGTAACAGCACACAACAGTCTGGGTAAAAAGTGAAAAGAATATAGCGCTGTGCAACTTTCTCTTACTCCATTCTATAGTTATGATAAGTCAAGGTTCAGCCTCTGGCTGTTTTTCCCCACACATTTCTGCACCCCCTGACCGAGACCTTGGGAAAATCCAATTCTTAAATCCTGCCAGAATTCATAAAGCTCGGGGTTGGAGCAATACAAACGTTGCAGTGATTTAGAGTTATACTGAACAAAGCAAAAACAGGTCACAATAATAAGTAAAATAAAGTAGAATTAAGCAAAATAAGGGGAGAAAAAAGTGGATTCAAACAGTCCTAGCAAAATATGAATTACTGATGTATGCACATAAAATGTCTACTTGAAAGTACAACTCCTAAAGTGGACATGCCTGGAAGTAGGAGAGGAACGTACAAAATAGTAACTGAATCCTAGATATAAAATTACTGAGAGCTAAGATCACATACTCAGCTACAATAAGGGCCAAAAAATTTCATCAAATCCGTCATGTACATGTATTCTGCAGTATAAACAACCATATCAGTTGACAGGGAAAAACTGTTATAATGTTCTGCTATTAAAAGCCAAAACTATAATATAATACTCTCATGGGAAAGCTTCTGGAAAAGAGTACATGAAGCCTAGACAGGGCCAGCAGATAATTATTTATTAGGTCAATTTTTCCCTGACTCTTGAAAGGAGAGAAACAAAGAAAACACTTTTTGAAGGTTCCCTGACAGACAAAATGCTTTTGAATCACTTTCCGAAACACAAATTGTTGCACTGTAGCAGTCAAACTGGACAACAACATGGGTCTTGCCATGAGCAACACAGAAGTATGGGTCTGAACTACATTTTATTTTAGCATATACTTTTCTGAAAGATATGTTTATGGTTGGGAGTAATCCCTCCAGGAATGAAAGATATGTTGAATCTCATATAGGCAGCAGCAGCTAAAGGCAACCAAGAGCAACACCACATTCAAGAGCAGGAGGTTCTCCAGACATACTGGTTAGAGCAGCTCTGCAGCCCCAGACTTCAGATCAAAAATGACAAAATGTTAACACTTTTGTAGCTATTTGTTTTCCAGATTCATTCAGGTCTCTTGGAGATGTCACATCGGCACAGCTGTAATGCTGGGAAGGAGCCAGGTCAAGATTCTCAAGGATTTCAACACTGAACTGAGTCTCAGTTGTGGTACAAGGTCCAGAAACAGTTTCAGCTTCAAGATAAAATAGCACATGACAGACATAAAAGCTTGAGGCAGCAGTTACATTCAAAGGGGAAGATATCACAGGACCACAAAATGAACAGTGGAAATGGTGAAGCTTGTGAGTACATAACATAAGAAGGTAGAAACAAAGATAACGCCCCAAGGCAAAAGTAAAAAAATACAGAATGAGAACCTTTCAAGCCCATTGCTACAAAATATAGCAATCTAAATGTGAAAGGAAAACATTTTTAACAAGTACTAGAGAGGGAGGATGGAAAAAAGTTCTTGGAAGAGCTCTGCAGCAGGTCTAATGCAGGTGGTCCTTGCTGCCCATATCAGTAACATTCAATCCAAGTGTCTTTTCAAAATATAGAAGGACGCATACTTGTAAGTTAACACAAAGTTAAGACTGAGCGCTCAAAATTCCTCAAATTGTAATTTCCTTGTATCATAAGCTCTAACAGAATTTTTTTTTACCGGCTAAGAAATGACCACTGTACTTTTCATTGCATCCTTTCTTCCAAGTGAAACAAATTTTGCCAGCTAATCATCACCAGTTGGCTATCCTTTCAGCATGAGAAAGGATAGCTGGCAAGAAAAAAAAAAAAAAAGAAAGATGAAAAGGGGAAAACCAGTAATAAGCTGTTACTATTGCTGAGCCACTGCTAGGCACACAAGTCTGGAAAATAACTTGGATCCTTTAAATGCAATTTTATTTTAATTTTGCACTTCAGAACAAATAGCCAAAGGAAAACAGCTTGCTATCAAATGATGCGCTAACATAAAGCCTCATCATTAACTTGAGAAAACAAACTGTTATCAAGTATCCAATGTATCAAAGAATAAAGCAAGTGGCAATAAAAAAAATAATCCTTTTATTTCCCTACAGGTTGTCAAATCAGTCTGTTAAATGGGATGGAAGACATTGTGTGAATACTCCAAACAAATACAGCAGCACCTACATGAACAGCAATCACTAACATCACCTGGACAGTAATGCTTGACCTGAGCAACAAGCTGAGGTCATCCCTGTCTCTTCTTACAAAGTCCCATGAAATCTTTGGTTTGTACCTGAATCCTTCCCAGGGCAGATCATAGTTTAATTTCAGCTGCATAAGCAGTAATACTTCTTCCACATACCTAAAACCAAACTATGCCTTTAAAATACTAGTGATCCATAAAAATACTGTCTGTAATTAAAAATATAACATGGCTTTCAATACTCAGGATAAACTCCTATCTGGGAATTATTTCTACACTATATTATTATATCAGAGTTGTCCAATAACTGGGAAAAAATCTTCCCCTTAATAAGACAGGCGCACTCCAACAGGTTACGGAGAAATGAATGACAGCAGAATTAGTTTTTACTGTGCTTTTCTACACTCTGTTCACAGGACAGAAATAGCCGAGGAAGCGCAGCTCAGTGCTAGACTGGGACAAAGACAAATCCTCCCTTTGGCCAAGAAGGCCAATGGCATCCTGGGGTGCATCAAGAGCAGCATGGCCAGCAGGTCGTGGGAGATCATCCTCCCCCTCTACTCTGCCCTGGTGAGGCCCCATCTGGAGTACTGTGTCCAGTTCTGGGCTCCCCAGTTCAAGAAGGATAGGGAACTGCTGGAGAGAGTCCAGCAAAGGGCTACAAAGATGATAAGGGGATTGGAGCACCTTTCTTATGAGGAAAGGCTGAGACTTGGGGCTTTTTAGTCAAGACAGAGACACCTGACGGGGGATCTTATCAATGCTTATAAATACTTAAAGGGAGGGTGCCAGGTGGATGGGAACGGTCTTTTCTCAGTGGTGCCCAGTGATAGAACAAGAGGTAACGGGCACAAACCTGAGCATAGGAAGTTCCATCTTAACATGAGGAGGGACTTCTTTCCTTTGAGGGTGGCAGAGCACTGGCACAGGCTGCCCAGAGAGGTGGTGGAGTCTCCCACTCTGGAGACATTCAAAACCCTCCCGGACACCGTCCTGTGCAACCTGCTGTAGGTGACCTTGCTCTGGCAGGAGGGTTGGACTAGATGATCTCCAGAGGTCCCTTCCAACCCTGACCATTCTGTGATTTTGGAAAAAGGAAGGCAGTTTAACCTCTGTCAGTGGCTATTACACCTCTACAATTGATATAACAGATCAGGTGATGTGAGTGCTCTGCATTTGCTTCAGTGCAAACTCACATGTAGTAGACATTTAAGCCAACCCAGATGACGTTCTGAGGAACGGTCCAAAGGGTATTTATGCAATCTGTTTGCCAACTTGTTGTTAGTAACAAGCAACACTGGGGGTAATTTCTTGCACTGTTCTGGCTAAATATGCAGCAACAGTCTGCCAATGCCATCAGAATCTAAGAGAAATAAATAGAAGATAACGGAAACACAGTGACTGAAGAAAGCCACGATGCTTCACAGGATGAGATCTGGGTAACAGCAGCTTACACCCAAACCTTTGAGATAATACTTTCAAAAAGCATGAAAACAGAAGAGCTAGAGTACCTTCCAACTCAGCTCCTCAGAAAAGCAGGCAAGTGGAGAGCCTAAATTACGTGGACTACGTAAAGGTGCAGCAGCCAGGAGGGACTCTGCTGCTCTGAAACATCTCGAAGTGTAGCTGGGCTAATGCCCTGACCATGTAGAAATCTAGCCTGCTTCTGTGAAGTGGTTTTGGTATTCAGTTCATCATACTCTATTATCCACTGTTGTACAGTATCCTGAGAGCTTTAAAGCAAAAAGATGACCAAAGATTTCTAGCGCAATCACTCCAGTTTCCCTCCTCAGTACTTTTCAGTAGGGCAAAAAGTTGTGTTGACATTGTGCAATGTTTACTACGTGAGCAAACCTGAATGCTACGTGACAAAACCACCTTTTTCCCCTCCTGGGGGTGTGTGTATCAGGTTGCTCTCTCACAAGTACAGTATTATTGCAGATTAAGCCAAGCAACACTTGCCGAAAGCTTAGTTGCTCTTCCTTAGTTATATATCCACTTCTTTCATAATTTTTCAAGATTTAATAGAGCTTTATAGCACATGTACAAAGCAATTCATTTTATTTCAACTGCTACCCAAAGCATTCACAATTCTAATTTCAAATCCTGTGGTAATGGAGTTTCTCACACTTTAAGGAAATGTTAAGAAAGCCAGTGAAATGGAAAACATTACCTTGACTGAAATCTTTTTAATTGTCCACTAGCTATTTGACATACTGCAGCTTAAAGCAGGTTTTCTGAAAATAATCTTTGCTTTTGATTACTATGATTCTTTTGCACCTAAAGAAAAAAAAAATCACTGCTGTCTCTGGGATACTATGTCACCTAGCTTGCGAATATTGGAAAGAAAAAGACCTCCACAAATAATTATCTAGGGGCATCCTTGATGTTTTTACACGACAATGGAAGGACAGAATACATAAGGTATGAAAAAGACTGCAGCAGACAGAAATATCTGTACCTATTTCTCTTGTCTGAACCTTTTCTCTTCTTAACTCTGTCAAATTGGACTCAAGAATCCCTTTTCCTAAATTACTGCCCTGAAAAAATACTCTAGTGCTGATCTATATCCTAGCTTGCTGCTTTGGATTCTGGCTTCAAACATTTGCTAAGCCCATTTCTGCTTTTAAACCAAGTCATGGATCATCTCAAACTATTAAGCCCTATGCTCACATACAAATTTTCTACAGAACAGTGCCTGACACGCTGGGTCTGCGCAGAAGGCTGAAATATTCCTTAACTCTACTCTGTCTTCACAGCACTGTGTCAAAATCACTCCAGCCTACCACCAATCTCTTTTACAACTTTGGAAATCAGGCAGTATTGACTTTAAAAATGGCCTAATGTTGCCAACACCAAACAATCTCCATTAGCTATCAATGTCCACTCACCCACACATAAATATTTTAATTATCTTTTAAACTGAATCGGCACTGAACCAAAGGAGTAAGCTCCACAAACAGACAGCTCAGATGTCATCTTAACTCTCCAACAATAGAGGCAACATCAGCTATATCCTGGTAAAAACATCAATGTGACAAGGCCTTTTCTGAGCAAAAGCAGCCGCCTTAGTTATATTAGCCTGTTACACAGTACATGGGGCTTTGCTATTTTTCCACTTTCCAGCCTGTCTTGACTACTTAAACTGTATTTTCTTCTGAGATGGGTGCTCATTCATTCCAAACACAAAAATATCCTAATCTTCAGGCTTCTGTGCACTTCCATAAAACAAATAGCAGCAGCATCTTGTCATGGGAGAACAGGGAACAATATTTTAGGAACTGGTTCCTGACTGACCTTTCAACTTTTGAAGGTAGAACCTTTCTCTCCATCTGTTACACATGCTGATATCAAAGAACAGTTTTGGAGGCCTCTGTCTATGTTCAGACAGAACTGAAAACTGTATTGGAACTTAGTTGATCTGAAAAGCAGAATGCCAGTATCTACATTACACGTGAGTAAAAGGACTTGACAAGGAACAAGATCACTTTATGCTGTTATCTAAACATCTATATAAACAAGGAGTCATACACAATGAGTTACAGTATAATTAGAAATGAAATACAAACATAACAGACAACATGCAGCAAGACAAAAAAGTAGGATATAGTATGTTGACAAGACTACATGGATAATTCCTTACATTGTCCATCAAGGATTTTACCCAGAGAAGTGCTGCAGAACCCCATGAGCAGACAAAAATATTGCCAACGCTTGTATTGGCTGACTTGATCATCACACACTTTCCCCAAAGTTGCAGTGAAATCATAACATATTTCAAGAAAGTCATAAGAAACTGCATGCTTCTACTCCACAAGAGCTCTCCTGTCAAATCAGATCTAAACAAATTTAAGGAATTTTCCACATTCCGATTGCAAATCTGTCATATTGCAATTGTTTCTGTTAAGCTTCACACATAAGCTGTTTACTTATCTACTTGGTATCAGAGCACATAGTTTGGTGGTTTCAAAAATAATTCTGTCTTCTTAACAGACCCTGATAATTTTCCTCTCGAGGGCAACAGCTGGAGAATGTTCTGCAACATATTCATTAAAATCCTCAAACAACAAGTTGTGTTCTTTCAGGTCAGACAGGCTGCTCCCGCTTTTCAGCTAACCTACCATGAAATATGCATAAGCCTTCAAAAGGAGAAACCGCCGTAGATCACGGAAGGTTCAAAGCAGCATAGCATGTCGACTATGAACTTCAGTCTGGAGTTTGAGGTCCGTGCGAGAACTCCAGTATTAGTTTGTCACTAATGGACTGTCATAAGACTGGATTCTATACTTGATAGACTTCGCCTAAGTTGCCAGGCTTTTCAGTACAGAATTCCTTGAGGTTACACACATTGTTCTACTACAAGGCCATAAATGGCTGAAGAATTCAACTCTCTTAAAAAGTGGCTGAGGTATTTAATTTGCAACATCTTACTGATGTAAGAGATTTGGGGTTTTTGACTTGAATCAATTTTGAAAATGGTAACTAGGCCATGCAGTCAAAAAACAGAGCATCCTATTACCTTAAGAAATCCGCAGCTACCCGTTTTGGTATTTTTCCACAGCACGCAGGGAGTCTCCCATCTAACTATGTGTTTTGCCTCCACCCAAATGCACTGAATTCAGCTGGCTCTAACCTTTCAACTACAATCATTTTCTCTCACTTCTGAAATCTATCTTTTGTTGAAAGTTTTCCAAAATGGCTACGAAGTTAGATAGGATTCCGTTACCATCTGTATAAATGTCTGATGGATATTTTGGTTTGCAGCACAATTTTGGGAGTAGTCTTGGGCTGACTGGGATACGAAAGGAAAAAAGTAGAAATGAATGAAGCCTTATAGCCTTTTTCCATTCCTAGAGTCTATGTTTTCACATGTTTTTACGGAAGCACAAACTTTATCATGCTGGTGTATATATATACACACACACACACACACACACACACACTCCGTCCAGAAAGCCATGTGTATGCTTTTTAATTCTTCAGCTTGATGGGCACAATCCCCTCCATCAATTTTCTAATCACTAACTCTCTGGCCTCTTGGTGGCATTCAAAAGACAGTTTATAGAGAAGAACATTGCTCCCAGACACAAACCAAAGCTATTATCTTGCAGTAAAACAGCTGCTACTAAAATCTATATATAAATAAATAAAAAATCCCCTAGTAAAATATTTGTCAACACAGAACTAAATCTCATTTTTTGTTGAAATAAATTAACTAGAATTCAGCATGATGTTGTCTATAATAAGTTAATTAGTCTTTTAGGCAGGAACTAATGAGCATGAGAAAGACAAAAAAGTCAATCACAAATCAACTCAGAAGATGGGATTGCCCCAATGCTTCTCTTGCTTGAGACTAGAGATGTTGATCAGAAAAATATAGTTACAACTTATTAAATATGAAACACGTGCTACAGAAGAACTCTAGGATTTACATGGAAAAAAAGCCAATTGTAAGTCCCTTAAGACCCATTGTAGCAATTCAAGCTACAAGTTATGAGAAAAATGCAACAATTTATTGAAAAAAGATGCAACAGTTCTCAAAAAAGGGAGTTTCATCTCTTGTGGAACCATTGAGTTTAAATTCTGTGAAAAGTGTCTCTGGTTTAACACATTGTTTTGTTATTAAACTATGCAAATTTCAAAGGCACCACGTTTTTCTGTGTTAACAGACACGAGTTAGGAGTGCTTTACGAGGAAATTAAAAGGGGTAAGTTAAGCCAGACCACTTTTTTCCCCCCACCTATTAGCACCACTGCAGATGCATCTTGCAACCTCCGGCAAAGACACAGAGGCAGCCGTTCAGCTGCCAAGAACCCCAGTCATGCTATTGATGTACATGCTACTCGGACGTTACTCACCAACCTCAACGTTCAAAGTTCAAAGTGTTAACCATATACTCCCTTATCAATGTCATTCAGTTGTTCCCTAACCTGAAAGCACTCGCTCGCACCATTGCTCCTGGCTTTCAACAAGCAGCATTTCTTTTGAAGTCCTGTGCTCAAATAATGCAGCAGTACATCAGTTAAAGACGGCACTAGAAGATGACTAGAAGACATATCTTTCATTGATTCAAGTCTCAATATTCTGCAGTTCTAACAATAAATTACAGGATACCAAGAAGAAAAATGAGATGCACAGTCATCGATCAGCCATGTTCCAAAGCTAAGCCACTGCACTCTTTGTTCGTCTTCGGGACTGCTCACTCTCACGTGAGAGCAGCCCAAAGGAATGCCTTTGTTTTCTCTAGAAAACAGATTCTTTTGCACTGGAGAGGTTGGAGAGAAAATTGAGAAACAGCAGTTCTGTAGTACCAGCTCACAAGTACTTCAACTCATAACTCTGGAAATAAACATCTGATACTTCTCCCTCAAAGACCCAAACCCCAAAGTCTTCATGCAGTTATCAAAGGAAAAGAGATTTCAGCTGCACCATGTGCATGAATTCAGATTTGAGTGGTGAACTGAGAGGCCATGACCACTGGTGGTTTGGGTTTTTTCTCAATTAAAACACAAATATATGCTGAGAGATCTTTAAGCAACCTAAATAAAAATTTAGCAAACCAAACCAGAGAATATCAGAAAACTTTGCATCAAAGTAATTACAGCCTACAGGACATTGCCTTAACATCAGTAGCTCCTGAACCAGCCGGCAACTTTTGAAAAATATTATCCCCAAGATGATCAAATACTTCTAAATGGAAGGAAAAGTTAAATTTCGTAATGGAAGTCCAAATTGTCAGCGTATCTCAGCCTTCATCTGCAGAGCTTGTACATTCTGCATTTTTACAGAGCAATCAGTTACAGCTCTAACTTTCAGCTTTGCTTTTAATTGGGTTTGGGTTCTTCTTCCCCGTGATCTGTTTCTCTCAGGACTCTGTACTAAGGGTATATAAACAATTCACCTATGTGTCTCAACATTAAAGAACTTCATTCATACCCAGAGGAATGAGGTTTGTGGCCTTAGCAATAATGACCTGATACCGTTCTTTTAGAAAAATCACAACCTAGTATAAGTTTTAAATCCGTTTTCTATAGATCAGATATACAACAGGTTTTAATAAGACATGACAGGGAAGTCACTGAATGTATCTTGAACTTGGTTTATTTAAGGGAACTGACCTCTCTAGTAACCTCTGATCCACCCTACACAAAAGTCTAGCAGGAATTAATAGCTGATCTCTTACGTATTCAGCAGAGACAAATGCACATACATGTGTTTGCGTGTTCAGTCTACTACTTGCAATCTTTCCATCTATTTACTGAACCTTCTTTTCCTGTTTTATTTATTCAGGCCTCAGAGACACATGGCAAGTATTTCAGAGGGCAAACAGATAAGGCAACTTCACCGAGCTCAGCAATGATGGAAAAAATTGCCAAGCTGCTGCTTCTCCAGTCTATTTTTTTAATGGAGTGCAGCTGAAATGCAGCTGGAACACAGCTGTCAGCTTTTATTTCCCAAATCTGCACTAAAATAACAACTACAGCTTGATCATATGATAATTACCTCTGAATTAGAGCCCCGGGTTTGAGACATTACACACAATTAGAAATTAGCCAAGAGCCTGAAGATGACAATAAACACAAGGCTGAAAAGCTTGGGGTTTTGGACAGATTACTCTTCAACATTTGTTAGTTCAGTGCATTCTTCCATGAGGTAAACATCTCAGGAACAACATTAATGCTTTGCTCTTCCTCAGTGCTTTTGAAATACTGTCCTCAAGAAAAACTTTGCAAGTACCCGAACACTTCGATGCGAAGTAGGTATGTACATGAACAGTGATAATCTGAAGCTGAAGGGAGCCTTAGGCTTAATTTTAAAAGGCAGTGAAATTCAGTTTCTGGTGGCTAGTTGTTTTACCTTTAGAAACTACAGGTTTCTCAAGTAACTTATGAACACAACGCAGCTAACGTTTCCCCCCCTTTGCTACCCAATATACTACCTTAATGCAAAACATAGAAAATATGTCGAGCTGGACAAATCTAAAGATTCACTTTAAAATACTTAAAAAAGGAACAGGTTTGTTAATTTTATACAATCTTTCTGCTCAGAGATATGCATTTACCAACTAGACTCAGGAGAGAAAATTAAGTTTCACATAACCCCAACTTATTTCAGTGAACTGTTTCACAAGAGATGAATTCGGTCAATACATACAAGCTGACTACAGCAAAAGCGTATCTGCACCTATCTCAAAAGGAAGAAGTGAGATCTGTAACTCACTCTGCAACCTGAACATTTCTTCACATTCTTCATAATCTTTTCCCGTAACCTTATCTCATCTAGCATTACTTGCTACAACTTTACAACCCATAAACATGAACCTAACTCCAGAAATTAGAGACAAGAAAAAGAAATACACCAAAAAACCCCCACACTTTGAGCCACTCTGACCATGAAATCCATTAAACATCCCCAGCAAGTAATTTTTAAATACTCTATCACAAGTAAGCACAGCAGAAATGAGGTGACAATGACAAATTCTACATATGTTAATATAAACCACCACTTCATAGAAGAAAATAATTTAGAAAAAACATTGAGATGAAACACATTTTTGGCAGATTTAAGATCTGAGCAGAATGAACTTCGCATTGATATGCAAAGGAGCAAGAAAAGTTTGATGACCTCATAGCAAATGCACTATCACATTACAGAGTACATTTAGCTAATAGCTATTTAATAGCGTGGTTTTTAAAGAGGACGCCAGTGTCCCATTTTACCCAAGACAAAAGCGAGCCTCAAAGAAACCATTTTGCTCATGGTCCCTTAGCCTGTAAACAAAACTTTTGAGAGAGAGTTTAAGCTCAAGGATCTGAGTGACCGTAATTTTCATGTGGCAGTCAGTCATTAATCAAACAACCTATATGCTAAGATATCTCTTTTAAACATCAGAACACTTAAAAGGTCACTACACTAATCCTGAATGTTCATCCTTTTAAAATAGGTGGGGGTTACAAAGCCAGAGGAGAAAACCTATTTAAGAGTTTGGGGGGCGGGAAGCAGGGGGTTGTTTTACAACAAGGTTTCTTTTCCCCATAAAAAATGCAAATATTCTGCTAGTTTCAATGACGCTGATGTCAATTTTCAATTTCATTATTTGCCATTGTAAGAAAAAACTTACTTCAAGATACCTACACTTAATTTTGACAATTTCTCTTTAACATTCGTATCCACTGATGTTATTCCACAGTGTCAAAACAGACTTCTTGATTAAGCATCGCACTTGTTCCCACCCAGCATAACATCCGAATTATTAATGCCAGCCTCCAGCCAGCTCTTTTCCAGCAGCTGTGCTGCACTTCATTGTTATGTAACCCTCAAAAATAATTTCAAGTTCTCCCCATGAGAATGACTGTGAATAACAAATTTTCTCTTAGAGATATAGTCAAGATTTAATACAAGCATGTCAAGCTTTAGTCTCAAGCCGGTTGCCTTTTTCACACCAGTCTCCCAAGTGAAAAATAGAAAGCAAAATGCTCGTTTAAGAAAGAGAGGTAATTTACAGCACCATTTTGAACTGACAGTGAAGAGACAAAGGCCAAAGAAGAAACATAAGAACACAGGGCAAGAAGAGTTTTTTCCACAATGCAGAAAGTGCCTTGAAGCAATCAGTACAATAAAACCAACATTATTACCCTAACACCTTTTGTACATTTTCCAAGAAATACAAAAGCAAAGCCCATTCATAAACGTGCACCTGGACTGCAAGAGTCTGACAGAAGGAAAACAGGATTCTGTGTGGGGTTTCTCCATGCATATATGGGATGAAGTTCAGTGAATTGGTTTATAACTTGGAAATCTCATGAATAAGTATCTCCAGCAAAATTCTGAAACCCACTGTAAAAGCAGTGTGAGCAAGAGTACACTGAAAAACAAACAAGATAATGGAAGTCCCTGAATTTGTTTCCTATGCTTAGACATAACACAAATCCAAGCTGCAAAGCCATGCCCTATTAAAAGGAGCTTGGCATAGTATAAGATGAAGTTTAATATGCTTGAGTTGATGAAGAATCCAGCAATTCAGATGATAAAATACGTTCAAAGTGCCTATTAAGCAGAATACAAAAAATACATTTATATAATTTGTTAATATCTTAAAAGACTGGAAAAACGTCAGAAGTAAAGAGTATTGACCTAAATTTCTCAAAGGTGTATGCTTTTATGCTGATAGGATTCAGCAGTTCAGATTGCAACAGCAAGGTCTGCCAAAATGAGTCTCCCTCACTCCCCAATTCTGAATGCGGGGCAACAGGGGAGCTGTAAAGGATGGTCCAAGTACACCAAACCAGCCGCCTTCCCTTCAACGCTCCAAGTCCGCAATTAAAATTAGCACCCAGAACAGGAAATGCAGGTCTAAAGCATAAACGTTACCTTTACTTCTCTCTGAGGGGTCCATTCTTTAGACCCCAATAAAGACTATTGTTCCCCGAGGATAATGGGACAAAGGTAGCAAGCATAAAGCAACAACTCCTACTCTTAAGACTTAAGGAATACGTTTTCATGAACAGAGATGGACTCTCAGTGACAGTTGCACAGGCTGATAGCAGAGTTGGGCCAGCAGAGCAGCCGGAACTCCCCATGAGGGACATGTGTTTTAAGAACACTCTGCAGAGTCCCTAGATACCTTTTCCTTACATCAGGCCGGGTATCTTTGAGAAACAGGAACTGAGGAGCTGCCACCTACAATTTGCCCAGGCTCAGTACAGAGACAAGTGTATTCTGGCACAATTAAGAATCAAGTGCAGGAAAAGTTAAGCCATGCTCCTTGCTTCCATGTATGAACTCTAGCTTTTGATCAAAATGCAGTAAATGTTTCTTCCTTGAAGAACATAAGTGATAGATCATAGAATGGTTTAGGTTGGAAGGGACCTTGAAGGTCATCTAGTTTGAACCCCCCTGCCATAGGCAGGGACACTTCCCACCAGACCAGGTTGCCCAAGGCCATGTCCAGCCTGGCCTTGAACACCTCCAGGGACGGGGCTGCAACAACCTCTCTGGGCAACCTGTTCCACTGTCTCACCACCCTCACAGTAAAGAATTTCTTCCTTATATCTAATCTAAATCTACCCTCTTCCAGCTTAAAGCCATTCCCCCTCGTCCTATCACTACGTGCCCTAGTAAAAAGTCCTTCCCCAGCTCTCCTTTAGGCCCCCCTTTAGGTACTGGAAGGCCGCAATAAGATCTCCCCGGAGCCTTCTCTTCTCCAGGCTGAACAGCCCCAACTCTCTCAGCCTCTCCTCATAGGAGAGGTGCTCCAGCCCTCTGATCATCCTCGTGGCTCTCCTCTGGACACGCTCCAGCAGGTCCATGTCCTTCTTATGTTGGGGACTCCAGAGCTGGACGCAGTACTCCAGGTGGGGTCTCACGAGAGCGGAGTAGAGGGGCAGAATCACCTCCCTTGACCTGCTGGCCACACATCTTTTGATGCAGCCCAGGATACGGTTGGCATCCTGGGATATAGATATAGATATATACACACACACACACATATATAGATATACACACACACACACACACATATATATAAAATGCTCTAATAATCGGGTACAAAATGAAACACCATCCTGGGTATGACCCTACAAAGTTCCTCTCACATGAGTAATCTCAAACTAGTTACAAAAGATGAGATTAGTGGGCCTTAATTCATTTATTTGTTTTGATGTTCTCTCTCTCATTTTGTATACATAAATATAAAAAACAACAACTATTTATTAAGCAGGAAGTTTAAAAGCAAACAGTTTAATGAACCTTAATGATCACCAGACAGCAAAATACTGCTGCGGGAACAGCTTCGCTTTACTCTTTTTAACAGCACACCTCATACTTTTTACCTGGGCCTTCAGATATATTCCCATCATATGTAGGTTTCATGTAACAGCAAGCCTCAAAAGCGTGGGCTGAGTCTGAACTTCACATCTCTGGAGGGTCTTGATACCTCTGGCGGCAGCTCTTCCATGCCTGATGAACATCATGGGACTCTGCTTCTTATCATCATAAAAATGGCAGTTTCCTACATTTACGCAGCTGTTCAATTCACAGGGCAGATCTTGAAATGTTTTTGAACACTGCTCTGAAGTTTCCTTAACTCCTGTGTTTTAATTAAATATGTTTTTCTGCAGGCATCAAAAACCATGGCTAAAAGTCACAGCAATTTTCTTAACAAACATGCTCAAGAGCTATTGCTTCCCATTGCACAAGGCCAAGGGCCAGACATGCAGTTCCATTACAAGCACCCTACAGAAATATATAAAAACACTCATAAAAATGCATTTGTTTATATGGCAAAGATATATGAATGGATTAATACTCCATACAGAAACTACCACAATATTATTAGAGTTTATTCAACCTGCAAGAATTTTATCGAATCTTAAATCACGTCCCTTTACTTCTTTCCTCCCCACGTGCATCAATGGACTCTTGTGTTTTGGTTTGCAAATATTTAAAGTGGTGTGTCAAGTCCTGCTGCAGAAGCCTGATGGTCATGCCATGCTATGAATAACAGACTGAAAGCAGGGAAAACAGTTCCTAAATCAAATTACGACTCTTGGGGATAAACACATTTCCAAATGATGTAATTATAACAATATGTCACACTCTGCTGAAGACCTCATATAACATTAAAATAAAGAATGAGCGGGTAGGAAATATAAGCAAAGGATGACATAATATTGTTCCGTGCCAGTTTCTGCCTGTTTTCAATCAGGCCAGACTTCAGAAAGTGACTTGGGACGCAAAAAAAAAAAAACAACTCACTAACAATCAAGGGAATTTCTGTTTAAGTCAGAGGCCTGTGCACCAAGATCACATTTGACCTTGTAATATAAATAAAGTACCCCTAATGAAGTGTGCACAGAGCCTGGGAAAGACAAGCCCCCCTGCCTGCCCCCTCATACTGAGTCCCAAATAAACACACCAATATGACTTAAGACATGCTTGCAGAAGAGTTTATTATTTTATTTTCACCCCTGTATATATTCCATGCCAGTAAAAACTGCTGCATCACAAGCTCTTAATTTAGTCCCTTTTAGACACAAGAGGACCTTGGATGGTTGATCCTAAACATGCCTGCACTAAATAACTCAGAAATGAGCTGACAGAAAACACGTATCTCAAACTCAGTCAAATGCTTTGTACGCACAAGTGAAACAAGTTGTATCTGGTTCAGACCTGAAGCCGTGGTATGGTAGTAAATCGCATTATCAGCCTACAAAGTGAAGTCACTTGATTCTATCAAAACTGAATAAACTCCATTGTGGCTTTGCTATAATCCCCTTATGAGAATTGTGCACATCATTATTTACCCAACTGTTATGTGGGTGGTAACAGGAGACGTTCACCTCTGGCAAATATGTGTGCAACTTCTCTCTAGTCAATACGCTTGCACCTGCTTATACCAGCAATGAAGCTTGTCTCTGATGTCAACAGTGATATTATCTAGAGATAAAGCAGTTCCTGTTTTGTCTGAAAAATGAAATACCTCAAAATATGTCAAGTCACTTGCAAATCCTGCCCATAAAGGAAAGAGGAAAAGCTTAAGAAGAATTACTTCCATAAAGCAAGTAGCTTCTGGGGCCAGAAATCCTGAAGAGATTCACACTCTCCCTGCACTCCCCTCCTGCCAGGAATCTTCCATGACAGCTCTGGAGCCTGCCAAGCTGTGGTTCTTGCTTGGACAACAACAGCGTCCTTATTGGGAGCCCAGAAAAGCTCAGTGCTAAAGGCAACTGCCAGGCAAAAAGTAAGCAGCTTTCTGCCTATTTACCTGCATCTTTCCAGGTGCTGTGAGAGATTAATGAGATTGGAGGAAAAATCACTGCTGACTAGAAAAGGAAGATGAAAAGGGAGTGAGAGCAATGACAAACCAACAAAGCACATTTCCCTCTGCCAGTCCTCCTTACAGAACCAACCATTCACACAGTCCTCTTCTCTCAAACTCCCTTCTCGATCTCCATCGCTCCTAGCCTCATTTAAAACTCCTTTTTCTTTTGGCAATACTCCTGAAGTTTCTCCCCAGTCTGGCCATTCTCATATACAAAAAAACAATCAAAAACCTAAACCCCAGAAAACCATAAAAACTGCTTCACCTCATGCTGTTACCTATTTATTGAGTTCTTGGGGGTTTTGGGGTTTTTTTTTCTTTGTTTTTTTACTATCGTCATACTCACTGCATATTTATATTTCCTCTACCTTTCACATAGCTGAGTTATTTTTTGTAGTAAGGACTTCAAAACACTTAGCACATTTTGGGTACCACAATTATATAATTATCTGTTTTAAAGATGACCACAGTTAGGCTTATGAAGAAACCACAAAACCAAGTTTCCCTTGGGTGAAATTACCTCCTTCCAACCAGTTTATCAAAGGAACACAGTCGGCCCAAAGCTCCCACTGTCTAGTACTAAAGACTGCTGATCTACCAGAACTTCCATTCATACAGAAATAGGAGCAGCCCTTTAAATGGGACCTGGCGAGAAATACTGGAACTTCTACACTTCTTGACCTTAAACATACCAACTAAAAATTGCATGGCCTCATTCAGCTGATGTCACTGGCTTGTGTTTCTGAGGCTTGTCTCAGTTTTAATGGAACACTTGCCCCAGTTTTAATGAAATGGTTGTCCAATGAGCATGGGATTGACCAGATAGTCTGGAAGTCTTGCCCAGCTCATTCTGATCTGAGACAGGTTGGGTGGGGAATCTGTTCTGTAGTGCCAGCAGCAAAAAAGGGCACACACTGAAATCTGCAGTTAACATTTCTGGAAATAGATTATATTTTTTAAAATTATTTTTATATGATAAATTACATGAGCCACAAGCAGGAACCACTTTCCCTCTGTGAGACACAATGCATCTGCAGAGAAACACAGCCATACCACAACATGCAATTCACAACTACTATGGGAGAAAGGTACACAGCAGAGTTTAATTAGTTGCTGATATTGGAGCACAGATATTTGGAGATAATCACTGACATTACTGAAACTTTGCCAAGACCATGTTCATCCTTCGTCCCTCTCCACAGAATACTAATTCCCTGAATCCTACGAAATTAAGCATAAGCACTCAAACCAGCTCCCTGAATATTAGTGACTGACTGGGAGGAGCCAATTAACTCCATCTGGTCCTTAATCCTCAGGAAATTTGCTACAGTCAAGCAAATGCTGTTACAAAATTAACAATCAATTTAGATTATAACATTTATATTTGTTTTGTTGCACTCCCTACACTATGTCTAGTTAGCGTACGTGAAAAGTAGTGAGTCTTACTTTTAGTTGTATTCAACATCAGCCAAGCACTTGTTTCTTAACAGTTTAAACCAAATAACACTACCTCTAACTCCATGGTATTTTTCATGCCAATGCATCCCAAAGCTCTTTGTTCAGGAGAAGCTCTACCCTGTACTTTAGGATGTAGAGTTTCATATTACACCTAATCAAGCTGAAGAGGGAATTTGAAGAGCTGAAACCTGTACAAAGTACCAAGATTTTAAACACTGCTGATCTTACATAAATATTCCCAGTTTCTTTATTTACTTTTAAAATAGTAAATATATGATGCCTGCCATAGAAGTAAACAGAAACATGTCTAAAAATTGTGCTAGTATGGCTTAAACAGGAGGTATTTAATGTTAAACAACTGCAGTGAATCTTCAAAACCTACAGACTGGTCTGTCTATGTGAATTTCTACCATTTAAATTTAAGTAGTGATACCCCCTCCCAGTTTTTATTAACACAATTTTCTTCATTTTGTTTTGCTTTAAGTCCCTGACCCAAAAATTAAATTCAGTTAACGTAACTGAATGACACAAGTCATGCTAACAGTTCTAACAGACACAGCTTTTAAAAAGCAGTTCAATGTCAAGGTATTTTGTCCCTGAAGTCAATTGAAGTTGCTAATTCCTCTGATTTTGTGGGTGAATTAAGCCATATACTATCTACCCACCATATCTGTGAATAAAAGATCTGGGAAAAGGAACAGTGAGAAGTTTCTGGAACAGAAAAAAAATTTCTTTTCCATTGCATGAAATGTAGTTCATCCAAACTAACTGTTCTTCCTCTCTTAATACTCTAAGTGAAATGTTGCATTGCCTCACTCTACATTAATTTAATAATCTTTTAAAAGATACAGGCTTTTGTCTATGTATATAAAATCTACCAGCTCAAAACCCATGTTTCCTACTTGTGATTTACATTGAAGAAATCTCCCCTGCAAAGGACAATTCATTTACATTTCACTCCTTCAGATGCTTGTTGAGTAAGCTGTCATACTTGGATTAAATCAGTTCTTCTCATTCGTTTGGCAGCTAGTAATGCAAGAGACCAAAAACTCTTTCAGTTGATTGAGTTCCCGCAATAGGAGAGCTGGCATTTCCTCACACAACTCCATTTAAGTGGAACAATAACAATATCAGGTTCCCTTCTAACAATAGCTCCAGTGTTATTTGGCCTTGCTGCCAAATGTCTCAAGATCAAGACAAACTTGAGAATTCATGGAGATCTCCCAAGAATGTTTCCCTATTCAGAAAAAAAAAAAATCCAAAAATAATAACAACACAGTTCTGCTTTTTTTTTTTTTAATTATTGGTATTCCTAAGAAATAAAAGGATTCTTACAAGCACCCCTACCTTTAGCATTACTACTTTTCTACTATCACGTACTTAAGAATTCAGTCAGTATTATCAACATTATCATTTCATAGTCAAGTATACTGAAACTGAAAGGATAAATATTTCAGTCAGGTTTGAATAATGACTAAACTACAAGCAAAGCACTGAACTTGAGAATCTTCATTTTCAGATCCTTGCTATTGCATAGACTGTATTAGAAGTTAATCCCAGTTTAATCCAAGAATTTGGTCTGATTTCAGCTACTGAATTGAATACACTATAATGTCTGAGCAATGCTTGAACCCTTATTGACCAGCAATATGTTCTCATGCACCTGTTAGAGGGGGAAATTCTGAAATAAAGCAGCCTCACAGTCAGTTACAGTACACAGTTGTACTGGGTCTAGCCGGGATGGAGTTCATTTTTTTCATAGCATCCCATATGGTGCTGTGTTTCAGACTGGTGAGCAAAACACTGTTGCTGACGCACCAGTGTTTTAGCCAGTGCTGAACACTGCTTACAGAGCATCAAGGCATCTCTGTTTCTCACTGTGCCACCCTCGTTAGGTTGGGAAGGGACACACACCTGGGGCAGCTGACTTGAATCAACCGAAGAGCTATTCCAAACCACCTAATATCAGGCTCAGCCATAAAATGGGGTGGTGGTCTGGTGGGGAGGGTGGGAATTTTATGCAAGTAGCCATTGCTCAGATACTGGCTGGGCATCTGTCTGCTGGTGGTGACTGCCCTTGCATCACTTGTTGGGGGGAGGGGGGGTGGGTGGGGTGTGTTTGTTGTGGTGACCCCCCCCTTCACTTAAGCTGTCTTTATCTTGACCACACTTTTTTTTCTTGCTTTTGCCCTTCCAATTCTCTCCCCCATCCTCTGCAGAGGGAGCGAATGAGTGAGCTGCCAGCTGAGGTCAGTCCACAACAATAATGGTGGAAGCATACAATTACCCTTCAAATGTACTTTTTCTCCTGAAAAGAATACACAAAGGCTACTACTAATATTATGGATGTCCTGGTGGATAAGAACCTTTACAAGTAATGAAACAGAACTGTGGTTCTACAAGTCCCACCTTCAACCAGGACAGTGCCAAGCACAATCCTAACACACAGCTGGCTCTATACACCCGCTCTGCAAGAAGCTTCAATCCCAGTTCTTTCCCAGCCTCCCACTGGACAGTCTGACCACAGAGTCCTCCTGTAGGCTCATCAGTAACGGGGGAGCAACCTTATTGGGAGGGAAAACTAGAATACTGAGCACAGAAGTTGATCGATGCCATACAGTGCTGCTAGCACAGGTTACAGCTTGGTAGCTTTACATTGCACACAAAATGGCAGAAGAAAATGGTGCTGCCTAAAATTATTTGGTAAATGGCACTAACATCTACATGGTTTATCTTTAAAAAGAAGGAAAACTGAAACACAGCTTCAGCTCTGAAGCCTGCTCATGATAGAAGAGGATAGAAGGGCAGGATAGAAGAGTCCTGACATACCAAAAATTAATCAGCTGGTTTTGACTGGGTAAAATATTATTTTGTCATTGAACATGTTCTAACACACAAGTACAAATGAGAATATCTCAAAATTATACACTTCTGGGTTATGCATAGTATTATATTATCTATTTGCATTCAAAACACCAAAACAGTGCAATTAAAAGGCAATGCTATTACAGAGATGTCCAATATACGGCTTCTTCTAGCAACATTGTAAAGCATAACTTGATGGAGTTGCAGTGGACTGAGCACTCCTCTTTCTACCAATTCCCCTGGTTAGCCCAAATACATTTTAAGATTCTTCTGCCAGAGGGAGAATCGCTACAAACTGGAGCCTCTTAACAACCAGGGTGAAGGACTCTCAGGGCTCTGTGGGAAAACCTCAGGCAAAAAAGTGCTTGCCATGCCTAATACACCCGTTAGTCTCATGAGCTTAGTTCTCAATGTAAACCAAAGTATTTCTCCAAAGACGGTTGACAGCAAACACTGCCACAAGCCTCTCAATGTAAGAGTCTGCCATCCTACCAGCTAAAGAGCTCAGTGGCCAACCCGGAGGCAAATACTCCAAGTGCTGAAGTAACTGTTATATGTTGTAGACAAAATAGGGAGGTGACACTGCATGAAAATGAACCTGCATTAACAATCCTGTAAATTATTATTTAATCTATAAGTATTTAGCATCACTAGGATTAACCACTTAATGAGAGTAAAGCCAATGCCTCCAGAGATGTCAGGACAAGGGTTGAACTTTCATATACAGGGAGAGAGAGAATTCATTTCAGCTCCTTGTTCTTCCTTCTCAGCTACAGAAGTAGCTGACAAGAAACAGAAGGCACAGGCTTAAGGGGCAAGGGTGAATTATAACCAGCAAGTTCACCAAAGCGGCAGTCACCTGGAAAGATTCTGCTATACAGGAAAGTAGTGGCAATCTGTCTGCAAGAGACTTCGCCATCAGGGTGTTACAGGGTGTTACTGCCTTCCGATGCTCAAGGGGAAGCTGAAGGGAGATGAAGTGTCTTGTCAATGAGCTGGAAAGATGATCTCTGAGCATCACAATTGCCTTTTGGGTAGAGGCCAAAGATTGCTGCAATATCGCATACTGAGGAAACAAACAAACAAAACCAAATTAAAAAAAAACAGCCCTAGGGAACAGAAAGGCAGCTGAAAACCATCCTCCCCATGAATCTTTCTCCTCCTCTGAATTCAACTCATTTTAACTGTAGGTGGAAAACTGAGATATTGCCTTTTGTTAAATTATGATGAATACTTATGTTTCTCTGGTTCTTCAAAACCACTGAAAGAGCCAAATAAAAGACTGTATTATTCCATTTTACCCCACTGATAAGTACAAAGTTCCTCACAACCACAAATATTTGTATTTGTCTCTTCACAACTAAAAGCTTTGTGAAAATTTATTAGACAGACTTTCCACTCCTTAAGAGTTCAATTAGTGCAACTACGTAAAATGGAATCTCAACAGAGTACAGCTCACCATTTGCTACATCAAACATTAGATCTACTGTTGAGGTTGGCTATCGCAGTAAGAAAGAAGGCTGTTTCTGCATGTTCTTATTCCTTTCCTTTGAAATGCTAACCTAGCTGCTTAAATATTACCTCTCTCTCTCACAATGAGAGCTTTTGTCATCTAAAACAAACACATTGGAAAAAATATAAGGTCCAAAACCTTAGCAGTTGTTACTCAGCATTGCCCCATTTCCTTCAAGCACATTATAGTAATTTATACTAACATACCAACAAAGGAGGTAGAAAAAAACAAGCATAAACAAAGCTGTTAGAAACCAGATCGAAATCCGTATTTAACTCATGCTGACCCCCATTTCTAAAGGCAGCCATAGCCAAGACCTAGGAGTGCTTCTTAAGATCAATAGCAATAAGCTTAGCTCAAAAATGACTGAATAATACAAGAGGCTGCTAATGCCAGAGTTCATTGCTCTTCACATACCTACATGCTTCACAAATGTTGAAGAATAAAATACATCCTTTAGCCAAATTACATGCTTTGAGGTTGAGGAACATCAGCCAAAAGCCTAGTTTTTTGAGCAAAGATTAGCAGCATAGCTTGCTGTAAAAAAAAAAAAAAAAAAAAAAAATTAAAACACACTGGCTCAGATACAACTCTCCAGACATGTGACTTCTAATAAAGCATGTTATCCACGCACTGCTAGACAGCAGATGTTTCAAACAGTTGCCATTTGAACCAGGAAAACAACATTGATGGATGTTTGTTATTTTAAACTCCTACCAAGCACCCCGAGCTACAAAAAAGGAGCAATGTGGTATTTTTCATATTTTTGTAATTTGTTAATCTGTCTGTTACTTCAGAAACAGGTAACTCATCGAGACAGTCCAAAGAAAGTAGAAAAAATAAAGCATGAAAAGCAAACTTCCAGCAATTTACTAACATTGTGTAAAGATGCCCAAACAGATTTTTTTTCCATTAAGAGGCTGTTTGAAGCCTCGTTAATTGCTTCACCTCTTAATCTCAAAGTAGGAAGTTTTAAGTCTTCAATGCAAGGAAGGATGCCTGGTAAAAATAGGTAGTGGGACCCACAGGAAGGTGCTAGCCTTCAAGCCAGGCCATTAGAAATACAGAGGACTAAAAACACATGAAAAATCTGAAGAGGGATCCACCTCCTCCCTCCCCTCAGCCTAGCAGGGGTGACCTTTTCTGAAAAGGTGCTAATGAGTCATAAAAGAAGAGCTGGGAACGCGTGGGAACAGTGTGTTACATGTTCCAACAGGCAAACATACAACCAACACTGCCATGTTCTGAACCCTGTTTTACTACTTGTCTTCACTTCCTAACTGATACAAAGAGCAAAGCAAAGCAGCACCCAAGCACTGAATAAAACAGAGGTTGGGTGGGAAAATTCATAAAAGCCAAACCAAGTAATATTTCAATTTAAAAAAAAAAAAAAAATAAACAAAAACAAAAAAAAAAAAAAAAAAAAAAACACAAAAAAAACCCCTGCTGACCTCAAAATCTCAATACCAATAACAAAAACGGTATAAAGCAACAAAAACATTTCAATCTGTAGAATCAAAGGTCACCATTGAGCAGAAATACAATGAGAAAAGTAACACTAACATGGATATCTCTCCCATTTTCATATTTTAATTAGGAACAACAAAAAGCCAGTTGCCATCAATCATGGTTCATGGTTTTAGTTACCCCCATGGCTTCTACTGGTGCACGTGCAGAGCAGGCAAGGCTCAAGCTCTAAAGAAATTAAAGCATACGAGAAACCAGAAAAAAAAAATTGTATTAGACAAAAATTCAAAAGTGCCAGCATGCAAAGAGTTTATTGGCATAACTGACAGAGGCAGATGCAGCAACATGCGAACACTTTCAAAACACGTAAGGAGGGAGGAAAAAAAAAAAAGGAAGCTTTAGGTGAGGAAAAAAAAGTCTTTTTCCAGCTGCAGTACTTTGGATCCAAAGGGGTCTGAAGCAATAAAACAAATATTCATTTTCCTTCACCCTGGAAATCCAGAGTTCAAATGAAACGCAAACACAGCTGAAGTGGCACTCTGCACTTCTTTTACAATCTTCTGTCTTTAGAGAGGGTAGCAAACTTACGCTGTTGTTAAGTAGGCACGTATAATCCCTATTTCACAGCAGAGACATGCTGTGACTCGTCTATATTAAGAACTAAGTCAAGGACAAAGGCAGGAACAGATTTCAGACCTCGTGATTCCTACTCTTAGACTGTCACCACAAGGCTACCTCTACTTACTGTAAATATGGCTATTACCTGTGGAATCCCCCCAAAATTGTTGTTCTGAGATGGTACCTAAATTTACCTCTAATCAAAGATTCGCGAAACTGAGAGAGACTTTGCAAGGCAAATATTCAATTATTTGTAGGACACACGTAGGCAGGAAACATGAGCAGTCTTACAGAAAAGCTTTAGCAAACTACGGTCCTTCCCTAACTGGGTATCAACAGGATAGCCACTGCAGGAAGAGGTAATGTTGCACTGCTGACATGCACAATTAACATTACTTTGCTCATTCTTGATCCTGTTCTGTGGTACTTTTAACAAATCTGTAACTTGTTTGGGCTTTTTGAAGGAAGCTTTTGATAGAAGTCATACACAAAGGCTGATTTCATATGCTTATGTTTATAATCACACACATAAACCTGTGAAGTTTAAGGGCTCACCCCAAAAGACAATTTACCATGCATTCTCATTTGTGTGAATGCTTACTGAGAAGCATGTAACTGGAGTATGGAAGTCCTCTGTACTTGGACATACTAGAAAACCAGGAATGTGATAATGAAAAGACAGAATCACAGCAGCAAGGCTACAATCCAGTATAATGCAGGCATGGCACTTGAACTATAAAGATAGAGGAGTATGTTAAAATCCTGGCTTAAGATCGTCAACAAGGTCATTTTTACAACCTTAAAAAGGAAATATGCAACTTCTTGCCTGTCCACAGACAATTAAGTCATCAGTAAAAGGCAGACTCTGTTGATTCTTTTGTATCCTGTGTTTCAAGAAAAAGAAAAAACTAAGCCTGGCAGCACAAGCTCAAGTACTCTCCTGGCACACTGCAAAGGCAATCCATAGCTCTGAGAACACCTGTTATTCAGATGCACTGAAGAACAGCGAGCCTCAGAGGCTCTCCACACTTTTTATTTCCAGCTCAAGAGCTTTAGGATAAACACAGTGTACCCAATAGTATATTTTAAATGATTCTAAGCATATGGTTTTTTTCTGAAAGCACGAAAAGTCTGTGCCTGCAGATGATGAAAGAATTCTGGATTGCCTAAGGAGACAGACATTGCATATTTCTTTGGTACAGCTACAGCACATGTAGCAGAACTTCGCTACTTATGCCAGTCCAGGAAAGACTGCAGCATGAATGCCTCCACAAGGGCCAGCGCTCCAGCACACACATTGGTTCCGTGCTGCAACTCGATATCCACAGTATCGCCAACTGAAGCAACTGAATTAATCTCATAGAATGGTAGAATATCATCAAATGAGAAATACAAGCTTTGGAAGCAATAGGTTTCTTCTGTTTACCAACCAGACTTCTTTCAAAAAGTCAAAGTCATTCACCATACCAGCAGAAAGTCCATTATTCCCAGCTGACAGAGTAATTCATTGTTGGTAGGACTGAATTATTTACTAGTCATTACTTTTCTGGGGTAGCCCCGCCTCTCTGAATATACTGAGTATTTTACAGACTGGCATTTTGAAAACTAGACCAATTTACAGCAGCCAGATGCTAAGGTGCAATAAGAGGAACTCAGCTGAGCTGATGTAACAGATCAACTGCTGCCGAAACCAGGTCCCGTACTACCTCCTCCTCCTCTTAGCATCCCCCTTTCCAGCCACACATTCCTGATGCTTTCCTTCTATCAGCTCTGATATTCATGTGATCCTTCAGTGAGTCAACTCACTGGCAGAAAGCTAATCTATCCAGAACGAGCCTTCTGCAAATTGGTACCCTCAACCAACTTACCAAGGGATGAGATGAACATCAGAACAAGCAAGGGAGGAAAAAGAAGCAGGACTACTCCCAGCAGCAACAAAATGCTAATTTGGCTTGGCTGTCTCTTCAAATCTGATCTTTAATCTCTCATGAACATCAGAGAGCAGAATGCAACTTTCATAATGAGTAAAGCTATTAATGTATTTTGCTACCTAAAAGGATTCCACCCTATATCAGAACTCAGCTAGAGATTCTTACAGTGTCTTAGATTTCCTACAACTGTATTGGTTCTGTCAATGTAAGAATAATGCCATATATTCGCTATCTCCAATCCTTACTCATATTAAGCAGTAATTTTTTTCTGCAAGTAGCACCAGCGAAGCTGATAAAATGATACCATGTTCTGAAAACAGTTCTATGGAAAGGTAGTAAAACCTGGTCTCACTATAAAATGTGGATTCAACAATCACCTCTCTCTAATACAACTGCTATTTAATCTTCTCTACATAAGTCACAGAATCATAGTGTCTTCACATAGAGCATGCACAGAAGGCACAGCTGCTGGGTAATCTGTAGCTAGTTTGAGTGCCATTTTTATTACAGTGTCTGTAACTTAATTATAATCAATTTATCTTCAGGATAAACTAATTTATCATTGTTCGTCATGGTTCATGTTGCCTCGTCACTCAGTTTGCTTAACAACACGTTATTTAAATTAATACCCTGATTTGCTGCATGCTTTCATCAACATCACTTTTCCCATGAGAAATGGATTTGGCTTTCTACTTGTACCTTGAGAACAATGAGGTAAGAAGTGATCCTTGCCAACTAACGTTTATGCTTATGTACGCAAGACACATAACTCTTATTAATTAAAAAAGTTATCAATGATGCAGTATGATTTGAAAGAGTCTTTCTCATGCTACTATTTTAAAAATATAGGAAAAATATACTAAAAAGGTACATTATTGTTATTCAGAGAGAGAACTTGTATGGTTATTTGTTGCATAACAAGATCAGATTATGCCAAAATATTATACTCACAAACATCAACATTATGAAGTTTTTAGTTTTGCTATATAAAAAATGCCATCTTAATATTTTTTTTGTGATCCCTGTAACACAGAAACATGAATTCTGTCCTTCCATCAGGACCTAGACTCCCTGATTTCTGAACAGAAGTGTACTCAATTTCCTGAACCTTCCCTCCAAAACTTCAAAGAAAACGGGATACAATTTCACAAGCTGGAAGTCTCTTTCTGAACTCCAAATACCTCCTGTTTTCAGGGGGGGTTGATACAGCATGTTAGCCCTGCTCACTGGATGTGGGTACCGCCAGAGGGTCCCACAAGCACATGCATCAGAGCAAACGACTAAGGAGTTGGGCAAAAAACTTGTTTTTTAAAAGGTTCATTTCAAATATAAGCAAAGATACTCACAGTAACACCTACTGCTTTTGAGTATCACTACACACTCCAGTACACCAGTGAGTTTTGCACACTCAGTACACTAGGATAAAGAAATTATGTTACCAACACTAGCAGGAAAAAAAATACTAAAATTTCAGGATCAATGTGTTCTTTGGTTTAAAAAAAAAACCCAACAAACAAAACCCAACAAACAAAACCCAACAAACAAAACATCCAAGCAGATACAGTGCTCAAACAAAGCAATCCTTTGAGTTAGGGGAACATCAAACTACTGTCCATTTAACATAGAGACTGTTCCCAAAGCAGGACTCAATTTAACAAACTCAAAGCTTCCACCTTGTTACAGGAATATACTGGTGTTCCCCAGGCTTTCGCCATTGCCTGTCTTTTTAAATGATTACTTTGTTCAGCAAAGAAGGAGCTCTGCTCTTCTTCCATAACAACGTGAAATACTGTACAATGAAGTACGAGCTGCAGCAGAGATGTGAAAATTCAAGCCCTCAACTTTGAGTGGTCTTGTACAAGTACATCTTTGATGCAACGTTGGGAGCTAACAGACTGACTGCGTGCTGATGGCAGGAAATTTGGAGCCGGGTCTCCCAGGTTTCATTTTAGGCAGCTTTTGATTTGCTATGTGATACCAGGCAAGTCACTTTCTATTATTTATTTATAAGTTACATCTAATTATCTAGAAGGCCTAATTAGCTCATCTGGAAAGTCATTTGAAATGCACAGATGAAAGATAGTGTGTATTTCTCAACTCTTGTCATCTGTGCCAATAAAATACTTATTTCACAACAATTAGATCTAATTGTATTTTTGATAGCTGCTGCGTCATCCCTAGAAATTCCAGCTCTGGAAGTCACAAATAGAAAGACTCATCGGGATGTAATGTTAATGAAGTGGTACGTGAAACATCTATAGATAAGGTTAATAATCTAAAGGCCTTTTTTGCAATCACTCAACATGTAGTGAAACTTTTTTCCCAGTTGGGTTTCCACTCAAATGGAAACTTAAGAGACTTATTTTTAAACTGTATCCCATCTCTATCCCAGTATAAGCACTTCCAGCACTGTTTTAGGTTTGTCTGATAAAAAATTGGCTTAAGAAACCTAATCTTAAGATTGACTAAAATATTCTAGAAAGCTTTAGTATTTATGTCTTACTACTTCATGTAAAAGTCCTGCATTCACTTTCTGAATATTGGCTAAACATTAACAGGACCCTCAGACCAGACAGAAAGCTCGACCTCGGGACAGGGACTGGGCGAGATGGGCTGGAGTAAAACGGAGACAGAGTAGGCAGTGTGAAGTGCTATGGGGGTTACACATCCCATGTTGTAAGTCAGGAGCCAGCCCGGAGGAGAGATTCCAATAGACCACTGACAGAAGAGAGGCTTCCTAAGCTCAACTGCTCTCTCCGACTGAGTCAAGTATCCTGTCTCTACAGGACGTTTCAGCCAAAAATGTACAAACTTATGCAGGAAACAGCTATGGAGTAATCAATTCAGCATGCGAATCTCTTGTTAAAGAAATGAAAGTTAAGAGCACACATCCTAAAACACATACACCCATCTGTTAAGGTTTTTTACTTTCTATTCCTGACTGTTTTTAACAAAGTGTTTTTTCCTTCTCTGTATGACATGGGATTTCAAAACAAGCCCAAATTTCAATGTTCTTTTTGACTGTAAGCATTCTGTGGCCCAAACCACCTCATCTTGTGCATATGTACTGTACACACATTAGCCTAATGGGTTCCCAGCCTTAGTCACATTCTACCACTCCTGGAGCAAAGAAATTTAAATATAAAACTAAGTATAGCCAGCCTACTAGGCGGGTTTTTTTTTAAAGCCAAATTTTAAATAACACAAAACACACTATTTTAAATAAGAAAACAGCACAACTTTTAATACAGCATGACCAAGACAAAGTCATATGGTTTACAATTTCCTCTGGATGAGGGCCCATTGCAACACTTCATTCACTCATTCAGACAAAAGAAAAAAACCTCTTGCTTCAATTTACTCTGTCCCCAGTTGCTGCTGGTAAACAGATCTGCTGTCAGCTTCTTGGAAGATGATCTCCCACAGAATCAGGGAGGTGCTGCTGTTGAACAGGGAGGTGGCTGCTGCTGCTGCAAACACAACTCTCAAAGTAGCAGAGAAATCCGGCTCCATCAGCAAGTGAAAATCAGGACAAAGGAGGGGGTGAGGCAGGGGAACCTGTGACTGACTTGATTGCACAAATGACTACAGACATGGTCAAACTAGCTAACTGTCTTTGTACCTTTCTTCTCTATACTTGTCCGTACTTCTGTTGCTTATGTTTCCCATCATGTTACCCCAGAGAAGAAAAAGGAAAGTAAATTTTGTTGTTGTTGTTGGATACAACCGAAAATACAACATTTTTCCCTCCCCTGCTAGACTCCATGGTCTCTCATTCCCTTATTTCAACTACATCCACGTTTTCTCACCACATCACATGTTGGGGAAAATGCTGCTGCTATTCAAGTTGTTGATCCTATTATAGCTCAATAAAGTCAATTTTGGCTCAGAACACAGGTTTGGCAAGATGAATAATCGTCCTCATTATTATTCCCTTTTTAAAAAAAAAAAAAAACAAACAAAATACCTAAGAACAGCTTTTATAAAAAAACCACTGCACACACACACCTGCCCACTACAGCATAACTCTGTGTTATATTTCTCATCAGTGATGAGTGATTGGTATTTCTTTCAAACACAGGTATTAAGAAGGCAGTACTTAATTCTCTGAATTTCTCAGAAGATGTTGCAGGAACCAGTTACAGCCAAAGAAAATTAAAATTAAATGTGCCAATCTGCATGAAATTTTCTGTACAGAAGGGGCACAGAGTGGGGACAGGGGTGTTAAGTGAATGTGAAAAGTCTGGCACACCTCTGGGGCCCTACTTGCTATGCCTGCACCCTACTCCATCAACTACATTCTGTTTCTGTCCTGTCATACCACATTACTCAGCGTCTGTCCCCAACTCATCACAACCTGCAAATATCAGAGGCACATCCCCAAAATTACTGAAGCGATGCAAATTCAACAGCCCCTCACTTTTAAACAAGCAACATAACATACAGGAGAAATAAGAATTTCAAAATAGATCTGACACGAAATACTTGGGCATGGTCACTATTCAAAGTTACATGCATGAATAAACAGTCTGTAACTCATTGGGCAGAGGAGACAAGAGAAGGGAGAGTGTTTAAAACACTTGGTGCCTCTTAACTGCAGGACCCAGAAACACAGTACGTAACAGTACGTGACTCACACTTACATCTCGCTTGCACAGGTAGGTACTACCAGGACTACTGTCACACTAACATGATGCTCAGCCTCCTAAGTAGTCAGGGAAATAATAAGGCCATCAGACCGTTCCATGTCCCTTACTGCCATACAACCCTACTAGGAGTAGGTACACCTTTTATTTCTTCTTCTTCTTTCACGCTGTAGAGCATGCCTGAAGGTTACAAACTAATACAGATGTACAAAAAAATCCAGATGCTTTTGTATTTGCTACCTTAACACCACCTACCATCAAAGAAGAGCATTTTCAAGGAAAAACTTGTCTTTGCCATCTTATCAGACACTCGAGATCCTAGCTAAAGGGCAAAAGTAGAATATGGTGTTTCTGTGTGATGTGCATGATGTATGAGTAAAGTATAACCCTGCAACATGAGCAATCCAAACATCACAGATGTTTGTTTCTGTGTACTAGTCTGAAAGTAAAACCTATTAAAAATTGCTAACATGGTCCCATTGATCAAGTCGAGAAGAATGCAAGAAAGTACTATGCAGATAAAATTGTTTTAAATAATTAAACAGGATTTCACAGTTTGTAGGTGGTTACCAGTAGCAGAGGAAAACTAGTAGTTTGTCAAAAATATATATTTTTACCTGGTATCTTACAAAATAACCGGGAGAAAGACTTCTATGCTTTTGGCTTACAAGCAGCAAACACTGGCTGGATGGCCAGGCCCAAAGAGTTCTAGTGAATGGAGTTAAATCCAGTCGGCAGGCGGTCACAAGTGGTGTTCCCCAGAGCTCAGTATTGGGGCCTGTTCTCTTTAATATCTTTACCAACAACCTGAACAAGAGGATCAGTAAGTTTGCAGATGACACCAAGTTGGGCAGGAGTCTTGATCTGCTCAAGGATAAGAAGGCTCTACACAGAGAGATCTGAACAGGCTGGATTGATGGGCCAAGGCCAAAGGTATGAGGTTCAACAAGGCCAAGTGCTGGGTCCTGCACTTGGGTCACAACAACCCCATGCAGTGCTACAGGCTTGGGGAAGAGTGGCTGGAAAGCTGCCTGGCAGAAAAGGACCTGAGGGTGTTGGTCGACAACTGGCTGAACATGAGCCAGCAGTGTGCCCAGGTGGCCAAGAAGGCCAACAGCATCCTGGCCTGTATCAGGAATACTGTGGTCAGCGGGACTAGGGAAGTGATCGTCCCCCTGTACTCAGCACTGGTGAGACCCCACCTTGAATACTGTGTTCATTTTGGGCCCCTCACTACCAGAAAGACATTGAGGTGCTGGCATGTGTCCAAAGAGAAGCAACAAAGCTGGTGAGGGATTTAGAGAACAAGTCTTACAAGGAGCGGCTGAGGGAACTGGGGTTGTTTAGTCTGAAGAAAAGGAGGCTGAGGGAGGACCTTACCATTCTCTACAGCCACCTAAAAGGAGGTTGTAGCGAGGTGGAGGCTGGTCTCTTCTCCCAAGAAAAAAGCAACAGAATGAGAGGAAATAGCCTCAAGTTGCACCAGGGGAGGCTTAGATTGGCTATTAGGAAAAATTTCTTCGCCAAAAGAGTTGTCAAGCATTGTAACAGGCTGCCCAGGGAAGTGTTTGAATCACCATCCCTGGAGGTATTTAAAAGACGTGTAGACATGGTGCTGAGAGACATGGTTTAGTGGTGGGCTTGGCAGTGTTGGGTTTATGGTTGGATCTTAAAGATTCCTTCCAACCTAAACAATTCTGATTCTATATACACTGCTGTGTCTGAATCCCTATATGCAGTAACAAAAGCAGGAAAATTACTTAATAAACGTGAATGGGTTGTAAATGGTTCTGCATTTCTCTCATGACTATAGCACCCCTTTTACCTGGGCCAAATACAAGGGGGCCTGTCATTTTTCACTGCTGCAACACCAAACAAAAATATTTCTCTTGCCTGCATTTTTAATTATCAGCTCAACTGGAAATAAACTAGTTTTATTACAATCGCCAAACAGACATTGGTTACATAATTACACAAAACATTTTTGGTTTTTCATAAACTTAACAAAACTTTTCAAACAAGTTTTTCCTCTCTTTCTCATACCACAATATAACTATTTATAAAAATTATACAACTTTTCTGCAACTGAAAAAAATGGAAAAAGATCATTTAGTGTCTGTTTCCACATTAATATTCAGAGAATTAAAAGGTACATCACCTGCAAAGCACTTCAATGACATATAATCTACATTTTAGTTACTATTTCACTAATTCAACATCAGCTACAGTTAAAACAGAAACAAAAAGTTCACTGTGTTGAAATCAGCTGGCATTGTTGTGACAAGCGGACTGGGTAGAAGATGACTAATTACCTTTTCTCTTTTTATAAATGGTTCTGCAACAGCTGAGTACCTCCACCATGATGTCAAGCTGTCCTGTCAGTGGGTATTGCTGCCACTGAAAAGTTTTCTCCTGTCAGGGGAATCTTGCATGACAGAGACTTCTTGCCTGCTCCTTCACCATCAAGTTTCTACACTGCAACACAGAATGGCAAAGCTAGCTGCTAAAATAAGCCCACAGAGTAAATGGAAGCTTTTTCCAACAGCCCTCCTGTGGCTCTGAAACACACCAGGCAGCAGCTCAGTGAGTAGCCAGGAAGCACAAGAAGGGCTGAAAGACACTTTTGCACAGTCCCAGTAAATCGCACTGCTAGTGCTTCTCAGCTGTCTGAAAACATATGTTAAGGCTATTGGGCAAGGTGAACACAAGGCAGAAATTAAACAGACTGAAGAAGCAGTATTTAAAAAAGCAGCAATGCTGTATCAGAACTTAGCCCTAAGGTACCACATTGTTCCCAAAGTTTCTTCAGTATTTATGGAATATTTATATTATATTTATAAAAATAATGCACGAGAAGGAGGCTGCTCAAGACATCAAGTCTAGTCTCCTGCTACCGGAGCTGCAACAAAATATAGTCCTTTCCTCAAGCTTGTCAAAGCACATTTAAAAGCTGTTCAAATTCTTGTCCCCTTCACTACCACGAGCAGATTTACAACTACACTGCTAAATGATGACATAACCAATTGTAATTTCCACAATAAGCCTAAGTCACTTCAACTTGGCTGGTATTTTTTTGTACTGTCAGAGGAGTTCTGCTTGTACCTCACCTCTCCTGCTCAGGGAAAACCCCTATGTTCCTAACTGTTTGTATCTTTAACTTGGTACAGTAAACAAGCAAAGGTCTTTCAGTCTCCTCTCAAAAGAGACGTTTGGTGTTCATGACAATACTTGTAGCTCTTCTTTACACTAATTTCTTCTTGATATATATATTTTTTTTTTTAAACACACTGTTGATTTCCCACTAAATTCTACACAAAGTCTCAAGAGTGCCTTAGGAGATGGCATTCGGACTTCTCTTTATCTGTAAGATGTACCTCTTCTAAAAATCACATTTTCATTTTACCCACAGATGTCTCAGTCCTCTCCAAGAGACCAGCCCACACAACACTATTTTCCCTGTTTCCGAATGATGACCTACCACCACTTTAGAAAATAAACTTTTGTTATTAGAACCTAAGTGCGTGACCCTGCACTCTTTACTACTCTGTTCAATGCCATTTTCCATTGGGTCAGTCTTTGAGGTCATTCAACTCCTTTCGCACACTTCACTCCTCTGTATGGATGTCTGATGACACAAAAGGAGGAACTTCCACACTATCAAATCCTTAAGCCACTCCAAGCCTATCTTGTAGAAAACTGCATTTTTACTATATATTTGAAATTTCTGCATTATAGTTTGTAGGAGGTAAGCAGCTGATTATTTTTAAAAAAGAAAAAAATCACCTGTCTAGCATAATTTCCCACAGAATTATTTATTAATACATATTTTAGAGTGCAAAGCCCAAGACCAGCTTGAAATATGTTTGGCATTTTACATTTCTCAGATTGAAAAAGGCAAGACTCCTAAATGTTATGTCCCTAGTCTTACAAGTACTTATTCAGATATTTAACTTCAAGCATGCAAGCAGTGCAGGAATTAGAACACCTGCAGAAGTGTTTGCTGGATCTAAGCCTAAAGCAGAAAACTGCTTTAAGTTTTTTTAAGGGATTTAAGATTCCTGGGGTTTTATTCCTGGCTCTTATTAAGAGCTCTCTTTGCAATGTTTTGTACTGGACTTGGTTATATTTCTCCCATCTGTAAACAAGAAATATAATCAATCTATAACAGAGGGACATTTTAAAGCTTAATTGAATGGTATTAAAGTGCTTTGAAATCTTTAAATGAAAGGTACTACATAAGAGTGAAACAGCATTATTGCTATTTTCATTTCTCTAGCAGATCTTAATAGTAAATATTTCTTTCACCCTTGTGCCCTATATATGCTAGAGACCTGTCTCAGCAAGAACCATATAAAGCTACAGGTTGGGCTCAGGAGATGCTAAAATACTTAGCCAGTGCAGACAGATTTCACTGTATATGAACTGTTATGTTTTTAAAATCAATCCTATCAACAGATGAGCTAACCTAGAGCAATCTATAACATAATTAAGTTCTCTTTCCTACCTTAACTTGGAAAGCTACATTAGCACCTTGTGAACACTAATAAATATTAAATCATATTTGATGATTTCATTAATAGTCAGAGTTCTGATCGACATTGACCACATTTGTTCTCTTTCAAAACTGCTATAGAAAAACCCCTGATCTTTACCAAGAAGCAACCAAGCAGTATTTTAACACTGACTGTTCACGTATATTGTTACGCGGCTTTCTAGACAATGACTTAAACACAGAATGCCTCTTTCTCTAGTTAAATTTGCCCAACCTTGCAGCAGAAGCAAGCAGCTAAAAGACCAAAGGCAAATGCATGGCCAAGAGGTTCACCTCCACCTTATTCTTACACACTGACACGCAGGTGACTCGTGCTACAACTGCTGCCCACGTGCAGGAATCAGCATGGGTTATGAGTACAGCCTTCATATGTGGTCCATTCTTCCTCAAGGAAAAGACAGCAGGATACAAAGTGTCCCATGGATCTAGCCCATGAACTACCAGCTGGAACACATCAATGCATAAATGCAAGTGTTTAAAGAAAAAAACCCACCACCCCTCAAAATGCCAAAATAACAAGAAAAAGATGACAAGTAAAGAAGAAAAAGTAAGGCACTGTACCCAAAACAAGTAACAGCTTGCATCAAATCTCTATTTCATCACAATAAACCTATGGCAAAACACACAACTGATTTTTTAACCACTGTGAATGAAAACAAGATGCAACAATTTTCTAGACTAACTAACATCAAAAGGACTCTTTTACTGTCTCTCTCTATATTTGATCAATATTCCTACATTAATTGGAAAGGCTCCAGTTACTCGACAGTTTTTTTCCTGGAGCATAAAATCAATTCTTCAAACAGAACTCATCATCGTTCTTCCAAAGATTTTTAAAGCCAGAACAGGCTATACTACACTTGGAGTATTTTGCTTGCTTGTTTGCAACAGATTAAGAACTTTGAGGACCTGTTGAATCTTCTCTCATGGTTAGGGGCACCTACAGTTTTTCTTCACCTTCTTATGCTGGTCATCTGCTTTCACCACATTTGTAAGAATTTTTTTTAACTTTCTGTCAAGTCTTGCTGAAACTGGCCAGAAGTTCACAGGCAGTTTTGCACACGTATTCACAAGCACATGCACACACGTGCACATGATCCTGTGTCTTTGATTACAGGAACATGAGTTCAAACTATGAAGTTGAAGTTTGGGGAATGTAACTCTTGGAAAATAAAAAGGTATCAAAAACAGTGCAAACCCTTCTACCCATTCCAATGCTTACTTATGTTTTTCACCTTTAGAAACTTGATATACAACTTTCAGTCCATTTACCGTCATCCTTTTCATACAATAAAAGTACACAGCACCAGTAAGAGGGATAGATCAATCTACCAAATAACCCCTAGAGTCAGGTATCAGCAAGCTAGTCATGAAATCAAAAACGTTTTGCAAACAGACCTCTCTACACAGATCTCTCTCTCACGTGGTTGAGTTCCCTCATTTCTTGTTCTCGTTGTCTGGTTAGCCCTCAGTATTGGCAGGAAGAGAACACATCCATTCCAGTTTTCAAAATCTTGTGCACGCTGCTAAACCAGTGTACTCAAAATGCTTTAATAACACTTGCAAGCCCAAAGAGATTAAACTGACTGCTCAGATGACACGTGTGTTTCGAAGTATTATTGACTGGTTGATCTACGGAATTACATTTACAGACACTACAGAAAATTAATTCCAGGCTTTTGGTCACAGGAAACATGCCAAAACACTAGTCATCTCCCAAAGCATAAGCCCCCATCAGTTGCAGGGTGTGATTAAACATTTAGAGAACTCTGCCTGCCATTCAGAACACATCTCTAAGATCAGCCAGTCATTCTTCACATTCATAGATGTGAAAGCACTGCTGCACATTGAGAACTTGGCTTTTGTCACAGTTTTAAAAAAAAAAAAAAACAACAATCAAAATACTAGAGCAGTTAATCCCTGGAAGGCCTTGTGATCACATTCCTTGACATGTTTGATAAATATGGAAATAGCAAAAACGTTCTGACTTGTTAAGCTTGCAGTCTCTCTAATGCACTTCTTGGCCCCGGCATGCACAGACTGCTGACTTGGCACACCCAGAGGACCTTTGCTCACCTTTCTCAATAGACCCATGCTGATAAGTCTGAGTTTCGCCAAGAGCAGAACAAAGTCATGCTTATTAAAATGTTTACTCAATTCATAAAGTAGAGCAGCTCTCTCGTGAAAATAGATGTCAGACGAAGAGGAAAATCTGTAGAGGCACATGTATACAACTATAGACAATAAAAGAAATTAAACTGGAATTTGAACGACACCCATGCTTTAAAAACAGACTAGACTAAAATGTCTTTTGATTTTATGGAACATCGACCTCTAAAGAATATCACCTGCTTATACACGCTGATGAAAGAGATTGCATTAACAGAAAGAAGCCAACTGTATAAAATTTAACTCTCTGTTATCATTTTTACCCTACTGTATAATTCAGCAGCCATAGGTTCATATGACAATGAACAAAGCATATGTCCAGGCATCTTAGAATGTTACACATAATTGATTTTGCATAAATATGCATTAATATATTTATCAGTTTTTAGGATATTACAGTATGCATGATCTCCACAGTATCTTTTACCTTGCCACACCCAATTTACTTTTTTATACTCAGCACAGTAGATTGCTTCAGCCGCAGGAATAAAAGATATATTAATATAAAAGGTGTGGGAGAGAAAACTCAAATGCCTACATACTACTGACTACTAATTATTTTGAAAAAAGAAACAACCAACCACATATTAATGCAAGTTCTGCAAACTAAGCTGTTTTCCACAGGAGGTGTCAAGATGGCTGATTGTGTCAGCCTAGCTTTCAGCTGTCCTATTTGAAAAACAAAACACACTTTTGACACTTACAGATTATGTGCTTTTGAAAGGTATATGACACATTCACAGCACTTCAAAATGGAAAATTGTTTCTGTGAGACAAGATAATATTAGTTAAAGGATTACACACAATCTAGTCACTTTTCCAGTCAATGTCTGAAAAATAATCTTTTAACAAACTGAATTTGCATAGCTATGTTTTCTCATTTACAAAATGAGAAAACCCATTCTGTATATCATCCCAGAACCCGGACATCTGCCAATTATTATAGCTGAGATTGTGCAAGTTTACAATTTATAATACAATAACATTCATATATTATAACTTATATTTACAATCTGAATTATTCCCTTAGACAAGTGGCAGTGGGTTGTGAAACCAGTCAAACTCCACTTTAGCCATCTCCTCAAGATACCGCAAATCTACCCTAACATTCAGCCTTGTGCTCCCAGGAGTACAAATTTGCTTCTTATTCAGCATCTTCAGATTAAAAAAAAATAAAACAAAATTACGTAAGTATATATCAACTTTTTATCTTAAGTGTTAATGCAGTTATGCCAATTATTAACCACATGATATTGGCACACAATTTTGTATTAAAATGATAATTTATATTAGAAAATATATATTCCCAGCAAAAATTAAAGATGATCAAGTACTTTTTCAAATGCTCCACAGTATTTCTGGAAAACATTTGTTTCTAATTATACATTTTTAGGCATAACCGACACTACAAAACAACAAGCAAGCAAGGCAAAACATCACCTACAGGATTACTTAAACTGATGAGGGTTTTTTTAACATACAAAAGCATGAATAAAGGAGACTGAATAACACACCATAGTTTGATAATAGTAAATTCACAGGAAACCATTTAAAATACATTTGCAATAGGAGTGAGATGGAAGGACTTCAAAGTTCAAGTTTATTCTAGTTAATAATAGTGTGCAATATGGTCACAATCACTCCTGTGAACATTATGAATAGAAGGGTGCCTTTATTATTTTAACTTAAATGCTTGGTTTTAATTTTGTGACCTTTTATACAACAGCAGAGAGAGGCATCACAGAGCAAAGTTAAAGGAATTTGACTACATAGAAAACTGAAACAGGTCAGTTTATTTTCATTACTCAAGCCAAATTAAAAGCAAGATAAAAGAAAGGCAGACATGCAGATGGTTGTATTCTTAAAAATGCATGTTTTACCCCACCAAACCACAATTTTCTTAGCCGCACTAGAGAGACCATCCCTACTGTGCAAAAATTCTACTCTTTAAATGTAAAGAAGAAACAGTAGAGAGGAAAGAGAAGAAAAAACAGGAAAGGAGGGTCAACAAGATGAGGCAGTAAGATGGAGATAACCTGATGGGCAAAAAACATTTGAAGATACGCAATATAATCTATTCTTGCTTGCTCAAGCATCACTGAAGAAGCAACTCAAAACTGAAACACCTAAAAACTGAAACACCTAAAATCAGAGGTGATTCTTTGTATTTAAAATCCAGGATGCTCTTTGAAATAGACATAACAAACTTCAGAAATACAGTCTATAATTATATTTCTACAACAATCAGTTATATAAAACTGCATAATCCAAATAGACTACTGTTTTCTGGAAAATACAAGAACTAATGTAATCAAAACCAATGTATGTCTTATTTTCATGAAAACGTTCAATCAAATCTAAACAAAAATATTTATCTAGGGGTACCTCAAGATCTTCCTTTCCATATGAAAATGTATAGAGAATGAAAAGATAAAAGATGTTCATACGTTCAACTATGAACAAGTTCCCACTCAATTTTATGTCACGGTGATAGTGTCCA
This sequence comes from Pluvialis apricaria, assembly GCA_017639485.1. Taxonomy (NCBI): domain Eukaryota; kingdom Metazoa; phylum Chordata; class Aves; order Charadriiformes; family Charadriidae; genus Pluvialis; species Pluvialis apricaria. Next base: position 38,830,681 of record CM030012.1, on the reverse strand, counting down.
AATAGGTAAGCAGGAGCATAAAACAAAATAACTTCCCTCTGATTTCAGCCTATTGCTCACCCTCGTGAGCTTTCTGTAGTTCTGAGCACCAGCAGCGAGCAGCACACATCAAGTTCTCGCCCTTTCCGAGCACTGTTCTATTGCAGTAACACAATTTTGCACTGTAAACCTATTATGGACACACTCTCTGATGGGGTGTTAGTGGTGACTGACTGTGATCACAATGTTACAAGGAGTCAGAACTTGTAAAACATTTCATATTCTGTCAAGAAAGATTACTTATTTCAAAAGATGGAAACCACATCTGGTCTCCTCCTCTTTTTTTTTTTGGTTGTTTTTTTTTTTTTTTTTTTACAGCTGTGGTTTATATTATTTATGAAAAAAAATACTAAATTTAATTAAAAATTTAATTTAAAAATGTGACCCAAGGAAGATTTGCTTTATATTACTCCCACGATTTCCTTAGATAATTTTGTACTTGTTTACACTACACTTTTATCACCTTTATGATATGTCAGATCCAGTGCTAGGATTACATTAAAAAGATCACACAAGGTTTTCAGTAGAACATTTTTTTTTTTGGTAAGACACAATTCACTTGCCTGACATTCCTGGAGATGAATTTGTAAGTACAAAGGATCTGGTACAACAGAAGCAATTTTAAAGCTACTCAACCTTGCCCTCCCTGTCTCCACATTGCCCAAGAGAACCATCTTTACAGAGAATAAGAAATAAAAGTCTTCAGATTATGTAGTGAAATATATTTTCACCTATTTTGTGATCTCCAGAAGCTATCAATGCAGGTGCCAACTACTGCTGACGGTAACAGGCTTGTTTGACAGAACTCTGATATTAAACTTGAGAGAGACCCACATGCTATGAAGCAACTTGTAACATTAAGAGATCCAACTTTAAAAGCAGATTTATACTCTCTCTCTTTTGACTTTCACTCAGAGTGGCAAAAACCTGCTGCAGAGAATAAAAATAAAAGACCACAGCCTGGTCTGGTTTATAGATTATAAAAGAGTCAGCATTGTATTTGCATAATTTTCCATCATTACTGACACAAATTTTAGGCCAGTTTAAGTAATCACTGAAACATAGACAGAATCAGAAGCAAGCCACAGATTACATGTAAACCCAGGAGAGCAACTACTAGATTGCAAATATTTGATCAAAGCACTACCTGTCTACAAACAGGGTAAAAAGTAAAAGGAATATGCACATTGTGAGGCTTTTACAATTACGACAAATAAATCTATCAGTTCAATTTGGAAAAAGTTCAAACAGCAATGTAAACTTTAAGTTGGTTGCACAGGGACAACAGAAAATTTGCCCTGCAGTTGGTGATAGGTGGTGCATAAGCCCAATGCAAGTGCAATGAGTTCCACGTTACTGGGGAGAAAAAGAGAAGCAGCATTTCAAATTGACGAAGAAAAAAATTGGTTATTGTTACATTCCTAGGAGAAGTATATTCTAGATATGGAACCAGATTCCACTGAATCTGATTATACTATTAAATACTAACAAAAAGATATGTGAACAAATATTCAGCAACGCACACCACATGATTACAAAGGCAATTCATATGCCAACCATCAGGGCATAAGCAAATGCAAAACAAACAAAAGCCTCAGAGAAGAGAACAAACATTGCAAAACAGCATAGTTAAGTAAAAATAAACATGGAGGGAATAAAGAGGTAAAGTTTAAAAAACAGAGACATTAAAAAACCACCAAGACCCATACCCCATAATGTGACATCTACATAAATAAACATCCAGAACTCAAGCAAAGATATAGGGTACCATAAAAGACACAAGTATTTTACATTTATATTACAAAAAGCAGAATAATACATTATGAATGCAGATATACATATTTCATTTACAAAGGGGAAACGAGAAACCCTTTTCATGCACGTATTGACAGATGCTATCCTTAAGCTATTAATTCACTGAATATTAAGTATTTATGAATGGTCTACGTGCAAATACAAAATCAACATGTATCTAATTGAAAAAGAGAACCAAAAGAAAATAAAGTAGAAGGAAAATACAGAACATGGAAGGACAAGGAGGAGATCAAAAACCTCCAGATGACTGATTTTGAGACTGAGCTATACAGACCACCCAACAAAGAAAAGCTTTTTTTTTTATAAGGAAAGCAAAAACTGTAGCCTTCAATTTACACATACTAGAATCCTTGTCACAGGAAGGGAGGCACAACTGGGTACCAATTGATCCATCGCTTTTTTTTTTTAGATATGATTATGAAAGAGGTGTTTCTTGAGGACAGAGACAAGGTGGCTGCAAGAGGAGACATTCCCTACAAGGCCTGCCTAAATTAGGCTAGACCATTTATAAGAATTGAGCAAACCCAAATACACATGGAGGGTCTGAAGTAGCATAAAATCTCTGCTTTACCGTCTCTCTCAGAAGTCTTCCTCCAACTGGAAAGCCAATTCTGCATGTGAAACACCTCACCACAGAGCAAACCTTCTGAAGGATGAAGGAGAGTATGGAGGTCAAAAGTTGAAAGATTTGAAGCCCATACTGACATGAAGGGTATTAACATTTACCCAGCAAAGGGGGCTATGTTTTCTATATAGGCTTCAAATGAAGCACTGAAAGCTGTTCGGATATGAAGTTGTAAGACTGAGTTGCAATCTGAAACGTTTCCTAGACATTTTTCAGCTCTTAGACCTGCTGAAAAAGTGTACACATAAGTAAAAAATATAATAGTGTAAATGAGGCTCTAAATACACCAGTATTTTTTTCTTTATTTTCTCTATGAGTGTAACTTCAAAGCATAAACAGATCATAAGCACCAGCAACAATGTCCAGAGCACTGCCTACAACACTCTCCCCAGCTCTACCAAGTACACCTAGTGAAGTCAAAACCATACAGTTTGGTGGATGACACAGAGCACAACTGTATGACTCACATTCCTAACAAAGATATTGGTTGGCTTGGAAAGAGTAGCGGTTCAGAAGAAGTAACATTGTTATCTATTATTATCAGATTATAGCAGCTCCATGAGCACCAGCAGGATTAAGATCAAGATGAAAAGTAATAGCGGGAAAGAAGTCATGAATGGTATTAGAAATTTTTAACTGAACTATGGTCTTAATGCCAGTTAATCAAGAAAAAAAAAAAAGCTATGAACTTTGGTAAAGAGTCCACTGCAGAGCAAATTGCACATAATTATAAGAAATGGCACCTCACACATTATTCCAGATTATAGAAGAGAGACACAGTTTAATAATTAGCTGTAGTATCTCAAGCAGGTTTCTGAGAAAATGCTTATGGACAGAAAGAAGCAAATAAAAGAAAAAAAAAGAAAAAACCCAACAGGCTGACATAAAAGTTTAAGTATTTTCACCAAGTTAGTGTTTTCCTAGCTAGCAGAATTTCACACCTTAATTTTGTTAACAAGTCAGTCACTAGTAGAGATGCCTTCTGTCAGAGGACTAACATAAGTTTCGACCTCTTCCAGTTTGGACAGTTAGGCAAGCTGAAATCTTTCAATGCCCTGACTGCCTAAAACAAGAATAAGATCACCAAAACAAAACATCCTGTCCTCATCACCCAACCCTATTACTCTGCAGATCTTAATAGATAGTAAATGCAGTAATTATAATGCAATAACCAAAGTAATTAGAACTCCCTTTGGTGGCCTGGTAACTTCAGAATCAGTTAAGACAGACAACATAGAGGTACAACATAGGTGTACACAGAAGAAAAATGTGCAACTTTTGCCTCTGCTGTGATACTGAACATTAAGTTTTTCTTCCTTTACGGCAAAAGACGATCTTCCACTGCTTGACATTTCTCTGGAACGACAAGACAGGGAGGCGGACAAGGAGTGCAACTTGCTAGAGAACACACAAAAGGCCTTTGAGTACAAGTGACCTCCTGATGTGTTAAAGCAAAATGGGGAAGAAGAGAGAAAAGAGTAGATGAATTGCTGAATATTCTGCAAAACAGACTGAGCTAGATCAACAGGATCAAAATGAACTGTTCCAGCTTGTACTTAAGACTGATGGACAGAAGGCAGCACGTCCCAGGACCTGCAATCTCGGGTGGACTTCCCTCCATGTATCTCACACTTCTGTGGTGCAAAGATGCTCAAATAGACTTAATAACGTAACGCTACCGTATGTGCTCAGAGAGAAAGAAGAACAAGAATACAGATCGTGTGCGATTCTGCTTCCTGTGACACCACACTGATTGGTTTTATTGTGAAGTCTGTTTATACAGATGATTATGAATTCCTAGTGTACTTTGATTAGTGCAATAGCAGCTGGACTACTTCCTTTCTCTTAGCACTTATCTGCGTTCTTGATTAGCAAGTGGTATATGAAAGCTTGTGAAACCAGAACAGGAAGATCAAACAAAAGCAATGATTTCCTCTTAGACCACTACATTACATATAACCTGCCAACAGAAGACCGGTTAGTCTGTGACCTGCAGCAGCTGGGAGTAGCTGGATTCCAGATGGCCCAAGAAAGCTGCTTTTGTATGGCCCTTGTCTTATTTGTACCAACCTGATGGGGGGTGGGGGTGGGGTGTGTGTGTCAGAGCAAGCTGTTTGGGCAGCTCCGTGATAGATGACATCTCCAAACACAGGAAATTTCCAGTCACCCAGTATCTGTATGATGTGGTCCCACCATTCAGTGTATGAGATCTATCAGATCTATCCCTACAGAAATACCATAACGATTGAAACTTGAATCTGCTTCCACCACGCCAAAATGCATACATACAGTCTGCATGCCACTGGCATCTCAAGATAACAAACCATTACAAAATACTCTATCACATCTCCTATGCTGAATCCTCAATGTGCCAAAAGAATTATTTCAGAAAGAGAGGATTCAGGTCATTGTTCAGAGGTTTACTATGTGTGTACGCTATAGAATGGATGATTTACTGTGCTAACCAGAAGAAGTACAGCCAGAACCGAGCACACACCTCACTCAAAATACTTTTATTTACAAACAGCAGATTGGTGAAGTTCTGTGTAAGGCTGAGAATGATCTAGAATGTTTTCCCCTCATTGTTCTGTGAATTGTTTTGCAGTAGAACTCAGATCTAAAATCTTGAGTTCTTCTCCCCAAAATCCTCTTGTCAAACCTGAAGTAAGCACAGGAGCTAGGCTGCCACTGCCTTTGGCCTTGGCTAATGCAGGTATCAATATGTGCAGTAAAGGATACGTCAGGACAAGTTTCGGATAAATGATAAGATGTAGACAAATTCAGTAACAAATTTAGGTCAACAGCAGCATAGTTTACAGCATTTTCATGTTATTTCAAAGAATTTTAATGAGAAGGGCCTACATTATTTTGGTATTACTATCATCTGGGGAAAATAAGCAATTTGTAAAAGCTTTCAATGAACCAACTTGTATTATAAAAAATATTTTGTCTTAGAAGACATATACTCCAATTCTCATATACAAGGAAGCAAAATTTTTGCTTTAGGTAGACTGCAAACCTCAGCTTTAAGTTACATTATATGCATGGTGAGATGCTCTCCAAAAGGATATTTCTTTCACATTGCATAATTATTAGCAAAATTAAAAGCTTCTGTGTTCCAAAACAGAACAAATTAACAAGAAACAAACCCAAACAGAAACCTGTTTTAAGAAGCCTCTCACATTCTTCCTCCCAACTGAGGTTTAACAATGGATAATTATACATAAAACTGTTGTGGGATGCTTTTATTTTTATTTTTTAATCTGCACTCTGAGGTAACGAATCACCTGACATAACCTACAAAAGGAAAAATTCTAGCCAAGGGACATGCAAATTGGGGGGGGGGGCAGCAATATTTCTAGAGACAAGAACAACTCTGTTCTCTCTCTCTCATTCCCAAGGCAAAGTCACAACTTGCATAGTTTCAAGTCTCCATTTCCATCAACCTTATGATGTTTCCCCTCCACCACCTAAATAAGAGAATTACAAACTCTGGAGAATCATGACCATTTTTTAAATCTTTTAAGGATTTAAGCACAAGACAATCAAAATGGTCTCAACACCAGGCTTCACAAGCACCAGAGCGCAGAAGAACTGAAAAAATACAAAAGTACTCAGAAGAGATCTTAAGTAGCATACTAATTTATTTTGCAGTCCTAATCACAGTTTACTCTATGTGGTGCAGAAAGCAGAGCCACAGTCATTCAAGCTGCATTTCACTAGCATTTTCACCTAAATCAAGTTTTCCTGCGCCCACCATTACCGTTTTAATTTTCCAGGATCAGACCTAAAACAAGGCTATATAGAAAAATTTACACGTGTGCAGGATGGCTCTCAACAAGAAGTTATTAAATTTGTTTTCTCTTCATTCTGAAGCTTGTAATCCAAGCCCTCACCTACTGCACACTGCTGAAGTTCCTTTCTGAACACCAAATTACTCTTTTCTTTAGCAACTGAAACCTATGTTAAGTGCTTCGCAGCTGCTATGCCTTCAGAATACCTCTCTCCTGAGAAACGCATTCATCCCATTTACAGATAGGGAATGAAGCCACAGACAGATTAACGTAAAAAGTTTTGGGTGCTTGTTTTGAGCCATTCAGGACTTGATTGTTCAGTTTAATATGGAATGCTTTAACATTTAATCTGTTAAAAGAACAGACTCCACTGAATGTAGTTGTAGAAGTGAGCACTTCATTTTTCATCTCACAAAACAAGCATTCAGAAAATGAGATGCACTATTAATGATCAGCTGTGAAAAATCTGCTTATAGTGATTTAGTCATCCTTAAGTATACTTATATATGTTTATATAACCAGAGGCATATCTGATTCTCCAGGGAAGAATTCAGCTGCCTTGATTAGGTCTTATTCACTGCAAAAAAATCAACTTTTGCAACCAATGAGGCAATAAATCTTGCAAACAGTTTCCTTCACTGCAAACAGACAGATTCCCTGAACAGATTAAGACAGAGATACCATGTAAAGTACACAACAGCGAGATTAGATTATCTCATAATACCAAAAGGGAAAAATTAAGGTTGCATAGAAAAAATTTAATCTGCAATTCTCTAATTGTTGACTCTCCATCATATTACCCTCAATAATCACAGAATTTTCAGAGTTGAAAGGGACCTCTAGAGATCATCTAGTCCAACTTCCCTGCCAAAGCAGGATTGCCCAGAGCACATTACTCAGGACTGCATCCAGGCGGGTCTTGAAAACCTCCAGAGAAGGGGACTCCACAGCCTCCCTGGGCAGCCTGTGCCAGTGCTCTGTCACCCGAACCGTAAAGAAGTTTTTCCGTGTATTTGAACGGAACTTCCTGTGTTCCAACTTGTGCCCATTGCCCCTTGTCCTGTCACTGGGAACCAGTCTGGCTTCATCCTCCTTCAACCCATCCTTTAGATACTTGTATGTCAAAATAATGTCACACCTCAGCCTTCTCTTCTCCAGGCTGAGTCCCAGCTCTCTCAGCCTTTCCTCATAAGGGAGATGCTCCAATCCCTCAGTCATCTTAGCTGCCCTACACTGGACTCTCTCCAGTAGTTCCCTGTCTCTCTTGAACTGGGTAACCCAGAACTGGACAATCTTTTGATGTTTTTAAACACAGTTTTACATTTGCTTTCACAGAGGTTCCAGTAAGATTATTAAAGATTATCCATTATTCTGATTCATTTGAGCTCATGGTCTCGGTACGAATAGCTGACTTTCAAGTGAAAAGCTCAATATTCCTTAACAAACGACCAGAAGACTGCTTTAGTCTGGGAGCTCTTTTCATAGTGTATCTATGGTGCTCTCTACATTTAAATTTTCTCCTTTAAAAATCTGACAATCAACAAATATGGTTTGCACCACTTAGATTATTCTCACTTTAAGGAAAAAAAAGAGCCTTTTTACTATCTAAAGTTACTGTCTCGGAACAAATTAAAGATATGTACATTTGCTGCAAGATATCAGACAAAAACACAAGCAGAGAATGAAGTAATGTGTTCCTCATGAAGCACACTTGTTTCTTCTGCAATACCGGAGTGTATTGCTTTCTGACACACCAAATAACAGAAATTCCATCTGTAATTCACAATAAAGAATATTTATGTAAGGACTACATTTATTTGACATTTAACTCAAAATTTTGTTACCTCAGCTCCAGTATAGCTTTGTTCTTTATATGTATGGACATAATTGCTTTAATTAGTACCAAATATTTCAGTAGATTGAGAGCATGGAATTTTTTTAAGCTTCTATATATATAATCACACCTTGAGAATTAGAAAATTCAATCCATAAAAATTTTTGTTTCCATTTGTACCACTGAACTTCAGAGATTTTTTCTGCAGGCTGATTTATGAGTTCAAAGCAGCAAAGGCAGCAGTTGAATTTACTCACTTACGAGCACTGTAAACACACTTCAGGCCAATAAAGCAGACTATGAAGCTCCTAGCAGCAATTCAAGAAAGTTTTGTGTATTTGTCTTTAAACTAAAAAAAAACAAATAGTGACAGATGAGTATAGACATACATGCACAAGTGAAAAAGTTGGTCTCATTTTAAACATTACCTGTTTCATAGAATCATAGAATGGTTTGAGTTGGAAGGGACCTTAAAGATCATCTAGTTTCAACTGCCCTGCCCTGGGCAGGGACACCTCCCACTAGACCAGGTTGCTCAAAGCCCCACCCAGCCTGGGGTGAACACCTCCAGGGATGGGGCAACCACAACTTCTCTGGGCAACCTGTTCCAGTGCCTCACCACCCTCACAGTAAAGAGTTTCTTCCTGACATCAAATCTAAATATACCCTCTTCCAGTTTAAAGCCATTATCCCTCGTCCTATCACTACACTCCCTGATAAACAGTCCCTCCCCATCTTCTCTTTAGATACTGGAATGCCACTATAAGGTCTCCCCAGAGCCTGCCCTTCTCCAGGCTGAACAACCTCAACTCTCTCAGCCCATCTTCATAGGAGAGGTGCTCCAGCCCTCTGACCATGTTCACAGCCCTCCTCTGGACTTACTCCAACAGGTCCATGTCCTTCTTGTGTTGGGGGCCTCAGAGCTGGACACAGCACTCCAGGTGGGGTCTCACCACAGCAGAGTAGAGGGGCAGAATCACCTCCCTCGACCTGGTGGCCACGCTTCTTTTGATGCGGCCCAAGATGCAGTTGGCCTTCTGGGCTGTGAGCACACATTGCCAGCTCATGTTGAGTTTCTCATCAACCATCATCCCCAAGTCCTTCTCATCACGGCTGCTCTCAATCCATTCTCTGCCCAGCCTGTATTTGTGCTTGGGATTGCCCCGACCCATGTGCAGGACCTTGCACTTGGCATTGTTGAACTTCATGAGGTTCACACGGGCCCGCCTCTCAGGGCCGTCCAGGTCCCTCTGGATGGCAACCCTTCCCTTCAGCCTGTCAACCGCACCACACAGTTTGGTGTTGTTGGTAAACTTGCTGAAGGTGCACTCAATCCCACTGTCCGTGTTGCTGACAAAGACATTGAACAGCAGCAGTCCCAATGCCAACCCCTGAGGAATGCCACTTGTCACTGGTCTCCGCTTGGACATCAAGCTGTTGACGCCAACTCTTTCAGTGCAACCATCCAGCCAATTCCTTATCCACTGAGTGGTCCATCTGTCAAAACCATGTCTCTCCAATTTAGACACAAGGATGTCATGCAGGACAGTGTCAAATGCTTTGCACAAGTCCAGATAGGTGATGTCAGTTGCTCTGCCTTTATCCACCAACACTGTAACCCCATCATAGAAAGCCACCAAATTTGTCAGGCATGATTTGCCCTTAGTGAAGCTGTGTTGGCTGTTACTGATCACTTCCTTACTTTCCATGTGCTTTAGCAGAGTTTTCAGGAGGATCTGCTTCATGATCTTGCGAGGCACAGAAGTGAGACTGATTGACCTGTAGCTCCCCAGGTCTTCCTTTTTTCCATTTTAAAAAGTGTGCATTATGTTTCCTTTTTTCCAGTTGGTGCAAACTTCAGACTGCCACAACTTCCCAGATACGATGGATAGTGCCCTCAGGACCCACGGATGAATCTCATCAGGTCCCATGGATTTGTTATGTTCAGGTTCGTTAGATGGTCTGGAATCTGATCTTCTCCTACAGTGGACTGTTCTTCATTCTCCCAGTCCCTGCCTTTGCCTTCTGCAATTTGGGCAGCATGGCTAGAGCACTTGCCAGTGACAACTGAGGCAAAAAAGTCACTGAGTACCTCAGCCCTCTCCATATTCGAGGTAACCAGGTCTCCCGCTTCCCTCCAGAGAGGGCCCACATTTTCTCTAGTTTTCTTTTTATCACTGACACACCTGTAGAAGCTTTTCTTGTTGCCCTTGATGACCCTGGCCAGATTTAGCTCTATTGGGGGTTTAGCTTTCCTAATCTGATCCCAGACTGCTCGGACAATTTCTTTGTATTCGTCCCAGGCTACTTGTCCTTGTTTCCACCTTCTGTAGGCTTCCTTTTTGCTTTTGAGTTTGTCCAAGAGCTCCTTGTTCATCCATGCAGGCCTCCTGGCATTTTTGCCTGACTTGCTCTTTGCTGGGATGCATTGTTCCTGAGCTTGGAGGAAGTGATCCTTGAATACTAACCAGCTTTCTTGTGCACCCCCTCCCTCCAGGGCTTTATCCCATGGTACTCTACCAAGCAGATCCCTGAAGAGGCCAAAGTCTGCTCTCCGGAAGCCCAAGGTAGTGAGCTTGCTGTGCTCCCTCCTCACTGCCCTAAGGATCTTGAACTCCACCATCTCATGGTCATTGAAGACAGTGCTGCCCTTGAGCTCCACATTCCGCACCAGCCCCTCCTTATTGGTAAGAACCAATATTGGTCCAGCATAGCACCTCTCCTTGTTGGCTCCTCTATCACTTGGAGACGGAAGTTATCATCAACACATTCCAGGAACCTCCTGGATGGCTTATGCCCTGCTGTGTTGTCCCTCCAACAGGCATCGGGGTGGCTGAAGTCCCCCATGAGGACCAGTGCTTGTGATCGTGAGGCTCCTCCTATCTGTCTATAGAGGGCCTACATCCTGTCGGTCTTCCTGATGAGGTGGCCTGTAGCAGACCCCCACTGTAACATCACCTGTCCCTGCCTTCCCTTTAATCCTGATCCGTAAGCTCCCAGTTGGCTTCTCATCCATCCTCAGGCAGAGGTCCGTGCACTCCAGCTGGTCACTGACATAGAGGGCAACATCCCCTCCTTACCTTCCCTGCCTGTCCTTTCTAAAGAGCCTGTATCCTTCCATTCCAACAATCCTGTCACAGGAGCCATCCCACCATGTCTCCATGACGCCAATAAGATCACAGCCCTGCAGGTACGCACACATCTAGCTCCTCTTGTTTATACCCTATGCTACATGTGTTTGCATAGAGGCATTTAAGTTGGGCTCCCGATGAAGCTTACTTGCTGGCATGAAGCCATTTAACACTATCACGTCATACCACATCTGGTCTCACTGCTAACCCGAGATTAAAATCTTGTGACATTCCCAACTATTTCATCAATGCTGGGTCTGCCACTGACTCACTTAATTGTTGAAGTAATATACTCTCCATGCTTTAGTTACCTACCCACAGAATAATTTATTTTATATCAAACAGATTTTTAAAGGAGCGTTTATTTGGAATGTGCTTTGAGACTCTAAGATAAAGTATCTTAGGCTTTCAGAGCATTTAAAGTCTTGCTTGACAAGGTCAGGACCCATATGGTCTTCCTGTCCAAATGAGTTGCAGTATTATTATCCCTACATTTCACTAAACTCTGTAAGGAACAAAAAAATCAGGCCACGGTGTCCTGTGACTTACATTACCTTGTGGTGCCTCTTAGCAGATGACACAAACAAACTTTGCTGTGGCCACACAACGATCTGAAAGCTTGTTTGAAAAGTATGTGGTCTTCAAGGGCTAAGAGTATCTCCAGGTGTCTGCATAGATACGTGTGTTTGTTTACTGAGATTCAAGACAACTCAAAATGATTGATAAAACATTTAGCATTTAGAACCTCCAGTGTCAACACTTTGCAAGAAACATTGTGTTATTCTTGGCAAGCAACTGTGGAAACTGGTAAGAAAATAGTCAGGATACCTTTGGATGTCAGTGAACTGGAATTTTTCACGGAACAGTTTCTCTTGTAAATTTGTCTGCACCTAGTCTAATCAACAAAATTTGCAGCTGTTAACAGGTTGTGCTTCCATATGCTACCCCATATAAATACATTTCTTAATCAAGACAGAAGCTGGTTCAGAGTCCAATTGTTTTAATTGGACTTGGTACAAAAATAGCATAAATAATGAAGTTAACCATCAAAAGAAGTACAATCAAGCGTAGGTTACAGGAAAACTGCTTTCCTCTGACTTAAGACTGTGTAAGCACAAGGGCAGAAGAGGTTGCTCAGCTTTCCTCACATACACAGCATAGACAACAGCTGCAGTTTAGGCTTCCCGATCTCAGGAGAAATATACTTCCCCCCATTTAGGGCCAAGTAATTGGGGTCACGGTGGGTGGAGCACATTTAAGATACTTTCAGCAAAATTTGAGGTAATTACTGTAACCTTACTGGAATACACTGCACAGTCATAGTACACAAAACATCTTTATAAAGGATGTTATTTCAGCAAGTTGCTTTGGATTATTTCAGAGGCTTCACTTTGTTAGTCACATTTCTCATTGCCTGCAACCTCCACCCCGTTTTTCAAAAAAAGGGAGGGGAACAAACTTGTCTGTAGGCATTTCTTAACTTTTTAGGAAGGAACTTTTGCTGAAGACCTGCATCATTTGTCCAGTTAGTTCCACTTAGTTGTTTCAGACTAATTAGATACAGGGCGGGTACATGGGAGTGTACTTTGGATTATTGTCTGCTTTCTACATTGCGCTCATTATTTCAACTAGAATGAACAACAAGCTGGTCCAAAAAATATTGAAACGTCTGGAATTTACCAGGATCTGGGATTAAAAATGGAAGTTTATATGATCTATAGGGGAAAAATGCTTTCAAGGCTTTTTCCTTCAAATCCCTCAATAAACACATACAAAAAGGCATCCTCTGATTGGTAAGAACTTAAACTTTTTAACAGGGACTTTAAAAGGTTTCTGATTGACAGTGGCATCATCAAGCTCTCTGCTGGCATTAACTACATCTGTGACACCATCAGTCCCTGAGGAACACCCAAAGGTTGTAAACACAGGATATTCTTAGCAACAAGAAGCTTCATCTTTACGGAAAAATATTGTATTAACTATTCTACTTTAAAAAAAAAACCAAACTAACAACATGCATTTCAGTACTACATAGAAGCAGAATAAAGCCTTGGGCCCACTATATTCTTAATCAGTGCCTAGCGAAGTAAAAACAGTAACCCTCCTGCTAACCCCAATGCTTAAATTAATCAGACAGAAAAGGTAAGGGATAGGGCTGGTGCAAGAGGTGGAATGACACATCTGCATTATCAGGTCATCTGCTATGACCTCTGAGGTCACATCAGACCAGTGGCAGAACTACAAATGTAGTCCAACTCCCAGCCAATGGCCTGATTCATTTGACATGCATTCTCAATGATTGATTATTAGCAATTAAGTAAGTACTACTGGTTGGACAATGAAAGGAACTTTTTTTAAAATTCTGAAGGCGTTTATTTACAGTTTTCCCTGTAAAGGTAGATTAGAGGGATATAAAATACTGAGAGTCTTGCAGTATGTTCTTTTAGACCTTTTTTACTGTTTGGCTTTCTTCAATGGTGCATCCTTTTCAAACCTGCTTTTCTGATACTGTCTTTAGCTTCCTCTCCCCACTTCTCCCTAAAGCATATGCACACAGCTCCCCATCACACCTCAAACTGAGCTTTCCCAGTTCCCAGTAAGCGTTTATAACTAGATTTTATGCTCTCCCTATTTTACATTCACCCCAGTTTTCCTGAAGTCACTTGTTCATTCCTTGCAGAAGGTACTCCTGTCTAGGAAATGATCCTCCTTTGTACTACTCTATTTCACCAAAAGACAGGTCTTTCTTCCAGAAGAACAGATTTATGATTCACTCAGACATTAAGGAGATATACCGAATGACAACAGAGGGAACAACTACAACATCCTAGCAGGGCACAAGTTCCTTGAAATGTGAGTGACAGTTAATCATAATGGTCATTAAGAGCCACATGACATAAAGACTCTCTGAGGAATATACAATTTAAAAATACATGAGTCTGGGATCTTTAGAGCAAAGATCTCTCTTTTGTACTTCCAATTTTGTGAATCCTTAATTCATATTTGGTGAAAAACAGATGTGCAACTCTTGCTGTTAGGCAGCTACAAGGACATTCTGTCTTTGAAGTTGTCATGTTGCCTTTTCCTTACAAGTCACACTAGCTCCTCAGTGTCACGTCAGCCCTTGTTTATATACATCAGAAGAAAAAGTACACATCCCAACAACATTTCTGATGAGTTCTTCCCATCATATGTGACAGACCAGTTTACAGAGCCAGTGTGACTATGATGATCAAGAAGGAGGCACCTCTGTCGCTGTCTTCTGCTCCAAAGCTGGAGATAGTGTCAAAGCTTTTTAGTGGCAGAATTTATGCAACCTCCCAAAGCATCCATCACTGACACTGGAACAAGGTAACCATGCTGAGTAAAGTAACAAACATCTGGTACAACTTAAATGGGAAAATCTGGAGTGGTCTTCTGAGGTCCTCTATAGGTTAAAATATTTTTGACATGCATTCAAACCCTGAATCTAGAATCACCATGTCTATGATACAACTGTTACCAGTATCTCATCTTTCTAAACTAACCTTTGATTTGACATCAAGATTTCCCCTTCTGTTTATTTTCAAAAAGCTATAAGGATAAACATGACTGAAAACGTGGCCGGACCATAAGTTGGCTAGTCTACAGCCAAACTGCAAGACAGTCATTACTTCAAACATGTTTCCTCTAACTCCAGCCACCTGCGGTTTTACTTCAGGTCATCTATTAGCAGGTACAAAGCCCATTATACACAACCACTAATTTTCTGCAAGCAGGCATAGAATTTGACTGGGCTAGGTCCTGCTTCCAAGGGGGAAGAAATAAAGTGAAAGAGCACATTAAAAGTAAGTGAGGCCTAGAATTAAATATTTAATTTAGATTTAAATATGCAAGTGCAAAGGACTATTAAGACAAACGATTCCAAGAAAAAGGAAGCCTTATTTACAATGTCATCTATGGTGAATAGGAAGCAAGTGCTATTTAACTACTCACCCATGGAACATTCCCTTTGACGCTTCTGTGACCGGGAATTAAGATACCTTCTGTCACAATTACCGTGCTTTGGCATGTTCATCATTATTTATAACAGACGGTTCTCCTCAGAATGGATGGCCCATTCAATTGTACCTTCAAAGCGGGGAGCTTAGCTCTAGAGCTGCTGGAGTTTAAGACCTTCTTGGTCATTTTCATTCCTGTTAGTATTTACCCCTTCTATGCACACAACATTCTTGCATGCACACAACACTAATGTGACAGTCCATCAATACAGCTTTTTCCCAACATGCCACCTGTCTTTCTGCCTAAATTTAAAAAAAAAAAACAATTTACAAGAGCCTCTCTTTCAGAAGCCGTTAGTATTTTTTATTATTTTATCTCACAAATTTCTCTCCTCCCTTTGTAAAATACAGTAATATACAAATATGCTAATTACATGGTACAAAATTACCTCATTTTAAAATTTTCACATTACTTGCATACCCTGAGCAAGTGCTGTTGACCACAACATTGTCCATTGTGTTTATTTTAAAACAAAAGTGAGTTGTTTATTGAACATACTCAGGTTTCAAATGTCCTACCACTAATGATTTTGCACATTGGCTATACCTGTTTCTGGGCCATGCTTTATGTTATACAAGCTTATAGACAATTCCGTAACTTTTTGTTTCTGTGAGGACACACATTTTCCTCGTAGCTAAGCCCAAACCTGCAGTCCAAGCTTTGCTATTATCATCAGAGTTGTAACAATCTAGTATTGCCTAGTTCGGATTTTGTAGTATGTCTTGTGCCTACTAGGATAAAAGAAAAAGTGAAAAGCAGTAAAGACATGGTTTTGCCTCTACAATTTCCAAAAAAACCTTGCCTTTCCTCATTAGGAACTCAGCAATTTACAAACACAACATACCCCAGCAACTTCAGATCCCAAGGAGTAGTAGCTTCCTATGTTTTGCCCATTCTTGATGGGCATAGCTCTTAACAGGAAGGACAAACCTTTATATCAAGTGCCAAAGGCCTGACTAAAGTGCAGTGAAAATGAAGCCTCAGTTGCCTTGAACAGTCTTGTAGCCCAAGACAAGGAAATCTCAAGTCTTCCTATGACACAACCAAAACTAACCCTCAAGAAGATAAGGACATTTGAATAAGAAACAACTGGAGAGTTTAAAAACCAACAGGTTTTAGGTTGTCAGCGATTGTTAACCAAGCAAACTAGAGCAGACTGCAGAAACTCTTGCATTAAAATCCAAATCCGGAATTAAAGAAGTTAAGATGAGCTGGGCAGTGTGAAGAATTGGCTGCCCTTAGGTCACCCATGCAAATGAAATGAGATAAGGAACATGAACACTGTCTAGGTGAGAAAAGTCTCCAAGTTTAAAACCGTTGATGGACAGGTTTACTCAGAAGCAGACAATCCATATACACAACCAGCTATATAATTTATAATTTAGTTTACAAAAGAGCCTCAATGTTATCACCACACTGTATTATCAATGTGCCAGGAAAGGAATTAGTAGTTACAAAGCCTACTTAAAATGCATAAGGTCTTCCTTTAAATACAGCCAATGTTTATAGAGTATTTTCATCACCAAGTCAGTCGCTTGGACACATTTTTTCAGAAAAGGTATCAGCAAAAATCTAGAGGAATCAATTTAAATTGTTGATACAACATTGGTGGCATAATTTATCTTTAAACATTTCTTAAAGAATTGTCAGGAAACTTAAGGCAGAATGACCTATCAACTGAACTTGTGCAGACAAAGTTAAAATAGCTTTCATCAGAAAACTACCAATTTCTCAGATACATCATTTATCTCCTTCCAACTCTTCTCAAGAAATAAAAATTATAGAAGCTTTTCTGCTGAAAACTACAAGTTACTAGCCAAATGCTCCCTCCCTCCCCCTTATTTCATAATTATCTTGTTTTACTGGCACACACATAGCAATGTTTGATAGCAGTCATATCAATACCACCATGAAAGTGTGAAGCTCATAATTCTGACATAAGTATAAAGGTAAGTGTCCCAGCCTTCAGGGCTTCTACTCAGACCAGTGAGACTTCTTTGTGCACAAAACTCCTGACAACACATTAATTTTAGTACCATGGAGCTGCTGTTCAGGAGCAACCAAGTTTAAAAACTTTTAAGATAACAACTTTGAACAACCATCTCTCTATAGGCAAGGTTATCAGGCTGGTTTCCAGAGCAAATTCACAAATAAGTCCCGTCTTTCTTCTTAAGTGTTGTCTTCACAGAAAATTTTGCTTTTAACCCCTTTCTTTACCTTTTGGCTTTTCTCCTCTTATCCTTTCTGTACAAAAAACCTACTAACCAACACTTACAGTCATTCGTTTACATGGAAATGGGGGGGGGGGGGGGGGGTGTTTCTCATTCTTCCTGATTTTTTATTCTGAAAACAGTACAGTTGCTTCGTAGTGTTGGGGAGGAGGGAAGGCCCTTTTATAGCAGCATTACATTTAATAAATGCTTTGCAGACTTAATTCTCCACTCTGGCCTTGCATATGCTCATTTAACAAGAAGATTCATTTTAAAATCCATTCCTTGGAAGAAGAAACAGGTCTACGTACCTGAGAAAGAGAGCTCTTAGTCTCCTTTTGGTGTCAGTTTAAGCGAGCTGAGGTATCTTGAAAGTACACTAACAGGATATAAGGCAATTTGTGCTTGATGATGCATCTACAACTGCTTCCAATACCCCAGTGCTGAAGGCTTCCAAACTACTGTTTTAAAATTACACAAAACTGCATATGCTACACAATTCATTAGAGAAGTGAGGCACTATACAGAGATCAACTCATTAATTTATATCCATGTACACCTGTGTTTTCTGTAGATCAAGGATGAATCTCCCAAAACGCCTGCACCTCTCCAAACTTGAGAAAAGCAGGCACTCAGCACTGTGCCACCAGTAAGAGACCCTTCCACAAGAACCTTTGGAGTACAGCAGTTACCTCAATCTCTGAAGCATTTGTGTCTTTAGCACAGAATAAGAACAATTCCAGCAACAGACATTTGTCTCCTACTTACAGCTTTAAAGGACATCACAGATGTGCTGAGTTTATTCAAACCTATGGAGTCAGCAGTTCTGAAACAATGCTACAACTATCAGACACAAAGTGGCCACATCCTTCGGCATTCCAACTGAAATAAGAGAGATATTAAAACCAAAAAGGACAGGCCTTCATGTTAGTCGCAAGCTCAACACTGATGCAGTAGAGGGTTGTTTTTGTTTTGGTGTTGTTTTTTTTTTTTTTTTTTACAAAGAAAAAGTGAGCAACCACAAGTTTGTCAATACAAAGATGTTAACAGCTGAGCCGGTGACAGCTTAACAGTAAAACCCAGGCCTCTCTGACACCATTCACTTAATTATTTTCTTTATTGTAAATCTCTTGACTTTAAAACAGCTTGAACTTGGGGGAGCTCCTGTTTTCTGTCATTTGGCAACTCATAACCTGCAGGGCTGTTTCATTTAGAATAAAATGCTAGAAAAGTGATCAACAGTAAATCACTGCACTGTGCATTTAAAAGCCTCATAAAGTGAAGAGTTGGAAAGCAGAGACGATTCATGTAAAAACAGAGGGGAGGAGATGATTTGCTGCTTATGGCACAGGACTGTAAGTTAATACATCTGGGTTCCATTCCATACATTAAATGGGAATACCACCGTCTGCTTCACAGAAGTGAACGGAGGTTTTATTCATCAGCATTTGTAAAACATTTTGAGATCCCCAGATAAAATATTTTAGCAAAACAGAAATTATTATTAGGGTGTTACTTTGTTTTGCTCCATAAAATATTTTGCAAAGTAACAGTTTAACAAAAATACAGCACCCTACTCCATTGAGTCTGTGAAAACTGGTTAGTATTTTCATACTTCCATGTTAAAAGTCAGGTTACCAAAAAACCAGGAGTGGATACATAAATATCAGCACCTGTATTTTCTGAGCAGAGAATACACAAACTTCAAGTCATGCACTAACTCAGTCTCTTAATTCAACAATTGCTCTTAAATATTTAGATTTGAAAATGCCAGCCTTAAAAGTGCTTACAAATTCAAGACTGACACTCCCAAAGAAATAATGTTTTGCAAAAGCAAAACATGCACTTCAGATAGGTGTCCCACTAACATACCTCAAATGAAACTTAAAATGCCCAAAGGAAATCAACTTTGTTTCAGCGAATCAACAAGTTTTCCTCTCAATATGTAAACTGAGAAACTTCTCTGTGGTGTGAATGCTAACCACAAAGAAACTAGTTTGTAAGTTACCCAAAAATACTGTAATGACTCAACACTCAAACAGCAAAACACATTCATCTTTCTACCTATCACATCTGTTTTTAAATTAATGGCCTACAAATCAATCCCTCTCCATTTCACCCTTCCAACTCTGGCAGTAGAGTCCCATCCTGATACTCTTCCTCCGAAGTTCCACACAGATAAAAATTAAAGCTTGACAGTGCAGTAATACTATTAAAATGTCAAACTGCCTCAAACACCACATCTCAGTCTAACTGGTCTTAACTCTCATTATTTGCACACACTACTGCCAGAGAAGCGAGGTATCCTTCCTCACATCCCAGTAAGGTCATTCGGAGCTTCAGTATGTGCACTGGGTCTGGCTGTTGCTTGGATGCTGACTGGGCAGCAGTCTGCTGATGAGAGGTAGTGGGTGATTGCCTTTGCATCCCTTTTTTGTTTTTTTTCTCCTCCCTTCACTTATTAAGCCGTCTTCATCTCAACCCATGAGTTTTTCCTCGGTTTTGCTGTTCCAGTTCTCTCCCCCATCCCACTAGAGGAGAAGGAAGTGAGCAGCTAGCGAATGCTTAGCTGCTGAGCTGGGTCAACCCACCACAGAATGGCATCAGCAAAAGGTGCAGAAGACGTTTCTCAGACACTGACATACCAATAAAACAACACATTTTGCCTTCAGCTGACCTTACAAGACTAAAACAAGTCTTCTTGCTGATTTTGAAGACACTGAATAGTTACTCACAGACTAAGACAGATTACTGCCCTCACTGCCTTGTTTCCATGCTTGACCCAAAGCTGGCTCAGCTAACTGGAAATACCAACAGATTATACACCAGGTCCTCTAGAACCTGAAGTTCACAGAACAGAATCCATGTGCAGGGAGAACGTTTAATTTGAATTGCATGCTCATATAAAAAATAGTATTAGTTTTATGCAGAGCTTAACTTGCTTACATTTTCTAAGCAATTTTTTTTACGCTTTTCCTGCTTTCCCAGAGAACTACCAAAGCAGAACGTAAATTTTGAACAATACAGATGTCAAAAGGGACTCTGCTAATAGGGTTATTTCAATGGTAAATTTTTTCTGATATAGCAGTTTAAAAGCTATTCATTTTTGTAACCATTCAAGGTAAGAAAAAATCCTGTTTTGCACCTGTTATTTTTAGTTAAACAGTCATCCTGTTACAAAGGTTATTATTTTAAACACTGCAGTTGCAGTCAGTTGGTTTTGGGAAAGTGGCATGGGCAATATTCTAGTTTGCACATCATCATGTGAATCCCTTGATCGGCTTTCTGAAGGCAGACTGTTACCAGCAAGGTGAGAGGAAATGAAATTTAGCTGTCTATTCAGAGTCTGCAGCACTACTTTAAGGGGAAAAAAACCCACCTTTAACTTCTTAAATGGACACATCTGCTCCCACAATCACCAAAAAGATTGTGAAATACAGTTTTCATTGTAATCAGTTAATCAAGTGTCATTCAAGCTTGGCATTATATTCTGTGTTTAAGCTATTATAAAGACACAGTTAGGTTTTATGCAAAGGAAGTCTAAAACCAATCACAGGGTTATAAACACTGCTCAAAACTAAAGATTTGGGACAACCCAGGAAGGAATTCAAATTATTTGCTGATAGTACATATTCATACCCATTCAAAACAACTCATGTGAAAACAGCAGATAGAAATAAATAGAAAAAGAAGTTCCAGAGAGTCTGAAACTGCCAGAGAAAGAATTTTTGGGTTAAGGATTGACTAATAGTAGCTCTGAAATATCAGCAAAGAAACTATTTGTCTGATTCTGCTGGCACTGAGACAAGAAAAACTTGGTACACCACTCATAAATAAGCAGGTGAACATGAAAAAATGTGTGTCTCAGTTTTTATTTATGTGTGTATCAATCTGCAAGAATCTATGTTTTTGGCTAAAAAAATAATATTTTTTTTCTATAATTTAAATTGAAATTAAATTTGCACACTTACTCTAACTCCCTATTTTAAAGGGATTTAATCTACTCTCAGACAAGGTCAGGCAGGGCTACCTAACTGCGACCTAGAAATTGCTTCTCAAATTAATAGAAATATGTGCTTTACAGATCATTACTCTAGTAAGACTACAAATAATTTGATAAACAATACTTAAATGCATCAGTATTTGAAATGGACGTTGACAACTAGCCAACACACAGAGGAGCAAGACTTAACAGAGAAGAGGAAGTCAAGAGTGATCCCCCCTGGAAAAGTACTGAAGTTACTGGGTTAAATAAGGCAAATTAAAGGATCTGGAGATACAGTCTGTTGTCCAAAAATATCATCCCTGAACTCCTGCAGAGATTTCAAAAGGAACTATGAACAGCTACCAAATAAGAAAAAGAATTTTAAGAAAATCACGATTTTTTCTTTCCTACATAATTTCTACAGTCTTGCTAATGCTAAATATTTAGTTATTCTGGATACTGTTTCCAAAACATCACATTCATAAGTGTTCTTGTTAATAGAAGCAAACAGCTTTGAAATAAAAAGTAAGCCTATTATAACACCTTGCTCTTTGCGTGTCAGAATTACTTTTACATTGAGATTTTTCTGTAGTCCACAAAACCTAGTGACAAAGGAATTCAAGATCCTGTTTCTATCCAGACTGAAGTAAGTAAACCTAGTAAACAAACTCAAATCCTCACCTCCATCTTAACAGGTGCACCAAGTCCATCTTTCTCGTTTTCTAGTACATACTAAGACTTTTGTTCTGCACTAAGCGCCAACTTTCCAACACCCTCAGGTCACTACTAGTGTTTTGTTTTCCCTCTATCATTTACTTCTATCTATTAAGAGTCACTCCACGATTTCTTCTATTTTAGAAATGACTGATCCAAGCCATCTTCCCCTCCCCACTTCACATGGTTTTCTTATGGAACACTTGGGGATACAGATAGAAGGCAGGATCCCAAGGGAGAAGATCTGGGTGCAATTCAGGAACAGGAACCATAGCACAGTGTGCTAGACCAAGACCTGGCCTTCTAAGACAGTGCCCCCAGCAAGCTTTCAGATCCATTACTATGGGCCAGCATCCAAGATGTGAGATATACAGAGATTAACCAGTTTCTTGGGGACCGAATATTTTCTTTCAGAGTCCTTTCTGACTATCTGGCAAGCAGCAGCTGCTATGTTTTATTACATGAATGGCCAAACATCGTATTTATTTAAGAAGCCAAAACATTTCATTTCCTGAGTACAAGGCAGTATTTTAGAGACCTGTTTTCCCCCTCTTTATTAAAAATACAACTTCAATATCAAACAAGCTACATTTAATTGATGTTAAGACTGTGAAACAAACTGACAACTGTCCAGGAAATTCAGAGCCCTAAAAGGAGTAGCTTCATCCTAAATCACTGTTTTTAGGAGAACTTAATTTTTCTTTCCAGACACAGAAACTAGGAGAGGCTACCGATTCCTACTCCAACTTGGTTTACCTCCATTAAAAAAAAAAAAAAACAAAAACAACACACCAAAAAAAACCCACACAGAGCATTAAAGCACACAACTCTAAACAGTCCGCAAAAATAAGTAGTAGTCAAAAAGACAGAGGGGAATATTACAGCAAACTGCACTGTACCATTCAAAAGAGCACGACCAGAGGTCAGCTATAAGGTGGTTTTAACTGAGCCAGTTACAGTCATTTCAATACACACTGAAGGCTGACTCTGACTACACAATGCCATTCATCACATTAGGTACTCTCAGGTAAATGTACTGTTGATTACAAAGATCTTCTAGGCACACTATTTTGCATGACAAGAAACTCATCAGGAAGCCATTCAAACAGGCAGTTTGTTCACAGGAGTGCTGGGATTTGTTTTTGGAGCGAGGTATCCAAATGATGTTCATATGCCTTGCCTGCCTTTGTGAAGAGAGAGAGGACATAGGTTTCTGCTCAGCTACCACCCTCTACACACATCTAGGCAGAAAAGAGAGAGATTGCACTCAGGAGTGGATACATGGCACCACAACTCAAAGAACTCCTTGAAGTCAGTGTCTGTGTCACGCACGCCCCTGTGAGAAGCTCTAAGGTAGCCACCACTTCATTTGGAATTAGACATTAAAGGTCTCAAACAAATAAACTGAAAGCATTTTCTGGAGGCCCCAGAAATTGCATAATATCACCTTGGGAGGATGCAAGGAGTTCCAGACAGCCGTGTTACAGATGTTCAGGATATTGCCAGCTTTTGAACTTTGTGTGCGGGCAGGGGAGGGGGAGTAAGAGGGGAAACACCTTAAAAGGAACAGATACATGCAACATAGTAGTAAAACAAGCCTATGTCTTAATTCACACTCATGCCATCACAGACTGGTTCAGAAAGCCTTCAGTGAGAGACTACCAGAGCCTTCTCTCTACCCACTGTACCTGTCACAAGCCAAGATAGTGATGTTAATTATTCAGCCATTTACAAGAAAAAGAACAGAACACGCTTTTGCTTAAGATGAGATTTGTTTCTCAGAAATTCCATTTCTGTATTTGAGACACCCAGAGCTTATCACTAAGGATATATGCGATAGGACGAGAGGTAATGGCTTTAAACTGGAAGGGGGTAGATTTAGATTAGATATTAGGAAGAAATTTTTCACTGTGACGGTGGTAAGGCACTGGAACAGGTTGCCCAGGGAAGTTGTGGAAGCTCCATCCCTGGAGGTGTTTAAGGCCAGGCTGGACGGGGCTTTGAGCAACCTGGTCTGGTGGGAGGTGTCCCTGCCCATGGCAGGGGGGTTGGAACTTGGTGATCTTCAATGTCACTTCCAACCTAAATCATTCTATGATTCTATTCTCAGGGTGGAAAATGCCTAAGGGAGGTCAGCTATCAGAGCTAGCATCTTTCCCACTCAAGAAGCTAACCATGAATTACAAGTCAGTAAGACCCAAGCCTGACATCCCATCTTATGCTAGTATAAATATACTTTAATTGGATTAATTCCTCAAAGCCATAAAGATCAGAGGGGCAAGACACAGTAGACGTTGCAGTGGACCTCCTTAAAGGGGAGCCTTTCCCCTAAACCGTCTCCTGGCTTTTACTGTGAACAGCATTTTATTCCATGATTTTGTTGGCACTAAACATCTGAAAGAATGAGCTCACCACCTTCTTTTGGGAAACGAGGAGATGCATTAAGCAGGGTTCTTTACACATTTCACGGATTAAGGACTTGCAAACATCTTCCTCGGATGTTAGGTTATCCAACGTGGTAGGGGATCCAAGAGTCTCGTCATTTCCTGAAACAGCCTTAGCACTTGTGAGGTAATACTTGAATCCCAGTGAACTTGAAACACTATTTTGGGACAAAGAATATCTTTCAGGCAGGCTGCTAGTATGAAACAGAATAAGCAAGCTGTATTGGACCAAAACACCATAGGTCTATATAACCTTTTGCAGGCAGATGCCGAGGCTGTACCCTTAACAGACCCGAGGTGTGTTCTATCCACAACCCAAGCTGATCAAAACATGGCACCAAGTCCAAGCTAACAAATGCTCTTAAATTACCTAAAAGACAAACGCATCAAAAATGTTTCCTAGCTGCCTGAAAACCCAAAGCACCAGAAGTATCAAGTTTTACTTTCTTACAGTTCTATCATGCTGCATTTTTGCCAAATAATCAAACCGTTTTTCCCAAGAAAGTCAAACAAATGTCTTTTAGATATTTAACCATTGGTTTTTTATTTTGGTTTAAATAAATGAAACCAGTACAGTGTTTAATTTCGGACTCTAGTGAAAATAACCATACTTTGCTCAAGATAGTTGGGTAAAGGTACATCCACAACAAGGAGGTATTTATTAACCTGTTTGTTAAAGTTACTCATTATTTCCCCCCCCATTAGACCCTCGTTGGTCTCTAAAAAACTAAATTCTTTCAGAAATGCTTCTATATGCTCTAAACAAAACACATCACTACCTGACAAATGTCTTTTCTTTTTAGTAACTTCTAGAACAGGAGTCTTCTATCTCAATTCTACATTGTAAATACCATGCATTTTTCTGAAATTGTAGGCAGATGTCAAGTTCTGCATCTTTTTGGTAACCCTTCTGATTTATATTTAAATATAACATAGCAGCTGAGATCAAAACAATTCTTGAAAAGAATCTCTCATTTCTGAAATACCTGGTATTATAAGAAGATGTGACAAGCAGGGATATCCCAGCTCCAAAACCTAAGATTTATCAACATTTTTACTAAGCAGGAAGGCTGAAAAGTTTGGATGCCTTTTGATAAAAAGATTGTGTTTTCTGTTACTAACTTGGCATTATACTTAGGTTAGTACGTCCACTTGCACAGCATCACCAGAAGATTTTTCAAATCAACATAAATCTCAAGTAAATTCCCAGCACACTTAAGCATAACAAATAGCACCGTATCTTCAAAACATGATCAGATAATGCTGAGCTGGTCTGACAAAGATGTACGGGCCATTTAAAAAAATGGACATGTATTTTAAACTCCTGCATCATTCTTTCCAAGTTTTTTTGCCACTTAGGTTCCATTTCAATGAAAAGTGAATGACTCTTTTTTGGTACATATAGCCTTATGGGTTTGATAAAAAAAACTAATATGGATTGTGAATTAGTATAAAATATTTGCATTGACTCACTAGTTGTTCTCCAAATTTAAAGGAAAACCGAACATAAAGAAAAGTCATTACTTAAAATTGCATCTCAAATAATTGTCTGCTGCCATGTTCTGGGATCTTATCCTCTTTTTGCAATGGATACAAATTCTAAATCATATTGTATATAACCAATGCCACACCAATGAGGTGAGGTGTGCCTGCCAAAGCTATTCCACAACTCAGCCAGAGAAGAGATCAACAACCACGACCTTTATCTTGACTGCATCCCCTTAACAAGGGGTGACCAGATGACCAAAATGCATCTACCTCAGAAAAACAGCTCCTGATGGAAAGAGCAACAGAATATATTTTAAATTCTTACTTAATATGATGATAGCGCAGTTTTTGGAAAGTGACACCTGAGGCATGCATGGGCCACAAAAGCCAGACAATCATCCATTCAACAGGTCAGGGTTTAAGTACACCAAATAATCCATGCAAGAAGCACAAGGTATCTTTTATTTTTCCTTCCTTGGAGCCTTTGCTGTTTAGTAAAGATTTTCACAGCTGTCCTTATTTTTTTTTCTCAGAAGTTAAACAGATGAACTATCTAAGAAAATACCATGAAATCTGTGATTTTTATATACACCTTCTAGCAGAATCTCTAAACAACTGAAAGGAGCCTTGTATTCACAGATTAAGTAACCCCTTTAAGTAGAAAATATTCAAAAGCGCTGCTACTCATTATCTAAGGAAAGTGACTAAAGACTACCTCAAAACCCAAAAAACTTCAAGTTATTAGTATAGCAGAAATCATAATCATATGTGTGCGTATATATGTTTTCCAGAAAAAAAAACAAAACTGCTTAGTATCATATGCAGTTCAAGAACATAAAAATACGTAACTTTTAAAAGTTAGGCAAAATTGTGAGCTATGAGAACCCTAAATTGGAAGGTATTTCCCTGTGTTCATTTCTAAAATGAAGGTTAATTAAAGCAGTTCTTCATTTATACATACTAAGATGTTGAACCACACAAAGATACGAGGCCTGCTAAACTCCTCATCTATCTAAAATATAGACATATTCCATACCCTTCTACTTTTGCCAAACTGGCTACAAGCATGACTCCACAGCACTGTAGGGATCACACCACATGAACTGCTCATTATTTAATACCTGCACTGCGCTGGGACCCTCTGACACTTTCTGCTTTCTAAGCTACAGGCTTAGAGCCAGTCCTGCAAACTTGCTGCAGGGAACACTTCTGGAATAAATCATTTCATATGGCATTACTCTTCACTGAGACAATAAAATACAGCTCCCAGATTTCCTCTGGGGACTAAGTTCATCCTTATTTGTGATCACGGAGAAGGTGCACATCTGTAAGAGTTTAATATTACATATACTCCATTTACCTGAAGCCTTATTAACAAAGGTGGTTTTAAATGCTTTATCTACTGGTCTGTAACATTTTCCTTTTACCAGGTCATTATCATCTACTTACCTATATATCTGCTTGAATAACTACAACAAGATGCAGTTCTAGCCTGTATGAGGTTTTGTAGCAATGAAAAGGACAATAGCAACTTCTGAACCATTACTTTGATGTACCAAGGCTAAAAAACAAATGCACCAACCAAGACAAATAGAAACATATTTTATTACATTTCTTACCAAAGAAGCTGGAAACCTGCTTTGTTACAGATACACAGTTAGACGTAACTGTTTAATAAAACCAGAGCATTCGACATGCCTGTGATCTCCCAAAACAACAAAACAGAGCAAGTTTTCCAGAAAACACAAAATTAAGGTAGGCAACTTCTCTGCCAAAACAGAGAGAGTGTTTAGAAATATTTCCCTCTCAACAGGCATGAGTCTGGTAACTACGGGAAAAATAAACACCCAAACCAATACTTTTACACCACAATCAGAATAGGCTGAATCACTGTGCAGCACCAGATGAAGATGCAGCTCTTGTTTTGGTACAATACTTGAGAAAAGAAAGCATTCTTTTCCCATACGCAGCATTCAGCTGGCTATTAGTTGATTTCTTACAAGAAGTTTCTTTAAAGTTTAGGATTTATACTTCAGAACTGCAGACACAATTTTGTTATATTTATCATGACTGGTTGCCAATGGCATCATGCCCATTTCAACTCCATCCACATTCCCCTTCACCCCCTTCAGTGAGAGGTTTATGCCAGTCTTGCAGACAAAAGATAACTGTCCAGAAACATACTGTTTGTGGTGCTTTCTTAAAAGTTGTTTGCTCAAAATTTGTGCTATGGAATAGAGTTTAGAACAAACAAAAACCAAAACAGAAAAACAAGCACCACCATCACATTCCAAAACATGCACAAATGGGCAACACTTTCATTAGAACCATCAGTAAAAATCTAACATGCTTATTTTTAGACATAGATGGAAATACAGAATATTAACCTGGTTACTTGTTAAGATATTAGTAACAAACTCCAAAACCTGTCTTGATCATGTTTATCCAAATCGCTTTTATTTACATACCCTTTATATAGCCTGCAGATGCCAGAACAGCAGTGTAACTAATGCTGAACAGCAATATAACTAATGTCAGTTTCCATGGCACTGCATTCATCTGCCTTATGTATTCTGAAATAGATAAGACAACCCATTGGTTTAAATGGGCCACAAATAGTTTAATCCAGAAACTGAAAGAAGGTTATCTTGCATCCATTTCTAGGTATTAAAACGACATGGAGTGGTAAAGAAATAGGTTGGGGGGGGGGGGGGGGGGGGGGGGGGGGGGGGGGGTAGTGTAGAAACAACAATAAATGTTATAACAGAATTGGAGGGAGGAGGGAGCAGGGAGAGAAAAAAGAAAGGCTAAAAGATTTCTGTCAGTGCAGAGTGAAAGAACATCAGCCTCTCAGGTCCCCTTCACACCATCTAAACATTTGTTATCTGAACTTTAATTTTCTTTCTGTGAAAACAAATCCAAGAAACAAAAAGCTAGATGCAAACAAAACACAAGAGTGAAAAGGTTTTATATAAGAATAAAACTTGAAAAACAAAATTTAACATTGTGAGTGAAAGCAAGTCTGTCAGGATGACCCTGTACTTGTAGCAAACAAGTATAAACCTTGTAGTAGCTCCTAACTTCATAGTACTGAATAATAAAGGACAGAGACATAATAGTTAAGTAAAACCGAAGGAGCAATTTGGAACAACAACAAAAAATCTGTACAGGAGTAGTTATTCTTCAAAATCTCCATAAAAAGATACTGACTGGATGTAGGATATGGACTTAGAAGCCTCTTTACCCTTGCTAACTTCAAGAAGTCAGATTTTGCCCTCTACACCTCTAAGCAGGCATGTATTTTGCTCCTTTATAATTTCTTGTACAGAAGTAGTTTACACAAAAGCACTGCTAAGCTGGTGAGCTGCTATTAACATTTGAAAATGAAGTACTTTCTCAAATTACATTACAGTTTCCAACTATATTAATGTCATTATTCTGAGAAATAAAACCACTGGTATCTTGTGTGCAATTTCAAATGCTTTTATAGGAATACACATTGCCAACATAATAGAAAGTAGTCGAGTAATGACTTAGATGATCTTAATGCATAATAAAGAAATAAGGACAGTGTCTTGACAGCAAACAACATATCAGAGGTGGAAAGACTTTTCTGATATGATGGCAACTTAGAGGACAGTATACTGGCAACTTAGAGGACAGTATACTAGTAAAAAATAGAAGTCAGTCTTTCACTCTCTGTTGCTACCTGTTCATGTTACTCTAGCACTACTTGACAATGAAAAAGCTTTCCACTTCTGTTTAGTTCTCTACAGACTGCAAACAGACTACAAATTGGAGAACTGCTGCTGCTCAAAATCTTAATTATAACTGGAACCCCTGCTACTGCTAGCCTCATCTATCTAAATAAGTTTATAGATGAATTTACTGTGCATCATTAATTTTCATCCTGCTAATTTAATCCAAGGCATTCACCAAGTTACTTTAGTCTTCATATGTAAGGTATTGAGCACAGATAAATCAAAATCAGAGGGATTTCATGGTCAAACAACAAATCCCCTGAAATATATTTCACATTTTATGCAGTATCATCTCTATGAAACAGGATGAAGTTCATGAAGTTCCACAAGGCCAGGTGCAAGGTCCTGCACATGGTCGGGGCAATCCCAAGCACAAATACAGGCTGGGCAGAGAATGGATTGAGAGCAGCCCTGAGGAGAAGGACTTGGGGGTGTTGCTGGATGAGAAAATCAACACGAGCTGGCAACGTGCACTCACAGCCTAGAAAACCAAACCGTATCCTTGGCTGCATTAAAAGAAGCATGGCCAGCAGTTTGAGGGAGGTGATTCTGCCCCTTTACTCTGCTCTGGGAGACCTCACCTGGAGTTCTGTGTCCAGCTCTGGGGACCCCAACACAAGAAGGATGTGTAGCTGTTGGAGCCGGTCCAGAGGAGGGCCACAAAAAAAAAAATCAGAGGGCTGGAGCACCTCTCCTATGAGGAAAGGCTGAGAGAGTTGGGGCTGTTCAGCCAGGAGAAGAGAAGGCTCCAGGGAGACCTTACAGCAGCCTTCCAGTATCTAAAGGGAAGATGGGGAGGGACTCTTTATCAGGGAGTGTAGCAATAGGACGAGGGGTAACAGTTTTAAGCTGAAAGAGGGTAGATTTAGATTACATATCAGGAAGAAATTCTTGACTCTGAGGGTGGTGAGGCACTGGAACAGGTTGCCCAGAGAAGTTGTGGTTGCCCCATCCACGGAAGTGTTCAAGGCCAGGCTGGACGGGGCTTTGAGCAACCTGGTCTTGTGGAAGGTGTCCCTGCCTGTGGCAGGGGGGTTCAAACTAGATGATCTTTAAGGTCCCTTCCAACCCAAACCATTCTATGATTTTATGATAGCAGTCTGCTGAGGTAGGAACTAAGAGCCAAATTAATGGTTTGTAAAGAGAGTTCACCTGTTTCACTAACACACAACACGTCAAGCCACCGGCATCTCCAAATAAAAATCAGACAGACTTCGGAGTCGAGGCAATGTCTTTCCTTCAATACAGGTACATACAACTATTGGTACACATAGCATATCACACACTACACAGCACACACAGTGTACATGCAGAAAATCCCCAAGGAATAACAGTGCTGCACAGCACCACATAATCATTTTGTTGCTTCCAGTCCTAAACAAGACCAGCAGGTTCCGTGGAGCTGGTAAGTTCTCTGTTGCAGCAGAAGCATCCACATAAGGATGTGCAAAGCTTGCTTTAAAAGCCATTCATTAAGAGTAAATTCTAGCAAACTAAGCATGTGGTAAACCACTCACACCATCCTTCTGGTCCTGCCATCCTACTTTTTTGGTTTCCTGGGCTGCTTTAAGATTTCATCATAAAGAATCTAAAAGGAATTCACATTTCTAATTCTCCACCAGGCACCTTATTCTAATTTGAAATTTCAGTAGTCCCACTGAGTCCCTGACACGAAAGAACTATCCCAGTCTCTTTCATAAACTATATGCAATGCATACAGCCACAGAAGGATGAAAGGAGACAGCCACTCATCATAACCATGCTTCAGTGGAGACTAAAACAAGGAATGGTATCCAGACTAGCAAAACTCAACACAACCCTGGTCAACACAAACCCTATCATAACAGAAGGGTTCTCTACGATATTGCTGTTCTAGCTGACAGGCTGACTTTTTTTTTAAACTATTCTAACAGGAAGAGAAACAATTTAAAAATAGATTCGCAGGTATAATTACAACACTTTCACAGATGGATCAGAAGTAACATTTGGACCTTACTCACAATACTGTCAGGACTTGACTGTAAGGTGCTGAGGGGTCAACAAGACATTTGTTATCTTTATAATCTCAAAACTGACGAGTACCTTGTAACCAGACTACCCACATTAGATTTATGAGTTTAAAAATAGACTTCCTTTACTTCAACATTCATAAAATATACCAATGGCAGTTGAATATATGCTTGTTGCAATAAATAAAAGCCTCAAATGGATTATGATCAAACAAGTATTTCAATGTGAAGCACAATCACTACAAGCTAAGCTTCAGGTTCAAGTTATGAGGTGATGCTATTTTAGCAAAGGAAGTAAAATAATTTTCAACAATCAAATGATAAGTGAATGGATCTGGTACCATCTACAGCAAAACCTTAATATCCTTCCTCTTTTGCTCTGCTGCTAAAAGATGCAAATTGTACTCAGAGCTGAAGAGAAATTACATTGCCCTGTAACCCCAGGGCAGGTCACAACACTTAAGCCTTCCCCCCATTCCAAACTCCATTCAACAGTAATTTTATTTATGAATATACTACATTTATGTAAACTAAAGGCCACATATTTGTCTTGTACATACTTTTTTTTCGTTCCTATAATCTTCAAATTATTTTGTATTTAAAAAAAGAAACAACAACCACCTGTGTGGGCTCTCTCTCAAACAGAACAATATTTTTTAAAAGATTAAACACTGATGCTAAGCATCCAAACACATTTTTAATATTAAAGAGACTTGATTTTCTATGATGAGCACTTACAACCTTTTTGTAACTTACATGGCTAAGATAAAGTTACATTAAAAGAAATCTTGCTGGACAGACCACTGTTTCACTCAGTGTTATTCTCTATGAAATCCATCTGCTATTTGAAATTCTCAAACTCACAACACCCATTAGTCAAACATAGCAAGGTACCACTTAAACATTCAGTAAACTTTAAACTAGATTGGAAGGGGGATGGGGATGTAACTGGGCTCACCAGAGAGGCACCTGAGTGTAGTAGCTCAGCACTTGTGGGGCAGGATGTTGGAGCTGTTAAGGATCGGAAGGCCCACCACCTCTCTAGGGCTACACACTCATTGGCCTCTCTGAAATGCCTATACACCAATGCATGCAGCATGGGGAACAAGCAAGAGGAGTTAGAGATCTGCGTGCAGTCACAGGGCCATGATCTCATTGCAATTACCGAGACATGGTGGGATAGCTCGCATGACTGGAACGCTGTCATGGAGGGCTATGTTCTCTTTAGGAAAGATAGGATGGCAAGGCGAGGTGGGGGAGTTGCTCTTTATGTGAAAAAGCAACTGGAATGTATTGAGCTCTCCCTGGGGGCTGATGATGAGCAAGTTGAGAGCTTGTGGGTAAGGATTAAAGGGCAGGGTAACATGAGAGATACAGTTGTGGGTGTTTATTACAGGCCACCTGATCAGGATGGGGAAGTTGATGAGGCCTTCTACAGACAGGTGAGAACCGCCTCACAATCACAGGCCTTGGTTCTCATGGGGGACTTCAACTTCCCTGATATCTGTTGGGAAGGCTACACAGCTAGGAACGCACAGTCCAGGAGGTTCCTCCAGTGCATTGATGATAACTTCTTGTGGGCTCTTCCACCACCTGAGTCAAGAAGAGGTGTACTACTGGACCTAGTACTGACAAACAAAGAGGGACTGGTGGAGGATGTTAAGGTTGGGGCAGACTTGGCTGTAGTGATCATGAGAAGATAGAGTTCAGCATTAAGTGCAGTATGCACAAAATGACAAGTAGGGTTGAAACCTTAGACTTCAGGAGGGCTAACTTTGATCTCTTCAAGAAATTGATGGGAGAAATCAAATGGGAGAGGGCTCTAGAGGGTAAAGGAGCTCAAGAGAGCTGGCTGATATTCAAGCACCAGCTCCTCCAAGCTCAGGATAGGTGCATCCCAAAGAGCAAGAAATCAGGCAAGGGAAGGAGACCTGCATGGCTGAGCAGGGATCTTCAGAAAAAACTCAGGTGGAAGAAGGGAGTTTACAGGATGTAGAAGAAGGGGCTGACGACTTGGGATGAGTACAAGAATGCTGTCAGGGTATGCAGGGAAGAAACGAGAAAAGCCAAGGCAGCTTTGGAATTGAACCTGGCAAGGGATGTAAAGACCAATAGGAAGGGTTTCTTTAAGTATATAGGAGACAAAAGGAAAACCAGGGAATATGTGGGCCCGCTCTTGAATGAGATGGGTGCTGTGGTGACAGATGATGCAGAGAAGGCGGAGTTGCTGAATGCCTTCTTTGCTTCTGTCTTCACTGCTCGGGCCAGCTCTCAGGAGTCCCAGACTTTGCAAGTAACAGAGAAAGTCTGGAGGAAGCAAAACTTTCCCTTGGTTGAAGAGGATCAAGTTAGAGAACAATTAAGTAAACTGGACACCCACAAGTCCATGGGGCCTGATGGGATGCACCCGCGAGTGCTGAGGGAGCTCGCAGAAGTCATTGCTGGGCCACTCTCCATCATATTTGAAAGGTCCTGGAGAACAGGGGAGGTGCCTGAGGGCTGGAGGAAAGCCAATGTCACTCCAGTCTTTAAAAAGGGCAAGAAGGGTGACCCAGGAAACCACAGGCCAGTCAGCCTCACCTCCATCCCTGGAAAGATGATGGAACAGCTCGTTCTGGGGGTCATCTCCAAACATCTGGAGGAAAAGAAGGTTATCGGAAGTAGTCAACATGGATTCACCAAAGGGAAGTCATGTCTGACTAATCTGATAGCCTTCTATGATGGTGTGACTGGATGGGTGGATGAAGGGAGGGCAGTGGGTGTTGTCTACCTTGACTTCAGCAAGGCTTTTGACACTGTCTCCCACATCATCCTCACAGACAAGTATGGGTTAGATGAATGGACAGTGGGGTGGATTGAACAGTGGCTGACAGATAGAGCTCAGAGGGTTGTGGTTAGTGGTGCAGAGTCTAGTTGGAGGCCAGTAACTAGTGGGGTCCCTCAGGGGTCAGTACTGGATCCAGTCCTGTTCAATATATTCATCAATGACCTGGATGAAGGGATAGAGTGTACCATCAGCAAGTTTGCTGATGACACAAAACTGGGAGGGGTGGCTGACACGCTGGAAGGCTGTGCTGCCATACAGCGTGACCTGGACAGGCTGGAGAGTTGGGCAGAAAAAAACCTGATGAGGTTCAATAAAGGCAAGTGTAGAGTACTGCATCTGGGGAGCAATAACCCCATGCATCAGTACAGGTTAGGAGCTGACCTCCTGGAGAGCAGCTCTGTGGAAAGGGACCTGGGAGTCCTGGTGGACAACAGGATGAGCATGAGCCAGCAATGTGCCCTGGTGGCCAAGAAGGCCAATGACATCCTGGGGTGCATCAAGAAGAGTGTGGCCAGCAGGTCGAGGGAAGTCATCCTCCCCCTCTGCTCTGCCCTGGTGAGGCCACATCTGGAGTACTGTGTCCAGTTCTGGGCTCCCCGGTTCAAGAAGGACAGGGAACTGCTGGAGAGGGTCCAGCAAAGGGCTACAAAGATGATTAGGGGACTGGAGCATCTTTCTTATGAGGAAAGGCTCAGGGACTTGGGGCTTTTTAGTCTGGAGAAAAGAAGACTCAGAGGGGATCTTATCAATACTTATAAGTACTTAAGGGGAGGGTGCCAGGTAGACGAGAATAGCCTTTTTTCAGTGGTGCCCAGTGATAGGACTAGAGGTAACGGGCACAAACTGGAGCACAGGAAGTTCCATCTTAACATGAGAAGGAACTTCTTTACTCTGAGGGTGGCAGAGCACTGGCACAGGCTGCCCAGGGAGGTTGTGGAGTCTCCCACACTGGAGATGTTCAAAACCCGCCTGGATGCCGTTCTGTGCAATGTGCTGTAGGTGTCCCTGCTGTGGCAGGGGGGTTGGACTTAGATGATCTCCAGAGGTCCCTTCCAACCCTGACGATACTGTGATACTGTGAAACCAGTGATGTTTACTTTGAGGTTCACCTTCAAATGAATACAGAATCCATATACCATTTATTCTGGTTATCTTTGTTATGAAGCATTTTCAGGGTTTAAGCCCACTGGGCATGTTGAAATCATAAATCATCTTTGGCCATACAAAAACCAACCTCACTCAGATTCAAATGCCTACAGGGAAAATAGCATCTATCCAAAGCAGCACAACTTTTTGTACGTTCCTTTAAGTTTTAATCCTTGGCCATTTCTGCTCTAATATCTGTAAATTCCACATCTTTGACAAGTAAGTACACACACACACCCTTTGTTTCCCACCCTTTTACCTATCCTTCCCAAACTTTTCAGTCAGTCAGTCTTTATGGCTTGAACATTAAAGGCTCAGGACACATACTAAAGATTTGCTTCATAGTGCAAAATAGTGGAGAGGTGGGGAGAATGTAGTGCCTTTTTGTTATTGTTCTTAAATCTCCCTTCAGTATTTGCATTTTGAAACAAGAAGAGTATTGATACTTTAAAATGAAAACTGCATTTCCATTCTCTTTAATTCCTTCTCCATTTACAAACTGATACCTAACTAGATTTACAAGCAAAATGTTGTAATTCCATTAAACACTACAGGGAATGACCTGCATCTCTGCGCCTCACGTTTCAAATACCAAGACTCTCTGGAACCACAGCTTCAAGCGACAGCAGGATGCAGATGAAAATAAGTAGAGTTTAATTCAATTTACCATCTGAAGATCTTTCAGATGAGACTTTAAAAATTTTAAGTTTCCTCTACTGACAAGACAACAATCTCATGGCATTTCTAATAAAACCAACAGATGTGGCAAATCATTGGTCATATTTTTGCAGACATTATTTGACTGCTGTCTTGTCTTAGAGATATGATTGCACTACTGTAACTGTACAGTATGTGTATGAGCTGACCCATGTATTTGTAGCTAGGACCAAGTGGGTGGAGAAAATTCACTTATCTTTGCCAATTAACTTCAACAAGTTAGTAACATTCATAACCTAGTGAAGACAAGCACCTACTCAATAGCATCTTTCATTAGTAAAGTTCCTCCTTTAATGACACTTACTGAGGTACTCATGCTAGGCTTGATAAAGCCAGCATGACAAAAATAAATATGATCTATTCGACACAGCCAGGATTTCTACTGTTGTAGCACAGCACAAATCCATTCAAGGACACTATGAGCTTATTAAAGGGAAAAAACAGGACTCCCTTTCCATAAATACTAAGCTTCTAAGAACTCACATAGACAACTTGTTCCCCACCAAAACAACTTCACTAGTGATACATACCACCTTAAGAAGGGAAAGTTTATTGCAGAACCTAAGCTAATAAATTTGATTGAATGGTACAGGATTCATTCCAGAGTGGCCAGACCCAACAAAAGCAAAGGATGGGAAAGTGTGCTAACAGCATGGGCTATCAGAGAGAACCAGGGCTCAGAAAGAACACAAGGAACAAACAAACACACAAAAAAAAAAAAAAACAAAAAAAAACCCCAAACCCCAAACAATCAAAAAGAAATCCCACCCAAACCCCAGACACAACACACCATGGCTTTGCTGCCATGAAAAAGGAACCACTGAGCAATTCCTGCATCCTCCCATCAACTCTGCCACAAATTTCTGCTAAAAAGAGATTCTCTTTTCCTTCCCTCAATCTTAAAATTATTCACCTTATATGGGTTTAAAGCTGTTTAATGTTTTGCTCCTCTCATTTCTGAATGATCTCCTTTCCCCATCCCCCCAAATCTACTGCTGTGTCCTCCATTATTTAAACAAGCTTTGCAGTTAATTTGCACGGAGCTAAGAAAAGCTATGAAAGGTACACTAAGGCAGTCATCAGTTCCAAAACAAAATGCTCTAAAAGCTATTGATCTCGTATGAAGAGTAACATACGGGTATTCTTCTCAGCCAGCCAGAAAAGGGAGGCTCTCTGTCTTCAAATGATTATAAAAAAATAAATTGTTTTGCTAATACAATCTTCGACATTCTTGCCCATGGAATTCTATACTGCAGCATATTCATGAAACAAGCTAATAGCTCTCCAAGATTAGACAGAGAAGACATTACTGGGGTAACAGCTTACTCCTTAAATAATTAGTTTACATTTTCTTATTTCCTTCTAATTTATTCCACAATGGATCCAACAGAGAGAACATAGAAATTTATATAGGCCATGAATGAGAAAGACTGATCACTATCCAAACCATCCGAAACTTCCCCGTATTTTAGAAAAATCTCTATTTTTGGTAAATCTCCATAATCACTCAGAATTCAGTTCAGACTTCTGTGTTACATTAAAGTGATTTCAAGGCAAAACAAAGCAATGTAACTGTTCCTCATCCTTGCTTTTTCAAAACCTTGCAAACTCAGTGTTGCAATTCTATGAACTTTTATTCAAAGCTTATTACCAGAAAAATACTATCTTGCATGTCTTTAAAAAAAATAAATCAAGTAATCAAGATAACGATGTGCAAGTCACAATGCAGTACTTCATCAACCTCATTAGGTCTAAAACAGCAGCAATTTTTTCTTACTTTCTGCATTTCCAATGTTCTGGAATAATTATATTTACAGGATCATGGGAGTTTTGTTTCGCTTTTATTGCTTAGAATATGGAACTGTACATGGAATAGAGACCTTGCAAAAGCCAAGCAGTCAAAATTAATTTTGTATTTGTATCTTTGTGAAAATAATTACTTGTTTAACCATTCTTATTTCTCCCAGAAATGAAAGCAATTGGTGAAACTCCTTTTTAAGTCCCCACATTCTGCTTGCAAGCCTCTTATCTCATTGCTTTCTTGTAGAAAACTAAGACGGTCAAAACCATACTCAAAGAAACTGTAGGTCCTTCAAGTACTTGAGGTGAAACCTATGGCAGACTGCAAGATCAAAAGAGAATCTATGAATAGAATTCTTATAGACTACAAAGCTTTGTAGTAATATGGCTAATAAACTCACATTACTACAGGGATGGATAACTGTAATAATCAAGAGCAGAATCTGGATTCGTAAGCAACCAGAAAACAACCTTCCGGATGGAGGCTTTTTTATATTTTTTTTAACATTCCTACTGTGATGGAATGGGCAACAGTACAAAATATTTATTCCTGTATCAGGGCTGAACCTGCTCATCTGACTATTACCTTTACTTCTTGATTTCAAGTTAAAATAGAGCAAATACAATCTGGGCATATTTTAGCCCCTTGTTCAGCACTGTGCTTAAAGATCTCTGGCCTAAGGGGATGTATTTCTGTGCAGTTTTCTGAGAAAGGTTGTAACACCTATATTTCATCTAATCAGCTTTTATTCAAAAATAAGATTTGAGTCAAGGCAGAGTAGAAATTTCTTGCATCATGAAAAACTGGGAGGACTCCCACTCTTATCTTCCTCCTATCTTAAGCCTTACCCAACTCAATTCTTGGACAATATCACATATCACCAGCTACTCACTACTCACACCATCATCTGTATTTCAAATTACCAGAGATAATGGGAAAGCCTCAGACTAATAAGATTTAATTACTTCCCTCCAAGTTCTCCTACAACCTGAAGGACTGAAATTCCTTAAAAGCAGCAGCAAAGCATCACTTACATTACTAGGCATGGATTATGAGATTCCTTGAGCAAGCAACAGTCTGAAATATTCTATGATAAACCAACAGTCATTTCCATATGCAAGATGTGAAACAACGTAATTTTATGCTTATCTTAGAGCTTTTCTAATACAACTTTATTTGATTTGGAACCACATTCAAAAATTTCAGCTCAGTGTCAACTGTTGGGAGCCACCACAATAAGAATAGCTTCAATGTCAATGACAAAACCCAACTTAAGCAGTTAAGAGTAATCACCAGAACTGTTGAAATAAATGCATAAGTTCTGTTTAGCAGACACCATAAACAACAGTTTAACGGAAAATCTGTTGTGGCCTAGCATTTGTGAAAAACACAATAGTATGAAATCTAAAAATGCCAAGCCAGCATTCTTGGTAATTATCACCTATTTCATTGCTGCTCTTCAAAATCTCAAGAAAGATCAGTTTTACAACTGGAAGCTCTGTTCTAACTATGACAAGAAAAAAAAAAAACTCTCAAAAAAAAAAAAACCCTCAAAACAACCTTAAATCAAAGACAAAGAGCATAAAAAGGTTATACTATTTAAGATACATACTCCTTTTTTTAACATACTGAATATTTGCTTCTCCCCACTCGCTTTTCATGTACATCTTCATTAGGTTTTGTTTGCTTGCTTAAGGGCTATAAAAACTTGAAGTTTCATTGTTTGAAGGAGAAAAATATTCCCAGTATATTTCAATTTAACATCCTGCTGTGCCATGAAATCACGTAAGACTAGAACTGATTAGGCTTTTCATTGTAATTATCAAAGCTGAGATGCATAATACCAGAAAGCAAACATCAGTTATGAAAGTTAGATTTGACTACAAGTGAGAATTCCTGTACAACCCCTTCCTATTTTATTAATTCAAAATGCAACAGATATAACTAGATAACCAAACTACTCTAAAGAAACCCACAAAACTAATTTTAACCTTGCAACACTGCTCCTAAAGTAAATAGCACCTAGCTAAAATTCACAAATAAGGCAAAGCACTAGACAAGGTCTCCTTCCATCCATCTACGAGCAGTTCCACTGGCCACAGGACAGCTGCATTGTTGATTCTCAGGGACTGTAACAGGAAACACAAAGGAGGGAACATTTAAAAGCTAGCAAGAATATATATATTGCAGTAGGAAGAAAAAAAAAAGGTAGCAGTATCATTGATTATCATGGAAAAATCAGTAGCACAGTCTCCTTCACTTGAAGGGGGAGGGGGCGGGAAGACTAACTGGCTGCCAAAAAGAAATCACAACTACAGCATGTATCCGTAAGCATTTTTGTGCACTGAACTCTATCAGAAGCTCCAAACATATTCTGCTTATTTATAAAATATAAAAGGGCACATGTCCACTCAGAGATAACAGACATTTAATAGTAACATAGCTTAGATTAATTCTAAAACATCCAACTCCCAGAAGCAAAGTTCAAATCTTGGTAATGTCAATATAAAGTTTTATTTTTCCAAAGCAGATAGACCAGGTTCCTATGCTATTTACCATATTTGCCCAGCAGCCTTTTGGCAGGAAAATTTTTTGGATAAGACTTCAAAAACTAGAGTCTTACTTGTTTTATGTTTATATTAATGTTTTCATGACTTTTCTTCAAGAAATCATGGTTGGCCTGATGCCTCTGACTTAAATTGCCATTCTCTTTCTAAAGCTGGTAGTTTGATTGGACTAGATGATCTTACAGGCCTTTTCCAATCTAGGAGACTCTCCGATTCTGTGACTGTTTCTTTCCATCAAAGAGGACATGCACACAACCATAGACTATACTTATCAAAACCTGCTAGAAAAACAAAGAACATTCATCATTAATACAATCACAGTAGACTTTAGCATGCTTCAACATCCAAGTTGCAGATACAATGTAAGTGAAAATACCCTTGTGCTGCATTACAAAAAGCAACACAGTGATAAACTGAGAGAAAGAATATATTAACGCAGGAAAGGGGAATTCAGATGCCAAGGTAGAAATAAAACACAGATATTTTCCAAATAAGAGCTAAAATTAGCTAGGTCATCCTGCAAAGCAGAGAAGTGCAGGAAGTCTATTCCAATTGGCAACAGCAACAGAGATAGCTCTTCCAATAAATGAGAAGTCATGTGAAGGAGACAATCTACAAAGATGTCCGAGGCAGATTTCTGAAAGTTACAACAATTCTCAACTGCATCCTAAAGTGAATGGAAAGTTGGTGAAGATGTTTGAGGATGAAGAAAGTAGATTGGGAGGGGAGAGGGAAGAATGAAGGAAAAGAGAGGATGGGAGAGATGGAAAGAATCCCAGTAGAAAATAGGAAGCAGGAGTGATAGCCAAAACCTTCCCTAACAAAATACAAACCAGAAAGCATAAACAATATTCTACATCTCCTCCACAGGCCAAGAAGGAGAGGAGTTAAGCAATATACCGTGGCAGGTTGTTGATTCAAATCTTGAAATTTAAATTGAGAGACTAGATCAAAGGAAAACTAATTAAAACAAAAAATCAAGTACAGGGTGTGCAATTCCCCTCCTTAATTACTCCAACTGTAAACCCTAGGGCTTCACTAAGTACCACACTTTCAAATTTCCAGATTAGCTCACTTCTTCCACAGCTGAGCTGTTCCAAAGGCAGCAGCAAAAGGATGGTTGCCTGGAATTAAAATGAAATGCCTGTGAGTTCCAGTATAGTCTTTGTAAGTGGATGTGGGCTTTCTCCAACTGGCAAAGCAAAAAGGTACCTCCTGCTGGGGAGTCTCAATCAAAGAGGAAAAAGCTGGCTTTTTGGAAAGAAAAAACATTCACAAAGCTGACTAGCTGCTAAAAGGATTTAATTACTCTCTAACCTGAATGGACCATCTTGAATTACGGACAGATGCAACTACAACATCAGAGGACTTGTCCTAGTCATGAGATGAAGAGACCATGCTACTAGGCAGCTATAATCATATACACCCTCAAATAAAGTTCCCTACACTCTTCTCTTACTTTTTACATTTCTGTCCAGTACACATCCATATAACCAGTCAGAAAGAGCTGTACTGAGACATGAAACTCACTGGCAAATACTCAAAGAAAAACAAACCAAGGGGTAAGCTCCCTGCAAAGTCACATTGGTCAAACTCAGTGCCAGGTAAACATCTGTTTCAGGTGCAGCATTTTTTTCCAAATGTAGTAACAATCACATAAACATTAGTAAAGCATACATAAATATCTCCAGCTATTTTACAAACACTGGTTAAAAAAAATGAAAGATATAGTTAGAACTCTGTCATCTATTAAATAAACATCCTTTCTTGGCCTTTGAACATTTTTACGAACTCTAAAACCTGTCATTGGCAGAGTAATAAAACAACATAAGAAGAAGAACATAAATGAAGGTAGTTCCTGGGTTCAAGTCTGATAGCATCCTCATTAAATAAGTATTATAAGAGGATCAGCAGCAAGACCAAAGAATGAATCATGAATTAAGTCTGACTACATCTTCTTAACTCAGCAGTAAACATTCGTGCTAAATCATAGTGACAGGATATTATTGGGGGAGTCTGTACTGCTGCTTCAGCTTTCAGGACCATCAATTCACCATCTAATGCTAGTATTGAAAATGTTGAGAATAAACAAATGACCAAACAGTACTGTCCAAGGGTACAGCACTGAACACAGCATACATAAGGTAACCACTTTGGAATACCCTAAACCATATGTTTACATTTTGATTAGCAAAACTACTAGCATACTCTTAGCCTTGGTTGTCAGACTTAGCCACAGTAAGTACATAGTACTCAAACTATTCTGATAATAAGACAATACTGTTAGAAGTCCACTTTGTTAACAGATTTTTATCCTTCACCTGCTATCAGAGGTCACATCACAAATGGTCCAATGGAGTAAGCAAGACTAGAAAAAAAAAAATGAAGAAACTATATTAGAGAATATGCTGTAAACAGATTACAAAAGCAAACACTGGCAACGTGTTTAAAGGGAATATGGCACTACGTGCTTGTGATGCAGGCTGATCATGTCCTGCCCATTTGTCTTTTTAAAAATTCAAACTCAAGTACTTGGAGAGGGCCTGCTTATACTGAAAAAGAAATTGTGCATGTTTTACTTTCTTCTAGGACTATTTAACTGAAAGCAAAAGCTTTGAGGCTGCTCTTTCAGTAAAATGTGCCTA
This sequence comes from Pluvialis apricaria, assembly GCA_017639485.1. Taxonomy (NCBI): domain Eukaryota; kingdom Metazoa; phylum Chordata; class Aves; order Charadriiformes; family Charadriidae; genus Pluvialis; species Pluvialis apricaria. The sequence continues at coordinate 38,787,088 of CM030012.1, read as the reverse complement.
TTGCTACAAACAGCTAACTCCATAACTCAGTTTAGCTTTCGTTCCCACATCATAAAATTAGTGACTCAAGTGCCATCTACTGTGTCTGCACTCAAGTGCAGTGTTTCTACAAAGAATAATGTAAGATAGTGCCAAAAGCATCATAAAGAAATAACTCATCAATTTTATGCCAAATTTGATACCATAACTTCAAGTATTGTCCTCTGTGCAGATTAACACACATGATACGCTCAGAAGACTAGACAGTCACCTTTGAGGTGTGGAATCCAAGTTACTATAATGATCTAAAGCAGATCTTCAGATTTTCAATTAAATTAAAAAAAACAACAACAAAAAACCACAAACAAAAACAAAGAACAACCGCAACAAAGAATTTGCCTGTTTTTCTTCTCATCTTGGTTATGCTCTTATCATAGCATCCTGTTTTCTTTCACAGCTTCAAGAAAATCAGATATGTAAAAAAAATTTACAGCATACACAAGAAAAACAGCATTTTCCAAGAGCCACCAGATAACTGTCATGGAAATAACACTGCATTTTGCTACACAGGAATTCGGAATAAAAAATACAAGGTATTTCAAAAATCCCTGGATTATCAAATCTTGTCTTTTAAGTGCATTGCTTTATTAGCAGAGAGTTCCAACACATCTCTTAAGGAAAGCTTCTTATAGAAGAACAAGTAGAATATTGCAGGAAAAATACAGCTTAGAGTTATTCACACAACACACAGCTTTAACTCTCACACAATATCTGCTGTTTCACGACATACAGAACTTTGCATGAAAATTGCTTCGTTCCAGCAGTCAAAATACTGAAGACAGGTGTCCTTGCAATGCTGCATTAAAGTTTGCTGGTGGATTCCTTTCAGCTTTCTGTTACGTCCTTCTCCATCACGTTCTGTTAAAGAGGACTCATGGAAACTCACCCCCTTTTTCTCCCCAAGCACTCAGAGAAAGCTAAGATTTGGGACCAGAATTACCACCACATGCATTATTAACCGCAGACCATGGGAGCAGCTTTGCTGGGATGTTAGGGGTAGGGGGCAGTCTGCAGGGAGTAGCAAATCAGCTTCTAACACTTGCTTATTCTACTGTAAATGCAGACATGTGAGAAGCAAACGAAACAAGGCCAGGGCCACAGAGCTATAACCTCCCCTCTGCAAACACAGCTCCCTTTGTTTGTAAGAGATGGAAGAAACAAACAGAAAAAGCCTCTTCTCTAATGTGAACATTGCTCTTTCCAAAACAGCTCCCTCTCCAGCTCCACTGGCACATAAAGAGGAACGGTACACAATCCTTTAAAAACAAAATAGCCACTCTATCACTATCACCACAGTGAACCACAAACACCCAAAGAGTTTAGGAGTCCAACAGAATCCAAGCCCAGAATGGATGAGAGGCCATATTCAAGTGCTATCCATGTTTCAGCATTCCTTTGAATATTGATTTTTTTCTTTTTTTTAGTTCAAACTTATACATGGTTATCAAGTAACAGGGAGAATTTATCCAGACTAATAAAATACAAAAGGTTGCCTCCTACTTATTGGTTCCAAAATAAACACCACAATCAGCATGTGTGATTAAATTAAGCTTCGTTTCCAAACTAAACACTGTCATGCACACAATGCAAGGTTTAAAATACCACAAATATTCTGAAGGGGTCACAAGGTACATAAAGGCAAACATAAGACCAATTTACAGCAGGAAATTTGGCAGAGAGGTAGAAGGGGCTGGGGAGGGGGGGCTCGAGGCTTGCTATTCTGGAGGAAAACTAGTACAATATGGTGCACACCTGGTTCTCCTTCAGCACTGATTGCCACTGTATCTGAAAAAGCACACAGCTAGGAGAAGGTTCCAGCACAGATCTCAAAACCAAATTATTCTGATGTACTCCAATGTCTATTTGTAAAAACACCATGCTATGAATACTCAAGTGTTCAGTCTGAGCTGACAACAGCCCTTTCCCCTATCAGCTGTGTTTTGGATTTCACACTCATTGCCAGAGGGTTCACAGCTGGGAATTACATACAGGTCATGTGAAAAACTCTTTATATTAATACTTCTGTTCTCAGGTCTTATTCTGCAATAGAGGGTAATATTTCAGAACGTTTTCCAACTGCCTCATCTTCAACTGAATTCACCTTACAAACTATGATGTAACTAAAAGAATTGTCATGCTACGGTAGTTCCCCTTCACCCACCCCCAAAAACTGCACAGCGCTTGCCCAAAGCACTCCTCATTCTTCCACTTTCAGGCTCCTGCGTAGTTCCATCAAGGTGGCCTGAGCCTGACATGTAAGAGCTGTTGCAGTTCTAGGTCTGATTGCACAAGATGCTCTGGCAGTATACATCCTCCTTGGCCTGCACAACTTTGGTATTCCAGGCCAAATCTTTCCACAATTCTGCCAACACGGCTCAATTTTGATTTTCAAGCCGCTCCCTTTGTCTTCTAGTTCTCAACTTGAGCACCACAGTCAGTTTCCAACCATGAAGGCTGGAAAGAACCGAGAACGATAGCATTCACTTTATATTCAGGGAGAAAAGGATACTGTCACCTCAGTATCCGAGCTTCCCATTTCTGCCAAGCAACAGGCCAAAAGCCAACATGAACTCTGAAAAGCAAAGCTCCTTTCCCTTTCGAGTGATGAAAAGGCACCACCTTGTGGATGTTGCTCAGAGAAAGGCTTCACCAACTGGTAGAAAAAATCCCAGTACAGCTAATCCCAGCTCTGTCAATGGGAGCATCGAAGGTTTGTATAATGAAAAAATTACCACTAAATAACAAGTATCAGAGCATGTTTCAGCTAACAAAGCATTCTGCCTAACTAAAGTGGGTAATCAAGGCTTTGTTAAATTTAATCTCAAAGTGAATACTGAAATTCTTAGGCTAAACCAACTATGCAAAATCTTAACAAGGGAAGGAATTTAATTTGTAACATGCAACAGTAAGCTTCTCCACTATCCCACTTATATTTATTATTTCTCCAGCAAGCACTGAAACTCCACCACCTCTGAAAAAAAAAAACAACCTAAAATTGCGATAGGACAGTATGTTGGAAGTTAGAATAAGAATATTGTACTTACTTCAGTTGGTGAGCAAACAATATTTGCCACAAATAGAATCATTCATCCACAGGCCTTTTCAGTAAAGCTTCTTTCCTCTGCATGTTAAACTTGGGCCAGGGGAGATACTAGACAACACAGCTAAGAACATAATCCAAACAACTTCTACTTCAATGTCTAGCTACTAGAAAAATATGTCCTCCTATCAAAAGACCATAAACACATTCTGAAAAGCGATTAATGGAACACGAAATTAATGACAATGCACTGATTGAATACAAAACGAATGATAGAATGCACTTCAGAATATCAATATTCTCAGTATTCAGAAAGTATGGAAAGCAGAAAATGCCTGTGATTCCTCTTTTAAAAACTAGTTGACTCCTTTATATCACCTCCATATTCCGCCAACATTGCCAGAGCATTTATGCTATTTACACAGAATGAGCAACAAAAAAACCCACAAGAATATAAAATCTGCTAGTAGTTCTTGAAAATACTTCTGTGAATTTTTTTGTAAATGCTAATATTTCAATGTATAAAATTATGAAGAAAAAATGGATTGCAATGACTTACAGCACAGGGAATTAATTTATCTTCAAGTTCTGATGACTCAAAAGTCAGTGCCTGTAGTTTCAGTATAATTAGAGATTCTGGATAAAATTATTTGCTTGCAAATCACCTGCCATCCCTATATTTCATTATATTAATACAGAAAATAAACCTGAGAAGAATTAGTACATTTAAGTTTAGTCTGAAACCATACAGCTGAAAAACACAACTGTTGTCTAATTAGTACATTCTAGTGAGAGGAACAGATAAACCACAGCATGACATTCAGTAGCAGCGCTAAAGTCTCCTGCATCATTCCAGGAAAATGCTTGTGCATCAGCACCATAAATGGAAGGAACTGACTATGACAGGACAGGATTAGCCTTCAAGAAAGCCTCAAAAGACTGGAACTGGAGAAATACTTGCAAAAAAAAAAAAAGAAAAGAAAAAAAAAAAAGGCGAGCGGGGGAAGATGCGATTCAAGAAAGCACAAGCTACTACAAGGATAACTAAGGTTAAAAATAAAGGCTGGTTAGCAACATAAGCATTCTTTATGAAAGGATGTAGGGACTATAGTGGAATACAAGTGAACAAGTCAAGATGTAAGGATATTGCGTTCAGGTGAAAGTTTTTCAGGAAAAAACCTGAAAGACCACTTTTCAGCTGGATCAGTTCCCCACTCACATTCACTATACGGCTGCACAAATGCTTCAGTAAGAACAAAAAAGATAACATAAGGTGTGAATTTATGTGTGTATAAATTCCCCCCCACACACACACATATATATATAAAATCCCACAGCATTGTCAAAAAGTTACCAGTGAAATTTCACCTTCAATCACAAATATAAAATGTTAGTGAGTCTAAGTCTTATAAGTACAGTCTGAATTTGGTACCCACACATTTTCATCCCGAGTGACCAAGACAACGTGGTTCTGTTTGTTTCAGAAAACATATAAAACCCAAGAAATTCAACAGTGACTAAATAGCAGTGTATATTGCTGTTGTAAAGAATCTGGATAATGTCTATTCAGCCTTGAACAGATAAAATGAAGAATATACAAGAGGGGAGTGGAAAAAAGACAAATAGCGAGAAATAAACAGAGGGGTGTAACTTTATGCTGCCACTTTCTTCACCTTTCCAAGGAAAACTCACTCCTGATACTTAAATTAGCTTTAATATTGTGACTGGTAAAACAAGATGGTAGATTTTAAGGTGTCTTTAAACTGGATTCTGATCACCTATTTTAGAGAGGATAAGAGAAAGAAACAAACTAATGAAAGATAATCACCTGCAACAGAGGACTCACACCATTTGGAGATATCTGAGGTACATACTGAAGCAAAGGAAAACCTTTAGGAGTAAGACAGATGTTCTCAGCTGCTGCATACAATAAATGAAACACCAAGGATACATATCAACCATGGTGGTGATGACGGCAAAAACTCAAGAGATGTTTGAACAGTGTCAGTTTTCACTTCCAGTTGCTTTAAAATTTGGTGCAGGAAGAGGGAGAAGTGTCAGCTTTCTGCTTCCATTTCAGTACCATCAAAACAAACTAAAAGCTGCTCACCCTACAAAATGTCTTACCAGTATTCCTATTTAACAAAAAAAAAAATAATATCTGTTGTCTTTATTCTTCTGTTAGAACTTCCACATGCCTACACTAGAAGAGTGGATCACCCCAAAAATTCATTAATGCCAAATGATCAAGCACATCAGTACTGCGTACTTCACTAGATCACTCACATACAAAGGGATGCAAATGACCACAAGCATTTGGTGTCCTACAGTATATTACAAAACTGTAGTTTAAAAATAAAGGACATTTTCAACTTAAATTACACTTACAGAAAAACTAGGAAAGCTTAATGTTCATCAGCAACTCTATAGACTCTAAACTAGATGAGGGAAAGTTTACAGGCAGAAATATTCTCCTTTACTAAACCAACTGACAAGCAGGTTTTCCCAAGCGCCTCTTCAGGTTTCTAGTGAAAAGCTCTCCCTTTTGCTGACTCTATCAATTGAGCTACTAAAAAAAACTTTCACACCACTCCCAATCAATCTTTCTTCAGTTTATCCTTACCTCATCAGTTACAGCTCTGAACTAGGAAGCAGATTTAATGAAGCTGAGAAAAAAGCTGTAGTGATTAAAATACTCTGAGGTCGTAGACTGTGTCAGTACATGGATTATTGAAAAACTTCAGCATTGATAAAAAAACATAACATTGTAACTCCACCTATAATTTCTGACAGAAGCAGTGACAGTAATTGACTTTGTATCTATTTTTAGAGCTCACAACCTACATGACTCTTATCACTGATACCACAGCATCATGAACCAGGCATCTTTGCCTGGTACCACAGAAATTTTATTTTTCTTGAGTTTTTCTCTTGGCATACAGCAAAATTTATGGACCAAATCTAAATTATATTTCACCTAAAAAAACACCAATAACTTATATGATTTCTTAAACAACAGCATCTTGAGTGTCGGATATTCATCTACCGGAAAGAAGGCAGTTTGCTATGTAATGTTGTCTATCCTTCAGATGAACTGTGGCAACATGACTGCTTGTTCTTAATTACCTAGCATTTCTTTGGACATTCTCAGTATCTGAGGAACTTTATAGCTACCAAAACCCACACTTTCATAAATAGTGAAGTCATATTCAATAGAATCAATTACAGTGTCTGCATGACATGAATATGCTTTGGGCCTGGCTACAAATTCTTACGTTTTCTGCTCAAAACTCCAGAAGATTCTACAACTGTACTAGGGCCAGGTTCATGTTTTTAAGCAGCACCTAGCAGCATTCAGGCTGCACCCTTAATTCCAAACAAGTCGGTGAAATTTACAGCGATCCAGTAGTTTACTGTACTCCAGTAGCAGCAAATCACATTGTGTAAACGGTATTGCGATACAAGCTCTCATTTCCTGGCTATTCACAGGTCTCCTCTGTTTAGTATCTCCTTACATTTGGGAGGCCCTATGAAAAAAAGCAGCAGTTAGGTCATTGTACCAACAATTCATGACATATTCACCAGTTTGGAAACCTTACCTCTAGCACCCAGACAAAGGACTAAATTGCAGTGACCAAGAAGAAACAGTACGGGCTTCTGCACAAATTGTTTGTCCTTGAGAGGAGAAACACCGCCATTATTGCTAGGTCAATTATTCCTTCAGAAGGAATTGCAAAGCCAACTTCAAACAATATTAAAAATAGCAGTGTTTAAGGGCAAACAGAGCACTTGAAGTAAAAATAAGTATTAAAATAGCCAAAGAGAAGACATTTTTTCAAACCTTGAGGAACACACCAACATGAGAAAAACAAGCAAACACGACATTAAGGCAATTGAAATACAAACTTAGTAACATATCAGTCTACTAGCACTCTATAACAACTGTGGGACAGTCAAGTACGCAAAATGCAATTTATTCCCTAGCACTGGGTTTTATAAGATGGCAAAGATTTCGTTACATCCTATCAGAATAAATAATGTTATTCTAGGAGACAGAACCTTGTAAATACACACAAATATTATTTCATCATTTAGAAATGTTGTATTTATGTTAACAGATTTTATACGGCACCAAAAATAGGAGAGAAAGCAGGTATCTATCATGATTTACAAATTGTGGCCTTTGGAATTTCACAGTATTGGAATTTAAAAAGCACACACACACAGAGGTACTGGACCACACAAATACTTCTAGAAACTTTGTGTCTCCAAGTAGCTAGTATGAAACTATTTTGATTTAGCAAATCTTAACTGTTATTCTACAGTAACTGTTCAGTACCGTGCACAAAGTAGTCTGGCAGTCTATATACATACTACTTTCTACATCGATAGCTATCTTTGCTGCGAACAATATTCACCTTCATCCACATTTTAATGGAGGGAGTCAAAACAAATAACCTCACACATACTACCTCCAGACCCATTCATCTCAAAACAGACCTCTCTAGGGGCTCTATCTTCAGATCAATCAGCAACTATAATTTGCACAAAATGTTCTTAAAACTTGAACTACAAAAATATGGGACTACAACAGCCATGTGCAGAACTTCTAATGAGATTAAACAAAACTCTATTACTTGAAACAACTGCTGTGACCAATGTAGTTCAAACAAAAGAAATAACAGGAAAAGTAGCACAGGCCAAGTAAGTTAAAATCAAGATCATAAACTTTCACCTAGAACTGAACTTACAGTCTTGGACAATTTAGTAAGTTCTCTGTAAAATTTCCTCTTACTAGTAGACAAAAAACAGGAGCTGGAGATAACTACTTTCTACAGACTTGTAAAGCAGCAGCTGCAAGAGCTTGGCTAATGGTTTAGCCATAGCACGCTGACACATGGATATGAAACTATTAATAATGAAGGAATGCAAGCATGTTATGAACTGTACCGGCTATTTTATGGATTGTTATACATTTCATTCTGAATTTTAGCATAGGAAGAAATACTGTGGTTTGAAAATCTACTATTCAGCATAGTTTCTGACCTCAGCTATAATTCATTATGCATGGATATATTACAAGTCCAAATACGGCACATTATGATGCATTTTAAAACCAGAACATGCAGACTAAAACCAGGACGTTGACCTATTTGTGCACAAAAGCCCTAAGCAATGTAGGGATAGGCTATATGCAGCCAGGCATTTGCTCGCCTTTAGTCGAAGTACAAAGCCTTGTAATAATGCTATGTAACAAAATCCTTCCTAAAGCTGTTAAAAGTTTAAAGGATATTCCAAGCACCTAAGAATCCTTTTCTTTGCTTGTTCTGAGCAATAACCTGGTTAGCATTTTGACTTGTACTTACCCTTTTTACTGAAGATGCAGTTTTAGACTCAAAAACTGTGCTGCTGCCAGAAACCACACATTCCTGCCCCTCCTTTCTGCCTACATTAGTGCCTGTTCAGCTGCACAATTGCCCACTACATTCTGGGTTGCTTTTCAGTATAGAGTTTGCAACTGGTTCGTACTTGCTGATGAGCCCAAACAAGGATTTAAACCATCTGAAATGAATTACAAGGCAGGTAGGAAGGAAAAAAGCATGTATTGTCCTCTTGCTGCTGTTTAATCTCTGACATAAGGCACTGGAACAGGTTGCCCAGAGAGATTCTTGAAGCCCCGTCCCTGGAGGTGTTCAAGGCCAGGCTGGACGTGGCCTTGGGCAGCCTGGTCTAGTGGGAGGTGTCCCTGCCTATGGCAGGGGGGTTGGAACTTGATGATCTTCAAGGTCCCTTCTGACCTAAACCATTCTATGATTCTATGACATTGGTTGACCACCTCTTGATTTTGGACTACTCAAACCTTCTGTAATGCAGGCTCAATTAACCTGCTACTTATGATTTGCCATTTATGATTTGTACAGATAATTTATTCTGCTTGCAGCTTGTATCTGGTAACCTTCTTTCCTAGGGACAACTTCAGAATGGGCTACAGGTCAGTGGATTTCCAGGCAGCAGCTTCACCGCTTTGTTTGTTCCTCTCTTCTGTGGCTCCCTTAAGCCAACTGAAAAGGAGGCACAGCAGTAAGCATTGCTGCCAACGCCAAAACAGTATCTCTAGCCAACAATCTCCTTTACTATTGTCAATCTGCTCCTTGAAAGTACGACAAGCAGAAGGCCTCAAAAATTGTTTCAGCAGCATCTGTCTGCTTCTAGTAGCTCCATTTTAGGGGCACTGCAGAAGCAGGGTGGAGCATATCTGTTCTAACACACAGTATGCCAGTTCTGTGCATTCGCTCTGCACCCAGGCCTCCTCAGAAACTTTGTGCTCACTGCCCAGGTGTGACTGTTTCCATTACAATGCCAGGAAGGGCCATGACATGGACCTCTTCTGTGCAACCAGAGAAAGTCATACAAACCCAACACATGCCAGCCTTAGGTGCCTGGTTGTACATAGCCCCCAGGAAATCCTATGACAGTGCATATTCAGAAGATTTTTCAGGTTAAGAATTTTCCCCACAAACAATTTTTGACACAAGCAAGCCTCCAATGTTTTATCAGTCAATTCCTCTTCCAAACAAGCTCTTCACTATCTAGCTAGAAAATGATATGGAAAAGGACATATCACTAAAAAGGCGAGCAGCAGGCTCCTGTACCATTTCTGGAGAACTGAGCGAATTTGCTAAAGACATAAGGGAACAGTTCTTAGATGTCGTTCCAAACCTCTCTGGGCAAACCTGAGGTTTGTTAGAATAAGACATTGTTTAAGGAAGAGAACAGAATTCAAGGACCTGAATTAAAAAAATCATCTTAGTATTTCATACCTAGCTTACCTTTCACTGCATCTTCTCTCGGGACTATTGGAAGAAAAAAAAACCCACCACCTTAACATACATTTGGTGATGCACAAATTTAAGACTGATAGAGAAACAAACACATAGTCCTACATACCACTTCCAATTATCCACTTGTAGCTTGCTAGTGTTGTTCATAGGCTTTGCAGAGAAGTAACTTTAGTTTGGTATTTCAAAGACTGCCAACATCTGAAACTGGTTTGCTTAAACCAATGTTCTTGAGAAGTAATGTACCCGGTGCACCAGTACGTACCTGCAGCTTTAAGCAAGACCCCTTCTCCCTGGGGTAGACCTTTATGAAGTTACAAAAAGCATCTAAGCAGTAAGCACTTTTAAAGCAATTTTCCTCTACAAGAACTAAGGGTTTCACAGTTGCACAAAGAAGTAGTGTTTAGTTCACATATTAGAGGTGATTTTGCTAACCAGCACATCACGAAAAATGTAATACCACAGTGTGCGAAGAATCCAGCCAAGACCTGTGATATCGTTGAAGAGCAAAGCACTCTGCCCCCGATCAAAAGTATGAGATATGATAAATACAGAAGTAAAGTATAGAAAATACTGGAATCTAAAGACAAAGAAAGTGATTTGTATTCTGGGGTGGGCAATGCAGCTCATCCAAATCGGAGCATCAAAAATGTTAACAGAGTATTGAGGGGGAGAGATACTGTCTTACTGAAATTCAGATGTAGTCTCATCAACAAAACACAGCATCTCATTCATTCCTGTCTAATTAAAATTCTGCAGATAACTTAGTCTTATTTAATAAAAGCCGCTAAATCTGATTTTGTTTACCTAGAATATTACAACAGCAGTAGTATATTCTCAAATGAGATATAGCCATGCATTTTAGCGAGAGGCACCATGACAGTTTTGATGAGGTTACTAAAATCACGTAGATTCTCATTGGAATTCATATTTGGAATGACTCTCCCTTAGTTTGATTACACTGAACTTCTGCCAAATGAATTAAAGTGCTTGCTGTTAAAAAGATGGGTTTCCTTCTTTAAATAGAAAATTGGGGTGAATAAATTAACATAGATAGCTGCAACTTCAACGAACAATGATGCAAAGCATACATGTTCTCAATAAAGAAGACAGAGTCTTCTTGCAAAAAAATCAGAATGAAGTTGCTCAGGAGACCTTATGTTATAGCTCATAGATTCCAATTCCAAGCAAAAGACAGGAGGAAAACCAGAGCAACCCCCACAAATCTTCTAACACACAAGAGCCTCAACAGGGGAAGAAAAAGGGCAAACTGAATAGCCTGTTCTGTAAACCTAGATACTCCTATTTTCAAGGCAGCACAGGATTATCAACCATCTAGCTGCAATAGTTTGGTCTGGTTGTCTGTTACTACCATCCAACCACGTATGGAAGGAGAGGAGGTTTTGCAGAATGAAAAAGGCAGGTTTCTCTAGTTAACAGCAGCAAGCAGACTGCATTGTGAAGCTTCCAGATCGTACTTCATGAAAAAGCAGCCCCAGCAGTGCACCTGGTTCAACATAAACACAATATCCTCACAAAGCAGTCCTGTAGACACAAAGAGGGAAGTGATACAATCATCTCTACCACTACGAGTCTCCAAGCAAATAAGATTTTACTTTTGATCTCTGGGCACATTTGTATTGTAACAGACATAGGCATTGCCCAATCTTAATTTCCTCTTATCCCCATCCCTTTTCACCTCAGGGGGCTGGTACAATATTCTTTAGGAGTAACAATTGCAGAGCAAGTCCTCTTTATTCCCAGAAACCCTGGGGCTGAATAACCATAAAGCAAACACACTCTAGAGAATCTGGAAATCAAACAACTTAGTCTATACCGAGCTCATACAGGTAAGATTTTTCCAACAACTTGTAATCTGGTCAACTACTCTTCGTATTGCTAACCTGTCTAGAGACTAGAATCCCTTTCAGTTACACATTATGCAAATGCCAAAATATTCCTTGAGAACCTACAGTTTAAATAAAATCAAAGGACAAGAAGGAGGCACAAGAAAACATGTGAAAAGAATTAAATATTCAAAACACAAGTACTTCTGTGCAGTCACCAGTAGATTATTGGTCTAAAGGTTCAGGCAGTTTCTCACACAGTCAAAACAGTACATCTTGCCAAACCCTAAACTCCCAATAAGAGACATAAAAAGCCCTTCAGTACAATTACTGTTGTTTTCTACAGCACATACAAAGTAACAACATGACAGGGCAGGAAAAAAAAAACCAAAACCAAATACTATATTTTTATTTTAGCAGTAGAACATCTTACATAGGTATGTTAAACTAAAGAAATATAACCTAGATGAATCTATTACAGGGTAGAGGCAAAATTTATTGGAAAATGACACATAGCAGTTCCCAGTGTTTAAAGGTCCCTTATTGAACAAAATGGTATAGTCTGCTTGAAGTCTGGTTCTATCCAATACTTACACAAAGGATCTGTAATAGAACGAATGATAATTTTCCTTGCAAAAACAGGAAAACAGGGAGGAGACTGCAAGTGCACTAGAATATAAGATTAGAATTCAAAACTATCTTGACAAGTCAGGAAAAATAACACATTAGAAGGAGGAGTAACAAAGTCAGCAGATGCAGATCCAGGGTTTTAGTGAATGGTAGGTAAATGACATCAGGCTGTTACGAAAAAAGCAGTGTACTATGATGCATAAACAAGAGCATGTCCTGCAAGGCATGAGAAGAAATCCTTCTCCATGCCTGAACATTGGTAGGGATTCACCTGGAATGCTGCCTCAGTTTTGGGCACCTCGCTTTCAAGATGATGTAAATCAGCTGAAGGGAACCCAGAGAAGTGCAATGAGAATGTGGGTTAGAAGACACAAGAAACCACTAATTTATTTTGGATAAAGTCTTTCAGAAATTCAAGGGAAGGCAGATATCAGGGAAAGTGTCTGCCTTCCTTTATAGCAAGCATTGTCCACAATTGTATAGCAGATCAAACCCAAATCTGGTAATAAAATCTCATTCCTCTCAACCCCCTCTCCTATACGTTAATGCTGGTGCCTTCCTTCTACATAATTTCATATACGCAATTGTACAGAATGATAGCTTTTGGCAAAGTCACTTGCACTGTAAAATGGAAAAAGCAATGGAGGGAATACTTTAAAAGAAACAGAAAACTGAATTCCAGTATCACATAACGTTAAACTACCTCCTTTTCTATACTTCACCACCACATGAAAACAGGAAACACTGGTCTACCATTTCTCATTTCTTTTCCTCAGCAGTATTAAACATTTTATGAGCATAGACAGTCCAAAAGGAACACTGTGTTGGGCCATAAACTGCAGAAATGTATATTCTCCAGACACATATAAAAAAAAGTACACAGATGGCAGCAGTACCAAAGATAGTTATAATTTCATTTTAACCAGTCATTTTAAACTAAAACAAAGTTGTGCCTTCCAAGAATAATTTTTAACAGCCACACGAGGAGACAAATCCATCTAACTTTGCCACTATAATGACACTTAGCAGTTGGATTAACTCCCTTTTATCAAAACTATTTTTTGCTCAGTACTGTGGAGTAGAGGGATAATTGAAACATAAACAATCTGCCAACAAAAACTGGGTTTATGAAGCTTTGGCGAGGGCAAAGAACGAACTCTGGTCTGTAAATCCCCATTAACCATTTTGTTTTCCTAATTAAACACTAACACAAACTAAAATTCATTCCGAACCACACTTTACAAACATATATGTGAAATTCTGACACTTTTTTTTTTTTTTAAACAAAGGGTAACACTAGAATATTTAATTTAAAAAACCCAAAGCTATAGACTCAGTTCTGGGCATGAAAATACTGCTAAGTATAACATGGCAGGAAATCTTAACATAAAATGTTTTGCTTGTTTCACAAACTATTTGTCACTTAAACTGATGAAGCACACTGAACAAGGTTAGGTATTCCTCTTTGCACCAAGAGAAAGAATGTTTGAAACCAAAAGTTCTGATATAGCTCACACGAACATAATTTTCTAATGCTGCTCAGTTCACCATTTAATGAGAACATAAACACCAACTTGAATTTTGGTGAAGGGGGGTGAAACATCTTGAAGAGAACAAGAATTGGTCTTTACTAGAAGTTCATTTTGGAAGTAATTTTCCTGATTTAGGAAACAAATTAACTACTGTTTTCCATGACTCAAAACAAAGCTAGGGCATTTCAGTGTTTCTTTAATTCATACAGTTCTGCAATACCTACATTATTCTAAACATTTATGCTTCTGTGGATAACGTTCACAATATGATGAGCATAAAACGCTAGTATCTTTTCATCCTATTGAGTTCATAGGACAAGCCGGTTTCTCCAAGAAAGTAGTGAATTATCTTAATAAAATTCTGCAGGTTCAGCACTATTCTGTGTCTTCCAAGCAAACAGCCACAAACTGTTTTAACTTTCATGCTGCTCCTTAGAGAAATAAACAGACTTAATGAAAAAGAAGCACCATAACTCCTCAAATAGAAGTTAAGCAGGGTGGAAAGAGAAACAAAGCTAGTAGCAGCCCCACACTGAAAGGAGAATTACATTGTTAGGTAAGCCTCAACCTTTCACAGTAAGCAGACAGCCATGAGTTCAGCACGATTATGCAGAAATATACAGATCCTTCTATTAGCAGCTGGAAGGGTATTTAGGTTCACATACATACACAAACACAAAGTATGCTTGCAATTTGAGCAACAAGAAACTTTACATAAATATCAGCAGCTCAACAGAAAAGGACCCACACTTTCCACTGAATTCTCACCACTAGAAAATGTTTGAACCACATCTGGCCTAAATATGGCTAGTAAAATTCTGGTAACTCAATTCCAAAATGTTTTCTTCTGATAAGGTTAGCTCCTCATTAAAGAAACACATGTTTTGATGTGGTATAACATAGAAGATATTTCTCTTTTTAGAAAACTTCAAAATGGATCCAGTTCTCCAAGTTTTGGAAGTAAAGTTCTTCTTATTCTAAGTTTAAACAATATGCAAAAATAATTCAGTTACCCTTTCTGTAACACTGGTATTAAAAATACTTTTCATTAGCAAAGTATAAAAAATGAAGTTTGCATTTCAGCAGCTTACAGTCCAGATACAGTAGACTTCCAGGTGAATTTGTCAGTATCTCCACAGTTTCGGAAAAGTCAGCATACAGTATTGCTACATACTGTAACAATAAATCAACTATCCATTTTTTCCAAACCTTATACATATTTATTACCAATTCAAAGGAAATGCATTTAAACAACTTTTCTTCAGAAATCTTCCATTTTGGAATTTTTTTAGCTCTCCATAAACTAATGTTTTCAAATATCAGAACAGCAATAGCAAAGGTGCAAAGGATCTGACAAGCAACTATCTACATGGAAACAGAATAAAACAGAACCAAGGATGAGGCCAAATGGAAATACTTGGTTACAAAGAAAGAGAAAATTAACAGTTTGAATAGTCTCTGCCAACAGAAGCACTTCAATCTTGAGACACTTTAGTGCAGGAAGCCGAGATGATACAATTCAACACACTTAACCAAAGACAGCTGAAAAGGCACTGCAGATGTCAAGTAATCGGCACATATAAATTGATTTTGAGAAGAAAAAAATGTACACAACATAAAAACAAGTATATATTTAGCTAAACATTTGGTTTTCCAAAGCAAATTAAAATCTTGGGTGTAAAGTTTACAGAGCAGAATGCATAAGTGATTGTGAAGCACTGAAACAAAAAAATGTGAGAAGCGAGTGTGAAATGAAAATTGACTACAACAGCTCTAATTGCTGTTATATTACCAATACTGATAAACTGAATTTTTAGGTTTTTAATGGAGCATGTGGCATCTAAAGGGGAAAAAAATATTACCTGTGGAAATTATGGGCTTCTTGACTACTGTTAACTTATTTAACATAGCAAATAAAAGCATTAAAGAATAGTTACATAAGGTTTGTCTTTCATTTGCACTATAAATCACAAGCGAGAGATGAAAGTCTCTCCTCCTAAGCTATTTCATATTCTCAGAAGGAACAATTTAAAAAAAAAAAAGGAATGAAAGATCCTATACATTTGCTGGTAGTAATGATAACTAAGGTGCTTACCATAAATAACAAAGGTTCACTTTACAGATCTAAGAACACGATCCAGACAAAAGTATAAAGGACAGCCAGTGTTGTAATTTGATTAGCCTTAGGGACTTACAAAGCAAGTTTCATCTTCAGTCTCAATTTGACATTTAAAAGAATGCTTAAAGCAGTTTGGTTTTGCAACTGCCACTTTTAGAGTGCTTTTCCACAGAAATGTCTGGCCAGCTTCACACATTTTCAAGTACTAACAACTAGCAGACCACGTTCTATAAATAACAATTTTTATAAGCTAAACAGTTAAATCTCAAGAACAATTCTAGTCATACTGTGCTTTAGTTTTAGCTCTTCACTGAAATGGAGACATTATTGCTCTCAATCAGCATGAACATTAAACTACTTTTACTGAATACCACTTACTCATAATAAATAGTTTCCTTTGAATATGAAGAAAGAAAATCCAAAGTGTATTTTGTTTTCTATTCTTTTTAAGGTGGCTAAGGAAGTCAGGTACTAGACAGGAAACATATAGGACTGATTACTACTGCTTATATACATAACCTGGTAGACATCATCAACACACATTGTAACAGAAAACACTCAGATCCAAATGCTCAAGTACAGCATGCTCTAAAACAGATAAATGAAATGTAAACTTTTCATACAGCTTTACATATTCAGTGCGTTTCAAAAATAAAGGTCTTTTTGTTTGATTTGTAGTCAAACTGTCCTTCTCAGTTTCTAGCAGTTGCTTTTAATCTGAGTGGTTAATTTCAACCAAACTTGGCAGAAAAAAGTAGGTTTTGGTCAGAGCTATGTGGAGGGAAGGGGAAAAAGGGACACTGCTACATAGTGGCCCATGGAGGAAAATGCTTCAGTGACTGTTCAGTCATCAGTACGGCTGACAGGTCACCTCTCAATCGACCAGAAGAGATCCAAACCTTGTGCTGCCCCTTGCCCTGGCATCATTTAAAGAGTCTAGGACAGAACAGGACTTATTGCTAAGTTAGGTGGAAGAAGAGATCAAAAGAGGAAATCAGGCATTGTATTTCACTTTGAGAAACAACTTATGTTTTACTAACATCCATACATAAGGAACAAAAAAGCTTTGTGTTCCTTTGTACTTTACAAACAAAAAAATTAAAAAACCATTAAGTCAAGCAAAAATTTACAATCACACACTTTCACTTGCTTCATTCAGTGGCTAAGAAGTGGCTTCTTCTTATCTCAAAAGATGGATTAAGGTTTTATTTACTGCATATTATTTAAACCTTACACTGAGGATGGCAAGTGTTACTTTCCAATAAGCATCTATACATTGTTCAGGGACACAGTACAAGTACTTTCTGAACAGTAATGGCCCTATCCTCACAGCATCCTCACAACTAACAGCTCTGTTATCCCCATTTTACAAACTGAAAAGAGGTGCAGAGAGGTTACTGAACAATGACCATCAGTTTTGAGGCAGTTAAGGTCAGCTTTTTTTGACGAGTACTTCATACCATGTAGAGCTACTTGGGTTTGAAACAGCTCCCTTTAAGTTTGGCAAAAGCTATGAATGCTAGTCACTTTTGCAAATCAAACTCGATATCCTGACACCACGACCACACAATTATAAACAGCTAGAGAGTTTAACACACCAACAGAAAGAACTGCATTAAACTCATCTGAACTGTGGCATAACACAGTAGTACAGGGTTTCCCCAGATGTAAACCTATGTGAACCCATTTCCTTCTTAGGAAATGGGGGGGAAAAAAAGCCCATTCAAAAATACTCAATGACAAGAAGCTATTTATGTTTAGTAATGCATTCCAATGACTAATTAGTCCAGTAAGAACACACCCCTTATTTGAAGTCTGAACTTCCTTAATTCAGCTTCCAACCACAGAACTGTGGTGTACTTTTGCCAGCTGAAGAGAAGGTTGCTTTTATCAAATATCTCTTCCTCAAGTAGGTACATATTGACTAATGAAGAAATCCTTAACATTTCCTTAGCTAAGCTAAACAAAGTAAGCACCTTACGTCTTAATTACTAAGACTGCTCTCCCCTTCTCCCAGTCATTTTCAAGGCTATTCTCTGGAAGCTGATTTTTCAACATCCTCCCTGCACTGTTAACGCCAGATGTACTGCTCCAGTAACAGTTACAGTTAACTAGATAATACACAACCGCTTTATTTCCAATTCCCTTGCTCAACTACGCAGAGTTTTTCACCAGAGCTTTTAGCTACAGCCAAAAGGATTGACTTCAGGTTCAACTCCTACCAGTCATCAACGCCAAATCTTTTTCAGAGTCTCAGACTGAGTCCCCCTACTTGTTGCTCAACTCAGTATTTAGTTGCATTGATTCTGCCATGAAATGTGTTGCACATTGTTTCATGTGTTCTTATGGACCAATTCAAAAAGACAGAGCTGTGACCAGAGCACAAGTTCCTGCCCAAAATTCCAGAACTCATTACCAAAGTGTTCACAGTGAGAAACAAGGACAGCACCAGCCACCAGGTATCGCAAATGCCTGAAAGTGTTAACGTAATGGAAACCTTTAAACCTTTGAGCTTTATTTTCTTCTTATGCAGGATGACTTCGGAACACAATTTTAGGCTACTTCATATTGTCCAACTCTAAGACTTTCATGAATATCAACACTGTCCCTCTGACTGTAAGCAGGGCAGCAGCCTGAACTGTCAGAGGCTCCAATCCAACTCAGCTTCCCCATTTTAATGAAGGTGGAGGGGGGAGCAGGGGGTGTCTAAAGGAGAAGAAAATACAGAAATAGAGAAATATAGTATCTTCCCATAAAACTTCTTCCCCTTTTCAAAGGGCTGCATAATATTTTCCCAAAATATGAGAGTATACATACTTAGAATTCTTCCCTGGCTTTTTAAAGCACTATAAGCCTTATTGGGTGCACTAGCTAGGATGCTATCTTTTGTACCTGAACTTTAAAGGCACTTACAGGTTTAATCTTCTCCATCAAAAGCCTTTAGAAATTACATGGCAGAAGGAAATCCATTCCTCTTAAGTAAGCCAGTTCCAGACCTCTGACGTGCATATTTCTGGTATGATAGTTGCTGTGACCTCGGGAGCATCAGAGGGAATAGGCCTCACCAGTCTTACTCAAGTTCTTGCCACAGTTTCTCTCTTACACTGGAGCGATGAGTAGGCTGCCTATACTTGGAAATACTTCCAAGAACTGAGTCTCCATGACATCTTCTGAGTTGATATGATCCTTAGTGGATCATATAATGAAGGAATGCACACATGCATTTATGTGGCTTACATCCTCTAAAGCACTTCTCAATCAGGTCCACCCAGTTCCTGCACTGATTGTCCATGTCTTCCGTTGTATTTTACAGGCAAGTCCACAGACAAGGATTTGCTGAGCTGTTACCTTCCTTTCTGCATTAATTCGCATACACTATCAGTCACAAAAGGAATTTATGCTGCTCCAGAGTATAAGACCTTTTGAGACTCTATAAACTTAAGTAGAAGGGACGGTCAGAAAAAGATCTTCACCTAGTCAGAGTATGCACTAGGTAGAGTAAGCACTGCATTAGAAGGGAACCATCAGGTTAAGCGATATTTAGGGGCAGCAAAACAAAATGAGATTTAAGAAAAAAAATAGAAAACAAAGCACTGAAACACAGCTGGAGAATCTTGTAAACCCTTATTTGAACTACAAAATAAAATTAAAAATTAAAAACCCAACAAAATATACCAAGCAGAACAGTTACCATTCCCCCATTTCCCAACTGTTTTCCAGCTGGTACCTGCTTGAAGATTCCTGCTAGAAGCTTTTTCTGGTTTTCATCTTCCTGTGATTTTCATTCTTCTCAGATTTTATTACTTGATACTGTAAGGCAAAAATTTAAGAAAGGAGGAAAAACTTACTGGTATTGAGAACTCCTCTGCCAAATACTTCAACACTGATGCTCCTCTAGCCAAAAAGTTACTTCTCTCTGCCAGGTTGCCTTGGAGCTTTGTGTCAAACTCCTTTCTGACAACTGAAGCAACAGAGTCAATTATTATGAGTTTAACTTTCTTTGAAATAATTTCTTCTTCCAAAGACATAATCCTAAAAAAGAAAAAACAACCAAAAACCCCAGTCATTGATAACATTATTTACACAATAGAACCATTTTGTAACCCTGAAATTGTTTAAATAAAAGGTTTACTTTAATCAGCTGGAAGTCAACCCCTCTTTTTCCCCTCCTCACACACCACCTCCACTAACATCTGCATGTATTGAAGAGATTTGGAAAGGAATCTGAGACTCCAGTAGACCATATAACCCAAGGCAGGACCCCTCCAAAAGAGAGGTTTGGAAGAACCTCTCGTTAGCAGCACTATGCTGTAAAAACCCTGAATGGCAGACAGCAAGTTAAGTGGACATTGAAACTGTGCCTTTTTGCTCACAGTAGCAGCATCCCATTGCCAACACCAGAGCCCTTGGTGTCTATATATACAGAGGGTCAAATCCATTTCCGTATACCTCCAAAGACAGCATGCCAAACCTAATCCATTGATAATACGCTACTAGCTGTTCTTTGGTAAAGCTGCACTAGAAGAAGAAACTATTCTTAGAATAATTCTTCCGTTGACATTATATACACAAGATTATGTTAAAATATAACTTAGTTCATTTGCATTGCAAAATGTGTTCCCAAATTAACTTAACAACATGGCAATACAACACTGCCAACAACAGCATTCAGGCTGATGACTGTGAAACGATTCCTCCTTCCCACTGCTGGAGGGGTCCCTGTCTCCCTGGAAGTAAACTGTGCTTTGGAGAAGTAAACTCCTTTCAGGGAAAAAGTAACTCTTATACTATGGTCTCTCCACAATCCAAGACAAGACAAGACCTGTCACATGAAGCCCTTTAAAGGCTTACAGGGATCAGATCATATAGAAATTGTCTATCAGGAACCAGAAAACATCAAGTGGATTAGTCACATGCTATAAGATGAGAAGAGCAATGTCAGACGTTCTATAGCAATTTTACTTTGTTGGAGACCATGCTGTTATCAACATGAAAAGGCCTCAAATAAATTAATTACTCTGCATAAAACTTTGATACAGAAAAAATATTGTTATAGACAATCCAGTCAAAATGTTACTTTTTTTTAATTCTGGAAAAGAATACCTCTTCAGTACGCTGCCACAGGTCAGCTCTCGATACAGGTGAATGCTACGGGTCATGCAGAACAGCTTTTCATCTGAGTCAAAATAAGTAGGGAATCTGTTTCCTGCTATCTCAATCAACCTATCAAAAAAACAGAAGGCGTAATGCTGAAAAAGGAATAACGTGGGATAATAAGGCATCAAGTATTCACAAAGCAAACAAAGCAAACCTCTGAATGATAAGCAGATACCAAGTAATAATGGAAATATTTTTCAAAGGAGAAGCATACTTCAGCGGTCAGACTGAAATACTGGAAGTCAGAACAGTTAGGTTCTCTTCCCAGTGATGCTGGAGTCAGCGGTACACAAGGGAAAGGCATAATCTGTCTGTATGCAAAGAAACAGCATATCTCCTGTAGAAGGGAACTGCAAAGTTCACAGTTACTGAATGCAAAGTTCTTTGAGATATGTACAAGAGGTTCCACTCAATGGCAAAGCATTCTCCTATTTTAGTTATTGTATCTAAATAGTATTTTCATTACCTCTTTGTAAAATGGGTTTATAAACATCTTAAGAAAAATATACTTTTTAGAACACGGCGGGGGGGGGATAATAAATCAGCATTGTGTCACAAGGTGACTGAGCCTCCAGCTGCCAGGCAGCTACAACTGAACATCCATCCATTCAGATAGCACAGGTACAACTGGCTACAAATAATGAAATGACTTAACAGTTTAAGTGGCTGTTTCACTGATAGAACTGAATGTGGGATTCCATGATTACATGTTCTCCATTACCTTATTAGCAAATTCATAACCCTTCAAAACTTTGAATTACAATTGTTAAGCATACCACTGTTTATTATCAGAGTAGACTAAGGAAGCTATCAGATAACTGGTGATAACACCAAAAGAAGTCAGAGGAAGTTGGGTATTTATTATTTGTTGTCAAAATACTTTTATATTCAGAAACTATGCTTTGAAAAAAACCTCATGCACAGATGTAAAACTGAACAATTTACTGATGAGAGGCCAACATTTTCAGTTAAATGAGATTTTATACATAAAATCATAGAGGACTCTTTGGAAGTCAGGGGAACAAAGTTCCACCCCTCTGAACACAAGGTGATTTTATCTAGGTCCTTAAATAAGTGATCCAAAAATTTAACTTAGAAACTCATAGTTACAGTCTGAGCATATTTTTTTTACATTATGAAGATTTTGGTTTTTAATAACCAAAAATACTTAATTCTATTTTAAGCAGACATATCCCACCACTTACAGCTTGAGAAGAGTGGCATCTAGTGGATGATACCAGTGGGCACAACTTACTAGTCATCTCTATGTTTTTTATTTAGGCCCTTTTCATTAAAACCCAAAACATTAAAGCTATTTTAGAAAAATTCTTTTAAATCGCTTTTATTTGGTTTAAAAATAGAAACACTAAGTTTGAACATTAACATACCTATCCTGAGCAAGTGATTTCATTACAATAGCCTGAAACTCATTCATTAGATATCACTTATTACATCTAAACTTGTCCTGTAGAACTTCCAGGGATAGAATCTTGTCTTTGCATTTGCATAATTAATCATGCAGACCATTTCAGCAACAGTAATCTGTTATTCAATGGTCTGCATGAAATGAGATTTTAGTACGCTTCCTAATGGGCATGCGTATCACCAAGAACATTGTTACACAGACTGACTTAAAATGACACCCCAAAATCTTGCTGAGATCACAGTACTATTCACAGAGTTCGATACAGGTTCAAAGTTCTTTAAGATCTAAATCCTGTTTGTCATGATGAGACCAAAAACTGCACAGAACATGTTCTCTGCAATCAGGGCAGAGACCCATGGGGTGGAAAATCCCCGTTTGTTCTCAGCTTTGGTTCACAGAAATTTCTATCCAGTGTTTTTCACAAGCGGTAAGTATGGCTAGAGAGAAAAGCAAACCAAACAAATTATTTTCAGACTTTCTAAATAAGTTTGGTATGTTTTCAGTTAATAGCTGGTGAGAGCTGAATTGAATTGCTACAAAACTGATGACAACAATCTTGATTTCCAGACTTACTCTGGCCTTTCCATCTACTTGTCCTAGTGTTCGTGTTCTGACAAAGCTGAGTGACAGACACCATCTGCACTGTTACAGCTTTCTTTTACATGACAGGAAAATATATGAATTACAGAAAACAGTGGCATATCTTAGAAGACCAGCCTCAATTCTAACCACTCTTCTCAGCATTGCTATTAGATTGAACTGAACTGTCATGTTAGAGAGTAAGTAATAAGACTATGAAAGTTTGTGGAAGAAAAAAGCTCCCTGCCCTGAAATAAGACCTGCCAGGCAGAATGACAAGAGAGAAGTGCCTTTTAGCAATAGAAATAAAATTAGCCAGCTTTATGCAGTATCTTTCTGGAAGCAGCATGACATTACAGCCAGTATGACAGCTACAACTTAGCAACTCTCAAGTCAGAAGAAGTTACTCAAGGCTTTATCTAGGCATATTTTGAAAGTCTCCAAGGATGGAGGCAGCACAACCTCTCTTGGCAACCTTTTCCAATTCCTGAATGTCCTTATGCTGAAAAAACTTCTCCATATATCAGTACAGAAATGCATTTCGGTGTGTGCCTGCTGTCTCCCTACCATACACCACTGTGCCATCCTCATTGGTAGGGGAAGGCTGCTGTCAGATCCCCCCCAAAGCCCTCTCTCTTCTGGACTGAGCAAGCACTCAGTCCCTCCACAAAGCGCTCCAGCCGCCAACCACCTTAGTAATCCCCAGCTGTAGTCCATGCAGTTTGTCGTGTCTTTCTCAAACTGAGCGCGCAAAATTGGACACGGGATCTAGATGTAGTCTAACAGGTACCAAGCAGACGAGGATAATCACTTCCCTCACTCTGCTGGTGCTGCTCCTTAGAGGTTGCAACACAGAAAGGATAAGACATGACCTTGTCTTCTGAAATTGTGTTTAGCTATCATTTCCAACTGAGCCATACTAAATATGATTTAGTACATAAATATTCTTGTCTTAGTAATAATGTTATTTTTACCATGTTTCCTTTCTACATCCTAGTCTATTTTCAGCGGCTCCATTGTCACATTCACCTGTTATCCTTTTCTTTAGCACCAACAAGTCTTAACTCACCTGTTAGGTCCTACCCTTCTTTACTATCTACACTTCTGTGACCCAAAATAAACATTAAGTGGTATGTAAGAAGGGAGCACCATACTTTACAGAGCCATCATTTGAAGCTTTTTTTAGAATCACATAACAGTTAGGGTTGGAAGGGACCTTTAAAGATCATCTAGTCCAACCCCCCTGCAACAAACAGACATCTTCCACTAGATCAAGTTGCTCAGAGCCCCATCCAACCTGGCCTTGAATGTTTCTCAGAAGGGGCACCTACCACCTCTCTGGGCAGCCTGTTCCAATGTTTCACCACCCTCATGGTAAAAAAATTCTTCCTTATATCTAATCTAAATAAAACTCTTCCAGTAGTTTAAAACTCTTCCAGTAGTTTAAAACTCTTCCAGTAGTTTAAAACTCTTCCAGTAGTTTAAAACTCTTCCAGTAGTTTAAAACTCTTCCAGTAGTTTAAAACTCTTCCAGTAGTTTAAAACTCTTCCAGTAGTTTAAAACTCTTCCAGTAGTTTAAAACTCTTCCAGTAGTTTAAAACTCTTCCAGTAGTTTAAAACTCTTCCAGTTTAAAGCCATTACCCCTTGTCCTACCACTACACTCCCTGATAAAAAGTTTGTCTTTCCTGTAGGCCCCCTTTACGTACTGGAAGGCCACAATAAGGTCCCCCCAGAGCCTCTGTTCCTGGCTGAACAACCCCAACTCTCTCAGCCTGTCCTCATAGGAGAGGTGCTCCAGCCCTCTGATCATCTTTGTGGCCCTCCTCTGGACCTGCTCCAACAGGTCCATGTCCTTCTTACGTTGGGGGCCCCAGAGCTGGACACAGAACTTCAGGTGGGGTCTCACCAGAGCAGAGTAATAATCTCCCTCAGCCTGGTGGCCACACTTGTGATGCAGCCCAGGATGCAGTTGGCCTTCTGGGCTGTGAGCACACATTGCCAGCTTATGTCCAACCTTTCATCCACCAGTACTCCAAAGTCCTTCTCATCAGGGCTGCTCTCAATCCTTTCATCCCCCAGCCTGTATTGATACAGGAATTCTTTGATGTATTACACTTCCAGTTTAAAGTAAATCAAACTTTTGTGAAATTAGCTTGACAAAAACAGGGTAAGAAACCACACCACCTCATCTATGATAGCTTCAAGTGATTAAACTATGCAAATACATTTGCTTTGATACTCCAGATTCAGGCCGTGGGTATAATGACTAAGTCATCTGAAATATATAAATTATTTCAATGAACCTTTTTCTGCCCATTTTTCTACACAAGCAAGGATGAGACTACTGTACTTCTTGTCCACCAGACTCTTAATAAACTTTTGAACTCACAAATTCCAAACAACAGTGACAAAGGAATAGACATCTCAAAACCATCAAATTCTTCACGGTTTAGAAAAGTTGGTAGCTAAGTAAATTAGAGCTACCTTTAATGAAATATTGCAAAATTATTTCAATAGTTAATCAGTCGGTTAACATGGGAAGAGTGGAAACCAACACATGCATACATCTAACTCTCAACCAGATACGGCATATAGTGTCTCCTGTCCATTCAGCAATCAGAATACATCGTAAGTGTATCGCTGAGCAGTTTTGGTCACATAGGCAAAGCAGGAGATATTAGAAGAACCAGAGATGTTATAGAGGTAAGGGAATATCGTACTGTATTGACCACTAAGGATATAGGAGAGATGCAAGGTTACTGCAGAAGGGAATCGGAGATGCAGAATAAGGGCAGGGGCCCCACTCAGCAGAAATAGAACAGAAATCTAAAGGAAAACTGGCTGTGTCAGTCCTACTGTTCACAGAAAAACCTCCATTTCCTTTGTACTCAAAATGCTGAGCCTTTACATCCTCAAAACCTTCCTGCTAACTCCACAAACTAAACCACAAAGAAAGATTTCAGGTACAGGACTGTTAAGACCATTTATAAATTAGAGAGTACGCCATACACCTCATCATACCACAATTAGAATCTGCAACATCATACAAATTAGGAAGGTGAGCAAATCATTCGATGAAATTAATTTCATCACCTATGGAATAACTGCATATATCAGATGAATGTTTAGTAACTATCACAGAGATTTATTTTATATTATTGCTCAGAAAGTAATTGAAGGTTCCAAGAAAAAAGGTGCTAAAGAAGCTGCAAGTGTGTATTTTAGAATTTTGCATCTTACCTTTCAGCACTGAATGCAGACTCTGTGTCAATGTATATAACAGCCCCATCTAGTCCTCCCATGCTTACAGGTAGCGTAGCCAGAACACTCATCATAATACAAAATTGAGTTTTGCCACAACCTGGCGGGCTAGTTAGCTGGAAGAGAAAAGAACAGTAGCATAAAGAAGAGATGTCACATTCATTTCACCCTAATCCTACTTTTAACGAAGACCCATCAGCCAGAATTCCTCAAATTCTGTTCTTCCAGTTACCAAAGACAACAGCCACAAAAAGATAGAATGCAGCCCACAAAGAGCAACTTGCAGTTACTCATGGATCTATGCCTTGCAGTCATACTCATCCACTGAAGAATAAAAAGTGCTTCAGACACAGCATTATGCTTGTAGTTTATTTCTTTGACATCCTTTGTTACCTGTCATATTTGAGGTCCCCTACTCTCCCCTTCCTCTTACAAGGTCTTTCCTAAAGCCACACCTTCTACTTCTGCTCTATTTTAGAAGGTAGCACAGAGCTGACATTCACATGACATCAACAGCCTTTAGAGCTGAAAACAAAGTCCAGAGCTAATGAGTTCACAGATATAAATGACTGCTTAGGAACCATCATCACCTTGGTTACAACCAGGTCTCACTTGGAAATCACAAGGATGATAGCTTGTATCTTGCAAAGACTGAATGTTCAATATGAACCATACACATATACAAGACAGATTTCATATGCCCCAGAGACTACACCCTGCTATGCAGCATGTGTTTTGCCATTGGTGTTAGCTCCCTATTGCCATATTTCGACATGAATACCATTTAATGATCCAGACAAGCCTGCTAATTTTAAGCTTTCACCTGTGCTTACTGAAAGCCTACTGCAGTTAAGCAGTATTCAAAAAGAGCATGCTCAACTTGTGTGAAATGGTTCCAGTATGATTTTGATCCAAGAGAAAACCCACAAGGATCAAAAGTACACATTGTTTGATGAGATCCCCAGTTTCTGAGGACAAGGTTTTTCTGCTAGAGATAGCAATATGCTGTTCTTTATCCACTGCAGACCTTGCAATCTCTGCAAACGAATGTGTTCAGATAATCATGTGTTCATATGTTCATTACTACTACTGTGTGTCTTTAAATACAGTATCACATTCACTGCTGCTGGGAAGGGAGATGATGACATTTGCAATACTAAGAAGGCTGAAAAACAGCTAATACAGAGTTGAAGTGACTTTAGGCACTAAAAACAGTGATGTGTTCACTCTGATGCTGGTAGAGACTAAATAATAATGCAAGATATTGTAATATATTGCAATAATGTAAGCCTCTCCAGGGAAGTTTAACTGCAAAATGAACCATACCTCCTCAGAACACCTAGTACTGCCAAAACAAAGGCTTACATACAGAGCTGTTGTTTTAAATTAAAAAAAAGAAACCTTAAAATGGACAGACACTCAAAAAAATCAAACTGATTTTTGAGCCTAAATGCACAATAGCTTGTTTTTAAGTACAAACACCCTTTCACCACAAGATACTACAGTATCACTATGGTTTCATTTTAAGCAGCATTAGCATGACTTGAAGCACAGAAAATTTGCAGGGAAACACTGACGGACTGCATTAGCTACAGTTACACATTAGCTACTGTTAACAGTTAGTTAAAATCCCTTTAATCACTTTTGTCTTTAAACAAGGCCTGAAAACCAAGCCATATCACTCAATCTACTTCAAGCTTTAATGCAAGAGAAGCATTAGATGATTTTTGTTTAGAAGCACATACTGCATTTAGTGAATTACAGATAAGGAATCAGTCATATTTATGCAATTATCTGTCCTCCATCCATTGTATTTATATTACAAAATATCATATCAACAATAGCTGCCAGATTTTAATATGAACCCAAAGCATATATAAAAATTGCAGAGGCAATACAGATTCCTTAGGCTGTGATAGCCAAGGAACCTCACCAGCTGGTTCTAGTTAAAAAGAAGACTTGAAATGAATGAGGGGAGGGCATCAATCCAGTTGTTAAATTAAAATGTTTGGACAACTGCGAGGAGACCTCATAAAAACGTTTGTAGTTTCAGCCTTGCCTGGGAGGTGCATTGGAACCAACATTTATTTCAGTGGCTGATGCGGGAGCTAATTCAGCAGAGATGCTGTGAAAATGCCTGAGGATACAAGCATTGTATCAGAGAAAGACAGGGAATCTTGCTGTAAAAGCTAGTACAAGAAAGCAAGCTAATGGAATAAGAGATAATTTCTATTCCCAAAGACAACAATACTTCATCTTTTATCAGCATTCCTTTAAAAGGCATTAAAATGGGATTTTAAATAATCCACAGTAAATATTTTTAAAGAACTACCGCATTTTATTGTAGTTACCACCAGGGTTCAGCAAGCGTTTTTAACAATACCATCTTAGTTTAAAAAAAAAAAAAAACAACACCTAAAATTCCTCTAATAAAATTTAAATCCAATGTCTGCAAAAAGTTTGCTTAGTTTGTTTTACTCTAAATTTGCTCTGAAGAAAAAAAATTAAAAAATCAAGTCCACCCAGATAGAAATGTGAAGACTACAACAGTTTTTAATTTATCTCTCCCTAATAAAATATACTTTTATTTTTCAATAAGCTATGTATTATTTTCCCTGGCACATCTGTAGAGTTGGATGAAATCACAAGGAGCTAGTTCTTCTTCAGCTACCAGGGGATTAAACTCTTCAATATTCGTAAATTCATTACTTTAATTTTCCCTCAGAGGAGTTAGCCAAAAGCTCTGACATCTGACCACAAAATTTCAGCTACGATTTAATTTCCAACTTAAAACCTAATAGTGGTTTGGGAAAAAAAAAATGCTCCAAGACAGTGTAACACAAATCAAATCCCTCTGGCACTCAAAAAGCAAGCAGCTTTGGCTGTAGAAGATACCACCACAAGTCTTAACCCTGTGGCTCATGTACTCAAATTCCAAGTTTCCAACCACCCTCGCGGCTGGGTAAGGTAACAGGAAGACAACGATTTATCCACACCGCTCAGGAAGTAAATGCTGCACACAGCATACTTTTGAAGAGAACTTCTCTCAGACTTAGAATATCTGCCGAATAACAAAAATACCAAAGGGCAATCTGCTGGTCAGCTATGCTCCAGTAAGTTGCAAAAGAGCAAATTAAAATTATTAAGTTCCAAAATCACTTGAATCCAAAAAGAATACGACCTGAAAATGTTTGCAAGCGGCAGTACAGCATCAAAGCAACAGCAAACGCTTGATAGCTTTCTACTAAAATTTCATCTAACAATCATGCTGAAGAACACTTGCAGTGCTGCCAAGCTTTGAAATTACTTCAGATCTCATGACTCTTGCAAAAATGCTTTTAAAAATCTCCAGAAACAGGCTTTAAATGAGAAGCTCAGTTTCTGCATAGTTAGTTGCTCTCCGTTTTTACGTTTGCTGAGAAACCCCTAATACACGCTGCTTTCCACAGTTAGGACCTAAAAGGCAAATAGAAAGCAATACACCTTTTTCCTCGGACACCTCTAGTCTCTTAAATCAGTCATCTGATTTCTGGAGTCTACCCAGTTCTCCCTACAATATTTCTGATTAAATAGTTATTATGCATCAGTATTGTCAATCTGGCATAAGGGTGCAACCAAGACCAAGCTACTGGTGGAAGGACATACTGCTTGTAGTTCTGGTCTCATCCACTAGATGTCTTGTACAGACCTCAACATTTCAGTCAGTGCAATCACCTATTGAAGGTAACCACATTAGGCAGGTCCTGTACTTTTAACCAAAATACGTTAGAATAACAAAAAAAAAAAAAAACAACTTAACATTCAGAAGGTTTTTTTCCGAAGAAAACTTCAAGTTCAACACTTTTCCTGGTATAGTGCTTTTCATTTACAGTCAGATAAAAGTTTAGCCTATGATTGAATATATTCATTTCCCCCAAGTACCTTTAAATACATCGATACATATGGAGTATGACCATTCTTAAAATAGTTTAGCAACAGTTTCCCAGATTTACTCATATCTGAAGAAACAAATGTTTTAAGGAAACATTTAAAAAAAATAATTGAGTATTGTGATAATCAACCAAACTGAGAAGGATTACAAAATACATAGCTCTGGAAAATTAAGCATTTGCATTTATTTCCTGACGAGCATTATTTTATAATGGCTCAGGATAATTATATTTGGTATCCATGTTTTGATATCAACTGCTTGCAGAACTTCCTTCAAATAATAAAAAAAAAAACAACACAGAGCTTAGAAGTCAAAGATTAGCTAAACTCCAGTAAAATTCTCAGCATGTCAACCACTGCTTTTCCCGGATCTCCCTCTGGAGCAATGCCAAGAACACGGTAATCAGCAAGCTTAAAAGTCTATTGGTGCTCCAGAGCCATTCTACCTGGTCTTCAGGGAAGAACCTGTCAGACTGCACCGATAGCTGAATTAGACCCACGCTTAGGATTAAGAAAAAAGACAAACATTCACAACATTGTTATCAGCAGACTTGTAAATTAACTGTGTGTCTCTCCCAACCCAAAAGGATCACATCCACTTATTTTTTTTAATTAGGAAAAAAATACTCCAGGATCCCTAATGTAAACTTTTACACTCTGGACATCTTTTACTTAAAATTGCCAAGCTACAGAAAGGGAGGCAAAATAGACGTGGTTACCTGCATTGACCTACAGAGGGTGACATCCTTTGTTGTGGGCACCACTAATGAGCCAGTCACAGGATCAAGGGCACGTTAAAGTCAACATATCACAAGAAAAGACACACCTCTATTCTACTTTTCTCCTACCTGTGTAGCAGTGGCTCTGTATTTCAACTAAAGCAGCACAATTGTTTAAACAAAGTTTAAGCGGCACATGAACTGCCATTCTCCATCTCCACTGAGGAAAAGTTAGTGGACGGGATGGAAATCCTGGAAAGCCAGATCCTAGCCACAAGCAAGCATCAATTCCACTCGTTTCAAGTGCACAGCTGAATTCAGAATTTCACTTTAAGATGGCAAGTATGGCCACACTGCACAAAAGCAAGGTCCAACTAGCTCTGGATTCTGTCTCTACCAAGGGCCAACAAGAGATGGCTACGGTAATAACATTAGAAAAGGGCACACGTATATTGATACTCCCTCCAATGTATACGTTCCTCCATCTCCATTTGTAGCTCAGCAAATTCCTAAACCAGAGATTGCATCTTTGTATTTTTATAATACTCAGTGACTCCTATGAGCATCCACACAAACCCTTTCTTTCCAGATTGTAGGAACTATGTAAGCTGTGATCACTTTCTGTAAGGCCACAGAGAAATCCAGGTACTAGAAGATTAAATGTTCCCTTGTTCTTAAAAGAAAATTCTAAGCAAAAAAGTAGCACTGCATCCAAAAGCCAGAAAGTGATAGACATGCAATTTGTAGCGTCGCAGTGTATGCGCATATAATACAGGCCTTAATTACAGTCTCTTTAAAAAAAGAATGCATTACATACTCACCGCATAAATTAGTTACATTTATATATAAAAGCTCTGTAAAGTCATTCTCATGCCTATGTGCTTCACACTTTTGTCCTAATTGCTTTTTGTACCTTCACAAAAACTAGTGACTTGGTAAAGTCAGTGAGTCATTATTAAAAGGACAGACTCCTGATTCAGCACTGTGTGCTCTGACCACGAAACCACACTGCAAGTTTCCCACTGTAAAATCAAGCCAATGATTCTCCCAAATTTCCTGGGAAAATTTTCACTTTTAAAAATGAAAATAGGGTCACCACATTTTTAATTCCTTCATTTTCTTACTTACCTGACATGCTGGGGGGGGAAAAAACCCACCAAAAAAAACCACAAAAAAAACACCCAAAAAAAGTGCAATTAAAAAATGCATTCTCATCCAAATTTTTTGTATATTTTCTGTTTAAAGCACCTGACACAAAACAGTCCAACGTATCTGTGACTTCTGACTTAGGTGTGCAGCTACAGTAAAATCTGTTAAACAAGTTACCTCTGTGAGGGATCCACAGGGTACTCCACCTTGCAAGACTTCATCCAAACTATGCAGCGTGGTGGATAAAAAGGCTAAAGAGGGATTCACAGACTTCCTCAGTTTCATTTCATAAGCCTAGAAAAGGAAAGAAAAAGCAAAAGAAAATACATAAATCAGAAAACGCCTTTTTTTAAAAATGGAAATAGCAAACTTCTCACATTTGCTTTCATCAACCTGGAATGACTTAACACTTGCCAATGAACAAACTATTCTTACCTTCAGCTACAGTCCCCTCTTAGCTCATCACCCTTCCTCGCATTTACATCCCATTTATAGCTCACAGTGTAAATTTAAAAGTTTGTTTTATCTCCCTAACCACAATATTTAATGATAATAAGCCTTTAATAATCATCTTTCAAAGGTTTTCTGTTTCTATTCAACCAGACTTTCAACCCGTAAAACTCCAACTTTAAATAAGGAAACACTGTATGTATGGTTAGTGACCAATGCAGAACATTCACGTGAAACCTAAAACCAAGAACTCCTTGGTCAACGTTTGTTACCAATTTGAAACTACCTGGGTTCAAGGAAAGATTTGGTAAAGATCCCCAAGTCTTTGAATAAGCCTTGTCTGATTCTGTAACCATTTATAATTTTCCATTTTTATGAGGAAGACTAGTCAAGAAGACAGGACAGGTACAGAACTGAAAATAGCTGAATTCCTAGTTCCTCCACTGACTAGAGGAACTGGACCAAGATCAGAATTCTAGTTCATAAGAATTATTTTAATTTGGGAAATCAACTTAAACCAGACAAAGAAAAAATGGCAAAAAGGAAATGCTGAGATGGAAACAACAAAACATGATGTTTCCAAAATAAATTGGGCTGCTGGGGAATGTGAAGCTCAAGGGCAGCCTTGGCTGCAATGACCACGAGATGGTGGAACTCGCATTCCTCAGGGCAGCGAGGAGGGAGCACAGCAAGCTCACTGCCCTGGACTTCAGTGAGCAGACTTTGGCCTCTTCAGGGATCTGCTTGGTAGAGTACTGTGGGATAAAGGCCTGGAGGGAAGAGGGGCCCAAAAAAAGCTGGTTAATACTCAAGGATCACCTTCTCCAAGCTCAGGTGCAATGCATCCCAAGAAAGAGAAAGTTGGGGAAAAACACCAGCAGAGCTGCACGGATGAACAAGGAGCTCCTGGACAAATGCAAACAGAAAAAGGAAGCCTACAGAGGGTGGAAGAAAGGACAGATAGCCTGGGAGGAATACAGGTGTTTAACACCTTTGTCAGTGACATGGACAGTGGAATTGAGTGCACCTTCAGCAAGTTTGCCAACGACACCAAACTGTGTGGTGCAGTTGACAGGCTGGAGGGAAGGGTTGCCATCCAGAGGGAACTTGACAGCACTGAGAGGTGGGCCCGTGTGAACCTCATGAAGTTCAACAAGGCCAAGTGCAAGGTCCTGCACATGGGTCGGGGCAATCCCAAGCACAAATACAGGCTGGGGAGAGAATGGATTGAGAGCAGCCCCGAGGAGAGGGACTTGGGAGTGTTGGTTGATGAAAAGATCAACATGAGCTGGCAATGTGTGCTTGCATCCCAGAAGGCCAACGGCATCCTGGGCTGCATTAAAAGAAGTGTGGCCACCAGGTTGCGGGAGATGATTCTGCCCCTCTGCTCTGGTGAGACCCCACCTGAAGTTCTGTGTCCAGCTCTGGGGCCCCCAACATAAGAAGGACATGGACCTGTTGGAGCAGGTCCAGAGGAGGGCCACGAAGATGATCAGAGGGCTGGAGCACCTCTCCTATGAAGATGCGCTGAGAGATTTGGGGTTGTTCAGCCTGGAGAAGGGCAGGCTCCGGGGAGACCTTTTAGCAGACTTCCAGTACGTAAAGGGGGCCTACAGGAGAGCTGGGGAGGGACTCTTCATCAGGGAGCATAGTGATAGGATGAGGGGTAACAGTTTCAAACTGGAAGAGGGTAGATTTAGATTAGATATAAGGAAGAAATTCTTTACTGTGAGGGTGGTGAGGCACTGGAACAGGTTACCCAGAGAAGTTGAGGCCCCATCCCTGGAGGTGTTCAAGGCCAGGTTGGGTGGGGCTTTGAGCAACCTGGTCTAGTGGGAGGTGTCCCTGCCTGGGGCAGGGGGGTTGGAACTAGTTGATCTTTAAGGTCCCTTCCATCTCTAACCATTCTATGATTCTATGAAACAGGTCTTTCTTGCATCTTGTGGACACCTCCTCATACTGATGCATGCCTCAACCACTGAACACCCTGAACATCAGAGGTTTGATTTTAAAACGAACAGTCCAAGATTAACGGTTGTTGCTCTAGTTAAGAGTTTCCCTGAGGCTTCAGACTCCTTGCCCAACAACAGAGATTCTCAAAGCCCTGTCACAGCATACCACCAGAACCTGTCATGATTGACCACTGCAGAAAACCTGATTTCTCCATGCCTGAGAGAAATATAGGCATCAGATTTATCCCAGCCTTAAGACAGTCTGCTGGGAATATGATATACTATGGAAGCACCTCCACAGGAATCATCAATAACTACCTAATTAACCACACCATTGAATCCTAGATGTTTTTGTCCATACTTGTTGGGCCAACAAGTGAGCATTTTGTGTTTAAGTTGATCAGAAAAATTTCCAGCTAGTTCAACAAACAGGCTAAGATAAGATAGCTTGTACCTTCCTTTTTTATGCTACAGTTCTCCCCTATGTTATGACAGGTAGCATATTAGAATAATATTTGAAATTCATTTAAACCTTCTCTGTTCTTCAGTTCTATTGAGGAGAAATATAGAAAAAAAAATAGCTTTCAAGACACAGAAAAGAACAATACAATAAACAATTTTACCTCTCATATAGGATCAGAGTTTAGGCTCAGATTCACTTTAAGAGTGAATACATGTACTGATGAAGAAGGATTTGCAACATAATTTAATTGTGTTTTGTTTACCCTCTGACAGGACATAAACCTTGTAGACAGGAAACAAACCCTATAGACCATGGAAACAAACAATATTCTAGTCTAGCTTTCCTGCCTAACACGGACTCTAAAATCTTACCCAGTCATTTCAGTATTTAACCCACAAAATTATGGTTGAATCAGACTGTCTTTCAGTAAAAGAAAATAATAATTCAATTGTTAAATCAGAGTTCAAGTGAATGAATCTTGTCCAGTGGCAACTTGTATTAGTTTCTAAAGATTTTCTTATTACTTCCCATTTCAGGGATTTATTTTTTAATTTATCTTCCAGACACTGGAGCTTGTTCAGCTTTTTGTTCAGCTAGACATTAGAGACCTCTAATATAATTATCTTTTTCTACTCAGTGTATAATGTGATCAAGTTACCCCTTAACTAACTTCCTCTCTGATAAGCTCAGTCAGCTTCACTCTGTACTTCATACTGCTAGGCAAGTTTTCCAGAAATTAAAGTTTTACTATGTATCTTGGCATACTTTCAATTTTTTTATTTTTTTATTTACTCAAATGTGTTGTCAAACTTTCTTGCTACATCAGTCATGATGCTATATCAGTCACTCGGATCTCAAGTCCATTTGAAATCCTGCGTTTTTAAAGATTCGATCCACAACCCTTAAAAATAGCTAACATCCTCCGCATCTGGAAGTACAGCTCTGTATTGTATGCATTTACGTATTGGGTCACCTATCAGCTGGCTCTGTATTAACAGTCCCTGACAACTGAGGTCTGACAAACTTCACTATCTGTCAAGCTTGGCAAAGATTTATTTTATTCCAGAAATCTGATTGAATAATGATGTGTGGATGACAGGCAAAAGCAAATGCTAGAACTCTACTTAAAACTTCCATCTGTATTCAATTTATTGATGATTATCAACAGTTATTGATGGAAAACTAGTAATTAGTTAGTTTTTAATCCATTCAGTATAAGCCATATTAATTCTGCATATCACTAACTTTAATGCAGTATGTTTGTGAATTTAAAGTTTCACAGAGTTACTGCTACGCTTTCTATGCCAATTACACATAACAAACTTTGGCATAGCTTATTTTTTTCAGGAAAAAAAGCAGGCTGCATTGACACAGGTCAGAACTGTCTATGTTCTCTCTGTTCTAAATAAGACACCATTTCTGACATCTCTTCACCTGGATTCAAACAAAAAAGAAAAAAAAAGTCTAGCCACTGCATTGCAGGTAACACCTGTTTCTTTCTTAGGCTACCTGTAGCCTAAACCACACTACAGCTCGTCTACATGGATGGAAAAAGTCCTCAAGAAGTTATTTTCAGGATCACATCACTTCTTGGCACCAATTTTATGTCTAAAAACAATTTATACTGAAATTCTTATTCTTTGCTTGTACTAAACAATGATTTTTTTTTTTTTTTTTTTTGTTTCAGGGTCCAAACTAGTAGCAATTTTTATGTGCTGGACTGCAAGAGAGAATGCCATATTTCCCTATTGCACTCAACTGATTCTGCAAGCCTGAACAGTCTCTTGAGGCTATAGTGCCTAACAAAAGTCACTGCAAGTGCCTCAGAGCTCTAGATTTAAAAATAAAAGTATTATTTCATTGTGCAATCAAACTGAGACATCACGGACCTCCCAAGTAAAAACATGAGTGACACCATTTAGCTTTTTCCCAGATATTGTATTGAAAACAGAATCAACACAAGCATACTTACTGTCTGCATTTTGGGAGCACAAGCCCGGCTGACTTTACAAAGAAGGTTCTGCACATCATAGTAGCTCTGTCCTGTCACTTTCATCAGCTCCAAGAGGGAAAGACATAAAAAGTCCTGAAAGATGACAGAACAGTTCAGAGAGCTCAAGCCACAAATCAAGACTGGGGACTAAACTATATGTAATTTATACACAACCAATCTATATTCCACAGGTTTACCAACTGTGCCACATTGTTATGCTATACATCTCCTACCTTGATCTGATACCAGTATACTAAAGGAAATTGTATCCATATTTTAAAGGACATGCAGTCAAAGGATCAACCATTCAAGAACTGTGTGATGGAATTGCAACAAGATAACACCTTTTTGCCCACAAAAGTCTCTACCTACCTGAAAAATATTCAAATTACATCACGTCTTCTAGATTGCAGTCCTAGAGCTAGAGCCTGTATTTATCATGCATACTACTGAAATATATCGGGCCTCTTGACTGTCTTTAGGTGAGCATTCATGAGAACAACTTCAGAACACACTGCTGAATCAACCCATAGCTGATAGCGTAACATCACAACTTGATTATGTAGTATGAATGTGGTTTTGTGAAATGGGTATCTTACTCCACGCAAGTAGTAGCTGCACACCCCTGCTAAAATAAAGCATCTTCAGGTTCTTTAGAAGGGAAGGTAGCAAGTACATACAAGGCATCTATCCCTTTAAAGCTAGATTTTTTTTAGAAGGCAGCAGGCCAGATGGAGCCTGAAATGCCCCCTACTTTACAGAAAGTAAAGTTCCCTGTAAATTAAACTATAAAAAAGTAAACAGTACATCCATTAAAACACACACACACCCCAAACATAAAATAACCCCTTCACCTGACAGGTAGTGATCTGATGGCGACTCAACCTTTCACACAGCTCCTGAGACAACCTTGCTCTTCTTAGTTTCTTAGCAGCCATGCTCCCCAATCTACAGGGCAAACAAAAAAATAATATATTTGAAAGATGCTTTGACTATGCAATTACACTCACTCCTTGCTAAAGAGCAGGGAAGTGCGCACACACACGTGTGTGTGTGTGTATATATACACAATGTAACGTGATATAGACTTCCCATATATGTCCATGTCACATTATATTATATTACCACTCTGAAAGCAGTTATGTTAAATTATATCTCTTCATATTTGACCACGTACGAGATCATGCCAGTAAGAACAGAAGAGTCAGCAATGCTTACAGGACAGAGGTTTTTGGGACATAAGAAAGCCAGAAATTACTCAGTGGTGAACTGAACAAGAATTCCTTATACTATACCGCACTGAAAAAAAAATGTCATCTTTGAATGCCTAAACACTAACAGTAGAGTAATCACAGTAAGTATTTAGCCCTAGAACATATACTGCCATAACACAACACTCAGTTCTGGTGACCCAGGATTTGTGACAGATGTTGAAAGAGTAGGAAGGCCCCAGTAGACTGACAGGCTGGAAACACAGTTTAGCATGCAAGGCTCAAGATGGTCAAACTACTCAAACCCATCTCAATGTTCTATGTAACAATTTATGAAACAAACACAGTTAACAAAGAATTCGTTAATTTAGCTGACAGTGTAAAAGAAACCAGAGACCAAAGCTAAGCATATGAAGAGGAGAACTACAACATAAATATTATTTGATTCTAAAAGCAAACAAAAATACCATTGGATCAAGGCAGCAACAACTATGGTATATTCAGTCACTTACACAAATTGCATTTATTGAGACTGAGACTCCTGCTTAAAGAGTATCCAATTATTTCTGACAGGCCTTAAGAGTATTTTACTAGCAAGTAAAATTATACCACCACTATGAATCCACCTCCCCTCAGCTATTTGCATTTGTCCCCCCTCCCCTTTTTTTTTTTTCCCCTATCATTCCATTCTACCAACAAAACTCCAGAGGACAGTACGCAGCTCGGTACAGCCTAACACACACGTGTTTTCATAACCTATACGTATGTTCAAGCACACAGCTGTTTCACACATATTATTAGGCACTATTCCTGGTATTTATTTAGCCAGAAGGTTAGGCAAAACAAAAGGGTTTTTAAATAACGTGAAACTCCTAGAACTTTTGCAGGCGCACCGGCCTCCGCATCTTTGCGAGATGGAAACTCTATTGCGCCCTCTCCCAAATCCTCTTTAGCCAGGAGGAGGGGAGAGAAAAATAATCAAACGTTTGAAGAGTTCAGCGTCCTCCCAAGCTACCGGCCGTACCGACAGCCATTCACCCGACACACCGCACGCTCTGCCCCCAGCGGTACGGCAGTCTCTGGCTTCGCGCCCACCGCTGCAGCCGAGGCCCAGCGTCTGGCAAGCTCATGCCGCGACTGAAGCGATCGCAGCGGGTGCCCGCGGGAGCGCTGCCCGCGGCCCCGGCACGGGCGGGGGCGGAATAAGGACACTCGTGAGGGGAAGAGCACAGACATACACCGGCCCGGACTCACGCCGGGTGGCAGAGGTGCTGCAGAAGACCTGGGCAATGAGAAAACCAGCTTACGACCCCAACACCTCAGGGCCAGCAGGGGCTGCGCTGCGGCGGCGGCGACGCCACGGGGCGCCCAGGTGATTCAGGCGCCCGCCCCGTCTCTCCGGGACCTGGGGCTGCCCCCGCAGCCGGAGGACTAGCCCAGCACCCGCCGCCGCCCTCCCCAAAACCTCGCTCCCGCCGCAAACCAGCCTCGTCCCCGCAGCTGCGGGGTATGCCAACCGGGCCGGACGAGACCAGACCCGCCCGCCCGAGGAGGAAGGAGGAGAACGACCCTCCGCGCACCTCAGAACTTTTTCAAAGCTTCCGCGCGGCGGGCCCGAGGGGGCGGGGCCGCCGAGCAAGGCCTGCACTCGCGATTGGCTCCGCTCCCACCAATCCCCCGCACCCGTGAAGGCCGGTGGCGCGCAGGGCATGCCGGGAGCGGTGGTTCCCGGGGGCGGGCCGCCAGACGGCAGCGCGCGCGCCGCCCTGCGGCCTGTGACGGCGGCGGCGGCCGCCTGTGCCCGGCCCCGGGGCTGCGGCCTTGTGAGGGTCCTGCGGCCGCCTCCGCCGCCGGTGTGCCGCCCGCGGTAGGGCCCTTCCTGCAGCCCTTCCAGCTTTGGGGGGAAGGAGGGGCCGAGGGGGTGCTCAGTGTTTACCCAGGCTCGTGAGGGTGAGCGCCTCCCCGGAGGTGGGAGCCGCCGGGCCTGGCTGT
The DNA here is from genome assembly GCA_017639485.1 of Pluvialis apricaria. NCBI lineage: Eukaryota > Metazoa > Chordata > Aves > Charadriiformes > Charadriidae > Pluvialis > Pluvialis apricaria. Next base: position 38,746,758 of record CM030012.1, on the reverse strand, counting down.
GGAGGGGGAGTAGGGGTGTGTGCTCCAGGCAGGGAAAGCCTGATGCCGGCATCGTCAGGGTTTGCCTTTCACACTGCTTCCATGCTTTTCTTTAGAAATTCCTACCGTCCTCTGCGCATGAGGCACGTACAAAACTTGAAAGCCTTCAGCAGGAAGAGTGCTGTGCATCCGTTCATTTGTCAGTAAAGAATATTGGAATGCTGATTCTTGTCTTCAAATTGGGGGCTTACAAACATCTGGGAGGCTGCCAGCTCTGGGAGAAATGCCTTCTGACTGAAGAAGCTATTACCCTGTAATGTGAATGTAGCAGGGAGAATCAGTCATGGAACATGACTGATGCAACTTTACTAATGTCTGTAGGGTGAGTTTTCCAACTCACTCTAGCTTATACTAGAAAGTACTGAAATTAGTATTTTATATATGTTGTCTGCATAATCTTTACAGCTGTAGAAATTAGCCTGACTGAAGGAAAACCAGATCAATATTACCCAAGATGTTTACTGAAGGCCTTTGCATAGGGAACTGCATGGCTGGGGTTTTGTCTACTGCAAAAGAAATGCTGCAGTGAAGCTGCAAAATACAGAACACTTCAGCCACTTTTCCAAACTAGTAAATGGGAGAAACATAGCAAGAAGCTGACTGTCATGAAATGCAAAAAGGGTCAGTGGAATTAGTGTTTCATTCATACGCTGAAGGGAGCTTACATGCGCAAAGTCCAGAGGATTTAAGAAGCTGAACAGGGAGTAAGCAGCCCATACAAAGGCAACTCGGAGCTTTAGTGAATAGCTAGCTGAGCAGGGAGAGAAGAGGTGAAATGGAGAAAGAGCTCCTCCTAGTGTAGTTGGCCTTTTGAAAGTTGACTTGAAAAGTACAAGCCAGAATTGAGAAAAGCTGTCTAAGGGAAGGGACAGGATGTCTGTTGCTGCGGTTTAGTTTCCATGCAAACAGGAGGGCGTCACCACAGTATAACTCTGTCATAGACTACTATTTCCTGCTTGGTACAGGGGCAGCAGGAGCCCTACCTTCCCACCAAAGGTGCAGGAAAAAGTAACATTGCCTTGATGACTTTTTTCCCCTCCCACAAATGCAGCAGGGCTTCCACTTCTCCTCCAAGGCCAACGGCTTCCTTCCCATCATCTACAAAAACAGAATACCTGTATTAAACCAGAGAACTGTTTTGGGATATTGAGCGAGGCAAGCAAATCTTACCAACCAGGTAGTTTAGAACATTAGTGAGCAAAACCAACATACCCTGGTGCTTCTTCTGGAAGTTCTTTGCATCTCATTTCTCAGTGGAGTCATGACTGTGCCACTCTCTACTTCTCAGGTACACCTTTAAACCAACTGGCAAATAATCGTGCATCATCTTCTCCACATAATTTGAGAAAGCTAATATATATCTAGAGGATAATCAGAGAAGTGTTCACATATGCCTAGTCACCATCAATGTCCTCAAGCAGCAACACGGCAGGCAGCTCCACAGCTTCCATGTGTTTGACTAGGACAGTAGTCACTAGGGAATCAGGCGCTCTGCAAACAGCTCTGCTCTGTGACCTCGGTCAAGTCCCTAAATGACGGGGTATCTGTTTTCCTTCTCAGTTTTGGTTTTACCTATTTAGACTGTAAACAGAGTAATTAGTGCCGGCTCAACACACTTACGTGTTGGGCATGACACAGCAGAGAGCTGCTCTCATCTAAGCCTTTAGCTGCCCCTGGAACTCATAATAAGAAGGGATTAATAAAGCTAAGAGATGATTACTTTATCAGAACCCAGCTTCACCACACTAATTTAAGGAGGTCCTTTAAACTGGTAACACTGGAGCAAGACTTGCAGAAAGGCAAAGCATAACAGCAACAACAAAGGAGGTCTCATAGAAGCGGAGTGCTCAAACATCAAACACACCAATTACAATAAAAAAGGGAATGGTGATTAGCTTGTTAAGGAGCAAGCCAAAAGGGACAGTCTAATTTGAAGGGCACAGGATGAAATACTTATCAGTTCTTACTCAAATAAATACTCAGCAGTTAAGTAATTCTGCAAGCCTCCAGAACTGGAAAGCTAATGGCAAAATTTTTCCTTTCTGGAACAGAATCCACAGAAAAGTTTCTTCCTCAAACCCAAGACAGCCTTTTGTGAACATCTTCAGGTAATAGTTTCGCATTTTGGAACGTTTCAGATCATTCACTTAATTACTAACACAGCATCAGCTCACTGATACTGACTATAGTCCTCAGGTTTATTACTATTTTCCAACTCTCAACTCTTGCCTTAAAATTATCAGTGTTCCCCTGCCCCTGTGAAAGGAAAGGAAAGTGTCTGCCCAAAAGAGCTCACTCTATGAGAACACAGCAACAACTCTGACTCAGAAGGGTAATCCAGATATTCAGAGCAATTCCCCCACCTTATGCTTGCTGACTAGCATCTAATTAGTCTAATATATTCTTATTCCTTGGGGTTATCTACTTGATGCCTATCACATTCTTTAAAAAAAAAACCACCCGTGTGCTCCTGAGACGGGAAAGCGATTATAGGCCAGCTCATGCTTTCCTGGGATTAAGGTCCCAAGAGGTTGCTCAATAACAGTACACAAAGGAACCTCCAATGATGTATTCTCTCCATTGCTGTCTCCCCAAAGGAGATGGAGATTTACTTCCAACACTTTTGGGTTCCCCCCATCTCAAAAAAAGGGAATTCAAAAGATCTCACAAGGAGGCCTGCACCCTGGTTAAAAATGCTTTATTTTCCATGCCATCCATACCAGCACAGCTTTAGCAAAGCCACTTCACTTGAGACTCCCAGCTGCATCTGCTCCAGGGATGGGGGAGAGGGAAAGGAAACCATCTCTCTGTTGTTTCTACCAGCTGCTCAGCACAACCTCACTGTTTCATTGGCTGTAATAAACAGAGGAAGACCGACAGACTTGTGAAAACACAGCCCATCTTCTCATTCTGAGTGTTTCTCCCGCTCCCTCAGTCCTCTGAACAGCCTGTGGACCAGAAAAATGCTTCTCCCCAGGCAATTAACCTTTTTCCTCCTGCTCAGGAAGGATTAAAACCAATTATAATGAATCCTCCTCAAGTATTAGTGAGGACCTGTCTGACCACCCACATTTACACCCAGGAAAAAGCAACTTTTCTCTCAGGACAGGCAGGAGGCATTTCTCTGTTTTCTACCTCTTCACACATGCTACTGTGAATTCAGAATTCTCCATCACCTCCAAATGCATTTCAGAAATATTCAGCAGCAATGTAGAGTCTTTGAAAGAGAGCATCTGTACTTCCTACACTTTTTACAGAAAAGCAGACTAGCCACCTTCCCTGCTATTGCGGGCAGAAGGACAGACCCACCTGCACGTTACAGCTTTGAAAAATTCAGCTGCATTTGCTTTCTGCCCAAATTACAGCAAACAAAATGAGAGACCTCAGGGATTATTCCACTTTTAGCCTGTACTCATCTAAGCAGATTGCCCTCCAAGATCAGCTTCCTACTTCATTTAGCTTTTTTTGGTTAAAGAGCCAGCAGGAGTCATTCAAGTCTTTGGGCTTTTTATATTTCCCTGTTAAGGTTCTGTTAGATGAGAAGGCCATGAACTGGCAGAATGGCAGCATAATAATCAACATGGAGTTGTTTTAACCGGAACGGATCTTTACCCGTACATGCTAAACCCAATTTACGCTACATAAAACAAACCTGACCTCCTCCTGCCTTTCGCCTGTGCCCTACCAGCACCCCTTTTTTTACTCCCTTGTCTTGCGTTTCTGTTTCCTGAGGTGCTGGGGTTATCCCAGTAGCGATGTCTGCAATCACCAGGCCTTGCCACCCTCACCACAAAAGTTCCTTCAGCTTTCCCTGGGATGCTGAGGTAGACCAAGAAATGACAAATATCACAGCAGTAGGCCTTTAGGAGCATTGCACGAAACAGATAACATCTCACTGAGGTAATCCTTAGGTCCCCACTGCAGCTTTTTCGTGCTAAAGCATGGAAAAACTGCAACATACGCTATTACTCAGAAATTTGAGCCATATTTAGACTTTTGTCCTATGAAGCAGATCTGTTTCACTGTGACCAGCTATGGAAGCAAACTCAGTAGTTCAGTGGTTCCCCTTTGATCAGCCCAGTTCTCTGGGGACGTGCGCATCCAGCATGTCACCCTGCGACCCTTCACAGCAGCCAGCCTCTATTGAGAAGCTGCAATTAGACTAGAAAAATCCAAGCACCTCACAGTGACCAGTAGAGAAAGTGCACTGTGTACACCTTGTCATCACACGCAGTCAGACACCATGAAATTAGTACTGATGGTGCCTGGTTTTAGCAGTTATGGTAGGACATCTGTTGCTTTCAGGTACAGCCCTCGCTCCATCTGCAGAGTTCTTCAGTGGAGAAATGAGACAATGGGAGCCAGCAGACTTTACTTTTTTGCTTGGACAACACCAGCAGAGAAGGGTAGATCCCAGATACTTCTCTCTGCGCAGTTGTCGGAAGTGGGGATGACCCTGAAAAAAAGGCAGACTCCTTCACATGCAATGTAAAAAAACCAAACCCCTGATGTGACTATCTTAGTTCAGCTCACCACCTGAGGAGCACATTCCAAATCAGTAACGGTAGTCGAAGTGCCTTGCTTTTTGGAAAAGAAGTCTTCACTTTGTGATGTTACAGATTAATCACTCTGATAACCCAGCAGCTGAACTGAGCCCAATAGCTCTTATTTCAAACAACAAACACACAAACCAGCAAGCAAACAAAGCCTGGAACATTTCATTCCATGAATCGTTTCAGTCTGGGGCCTTTGGCTCTTGCATGCTTTTCATTCTACTTCTTTTTAAAGTGATGAATGAGATCCCTATGGCTGAGACTACAAAGGAAAGTGCTCCAGATGTCCTCACCATCCTTCCCAGAAGATGTTGCTGCACTGTTTCCAAAGGTGGCTGAGTGGCATGAAAGAGAGAAGAAACCACCAAACCTAGGCAGAGAAAGCAGAGGAAGGTCTCCACTCCCGCAGTGTTTGTGCCTTACAGTTTTCTGCCTGGCCCTGAAAGAATGAGACATCTTCAGGCTCTGCAATTGAATGTTACTCACTCTCACACACCTCCTACAAGGAACTCGGCAGTCTCAAACAAGATCAAACCAGAGACCCAGTGTCCTGTGTCTTAGCAGCGTTAGCGAACAGATGCAAGAGATCTCTTAGTGGATAATTATAGAAGAATTTACCCACAGAGGAAAGGAGACATCAAATTAATTCTGTGGTGATTATTTTTTACCTTGAAGCATGATGCTTCTTATCCATTTTACTGGGATGAGCACACAGCAATAATATATTCAAATACCACCCCAGGACTCCTCTACCGCAAACTCAATTACTATAGAGTATCCAGGCAAGCATGTCTGCCATTCACTGTTTGAGCATGATGCCATAGCTATGATCACATTATCCTCACCCTCCATGGACTACCCATGACAAATTGATTTTACAGAGTCATAGCTACTTTTTAAATCACTACAGCATATTCTACTACATGAACTATGCAGCAAATTAAGCCTATACTTAATTGAAGTACAATAGGACATTTGTACAGCAAGAAGCTGAATGCACGATGAGCTGTTTTGCTGAACTGGGGTCCTACTAACTGTCCAATAACTGAACTTTTTTTTCCAGTGGTCTTTAGAATATAGGCTTATAAATCTGCAGGAAGCATCGCAGTCCAATCCAATCCATTCCAGTCGTTGAAGGCATATTTTTCCAAAACCTCGGGAGTTTCCACACCCAAGAGGGAAAGGGCATGAAATGAGAACACGCCCAGCTTTGCAAAATAAAGTGCACCGTAAGGAAAGGTGCCTCTCAGCTGACAGAAGATGGAGCCCTCCTGCATTCGTCATTGTCTGTGCTGTCGTGGCATCAGCGGGGACAGGTGTATCCTGGGCTGTGTGACTCAGCCACCTTATGGTACCAAACGTTTAATTCAACTGGCTCCTGGCTCTCATTCAGCTTCCACTGGGAGCTGCGTGTTTCCATCGCCTCTCAGCGGGGACTCACCAACTCACATACAAAGGCCAAGTGATTTTTAAAAGCCTCTGATTTGAGCTGGCTTGATTTTAGGGCTTCCAGCTTGAAGTACTTTCAGCCCCAGGGGTGCACAGCTGCCATGCTTTTAACTGGAGCCATCTGAAGAAAATCAAGATGTCCCAAATTGGTAAAACTTTAGTCACTCTTAATCTGTGGTCACTTTTCAAATATCTGGGCTTAAATGATAAGATCAGGAATGTAGACAAGCCATCGGGGCTGGGAAATGGGCAGATGAGCATGAGACTTGTTTGTCTTAACTCTCAATGTTATGTTTAAAACAAATACTCTTTAAATATATCACCCGACTTCCTTCTTACATTGGTGAAGATCCAGAATAAGCTCAGTGAAATGACTGAAGTCACACAAAGCAAGACTAAGAAGAGAATCAGGGTTTGGGGACCATAAACACACAGTTTTGACTGTTTCTTTCGCTCTGCCTTTAATCTGACAGGGGAGAAAAGAAGCTGGGAGGATGAATGAATGTCAGATGTGAAGCAAATCTTTGGGCTTTCAATTTCCTATTATAAACCAGGACTAGAATAGTAAAAAAGCAGCAGAGGTCAGGAATGAGATACAGTGAAAAAAAAGCAGCGTGCACACTCTTATTCCAGGGATAATGGTCTCAATCTGCTGTGTATGAAAAGAGATGCTGGGAGAGAAAGGCCAGAAATAGCAGAAGGTTTTACAGGGCAAGGGAGGGATACTGTTATTTGTACTAGATCTACGCATGGTTCATTCTGAGGTTTTGTAGCTGTAATTCTGAGAGCCTGGCATCTGCCACCCCACGCCGCAGTCTCTTACCTAAACCACAGAGCGAGTGCACGTGCCCTGCTTTGCCGTCAGGGAGGAGTCAGAAGAACAATTCTGGAGCCACCCCAAAAGCCAAGCCCTCTGTCTCCATCCCACGGTGCCCAAGGAGGGCAGATGTTTGGTTTCTGTTGGATTAAGCTTTTGGCTGGAGATTAAGCTTTGTTGTGGGTTAGCTGCTGATCTTAACTGAATAGCTTTCCTACATATCTGCCAAAAATGCCTAGAGTAACACATTGGCTCTTTTCATGCAGTCTGTCAACAACCGAAGTCCACACGTAACATAAAAACTACATTATTTTGAAAGCAATGGAAAAAATAGCTTAGGATGAGCATGAATTCCCTCAGTCTCTTCTCCTCAATTCCCCTGCTTACCAGTGCCTCTGTTCCTCCTTCTGCCTGCTCAAAATATGGAGAAAAAAGGAAATTGCTGCCACCACTTCAGTCACAAAACTGTGTATATTGAGGGAGTCCAGGAAGAGCAAGACATTGCTCACATACACCAAGGCGGGAGGACTGATGACTTGAGTACAATGAAATTTATTAGTGCATTGCTTCTGAATAACTGTGCTGCAGGCATACCCCTCAGAAACTCATTTATCTCCAAACCTGGAAAAGGTTAGATGTCAATCCAATCATGGCCAAACATGGCGTTTCTGTCTGGTTTGCTGACTTCGGGAGCTCAGAGAAGTACTGCGGACTCCCTGTTCCTCTAGGAGATGTCACAGGGATGTCCTGACCCCCCAGCCCCCCGAGGCCGGCTACTGCAGTGCCACCCAGCAAGGGGGTGGGCAAGGTGCCAGGAAAGCACATCCTGACAGGCATCCTCAACCATCCTTTCTTCATTGCTGAATTTACTCCCCTACAAGGGGACTATAGCACATGGCAGCTGTTTGCAGGGTAAGGAGAGAAATCAGGGCTATTTGTGACATCTATTTAAGGGCTCTTTAATATATACGCAGCCTCTCTTGTGATCCGTGCTTTATCTAACCAGTTTCTATATTCCACTGCACAAACGCTTCCTGACACTTACTGCTTCTGGCACCATTAAACTCTGTGCATGAGGGTGGGGGGAGCATGGTGGGGCAGTCTGTGTTTGAAGGCCGGCTGCAGTGCGAATCCAAACTGATGCCCCATATGGCCCTGCAGGCTTTGGGGGGCACCTGCTAAAACCTGCTCATTTCTCTTGTGCAGATTGTAGCACTTGAGGTAAATCCTGGTTTCCTTGGTTAATGTTTGCTCCTTCCTTAGGAAAACACTCATGGAAATTTGAAGGGGCTTTGTCTGAGGTAGGATTTAGAAATAAGCGAGGTCCATGTTCCCCTTGGTTCTCATCCAGTGCTGTTCCTTATTCCAGCATCCAGTGAGCATAAAACATTCCCTTTGTGATTTCGTAGCATTTTGCACTGAGCCTGCAAAGCTGTGGGTGACTGCATGAGACACAGAACAAGGGAGAAATTAGTCCAGCCCAAGGATGCTACCTTTTTGGTTTATTTCAGGAACTGGTGTGGGAAGGCCCATGTCTGTGCTGGTGTATGCTTTTGCCTTGCAAGCAGTTGGGCTGCACTGGTGCTCCCTGTTGGGACAGTCCGGCTTCACCACCCTGGGGGAGCATCACCTGCCTGCACTGGGCCAGGCTGGTGCTGGAGGGGGCCCCAGTGGCTTCTGAGCACTGCGGCTGTGTGCTGGCACCCTGGAGTGCCTGTAGCTGTACTCGAGTTTTACTTACATTTACTGATATTCCCAGGACTGGATTTTGGAGGGGCTGGTGTCAAGGTTTGGATTCCTAAAACTTGTGGAATTGGAAATTCCCGTTCTAGTGAGTCTTAATTCCCATTCAGTCTTAATCCTTCACTATGCAAAGCAGATAAATTAACGGTCGTGCAGGATTGGGAGTAGGAAGAGGCAGCATCTTTGTAAAACCTCATTAAAACTTAGAACATCTCTGTCATTGTGTGGAGTGGGGACCCCGTGAGGGCTTTTGTTGCGTCTTTGGACATCATTCTCTCCTTTGCAAGGTCTTCTGTGGTGGCCAGCTGATGATTGCCTTGGCCAAGATACCTGCATTTCAAAAACACCATACTGTGACAAAGCGCCTATTTCTGCCTGCCTTTACAGAGGCAGACAGTTCCCCCCCCTACATGAACAACATTTTTACAGTCCAATGAGTAAGCGCTGCTCCTCTGCTCAGGCTCGGCTCCGAGACTCAAGCTGCAAGGTGTTGCAGCCCTGTGAGCTATTTGATCAACTGCTATTATTAATAATAAAAGCTATCCCTGACAGAGCCGTAGGTAAAATCTCTCTTGGGAGCAGCATTTCCTGCTGACTCCATATAGAAGGCTTGGCAGAACGCCCTGTGCTTTACAGAAACAGAAAAATCCCCCTGCGGGGGCTCCCCCGCAGAGATGGGCTCCTAAAGCCCTTGACCCCAAATGTGTAATCTCCCTGGAGACCCAATGTACATGAAGAAATATAATCTTCTTGAAGCATCTGCTGTCCGCATTGTGTTAAAATATGGCTGGGACGCAACTGTCAAGTCTCCGGGTCACTCATTGCAGAATCCTTTGAAGGGCAATAAAACCCCCCGACACAATCTGAAAGGAGCTCTGGCACACAAAAGGGTCTCTCTGTATTGCTTTAAGGAGGGTTATTTTACCACGGCTGCAGCCTGAGAGGTTTCTGCGGCACCCAACAGACATTTCACCTGCTTTTGTGTCCTGGGAAAGTAATAGCACACAACAGATGGGAAACGGAGCCGAGTTTCGGGAGGTCACTGTAACGGCATCACATGCAAATCCTTCCCCCGCTGGGAAGGATGAGTGCGTGAGCTGTGCTGGGGAAGCCGGAAAGAGCTTTCCTGATCGCACAGGGGCAGAAGCTCAGCCGGAGCGTTCGGCGAGGAGGCCTGGGCGGGCTGCCTTTGAAAATGGATCAGTCTGACAGATCAGCTTTCCCACTGGGGTGAAAGGGAAGGAGAGGTGCCTGTTATCACAGAAAACATGGAGAAAAGGGGTGTCTGCTGTTTTTTTCATTTCTTTATACATTTTTTGAGCCAGTCAGAGGACTTGGTCTTTGTTCTGAAGACATAGGTGCAGGGAGCAGGAAAAACTGAGAGCTTAAATGCGGAACTAGCAAGGAAAGAGCACTGTTGTGGCTTGTCAGCAATACTCTGATCTGCTGCTGTTTCAGTTTTCTGCATTTTTTTTTCAACAGTGTAAACTCGCTTCCTTGACATCTGCCCTGCCCTTGCTCTCGGTCTCCCCATCCCCCACTTCTCCCTTTAATGCTGGTGTCCTCGTTTCCCCTTTTGTACATAGGACCCTTTCACTATGCAGGGATTAGTATCTCACTCATAAATATGTGAAATAGATACGCAGATGATTTCATTTGCTGGGTTTTGTAGGGCTGGCGAGACAGACTGGCATGGGCCGAAGGGTATGTTCTAGTAGGTCAGCTGAAGAAAACATCTTGTGTATGGGATGAGTAACGGGAAACAGGCATATGGAACACCAGCACCAGCCCAGCAGGGAGACCTCAGGGACGGGGACGAGGTGGTAAGCCATAAAAGCCAGGCAAATAAGGAAGAGCAGGAGAGAAGGTCGAAGATGTCTCTACCTCCCCCATTTGCTATGTGTCTGCCAGGAGAAAGGATGAATGCGGGGAAAGTGAGAAGCAAAAAGGGAGCAGAAGTCCACTCTGGTTATGGGCGGTTTGAGTTGCTGGTAATTCATTCAGGAAGAGATGCCCGAGGAAGCGAGACAAATGCAGGTGTGGAGAGATGGTGGCAAGCTAGGAGGGAGGCAGAGGTCCAAGATGTGAGGAGGAGACAGCAGTAAAAGCTGTGGAACTGGATGGGAGCACCCAGACAGGGGACACAACTGAGCTGAGCAGGGATTCCCGAGCAGGAGGAGAGACAACAGAGAGGCCCTGTGGTGGCCAGCTGATGATTGCCTTGGCCAAGATACCTGCATTTCAAAAACACCATACTGTGACAAAGCGCCTATTTCTGCCTGCCTTTACAGAGGCAGACAGTTCCCCCCCCTACATGAACAACATTTTTACAGTCCAATGAGTAAGCGCTGCTCCTCTGCTCAGGCTCGGCTCCGAGACTCAAGCTGCAAGGTGTTGCAGCCCTGTGAGCTATTTGATCAACTGCTATTATTAATAATAAAAGCTATCCCTGACAGAGCCGTAGGTAAAATCTCTCTTGGGAGCAGCATTTCCTGCTGACTCCATATAGAAGGCTTGGCAGGTGAGAGGTGACAACAAATAGCTGGAGATGACAGTGCTGTGGAGCTCCAGCCAAGGAAGAGTTGTCAAGTGGCAAGGATTAAGTTGCCAGGTCCAAACCAGGAAGTTGAGACATAGACCAAAGCCCCAACATGCAATAAGACCTTGCCAGGAGGCAGTTGGTGAGGCGGAGAGGAAGGACAGGACTGAGGTGATGGATGATAAAGCAGAGAAATAGGGTTTAATGTACCATACCTGGTGGCAGCCAAGGCCAGGCTTCCAGCTGGCTTTGCGGGCAGCTGGAAGGTCACAGGCAACCTTGGTGGGACAGTGTAGTGACCAGCGTCATGCTGGGTGCATGCCTGGCTCTTGCTCGGACACCAGTGGCCAGGACAACTGTAGCCTATGCTGGGTGTTTGGAGATGTTCATGTGGCTTTCAGCAGTCATACAGTGCAAAGCCCCACCATAAGCATGGTGCTGGGGGCCACGCTGCCTTTACTGTGAGATCAAAGGGCAGCTGTGCTTCGTCAACCAAAATATAATTCCCATGCTAGCTCCAGTCAGCCTCTGCTGAAGAGCCAGATGACTGTCCAGTAATGTTAAAAATATGTTCTCCTAGAGCATGCCAGCACCCGGCTAACATGGACACCCATGTGTCATCTGCAGAGGGGTACTAGGGAGAAGGCTCCTTGTGTGCCACCGGCCTTGCTTCCCTCCGCTGATGCTGCTGGCATGCTCAGGTCATCGGCAGGGATTTGCCTTCCTGTGTGACGCTGGGAGACAAGGCTGGATGGAAAGGGGCAACAGAGGTGCCTCGTGCACATTTTGGCCAAGCTGTTTTATTAGTGGAACACAGCTGGGATGTTTATTCTTATCCTTAAATAGTTCAAGAGACTTTTTTTTTTAATGCTTACTATGGTATCAGGGCACTTACAGAACCTGTTGGGGACAGGCTCACATCAATGTTACAACAAAAAGGCAAGTCCTGGCCTGGCGAATTTGCAATGTGACTGAGATCAGGGATGGCAGATAGGTACCAGTGGCCAACAGATGGAGCAGCAGAAGAACAGAAGGACGCCTAGGACCAGCACAGCAGCCTGGGTGGGAGTACTTTCAGTCAACGCCTTAGCTGAGGAAGGGGAGTGGATCGGTCTGACTCAGGCTGGGTACCCACTGCTCTCGTTAGCAATAAGAGGGTGCAGACAGAGGGGAAGGCAAACCCTAGTGAAGACATCAGAAGGCCCCCAAGGCGGTTAACTCCCCCTTTTTTTAAAGATGGAGCAGGATAGTATGGCATGTTTGCCTCAGGCATTAATCTGATTTTAAAACCTTATGTAAAACACGCTTGAAAAATATGGGCCTAACCCCCCTCTCCGAGCTGAGCACTCATCAGTAAGAGGCTTTAACCCGCTGCCAGATCAGACCGGGGCCTTCCCACGCACCAAAGCATGCAGACACACAGCTTGCAAGGTCGAGAGCTGTCAACTCAGATCTTAACCTGCTTCATGTGTTTGCGAAGCTTCGTTTTGGATCTTCTCTGGATCTCATATGCTCAAGAAAGTGGCACTGAGTGGGCCCAGACTGCTGGTGGCAGCTCAGCAGGTGATGGCTCTTCTTTGCCAGTAGAAGTTACGATGCAGTCAGTGGTGCGACATGGAGGCCATCAGCTATGTTTATGCATCTACAGACACACACTCACTACGTGCATTTGCATTTACATGAAGGATCAGCTGAAATTATGTATTATTCCACATACATTAGAACTCAAAGAGATTGACTGGAGAAGCTTTTTGCCAAATTTAGTCCTGAAAGTCTATTATGTACTATTGTGTGGATATTATAGCAAAGGCACTGAACAATAGTTGCAAACTTGCTGCTACACTTGTGCCCGAAGGCAGGCGTGTGAAATGTTTTCTGCTCTGAGCTTCCAAAGCACTGACAACTATAACTGTTGTGGGCTTTAATGGAGGCTACAGCTCATCAGCAACCAGTCCATTTGTGTTAAATTGGCAAAGGTGGGGCTCAGACAGGAGGCTTTGGGTACCTATGATTGCAGCATAGACTTGCAGTGGAGGTAAGGCCTGGAAAGGGACAGGTTACCGAAGGAGCTGATGGAGAAATAGGAGCAGCAGGAAGAGCTGTGGCATCACGAGTGGTCTGACAACAGAAGCAGCAACATAGATAAGCTCTGCAGTAACTGTAACAACACGAGCTGATAGAGCAGATGGTCACCTCAGTTTAGCCTCTAACATGGCTTGTTGCCCCTAGCAATATTTACCCAAAAGTACTCTACTGATGGAGATGGGATTATGTAGCAAACACAGGGAAATCAGTCCTATTTTGTGTAAGATAGACCTGTGCTGCCTATCAGCTCAGACAGTCTCTTCATGTTCTGGCTTTGACTTAGGCAGACGGAGTGATGTGATGATGCACAAAACCATTTCTAGGACAGCTTCAGATGGTAGAAACTAGGTAGCACTTACCCAGTACGCCAACTTTCTTGGAACTTTATTCACTCACTCTGCAAATCTGGAAATTCGGTTAACAAGTAAAATGTTAAACTCCCTTTCCCAGTTCTGAAGTGGCCTGGGAGCTGTCAGGACATTTCCATCAGCTCCTGATCAGTGCTATTTGGGGTTAATCCTGACCTACTTCAAGGCCTGAAGTGAGAATTATTTTCTTGGTTTGTGAAAAGCACTTAGAGATCCTTCAGCGAAAACTGAAAAAGAAAGGCAAATGCTGTTATTCTCATCCCCAAAATACTAGGTAAAGAACCATACTGAAGTAGCAATATAGACATATTGCAAAGGGGATCAACCACAAAGGAGAGAGAAATTCTGCATTGGAAAATGTCCTGTGTTTGAAAGACCAGAGACCTACAAGCACTATGCATATCTCAACTCATATATTTAATAAATATTGTCTCAACTGCGTGTGTTTACTTATTTTTATTAAAGAGCAAATTGCTTGTATTTCCTTCTCTTTCCTCTTCATTATAGCATCAAAGCAGGACAGCATGCCACACAACAGTATAAACAAACAGCATCACCAGATACTTAAGGGTCTTTAGCTCCTAAATTGACTAAAGCATAAATGCAAACTGACGTCAAGCATTTGGGATTACCATTTAAAAGTCGCTATTTTCTGAGACGCTAATGAAGGCCATTCACATCAGAAAATCCAGTGGCTACTAAAGGAGGAGTGAGCAGCCCAGACCTCGGAGTAAGGAGTCGAGGAAATGGTCTGCTTCTGTCAGAATAAAAAACCTGCCAGATTGCTTTAGACCTGCGAGAAGTCCCAAACACAGACAACATGGAAGAGCTGCTTCCAACCTGTCCAGCTCTTGAAGATTTGGGAATGCAGATGTCACCACCAGTCCCCACTGCCACCATTACCAGCAGCACCCGTATCACCCCCTCTACTCATCACAGTCCTTGCACGGTGGAAGCTCGTCCTGGCTGTGCACGGGAGCTGCGCAGCACGCCTGTGTGCAATGCCATCTGCAGTTGCGTGATGCTGGTGACCTGCTCCGAGGCTGTGACAAGTCACCTGCCACATTTGGTCTCTAGGGCCTCAGTTAAGTTGCCGAAGCTTTGAACAAAATGGTCTCAAGTGAGGTCATAAGCAGTAATGAAGCTTATACAGTATCTCAGTCTTTCTCCCTCTTTAGCCTGACAAACATTTCCACTGGAACACACAGAATTAAAAGAGTAATTTTATAAGGCAAAATGCATTCCTGAGTAGGCGTTTGTACTAGTTCAGGTGCTGGAAGTGGTATAGCCAAACGGCAGCACACTCTGTGGGCCAAGGTATTCTGCTTCTCAGCATGATTAACTTTAGCAGGATGGAGCACAGCGCTGTATGGCTTTTGGTACCTACACTGGCTTAATGAGCACTAGCTTGCATATCTTTAGGTGATGTATTTTTCCACAAAGATGTAAGTCGGCAATCACCTAGATAAAAAGAGGACTAGAGATTTTGAACATCCCTTCTACTACTTCAGAGTAAGTTCATACAGTCATCTACTTTGCGCCAAGCAGACTTTTGCATTTCCACAGGTAGTAAAGACCTGAGAGGGAAAGCGCAGCTTTCTATTTGAAGCAGTGGTGCCTTTAGACACAAACTGGTGCATCCCCAGCCCCTCTCTAGGACTTCTGTCAAGATGGCACTGCTTCCTTTGGCATCTGTGCTAGCTGTCCAGGAGCCAAAAGCAGAGCAGGTACTGGGGGCACCACCTGCTTCTGTAACACCCCTCTAGGTCCCAAAGCAGTGAACCAAGTGGCCAAACCCTTGCTGGAGCAAACCCTGCCGTCCTACAAGAAATAAGCCATTCCACGTGGTACAAATTCACTATCATGCCTGTGGGTGACCTGCTAGTAATAAGCCTGAAGCCCAGAGACTTACAGCTCTTAAAATCAAAGTTCCCCTGCCCAAGTGGAGACCACCTCTGTTGGCTTCAAACCTTGAGTGGTGCCGAGGCCCCCAGGCAGCAGCAGAGCTTGTTCCGTTCTCTGGGCAGGAGGTGGAAGGAAGGGAAGGTCCCTTCCCCAGGGGCTGGCTCAGGACACTCCGAGGGGAGTAAGGGAAGACAGGTGCAAATGGAGGCCATTTGTCGAACAAGGACAACACTCCTGAGGTCTCATCAGCTCTGTGACCCTACTCAGTGAGTAGCCAAAGCAGCTGGGCAAGGGGACACACAGTGGGAACAGCTTCTGATTTAGCAGGGGCTGCACCAGGGGAGAGATGTCCTGCTACAACAGGGGATGGATCACAGAGGGGCGCGATAGCTGCTGATGTGCAGGAAGGAAAGGGAAAAGAGTAGTTTCCTTCTCAGGTGGTTCAGCTGCAGTTTGCAGGCAGAAGAACAGAAGCAAAGAATTTGGGTCTGCAATCCTCCCCCTTGAATACAGGGCACGTTACGTGTATTCGTGGCCCGGGATAAACTAAAATAGAAAAACATTTGGTTTCAGTTCACGTCTTAGTGGTGGCCCATGTTTTATTCATAGTGCAGAAAGGGCAGAAGTTCCCGTGAACGAAGAAATCCCCTTTCTTTCTGGGCAGGTTTCAGAAAACCAGTCAGCAGCAGAGCAATGCTATTGAATTCAGGAGGACTTCAGTCACCAGCTTCCTAATTCTCAAAGCAGCTGAAGCCCTGCAGCCTTTTTTTACCTTTTATAGTCACAGGACTAGTCAAGCAAAACCTTGATTGGATTATTCTGCTTTAATTAAAAAATGCACTCAGACCAAAGGCGCAATAGTACCTGGTACATATGTACACATTCCTCTCCGTTTTAACACCAAAGACCAAAATGCAGTCTGGTCCTGCTGTAAATCAACCATTTTCTTCTGGCAAGACCTTTGGAGTATGAACAGACATCACAGTAACGCTTGAACTGCCTCTTGTGTGCAGGACACCAGACTCTGTATTTCATCATGTAGTTTGAGATCCTTTAGGGTGGACCATACAAGAGGTAAGCAGGAGAAGGGAGGCAAAACTGGAACCTCGGGGCAATTGGAGCCCATATACCACCACCCACCAGAAAAGAAAAGCAGCAATGGGCCAGTCCCTCCTTGCTGCAGTTAGGACAAGGGAGATAAATCACAAGGGTTTTTTTTATTGCTGGTGAACTCAAAACAGGCAATTTTAATCTACTGAGGAAGATACACATACAAACAAACATTAGGCCTTGTGCGTTTTTTTCTTCTTCATGTAAATGTCTCTATAACTTCAGTCCAGCTCCCGAGCTCTTGCTGAGCTGCCACTGAGACCCCGGTAATGTGCTCTGGGCACTTCTGTAAGACACTATAAGAAGCATCACATGTATTAAAAAGGGAGATTTTGCAGAAAAGACAAAGCTCTGGCTGTAGCCACGTTGCCTGGAAAGGAGAAGTCTGGCTAATCCTGCTGCATTAGGTACATGGTATTTTGTATAATTATTTTAATTGATTTAAGAATTTGCTGGGTCCCTTTCTGTTTCTGGTGTGCAAGCTGCAAGTAAAGTGCACTTCTGGGTGTAAATTACCACTCTATAAGGATGCAATAGCTGGGTTGGTACCTGTCGGACATTGGTGGAAAGCAGGCTGCAATAGCTGTTACAATGGCACGGGCGATAAGGATAATGGAATAAGATACTAGATGCTGCTGGGAAACCCCTCCTGTCACGGTTTCAGCTGGGACAGAGTTGCTTTCTTACTAGCAGCTGGTATAGTGCTACGTTTTGGATTTGTGATGGGAAATAGTTGATAGCGCACTAACGTTTTTGGTTGTTGCTAAGCTCTCGAGACCTTTTCTGCTCCTCACACCGCCCCGCCAGCGAGCAGACTGAGGGTGCACAAAAAGTTGGGAGGGGGCACAGCCGGGATAGCTGACCCCAACCCACCAAAGGATATTCCATACCATGTGACATCATGCTCAGCAACATAAAGCTGGGGGAAGAAGGAGGAAGGGAGGGATGTTCGGAGTGATGGCGTTCGTCTTCCCAAGTAACCATTACGCGTGATGGAGCCCTGCTCTCCTGGAGATGGCTGAACGCCTGCCTGCCCATGGGAAGCAGGGAGTTTGCTTTGCTTGCATGTGCTGCTTTTGCTCTACCTATTAAACTGTCTTTGTATCAACCCACGAGGTTTTTTTCCCCACTTTCACTCTTCCGATTCTCTCCCCCATCCCAACTGGGGGGAGTGAGCAAGCAGCTTCGTAGTCCTAGTTGCTGGCTGGGGTTAAACCACAACACCTCTGTAATTTGGGCATCTAAATATTACATTACTGAGCAAAAACAGTGTTATTTAGTGGGGAGTTTCTGAAGTCAAGACACATGACTGTGAGTGTGCACCAGGTTAGCTCTGTGAACAGCCACTCCTCCCCCACTCCCATCTGCAGCTGGGAGACACCAAACCACACTGCTAACTCCTTTTACCTTTTTAGTTTTCTAACAGCTAAAGAGAAAGCAGGGAACCTAAGGACGCTTCTATGACAGCTGAAGGTTTCAGATGATGCAGGGGCGGTGTAGGAAGCAGCACAACGCCACAATTAAGCTATGCTGTGAGAGGACAAGCCAGCTTCAGACACTGCATTTAGCGACCCAGACAGAACCAGGGCCAAAATGTGGAGATCCCAATTCCCACCTGCAACTTGCAATTCTTGTTCTGGTCCAGTAGAGCTCATCTACATTATCCCACATATAAATCTTATCTCTTTTTTTTTGTGTGCAGTGTTAGGTGACTATTTTGCTTGGGTCTACATGCCCGAGACCATCAACCCTGATGAACTACATACTGTTCCTCTGATTTCATAATACTGGCATCACAGCATGAAAAAAAAATAAATCTGTTCAGTGTTTGTTCTCTTTTAATTTAATGAACTATAAAAAGAGAACTCTAAATACCCACCTAAGTATTCTGGGTGCTTCAAGAGACATTGCATGCCCCAGGGCAGATTTGATTAACTCCTCGCCACCAGTGTTTTTGTGTGTCCAGTGCCAGCAACGGATGCCATGTGAGAAGGGGGAGGAATAGAATAATTGCACTGTGTGTGATACAAACAGGATGAACGCTGCCTTCATAAGAGCAGAACCAACAAGCAAGTCTCTTCACAGGGCCAGGAGTGATTTTCCCTTCAGGAACAGATGCCCCAGGGCAAGGAGCAGGTTCCCAGCTGAGCACTCCCTACCAGAGACAGGTGACCCACACAGAAATAGCCTGGCCATTTCCAATACAAGAGTGGAATCCCACAACCACACCAACACATTCGCTTTTCAAGCCAAACTGATCCCTGGTCCAGTTCTGTTGACTATGGTAGAAGAACACCTAAAATTAATCTGGCCCTACAGGGCAACTAAAGCAAACCTCCCCCATAAACCAGTTAGGAGTGAGATACATCTGACAGCTGGAACCTCCAGGTTTGTTGCTAACTTCAAAAGCCAAGACTTGCCACAATGAATTATGAGCCTGTGGCTGCCACTGTCAAGCACTTTCCCTGCGCTAAAACTTTCCCTACGCTCCTCAAACGTCCCCAGTAGGTTAAATTTCAAACTATCCCTGGTGCAGGTAGTTCCAGAGTAGAGCGACAGCACTTCTTCCTGCTCCACCTCTCTACTGCTGCTCTTGCACTCTTAACTCGAAGCCTCACTTAGGCAGAGCATGGGGAAGTACTCTTCAGGGAGGGAGTTCTTGCTTTTGTTTGTTTTTAATAATGTATCAGGCAGCATGGCATATCTCTTGCTGCCTCCAATTATTGTCGTGACAATATGGCTGTGGTTATTTAAAGCAGAACTTGGGAAGCAAAAGAAAATCCTCTTGACACACTGAGAAAAACACTGGGCAGAACTGAGCCAAGACCTGCCAGTGCTGAAGGAAGGCGAGAGTCAGTGCCAGAGGACCGAATCTTGGATACCACGTTAGCCACATAACGGTTCTGACCTTCAAATACAATGGTTGCAGCCAGACTAAGTCATCAACATCACCAGAAACAGAGGAATCCCTGGGAAGGAAGGCAGAAATCTCTCGTGGCCTGTACAGCCTCTACAAGGTTTGCACAGCCAAGATGGGAGCTGGAATCCGCAGCAGACCATCAGGTAAGGTCTGCTTTAGGGGAACAGAGGAGATGGGAAGACTTACACTATTTCTTGCGCCTTTTGCCAAGATTCAGATTGCACAGATTATGGTAAAATTCACTCGGCAAAAAAGGCCTTTATTTAAAAAAAAAAAAAGAAAAGAAAAGAAAAGAAAAAAAGAAAAAGAAAAAAAGAAAAAAATTTCTAGTGAGTATCAGGACTGAGATTTCAAAAAGTACAAGATCTGTATAAATTCAGCAAGATGTCCAGCACCAGATTATTTCGTGGTGCAACAAAGAACCTGGGGAGAGGCCAATGGGACCTCGCGAGGGGAACACCATCTACCTCCCCAGCAGACTGCCAGTCTTAGGTTCTTCTCAACAGCAGATGGATTTTCCTTGTTCCTGCAGCATCTCAGGTCCCACGGGAGGTATTGGTTGCAAGCAAGCACCTGAATATTGCCTAATGGAGTAAGCCAATCACTAACATAGCTGGCGTGTCCATGCCCATCCACTATTTAGGATTTTTTTTTCTTTTTGTTTGCATTTCCACTGTAGCGTTTCTTTTTCTTCTTTCTCCACATAAAAGTGTAAGCAAAAGGACTGCTTTCTTCTGTAATAAGTTAAAATCAGAAATGACCTAACTAACAAGTAACTGATATTGGTCCTTGGAGCCCAAAGAGTAAAATCCATAGAAAAATCTATTGGTTCCATTTTTTTTCTGGTATATCCCATGCACACCCCCATTAGAAAAATGGGGTTATGAATCTTATCATACAGCAAGGAGCAGTACCTGAGAGCCAGAGCTGACAGTCCATGGTAGAGGTCTGGGCTCTCTCAGATTGCTAAGCGTGGTTCTGAGTCACTCACTGCTCAATCAGTCTTCACATGGCCGTTGGCCAAGGCAACGGGGACAGTGGGGGCCCCTGGCTCGGCAGTCTCATCAAATCGTAAGCGCAGGGTGTTTCTGATCACCAGCTGCTCCATGATGAAAGAAGCACAAAACCACGGGATGGCATACTCCAGGGTGATCAGGCCCATGAAGTCAAAATCAAACTGGGAATAGTCCCATGGGCAGGCATTGAACTGGCGTAGGATGAGGCCGGTGGTGAATTCCCAGAGGTATGTCCAAAGTGTGTAAATGAAGCAGCGCACTAAAATGTTACACTTGTCTTTGAGATACAGATACATCTTCTCCACAATGAGGATGGAGGTGCCATAGATGAAGAGCGCCCACACACTGGTAACACCCGGAAACTTCCAGTTAAAGTTGACCACAAACTCCCAGGCAGCTGTGAACATCACTTCACAGAAATAGCCATGAATGGCATAGAGGTACCATCGGGAAAAAGCGGTCAGAGGTTCTGCCGCAGCCATTCTTCTGCACACACCCCAGCAGGCACTCTGAAATGAAGAGAGAGAAAGAGAGAGAAAGAGAGAGAGAGCGCAGTCAATGACAATGCCACAAGCCTTCATCCCCCAGATGGCAACACACACAAACTCGTAACATCCACAAAGGACAAATCTGAGAAATAAGTGAATTTTAAATCGTCTCATTTTTACCATAGCAAATTTTAAGTCCTGGGGTAAGGTGGCACCTTACTGGGCTCCGACTCTCAGAATGGGCGCAGACAACATATACTGCTCTGCTCGAGAAGCAGGATACAGCTGGTATTGCGTTGGTGGTGAGGAAGGAGCTGACAGGTACAAGGGCTTTACCAAGGGTGAGGCTGCTAAAGAACTTGTTGTTTGCAAGTCAGTAGAAAAATACAGACATCTCACAAGCAGCGCACGTGACCTTTTTGCTCTTTTCAAGAAACAGCACTGTACCCTACTTTTCTGATTCTAATATGGAAGAGATTAGATGAACACAGCACTGAAAACCTGGACCCTTCCAGCTGTCACCTACAGTCTCTATACTCAAAATGTTTACTGTAGTGAAAAACTGACCTTTGGTGGGAACTACAGAAAGTTCAGAACAGCTGAAAGAAAAAGTTTCAGAGGTTTTATGCTTTCAGACACCACACCTTGAACCCATCACTTAGCTAAACTTACTTCTTCTGTTAAAGAATTCCTGCGTTGTATGGCTAGGATCTGGAAAATAATTTTCTTACGGTGTCAGACTGCCTGGTACGAAGTCAAAAAGCACAAGACAGCCATTGAAATCCATTCAGATTTGGCTTCAGGACAGCAAAACACAAAGAAGGAGAATAAAAAGGAACAGCTGAGCACAGAGAGAGGTGGTTAGTCATGATAAATAGGAAGTGAGAACAAACTCTAATTGTCTCTACAGGAAGAAAGTTGGTGAAGAGGTTTGAAAGGGCACAATTTGCTTATCACTGAACTGTTTCAGCGCAATTACTTTTTACAGTTTTTGTAGATATTTACAAGGTCCTAAGCATTGCTCTGCCACGCTACAGTCACTGGCCCAAGCTGATTTTGAGCATAATTTTACTGAAGCCTTACAAATTTACACCACAGGGTGAACTGGACCACTTTCATTCTTAGAAACTTACTCTTTCAAGTTGAGTTTCTCTTGACTCTTCATCAGGCACTATTTAACTTCTTTGCTCTGTTCGTGTCAGCTCTGTGGCGCAAGGTGCTAGGAAAAGACCGCACTAATGTTACGTGCAGTCATTCTAATGCCGTCTGGAAAGAAACTGTTCTTGCCCTGCCCTGTAAATAAGGTGCATCTCTGAACCAAGTGTTAACATGCAGTATGACTGAAATTCTGATAGGAGATGAGAGAATAGAAACGTTTATAAGGAAAAAGGAACTATAATAATGCACATGATATGCAGAATATTCACAGGGGAATATCGAAAGTGGAAAGGACAGAGCTGTATCTGTGATTATTCACTCCCCTCTTAAACGGACAGCCAAACAACCAAAGTCTTGGCCGTTCATACGATGCGGGTGCGTGAACAAAGACCTATTTCCTAATGGCACAATCCATTTTACACAGGACACTGAACTATCATCAGATGCTACAGATCTGGGTCAACAGTACATTAGGAGCTTGTGGGTGAAAGACTAAGGAGTCATTAGGAATTCCCTCATGTCTCCTAGCAGTTCAGACCCAAGAGACCCTGCAAGACAGCGGTGGCACATGAGAAATATGCACGGGGTGTATCTCCATACAGTCCACAAGAAGCTGACGTGTAGGGCACCACAGACTTTCTGAGGAGAATGAGAGTTTGTCAATGTAATGTTACTTGGTTCGTTTGCCAGCAGAGCTGATAAGCTTAGGAGTTCAAATCCTCATACCATTCCTCCATTCTCACATAATTTCAAGAACAAATCAATAATAAAAGAAAGTAAGGGAAAGCAGTAAGAAGAAAATGGACTGTAAGTATCTTTTGTCAGAATGGGGATATATGGCTGCAGCAGGGAGGGAGACCTTTTTTTGTGTCTGAGGAGACAGACATCAAAAGATGCAGAGGCCTCAGAAGTCATGACTACTGCTAGGTAAGGCACTGAGGAAATACGGAACATCACTCTCCAGGGAATAAAATTATTGTAAAGCTTTTACTAAGCTGCCAGGGGGTTGTATGGTTTTCCTCTCATTTCAATAAGCCTTTCTAAGCTTTTCCACTTGTGGTCCTTAGTCCTTGCACTTCCCTCTACAGCTTTACATGAAATGTACTTGACCTGTTAGCTGGGAGCATCCACAGCATGCAGTACTATCTGTAAGGTTTTCCTTGTAATTTTGAAAATTTCTTCACAAAGTTAGATCAAATGCGCAGAAGGTCCTTCCTTCTCAGTCCCTCCTTATTCCAAGGATCCCCTCACTAATTATTTCCCCGTTGCCTTACATCTGCCCACCAAAGCCAAAGACTCACACAAATATATCCAACAAGCCACATCCTGTTCTACCCCACCCTATTTTCTCTGTGCAGTGAAGATTTCTCTTTCCTGGTTCCATACCACATACTTAATAATTATCTATTTATTCTCCATTTCTTTTTTAAACTTTGCAAAATATCTAGTGACTACACTAGAAGTCTAATAACTGAATCTAGACCAGATCTGGGAAAACACCTACGATACAAGTTAACCCATTGCAAAGACCACTACTGACTTCTTTTGAATCCCGAGCCTTCCATCACACCTGCAAGGAGACAAGCATCAATGTGCTGATACTGCCTCAATATTTGCCTTCTACTGTCACGTGCCCAGTGAGCCCAGCCTTGATGGGAACTTCCTTCTGATACGCTTGAAAGAGTCCTCGCAAGCTGCCTGCTGATTATGGGCATCCCAAGGCAGGGCAGATGCCCAACTCTGGCAGCCCAAACACAAACTGGTTCCACTGTGCTAGGCACTAAGCAAATCCATGAATCACAGCTCTTCCTGTAAAATATTTTATTCAAAATAAAAAAGTACACAGCAAGACACAGAAGGGAATGAAGGATACCTAGGGAGACTACAACAAGCTACAGCTCATCATTGCACAAGCTGGGGACTGTACAATGTAATTGTTACAAGTCACTTGGGCATTTATAAAACAATTAAAATTGCAGCTGTTCCCAAGCATCTTATTTCCCAGCCATACCAAACTGGCTGGTGCCTGGTAGGCAATACAGCACAAGGAGGTCTCAAGAGGGAAATGAAGGAGAAAAGCATTGTTTTATTGGGCAGCAATTCACAATGAAAGGATCAAGCTGAAAAGTAGTTGCAGGACATTAGCGGGAGAAGCATCCAAACAGAAGGCCAAGACTGGATTCAGTAAGAGATGCCGATTTGTGAAAAGCCTTAAGTAAATAATTGAACTTGGTGATGCAAGACTTTTAATGGAGTGACAGTAATACAGACCAAGAAGCTCTGAACACACATTCAGTCTCCTGAGGAAAACAAATGACATTCATCACTGAGGTAGTTACAGTGGGATGGGCAGCAGCTTCCTGAAAACCAGAAACACAACTGCCACCTACGCAATTGTTCTCAGCAGAGAGCAAACGAGTCCTGGAGGCTGCACATGGATGGCCATGCTTGTACTGAGGCTGCTTATACTGTGCTGTTTTGTGGAAAACAGGGAGTTTCTAAATTCAAAGCTATGAAAATACTTCCCGTCATCAGCAAATTACATTTCAAGCAGCTAAAGTAGAAACAGTTCCTCTAATACAGCATTATTAGGAAGCTTGAGCTAAGCAAGCACATAAATTTTCCCTCTTTCTCTAGTAGGACCTTCTTTTCCAGCTTGCTGGTAGAACTAAAAAGGCAAGTCTATGGAAACCACACATGGGCCCCAGAGGAACACGCAATCCTTTCCCCAACTGTGCTGCCTGTGCGGGCAACGCTGCTGGCAACGCAGGTGACAAGAGCCCCTCCGCCTACAGCGAACCAGCGCAGGCCTAACAGAGGGAAGCGTATGAAGGACTATGTTTCTCTACAGAAATCTGGTTCAGGCAAACAGGGCAGGACTCTGAGTTAGGCCTGCAAGAAAACAATACAGTAACAACGCAAAGATTATACTTGCATATTTCAGAATATCAACTCTGAAGTGGATATTAAGCATCCCCTAGGTTGGCATAAGACACAGATAAACCTGATGCACCAGGCCAAGAGAGAAGAAACGACATAAATCCCAGACTGCCCGGCTTCACGCGCAAGACCCATCTGTGCAGGGGCAGCACTTCCATACTCCCATTCAGTTGTGCAGGTGATGCAGCCCGGCAAGGCAAGAGGCAAACGATCGGAAAATGGGTTGACGGGAGACCAAGAAATAATGGCAGATTTGTCACACACAAGCACTGCAGGGGGGACATCATGTCATATTCATGCCTGATTAAGTTCCTTGAGCACTGCCTGGTTAATTTATTTTTTTTAAAGCTCTCCTTTGCAGTGGCTTTCTGCCTGTTTCCCTGCTACCAAGCCAACCTGTGCTTCAAAAAGTCTCTCCCAGAATTATTTAGACTCTCAGCCTCTGAACGGGTATACTGAGACCTCGTCAAGATACTCTGAATTAACTCTGAAGTGCCAATAAAAGAAAAGCACAAACAAAAAAACCTCCATGAGAATTCCCCTGATTAGTGATGGCCTGAGGCTATAAATTCTGCCAGCTACTTGACTCGCTGCAGGTGAACTTGAACGACTGCAGGAAGTTCCTTAATCTTAGTGCCCGGTTATTTCTGCCAGTTAAAAAATTAGGGCATGGTGTTATTTTACAAATTCATATTTGAAGTATTTACTAATTCTTAGTTTTATAACATGCATTTTCATATTTCTAAGAAATGCCTTAGATACATCTATAAATCTGTTACGTGTCATAATTACTTTTTAATTTGAAAGAGAAACTGCAGACAGAGGAGGCACATATGTAGTAGTATACTACAGTCCCTCCAAACGACAGGACTGGGAGCAGCAGGTAACCCTGAAATAGAAGGCACCTGCCGCTCCCTGATCGTAAGCTCTACTGCTTATGATATTCTTTCCTTAGACCCTTCTTACCCAAACAGCATTTATGTAAGTAACACTTCTTCATGACTTTTTGAATTACTTTCATTGGCACACCATTGTAGCTACTGTGCTTTTTCTTAAGACAGGCTGAGAGAGTTGGGGTTGCTCAGCCTGGAGAAGAGACGGCTCCAGGGAGACCTTATAGCAGCCTTTCAGTACCTAAAGGGGACCTACAGGAGAGCTGGGGAAGGACTTTTTACAAGGGCACATAGTGATAGGACGAGGGGCAGTGGCTTCAAACTGGAACAGGGTAAATTTAGATTAGATATTAGGAAAGAAATACTCACTGTGAGGGTGGTGAGGCACTGGAACAGGTTGCCCAGAGAAGTTGTGGAAGCTCCATCCCTGGAGGTGTTCAAGGCCAGGCTGGATGGGGCTTTGAGCAACCTGATCTAGTGGGAGGTGTCCCTGCCTATGGCAGGTGGCGTTGGAACTAGATGATCTTCAAGGTCCCTTCCAACGTAAACCATTCTATGATTCTATGATAAGACTGGGAGAATCAGACATCTATCTGCTTTAACAAAGAGTAGAGTAGAGTAGATACAAGGATGTGTGGATGAAAATTGACATGCATTTTTGGGCAGTACCTTTTTAAATGTAATTCTTCCTCTCTTATTTTGCATTTTCTCAGTGAATAAACACCCAACAAGCATGCCTTTGCAACCACGGACAACATTCAATGAATGTGCTGCAAATCTGGCTTCTACATTTTTGTATAAATCTCACACAAACCATTAGGAGTAAAGATTTACAGAACACTGGTGCTGGATTTGGCCCCAAGACATTAGTTCATCAGTGTTTAAAGATTTATGCAGTAAAGTCTTAGCGGTACTTATGTGCTGAAGTCATAACTCTGAGGACATATTCATCCTTCAGGTAACGGAGAGCCTCAATTAACTGTGGCTCAGAAAATAGAATATCAAGTGTACTGAAGTGTGGAATAGTTCCAGCGGATTGATTAATCAAGCCCTGCAATGAAGCTAAAAGCATGCCACAGACAGATGTCTCCAAATGCAGCCTTGATGTCCATTCCTTACTCTTTAGTGCTTTCAGGATGGATCTGGAGCCCTGGGATTTTGGTCAGTTCTGAATGTATTAATCATCTGGTTTTGCTGCTTCTCTCTTTGGACTCCATCTCCATCAGGATTCACATTGTCTCCCTTCCTCTGAATTCTACTCACACCACCATGTATTGTGAGTAAGAAAGCACAGCCCAATCTGCATTTTCCACTCATTTTTGTCTCTAGCTACTTTCCCTTAGAAGGCGCATCATTTCCCTGCCACTCCTCGTTCCCTTGCCCAGTTCACTCTGCACCTGCTGGCAGCCTCTGATCCCTGCCTATCTTTCAAATCTGTTTCAAAGAGAATTGGGATACAGTAAAAAAGAATGACGACAAAAGGAGATTAAATTAATCCAATTACCAGACTAAGCCAAAGGGATGGGGAAGTGTAGTTCTTACTGGTAATGCCTGTTTGTGGGCTGCCCAGAAGGCACCATTTCACAATGGGAAAGGGGAAGGTAGGGTTTTCTTGGGAAGGAGTGTAGAGGGGGGGCTTTTCAGAGAACAAAGAGAAAACATGAAGACATTGTTAGTTTAAAGAATAGGTTTCTGACTAATGCGATTTCATGAACGGCAGGAGAAGTGCAGAAAGCTGAGATTTCCCATGCCCTGCCTCACACATAGCATCCCATTATTCAAACACACCTTAGTCCACAGTGACCACTCACTCCAACCTGAGAACAAATTAAGGCAGCATCTCTTTACTTACAGTGACCAAAAGGGACGCTTCTTGTGTTCCTGACAGAAGACCCGTCAAGGCTCAAGTAAGAAGCAGACTTGCAACACAAATCTGTGTAAAACGACTGCGTCCAAACTTGGCATCTAAAAGTATTATCCCCAAATCTCCCTAGCATCTCTTTCAGGTAAGGTCATGCCCTTCTCCAAGCCTGCTGCTAGTAGACTTGTTCCTTACCTGTTGCCCTCCACGTTTGGAAAAGCTGCCCTGAGTCCCCATCATTTGCTG
Source organism: Pluvialis apricaria (assembly GCA_017639485.1). Classification (NCBI taxonomy): domain Eukaryota; kingdom Metazoa; phylum Chordata; class Aves; order Charadriiformes; family Charadriidae; genus Pluvialis; species Pluvialis apricaria. The sequence continues at coordinate 38,718,628 of CM030012.1, read as the reverse complement.
ATAGAGAGCTACAGCTCTCAAACAAGCAAGAGCCAGCAAGGGCCCAAGTGCCCCTGAAATGGCCCCACACAAAGCAGAGACTTTGAAGCCAGGACCCCGCTGTTGGAGCAGACAGAGCTTCCCGCTAACACTGCAGAGGAGGGGGCCAGCACTATGGAAGGTCTACCCCAAGGAGATGGCATGTCCAAGGGGGCATAACCTGCCCTGATAATCTGTATCAGCTGTCCTCTAGTTTTGGGTGCTCAGTTGCTGGCTTCACCATTATCTTAACCTGGGCAGTAAGAACAGGTTAACTTCATTCTCTGCAGTGAGAGCAGAATTGAGTTCCTAGAACACATTTTTCAAAAGCTGATGCAAGTTTACAGCTCGTGACTCCAGGTCTAGGTCTGAGCACTCATAGTTCCCTGACGGGCAACTGCCTGACTTGTAAGCTCCAGCGGGGTGTGACCCTTCAGTTCAAACCGTGCATTCAAGTATAGTGGCAATCAAAATTCATGGCTGTTTTTGAAAGCTTGAGTTTAATATGTTGTATTAGCTGACTGAAGCAAATCTGACATTCAAAGAACATAACGCACATCATGACTTACCCGGACAAAGCAGCCCAAAACAGAGTTTATAAGTGGAGAGAAATAATTTATCCTGAGAACATGCTGAGTGTTTACAAGATTTTGCCATAGCCAATATCCTTTCCACTGTCACTAGAGAGCCAACGGATGTAACAAAGAGACAACATCAAGGTCAAGACATTATGTGTCACCCATCTTACACGGTTTCTTAAAGCTGTTTGTAAATTCAGACAGTTCTTTTTGAAAAGGTTTTTTTTTCTTCTTAGCAAATGCTCCCCTCTTCTTTCCAAAGCAAAATGAAAAGCAAATACACCAGTCTACTCCAACACTACAATAATAAATTGATTTGGACAACTCACAGAGGTCAGTATCAGTAACCATAAGGAATAAATATGCTTAGTGAGCTCTTCTGAACAACCTACAGTAACAAGCCAGAATCAGCATGCAATGGAAGAAAGCCAGGTTTGGCAGAAAACAAAAATAAAAAAGATCCAAACACATTTCACGTTGAAAACGAAGCTTGGCAGAGAAAAATATTATGATCAAGGCACTGAAGTAAGAGTATCTAAAATTCTAGCCTGATAATACCCTGACACAATCCAAGTCACTTAAATCTGTGAAGAACAGCAGTGTCTGTAAAAAGACACACAAAAAAAATTAGAACTATTGACAGATCCAAGGCAGTCTCTCCTAGTTTGCAGCAGGTAAAGCTCAAAGCAGCATTTCAGAAAGTTAGCTGCTGCTTTTACTGGAAATTCATGCTGCATATACACAACTGTAAAGAACTATTTCCCTCTTCTTGTATTACTCTTCACCAGTGCACAAGCCTTTATAAACTCCCAGCATTCAACTGATAGTAGGTAACTGGATAGTGTAAACACCCACAGCTGGCAACTACAGTCACTCTTCATCTAGGAGGAACAGAACTGCTGCAGATCATAAAGAAACCTAGCATCTTGGTCTAAGCTGAGTTAGGTTTAAACCTTGCAAGCAGAAGACACCACATAAAGACAGATGAAACAGGAGCGAGCACACTTCTAAGCACCCTCAGAAACACAGCCCAAGACTGCCATAAGAAGTTTTCTTCTCTCTTTCCCGTTTTGGAAGTCTCTTCATGGCAATTCTACAGAAAGTAATTTTTCCTCCTCAAATATATGTTTTCCTTCCTAACATTAAACTACTGCTGAGATGTGAAAGAAACAGGTCTTCCAAGCACTATCTGCTATTTGCCTGGCTGTGATTCCTCAAGTTTCCTCCTAACGTCCCTGGAGGAGAAAACTTGAGCAGTCTCAGATTGCTAAATTATTCTTTTTCACCAAAGGAATCCTTGTGGAGCCTCCAAGATGGTAGCTACCTCATCTTCTTAATTTCAAATTCACACAGGTCCTCAGAGGTAGCAACGTTCTGGAAAGGAAGCGTAGAACAGGATACATCTCAGAATCCTACTAACCACAGCACCATGTCTGACAAGATCCTCAAGTAGGCAACCATGCCTACAGCTGGGAAAGCCAACTCCTCTGGGCGGTTTTGCAGTTTCTCCCACTAGTGCCCACTGGTTAGCATACCACAGGGATTAATCATGCCATTACTGGCTTGCAAAGTATATCATCAGCGGTAGAAATATATTGTATGGGCAAATAAATGAGTGGTGAGTTTTGTACTCTGTTGTTCAGGTTTATTTCAATGCAGAAAAAACAACTGTGACAGTGTGCTCCCCCTGCAACCTGACCTTTATCTCCCATAACCCTGCTCAAGTGATAACCACCTATGGTGGTCACAATGGAGGACAGCATCTAGTCACGATGGCTGTATCCGGCTCAAAGTGGTTTCGGGGAGACAGATGATAACACAATAGACAAGGGCTAACTTGAGCAATGCTGGTACTATGGTAGATATGCAAATATGACTATAAGTCAGTCATCTTACCCCCATAAAAAGTGAACAGCCCAAGAGCCCCTTGAGCTCTCCTGCATGGCAGCAAGCTGCACACCAGGATCTCCCCTTGAGCAGGGACGCCTCTCAAGGTTACTTCTCAAGATTCAGAGATTCCTTGCCACAACAGATCCTCAGTAAGTGTTTTGTAGCATGCTAAACTTTGAAATCTTAACTAAGTGATATAAAGGATTGATTGCGCATATATAAACCCTTAGACATAAACCGTTGACCAAGTCTAGGACTAGGATTGGATCTAGCTGCACTTAGACTCCTCTCTGAGAAGGAGTTCAGAAAGCAAGGGAGTCCTCTCTGAACCTCATGACTCAACGTGAGGGTCTCCCTGACAGTTCTGTCTGACCCTGTCCTCTATGCAGTAAATAACCAAGTGTGCCTTGCCATCGAATCTTGTCAAAACACTGTCACATTTAATATCAAACTTTGTTAAATCCCTGGTTTATATCAGTAAATCTATCGCTGCTTTTCTCTATGAGTGAAGCGCATCACACCATCACAACAACAACGAGCAACCTGTAAGCCCATCACTCAGGTAAATCTGTCTTCATAGATCAGTCAAATTTCTCTGTCCTGAATAACAAGTCAACAAAAACCTAGGTTTTAAGGCCTAGTTCCTACACAGCAGACGTACCCCTCCACTGTGTTGGATACTTCCTTGCTATTTACATCTTTCCAGAATAAGACTTACATTTTTAGTGCTGTTATTTCCTCAAGGTATCAGGAAGCTTAGCATTCAGGTTACAACTACAAACACACCATCTTCATGTTTTATGCACACCTGCCATTTTTCTCTTTTGTAAACCTGAAGCATCAGATCCACCATAAACCTCTAATGTTTAGAGGTTTACTCTCCTCATGTCAGACTCATTCATCTGATTATGTGCTGTGTGTCCCAAGAAGGCAGCACCAGAGCTTTCCCACAGGGGAACGTGACTGAAACTCTCAGCCTTCTGAAAGGTGGTAAGCTGAACGCTCACAAGCTCTTTTAAATAAAGCAATAACTCAACAGTTATGCCCCATGCAGAAATGGCGTTTGGCAGGCTATTTCTGCCTGCCATTCAAGCCTCTTACCTCTTCAGACATCAATTTCTTAACTCAGCATTGGTCCATAAGCTTTTATTGCTGTGTCCTACAGCTCCCTCCTTTTCCAATCAGTCAATCTATGAAGGTACAGTCCCAGGGGTCTTTCCCAGCACTGTTCTTCCAATGGAAGCCTGTCCTCCCAGCTGCAGCTTCACACACTTCAGCTCATGAACCAGGGAGCTGGGGCGTCAGGATGCCCTGTGTCTCCTCTGACTACAGCTGGTATCACCTTGGTTCTTTTCTAACTCTTTCTGAGCTTCCTACTGCCTCTCTAACAAACCACAGAACTGGACTGTTCTCTCACACTCTAATTTGGACTGGACCACAGGTATCTGCTTTAATTAAGGCAAATCAACTCCCTATGCCTACATCATTTTAAATTCTATCTACAGATGTATAGATATATAAAGACACATAGACACGTTTATATTTTGTCCTTATTGGTTTGCCTATTTGCCCTCTCTTTCCCTCTGTGTGAAGGTGATGGGTTTATTTTTTCTCTCCTATAATTGCTTCTTCTGACTGGGTTCAATTTTATGCTGAGGCAACCTTTTACAAACACTACTGTTGGATTCAGAATTCCTACCTGCAGCCTGCCAATCATTTAGCACAGCTCTACAGGGCATACTCAGTTCCAGCCTTTACACAGCCCCTCTGAAAGTGTATCTATTTAATATTATGTTTATACCCCTCTTTCACATTTCCTTTTGTGACTGCACTGTGTCCAAATGATCATGCTCTATTGAACAGCCTCCCCTATAAAACCAACAAACAGGTTCATTGCTCCAATACAGGAAAGCATTTTTAAAGCTTGCCTATACTTATCAGTCAACATAAGCATAAGACTTTAGGTTCCTTAAGACAGAAAAGTCTATATGTATGTGCACAGGGATGCTTCAGATGCTTCTGAATGCCTGGAGTCCAGGAATTCATCCTTCATAGTACAAAGTAGCCCAGATCATGAAATAAAGCAATACCACAGCTTCAGAGTGCTTTGCAGGTTTAGCAGTTCACAGCTGTGGTATGTCCTGAGACCCTACCCACATTCATCCCTTTTCACAGATCCGATCAGCCTTCTGAAAAATTCTCAGCCATCTCTTGTAAATAGCAGCTAACATGCATCTGCTTCAGGACTTGTGGAATTTAACTGCATCATGTTAATACCACCTACTTGCTAAACACTTGAAAAAGGAATTAAGCTTCCACCTTAGAAAAGAAAATCCTTAAGAACTGCTAACTCTAATCCTAAACTCAGCAAGGAGGTAAAAATACTACTCACCTCTTCACTCCTATCAACTGTCAATCTGCACAGAAGACATTTTCCACTCTCAGCTGCAGAAAGATGGCACAGTCACAAAAGGTGAAAGCACAATGACAAAAGGATACTTGAATTTGAGTCCACACACACAGCTGCCACAGTAGAAGGCAGAGCAATTTTCTTGCTTCGTTCTAAAAATTACTACCATATTTGTGTTGGCTTCTCTAGGACCCAAAGTGAGGAAAGCACAGAGAGGAAAAGCTGGCAAGAATTAATTTTGGGAAAGCCTTGCAAGAACCTTTCCTCAAGAACAGAAGATGGATCTAAAAGAAGTAGGACAGAAAGACCCTGGAATATTTGTAGAATGCAGGAAAACAAAGAAGAACACACAAGTAAAGTTGTAAGTGATTAGTAGCTGAAGCCTTGTAGGGGGCAGATGTCAGGGAAGTAAACTCATCACTGTTTCTTATCATTAACTTCACCTAGGTAGATAATAATGAAGATCCATAGATTTCCATAGCTACTACAGTGACAAGACAAATGGAGCAAAAGGCTGCTCTGGGATGAAAAATAATCTTGAGAGCACCGGGAGAAAAGTTAAGACTACGACTCTCAACTGCACATGCTGCCGAACAGCTAATAAAACCCCAACAATAAAAGGTGCAAAGGTAAGTCAAGACTGCTTCTCTACCAGTTTCTTGTCTCAGATGACTCTGCTTAGAAAGCTACATTAGTAACAGCTTCTCTTGATATAAGATGCAATTTTAGTTTTCCTAAAAGTAAATTCTACTCTGCTCTGCAGGCAGGAGTTCACTGTGCTTCTCTAGGTCAGCACTACCTTCTGTCAGAAGTCAAGCAGCTGCTGCATGCAGTAAGAGAAAATGACTGAGTATAGCCAGACTATCTGCACTGACCTGTTTTGCCCTTACAAAAAAGGGAAGACAACTATTTTAAAACCTGTCTCCACTAACCTGGCACTGCAGTGGGGGATGGCCATCATTCGACTAGCACCCCAACGGAATGATCAGCAGCAGGAACAGGCTCTTGCATATCGTCTCCAGCAGTCTCAGCCCTGGGCTAGCGGCACATGTCACTGGCTGAAAGCTCCAAATACATCTTTCTGTCCCAAATGATAACACCATATATGAAAATGAACGTCCTACCTTTCTAAAGGAGAAATTTGTTAAGACAACTGAATTTCTTATATCTTCAGTTGTGTCAGAATACTTCACAGTAAGACATCTATTCCCTTAACATTACTACTAGAAGGAGTGGCCAGGTGCACCAGTAAATTAAGGTACCATAGGCCTGTACAAGCACACATGGAAAGACAGCCTGTGCCTCAAAGAACGCGTCATACCATGTCATCTTTATTATTCGCCACTGCTGCAGAAGTAACAAAGTAGGATCTAGAAACCAGAATCCTATTTGTTCCATTTTTCAGGCTTCAAAAAGAAAATACTCCAAAACATACATAGCTTTTGTTTTTTCTAATATATATTTTTTTTAATCCTGATGATTGACAAAGCATTCTCATAATCCAAACACTGGCACTAATTGGCTCAGATCCTTGGCCATCTCAGAAGAGACACAAGACACCAGTTGACTCTGGATTCTTTTACTTGCCTCTGGATTCTTTTACTTGCCTCTGAAAGCCGCTCTTTCCCGAACAGGTAACTCATGTTGATGCACAACACAGAAAGTCCATGTTCTCACTGTCAGGACTTCACTTTCATTTACAGAAGCACAGATGTTCCTCTGGACAGTCCAGACAGCACCTGTCACCAGCCTTGAATTCCCCTTACATAAGTGTTTGTGATGGTCATACAGGGGCCTGAGGAACATGTGGGGACACAAGTGCAAAGGAGGAGGAGCTGGTGACCCAGTGGCTCTGTCCAGCTGCGGTTGTGATGAGCACAATCTCTCCCATTGCTGGGCTCCACAAGCAAAATGCTCATGCCAGGGAGAATTAGAGCCACTGCAGACCCAGACTGTGTTTTCAGTAACTTTGATCTTACTACTTTGCTCAGATTCAAGACAGAAACCTGATACTCAACTTCAAGACAGCTTCAGGCCCAAAGATGGTCTGAGTATCTGAAACTTATCGCCCCCCCTCCACCCCTCTGCAATACCAGCTGACCTAGCAAAACGTGTTACCTCTCCTTAGAGAACCACATTGCACTTGATGGTTAAAGAGAAGGGAATACTGAGCTGAACATACTTCAGCTGGTTCCCAGAAGAGGCTTATTTTTGAACTCTCATGGCAGTCTAGTGGCCAAATCCTATGATACGCAGGACACTCCCAGTTGCAACACTGGAAGAGATGCTATCTACCAGGCTATGTGCTACAGAGCCATTTACAACAGATGGAAATGTGTAAGAGGAAGTGGTAAGGCCACGACTTCCCATCCATGAAGTTCAGTTCGTTCATAACACCTCCCATAATTAATTTCTCTTTCTGTCAAGTACGAAGCCTCCACTAATTTCTGTCAACTTGTCAGAGGAAGCTTATTGCACTCTGCACCGGTTGAGAAGGACTCAGTTTCCCCCTGGGGCCTGGCAAGCACAACCAGAAAAGAAAACAACCACAGCTGTGCCATCCTCTGCAGCATGGAGGCAAGCCTGCCATCCTGGGGTCTCAAGGCAGGAGAGGCCCTTTAATGGAAGGGCAATTCACCTGGCTTCTTTCCATTGAGCTGTAACCTAAGCTACCAGCTTAGGTTACCCAGCTACCGTGTAATTGTCCTTTTGTATTTAGACAGAATACCCCTTGGCCAGGGGTGACAAAAGTGTCCTGCCCAGTTAACGACCAGCCACAGAGCTCCCAAACAGAGCAGGGCTCTCCCAGGGTCACGCTATTTTCTGCCAGGGACTTTATGCCCAGATCTTCATTTGTGGTGCCCTTAACCCCCAACTTATGTTTTCAACTTTTATTTTGCCATCTCCTGAAGATAAAAGCTTAAAGATATACTCTAAACAATTGCTTGTTATTTTACAGTATCACAGTATCATCAGGGTTGGAAAGGACCTCTGGAGATCATCTAGGTCGAACCCCCCTGCCACAGCAGCCACACCTACAGCAGTTGCACAGGACGGCGTCCAGGCGGGTTTTGAATGTCTCCAGCGTGGGAGACTCCACAACCTCTCTGGGCAGCCTGTGCCAGTGCTCCGCCACCCTCAGAGTAAAGAAGTTCCTTCTCATGTTAAGATGGAACTTCCTGTGCTCCAGTTTGTGCTCCAGTTTGTGCCCGTTACCTCTAGTCCTATCACTGGGCACATTTTAGGAGGCATAGTTGTTAGTTAAGCAGTGAGGAGCCGATCCCTCCTTTGTAGGGCACTGAGCTCTCACTGACTGAAACAAACCTCTGACAGGGACTTCTTCTTTGAGATTCAGCCTCTAGAAGTCTGCCTTACACTGTTTACTGCAAAATGATACCATTCTAACAAATTAATTATTTGTATGGTTTTACTAGGTTTTGAATTTCATATAAACATTCCTCCACACATACACACAGAGGCCCAAATTAATTCATTAATTTCAGGTACTTAACAAAGGTACCTTCGTTACAAGCTTTGTCTCCGCAGGCCTCTCTTTGTAGTTAACTAGAGCCTGTGAAGCCAGCTAAAGATGGACACATCCTGGGGACAAAAGTGGAGTTTGAGCATTCCTGACACTACCATTCCTGCATCTTTCCAGTACCTACTTAGAGGTGCTTAAAGCATGTGAAACGCTGATTTATCCACCTCAGTTAAATACCTGAGATTACACGGGGTAATTTCAAGAAGATTTTTTCTTTATCTTGTTTTCCTTCAGGGCAACAATAGATACCTCATGCCCCTGGGCAAAGGGCCAGCTGAACAAAGATGCCAGTTCTCATCTGTGTGTTGGGAACTGTCTTGTGATAAGACTAGAAAAGAACTCCGTTTTAAGTAAAACAGTTTGATATTGTTAACACTGGCTGACAAAAAAAAAAAAAAACAAACACAAAAAACCGTCTCCAAAAACCCCAAACCCTAAATTCTTTTTAAACCATCTTTCAAATCTGTTCAACAAATGGAGCATCAGGTGACCCATAGCAAACGGAACCAGAGAGGCACCATATGTTATCTTTTCCCTGCTTATGTAAAACGCTAAAGAGCTGTCATTTTCATGCCCGAATCATGCATCTACTATTGACAGTCCTGGAGGCACACATTCTGGTCAGCTTGTCCATTCCTTTCTAGAGGTACACAAACCTGCAGCATGTAAGAACTTCTATCACAATCACCTAGGTATCTAAGCAAATACACTGTTGGTAGGATGAGTAAGGATTTAAGTTTTTATCTCCCATCATGAGTAAAACAACCTAAATATGCTTCCGTTATATAACTACTCTTGATACATATAACAACAAACCCATCACATTACACATATGCTAAACAGCACTACTTCCACTACTTTGCACAACAGTTCATAGCAATGCCAAGGTGTTCCAAATAGATACTTCGACATTTTTCAGGTGTGCTCTTTGTGCACAGGCCTGTACTGACTTAGAACCTGTATATACAATGCAGCTAACCAACTTGCTTCACTATATCTTCCTTGTCTCTCAGAGTTCCCACAGCTGTAAAGACATGCAAAGTTATCTTAAATGCTACATGCTCAAAACTAACTTTCAAAGGACATGCCTCAGCCAAGGCAGTCATGCATGGATGGAGCACAGACAGGAGTTGCTCTAGCAGTGCACATCTGTTCCTGAAAAGAACTAGAGGGTGACTTTTGCTATCCCATGTTGATAATAGTTTCTTGAGTATTTCTTACTTTATGCCTAAGCCACTCTTCAGAGTCACCTGCACTTAGATACTTTGACAGCAGAGTACAACATAGTAAGTTTTGCTCTGCATCCACAACGTTGACAGATCTTCCTTCTTTCTCCAACTGGGTCTATGATGACCAGCCTATAAGCACGGGGAGTGCCTTCTGATGCCTGGAAGTGGCCCTCATTAAACAGCCTTCCCTTACCATCTTCCCTGGCAGAGCTACGGTTTGTGAAGAATTCCAAGAGTTTGGCTAAGAGCAGACTTGGGAATTGGACTGGACATCAGAGGATGCTGCCAAAAAGTGAAGCTCTTGCAGAGCTGCATGAAGGCTCAGCATTTAAAAAGCAGGGGATACTGGAGATCACTCCAACACCTCTCATCCTGGGAGTACTAAAACACTAACTAAAATACCTTTCTCAGAGCAATTCTAAAAGGCATTGCAATTTCTACAACAAAGGGTGAAAAAAGGAGAGGAGCAAGCGGCAGCCAGGACTCGGAGAAGCAAAAGGACCTTTCTAAGTCAGTGCCAAGGTGGATACATGGATGGGGTTGTCGAGCAGCTGTGCTGTTGCATGAAGCAATATGCAAGCTGATGCAAGTCTTGTATTGAGCTATGCTGGCCTTAAAGGAGACAGGAGGGGCCAAACAGTGCAGCACACTAACACAGAACTGATGAAACCCCTGCTTTATTACCAGGTCTGCTATAATCTGCAACATGACCTTGGATGAGTCACTCCACCTCTCTGTGCCTCTGGCTGCCATCTGGCTAATTAGACTAAACTATTTGTTGTGAGGGCTGCATTAGTTTGGCAGGTAGCACAATTGGTTACGGATACCGCCAAAAGCCGTCAAGCAAAACCGGAATACAGAAAGCAACTGTGGCCAGTCGCTTGCAGAAGCACCGGGTCCAGACGGAGTCAAAAAGGCTGCACGAGTAGGTGGCTCTCAGCACCAGCCTCATTTGCTCAGTCATCTGTGTCACATATGGATTCCCAAGTCTACCAAAGCATTTCTTTCAGGAAGCCTGAAGGTGCGTCTCTAAGCCAGATACAAGCATTTGTATTTAACAGCACATTCAATAAGCTTCTCTGTACAGCACTTAGAGTGAGTAATTAAAGGAAATATTACTGCAGTACAGCTTCTCATTAGCAACCTAATTACCCCTCTGAAAATAATTAACATTCCTTTCTATAAAGGGAACAGATGACCCATTACATCCATCAGACAAGCAAAACAAATAACGAAGGTAAGGAAGATTTATTCAGAGAGACAGCAAGAGAAGCATCCAGCAGCAGTACCAGTAAAAATGAAGAAGACAAGGCACAAATGCCCGTGACTCATGAAGACTGGACTATGCAGGTGGGTGTGCAGGACTGGTACATGCCTGTCTGATGTGTGCATCAGGCATTCACATTGAGCATCTTCCTTCCTCTATGACCCCACTGATAATCCATCAGCTGAGATGCTGAAAAATTCTGCACTCCAATTTATTTTGAAAGCCAGATTTAAAGGCTCTTAAATTCAACCACTCACAGTCACTAACAGCTCTCTTCATATGCAAAAATTCCCCAAAGGTCTTATGTTTTGATTACTAAAACACTCTTAAAACATCCATTAAAATAAACCACAATTTAATGTCACATGCAGCCCATTTCTGTGGCCCAGAAGAAAAAGTGAGATGATGGCTATGAACAGCATGAAGTACACCCCTCCAAGTTTCACAGGGCGGTGCTCTGACCAGTTAGCATGCCCTGAAAAGAGTTAGGCATAGGTTTCTTGATCAGTGCATGTTTGAAATCAGTGTGGGTGAGCAGAGAGTCACAGGCACCAGTGTTGTGGGATGTGTGTGTACGTACAGATGAGAGAAAGCAAAGGATACAGGTCAACATATCACTGCCTGGTGCAGCAAGAACTGTGGCATTATGAGAGTCTGATGCACTGTTTCAGTGCAGGACAGCAGATAAAGGAGAAATAAGCCATGATGGAGCTGAACTTCCCAACATCCACATATTCAGGTAACATAGCAAGCATAACAAATCATGAACACGCAGTTGCATTTTCAGCCATTTCCATGTTTTATGTATATTTACATTTCCCTGGCAGGAGAGCTGAATACTCACAGCCTTCAAGTGTGATAGCAGTGAGGGCGAAGCTCAGCCGTACAAAAGCTTCCACAGCTACATCACTATGGAAACCACAAATCCACCACCTGCTCTGTTTGTCTACTTCTTTCGCTGATTTAAAAAAAAAAAAAAAAAAAGGAAAGTATTCTTCCAGTTTGTCATTTTCTCACTTCTATCAAGACCACAGGAGGACAAACACGTTTTAACTGCTTCAGGATGAACCCTTTCTTCCTTGAGAGCCCCCTTTGTGAAACCTGCCCCACCTCTCAACCCAGCTGGGCAACCTTCCCCCCAGGATGCTTCCACCACTTCTTTCAGTGAGGACTCGAACACAGCCTGGGATTTTATCCAAGCCTCCACAGCTTCCCTAGGCTTCTGGACTAGGACAACTCCAAAGGTAGCTCACTCTAGGCCAAATCCAGCTAGCTGGCATAATGAGAAGCTGAAAACTGTTCTGGACACAAGTTATAGTGTCTTGTCTTGACTGAAATATCGTTCACTTCCTTTCCTCAAAACTCTTAAGGAACATTTGAAGTGCTTTCAAAATGGGGGAGGGCACATTACAAGACAGCTGTAAATGCAAGGGTTAAGCTTTTGCTTTAAGAAGCCCATCATTTCTGCAGCAGTTGCCAGTTACAGGTAGCTTTCCCCACACTAAAAATCTGAGTATCTCTCAGCAAAAGCCTAATAGCCAAGAGCAACTCTGGAAGATGCAGAAGGAAAATGGCTAAAAATGCTCAGAAGTCTGCAATATGGCATGCATGGTGCAGCCTGGGTATGTGAAATGGCTGAAGGAATCTTCATACCAACCAACCAACAGGAGGGAAAAAGCAAACAAAGAGTAAAAAAACCTCCACATCCAAGTATGTGCATTTTATGCTGAGGAACAACCTCTGAATAAACCTTTAGCAATGTTTTCTCTCACACTGGGCACCTCTTACCTGAGCTCAGAGCAGTTCGTGGAAGAATCAGAGGAGAATTTAGTCTCTGCGGCTTTGTAAGTCCTCAGTGCTTCTCAACTTCAGCTGCCAATTGACAACCATTACATAGACAAATGCCCACTAGTAAACAAGTTGAGAAAAACTATGTATTTCACAGATGTTCCCAAGAAGCCATTTAAATACACTCCTCTCCACTAAAGCACTCTGCATGGAGAGAAAAAACCTGCCTGTGCTCAGGGAACTTTTAGCAGATGACACTTTGGCTTCTCAGCAAGACAGAGCTAGGAACAAACTGACATAGTACAAGTTCTTTTACAAAACCCAAAGCAATACTACATAAAAGGTGCAGCCCCCCACCTCCCTTTTGCAAAATGGGCCAGAGCAGTCAGTGCTTCCATCTTGATCCTAACTCACTGCCCTCAGCTCACAGCCAATTCCAGGCTGGCATTACCAGACACGTCCCAGTTTCATTGGTGTTACAAGAGTGCCTACCAACATCCCACAGGATGATCAAAGGTTACTTCTGCATTCTCAAGGACGTCACAACAACAATGCACACGCCAGTTTCATGGAGGACAAGCCGAGCGGAGTGGTGATCACAGTCTGCAGGGTCATGTCCCCATGGTTTTGGAAGCAGATCTGTCTGCACCTCCAGCAGACAGTATCCTGAACAGCCTAACTGGATGGAACATACAGGAGGCATTGGAGGAATGAATAATTCATAGTCTTGTTCTGCTGCCAATGGATCTATGTTTTCTTGTGCCCATACGGTGCTCAGTTTCTGTTTTAACAGTAATAGGAGACGTCTGCGCTTCCTTTGATAGTTCTTGAGGGCAGGTGATAAGCAGCATTTGCTCTACTCACAGCAACAGTACCATACACCAGAGCGCTTGCCAGACACAGCTTTCTTCAGAAGCACTCATGGCTGCATCGTCGACAAAACGGCTGGACTCATTCCAAGGCTCGGTCCATCACCAGCAGCCTTCCCGGGAAGCTGCTGACACTTGCTTTGTCATAACCTTGCAGCACTGATCTGGACTTTACTGCTCAATATATGACACTTTTTGACCAACTGAAGCCCTGTATTCAGCTACACAATGAGCAGGATCACAGTCGGAGCTCGAGGCAGCAGCTGACCCTGCATATCCACACTGTTAGCATTGCCACAATTAAGTCTACTGCTTTCCTTCAGCAGCTGACTGGGTCTGCTCCCCAGTCTCAGAGGGACAGGGGTCTATCAGAGCAAGAATACCTACAAGAGTGGGACCACAGAATACACTAGCCTAGGATCTCTTGGGCACTACCACTAAGAGAGGGCAATAAGACCTCTGAGACAGGATAAGCAGAGAGGAAGGTGCTATGTGAATCTGAATTTTATTTATGTGGCACCTACATATTCAAAGCAAGTTCCCAGTTAGAGATAAAGTACTGTGCACGACCTACCCACGAAACCTTATCCTCAACAGGGAAAACAATACTGTAGCCTGAACTGCTGCAAGCTGTATCAGAGGACCTGTGCTTAACCTCTTGTTAGGGCACCACACGGCACACTGCAGACACACAGAGCGCTCTGAAAATGCTGCAGCATCTGAAGACTGTCATTTTGGTCCCACAATGTTCAGCCCATCTAGCAGGATCAATATAAAGTTTCGATCCAGGATATAAATCACCCTTCCAATTTGATAGTGTTTTACATCCACTCGGCAAGTGTAACAGACTGCCACAGATACAGGAGACTGAGCAAGATGAAGCTAAAAAGATTAGTAGAATAACACACTGGTGAATCAGCTGCAGAGACGGTACTGCTTGTTAGGGCCAGGAATAGATTCCTCATCATCCAACCCACACCTGTGCTTTTATCACCGGAGAGAGCAACCCTCAGCTCTTTACCTACTGCTCTGGTTTAGCTCAGAGACACTGTTCCACTGTCCTGATTGTTTCAACTACCTAAGGCTATCCGAGTGTGAGGTTTTAAAGAGACAATAACACTGGAATAAGTTTGGCAATGTAAATGACAAGCAATCAGAATGACGTGACTCAAAGCAGACAGAAATCAAGGGCAATGTGTGCAAACGGTGATCTTTCTTACACTTCCAGAAAGCAGCTTGCAGTGTGAACCGATGGAAATAACTTCACATCTTGACCATCCTTTATGCACTCTACACATTTAAATTTCAAAGGTCCCATCTACAACGCAGTCAGCTCTGTACTCAGAGAACCGCTCTGCTTTTCTGGTCTACGAGTGCACTCCCACTGGTTTTACCTTCCAGCCCTTACCTTTCCTGGGGAGGAATCCTGGAGCTCTCCCGCTTTTTGGTCAGCTCCTGGTTCACAGCATCTGCAGGTCGACCGGGTTGCCTCCAGCAGGTCCGAGCCGTTTCAGATGTCAGCCGTTTTCGGACCAGGTGCGTGTGACCAACAGCTAACACACCAACCAGACAGCCTTCCTAAACCAAAGAAGTACAATTTAATCTTAATGAAGCACAGTGTAAGAGAGACTTTAAACACCGAAAGAGCTGTATGTATGGATAGCTCAGCTCCGGTACATTGGGCCCTGGAAGACCTGACTTCTTCAGAGCCCCAGGCGGATGCCTGTACCTGCTCCTCGCCCCAGGGTGGCCCCCTGGCAGCTGCCTCTCCTCTGGTGAGGTTGAGCCTTTCGACTCTTCGCTGTCCTTCTGGATCCCAGCCACAGCAAACACACAGAGCAACTTCACTGGAGCCAGTGACCAAAGGTTCCTCATTGCTACCATCTCAGCTGAGGGCTTGGTTAACCCTTGAAAGGTCTACCAGAAAGCGCTTTATTTCTATTTTCCTGGCCGCTCCCCCAATTTCTGAACTAAGCTTCACTGCTGACTCCTTTTCATCCCCATCCTCCCTCTCCTAACGTTGCCTCCCTATCTCCTCCACCTCCTCTCCTCCTCACTTCTCCTATCATCACACTTTTCTTCTTCTCCCTTCTCCACTGCGGGACAGAGCGTGACCTTCGTGTAAGTGAGCCCTTGCCACTGCCACCCACCCACCACCCCAGCCCGTTCCTGGGGGCACTGGCGCTGCCTCTTCCCCCAGCTCTGGTGACCCTAACGCCTTTCACCTCCGTGTTGGGCTCGGGCAGCACGGCTGCATGACCTGAGCAAGCAGTGCCCGTGAGCTCGGGCTATAGTTCTCCTTCTCTTCAAGCACTGACATTTAGGATACCACGCTCCCAATTTTCACAGAAGTCGCACCTCGAGGTGCCAGCTCCAACACACAAGTATCTAACATTGTACTGGCGTCAGCCTCGCAGATCTAACACTCCGAGGGCTTGTCTATACATAGCATTTTTCTGTATTAATTACATGTGAAGAAGTCACAGAGCAACAACATTTATGTGTCAGACTGTGTAGCAAACAGCATCTTCACATTATCCTAATGAATCTCAGGGGTTTTGAGCATCAAAGTCCAACAGGAATTCAAGAGAAACGTTTTCCTTAAAAAAAAACAAAAACAAACAAAAAAACCCTACACTGTTTATATTTAGATAACACTGAACTACAGAAACACTCCAATTAAAAATGCAGATTAAATAACTAATCCTCACCCAACAAAACCTTCCCACCAAGATTAACAGAGCGATGAATAGCATAAACCACTAATTAAATCAATGTAACATGGGTATTATAGAGACACATTTAGCACCTTCTGCCTATGCACTGAAGCTTGCATCTACTTTGGAGTCTCTTTTTATCAAAAGAAATAGTTGCTATTTTAACAGCTAGGTATTTGTACATCAAATTGGGAAATAACTTGGTTGTTAGCTAGCTCTGGTATAAAAAGTTCTAAAATTGATGTTCCTAAAAATTATTTGCACATATTCTATTTTCACTGTACACATTTTGTCACAGTTGGATATAGGTTCCTACTGAACTATGTCAGACACATACAAACAAAATTTTAAAAAACGTTCCCCTAGAGTCACATGAACACTGAGAACACTTTTAGATCTATTTGTCTATAATTTGATTTGTAAAGGAGCAAGGAACAAAACCATACAAAACAAGCAACTGCAACGCAGTCACAACTTCTTCACTGCACCAACACAAACATTACAAAAGGCTTCAAAGCCAACCTGACTTTAGAGCAACGTGGTCCTGCTCAGTTCAGCCCCTTCCCTGGCACCAGCACTCAGGCCACCCACGGGGCACCACAGCGAGCAAGACCAAGGAACTCATCAGCCATTTTAATGCTACCCCCAAAAAAGCCTGTTGGTTCTCAGCCATATCACCTTCCCGATCTGGCTTACCAGCCAACACCCAGCAGGAAGAAGTTCCTTTTTCACAAAAACCTTCACTTCTATGAACTCAAAGTGCTGGAGAAACCATTCATTTAGTTACACATCTATCTACACTTGAAAGAAAATAATCATTGAAGAAACTCTTTGTTAGCAAAGACTATGTCGTAACACACATGAGCAGAGAGGTAGAGATGAAGATAAAAGGTTTGACTTTAAAGCTCACGTGATTAATACAACACTTAAGCTGTTCAGAAAAGGGGATTTGTTTTTACTCTTGTAGTTAAATGAACTTTCTGTGTTGAAATACTAATGATTAAAAAGGTATAATGTTTGTAGTAGGGAAAAACAAACAAACAAAAACCCAACAACACGGTGTGACCATTCAACTGCATACACAGAAACAGTTAAAACTCTCAAATCCACTATTAAGCCAGACTCAGGCTTCCCTGTCAGTGCTGTAAAACAGCACTTGCCCATGTTCTGACCATTCCTCTAACACAGACACCAACATTCCTGGTGTCAGCAGGTCGGGGACTACATGCTAGCACAATTTAGCAGTAGCACTCATCAAACAAGAATATAAAGAACAAGCAAACAAAAAGAAAAGCAAATTCCTGACCAGGAAGCGGTTACTTGTGCGTTCCTTCGACTGTCTATTTTAGTACTTACGCTTCTTCGTGATTTCCAAAGTGCTCCAAAAAAGAAAGCTCAGGTCCGTGCATCTACCTGGTGATAAACTATCCTATCAACAGACTCACAATGCTGTTCAGTGACTTATCTGGGATTCTCCTGGGAAGAAAAGTGGCAAATTTGGAAATAGAAAGCAAGCATCTGTCTTCTCAGAAACTCACCCTGCTCTGGCAGGACTTACACGGAGGGTGACGCAGATTTCGCTTTAAACCGAAGACCCAACATGCCTTGCCCTGCTGCCTTTTGATGAGGGCTTTGGAGCCTGCACGCAGAGCAGCTGGGATCTGAACATCTCTGAACCTAGACTGGTAGACAGAGCACAAAACGTGGTAGGTGTGGCTGGATTGCCTTCCCAGAAGGGCTGGATTACCTCAGAGAGATACCTAGGGCATGCATCGCTACACAGTCCCCACCTCCTGTAAAGGAAATGCCTTTCTGGAACTACAGGAACAAAATTGCAAAACCAACTCCGTAAGGCAACAACTTGCAGCTACCCAAGGAAAACAAATGATCTCAAAGGTTAGGTGCATCCTTCCCCAGATATCTCTAGGTCGGTCCCCTGTCTCTACTGAAAGCTTCTGGCAAAGCCTCGAGAAGCACATTAGACCTCCAGAGTTTCAGATTTCTTTTAAAAGCCATGCCACCCCCCAATAGCTGACAAGGCTTGGGCAGATGCCCACACCCCCACGCAACTACAGTCACTGCAAATGCTTCTGTGGCCATTTATCGCCAAAAGCAGAAATGTGTTGAGAATAACTGCCAAGAGTCATTAATTTTTGTTGTTGTTATCCTGCAATCTGTCTTTTACAAAAAAAAAAAACAACCAAAAAACAACAACAACAAAAAACAAGACAAAACTCGGGTTTCAAACACACAATCAAATTCCCTTGTGCTGCTAGATTTGTCTTGTATTATTAGATTCTTACTTACTTTTTCTCCATGTACACTCTTCCCTGCTTATGTTCCTTCCACTCTGTTCCTGCTAAGGCAATAAAAATGAACCAGCTGGCTTTACATTCAGGTTTCCACGCATTACCATGGCTCTCAACATTTTTGGGCCAAGTGGCCACAGTGAGTGCTTAAGATTTCTCACAGCTTGCCACACATCCCTACCATCTACTTTTTAACATGAATCTCTCACCCATTTTCTTATTTTTCATGTCCCAAGGATGAGTTACAGACTACTTTTTGCAAGCTGGTGAACCATCAAAGACCCACAGATGCAGGTGGTTATTTTCTTATATAGACTTACATATACTTTATTATTCTTAAGAGCTCATCTAACATTTTTTTTCTGTTGATTTCACGTTCTGTGAATACATTTCTCTGAAACTGAGGTCAAATCTGACTTTGCAATATGGCAAGTTGAGCAGGAGGTGAGTTAAAAAGGAGCAATTCTTACAAAACTCCACCTACACTTGCTTTATGAAGAAGTACAGAACACATGTTACATCATGAAAGCAAACTCATTGGCTTTTTGGTAATTGAAGGCAGGGTACTGTTGCCTAGCAACTTATCTGATTACCATTTTTTCAAGTATCACATACACACTTAGATATGTTGCATAATAATGTCTCACTTTTATGCTGCCTAACCCAATGGAAAAAAAGGGGGGGGGGGGGGGGGGGAGCTACCAAAATTAATACCTTTAGTCTCTTCTGGTAAACGAGAAAGTACAAGATAGTAGCTCAAGAACAGGTTGAAACATTATTATTCCTGAATTTTATTCCTGCCTTTTTCTGGCTTGCTGAATGTGCTTATACAAGCATTTTATTTTATCTACTTGTCTGCAAAATGATACTAATAATACCAGTCTCAGAGAGACACACTGAAAATTCATTAAGAACAGAGAGATTCTCAGATGAAAGATGCAGTGGAAGTGCTGGTGTTAGCACTTACAGCTTTTTAGTACTCCAAATGCTGCTAAGCTCTAGTCCAAAGTGTAGCAAATTTTAATCATTGTAATGACATTGTCCAGTCCTTGTTTCTCAAACAAGGATCTCAAACCACGAAAACTACATTTCTCCCATCAGAATGTGACACTTCCCTGTCTTCTATGTCCAATATACAGCTGGGAAAAGAAAAAAGAAAAGAAAACAAAAAAGGCGCCAACCCCCACGCACCCCACATACAAGGTAGCATACCCCAACTTGAAACCAAAGCTCTAAGTGTTATTGCAGCCCTTGGAGCTCGTACCATGAAAATCAGAGGTGAATCGGAACAAGTGCATACGTGACATTTTTAGAGATCAACATGCTGTACTTATTGATCTGATCTTTGAAAAACTAGTTACGCTCCAGCTAATCTATGAAAGGATTAAGCATTAGTTGCCTTTACGGTGAACAGTAATACCTGATAATACAAGCACCAAACTGAGGCATTGTGTCCAAGAGGATATAATTATCTAACAGGATAAGTTGACTTTTTGCACATCCACAAGTTATATGCTAATATATTATAATATAATATAGTGCCTGCTTTATATATGCACTGGAGTCTTCCATTGCACAGAATGCGCTCCGCTGCCTGGGGCGCTCCTGATACCATGCTAGCTTCTGTCAGCTGAAGTGACTGAAGCTGATGTTTTGGAAACTCAGTATCTCATCTCCATGGTAAAGTATTAACCGGCAAAGGAAAACCGAAAGCAACAACAGCCAAGCTCTATAATGCTAAGGAATCATGACATTACCTTCACAGCGGCTCCTCTCTTCCTGGTAGACATTAGAGTGTTTTTATAAGCTGTGCCCTACATCCTGCAGCTTTTGTGCAAGTCCACTTCCAATTAAAAGCTTAATTGCGAGATCTGCCTTGGAAAAGAACTGCTGGATCAAAATAAACCGAATCACATGGTATCTATCATGCCACTAGGGGAAACTATATACACATCTTGAAAACACCAGAAATCACAAAAAAGAAGTAACTCTTCCCCTAGAACTTACTGGAAGCATCCTTACCATAAACATCCGCTGACACAAAATACAAAGTAAATACGCGGGCCAAAGAGTGCCCCGTGGATTAAGCAAGCCCAGCTTTGCTAGCTTGGTTAGCGAGAGACGAAAACATCCACATATACCACGATCATCAGGCACTCTCTGCCGTAAGCAGCGAGAAACCACTCTACTGAGAGCCCTGTACAGACACAGCCCCGGCCAAGATTTCTCAACCCAGATTAGGCTGGTGGGGCTGAACGAGTTTGACTGTCTTCAGGGTGAAAAAAAAAACCAACCACAAAACAGACTCCCGATCCCCAGAAGGCACTTAGCAGTACACACAGCACTATGCCACAGCTAAAGAGAGAGCTTCCCCTGCAGAAATACTTCATCATCTCCTTTCATGCTCCCGGCAGAAGCAAGGAGAACGGGACGGAAAGGCACTTTGCAGAAGTCCTTCATAAAGGCTACCTTCAATATACGCCGCACCTGAGAGCAAAGATCCAGCAAGGAAGGAGTCAAACAGCAGCTTCGCCACTCTGTGCTATCAACACTTATCTAATGACTACTAATGCTTGGATCTTACGCAATGAAAGCAAGGCAGCAAGTGTTTGTGGTAGGGAAGATTCCCTCCACTCGTCTAATCCAGCTTTGACAGAAGCCTGTGAGGGCGGGGGAGTTTTTGAAATAAGGTTGTGGTGAACTCTTGTGCACTGACACTAACAAAAATCCAGAACAAAAAACAAAAACAAACAAAAACAAAAGGGGTAGCATAAAACGCTTCTCTCTTACACAATAATTAGACACCTCTGAACTAGTAACCGATAGGTATTCTCATTCAGATATGCCTAGACACAAATCTCTAAAGCAGCCTAGCTTTTATTTAGCCTCTAAGGACATGTTAAAGAGCAGCACGCACCTGCAAATACATGTCTTTTACACTTGTTTTAGCTGGACTGGGAGGTGCAAAGGCTCTGGCTCACACTAGACATTATTGGGTGTATTATTTACAACCAGGAATGTAGCACTCTGACTAACCAGAAAGAGCACGTTGTTCCCAGTTGGCACAGATGTTGGTAATCTGTTCCTGCAGAGCCAAAGCCTTTGCCCAGTCTGGCTTTCTTTCAGGACTCTTGCTGGCTGCCTGCACAACCACCTTACCTAGGAGCTCAGAAACCATCTGAGTACTCCTGCCTCACGTACCATCATGGAGATGTGAAAAGCGGACCAGTTTATTTCTGACATACAAGGCAAACCAGCCCTCCGCTCCCCCACCCAGTCTGTACCGAGCCCGCAGAGCTAAGAGTCAGCAACACGGTCAGGAGATAAAGTCATCAGAGAATACTAAAATACACACAGGAAGCAGATCTGAGAAGTAAAAGGGGATCATTTGCAAGCCCATACCAAGCAAACCACAGGCAGATAATACCTTTTATGTCGGAAAACATTAGCTACCAAGACGATCAATCTTCTTTCAGAAGTAAGGAAAAATACCATACTACACCTTTCACAACAGGCAGATTTTATTTTGAAAGAGAACTCCCACTTGTATTCTTCAAGTGCACGCCTTTCACTCCAGATCCAACCCAGGACCACCTTTGCTGGACACTGCTTCATTTGCAGCTAGACAGGAACACACAGGACAGAAGGGACCACATCTAAGTTTGCTCAGGCGCCATGTCCCCATCTGCAGGACATGGCTCTGGCATCCGAAAGCTTACCAAGATATTGCAACCACCGATGGAGGTGGGCAGTGCTTCCCACAGAAGGAAGGTGAGGAGTGGGAACAGAGGCTTTTCCTGCCTCCTGCCGGCAAACAATTTCTCTAAGTAATTGACCCGTTTTCTACAGAATAATTAGCCTTAGGGAATGAAGCACTGCTGCCCTTTAATTAGTCATGTTGTTACCTCTCCTGTCTTACCATGTAATAGCAGGCTGCCTGAGACTCAAAAAAGAAACAAAACAAAACAACACAACAACTTAATTTCATTTTCTTAAACGTGGCATTTATTAAAGGCAATCCAGAAACAAAGAGTCCTAAGGTACAATTGGCAACAATAAAAATTCCCATTACTTCTATGATTTCATCATCAGAACAAGCAGGTCTCCTTCATGCCACTACCTTTTAAACCTCCTCAACATATTAGGCTTCTCTTTTTTAGGAGCTTTTTCAGGATGTTTTCCTTTCATCTTCCATAAGGAAAAAAACTTCTTTCTGCTGTCAGAAAGTTTAAGAACAGGAAGGACTTGGTTGGACTTGATGATCTTAAAGGTCTTTTCCAACCTAAACGACTCTATGATCCTATTCTATGACTCTTTGCCTAAAATCCAGTCAAACCTCCTGCATATCACGGTTTTATTAAAATTTCATGCAGTTTCTTGCAACAGAGCTCGGTAACTTGGATAAGGACAGATGTCCTTTAGTCTGAGGAGATTAGATTTGCATACCATGAACAAAGAGCACATGAAATCATGCCACAGCCAGTGTGGTAACTCCAAAACTGGCAAAGGACTGCTCAAACGCGTCTCCCACAGATGACTCTCAGTGACCGATCCCATGCTGCAGAGGAAAGAGAAAACCTACAAAGTCTGGCCCCAGACTGTATGGTAAGTACGATTCTGAGGATACAAACAAGACCTGCCATCAAAGCACATGATGACAGCAAAAAGATGGGGTTTTTTTTCCCCCCAGGAAGAGTGCACAGTCAAATCTCCCTCTTCCCCCAGCCCTGCTCCTTCCTGGCATGCTCAGTCCCCAGTTGTGGCTCGTTTCTAATGCTTCAGAGGAAGGCAAAAACTAAATTCATCTGGCTAATTATGCCATGAGAGGAAATACCCTTCCTGGACACAATGCAGTGACTGCCGGCAGCCCTGAAGCACTCGCGCTGAGTGAAGTCATTGTCTTAACCAAATGGACAGGTATTACAAGCACATTTAGGACACTGCAAAACAACCCCTCCTCTCCAGAGCTCTTGATGCGTGGGAATAAGTAGATCCACAGATTACAAGGCCATCTTCACTCCTTACGACTTTTCCCAGATGCTGAATTGAAGTATAGATCGTAAAAAGATACCTCAATTTAAAGACTCCAAGCACTGTTGAGTCTATCACCTTTCGCAAAAACCTCTTCCTGTCTTGCACTCAAAGTCAGGAACCTGCATCTCCCTTCAAGGTTAAATTTGCCTTTCACTGCTCAGCACCACATCACGTTATGATACTGTCAGCAAAACCGCAGAGTTCCCACTACCAGGTATCATTTCCATACGTATGCAGAGATCTAGGTTACTCTCAACCCACATGTCAATAAGCTACCCACAACTCTTGGTTTAGCCCCCCCTTGACCATTTCTGTAAACGCCCCGCCATGGGATCTTGCACAAGAATGCCAATGTTTGAACTCTCCCGACGAAGCAGCTCGTTTTCTGCCTCCACCGTCACCCCGCAGCAGAGTGGGAACAGCAATACTGACCACGGCTACAGACCTGCTGCCACAGCCTCAGCAAGGAGACGTCAGGCAGTCACAAGCAGTACTACCTCAACACCTGCTTGCCCCTCCGCTTCCCTTACACCAGACTACACTACTCCCTTCTTCAATATGCCTGGGATCAGAGGATCTCAAAATGTTTCACAGATGTTGAATAGGCTGCTTGCAACACTTCTGCTGACCTTTGTCTAGGACACTGCTATGGCTGCTAGTTAAAGCAAACGATTTGGAGTTAACGCTTGTTTTTCACATCTACCTGTGAAATGCCACCTTTCTGTACCTCAGTTTCTCCTTCTACAAACAGGGGGACACCCATGTTCTTCAGGGGGAGCCTCAACACAGAACTATGAAATCTGCAGACAAACACACAAAGCTCCTCAGGGAAAAAATACCTACTTTCAAATTAAGTGAACAATCTTAATTTATCTGCAGTAGCGAGCTGTTGTCACCACACGCAGAAAAACTGACATCCCTGCATGAAAGAGGTCATACCTTCTCGCTGGGACAAGGCGCTAGGATTCAGGAAGGACCTTCAGGATGTGCCGCGGGCATCAGAGCGTCTTACAGACTTCCTACAGGGCTTTCCTCAGTGCTGGCTGAAAGTGACTACAGGCATTAACAATTCCATGTTGATAAGTCTTTCTTTTCTGTTCAAGGGTAATTTTATGCTAGTTTTTCTTCTCAGGACTTTCTATTCACCACCAAACAGCAGCTAGCCCTATCTCTAGCTGATGCAGTACATACATCAATGCATTTGCATTCCTGGAAACCACAGAACAGAGCTCTTTGGGCACTCTGTTCTTCTTGCAAATCCCCAACGCACACAGCTCTAGCAGTCTCGGAGTTGTTACCACCTCACCTGCGAAAAAATTCAGCTCCTGCAGGGACTGCTTTTTTCTCAGAATTCTGAGGGAAACAGCTTCCTCTATGTAATTGGGAGTCTTAACAAGCTTGTGCTTCCCCGGTAGCTCCTAAGCGTCCTAGAGACAATTTTCAAAACCCTGCTGCAAAGGATGGGGGTCAGAAGGAATCGGATTTTCCATTTGACCAAAATTCAGCTATTCTGAATATTTTTCCATACCAAAAATGGAACAAGAGCAAACATCTTGATACTAATTTAAATTAAAAAAAAAAAAAAAAAAAGAAAAGAAAAAAAAAAAGGAACAAACTCATTTTCAGCTGATGGTAATATCCGGGTCCTTGACCTCCGAGCGTTACACACACGAGTAATTCACAAGGTTGCAGCGAAGTCACCGTAAGGATCACAGCCAGCCCCCACCTCCCAGTTCTGCTCTGCAGGCGCTGGGCTGCCTCAGATCTATTTCTCCTTTCCTGGAATAAAGTTTTAGTGAAACCAATACCAAAAAAGATGTTTCAAAACGCTTCATTTTTAGTCAAAAAAAAAAAAGGGGGGGGGGGGGGGTACTACTTCCCAGAGAAAACCAGCTCCAATTTCAACACCTCTTCCATCCTGTTCCCCCCCTCCCCGAGCACCTCCCGGCCGGGCGGGGGGTCTCCTGAGCAAAACCCCCGCTCGCCCCGAGGGGCTTCGAGGGGGGCGGCGGGGCCCGTCCGGCGCCCCCGGGGGACGCCGCTCCCTCAGGCCGCGCCGGGCGGCCCCGTTCCCCGGGAGGGGGCGACACCCCGCGCCCAGGCCCCGGGTCCCCGCCGCGCCTCCCCGGGGCCCGCCGGCGGGGCGGGGAGCCCGGCGCACCGCCGCCCGGGCACCGCCGCCCGCCTTTGTCTCTCGCTCAGGCCGGCGCCCGCCCCGGCTTCCCCGCGCGACGCCCGCCCGGCGGCAAACGCGGCCGCAACCCCGGCGGAGGCGGCACACGGCCCTCCCGCCGCCAGAAACCGAAACCAACGGCGCCGGGCGCCAAGCACCCGCCTTCCGCCCCGGGCAGCGCATCCCCCGCCGCCGCCGCCGCCGCCGGGCTGCGGGGAGGCCGCCGCGGGCGCCGCGCACCTACCGGCGGGGCGGGCGTGGGGGCGGCGGTGATGGGCCGCGGGCAGGTGCCGGTGCGGCGGCTCGGCGCTCCCCCCCACCCTCCCCGCGGCTCATCGCCTCACCGGGGTCCATGGGTGCCCTGCGGCCGGCGGCGGCGGCGGGAGGTGAAGTGTGGCAGTGACACTCGCCCGTAGTATGGATGCGGTTGCAATCTGCACATGCTCGCTTCCGACAGCCGGCCTGCCCCGCCACCTTCCCTTAACTCTTTCCCTACTGCCCCGCACTGCCTCCCCGACGACGGGGCGGCGGCGGCGGCCCGGCCCCCGGCAGCACCCCCCCCCCACCCCCCCCGGGGCGCCGGTCCCGCGCCCTCCCGCTGAGGTGCGGCCGGTTTGCTCGGTCGGCAGCCGGGGGGTGAGGGGGGGGGGGCACCGGCCGGGTGGTTTCCCCCCGGGACCGGCGGTGGGGGGTGGGGGGGTGGTGTGGGGGGAGCCCAGGGCGGGGGATTTGCCCCCCCCCCCCCCCCCCCCCCCCCCCCCCGGAGATCCGGACCCCGGCGGTGTGTGCTGAGGTGCGTGGCGAGAACACCCTGCCCAAAAAGCTCCCAAAAAGGCTGGAGTGTTTGCTCTGGCAACGCTTCTTGGCTGGTGAGCCCGCGGTACGGGTTCTTCAAATTTACTCTTCTAAAGAAATCCGTAACAAAAACAAATAAAGAGCCGAGCAGCTCTGGGATATAACCCCCGTGCGCCTGTTGTTGGAGCTGGACGCTGCCAGGACATCCCTGCAGTGCAGGAAATCAAACGCAACTATCAAAGGAAATATTTGTCTGCAGCCTCGCTGTTAAAAAAGTGAAACATAATCTCTGCAAGAATTGTTTTTCCACCCAGAAGGATCTCTTCAGAGTCAGAAAATTGCCCAAGGAAGAGGAGTAAGAAAATAAATTTAAAGCATAAGTAGTAAAATAAACAAAAAAGGGTTTCTCTTTCTACATTAACTCAGCAGCACGAGAGCATGGGCTAAAAATGCTTTTCTGTAGGATTAGAAATCGGGAGAGGCAATCCTGAACCAGAACTCACGAGCAAACAAATGACCCCTCTGTACCTCTGGCTTCCCTCTGGGACGTGGAAGTAACAGCAGCTCTCTGCGGTAAGGATTAATTAGCCAGTTAATGCCTCTGAAGTGCCTTACAGTCTTCAGACAGAAATGAGGGAGATTTTTAGTTTTGTTCCTTTGCAGAGAGAGAAATCAAAGTATTGTGGGGTGAAATGGTAACCTCAAGTGACACAAACTCAGAAGTGGCATTTGATCCTGAGCCGAGACCTGTGTTTAAGCAATGCCCTGCCTTTCCTAATTAGCTATGAACTTTGGGCTCTGCTCTTCTCTTCCCGGGCCTCTGATGCAGTCTACATCTTCTTTCTCACGGGCACCAGATTTCCTGGTCGCTCCTGCCTTCGGTAGTACCCGAAATGATGAGCTAATGTTTTTAGCAGAATAAGGATGTTTTTTATGACCTCTGTTCAATGACTCAGCGTTTCTGATATCAATAATAAATGGTCCCAATGATGAGGCAACACCAGATCCGTGCAGGCCCTGAGGCAATTATAACGAAGGAGCCTCAAGATGTCTGGCCGCGGCGACTCTCTCAAAGGCAGGTATTCTCTGGAGAGGCTGCTCCCTCGGCCCCAAAACTGCAGGGCCAGCAGATGCTGCACGCTCGATAAAACGCCGCGGCTTTGCATAGCTCTGCGTAACCCAGGAGTGCCCCGGTTACTGGCTGGCGTTCCCCTCAGCACACAAACCGCTGTGGCTGCTCCGAGGATGCCACAATGCAGCAAACCAGCCTGTCACCGAGTCACCTGATTGCACAATCGCACTGCGAGAGCCCGGAGTATCAGAAAGATGGAGCATTTTAAAGGGGAAATGGAGAATAATGCACAGCCAGCCCTATCTCAGCAACCAAGCTGTGCAAGCTAGGGCAGCGCTGCATGTGCTGGTGACCTCAAGCTGGATGAAAAATACCCAATTGTTTTATATATATTTCAGCAGAGCTGAGAAGGAAAATGCTAAGGTAGCTAAGGCATCTTTGGTGTTCTAAGAAACACCGTTAAAATCCCGTATCCGATTAGGCAGCTACAGAGGACAGCAGCCTAATGCAGTGCTTATGTTTTTATTGTGAAATAGCATCCTTTAGAAAGTACTGAGGACCGTGCTAGAGACATAGTCAAGAGAGAGCGTGAGAGAGATCATTTCACAGTATGAGACAGCATGAGCATTTCACAGCATGAGAGGAGAGAATGCCTTACAAGGAGCAGAGGAAAGGTCAAAGAGAAAGGGAGAAGAGAGCCAAGAGATACTCACCTACGAGAAGGAGAAATCAACAGCCAGAGATGGACCGGAAAAAAATGGGAAGCACATGTAGGGAATACATAAATCTGTATTCTCTTGCCTAGTCACAGCAAGCAGAGAGAGGAAGGAGGAGGTGAGGAGAAAGGAGAGGGCTCCCAGAATGAGAAGGGAGGAAGGAGGAGGCAGTGAGACAGGGGTGAGGGGAATGAAGACAAACACTGTACTGTGCTGAGGGGACAGACAGAAGGGAGAAATGTCAGAGCATGCACCTGGTGGTGGTGCTGTACACCTGAGAGCTTGTTCAGCTCTCCCTGGCTGCATTAGCTGGTCCAGAAAAGACGTTATTTTTCTGTCCAGCCTTGTTTCTTTCGGCCTTGGCTAGTAATGGAAGAGAGAAAAAAACAATGGCGTTGAGAGTATAAAATCGTGAAAGTGGGAGTAGGATGAACCTTGGGGACAAAGGAGAGAGGATTTCTAGAACTGCCCTTTTGTGTCTCCAAGGCCTGGTGCCAGGAGCACCATTCTCTGCAGAGCATCCAGGCTTGGATGCAGGAAGCTGGCTCCAAGATGAAAAGAGTTTCCAGTGACCTAAGTATGCTCTAGCCCCCTTCTGCAGCCACTTGTAAACAGGCGCAGGAGATGCAGCTGATCTTATTAATGATCTCATAATCCCATCACGCATGCGTTGCCTTTGTCTGGAATAACACAGATCATGTATAACATCTCATCTGGTTCCTTTATACGTATGCCCAAAGTCAGCTCTGATGTCTCTGCACCATCCTGCCTGGTTCTGGAAGGATTTATTCATTTGGGTGCAGCATCACACCTGACTGTATGGAAACATCTGGGAAAGTAGTACAATCATATTTGCTTGCTACTATACCCTTGTATCTGGGCTCACTGAGTGCAGTGCAGCAGTACCCAAGCTGGTTCCTCACTCATCCATTTTGTGTCTGGCAGAGAGCTTATTCCCTCACCGTAATTTCTGTTTTATTTATGGCACAATTGTTACACTGAAAAAAAAATGACTTATTTCTTCAGGAACTCTTTAATGTGGTCACACTGGTATCCGAGTGCATCACAAATATTGCTGCCAGTGTAGTCATTCCCAGTGAGGTAAGATCTCACTCTGCAGACTGGGGTTTGAAGCTCAGACACGTTACAGTTGAAAGGAATCATAAATTTGAGAGTCATAGCATCTTTTTCCCCAGGGAATTTAGTTTTATATGGCTCCTTATATTTACATTCCCATTGTGAATGCTCATCCCTTCTGTAAATGCAGCCCCAGTCTAGAAAAAAGGATCACCTGGAAAATCAGGAACCTCTGTTAGTCATACTGCTTTAATCCAAGTGACTTGTCTGACATTGCTTAGGAACTAATAAGGAATGGGATCCAGCTTTCCAGAGCAGGGTTTAACCACCTGGCTCATTAAAATACCCTTACCCTAATTTCCCGCCTCGCTCTCTACATGCTAATGAATTCTGCAACAAATGAAATGGGAATCTCACCTTATAACATTCCCTGTTCTCTAGCCAGCCCTGTTCAGTCTGACTCCAGCCAGCCAGTGCATTGAAGGAGACACCTATCATGGAAAACTTCATCACAATCGTTTAAAACCTCTCAAGCTCAAATAAGGGTTTTTCCCCTCCTTGGGGAGATTTGGCTTTTTCTCTCCTGTTTGCCTGAGGAGGTCCTACAACTGGGAACTGGGAATTTCGTCTCCCTGAATGTATAGAATAGAGAGGAGATGCTCTGTGTGTATTTAATAAACAGCTCACAGATGTACATCCAAAACACAGCTTCTCTGTCAGGAAACTGAGGAACAAAGAGCAATCTTGAAGCTTTCAAAGAAATTAAAGAATGAACTGATTTCTATTTTTTTCTTCTGAGGGGGCACCTAGTCACTGTGGTGACAAATGTTCTTCAGATCCCTGAAATCCCTGAAGTAGGAAGTGGATTTTGAAGAATACCATGCTATCTCAGATCAGCTTGCGTAGGTCTTCATGCAATAACATGGCTATTGCTTCCTTTGTCTCTTTTTCTTTTTGGTGAGGGCAGAAAAAATAAAAGCCATGGGTTTTCACTTTTATTGAAGAAAACGTCAGAGAAATTTTCAAACATGATTCCTTCAAGCTGGACGAGACTCCCTGGTCTGATGGGTTCCTCTCTTCTTTCTTTTGCTTGTAGCAAGGACTTTCCCCCCAACCCCTGTAGGGTCTATCAAAACACATTTGGGTTCTTTTTATGGCTTCAGACAATAACGCCATATTCATCAGTCCTGACAAAGTACTTGATTAACAAAGGGACTGAGGCAGGAGTAAGGTTCGTGCAGGTTCTTAATGTATCTCTGCCCAAAACTGAAGCCCTCTAAACTTTTGTTCATTTAACTGTGCATGTGCCAGTCTCTGCCAGTAAGGTGCTGTCCTTGGGATCAGCCTCAAAACATTAAAGGCTGGGCAAGGTACTCAGAGCTATTTCTGAAAACTCTGGGCTTTCTCTCTGGGATTGCTGAAATCATTCCCTTACTCAGAGTGTATTCTTTCCTCTAGATATGAATTGTAATAGTAGAGTTTTCATGAGTATTTAGCTTTGCACTATCTGCTTTCCTTCAAGATATTTTTCTGTAATAGATACCTGCCATACCTTATGGCTTGGTAAGAGCTTGGCTCTGAAACTAAACGTGCTGGACGGGAAACTCACTCCTAAGAGATGCTACGGAAGTGCCATGCAGCAAAGCATCTCTTACTGTCAGGGTAGCCTGTTTAGGAAAGCCCTGACCAGGGGTGATCCCGTTCAAGGTCTCCATGGGAATGAATGTTAGCAAGACATTTTCACAGAGACTGTCAAGGCTTCTGAATTTCCTCTGGGATGTTGTTCCGGGATCATCTCTTTGGACTGACTGATAAATTGCTCAGCAGAGCACTAGTATCCTCCACTGCCTCCACCTTTGCCTTCATGTGGATTAGATGCCAGGTGGGTCCTTCAGAACAGAGCAGCCTGAGACTTCTTCTAGAAGAAGCAGCAAGCAAGATTTACCAGAGGTGTGACTGATGTCTGACCAAGTAACCTGTATTTGCTTGAATTTTTAATAAAAATAAATAAAAGAATCCCTTATGGTTTCTATTCTGGATTCAGGGGCAGAAAAAAAGCAAATACCATATATGTGGAAATTACAGATCCTGAAGGGTTTGGAGGCAACTCTGTTTTCTGTTATTTTGCCAGGTTTAACAAAATGCAAATGTTGTTTGGGCGAGGGCAAGCCACTATGCAAACCTGGACTTGTGCAGTCCAACTCGATCCAAGAATCTATTTTGTGGAGAAGTGTTGCCCATTAAAAATGCCAGGAGACTGGAGCCCCGGAGGCTGGGTTGCGTTCACAGACATGCTTCAGGCCTTCTCAATGGCCTCAGATTCACCTCTCTGTTTTTCTGTTTCCCCAGCTGTAAAAGAGGCAACACATTTCCTTTGCTAGAAGGCTTTGAGACACACCAGTAGAAAGCAGGATAAGCAAAGAGGCATTACATTTGAAGGGTTTCTAGAATGCCAAACAACCCAATGCTAGCACTTCAGTGACACATCTTGTAACTCTGAGCTAGCTAAGAAACTGAGACAGAGAAGAGAGAAAGCACGATTTACCTAAAATGCTTTTGAATGTCAGTACCAGAGATGGGATAATTATAATAAATAATTCTATTTCATATAGTGTCTCTGGTACATATTATACTGCAAAATATAATTGAGAGGCTAAATATTTCTGGAGCTGTAGTTTTTATTTATACAACACGGCATGTATGCAAAGTGCTCTGCACAACAGTAAAATGACAAGTGTCTGCTCTAAGTCACAATGCGATTCTCAAACATTAGTCATGTAGTGATAATAAATGAGGGATAGGAGGGGAATGGATGAGGGGAAATGATGGAAAAGACAAGGGTTACAATGAAAAAAAAGATAAATGAAGAAGGTTGGAAGCAATTAAATAGTATGAATGAAATTGAAAAAGTGTTCCTCTGAGATTTGAAATGATGTGGAAAATGGATGAGTCAAAGGAAATAAAAAGCAATTCAGAGCTAAAAATCACTGTTTGACTCTACTTCCATGTATCAACTATTCACAATGAGCTGCTCGAGAACATTCCATGGGCCAAGAGCTTTTTGAATAACAAAAACATCTGAGGTGAACAAAAGCTGTTCACAAACAGTGCTGAAGCAGCAAGAGAAGTGGCTAAATCTGTCAGATAAGCTCTCTACTATAAATACAAGTTATCTACTCTGCCCTCCTCCATTTTTCATTCCCCGAATTTCCCCTGAAGTTGCATTGGTGATGAGATTCTTCATTTTCTTTCTTAAACTGTTATTTTGAAAGGCTGTGCACTATCAGTAGCACCTGTGCTTCGCCCTAGAGCCATGGAGGCCTCCAAAGTGCTTTGGAATTATATAGGATGGAAGTTCTCACAGGCCCAGTTCTTAAAAGCATTTACGCACACCGATATGCAGGTGACCTAATTCTACAGGGATTCTCAAAATCAGATTAGCAGCAATTCATACCTATTTGTTCTGGTGATCCAAACATCAGATACCACTTTGGCAAAGGAAATTCCCTAATTCAAGCATTGAAATAATGTTACAAACATTGCCTCCTATGGCAATGAAGTGGGTTTTTTTTTACTTTTCTGGGTAAGAACCTATTTTTGGTTCCAAAATCAAATAAAAAATAGGTTCTTACCCAGCATCTTTACTTCATTCATGTCTTCCAAAAATACTTTGGTTGTTTTTGTTAATACGAGTGTGTATGAGGCCAGGTTACTTACTTACCATAGGTACATGTCACAGCCAAAGAAAGAAGTTTCTAGACAGAGGAACAAAGAAGGGGAAGGGAGTCACCCAGCAACTTATATTGCCCATGTGTTATGGCAGTCCAACTGGTAAAGTGAACCATCTACTGGAATATCTAAAGAGAGAAAATCAATTGTGGACTTTTACAGTCCTCCAGTTTCTTTCATTAGTTATCTTGACAACCTTAATTCATCTTGTTATCATTAAATGGTAGCACTTAAAGGGCAGAACAGAGGGAATGTTGCATGTTTAGCTACCACTTATTGAAATAATCATAATAATTAATAAATGTATCTCTCTCCTACAGCATAATGGATCTCAGAGATCTCTATCACCTAGAATGACCTCTAGATATCATAGACCATTAATTTTCATGGATATATTCCAGTATTAAATGCTATAACTCATGCTTGACAATTTTTAGTTGGCTATAGGCCAATAAGAAAGACGTCTAGTCTTGATATGAAGGCATAAGGAGATGAAGAATTCACCACATTAGCTCGTTCTAGTGGTTAATCATTATCTGTGTCTCATTCTTCACTTGAATTTGTCTGGCTTTATAATTCCTGCAGTCAGCCTTCAGTACGACTTAGTCTGCTCAGAGCCCTTTCCTGCTAGTGTTTTATGCCTCCAACAGTACCAATTCATTAATCAAGCCATAAATCAAGTCACCTCCTTTTCAATAAGTCAGACAGGTTGAGCACTGTAAGTCTTCTACAATAAGGCATTTTCTTTAGATCTTGAATAATTACTAAGCTGCTTTTGCACCTTCCCCAGCTTTTCAAAAACCTTTGAAAATAAATATCCTGCATATGATTAGTCTCATGAGTACCACAAAGGGAAGGAAAGCAACCTGGTACTTCTACTCACTATTCCCTTGTTTATGCATTCAAGCATTGATTTCACCCTTTTTTCCACAGTATCTCACCAGAGTGAAACTGCTCCATACTCTGACGACCCTGATCCTTTTCAGAGCGCTGTTTTCCAGGGTAGAGTTTCTGATTACACATCTCCTGATCTCCTATCTGGTTCCCACATGCATAACTTTGCATTCGGCTGAAGTAAAAGGCTTTTTATGGGAATGTGTCTGATGTGCTAGGTTATCCAGCCTACTCTATATAAATCTCTATATAAATGCTTTCCCCTCATCATCGCCATTTCAACAGGCTTCCTAATACCTGCATATTTTGTCAGCAGTGAGTTTATATTTACTTCTAGGGCAATGATGAAAATGTTGAATAGTACTGAATTTAAAATTCATCCTGATAAAACTTCCATGACTTTTGCAAAGCACTGACAATGTGACTTTGTTTTGGTTTGGTTTTACATCCAGCAGACAAACTTGGCTGGGGTTTTTTCCCAATGCTTCAACCATCCTGTTGTCCTATGTTTCTCTCAGTGAATGGGAGTTATCCAGGTACAAAGGTCCAGCACTGCCCCTGATCTGAATGCTATACATGAAGAAACGTTCAGTGAGAAAACAATTTAAGAAATAAAGTCAAGCAGAATTCACATCCCATACATATATTCACACCTGTGCAGTGAGGACTCTGTGTTGGGAACCATGTTATCTCTTCACAGAACCACAGAAGGTAGGGCTAGAAAGTTCTTTAAGATCATCTCTAGTCATCTTCCTGCTCATGGCAGGGATGCTTAAATTATTCTTGACATGGTTTGTTTTGTCAAGATTATTTTGATGCTGGAAAATACATCCCTAGATTTTCTTACTCTTTGTCAGAGGATTTTCATCAGTTAATATTTTTTTTTTCCCTGAACTGCTGTTAGCCTTGCTGATGCACATCTGTTGGGATTATTGACTTTGCCATTTTTTAATATTGGCATAGAACAGACACTTTAGTATTCTGATATTTCCTCACTATTACAGGATTTATGAAATACCAATATCAGCAGGCTAGAGATCAGTTAAATAAGCTGTATTAGTATTCCCATGTAAGCTATCCAGACCTGCTGATTTTAAAATATTTACCACCAGTACATACTTTACATTCCTCCTGGTTACCAATGGAGTGGAACATTTTTCATCAGCCCATGTGATATAAGTGCATCATCTTTCTTCTTTCCAAATGCAGACCAGAAGTATTTATTGAATATTTGTCTTTTCTGCAACATTATAATTTTATCATCTGCATCAAGCAGCAGCATGTACCCTTGTTAAGACTTCTGTCATTCTTAATATATTCTTAACTCATTTTATTGTCTTAAGCCATGCCAGCCGATGAATTTCCTCTGTTATCTTTTTTTTTGGTCTATTTTTACATTATATAACTTCAATTTATATTGATTGCTATGTATTTCCCGTTTTATCCATTTGCTATGTAGGCTTTTTATTTTCTAACTATGCCTTCACTTCATACGTTGACCCAGGACGGCATTTTAAACAACATTGCTCTCTATTATGCTTATTAAATTGAGACTTCTTTTTTTTAATCCAGTGACTCTTAAACAGCTTCCAGTTATCTTTCATATTTTTCTGTCTGAGTTTCTCTCCCTCAGCTTTGCTGTGTTTTGTCCCATCCTCTAATCTGATTCAGTGGTCTCTGAGAGATTTTTCTTCCACAACAATATCTTATGGTTTGTTATTATTTAGTACCTTGAGCCACTATGCATTAAAGCACCTGTGGGTTTGAGTTATTAATAATTCCAAAATACTCAATGGCTGTCCTTAAGAGAGAGCGTATCCTCCTTACGCTGCCTCCTGGTACTCATCTTTTATTCACTGTCTTGTTGGAGACAAACTAAAACAAGAGATTTTACTGTATAAATTATTCCAGCAGGTTTCAGAATGCTGGTTAAATTAATTTTCTTCTGACCAATGAATATCTCTGATTTTGTGCTGCTACCTCCACTCCTAGCAGCAGTATATAAACAGCTGAAGAATTCCTCCTTTCATTGATCTTTGTGACATTGGTTCAGTTTGTCCATAAGGCTGAGTTACACAACAATTCCACTAGAAATAGGGTCCTTATGCATTGTTCGTTGAGTATCTTCTCTGAGATTTCACTGTTACTTTATTTTTGTTATGTCACTTTCAGAATGCATGACATATGAATATTTTTACCATTCAAGCAGATACATAGTCTCAGGCACAGAGAAGTTTATCTGGAGTTGATCACACAGGACTGAAGATAATACCCAGAAGCCTGGATGAGCAGCCACCTCACCTCATCATCTGTTTCAGCTGCCATACAAATGCATATGATGAAGAACACATCAAAGTGATACACAAGGCGATTATTGCACTTTTTGAAAAAGTAGCTTTTTCCTTTCCTTCCTTTCCTTTCAGATCTTGTCACTGTCCTGGTAGCAGTCCCACAACAAACATGTGATCCCAACAAATGTCAGCGGGTCAGGTGGGGTAGGAGCCAAATGGTGCCAAATCTTTTTGATGACTAAGAGTCACATGAAAAAGACTGTCTGTCTCTACAGATATGCTAAATAAATAACTACTTCATCAAATATTCATCTATATCTTATACAGCATAGCTCCCCATCAGTAGGCATCACCCCAGTGTAGACTGCATAGGGATGGCCATGATATTGTCTGAAGAATAAGTTTTCATTTTGGAAAGTTATTAAGAAGACTTTTTGTGAAGAATTTCATGGGATTAAGTAAGTACATAGCCCTGAAGAATGTTTAGTTCATGACATATACAAAAGAAATGAGACTTTCTGTCATATTGTAATATATAATTATCTGATATTTCATACCGACTACAAATGCCAGCTTAACAATATCCAGCCCAGGGAACTTTAAACCACAATTTATAGGACTTTCTATTCTAGAAAAGACCAGAAATGATGCTCTAGATACCAAATAATCCCAGTCATCCTGCAAAACTTCCAGTTACAACTAGCATAACTGATGCTAGTAATGAGAAATCAACCTCAGAAATATAAGCGCAAAAATAGATCAAGTGAGCTGGAACTTGAGCAAAGGTCCTGGTGCACCTTTCAGCTCCCCAGCTGTGAAAGTCATCTGCTCAATTATTTGTGACTCTTCATCTATGGACCAATGCAATTCTTAACAGTGCTGCAAACACGGAGGCTTGTCCTGATTTCTTAATGTGATATAACTTACATCTACATCCACATCCCAGTAACTTCATTCTGTATTAACTATTCTCTGTCTACAAGAATATTGTGATCCTTTGCTTTCTATCTGCTGTAATTCCCTATTTACTCAGCTGTGAGAGGTGGACACTTCTGGATGATGATGCACTCCATCCTAAGGAGATGGAACAAGTTCCCCTGTCTCCACTGATGACAGGTGGAGCCAGATGAGGAGTTCAGGCCCGTTTCTTGACTTCTAGGTAGCTGAATTCAGGGAAAATAATCCCAGACTGATGGTCAAACTAGGTACTTTCTGTTTCATAACACCCTTACTAACTACATGAGACAGATCCTAAACTGGTCAAACAAGAGTCAGAAGCCCAAATTAGGTTCTGATGCAGAAGTAAATCTCACTTATTTCATAATTTGACCTCCATCACACCTATGCCATCAAATGCTTTCAGAAGATTTTTTCATAGCTGTCTTTCAAATGGGAGCTAAATTTCTTCTTTTATATCCTTCCAAGGGAAAAATACAATAGAAGGGGAATTTGAGAGTAAAAGTCCCAGTACTGAATTTTAGTTCTTCAGAAAAAAAGCCGTAATTGCTTTTTGATTCAAAGCTATTTTAAATTTTGTTGTAACATTGGGCATGCTATTAGGGAGAAATATTCCATCATAGTTTAACACAGCCAAAGATGATATCAGCTTATAAAATCCTTTTGGAGTCAGCTACATTTTCAGTAGGCTTTTTTCTTAAGCGATATCTATAGTAATACAAGCAATTAAGCGTTCTTTATTAGCCAGTCTCAGAGGTACAGACTTAACCATCAATTGATGTTCTTCTCAACCCCTAAATAAGACCAGAGGACAAAGAAATAGTACATCTTCCTCAAATAAGCTGTTTCTCTAGCATGACCCCAGATATGAACCACCACTACTAACTGTATTGCACTGACTATAAAACATTTATATGCTTATAATTCTGTGAACATTTAGCTGTTACTTACCTGCAAACATCACTGTGGCACAAATAAAATGCAGATAAACTAGGAATTCACAACCCCTGCTTCCATGGTCAGCCTATGTTGTCCCTCACTTCTCCCTTATACTACACCAGGTCCATTACCTTTCTCTGTCTCCCAATTTTTACGTTCCCTGTATTCTCAGTGCCCTTGCCCCATGATCAGGATAAGGAAAAATGACCAAAGTTCATTACCAGGTGGCCAGTTCAGCAGTCAAGTTAACACTTTCTGGCAGAGCAAATTCACTAGACTTCCGCTAATAATCTTTTTTTAGGGCATTTTTGGCATAGCAGAAAAACATCTTCTGGATGTCCAGAGAAGCTACATTTACAGAATTAACCTTACAAATGTCTAAAACTGATGGGAAAACAACTAGTGAAAAGATGCAGTCAGATGAGTCAATGTCCACGCTGCCCCCGCTTGCTGATGGCAGTCCAGTAACCCCAACCAGCTGTTCCTAGATGCAGCCATTGCTGGGCAGTTCTTGTGTCCCTTTGTTGTGATCCATGCATATTGACACTGTGACACCCAACTCCTTTCTTTCCAAGAGAGTAAAAAGTGGTGCTGTCATGTTCCCTGAGGCTGGTGTATAGTTGTATGAAAATTAGGGCAACTGGATATGCCCTGGGGAGTAATGCACAAGCAAATCAGGCGTTCCTGGGCAACAATCCACCCAGTAGCCCAATATTTCACTGTGTGTTGATCTCCTCCCACCTGCTGGATGACAGAGGGAGAGAAAATAATCTGCAGAAAGTTCTTCTTACAGCATCAGAACAGCTCCTCTGTGGCTTTTGTCCATACTGGTATCTGGGTATCCAAAGGTAATACTTTGAAAAAAAGAACAGGTTACCAGGCTGAGTAACAAATACAAACTCTGTCACTGACAGGAGCTAATACAGGCTTCTCTGTGACACTGGATAATTTCCAACAATCTTAACTGGAAGCAACCTCTAGCAGCTAGCCCCTATTCAGCCCCCAGAGCTGGATAAGCACGCGCTCTTTCAGCTCTGTCATCTGAGGCAAATGTGATAGCTCTGCAGAGCTGTTTGTCATCCACACAGAGCAGGAGGCCAAGGGGTGTGTGGATGTATGCTTCATACCTGCACCCGGCATGCCATTGAGTTTGAAAGACCAAAATATACTGGAATTATCTCAGCAAAGTTCAGTCCCTGCCTCCAGGGCTTTACGGGCACAGAGATCTGAAAAATAAAGCTTTGCTGGATATTACATTTCAGGACCAACACCAATCCAATTTACAGTGGCTCCAATATCCACTCAAACTTGCAGCCTTAGGTTTATCTCAGCAAAGCTTTTAGTGCTAATTTTCTTTCAGGTTGCTTTATACTTGCCTACAGTGGTTGGAATGTGTCATATGATAGTGGAGTTTTTCCTTTAAAATAGGCACCAAACCCATTTCAAGAAGGCGTTCTTTTGTTCACTTTAGAAGATATAAAGACTTCTTTTCAAGAATGTGAACACGTTGGTTGCACAACTTCACAATGTACAGAAAATGATGGAATTCTATATAACCACAAAATATTAGAACTCAAAGCAAATAGACCTATTTGGGGTCATCATACAATCTTCATTATCATGAATAATGTTGTCTAGGAGAGGAGAATTGTAGGATGGAAATTAGGTCAAAGTTTAAAGGATAGTAAGTGAAACAGATTGTAAAAAGTTTTCTTGAAAGGCTGAAAAGAAAAACAGCTTGGCCTTGTCACTCTATGTATCTTCAGATGGCTTCAGATAAGAGGCTTTCCTTGAATCCAGAGACTTTCCTGTGAGGTGAGGAAAACATTTATAGTAGCATAAAAAAAGGACCAAATGCATGTGTGAATGATCATCATTAGCCATTGGCATTTATGGTGAGCAGGGCTTCACATGTCATCTTGTTTAGTTTTTTTATTCTAGGGAGGTAGATGGCTCTTAATGCTTTCTGCAAGTGATTCTCCAGGCCTGCATTTAAAAAAAAAAAAAAAAGCCAGTCCTATATATTCAGATGGTCACACTGCTACACCAATGTTTTTAAGGTGTCAGTGTAAGGTCTCTTATTAGTTCCTTGTGTGGCTGTCTATATGCTCATCAACAGTTCCTAATAATGGAACAAATAAGCAGTCCTATAACCGATGGTGCAAGCTTTATCATCAGAAAATACGCTAATGTTGCAGTGAGACATGAAACTGCATCTATTTGAGATTTAGGGTCAGATATGCCAAGACCTTACTTCTTTTTGAAGAGCTGTATAGTCTTACACAGAGCTACTTTTTGGTACTGAAAGTGTCGGGAGGTGTTGGAAGCGTTGGTGCAAATGCAGAAGATGGCTTATTTGTATGCGTGAGAGTTGCTCTATTTCGTACATGCTCACTGACTCCCCAGTGAGTAAATGATACACGTTTTTCTCTCCAGCTGAGAGAAAAATTGGAACGAATTATACCACCTGACCACTTACACACAAGTTTTATGTCTAGCATGCACCATTTATGTCAACTTCATGACACTGCTGAATTTTCCAGAACTTCTTATGATAGCTTTGTTTGCTTAAATTGGGCTGTGTTTGGTTAATAGTCTTTAATTTCTTGAGTGTGACTTTTACTCATACAGAGTGGCTCAGCTTTAACATATAGGACTACTTTACTCTTCACAAAAGTAAAAAATTCACTTCACAGGAAGAGTCTTGAACTGCATTGGGCTTGATATGAAATGTTCCCCTCCTCTGTAGCCCCAGAATAGAAGGAGCTTGGCATTCTGAGAGTGGTACAAAGTGGTATTGTTAAACAGAAGCTAATTAGGATGGGATTTCATGTTGCTAAGAGCTAAGTCTTTGGTATGCAACAGAGCCAAACAGCAAGGGCAAAGTGTAACTATTTAAGGCTGAAGTTTGCTATTTAAAGGAAAATATTCATCCTGGCCCAAACGTTAGCTGCAGTCAGGAAAGTGTTTCTGTACCAATGACATGATGACGGGCTGTCACGATTCCACCCAGTCAGTCCAGATCAAATGTGCTCAGGATATAAGCCAAGAGATTATTTTTTCCAACCTGCCAGCATCAAAAGCACCATCTGTGATCGATTTTGTGATAATGGAGTAAACAGCTACTGGAAATTCAGGGCAGTTCTCAGAGATTTTGGTCTCTGGGAGGAATGAATATGAGCTTGCAGGAGTAGCACAGCTGCTGCTATCCAAAACCTGCTGTCTCTTCTGCAGAGGTTGAGAGACATGACCCAGTCATAAACCCATTTCAGAATAACATCTTGCAAGCAGGGGGATTTTGCCTGATCCTGTGCAGGAAAATTGGTGGAAGACATCCTGAATCTTCTCTCCTTTTATGGCTACATGCCTCCAATTCACAGAGTATTTTTTGTGACAGCAGGCTTACCTTAAATATAAATCTAGTAAATCTAAGCACAGATAGTAAGCTATGGGCACTGGTTTCAGGCAGGACTATCGAAATCTGGAATCAGGATTCTGCATTTCTGTGTGGCTGCAGAGTGCTTTGCAGAGGGAACATAAAGCTAGCAGTACAGCCTCAAAAGCTCTCCTAAATTTAAAAGTAAGAGCAACCCTTTCTTGCAGTAATGGTGGCATTACTTTTGCTCATTAGAAGAATCACATTACAATTTTGATCCAGCAGAAAAATATTTTGTTAAAGTTTTTAATTTTTAAAAGCTTTAATATAAGGCTTTTGATTTCTATGATGTCTTCTGAGAAGTGAAATAATTTTGCAGCAAACATAAATGGTAATAACTTTAATGTTAATTTGTCCTTATGAGAAAAAATCAAGGCTGGGAGGAGACAAGTTTCTTGTACAGAAACATCGGGTTTGAATTTTGACCTGTTGCAAGGGTGGGTGTGGGTCCAGTTTTAACAAAAATCAGACAAAAGTCTTAAGGTGCTTAGCGGATTTGCACCAAAGAGAAAACTGGTTCTTTGAACTAACGCCTGAACTGAACACAGCTAAAGCATGCAACCATTGGTCTAAGAACACCATTTGCTACTCCCCTGCACAGTCCCATGCATTTTTCTGGTAAAACAATCCAATGTTTATCTCCTTTTTAGGAATAATTGTCCAGGTGCCCCCTGAGTCAGGATTATATAAGAGCATGTGCATCCTGCGTCTGGGGTTTGGGGATGAGTCTTTGCACCCCTCCAACGGAGAGCCCATAACAAATCTATGGCCATTCATAGTCCCTTTCCCCTCTGACTCCTCAGAGCTCTACCACCACGATGCTCCCTAGGAGCAGCCAGGGAGCAGCTCGCATTTGTCTGATCGTTTGCTTCTCGTTAGCTTCTCGTTTGATTTCAGCTGAAGAAAAACCTCTGTTAGCTGTAATTAGCAGAGAGCCTAAACTGTACAGATACACAGGTGCGTTGATGTCTGTCAGAGGGCAATGACTGACTTTCCCACCAAGAAGTTTGTTTCCCCGGTAAGCCAGAACCTGCTAAACTGTAAAAAAAAGAGAAATTGAGAGCCGCTGAGTGTGCAGGGCCCATGGCTGAAGGCAATGCCAAGGAAGCACAAGGGCTCGCCCCGTGTGTCCTTCCCTTTGTGAGCCAGCTCAGGCTTCATGGCTTATGAGAACACTTCGTCGGATGCAATTAAGTGTTGTGCAGTGGAACCTTTCTGTTTAAAACGAGGCCTCCCTTAGAGCTTCGTGCTGTGAAATCTTTCAGAAAATATTACCAGGTAAATCTTTCACGCTTGTAGGAATTTGAAAACCAATTTAAGTGAGTGCGAGTTAGCGATGTTATGTTTTAGAAGACTGACAGAGGGCTTTACCGGCACAGGTACGCACGGCCGAGCCTGGCAACCGCCCCAACCACGAGATGTGTCCCACTGACTCCGCACCCAGTTGTCCCCAATACACGGCCCATTTTCCCACCGGAAAAGGTACACACAGGGAAAAGTTAAACCAGGCAAAGGCATCGCCCGTTCATCAGGGCACCCCGTTTCGGTGGGTTTGTTTCCTCGCTGCGTGGAAGCCTCAAACGCAACACCCTGAGGAGAAACCCGCCCGCAGCCGGACACCGGGTGGCGCCAGAGCACAGCGCCGAGGGGCGGCGGGGCGGGGCGGGGCGGGGCGCGGCGCGAGCGGCCGCCGGCCGTTACCAACCGCCGGCCGTCACCAGCCGCCGGGGGTACGTCATTGCATATGTACGCGTACAAAAAATATATATAACCTTATCGATATATTTTAAAATAACTACACTTCTGACCAAAAGAAAACCCCAAAGGGAAAGGCTGAGTTGAACCCCCCCCCCCAGTTTAAACATGCAGAGGAAGCCCTGGCCCGTGTCTGCCTCGGGAGGGTGACTCTGCCGAGACCGCTCCGCTGCAGAGGCGGCCCGGGGCGCCCGCTCGCCCCCTCGGTGGCTTCCCTGCCGAGCTTCCCATCCTTCTCCTCCTCCGCCGCCTCCTCCCTCTGCTCCAGAAAAAAAAAAAAAATCCGTGGAATTTCATTCACATGCGGTCCCCACCATCGTGACACCAAGCGCAAATGCCCCTCCTTCTCCTGCTCCTTGACCAGGGTTTCCAGAACCGCCAGAGAACTCGCACTTCCAGGCTGACCGAGCATTTGCGGGCTGAGTTCTGACCTCCTACTGTGTGCAATTAACACTAATTAAACAAATAATTAAAAATTACCCTATGACGTTCTTCGCAGAGCTTCCTAGCTCGGTTTTGTGTTGGAGCTGCTCTAGCTGTTTTAATTAGCTGTCCGTCTAGTGCTGCTCTGTGTCCTGGCGTGGGTTTCTGGGGGCACAGGGAGGCACAGTACATCTCTGCTTGCAGCGGGACTGAGGTTACAGGGCTGCCCTAGGGCCGGGAAGGCCATCGCGGATGGAGGGAGAGGCCAGGCAGCGACCTCAACTCCAGAAGCTCCATTGCGGGCTCATGAAACTCTGGGCAAGGTAGGACGGTGTGAGGGAATGGGTGGGAGTCCCTGCTGTGGCAGCAGTCGGCACAATGAAATCCAAGCGCCATTGAAATCTACGGCCAAGGTGACAGATTTCTCACACAAGGATTTTTTGCCTCGGGCAGTGCATAAGAGTGAAAGACAAGTTCTAGATTAATCCCAGAGCCTCTCAGGGAGTGCTCATTGATA
The DNA here is from genome assembly GCA_017639485.1 of Pluvialis apricaria. Lineage (NCBI taxonomy): Eukaryota > Metazoa > Chordata > Aves > Charadriiformes > Charadriidae > Pluvialis > Pluvialis apricaria. Next base: position 38,674,204 of record CM030012.1, on the reverse strand, counting down.
GGAAATTACAAAATTAAAAAAAAAATATTAAGGTGACATTTTCAAAATTGGCACCTTTTTCTGGCCACCCTGTTGCAGGCACCCTGAGACTGGTTTTCAGAGATACCCAAGCCTTGAGTTTCCCGGCACCTTTGAAACCGAGCCAAGAACATTTTGCCCAGAGGCAGAGGCACACAAAATTAGGTTTCCTTTTTAAGATGCTTGTTGGCTGTGTTTGAAAGCCATCTTATCCTTTATCAATTTTACCCCTCCCCTCCTCCAGAATTTTCTGGAAATCTTTAACAGCATCGCAAAAATGATGCAGATCAGAAAAGCCACCTCTCCACCCATTCCTTCCACGTCCTTTCATTCTGGCAGCTGTGCTGTTTGGCAATTGTTGCTGCATGCAAGGGGGTAGGTGGGTATCAGGCGCTGCAGCTCCAAACTGCATGGGGAAGAGTGTGCTGAATAACGCTTTCTGCCTTTGTAAGGAGAAGAGGGCAGGATGAGACCTTCAGCACAGTGGGTGAAGTCTTGGTGACATAATACTGTGGTGGAAAGACTGTGAATTTGTTCCTTGCACATGAATAGTTTCCCTCTATGATCAAGGGGAAAGCTTTGACATTTTGTCCGTGTGCTTTCAGATGTGACAGAAGAGAGGGCAGCATGCACGTTTTGTCTTTCTCACTACGTTTTCTTTTTCATACCTCTGTGTGTGCTTGCATGCTGGGCCACATGGTGGCACATCCTGAGCTCCAAATCAGTGCTTCCCACTAACCCCATCCAGTCAAAGTACTATCAGACACCGCTTGTTTAGGCTGCCAGCTGACATGTTTGCCAATGCTGTCCATTAAAACCAACTTGCAATATTGTTCAAACCTGCTTATGGCAGCTTGCAACACCTACAAGCAGGAGTTACTGCTTTGAGTTGCTACTAGCCCTTTGGAATGGTACAGCAATGCTTTCCTTGCCAACTTGGGGGGGGGCAAGCCCCAGAACTGACCTCGATTAACAGTATAAAAGCGGGGTTGTGCCCCCTTCCCAGCCACAGGCACTATCACATCTTCTTATTTGTCTTCCAAAATAGATCTGTGCTTTTCTGCTAGTTTTGTGGATCACCATGGAAACTGGAAGGAACAAAGCCATGCCAGGGAGACTCAGCAACTGCTGCTCTCAGAGTACTTTGAGGATCTCGCCTGTGGAGAGATGGAGCCCTCTCCAAGGCTGCTCACCTGCAGGTGACCCTTCCTGGGAGAAGCAGGCAGAAGGATCTCCGTGGGGGCTTTTGACATTTCCACCCCCCATGTGGGAGGGAAATAATTCCTCCCTTTACACAACGCCTTGACAAGCCTGAAAGATCCCAGAGCAGAGATCACAAACATCTGGGAGCTGTGTGCCTGGCGCCGGTGTGAGACCAGGAAAGGAGCCAAAAACCTCTCCAGCTAATGTAGCCTCCCTCCTGCACTCCCGTAGAGGACAGCCTGCCTGCCAGTTCCAGCAATGGAGGCTCTGTGAGTAGGACTCCTACGGCAGGGATCCGTGTTCTTCTCCACACCCCATCCTGACATCTGGCAGCTGTAGGCATGACTTCAGTGCAGGACTGGGAAAGCAGCCAAAACCCTTCCCACAGACTAGCCCCATCTCTAACTAGTGTCTTCTCTCCGCCACTCCCAGCCAGTACGGGCCACCCTGCTGCTTGCGGAGGGGCAGGGATCCTCCATCAGAGCACGGTGTTTTGTGCAACCTCTCCTGATCTGGCCACAGGGCTGCCCAGGTGCCCATGCTGAAGTTCTCAGATCAGCACCCAAACAGAGGGCAAGCTAGGATCTACTTTACTCTCTACTGGAAGTATTGATTTAACAATTCTGGAAATGGAATTTCCCCCCAGCTCTGCCATAGGGGTACAGCAGGGACAAAGACAACTCCTTCTCCTGGCCTACCCAAACCTCTCCCATTCAACAACTCTTGTCACAGCTGTAGTGGGGATCAGGCATGAGTTCACTCCTCATGATCCCTTGTGGTCTGAGTTTTTTTTTCTGAGAAACGGTTTGCAGTGATGGGTGGATGCAGAACTACATTCAACAATAGCAGTAACAGAGGTCTGTGCTATACCATGGAACTCCTTTGGCGACCTGCAGCACGCACTATTGCCTCCTCAGTGCTCACTCCTAGTAAACACGTCCCTCGGACAGCTGATGTTTAGGAACTGGGCTGAGATGACTAGTCTGTCCGTATAGTTGTCACTGCTGCTGCTTCTCTGAGGGCAGCAGGTTTTTATTTCTATTACTTGGCTTGAATTCAAACCAGTAATCTATAATCTGTTCCCTGCTCCCCACATGGTTTGGGTCTTTTTCCCTGGTGCAGCTTTTTGCACTGTATTTCCAGAATCAGCTCTGTAAATGGGTGTTCACCTGGCATTTCACAGGAAACATGGAGAAGCAAAACGACCATAGGCTGCTGCCTATTTTGCCTGAGCTACAGTCCTGGAAGTCCAGACCTGCTGCTGCCATTCAAGGAGGGGTCGAGGAATTTGGACTCTCCCTTGCAGCAGCAGCAGAACTGTGGTCATCCCTCACACCACTGGGGCTGCAGAAGCAGCAGGTCCAACTCTCCAGGGCTCTCCCTGATTCCTTCCAGCACCTTGTCCCAACTTCACCCCGCATCTTTCTATGCCTCCTTTTCCTCGGCAGGAGCAGCCAGGCCCCTCATCCTTAGGGCATCAACATCCAGTTTTGCAAGTGCTGTTGGAGCCAGCTCTGTCTGCGCAGTTGCAGCACCTGGGCTTGGTAACAGTTTTCCTGTGAGATACATCATGTATGGCATCACTTGCACAGCACTTGCCGCTGTAGCCTGTGGACTCAGAAGAAGATTCAGTGTGCTGTGGTATGTAGGAACCTTATGGGCTGCATACCAGCCAATGTCAGACACAGAAAGACCACACAAAACAAATAGACTTGCAAGGACTGTTTTCCTCCTCCTCAGCCTGAAGACTCCCACATGCTGTCCTCCTTTCCTCTCCCCTTTGCAACAGGAGTTTAACAGGCACACACAAGCATGCTGATAACAATCCCAAATTTACTTTTTAAGCTCCAGTTGTCTAATCTATGATCTACATAAACCCATGAGAATACAAGCACTAGAAAACATTAATTATTGTGAGAGATGTTAAATCTGTGTTTTATAGAAGACAAAGTTATGTTTTTTGTCACAGACTAATGATAGTTGATGGCTTCTTAATCTAGCAGAAAAAGACTGAAGGCAATCTGGTACTTGGAGGCTGAAATTGGAGAAATCCTGAGACGAAACAAGGCGTGAGCTATTAATACTGAGAATAACACTGGATTTACCCCTGGGATGACTCCCTAAGGAAAATGGGAATTCTCCATTGTTTTGCTCTGTGCCAGTCAAGACTGTATATAAAAAACATATGCTCTCGCTCAAGTTCTGGCTTGAATAGTACACACGAGTGTCTTTATGTCCTGTGTGTGAAGTGTGACGAGATGACCATAACATGATCAAAACCAGCTGACAAAGTACCGGAGGGCAACGGTTTCCCTGGCCCTCCCACTGGGTCCTCCCACGAGCAACTGGTTTATGCAGTGAGGTGATCCACAGCTGCCAGTCTCTTATTTTCTGCTGCATGAACTTGTCATTGCTGACTAGAAGAGAAGCAAGGCAGGGATTTGCAGGTCTGTGATGTGTCTGTCAGCACACTGCAAGCCCAGGAGAAACAGAGTAAGGGAACTAGGCACAAAGGCCATTTTCAACGTCTTTAAGCCTCTAACATAGGTGGAATTTAGAGAGCTACGTTATGAAGCCTAAGTTCCCTGTGGAGAGGGACAAGTACCTCAAACAAGTGTTTCAAGGCACTGTCTTGGTTTTTTGCAAGATTTTTCCCACATAGGATTGAGCCTTCAGGGGGCTCTGACACATGGACTTGGTCTGGCTGGTGTCCTTGCCCCTTTGGTAAGTTTTCAGCAGCACTGTGTCTGGAACGGCAATGCTCTCTCCCACCTGCAGAACTATGAGAACTTTTCTTACTAGAGACAAAGTTTTTTCTGCTCTCATCTTCTGACACCTTGTTCTCGTGTATCTTTTTGTCCTTCTATTTAGGTATCTTGGATATGGTGCTCGTAGCAAAGCAGCCTGTGCTTGTGTTGCGATAACAATAGTCTAACAGTGCCAAGCTAGTTCTCTTGGATCTGCCAGAGAGTTTGTTTTGTCAATACGATATTTGCTGTTTATAGTAAATTTTATTTTTTGCTGAATGATTTGTCTGCAAATTGTAAGAAGCTGATATAGAGTGCTTGAGCAGACATAGTAAAGATAACTCCCAAGGGAAATCACTTGGGAACTGTGAGATACTACTGGCTGTTCTAACAACCTTCTCCATCTGAAGTAAAAACAATTTTTCTATTTGCATTATTTAATAAAACCACATTTTTGAATTAAAAATTTTTAAATAATAATTTTGTTAGATAATTTAGCAGAAGCAACAGAAGGCACAAGGAGGCACAGCTTTGTAGAATATCTGCATTAAAGAAATGGCAGCAGATACAGTTGTGTGAGTGCTGATGTGGTTCTGGGACTCCAGGGGTTAAAGCAAGGTGTGTGCAGGCAATTCTTGGGGAGGTACTTTGTATAAAGTTCAGTGGCTGAGGAATGTCCTGGCAGTCAAGCTTCATTGCCTGGGAAAAACACAAGGCCAGATTGACATTGCAGTTAGGGATACAATCCTGTTGGCTTTGCTGGTGCAAATGAGCGAACTTGACCATTGCCTTTAGAGGAAGAATAAAAATACCTCATAAAATTCAGATTAAGAAATATTGTGGTTGCATGCTGTGACTGAAAGGAGTCAGGAATAGGATGGGGAGCATGAAGGGAATAGCTCCTTTTCCCATTTTGTCTTTGGCCAGCCTCAGTTCAGGAGGGGACTCTGTAAAGCATGAAGCTACCTTTTGCCCTCTGAAACACCTAAAGGGAGCCACAAGTCACGTTGGTTCTGGTTATTTATTACAATTCCTTGATCATTGGGAGTAACTATTAATACAGGCACACACACAACATACAGATTGTAGACAATTGGATTCCCTTCCACTGGGAATTGCTGGAGAAATCCCTTTGGGTGACACTGCCCCAACAGCCAGCTCCATGTCTGCCTGTATTCCTGCCTGTCCCTGCTCAGCTGGCCGAACGGGAGAGCTCCCCACCAGATGCCCATGTCTTTTCAGTTCGTTGCCTGTCTCCATGTGGCTCTCCGGCCACCTCTGCTTTGTGCTATCCTGCTCTCTGCCTGAACCAGCTCTGTAATGCATGCTCTGTCGTTTAGCCAGAGAGGAACAGGCAGCTTCATTCAGCCAAATTCCCTTGAAACTGGAAACGGATGAGAAATCTCAAGTGAAACAATCTTTAGGGAACGGCAAGGTCCACAGCGTCTTTGGAAATCTGGCTACTTATTTGGATAATGAGGTATAGGTTTCAGAGTCTGCCTTTAGTCACTCCAGTGTCCAAATCTTGACTTTGTTTTTAGTTAATTTCAATATTTTACTCACTTAATCACATCACATCAGTCTTTTTATTTGTGCGTAGTAAGTGATTTGCTACTCATTGTTTCTCTGCTGAGACACCAGTGCAAGCACACTATCAATGTGAGGAAGGAGTTTACAACAAAAGTTTAACAAAGAGCAAATCTTGCACCAGTCAATAGCTGTGAGCCAGATAATCACACTTAAGATGTTGTTTAACCATGCCTAGTGAACAGTGTTGCTTACAGTACTAGGAGATAATTTTGTTCAGTTCCTTTGCCTGCTTCCTCCATAGATTGTTTTAAGCCTGTGTATTTCAGACTGCCCCGTTTTGCGTGGGCAGTCTCTACAAGAGCCAAAGCACAGTTTTAGAGCGCTCATGGATCTCTTATAACCGCTCAATCTTTTCGGTGCGGCCCTTCCCCAACAAGCCACACTCACTTTATAGAGGAGGTGAGACCACCTTTCATGGTGGCAACGCAGGCCATGCCAAAGGCACATGCAAATCGGCCAGAGAAATACATGTCAGCATGACTGTGGCTGTCCCCACTGAGGAGAGCTTCACAGAGAAATTTTTAAAGTATCTTTGACAAAAGTGATATGCCTGATGACGGAATAAGTAACAAGTAGCTGCTAAACCTGAACCAGAATGAATGACATTTCGCTTTGAAACATGCTGGTCTAAGGCCCAAAGCCCTTGGGGGCATTTGATCCCGGAGTCCCCATTTGGCTCCAGTCCCTTTCGCCCCCATGTGCCCAGCCTGGTCTGCTCAGTATCCAGAGATGCCCGGGGGTGGCAGTGACCGGCCCGCGGCAGAGGGCAGCAGCACAAGGCTCTGTGCACACACTCGCTCCCAGCCACCGGCGGTTCCTTGGCAGTGACTTTACCACCTGTTTGAGTAACACGGCTAATATATATTCATATAACTCAATATATATTCATATAAGGGAATGCTGCATGTGAAATAGCTCTGTAAGTGGTGGCCCTGTCCCTGAATAAAATATTTTGTGTGCTGGCAGCTATCACTAGAAATGCTTGAAGCCCCCGACTTGTTTGTCTGAGCTGTTTCATGTGAGAGGTGGCCCGAGTACATGGGGCAGGATGGTGTCCTCCAGTCAGGAGAGCCATCATTACACTAATTTGCTTTAATTGGCACCAACCCCACGCCCCGGGGCTGCCTACAACCAGTGAAGGGTGCTCCAGCTGGAGCCTGGGACGCTCTGCCAGCCCCTGGAGCTGCACCGGCAGGTGAGGGCAGCATGGCGCTGCCGATGCCAGCTCCCCGCCCGGCTGCTCCGCAGAAAACACCGCTGGGCGCCTCACCGCCGGGGGGTGGTTTGGGAATATCAGCTCTGAAGGCTGGGAGATGACTTCCCAGGCGACAAGGGCCCGACACCAACGCTTGCCCTCAGCTCTGCCCCGGGGGGTTCCTCCAGCGCGCCGTTCGGCTTTGCCCAAAGGCGCTTGGCAGAACAAGATGGCTGCCCGGCGCGGGGGCAGCAGCAGCGCTCCCGCCTGAGGGAGGCAGCGGGCAGGCGCTCCGGGCGGCCGCGGGGAGCCCGGCCCGGGGTGCCCTCTCAGCACCGGCAAGTTCTCCGCACCCTCAGCCTCAGTGGAAGCCCCGGCGGGTGGGCGGGGAAGGGATGTCTCCGCCAGGGGCAGAGCTCGGCTGTGGCTCCTCACCTCCCGGGCCGCCCCCGGCACCCGGGGCAGGGCGCTGCCCGCCCCACCTGCCTCGCCGCCGCGCCCGAGAAGGGGTTAAAAGCCCGGGGCGGGTGATGTCAGTTCCTGCGCTCCTCGGGAGGGCCGGCTCTGATATTTGAGCCGGGCTCTCCCGCTCGAAGGAAAACGGGGAGGGACAGAGAGAGAGAGAGAATGGCAAAGTGCTGAATGGGACAGAAGCCGCGCCGGGCACCTGCCTGCCACCCGGCCGGCGCCGCGCAGCCGCCCGCGGCGAGGGCCGGTACCGCCGCGCTGCCCGCGGCCGCCCCGGGTCAGGAACCTCCGGACGCCGCCGGCTGCGGCGGTCACTGACCCGGCTCCTCCGCGGCGAGAGCCCCGCGCCGGCCAAGGTGAGCGCGGGTGGGAACGCGCTCCGGCGGCCCGGGCCCCCTCCTCGCTGCCGGGGGAGGTGTCCGTCGGCCGCCAGCTCTCCTGAGGGGAGAGGGCGGGCGGGGGCTTTGGAGGGTTGGTCCGTGGTAGCCTTTCTCCCCGCTTTTTCTCTTTCTTCCTTCAAGGTGATGGTAAAGGGGACTGACGGAAGCGTTCTGGGGGTGATGTTGTGTCATCTCTGTTAATTGAGGTTTGCTGCTTAAAACAAGTAGGTTTGCCTTCGGGTCTGGGACTTTGGTCCCTGAAGCCGCATGGAGGAGGCGGGGGGAGGAGCGGCGACACGAGGGGAAAGGACACATGTCAGCCCTGCCGTCCCCTCTGTCTTGCCGGCAAGCCTGGGTGTGCGGGGCAGGACCCCTGGAGGCAGAGTGGCAAAACCAGGAGCCCTCTTCCTGCCCTGTGGCGCTTCTGCTAGGCAAGCCACCTGCACTGATGAAGAGGGAAATTTAATTATTCTTTGCTTCCCCTGGCTCTCGCCAAACTTTGCCCTTCCCACAGCTCGTCACGTTGGTCCCCCCCCCCCCCCTCGCTCTGCACATCCCGGGCCGCGCTCATGAATGGCGGTGCGGCTGAACAATTCCGATGGCCTCCGGGTTAGAAAGCTGGGGGGGTGAAGCTGGTGGTGAAGTGGAAAATGAGCTGACTGGGGGCACGGACTTGATTAATAGTACGGGGTTTCCACACTGACTTTTGACCGTCGCCCATGCTGCTGACCTTCCTGGTGCTGATGCAGTGACACGGGAGGAAATCCCTCTCCCTTCACATCTTACACTTATCACATTTCTACTGATTCCTTTTGTGGTAAGGTGGCAGCTGAAAGCTAGACCGGTATTCAGTTCAGGCAGGGTCTGGTGCGTTTTACTGGCAGGTGCTAAGCACTGCACTCCTCCTGTGCTGACCGAATCCCCTGTAACAGCCTGGGTAAACTGATTCCTCAGCTGAGGAGACACTCACATTTGAAATACGGAAATACCGTTTCACTTGTCTACAGTGTTTGCACTGATTGAACAAAGCTGCAAAGGCTTTGTGTGCATTTATATCTGCACCTGAAAGTCTTCATGTTGATTAACTGCTTTTTATTCTCAGAAGGCTTTTTAGGTGGAAATATACAAAGTCCCTGAAAGTGTTTTAAATTCTAGCCTGGGTCCACATCTGGGACATCAGCTGATTCTGGTCTAAAAACAAGAAAACCCATGACATTCTGGTATAAACTTTAGCTTCATCAGAATTACAACTGGATATGGGCACTCCAAGTAAACATATTCATATTTATTTTGGATATTTTAGTTATTTATATTTAGTTTATTTGTATTTTAGTGTCAGAATTGTCTCTGATGCTGATCAAAACTTACAGATCTAGTCAAAACTAGGAGTCTCATGTCTACATTTAGCAGTTGGTTCAGTCACTTTCCCCCCACTAAGTTCTAAGGACTTTGTAGGTCCCACTGTCTTCACTGGAAGTTTTTTGATACTTAACACTGAAAATCAAGCTGCTCTTTAAGAAGCATCTATGCATTTAAGGATGAAGTTTTGAAAATCTCAGCTTGTTTGAACAAAGTGGCTGCCTCCTATTTTCCAAGTTCCTAAAGTAAGAATACTGCGCCTGAAAGTATCTTGATTCCCGACTTCTTCATATGCCAAAGGGGAAAAAAAACCAAACAGTTTTATATAACCATATAAATTTTTTATCTGATATGAAAAGTACCAGTATTGGGAGGAGAGGGGGAATGAAAGAATTTGGTGCGTTAAGATGGTTAAGAATTTAAAAAAAAGCATATGAAATGGCAGGGCCAGTAGCAAGGATTTAAAGTCAGTCTGTCAAAATAAAGTTGATATTTTAATTCATAAAGTACAGATGAACTGCTTATGTTTAGGTGAGTGGGGGAGAAGGAATGTTACATTTAACAGTAAGTGTGAATTCAGAATAAATTTGAAGTTGTAAATAAAGTTGTAATTTAGGGGTAAATGTGAGAAAGTGTGATACAATATCTGTCTCTGAAAAAGGGTGAGTTTTTCGATAGAGCAAAAGCTGTGATTCTAATCTCTGTCCTTCAGAAATCATTTGATATGATGACACATGGGGAAGTTGTTAGCGTAAGTGGAGGAGATGGGGATCAATAGAAGAATGATAGTTAAAGAAATGACAAAAGAGAATATGACAGCACTGTGCTGACGGGGGGCTGTTAGAAGGTAGGTATTTTACTGGAAGAGTTGTCCAACCCAGGGGATTAGTAAGAATGGGATAAACTCTAATGACACAGAGTAAAATTGCACATTAGGAGTAGTAATCAAGTGGGCACACACAACCTGGGAGAACTCTAGAAACAGCAGAGGAGGAAGAGATCTGGATACACTAATCAATCATAGGGTAACTATGGGCCTGCTAAATTTTGCAATGGACTGCAGTACAGAGATCCTTGATCTTGTGGGGGTCTGGCACAGACCTGTGCTTTATCAATCTGTTCCAGTATCATTGTAACGGGCCCCCTGCACTCCCATGTCTGGCATGTGCAAAGGAAAAGCAAGCTGAGATTCTTCTGCTCCAATTGTGTTGGATTGTCCGTGAATGTCAACCACCAGTGTAATGGGGTTGTAATAAATGCAAATCCAATCGGGTGAGGTACTCCCTAGGAGAGTGGAAGGTATTAAATGCCTTTGCAGAAGGCTTTGGTGAGGCTGCATGCTGCCTTCCAGATGCAGTTGTGGTCACCCATGTCTATGAAGGGGAGTGAGAAAGATAAAACCCAACTCTTCTAGATGGTGTGCACTAAAGCTGGAACAGGTGCAGAGGGGGAGTCGTGAGCTTTTCTTATGAGACTAAAAGAGCCCCTTATCTCTAGCCTTGCAAAATGAGGTCTTTAAGGAGAAGCTTTTGATATCTATAAATATACCAAGGGGTAGATATGAGGGAGGGAAAAAACTAGCTAAGCTGAAGGGCAATATTCTACAAGAATGAACAGATACAAGCTGGTTATGGCTACGTTTATGCTGGTAATTAGAAGGTGGCTCATTAGAGGGGTGAGGTTCTAGAACAACAGGAATAGTGGGAGCAAAACTGCCTGCACGGTTCTAGGGAAGGGCTGCATTCATTTATGAAGGGGATTATATGATGCAGTTGTCTAGAGTGAGAAGGAACGAGACTTAATGATTCAGGACATCTGTCCCAGTCTTAGACTTCCTATTCAGAACAGGGTATTTTAGTTCAACCAGAACTTGCGGACTATCTGAGGAAATAGCTTTTGCTCTGGCATAAGCTGTGTGGTAAATCAGATTCATTTTACTTTGTGCCGTTGGAGTTTATCCCATTCATTCATATGTCCTCTTTGGACTTAAACTCTATGAATAAAGACTAAAATCTCTTTATACCAGTATGAAAGATAAAAGAATCTCATTTGAGAGATGAATTATGATGTCCAGAACAGAGTTGGCTATAAACAACCTTATGGTGTCGTAGGATCCTTCTATGACTTAGTGCGCTCTTTTGGCTTGAGGAGGACTGCTAGCACTACCTTAGGGGGACACCCTACAATGTTGCGAAGTGTGCCAAAAGTAGCCTGGTTCAATGCCTGGCAAGGAGCTAGGGCTAGAGATTAGATCAATGCGCTGGACTGGGCTGTGGAAAAGGATTGCCTCTGTATTTCTGTAAAGCTGGAGGTGTGCTGCTTGTAGAATTCTGGTATTCCGCCCTATTGCAGAGTGTTTTCAGTGATGCAGTACCAAATATGAGTGTGCCTTTTTCTTGTTTTACTTAAACCTACCTTCTGACCTGGAATGGGATTTCTTAAATTGTTAGGAAGGCAGGCAACTCGCTGCCTGGAAAACTTTCTATTACTGAACAAAGCAACCTGCATGTAAAGTAACTTACAGGTAATGTTTATAGCTAAAGGGTATAAAATGCGTCTTCCCTGATTCAGAACAGCAGGGAGATAGCTGGATAGAACTTGCTGTGTTATGTATACTTACACTGTTATGTATACTTAGGGTAACTTGAATCTCAGGTCTTTTACATGCAAAATGAGCCAGGTGTCCTGGCGAATGGGTACAACTAGAGGGACATCTTGAGCTTTCCCACCCTGAAAAGGCAGATGTAAAGGCAATGAGGCTGAGTGACTTCACTGCTCTCTACCAAGTCTTGACCTGTTGCTTTGGCCCCAGTTCAGGAAAGCACCAAGTTTGCCTGTGAGCAGGTGAGAAGTTCCTTTAATATGTATGGCTTTCAGTGTTTTGATGAAGCTGATGAACTAATAACTGCTCTGGCTTTGTAAACATTCATTATTGTAGGGCTATACAGCTGGCTGCTGAACTGCATACACGGAGTTGGTACTGTATTCTGAGTGCTGATAAATGCCTGAATTTGAGTACGGACACTTATTACCTACATTTTACATATCTTTTAAAATGAGCACAAAGTATCTGAAATGTCTGAACAGTTGCTGAGTAAGAAAATAAAACAACTTCAAAACCCACAGCTTTTTCCCCTTTGTGGAGTTGTATCACTTGATGTCTGCAAGGACTTCAGCAGACCTGCATGTTTTGTCTTCAGCCCTACCTTATTCCTGTCTGGGATCTCTTTATGTTTTAACAGAGTGATTGTTTAGATACCATGGTACAGCTACTCTTCTTGTGGACTGACTGTATAAAGTAGTTAGGGATTGGGAACACTGTTGCTTCATACATCACATCTTCTTAACACAGTGTGTATGAGATAATGCACTGGTGTCCCGAGATAATAACGGGCGTGTGACCTGAGTTACATTTAAGAGGTTTTAGTCTATCGGTAGATGCTGAGCAAGGCTGTAAGGATGGCAGTAAGGCTGTTTGTGGGATATACAGCATGATGCATTAGTAAATTATTTACTCACTCTAAAGGTAAAAGTTTATTTGAATATTTTTCTGTTATCCATTAAAAGAGTGACCTCTGGCAGAGGGCAATATCAATAACTTGGGATATTACTATTTCATCTTCTGCTTGCAGCAGAAATTGCCTTTGTTACCGGTCCTGTAAGAGGAACCAAGGAAGACTATAGGCGCAAGGGGTGAAAAGTTTGCCTGTCTAAAATACGTTTGGTTTGTTGTTTGTGTTTGGTTTTTTTCCCTTCTCTGTAGGATTTTTAGAGCACCTCAGACGACATCCCAAGTGGATGATTAACTTCACAATGGCAGAACTCACAGTGGAGAATGGTAGCTGTATGGACTGGCAAAAGCGATGCCTTGCATTGGAGTCCCAGCTCTTCAAATTCCGCTTGCAGGCAAGCAAGATCCGAGAGCTGTTAGCTGAGAAGGTGAGGCAGTGGTGGCTTCTACTTTGCACGGAGTTATGGCATGAAAGCCAAAAAAAATCCCTAAACACTGAGCTATCCAATAAAACTGTTACTTGCAGTGGGGATCTGTTCCTTGATTACAGTATGTTGTTGTGCTCTGCTTGTCACTTGAGATACAGAGATGTGCCTGAAAAAATGAAAATAAGAATTTGGTCTTGTTTGCTGGAAAATCGCCAGGTATTTGGACTCTACTGGAAAACACTGTACCAGCAAGATTCTGGGTATCTAAAGTGACTGAGGCAGCTGCAGAGCAAGGATGGATATTTTGGATAAGAACAGCGGGATCAGGACTTGGCTGGCAATAGAAAAGCTTACAGGAGCATAAATTATGCTGTAATGTTCAACGACTGGACAGGAGTACATGTACTGCCATAGTGTTAGAGTAACATTGCATATCCAGTCAAAACATTCTGGGGATACTGAAGAGCAGGACTGAGATACTTTGAGATCTGAATGTTAGAAACTTGCGTGGCATCTGTTTTAGAGGCATTGCCTACTAATCTTTCAAGTGCATTAAGTGAACTCGCCTTTGTAATCCTAAGGGAGAGGACTGGCAAAGATTTGAGGGTGTTTTTTCTTTACCTTAAATTGGGCCTTTTTTTCAATTTGAATTAAAGCTTTTTCACTAACCTCTGATTTGCATAAAATTCAAGTTTGTAGGTTGCTGTGGGGTTCCTTCATTGTTTCAAAATGTGGCTTACATTATCACAGTCCAGTCCAAGATGGCTCAAATATTCAATTACTATTGGAAAGTGAGAACAGTTCTTTCAGTCACAGTTTGCTAATGAAGTTGAAATCTTTACAACTGACGGCAGTTTACTCCAAATGCTTTTAAGCAGTACCTGATGACAGATATGTTCTAAACTCACTTTTGCTCCATTTTGTATTATGTAACTTCTATGTGTATATTCTTGTTTGTTGGTTTTGGATGTAAAAACATCCAAATGACATCTACTTCAGAGTGGAGCAATTTTCATCCTTGCTTTCACTGTGATTACATTTCCACTAATGTTGTATACTGCATGAGGCATTCATTCTCCTCCTCATATTTTAAGAAATAACGCAACTCTGAGTGCCCTCTTCATCTTTTCAAGCTGCTTCTGAGATGGACCTTAGTGACCACTTACCCTGGAACACATTGAAAGTGGTCATACAGTCCATTTAGATAAAGCTGCATTAAAGAAATCATCTATAGATGTGGCGCAGGTCTGGTAAAGACAACCAGTACTCATATGCAACGCTCTACACATGGTGCATTACAGAATCTGTGGCCTCGTGCTTTATTAATTCCTGCTTTGAGAAAATTCCTGACTACCCATACACAAAACAAAGAAACCTGCCTATCAAACTTTCTTTTTGGAGAACAGTCTTGCCAGAGATCTTTTTGAGTATCTCTTTAGGGAGGTTTGTGGGCCACGGCAGAGAACGAAACTGTCATCTGCTGCAGGGGGCTCCTCAAGGAAGGGGCCTGACTGCCATTAGTCCAACCTCGGTCAAAGCGATGTTCCCTTGTTAAGATTAAGGAGCAGCTTGGTTCAGTGATCAGGTTACTCTGTAACTACTTGTACAGTGCCATTGTAGGCTTACTTGAAGGGTCAAAGAGCTAGGAGGTTTGCGATTCCCTACTCTGAATGTCATGTGGGAAGGGGAGAGCCTCAGGGACCATGGGCCAGCTCCAGCAGGCTCTCCTGATGCAAGCGGACTTGAGGCACTGGAGCAGGTGCTCAGCACACAATGGTCATGCTGAATGCTGCTGTTAGGAAGTGTCCTATGCCCCAGGTTCCTGACTGCTCTGCAACGGCTTGCTCAGAGACCCTCCTTCCCTCCTCCTCAGCTGCCATACGGTTCCCCAGCAGTCACAGCAACTGAGGCTCCTGTCCACGCTGCATCCTTCTCCCCCTCAGATGGGCAGTGATGCGGAACCAAAGGAGATGCATGCTTTATGCATAGGGATGCCAACTCCAGGGATTTTTACAGTGTATTTTATAGCAACTGATTTTTTTTTTTTTCTTACAGTTCTGTCTGTGAGAATGAAGAGATTCAGACTTATTTGAAAGAGTACTGCATTTTCAGAAAGGTTTTTTGGGGATATGGGGGAGAAGATCTTGAGAAATGTGAAGTGAGCACAGTTTGAAGCTGTGGTGCCAACCTGTGGTGACCATTGCCCCGAAATCCTCTAATATAGTTTGCAGCAATTTTATTTTTTTTTTTTTTTTTTTTTTTTTTTTAAAAAAAAGTTGTTTTGCCAGTGAAGGTGAAGAACAGTGTTAACAGCAGTGTTAACAGCACTTGGTTGCCAGCTAGGTTGTCTCAGGGGTCTAGAAGCTACTGATTGAAAGGCTTGAAAACCTGATCCCCCACATTTTAAATCAGTCTTTGTAACCGATTTTATGATTTTAAGGCAGATTTTACTAATATAACTCTCTCTCAAAAAAAAAAAAAACAAAAAAAACCCAAACCCAACCACTTATGCCTGGCATTGGTAGTACAATGTGCGCTAACAGTTTAAATACTTCAGATTTTTAAAATCCGCTTAGATTGAATAATCTAGATCTCAGTTCAGAACATGAGGAATTTAAAGCCCAGTGGTTTAACTGCCAGTGCCCTAGTTCACATGGTGTGAACTTTCATGTTGGTAGCCCAGTCTCAGCTATCAAGCGGCACTGCCCAAGCTGTGCAGAGCCTGGCTGCGGGTCAGTGTGGCAGAGGGACCCCAGCCCCTGGCCTCCAAGACAAAGCTCTGCCATCCTGCTGGACCCCCACAGGGCGCGAGAGCCCTGGCTACTGCCTTGTTGTGGACACCAGCAGGGATCTTGTCTCTTTGGAAACAGGCGGTTGTTTCCACTGTGACTTTCGTGTACACACACAAAGAAAGGGCTACTCCTCTGTTGGTGAGCGACATTGCAGGCCGTTGCCTTGGCAGCAAGATGACCTGGTTAGGAGTGAGCTTTGCAAGAGAACAACCGGAGTGACATGAGGCTAAGACACGCAGGAACTTTTTTCACTCAATTTTATTTAGCATGTTCTGAGCCATCAAGAGAGGGAAAGCCTGTGTGAATGGTTGATAGGAGGATCTTTTGCAGCTTTTAGAAGGGCCATCTGGGTAGCTTTTAACCTGCTTCTGTCTTACTTCAATAAACAATGACATTTGGAAAAAGCCTCTCTTGTCTCATGCAAGCATAGCTGTACAACTGGGCCTGTTTCTCTCCATACAAGCTGTCTGAGCTAATGTTGGGGAGAAGAGTTACTTGAATTTGGCTTTGTCACTAAGTTTTTTATGTGACCTGGGTCAAGTTGCTTAGTAGCATTTGTCAAATTAGAAAGCATTTTGAATGAAAGGACCCATGTAAATACCAAGCATTATTATTAATTCATTGAGGGATTTGAAAGAGCCTTACAAGCATGGATGTATTAAATCCGAATGTGGTCCAGTGAGACAGCTGACACTGGGGATGGGTGAAGTAATCATTTTGCGTACATGAGAAACACAGCAGTTATTTAACAGTTCATAGTAGGACAACCCAACAATGTCGTACAGGAAGTTAAGAAAAGTACAAGTTCATTTAAGGCTATGGAGGGAATTAGGTTGACAAGAGTAATTGGTTTGACTGGAACTTAGCCAGGTCACCCTGCTTGTACAATAAGTTTCATAACTCCTTAGTGATCAGGAATGGTCCCCACATACGTTCTCTGTCCTGATGAGGAACCAGGACTGCTAGCAATGCAAAGAAAACTGCCATGAGGCTGGGACAACAAGGAGTTTTTCAGTCAGAACAGTGCTATCTTAAGCTATCTTAAGCTTATCTTAAGACCTGAGTCTTTCATGGAGATTGCCCACCTTGTGGAGGACTGAGTTATCAGTCTAAGAGGATTGCCTTTGGGAAAAGGCCCAGAGATTCATCTAAAGTCTGTGCTGTGAATGTAGACCCTGTCAATTCATCAGAAAACTAGCGGAGGACATTGGCTCTGAAGCTACTGACATAAATAGTCTTTGTTTCACAAGGTGTATTACATCTCCAGTTAGCATCTGTCTTTTGCCAATATATTTTGCTGCTATCTGTCTGTGGTGATGACTAACCAGAGACTAATAGATAAATGCATGGGTAGATCACTATTCCTAATGGACACAGACTCGTGTTTTAACCCAGACCGCTACTATCAGTGTTATATTGCCTTGAGCTCAGTCTCTACCAAGACTCTCAGAGGCTGGGTAAGAGGACCTTTGGCCATTCTGTGACGTCTCTGTGTTGCTCTGCCAAAGAAATGTCCTTAATTTGACTGTTAAACTCCATAAATTGTGATGTCCTTGATTGCTTAACTGAAAAAGCAAACCTGAGAGGTATCATACTAGATGTGGCATTTTCTCATCTTCATGGTTTGAATTTGCTATGGCATGGCTTTTTTAGTTATATTACCATTGAGGTGTCTACGTTTATGTACCTTTCTTATATGTTTCTCAATAGGTGTCAGTCTGCTCTTATGATAAATGTGTACGTATAAAAAGGATGGTTGTCTTGTTGTCATCTGAAGGAAGGGAAATGGAAACACAGGAACGCTGACACCTCCATTCTGAGTGATCAACCCGAGAGGAATAAGTCTCATTTTCAGAAGTATTGGTTCGGTTCTCATAGTGACCAATCTGAATACTTGGTGCCAGTGCTTTATCAAGAATCATAAAATGCATTGGAGAGAAAAGGATCTCGATTCCCCTTATAGTTTGTTTTCTGTTTGAAGCATGATTCTTTTAGTCTTCTGAAGCTGCTTCTATGTCACTCCTTCATTAGTAAAACACAAGTAAATGATGGAAACTCTGTGAAGCATTCCTCAAATTTTGCAGCTTAGTGGATGAAACTTAGTGTCACTGACTTCATATTACTGGGCTTAAATCTGAGACCCATTGAAGCAGGGCAGGTGGTGGAAGATTACCTTGCAAGCACCGAATGAGATCCTAAGTTGCTATTAAAAAAAAAAAAAAAGGCTGGGCTCTAGTGGTAAGTTGTTAGAGGAACCCCAGGTACATCTGCATTTCACTGAGAATGAGGTGATTTATAGATATTTAGAATAAAATTCTATTCAGTGTCCTTTGACTTCAATAGCAGCGATACTCAGGTAAAGAATCACAGAATTGTCAGTTTGCAAAGTTCTTTAAAATGAAAAGAAGGATAGGAAAATTAAGATCATTGTTAATGTTGTCAGTTATGAGCCTGTGATGCTTTTGAAGCCAAAGCAAAGTATTCATTGGTTATAAAGGGGCATCATAGAGAACCTGCTGTGAGCTTCCCAAGATGTAGTCATTTTTATTTACCATTGTGAATGAATCCTAGCTGAAATAAAAACAGGAAAGAATGGTGTGCTGTAGACAGGCTTCTTGCAGGGACAGCTCATGGTGTGTAAATTGTAGAGACGGGGTCAAGACTTTGGGACTATTCCCTTGACCCGTGTAATGAATGATGAAGCTTACTAATGAGAAAACAGTTCCGGTAAATTCAAAGTAGGGCAAAAGACTGGAAAAGGTCAAAGGGTTTTTTTTTTTCCCGATCAAAGCTGTTCAGTTAACCCAAAAGATGCCAAAGATCTGTAGACCTGCACAAGAAATGGGAGATTCCTGGGTAAAACTGGTGAATTTCTGGGTGATGTTGATTTCTTTTGTTTCTTTCCCCCTGTTCCCTCCATCTCTTCTGGTTCTGAAGATGCAGGAATTGGAACAGAGAGTGATAGAAGCAGAGCAAAGAGCTGAGGATGCAGAGAAACAGGTAAGAGATTCTTTTATGGTTGCTCTGGTACAAGCCAAGCAGGAACTTACTCTAAATTCCTTCTGGTCTAGCATACAGACAGCACACCGCAGTGCTGTGCTCTGCTAGGGAAACATTGACTAACAGTGGTGAATGGATTTTCTGGTCTACTTCCCAGTCTTTGAGCCTGAGCTACGAACAGGCGCCTAAATAGGTTGAACCCTAAGTGAAAATCGGCACCTTATATCTGCCTCTCAGCTTCACAGCCTTTACTCCCTCATCCATGATAGGCATGCCTGGTTATGGAAAAGGAAGGGGATGTTGTACCTTAGGATTAAAATGCAGAGATAGAGCTGCCTGGCAGGTCCTCAGAAAACAAATATTTAAGAGTACTGGTAAGGACTTGTCTACAAGTAGAGAAGGTTCTGCAAAAGAAGTAAGGGTGTGTCTGCAAAACCTGTCACTTGTTTTGGACTTCCTTTTTAGTAATTATTGCTCTGGCTTGGGAGCTCATGGAGAAAAGCAGTAAGAGCTGGATCTATTGCATATTACTGTAACCATCTAAAAATTAGGCATATTGTCTAAGCTAGTTCTTCTATGCTTCTTGAATAATGGAGAAGGGGGGAGAGAGGGAGACTTCAGCTTGTGAACAGGCTGTAAAGAATAATGGACCTTCGGAAAGCAAACTGTTGTACAGTCTGTGCTGTAAGGAGTATTGTAAAAACAAAAGAGCCAGAAAGGTCCAGATGGTCTGAGCTCCTGCATCACGGCAGACCACTGCTGAAGGGAGGGTTTGAAGTGAATCAGGTCCCTCCAGCTGGGCAGGAGCTGCAGGACTGAGCATTGAGTCAGAAATTAAAGTTCAGAACTAAGAGCCATGCAAGATGGCCGAGAATGGCTGTCAAAGAGGACTTCAGTAGTGAAGGACTGAATAGGTAGTTTTATAAGCACGGGGAAACATACTGCCTAGGAATCAAGATCTTGAAGCACCTGGTAAGGTATTCTGTCTGCGGAATGTACTATTCCATGCCAGTTTGATATTGATGTCAAGATTTTTTTCTGACCAGCTTAAATATAGGTAAGATGCTATGTCTAGTCACTATGCTGTTGGCTTCTATGCTAGATCAGCAATTGCCAGCCAAGAACAAGAGTTGTTCTTGGGAGTGGTATCAGTAAGTCCACAGCCAGCCAAGACAGGCAAAGGTGACATTGTCACTGTGACAGCACCAGCAGGAAATATAGTTATTGCCACAGGCCAGTGAAGGAGGTTTCACACTAGCAGATACTTCAATGACAGGAGTGGAGTGTCCATGAGTGACAGCAATGACAGCAAGGGAGCAGATGGAGACCAAGTCAAATCCAGGTCAGAGAATGGGCAAGAAAGGGAGAACTTGGCTGGGAAGGTGTAGGAGAAATGAGTGTTGCCTTCACTCAGCTGCCACCAGCAGAAACGAGTGCTGCCTTCACTCACCTGCCACCAGCAGTTCTGCAGCCATGTGTTCACAAATCCTAGAGACTAGCAAACCTCAAAGCTGTAGGGTCTGCCTTTCCAGCAGCCCTACCCACATCCCAAGGTAAGTGTTCCTAGAGAAATGCTTCATTGCTGCCTGACAGCCTGAAGAAGTGACTGCATAAGGAGTAGGACCATTCCCTTCGACTAACAAGTATATTCACCATGAATGAGAAGCAGCTGACAAATGAGAGGGCTCCACATCAAGTGTAAAATCCCTTGTTATCTTTCTCTCCAGGAGTCTGGGGGGTTGGATTTGTTAATTCAATGGGCTCCCTGTAGCTGCCAACCTCAATTAAGGAAATCACATGTTTGCAGTCCTCTCTCTGAGCCTCTACTACAGAGTCAGCATTTAGGCATCAGACAGAAAGGAGGGGCCATTTCTTTTTACTATAATCACCCTAAACTCTAATGAAAACACATCCGACTCAGCAGGCTTAGTTTTCTGGCTCGGATGTTGGGCGCCTACCTTTCCGATTCAGTACGAGGAAGAGGCAGTTTGCTTCTCTGCCTAATGCAGGCGGACAGGAGGACAAAACACAGCTTCTGCAAGTATGAAGTGTAGGCTGCTCAACAGGGCATGAGTAACTCTCTTGCACAGACTCTGTGAAGTGCTCGGATCATTGCCTGCATTCTGCCTTCCTGGTTCCAAACTTATGCAAAACTAATGGTCTTTGGAGTTGGTTTCTTTGCAGATTTAGTCTCTCTGGGATGTGTTGGAACCAGATATTTTCCCATTATCAAATGCTGCAATTAGCAGATTTGAGTTAAGTCGGTGGAATTCCATTCACCTTTAGAAATAAAATCTTATAATCCATTGAAATAGGATGATGTAATAATAAAACAGACTGGCATATCGAGAGCCACAGGTTTTGAAGACAGCAAAGAGGTTTTAAAAATTAGCTAAAAACCTCAAAGGCTTCAGCAGCAGCTAGATTTTGGTGCATTGAAACTTTGTCTGTAGTGAAGGAGCATTAAGTTGGTGCTTCTCCTGCTGAGATGAACAAGTGTGGGCACTGGCAGGAGCTCAAAGACAGGCAAAACTTCTGAAATATCTAATATGGTAACTCCTTAGCAGGTGTGAGAAAACACTTGTCAGAAAGCCAGAAGTTGCCAGAACATTGTCTAAGCTGGGGATAGGAGGAGGAAGGAACTTTGTAGTACATTTCCCTATAGAAATTTTGTCCTGAAGCAAACCGCCAGGATTTTGTGGTGTATACCTTGATAGTAAATGGGGTAAAAAACTGACTATGGTATTGCAAAGGAGGAAAATGTGGTGTACCTTGCCTATATGTCTATGTAGACTATAGTGCCTGTATGGTCTCTTTGGCTAATAGTGTGCAAATATTTCAAAATTCACAATGTGCTTATCTGTTCATGATTCAGTTTGCATCTGATACTGCTTCAGCATTACAAATGAATGGACAAAGTTCTTTTCACATATATGGATATAAACTAAGTGTGACTTGAAGGTTGGTTTTTTTTCTTCCCTTCGCAACTTCAAAAATATGAAACCCACAAATACTCTCAGTTAGGGTCTTACCACTAAACAAGCAGCTTCTTCATTTGCATTGTTTTGGTTTTTTATCTCCCTCTGATTGTTGTTACAGGTCAGAGTTATGGAAGAGAAGATAAAACTAGCCAACGTGAAGACTGGTGAATCAGACAGCACTCTGCACAGGAAGTACCAAGAGCTGATGGGTACAGTGCAAGGAAAAGAAGATCTGATCAACAGATTGGAGACACAGCTAGCAAAACAGGTGAAGATATTTTCTACAGGGAGACCTGTAGCTTTCATGAGTTGGAGGGACTCTGTAATGTGTGTTTCAAAGGTACAGGTTATGTCTCTGTTACATATTAGCATCTCGCTTGCCTTCAGGTCAACTGTAAAATGATGCCGTGGTCAGTGCAAGGTCCTCTCCTTCCTTTTTCTTTTCAGACAAAAACATGCATTCAGCCTCAGTAGCCCTTGTCTCTTCATTATAGGAGACTGGCCAATGTCCTTAAAGGACTTCCTTATGTTACTGTTGAGGCAGTTTGAGACCCTAAATTGTAATGCTAGAGTTGTCACAGTATTTCTCTGGCTTCCTAGCATACAGATTGCTCTTCAAAATCATTATGTGGCCCATCTCTGACTCAGCATATGCTGCTTCTTGGGAAGGGACTTTTCCCAGTCCTCAGCAATCCTTTAGCACAGTTCATCTCTTGCCAGATGTCCTCATTATAAAAGAGCAGCTGTTTCCCAGTACGGATAGTTCTTAGTCTCTTCCATTCTCAGTTGGTGGAAGGAAGGAGTTACATCTACAGCAGGGCTTGTATTTCAGGTCTAGTAAAGGCCTTGCCCTGTGTTCTTTATAACATGAGGAATGAGGTACTCTTATCTGTTCATAAGTAAATACTTTTAAATGGAAATAGCTCATCAGAATTTTGCACAAAAAATACTTTGCCATTTGAGTTACATTTTACATTTAACTAGTTGACACCTATTTCAAAGGCAAAATAGATTGGTAAGTTGTCTGAACTTACTCAGACCAAGTGTAGTGTGGAGGTCTTTGTAATACTCTGGGTTTCAGGTCACTTCCCCAGGCCAGCTTGCTCAGGCAGAATGTAGATGAAGTTTCTGCATTTTGGAGGAGAAAGGTGTTCAGAAGGAGCTACAATAGTAATCAAGGTCTAGAAGCAGGTTTTGCAATGAAAGATGGAAGAAATTCTGATTTACCCAAAAAATGTGAGATGTGATTTGATTAAAATCAACAAACACAAGTGGGAAAGAATGTTCTGTTAGTAGAAATCTTTTTATTCTAGCAATAAGAGGCAAAATGAGATTCTAGAAATGAAAGCTGAAGCTTGACAATTTCAGACAAGAAACTCTTTATCAGGCTCACCAGTTTAGTTTCAGAATGGAGTGAGACAGTGGCAGCACCGGAAGGTCACTAAGGGTCCCTGTAAGGCATCCTATTTCTTTTCACTGGAATGGGGAGAGCTGTTGAGTTCAGAGTGTTGTTAAGAAAACACTGAGGTCGTGTCTGGACCACACAATAGCATGGGACATAAAGAATCTCTAACTGCTTCTTGATCTTAAAGCACAATAACTGCATCTATGGGTGCTGTGAATTGGTGCTGCTTAGAGGCAGGGCTTTCTAAGCTCTGTGGCAATGCTGTTGTCATGTCACTATTCTACTTTAGGATTCTAAATAAAATCTTGGCATTGCACTTCACCATGTAGCATAGCAATATTCTGAACCTTTTACCTCGAGGTCCCTGATCTGAGACAAGTCCGGGTCATTAGGGATTCAAAGGCGTTACCCATGTGATGGATATTCAGAGGACTATGGTAGATCCACCGTATGTGCCAGATCATTTCAGACCAGTAGGCATGTCTAATATTCTGACTCCAGCAAAAGCTGGTATCTGATGATTAGGAACAAACACAGCCATGTTTAGGGAGAAAAACTAAATAAATCCTCCTCTTGAAGCATCAGATTTGATTACTTTTATTTCATTATGCTCAACTACAAATGTTAATGCTACCCAAAATGTTGCCAAGGTCTATTTTAAAGTCAGCAAACATATTTGAATGTGCTTTTAAATGTGCAACTATGGTGATGAATAGCATGTGGTGATTAAAAGCAATGCGAAGATGTGGGGAATTTCCTGCAGAATATTGTGTATTTATATGGTATTCATTAAATGAACTTAACACTCTTCAGTGTGAAAAATTTAAAAAGGAGGGGGGGAAAGCACTGACATTTTCATTATCATAATTACTGGTATTTGTTCACATCAGAAAAAAAAAATATCTAGCAGGAAAACCACCAACTGCTACCAGAAGGTATTACTTTTGTCCAGGTACTAGGACTGAATGTGCCATACAGAGTATATTCCCCTTCCCTCCTGGAACTGATTTCTCCTTGTAGTTGTTTAAATCGTTAGGTAGATAGGAGACCTTTCAGTGACATTGCTTCTGATGAAGCCACACAGGAGATGAACAGAAGGCTTCAGGTGATCATAGTATCAATCCAGTACGTTTCAAAGGAAATTCCCAGAAATGGAAAAAACTGCAGCTGAGAAAACACAGCTGCAACAATGATGCTGTAGCAATATTGCCCAAGCAGATACTTGGGGAAAAAGTTAATTGTGCAAATCAGCAGTATTCCCATAACACCTTTGTGTGAACTAGAACCTGTTTTAATGGATATGTAAACATACAACCACTTACACCATCTCAAAACCTTAGGTCTTAGCATTTCAAGGTCAAGTTTTGGAACTTTTTTTATCCTGAGTTTGCTGTCTTTTATTTTATTTTTATTTATTTTATTTACTTTCTCAATAGGAATATTGTCTGTGTTACATTGTTGGTATTACTTTCCATCTCGTGCACCTTTAAAGTTTATACTCTACACCTGTGCTTGCAGCAATTTAATCCCTTTTGCTTGGAAGAATTACACTGTTTTATACATCACTTAAAGGCACTGTTTAATTCTTATTAACTTCAGTCAACAATATGTGTGTCTGTGTAGGCTGGGGGAACGCTACAGATGCTCAACAGCAAACCACAACATTGCAAAATCATCTAAAACAGGAAAAGTTACAGACTACTCAAAAGAAACTTTGGTAGGTGAGCAATAGTTACCTGAGCTGGATTTTGCTATTCCACAACAAACTCTTGAAACAACCCTCTGAATTTGACTCCAGGGACCATGTAAGACAACTGGGAGCTTGATTTTTCGGAGCTCGGCTAAATAATAATACCCAAATAGCAGTCTTCAATCTTACATCTGGAATGGAAGCTTCAGTGGTTAAGTCATTCCTGGTGCAATAACTTACTGAGAACAGTTAGTTGTACTCTCCTAATGCATCTAATCTTTTTTTGGCACAGAAACAGTTGAGGACTGAGGAAGCCAAAATTGTTCAAGAGAAAGCTGCCAAGATCAAAGAGTGGGTAACATTTAAGCTGAGAGAGGTGAGTCTTTAGCTTGCTGCCAGCTTTCAAGCCTATGACTAGGTACAGTGGCTGCACTGCCAGTGGGCTCCTATGTAGGACAATAGTCTGAGGAGTCAATTTGCCACAGAGGTTTTTTGCTTGTTTGGCCCGACGCACACTCAATTGCAGAGCTAGGGTCATCCCTCTTCCTGAGGGCTATTTACTGCTTTGGGCAAACTATAAATGACTGTGAAATCACTAATGCCCAAAAGCAGTCTCTGAAGAAGATCTAGTAGTCACAAGTGACTTTCATTTATCTTTCCTCTGCCTCTCCCTTTTTTTCTCTGGGTGTGGTTTCTGTCTCTTTTTTCTGACAAAGCAGCTATGACAAACACATATCCTTTGCTCTTCCTTAACTTGCCATCTCTGACTAATGCTGTTTTCCTACTGCCCAGCATCTTCTCATATCTAACCTCTCCTTCCTGTAGACTTATTCCTCTATCTGGGCCTAATCGGCACACAATTTTAAAGATGCAGTAATATTTTACAGCTGGGAGTAGGGCTATCTGGTCTTTCCCTTTTATTCCAAGTTAAAGGCGTAGATTTTTACGCCAGAGAGGGAATCTGTTGGAATTGGAAGAAGCAGTCTTTGTGGGCAGTAATTGTGTTATGATGTGACTTTGTAATCTCATTAGATTGCCTAGACAATTCACTGAGCTGCTGTGCTGCTTCTCTTTCATTTTCCTGTGTGAGACAACTTAAGGTGCACCTACATTACTGACTGGTGCAGCACAAAGGAGGAAGCACAGGGTTTGACCTTGTGTGACCTGCTGTGAATCCAGGACCATCCATTCACTTTGTGTCTTTACTGGCAGTGAAGTTCATGCCAGATGCTGATTCTAGGTGCATACCATGTACAAGCAGACCACTGCCAACTGAAGGACTTTGCATCTGTGTTGCAAATGGATGTCTCTAGGCAGCACCACAAATGCAATTTTGGCTTAGATTTCGTTAAGATGGAAGCCTCTTTGGGTGCACCACTGCTGCGTTTGAAAATGTGTGCTGAGACACTTCAAGCAAAGGCACAGGGCAAATTTGCAAAGAATCACTTGTGCACTAATTGCAAATGTAAATGCAACCTTAACGTTTCGTTTTTTTCTTTGGTCCCCTGGTCCAGGGGATCTTCTTTTACCACATACAGGGTGAAAGGGAGAAATGTTCCTCCTGGGTAAAAGATTTTTTGATTGTCTCTTTCAAGACAGTTATTTCTGGAACAGGAGTAAATGATAAACAATAGCAGGGAAGGAAATTAAAAGACCTATTTGAGGAGCATGAATAGTATATACAGAGGCTATTTGAGAAAGCACAGCAAAGTGTTTAAGTGGGTTGTCCAGTGGAGCTGCTGAGGAGAAGGATTTCAAGGTGACTGGTAGACTCAGCCATCCTTTTTTCCTTTTCCTTTTAAAACACTTGGATGTAATAAAGAGGAAGACATGTTCTGTATAGTGGAACACGCGCACACACAGTTTTGCATTATTTTTGGGTTTTTTATTGTTGTTTCACAGCTTGAGCTAGAAAATTACCACCTGAAAAACTGTAATCGGAGGCTGACAGAGCAAATTGAAGCCCTTCAGGATGCATTGCAAGGTAAATGTGTTCACCTGGCACTGGAGCCTAGTAACCACCACAAGAGTGGAAGTCAGCATTCCTGGGTTGTATTCTTAACTTTGTCAGAAATTAGCACTTGTGACAGTGAGCAAGCAATAAAATGACCCTTAAAAGCTCTTAATTGGTTTCCCACCAGCGACTGAACACAGACCACCTTTTTTTTTTCTCTCTGAGTCTGCTTTGCCATTAAAACAAGACACACGGTTCCTGAATTAGAAGCAGTCATTGAAATACATAGAAAAACTCTACATTCACTTCAATGGTGCAGGTTAGCAGTCCCTGAGGTATTTAACTTTACCTCCACAGATGAATTATCCTCATCCCCACAGAACCTCTGCTGGCATGTGAGCTAGATAACTGAGGACTGAATGGGCCAAGGCAGCAGCTGTCTGGTCTGCCTTTAGAAGCTGGATTTCTCTGTGCCATCAGGTTGTGTTGGAGAAAGCTGCTTATGGTGCTTGTTTGGTGGACAGATGAAGAACTTTGGTCTCCAAAGCTTGAAATCATCACCATTCATCACAACACATTTTAAAGATTAAATTCTCTCTTAACCATTTTCTTCCTGTTTTTCTTTAATGAGCTTGGTTTCATCAGAGTAAGATGAGCTAGTTTCCAGAACTTCACTGGGCATGCAGGCAGGGGGCATTTCTTTCCTGCAGAAGCTTTTCTGGCATTCCTATCACTCCACAGCAAGGGAATAGGGCAAAATTCCTTCTAAATCCCACCATGTTTCGAGCTAAATGCTTTATGACTGGGTTTTTCTCATCCCCTCTGGCTCTGCCTGTTTACAAAAAGAGAATGGCTGGTAAGCTGCGTTAATAATCTGGTATTAAGTGTTCCCTCGATCCCAACTCTCTGGGCAGTAAACAGCTCTGCCCTCTCCTCTTATCCCCCGCTAGTCTCACTGTGCCAAGCTGAATTCAGAGGCCTCTCCAGAGAGACAAATATCTTCTTGCTTGCCATGCTAATAGTAACAGCTTCCTCTGCTTCATCTCCTGTCACATCTAGGAAGCTGCAAAAATACCAATAATATTTAAAATGAATGGCCTCTTATCAGCCTATACTAGTGATTTACCTCAGGGGCAGGGGAAAACGTGTGCCAGGTTTTGTGCGTGCCAGCATTATGTGTTAGGAATAGTTTTCTTAGCATTCAGTTCCTTGTGACTCAAGTGCCAAGGTCAGGGTCTCATGGTTGTCTTTTTCTCAGCTGTGTTTCCAAGAGTGGGTTTCATCCTCTCCACAATCAGCAGTGATTTATTCTGCTCTTTGCCCTTCCCTCCATTACTTGGTGTCTTCAGTTTGTTTCTACTTCCTTGTAAATCCCACTCATGGTTAAGCAATGCCTGTAGGGTTTGATGTTCAGGCAGCATTTTCTGCGATAGCTGTGCAGAATCACTCTCACCCATATTTATGCAATTTCCAAAGCATCTTATGACTTGGTTCTTTTCAGTCAGGCAATATATAAATGCCAAGGTCAATCAAAATCGTAAAGTGAAGTAACATCTTCTGCCACTCCAAGTTTTATCCACACTTTCTCATACCCTAAAGCTGCTACTCAGCAGAACCTGTAAAGCTGAGATTGTCTTTAAATCTAGTAATTATGGAAAGGAAGAAAGTAGAAGAATTATAAAGTATAGGTAGGAAATAGACAAAGACAATGGAGGCAATCTAGGATCTTTTATGTCATCTTCTAATATAGTAACTGAAGGGGCAGCAAAATATAAATAAAAGGAATTTTTTACAGCAAAAACGTGTAAGTAACTTATAAAACTTATTAACAAAAAGCACTGCTTGGGTCATACAGCACAAAAGGATAGCAAAAAGCTCTAGGGAAATTCTTGAAAAGAGCGTAACCTCACTGATCGGTGTGATGGTTAAGAAGGTCTCCATACCTATGCTGGAAGCCTCATTTAGCCCTTAGGAGTGGGAGGTACCATACCAGCTTAATTGTAGGTTCATTGAAGTCAAAAGCCATGCTAGACAGTGTTTTGGCCACTTAGATGGTTTTTGACAAAGTATTGTGTGGATAGGTGCACTTCCTTCTCATGGCTGTTTTAAGAGAAGAGACATAATTGTGGACAGGCAAGAGTAAAAACTGCTGTATTGAGTTAGACTGAAAGCTTGCCTAGGCCAGTACCCTGTTTCCTGGTTGGGTGTGGACGTTTCAGGGAAAAGTGTAGAAAATATTGCAAGTAGAGTTGTCCTTCTCTCCTTGTACCCTTCCAGCTTCTGCTGTCAGTGTTTTAGGAAGTTCCTAGGCCAAAAGTTCTGTCTAAGCTGTTATTTGTATCACTGATAAATTACTTTTTCTGGCCTATTTTTTGGATACCACAGCATTCTATTTCCTTTTTGGTTTGAAAAACACCCCTTCCTTCTGTAAGTTTCAAACACACTACCTGATAATTTCATTAGGGACCCCTTAATTCCACTTTTGTAAGAAACAGCAATTAATCATTTCCTATTAATCTTTTCTGTACTATTCCCGATTGTAAATATATAGCACTTCTGTTGTAGCTGTGCCCAGCTATCTCCTTTCCATTCTGTATAGTCCTAACCAGGCCAGGGTGCTATTGAAATACAACTGACATGAGCAACTTAAACTAGCAAGTAACATTTTAGACAGTAAAGCATTTGAATGCCCTAACTATATGTTCTTCTCCGTTGTAGATATGACCAGCATTCCTCCCTTTGAATCTCTTTGGAGCTGTAATTCTCTGAAGCCCAGAGCATCACAGGCCTCTTTTGCTGAGAAGATAGACCAGAAATCTGTGCTCCTTGCACCTGGTTTCAGACAGGTGTGTCACACAGGACATACCAAACGTGTCCTCTCTACAGAAAACATAGTTCTTGCCAATGAGACCTTTACTGAGGATGGAGAGGATAAATCTCTGCTTTCCCATAGCCCACTGAAGCTCATGTCTGACCCATCGAGCTGGAACCTCTCTGCAGAGAAAGATGCATTCCCAGCTGTAAGTTCTGAAAACAGGTTAGGGTGCTCTGGTCCTGCATCACTGCACCCTCCAGCTGAGGCCACAAGAATCCTTGAGGCTTTGACTTTCCGGTCATCTTTGGAAGGAAACTGTAGCGCTGTGAGCACCTTGCAACAAGTGGCTTTGGATGGCACGCGCTTCTCTGATGATCTGAGTGCCAGGTTCCGCTCCCACCGGCTGGACTCCTCTTCTTCAGGAGAAATAATGAGCATGCTTGAGGGCCGTCTCCAAACTGCTGAGCCACCCATGGTTGTGTCAACATCAGCTGTTACAGCACATTCCTTCTGTACAGGGAGGGAATGCAGCCTTGGCAGTAGTATGACCTTTCCAAAAATACGAACTCCCAATACACCAAGAGACAGTATCCAACTAGCCAAGAGACATTACAGCCAACCACAGCCAGGGGTTAATTCTTTCCATCGTGTAATGAGCTTAGAGGCTAGCACCTTTCAGCCCATCACACACTCTGTAGACTGCCATGGGCAAGTGAAAGAGACAGACATTGATGATGATGGGGTACTGGAGAAGATGGAGACAGAACGTGGCCTGGTGAGGGAAGAAGCTGGAGCGTGCGAGGAAATCAACCACTTACCTGCAGGGCAAAGAGAAGCTGTGAGTTCTGAGGCTGGCGTACTTGACCCAGGAGGTAAACCTCCCACACCACCGCTGCACAGATTCCCATCGTGGGTAAGAAATGCAAGGACAACAGTCTGAGAAGCGCTGCTTATCTTTGAGTAGTGCCCAGTAGTTAGGCTACAACAGCTCTTGGTCTCAAGCAATTGTTTCCTGTGGACATCAGTCACATTCTGAACCACCTAGTCTGACAGTTCCAGATCATAGGGTATGCTGGTTCCACACTGACAATTTTTTTGTTCTTTTCTCTTTATAAGGAAAAAAAAAATCCATGGAAGAAAATAGTACTCAAGAAACATAGGAATAAAAATGAAAGTCAAGAGGTGCTGCATTGTGGTTTATCCTTATGAGTCATCAGCAGTTAATCCTTAGTTCTGTTGTCATGAGTTTAAGACAGAAAAGTGAGTGCAAGTGAATTGACCAGGCCAGATAGTTTCACAGTCAGAAAAAGCTGTAAATACCAGAATAGATACATGGATTAGATCTCAGTGTTACTATCTCATGGTATACTTTTGCTATCCGGAAGATTTTGTGAAAACTGTTGGTAAAGTGAATATATGTGTCCTATTGCTTACTTCACATGAGAGAGAAGTCTGTTATTAGCACTTTCAGTTACTTTTTAGTTCAGATGGATTGTTTACTAATGTGTCAATCTAATTGATAAACTTGGTGGAAATCAATGTAGTATTAAAAAAGATAATTCCATCATTTTCAATTTGCTTTTTTAAAGGCATAGGCAAACAAATGATTTCTTGAAGTGCAAAGTCAAGCACTCATTGTTAATCCTCATGTTTTATCATTTTTTTCTATGAAAACTTAACATTATTTGTGATCTTTGGCCGTGTCCTTTATGATACCAATTTAAAACCCAATATAATTGCAGCTGTTTTTACAAAGGAATATCTTTTAATGCAGTCCGTAATATGGACCTGTGCTGGGGATGAAGCGGGATAATGTAGTAAAAGAAACTGCAGTTTTCAAGATGTCTGTTTTATTTGCTGCAGAATTCAGAAATGGGTCATGAACAGTGTACTCACTTGGAAAAAGGGAAATACGTCTCAGAGATTGGCTACTATTCCTTTCTCTGATCTAGAGTTCCCATGTAAGGTTCTTCTAGTCCCTTAAGCTAAATTTTTCACAGGTGATCATGAGCTCCACACACACCTGAATTTCTAACCTGAGTTTGGCAAGTAAATTTGATTAGAGAAGTGCTGAGCACTTCTCTGCTGCAACTGTATTCAGATATTTTCATTACAAACAATGTTACACGATGCTAAATTCTCAAAAAGTCAGGTCTTGGACACCTTGAAATGCATACTCCAAAGCTACTGGATACTTCAAAGTATTACCTATGTCTGAGTTCCTCTTCTGGAAAATAGTGATAGCACCCATCAATATCTCTATCAGGGGTTTTGTAAAATTTTTTTATTAATGTTTATGAAGCCTTGCAGTATTATAGTCAGGAATGCCACAGAAAAAATCCTTTTGTCTTCAGACCAGAGTCAAGTAAATTTGTGCAAGTAAGGCAAATTTAAGTATATCAAACACTAAAGCATGAATAGAATATTAAATAGCAGCTTAATCAGTAAGAAATGTCCATTATATGCCCTGAATAGGAAGTGTCTGGGGAAAAAAATGCACGTAATATTTCATTAGAGACTAAATCACAGTGCATATACATACAGAAAATAGTAATTCTGTCACTTCTTTTTTTGGTGTACTTGACTTTGCAGTCTTAAGTACTTTCGTGTATATGTATTATGTGTGTTATCTGATTGTGATTGGTTGTATGCTTTAAGCAGCAGCAAGAGGATTCCTAGCTTTGATTTTTATCCATTTTAAACTGGTTGATGTCTTAGTCATAACATTGCATTTAGTTACAGGTTTGGGTTCCTCCCTTGGAATTTTTATCAATTTGTGAAGCACTTGGAGATCCTTTGAACTCAAGCTCTATATGTTGTTATAAATGAGACACGGGCTTATCGAGAACATTCCAGGCATTTCTTTCATTCCGTTATCAGAGAAAGGGAATCCTTCGCAGGTGGTGACTCAATAAATTGTCCTGGTTTAGGGCTGTTCTTGATTCATTTTAATGTATTGTTCATAAAGTGGGAAAAAACCCCAGCTTTTTCCAAGCTGTGATATACTCATTTATTGGTAATTGTATGTAGGTGTTCCACTCTGTGTATATCATCTCTGTAGCATATATAAATCAAGTTTGTTTGATTCAGGGAACAGCACACAAATGCACATGTCCGCTAATGGTCATTCATCCAACATCTGGTGGAATCAAGCAATCTTTCTTAGAGGGCCCCTCCTTCCTGCCCAAACGTGTGATTGTGATGTGATTCTGTGACACAAACATTTCTTTTTGCAGGAATCATGTTTTTGTCTGACCATTGCTGTTCATGGTATTATTGTTCCAGGAGAGTCGAATCTATGCTGTGGCTAAGTCTGGCATGAGGTTGTCTGAAGTGGCCACAGTGAATGATACTTCCAGCTGCTGTAAGTTCTAGACAAGATCCATCCTTAGAGGGAGCTTACAGTGACAGTTTGGGACCTAAGCTTCTGGCTGCTCACATTTCTTCATTTCCTTGCCTGTTTTCAAACTAAATTTGATTTCACAGATAGCCACGATAAAGAAAGGAAGGGAGGAGGATACGTCTGATCTCAGGGATGGTTGGTGCTGGGCTGTTTGAGCCCCTGCATTCAGTGACATCTTCAGGGACTCCATTATCTCCTTCATCACTTTTGCTGACACTGTTCTGCCTCTGCATGTCTGTGACCTGCTTTTAGTCTTTTGATTCACTATCACCTTCCCCTATTTTGTCTTTTACCTATTTGGACATGGTGCAGTGGTTTGTCATTGTACCATGGGGAGCACAGGGTGGGTAATATGTCTTACAGGCTAAATGTCCCAGCTGTCTCTGGGACTTGTGTGTAATTAAATAACACATCCCCTGGTCTTTCTGAGGCCGAGTTGTCCAGGATGGCAGTAGCCCTCCATTATTTGATGATCCAAGAGGCTACATAAGTTCTTACATACATACGTGTACCTCTCCATTAAAACCTCCTCCTTTTCACCAGTTTGTATTATTTGTTCTCTCTCTGAATTTTCCCAGTTTCCAATTTGTCACGTTCAACTTCTGGGCCATTTACCTGCCTCATCTACAGAAATGTCACAGTGCCAGTCTACACTACGCTGAAGGGGGTAAGGAGTTACCTCACTTTTCCTCTTATGAAAAACATGGTCCAGGGCTGCCAGTAACTTGAGAGAGAACAGGATCAGACTGAGAGTCCAGCTTGGAAGTTCTCAGACTAGAAAGAGAGGAAACGAGGAGCCCTGGGACAGTAGTGGGCAATGAAGGGCCTGCATTGATTGCTCTGTCTCCTGACTGAGCTGTGCAGTGAAGGAAAGAAAATTAGACAATGCCAGGAAGTACTGGACACCAAAAGAATGCAGGAGTAGGAGATGATAAATGTATTTAGGAATACAAAGCACTGCAGCAAGTTTTGGTCCGGGAAGCTGCATTGTGCACTATGAGGTTGTAGGAACCTAGGCGTGATAGTGGGTGTAGCCTAGAGAATGAAATGGAAGAGGGCTCTTCAGAGCTTATGGGGAAGCACAGGGCTAGCAGAACAGTAGGAGGTGTAACCAGAGGAGACCCAAACAGATCAGACGAGAGAGTCCGGCTTGGAAGTTCTCAGACTAGAAAGAGAGGAAACGAGAAGCCCTGGGATGGTAGTGGGCAATGAAGGGCCTGCATTGATTGCTTTGTCTCCTGACTGAGCAGGAATTGTTCTGGGGAAACTTCCTTCACACGCTGACCATACAGGTCTGTTTTCCAGAAAGCCACACAGATCAGCAACGTGCCTTTCTTAGATGAGTCTTCAGGCTCTGATGATGACTGTGGCTCCCACGCCAGCTTCAGGACTTCCACTGCTGGATCCGAGAACAGGAAAGCTAGCATTCCAGGCAGCCCTCGTGCAGTGAAGAGAGGTAAAGTGGGAGTATTGCTACTGAGCAGCATGAACTCTGTCCCCACGGGTGAGGCAAGATGTCCTGAACAGCATCATCAGTGACAGGCAAATGCTCAGCCTTGGTGATGGTAATAAGCAGTTCTCCCAGAATGTGTGCAGACTTCAACAGCTACTCAATAGAAACCTGACCTCTTAGATGTGTTTTTAGCACTGGTATATTTCCATCTATGCAATTGCTAAGCTAAGATTGTGGGAAGGATTGATCTCCCAAGCTCATCACGTATCCAGTGAAGCCATCCATACCTTTTCTGTGACTTCTCCCTGTAAGCAAGCTAGTACTGACATGTTAAAGGAAATAATTTTTGTCTGTGTCACTGACTGATAATTTCTTGACCAGTAAGCAAGTATTTCCTATCTTTGAGAGGCATCAGGTAATTTGGGTCCTGGCTAGGACAATTTTTCTTGACTGCTGGCAAGGTTGAACTGGATCCTTGAGTGGAATTTTCGTTACAATTGGTAGTCAATAAAATAGAATTCCATTTCATGTAGTCCTAACTTTTGTTGTGATTCCTTGGCTGATGTGTCTGTGCATTGCCATGGACCAGTGGTGGAAGATTCACAGAAAGCGAAGCCCCACTGCTGGTGAGGGAGCCTTTTCTTTAGTTTGAATGAGGGGGGCTTGAGGCTTTACACTGGATGTTTCCAAGCTGAAAACAGCATATCTGTGCTTTGGATAGCAAGTCTGTTGATTATTTTTTTTAATGTATTTTTTTAATCTCTGTTTATTCAGCAGCAAATGTATTTCACTGTCAGTATCCAAAACTCACTCTCACTACTTGTCTTCCTAGGAAGAAGAAAAGGTCTCAGAAGTTTGGTTAGTGGGGTTTGCGTTTCCAAAGTCTGATCTGATTTGTTCTTCTTGAACAAAAAAGCCTTAACCGTGAACTCAAAAATTCTTTCAGTGTGGAGTATTCGGTGTATGTTTCTGTCTAGCTATGATTTTTATTCTTTCCTTTATTCTGAACAGGTGTATCTATGTCCTCACTGAGCTCCGAGAGTGACTATGCCATCCCTCCTGATGCCTACTCCTTAGATGGTGACTATTCAGAGCCAGAACATAAGCTACAGAGAACATCCTCCTATTCCACTGATGGTGGAATCTGCACTGTAAGTCTTGCTACCTCACAGTTATGAAGGGATGCAAACAGAGCCTTGATCTTGAAAGAGAAAAAGCATGACTGCAGTATATTGAGTTATCACCTGCAAAGTGATGCTCTAACAGATTGGGCTGTTGGTCCAGCTGGTTTGTATCAAAAGATGCTATCTGATGCGTCAGAAGAAGGTGCAATTTCTGTTATGTGGTTAGATAAAAGTATAAGCATCAAGAGCTGTATTCCTTCCTGATGACCTGTACTGGTGTTTTGTACTCTTATTCTACTTTAATGATGGCCTTATACTCTGTGACAAAGCAAGTTTGGATATTCAGAGGAAGGAAGGAGAAAGGATAGAATATTTGGCCTAGAAAAAAAACCTCAAACGTGGGCAGCATTAAATTCTGTACTTTTAAATGTAAGAGATCAAGCAGACAAGGAACAGGAGTCTGATCATGACTTAGAGTCAGCCTTCACTTTTATTTGGAAAATCACTACTATGGTAGAAAGACAAGTTTTCTGTACATCAAACAATCAGCAAAACGATCTTCAGACACCTTCTTTACTAAAATAACACAATGGGGTATTTGCAGCTACAGGGATAGTCTAGTACTCTCTCCAAGTTGAGCAGAGAGCACTGACTTTGAATGGCTGCTACTCCCATCTGGCAGAGTAAAGCAGAAAATTATGAAGGTGCAGCAAATGTCTGAGCTTGACTTCAGCACCCTTTCATTTGTATCTTGAGAGGTGCAAGATAACCCTCTTGCTTTTTGCCCTCCAGGAGCCCATGGAGAAATCAGGTTACTTGCTGAAAATGGGGAGCCAGGTGAAGATGTGGAAGAGACGATGGTTTGTTCTAAGAAACAGACAAATCATGTACTACAAGTCTCCGGTGAGTCACGGGGATACATTTACTCCTGTGTGGAGGCACAAGGGAATGCTGTCTGCAGAATTGGTTCCAGGCTGATACCAGGGGCAGGGTGGGTAGCCGTGGGCAAGCTTCCCCCAAAATGTCCTGCCAAAGAGCTTTACGTTTCACCCACAGGTCCAACCGTCGGTCTCTGCTTAGGCAGGGAGGCTCCTTGTGGTGACAGTGTCCAGGAAATGAAAGGTTGTTCACAAAGACAGAAGCTTGACACCCACTGCTTAACTTGTTACAGATGGCGAAAAGCAGAAGTCATACCATGGCCCAGCTTTGGTCATGTTTAAGATGAAAATCAGGAAATATAAATTACAATACCATGAGGGTGTAGACACATAGTCATCAATCAGTATACAGGGCTCTAAGGAAAACTACAACTTTCAGGAGAACGAAAGCTGGATTCTTTCATTTTTCACCCTCCCACATGCACATGGAAGTATTAGAAAACTAGGGTAAAACTGAAAATAAAATTTCATGCAAAATGCTGTCTTACAATGATCAATGAAACAATATTGAGAGAGTATGTTTGTGCAATTAAACCTTTCCAAATACTTTTTATAATTCACAACTGTTTCCAACGAAGTTATGTTATTTCAAAAATTCTAGCAGTATGCACTCAAAATTTGTGTATACAATAAAATACATCTATTGTTGGCCTTCATTATTCTGCTGTACTTAACTACATTACAGACAATTATATTTAGGGATATTCACCTTCCATACTTTTTTCTCCTGGACACAGCAATTTCCTCTATACCTGCCTAATTACACAGTATTTCTGTGTATATGCACATCTTTGCTTACAATTCAGGAATATTGAGAAGATTTATTTTCAACTTTTTTCAGTTGTTGTCATATTCTGACAAGAAAAAAGTACGCCTTAGGGCACAATGCATCTTTATTTCTGGTACTAAGTTTATCCATCAGAATTCACAAGCAAATTATACATATATATTCTATACATATATATATATATAAAATAATTTTATAAAGATGCAGAATTTACACTGTTGGTTGGATGGAACTTCTGGAAAACCCTAGTCCAACCGACACATTGAAGAGGAACTGTCACCAGCTATAGATCAAACCACACATGGCTTTGTCTACCTGAACCTTGAAAACTTTCAAAGGTGGAAATTCAGCCATTATGTGGTTACCTGTTTGATGTTGTATTGCCATTCTGTGATTTGCAGTGAGAAAGGGTGTGTTGTGGTTTTTTGTTGTTTTTTTTCCTAATGTCCAATCTGAACTTCATAAGACAGTATTTGTTGCCATTACTCTTGCTATATTGTCTGCCGCTACTGAAGAGACTTTTGCTTCATCCTTGCAATGGGATCATACTGTCTCATACTCAACCTGGCAACCTTCAGCTGTCCTTTCCAGCTCATGAATGCAGACTCCAACCTGCACATGCGTATTATGCTGTATTTAAGTACTCTAAAACCCATCTGCATTTTTTTCCTACTCAAAAAGTTGTTTGCTTTTCTTTCCTCAGAGTGACGTTATCCGCAAACCACAAGGGCAGATGGAGCTGAATTCCTCATGCCAAATTGTCAGAGGTGAAGGGTCTCAAACATTCCAGGTAAGCGTTGCTTTTTCATCCTGCAGATAACCACACACTCAGTTGCTGGGTGAGAGGGCACTTATTTCAGGCTGAATGGTACTGTACGTCTCAATAGATACAAGCTAACTTTATCTGGCCCCTGTGTTTCCTGGCACAAACCAGGTAGTTAGTTTAATAAATAATGGGGAAAGAGCTAAATTGTAACTCAAATGCAGCTTTTTGAAATTGAAAGAAATTCTCCTTTATTTTTGTTTTGTTTCACACCATAGCACTTCCCTTTTTTGCAGTTAGGACTGAGAGCTTGAAATCTGTGGGGAAAAGTGATTCTTATAACAATTAAAACCAGATAGTACCTAGAATCTCCTCTTTCTGAAAGACTGCTCTCAAGATCTCCAGCCTGAATTTACATGTCTGGAGGATCTGAAGAAACATCTGAAGTGCTGGATTCCTATTAGAATTCGACTTCCAAAGTATTAGAAGATAGCCCATCACCAGGTTCATTTTTAAGTCATTACTGTTTGTTAGAGGACTTCATTATAAAGGCAGCATTAAAGTTTCTCTCATGTTAACGGAAAGGCACATGGCCTGACCTGTGAGCTACCTTTTGCCCTTATGGAACTGAAGTTGCTAAGGCTCAATACTATTAAATTTGTAGCATCTTTCCTTTCAAAAAGCCACAAGCTATTGAAGGCAGAATGCAATACAAATTGAAGGCAGAAAAAACAAACATTTATGTAGTCACCTTTAAAATGAAAAATTAGCAGCAGTACAGAGAAACAAGAAAGGATGAGAGAGGAGACAAAGTCACAGTATACAACAGAAATAGCAAGAGAGCTCCTAAGAATTTGATTAATCTGAGTTTCAGTTCTTTCACTTGGGCTTTGAGGGTTAACACCTTTTTTCTTACCCAAAAAAAATCCCTTTTGAACCACCAAAAAAAATATCCGTATGGGATAATGAAACTCAGCAGCTGAAGAAAAGTTTTGTAGGTATGCAGATTTATGCTTACTCACTCCTTTTCCTTCCAGCTCGTGACAGAAAAGAGAACCTATTTCCTGACAGCAGACTCTCCCAACATCCTGGAGGAATGGATTCATGTTCTACAGAGTATCCTGAGAGTGCAAGTGACCAGTCCTGTTGGCCTTCCTCATAGTGATGCTAAACCTACTGTGAAAGGTTGGCTCACCAAGGTAAAACAATGTTGCTTACTTTATTCAGTTTAGCTCAGTATTGCCAGTGTACCAGCTTCTTGGTTTGCACAGTAAATATTGGCAAGAAATTAGTATTTTAATACTCCCTAGAAGAGTGGGGAAAGAAAGAAAAGTGGCAGTACATTTCTGTATTTCAGAGAGAGGAACATTTGTATAAATGATAAGGAATGGGACAAACAAGGCTACTGAGAGATACTGACTTTGTCAAATAGTAAGTAATATCAAATATCTAGCTTATGTATGCTTTTTGTCAACAGAATTCACAGCTTGTCATAATTTAAAAAAAAAAACAGGAAATGCTGTTAAGAGTCACGTTTAATTGATCTTAAAGGACAGTTTCAAAGAAATGGCTTGTATGGTTCTAGGTTAGCATTTATTTCCGTCGTAACAGATTGCATGCACATTAGTACAAAGTACAATGGCTGAAAATTCTTATGCTTTATGCCATTTCCATGGATTAGTTTTGCATACCAAGGTACTATGAATTTTTTAATATAATTCTGTTGAGCATCTAAAGATGGCTAAAGACAGCCTGCATCTGAAGCTTGTTCATCTGCAATAGGAAACAGCTCCCTAGACTCCAGGTTGACCAGCCTTTTCCTGCTGATAGGAAATGATTCATTTTTATAATCTTAAAAAGGTTATTCTTAATATTGTATTTCAGGATACAGAAAAGATGGCTTGTTATGAATGAGTAAAATACTTCACAAAATCTTAGACCCGTTTCCGTAAGCACCTATGTCCTATCTACTTACATGGGATACTTATCTGCTTTTGGAAGTGGTGCCCTATATGTTCTGAGAGGAGCTCATATTAGCATAGAACAAATAATATATGCAAGGTTTTAAGGGACAGTTGAATTGAAAGTTGAAATCCTAGAAAATAGTTCCAGCAACACTGCTGACATTTAAAAACATGTATTTCTTTGTCCTCCTTACAGGTCAAGCATGGTCACTCTAAGCTGGTCTGGTGTGCACTGATTGGAAAAACTTTCTACTACTATCGAAATCATGAAGATAAGGTAATTCCTTTTGCCCTCTTGTTCCTGAACCCTCCTTTCCCATTTCTCGTGACATTTTCTTTCCTTTTACTGCTTCTGTGTCTCATACTTCAAGCTCTTCCTTGGTTTTACTTCTCCCCTTCAAACAGCATCTGCTCCACAAAGAGAATCAATATTTTATCTGATTTTTTTTATTTTATTTTTTTTAAAGCTAAAATGACAGAAGACTTAAAAGGCGAGTGACTACTTTTTCTCAGATCACTGTATATCTTGTTTCTCGCTTTCTCCATTTGGTCTTGTGAAGCCTTTAGAGAAGACTTTTATGCAGCAGCTGATATATTCTGCATACTGTCATGAAAATAAGTAGCAACAACAATATGGGAAGAGGGAGGTCATTTAGTTAGTATAACGTGCTTCCATTTCTGGAAGTTTGGCCCAATGGTCCATTACTCTGTCTTGGTGATGTCGAAAGCCAAGTTTTAGAATATCAGGGAATACTGTGACTCATACTTGGGATTGACCTCCAGAGTCAGCACAGCAGATGTCCTCTTTTTGTCTGAATCTACCTAGTTATGTAATTTTAAAAGTACTTATTTTCCAGTAGCAAGCAGAAAGTCTGACCAGGATCAGAAAACAGTGGCTCAAGTTACTGAGCAACTGACCATAAGAAAACACATCCTGCCTTGCAGAACTAACGATGTAAACACAACTGACAAGTGTAATGGGAAGAAAACAGTACCTTATGGGAAAGACCATCTTTTTATTTGCATGTTCTCATTCTGACCTGTAGATGCTCTCCCAAGAAAAATAATAGAAGTAGTAACAAAGTTTGTAAGTACTTTAGTTGATGAAAGAGAAGAGATTCTATAGAAATGCAAGATTATATAATTACATTAGTTAAACCCTGAATTCTCGTTTATTCCTTACATTTTGACGTGGGTTTTCTTGCCCAGCGTTCCCTGTCCATTGTGGGAGATTAGCTATACTTATCTAACTTGCTTCCTCTCCTTATAGTGTCCCCTAGGGCATCTGCCTATGCGTGAGTCCAAAGTGGAAGAAGTAGACCGTTCCTGTGACTCTGATGAAGATTATGAAGCCACTGGTGGAGGACTTCTGTCATCCCACTGTACATTGGTGATTCACCCACAGGACCAGAGTCCCACGTACTTACTCATTCGCACCAAACAGGAGAAGGTATAGAAGGCAGTCTTTTTGGAGAGCAAGAGTCTTTTTGGTATCAGCAGACAAATGGGGCATACAGACTAAACCTGTTTATAGAAAACAAGGTCTGAATTGACCCACACTGTTCTCATCCTTATGCCTAGAATACCTGGCTGTACCATCTGACCGTAGCGGCTGGTAGCAGTAATGCCACAGTGGGCACATCGTATGAACAACTCATCGGAAAACTATTGGATGCAGAGGGAGACCCCAGTAAGTCGAAATGACAAACTCTTTTCCATGGCAGCAAAGCATAAGGAAGGGTAACTTCACTTCCCAGTTTTAATCCAGCTAAAGATGAGGAAAGCGATTCTCAGTAAACACCATATGATATAGTGTCCTTCTCCCCTAGTTCTGCAATAACACCTCCAGAGAGGATACAGGCATTGTAGTGAAACTGCGGCAAGTCCGTCACATTGTCACATCATTTATCAAAGCATCTGAAACTTATGTAACATTAACTCAAATTAAAATAAAGAACTAGAGCTTTAATTTTTCCTGTTATTGTTGGTCCTGATTTTCCTTTCCTGGGAATCTTGACCGCACAAACGCATGCTCTTTCCTCTAAATGCACTCACACACATTTGCCTTCACATCTGTTCCTCTGTCTGCAGGTATAAGCCCTCACATATACATCCATGCTTGTCCGCTCCTCCTCATCTTTGATACTTGTTCATTCATGTATGTTTATGCACCATGCCCTCAGATGTGTATTAACATTTAATACTTTTTAATACTTAATACTCTTTTCCTGCACACTCACATATTCCTAGACCTATATGTGAACCTTGCTTACTGTTGAAAGTGACTTGCACTTACAAAGACAGGCAGCTGCCCTGGCAGAGTTTGTGTCTCTGAACACACAGCTGAGCAGTTTCTCACCAGAATCCAGCTGATGAGAAGCTCTGACATAGCAAGATTGAGGATGGCAATACTTCTTGCTGCTGATGGCTAATGCTGCTGGTGACTCCTTGTTCATGCCAGGCTTTGCTGAAATTAATGAAGTGCCACCAAAGATAAATGTGGCTGAGTGCAGTGCTGCTTCCTTGGGTGCTTTGCCATTTCAGCAAGGCTCCTTTTCAACGTGGACACTGTTATCTTTCTTCTGTCTCTGACACTGCATGTTTTTGTCCATCTACTACCTCAGATTCTCCTCTGTGGAAACATCCTATGTTGTGCTACAGTAAAGATGGGTTGCACACATCCCTCACCACTCTGCCATCGGAGGCTCTACAGACTGAAGCTCTGAAACTTTTTAAGGTATTTGAAGGGACATTTCATGGCTTTCAGTTATTTTGCTCTGTTTTTGGAGCAACAACATTGTGTGGTCACATTGTTTGTCACAACAATTACTGTCACCATTGGTTGCTTTAGACAGGCCTGGTGGGTCATTTAATTACAATAGGACAGATGGATATTAGGTGTCATTCATTCTCTGGAAGTTTAACTTTTCCTTGTTGGGAATCTGCGTTTAGAAGCGACGTCCCCCCCAGGCTTTACGCTTCGAAGTTAGCCTTATCTTCCTCTTTCCTCTCCAATAGCTGGATTGACGGAAATGGAAACAATTTAGTGGCAAACTCAGTTGTGTCAGTAAGACCAAGGGTGAAGTCATTGGAGATTCGATTCTTGTACTCTGTAAGTGTAAGATAGCAGTAAGACTGGGCAGACTTAGCAAGGTAACGCACAGGCATGGAAGGCTGGAAGCACATTTTCTCCTCGATTCTCGTGCTGACTTGTGAGCTGCTCAGGCTGGGGGAGGTTGAATGAATTTTCTGGTTGCCACAACTAAAGAGGGAGGGACAGGAATTAAGTATTTATTCTCCTCCCTCCTCTCAGGGTTATTTAGAAGAATTCATTAATTGTCTGTAACACATCTGGGGAACCTGGCCTGGAAAGTACCAGAGAAGAGTCGCTGTATTCATGGCATTGACTAACTTCCACCCTTTTACAGTCCTGTCAGCTGTTCATCAATGTCCCTGTGGAGGCACC
This sequence comes from Pluvialis apricaria, assembly GCA_017639485.1. NCBI lineage: Eukaryota > Metazoa > Chordata > Aves > Charadriiformes > Charadriidae > Pluvialis > Pluvialis apricaria. Next base: position 38,630,770 of record CM030012.1, on the reverse strand, counting down.
CTCTATTGATTACCATGTGTCACTTGCCCAGACAGCACTGCAGGTCTGCTTGACACATACTGAGCTGCAGAATGAAATTTACTGTCAGCTTGTTAAACAGACCAGCTGCCGACAACCCCAGAACCACTCAGTCATTCAGGTCAGTTCTTCTTTTGTCACTTCCACTCTGCAAATACTTTCTATTTAATTCCGTGGTTTTAATAATTAGCAATGGGATTGGTTCTCATAAAGTTGTGCAAACACTAAAGGTGTGCTGGAGGAAAGAGAATCTCGGCACTGATGTGCAAAGAAAAACACTGAGAATGTAACTACTTGCAAAATAAATTTTAGTTTGAATTTAACCATTTACCAGTTGCAAGTGGTCTATTGGGACCATATTCAGAATCAAAATTTGTAGCCTGTGTTGGCTAGTTATAATCGTCACATGCTATTAATTTTGGTTTCCATTTTAGTTAATCAACAGCATGCAAATCATGAATATTACTATTAAGCATGAAATCTGATTATTACACTATAATTATAGGGTGAATCAAATTATTAAGTTACAGCATAAATGTAGATACTTGATTATAATATTCCCAGCTCAAATGAGGTTGAAGAATAATGAAACAGATTGAAGAATAATTAAAACAAAATTACCCAGTGTATTCTTTGTTATGATTTGCAGTTACAAATAGGAAAACAAGTATTATTTTAAGTCTTAATTGTTCATTCAGGTCTGGTTACACTAGTCAAAATTTTCAAAAGTGGCCAGTCATTTAGAACACCTCTTCTTAGAGTCCAGGGTGTGATACTGAAGAGCAGTCTGTCCTCTGACCATCACTTCCCTTTGAAGCATCTTAAACTGCGTGTCTGAAAATGGTTACTCCCAAAAGCACTGGTCATGATCCAATATTTTGGTCGCAGTATTCTATGAAAGACAACAGGCAAGTACAGAACAAGAATGATGTCCAGTTTTATGTTCACAGTGCTGGCAGCTCCTGGCTTTGTGTGCTCCTCTATTCCTGCCTCAACATCACTTCCTCTGGTACATCAAACAGCACTTGCAGCGACATGCAGACCCCAGGTAAAGATTGCAACAGCATTTTCTTCTGCTAAGCTGATTGCCTTTTGCATCCACTATGGATAAAGATGGAAGCAATTTTGTACCTCACACCTGCAAGAATAAATTGAGGGAGGAGACAGAAGGTTCCCAATAGTATCAAGTCATTCCCCCCTCAGTCATTCACATTAATTTGTCATTTATGTTAAGCTAGTTCACAAAACTGAGTGACCTACACTAGCAAAAGAACTTTTTGCAGGTATAGCTGGAGCTACATAGGGAGCTTTTTGCTGATACAGCTACTTTCTTTTATTGATAGAAAGACAGACCAAAGTAATAATTTAGAATGAATTATTAGAATTTTAGGTGATTACATTCTGCTGTCAGGTTAGCAGGCATACTGACAGAACAAAAGTGAGGCAGAGAACATCTCAGGGAACCATAAAAAGTTAGAAAAAAAAGAACAAGTCTGAAATATATGCTAGCACTGTTTTCTGTTACCTCTTTGGTGTGCAAAATCTACTGTAACAGCAATAAGTTGTTCTCTGGTGTTCATGCTGTGCTCTTTGTTTGTTTCCATGGTGATCTGGTCTTCAGCATACCTCGGGGACGAGGTCACAGCTAGAGATGTCTAGTTGTCTGTTGCAACAACATACTGTCGCTAAGACATAGGTAAAAGAGTGGTTTCATTTCAAACAAATATTCATATTCAAATACTCAGCCTAAGTCTGCCTTGGAACTCAAGCTAAAAGTCTCCTAGTATTGCAAAGGAAATTTGTGTACTCCTCCTGTTGAGTTTTTTTTATTTTCTCATATGCTGCCTCACATTTCCTGTTTCTTCTCAGAAGCAAAAATACATATATCAGGTGCTCCTTGACATTCAGGCTCTCTCTCCATTGGCTAAGGCAACACGTTAGGGATCTTTTGGCTAGTGCTAGAAATCATCACTTGTGCATTACCAGCTCCCAAGCTGGCCCATTCAACTCAGTAGTGGAGCTGCTCTACCCTTAGGGACTATTGAATTTCAGAAGGATGTGCTGGGCTCTGTGAAACTGATTTAGTGCATCAGTTTCAAGCATTACTATGCTGATGGTCTGCCAGGTTCTTAGCCCAAAGGTACCTTTATCAGCAAAAAAAACTTTAGGCAGAAGCAAAGAGGAAATGTATTTATGCAATCCACCTATGAAACAATTGTTAAGGCTAGAAAAAAAAATACAGAAATTAGAGCGAACTGGTCTTATATTCATCTGTAGTTTAGATTAGATTTAAAGCAGCTGCTAAATGGGACTTAGCTTAGCTCCTTCTGCCTAGCTTTAGGAATACTTAGATCTCTTTAGGCAGAGCAGGTGTGGCTGTTTCTTGACCAGTTAAATCGATATGATTTCCCTGTTTCGGACAGCAAACAAGACACTAGAATGTTTACAGTGCGTAATGCCTATGGTCTAGATTTACACTAGATAGAATCACAGAATCATAGAATTGCTGAGGTTGGAAGGGACCTTTAAGATCATCAAGTCCAACCATTAACCTGCCCTGACAAAACCCACTTCTAAACCATGTCCCTAAGTACCACATCTACCCTTTTTTTAAACGCCTCCAGGGATGGTGAATCCACCAGCTCCCTGGGCAGCCTATTCCAATGTTTAATAACCCTTTCAGTGAAAAAATGTTTCCTAATATCCAGTCTAAACCTCCCCTGACATAACTTAAACCCATTTCCTCTTGTCCTTTCACTTGTCACCTGGGAGAAGAGGTCAGCCCCCACCTCTCTACAACCTCCTTTCAGGTAGTTGTAGAGGGTGATAAGGTCTCCCCTCAGCCTCCTTTTCTCCAGGATAAACAACCCCAGTTCCCTCAGTCGTTCATTGTAAGATTTGTCCTCCAGAACCCCTCACCAGCTTTGTAGCCCTAGATCTTCATTCTAGGTATTGTTTTTCATGAAAAGTGACCTTAAAGTATATATTCAGTCTCTGAGAGGAAGCAAAAGTGGGCACAGTTCTAGGTTAGAAGGCACAGAGCTTAGGAGCATTTGGGAGCCAGGCACAACAGCTTCTTGTTGAAGCAAGATTCTCTGTTTGAAAATTGTTCAAACACATTACTGGGGAGGTGAGCAATATATTGCTACAGTGAAAAGCCAGAGCTCCTGACTTCCATGTTGCTTGTAGGGATTTAACTGGAGATTTAATCATGTACTGAGCTCCTGAAGGCATCTTGAATGGAATTAGTTTCCCTTGCAAAGTGATAGCATGGTTATAAATCCATATAAATTCTTCCATTTCAGAACTTATTCAGTATATGCATTCTTAACATTTTTGCAAAAGGTGTAATTGACTCTTCCTGCCTGGCTTTAGAGACACTTATGTCCTTTCGGTGATGTCCAATGTGGCACTCCCTTCAGTAGACAGTAAACTGATCATATTAGTAACTGTCCCTATTCTGTATTGAACTATCAACAAATCTGAGCCTGCTTTGACTCTCTGTCAAGTCTCTTGATTGGCAGACAGGGTTAATACATGGAAACTTATAATTTGTATAACAATGTAAATTGATAAACACAATTTATATAATCCTGTAAGTGAGACTAACACATTACAATTTATTATTAATACTTATCAGGACTTGACATGATAGTAACTAAATTCCACTGGCATGACAGCGAGTTTGAGGGTGAACTGGTCTTGGTTTAGTGGATACTGTGATGGCAACAGGGTACAGAAGAGGGTATTCTTATACTATGTTCAGTCCATCTAGGAGCAGAGAATGTTCTTGCGCTTCCCAGAGTCCATCGTCTACCTTAATTTTACAGATCCTTGGAGCTCAGATTTGTGTTGTAGCTTTTCACTTGAGCTGTTAGTCTGTTCAGATGAACTAGGATATCTGCACAGAGATGTATCTTCACTTGAGCAAAAGCCTGAGGGAGAAATGCTTTGTTGTGGCATGGGAAATGGAAGAGGACATAGCATTTAAAGCATGTGTCTTATCTTATTTCCATCTCTTTGCCTAGGAGTGAAATAGGCAAGTATGCCATCTACTGCCAGAGATCAGTAGACCGCACTGTGCAGACTGGCGAGCGGGAAGCCAAGCCCTCCCGGATGGAGATTGTGTCCATCCTGCTGAGAAATCCCTACCACCACTCACTCCCCTTCAGCATCCCAGTGCACTTCATGAATGGAACATACCAGGTGAGCCACAGCAGCTGCCTTTCTTGTGGGCACTAGAGGACTGCACCATAACCTGCCTCCTTCATGTGGGTGGGTGGCACCATGGTGTTTATATGTATCAGATATTGGGAGAGAGACACTATTTCTCCTCCTTGCCATTTTTCCTGAGAAAATGAAAGGAATCCAGCTTCAGCTCTACAGGTCTTAGAAAAAAAAGGTAGCTGGGGAAAAAGGAGAGATGTCATAAGTGTCTCAGTACAAGAAAGAATGCAATGTGAAGGAGGACAATATGCAAGTGCAATCACTGGAGCCGGCAGTCAGTCATGAGACACCAGTCTATAGGAAACCAGGCTTCATTAGTTGTGATACCTATCAACGTCATGTTTTTTGAAAGTTATCCTCAATTAGCTCCTCTTTCATTGCAGGTTGTAGGTTTTGATGGTTCCTCAACAGTTGATGAATTCATCCAGCGACTCAACCAGGAGACAGGAATGAGGAAGCCATCCCACATGGGATTTTCTCTGTTCACAGATGATCCTTCTGGCAGGAATTTGGAACATTGTCTGCAGGGAAACATGAAGGTATTTTTTTTTCTCTCTGCTACTTTCAGCATACATCTTTGAAGAGATGCTAAATGGCTAATAAGTTTTTCTTAATGCAGCAAGATCAAATACGCTTGGGTATTGTCTATCTAGATCAGCATTCAGAGATGAGATATTAATTCCTGCACTTGGGTCACAACAACCCCATGCAGTGCTACAGGCTTGGGGAAGAGTGGCTGGAAAGCTGCCTGGCAGAAAAGAACCTGGGGGTGTTGGTCGACAGCCAGCTGAATATGATCCAGCAGTGTGCCCAGGTGGCCAAGAGGGCCAGCAGCAGCCTGGCCTGTATCAGGAATAGCGTGGCCAGCTGGACTAGGGAAGTGATCATCCCCCTGTACTCAGCACTGGTGAGACCCCACCTTGAATACTGTGTTCAGTTTTGGGCCCCTCACTACCAGAAAGACATTGAGGTGCTGGCGTGTGTCCAGAGAAGGGCAACAAAGCTGGTGAAGGGTCTGGAGAACAAATCTTCTGAGGAGCGGCTGAGGGAACTGGGGTTGTTTAGTCGGGGAAAAAAGGAAGCTCAGGGGAGACCTTATTGCTCTCTACAGATACCTGAAAAGAGGTTGTAGCGAGGTGGAGGTTGGTCTCTTCTCCCAAGTAACAAGTGATAGGATGAGAGGAAACAGCCTCAAGTTGCACCAGGGGAGGTTTAGATTGGATATTAGGCAAAATTTCTTCACCAAAAGGGTTGTCAGGCATTGGAACAGGCTGCCCAGGGAAGTGCTTGAGTCACCATCCCTGGAGGTACTTAAAAGACGTGTAGACATGGTGCTGAGGGACATGCTTTAGTGGTGGACTTGGCAGTGTTAGGTTTATGGTTGAACTCGATGATCTTAAAGGTCTTTTCCAACCTAAATGAGTCTATGGTTCCTTAATTAGCTCAGTCTAGTCTGAGACACTAGTTAGGACAAAGCACATTCTGTTTTAGTAGGTTATAAATTGGTCAAATTTTTAAAAGCCTCAGATTTTAGCACATATTAAACTTTAATTTGTCTTGACTGCAAAATTAAAACATGACTGAGCTAGCTAGCATGATCAGATATCACAACTAACATCAAATGTGACACTCCTAATTGAGACAAATTTATGCTAGGCTGTGAGTCTCTTGGCAGGTCTACATAAATCTCATCTATTGGATTATGAAGTATCTCCTTGCTATCTCCAGATAACTCAGGCTTTCATTGTTCATGAGTGTACTTAGGGGAGAAAGCTCTGCTGAGTATGCTTCCACTTTAAAAAAAAAAAAGAGGAGTGCCTCAGATCAAGGGAAAAAGAAAGCAGATAAAGTATTAATGTCTGTGTCTTTCATATGGAGATTTTTACCTGTGCTGCAGCTGGATGACTGCCGTAAGCAAGCAGGCTAGTGGCTATGAAAGAGACACATCAGATTTTGGTACAGATCTGGGAGAATAATTTGTCATACAGCATAGATGGAGGAATAGTGGTAGTGTCAACTTTGAAGAGGCCCTTTAAGGGACCCGTAAGGAACGTAAACATTCGGTTTTACACAGCGTAAAATTTCACATTGGGCAACGGAGGGAGAAGATGCCAAAAACTTTGAATTAGAGGGTTTGAAGAGGAAACTAGCAGAGACGATGCCAAATTATATACTTCGCTTTCATGGCCTGATATAGATCAGATAATCTGGAGCTTTGCTGGTAATTGAACCAGAGATGAGACATTAGAGTAAATGAAGGAGCTTGAGACAATCAAAGGCATTGCTTTTACTGGTTATTAACTGGTTATTATTTACTTGGCCAGGCAACCTCAATAGCTCTTTAAGAGAGGATTAGTATATCTGATTATGTATTTCATGTGGCTTCTTACGTTCGCATTCCTTTATTGAGATGCTATCAAAAGCGAAGTAGGGGCCTTTATTAGACCACTTGTAAAAGGATTGGAATAACCAAGAGAAGCTGAATGGAACCAAAGAGATTAACCATGCTATTACTAAAAATATGTCTGAGTTACAGAGTCCAAACGTTCCTAAAGTTTAGACATTCACATCCAAGGGTTTGGTTCAGCCAAGCAGGTAGACAGCTGCTATTCAGAGGATATGTTAGTGCTTTAGTTTGGCTCAGGAGGACACTTTTGAAGCAAGTCTACCAATCATTCCTATTAACCATGCTTTGATTCACATTAAGGAGCAACCTTAGAGAGGATGAACTGGATTCTTTTAACGTGAAACATGAACTGGAAGATGTGATCCAACATAGTAGTGGGTTTTCAGGCCATTTGACCAGACTAAAGCTAGTCCAAAGGAAAACCCTTTGAAACTCATAAACTGTGGGCACAGGGTCTTAGGAACAGCTGTTCCACTGTACATCTGCTCCTCCTGGACTTTGCTACTTGCTAACATAGACATAGCCAGAGAGTTGCTACCAGACCAGAATTCATTTACAGATGTCCCCTTGCAGATTAGAACTGGAGTTCTCGCTTGGAATGGTTTAGTTTTTACATACTGTGTAATAGAAAAAGGAATTGCTTTGCCACTTTTGGCTGTGTTTATGCTGATCCAGTCTATTTCTTCTGCTTCTGTGTTCCACAATGCTTTTTTCATGTACTTTCCCCTCAAGCCTTGACTATACGTTTCACCTCAGTTTGTCTCTCCTCTCTCCATTATATTTTTTAAAGATCTGTGATGTCATTTCTAAATGGGAACAAGCCTTAAAAGAATTGCATCCCGGGAAATATGAAGGTGGCACGAGAATTGTGAAGTTGACCTATAAGAACAGGTACTGTGCTTCGTCGGTTGGCTTCACTACTGCTGATAATTAAACATTCCTAGACTGGATATATCTCTATAGATGGCCAGTAATTTATAGCACTGTTAGTGCCAAAACTATTTTAGCTAAGATGCGCTCAAATGCCACATGAGATATGATGACTTTTGTGTGTGGTACATGTGTAAAAGAGGGTATATGGCCTAGAGTTAAAACCCCAAACACTTTGCAATAGCAGACTAGACTTAAAATGGGTTAAGAACTAGCTGTAGCACAATAAGACATACTTGGCACGATTTCATTTGCCTAGATCCTAAAACATAATTAAATAATGCATGTTAGGTGAGAGGAAGAGACACCTGAGGGAAAAATCACCAGTGAAAACAAATATGCTGAAACTTGCAATTAAGTGAAGAATCACAAAGATGAAAAAGATACAAGAATAATGTTCTAAATGGCACAAGCTGTAGAGGAGACATGTAGTAGCAGTGCCCAGACTTTATAAAGAAAGAAACGTTAAAAGTTAGATGACAAGAGATAGTAGAGAATGAAATAATGAGACAAAGATCTAAACCAAAAAACTGCAACAAGTTCATCATTTACAATACAAACAGGAATTCTGAATTATAGTGAATGGAGAGCTGTGTATGAGAACAAGGAATGGCTTTCCACATCTGAATTCTATTTGCAGGCAAAACAAACGCCACCCCAAACCCAAAAAGAGACAAAGTTCTGTATTGAATGTATGAAGATTTTGTTGACTGCAATGGTGGAAACAAATTTCTGTGAGCTTTGTTAGTTGGTATAACAGAGGTGAAAGCAGAAGTTACTGCTTTTGACCCAGAAGGCAGCATTTGTTTCAGGAGTGAAGCTTTGCAGTATTATTTTGTTGGACTGGAATGTGCCTAGACTGGACAGCAAGGATGTTTTGATAAGGTCTTTCCAAGGTTGGGCTGTTCTAACACCAAGGACTCTGATAAGACATGTAAGGTCACTATGGTCCTAATGCTGGTGTTAATCTTAGATTAACACAAAAATAACCAAACTGATCCACTGGAATTAGTATCTTGCATGGTATTGTGGAATATATAGCCATAGATGCAGCTGTAAATTAATATTTGAATTAGATGGTGTGAGCTGTAAGTAGGCATGCATGAGGAATGGTTCTGGGAAACATTCCTCAGGCTGGTGTCTCCAACCCCCATTAGTCATCTTGCTATACCAGGTTAAAGAAATTGCAAGTGTGAAGGGAATAAAAAATAGTAGGAAGCTTTGATTTACAAGAATACTTCAATTTTTGAAATAAAGCCTGCTAATTGGGTCTCTTATTTCCTGCTGAAGCAAACTGAAGACCTTTTTAATAACAAATACCAGTGTAAGTAAGTGGTCAAAATGAAGCTGGCATAAATAACAAGTCTACAAGGCTGTCATGTATAAGTTTATACATGTAGAGCAGAGGCAGTTCTGTATTCTGTGATAAGCAGAGAGGGCCATATCTTAAATATTTTCTGTCTGTGCTTGATGGGAATGGACGGACGCTAATTTACCTCTGTTTAATAGGCTTCACTGTCTTGAAGTGATTGGTGCTCAGAATTCAAATGGCTTCCGAAGCTAGAAAGCATGTTTTGAGCCTCCTTGCCTAAATCTTGTTCATAAGGGAAGCCCCTCAGCTTCCAAATCTCTGTCTGGTACCCCTGCAGTACACAAAGTTCATTTTTGAGAAGGAGGAAAAAAAAAAAAGCAAACCACCTTTATTTTTACTCATGTTGATTAAAGCTCCCACCTCTACTTTCAGTTCACAATATCTTTTTACCTTCACAATCTTCTCTGCTTTTTAGGCTATATTTTCGGAGCCAGGCCAAAGGTGAGACAGACCGGGAGCGGTTGCTACTGGCCTTCCAAGTCAGCAATGAAATAGCCAATGGAAGGTTTCCTGTTAATAAGGAATTAGCTCTGGAAATGGTGGCTCTGATGGCTCAGGTGAGTATGGCTGTAGGCAGAAATCCTTCCTTTTGTCCTTTGCACTGCGAATAGCCTCTTACTCAGGAGGAACATCTTGTAGGATCCTCCATTAGACCTCCAGGCTTGCATTTAGCATTTTACCACCTAAAACACACAGCATGGGTTGTGGGCATGATGAGCAGGGTAATAGTTTCTTACTGAGCTGAAACTGATTGTTGCGTTTGTTAAAGCAATGTAGACTGAGATGAAGAAGCCAGGAACATTGTCCAAACTATTTACAGAGAGGCTGTTCTAATTGGCCAATTGAAAATAAACCCCAAAATCTTGGCAGTTATACAGAAGTGTCTCCCTACAAGTAGCTGGCCGAGATCTTGTTTCAATTTCTTAGATCAGTAAAGAATTCCTTGGGCAGTCATGTCATCAGCAGTTGCTCTGTTGTATACATTTGCTATGGTAAATGCTGTTATATAATTCCCCAGCCTAAAGGTGTCTTTTTGCATGACTAATAAACATGGGAGTTATTGGTATGGGAATTCACGGAATGTTCTACTGCACTAAAACCCCCATATTTCTGTTGCACTATAAACTACAATGTTGTCTTAGGTGGAATATGGGGATTTGGATCGACCAGGATCTTCGAGTCCTGGGGGAACATCACAATCAAAAATGCAGCATCTTCTCCACCAGGTCTTAGATAAATTCTACCCCAAACGCTACAAGCAAAACATCACTCCTGAACAGCTCAGGTAAATTGTTTGCTCTTCTATACTTTGCACTGAAAACAAATTTTACTTGCAAAATTCTGTCTTTATATTTAAGAAGTTTCGAGACCCTTGTCAAGACTATTTGATGTAGAAACTTAAACAAAACACAAGTGTCAGGAAAAGGTTCCTTTAAAAGAAAATAGCACGTAACTAATATAAAAAGAGTCAAATCACCAACTAATTTTCCCCTAGACAAGAAGTTTAAGCCTTTCACTTCCAAATTAGGCATCTCAGTTCCAACAAACTCTAACCTAAGCCTAAGATGAATTCTGTTTCTGAATTTTTGTTTTACCCTTCCCCCAAGTGTCAATTGAATCCAGATGCCTAACATTTGCAACGAGCCATAAAGCCAGCACATATGGGCTGCTTCAGGCCATGGAGTAATTCTGGTAGGACATATTTTGGCAGGGCTTTTTGATGTTCTGACTTGGAAATTCTCACACACAATGCAGAGATCTCAAGTACAGAATTCGGATACTGCCGTGGATCTCAGCTCTAACTGTTTTAATGAGAAAATGATAATCTTCCAGATCCAAAGCTACTTAGGGATGCAGTGGTGGAACTAACACAATTACCTCCTTTTGGAAGCATATTCCATCTGCATGTAGCAAGATAGCTGCCAAACCATCCCTAGCGAGCCAAATTAAGAGTGAGTTAATATATATTGCCACTCCATATAGAGCATGCTACAGACAAGTCAAGATGAAGGTGTGAGTGTAATTGAATGTGAAGACAAGCTGGGCAGCATTTTACTCTTAACAGCTGCCTGAGTGTTTGTAGTTACAGTTGTTTAATATATATGCCAGTGAGCAATCCATATGTGACTGTAATTTCTGGGCATTACAGTATAACTACTAGTAAAATAACTGTGGAAGTAGAGAAAATGCTAAAATAAACTCGGGTTGTACAACCCTCATAACTGACAGTGCCAACAGCCCTGCCTGTAGCGCTGTGTAGGACAGCCCTTTTGGAATGAGGGGTACATCTATTAACTGTTACAATTTTACTCACCTTTCCTTGGAAGACATTAGTAAATAATGCTGTCTTGTGTCTTGCATTCCGAAAGGCAACTGGCTGACAGGCTGGCAACGAAGTGGATGGTGCTACAGGGATGCTCTCCATCAGAATGCATTCGCATTTATTTGACGGTGGCACGGAAATGGCCTCTCTTTGGAAGCAAAATATTTATTGCTAAGGTAACTGGAATACACTTTTTTTCCTGTTTGTGAGAGTGAACTATCTGAGCAGACATATACCTATGATCTCCGGTTAACATGGATTGAAAATGCTCAACTTAGGAAGGGGAGAAACTGAACAATACTCTGTTCTGAACAAACAGCTCTGTTTGGTACCACATAGGTTTAGAAAGAAGAGAAATATGTTCTAAACACTAGGGGTTGCTAGCGTTTAGTAAATAAATACCAAGGTTCCCTGGCTGCCTCAGTTGATCATATTACAGGGTACTAACTCTCCTTACAAGCCTTGCCAAAGCTTTCTCAAGCAGGAATTTTCCTGGTCATCAAGGCTGCAATGATGGAAGCGAAGAGTCCCCCATAAATCACACCTGGCAGCTGATACTAGCTAAAAAAAGAATGGGTATTTCAGTCCTGTTTTCTGCTTGACACAGAGCTGGCTACTTTCCTTGCCACACGAGAGAGGCAAGCACTGCTAATGCCCGGTTGCAGAAACAGAAAAACTAAAGCACATACTGGGTAAGCTGCCAGCCCACAGGCATCAGCGGGAGAGCAAAGACCAGATGGAGCTTCTCCCAGTAGCTTGTACCACCCCTCAGCCTATCCCAGGCTAGAGCTCTGTACCTATTACCCATGCCCGAACTAATGTCTTAGCACATAGTGGCTGTCTGAGAAATCTTGTTTTGGCATTAACTGTCTTCCCCAACCCAGCAGAAACCTCCTCTGTGGAAATCTTGAGATAGGTGTTGTTCATAGTTACATGTCTTTTGCTTTGAAGTTAAAGCTGCTATAGTTGTGGAATAAAGTCTAAGGATGAAAGGGACCTCGAGTAAATATACAAGAAGTTTTCAAAAAGACAATTATTTCCACTGGCAGCGGTAAAAGCAGAAGAGGTTACTGATATTTGAGGTTACTGACACTGAAGAATCAGAATATAGAATAGTTCCACCCAGAGTTTAAATAATGTTGATATTTCTGATTATTAACATATTTTATAATTTTTCAGTAGCTAAACAGCAAAGCCTGTGGCATGAGCCACGTAACAGCAGATTCCCAGGAAAGATTCAGGTCATTAGCCATAACAACACATAACTCATCTTTATCAGATAATTGATGCACATTTGTCAAAATCTGTACGAAAGAAAATTGCATGGATGTGATGGTACTGGGTGCACTGGTATTATAGAAACCAACAGGCTTCACTGCCTGCCTAACTGATGGAAGTGGTATAAGAACCAGAGCAGAGAAGAACTGATGCTTTGTTGCTCTGTCATAGCATTTCCTTCAGTTTTAACTGCACTGATGGAATTTAGTTAATCTCAAAGCCTTCGTTATCATTGCATTTCTTGTGCCCCTAGTCCCAAAATTCTGTGTAAATCTGAAAATGTTATTCCCGATTTTGAGAAAAGTCCTCTGAAAAGTAAAACTGGGCCAGAGCAGTAAGCCTATAGGATTCTCTCTCATCTTCACTTTATCCTTAAAACCCAAGATTTATGTCAGAAACAACTTTGTGTGGTGGTCAAGAAATATCTAAATTAATAATTCTTTTTCTCTAGCCTGTTTTGCCTTCCTCATTGGAAGACTGTCCAGTCTGGATAGCTGTGAATGAAGATGGTATCAGCATACTGGATTATAACACTATGGTATGGTGAGGAACACTGTTAAAGAAAAGTAACTTACCTCCCACAGAAAGACATTCCCCTGAGTCCACTTAAAGTCACTAAAAGTTTGTCTTTAACTTCAAATGGATCCAGAAGTTAATTTGTAGAAGTCAGAGATGAGGGAAGTCAGTACTATGTTTGAACGCTACATAAACAAAGGAAAATTACAGCTCCACTGTAAGGTAAGGTTTCATGAAACAGCTAACTGCCTCTCTGATAGGCAGCAAACATGCTTATACATCTTCCAAAATCTCAGTGGTATGTGCTTTACTACCGCCATCTGGGATATAACAAAGTTTGGACTATTGCTCTGAAGCAGTGAGGCATAGGGCAAGGTAGGAGAAAACTAGAAATGCAATTCTCATTTGAGATTTCTCTGCCAGCTGTTACCTATAGAGCCAATTACCTATACTGCCTATTACTGCTGGAGATACGGTGTTCTTGCAGTAAGTAGTAAATATATTAGTTTAAGGTGGACGTTTTTTCTTTTACAGAACTATGACTCTTTCAAACTCTCTGTTGTCTGCAGCACTTGAAGGTCTCTTATTCATACTCCTCTGTGCTGACTTTTGGAGGCTGTCGAGATGACTTCATGATTGTGGTCAGTCAAATGAAAGAAAGAAGTTCTGGAAAAAACAGCACTGAAAAACTTCTTTTCACAATGGCAATTCCAAAGGTAATTACAAAATGAACAGTGAGTTTCTTTCCAGCTGGCAGCGTCACAGCTGGGCATTTTGTACAAGCCTGGGGGACTGGTACTTGTGGCTGCTGCACTAGCCACGCACATTCAATAAACCCCTTGTAAGCTGGAAGCTTTAATCAAGAGACTTACTCTACCTAACTCTTAAAGAGAGACCTTCATTTCAAAACTGAACAACTCCATGTGAGAGAGCCATTTGCAAAAGTTACGCAGTCAATAGGTTCTAAAAATCAAAGGGCACTCTTACCTCTAATTGACTTACAGTTAATCATTTTCTTTTTTTCCCTAGATTGTTGAAGCAACACTTCTTATTGCCAGCTATATTAACTACCGTTCGACACCTTCACTCCTATCTTCTACACAGCCCTCCCGAAGCAAAACACCTGCTAACAACCTCTGGGAGACTGAAAGTCGGTGCTTTTTTCCTTCTGTGCCCCGAAGCACTAAGGGGCCCACCCTGCTCTGAGGGCTTATTCCAAATGACTTTAGGGATTTTTTTTGTTTATTTGTTTTAGGGTTTTGGTTGGGGTTTTTTTTTGTTTTGTTTTGTTTGGGGTTGGATTTTTTTTGCACTGCTCTGTACTGAATTGCAGACTGCTATGATTTTGCTGGTTACACACCTTACTTTAATGCGGGCTCTGATTCTTTTTCCATAATAATAGACAAAGTTCCTTAGTGTGGGTAGAGGCAGTTCCCTTCTCTTAAAAGAAAAAAAATCTTGATTTTGGGGACTGTGCAGGAGTTTCCTTTCCATGCCACACTCCATCCAAAATACCATCCCTCGGATGATTTGCCAGCACAGTGCTCCAGTCACATTGCATCTGCTCTCCTTCCTTGCACCCATTCTTCTTCCATCTCCTGATCATACTGCTTTGCTTACAAGCACATGCATTTTCTTTGATCCCTCCCATTTTTGGCTTTGCACCTGCCTTTAGGTCACTGCACACCCTGTGTCGCACACCCTGTGTCTGGAATCTCAGCCCAGCTCTTAAAACTTCTAGTGACCTCTTTTCCTCATCATAGCCCCTTTCAGGTATTATCATAATTTCCAATAATCTTCTGTTTGCATCAATCCCTAACTTGCTCACTTTTTACCTGAATTGGACTGCAACCTCCTGCGGTAATAGGCTCGAATCTGACTGTAGTGGGCTGAGCACACAGTCCTATTAAAAGTAAAAACAGGTGGTAATGGATACCGTGGCATGTGGCACGAACCCTGTACAAGGATGGATCCTGTTGAATACTGCCTGTATTAGGAACTGCATATCACTGCATCATAAACTAGATATAGAATGAAAAGGCTATTACCAGAGTGTAAAGATTAACATGACATAGTCTGATCAGGTAGTTTAGACATAATTTCAGTTCTATACTCTGGTTGTGAATAGCCATCATATTAAATTTTTTTTTTACCAGTGTTTAAATTCAATGTTGCCACTCCCAGAACAACTAATGAGAGTCTTTTTGCAGAGACTATAATCCTTTCTAATGCAACTGCTTAACGCAACCAAGATGACAATTTAATTTTCCCTAGAGCTATAACGACTCCTCCCTGAAATTGATGCCAAAATTGAAAGACAGAAACTTTCCAAGTCCTTGCTTCAGGCGTGAAAGAAAGGAAGAAGACACTGTTGAGAAGGAAGAGGAACTAAACTGACAAGAACAATTCCAATACAAGTCAAGGGTAATTTCAGATCTGAAATAGGGAGTATAGAGTAAGAGTTCAGTGGTACCAAAACCTAGTGTCTTTGCATGTTGAGGACTCAGAGCGACTGGGCCTGGAACACTGTCAGACGATGCCCTAGCTCCACCAGGACCGATACATTTCGGGAGTCGATGCTGTTCTACACAATAGATGAACATTAGATCTCTGCTGCAGGGCTGAATGTGTCACGTGCTCCACCGTCAAACAAGCACTTTCAAAGACTCTTTCTGTTAATCACTGTAGATGTTTCGGGATGTGTTTGAAACGGCACATAATCTCAGACAAAGGAAGACAAAGCAAGCAAATTTTGTACTTTTTCTGTCTTTCAGCAACTGGAACAGATCTTCCCAAGCCAGCTCTGCCATTCTGACTTGACAGAAGCTGCTCCTTTCAAACTCCTGCTTCCTTCATGCTACGATAGCAAGGAGGAGGTAGTCAGTAAATGTGTACTCAAGTATTGTTCTTCAGACTTTCCTGAAGAATGGGGTTTTTTTTGATCTGTTTCAAAGGGACTTCATTATGATTGAGAAGGTTAACAGATTTTAAACAAATAAAAGAAAAATAGCAATTCTTCTTGAAAAATCTAAATCTGCCTGGCTTAAGTTCAGCTATTTTCATAAGCATTCTAAAAAAGCTAAGGAAGAATAACTGCACTTTCAAAAGTACCATCTGCAACTTCATAATAATTATGCATTCATGGGCAACTTTCCCAAATTAAAACTGTGTGGGTCCAACCATTAGAAAGAATTCAGTAATAGCAAACTAAAGCTATTCGCAAATGAACAAACCAACCATACCACTGTTTTTACTCCCTAGTACCTGCCACCAACCTTGAAATAGCCATCTAATGTACACAGTGGAGCTGGTACTTCAAGAAGTTTTTGTTTCACTCTTATGGTGGGTGCAAAGCCACAAATTAAAAGAGAAAAGGATGGGAGACAAAAATTGTTCTAAGCAATCCCTTATCGGTATCTTTGTAACATAAAAAAAGCAAACAAACAAACAAACCAAAACCTAAACCCACCCCATGGTGGGTTGTGGAAACAATATGGCAGACAGATGACAAGAAAAGATTGTATGAACAGAGACCTGATTTGCATATACTGTAATGTACCCACTTGTTATGAATTTAAGGACCGTCCCTTGAAGTTACAGAAAAGGATGGAAGCTTTCTGAGCCAAAAACAATTTTAAGAAGGTATTTAGTCCTTTTTTTTTCCCTTAGATACTTTTAAGTGACTATATATCCTGCTAGACTGGTCCAGTAGTATGTATTTTGCCTCTCTCACGCGCATAGAGTGATCTTAGTGTAGATACCTCAGTTTGAATACAGAGACCATTATTCCTCCTCGCTCTGTCACCTGTACCTAACAACTCCTCCTGTACCTGCAGGTCTGTTTGGCAGCCTGCGTCCTGTATCCCACCAGTAACAAAGCTGCTTCAGAATAAGCTGAGCTGTCATCGGTGCTGGGGATGCGCGAGGCATAGAGGTCTCCAGTTCACAGTTCAGAGGCTGCACGCACTTACCTTACAGCACTAACGCTCACGTCCTTGGAGACTTGTACCAGGGCAAACAGGAAGCACAGATGTTGAATAAGCAAGAGCTGACCTGAAGTTCATTATTTTCTGCCATAACTGCACTTTACATTGAGAAGCATGGCAGATGATAGAACTTTTTCTTCCTTATTTCTTAAAAATATTCACCAATACTTGAGTATTTCAGGGACCACCCCACTCTGATGGATGCACATATACCTCCTATTTATAGCTTATCTGACTTCAACCAACCAGCCCTGTGTAGATACCTATTTTGTATGATTCTTTGGTAGAGAAAACAATTTTTATTTTAATCAGTGCTTTTTGCCAATGACTATTGCTGCAGCATAGAATGAGATGACAAAAGCCTTTGTTTTCCTAACTGCTGTGTATGTAAAAGGCTGTCGGGAAGATACTGTGAGATTTCTGTTTGTTCATAATAAAGTGCAGTTGTCATTAATTAAACTGTATTATTCTCAGAATGAAAGAAGCTATTTTAAAAGCCAAAATAGTCTTGATGTAAACAAAAAAGTACAAAGATTGTGTTTGGTATCCAGGCACGTACCTGGTGCAAACCTGCCCAAGTCTCATTCCTTGTTTCTCCCTCCTGATATTCTCTTAGCTTTAGTGCATGACTAAAGTGCACTCCCATGAGTGCAGGATGTTCACTCCTTCAAAAGATGGCTAAAACAATCTTCCGGACTTCCTCCTGTGACACAGCTACTTGGTCATTTCTTCAGTGCACATTCTCAGGATTTCATGGGATTTTTACAGCATAGTCAACGTTCCCAGCACACTCTTGAGCCCAAGACTCTGTCCGCTCTCCTGAGACATAATTTATCTTCTGACATGTTCTCCCCATGGCTCAGCGAATCTTCCTGCTGTTACAGTGCTCCTTAAGGGCCTTGACCATTTCTGCTCCCAATGAAGAAACACAGCCTGGCTGAACCATGCCCTAAGCTATATACAACTCAAGTATACCACATACTTCTTAGTCAAAAGGACCTCCATTGTAGTCATTTGCATGGCCGTGCTCCCAGGGCCCACCACTGTTGTTAATAGCCAATTTCTGCCCCTGCCCCAACACCCACCCTCCCCTGGAGGGTTGCCTGGACTTGCAACCAGTCTGCATCAGGGTGCAGCTTCACTAACTTCAGGGAGACCCACCAACTTACATTAGGACAGCACTGGAATTAAAAATCTGGCCAACCCCAACATTTAAAGTATTTATGAGAAATAAAACCATAAAAAATGAAGTAACCTAGACGACATTACCCAAAAGACAGTGGCACATCCCCAAGCTTCTGCCTTTCACTTGGATGAGAATACTTCCTGTGACATGAGCTAACCTGTCTTTAAAACTCCACAGCACCATGGAAAAAAAAAAATCACCTTATCTCTACCATATTGCATGATGGTATGTTGCCACATGTTTTAATTCGCGATTATGTAGACAACCATAGTGTAGCATTGTATGCAAATTAAGCATTACCCCTAGGCTCCTGCCAACTTGCTGGTTTAGCTCTTGTTTTGACATTTCCATTATCTTAGTTACATTACTAAGGAGTCATGGAAAAAAAGAGAGAAAAATACCAGTTAAAGGTTACAGTAACTTTTAGCTCATCAACAAAGTAGAATGTCACAACCTTAAGTTACTCATTGGAGCACAGATCAATAAAACTTTATTCAAACAGTCATTACCATTGTTTTCAACAACACATTTTCCTCGTATTCTCAGAGCAATCAATGTGGCCCTTTCAATGCCGTATCTTTTCCATGTCCTGTGTCACCATGCCCCTGTCCCAGCCAGCAATGGGTCCACATCTTCTGTCTTCCTTTTGCAACTTACGTACTTACAGAAGCCCTTCTTGCTGCCTTTGACATCCCTCAACACATTCAACTCAAGGTGGGCTTTGGCTTTCCTAACTGCATCCCGGACAGTATTGCTATACTCCTCCCAGGTTACCTGTCTGCTTCCACCTTCGGTATACTTCCTTTTTGTGTTTGAGTTTTGCCAGGAGCAACTTATTCATCCCTGCAGGCTTCCTGGTATTTTTTCTTGACTTCCTGCTGATTGGGATGGACTGTTCTTGAGCTTGAAGGAGGTGATACTTGAACATCAACCAGCTTTCCTGGACCTCTCTTCCCTCTAGGGTCCCATCCCATGGGACTCTTTTCCAGCAGATCCCTGAAGAGGCCAAGGTCTGCTCTCCTATGTTTATTTCATTAAACATAACCGAATGCAACAGTATATTTTAATTTTCTGTTATTTTCTTTCTGAAATTCTCCTGTGGATTAGGAAGTTACCATCCCAGCCCACGCATCAGCTTTGGTATTCAGAGGGGTATATGCTTTTTTCAAACACAGGGTTAAATAGAAACAAAAAAAACCCACACATTTTTGGCATTCCGTCCAAGGTTACATTGTGAGTTTATCAGAATTTTCAGATCCACAAAAGAGTAAACGTTTGAAACGTTTGATGCATGTTCTTGCCTCCCTTTGCTCTATTTCACCATAATTCTTTTATGAAGAGGCAAGGAAAAACCTTTTCTGTCTGCCTCTAAAATGTTCTGCTCAGCTGTCTTCATAGCAGAGGATTTCGAGGTTCACTTGTGTGCTTGAGCTGACACTTTCTGTAACAACTCTGTAAGTCTGTGTGGGCCTTTAGCCCTAACATCACCGTATTGCTGCACCACTTTCTACTCATCTAATTAAAAAAAGACATGGGGCAGTTTTGCTTGCTTTTCCATGTGTCTCTCCAAGTCCTGCTGCAAGTTTGCTGACTTATTATTTTTTTTACTATTTTATACCACTTGATTGTGGAGCTGTCTTCCTCTGCTCCAGGATTTCTTGGCAACTTTTGTACACTTCTATCAAGCAGTCCAGACGTGGCTTGGAGCTCTAGAATTCAAGTCAAACAACAGAGAATGAGGTTCCAAACTGGCTGTAGAAGACCTGGAAAGTTTTAACTTCCCACTACTGAGATTTGTCAGGGACAGAAAGGAAACGTGGAGAGAGCTGACACAAAGCTGACTATCAGAAGCAGACATGTTAGAAGGAATGCAACAGCAAAATATCTGTAGTTGATTAGCGTTCTCACATTAAGGCAATGGTGAACAGATTTCCCTTTTACATGTTCATTGAGAAATAATTCATGAAACTCCAGAAGGTATTTGATGTAAGCCGGTGATACAGGAATGCAAAGCCACTCCATAAGCCATACCTGCTCTGTGATGAAAAATGCCAGTCCCTAAAGCTGTCAGGTCAACACATGCAGCACCATTCTGCAGTTAGCTTAAGTCTCTCACCAAATCGGAAATCCTCCCCTATCTCTGCTCACAGTGCGCAGTGACAGCATGGGAGAAAATCCATACCTTCTAAACCATTAACCTATCTATTAGGGCATACTCCCTCTAGAGACCTACCAAACAACAAATTTCCATACACTAATCCACCATCCTAGATGACCTCCACCCTGAAAAATCTACCTTCAGGACAGGGAATTTAGACACCTGGCCCTTGGCCTCTGGTAGTACTGTCAACAAAAGGACAACAGTAGGTTAACCGAAAATTCAATTCATTTCACACAAACAGCAAACAGTGGTCAAAGTATAATGATTTTCTATCACTTCTGGACCAGATTAAAACCAGCAAGGAGGTGAAAGTTTCCCAGTTCCGCAGTCCCTATAGTCTCATGACTTTTGAGCTCCCAAAACAGCATTACTGTGTAAAGTCCATCAAATGCCGCTCCTTGTAAGTGTTGCTTAAGAGAACAATAGGTCAATTCAGCGCAGAACTGCTCCTGGGCTCAGTGACACGGTAAATTGTATTTTTGAAGGCTGACATAACTTAGAGGAACCCAATGAAGGAGGCGCAATGAAGTTACTAATTACTGCTCCTTCAAAACTAAGTAACATACTAACTTGCACATTAAAGTGAGAATTACTGACAGGTAATGAATTGTAAACTGACACAGCTCTTTCTGTACCTCCTTTGCTGATGGGGTCAACTCTACCAATATTAAGATATTTCCATGGAAATAACACTGTTCAGGATTGAGCTAGGAAAAAAAAAGAAAGTACACAAATGCCAGGCAGCCTCTTTGAAGCTGGACAGGAACATATATAACTAAAACCAGGTTCCTGACTGCATCTGGAATTTAGTAGTTGTTGACCTCCAACAAATACATTTTTCTCCCTTGACTACGCATGGAATACTTCATTTACATTACTGTTAGGAAATGTCCTTACAGCTGTGGGACCAAGTTAGCAGCAAGTATCATTGGAATACTTTATTTATACCTGTAAGTATTTAGCTGAAGACTAACTATATCCATTCATAAACTGGATCTGGACTACAAACTGATAGTCACCAGCAGCTGGTGAATTAAGAAGGACAGAGAGGGCTATAAACATCAGCTGTCTAAGGTGTGAGGTACCTCTGTACTGTTACCACTGCTCAAGGATCAGGGCATTGTTGTGTTAGGAATGTAAAGAACGGCAGAAATAAAATCCATCCCCAAAATGGGATCATGAACAGGTTAGCAAAAGAAAAGAAAGGGGAAACAGGGTAACAGTAAAGCAAACAAGTTATTATACATTAAGCTAATTGTTCACAGCTTGTACTGTGATCTTTGTCAACGGGTGGGACAGGGGAAGTCGCTCTCATGCCAAGGAGGTTTTCACGAGCACTTCTGGCACACAGAGCTGAGAGAAAAATCAACTACAGCACAGTGCTATAGTTATGATGGTAACACTGAGCATGAGACTCACAGAAAGCTGTATGAGTCTTCAGTACCCTACGTGAGCCAAAGACTTCTACTTCATGCAAGCTCCTGGTTGGGTTCGGATTTACACAGCTCCCTGGTCTTTGAACGGAGAGCAAGTGAAAAAAACACTCCCGGTACATAGTTCTGTGAGACTTCCAATACCACCCCTTCCACAATGCCGTAAGACCCAACCTGGAGGCCCAGTCAGGGAAAGACAACTGTAATCAGCTACCTGTAGTGAAATAGAGATACACTCAGACAAGTGGTGCACACACACAGACCACAGACCTGGATTTCTCCACCATCCAGGCAAACTCACCTGAAAGAGTGGCACAACCTCAGATACTCCCTGAGGATCTCCAGGGTCCTGGAGGAGGATGCACAGGTAGTAGATAACTTTTTGCTACAAGACAAACAGACAAAATCATTGGAGTTTGAAAATGCTATCAAAGTGCCCGGAGTTATCACAGAAAGAGAATCTGCTTCAACTCAATGGGCTGAAGGCCAGTCACCCCAGGCCACAGTCAAGTCTACAAATTTATATCTATAGCTTTCCTCCCTTCACACAACAAAAAAATTATTTTACCTGTGGTTTTTTTTTCTATTAAATTTGTAACCTGAAAAGATCACACACATGCTGGAAGGGTAAGGTCTGCTTTTCTACAGGAGCTTTGCAGAAAACCCCAGAAATGGGAAAAATCATCTCTTGTGTTGCCCACCATCTTACCTCCATCTTGACTACTTATGGAGTTTGGCATTGGGATTTGTAAGAACAGAGCAACGCAAAGAACTAAAACCACTAGCTCTGTGTCAGTGGCATTATCTAAGGGATGGACTTGGCTTTCTGAGGTTATTTGTTTGGCTTAAGTTCTCCTTTAAAGGTGAGACAACAGATAAGAGAATAAAGAGAGAGATCTGAAACAAAGCTCCTGATGTCAGTAAAGCTATGGATGATGCTGTGTTTAATTGCTCCAGTAAATCACGCTCATGAAAATGCACTGGCTGTGAGTGTGCCCAAAGATACACAAGAAGCAAGACTGTGTATGATTACCATATGGATGGCTTCATTGATAACCACATCCTTCACTTGACTCATCTCAATGAAGGTTGTGCTCTCCTTCCCTGAAGCATAGGATGAAGTCACCTGAATGCCGAGTGAGCCAATGACCAATAGCGACTCCTGGTCAATTTTCACAAAGTGCAGGTACATGATCAGGCCAATCAGCGTGATGAAGATAGCAGCAGAAAGCACCATACTATTCTGTAACACAAGCCAAGCAAAGACAGAGCTCTGGTCTTACAATTAATTGAACATGGCTTTATACAAAGTAATATTGCACAGTAAATTATAATATTAAAGCTACAGTCACAAGCCAATTTTACTTAGGTGGACTCCTTTCATTCACCTGGCTGGCTGCTATATGTATAATGAGATTTAAATCAGTCTTCACAGTACAGTCTGAAAGAACTGGGAGCTTAAACTGAAAACTGCAAGAAAATTCTATTCCCTTGTAAATTTAGTGCAGAAATCTCAACCAAAATCAGCTAGTTACATCAACGACAACATATTATAACAAACATCTACAGAGATGATGTCCCTGACTAAGAAGTGTTGTGAAGTGTTTACTAGAACTGAGGGTGGACTCTCAGAGAAGACAAGTCTTTTAGGAAGTAACACTGGCCTAGTGGTTTTCTTATGAACTGCAAGTCTAAACTTGTTCAAAGCTCGTCTCTCTTCCTGCCTTAAAATACTGATTTAGAGAACATTCGCTTTCTCTGAGGACGAATGTCTTTTGCATGCTGCGATCTTGGGGCTGCTGTTATGTAAAACAATATATAACTGATGAAACTATAGTCATCTGAAGACCTGGTAATAAATCCTGAAGGTTCGCAACCTACAACCTATTTCTGGGACATGCTTTAGAGACCTCCAGGCTGCATACTCATGCATCAAAGTTATAACTGACACTTCCTAAAGGACCAGAACGGCATGGCCCTACCACTCAAGCTGGGCCTGTACCACCATGTGAGGTAAAGAAGCCATGGCCGCATTCAAACAGAAGGATACAGGACTTCTCTGAAAGTTTGTTATCATGGAAAAAAAACCCCAAACCAGTCATGAATTACAGACACTGAAATCCACACAAAGAGAGATTTTCAGATCTGGTTTCCTGGCGGAAAGGAAGGATTGCAGTCACTTTTGTACGAGCTGCATGAGCACATGTAAAACCAAGCAGGAGGGCAGTGGGTGGTAACCGCTGGCTGGGGTGTATGCTTTTGTAACAAAACTCGAACACAGCATCCCTTCCAGCTAAAGTATGTGAACCATCTTTTCATATCAGAAATGTGCCATCCAACTCATGTCACAATCTCTGTCTTCATTCCTTGGGAAAGATTATTGAAAAAATTGAAGTGCAACAGTCATAGCATTGGTCACAGTGACCAGTTTCTTCGCTGAACCTCCTGACTTCAATCTGGAGAGAACTGGTCTGGGTCTAGAAATTGGTCCTTCCCTGCAAGTATGGGTCACAGATCAGACATCTAAACTAATACTTTTGCATTTATCAACAGCTTATGAAATCTGTAGTGCCAAGGGCTTACTGCCTTGGCTGAGAAACATGAGCAAGTAGATGACACTCACAGTGCAGTGCTCTCTGAGTCACTCAGGAAAATCCCTTTGGGGATGAGTAATCACTCGCCTTCTTCAATATATCCCTTACTCCACACTCCCGCAGCTCATCTCTCCAAGTAATCATCTGTTATTTGGACTCACAAGAATGCACTAGGCATCACTCAACACGTACGTACATCTACCCTACCTGGCAAGGGGCTACAAACCAACAGAGGCATCCAAAAAGCCAAGAAGAACACCCAGGCCGCAGCCTGCGGGGCTCTCTCTTTTCCACCACATACTCATCACCATCTACCACCTCGGCATTCCGAGAGCACGGACTATGGGCACCGAGGCCCAGGATACACAGAGACCGCTGTTCCACCTTCCTTGGCCAGCGCTGCCCACCCCGTAGGAGCAGCTGGGCAAAGGCTGTGTGGCTCCCTCCAGGCCGGCGGGCTTTGGGGACACACACTCCCACCGACCCTCTCGGATGACAACCACCGCCCCTTGATGACCCCCCCCTCTCCGGTATTTGAGCGGGACACAGGCTCAGGGCCGGGCCCCGCGTCACCCCTCGGCGTCGGAGCCGCGGAGAGGTTGGGGGGGGTGGCGGGGGGCGGTCGGTACCTCGCTGAGCACGAAGAGGCCGTAGGCCGCCAGCCAGGCGGCGGAGGTGGCGGCGCTGAGCGAGCGGAGCTGCAGGCGGGGGCAGCGCACCGCCAGCTCCCGGCAGGAGGCGCTGTGCTGGAGGCGCCGCAGCGCGATGGGCGCCCCCGAGGCCGAGCGGTACCGCCGCTCCTCCATGCCGCCCCGCCGGAACCACCGAGAAACGGCCTAGAGCGGCCCGCCCGCGCGCCTCCACGGTGCGGCCGGAACGCGCGCTTCCGGTGGGCGGGGCGGGGCGGGAGGAGCGGCCTGGGCTGAGGTGAGCGGCGGGGAGGCGGGCCCGGCCGGGCACTCGTCGCCGGCCGCGGGGTGCCGGCTCCGCCGTGTCCCCGGGGTGGGGTGAAGCCTCGCCGGGCGTCTTGCCGTGATCCCGGTGGGCATCAGGAGCCCCTGCGGTCTGCCGAGGCCGACAGTCCACCGCCTGCTTCCTCCGGTTGTGTAATCACCGTTTTAAACGGCGCGGTTTATAGTGTTGCTGTGCATGTCTCTTGCCATGATGAAGAGAGGCGGGGTTTTTTCCCCATTTGCCTTTACCAGTTCCCACTACGTAAGAAAATGGTATTCTTTTGTCTGTATTATCCTTTACTGCAAGCTCCTTTAGTTTTGATTTGGTTTTTTTTCCCAGTATTTTTTGTTCCAAATTTTAAAGCAGTGTTTTCTGGTTCCTTGCCGTCAGTACCTAATGAATTGGAGACTTGGCTTTGTGTACAGACACTTAGTGAGCCTTTGTATTGTGTTCTCTTTAATACTTTTCAATTATTATGCCATATGACTTGCCTGGCAGTGACATAAACCTCTGCCATTTCCAGACCATCACCGCCCGAACTCCTGTGCCCTTTTCATGTGTTCCCCCCTCTCCTGCAGTCCTGGAGCGCGCCCGTTAGCTGTAATGGCGATACCATCTTTCTGTGAGCACTTTCCTTCATGCATGGTATCTTCAGACCTCCTGGGTGGGTACGGTCTCTATAAACCCATTAACCTCTTCTTGGAAGGGCAGCAAGGGAGTCTTTAACGGAGATGAGAAACCACGGGGTGTTGAGGAATCGCTACCAAGATCTTTGCGTGGTTGGCAGTAGCGGGAGACGCGTGCAGCATGTCCAGGGTCGCACCGTGACACAAGAGCTGAGGTGAGGGATGGGCTGGAGCTCTGGAGAGAAAAGGTGAGCCGGCCTGGAGAGGAAAAAATAACGGCAGACAATGGACTGCAGAAACGGAGGAGAAATTGCTGAAGTTAAAAAGAGGATGAAAGAAGTTTATAGGTGGAGTGAAAGTGGGAAAAAAACCCAATAAATTGAAACCAGAGTTGCGGGGTTTTTAAAGAAGGGAAGAAATGTTTGAAATAACAGGTGAGAAGGACTGCAGTAAATAAATAGGAGCTCTGGTACGACAGCCTAGGAGATGGGGATGGGAGAAGGGGAAAGAAAAATCGGAGCTGGGAGTAGAAGAAGAAAAAGCAGCGTGAAGAGCGAGAAGCCCAGTGGCAGGAGAGAAAAGAAGTGTGAGCTCCTGGAGGAGCAGTGATGCTAATGCACATTAACAAAAAGACATGGGAGGTTACTGAGATACAGAGGCGGGGGGGGGGGGGGGGAGAAGACTTGGAAATCTTAAGAGGAAAAAGCAAAAGTGTACATGGATGGGTTTTTTTTCGTGTCACTGGCAAGTCCCAGTTTAACCATGTTTGCGCCCTGTCGTCTGTCCTCTCGTGAACGCTGCCAGCCTTTCTTTCAAACGTGTGCGTAAGGTTGCACATTTGACAGCAGGAGTCACGTTGCCTTGTCACAGAAGGGAAAGGTGGGGGCATTTACTGGTTTTTAAATAATTTCTTAACCTGTAATCTTTCAACTGTGCTGCGAATAGGAACAGCGAGAGCGTTCGGAACTTGTGAATCATCTCAGGCCAAGACACCCCGAGCTCAGATATTCCAGGCAGGTGCCGGGGAGGTGGCTTTATCAAGGTTATCAGGTGGGGAGCGGTGCACCAGTTTTTCTTCAGTTGGCTTCACTGAAGGGAGGAGCCTTGCTGCGAGGTGTCTCTCGGGAGCCGTGTGGCCAGCCAGGGAGCTGGGCTGAGGCCGTGTTTCGCCCCCCCGGGGCAGTTACAAGTTCCACCATGTCACGGGAAGATGCATCCCCCCGCGGCCTGCTCTCTGGCGGGGGCCGAGGCAGGGGGCATTCCCCGAGACTTCCCCGCAGCGCGCTGTGCCGCTGCCCGCAGCCGCGGGCCTGTCCTCTCGGCACGGTCGGGAGAGCCGCTGTGCCACCTGCCCCGGGGGAGCTGCGGCGAGGAGGCCGGGGGGGAGGCCTGGCAGCCCTGCCCGCCTCCGCCGCCGGCGAGGTGAGGCGGCCCAGGCTCCTGGCGGGGAGGTGGCGGTCGGGAGTGGAAAAACCCCGGCGGGGAGAAGGAGGTGGAGGCGGAGGCGGAGGAGGACCGGGCGCGGCGCGAGCCCGCCGGCGGCGCGAGGCCGCCCGGGAGGGAGGGAGGGGAGCGCCGGGGGCGGGGCGGGGCGTTGGCCGTTGCGAAGGAGCCGTTGGCTGCTGCGCGCGCCCCCCCTTCCTTCCCCCCCCCCCCCCCCACCGCCCCGCACCCGGGCCGTCGCGCGCTGAGCCGCGTGCGCCGCGGGGGGCGGGACACACCTCCGGGCGCGCGCGCTTGCCGTTGGCCGGGCGGCGCGGGCGTGTGAGGGGCGGGAGGCGGGGACCCGGCGGGGCTGGAGCTCCTTAAGAGCAGCGGGGCGGAGGCGGCGGCCGGTATCGCTCGGCGGCTCCGCGGCGGGTGCATCATGGCCCTGCGCAGCAGCTTCGCCCGGCTCCTCCGCAGGCAGGCGGACGCGGGGCTGCAGCTGCCCAAGCAGGCGCACTCCGTGGCGCTGGTGGGAGCCCCGCTCTCCAGGGGACAGGTGGGCATCGCGGCTGAGGTGGAAGGGGGGGGGCCGAGGCGTCCTCTGCCCTGCGGAGGGGAGGGGGGGGCGGTGTAAGGCGAGTGTGGCGGCCGCTCGGTTCCCCTTCCGTCCCCTCCCCTCGGCGGGGCTGGCGTACCTGACTGCGGGCAGCGCCGGCTAACGTATCCCCCTTGTCTTTGTCTCGCAGAAACGGCGGGGAGTGGACCACGGCCCCGCTACCCTCCGCGCCGCGGGGCTGGTGGAGCGTCTGGCCGGGCTCGGTGAGGAACGGCGCGGCGTCGGCGGCTTCGCCAGTGGGGGCGGGGGGCGGGGGGTGGTGGGACCGGGGACCGGTCTCCTCTTCCTCTCTCCCCTGGCTGGGCATCCCTTTCGCAGCTCGTTTGGGCGAAGCGTGACTCAGCCGCTTGCTGCGAGCCTGGGGGGGTGGGGGTGGAAACGGTTCCTTGCAGTGAATCACGAAACCCAAAATGCCCGTGAGCCCAGCGGTGCCCGGGGGAAGGCGATGCTTGCCGCGGCTCTGCGGTATCGGAAAGGGTGACCTGCCGCATACCGGCTTGTGCGCGCCGTGAGAGACCCGAAGGAGCGCAGAGCCGCACCGGGGCCCTCGTGGGGCTTTCCGAAACAAAGAGCGGCTGGCTCTGCCGGCTCACCCGCCGCCGCGTCCGCCGGCTTCCCAGAAACAGCTGGGCGTACCCGTGTATCTTCTGTGTCGGCACACTGAGCGCTTTATTGGCATATTGCATGTGTGCCGTTCCTATGTTGACTCAAGGAAAGCTAGAGAAACGCGAGGCCATTTAAAACGTTATGTGCAGTCAGTGTATCCAGTCAAGTAGTACCCTTGTGTTCCTCGATTTGTCATATCGTGTTTTTCCATATTCATTATCAGCTACTTACTTTGTTTCTAAAATACTTGTGTGCTTTCAACTCATGAAATTCAGAACTTTCTGGAAAAACCCTTAGATTTTTGTTTGAGGTCTTGTCTGAAGCTTTGCTTTGAAAGCACTTGCAAATAGCACTTTGTGAATGGAAAGTTCCTGGTCTCCTCCCTGTTACCGCTACTGTTGTTTAAGCGAATCCATGCCCTTATTTGTGTTTCAGCTTCTCGCATCTATTGCTTTTACAACCTGAAAACTGCAGAAAATGCATCACAGTTATTAGAAACGAGACATGAGGGATATAAACTTGTAAAGCTGAATTCTGTCTCAGGAATCTTTAATCTAAAAAGCACTATGGAAAACTGCATGATGGGGATGGATTGCAGGAGTGGACTACAGAAAGAACTACATTATCTGCTCTGTGTGATTAGTGTTAGTGGAATTTAGATGCATGCAGAGGAAAGATAATTGCCTAATAATCCTTTAGCAAATTCATGCTGAATTAGAAGACCTTTAAAACAGAACCTATTGTTCTGTGCAGGCTTATCTCGCATATCTTATGATTCACAAGCTGAAAAGTCCCAACTGGCAATCAAATAAGTAGACATTCTTTTCCTGTCTTGTTTTGTGCAAACTTGAGATGTATGCCATCCTTGGTAGTATTTGAATTCTACTGAGCATGATGTATAGGCTCTACAAACATAGAGGAGGGTGTCTAAAAGGTCTTACATACTGGAATAAAAGCAGGTCTGGATGTTAGTGTGCTTAAAGTTTATTTTAAACTAAACTACTAGATTTGAAAGGAGGATATGTTATTCTAGGCAAGACTGCAGGCAGCAGTTTATCTTTATATCGATGACAATCCTATAGTGGAAGGATTGGGGTTCTCTTTCAAGTAGTTCAGATCTAATACTTCCACTTTGTAAGAATTCTTTTAGGGAAAAAAAACAACAAACCAACAGAAAAAGCTCATTTGCATGACACAAGCTTACTTCAATAGGAACTTGGAAAAGGTAGGTAGAAAGGATGATACAAGCCCTTTCTGAATTCCAGTAATAAAAAGTTGTGGGGATAGAAATGAAGCAAGCTAAATTAAAAAAATAAGCAGAAGGTAAAGAATAGTTTCACTGTTTAGTTAGTTATGGACTCCTTACTCATTAATCAATAATGCACATGGAGATATTTTCTTGCTGTTCCCTTACAATTTTTAAAGGCTCCTCAGTTTCTGTTTCCTATTGCTGACATATTCTTCCACTGGGGTAGGGTGGGGTTTTTTGGTCAGTGTTGATCTTTATTGCTACTTAAATCTCTGCAGCTCTCTTATGAACAGGTTCAAATGGCACATGCATTGTAACAGGGTCTGTTGTGAGGGCCCATCCTGAAACAATGACAAGTCACTAGCATACACAGAGTTGTTTACCTTGCAAAGGCAATCTGCTTGAGGGTAGGGTGGTAGTCTGAGGAGGAAACTACCATGTAGCCTTTTGTATTGTGCACATCTGTTCGTGGAAACCTAACAAATGATTGTTTTTGTGTATGGACTGACTATTTTTCTTCCCTGAGCTGGCAGGATAGCTTTGCCTGTAATCTGATAATAGCGTCATTGCTTGGACTCCTGTGGTGCACTGAGCTGGCAGTAAAGCTTAAGCTGCTTTCTAACACTATGAATTTTCTTCTCATACATGGAAGAAGACAATAGAGCAACCGTATTATTCTCATTATTAACTTGGATATTCTATTTATCTGTTCCATTAAAAGAATTAATAGTTTTCATGGAAACTTGTTTCTTGTTTTCCAGGAGCAGGTAAATAATACTGCAGCAGACCAGGCTTCTCCTTTAAAAAGAAATAATGTTTATCTAAGATACAGGGCTTCTGTTCTCCTGTCTGTATTGGCTACTTCTGAAGCATTTGTGTCCGTAGGGTCTGTGTGGGAGTGTTTGCTGCTGTTGCATGCTCCCATTCCCCACTGGGATGTGAGGGAGTGCTATAAACATGATTTTCCTTGCCATTACAAGCTGGTAACCAGGCATGAGGCCAGCTGTGGAATGGTGCTTCCCAGCAGAAGAGCGAGGGTGGACTCTGGGCAGTCTAAGGAAGTATAGATGGCGGAAAGAGGCAGTGTTCCTGTAATGAAACTCTATATTAACAGTAACTCTCAAATAAAATTGCCCTCACTTGTTTCAAGTGGAAGAGATTTCTGGTTATCAGATTCTTCTGTTTGCCTGAATTTGTAAAGTTTGATTTATTAATTTTCCATTCATATAGTCAAATTCAATTTGACCTGCATAAAATAAAGATGCTCTGAAGTATCCTCTAAAATGTAATGTTCAGGTAGTAAGATGTATGCACTGCGTTTGTTTGTTTGTTTTAGTCTTATGTGTATATACTTTTTTTTTACTTTGAATAGCAAACAACCACATGGCTTTTCATATGTTTGTATGCCTGATTTAATGACTTCCATTGATAGTGCTCAAGCCACATCAGAGTGAGTGAGAACACTAGACCTTTGTTTCCTCCTTTTTGCACTGTTTTGCATTTTGTTTTCACTGGCTGGTATCTTTGGGAAGGAATTTTATTGTTCCTTTCACCCTATCCTAATTTCTGTTCTTCCATAGTCCTATTTGTGGTGTCCTGAGCTGCTACTCCATTTTCTATTTTGGGGGGGGTGTCCCTCTCTCGAAAGAGACTGTGACTATACCTACATCGTATGACAAATTCTTGGCTGCCTAAAATGATGACTGCCTATGAACAGCTTGTTTATGCTTAGCGTGAAATATGAGGAGGGAGCTCAGAGGCAGATGGTATCACTAGTCTGTACCAGACTGTCAGAGATGAATCTGAGCCACTAACTTGATTTTCATCCTTCTTATTAGAAGCAGAGAGAACACTGTTATGTGTTGGTAGTAGCTCGAGGTGTACTCAGGAGGAGAGTTAATGTAGCAGGAGTCCAACTCCCAAACCAAAAACAGTGGGTGTGCAAGTCTCTGTAGCAGGGATAATTTAAAATATAACTGACTAAGCCTGTGGGGCTTTTTATTCACTTTGGTCATGTTTGTCTTTTGGCTTTGCTTCTTCCCCTAAGGGAAACTAAAATATTAAGACCTTAAAGAACTCTTCCGTCTTGCCAAAGAAGTAAAGTGCTCTATGAAAATAGAGACCCAGAACTCCCTGGTATGGGGGATGTGAGGGTACAAAGTTTGCAGGGCTGTGTATTGTTCTGGCAGTAAAAAGAAATGAGTGCAATATGTGGAGGCTTTTGGACCTTTGGTGGCAAGGAGTGGGAAAGGTAGGTGACAGATGTACTTGACCTAAACTATAGAAGATGCAAAGTATGAAGTTCTTTAAAGCGAAAATTTCTTGGGCATCTCCTGTTTGCTGCAGATTAAGCAGAGAATTTGATCAAATTTAAATCCACAGTGTTGCCTAGTCCTCTTACTTCAAGGAGAGAAGGACCACTCTCGGATTTTTATAAGTAATAATAGCTGTTGTGTTAATTACTGTAGCCCCTGGGGTCACTTAGAGCACCTCTGCTGGTGCTAACATGGGAACAACTTTAGTATAAAATTTCTTCCCAAGTATTCTTTCTAGTATATTGACTGTTGTTGATATCCTTTTTTTTTTCCTCATTTTCTGTATTTAGAGCTGGATGTGGCTGAGTTTAGTCAAACTTGGGTTTGGGTTACTCTAGAATTGATTAACAAAGTTAGGATCTGAGTTGTTGGTTTGACAAGTTAGTGGACTGAAAAGACATGTGGCTTACAGACAGAAGTAGAGCTAGATTTCTCAAAGAGAATGCCATCATATTACTATTATTTTTTTTGGCTGGAACAAAGCTCTTCAGTAATAGGATTCAGGAGGTCAGTGTGGCGACTCAGAAGGAAGTAAGCCCCTCTAAAAGAGGAACGGAGCTGCTAATCCCCATGTGACTGGGGATACTCTTGCTTTGCCTAAAACCATTGGACTCCTACTGACGTGTGCTGCCAAAAACAGCAATTCAACTTTGCTGTCTCACTGACATTGCTTATATGGTTAGCTTCAGTCTTAACAATAAATCATGAAGCATCTTATTCCACATATATCTCCTTTTTCTACCTACATCTTCTCGGGTGAAGAGTTTAAGAGGAAGATAAATAGTCTTTTGATTATGCACCAAGGTATGCATAATGAAGTACCAGTGCTGGGGTTCAGCAGATATGGACTGGCAAGAGTTACAGTTGCAGTGTTGGGAAAAGAATTTTCATCATCCCATCCAGTAAATGTGTTTAAAGAGTTCCCTATACCCCTGAAGACTTTAAAGTGCACCATTCTGCTTGCCCTGTATTTCAATTAAGGTTGGACTTACAGACTGTAGTTTGACAAAGATTCATTTAAGTTAGAAACAAGATCTGTCAGGAATTCGGTATTCTTGGGTTAGAATCTAGTTTAGCTTTGCACTAGCTCTTACCTCAATTGTTTATCTTCAAAGCTCAGCATTTTAAACTGTAAGACTTTCTGGTTTAGTAGAGCCAGTCAAATATCTCTAATCTGTAGAATTCCAATAAAGTCTAAATTTATTGTATAGATAACATCAAGATCTGCCTCTTTTAGCCTTTTCCCCTCACATTTTTGCTGTTGATAAAGTTGAAATGGGAGACAGAAGATTTTCAATGACTGCTGGCATTGTAAGCAGCATGTTGTTTAGTTAAATCTCTGCATTATTGAGATGAGGAACGCTACTGTTCATGGGTTCTTTCTGATCACGTTTGTTGTCAGTACTGTCAAAGCTAAGTTTATTCTTTTGCTAGGAACATTCTCAGGAAAAAATTGATTAGGATATAGCATAAAGTTGTTAGACTAACATTAAGTCTTCAGCCCTACAAAGGAGAAATGGGAATGCCCCTCTTTAACTCAGGCACGCCCTCCCCAATTTTTTTCCCTGAAACAGAACAGATAAATAAGTCGTCTTTTTCCTTTCTTTCCTTTAGACACAAGCATGCAGAAACACCTTTGTTTGATAAAATCAGTAAAATATGCTTATGTAGTACTGCAGCTTATTTCCAGAACTAGAATAAATGGCCTCTTTTTGTTTATACAGAGATAGAGATCCAAGAGACTCTGTTATTCTTGTTTAACTCTCAAATGTCGATTAGCCATGATTGGTTAGCTTCAAAGACCAGTGGTTTGACAAAAATCATAGCACAGTGAAATGGACTGGTTGTAACTGGCATTTGCAGTGAATCTGACAACTGGCATAATTTCAAAGAGTGCATCAAGGGGAGGTGCTGCTCTGCTCCATGAAGGAAGGCAGCCAGGAGCTGACTCTGATAACCAGGCAGGCAGAAGGAGCCCTGCTGAGGCTTTGGAGGAGAGCTCTTTTGGGGAGGCCTCCACTGAGGCTGTTTCTAGGTTGCTTCTTCACAACATACCTCATTGGCTAGGTTGACTTGAGCACAGGAGGCGAAGCTCTTAGAAGTGGGGGACTGTGCTCTGACAGCAGTCATGGTTTATCCTTTTGAACGTTGTACCCTTTAATATTTGCATGATTACAACCAGCCTTAGAAATTACTCAAAAAATGCCAACAGTGAAAGTACATGGTGTCAGAGCATTCTTTGTAGTAGGTCAGTTCCAATTCTCTTCCCTTCCCCATGCTGATGGAAGACACCATCTGCTTTTTTTTTTGCTTTGGAATGCAGAGCTTTGTGTCAGTCATTGATTAGATGTTTGTTTGGTTTTTTTTCCTCTCGCATTTGGCTGGTGCATATTCCAGGTTGCACATTATCCATGAAGCTGGCTTTAAAAGAAACTGTTAATTTGGAGTAAGGTTCACTTGGTGCTTTAATTGTAATTGTTCCTTATATCAGTTTAGTTTAAATACACCTAAAAAATTAAGCTGTGCAGATCAGGAAACATGAATTGATTATTTCTTCATAAACTTTCAATAAAGGGAGATCAGATTCAAGAACCAAAGAACAGGGCTCTTGGGGGTTTTGTATGTCTTTGGGTTTATGGTGATGCCCTTCATCCTTTATATTATAAAACTAGTTTTAATACATCACTTAGCTGAATTTCTACACAAAGGGAGACGACAAAGGGGAAATTTAGGTAATGAGTTGAGTTTTGTTGTGCTTTATGGTGCACAGAATCAGTTATTACTTCCTCATTTGAAACTTTAATCCTGTCTCTCATTGTGGACTCACAAGACCAAGATACCTATGGCAGGTATGTGCTTATGTGAATATGGTACAAAGGATTTTTTTTGTATGGAAGGTGGAGACTTTTGTTGTAAAACCAGCTGGTGAAAAGCAGGGAATGAGGCACTGAAGTCAAATAAAAAAAAACCCAAAATCAGACCTTTCATTTCAATATGAAGAAGTGAGCTGGTCTGATGTTAGTTTCTTGCAGCTGGTAAGGGGGAGGGAGACAACTTCAGTAATCTCTGATACATTGTGCTCTTCCTTCCTCCCAAGTGTCAGCTGTGTGGGTTGACCAATATTAGTAATTGCTTACTTCTGTAACAATCTAAAGCACAAGGTGCTTGTTGTTGAGAACTGTTTTGGTATTATGACTTCCTCTGGCTGTAAGTGCCTACTTATATTCTTGCTATTGGGAACTGTTTCTAGGTTAAGCTTATTTGAAGGGAATTAGCACTTGTGCAGGGTTTGGCGGAGTGGCAGACCGCAATAGCTGCACCCTTGTCTCCTCTCTGATGCAAGCCACAGTGCAAATGTTTCCCAACACCTGATACTGACGTTTTTGGAGACCTCTTCAGGTCAAGCACACTGGATTTCATAAGAGATTAATGTTATAAAAGGTTATAAAAGGAAAATGAGGTGGCTGCTTGATCTGGTGTTGGAAAAAATATTTCTTGTCTCCTTTTATGGAAGGGACAACTTGAGACCACAGACTTGGAGTAGCAATTGGAATTGCGTTTGCTTGTTGCTGTTGTATGAGCTTATAGAGTCTTCCAGTAATTAAAGGGGGACTAAATGAAAGATGGGGAGGGACTTTTTATTGGGGAGTGTAGTGATAGGATGAGGGGTAATGGCTTTAAACTGAAAGAGGGTCAGTTGGATACTAGGAAGAAATTCTTGACTATGAGGGTGGTGAGACACTGGAACAGGTTGCCCAGGGAAGCTGTGGATGCCGCATCCCTGGAAGTGTTCAGGGCCAGGCTGGATGGGGCCTTGAGCAACCTGGTCTGGTGGGAGGTGTCCCTGCCCATGGGGGAACTAGATGATCCAACACAAACCATTCTGTGAAGCCTTTTGAATAGGTACAGATACAGAAACTTTGTCTTAAACCAGACCTTTCAAAAGTCCAAAAAGCAGGGTAGAAATTACATGAACTTGCCTTCTACGAAGTGAAATTTTAGAGCTGGCAGAAACCTGTTGAGCAATCAAATGTCTGTATTTAAGAGGAAATTTATTCCAACAGATACAAATTCAGTTTAAAGAGAATTAGACACTGTGTAACAACTTCCAAGCAAGACCCCTGTAATTAAACTAGGCTGCTGAAGTCTGTCTCTTGGGAACCTTGCTAGCCTAATTTCATATTCATGTAAAACTAAAAGTATGCAATTCATTTGTATATTTTTTTATGCACACCCTGGATAATTCTGGAGGGTTAAAACTCTTAAAATAGGCTCCAGAATGTACTGGTCATAATGAATTGAGTCATTTGTTTGCTGTTGTGCAACTCTTTGACAGCGTCTCTGAGAAAGAATTACAAAGTCCGTACCATAAGCCAATGAGCTTATACTGAAAAGAAGGATGATAACAGCTTGTCGTCCTTTGTTTTGTTCACAGGAAGGAAAATGTTAAATTTGTCTGTAAACATTGTTCATAACACTCATTGCTTCCTGAAACACCTTTCTGTGTCTGTGGTGATTCACTAAATGGGCTGTACTCTGAGGAGACAGTTTGCAGGAGTGATGCTTTCATGTGAGTGGTTTTATAGAACATACAGTATGAAGTAAGATCTAATAACAGATTACTTTGAAAGTAGTTCAGCAGGGTTTAGAAACCCAGAAGAGGAAAGATTTAATTTTCCCATTAATTTAGGGTTGTTTTTTTAACCTCTGGTTCACAAATACCCTGTGTAAATAGGCAGTGTCAGGAGATCACTTCTCTCTCACATTCCACATGCTTTTGTTGCAATTCCTGTTTGCTGCCTAAGAGGGCTGTTATAATTGTTATAGCAGCATGCCATTGGGTGCTGTCAACAGAAAGCCTGGATTTTGAAAGCTGAATCGCCTACTATCAGATTGCTGCTTCTGGCTCTGGTGCAGTATCCTAGTAGAGGGGGATGTGAGGGAGGCTTTCCCTGCTGCTGCCCAGGTGTTTTCCAGTTAAATGCCCCCAGACTTAGGAGCCACCTGCTTTTATAGAGGAAAACTTTCTCTAAACCTGTGCAGGGAAATGACTTACTATAGTAACTGCTGCCTACTTGTGGGTACTGAATAAATGGACTGTATTTTACTTAAGATGATAGGAAGTTAATGTTACCATTGTCATATAGCTTGCTAAAGGACATCTTGTGTTCCAGTTATAAGCATCATTGGGTTGAGCCTAAGCGCTACATTAATAGCTTATTTGAAAAGACATGCAGGAAACTTCATTTTCTGAAGTGTGTTCTCAATTTGTATTTCTAACTATTTTTTTCCCTAAGTATAAGTTAGGCTCCTAATTATGAAAAATGCCGATTTCCTTTACCACATTAAGGGAAAGTTCTGGTTCTGGCTGTGCAGGATGAAGAAACAACTACCTTCCATCCCATAGTCTGCTGGTTGAATGCCAATGTGACCTTTCCCTAGCGTGTTCTGGTCAAAAGAAGTTGACCTAGCAAGGGTGTACTATACAAATATTTCAAGCTAATTTATTCATTTTTGGATGAAACGTGCCCCCAAGCAGCCGTGTTGATGAAAGCCTGTCAGAGCAGGGCATTGAACCACTGAAGATTGCAATCCTAAGCTGCAGAAGAGATGCATGCTGCCTTTACACACTAATCGTTCATATGAACAGGAGGACTGTTGTGCATATATGCATATTATTTATGTAACTATACTGTGTGTTAGTGTTCAGATTGACACTTTTATCTCCCTCGTATCTCCTTCAAGCTCCTGTAACAGAAATAAATGAATTAAGCCTGGTTTTTGTTTTCCTCACTTCAAAAGTGATCTCCCCTTGAGCCAGGGTGCTGATGGAGTTGACTTGTATGAGCTTGGTTGTTATAAATTTTCTGTGCTGTTGATAACTGACTAATGAATAAAACAGAATATATTTTTCATTTGAATGTAATTTCTGTTAGAGCTTGGATGTGGAACAAAAGACTACTTTTGATCATATTTAATTTCCTATTATTTGGTTACGAGCAAAATGTCTGTGGTATTTAGTCTGTAAGTACTTTATGGTACTGTTTCATTTAAAAAGAACTTCAATCCTGGCTAGACCTGATCTGCTGCACTGGCAAATGTTGTGGATGCTGTGCTTTCTAATGAATGTACGGGAGCTGGCATTCCTATCTGCCCACATCTTTTTCTAGTTTTCAGAAATTGGATCTACTGCCTTTTAAAAGGCCCATATATATTCTTCATGTTAACCTTCTGTGCTGATTTAAAAAGCTGTTTGTTTATAGCTATTAATACCTTAAAATGGAGTGCCCCAGCTACCAAAGAAAGTAAGTGCATGTTTTTTTGGTGTGGTGGATTATATAAATCTTTCACTAATGGCCAAATAACAGCAAGATCCACCAAACTGTACTGTACTACAGCATGTCTATCCATTGAGCGATTTTGATGTTGGGCAAAACAACATAGTTGAAAGATTTAGTTTTTTAATTTCTTTAAAGCAAAGCTATGTGCAAGCAGGTAGATGAAGTGGAAGACAATTCAGGTCTTTAAGTATTAGACTAGAATCTGAGATACTCTACACAGGAGCTAAGAAAATACATCAATTACTTTAATAATTTGACATAAATTCTTTGCTGTTCAGTAAGTATTAAGACAAATGTACATGTTTATTTCATCTCTTTATTTTTGTGTGTGTCTACTGTCTATTCACTAAACCTGCCTTTTCCCCTAAGGTTATTTAATCACAGCTTTCAAAACTCTATGCACAAATAAAAAAAATAGTAGGAAGAAAAGATATTAATGTTTGAGGATTGGATTAGTGCGTACTGAGAAACTGTATCTTAATCAGATAGCCATTGGATAGTTGGCTGAAAACATTCGTATCACCCTGGGAAACTTGAGCTATCCTCTGCAAGCACATAAAACCAGGGCGTAAAGAAGAGGAAAGCACAAAGCTGAGAAAAGAAGTGGCTACAAGGTTTATGAACTCTGTCTGACCAACAATAAACTCTTGAAAATAGTAACAAAAACTGAAGGCATCTATTGTCTTGAACAGACATTAGGCTTTTTTTTCTTTAAAAAATAACGAGAGAGGTATTTTAATGCAGGAGATAAGAGTACCATTTGTTCAAAAGGTGGACAAGATGATAACAAGTGTGTTTGTCTGTCCATCCGTCTTTACCATATCATACCATACCCTGTAAGCTGATCACCTGATGTGATTGTAAGAAACAAATGGCTCTTTTATTCAGAAGCTGAACCAAGTCTTTTTGCCTTACAAATGGGGACCGGGAGGAGGGCAGGGTAAAGAAGAAATAAATTCTTGAACACAAGCAATGCTTCTCTAAACACACTTGCTAGGATCTGCTATGTTTGGCCTGCCTTGAGCATAACCTGAAGAATCTTAAAGTGCTGTGAAAGATGGCATGGTTGGTTCTTGGTTTTACACTGATCTAAAGATAGAGCTTTGTGATATAACTCTTCATTCTTTTTCACCCTTTAATGGGCAACAATACTGTGGTGTGCTTGTGTGTCCTATATGAGAACAAAACATAAGTGGCAGTACTCTCTTCCATTGTGTAATGTGCTGTCCTGCAAAGTGTAAGTAGCTGAACAGAGCTCCTAACTGCAGATTTACTTTCCACACATGTCAGAGGTATGAGATCAAAGGTATTATTAACTTGCACAGCGTCTCCGAAAGCTCTTGATACCTATTGAATGATGCAATGTCTTGGAGTCTTACTTCTAAAACTTGTCTCTTGGGCACACTCATGTATTCTCATCAAACCCTGAAATACTGCAATGTGTAGCAGTGTGCATGTGTGTGAGAAGGTGCCTTGCAGGAAGACATAAATAAAAAAAAAAATAAATTTTTTTACATTCATTGGACATCTTGGAACTCCTAACTCTCTTCTAATTCTGCAGAGCAGCAGAATGAAACAGGGTTAAAAACCAAAAAGTAGTAGTGCAAGGGAGATCAGATAGCACATTCAAATCTGAAAAAAAGGGCTTAAAATTCCAGAGCCATTATACTGCTGGCTAATTAGGCATTGCCTAAGGTGAGGCAAAAAATGCTGTTGTGTGCTTGTATTGCCTTTGGAAAACCAGGGAGTGGTATGTCCTGGTCCTGCTTTTAAGTCTCTGCAGATAATGTGTTTT
Source organism: Pluvialis apricaria (assembly GCA_017639485.1). NCBI lineage: Eukaryota > Metazoa > Chordata > Aves > Charadriiformes > Charadriidae > Pluvialis > Pluvialis apricaria. The sequence continues at coordinate 38,590,409 of CM030012.1, read as the reverse complement.
GGCACATAGTTGCCAAAACTATATTTATTTAATCCTTTGTCAAGTAGCTGTGCTCAGCTGACATGTCCTCTCCTAGCAAATACACGGATATATGTCCATCTATGTCCCTGCTCTAAAAAGTATGCTTCCCAATAGACCCAGCCATCTGATTCTCAAAAGTGACTCAACCATTTTCCTTCATTCCTTTCATTGGTCAAAACTCCTTTTGAAATTATAATTGTCATGGTTTTTTTAATGCTTTTACATTATTTCCACCAAGTAAATTCCCAGAGCCTGTTTCCTACACATTAGACTAATGGCTTAATGGAAATTAAGCAGGAAACCCTGAGCCCAAGTGGGCTGTTTCTTCATGTTGATTTGCTTGCCTTAATTTTTCAAGTGCTCTGTTAGGCATAGGATGGCTAAAGGCAAAATGTCAAGCTCTAGCCTGGATGCTTTGAAACAAACAAACTAGTAATTCTGAGGAACAAATGAGATGGGCATGACTAATATACAGGGTGGTCTTGACTTATTAAGCCACTATTAGTGTAGCTGCAAATACCTTGGGCCCTTCACAGTTTCATTGGTGCCTGCAGCAACAGGCCTATCTGAAACTGAGAGACTCTGGCCTGTGAAATACTGTTAGAAATTTTGGTATATAAATGACTGTTAAGAAAGCACATGGTATCGGACAGCACAACTTCTAAGGATAAGCTCTATAATGTGCATGAAAAAGAATTAAGCTTTAAATGCAGCTAATTAATAAATATGCTCCCAGTTGGGTGGAGGAGGGGAAACAACACTCAAAAGTGTTCCCTTGTTTCCTAGTCTATGAAGTGACTCCTTTTCAGGCTAAGTAGACAGAAATACATTTTAGGAGTCTGAGTCTCAAACCCAGAATGTTGTCAGGCTTCAACAGCCAATTCAGTTGCAACTGGCAATGACAGGATCTCAAAGAGGGTTGTGATCAAAGCCTCAGAATTAAAATGTCTTCTAGAACATCTTGCGTTGAGAAAAAGGACAGGTTCTCTTACAAAACAGTAGTGCATCCTCCATGGAGTTGCCTGAAAGTACTGTAAGAAAATTTCCGTTATTGGTAACCAGGCACTTTTGTGCCTGGATTCTTGTGGGGTTTGGAAATGGAAAATAACTGTTAGGACTCAGGCATCATTAGTGAAATGTGTAGTCCTAGGCATCTTTGAGCAACTGAGCTCATTTAAGACTATACACAGTCTGTCTAATTGGGAAAGAAGATGGCAATACAAACTGTACTTTTCATGCTAAAATTGACAAGAAATAATTAAAAAAAAAACCCCCAAACTGTTTTTCTAGGTGACTTTCTATGATAGTCGTGTCTCATTGCTAAATTAAAGCGACACTACTATCTTAAGCTTTCTAATCTGTAAAGTTGTGACAGTGTTTGCAAGGGCATGCAAATAGTCAAATGAATCCAATCCCTTCCCTGTTGTTCCTTTCATACTTGCCCAACTGATTTTCTGAGAGGACCATATTTTGAATATTTCTCTGGGCACTTAATAACTCTCTTTCTCCTTTTGTTGCTGTGTTCTCAGGATGCCAAGTGTACGACTTTGGAGATTTGAATTTCACTCAAGTTCCCAACGATGAACTGTACAACAACCTGATTTTATACCCACGGTCAGTGGGTTTAGCCAGCCAGGTACTGGCTGATGCTGTAAGCAGAGCAATAGCTGCTGGACACAGCTGTGTGACTATAGGAGGTGATCACAGGTGAGCTGAACTAGAAGTAATTAGTGGTGCATGCTGCAGGTTGACACTTGGAGTATAAGAACTTAATTAAAAAAATAAGGGAATGGTGGGAACAACTTGAGGTCACTTCTCAGCAATACCATAGGGTAGCAGCATTTTGATTTTACTGCTGCAGCTTTTAGGGTGGAACGCAGCTACAAAAATCCGATCTTCTAAGACAGTATTGCATAGTTCCAGACTGTTCTGCGATCTGCAGACATAAAAATGAGATTTTCCTGTTTGGGAAAGGTTGTGTGACCAGGTCCCTTCAGGAACTGTTGTGGTTTCTTTATTGCTGAATGTTTAGTGATTTGTTGTGTCTCTTTTGCCCCTCAACTCTCAGGATGTTAAATCTTAGGATGGGTTTGTAATACCTGCACACAGACCGTTTTGTAATAGATTTTTATAACGTGAATCTCTTCTCTTTTTCACTAACCTTTGGTCTGAGAATTGGTTGAAAAAGGCAAGGCATGTAAGAATGAGTTGTGGGGGCAGGTGTCGTAATTGGAATAAAAAATGGGTGAAGAGCAGAACTGATGAGTGAGCACACTACATTTTCTAAGAGATTGTTTGGAGCTAGAACAGGTAAAGATTAGAGTGTGGGAAGGGTGACAGTGGGGAGAGAAGAGCTCTTTCTCATCTGTCAGTACTAGTATAGTCCTGTAGAGTTACTTGGAGCCTCCTGGAATCATGATAGTGCCATGCCATGCGGTTTGTATCGGATGCACCCTTTATTGTCACGGATGTCCCAGTTGAAACATGGCAACGTTGCTGACTGAAGTTGCAGAGACTTCCTATTGTCCTTGTAGTTGTTCTGAAGCAGAAATGGTGACTAAAGACTGTGCTACTGTACTTCCAGCTTGGCACTTGGTTCTGTCAGTGGCCACGCACGGCAGTGCCCACACCTTGGTGTGATCTGGGTGGATGCACATGCTGATATCAACACCCCTCTTACAACTCAGTCTGGAAACCTCCATGGACAACCTCTCTCATTTCTCTTGAGAGAGCTTCAAGATAAAGTAAGTATCTTGCTTGTACAGTTAGCCTACGCTGAACTCCTCAGAGCATTTTACTTTTTCTGGTGTGAGGTGCTTTCTTATCTGCTGCGAATGCAGACCTTTTTCATCTGGGTACAAGCAAAAATATGTATTATTTGTGTGTGTATACATGTACATACATGTACACCCATGCATACACACGTAAATATAGATAAACATACACACACACTTATAAACAAGAATGAGAAAAAGCTTTTCTTTCTGTTAGCACCCTTGTGGGTTACACGGTAAGCAAGAGTTCACACAAGCTGTACGTAGCAGCTGACCATGGTGCCATTCCCATGAGTGGAGCTGGTGCTGAGGCTGTGCGACAGCAGCAATTCTACCAACTGAGCAAAAGAGGGAACCTCCCCCCAGCCCAGCCTGTGAGAGCTGTGCTGAGCTCACCTCCAGGGACAGCTGGTTCCTGCATACCTTGCACGCTTCTTCTTAGTTTGGCTCTTCCATGTTTTGACAACCTTGGGGCCTGACAGGGGCTGCTCCCGCATGATCCCTCCTAACTGGCTGCTTTGATGTTGGCTCCGTTGGCAAATATTACAAATCAGAACAGCTGTACCTGCTTACAGGGTGTTTTTAAAGAGTAAGTCTTTGTCTTGGAAAGAGGTCAAATTATCAGAAAGAGCTGTTTATGGGGCACATGGACTGTGCACGGCCAGTTTTTGCTACTGTCAAGATTGTAGGTTGACCGGAGGCCTACAGATCCTTTTTGGCTTAGCTGCGGACTGTATCTCCCTATACATACAGCATCTACTGGAGACACTACAGTGGCAGCCTGTGCATTGTTAATAGCTGCGGCTTTGAACTTAGGTAGGACAACCAGCTTCTGCTGAAGCTTAGGCTGGAGAGTGGCAGCAGGATCAGCAACTGCAGGTTGAAAATGGATGCTGGAGCTGCAGAATAAAAACCCTACTTTTATTCTGGCCCTTTGCACTGCTAGTCACTTCTCCTAGATTTGTTTTTTCTCTCTGATAAATTTTGGGGGTGCTGTGTTGATGTTACTCTTCCAAGTAAGATCAAGCATATTTAACACCTTTATGGCTATTGAAGATACCATTGTGTTAGCACCTGTTTGGCATAGCAAGATTGCTATCACCTGGTAAAGCTCTCCTTTTCTCCTGTAAGTTATTTTGAATTAATTCCATCCACAAGTCAGTAGAATCCTTCCATGCTTTTACATAGTTTCCTCTTTCTAGTAATTCTTTTATGGTCTCTACAAACATGCTAGAATTCCCCCAGGACATGGGAAAGTTATTATAAAAGGTTATTGTATTTCTAGTTTCTTGCCTGTAAGTTAAAGTGGACGGTATTTTTTGCACCCACACCCACTTCTGCAGGAGAGATGGGAAGAGCAAGAGAAAATTTGGAGCTCGCCTAAGGTGAACAGTTTTGGTGAGAACAGAACAAAGCAAAGTTCTTTGATAGCTGAGGAAGGAGGAGAAAGGCAGAATAAGGTATACTGCTTTCCTCTCTCATCAGTAGGACAAAAGTATTTAATTGGCTTCTTCTGTATACATTGTGGATTTCTGGTCTGCTGGGCTCTGGCTCTGGAGCAGCACAGAAAAGCTATGTGGTTGGTGTGTGTTTGTTTGTTTTGTTTTTTTGTTGGTTTTTTTAGAGCTACTAAAAGATTACTGTGAGCTCTCTGGGGTCAATGGGGGAGCAGGCCTCTTGCCAGCAGCAGTAGGGAAGAAAGAGTAAGATTAGGCTACACTTAGAGGTGAGTTAGGTATGGTGCTGGTTATGAGATCTCATCACATGCCCACCTAAATTCTAGCTGTCAGGAAGCCTATGTAGAAACATCTGACACAAGCCCCTCAACCTGCATTTGCAGCTACACACACACGTGTACGCACTTAGAGGGTTTTCTTACTGTATTATATTCCTGTTTAGAGGGAGGAAAACCAACATTTGCCCTGCTGGTACAGGAAGTCTTCTGCGACAGTATAAATTTTTAAACAGCTGTTAAGCAGTAGTAGAATGTAACTTTGACAATAGCTTGCCTGGCTACTTATCTGAGCCACTGGAGGGAAGCTTTACGTGCGAACAGGTGCATGTGGCTCACTCTCATCCAGTAGAGTTGAACTGATAATGGGACAAAAAAAAGTACTGTCCTGCTCTCCTGACTGCTCTGCAAGGATTCTTTCTGAATCCTAAAACTGTCTGCTATCAGCAAGAAGGCTGCTCTAGTCCTACACTCTGCTAAGCATAACTTCTTTCTCAAAGTCATAGACAAACTAACCAGTTGCACTTTGCTTCTCAAGGAGGTTTCTGCCTTGTCAAAGGGTATAGAGCATAGCAGTGTGAGAGGACAGAAGAGATTTTGTAATGAGCCCTGTATTTCCTTCCTTGTTTTTTTGAGCAACCCCTTCCTACCATGACACATCTGTGTGTATGCTTCTCTGGGTGGACTCCCATAATTCCACCAAACTGTCTGTCTGGGTGACAAAGATTTGGTCATCAACCTAATAGTCTCAGGAAGGCTAGTTAGCACTTGGCTTCCTCTCTATAGATTGTTTTGTAGAACCACAGACAAACAACAGCTCCTTTGAGGATATAAAAAGAGAGCAAAATAGCCTGCATGATTACATTTTCTCTTCCCGATTAGTTGCTTATCTCTGCTAACTGGTACTGCTCCTCCAGCATCTCCTTGCTCACCATTCTCTATCAAGAAGACATGAGACAGAGGTAGTAGGGTAACATACGTCTCTCCTGGTGGCACAATCTGTTCAGACTGTTCTCAACTCCATACCAGCAACTCAAGTTTAGCTACTGTAACCTTCTGTAGGATTGCGTGAGAGCTGAGTCAGGAGCACTGTCTCTTTGCTTGGTTAGTTTTTGAGACACATCAAGTCCTAGCCCTCGGTCACTCTGTGACCCTACAAACAGCTGTCCTGGCACAACATAACAGGGCAGACTAATGTGGCAGCAACTGCTTAAATTAGCACAGCTGCCAAGAACTCCCGCAGGGCTGTTCCGCATCCCTCAGTTTAGGTGTTCTCTCTCCTGTGTTCAGAATCCCTTATGTATCCAGGGCTAATAAGCTTGGTCAACGCTCTACTGAATTAAATGTCCCCATGTAGCAGATGACATGGAGTACAAAAGTGATGCATCTGGCTGTGAAATAAAACACAGCATTTGGCCAGGTTGCTGTAGAACAAACCCTGCTATGGCTTGCGCAGTCCATCCACAGGCTGTCAGCTGCCACTTGTTTGTCCAGTTAGCCTCTGGAGCACTGCTTGGTACTCCTCAAGGCAAGGTGGCACTTTAGGGTTTTTAAAAAACTTTTAAAATTAACTTTGTTTTAAGGGAAAATATTTACAAACATAGTCTTTTGACTGGCATTCCTCAAACCAAGCATTAGTGTCAGGACTCCTGACCCACTCAAACTGAACTCATAAACTGCTGTTAGTAACTTACCATGAAAATGCCTGCACCTTTTTCTGATGCCTGTTTGGCTTTACTATCAGCAATTACTGTTCTATTGCAACAAGTAAAAACAGAGCCTGTCAAAGGAAGTTAAATCATTCCATTTTCTTTATTTAAAGAGGAAGAGGTATAATTAAAAATGGCAGTATTAAATCTACTAAATCATTGATACTAGAGAGTATCTGACAACATTATCAATCCTATGCTTGGTTTATGGTATGATGATGGGCTTTGCAGATGCAGCTTCATTTCTGAGACCTGAATTATTTTTCCTAGTGGCCTCCAAATCATTTATCCCTCTTCTGAATTCATGACTGCAGAAAAGTTTCAGCACATTGCCCCAGAGTAACAAATACTTTTTTTTATATGTGCTTATTTAATCCCAAAGTAATTAAATATAGCTATGGGTGTTAGCCTTTAAAAACAAATCCAAATGCTGTAACTAGAATATAATTAGTAATTGAGAAGTATAAGAGGGAAACAAAGCCTTCTTGCTGCTTGACAGCTGTGTAGGCTGTAGCCATTTTCAGAGCTGGGAGAGGAAGAAGAGAAATCTGAGTTAATTTAAAGCGCTCCTTAGTAGATAGTACTAACTGAAGGATTTTTATAATTGCATACCATGACCACTTAATTACCAAAGCTGAAAAATGATGATCTCACTATCTTTCAGTTGCTGTCTTAGACCTGCTCTCTTCAGTTCTACATTAAAAAACAGTATGATGTAGCTCAATGTGGAGGCCCCACTTCTTGTCATGCTGCTTGCATTTTTTAACTTCCCACTTTGAATTTGTCCGTCTTTCTTTAACGTTGTTTTTGCAATGAAATTTGCATGACTTTTTGGTGATTCTCCTAAAAAGATACAGGTGCCTTGGTTTTTATTCTTCCACTTAAGTAGGTTAAATAGCATTACCATGAAATGTACAGTGTAAGTGATCTACATCTGGGTACCTAGTTTCTTATCATTTTCCCGTACATTCATTGATGCAGTTTTATTACGCATACCATTAAACTAACCTAACACCAACCCTTTGCTTGCAGGTACCACAACTTCCTGGCTTTTCCTGGCTAAAGCCCTGCCTTTCAGCATCTGATATTGTGTACATTGGTTTGAGGGATGTGGATCCTGCTGAATAGTAAGTTGATTTATATTAAAGGATTTTTACAATAGGCTGAAATTATGAGCTTCTTTCCACATCTGGCTGTTCACAAGGGTTGCTAGATTTAAACTTAAGCTAGTAATGATTTTTTTTTCTAATTATTTTAACAGCTATATTTTGAAGAACTATGACATTCAGTATTTTTCCATGAGGGATATTGATCGCCTTGGAATTCAGAAAGTTATGGAAAGAACATTTGAACAACTGATGGGCAGGTAACAAACTATTATCTGATTTTAAGCTACTCTTATCATCCACTTGTTGAACATCTTGTTGAACTTTCCTGGAAGTTACTTAAATGAAGGTCACTCTTGATGTAAGGCAGCCTAACAAACAGAACTGTGACAGTGTCCAGTAAATAATAAAGTTGTAGCACTGCCATTAGTCCTCGCCTTCCACATCTTGAACTAGAACCGGTGTTTGGCAAAAAGCTACAAGATAGCCACAACTGTAGTGACTAATGTAACCTCTGTTTTATATCATTTGTTCTGTTTCTTGAGGAATTCTGCATTTTGACAAGATGTTTGAATCAACTCAGAGTCTAGGGTATACATTATACTTTTAAATATATATATATAGCAAATTGATAGTAACTTGTATTCAGCTGTTAGTACATGAGGTAGAAGCATTTGATAGCTTTCTCCTTAGGCTATGCTCACATATGCTGCCCTGATGACAACTGCCACTGAGTTCAGCTAGCGAAGTTCTCTTTAACCACTCCCTTACTTAAGTTCAATACAGAAGTCTTTGCTAACCTCGTTCAAGTTTGGGGAACCAGATCAGGGAGCAAATCATGCTAGTCTAGGGACACGTGGAGGGGATCAGAGTCAGGAAGGGTAACCTCTCACCACAGGGTAGAACAAAGTCCTGTAAGCAGAACAAGGTCCGTGTATCTGTGCTGCATGCTGTTGTGTCTAAAGATGTGCTCACCCTTCCTAGCTGCAGCTGTGCCAAGTAAAGAAGTTGCTAATCCAGATGCTTCTCCCTACTGAGCATCTCCAGTAAGATGGAAGTACAGAGTCTACCACTTAAATAGCCCATCTGAGTGACAAGCAGTGTCCAATTTATTAAGCTGTTATTGATTGCCAGACTTCACATAGTAACTAACTAATGTTTCAGGTTTGAGATTATCCTTTGCTTTTTCATCAACTATGCTTACATGGCAGAGTTTGGAGGCAGCCTTCAACTATTGACCTGAAAAATGCAGAATGCCCCATTCATCTTTATGAGCTGTCTAGGAGATCCTCAAGCTCGGTGCTTCCTCCCTCCATCCTAGACGCCATGCAAATCAAAGTTTCAGCCTTTCCCCCAGCTTTCTGTACAAAAGGAGAAAAGGCTGGATTATATCATAAATTTCTCCACGTTGTTCCAACTACGGAGATAAATAGCAGATAAGATGGTTAGAACTAAAGTACTTATCTCCAGCCAAGTCACACCTGAGTGGATGCTCAGTGGAACTAGAAAGACAACCTTCTGTTTTCCCAATGCATACTGGGGACCAAGTTCCGAGCTAAGAGATGTTTCTGAGTACAAAGATATTTAAGCAAAAAAAATCATTTCCAAATGTATATAAGACATGGTATAGGGCTTAGAGGGACCTTTAGCATCATGGAGCATGATGCTACTTTGCCAGTCAGCCTGGACAGTAAGAAATACATATAGAAAAAGTTTAAGGTTCTGAGATTGCTTTTCTTTTTTTATTCTGTCTCAGGAGACAGAGACCAATTCACCTGAGTTTTGACATTGATGCTTTTGATCCCTCACTGGCTCCAGCAACTGGGACTCCTGTTCTAGGTGGACTGACTTACAGAGAAGGCATGTACATCACGGAGGAAATACACAACACAGGTAGGAGTCGACCAGCAGTAGTGGACTAAGCACGGAGAGGACAAACTCCATACAGCTCATATTGGTTATGTTTTTCCTGTGTAATTAGATAAGATACATGTAGTCAAAGCTGAGGTGCCTATAAAGTCAATTCAACCTTCAGTAAGGGAAAAAGAAGTCCTATGGTTGGGCAATACCCCAGGTGTTGGAAGCAGCTTAACCATCAACAACTTCAACTTACCAAAAGTACATAAAATACATGATATATTAACAACTAATGCCAAAAATGACTTGGTAATCTTGTATAATACTGTCCACTATTCCTAAACACATAAGGTGAGATGTAAAAATGGAATAAAAAAAAGGATGCAAACAATTTAAAAGTTTGAAGTTCCATTCTAGGCTTCAAGGCTAACAAATCAAGCTTTCACTAAGTATACTGCAGTTGACTCAATATATGAGGACTTTCCTCCTTATGCCATGGAGTTTTTATTTAATGTGTTGAAACAATAAGTTATTTGCAGTAAAAGAAGGAAAAAACCCAACCAGACAAAGTCAACAGAATCATGTATACAATGGCAAAAAATACTAGGTATTTTATACCCCCTAATTTTTGGACTGGGAGAAAACAAGATTAAAACTCATTCCTCTCTAAGTGTATATGGAACATAACTCATTTTTCCTGAGTGCTAAAAGCACGACTGAGTGAGGTAGTGACAACATAAGAAGGAACCAAATTAAAAACACAAACTTGCCTCTAAGAATAACCTCGTCCCTCACTTGAGAGCCAATTTTACTTGTCTAAGAGGTAGAGTAGGTCACAGGCTCAAATATCAGACTTGCAGCAGTGAACAAAAGGCTGCAAAAGAAACCCTATTAGAGATTTTGCCCTTTTTCATAGTAACAAAACTGTAAATCATTTTCACAGGAATGCTTTCAGCTGTAGACATGGTTGAAGTCAATCCACTGCTTGGAGCTTCTCAAGAGGAAGTGAATGCAACTGCTAGTCTTGCAGTCGATGTGATAGCAACGTGCTTTGGACAGACAAGGGAAGGAGCACACACCGCTTTTGATGAACTCCCAACACCCAGTTCTCCAGATGAATCTGACAGTGAAGAGCAAGTGAGGATTTAAGAACCCAAAGCGTTGGGTACATTGGACATTATAGAGCTCTGCTGAGGCACTTGAGTGGATAGATTGTCAATACTTGGCAAATACTGTTAACTTCTCAATTTTTAAATAAAATAGCTTTTCCACTGATCAGTGGCTACTTTATTACATACCAAGATTTATTCATTTAGTTAAGTATATACAAATTGAGACAATAAAATATTTATTACCTTCTTATTAATCTTACCAGTAGTTCAAGTCTGTCTCTGCATTTTCCTTTTACTCCCATTCTGTCTTTCTAGTGTCAGTACAGTTTCAGTTGAACGCGCTGTCTCGTGAGACAGTTCAGTCCTCAGACAGTCAGAGGGAACAGACAGCCCATCCGGTTCCCCAACGTCGGAAAAGCTCATCTCAGTCATGAAGATTCATCTGCTGCGAAAGAACTTGTAGTAGACCACACCTCCTAGGATGATTAGTTCCAGGATGATGATAATTGACAGCAACAACTTATTAGTGGTTACTCTAGAGTTAAAAAATAAAAAAAATAACTTTTTTTTCCCCCCCTTTGATTATGAAAACAGATTCTACATAATTTGGTCATCGTTTTGCCTTCAGTAAGTATACTCCCTGTTGCAGCTAGACCAAGTGCTATTCAAATAGTTCTTAACAAGCAAAAAGGGACAAGCTCAGTAGCTTCCTACTCATGTTTTCCTGGAAATTCTGCTTAAATCTTCTATTTCAACAGTAGCAGTTCTGTTCCCTGCTTAAGGCAGATCACTCTGCTCTATATGTTGCTTCACTGAATGAGTATGCATGAGGAAAACACCAGTTAACTCCTGTGCTAAAACCCACATTGAGGAGCTTTTACTTGGAACTGCGTAGCTGAAGTAAAACTATAAAAATCTTAAAATAATAATGTACTTTTACTCTTGAAAATTATACCATTACCATAACTTCCTTTAGCAATGGGTATAAAGGAAAGACTTGTTAGGCCAGAAGTACCGACTGGAATTAGACTCCATGAATGGGTTCATAAGGATAATTAAACCTTATAGTTAAGAAACTGTAAGCACACTTAAGCAGCCAAGGCTTCAGTCATCAAAATAGTACATGGTCAGGCTCAGTTTCTCATATGACAGTCTAACTACTCCAGGGCATTACTATGGGCTAAACAGATTTGTCTGTGTCATCAGACATCTAACTCACTCACTGCTGCAGTGATTTATGGCACGGCTTTCTCCAACCCGAATAACAAGGACTTGCATCTAAAGTTACCCTCAGCAATTCACTGTAACTTGCTTGTGTCCTCACCACAATTCATCATGCGGGACAGTTAAAGACCCTGTATTACACTAAACGAGCAGCCCAAATTCAGTAGTGTTCGCTACCTGTACTCCGTTAAGTAATTACCAGGGAGGAGAAAACACAAATTATCATCTGCGCATGGGCACACATTCTGTTTACCCATTCCTTAAAGCCTCCCTGCAGTTCTCGGCTGACATGCTGGTCCTTGTTTTTCGCCAGAAACCGGCAGGCAACAAGGCTACCTACCGAGCGCTGCTCTAAGCCAGTCACGCTACTCACCGCCTGGATATGGAACGTAGAATCTTGCGACTCTTGCTCAAGTTCTCACTTGTATTCACCAGCTGAGAAGAAACAAAAGTTATTTGTCAGTTGCACAAGTATACGGCAACTCCGTAAAGATGCACCTGGAAGTAGTTGGCATTGAAACGCTGCAATTAATGGGACCAATACAAGCTGGAACCATTGTCTCCTTTCTGAGGAGGAAATAAGATTTTCGTGTATACTTTTCCTGAGATACATACAAAGATACACAATTTAGGATCACTTTCTGCCCCTTTAGTTAATCTACAAATATCAGAAAGTTGGTATTGACTCCTTTCATTAAATTTCATTTCATTATTCTAGTTGTTGACACCAGAAGAAAATGATACTGACGTGTTCTCCCCAGTGCGCATCTGGAACTGTCTGAAAGGCCGTTCACTTTCCAGCAAGGAACGAACCATGGTGTACTGACAGGTCTGAGTGACCCAGTGGCTGTGAGCTCTGAACTGTTAATAGATAATCCATTTCAGCTTTGTAATGCTCAGAAATGAACTGTCAAGTATTTCTCAGTCAGCTATTAAGCAGCACATAATTAAGCGAAGGTTATGGACAAGTGAAAGAGCTGTTGTCTCACAAAACAGAGCCAGGATTCATGATGTATGGCCACTGGAGGTCTCCAGGTACGATTTCGTAATTCCACTTCCAAACATTCAAGGGAAGTGAAAGGTAAGGCAGGGCACCGACCGTCACAGACCCCGCCTGCACAACTCCCCTGCAGTTTAAGCTATTGCCCATGACTGCAAACTGGCTCTGTAGGTACGTTGCTTTGCACTGAGAGGGACTGGACAAGCTGGCAAGAAAACTGCCAAGTCCATTCTAAGCATACCAGATTTCCAATCTTTGCTACGAAAGACCAAGCAAGAAAAAAGTCTGCTTCCGGATGGAATGTGTGGTTAATACAATTCCGCAATACAATGCCCGAAAGGCTCACAATAAAAGCCACAGCTTCACGAACAATCTGTGGATAGACTGACATGTTTTGAAGGACTGTAATATTTTTTATTAGAAAAAGAACAGACAAAAAACTATACCTACAAACCTTAATATCACATTTCCTTTCCTGCTCTCCAACCCAAATTTGGGAGCAGGGCAAATGAAATTCTGACCGAAATCAAAAAACTGCTTAAAGGAAAAAGCTACAGGCTTTGGTGCAATGAGTAGAGAAAACTCCCAAGAAATGGGGTGTGCTTTTTGTTTTGGCCGAGCGTGCTTACTTGCCAAACCCAGCATCCCCCTGCAAGTCACTCACCTAAAAGCTTTACACTCGGGATCCCTTGTACACCCAGAAAATCCCATCAGTTTGTTACCTCAAAAATGGAGTCCTCACCTTTGCGTATGTGTATAAAAAACCCAAATGAACTACTTTTTTAAAGCTTCCACAGCAGAAGCAGAGCTTCTTGACCCAAGCACACCACTTTCTCCCTCCTTAGCTAACCTACAAATATTGGAAGGTTAGAAATTAAGTAATTAAGCTTCTTTTAAATTTCATTAGAAGAACTTGCTAACTGCCTCCCAAATCTGAACCTTTACTAGTGATCTAGTGGTGGGCAACTCCTCATTTTTTAAAGTCTGTCATTTTTTCAGTAATGCTTTTTTTTTTTTTAGCGGGTTTATAGATCCAATACCCAGTCTTGCACAGACATCGCAGCAGACATTGGGCCACTGTGCTTTTGGCCCTTCTATAGTGATTGTTTTCCTTTTATGAGCACAGCATAGAAACGTGGCAGCCTGGATTTGGTTTGTAGAAACATCAATTGGATTACCACGTCTAGGGAGGTCTCCGAGAGAAATTACTGGCGTACAGTTCCCACTGAGCTAACACCAGGTTGTTTCAATTCGATCCCCACAGTTTCTCTGCTTACTCTGCTCTTGGTGCGTTCCAGTTGCTCCCGCTGCTCCCCAAGTTCTTCAATGATATCGGTGCCAATCTGATCTGTTTCAGCTGCAATTCGGTGCGAGCGCTCAATGCTCTGACTGGCTCGGTTCAGGCTGTCTGTTCCCTGGAGAAGCAGCACCCTCTGTGACTGCAGATTAGTCTGAAAAATAACGTATGCTTAACTAATAAGCACAAAGACAGGGGTATGAGGCTTCTGACATATTAAAAAGTTAGGCCGTGACTCCATAGGCCACCCATTTGTATTAGCTGTACATGCTGCTTATGTTAAATGATGTAGCCCCGTTAATATCGAAAGAGTTCTTGCTCACATTCTAAGATTATGGCCAAATCTGCTTAAACCTTGAAAAAGAAGGACACACAGCTGAAGAATTAAAACAGTTACAAAAAACTGTCTTTGCAACAATTTACTTTTTCATCAAAGAACATTTAAATGACAATAATATCTTTGCTTTCCAGAGGCTAACTTTTCCTTCCCTTTGTATCTAAATTCAGTCTTGTTTGTGACTTCACATTTGGTTGCCAGGGAGATCATTAAGAGTTTACACAGTCAAAAGGATTAGGAACCAAGAGTACTAACAGATGGACTGCTAAGTAACAAAGATCCTCTTTTCATGCCAGTAGCCTCAGCTAGAGGATAAGAAATGTTTGCTGACCTTGGGGTCAAAAGATAGCTCAAAATAAAGTATTTCCTTAAGCTTCAGAAAGTCTAATCTACCACCCTGCTCTCAGGTTTTAGAGGAACCAACCAAGAGGCATCAAATGCAAAAAATTACCTACCTCTGCAGGGTATATTGAATAAGACACTAAAGAAAGAGCCTCCCTCAAACCTTCCTTATCAAAGGCAGACAAACAAAAAGCCCACCTTCACGAACCTTCTGTACAGATGACAGCACTCTGAAGATAATAAGCAGATTCAGTCTCACTAGCTCAGATACATCTAAGCATGTGTGGTAAACAAAGAAATTGGTGTATTTCTTGCACTGTAGCAGCACATCCATAGTGAAAAAAGTGCTAGAGGATGACTTCTTACATTTTCTTGACATTACTTACACTGGGGTTACTTAAAAGAAAATTCTACCAAAGAACCTAGACAGTGCACATCATTCACACACTTTGCTAGTTTTGGAGACTAAGACTAGATCAGTTAAACTTTCTGCTCAGTCAGCAGCGTCACTTTTGTGTTTTCGCTGCTGCAGGGGAATGATTAAATAAAGCATTTCAGTACAGACTGTCATGTAAGTTCCTAACCGCATGGCATTCAAGGAGTTCCACTTGGATTATACTCATCTCTTCCATTTTAGAACAGAAAAGCTCTCCTTTGAGTTCCAGGTGTTCTTACTCCTCCCTGAGATACTCATGTTACATGCAGAGAGATACACAGGGAGTGGGAGTTATACAAGCACAGAAGCTAAGTGGATTAAAGTAGAAACACTGTAAACAATACATCTGGAATATTCATTTTTAAACAATCACAGCAATGCGAAATGATATTTATATCTAATTCTCACACTCTGTTCGTTTTCTGTGGAGAAGATTCCGTATTTCATATCGCCTTGACTTCCAGGGCCCAATCCCAAATCTGTACTTCTCATCTCTCTCTGGAACATGGAGAGGTCTCTTCTGTATGCCCGGATTTTGCTCATCATTTGGTTGCGGAAAGGCAGAGGAGCATACTTCAGTTCTTCCTCCATTTCCCGCAGCTTTAATGAAAGAAAATGTGGTTATTTTTTAAAGCACCAAATCTATTCTTATCAGCAGCTACACTCAAAACTCACCACCAGACGAAGGGATTCACGTGTTTTTATGTGATTGGGGGATTAACCCCAAACCCTACACCCCGCATCTAAGTACCGAGTACACCATTCCACCTAATGCTGTTCAGCCCATGTGGATTTTCAGATATGCAATGCCTCAAGGAAAAAAAAAAATAAATTAATTGCCAAGCTTAAACGCTTGCTTTTTTTCTGAAACATCACTTTATAACTTCAAAATCTGCTGTTCTCGCTTTCGTATAGTTTAAGCATTTATAAGATGGGTATCACCTTTTCACCACATCTGTGCAACAGAGATCTATCGCACAGGGAGGCACGCCACTAAATTCACACTCTGAACATCTGGGCCTGGCAAGTGGAGTTAGGATTTGTAAACCCCGGGATTTTGGATGCATGAATTTTTGCAACAACTTTTAGTGTCAGTTGTTACAAACTCACAATGCTTAAAGCTGTCCGCCACTAAGAGCTCTCACAATATGAGCTCTACATCTCATACGTCACCTCCACAGATACATGTCAATAAAACCCAGTAAGTTCGAGGAATAAAGCATCACGTTGAGCTGTGGCTCAAAAACATCATAACAAATAGCATATTAATATGAAAAGAAAGCTTAATCCATAATGTCTTGCTTAAAAAGGCAAGTCACGTGGGGGTTTTTTGTTGCTGTTCCGTGTCACCTGCTGTCCAGGAAGCCCATACAATAGAGGTTTCAAATATTCAAGGTCCTGATATTTACCCATCAGACTATTATAGAAAGATCAGATGGGTATAAGACCACCATGAAAAAAAGACAGTAGGGTGAAAAAAACAAAGCAGCAGACTCTCTACATGCCCTCCCCTCGATCTCTAGCAATTTTAATTGCACCTCTATCACTCTCCTTTGTTCCACAAAGGGAAGATGATATCCAAACCGAACACTCAAAAAAACCCCACGTGTAAGAACATGTCTATATCTGCATACGTATATAGATATATACAACAGTCTTGACAAACACAGACACACCTATCAGATCAATTAATTAAACATTAAAAAAAAAATAAATCCGCCTGCCAGAATAGGATCCATAAAGAAAGTAAAATTTGGAATTACTGTCCTTTTTAAGTCATCGATATTTCAACCAGTCAGAAAGGCCAGAAGCCCAGACTTATGTTTACCGTTTCATTTGCTTCGCGCTGTTTCTCATCAAATTCTCGGACTAGTTTTTTCTTCTCCTCTGTGAAAGAAAAAAGTAGTATGTCAGATAAACTATAGAGAAATGACAACAGAACTCTATCTCAAGCCATTATAGACAAGGAAGCTGCCACAGATGGCTGATTACAGAGATGCCAGGTCAAAATTTACCTCAAACAGGAACAGCCTGTTCTTAGGACAACTTTTCAGAAGGGGGTGGGGGGAGGGAGCAGAAACCACCCTTCTAAATGCCGGCCACTACCTCTGGTACACAAAAGAAGTCATTTTTCAAACCTGAAATATTTTTCTGATCTATTATCCTCCAACCTCTACTGACAGAACTGCATGCTGAAAAACATTTAACATGAAAGAACAACAAAGAGGACCTGTTGGTAAACAGCTCATAAATATTTCTTACATTTTGCACACATTTGGGAAGATTACTGAAGGCTGAAACCATAATTTCGATTTGAACAGAACATCAAGTCAATCTACGTTTCCAAGTGAGCCCCGAAGTTCCTGGCAGATAGGGCACTGCAGTCTCCTGGTCATACAGTACCGAGGTAAACGGGACAGGCATTCTAGAGTACTCGGAGATTAGAGGTGCCATCAAGATATCACCTCAGTTCACGCATTAATGCCCAAATGCTTCCCTCTTCTGGAATGACAACAGCTGTTTGAATGAGCCAACAAAACTATACATTTCGGTTGTTTGAGACAGTCACTTGCTAAGATCCTTGTAGCTAGGGCTTTGGAGGCCAAAGAACGGGTTTCACCGCTGTTACTCTATTTCTAAACAACACCATAAGACATGTATTTATAGGTGTTAAAAACCTATCATAACTCTCTAATATCCATGATCAATGAAAGTATAATTCTGAAACTCCCCTTATGTTAATGGAGCAAAAAATACATGTTTCATAAGCTTTTGCAAAAGCACTGAAGATGACCACCAGAGGACTCTTGCAGGGTACGGCAAATAAAACCAAATTCTATCAGAAATCTGATAAATATGCGCTAGCCTCATTCACCTCTCTCAGGAGAGAATAATTCAGTCGTAAATAAAATTTTGGGTAGCAAGAAACGCAAACAGTCATCTTGGTAAAGCTTCTCTAATTTGATTAAACTTAAAATTATGAAAACATTGTTGCCTTAAAAAAAACCAGACTTGACAATACCTTTTTGTACATATGGTCCTCTGCAAAGAAAGCAATTTTTAAGCCACTGAACTCTCAATGGAGTATAAGGAAAAAATTTGCAGCAATCAAAACATTTTTATATAGCTCCTCTCACATACAGGACATGCCTAAGCTGTAGGCTTTCCTTTTCAGTTCAAATTCATGTGAAGCCCCAGAATTCGAACTGTAAAGAACTTAAAAAAATATCATCAACAAGAAGCTATGCTCTCAAGTAGTGCACAGAATTATTACAGACTAAGCTACATTATGACTTAATATGCTACACACTAGCTGGTGTCAGGAAATGCAGTTTCACATCCCAGTCAATGCAGGAGGAAATGCCGACTTAAGAAGGCTCCTAAATACACTCTCCTGAACTTCGTCCATGATTTGCCACCGTGTACATTTGTGCTGATGCAATTATTTCTGTAGCTGGGTTGCAAGAGAAATCATGGGCATGAACTGCAGGAAAACAGCCGTCAGGAGTCAGTATTTCCTTTCATACAGGTCATTTCGCTAATCCGATTTACACAGTGCCCTCTTAAAACAGCTGCGCTCTCAACCTAATTGAAACCTGGTGCAGTACTGAAAAGAGCAGTATTTTACCTTCTTTGCGTCCCCCAAGCGGATTAAGATGACACTACACTTATAAAGGAACAGCCAAAGAAATGCAAGATAGTTTCCAAAAGTCAAGTAGCAATTGAGTAGCAAAAGACTTTTTTTGTCTATATGCCAAAAAGAAATCAGGCAGTGTGGCTTGAAAGTGTTATACGGGATTTGGCCGAACAAAAATGTCAGAATACATTGAGCAGTTTAAATCCTATCACTCCAGATTAAACTGCTACTTAAAGTACATTGAGAGAACTTTAATTCGTTAAAAGGAAGAAGTACCTATGCCGCAGTAACATTACCCACATGCTCATCAATATTTAACTGATTTATTTCCAATCAATTAGAATCCGATTCAGTTGCAAAGTACAGCTAACTGAATTAATTTAGAGGAAAGCCTCTGTATTAGAAACTAATCCAGGCTGTTTAAAAATACCTTTTTACAAATTTGAAAGGAAAAAAATTTGTTTCTCGATCTAGGAAGTTATCTTGTTTATATAGAGTAGAACAGCATGTCTAAACTTCTGCCCACCAAAGATGCCCCAAGAACTACAGATTCTGTCTTCCCTCAAGTTTGGGAGTGTGCCAATCATCTTAAAAGGGCATGCAAGATATCTTTTATCATCTCCTGAAGTTTTCAGGATCAGATAACTCAAAAAATAAAGGCACTTCCCCCCCTCCCAAGTACAAGAAGCAGGCAAAGCACATTAGGAGAGCGGGACACCTTCTAGTCTAGGAGAATGGCACACCTTCTACAGTTAGACAAACTCCTGACTTATCTTAAACTCTCTTAGAAACTCTTTCCAAAAATATGACCAGGATTTTTCCAGCAACAAATTTAAAGAACAGAACAGTCATATTAAAATTGCAAAGCCTATCTGAAAAATCAGTTTGTAATTAGTTGTAATCTGTTGAAAAATCTACAAGCATTGCAAAGATTGCGATCTGTAAACACTCTGCTTAAGCCCAATGCTCTGAAGTCATTGCTCAAGACTACCTCAGTTCCATGGAGACCTGACAAAGCTCTACTCCATTAAAAAAAAAAAAAAAAAAAAAAAGCCCACCCTCCTTTCTACATGGAAATAGGACTTCCTACAAGAATTTTCTGTTATTTTTAAAATTATAAACAGGGTGTTCCACCTCCTGTTCTGTGGTACTTTTCAATGTGAAGAAATGTTCACCAATGTTCTTATTGACCCCAGAGTACCTCAGGGAAACAACAGTGTTCCTATGGTCACGTCACATTCTTTTCCTTACACACAGATTTTGCATTTCAAGGCAGCAAAGACAATCATCCTTACCGAAAACCATCTTCACAAAATTTTATGCAAACATCACTCAGATTCAAAGGCCATTCTCCAAGAAAGAGTAGTTCTTCCTTTAAGCTTTTTACTCTTATTGACAGCTAGTGAAATTAAGTCAGCTTTGAAAGTTGTCACTTGCAGGTTCGAACATCTTTCTAGTACCAAACTTTCTGGAAACCCTAATGTTGGGGACTGCAACCCTGAATTTAACTCATTATTAAATGGAAAGCCGGGTAAAAAATGGAACGTTAAGCTTTCCATCGTCTGTGTTAACTAGCACAGGCTGCTATATTCCCAACAAACTATTTATTCTAGGGTTTGTGATTTTATACCTAAACACATAAAAGTGATCGATTCTGGAAGAATGGTGAAACTGGAATATCGCAGAACATGGCTTATAGCCCTTACTCATTCTTGTGGTACAAAACCCAAGCTGAGCTACAGCAGGTCATGATAGTTGTGCATCATGTTTCTCATATGAAGGAAGTATTTAATCAAAGAGATTTGGTGACATTGCTAAAATTCTCCTTGCCAGATCACTTCCCTTTCCGGTTCTCAGAAATTAAGAACTGAATTAGATGCACAATGCCAAGTCCTTACAGAGAAGTCTTCTGTCAGTGTTTTACCCACTGGTATGAGCACCATTACCTAATAAAGAATTCCCGTAAAAATCATATTTTGCTTCTAACATAACTTTGTGTAGCTTGATAAGATAGTTTTTTCTAGTCTGTGGGTAGGTAGCACACAAACCAGACTGTTAAAACAGTCATCTAAAATGCAGACCTTCTCCAGTAAGCCTACAAATGGTCGGACCATTTAATAATGGACAGTTATGGAAATAAAAACTGCTTTTAATTTTAAACACGAGTCCAATAACGAGCAAAAAAAAACCAAAAAAGGGGAAGGAGAAGAACCCAAACCTAAAGCACTGCAGTTTACCTGGAAACAGCATGAAATAACATCCAAATAACAACAGCTCCTCCTCGGAGGCTGAAAGCCCAGCCCAGCACAGCCCAGCAGCGCCTGGCGACGGCCTTGACACCTGCCCGGCAAAGGGGACCGGCCCCAGAGGGGCAAAGCCACACAGCAGCCCCCCTACCGAGGCGCCCGGGGCTCCGCACGGCCAGGCCTACTGCTCCAGAGCGAGGACACCAGAACGCAGCAGCCACCGAACAACGAAACACAGCGAAGCCACTCTCCGCCCCCCCGCCGCCGCCGCCAAGCGAGGCACGAAATCCCCGCACGGCCCAGCCCGCTGCCCGCCCCAGGGGACACGGGGAGGCCGCCGCCCGCCCCCGCCTCACCGGCCGCGCTGCCTCGCAGCCGCTCGGGGACGCCCCGCAGGTCTCCGTGCAACGCCCGGAAGATCTCGTGCAGCCGCTCCAGGTGCTCCGAGGAGCCGGAGCCGCGGCCCGCCATGGCAGACGGCAGCCTCCCGCCACGCTCGGCGACGGCCACCGCTGCCGCCTCCCTCGCCAGGCACTTCCGCCATCGGCGGCGCCGGCGGGGGCCTACTCACGCGCGGCCGGGCGCCCGCAACGCCGCCGGACCGCAAAACCGACCCGCGGCGGCGACCGCGCGGGCAAGCCCGCCACGGCCGGCTCCACACGGGAACGAGCCGCCACACGCGTTGCGACAGGGACTGTCGGCGACGCCACCCGCTGGTCGCCGGTGCCAAGGCGAGTCAGGCACTAACACGGGCAGCTGCGAGAAGGTGTGGGGGCCTCACGGCGCGCAGTGGGGGCGGGGCCGAGACGGCCGGGGCGGGGCCGAGGCGAGGAGGGGAGGGGCCAGGCGGGTGGGGCGGGGCCGGGGCGGGGATGGGCGGGGCCAAGGCGGGGATGGGCGGGGCCGGGGCCGCCGCCGCCGCTGAGGGCCGGCAGTGCTCATGGAGCGGGCGGCGGGGATGCTCAGCTGCTGGGGAGCCGCGCTGGGGGCCGCCGTCTCCGTCCCCGTCCTCCTGCTCGTGGCAGCGCCCTACATCAGGTGCGTCTCACCGAGCGCGGCCGCGGCCCTTTGCGCGCCTACGAGCAGCGGCGGCGGCGGCCTCCGCCCCGCGGTGCGGCGGGGGCGCGCGGAGCCGGCGTGCGCCGCGCCGCGCCTCGCGGGGGGTCGGGTCTGCCCGTGTGTTTGACGGGAGCGCGAGTAAAACGGATTCCTTTTCTCTCTCCCGCGCCGGGGTAGGGCGCCAGTCACGCCTCCCCGGCTCCGGCGCATCGGTAACACCGACGCGCCCGCGGCGGGAGCCGGAGCGCTGCCGGGGCTCGGCTCAGCCCCGGCACCGGCGGCGCGTGGCTCGGTGGCCGCCCGCAGTCTCCGACCGCCCGGAACTGACGCTGGGGTCCGTCCCGGGCCACGGGGCCGGCGGGGTGCGGGGAGAGGCGGCCGCCGTGCCCGGGCCGGGAAGGGGAGGGGCGGGGAGGGCGGAGCCCGCCTTCTCCTCACGGCGCCGCGGCGGAGCCCATTGGCCGAGACTGCGGAGCTGAGGGCGGCAGCCAATGGGAGCCGTGGCCCCACTTGACGCAAGGGCGGAGCGGCGGCGCCGGGAGCGGGGTAGGCGGGGCCTCGCCGTGCCGGGCCGGCGGGACCGGGGACCGGGGACCGGGGCTTGGCCCCGCCGGTGTGTCTCAAGCGGGGAGGGGTTGGAGGGCGAGTGGGAACCTGACCCGGTCACGGCCCGGTCACGACACGGTCGTGATCAACCGCTTCAGGTAACGCCGCCCGTGAGTCCCCGGGGCCCCCGGTCAGCCCGACGGCTGGGGCGAAACCCGGGCCTGCGGGTGCTCAGCCCTGACCCGAGCCCCCCGAAGGAGGGAAGCTGCCCCGGGTCCTCCTCCCCTGAGTGCTGCCGCCCTCTCTTGCAGGAGGTATGTCGCCGGCGGGGAGTGCAAGTCGGCAGCGAAGCTGGAGGGGAAGGTGGCGATAATCACGGGAGCCAACACGGGCATCGGGAAGGAGACGGCCAGGGACCTCGCCCGGAGAGGCAAGTCGCCGCCCTTCATCGGCGGGGCGTCCCCGTGCGAGGATCTGAGGGAGCAGTGCTTTGTGCTTACATTTTGAGTGAACTGGATCCCAAAGTTATGTCAGACGAGCCCGAGTGTCGCTCCTCCAGAGGCTGTGACCACTGAGGTGCAAGTCCCCACCGCCTCGGCTGGGTTCGCCCTGTGCACTCCGAAAACGTGCCTTGTGACGTGAAAATGCCCTGCACTGCAGCCATTTTGAGAGGACCGGGGAAGTTCCTGGTATCGCTGGGTTCTGCTCGTATGAAGCTGGGGGAATGCCGTAGGTCCACTCCTGTGTGCTTTAGTTATTCACGTCTCAAGCTAATTTGGTTTAAATGCTTTTTGGGTAACTGGTAAGGAGATTAAGCTACCTGTTCACAATCCGTTTAGAAACTACTCTGGCTGGAATCCAAGTATCTTCATGTGCTCCTGGCTTGACGTTCCCAGTACAGGGGCAGATGTAACCCAGTCGTACCAGTGTTGTGGTACACACTCCTGACCTGGGAGAACCTGCACAGAGGCACTTGAGATGTGCATTTTCCTGGTCTGAAAACAGCTTTGGGCTGGATTGGAGCTAACAACACAGTAGGAAAGGCTTTGTCCCTCCCGGCTGCTCCCCTGACTTGATGCCGAGTCCCTAAAGAAACAATAGGTTGTTTGTAAGCACGGTGCGTAGTCAGCCTGCTTGTCATAGCCCTGATCATCCAGTGTGCTCCCAGTGATCTCAGCTTCCGTTCCTGCTTTTTCCTCCACCCTTGCAGGTGCACGGGTCATTATCGCTTGCAGAGACATAGCGAAGGCAGAGGCTGCAGCCAGTGAAATCCGAGCGGAGACAGGGAACCAGCAAGTCATTGTGAAAAAACTGGACTTGGCTGATACGAAGTCCATCCGGGAGTTTGCTGAGAAATTCCTAGCAGGTACAGTCTCTAGATCCTTCTTTTCAGTGAGATTATTTTACCAAGGACTGCTGTCTGCTCTCCTAGCAAATTCCAAATCCCTGGCCTGCATATCTCTCTACCACGTTGGGTACTGTGGTTCAAAGCAGGGGCTTGTCAGAGGCCATGAGCTAGTTTGTGGTAGGAGGCTCATTTTATTGAGGTGACGTAGCTGCAACTCAAGACAGGCATGGGGTTTTTTTGGCTGGCTTGTGCCACCTCCTTGTCTGTCTTTGGTCCCTGTTCCCCTGTTGAAGGTTGTCTATTGTTTCTTGCAGAGGAGAAGGAACTCCATATTCTCATTAATAATGCTGGGGTAATGTTATGCCCTTACTCCAAGACTGCTGATGGCTTTGAGATGCACCTGGGAGTCAATCATCTTGGTAAGGCCAGTGGAGTCATGTTTGCATTCAATACCTGTGGCAAAATGCCAGAGGAAAATCCTGCTTTCCGTTTTTCTCTTCCTCATCCTTCCTTCTTGGAGAAGGATGAAAGGCCAGGTTTAGAGTTCTGGAGATGCAATGCAATGTCTTTGCTTATCATGGACCCGATTTAAGTGTCCGTACGTGTTACCTGGGATGTTTGAAATGGGTGACAGCTGCAGCTTTTTGAAGCTGAGGAGCAGAACTTAATGGCTCCAAAAAAGTTTAGCGGTTGATTCAAGGGGGTCTTCTTTTCCCTGGACTTGAAATGAGGGCAGCCAGTAACTTATAACATGTCAGTAATATGTTGAAAGTACTTTAAAGTTCCAGCAGGGGAACCCTTCAGAAAAGGATGACATTTCCTCTCACCCCTAGGTCATTTTCTCTTGACCTTCCTATTGCTGGAGCGTCTGAAGCAGTCTGCCCCAGCCCGCATCGTGAACGTGTCCTCACTGGCTCATCACGGAGGCCGAATCCGCTTCCATGACCTCCATGGTGAGAAGAGCTACAATCGTGGCCTCGCCTACTGTCACAGCAAATTGGCTAACGTGCTCTTCACCCGGGAGCTGGCGAGGCGGCTGCAAGGCAAGTCCCAGAGGAGAGCGGAGTGTTTTTCCGCTTGGCTTTTGAGCACCATGGATGAGGAGGGTGGATTGAAGGAAAGCTTGGAAATGGGCTGTGTGGAAGTGAAAAGGTTTGAGGTAAGGGTCACTGACAGCTCTTTGATGCAGGAAGACAGTATCTCCTGTCCGTGGAACCAGGAGATTAATTGTCTTTACAGCAGTAATTGTCTTTACAGCAACAGGGCAGAGGAGTTTAGTAGCCTGGCACAGTTGAAGGGATTTTGTTTTCCTTTGGTGCTTGTGGAAAAAAATAGCTCCATCCACACAGACAATTGTGGTATGTGGTGGGAAGCTGAAAAAAACCAGAAGGAGCTGAACTACAATTGCAGTCTGCAATGGAAAAGCTGAGGCATACTCAGCTGCCTGAAGTGCCAATGGCCTGTAAATTAGAAGCATAGGACTAGACAGTACCTCTTAAGTCATAACGTCTGTCACATTCAGTCCTTTTCATAAACTTACGTAGTCATGTCTTCTCTGGGAAATAAGTATTAAAGTAAATCAAAAGAAGCTGGTGTTCTCAAAAAGCCTGGTGGGAACTGCTGCTGGTTTAGCACCCAGGCCCTCTAGCACGTTGTTTTGCAGAAGTCACGTAGTGACCACAGTGTTTGGAAGGGAGTGGGGGATGCTCCAGCAAGCAGTAACTGCTGAGAATTTCACTTACTTTTCCCTGTATCCATGCCTGGACTTCTCCTTTAAGTTGTAGAATATCTGCAGGTAGAATCGAGGAGTATATTACCTTTTTTTTTTAAAGGCTGTTTGATGCATGCAGAGTTGTCCTGGACTACTTTCTTTTGCCATAGGCACTAAAGTCACAGCAAACGCTCTCCATCCCGGTTCTGTCCATTCTGAGCTGGTCCGGCACTCGTTTGTAATGACGTGGCTGTGGAAGGTATTCTCATTCTTCTTGAAGACGCCTCGGGAAGGAGCTCAGACCAGTGTCTACTGTGCAGTAGCAGAAGAGCTAGACTCTGTGACAGGACAGTATTTCAGGTGGGTGCAAGCTGATGGAGTGATACACTGTGGAAGGCCGCCTTGCTGGCTGGGGAAAATGACACTTACTGTCATTCTTCATTAAGACGGGACTGGGTAAGCGGCCGGCTGATAAGATTGAGGCTGACAAATACTAGAGCATTAGCCCTTCCAGGACTGTTGTAGTGGTTATTGTGGTAGAAGAAATCCCTGACCTGTGCAACATTTCACACAATAGCAGGTCCTTTAGCGCTAGGAATATCACTGTACTCAAAGAGGAGGAATGGCCGTCACATGCTCAGAGCTCTAATCCTGATCTGCCTGCCCGAGACTTGGGCAAATCACTTTTCAGTACAGCTGTTTAGTTAATGAGGTCACTTGAGTCAATCCTGGGAAGACCACTTTGGGTCTCTTTGTAGTTTTACTCCACCAGAACCGAAGGGGCCTGTGCTCCCAGGGAGCTGGGAGGGCTGAGGCTGCTGCAGAGCTAGGAGGGGAGATTTTCAGGACTGGCGTGTGACAAAATAACTTGATTCTCCAGTGCGACGGACCCACCAGCTGGGAGGGACTCCTGTTGGGGTGCTTATCGTTCTGTCCTGCAAACTGTCTTTTGTAGCTCCCACTACAAACCCTGTTGTTTGTTGACTTCTTTGACTTACTCCAGGACCCTGCACAGTCATGCCTTTTCTCCTTACCAAAACTACAGCCCAGAGCAGTTCCAAGTCATCATCACCCTGGCTTTGAAGCCTGCCATTTGAACAGCTTTGTCCAGATGTGTCCGTCAGCCTCCCGCTGGGTGTAGAGCGGTGTAACAATACTGGGTTGGGGATTAGAACATGAAAAGGTGTAATTTTTTTTTTTTTAATTCACATGGATACTGTTGGAGCCTTTGCTTCTTTGTAGAGCTTTCCTCTTGTGATATGTGAGCGGATTAGTCTCTGTAATGACTTTGTCTGATCTTCACTTGGGAGTTTGTACCATCTTAATCAGACTTGGATATATAAATAGATGTCTTAATCTGCTTCAAATGACTGTCTGTCCCAGGATATAAAAGGAGCATTTATGTGCTGCGCTGCAGAAAACTTTGGTGGATTTTAAACTCATAAAAGAACATTTTGGACTTGGTGGGAAATGAATAGCTTCAATGCTAATTCACAATTTACATTAGATGAGTCTAAAATACTTTTCACTTTCCGGCAATAGACTATAAAGCACAAGCACAGACATTAAGAAAAAAATTTCCATGCCACAGCAAGACAGGAGTCCACCAGAGTCATTTCAGACCCATCAGAGACCCCGCACTTGGAGCTCTAAAAACATTAGGCTGGACAGAAACCTTACAAGATGCAATTTCCTCTGTTCTCTTAAACGCCCGTGTTATTGAGCACGTAGCATTACAGCTGAGGACACGTGATCCCTAGTCCAGAGAGTGCTGTCTGAGTGCAGGAGCTGAGAAGAATGGAGCCACAGTTCAGAGGATAATGGAAAAAGGGATAACCATACATGGTTATTACAGTGTTATTATTCTGGCGCAGCTTTGCCTTTCATGCAGTGGCAATATAGTGGGATAAATAGTTCAGAATGAAGGGCTGTTTGAGTGGCTTTTTTTGTAGTGTTTGCTAGAAAAGGCGCTCCTGAAGAAGCTTGGTTAGCCTTTATAGCCCTTTTCAGTGGCATTAATGAGAATGTACACTGAAGAGTATATAGTAGAGCATATATAGGTTTCTTTAAGAGTTGAGGCAACAGATAGTGCTAGACTTGCTTGCCCGTTCTTGGTGCCATGGGAGGACTCTTCCCAAGCTAGCTGGAAAGCAAGCTTTCTCAAGGTGGCTTAGCACCAACACTTGCTCATTCACTGGATAGATTCCCACCCTTCTTCAACTGGTCTTGAAGTTAAGCTGATAGAAAACAACTCCTTTACCTTAACACAGACATTACAGTGTACTAATGCAGATGGAGACCTTTGACTTTAAAAAAAAACCCCATGATGTTTCCCTCACAGTGATTGCCAGCCAGCATATGTATCTCCACGGGGTCGGGATGATGAGACAGCAAAGAAGCTCTGGAGCGTGAGCTGCGAGCTCCTCGGCATCCAGTGGGACTGAGCGGCGCAGACCTCAGGCGTGTACCTGGCTGAGCCCAGCGATGCTTCTCCTGGGAAGAGCACTGCTGAGAGACCTCAAGACTAGAACACTGATACTTCAGCTGCCCTCGTGATGGCTCTATGAACACAATCTAATGTGAATTTCTGGAATATTACACTTAAGGATTGAGATTAGTAAGCAATCAGTCCCCCTTTCTAGAATTAGAGCACCAATGCAGGGAACACCCTTTACTTGGTATCATCTCACACAACAGCCAGAGGCTACTGTTCTCTGGCTTTAGAATAGAAACAGAAGTTGCAGTCTTAGGTTTAGATTATGAAGTAACAAAGAATTACTTTTCTTTTTTTTTTTTTCCTAACAGTAATAGTGAAAAGGTAGGACTCTAAACTTAGGATTTGTGAGGTTATTTTCAGTTCCTACTATTTGACCTAGCAGAGTGAAAGTACTTTAGGAATTTAGATTTTCTGGCAATTATATGCAATACAAATGGTCTCCAGCACACAGAAACAGGTGCTGGCCTTTTTGTACCAGTAGGTACAAAGTGGAATCAGTTACTTTTCACTATATTCTCTGTAAGAAGCTGGACCCTAGCCACTGAAGTATCTTGGCCCCAAATGCTCATTGATTGCAGTAAGTTAACTGAGGGTTGGCATATCTTTCGAGAACCCAGGTCTCAGGGCAGGTGACTGGGAGGTTAAAAGCTGCAGGAGTGCCATCAATTGTGCACAGGCAAGTTATCTTATTAAAAAAAAAAAAATTAACATCTCTCCTGTGAAGCACTGAGCAAAGATGGTGTAAAAGTTGTCACAATAACCCCCCCCCAGCTGCACTTTAAATGACTTCAGAACCTAGAACAGAGAGCAGAATGAGTAAAGAACATCTCAACTATGTTAAAAAACAGTAAACGACTTCAGCTGGGACTTTAGCTTTAAATGACAGCAAACTACCTAGCGCTAAATAGCTGAAGCGGAGGTCGGGACTGTCTCAATAGTATGGCGAAGTTAGCTACAGGACGGGAAAGTAAGACTCGCACAGCAAGTTTGTCTGCCCAGCAGTTACTGGGCTTGGCTGGCCCAGGCTGCCAGCCTGGCCTTGCGGGACCACACAGCGTGCACTTCCAAAAGGCGGCTGGGTCAATCCACGTAGTCATGGGACTGCTCCCTTGGAACCCTAGTGCTGCTTGGTGCAAACTGCTAGAGTGCGATCCATAATCAGAGATTATTTTTGAAAAAGGTAAGCAGTTACAGAACAAGTACTGCAGCTCATAGGATTATCTTCTGCTTCTGAATAAAAGTCCAGAAGTTTTTGGACCTGCATACGAGCATGCCACTGTGACCAACTGCCAGTTTTGGGCAACAACTGCTAATTTTATGATTAATTCTTTCTGTCTGGATACTATCTATGCAGATCAGTCCTGTGCTACCTCTGAGCAATACTAAATAAAGCAATTTTCTTTTTACAACAGGAAACCATATATTCTTTCAGAAATGCTGAATCAGTTTATTTGGTGTTGCTTTTATCTGCACCTGCCTTACAGAGAACTCAGTTTGGGTAACATTTTAAAGGCCCTTTGTGTTTCTCCCTGTCACTCTACCTTTTTTCCCTCCCTCTTTATACTTCATCTTGAGTATGAAGCTAAATCCACAACTAGAATGTAGCAGCAGAATGTTTCCGAGCATTGCAGGCTGAGCCTGCTCTCTCCGTGTACAACTCTGCTTCAAAATGGCTTTCAGGAGCAATAGAAACCATTTTTTAAAAAGCAGAAAGTGTCTCTCAGCTGGAATATTTTTCCCTTGTAGGTCAGTGCTCTTCTCGAAGAAGTCCGATTGTAGATTTAACATAAGACACATAACTACATATTTCCGTAGACACACACCCACTCTTTTTGACCTTGGGCAAGTCATTTATACCTTCGTCAACGCTGATCTGTAAGATGATGGAACTAAAGCTCATTTAGCTGTCTCAAAGGGAGGGTTGTAAGGGAGAGTTAGATTAACTTGCAAAGCTCTCTAAAGAGGATTACTGGTCTGTGAGAGTACATGTATGAGGCTGAGCTAGCTACCTAGCTACTGGGAGGACTGCTAAAGATGTGATATTCCAATTGGTCTAAATATTGAGGACGCTGTAGCAGAGAGAGATTTTTGCATGACAGAACAATTCTGCCCTTTCTAATTACTCTGCTAAGCATAGCCAAAAGCAAAATGCAGATCTAGAAAGAGAACCCCAGCTATGCTGAGATAAAAAGCAAACAGAAGGTACGTTACCAGTCATAATACTTTATTCTCTTTTTCATTGTAAACAAACCTTCATCATTAATAGAGAAATTCTTTTTAACTGGCAGTACTCAATCCCTTTTTGATGCTGAAAAATTCAAAGCCCCTTGATAGTTGCACTATTCATGACACAAGGCAGTTAGTCAGGATCAAAATTCCAGTTCTGCTGGTAAGAGAAAAATCCCTATGATTCCAGGTTAAAAACATCAAATTACAACAAACACTATATAAAGTGCATTAGGTACAGTGCAAAGAGGTCAGGAAAAAAGGCAGGTACAGAACTGACTGGTCTGCACAGCAAACTCCACTCTCTCTGCTCTATACAGATGAAAGAACTCGAGCAGAAAAGTAGGGGTTACAGCAATGCAGATCTGGATACCCAGAAACCGTAAAACCTCCTCCCCATAATTAGAGATTTGGAAATGATCGAAGACATGGATAGTGTCACGTTTTAGGATTAGCCTAATGGCTGTAATCTGATGGAAAGCTAGGTCAGTCTGGCAAAGAAAACAAAAGCAGCTTTCATTAGTACTGCCCACTAATGAGATAATGCAAATCTGTGGTCAGGAGATTCTGAAAGCTAAATGTGGTCATTTCTGACCGCTTAGCTCCGAGACATTTCCAGCCCTGCTCCAGTGAGCGCACCACCTCCGGGAGAGGTGTTTGTGTCAGTGGAGGACTGCTCATGAAACACTAAAGGAGAGGGACCAAGTCCTTTCCAATTCCACAGAAGTCTGTTCTGTCACCACAGTGAGCTTGGGGATAGTGCAAAACTCTTACTTGACAGTCTCTATTTTATGTACTAAAGCTATTTACAGTTACATTATACTTCCAAAAACCTGTTGTTTCTTTTGAAACAAACAACTAAACTTTAACCAAAAAAAGTGAACTAGTTTTCCTACCTCTTGTGCTGAAATACACGTAAACAGAAAACACAAACTCTTGTGGAGTGCCATGTTTTGTTGTTTCTTTTTTGAAGGTCCTACTACTGTCTACCTTTCTTCTGCCCATTTCTCATATCCCAGTCACAGCTGCAGAGAAGCAGCTGCTTTTTTCAGCATCCACGAACACAGCCATTACACAAAGATGCCTGCTTTTTCATAAAACTGAGTTAACCTGACACTACCAGAGCAAAGCCTGTACGTATAGGCTATACAGTATGTCCGGTCAATAAAAATTTAGTCTGGTGGTCTATTGTACCTCACAGGGACAGATTATTCTGGTAAGAAACAAATAAATAATCCCTGTGTGACAGGGATACAGATCACCTGATGAATTTTACCACAGCTTGCTCTATCCATATTTTCTCCTATACCTGATGAAACACTGTGAAAGTTTACTGGCAACTCTTCAGCGATAAAGCTGCATCACAACAATTTATTGGGTGTTACTGTGGCAAAGAAAGGGGTACACGATTTTTCTACTATTTTAAAGGATTATTTTCCCTTTGTACTCCCCTTACAGGATATGCCCTTTATAACTTCATCCACCTAGTAAGGGCTCAAATGCCATATGTATGGCACACCTCATACAGTGTGACTGGTAAGTAGAAACGTGCCATGAAGAATCAGTTCCTACCTTTTCAAATGACCTAAAGAAACCAGGCACATTGTACTAGTGGGGAGAAAAAATTAAAAAGTAGCAATGGTTTGTATAGAGGCTTAAAAAAATCTCTGAATTTCAGTCTTTGTGAAAGAAGATCTCTCCAATCTTGAAAAAGTTTACAGGAAACCCATAATCACAAAATGTTTTATACTCTAGGCTAGATTGAGTTGATGAGATTTTTCTGTCCCCTCTGTATAGGTTTTCTGGTTTAAAAATAGAACATACAATAAAGTTCAGTGCCTTCCAAAAACAACCAACCAAAAAAAACCCCCAACCCCAAACAAACAACAACAAATAAAACCCAAATCAGAAACAGAAGTGCTCTCTTCCACACGCCTAAATTCTTGCTTGTTCGGTTTGAAACTGCCCCCCTCCCCCCATCAAAGAGATAGCCAAAAAGCACCCTGAGGTAGTGACTGTTTGTCAAAATACAGGACTGGCACTTGTAATTTAGTTCCCTGCCTGGTGAAACCAGAGGCACATTAGCAGCATCCATTTGCCACCAACAACAGTCAAGAGACTTCCATTTTACCAAGAGATTGCTGAACCACATGCCTTTAAGCTGTCTGGAAGCCTTCTCCTTCTGAATGACGGTGAATGTCAATTACTTATTACTTCCTAGTGCCCTGGGGAAGCCGATTTCTTATTTTGGGCTGGTGCACTGAGAGCCATTGGGCACAGATGGCCTTCACAACATCATCTCCGCTGTTCTCAGCCAGCTGTCGCACATGCTGGACTAGCTGCACTGCTCTCGTCTTCTCCTGTCTCACCGAGACTAGATAGGCAGAACGCAACTTGTTGCACATCACGTAGGCCTGGATCTGAAGCAGAAAAGGCAGACAGAAATTGGTTATAAGGCTGTAAAAAACTAACAGCACAAGCTTAAGGAGTCATTGGAAATACCCAGTTCAGAAGCCTGCTGTACAAGGCAGTAGCAGCACATTATGACGCAAAGCATGGCATGGAGTAGACGGCAATGTAAAAGATGAAGAGACAGCTGTATTTTATTGAGTTTGTCTCTTGTGGAAACTCTTTAGAGTATCACCATGAAATCAACACCAGGAATCCTATCTATCTTGTGCGTTGTTACCATATCCTCACAGCAAAGTAATTTTCTTCCATTGCTGCTTCTAGAATAGCTCACATCTTTCAGTGATAAATCTTAAAGGCAGAGTGAAAAGCCCATTTTTCAATCTATATAAAACACCGAGTTTCTCAGTTGGAGCAGGACAGAAGAGAGTCACAAATCTTAAGATTTTATTCCCAGCTATGCCACTCAGGATCTATGACAATCCACAAACTCCAAGCCACAGCCTCTTCATCTATAAACACGCATCTAGGCTTCACATACTTATCCGTGACTCTCCCGTGGCTTAGCAGGCTGGTATGAAAGCTAACAAAGAAACCAAGTAGTTTAGGCCTCGCTTTCTCTAAGAAAAAAGTATATCAGAATTGGAGAAGTTTTATCATTTAACTCTCGATCACATTGGAAATAGGCTAATCCTGAAACAGTAAACTGAAATTATCATCTTGGAAGTATGGTGATCCTCACCAGCTGTCTGCCATTACTGGAAACTTACACGCACTTATGTGAAAAGTTGGATAACAAAACCAACAAACCCACAATGAGCCTCTCCGAAATACTTTTCCTCCCACTATAACGAATGCCTGGCCCTCACTCTGAGGACTATCAAGGAACCAATAGGCATAACATCAATCACTACCTTCATGTCACAGCTCTACAGTCAAACACCACAGCCTCGAGGAATTCCCTGTGATTTCTACAATCTAGCAAGTGGCCTTCAAAACTTTGGCCTGAGTGAGGATGAGAAAAAAGATGGTGAAAGAGAGCGTGTAGCCTGCAGACCAAGACTAGGCTGTTCAGCTCTTGCTGAAGGAGTTCCTCTACTGTACTTTTACTTACCTTGTTTTCATCACTGTCCATATCCTGAATCAGATTATCCAGATCCTGTATCCAAAGAAGAGAAAAGGTGTTCAGATTTAGAGCAACTACAGTTTGCAAATGTTTATCCCATCAGGGACCAAAACCCCTGCATAGAGGAAGGGCTGCTGAGATCACAGCTAGATGGTTACATCCTCCCAACTGCCAGTGCTGCACATGTAGAAAATACAAAGTCCAATTCTTCCCTTTACCACAGCTTCTCCTGCCTGCCATGTCAGTGAGGTATCCCTAGAGAATGTTATGAGGTCAATCTCTTGTCCCCTAGCCTGATCATAGGGGGCACCTCCATCCTTCACTGGGATGGAAAAGACACTGTGGCAGGCAACAGGAATCTTAAAATTGTTTCCTACGGAGGCAGGAGGTTCATGCCTCCACACATCCTCTGTGTTGGCCAGGGAAGCCTCATTGAAGGGGAAAACTCCTACCACAATCAGGAGCATTTGGCAGGATCCCATGAAGCAAAGGTTCTCTCCCCATCATGGGTAATCATTTGGGAAGTGCAGGGTAGGAGTGTACCACAGCTACCTATTGTTTCCTCTCAGAGTAACTAGCGTAAGGCAAAACACACACTCCCACCTTTAAACAATGCACATAGCACAGAGCCAGGACTCACTAAAAGAGCAGCACAGGCACAACAGGATGGTTTCCCTGCAGCCTCTATTGCATATACCTCCTGCACGTGGGTCAGAGCAATCCCAAGCACAAACTGAGCAGAGAATGGATTGAGAACAGCACTGAGGGGAAGGGCTTGGAGGTGTTGGTGGATTACAAGCTCAACATGAGCTGGCAACGTGTGCTCAACAGCCCAGAAAGCCAACCATATCCTGGGCTGCATCAGAAGAAACATGGCCAGCAGGTCAAGGGAGGTGATTCTGCCCCTCTGCTCCACTCTGGAGAGACCCCACCTGGAGTACTGCGTCCAGCTCTGGGGCCCCCAACATAAGAAGGACGTGGACCTGTTGGACCGAGTCCAGAGGAGAGCCATGAGGATGATCCAAGGGCTGGAGCACCTCTCCTATGAGGAGAGGCTGAGAGAGTTGGGGCTGTTCAGCCTGGAGAAGAGAAGGCTCTGGGGAGACCGTATAGCGGCCTCCCAGTACCTAAAATGGGGCCTCTACAGGAAAGCTGGAGATAGACTCTTTATCAAGGAGTGTAGTGATAGGACGAGGGGTAGCGGTTTTAAACTGAAAAAGAGGGTAGATTTAGATATTAGGAATAAATTCTTCACTCTGGGGGTGGTGAGACACTGGAACAGGTTGTCCAGAGAAGTTGTGGAGGCCCCATCCCTGGAGGTGTCCAACACCAGGCTGGATGGGGCTTTCAGTAACCTGGTCTAGTGGGAGGTGTCCCTGCCCATGGCAGGGCAGTTGAAACTAGATGATCTTTAAGGTCCCTTCCAACTCAAACCATTCTATGATTCTGTGATTATACTTCAAAAGGGACACAATGCAGAATGGAATTACCTCAGCAGGAATGTTCTTGAACTCATTTAGACAGTTTAGGATAATGTTATCCCCATCATTTTTGGCTGCAACTCCAGACTCATTGACACACTTGAGGAGCTGCCGGATCTCACTGTACTTCTGCTGCTTCACCAGCTGCTTGGCCACTTTGCTGTATACTTCTGTAGCTTCCAGCTGGAAGTCCTAGAGGTAGTTGGAACATCAGAGCAAATGTTAAATGTTCTCAGCAGGTTTTCTCACAGGGAGTCTATGCAACTGAGAGAATCTCTCCTCAGAATAAAATATCACACCATGCTCCAAAAAGTCAAAGCTGTTTTGGTGGCCTCTGATTTTCCAGTCACCACTGCTCAGGGCTGGCTCAAAGGTTTTCTGTAATCAGACTGGTAAAACTCAATTTTGCTCAAGAACAAGAGCACTGTTACCGCCTCTTTTTCAGGGGTGGCAAAAATCAGTTTTATTTCTTCTGGCAAAAGATCTTCTCCTACATATCTCCCCCTCACTTAGCAAGCTCCCGCTGTATTCCTCCAGCCACCCCACCAGCAGCCACCCTTTCTGTACCCCAAGAGACAGTAGGCAACTGACCATTACACACCTCCCATATGAAGCAAGAGATAATAAAAACTGCGGACTGATCCTGCCATGAATAAGGCAAGAAAATTAAAACCAGGAAGGAAACAGAAGTGATGCTAGGCAGCTGGGTTCGCTGCTCCTTTTTTACTGGGGGATAGTGAATGCTGTTGCTGCTAAGAAGTGCTGTTTTCCTAAGACTCTCCATCTCACTACACACAGGCGTTCTGTCTTGTTCATCCTGACCTGAAAGAAGGAGCAGGGCCTGCCATATCCACAGGTACTCTTTTCAGTGTGCCACCTCTGTCCAGAAGTGGCCCTGCTATACCCTCTGTCCCAGACAGGAGGCAACTGCAAACCGCACTGCTTGAAGCAGTATCTTTTAGCAGCTCCTAATCCATGGATGAGAAACACACAGAAAAGTATGGAGGCTCATGAGCTATGCTGACTGATAAGCACCTCAACTTCTACCCAGACATGAGGAAGAAGTCGTCCCCAGAAAAAGTTTCCAGTTAATTAGCTTTGCTCTCTCAGCCAGAGGAATAATACAGAGACAGCCCTGGCCTTATTTATTCACTGTCTCTTTGCATGGCTATCATGAACTGCAGAGAGCTACTAAATCAGAGCTCTCTACTCACATCTCTGATTGTCAGATTTGCCAGAGTTCAGTCACTGAACAATATGCACAGCAAAGGAAAAGCTGTACTTAATTCCTCTGTAGGACCCAGTTAGTTTGGAAGCATCCTAGTGAAGCAGCATCTTAATTTCCTTACCAAGCTTCCTCCAAATACACAGAAATTTAAGACTTGACTTAGTAACTTTTCTTAAGAGAGATTTTCCTTTTTGGGGATTAAAAAACATTTTGCAAGAAAGTCTTTTGCTTAAGCAATTGCTGCTTGCAGGAGCTTCTTCTGTAATAATAGTGCTTCTTATATCGTTTTTCCATACCTGAAGGACTCTAAATGCAATCCCAAATCCCTCCTCAATGTTTTTGCCTTCCAACATGACCTGAAGAGAGAGGCATAGACAAATTTGAGGATGCACATTCCTTTTTCATTGCATACAGTTAAATAATAATGCATTTCCAGATTTTGCCCAGAAGCCAAAAGACAATACATTACTTCAACAGAAAACAGCACCACCCTAACAAGTAGAGCAAATACAGGGTTTATTGTCACACACTGATTCCCTGTGGGACACTGGGCAAGTTACAGATGGAGCTGAGCTGAAGTTAAGAAAGGTTAGAATAATAGCAGTATTTGCCTTGCTTCAAAACACAATAGGATGTATAGTCAAAAGGCATGTTAGTCTTTGTATTTGGGATCCTCTGCAAGTTTGAACTTTGAGGAGAGGAGCTCCAAGTTCTCGTGTGTTCTCTACGACTTTGCGGGAAAACATGAATTTTTCATAAATGGTAGGTTGCATACATGCACAAGTAACCTGTCCATGAAAAATACAAGAGCCTGCTCCAACCATCAAATGTTTCAACCTGTATATCAGTTAGTATTGTTGACTAAAAATAGAGCTGTGTTTGAAATAGCAATAAGTACCTTGCAAGCAACATCCATTTTCATGTTATTGTTTCCAAAGAGTGTGGGCAAGGGGGACCCTGTCATTTGAGAAGTTCCTGAGCTCTCACATCGATGCAGGAACTTTGTTACTTCCATCTGCAGATCAACTGTACTGATATGCCTAGATAAAGGAAAAATTCTGACTTTATTTTGAAACAGACAAAGCGTGAATTTTTATTTGTGTGAACTTCCTAATTTCTTGAACGCATTTCAAAATAAGACATATTTCCAAACAATAATTATTTTAGTTACTTTTTGACTTTGTCTTTTGTGTAGCCAAGCCTGAAGCAGTGAGATACTTTTCATATCTGTGCACTTAATAAGCATCACAAGCTGAAGGTAAGCACTTGTTCATGTTATTTCAAAGTGAGCCAGATTGTCTCGATCCCAAATCAGTATCTGCTCCCTCTTTTCCACATCATTACACACACTCCTCCCACCTTTAAGTTAGAGTCTAGCCTGAAAAAAAGAAGCAAGTAAAAACCCCCTATGAAAACCAAGATATAAAAGCCCAAGTACAAGAAAGATCTGGCTAAATTTACACTTCAACTTTTGAATACAGGGATTCAGTTATGTCTGGCACCTTCAACTTGTAATAGTTGAGTGTCGTGAGTTAACCCCGGTAGGAATTTCCCCTTTCCTATAACTTATCTTCTTGTTTATAGATACCTCGACACATCTGTAGCAGACATTTTCTTCCGAAAAGTGAATGCCATTTTTTTCCTTCCTGAACTTCTTGAGACCTCCTGCAGATAGACTTTGAGATGGTCCTTGATCTTCAGAAGCCATGTCTGTTTGCCTCCCAGTTCAGTGTAAGACTTTGCTCCATGAGTGAAAAATCTAATGCAGGTCATGGCAGCACGAACATGATCCTAGAAGAAATATACTGAACACCAAGATGGACCAAAGTACACCACCTTCACAAACTGCTGTCTGTACTAAAGTGCTGACACAAAGCAGGCAACATTCTGTTTCCTTTAAAACAGTAGTTAAGCTACTGCAATGCACCAGATCCATGACATACGCACAGCAGGTCAGCTTCAGTCAGGCTCAGGCCTTCCTATCTGTTTTTAAGGATTGGAAAGTAGCAAAAATATACTTGTCCATCTGGCAGATTTATACCAAAGTAAATAACCAAAAGTCTGACAGTATTCAACACTTCCCTAAAAGAAATGGCACTGACCCTCGTCTTACCTTCATGAACTGCTGCAGCTCATACAGAATATGGTAGTAGTTCTTCCTCTGCAAGTATTTGCAGGCCGCAATCAAGTAGACTCCCCAGCTCTCCAATCCTGGATCAATGGTTTCCAGCAAGTTCTCCAACATATGCAGTTTTCCACTTTCATAACTCGGAATGAAGATCCCTTCAATGAACACTTCTGATGGGGATTCCTACACAAACATCAGAAAGGTAGCTTGAAGCAAAGTCACTGTGGCTTGTTGATTTTCAGTAAAATTACTGAACAGAAAATTGGTTCTCTTTTACCTCAAACCAGGACACTTCCTTATATAACATAAGGGAGTAGTAAGTGACAGAGATCATTAAATTAATAAATAATTTAGGTTGGAAGGGATCTCCGGAGGTCATTTAGTTCAAACCCCCACTCAAAGAATGGCTTCCAAGTTAGGTCACACTGCTCTGGGTCTGCCCAGTCAAGTTCTGAGCACGAGTAGGGCAATTCAAGAGCCTCTCTGGGGCCCAGCTCCCATGTCTAAATATCCTCACTGCAAAAAAAAAAAAACCCAAAACTTTTCCTTATATCCAGTTGGAATTTCCCTTGCTCCAAATTGTGTCTGCTGTCTCTTACCCTTTTACTGTGCACGTGAGACAAGCCTGGCTCTATCTTCCCTATAATTACCCACTTGGTATCTGAAAACAGCACATAGATCTCCTTTTGTCTTCTCTTCCTGAAACTGGAAAAACCGAGCTCTATCACTCCCCTCACATATCGTGTCCTTCAGGCCCCTAGCCACTTTGGTAGCCTTCCATTAGACTTGCTCCACTTTGACAATGTCTGTTTTGTACTAGGGAACCCAAAACTGGGCCCAGTAGTTCAGAGAAAACCTCACAAGGGGTGAGCTGAGGGGGATATTTACTTCCCTTGACCTCCCAACTATGGTCTCACAAATGCAGCCTCACATATTAATGTTACTATGAAAAGCAGCATGTGTGTGAACATGGCCTACATAAACGTTTTAAAGACATCATATGGAATATTATTTTTTTTTTAATCTCAGACTAAGATATAAGCTACAAAGCCTGTATACATAAAATG
Organism: Pluvialis apricaria; assembly: GCA_017639485.1. Lineage (NCBI taxonomy): Eukaryota > Metazoa > Chordata > Aves > Charadriiformes > Charadriidae > Pluvialis > Pluvialis apricaria. Next base: position 38,550,753 of record CM030012.1, on the reverse strand, counting down.
TTTCCAAACAACCAACTGCAAAATGTTTCATCAGAAGCCTAGTACCTTAAAGGTTTAAAGTAACAAACCTTCCTCTCCAGTTTGCACGATCACTACCAGTCTCCTTGTCCAAATCTTCCACACCAAATTGTATGTCTAGAGTATTTTCAAAGTCTGCTACTTAACTAGAGAAGTTATTTCACCAACAATGCAAAAATATGTAACTTTTCTTTAAAGGCAAATTTAAACTGATACAAAGGTCACATTTGAAAAGCAAATTTAATATGCAGATGAGTATATGAGCTTAGAATGACTGATGGTACAATGAGAAGGCAGAGCTGATAAGAGAACTTAATTTTCTATTAATAAAGCTCATAAGCAGACTGAAGATAACAGAATTTGGTGTTTCAAGCTGTACATCTCACTAAGAATTATTTATAATAATAATAATAAAAATCAGTAAATCAAACAAGCACAGAAACTTAGAAAAGAAAACAAACAAAACCCCACATATATACCAGCTTTCAAGCTGGTGAGATGGAATGGATTCACATCTCCTCAGAAGCACCCTTAATGAATTAGTGAGAACCTTGTTGGAATAATTTCTCAGTTTAATTGTAATTTAGCACCAACAGAACTGTTTTCTCCAGATATTCTTAAGCCCTCCTATATTATGCAGTTTTCCTAAGTAAGAACTGGAAACCACTTTTTGGCTTCCTTAGATTTCTGTCCTCTAGGACATAATCCTGTATTCCCTTACATTCCTAACAGTTACAGAAGTGCAAACGTGGGTGTCTGATTCAACAAACAATACCAAGAGACAGAGCCACTGTGATAGAGAGTAAAGTGTCTAGCGTTATCGGCACATTGGAATTCAAAATTTTCCTTCTCTCTTCTGAACTGTATGACAATAGTGCCAGGTTTTCAGCTTTGTAGAAAAACGACAAAGCGCTGTTGATCCAGGACCTCTACCCAAAAAAGATAAAGCACTTTCTCTTCTCTAGAAGCCACTGTTTCAACACAATGGGGAAGAGAGATTAAATACGAGATGTAAAGATCAAAGTTATTTTTTCATGTCACTGAATTCTTGTCAGTCACTGGATAGTTTGTATAACAACATTTAGAACCTCAGAAAACTCCTGTGCAGAAAAACACCCAGAGTACTGCATGATGCTCATTACCACCTTAGACTGGTCTTGAAGTCCTCTTTGCTAATTTTCAAATTTCAATTTAGGTGATGGCAAATTAGATTACTCACCTTATTTAACAAATGAAGCAGTGCTTCTCTCATACAGTCATGCCTCATGTAAAAGCTTATTATTGCCAGATTAGTGCCATAACTATGCAAATAGAACAAGCACTCTTGATAGTAGCTGTTGTGTTGAATCTTCCCCTCACACATCATCTCCAGAGACAGACTTCTTGTTCTCAGTGTTGCTTCAAGTTCCCTCAATGTGGCAAAGTAATCATCATCCTGCCGTTAAAATAGAGAATCAATTATAGGTGACGAGCAAGACGAAAACTTTCTTTTCAGTTAGATCTAGTCACTCAGCCCTGGAACATTTCTGTTATTGTTGTTTTTAAAATAGATATCGCTTTAGAGGGGTGAGAATTCAGTCATGCTTTTTATAAACACTAGATTGGAACCCTGCTATCAACAGAGGCGCTGAATGTTGCTGTAGCTAGCGTGGCTGTTCCCAGGGACAGACAAGAGGCTTATTTATTTAAACTGTCAACAGCTACTTCAATAACCTAGTTCAAACAGGCTTTTTTATTCTCCTCAAATATGTACTACTAAGAGGTCCTTCATCATTATGATTCTGCAGTTACTTAGTACTAAAAGTCATTTTTTGGTACCTAATCAGAACCTCCAGACCTAATCGCAAACCATGTAATAGCGCTTTTTGACAAGGAAAGAAGAGTGACACAGCATTTGTAGATTCTTCTTTGAATTCCTGCAAAGTTATCTGAGTTTCAGTAACAAAATGGCATCACCACAGCATAACAACATATTGTTGGGATTGAGTTTAGTTTTGTCAGACTGTAGTAATAACATGTTAACCAGTACAGCTTCTTTCACCTCCACTAAGTATGCCGCAAATTACTATAAAATCCTGTCATCTGATTGTCAGCCACCAATTCACTGTGAAGAAACAGCTAACAAATTTCTCAACAATATTCAGTTTGCAACACGCAATCATGACAAAAGAAGGAAAAAACTTAGCACTTGATATTGTAACATGCATTGCTATATGATGTGTATTAACATGTCATTACTTGGCTTTACTACAGCCCTTCAGAACAGACGACTCTTACCGCAATGAGTATGGGCTTCACTGTGGACTCCAGGTACTGTATCACATCCTGGACCAGCCTTGAACCATGATTCAGCTGGTTTAGATCCATAGGTGGCTTTAAACATCGGTTAAACTTCTCTCTTGCTGAACTTAAATTTCCAGCTTTAAGGCAAGCCATGCCCCAGGCATGCCATGCCCCACCTGGATCCAGCCCAGATTTTGTAGAAACCTAAATTCAAAATTGTTTGTTAATATTGCAACACAGTCCTGGTAAAGAAAACAGGAAAACTGGCTTATCACACAGTCTGTGACTGTGACCTTTCACTTCCTAGAGCACATTTCCCATTAAAAACAAAACAAAACATAGAAGTAATAGGTATGGGGTTTTTTGTATTACTGGCACAAAATGCCAACTACCAAAACACCCATGATCTCCAAATGCAGAGGTATTTTTTATTGTAAAAGTTTAAGCAACTATTTATCTGGGAAATTTCAGTTCAGCAGTTTTAAAACTCAGGACATTTTCACATCTGCTTTTCTAAAGCAGATGATTTTTACAGAACAGAGTTCATCAGGTTTGTGGGTTTAAAAAAAAAGGCAATGGAAGATGCTTCACAAACCGCCAGGAAATATTGTATTTCACATAACTTTGCTGACCAAATTTGTTCCCGATTTTCTTTAGTAGACCAGCTGCCTTTAAACATGAAACGTTTTTATTCAAATAGGTCACCTATTGCTGCTGTTTATTACCCCTTAAAAATCCTAATCCTGTTTGTAGTATCGTAATTCTATTCTTACACTGCAATGTCATAAACCAGAGGCTTATGAAATTGTGGGAGCAGGAAGACAGAAGATGATAAACCACACTAGATGAGCTGCAATAGGTAGATTTGCCACCATTGTTGATTTCCAAGTAAATGCTTGGGAAAGGTGCCTTACTAATGTCTGCTGTGGGGTTACAGAAAAATGAAATCAAACACACAAGTTTCAGATAAAGTCCTGCCACAAAGGATGTCTCAGTCGTTCTACTGGATGTAAGATTCCTCCATTTAATGGCGTTCTTGCAGTTAGTCTGTTCCAATTGTAATTGTACTGGGAAACAAGGCCACTACCCTTCCCTTCAGCAGACTGCTCCACAGCAGAAGGACTTTTCCTTCTCTGAATTTTTTTGCCAGTGGTCAGAAAATAATTTCTTCCTTGTTTAAAAACTTAATCCCAGTTTGTGACTGTTTAAATATTGTCCATTTCACACATCACATCCATCTGAACTCAGGAGGGAGAAAAACAGAAGCCACTAGAGAAGCATTATGAATGCTGACATCCCTCCATTGTCATTACCTCTATAGCTAGTTGATAGTACTCTGCTTCCAGAAGCTGATTTCTTAATCTTGTTACTGCTGCAGGGAGAAGAATCTGATGCAAAGATGGTATTGGACGGTAGGCAGCAGCAACCAAAATATTCAACACATCCACTTTGCTGATGTAGCTGGGAGAAAACAAAGAGGTTAAACAAATACATACACTTCCAGTATTATCATACACTTCAAGAACTTGATGTCAAAGACAACTCTTAGAACAGTGGTTCCTAATCACCAGTATAGCAGGTTTCTCTATCCATCATACTATCCTATTCAGACTATTATTTTGTATAGGACTTTTTGCCAGATTCAGTGGAACACTGGCAGATGCTGATTGCAGACACCAGCTATATGTTACCAAATCAAAGTAATACATGTAAAATTTATATATTGAACCTGCCACCTCAAGCTCTGTAGGACAAAACTTGAGGAAAGTGTAAAATGCTCATTCTCAGGAAGTGCAGGTTTAAAATCCTATATTGAAATATAGATTGAAAGCAGATACACAATATCAGAGGTAAAATATTTACCCCAGTCTTTGTGAATCATTTCTCCCTACTCTGAGAATTTTATCATTCATTATTATGTAGTCGTATTACTTGAATTTCCACTATTTGAACTCTTACATTATGAACTTCTTTTCTTGTTTAAAACGTTCACAGTATAATGACAAAACAACTCTCCCACCCTCCACTTCCCAGCAAAAAAGGACAGTGGTCTTGACAATACCTCAGTACATCCTAGTGAACATCTGACAAATCACCTGTCACAGAGCGCAAGATCCTGGCTCCTTCCAGCTTTCACAAACATCATTTTCGCACTGAAGAGCAGTTGTTTCATGATGTCCATAAGGAGACCAGCATCCACCTCAGGATTAGTAAGCCCTTGGGACAACTTGCAGCAGTGCTCTATCAGTTGGTGGCCACACACTATGCTGTCACTGTGCAGGCTAAGGATGGCAATACACAAGGAAGAGCTGGGAGCCTGACAATTTGAGGAAAGACAGATAAACATGGGCATTGAGGTAGTTCTCCAGGGAACTGCTTATTTTGGACTCTCTTTCTCTAGACCTCACCTGTTCATAATAAAATTCACTGCGGACAATTTCATTCTCCTCTTCATTCAGGGTAAAAATCCATTCAAGCTCAGTTGCCTTGGGTATTCGCACCACTGTGGAATATTCATTATTAGAAATTTCTGCAGCCAAAAAGAAAACACCAGGTAGAATCATTGTACAAGAAGCGATAAACCTGGCTAAGGACACATAATGCAGAGTATTCCTATGCTCTCGTAAAACAGTCATCTGCAATCCTCTCATTGTGCCACTTCCTGACAGTATCACATGTCCAGCACACAGATTACAGAAACATTTCCATTCCTCAGCAGGCTGCCAAATTGTACCTAAACTTACTCTCACTGTCACCAACACCCTGTCATCAAAACCCGGCTCCAGTAACATGTCTTCAAATGATTATCCAACTCTTATCCTACTGGACACCAAGCATAGCAACGTCCCCTCTTTAGCTTTCCCTCAGGCAAGTTATTAAATATTTCTGAGCAGGAGAGAAGTGGAAATGAGAGCTGTGGGTTACAGCTGAAAAGGGACACTGAAGAACCAGTTGTAAAAGAATGGGTAAATTGACTTAACTGCCTGTATCTTCTTTTTAGAATCCAGGTTATTTGAACATATAGTCCAGCAGCTTTAAGACAAAAAACTGCAAGAAGATGAGCTAACTCCTTATGTTAAGTTTTCAGATAAAATAGTACTGCAGAAAATTGGGGCTTTGATCAAATGATTCAAGAAATTTCATTTCTGTGAAAAGTCTTTTTCTGTCTTCCAGATTAAAGAAATTTCTGTTTTGAAATTAGTAACCCAGAATAGCTACAAATGAAATATTGTCTGTCATCTGAGTGCAGCTGAGAATGCACAAGCCCTCTCATGCTCAAGTTTGCAATTCTGGTTCCCAGCAGGAAAACAATGGCCAATCTCACAATCCTAAAAAAAATGGAGAATAATGTTAAATTTGCTACTCTTTCCCCTGATCAATTTCTTCTTTTCTCTAGAAGAACTTAAAATTTTTAAAAGTCTCAAAATTCACTGTTCTAGATTTCACAGAAGTGTGTTAGTGTTGAGTAGGGTGAATAAAACAAAAAAAAAGAAAAACACTATTTCTAAATTAAACTGGAAACTGGAATAATTACAATAAACCAGGCTTGAAAACATTTGATAAGCCTTCTTCACAGACTCATCAGATAAGTTAGAAAACCAGAATAAAACTTTCCCTCTTTTATCTGAGGATTTCCATACTGTTCTTATTCACTCCTACTGAGTGAATCATATAGGTCCAGTGATATGTAGCAACGCTGCAGGCAAAGAGAAAGATCTAACGACAAGCAGCAGCTCGGAAACTGCATTTCAGCTGTTTCAGTCTTGTAACAAAGGTAGCAGTAAAACAAACTTCTGTCAAAAGCAAAAAAAAAAAATAATGCTCAAGTAGCCCATCATACTTAAAAAGGGACAAGTAAGGAAAAATATTAATTACTGCTTCAATTAATTACTGCACTTCAAATAACTATGTTTTGGTCTGCCAGAATTTTGCATCAGTGTAGAAAAATTTTGCTGAATCACCTCAAACACCAAACTAAGCAATAAACAGTAAATACTTTCTGAGGAAAAACAGCAGAGTAAAAGAAAAAGTAAACTAAATTTTGTTATTATTCCTGAAGTGTTATGATATTAGATGTGGAAACTGAGACACTGAGGAGAAATTAATAGTCCATATTCACACCACCAGTAAAGGAGATGGAACTCAGGACACAACCAGATCCATGACAGGGGCCTTATCCTGTGCTACACCCAGCCAGCATAGGGCATGAAACACCACAGCACACTGCAGTGGTATTCAGAGTTGTGCTATCACGGTTTGCAAAAAGAGGATCACTCAGGACAGCTCTGTAGTGGGTTAATTAATTCCTACTCATACCACAGCCTCTCACTGACTGTTTCTAGTATGCAAAGTGCATTCTCCAACCGCTGTTTTTCAGTTCCTCCCTTTAATCCCCATCCAGCAGGTTCAATATTGGCTCAGACGTTTCTCATAAATCTCAGTTTCCATTCCCAGAAGTTTGGAATGCTCAATTTCAGCCTGCACGTGTAAAAATCGTCAGTGATACTTTGTAACTGAAGTTTTGATCACCCTTCACAGAATCACAGAATGGTCAGGGTTGGAAGGGACCTCTGGAGATTATCTAGTCCAACCCCCTGCCCAGGCGGGTTTTGAATGTCTCCAGTGTGGGAGACTCCACAACCTCTCTGGGCAGCCTGTGCCAGTGCTCTGCCACCCTCAAAGGAAAGAAGTCCCTCCTCATGTTTAGATGGAAATTCCTGTGTTCAAGTTTGTGCCCGTTACCTCTTGTTTTATCACTGCACACCACTGAAAAAACACTGTTCCCATCCACCTGGCACCCTCCCTTTAAGTATTTATAAGTATTGATAAGATCCCCCCCTCAGTCTTTTCTTCTCCAGACTAAAAAGACTCAAGTCCCTCAGCCTTTCCTCATAAGAAAGATGCTCCAATCCCCTCATCATCTTTGTAGACCTTTGCTGGACCCTCTCCAGCAGTTCCCTGTCCTTCTTGAACCGGGGAGCCCAGAACTGGACACAATACTCCAGATGCGGCCTCACCAGGGCAGAGTAGAGGGGGAGGATGACCTCCCTCGACCTGCTGGCCACACTCTTCTTGATACACCCCAGGATGCCATTGGCCTTCTTGGCCACCAGGGCACATTGCTGGCTCATGGTCATCCTGTTGTCCACCAGGACTCCCAGGTCCCTTTCCACACAGCTGCTCTCCAGCAGGTCAGATGCAACTACATGTATCAGCTTCCTATCTCAAACTCTGCTGCTAATCAGGCACTTTAAAAAAAATTGAAGTTTAACATTACTCCATTCTTTACCTTCCACTTGGTCCTGATCTTCTTTTCTGCTGTAAGAAAATGACAGAAAGAAACATCATGCCTACTCCAGCACACTGGGGAAAACATAGTTTTAAAAGAGATCAATATGGCTAGCCTTTTCAGAACACTGTCTTATAAAAATCTAACATTTTTCCCACCCTGCCCTCTCCAACCCATTGCCCTGCCCCTACTCCCTACTGTTTGGAAATCTAAGATCCTGCCTCTGCATTGTTGTATTTCAACTACACTAAGTAATCAGTTCTTATAACCCTCTACAGGAATAGTACTGTTGCATATGTCATAAAAAAAGCAGACACTGAGAACAAGAAGAACTGCCCAGTAACTGAACATGTCAAAGCTAAAATGAAGTTTTTGGCATCCAGGTCTCTGTCCTTAAGATTTAGTTGGTTTTGATATACAAATAGGGCGAGTATATAAAAATCTGGACACCTAAGCAATTAAAAGATGACAGGTGGCATTCAAGCTCACTGCTGGGTTGCGCTGACCTAATCCAGCAGTGCAAGCAACCATTCTGATGCAACCTGGTTTAACTAGAGGTGACTGCTTATTTTTTCAGAGGTTCCTTTTCAGATCTGCACAGTATTCCCCTTTTTCTAGCAAGCCTGCTGATACTGCCATAGCAGATACTGCTATCTGCAGGCTTACTTGGAAAAGAGGAAGTGCAGCTGAAAGTGCAGCCGAAAAGAGTAAGTTTTACTCTGTGACCCTGTCAAGCCTGCTGACAGCAGTATCAGCAGGCTTGACAGGGTCACAGAGAGTAAAACTCGCTCTTTTCAGCTGCACTTTTCACCAGCTCACCTAACATACACACAACAGATTTCAGTCCAATTCTCAGCTTAAAGCAACCACATCATGAAAATCTGTCATCACAGCTGTCTCTTTTATTAAGGGCAGTTTCAAAGCCTATCTAATCATGAACTCGCTTTTGAATCCCCAAGGATTCAAGGAGTCGTAATCAAGGGATTATGGAGTAACATTAACACACTCATATGTTCAGCAGAGCTAGCTAACACATGACGTTAATCCAGGAGCCGCGTAAACTGCAAGAAACTTTGTCACACTGTAGTAGTTTGTGCTGAACATTTTGCATCAAAGGATTAAATTCTTAGGTTTAATGATCAATTGATGTTAAAGAATTAAAGACATTGTTGCCTGGCTCTCCAGTGTTCTTTCCAATATGAAAAGTAAATTGAGGCATAAGGAACATCCCCACACCTATCAAACCTGAAAATCCCAATAGCTGGAGGCCAAAAAGCTGATGTTATCATCATGTAAGCATATTATCCAAATAAACCCAAATGCTTATTTCTCTTTCATTCCATTCACGTACCCTGCTGTGTACACGAAATTGAGGAGAACTACAATGGAAGGACTTACATGCTTGTGTCTTGTACCAAGCCAGGCAGATGTTCTCTGTTGTAGTAGCTATAGCATTGGTCGCATACACGAGACAGATTTTCTCTGCAAGCTTCTACTGCCATTTTCTTGGTGGAGCAAGAGCTGCACACCAGCCTGCCACAGCGCCTGCAGTGATGGCGCCTGTTGAACTAAGCAAAAGAGGCCACGGATGAGCAACTGAAAGAATTTACTGAAGTACCCTGCTATATCAGCCTCCACTCATGAGTAAACTTACTCCATTTGGAGAGAGCAAACAGCATGCACAGTAAGGCTTTTCAGAACTATATGATTGACTCTCACTGTTACAATTCCTTTCTAGAGAGGGCATAGCAAAGGAAAAAAAGTAACAAACTAACCCAAAACCCAGAGGCAGGTATTTAAAACGTTTGCTGCAGTCTTGGACTTTCCTCTATTTAAATTGTCCCAATTTTGATCACAGCCCTATTTAGATCATCTTTTGAAAGTCAGAAGCTCTAGACTGTCTTTCTGACACCTTCTTAGTACTTTCTAAATTCAAAAGCAACAGATACTTTGAGAAAACAGTACTGCTTCTCAGCAATAGAAGATAACAGACTGCCAGCACACCTGCAAAACTCGAATTTTATCTTTTCCCTTAGAGCACCAATGCAGTTGCTCAAGTACTCTATGAAACAACAGGTTTTAGAAAAGTGTAATCAACAGCAATGATTACATTTTCTATATTGGCAATCTGAATCATGTGATGCTCATGTTATTTCTTGCCAGCACAGTGAACTAGACAGCCTTTTGAAATATTAATACTGCTATTACTACACATTTTTGAGATCTTATGGTTGCCTCCTCTCTGATGACCGGACTTTCTCTTTAGGTTCTATCACTTCGCAGGACTCTGCAAGCAGCTAATTGTTGCCAGTCTCCTCAGCTACACTAGACAGACACTAATGATTAACTATCAAAGGACTGGCAATCTTGTCAGGACTACACTGATGCAGACAAACTTGCTAAAGTACAGACTACAAGCAAGTGTTCATATTAAGGTCACAATTCTAGGAATGTCTGAACCTCATTTTTGCTCCTCACCATAGTAAAGCGTTCAGTTTTGCAAACCATACATATGGTTTCAGTGTCATCAGGTATCCATTGCTGCTTTGGTGGTGGCTTCTCAGGAGGCACAAATTCTTGAGGAAACAAATTCTGCTGCAGACTTCTGTCTCTGGGACTTGCAGATATGGTGCCACCTTAAAAAGAGTCAGGCCAAGAAAAACATGGAACAGGATTTAAGCTGTTTAATGGTCTTGAATATCAGAAACCACTACAGACTTACTGAGGCTATAAGATCTTTCTGGCTCACAAGATGACTACCATTACCTTTCAACCAGGCATGGCACAGTAACATTGTGTAAGGAATAGATATGCTTTAATCTAAGATTATAAACTTATAGTAACTCAATACTGTTAAGCAAGAGTACATACTTATTAACAGAACTTTACCGTAACAATTACAGAAGTATAACACAAGTCAACATCTGTTCTTGTATCACAAGCAGAGACTTAGAGGAGGAAGAAAAAGAATACCCCAGTATATGGATACCAAAAAGCGATATAACCTAAAATGTAATCTTACGGCTATCCAATGTTGACATTCCTGAAGACTGAGACTTTTCTTTGTTATCTCAGGAGAGGTATGGTATGGCTAGCAACAGTATATCCCTCCCTGTTCTGGTCCCCTTTACAATCTACTGTGAGGAAATCAGTTCAAAGAGGCAGGAGTTTAAGTTTTTGGCCATTGGGGTCTTTTACCTTGCCAATGAAATACTCATTGAATCAAGTTTACAGTATTAGATAGGCTTTTAGTTTATATTATGTGAGCCAGTTACACTACAGGCTAGTTAAAAAGTTCAACATGTCATTAGTCCTGCAAGCCACCTTCGGTGTACATGAATACTAAAAGAAAAAGAAAATCTGCATTCCAATAAAGTTAATTCATGCTCATCCAAGCAGGTACCGGATTGCAAAGGGACATTAGAGGACAATACATTCAAGTTTTGTAACAACATACAGATATTAAGCTGACCATTAAGAGAAAAACTGAAGAGCTACACAACCCAATCCAAGACGCTGTTGTCACTTCATTTAAGCAGAGCAAGAAGAGTCTCCAGTTCAGGATACAGACCCAGAGAACAGTTCAGACACCCTAAACTGCAGATGAGGATATCACTGTGCAGCTCTAGTTCAGGCCCACCACGTGCTGAGAATCACCAGCCTTGGAGGTCTGAGGGCATCCTTTGCTAGTCATCCCCTGAGAGCGCAGACTGCATCCCTCACAATATATATCCTCCAAAGAGTTTATCTCTTGCATTAGATACTGAATGGAACCTATAGAAGGATGTGTGGCTGGTTTTAAGCCACAGATATTCTTCAGTTGTTTTGGCTTAAATTATTTTGTTTCTATTTATTTGTGTTTGAGGACTATGAGTGGAGCCTCTCAGTTAATACAAGGTGTGCTATTTCCCTCAGGTCACAAGAGGGATCCTCGAAAAAAGCAAATTCAAGGACCAAAAGAATGATGAAAAAAATAAAACATGGATGAGATTTCTACTGCAAAACCAAAGTTAAGATCCAGAAGAAAAAAAAAATTACTGAGTAAAGAACAGGAAGACTGGGACAAGTACCACAATCCAGACAAGCTCTACCTATATACCCAGAGAGAGAGTACAGAAGTCAAGACACAGAAAGATTAACCTGCAGCACCATTAATCCACTAGCAGCCTAGCTGTGACAAAGAGCTAATTTTTCTTTTCCTGCAGATGTAGTCCTGTTTCCTATGGTCTGTTCAGGCTTGTTTTTCTGTGTAGGGTTTCAAACAGAAAGGTTTTGTGCTGATTTTTCAGACATTTTGTAGATACCTACCAAAAATCAAAACAAACCCATACACTTCTTGTTCCCCGTTAAGTTTTCTATTAATTGGGCCCATAGCACCCAACTGTAGAGACTTATGAACCCAAGCTAAATGTGACCCAAGTTACTATTAAGCAGTGGGACACACATACATAGGGGATAAAACAAATAAGAACAGGTTGAAAGAAAATAGCACCAAGGTCTTAACCTTACCAGTAAAGCTGACAGGAGATAGTTCTGATGATCCCAATTTAGACAGTGCTTCACACTCCAATACCTGATTGAGACTTTCTTGGATGCGTACCAGAGAATCTAGGACAAACGGAAGAAAAAAAAAATAATCAGAGAACAATACTGGCGCTACATCTACCTCTTTTTATGCAGAGTTGAGGAATCCATTCACAGGAGTACGTAAGCATGTCAGCACAAAATGGGACTAGCTATGTAATAACAAATTACTATGTTTTCATGAAAATTAGTCCACAACAATTCATGCAAAACTATATAAAATTCAATGTCCTAAAATACAGAGAAAGGGATCCTTACCAAAGCAATGGACTACTGATAGTCAAGGAATAATGCAGCAGAGAATAAGTATCAAATGCGAAAACAATTAGTTGACACAAGGTGCTAATGGCAAATATTAAATGCTTCACATTGCAGTGGAATGAACACACTTGTAAAGTTATAGGTCATTTGGCAGGAAAAGATAGGTAAGTCTGATGCTTTTATGTTAACAGGAGCTGTATCTTTAAATCATAAAATGAAGTCAACATTTGGAAACTGGCATAAAGCAAGTCGGTACAATATATGTAGGTATAAATAGATACAGATAGGTACACACACCATGCGCTTTTAATACAGTGAAACAAAAGCACTGGACTTGATCTGCAGCACCCTCTGCTGTTCCAATTCTAAAACCCTGAAAGGAGAGAGCCAAATGCAGAAGAATCTAAGACATCACGGATGAGAACAGATTGGCAAACCAGAAAGGAGAACCGTGCTGAGAATGTTAAATAGAACTACAAGTTTAAAAATCATTTATATGAAAAAAGGAACAGGACTCGGGTAGGAGGAAAGAGTATGGAAGATTAAATCCCCATTTGATTTGGGACAAGATGCAGCTGGCTGCGGGTTTTAGAACTGCTTAAGTCTTCAGTGACTGCGTTAAATAGGAATGAAATAAATTTGAACAATATCATATAAGAAAAGAGACTCCCCCCCAAAGGAGCAACAGAGTAAAGTCTGAGAAACTTTGGAAGCTGTCGGTCCTTGAGAACATCTATTTGCAAGAAAAGCAAAGACTTTAAGAACATGTTCTGGGCTAAAGAGAGGCTGGATACACACATCTAAAAATGCTGTGGCACAATCGGCAAAATTATTATGGGGCGAAATCAGTCTTTCTTTCCCAAGTGAAAAATGGAATTCTCACAGACAGTCACCTGATCTCTTTTCTTTTAATGTGAAAGGGAAGTTGAGAGCTTTTTCTGCATACTTGGAGAGCAAATTGTCTATGTCTTCTACAGTAAAACCAATTTCCTGTCCAGTTAAGAGTTGGTGCAGTGTCTGCACAGCGACAGCTACCCAGTCCACCTTCATATTCATGAGAAGCTGTTCCAGCATGAGCAGTGGCCTGGAGGAGAGGTGGAAGTAGTTAACACGGGACAGCTCAGGCAGAGTCAGCAGCATCTGAGACACAAGAAAAAAAGCATATGTTAAAATTATACATCTTCAAATCTATGTTTCTGTGAGATTACAGACAAGAAACTAGCACAGTAGCTTATGCAGAGAATGGAATAACATAGAGAGGCCAAAAAATGGAGGTGGGAATTCTCAGACCTATTCCAACTTCTATTACAGAATTACTGAGTGGATTTGCAGAAATTACTTAACTTCCACTTTCCCATTCTATAAAACACTGCCTCACTTCCGAGGCAGCTGAAGAGCGGAAGGCATTTTGTGACCCTGGGACAAATACGTTGTAGCAGGGTAGAGCACATTCTCTTATCAAAATAGGCTTATAAAAAGAATATGAGCCCAATCCTTATCCTTTCATTATTTGAGGAAACATTGAGAGGAGAAAATAAGAGCAATTCTCCTAAAGACAGACAATCAATATGGACACTTTCCACATTAAATCATGTCTTCAAAAGGAAGAAGTACGGAAACAGGAAGCCCAGCAAAATACTGTTGTGGCACACGCTGGAGTGAGCTGCTATTTATAGTCCTACAACAAAATATACATTATGAAAAGCACTATTTTGTTTACATATAATGGACTTGACTAAGATAATCTACTGGTTAATGTATCTATTCCCAGGCTGAGCACAGAACCTGGATGACTTCTGTAAAGGCAATGGCCATCCAAAAAGAGGAGTGATGCTGTCTTTCTTTGGGAGAAACATGCCATGTAAGCGTCAAAGACACTATACAGATGAGAATGTGTTTATATTACTACACAGGAAGGACATCTGGTGTTTCTAACACAGAGAATAAGTTGAAGATGCTTTATTTTTCACTGGGACAAAGATAGCAACTGTCCTGATAAACACTGCAAATTTATTTTATCCCCGCCCCCCTCCTGTGCATTCCTCCACTCTCTACAGCTCAAACACAAGACTGTTCTGTTCATATTGGAAGCTACCACCACCTCGTAATACAGGAACCGCAAAGACGGAGAAGGAGAAGAGAAGTTTTAAGCCATCTCTAACCTTCCTTTGGATCCTGGGACTCAGGATCTTAGATGTGATATGGCAAGAATGCTCTGGTAAAATCTACAGACTTTATATAAACCATGTATATTATGTATTATAAAATTACTTATATAAATCTATATTGCCATTAATCCCACAATGCAGGATTTTTACTCACCTTTGAGCCCATATACAGTGCCTGGATTTCATTACGGCGTGCTGTTGTCAGATTCGCGTAGAAGTGACCTGTGAGGTAATCGGCCAAGAAGTGAGAGGCTGCCAAGTTCGGATGCTGGTCAAGGGACTGTTCACTGATGGCAAGGCAAATACCAGGGTCTTCAATTCTTTGTAAAAGCTACAAATGCAAACAAAATACAGTGACTCCCTACTACATTCCTGGAAAGTAGCCTTTATAACAGGCAGTCCAGAACAGATTATTGCCCTACAACAGTTCAGCAAGCAAATTAACTTATGCAAGTGTCTTACATATATAAGGATGATTTAAATAATCCATTTATAGACTACTCATTGCCTATTTGCTCCATTTATTAATCAAAATATTTTTAAATTAAAGCAAGCAAAAAATTAAGCAAGGAATGGGACAAAAGCTATAGTGATGAGAAGGTTCCACTTTGCTTCCAGAATACTTTCAAAGCTACATAGTCTGAAAGAGCCTGCACTTTATTCTATGATCTCTGTTATTAGGAACAGCTCCATAAATATTAGAACCAGAAGAACTCACACTTCACTAATTTCGACACTGAAGCACAACTGACCAATTCCTGCTATTAGTTTCACTTCTGTTTCTCCTACTTAAGCAGAACAGAAATGCTTCTTTATTTTTCAAATAAAAGGGGCTTTGTATTTCCATGTAAGTGACATTTATGCTAGTAGGTCCAACAACTAGATTGCCAAGCTGGATTTTCACTTAAGCGGAATAGGGGGGGGAGCCAGGATCCTGAAACCATATCTAAGCAAATAGCATCTCATATGGAAGGAACCAATAAGGCCATGAAAATGCACACAAAGAAGGCAAAGAAAACAGTTCTCAGGTTGTTTGACTTATGGATGTAAGGCTGAAAGAGTACTGCCGTTACCTGCGATGCTTTTTCCATGTCTCCCATCTCCAGTAAGTGGAGAAGGTGCTCACGGTGAAGGTTGATCAAGTCTTCTCTTGGGACAGGATACAAATGCCCCCATTCCTCACACAACTCATAATCCTAAAGAATTTAAAAAAAAAAAAAAAAAGAGTAAAAATAACATAAAAAAAAAAAAGGACAAACTCTACTCTCATACAGCTGTTTCTCCCAAAGTTCTGATCAACTTCTGTAGCTTAGATTCCTCTCCCACACGCTAAAAGTAAATAATTACACTGACAACGGGAAGAAGATGATAGCCAATTTTGTCAGTCACAGCCTGCATTGAGAATACCTTCTCATCTCACAGTAAACAAGTTGGCTTTTTAAAGAGACACTTTTAAAGCCAGCCAGATCTACAGTATTGGGATGTCTATAATAATCAAGCCTGTATTATGCCAAAAGCCATGCTATTAAAGTCTTCAAAATTCTAAGAGAAAAGAACAGGATGTATCTCAGAGTAAGAATTATAATTTAAATATAAGGATTATTAACTACGTGTAAATCTTGACATTAAACACAGACCTGTATTCGTTTCTGTAGCACAGAACTGAGTAAAGAAATCCTTCCACCCAAGGTAATCTCCATTGATCAGTGTTTTAAGACGCTACTTCAACAAATTTGTCTATTCAAAGATTAATGCATTCTACTTAAACAAAATTCAGATAATGATGCCCAACCTTTGCTTTCAGAATGATATTCATGACAGTCTGGGGGTCATCAGTGCAGGCTTTTTTCAGATCTTGCCAGTCATTCCACAATGGTTCATTTTGCACATTCAAAATCTGAAAAAGTTAATATTTAGGGTAGCATGAATTTTAAAAGCGTTATCTACAACAATCGTTAAGTCTAAGAGGACAGGTGAGCTGACAACATCAAGAGTTGCTTCATACAAAGAAAAAGGTCATAAAGGAGACTCATGTTTACCACTAGCCATTTTCTGGGATGACACAATGCACATGCACTCCAAAAAAGACTACGCAATTTTCTCAGAGGTATAAGTCTACAAAGCATGTTTGTAAGGGAAGGTTTTTCAAAGACTAGAGGGCAATAATTATGAATGAAAAAGTACATGTATACTGCAGACATTGCTGGCACTAACAGAGAGACAACTGAGCTAACTGTCAGTTAACAGAACCATCACCAGACAGAGCTCAGCAGGGATTTGTGACTCCTTTTTTTGCTCCATTTGGCTTTTCAGTTGGTGTTGAATCCCAGGCCAGCTAGCCTGACTTAACTTGAGTATCTGCAGTTAGAAGAACTGACTGCAATACAGACGTGTTTATTAGACCATTAGTCTTGTACACCATGCCTACCTGATACATCCGCGCCGCTAGAGGCTCTAGCATTTTTACAGAATGGAAAAAACGTACTTTGCAAAAAAGCAGCCTCACACAAATGTTTATGTCTAATCACATTTGCAGACCTGAACGCCAATAGGAGAGTGGGAAAGTTACAAAGAATGGAAGCAGAGTGTTAACTGAATACTAAAGCACTGAAAATACACGAGCAATTTTGGATGAAAGACTTGAAGAGCTTTTATGATCAAAAAAGAACCAAGGGCTAAAGCTGTTTCAAAGGACAAGTCTATTTGCTCCCTTATGCCTATTTCATTTCACTGGTTACTTAAAGAATGACTTTGTACCTTTTGATAAACCTGAAGTTCCTTCTTCCGGCTCTGCAGACTGGCTTTTAGTTCATCAGTTATGCCGAATTCAGAAATGCAATAAGCTAAGATTTCCAAACAGGCATCGAGGGGCCACTTGTCCAGATAGCGCAGGGCCAGCCTACTTCTCAACGTTGCATTTTTTACTGGGAACAAGTATTGCCAACCATCCTTATCTGTGGAGGAAACAAACCACTAGTTTGAAACTCAGTTTCTATAATTTGGAAAATAAAAAAATCCTCATCTGGATCACATCACCAAAAGAAACAGTACAGAGCTGAAAAATCTATACTAGATTTATACCAAGTTTCAGATTCTTGGGAAGTAACCAAAGTTAGCATGGGACACTTAATATCTTTATACTCCAAAAAGCACCTCCTTTCACAGGATACATGATCCATGTATGACCATGACGCTGCTGTAAGAGATATTCCATTAATAGTATTCAGTTCTCCATATAAAAATAACACCACAGATGCATTCCAGTTCTCTTGTACTAAATTGGTCAGGATTTGTACATTTGCAAAACAGAAACTACACCATCAGAGAAAGCAAATCTAGGATGAAGGAAGGGAAAGGATCTCTTTCTGTCTTTGGATATGCCCAAGGACCGCTACCTTAGTTTCCACCTCCAGGCTGTATTCTTCATTAAAAAAAAAAAGAAAAAGATCACAGGGAAAAAAGCCTGACTTACAGAATCACAGAATGGCCAGGGTTGGAAGGGACCTCTGGAGATGATCTAGTCCAACACCCCAGCCAGAGCAGGGACACCTACAGCACGTTGCACAGGACGGCATCCAGGCGGGTTTTGAATGTCTCCAGTGTGGGAGACTCCACCACCTCTCTGGGCAGCCTGTGCCAGTGCTCTGCCACCCTCAAAGGAAAGAAGTCCCTCCTCATGTTTAGATGGAACTTCCTACGCTCAAGTTTGTGCCCGCTACCTCTTGTCCTATCACTGGGCACAACTGAAAACAGACTGTTCCCATCCACCTGGCACCCTCCCTTAAAGTATTTATAAGTATTGATAAGATCCCCCCTCAGTCTTCTCTTCTCCAGACTAAAAAGACTCAAGTGCCTCAGCTTTTCCTCATAAGAAAGATGCTCCAATCCCCTCATCATCTTGGTAGCCCTTTGCTGGACCCTCTCCAGCAGTTCCCTGTCCTTCTTGAACCGGGGAGCCCAGAACTGGACACAGTACTCCAGATGCGGCCTCACCAGGGCAGAGCAGAGGGGGAGGATGACTTAAGACTTCTTACCTTCAGCAGCTGCACAGCTCAGCACAGCATCCTTCACATTGACCAGCTCCTCCACATCCCAACTGTAGAGATCCAAGACTTTCAGAGCTCTGTCCCAATCCTTTGCAGTAAGAGCTTGTTCAAAGACTCCCATTAATACATTAACAGCTGTGGTGGAATGCAATCCTAGTAGAACCAGAGATATGTATATCTTGCCAGAGAAGACAGTAGCCAAACTGCTACCTTCCTCTTGATGATGCTGAAGCGGCTCAAACATAGTAAGAAGAAATCGTTCCAATATTGGGAACTCCTTCAACAATGCTTCACACTCCTTGGAAATCTGTTCCAAACCTAAGGGCACCTCCCGTTTGCCCCGAAATTCAATCCAAGACAAACTTGATTTGGGAATTTTCTGTATATTAGATGCACTTAGACATGCCACTGTGGCCATTAGCTTTGACTGAGACTTTAGAAAGTCCAGGGAGGAGGCAGTGAGTGTGTGCTGGCTCAAGTCATTCACAGAGGATGGGGCCTGAGTGGAGACATCCTCAGAGGTCACCGCAGAATTGCAAATAGGTATTTCAACATCTGGCAGGCAGTGGTAGGCACACCGGTGTGCTAAGTTGCTGATGTTTGTCAGAAGAGAATTTGCCTGGCTGTTTTGCCTTGCACTGCACAAAGACAGTGGTTCACAGCAACAGTTAACAATAACTTGCTGCACATTCAAGTTCAACTTTTCTTTAGCTAGGAGAGAAGAAAGCCTGCAGGATTGAAAACAAAACCAGCTTACCCAACACATACAAAAGGTATTTTACAATTACGTATTTTCATAAATCTTCCAAGTGTTTTGTGAACACAAGCCCCCTAATAATCTTCAAAGGTACATACAGGGGAAGACTACATATCCTATGTTTACCCACTATGAAAAAAAAAATTATACAGCACGACACTGGTAACTTGGAGCTTATGCGGCAATTCCTTTAAAGAAAAGGAACTTACTCCTCAAAGACAGATTTCTACCTAAATGTAACATGCTAAAATGGTTCAGTATAGTGCACATCTGTTTAAGAGCTACTTCGTCAAATCAGACACTTTCCATGCCAGCCTAATTTCATAATTTGTGATGGAAGAACCTTAGATTATGCAGTTTATCTGCTGACCAGGGCAAGAGCCATGCCCAGCTATATTCTTAAGCAGCCCTACTGGTCTATTTTATTTTATTACATTGCTAAGCTGCAAGTCTGTTGCTCTGAACTGTCACGCATTCAATTAAAAAAATCCACATAAACTCACTCTCTTCACAACAGACAGTAATCGTTAAAAATACGGAGCCACAGTTTTCACTATCAAATATCTTCAGGTTGGTAGAGAAGCCACTGACTAAGTTCTTCCCTAAGCACCAATCCTTGCAGCATTAAACCATCGGCTGGTGGGACACAGCAGGCTGTACTACCGCCTGTGCTAAGTAGCCAGAGAAGAATTTGGTCATGACTGAGGTCCAAAGTCACCACTAGTCAAAATAACCTAGAGAAGTATAATCTGAAAAGCACCAACCTGTCAGGATGAACCTGTCTCTCAAACACAAGCTGGGAGAGCAGCTGAGATGGACTCTGCTGTAACAGTATGAAAGGGTTCCCCACTTTCACTTCTGCAGATATATCTTTAAAAAAAAAAATCAGAACATTTATTATAATACAAACACATTAGCTGAATATATCAACCAAGTTTTTTGAACACTAATTTTAAGAGCCTGAGTCTGAAACCTCTTTGACTAAATTCACAAAGGTCCACATTTGATTAGTGTGGTAAAATCAAGAGTAAATTGCAAGGTATTTGTGATTGTCATACGCCTCTCAAACTTGACACCACTGGCTCACATTTTACTGGTCCTATTACCAAAACAGGCAGAGTGGAGAGTCTTTGGCCTTTAAGTGAAATGTAGGTTCGGTTTAGCAACTCTACTTCAAACTTTCACCAAAACATGTATTTGTGGTGAGAGACAAACTGTGCCGTATTGGTTTCTGGACATAGACTAGTGAGTCCATGGTCTATTCAAGTCAAAGTGAGCAAACACAGAGGGAATTCACAGATGTACATGTGTTTTTACAAAAGGAGTGAAACCCTGGCAAGTATTGCTGAAAAGCCTTTGTATCCACTATTGAGTTATGTTGAGTAACTGTGAACAGATTCTTATAAGTTTACATGTTCCTTTTATCTTCCAGTACAATAAAATTTCCCCAAAACTCACTCAGTCCTTAAATACTGTGCATTTTTTTGGCTTTGGCTGTTAGTCAATGAGGATTGAATCATGTCCTGATGCCTGCATCAGGAATAGTGTAGTGAGCCGGAGTAGGGAAGTAATCATCCCCCTGTACTCGGCACTGGTGAGGCCTCACCTCGAGTACTGTGTTCAGTTTTGGGCCCCTCACTACAAGAAGGACATTGAGGTGCTGGAGCGTGTCCAGAGAAGGGCTACCAGGCTGGTGAGGGGTCTGGAGGACAAGCCTTATGAGGAACGACTGAGGGAGCTGGGGTTGTTTAGCCTGGGGAGGAGGAGGCTGAGGGGTGACCTTATCACCCTCTACAACTACCTGAAGGGAGGTTTTAGAGAGATGGGGGCTGACCTCTTCTCCCACGTGGCAAGTGATAGGACAAGAGGAAACGGGTTCAAGTTATGTCAGGGCAGGTTTAGATTGGATATTAGGAAGCATTTTTTCACTCAAAGGGTTATTAAACATTGGAATGGGCTGCCCAGAGAGGTGGTGGATTCACCATCCCTGGAGGTGTTTAAGAAAAGGGTAGATGAGGTGCTTAGGGACATGGTTTAGAAGTGGGTGTTTTTAAATCAGGGTAGGTTAACGGTTGGACTTGATGATCTTAATGGTCCCTTCCAACCTCACTTATTCTATGATTCTATGTCCACAGAGAAGTTACAGTTGGCACAGTAGTGACCTGAGCTGAACTAGCATGTCTGAAAACAGATCTTTGCCCTTTCTTCTTATCCTCTCGGGAAGGTATTCTCTGAAATCAGTACTGCAGTATTTTATATTAGCACAGCTCATTAGTGTCAACTTTAAAAAACAGACAAGTGTTTTTTCTCCTATCACAGTGAATGGTTCTGTTCTTCTGACAGTTTTATGTGCTGATGGTGCGTTTCTTTTCATGGACCACCATCATCTGCTGATTCTATGAAACAGTTCTGCCTGGTTACCTCTGCGCAGCCTTCTATACAGTCTGCTCTTACCCCTGGGGAGCAGCAGGGCACTGGTTGCCTCTGAGGGAGCTGAAAAGTACACCACATGCTGATCCAGTGGATGCAAAAATCAATCTTGCCTTACAGGGTAGTGATCAGGATTTGGAGGTCAGGAGTTGTTTGTTTTGTCTAAACGAACTGCAGAATCTGGGTCATTAGCTAGCATTACTGTTCTTGTTTTCCTACTCCCATGAGCTATTTTTGTCTTAGCTGTGCATGGCCTAGGTGTTAATAAATAAAATTGGAAAAGCAGTGCAATAATCACTTGAAATCAAAAGATCTAACTACGCACAGGCGGTAGGCATGTTTGGCAAGGAACCATTTTTGCACAATTACTTTCCAGAACGAGGCCAGACTACAGAGTCTGGGCATCTTCACCTAGGCTTAGACTTTCCAGCTGAAAACCCTCACCCAGCTCTGCATTCAGGCTTCGTAACACAATGGCAGCCAGTGTAGTGATGTAGTCAAAGAAGGCCTTCACAAAGTTTGTCTGCATGCTGCTCTCTGGCATGGCTTGGACGTGTTGGTCAAGAGTCCTTAGCAAGAGCTGTGTTTGATTCCAAACCAGGTGCTTCTCCAGCTCTGCAGGTTTCAGAGAGGCCTGCTCCACCAAGGTGCCAAGCAGGGTCCCTTTAGAGTCTGGTTTAAAAGAACAGACATAAATCCAAGATTCAAGTAAGTATTAAATGCCAAACAGGAAGAGGGAGGGGAAAAAAAAGAAAGAAAAAAAGAGAAAAAGAGAGGGAAATGCTTTAGCCTAGTTTCCTCTCTGCAACTAGAGATTTCGGTCTAGGCATAATAATTTTATTGAAAGCAACAGAAATTTTCACAGCAGAATAAATTAATGGTTTATCTAAATTGGTAACCATGCCTCTGACAAGTTAGAAATATATTAAGGCAGGCCTAAAATATATCTAGTTACCCATCATTAACACATAAGCTTATTCTAAAACACAGATGTTGACCAGTTCTTGTGCTCTGTAACATTTAGCCATCAAAGCACTCCTAAATTTTTGCTCATTAAACATACCAATATCTTTAAATATTTTAGATATTTGGTGAATGGAGGAAAAAAAAACCACAAGAAAACACCCCAGTGCTATACAATGAAGAGAGCGCTGAGAAAAAGCAACTGTGGAAGACTTCTTCAGAAAAGGATGAGACTTTTTATGATAGCGCTATGAAAATTAGAAGGTATTATGTTACGATGGTTTTACAAGTTTCTCTCTGTTTTGTTAAAAAAAAACCCAAACCAACAGTAAGGGTACACCTAATTGCCTATAAGCTGTCAGGTTAAAATAAACTTAAAGAATTCCTTGTTAGGACTGAAGAAAAATAGGGGAAATAATCTCAACTGTACTCATTGATATTTTCCTTTCTTCTCTGGCAAGCTCACAATTTTAGCTTTGAAAACAAATGCTCAGAATATCAGAATTATATATAAATTTTATACCTTGCATTTATAATTTCAAAAATATATATTTATGCATATGTCAAAGAGTATTACTACTAGATTTATAGTTGTCTGGATAGGCTAAACCAAAAATTTAGATCTGTTTGTCAGTCTTCACAATCACAAAAATAACTCACCCACAGAACATTCAACACGTGCCAGTGCTTTTAGAATTTGATCCAGATTTTGTGATAAAACAATTTCATTAGTAATACTGTCTTCAGTCAAGGCAGGGTAGCAAGCTTGCAGAAGGTCTACAATACTGCATCGAAAATGACTTCCTATTTTCTCATCTGAGACCTCTACAAAGAACAAGAAAGAAACAGCAACTATAACAAAGACAGAAATATTTTTCCATGGAAAAGGGTCCACGGAAACAAAATTGTATGATAACCAACCAGTTTGCCAAATTCAAAGTGCTTCAGTTTGTTCAGAATTGAGCCGGCCCGCCCCCCTTTTTGTTCTAAACACCAAGCTAAAAAAACAGAAAGTTCAAATTTTCCATTGCAACAGAAGGCAAAAATTTGATTCAAACGTATTTCAACAGAAAAATCTTATCGCAAAGCATACTACCTGACTTGGATTGCCCTTGTGATGTGCAGGAATAGTTGAGAATTTTACTTATTTGCTGGAGAACTGCTGGGAAACCCTTTACACCTTCAGAGTGCAGCAAAACACAGTCAGGTCGGTGGCCTGGAAAATTCATTGTGCAAAGGGGGACAAAATAAAAGTTAGGAGTGGAAAAAGGAGAAACTAACATGAAAATACAAAACGAGATTTAATTAAGACTCTGATGTTAGCACAAACAACACAGCATAGAGAGGAATTTTCTGCTCCCAGGCCCATGTTGATTAACACAAATATCAAAAGCCTACCCCGAGTTTCAAGGCTGTTGTACAGTTTTCTTTCTGCTGTCTCCAAAAGTTGTTTGCATGTCTTCCAAAGATGGCACTGAGTACAAGCTAGGTCAAACGCAGCCATTGCTGAAGGACTGAGGTCCTCAAGGACTTCCCGCAGAGGATCAGTATGCTCCAGTTGGATGTTGCTGATCCAAAAGTTTTCTTGGAGAGTAGGGGCAAGACTTCCAGAAGTTGCAAGCAATTTATCGGTAACATCCGAGATGGAATAAAATACCATACCTACATACGTCAGCAAAACACACAATCACTAATTAAACAGCATATTTATCTCAGATCCTGTCATGGATAATTATTCTCTAATCCTTTAAGAAAATAATTCTATAGGTGGCCTGCTCCATCGACCAATTACTGCAGAATAGATAAAACTAATTTGGCATCAACAGCAAATTTCAGCACAGTCTCCTCCTAAGTCAAAGAACCACCACTTTTCTGAAGAATTCTTGCACTTGTTATGACAGTATTCAAACTGCTTTCTCCTGTTTTCCACTTCTCCCTCACCTTTTACGACAAGAACTCAAAAATCCCAGTCCTTACCAGCTGCTGCTGCATTCCCAATAGCTTGCAGTGTTGAACGGCCACTGCCAGATTTCCTGATGCCACCAGTACCATCTGACGCTTGATTCTCAATATTGTGCTCCACTCTTGCCATTTCTTGTACCGCCTCTTGGTAGCGCTCCATGAAAACCAATTCACCATAGCATGGTGAAGTATCCAGATTAAACATCAAAGCCACCTTTCAAAAATAACAATACACGTAATTACAGAGCATGTAAGAAGTAGTTTTCAAAAGCAAAAGAGTTTTGGGGGTTTTTAGAGGAGATAAAGGAACAAAAAAAAAAAAAAAATGTTCCCACAGACACGGCAGGCTGAAACAGTAGAGGTTTTTCTAGGGAATTTTAAGTGCCTGAAAAACATGACCTTAAAGATGTTTTTCAACTGTTTTCATAAAGCTCAGCTATTATCTGCTGCAAGGCTGGAGTTTGTTTAATTTTTGTCAACCACAGCTTTCAGAATGACTCTGCATGATTTCCATACACTATGTAATAAGAGAAATCTATCAAGTTGGGCCTTGAAAGTAAACTATTTTAAACAAATTCTTATTCAACAAGGAATACCTTCTAGAAATTTAAACACTGAGTAGATAAGCACAGCTGTGCAAGTTCCTATTATCAAATCAACAACTGAAAACAAACCAAGGTTGAATTCTTTATCAGCAGCGACACTGAAATTCACAGTAACAAAGCAAAACAAGTGCTTCTTTTGGCCCTCTAAGTAGGGAAAAGATGAAGCAGCATGCTTGACATCAAACAGAACTAATGAGTTAAGCAGTAACCTGCTCCTAATGCAATGCTTATATGATATTAACTGCTCCAATATCACTACCAGACTCAGATGCACCTCAAGATGTTTTTTCAGAGCATCAGCCCAAAAGCCACATAGAGAAAGATATGCACAGCTGTGAGGGAGCAAAGAACTACAAACATGCAGATTGTGAATTTCAAGTCTTTCTGCCTATTTTCAGCACCATGAATTTAGCCTCAAAACAAACCTCCTTCAAATAAATGCAATCACCACTTTGGTTTCGCTTTGAGTAATGAATACACTTGCATGTTTCTGCAGAGTTTATAAGTGCCAGAGTGTCATAGTTTCAATGCACTGACTAAAGTTGCAGTTCAGATACTGCTTCCTCATGAGGCTTCAGATGAGCTCTTCATGTTCTTTACTCAGCTGAAACACTGAGCTTGGCCAGCTCTCATTAAACATTTTCATGCTTTGAGAACCCAGGTTTAGAGAAAGCATTTTTATATACCAAGTTAAAAAAAAAAAACAAACAGCATCCTTGGGATATTGGTTTGGAATATCTTTGTTTCTTTCACTTGCTTTTACTTCTGAAGTGACCCTTTCACTTGGAATGCAGATGCTTCAGCCCTATGCTTGCTACTGCAGAAGGAGCAGGAATTTCATCAGCTATCACAACCACAAGTGTCAATACAAAATTTCTACTTGCACAAAATATTGCAACTCATTTACCTGATGGGCTTCTACGAAGTTTCCTCTCAAAACACAAGAAACTAATAGTGATTCTGGTGGGGAAAGCATCATAGGAATGAGGGGGTTTGGCTGCTGTGGTCTCACCCTGCTTTCCAAATCACTCGAGCTAGACACATTACTGGTACTTCCCTCTGCAAGACAACAGAATTAATCCGTATGCTATTACAGAAAAAACATTTCACCAGGTAACAGCACTTCACATATTTAACACAAAAATATAGGAACAGAGTTGCAAAGAAGTTTTAGGGTAAAACGGTCAACATAAACATCTTGTTAAAAATTCTCATAATATTTCACTATTTGGTCAGAATTTTCAGTTTGGATCTCATCCAAATGTAACACTGTTTAGTGGCTACATACTGTGGATGCGATGCTAGGGCACTGGTTCAATATAGATAAAGGGAGAAGTCTTAAAGTGTTGGACGTGTTAAATTAATTTAGCAGGCCTAAGCATGTTTTAGGTTACACAACTACCAGTCTATTAGCTTTTTTGATGGTCTGCACATCACTACATTGCATACTGCTTCCTACAAGCCAAAATTATCAAGAAAAATCTAATTTTCTTATTACGGAAGAACTTATTACTATTCCAATTAGAAAAAAGTCAGCCAAAAATGAGAGCTCTGAGAAGTGAAAAGTTCTAATTCTGTCCCGCATAGAACAGTAATTCACGTTAACTAGACAAGCAAATACTTCATCATGCACATTGAAAAGGCAAAGAAATACTACTTTTGTGTCTTAATACCTGAGGTACTGGTGCTTAGGTCACTACTTGTACTTTCTAACGACGGACTGGAAGTTCCCTCTTTCCCACCTAAAACAGAAACAGTCAAAACCAGCACATAAAATGCACTTTTTCTAGACAAGGTAATTAAAACTTACTGCAAATAACAAATCAGACAACCAAAAGAGATCTTCAAGAGTACGTCACAAATGAGCCAACACTGATGTCTATGATAAATGCAAAAACTGCTGATTTGAAGAAAATGCTAGGCAAGAGACTATGGTGGGGTGACCCATCAGTGACTCATGTCAGATACTTTAAAGCTTCTTATTTTGGAACATGCCACTCCAAAACCAGACATACCTTTTAAAGGCTAAATAGAAAAGGGTGAGGAACCCAACTTTCTCCTAAGGTTGCCAATTTAATCCACAAATTCCAGTAAATTCACATCCTAGATACTATTGTGATATGAATGAAAATATACCAGCCATTGGATATAGTGGAGAAAGGGAAGAATTGGTACTGTAGTTACAAAGTTCATCCCTGCCCCAAATCAGACTATGTAAAAGAGAAGTTATTTTATTACCTGAATTTGAAATTAATTATCTTTTAGTTGCACAGGTGAGCTTTAGGAAAACAACACCCATTCAAGTGGAACTGAACTAATACACTTCAAAGCAGTTAGAAAACTAAAGTAAATAAATCTAGTTCTCCACTCCTAGTCCATTAAAATCTAACTGCATTCACTATGAGCTCAGCAGACTTATGCACATTTCAGAGATGTCTTCTCTAAGTCACCTTCTCAACCTACCTGTCTTGTACCTTTGAGATTTACTTCGTTTCTTAAAGCTGGAGCACCTGATTACAGAGCAGTATCTCCTGGAAGCTGCTAGCTGATGTTCTGTGAAACATTTAGACAAAAACATTACCAAATAGCTGGACACGCCATACACACAGTTATTTGTCTACCTTAAAGAATCTATCAGCACATCTATATAGATAGAGCTATGATGGCAAATCTGCAAAGGAAATACAGTTGATCCCAGCTAAGAGCTCTTCTGCAGTGAAGTTTAAACCACCAGCTAGAAACAAGGTGAAAAGAGTAAGAATTAAAATAGTAAAAGAAAGAGTTTGATTTGTCATTAAGGTTTTGCTGAAACAACTGGGTTCTTCAGTAATGCAGGGTAGTATGAACCCTGACCCAGTCAACAATTCTGGATGTGAGGAAGTAATGGGGGTGCCAGCCCTTGAGACAGAAAATAAGAGAGATATGCAGTGTCAAGAAAAGCCAGCCACCGTTCCCTGAAAGATATTCCCCAAAGAGTTGTCATCATTTTTCAGAAGTCAGGACTCAAAAGTACAGAATCCCACAGAAAGCTGCTGCCTGTCCAACATAAACACTGAGGACTGCCTACTTAAACATAAGTCCCATCACATCCCCTCCTTTATAGGAGCAGACTTGAGAAACAGTTGAACACAGATTTGGAAACTTGGAATATTTAAGGTCTATATTGCCCAATCCTTCTTGGGACATGGACTTTGCATGGTCTGAGATACACAATAAGCGACACTACAGTACAAGCATAAATCCGTTAGTAGCAGGGCTAACAAGTTATAGGATATGGAGAAGGGTGGCAAATAGGTTCCTGAGTGTGTTGTTCTAGCTGCTCCTGAGGAGTGGTCTGCATCCCAGAATAATCCAACTTCTGCTGATACGTGTTCCTAACATGTTTCCAGACCGAGCTAAATCAGCACCCTCTCCATGAATGAGATGAGTCTATCTGGCTTGCATTGGATCACACACCACCATGTCCCTTCATATCAGTGTGCTGTCAACATAACTTGTGACAAAGGGGCAGGAGAAACACAGGCAAACTGAAGCAGTGTGTCCTCAGAAGGGGTAGAAAAAAGAAAACCCAAACTTTCTGATTAGAGTAGAGATCACTCCTATTGGGGAATGGCAGAAGAACCAGGTGATCTCCAACTAGGTCATTCTCCTAATACCTGCCAAAATGTGCTCCCTCAGTAAGATGCTCAGGGACTTTAGTCTTGAGACCACTGCCTGGACAGCTGTCACAGAACAGCGCTGACATATCAGAAAGTGCCAAATACAAAGCCTACCTGCATTTCTGTTACTCATCACCACCTTGTATCGCCAGTGAGCTTCAGAAATGTATTTGGAAAACTGTGAAACACGACTTCCAAAGGCATCTCTGCTTGCAGAAAGATTCAAGCACTCAACAAGCTCCAGCTCTTTGTGAAGCACATTGCTGGAGTCCCATGGGAGAGAACTCTGAATTTCTTCCAGATGGTTAAGGAGCAATGTGAGGAAGGCATCCATGGCCACATCATCCACTAAAAATCCAGTAACACCACTGGTGAAGTGTTTCAGATCCAGGTAGCTCAGCCTAGAGGTTTCACAGCTTTTGCCACCTAATATCGAGTCATGAAGATCTTGGGTATCCGTGTGAACTGTCTGAGCAACCAGCAGATGCCTCTCTAATTTCTTTTCAGCCTCTATTAGGTGTTGTGGACTCTCCGAGGTGGAAGACCGCCGACTAGCACTGCCTTCTACACTCACAGTTGTACTCTTTTTGTCAAGATCATCATCCTCTGCATAGTCCTCAGGTAGAAGAGTCTCAGTATGGAGGTCACTGTAGGACACAAAAAGCAAGGAGAAGATGTTCTCCAAAACCTCCAGGCGCAGAGGAGCAGGAATGCTCCTTAAGAACTGCTGACACTTCACAAGGTACTGAGAAAACAATGAAGAGCAATCTGTATAATTAAAAACAAAAATAAAGAACACTTACAACATTTTCCAGGAGTTCCTTCCTCCACTCTTTGCCCTTTAAGAAAATCCTAGAAGAGGGAACCATCCCAGAGGCTCACGACTGACCATTCCTCCAGAAATCAAGTAAATATATGTCCAACATTTTACATTTATAAAGGTAGTGTGCCTCCTCCCTCTCAGTAAGGCCAATTATCACCTTGTGCAATGATGTACAAACTCAGATGACACCCATTCTAGCCATTAAAACAGTTTCAGCTCTGGGAACTCATGAGCTTTTACAAAAGCATCCCTGCCACCACCACCCTACAGCTAATACCACCTTCTTTTTGCACCATATTTTTAATATAGTTACCTTAAATTTTAGAACAAGGCAGGTAGTTTATTCATACCTATCATTACTAACGGTAACAACAGCTCAAACAAATGTCATTATACTTGTTTGCAAAGCATTCATAGCCCATAGAATAAAAACATCACACGTACACAGGATACAATATTATCCCAATACTAACTGATAATTCAGAGCCCAGCAAATGGAGAACCACAAGCTACCGAACCGGAGAAAGGAGGCCAATCACCTGCTGGTTCTCGAAAAGTTGCGTCTTCAGGGATATCACCAAGAAGGCTGCGTACGCAATTTTTGCACTTGGAATGCTTATGTGAATTCACACAGAGAGCATAGATAGCATACTTCATGGCGCAAAATGCTCGAAAGAGTGCCAGATTGCGTTGCTGACTCAGGGTGTTAGGGAGTGCTGCCGCTGTGGAGGGAAATAAGGGTGGTAAGGGAGCAGGAGGTAGACAGAAAAACAAGTTAATTTTCTCATGCAGTTCCCGCACAGCAATATTTATCCAGTCTTTCTTCCCCAGCATCACCTCCATCCCATATTTGCTCTATCTCACTGTTACCTCACAACATTTGGGGAAAAAAAAAAAAATCAAAAACAAAAAAAACCCCAAACCACCAAAAACCAAAACCAAAACACAACAGATGGGCACAGAGAAGTCAGGACTGGATCCTCTTCTGAAAAGGAAATTTTCTGTGAATTTGCGTTTCAGGACCTGGCTACAGCACAGAATGATCAAATTCTGCTCATGGCGAGTCTCATTAGAGGTACATGGTTAACTTACATTGCTGCATATACAACACAGGGACACGCCCTGTCTCGTTACAGACTCTTAGAATTTTGTGTTCTACCACACAGTAGGTAAGTAGGAGGATAGTATAGACTGGCTATGGCTGTCGTGAGACTAGAGTACCACCACCTCCACAGATTGGTACTAACAGATAGATATCACGGTTGATTCTATCCACAATGGCTGGCCATATAGATCATATGCAATCTGCAACTGAATATAGAAAAAGTACAGTCCCACAGTTTCCTTCACACACTTTATCATAAAGGCAACCGAGAGAAGTACTACACCCACTCCTTCCCCCATTTGCTTTTTTTCTGCCTTTTTTTTTTTTGAGGGAAGGTGTCACATGACAGACATGATCCCTTCTTAGGACAACAGAACATCAGAGCTGCAAACCATGTAAAAGTCGTATCATCATCCCCTTCATCCAGGCACACAATATAGACTCATATATTCTGTTATGCTGGGTTTAAATTAATTCTCCAACTACTGCACAAAGGTTAAAAAAAAAAGAAACAACAAGAAACCAAAACCCCAGACAGTGGTAAATTAGTGCTTGAATCCACTATCCTATATTCTTAAACAAGGGGCAGATTGTCCCTCTGCCTATTGTCATGCAGGGGAAGCATTAGTAAAGGTTTTGTTTGTTTGTTTTTTAAACAAAGCACTGGTTTGATGTTCTGATAACGCCCCCATTTAAACTCCGGGACTGAACAGCATTACCTAGAAAGTGTTTCAGCACTGTCTTCAACAAGGTTCGATTTCAAAGAAAAGCACCATGAAAACTACAGAGCACAAAAGCCCTGAGCGAGCAAAGAGTTTGAAACCAATTATTCCCTATCGATGCAATTCTAAACAGTGACAATGGTGGAAACTGTAATGTAGACAGCGGACAGAACTGGGGAAACATCAAAGTACAAATCCTTTGCAGGACCCACACGGCCACAAAAACGCTATAATTCACCAGCAGCTCTACACTAAGATGTAGCATCCAAAAAAGCTCTCGATACCACTGTCTTAAGTGGACTTCAGGCAGGTAAAGCTAGAGATCCAATAAATGCAGTCCTCTGAAAAAAAGAAATAGCTATCTAAAGATACTACAAGATACGCACTGGTAATCAAATGCAAGTTTAATACACTTTTGCCCCTTGGATGCAGTGAGTCAGTGTCAGTATCTGCACCTAAACCAATCCTTAATCCACCAATTTTTCTTGTACCAATCCTTAAGAACTACCCTTTAACTATAAGCACTTGTTTTTCCTGTGCCAGAAATATTAACACCTTACTCTTGAATTCTGTACCTCATGAGGAAATTTCTGCCCATCATTTCTTCTGTTAGTGTGACTGAACAAAGCTAGTGCTACGCACTGATGTGAAGGGTGCCTGAACACAACTGTCAACCAGTACCACTGCTTTGGTTTCACTACTGCAGCTGACACGTGTGCGTCAGATAGAAGGGGAAGAAGGGGAAATACGTGCGGTGGGGGGAGAAAAAGGCCTGTTAACACTACAAAGTCAGACAAATCAAAACCTCACGACTCCTCCCTTTAGGTTTCAAGATAGATTATTTTAAAGGAGATTCTATTAAACCATGTTTATAGAATTATCTGAATTTTACAATAGTCACTGGGCTGAAAAGAGAGGGGGGGGGACTTGTCTTTCATTAACTAGTTCCGTAAATTAAGGTGATCTGAAAAAAGAACAGAAACTACAGCTACAGTTCTTTTGCTACAGTCATGCAGCTCCCAGGAGATATGATGGGATTGCCTCTTCCTGGTTTTGAAAGGTTTTGACAAAGTTTAAGCAGTAAAGAATTAAAATGTAAGAACTGATTAAAAAAACCCAACATCAGCAACAACAAAACAATTAATTTCAGAAAGCAGGACACTGAAACTGGAAATCTATATAGAGTCTCAACCATTGTGTCTTTTAAGACATTTCAAGACAACTGCCATGATAATTTTAACACCAAAAGCTGTAAAAATAGGACCGGAAACCAACATCTTAACAATATGATACTGGAAGGAGAGAAAACTGCTTCTCACTAGGCAACCCGGAAAATCTGTGCAACATCTGTTACTGAGAGCTCTCCACACAACTCAGGTTGAAATTACACATGTGCAAATTCCCATCCATAGAAGGATGGGAAAATTGCAGCTTCTTCGGTTCTAGTACACGCAGGAAGACTGAGCTTCTGTACCATTATTCAGAGGCCCTATCAGAAAACAGCACTAAAATAGCAGCAGCTGAAACTGGACACAGGCCACAATCAAAAGAACGTACAAGGAGAGTCACTTCTAAGTGAACTAAAATGTACAGTAATCTCAGGTATTTTAGGCACCAAATGGGAACATGGGAAGAGGAGAGAAGTGAGGCAAGAGGGATGTAAATACAGCCTGTAGGTAAGCC
Source organism: Pluvialis apricaria (assembly GCA_017639485.1). Classification (NCBI taxonomy): domain Eukaryota; kingdom Metazoa; phylum Chordata; class Aves; order Charadriiformes; family Charadriidae; genus Pluvialis; species Pluvialis apricaria. The sequence continues at coordinate 38,517,394 of CM030012.1, read as the reverse complement.
TTACTGATTTTACTATTAAAGTAGATTTGGTAAGACTTAATATTTAAAAGGAAAAAAACATTTTGTATCTTTCACAAATGAAGATGTTACAGTATGAGGTATTGTCAAATTCATCTGGCTTTGCCCTTTGATTTTAAATTTAAGTACACGGCTGAAATCCAAAACATACACTTACTTTTTAAGATTATATCGTACATAAGTTACAATGAGTACCACATACTACAAGCACGTGCAAAGTCTTGTTACCATTTTAAAAAAGCTCTTTCAGAGATCTGTCCTTGTGAGATCAAAGAGATCTCACAACTCCTTCTTGAGAGACAATTTACTCCCTAAAAGGATTCTAAAATAATTTCCACATGGTCTCTATTTTTCCTCCGCAAAACATCTGATAAGCGGTATCTTCCTTATCTACAGAAGTAGGTCAAAAGAACAGATTCTTCCTGGCAGAAATACTGAGCAGCACATACTCAATGGATCAGGGTTTTTCTGTGTTCTCCCAACCCTACACATTTACCCTGCATCTGTTGGTCTCTAGCAGGAACTTTTTGAAGAAGCTCAATAACATCGTCTTCATTCAGTGCCAGAAGATTAGTGAGATGATGAAGAGAGTACACTGCAGTGTGGCAATCTAGACTGTGCAAGTGTTGCAAAAGAACCTTCCTTGGGATAGTAATACTGCAAGAGAGAACAAACAAAGAGGTGGCACAAACAGATTTAGGTCTCTCAGCCATTTTTAAAGATATATCTCCCACTCTAACTCTGATTCAATCAAACTACTGCAGTTAAAAAGAAAAACAAATAGCATAACTAATGCCCATGAAGCAATTTCGAGAGCTTGTGATATACAGTCACTAGGAGATGATTAGCCAAGATTCACAGAAAAGAACACAATTTCTATTTGCATGAATTGGCTAATAGGCAGATTTGGAAAAACTGTTTGGCAAAAGTCCTTCTGATTGTTTTACCTGTTTTGCTGTATGCACCATTCAAGAACTTCCACCTGAGCCCACAGACCATCACAGAAATCTTTCAGTACTGAATCATTGCACAGATCCTAAATGGGAAGACAAATAAAAGAATCCCTTTACCACAAATCCTCTAGTCAGAGAGCAGAACCAAGCCCGTGTCACATATGGGATGTTCATAAGACTTCTTTATGCAGATGGTAACTTTCAAGTACAGAAAATTGCCAGTTTTAATGAAACTGTTTAATAAAACAAAGCCAGCAAAGAAGGGCTATTCTGAAGGACCATTAAAATCAGTCAGCCTCCACAAAACACACCTACAGACCATGGAAAGGTGGTTACATCCCTTTTCAAGGTTGGCTTTCAAAAACACAAATTAAGGCTTCCTAGTAACAGTCCAAGACACAAAACCTCTGGAACTAATCATGTACCAGAACAGGTGATATACTGGGTAGCAGACACCTATTGTCCTATTCTACTACAGATCCCTGCATGCTAAAATGAGACCTAAGACTTTCACTTTGAAGAGGCTACTGAATAGACCTTCAGTTTATTACCAATAGATGGCAACTCCCTTAAGGCAATACCAGCCTAGATCTGTGCTCATGATCCAGCAGTGCAAGGCTCCCTGTCTCCCCACCTCTGTCGTAAAAGCCACTTGCCTGCAGACAGGCATCATCTGAACTGCAGCTACACCTCCAGAGTTAGAATCCTCTCCCTCCTTCAAAGATGAAGACTACCCCCAAACAAGGCGGATCTTTCAGTCACAGCTCCTGTCATTTATAATTTCATTTTGAGAATGAGTATGTGAAATTTCCAAGCTACCCTGTTGCTGAACTGAGGTTGGTTGTGACCAGAATTAGTCACTATCCAGGGATGACTCACTGGACAAAATGACACTGATTAAATGTCCCCCAGCTCTTTTCAAAAACTAGTCAACAACCACTGCTGTCCTTCTCTCTCTTATGTTAAGAGCAAAGGCTGAACACCTCATGCAAGAGAAACTTTCAGAATCTCCTGGGCAATCATACTCCCTTCACAGCTGAGGAGTAAGAAGAAAGGCAAGTGTCTAATAATGTTACTTTACACACAACTGTAACATCTTAGCTTTTTTTATTCCCTTTTGAGAAAGATTAACCTTCTTACTGGAAATTCACCTTTTTGTCTATTGAAAGAAAATTTGCAGTTCAGATTATCACAATTTGACATTGTAAGTTGGGGGGGTTTTTTAAATCTTTTTTTGCAAGCCAGCAAAAAATCCAATCAAAACCCCAACCAACAATTTAAGCAAATAAATTGCATTATCTGGACTCAGACTGGGATACTGCCACTAGCTTTCTGCTGATTTACCTGAGTTTTGTGAAGAGTCCATAGCAATGCTTTTGCTGATTCCAAGCTTTGACAATGAGTCCATCCCAGCAATACCAAGAGGCGGCTAAGTGGGTTGAATTCTCTCCTCAATAAGCTGTTCAGGCCTGAGTAGTCTTCTCTTTTCAGTAAAGTTAATGCAGTCACCTAGAAAACAACAGGAAGTAGTATTTATCTTTCCAAATGCAGAGACCCATAATGCCTGGCAGGTTATGTAAGCAAATAGCCATTTCAATATTAGCTTCACTAAAACAGGAAAGTTCTGCATCTGAAACTTCCCTAAACTTACATTTTCCAAGCCATGAGGTTACTCTTCAGTAAAACTGTCATGAGGAAAAAACCCTCATTTCAAGTGTCTACTACAGAGCCAACTCACACTCCTTCACTACATTATTTTTACCTTCTTTCTATTGATTATGTTTCTGACAAGGGCATCATTTAAGAAACCTGAATGAGCATTTTATCTAGAAGTGCAAATACGTCAAACCTTAAAAGCTCACAGTTTAACAGTGACCACCTGCCTGTATTCTATTTCTTCTATCTATGTAAATACATTCAAATCATTTAATTCATACCAGAGTATTTTTCACCAGGTCTTCAAGCTCTTTATAAATTTTACCATGCAAACTAGTGTCACTGCCCCAGGTCTACCAGCATCAGAACAGCAAAGCAACAAGTTCAAGGTCACGGGGTAAATCTAGTGGTGTATCCAACAAAATTACAAGCAGAACACCAGACTCCTTAAATCCTGAAGATCTAATAGTCAGTCTGCATGCAGATGAGCTTTTCCAAAAAATCTCACTGAATGTTCTGAGTTCATCACACAGCTGAAAGTAGGGGAGTTGTCACCAGTTACCTCCTTGTTCCTGTAAATCATGATCCCTATTAAGCACTATTTGAATACGAAATGCTTCTGTGCACCACCAAGCTATGTTCACCACAGGAACGGACTTTAGTCCCCATTGGGTTTCCCTCTATATGATTTTATGGCCATACCAGAATCTGTTCCAGAAAGTGCTTGCTGCTGCTCAAGCAGTAGAAGTAGGCTGTCTTCCAAGAAGCAGCCTCTTTGGGATCTGCGAACAAAGTCATCACAGTTCGCTCTGTATCCAGCTGCTCAGATGAACCTAAAAAACACCAGATTACATTTCAGTACAGAGTGGTACCTTTGAAAGACACATAATTGCTGTTAATTTAAACTGAGAAACACTCAACGTTTCCTCAAATACTAACCAGCTGCTACATGTTAACGGTTAAGACTCTCAGATATTTTTACTGGACAAGAAATCCAAGCAGAGAAGTTTGATAGAAAATAAACAGGTCAGATAGGAAACAAGGAAACTACTGGACAGTTGTTAACACAGCAAGAGCCTGTTCAGCACACAAGTTGTTTCCATTAGCTCAGGTCACACTGCCTTTCTTTCTCTGGTCATATGCATCTTATCTGTATGTTGCACGAATTTTCACTTGTGCTCTGAGACACTGTGCTGCTTTGCAGGGCCCTAAAAGACTTGTCCAGCACAGGAAATCTGTGCAAAGTGAGAACTGAACTATTCCCCGTGAGAGTGAAGGTATCCATATCTCCATTTCTCTTCCCCCATGAGGAAGCACACTAACTAGTTATTACCAGAAATGCAAGAGTGCCATACCACATCAGCCTGAACTTCCCTTCAGCAATCCCTATGAATAAAGGGAGGAGAGAGGATACAAACCCCACTGACTTACACCTCAGTGTACAGAGGCGAGCAAAAGAGGGTAGGCATTCTAGCTTTTCCCTCCTTGCACGCTCACCTGCCATTTCCCTGACAAGACCATGGGCACCACTTGCCATTCAGCTTCAACTGAGATCCTCAACTAAATGTACCAGTCATAGGGAGGTAGACAAAAACTCTGACGTTATAGTACAAAAACAACAGTTGGGCTCTGGCAAGTAAGCAGGTAATGTAACCGCATCTTCCTTCCAGCTGGGATATTGGCCCACTCTGCATCTCCTTCCACTTCTAGAAGTCGTCTTTTTCAATGTTAAGAGAAGTTTGGACATTTTGGGATTACTGAGGTAGTTACTGGACTGAAATGGAACATCCTCCAACACTATTAACCCTGAGCTGGTGCTGAACCAATAAAAACTTTATATACAAATGAGAGTCAATTTTCTAGTTATAAGCAAGATCTTCAGCAGGAGAAATGATGAGCAGATTAAAATAGAGCACAACAAGGAAGTGCTCGCAAGAGAAGACAGCATAAGACTGCAGAAATGTAGGGACAGCCCTGGTGTTCCTCTGCCAATTCCTTGCTTTAAGTTGTTTTAGCATCATCTTTTACAAGACCCCATGTCTTGTTAAGGCACCTTAGCGAGAACACTGCCCGACTTCTTGACAACTTGCCTGTTTACTGCCTCAATGGCATTGACTTTGCTAAGCTCTGTTAAGCAAGAAATTAAAACAAAGCAAGGAGTGAAACAAACCTTTTCGTATCGATTTTGACACCAGAAATTTTTCTCTTATTCTTTCTATGAGAACACTGCTATACAGGCTTAACAGGCCATGGCTCTGCTTCCTCAGCATACAGCTTAGTAGCTTCTCCTCTCTCAATGGGCTTCCCTCAGCCCAGCATACATCCAAGAGCTCCCTGAATAGGTGCCGTACTTCATCTGCCTGGTGCTCCACCTCAAAAGTCACTATACTAAGAGCAGCATAAATTGTATCCACTAGTTCTCTTTGATCTAGTTCTCCTGAAATCTCAGAACTGCACTGAAGCCTCTGCAGAGATTTCAAGGAGTCACGAAGAAATTCAACAAAGATGTTTTGTAGAGAGCAGTATTGCCGGAGCGAGGAGCTGTGTGTGCCTTGTTCCTCCTGGAAGAATTCAAGGAGGGCTTTTGCCCTCTGGGGAGCCCGCAGCAAAAGCTTCCGGAGAGCTGAAACAACATCCAAACTGAATCTGTGAGAACAGCCATCTCTTCTTTTCCTATCTGTGACGTGCTTGTTCTGGGTGCACTCAAATGCTTCAAACAGTTCCTGGTAGGGAAATAATAAAAGAGTAAGCCTTTCAGACTCCATTAAGAATATGAAATAAATTACTGAAACAATATAAGACACTTGAAAGCAAGAAGACAAATAGATCTGGAAACATCATATTACCTAGGACCATTAATCACGGTCCACCTTGTCCAATATCCTTCCTAGAAGAGTGGACATGCCCGAATATGTAACAAAATATAAAGAATCCTGTAATACACAACTACACTATATAGGCCATGTGCTCATAAGCAAGTTACCTTAGTTCACAGGCAACTCCTATGGGATGGCTGAAGCACTACCATAATTCTACCTCTCAGCAATATATTGACGTGACTGTATCTTCATAAGTCAGTAAGAGCACAATGATTAGTGTTTAGTCTTTTTTTTAATCCTACTTTTCCATATTCATACCATCTATCTACCAACTGCATCATACTCTTCAACATTAATTTTTCAAACTTAATTAAAACTGGCCAACAGATTTAGAAGCCATCTCACAGGCTTCTTTCTTAAGCAACAGCAATTTTTCTTGCTATCAGAAGCAAACCTACAGTTCCAGAACTAGAAAGGGGAAAACAAACAAAAAAATCCCAATTAGCTCTCCCAATAAGGGGTGGGAAGTTGAGGTACAACCCTCAATTAAGCAGCACTTGTGGCACTTCTGGAACTACGTGAGTGCTGTTCTTGGCTGGAAGAGACAACACGGGGAATATGGAGGGGAGAGGTAGTTGGTGTGTGCAAAAATTAGAGTATTAGCAGTAAAAGACACTACACCCATTTCTTTATTTGCTGGATCAAAATATAACTCTACCTACTAACATGCCTCTGACAGTAATTGTGACAAAGATATGAGGTTGCTGAATCTCCTATTTCTGTGCAACACTGCAGACAACGGTGGAATCTTTCATGACCTTGGAGCTTAGATGGTAATGTACACAGACTTCATTAGTCATTAACAGACTTCGAGCAGATTTATTTTAACCAACAGTCAAGTTTACCTTGCTTGCTTTCATCCTGTAATTGCTAATTCTGGATCCTTAGAGAAATATCAAACACCTTTTCCTTATGCATGTTTAAAAGCTGCAAATAGCCTCTAAATATAAGTTTTCATTTTCCTCTTTAAAAAAGGCAAACGAAAAAATAATCTTTGAAGAGATAGAACCTGTAAGACTAGAAGCAACATCTGAGGATGTTCCACACAACGCGTCAGGTCTGATTCTGTTGCAACCAACACCAAATTAGGATAGTTCTACAGTTAGTAACTCTCCCAATTTTCTGCTCTATTCTTGCTTTTGCTATTAACACATCTTTGCACATTTCCATGTATTTCTCAAATAAATCAGTCTGCATGTATTGATAATGGAAAAATGGGTCCTAGACCTCAGAGCACGTATCATACTAAATAACATCAGCAGTAACAGTACAGCACCCAAAAACTTCCAGGAAGGGGACAAAGGGGTGTAGAGGAGATGAAAATTATGATCTTGGGAGGAAGAAAAAGAAAATAGACATACTTTTAAAATGTGCTTGCTGACTGAGGTTTATTTTGGCTCACAGTGGGTTTTAGCTTTATGATGACTAAAGGTGTCTACAGATATAAGACTGTGGCAAGTAGCTGCAGACAGGACTGAAGTGTGCTAGAAAGACCATATAGAAAAGCTTGTTCATTGCCTGCCTATAGCCTCCTCCCTAGACAGAGGAATCACTTGCAGGCGCATTGGATTAACTTTGAAAGCGATCGGAACTACAGTCTCTTTCAGTTGCCTAGAAGATTAATAACACATTAGCATCTTGGGCAGTCAAGTTAGCAGGAAGCATTAACTTTGATCCCAGAACCTGATAAAGTTGAACTTTCTGCATAACTAAGAAGAAGAAGCAGAGCACACTAAGCAGCTCACCTTTAGGACTTCCTCAGAGACATCTTTCTGCAGTTCTTCCAAGAACAATAAAAATTCAGTTTCTCTCTGAAGAACAACTGGAACAGTTTTCTAAAACAATATGAGAGAATGGGAAAGATGTTAGCCAATAAAACTTTCATTTATTTACCCTACCATATAAACCTAATCTTAGCTTTTTCATTAACATTTTGAGGCAGACTGAAACATCTCTCTGAAGATACCTAATTCTCAATTAAAGGCTATTCCACAATCAAGTTCTGCTCCCATACCAGTGGGTTCCATTTATCTATACATTTGGAAACAGAGAGAAGTGTCACTTTGTCAAGAATTACAATCCCATCAATTAGAGACATCTTTCCTCAGAAGGTAAAGAACAAATGCAAGTCTAAGTAGTTACAAGGGCAAATGAATTTTTAAAAAAGGTATGATCACACACCCCAGTGTACCAATTAGGAAAAAAAAAGGAGGAAAAAATACTAGTTTCTTTTTTACTCATGAAACATAATGCACCTGTCTGAAAACAGCAAGCACTTCCTACACCATCTAAAGCTTATAAAGAATTGTCCGATTCCTGAGCTATTTCATCTTTAATGTACGAAAGGTGTCACACAAAGGCAGAAGTTGATATACTCGTGCTTCCCATTTACAGAAATGCTCAATGTTAAAAAGCCAACTTCTGTTACCTAAACAAACAAAAAAAATTCCTGATTTTTCTCTCTAGCATGGAGAAGACTAACAGTTGTTTTTTGACAAGTTTGTTAAAAGCAAAAGCAATGCACCTCTCCAGCTACCTTGAGAACTTAATTCCATGAAACATGGGACAGCCTATAAATTAAATAAGCAACTAGTCAGACATTTTGCACTTGGAATGCAGCTAGAAGTCAGAGCTATAAGTCACACTTGGAAGTCAGCTAGATGTTTCTGTACCTGATTCCTGGCAAGCCATTTTTCCAGCACAAGAAGCCAAAGCCATGCAGTTCTCCATGGGCTAGAATTCTGTCCCCATCTACAAAAGCAATAAATACATACACTGGATTATACAAGGTTGTTCCCATCTCTAAGATCCAGGAAAACACTGTCATTTTGATTTTTATATTTCTTTGTGTAAGATAAGAACAAAGATGACTAAAGAGATGAAGACGAGTCAGACATTAAGAGAATGCAGAGAAACCAGAATATTGGTACTACCTACCCATCAACTCAACAATTTCTGCTGTGCAAATCATAGAATAATAGAATAAGTGAGGTTGGAAGGGACCATTAAGATCATCAAGTCCAACCGTTAACCTACCCTGATTTAAAAACACCCACTTCTAAACCATGTCCCTAAGCACCTCATCTACCCTTTTCTTAAACACCTCCAGGGATGGTGAATCCACCACCTCTCTGGGCAGCCCATTCCAATGTTTAATAACCCTTTGAGTGAAAAAATGCTTCCTAATATCCAATCTAAACCTGCCCTGACATAACTTGAACCCGTTTCCTCTTGTCCTATCACTTGCCACGTGGGAGAAGAGGTCAGCCCCCATCTCTCTAAAACCTCCCTTCAGGTAGTTGTAGAGGGTGATAAGGTCACCCCTCAGCCTCCTCCTCCCCAGGCTAAACAACCCCAGCTCCCTCAGTCGTTCCTCATAAGGCTTGTCCTCCAGACCCCTCACCACCCTGGTAGCCCTTCTCTGGACACGCTCCAGCACCTCAATGTCCTTCTTGTAGTGAGGGGCCCAAAACTGAACACAGTACTCGAGGTGAGGCCTCACCAGTGCCGAGTACAGGGGGATGATTACTTCCCTACTCCGGCTCACTACACTATTCCTGATGCAGGCCAGGATGGTGTTGGCCTTCTTGGCTGCCTGGGCACACTGCTGGCTCATACTCAGCCGGCTGTCCACCAACACCCCCAGATCCTTCTCTGCCAGGCAGCTTTCAAGCCACTCCGCCCCCAGTCTGTAGCACTGCATGGGGTTGTTGTGACCCAAGTGTAGGACCCGACACTTGGCCCTGTTGAACCTCATACCATTGGCCTCAGCCCATCTGTCCAGCCTGTCCAGATCTCTCTGCAGAGCCAATCTACCCTCAAGCAGATCAACACGCCCCCCCAGTTTAGTGTCGTCTGCGAACTTACTGAGGGTGCACTCAATCCCCTCATCCAGATCATTAATAAAGATATTAAAGAGAACCGGTCCCAGCACCGATCCCTGGGGGACACCACTTGTCACTGGACACCAACTGGATTTAACTCCATTTATCACCACTCTCTGGGAACGGCCATCCAACCAGTTTTTTACCCAGCGAAGGGTACACCTGTCCAGGCCACGAGCAGCCAGTTTCTCCAGTAGAATGCTATGGGAAACGGTGTCAAAAGCCTTGCAAAAGTCCAGGTAGACAACATCCACAGCTTTTCCTTCATCCACTAAGCGGGTCACCTCATCATAGAAGGAGATCAGGTTTGACAGGCATGACCTGCCTTTCACAAACCCATGCTGACTGGGCCTGATCACCTTGTTCTCCTGCATGTGCCGTGTGATGGCACTGAGGATGATCTGTTCCATGACCTTCCCAGGCACCGATGTCAGACTGACTGGCCTGTAGTTCCCCGGATCCTCCTTCCGGCCCTTCTTATGGATGGGTGTCACATTTGCCAACCTCCAGTCAGCTGGGACCTCCCCGGTTATCCAGGACTGTTCATAAATGATGCAGAGTGGCCTGGTGAGCACTTCCGCCAGCTCCTTCAGTACCCTTGGATGGATCCCATCCGGCCCCATAGATTTGTGCACCTCCAGGTGCTGAAGCAGGTCCCTCACCATTTCCCTTTGGATTACAGGGGCTTCATTCTGCTCCCCATCCCTGTATTCTAGCTCAGGGGTTAGGGAACTCAAGGAACAACTGGTCCTACTGCTGAAGACTGAGGCAAAGACGGCATTAAGTACCTCAGCCTTATATAAATAACTGCTTTTAGATCTACCAAATACCAACACTAATGCCATAGTTCTTTGCTTCAAAACAATAAAATTTATTTCTGGTCTGAAGTTCAGACTGTATAGCTCTCTTTGAGCACTTCAGCAGATTTCTTTGAAATGTGACCACTTGCCAAACACAGCTATTTCCTGTTCTGTCTAGTTCTACCCGAAAAAAAAAAAACCAAACCCTAAGTTTTAGGTCACTAGTGTAGCTCTGTGTCCAAATTAAAAGTGCAGTAATATACTAATTAAACAAAGAATACTTCTAATTTCTATCGGCTTTTCATGTGCTCCAGTACTTATACACACATTCCAAAACCTACATGGTTAGTGAACATATTCAGTACAGTCAAAGGGACTAGGAAAAGGAAAAAGTACAAGATAGTTTGTTGGCCTTTAAAAAAATCTCAGCACTGCTAACTAAAGGCTTTAGATGTGATAGCCCAACTATTGAAGATCAAAAATGCTTCTCTCATGGCTGTTAGCAATATTCATCTAACCACGTGCACACCTTCCTTAAATGTTGTCACTGTAAACTGTTTCTTAGAACCTTTACCAAAAGGTTACACAAATATTAATGTGAAGATGTATGATCATCTGCTTGGAGATGGGGAATACCAACGTTCCCTGAAGTGCTAAAAAGTCACCCTTTGTATGCACCTACCTGAAAAGCAAAGATGAAAACTAACTAGGATTGAGTAAAACCAATGCCATTTCAAAATCCATTGCGAGAGAAATAAGAAATCACTAGCATATTTTTAAAAATTTTTAGAAATCAGAAAGTCTTTTAAGAGAACATATTAAATAACTACAGTGCTGATCTTGGTGGTTCCATTTCCAAATTAACCAAAGCTCAGTGTCAAAGGAATGCAATTTCAGGAGATGTTCCTTCTCCTTCTTCAGACTTCAGTAAAATCTAATAAAATTAGATTTCTGAAATGCTGCCAAATAGTTTTAAGCTTGTATCTATCACCACGTCAACTGCATAAACGGACACAGCTAGTGATCCCGGTGGCCTGGCAGCCTGCTAAGTGCTTGGGCAGTGACAAGATGTTGACGTTCAGATAACAGCACACCTAGGCACATCCAAGACACCTCAGCACTGAAGCAACTACTATTTCCCAGATTCTACCTGTCTCCCACAGGCACCACTAAACTAATTGCTCCTCCTCATTTCACACTCAAGCCTACTGAACCAAAACAGTGCCTTACTTACCTCACCCCCACGGGACAGGCTACCAGAGCCTGAAGAATTGCTTCCACCTTCTCAGGGCCGCCCCCGTGCCACTGGCTCAGCTGGGGCACACAGGCCTGCGCAAGCTCCCAGTCCCCATGCCGCACGCACTCGCAGAAAAACCCAAAGAGCCGCTCCAGAGAGGCCGCTTCTTCATTTCCAAAAGAATGCATCTTCCCAGGACGAGCAGGTGACCTGGGGCAGGGTGACACGCGCGAAACAGATGCCGTCAGGGCGCGCTGGGGCACCACCCCACACTTCTTCACACAGACAGTGCGCCCCGGGCAGGGACAGGCGGAGAGCCAAGGCCAGGCTGCAGGGGGCTTCGTCCCGCAGGGGCAGGGGGGTGAGGTGCCAACAAGCACCGCGGGCTGACAGCCAACGCGGCTGCCGCCCGGCCATGACCACCCCACGCGGGTGAGCCGCCCGGGAGACCCCAGCCCGGCAGCCCGCGGGATGCTCCCGCCGCTCCCCACCGCCGCACGGCCCCCCGGGCCGCCAGTCCCGGCGGGGAGGGACTGTCTTTGGGGATGACAGCGCCCACTCGCCCCGGGCCCCGCGCTCAGCCGCCCACCCGCGCAGCCTCGCCCTCCTCCGCAAGGTCCGTCCCGGCGCGGCCCGCGTTACCTGGCGGGGCAGGACGCGGCCACCCCGGCGGCACTGGACTCTACTGCACCGCCCCGGCAACACCAGCCCTCCCCGCCGCCATCTTGGGCACCGCCTCAGCTGACCGCGCGGCCGGGCGGGCAGGCGTCCGCCCATTGGCCGAGCTGGGGCAGAATGTAAATAAACCGCCATTTTTCTTTCGGGCGCCTGACGCCGCCTCAGGGACCCGGGCAGCGCAAGCCCCGCCCTCCCCGCTAACCACGCCTTTCTCCGCCCACCGGCACGCCCCGAGGCCTCCTCTTGCCACGAGCCAGCTCCGCCCCGTGCTCAGGCCTCTCGTGGTTCTGATTGGCTTCCACCCGCAGCTCCACCCCCTGGCGCGCAGCGGCACCGCCCCGCCGCGCCCCGTGCCGCGCGCCCCGGAAGCGGTGGGGGCTGTGAGGAGGTGTGGGGCGGGGGGGGGGTTCTGTCCGTCGTCCTCGGAGAGGGGGGGGGGGGCGGGCTGTATATACGTGTATTATATATACACACATAGAGAGAGAGGTGTACATGTAGGGGTGGGTACACACCGCTTGTATATGTGTGGGTGTGACTGTAGGGGTGTGTGTGTATGTACACCCCTTGTATATGTGTGGGGGGTGGGGTGTACACCCCTTGTATATGTGGGTGAGTGTGGGGGTGTACCCCTTGTATGTGTATATACCTCACTAATACATATATAGGTCTATATAGAGATAGAAGATACATATATTTACTTCTTTGTGAAAGGGCAGAAATGGTACCAAAATAAATAAATGACGTGTTATTTATATGTATTACATATGCAAATATAGTATGTTACACATGCATAATTTTGAATACTTACATATAGATGTGTAGGGGTAGATACAGATACAGCAAGGGACACGGGCTTGCCCGGCACTCCTGTGCGGGGCGGCGGGGGCCTGCCCACCCTTGCAGTCCCCCTGTCCTCTCACCAGCACCGGCCACCTTGTTTATGCGGTTCCCTGGTGACACAAGGCATGGAGGGCCGTGACTCAGCTGCCCGGCTGGGTGGTGTCCCACCGGTGTTGGGCAGAGATAACCCCCCCCACGACATCCTCCCTTTATTCCGGGCTTTTTGTTTGGGGTTGTTGGTTTTTTTTTGGTCCTGACACAAAAAACAAAAACTCCTCCGGGGACTGCTGCGGCGGAGGCAAGCGTAAGGCAGAGCGGTGATGACAGAGGAGAGGTGTCCCAAAGTAAGTGACCGAGTGAGTCCCCGGGGCTCCCGAATGGAAAATATGGGAAGGGGCTCTGTCCGTGTGCACGTGCTGGGACCCATGCCGCAGGAGTTTGAACCATTACCTCCTATGCCATCCTTAGTGTTTTTCACCGGTACTGTTGCCTCAGTGTTGATAGAGAAATGGCGTGTGGGTAGTCATGCCTGTGAACTTACTTCAGCCATGCTGGATGAGCTGTACGTGTTGAAACCATGTGGTCGTCATTCGATCTGTTCGGTTCTGATTCCCTGTGCCTTTAGTGATGGTGCTTACTATGGTGCAGCTCTGCACCAACAATTTCTCAGCGTGCACTTTCAGTTTGGGGTGTTATTTTGTATCTTGCCTCTTCTGTACGTAGGCAAGGAAGGAGCTTTACGGGGGCGCAGGAGCTGTACGAGGATGAAGTTCATTTAGCCTGGGATCTTCTGTGCTTATTACCCACTCTTTAATTGCTTTATTCAATTTAAAGTATCTCCTTACAGTCAGACTTCTTACTTGAGGAGCTGCTCACTCACGTAAGACATCTCAGGTGGTTGACGCTTTTCTTTTGTTTCAAAGTTCAAAACATACCTGCTGGAGTCAGCTGCCCACTTCGGCAAGGCTAAACGCACATGACTAACAATCGGCAGTAGTGTTGTCATTTTTGAAGGTACTTTTTAATGAATTTCTTCCAGTATCGGCCTTGTTAGGAATTAGAGGTTTATTAGTATATCTGTGAAGCTGTAAAGGTGGCTGGATGTAAGTATCAAGGTGGGAAAATAAATTGTTTAAGATCATCTTAGCAGAAGATATAACTAGTATATTGAAATTAGGAAATGGAGTATAGGCAAAACATTTTTCATCTTGAATTTGTGTTTCCCTTAAGCAAGCTAGGATTCAATAATTTAAAACCCTAACATTGGTTATCTTTTTCAAAATTTAAAAGTACTTATGAAATACCCATAGCAACTTACACTTGAATGGAAGCACATTTGCTGTGAACAGAAGTCTGTGGGTTTCCATGCTGATGTAGTGCTTCTCATAGTCAAAATCCATATATTGTGCAGGTCTTCTAGCAAAAAATGTCTGAATTCTTACCTTGGAACACTGGAACGATAAAGTGCTTTTTATCTAAAATAGGGTCTGCTGTGCATTGCTGTGGAATATTATCAGTGTTATGCAACTTGCTAATAACACTGAGTGTTTTATAGCAGGTTCTTTCTAAGTGACTCTGCATGGGGAGTGATTACAAGCTACAGTGTAGTACTCTGGCATTTACATTTTGAAGCCATTTCTGAAGCTGAAGTCTCAAAACGTCCCTATCCCTTGTTTCCCAGCTCTCCCTCTTATTTTTCCACGTCAGCCATCGCCTGTATTAGTTTCTCCACTGACTGTTGAAGCTGCTGGAGAATTACTTGGGGCAAGTAAACGTCACTCTGATCTTTGGACCTCACACTACAGCTCTCAGTGAACGGGACAGAAGCAGATCCACCAGGGAGCCGTTTTCTGGCTTTGAAAAAGGGACGGGGATAGGTGCGGCTGGGCTGAGCTGTGAGGACATGGTTGCGTTTCTGCCAAAACACGGTGGCGGCGCAACGTCTGTGCTGGCTTTGTGGTCTTGTGGCCGAGGACAGGGGCTGCCACCCTGGTGCAAAGACTGCTGGTGTCAGATTAGCCTACCAAAACCTGTTAACGAATTTGAGCTGGCGGAGTAAGTTCACACAGAGCCGTCGCCCTGCGTCATGCTGCCACAAAGCTTTTGATCTGCTGCGACCACATTTATTGTGTCGTTAGACCTTAGCAGCCCTCACCGGCTCATCCCAGGTGTGTCAGCAATCTGGGTCCTGTCACTCGTGAGAGGTGTGGGTCACCGTGGCGCTTGCTGGACCTGCTCTGGTGTTGGGGAACAGCGTCAGTCACCTGAAGTCAGTGGTGGCTGTTCCCAGGGCCACCTGAGGCAATGCCATCAGGGTCGTCAGTCACACGTATCGGTCAGGTAGAGCACCGGCAGCAGCCACACATCTGACGGACAGCAGTTGTGGTCAGAAACCGCCCGCCGGAGCCGGCAGTCCTGTCAGGAGCCGGCAGTCCCGTCCAGCAGCCAATGCCTCCTTACTGGCTGTTTGATTATGGCGGCCCTGTTGCTCACCTCAGATACCAGAACTGGCGGAATTTATACCAAAAGTGCAAGAAGTATTTTAGGCTGGAAATAGTTCTAAGTTCTTCTGTACACGTAAAAATAAAATCAAGCTATATAAGGTGACCAAAGCATCTGTTAAAGCCAGTTTACCCACAGTGTGGCCTACTGCAGCATGTTTTCAACTGTTCTCTGCAGGTGGAGCAGTATGTTGGTGAAATTAAAGGTGGCCTGAGACCAGCCATGAAACTCACGGTCATAGGGGTGGTACACTCCAACCCCAAGAGGTAGGTGAAGGGGCTGGTGGGGGTTTCACCCCTGCCATATGTACTTCTACATGTCTTCTAAGTTCAAATGATTTCTTGAAGGTCTGTGCTCTTTAAGAAGAAGAAGGTCATGTAGATTCATAATTTAAAGCTCTATTTAATTTTCCTGCTCTTAGGCAGAGATTAAAAGAGTGAGAAAGAATTCACTGTTTGGACCCTCTGACTGCCGTGTCAGCATTTTCTATTCCTTGCCCTTATCTAATGGGAACCGGAGGGGGCACACAAGGGGCATTTCTCCTCCAGGAAGAGGTGCAATTTTGAACCCACATCTAGGTTGTCTTTTGGTGTCTGGAATCAACACCACATGAAAACCAGCGGTTTTGGCACAGGAGGTGCAGGTTCATTGCCGTGCTTAGACTGGATGACAGCAAGTGTGCTGTCATTACACCTTTTTTGCATCTGCAGTGATCAACTCCAGTGCGATCAACACTGGTGAAGAGTTTTCCATAACCTCTTTTAGGGTACAAATTGGAATTGGCTCACCCACAAATGTGTTTGATTCCAGTCACAAAAGGGGGAAAGAAACAACAGAAGTCACTAGCATCCTACCAGAAACTGGAGGAGGAACAAAGACCTGTCTGTTCTCATCCCTTTCTGCAGTTTTTAAGCCCATGCACAGTCCCTGTAGGAATCCTGTGTTTCAGTTTGACAAGAAATCAATAACTGTCTCTAGTCTTTATAGGCATCTGATGTGCTCACCATGCCCTTTCACATTTCTGGAAGTTCCAGTCATTTAACTGTTTTTTCAGCTTTTCAGTGACTCTGCTCTGTGATCCAGTGGATGCAAGCAAAGATGTTGGGCTGTTATTTACAGTTAACTTTAGTGACAAATCCATCACCCGAAATGCACGAATTGCTGGGAAATGGGGACGAGAAGAGAAGACTATTCCCTACTTCCCATTTACAGCAGGCGACACATTCAAGGTATTTTTGGGGGTACTATGATTAGGGGGAGACAGGAGAAAAGGGGCTAGAAAGGCTGAAGGCTACGTATATGATGACAAATAACTAACTATGGAAATTGACAGGTTAACTAGTCTAGTATGGCACAGAGAGCAACAGTTCAAGCCCTGATGGGAGAGATCCAGTCCTTTCTTTAGTCTTAGTGACAGAACTCACTGTAAGGAGCTTTACAGTATCATCTCAGCAGAGAGTAGGTTATTACAGGCATTTCTGAAGAACGAATAGACTTTGTGGTTCGCTATCCCCATCATGTGGTGTTCTAAGTCCATGCTGGTGAAATCAGCTCTGCTGCTTGTCTCTAACACCATCCCCTGTTCTTTTCCATTGCAGATGGAGCTCTTGTGTGAGCACCAGCAAATACGAGTCTTGCTTGATGGACGGCAGCTCTGTGACTTCACTCACCGCATTCAGCCCCTGAACTTGGTGAAAGCTTTGCAGATCACAGGCGACATCAAGCTTACCAAAGTGGCTTGAAAAAAAAGGAGACCGAAATATCACCAGAGGACAGCAGCAAATGTACTTTCTCCTGTCTGAGAAATGCTTAGTCTTTTTGCCCTGGCCGATTCTGGAGAGTGGGAACTGTATCTTTCTCATTTGTTGATGTGTTTGAAATGTACACTTTTTTTCTCTCATACAACAGTCTCAGCAATCACAGAGCTATGGCTGGTCTGGGTAAATCAGAGGGCCTTTGCTGAGATACTGTGTTGGCCTCCCAAACTGCAAGATTCATGATGCTATGTAGTATCTCACATCCTCATGATCCTCTAACCCCCAAGGTGTGCCAGCTGGCAGAGCTCAGTCCTCTGCGGAGGGGTGGCTGTTACCTTTGTGACTAGAACTGGGTGGTATGCAGGTGGTGGGACTGAGAAAAGAGAAGCAGAAGATTTCCTTATAAGTGAATAAGGGAGTGTGGTGGGCCCCAGCAAGGCTTACGTTATCAGGAGGGAATTGCTTTTCCTGGAAGCTCTGCTTAGTCAGCACAAAGCCATTTGTGCTTCCCAGTACAGAGCCATAAATGCCTTACCACCATCCCTGTCTCTTGCAGGTAGCATTCTCGTGAATTGAAAGGTTTCAACAGCTGTGGATTTCACAGTCTTCTCTGGACCAGCCCTAGGAATTGGTATCTGTAGCTGAAACTGCATTGCCCTTTCTTGTATCTAATTAAAACTGCGTCTTTGCTGGCAAATGTCTTTACCAGCTCTGTTAAATATTTGAATGCACGTGAGTGTTGTGCTGTTATTTCATTGCTGTAGATTTAGAAAAATGTCCTAAATACATGGCTATTCTAATACATATATAAGCATATATCGTAGCTGCTGCCTTTGGCTTTGTTATGATTGGTTGATTATAACACAGGATGAAGGGGAATGTCTCTAGAGGAAGAGACTTTTTTTTCAGTATGTAACTTGGAGAACAAAAAGTCTGTGAAGAGGTGGTTCTGTGGATAGAGGGCTATCAAATTCCTCTGTGACTTCAAGGAAGATATATAGCATACTGTCTTCAGAGGGCTTTTGGAGGCTCTGCAGTCTGGCTGTCAGATATAGGTACTCAGATAACACAAGGATTTTTTTAAAAATAGTGTATCAGCAGGCTGGTTGGGTATTTTAATCATCTCATACTTTCCATTCTACCTTCTGGTGTTGTGGAGAATATCTCAGTTTCTATATAAATCTAAATTTACAGTGTATGAAACTATTGTCATATACTCAAACTGCCCTCTGAGAAAAATTATGTCTAAAGATCACAGGAGATTCAAATGCACTGGACTTTATTTTTTTATATTTAATGGTATCAAAGTCACGTTTACTAGAACAATAATACAAAATTTAATGGCTTAAAATAGAAAAAGCAATAGTCAGAACTGCTATTAGAGTTCTCAGTCCCACAGAAATGGACTTATGGTGGCAATCAGGAGGAAAAGTCCTGCTTTTATGGCTGAGTGATTTCTTCCAATATACTCAGCACCAGCGATTGCCTGAAATAACTGCCACTGGTTTGATTTGATACTCGGGATCCTGTACTGCTATGGGCCATTACCAGCAGCACAAGAATAATCTATATACTGGAGAGGAGGATCCTTTGGTCTTTTCCAGCCTAGCAGAGAACCAAATGTTAAAGCAGATAGATGGACAGACAGACTCCTGGTTTGTTTCACAATAGTAATTATCCTGGCAGCTGGATTGTGGCTTAGCACAAGACTCTTGTGGTATACAAAGAAAGGCAGCCTCAGACACCAGGACCTTTCATGACTTTGATTCAGTAAGTCTTAAGTAATTAAGTTTATGAGCCCCTTTATAAAGGGGAAAGGAGCAAGACACTTCTGCTTTAGGATAAAGCACAACCTGGATCTGTCAGATATAGACTGAATACTTGTACAAAAGAATTCTTTTCTTCCATTTTGGAATATTGTATCTCATTTTTTCTTTGTAAAGTCCCATTTGTCTGTATCCACCTGTTGTCTTTTGTTTCTTGGTTATATGGTAAGTTTTTGGTGGGGAATTACTCTGAATCTACATGACTCCTAGGCATCTAGAATGCTAGTCTGCCAGGAATTACTAGATGCTATGGCAATACACATAACAAAAATAGACTCTCAAAGGGGAAAACAACACTCCCAGACAATGAAAGCAGGAAACTTGTTCACAAATGTGACTTGTCTTTTGGCATGGAGTTGACCTTACTCATGTCAATGGTTTGATCGCCTCAATCCACTGTGTTCGCTCTGCCTTGGAGCTGGCCTGAATATAATAATGAATGTCATTTTTGGTGATGATTTTGAAGAGGTTGCCTTGCACATTGCCCTTCACTCCTGCAGAGAAAAAAAAATATGACAGATCAGGAAGATGCACAGAGAAATGCTTTGTGGCAGATATGAAGCTTCAAAGGGAAGAATTTTAATTTAATGAATTGGGGTATCAGACCTTTCCATTTCATTGTGGACAAGACATCTAAAGCTCTTGTGTCTTTGATTTCCCTACTGCAAAATATAGTACAGACACCCCTCACATAGACTGGATGAACTACTGCATACTATGCTTCATATATAAAATAGCCGCTGTTTAGATGGAAAATCTTACTTGAGTTGTACAATGGAGGGATGAACTCCCTACCAGTTTGTGCCGTAGATTAGATTTGCTCCTGCCCATCTTTGGGTTCCTCTTATCAAGGAGCTCTGTTGTTGATCATGGCCTCCCACCCTGGACTGTATCTTTTTCAGACCCTCTCTTTTGTCTTTAGAAAGATGCTGCCTATTCAAGAACAACACATTGTGCTTATTGTCATAAAATAAGTTGCTTAAACAGCAGAAACACTTATCTGTGAGGCTGCGTTCTAGACAAATGCCTAAGCTAAGCATTTTCACTAGCAGAGCTGTTTTTCGTATTGCTGTCTTTATGCCTCCCCTACATTTGAGTTCTAGCAGATCAAAAAGGAAAAGGTAATAGCATGAGTAGAGAGGACACACAGAAAAGGAATGGCATCACAGGATCCCTCAAGACTTAAACAACATCCAAAAAGAAGGTGTTTCCTCTCTGTCTGTTAACTCTGGGATATTAATTGGTGTCTTAGGACTGTCTCAGAGGTCATCTGACCGAGAAAAGCCCATAAAAAGGGGAACACCCAAGATATGTGGAAATAACGCTAAAAAAAATCCCCTCTGGTATGGACAACCCAGCAGTGTGGGGATTTTTTATGACAAGCCTCTTCCGTTGCTTGCAAGGGGAGAGGAAAGGCCAGCCCACTTGTGCATATGGACAGCCATACACACACACCCATGCCCAAAGACTGTATTGCTATGGCATAAATACGTATGTATGGAAGTTTAGAGGCTCGTGCTTACCTGCTGGGACTCCGTTGTCCTCCAGAGCTGAGACAAGACAGCCACGAAGAGAAAATCCACCCACCGGTCTGTTTTCTTCCTGCAAAGAAAAAGGAAATAAGGCTTATCTGGAAAATATCATCATTAGAATAATTTCCCAGAGCACATCAATTATTTTTGTGAAGGTGGAGATGTAATGCCGGTCTTTCCAGTTATAAAACATCCGTGTCACAAGAGAAGTCAGTTAGGACATGTAATTAAATGCATTACTATGTTGTTGCAGTCTCAGATGTTTCTCTGACATAACTGGGAATGGTGATCAATTAAAAGCACAAGGGTAGGCTAACAATCATATTTCAAACATGTATGCCTTATCAGTAACAACTCAAAAAAAAAAAAGATATTTCTGCGAGTTTTTAGCTTGCTGCTTTTCACTGAGACTGTATAGGGAAAATTTGACTGTTTTCACTAGTAGGCTGGCTCTCTTGTCTGATCTTCAGGTTCTGTGGTTTGAGTTTATAGCATTACAAGAGCGAATTGCAGTGCAGAAAAACCCCACAAATAAACAGGCAACAAAAAATGAATGAGCTTTGTAAGTTCTTTTCCCTGTTATATTGTTTGTGTTTTCCTTAAAAGTCACATAAACATTTCCGTACATGTTCTTTTAACAACCTGTTGGGCCTTGTGTACCCTATGCATCTGGGGCTGATGGATCCACATGCCCTCTGGGTTCCTCACATTGTTTATTATATCCATGAAGAAAAATTCTACTATTCCCTGAGCAAATTTAAAACTGAGTAGCAGAAATTGCCAAAAATACTTCGGCATCAAGGAGACCTTATTCAATGTTGGAATAAGAACGTAAAAAATCCCAGTAGCAGTATGACCTTCAAGTGGTGGGATGTCAGCCGAGAAAAGATCGCAGCCCAGGAAGAATCCCTGCAGGAGCATGGTCCCGGACTGTGTGGGTACAGCAAAAGACCAATCCCAAGAAAACTGCAGCCCCTTGGCTAAGGAAAAGGAATCTCACTGGGGAAAAGACAGGAGGGAAGATGTAGGGATAGAAAATCCTACAAGGACAACCTCCCAGGGTATGGCCAGAGAGGTCTTATTCCCCAGGAAATGGACAGAGGAACCTGTAAAGAGATTTGGGCAAGAGAAACATTTACAGCATGATTGTATCTTCATTATAGAGTTTAGGTCTGTGAGAGGATTTCTGGGGGTAGTAACTCCTCACTCACATACCTTAGTGGGGTCATAGTAGTGCAAAAAAGCAGGATCAGCTCTCAAAACAAATCTCCTCACCTTCCAGTTTTTTCTCTTGTGCCCCTGCAAAACAGAAGAATTAAAGTTACCACCAGTAAATACCTTCTGCAGTGTCCATTTTCCTGCAGGCTGCAGGGGAGACCTAAATAGGTACTTGTCCTGGTTTGAGGTAAAACAGGACCAATTTTGTTCAGTAGCTTCGTTTCTTAGCTGGGCCTCTTTTAACTACTGAAATTAACAGCATATTGTGCAGACAATGTTCACTCTCTCAGAGTGATATGACCGATGTTTATAGCTGATGTCCAGGCATGGTATGCAGGGAGGCTCTTGCTTACACTTATTGTTCTAACACCCAAGGCCAACCGGCTGTGTTATTTGCCACGTTGGAGGGTCGGAAGCGGAAAAGCATAATGGGGTCCCACCTGTGGGGAGGAGCGGACAGGGCAGGTGACCCAAAACTGACCAACAGCGTATTCCATCCCATCTGCCTCATGCTCAGTATAAAAGCTGACGGAGCAAAGGGTCAGGCCTTCTTTTTGGCTTCTTCTTTTTTCGCCCTTCTTTTTCGCTTCTTGCTTCAACTGCTGACGTCTGAGGAGGACTCTGTCTGTTCGTCTGCCTTTGGACCCGATCCTGAATCCAGATCCGGAATCCAGTTCCCGTCCGTCACTGAGTCCAGCCTGGGACTGCCCCAGTGCCAGCCGGTGTCGTGATTGTCATCTTGGGAGCTTGATACGGTTTTGTATATTTCTCATTATTTCTTTTATTTTATTATTAATACTTCATTAAAGTAGTTTAGATCCTTCTAAACTCGTAAGTCTCTTTTTCCTCCTCTGCCTCTCTCTTTGAAGAGGGGTAGAGGGGAGCATCTGTCGGTCCCATCTGGGGTCCCCTATGTCCCCAGTGGCCGATTTGGCCTAAACCACGACAGTACTGAAAAAAAGAGGTTTTGGAGCCTACAGAGAAGAATCTTTTCTGACATCTTAGTAACTCCCAGGATTTTCTGTTTCATGTCCTTCATACATTGATAATTCCTTGCTCTCTCCCTTCCTCGTGCTGAAAACCAAAAAAGCAGAGTGACAGGACTAAGTGACTATATACTGATTTCTGCTCTGAATTTCGGATTAAATACGGTTCTTGGATTAAAACCCCATGCCGTGTGTGCTCTGAAGGGATTATGTCAGTTCCTTTTGCAGCTCTTTGCTCTTTCCTCCTAGCACTCTCAGTTGCTGAGGGTGCAGGGCAGCACTGCGAGCCTGAGAGCATCCTCCGGCTCCTGGAATTTTGGTGCTTGGGCTCAGGGCCAGCCTAGGGCTGGGGCCACTGGGGCCTGCCCCTTACTGCTGCTGACCATGGGGAGAAGCTCCTGGGCAGCTTTCATGTCCTGTGGTGATGGGGGACCTCCCTGCCAGCCCCGTGGGGATCCCCCAGCGGCTCCTGGCACCCAGAACCCCGTCAGCCCTCGCTGCACCCTGGCAGCTGGAGGAGGGAGGGAGGGTTGTGGAGGATCTGATGATCCAGTTTGCACAACACTAAAATTGCAGCTCAGGGTACAAAGCTCCGGAGTAGGAATGTGGCCGTGGGGTGCAGGTAGGGTTCCCCCTGCAGGCAGCTGCATTATGCATGATCGATTCTCATATTGTTCGTAGCAAGCTTCAGAAACTAAATCTTGCAGATCCTGTAAACAATTACTGCTAGCAGGTAATTATGCCCAAAGAAAACAGGTCTCACCACCACTAGAGCATCCATGCGTACATGAGTGACCGTTCACAGGTTAACGTCCACTTCATGCAAATGTCAGTCTACTCAGCTTTGAAATTTGTTTGTGGCCAGCAGAATGTCAGAGCTGCTCACACGACCCGGGTGGGACAGGTTAGACCAGAGGAACAGTGGATCTGCTTGGAAGTGAATATAACGCCTCTGGTGGGATTTGGAGTTTGTATAGGACTCTTGCTTTTGATACTGTTTTATACCTTTCAGTATACACTTAATATATACAGAATATCCACCGAATCCTGCCTGAGCAGCAAGTTCCATAGGGCACCTTGTTGTTAGTAGATACTCTTGACCACACGATCTCTGACGGTAGTGCTGACAGGCAAGTACTCTCTGCTGGCCACAACTCCCCAGCCATGCTTGTATAAACCACATTTATTTTCTAGGAAACCCTAAGAGCTGTCATTTTTCTTGTTTCCCAAAGAAGGTTCAAAAACTGTATTTACCTGCTTCACTAAGAATCCTTGCTTCACAATTGTGCCACTTAATTCAGAGATGTTAAATTGTATCTCTTCCTTGGAACTGATACTTTTCCTGCTGTTCTCAGCCTGCAGATAGAGAAAAGATGGTTCCACTTTTCTTTTTAATTTAAAAACATTTTTAAAGTACAAAGTTCTGCACTTTATTTTCCTTGAGCTGTTTTTAGCTCATATATCCCGAGTAAATTCTACTCCGTAGCCATGCTGCTAAAGCTAGGTAGGTCCAAGATTTTCAAGCAACAAATTACAGCTGTAAAACCTACATGCGTGCTGTGGCCTTGAGTTTTAGCATAACTACAGCACAGCCTCCATTAATGCAGACATAGCACTGCACTCAAGGGACACACCCCTTTTAGTGCCTAATTATGTAATTTGCAGATCCCTCCATATCCATGCAGCCATTTGTCTCCTGCAAAAGTGCAAGTGTTAGCACTATTAAAAGCCTAGAGCTGCTCCTTCTATGTTTACTTTCATAGCCTGCGTGTTCTGCTTTTGGTTGCACGCTGCGCATGTCCCCTTTACCACTGCCCCCAGTCAAGCGCATGACAAGGGGCAGAGGAGGTGCCTCTGTTGGCAGCTGCATCACTTACAAACATGTACAGTGCGGTGGAGTCATCGAGAAACTGCTCAGAGAGGTCGCTGTAGCGTGTGGCCTCAGTGCTGCGGGATCCCACGGGCTTGATGAAGTTCTCCTCCATCAGCATGGATGCCAAGGTGACGGCCTCGAATCGTGACACAGCAAAGCTATTGGAGATGAGCCAGTCCACCAGGGCAGAACCTGCAGGGAGAAAAGCAGCTCTCATACCAAGGCAACAAATACCAAGGCAAGACAAATGGTGTCCTGCCACGCAGGCCTTCATTTGCTGAAACATTTTGGCATCATCACAAAGACTGTCAATGAAGTGCAAGGTTGACCAAAAGCATGGGGTCCTGCGTGTGCTTCCATGTATCCAAAGAGCTAGAGAGAGGTGTCAGGGAACTTGGCTGCGCCAGTACTTTCCACTGGGGCACAACAAAGGCAGTAGAGTAGCTCCCTTGTCACTGCAATGTGGCATGTCAGATGCGAGGAAGCTCTTTGCCTGCAGCAGGTGTACCTGTGAAGGTCTCTTTGTATCTGTTGCCTTGCTCCAAGTTGCGCGTCAGCTTAATTCCAGTACTGTTGTCACACATTCTCTCCACTATGTGGCTGTAAAAGAGAACACAGGACAACGTTACTAGAATAGAAAGACAGGGAGAAACTGTCATCTACTTCTGTAAGTGTCTGGGATGTCCTAATGATTACCAACATAAAGATGGGAAACAGCGTAGATACTCCCCTATAAGTTTCATCCTAAGTATGGCGTAGGAAATCTTTATTCTCCCAATAGCAGCACTAAACAAGATGCCTCACAAAGTATCTTTCCATTTCAAGCACTTTAAACTGAGCTACAGTCAGCCTCCATTTACCTTCCCAACACAAATCAAATTAATGTAATTTTTCTATTTCTTAATCAGTTCTCTGTTTCCTCTTGTTTAACATGATCCACCCTTAAAATCCTAGCCTGGATTTTGGCTATCAGCTTTGAAAGCTCATCAACATGGCATGAACAATGTCATTGCCCAGTCTTTCCCTGACATTACATCTTCTGAGGTAATACATCTCCCCAGTGAGAACCTCTGCAGCTGACTAGGAAGGTCATCAAGCCAGCAGTGAGGTGCTTGTGCAGAATCCACATACCCCTCATCCCGAAAAACGTTGATCAGGAAAAAGTGCGTTCCCGTGCCCTGGCAAAAGTGTGTGCAAACCTGGGGCAGAGCAGCCAGTTTAGAGGCTCCTGGCCACACGGGAGCGGATCTGTGCAGAGAGGAGCTTCCCTTGACCCTTCCCATCCATCAGCTCAGGAGCTTCGCAGGCTACAGCAATAGCAGAAGGAGAAACCATATACACTTACTGGAGACTGATATTTTCTAGTAGTTTGAAGGAGTTCTTCATTTTGTGAAGCTCTTGTACCTGTACTGGGTGACCAGCATGAATAGCTCCAGTGATGTCCAAAGCCCAAGAGTCTCGCTCCTCCCTGGAGCAACATTCAAGGAAATAGTCTGTGTTGGTTTTTGTCTTAAGTTTGATGAGTAGCTGTGGAGAAAGAAGTGCAAAGCAATAACTCATTTAACTATTGTCCTCCACTTGCATTTTTCTTCTTTTAGCACTGGCCTAAGTGACACAAATGAGACTGATACGGCATCCCACCTGAGCAATACAGAGCAATTCTTGGCCAGAAGGATGGTGGGCACAACTCTGGGGTTTTTTTGCTTCCCCCCTGTCCCAAATCCCAGGGTTTCCAGTGCCAAGCATGGTTTGCATGCACGGAGCTTGTGGTACTTAGAGGAGACCACCCAGATATTGGATTACATAGGAACGTGCTGCTGACTATGGAGCATTCCACATCCAGATCTCCAGTTTCACCAAGTACAAACTCTCACTAGGCTCGCTCTGCCATGAGATGTGCTGCAACAGTCAGCAATTGGCAGAGTCATTTCCCTTCTGGCCCCGTTCAGAGGAAGTCTGCATTGCTGCTGCCCGCGGGTGAGCGGAGAAGCTCAGGAGGCACTTTGCCTTCCAGAGCCCTCTTGCTGGAAACTTTCCACAGCAGCAAAGTCCCATTGGTGAAGGAAAAGGGCACCTGACCTGGCTGCCCGGGAGCACCCTGTAGATACAGCCAGGGTTTAAGGCAACTACCATAGATGATAAGTTTCCCTTTTTTTCCATCCTCCTCAGATTTTATTGTGCTGTCCCTGTCTTTGCTCCACACACGGTTGGGCTCATGGATTTGCGTTTGTTCTTCCCACTGTGTGTGGGGTGGTGGTGGTGGTTTGGGTTTTTTTTTGTTAATGGCTGTGACTCAGATTTGGGCACAGGGAACAGCAAAGACACAATGAAGGAGTTCATCGCTTGTCCTGGTTACATTGCTAACGTCAGCTTGCTTTTGGCTGGGCCTGATTCTGGAAACACCCCAGCGATACGGACATAGTAATCAAAGAAGTCAGGAGGAGTGGAAAAGACTAGGGAGAAGTTAGAAAGTGAGCATCATTCAGAAGGGATACATTTTTCCAGTCGTACCGGTCTGTTTTCATATTCCAGGCATGGACAGGTAATAGTGCAGCCATCCAGAAGGATCCTGCCCTTCGGGGAAGGCTCCTTCTTGCCTCCTTCAATTTTGTAATACAGCAGCTTATCCTGAAGCAGAACGAACCATCTCACTTTCCAGTTACGAACAATATGTCCCTAGAGGGGAAGAAATCCACATAGCTGACTTTAACGCAAGCATTGAGAAATGAGTATAGTTTGGTTTTGGTTTTTTTTTGCGAGGTGAAAATACCATAAATAGGAAACTGTATGAAAAGAAAGACAAGAAGTCATCATGAGTCCTGTTCTCCCCGAAATACACATTTTTAGTAACCAACCAGCACAGCTCCATCACTATGAAATCTCGGAGCAGTAGAAAGGTGCTTTGCTCTCCAGCACGGAGAACTTCTTTGCTAGGAAGAATTGTTTCTTGCAAAAGCTCACATGAATTATCTCAAAGAGCTATCATTTAGGTGCATACCTGCTCTCTGACAGCACCAGGCAACACCAGGGCTAAATCCAAAATGCATGAGGCCTCTTGGAGACAAACTCCTCCTCTCCAGTGACCCTGAGTAGTGTTTGTTTCATTTTTTGTCATTTTGATGTGGCCTGTAGGTGCCAAGTGGTTTTGACAGCGCTTTGCTGGGTGACTGGGCTTTTCCATACATCCCCTCTTACTGCTAATGGGTGGTTTATTTCTATCCTACCTGCCTCCAACCTCCTGAGCTAAAACATTCGCTGCGCTACTGTTTCCTGTAAAGGAAATATGCTTTTTAATGGCAAAAGACTGAACGAAGGCTGCTGTTCAATGCCGTCTGGGTTATACCAGAATACAGACAAAAACCTCTTCTTCCCCCTCTGTAAACAGCCCCCGGCTATCTTTAGCCCGGCTGTACGGAAGAACAAACGGCGGGAGGGCTGACACTGACAGGCTCAGTCCTGTCTGACGGGGTCAGGTCCAGCTTGGCGGCGCGGGGAGCTGACTTGCATTTCTACAGGCAATGGAGCGTTACAGTCAGCAGGTGAAGCACTGGGCAGAGGGAGGTCTGACACCCGGGAGAGGGTGGGCATAGCTACAAGAAAGGAACGTGCAAGGTCCAGTTATGGCAGGAATCGAAGCTTATTAATTCTCTATGAGCAAAGGGGAAAACCAGCAATTTCCAAGAAAAGGTGGGGTCTCTAAAGTCTCTAAAATCCAGGGCACGTTAGATGTGATGTCTTCTAGTCTATACTAAATACAATTTGTCTAACTTGGGTTTCTTCTCTCCTTCCCTTAGCCTTCTTCAGTGTTTTTTTCACCTGTTGTAAAGCCCCTTGGGCATTTTTCCTGAGAGTACGTTCTTTGCTATGGCTCTTTTCTTTCCTTCTTGGAGATTTCCCATTTTTCAGGAGATGACCTTGCCTTTTTTTCTTTATCTTTACCTGACTTTCACACATTTACTTTACATTCATAATACATTACAATACATAATTCCGTCATTTACAATGCATTTAGATCATCTCCTTGCTTCTGCTCTCTTCTTCTTAAGAAATCTCTGTATCCTTTACCTGATCCCACCCCTTCCTCAGTTTTTTCTCTGGATCCCTTGTTCCATTCTCTCTCACTTTCTTTTAGTCATCTTCCTTGTAGCCTCCTTCCTATCAAACTGATCCTATCTCAGTGATGTTGTACAGGCCGCTGGCAGTTATGGCGTTACAGCTCAGTGTGCCGACGATACCCTTATTCCTCTCTCACAGCTGCAGCCCAGAGAGGAGAGCAGGAGCCAGGACTGCTCTGCCCTCGCTGCAGGAGGGAGGATGGGGAACATCTTGGGCCGTGCAGACCTTCTCTGCCTAGAGCACAGCTTCACAAGGCCGGCAGCCAGCTGGCCCGGAGCCCTGCCAGGAGAGCTCCTGACCAGGATTACCTTCATGTTAGCACCAGAAGCACTGCCACGTACTGCAGAAAAGCATTTCCTGAGGTGTGGCATAGCTTTGAACAAACCTTTGAATGCCGTTTTTGGTGTGCAATCAAGGACATGGTCTTGGTACTAACAGCAGCCTATGCCCCCTGCTAAGTTGCCTTCTTGTGTTCCAGCTACGACTGACTTGGTCCTATAGGGAGAAGTGTTGGAAAGGCTGAACTCTGTGACACCATCTTCCAGCTGTTTTCTCCACATTTTAGCTAACATTTTCTTACAGTGCAGCTTGAGGGTTGTGGAAGAAAGAAGTTATTTCAAACAAATTTCTATGTTTGTATTGCTCTGATCCCTTTCAAAAAGGACTGTCTGTTCCCCATCCTCTCATGTGAAATGGGAAACCCTGCTCAGCAGGTCACTAAAGAAGGCACAAACTATCTTAAAACACTGTCAAACATCTTCCCTCACTCCATCCTCCCACGGCCACTTCCACTGCTGCTGTGTAGCCATTTGCCAGCTACTTTTTTTTATGCAGAGGTGTGCCTTAGGTGCAGACATACTGGCTTTCTGATACCTAACTGAGTAATCCCCATAGCTGATTCACTTTCCTCTGGGTGGTATCAGTACAGGGAAACTCGAGGGAGGGTAGTGAACACCTGCAGTTCATGCAGCTCCCTCAGCACGCATCTGCAGGGACCTGGAGGAGCTCCTTTGCCAGGCGCAGGCGGGAGCCCCTCAAACCCAGCACCCAACGGGCTGCCTTGCCACGAACCCTGGCTCGATCCCGTCGCCCTCTCAGGGGCTGCTTCCACATTGGAGCAGAATCGCACGAGGGGGAACCGGAGCACTTACCCGTTTGACGAGGAATCCCTCCTTCAGCACTCCAGCTGCCTCCTGCATCGTGGCCAGCAGGGAAGAGAGCCGAGCCACTGCCGAGAAGCGCCCAAGCCCTCTCAGCCTGTCCCTCTGCACACAATTTGTTCAAAAAAGCTCATTTTCCTTTGCTACCCTCCTCCTCCAAAATGACGCACACTCCCTCCCCTGTTTTCTTTTCCTCCCTCTCTTCCTACCTATGAGACAGTAGTTAAACATTGAGCTGGCTCTGAGCTGGCTCTGATACGTTACCTGCCCTCCAGGAAGTAAGACAAAGGGAAGGCTAAAAAGGATCTCAAAAGAATTCCACAGAATTTAGTATAGCAAAAAAACACCACCGAGTGAGCTAGCCAATATAAGCAGCCACATGATGACAAATCAGGTATTGCATGGGAGGGAAAAGCAGAATTATAAAACTTCAGACTAATCAACTCCACTGCTTAAAATTTCTCACCTAATAAACACATCTCATGGGGGTTCTACAGATCAGAACACCTTAAGTGTAACATACAGAATATTATGATTACAAGGAGAGTTTTACAAACCTTAAAATAATTTCTTTTGCTAGAAATCTATTTTACCAAAGTAACCCCAAAGCACCTAAAACCTCACTCTGCTTTCAGTGACCTCTGGGCATATAAACCAAGATTCTCAACTTAATAACCTAAATCCCCATGTAAGCAACTATTTGGGCTTTTATTAAAGCAGTCTAATCAATGAACACCATGCAGTGATCTCTTGTAATTCCCGAGCACCTCTGAAACAGAGTGCCTTTTTTGTCTCTGAATACAAACTTAGATGTTTATTGCATTTTTTAAGACTTTGGCCACGATAAATCTGTTTGATAGATTTATCAAATCTTGTCCTGATGAAATAAACCGGTATTAGTATTTCAGATGACGCTGCTGTTCAGAAGTAATAGTCTTTGCTGTACTGTTAGCATTCCCTGGCTTGTACCAAAATTAAGGTGACATACATGGGCAGAGCTAGGGGCTGTGGTAAGAAATAAATACAGTAAAACAAATAAAGAAAAGCACTGTTTGCTACGTAAAGAGTCCAAAGTTCAGCAAGACAGAGTAACTTGGGTATCTCTCAGTCTTTGCACACCGGATGAGATTACTGGTCACTTTCATGTACCGAGGAAATGGAGTAAATAAATCATTTACTTATCTTTATACAATTTTTTATAACTTTTAGCAAGGAAGAGCAACACACCACAGAATTGAAACCTGACAATATACTGGAGACAACCCAGAGAACAGTCCTGCAGAGACCATGAGAATTACAACAGGTGACTGAAGGCTACTTGAAGTTAGAAAAATGGATTGCTGTATAAAGAGAAAGCATGCTGGCTGAGACCTCAAAAGCAGCCAGCTCATATGGAAGTTACCGATGTAGCTCCTACTGTACTCCCTTTGGACTTTAGGAAACGCTGGCAGCCACGAGGCAACCAGCTGCTTAACTCATATCCTGGTTATGTTGGTTCTTCAGTCCATCTAAAGCGAGTGCAGTAAGTTTAACAGAACACCTAGAGGAGTATTTTTTGCTGTAGGTATGTGGTATTTTCAAAGATTTCAATGGAAATTTTTGTAATTCTTTTATATTACTGTGACCTTAAAATAAAGCAGAAATGAACTGAGTGTATTTCTTTAAATTTAAAAAATAATCTCCTTCTCCGTGTATATACATAAATACATGTAGAAAAGTTGTATTCAGAAGCAGAATCTTGGGAAAAAACCTGATGCAGTCAGCAGAAAAAAAGAAAATAAATTTCAGCTCACAATGTTCTGTACAACAGAATTAAACCTGAGAAAAAAGAAGAAAACTTGAGTCTAGGTACACAAGAGACATTACTGCTGCGTGCGTTTCCTGGACACGCACTCTTTGTATAAACAGCTCCAGGAATAGTGTTCCACCGTTCAGTATTTGAGGTTTGACTTCACATTGTTCTGCTTGTTACTGCAGGCAATCTATAACAAGGTGGGTGAGATAATTTCATGCTAGTGAGGACACGTAGAAGCTTGCAGGGGGCTCTTGCCCAGACAGTGATCTCAGAATTGCACCATAACCAGTCCTTGACGAAGATCTGAGCGAGCTCTTTTTCTCCAGCACGCAGACCACCCACAACCCTGCAGACGGATCTTGGCAAAATTACCATTAGCAACAAAGAATTTTGTTATCAAACTGCTGGTGAATGGTGAAGCCAGTGTTGCCTTAGCTGGCCATTAAACAACAGGTTTTGTATCAACTGCCTTTTATAATCCAGAATCTTCACTGTAAGTCTTCAATACCTTGGATATTTATAGTACATCCCCCCGTGCCGCCTGTCTCTTTCTGTAGTTAATCAAGGTGAACAAACTGCCCCTATATTGCTCCCTGAGGTTGAGTAAATAGGAATCTCAGACAGCTTTGTGGCAAAAGGGTCATATAGTAAAAAATGAGTCAGTAGACATGGGCTGTCGTATTCACGCATGCGCTGGGAAGGCAAGCTCTGGCATTGAAGGCTCCTGGCAGAAAAGGACATGCTTCGAACCGTATAAATTCAGGGAGCTCCAGAAAACTCCATCGAGTCTTCTGTGGCACTTGAAACTCACTGAAGGGAGAACTGTCTGTTTACCCAGATCCATTTTACAGCACTGTTTTTCCACATGTCAGCTTAGTACTTTAACAAAAAAGCACAGCTGAGCGCTTGACATTTTCTTCTATTCAAAGTGACCCCAAAAAACTTTATATGCTATAGAATTTGCATTGGGGTGGCCAGGAGGAGCCAGCCGCGTGCTTCAGGACCACAGGACACTACCCAGCGTGAAAGGGAAGGGCAGGAGTAGCTCTGAGCGCAGACCGTGCTATTTCAGCTGGCTGACCTGACAGACATCGCTGGTACCTCCAGGTCAGTCCCTCAAGAAGGCACGAACAGCCCAAAGGAAAACCCCCGTCACGTGCTCTGCACTGCCCATCGCGCATCATCATGTGAACAGTGTCACACAGGGGACTGCACATACACAGCTTTTTCAAAGCAGCTTCTTAAGAAGCTAGGACTTTGCTCTCCAGTGTAGGACACCATTAAGTATTTAGTTCCTTTAGTGGATTAGGGATGAAATAAGATGAAAACAAACCACATCAAAATAAAAAATGATTAAACATTTGTAGATAAAAGTGAAAGATGACAAGTGTTCAAAAGTATTCTGACGTAAGAGCATTTTAAAAATTAACTGTAGAAAGGTGGCAGTGTTTGAAAACAGTTGTTTAATTGTCTAGACTCTGGAACAAAAAACTACCAGAAATTAAATACCAAAGTGCAGATGCCGCTATGAAGAACATGCCAGCTCCACTGCATCTAAAAAACCCCGAGGGCCAGAATCAGAGGGAAAATAGCAAGGAATTATCACTGTATTAAAAACCAGACAAACCACAACAGCCCCAAGAAAGCAGGGCACCCCTTCTTCAGCAGCCACTGTTTCCCTTCCTCAGAAACAGGGCACTGAGCTGTGTGTAACTGCACTGTGCGCCTGACCTGAGTTGGTGCCTCTGTTTGGGGTTTTTGGTATTAATGAGAACTTATCACATGTTATAGGTAAAACTGTTTACAAGCTGCCAGTCTTACAAAATTAACCTGGGGTATGAAAGTCACGCTGAAACTCTTACAATTAATGCATCAGGCCAAGTCCTGTCCACAGGTATACTTGTACCTTTCCCTTCAGTTGATTACATGAGTGCAAGTGGAAATTTTTGGTCTTGCAATTACAACTGAGTGAACAGGAGAGTTGCTAACGAACAGCAGGAATACGCTACCTCGCTTTAGCAACTCAACAAGGATGCTCACACAAAACCCACGATCCTTATTTTAAGCACTTGATAAGCAAACACAGTTCCACGCATACAAAACAGACCAGTTGAGATAGAAGGTGTCATCTCAGCAACTTTTAAAGATCCTTAACTCACAGGCTATGGCAACTGATGCAGCACAGCCAAGTCCCAACGTGGGCTTTGATAGTTCAGCACTCCCTTACACACACCCCCCTAACAGGCCTCAAAAGTTGCCACCTTAGACCTCCTCCTTCCAGCTACTGCAACACATGAGAAATATCCACCAAGGTGTCTTGCATCTTTTATTTAAGCTTCTTCGTTAAAATTTACTCAGGCAACAGGAGCGCCTGGTTTTATCTGCCAGGGTAACAAGTGACCGAAATGTATTTATCTTAAGCTGTTTTTTTACTGTCCCCACCATCTCGGTCATTTTTTTCAGGCCTTCAAAACTGACACAGAAGTGTGTACATCAGCACACTGAGGCTCTAATTAGAAAAGCTCCTGTAGCTACAGAACAAGTTCAGCAAACTTTTGCCTAAGTTACTGAGAGAAATGATGCTCACCTAATAACACACCAGAACAGCTCTTAGAGAGGATGTAGTTGCAAACCCCTGATAGTACTCCAAGGAAAGAGCATGCGCAGCTCCTTTTTCAGTGCTTTGCTTCACAGCATTATTTTGGCATACAGATCATGTGGCTCCTTTTTATTTTTTAAAACACTTTGTTCTTTTGTCTGAGTACCCACCTATTGTGTTTAATGGAAGTCAAATCACTATTACAGTGAACGGGCAAAGTTGGGAGAGCTGTTCAAGCAGGAAACTAACATTATCACAGCTTCAAGCCACAACAAGGCTGTCACACACGGCTTCTGAAAATACAATTTGAGAAAATAATCATTAAAAAAAATTGTTTCTTCATTTTATGATGACACATTCAGGTATTTTCCAACATGCTGCAAAGACAGGAAGTTACTTAACTTTTTTGGCTTTGCATTACTATTAGAGTTGGGTACATGTGAACTTCTCGGATAATCAAGCACGGATGACAATATGAATGCCCTTTGTGAATGCCTTTTGTGGCAACACCACATAGCAATGACAATGTTTGTACTGTGGCAGTATTAAGAATTCCTAGTTAAGGTTCAAAGCCTCATTTTTCATGCATTTTTTCTCTAGCAGCACAAGAAAATAAAAGGAGATGGGCAATATGGGACACTACAATAAAAAAAATATATAAATACATTTGAAAATTTAGTAATTTGGAAAGGTTACTTAAACAAAAACAACTCCTTCCCCCCTATTCCCACAGACAACAAAAACGGGTGGTTTTTTTTTTTTTAATACTCCAACATGGAAAGCACATCTTGTTTCTCTTCTTCAGAGAAGATAAACAGGTTGATTCTATAGAGAATAGCTCAGTCCTGTGTAAATCAGATTTAGGGTAGGCAGAATTGAAGGTCATGCAGCAGTGAGCTCACAAGACAGTACTGCCTATTTTGAAGTACAAGTGAGTTCACTAAAGCTCCTGCTATATTCACCTATAGGAGCAAAGTCAAACTATATGTAATTTTTCATTTATCAGCTATGTTTATTGGAATGGTAACAAGCTATTTTCAAAGTTTTCAAGTTCTCAGTCCCTAACCACAGATGATAAACAAAGGAAATGCTCTTTTAAACAAGTCTGCATCAACAAACTTGCAAGAAAAACATTTTGTTCCACTCATTCTTGGCTTGATTCAAAGCAAACAAAGAAAGCCCTTTCGACATTAAAGGGGAGTCACCCACTGATCATACCCTTCTAGGTTTTATAGTCACACCACTCTAGGCCATGTGACAGAAGAGGGAAAAAAAAAATAAATCTTGGAGTTACATAGCCCAGAAATTTATTGAATATTTGCTCAAATACATTCTGTATAGAACTGCTCAGCTTGCTTGGTTTTGGTACTCCCAGGAAAGATCATTAACAGATGCACTGAGCTGTAATCACCAATTAGGAATTGTTATGTATGAAAGTGTTAAACATGGGGCTGCAACCTCCTTCAGGCCAGATCTGTGTCTTGAATTTGACTAGGCATCTTCCCTTCAAAAAGGATTCAATTTGTGTAAGTTGCTGCATCAAATGTTATTTAGAAGAGCTTTTCACATATTGGTCTTTTCAAAACAGTAAAACACTTCAAGTATTTGCATTTGAAGTTTTCAATACTGGAAACATTTAGTCCAGAGTGTTTGCAATGGGGTCTTTAATTTTTCATATGGCCTGCCTCTTCTAAATATCCTGGAATATTTAGTCTTCAGTTTTGGCTTCCATTTCCTCAGCATCATCATCCCCATCCACTTCAGCATTTTCCCTCTCCAGTCTTTCCAATTGCCTTGCAAGTTCAGTCTCATCTGTGTCAGTAACCACCTTCGGCTGAAAAAAACCCAAAACAGAACACATGGTAAATTGTCATTAAGAAAGGCTCTATATATTTGTAGGCTCTGATTCTACATAAAGAGCAAGAGATAAAATACATCCTGTAGTCACACAATAAAATCCAGGAAAATTAGAATTTTTGGCCATTTGTTTAAGAAATACAGAAGCTTAGGGTTTATTTTCTTTTTTGCTGAAATTTCTCCTAGTACTACCAATCTTCCTCTACTTTAAATACGTTGTGAGGAAAAAAATAAATTACATTTTAGAATATAATGTGTTCTTACCTCCATCTGCACATTAAAGACACCTCTCTTCTCCTCAATTTTTTCTTTAATTACAGCCATGGCTTGATTTAGAACAGACAGTCCTTCAGTTCTCTCCAGTGTTGTTGTAGTCATCACATAACGAGGAGGGGCTATCAGATTAATCTATCACATTGCAGGGATTGGGGGAGGAGGGGAAGGAAAAAAAGGCAAACTCAGTAACAAAAACAAAGAAAGAAAAATCTGAAAAAGCATTGTGAGCAATGATGTTCTGAGTGCACAATTCACAGAAGAAGAAACATTTTCCCATTAGAAAAGCCCTTTCTAGAAGTGTAAACAATTTGGACAGAAGTAGCAGACAAGAAAGTGCACAGCCTTGCCTGATTTCCAACATCAACATCAGTTATTTCTGCACAGTATGTCTATTTAGACAAATATTATTAAGCAGAGAGAATATCCACCTTGCAGATCACCAGAACAGCCTATCACATAATTTTTCAAACAATTGAAAGACTGTGACAACCAGTATGTTGGTTTTTGTTGTGGTTTTTTTTTTTCTTAAGATGACCAAATAAATAAGCTTTTCCTTTTGTTACAAGAAACCATTATAAAAACCATTTTCAAAGAAGGAGGTACTTCCAAAGTTGTTTTTCTTTTTTTTTAAAACTCTTATTCAGTAATGCACACAATATCCTAAAATTCTTGGGGAGAAAAACTAGGCTTGGGTACAGCAGCCATTCTACCAACACTCAAAACATATGTGGACCAAACATTTCTTTTCTTACATAACCTTATATCTGACAACAAAATTTGTTGCTCTCTACCTAAGACTGCATAAAGGAGCAGTAGGTATGTAGTGTGCTAATACTAGACTTTAATAAACCGAACAGAATAAATACAGCTTCTTGAACCTGGGAAGCCACAGCACAGTCACAGCACATAGCTGAAAGGAAGCGTTATGTACCTGCTAAAGAATCAGAAAGCAAGCAACGTGACTTCCCAGCCTCAGCTATGTGGTTGTGACAATTGCAACTGCATGCTGCTGGTACCTGAGGGCATCAGAACTTTGCTTTTCACTTCACTGTTAAGACAGACACTTACTTTAATGGGCATGTTCTCCGTGGAACAGTTCAAGCCTGCTCTCAAAGCTTCTTTTACTGCATCTATGCCTTCATAACCATAACAGGCAACCTCAATATCTAGGACAGAGGAATACAAATAATAAAACTTTAAAGTTACCAAAAGCCATAGTATCTTTAAGCCATTTTAACTTAAGCTTTAATAAAGCTTTTTAGCATCCGATGTTTATCCACAATGAGAGCCTCAGTAACTCCCAAAGCTGAGGAAGGTATTTCACTTTCTTCACTTGTAAGTTGAGGTAAAAGTCTTCATAAATTCTTTAAATGCACAGCATTTTACATTGTGCTTTGAAAAGCTGAGATATGAAATTATACACCCACATTCACTCACCTCTCACCCAATAAACTCAGTGGGAAAAATTATGTATATCATATTGAGATATGAAGATATAAAAGCAATAAATACCAGAGAAAATGAAAGATTTATCAGGAAAAATGAAACTTGAAAAAACAGCACATCCACAAATTCATGGGATTCTGTCAGCAATTACAACAGAGGCATCACTTGAGAAGCACTGGAATTTTTTTTTTTTTAAGGTAAGTTATATTAACATATAGTTAAAGCGACAGTTAGCTACAGCTTTTTGTAGGTGTTTGGAGATCAAGGCATAGACTAGTGCTGTCATACCTGTAATACTCCGATTAGTCTAAAACCAAAGATTTCTTTACCTATGTAGCAATGGTGCAAGACTAAGCTGCACAGACAAGTTAGTCTCACTTCCAGGTGGCTATCAGCAGCCTGCCAATTCTCAGCTATCAAAAACAAATTCACAGAAGAGCATCCCAGCCAGACTCAGGATGAGACTACAAGCCAATGGAAAATTTCTTTGAAGACAAAATTAAAAACAACTTAGACCATCAAAACAAAATAGGCAAGATAGGGGAAATAAAAGAAAATGCTCATCAAGTAACTTTATTTTCAAAACTATTTATGTTAGCAATTTCATTCTTCATGGCAATCAAATCCCACTTGCATTTCTGAAGTCTATGTTAACTCCTGGTGATCTAAAGTAGTAGGTAAAGGAATTTTTCGTTACTTTACTTTTTGCACTCTCTCCTTGACTTCACTGTCATGTGGATACAGCTTATCTTTTCTTTGCTCCACAGTAATCAACAAGTGCTAATGCTCTTCAATATACCCTTCCAGAGCAGAGGCAATTTCTTAATCCAGTTAAAAAACGCGACTCTGCTACATTGACTATCTGTTTAATGGCAAGCATCCTTTTAGGCTGCTCAGTTAGCTGTACGACCAGATCTACAGTTTTAAAGTATGCCGCCTTAAGTAATGCAGTCCTGTGCTTTTTCTGCCCACACTGAGACAAACCAGCTCATGCACTTTATGAACACGTTAGAGATGTGCTATGCTTGAGCTAACGTATCCTGCTGAATGGTTTGCAATCAACCAGTTAGAAATACACGCACAGGAAAAAGTCAGAACTATTTTCACATGCTCACGGAGAAGTGGGTAAGACATATGCCCTAGCCGCGCTGACAGAGATCAATCATCCTGTTCGGGAACCAAAGAACGTAACACTCTGAATAATGAAAAATAATATTGTGGATGAAGTAATAACTTTAAAATATTTAAATTCATTGTGTACCAGTGCAATATGACAGACTGCATTACATATCAGGACAAGTACTTTGCATCCCAAGGAATCTGGAGTTTTTGCAGGGGGGGAGGGCCAAACCCCCCTGGACTTTGAGATAGAACGCACATAGACATTCTGCAAGTAATCTGTGATTAAGGTGTCTTGATTCTGATTCTGGAAGAACAGTTCCACTCAAATATCAGCACCACCAACACTAGTTTTAACTGAGTTTATAGTTTGCAAAAAGATACACTAACTTGACTTAGAGTGTCAAGACATGTTCGGTGAACACCTGGAAAGAACTCACCAGCTCGGATTTTGACTGCTTGTGGTGTCAGACGTCTGTTAATATTGTCAATCAATACACGCCTCTCTTCCTCTGTCAGATCTAGGCTATCCAGGATTGCAGGGTCTCTGAGCCAAGCAAAGCAATGTTACAAAAGTTATACTGAAGTGGAATATGGCACAACATTAACTTGTGGTACTACTTCAGTCTTATTATGTGTAGTCACAGAGATCTACCAGGCAATGAAAACAAGGAAATTTCCTGAGTCCATTGAAACACTGGAAGAAAATAAACACATCTATTTCCAAAGTACTTTCTGTTGGAAGCATTTAACAACAAAGCAGAAAAGTAGCTTACTCAATCTGTTCCTGGAAGGAAAGATCTAATTATTTTTTATTTTCTTTTTTTTTTAAAGAAAAGTAATGAATTTTGTCCAGTTCCATTTGTATATGATACGCAGAGTGAGAAAAAAATGTAGCTGCTTGGTATTTATGTGCCCTACAATGTGAAGATAAACCCGTATCGCATGAAAGAGAATCCGCGATGAATCTGAGGTTTTTGAATTATGTCAGTGTTTCGTTCAAACGCCAGATTTTTGTCATTCTACAAAGTAACCTATACTCATTCCATGTTATTCTGTACTCCTTTTTAACAGTGACTGGATCACAGACAGACACTTATCTGCTGTCTACATTCCTGACTAAAGTAAAAATAAAGGATTTTTAGATCACAAGCTAAGAGTTTAAAATCCAGAGATCACAGAGGCAAACTCCTCTGCTGTTTATCCATATAAATTAGCAGCTTTTGTTTGAAGAAGTGGTGTCAATTCTCTTTATTGCTGTATTAATTTTATCCAAAATATATCTGAAACAGAGACCATAACCAAAAAGGTCCTCACAAAAATTGTTCCTGTTCTTTAGAGACAGGAGTTGCAGTTCTCTGAAAAGCAATACCAGATCACCTACAATACTACTAGCAGGCAAATATGAACTACTATGGCCCAAAAAACAGATGCAATACTGGAAACTGGTCTCTGCTGCTAATAAAATGTCATCTTTCATAAGTCTATATACTGAGTATAGATAGTAGAAGGGCTGAACATAAGCAAACAGAATCCAGAAATATGACAGGTTTTTTACACATCAAAAATATGAACCCGTATTGCAAAAGTGATTTATTGGACGTGCAAATTCTGCTTCTTCATTTACAATGTATTCTGTTAAATCTTTGAGTTATTTTCATGAGCATTTGGTAGGCATTCAGCAAATAGTTCCTCAATGTTTAATTTTTACTGATCAGAGGGTAAATATACTTTAAAATTTTGCCACAGGTATCCTGCTGTGTGAAACCCCAAAACACTAATCCTCAGTGCAACACAATTTCTAAAATCTTACTACTGCCATCTAGTGTTCAACTCAAGTTCATCACTCATAGGTTTCTGTGCTATAAAAGAGCAAAATTGGGAATGTTTATTGAGAAATCTATTTTTGGATTGCCAATTTCATGATAGAATCTTTAGAGGGAAACCAAACCGGTTAGTTCTGAAAGCAACTTAAAATATCAGACTTCATAAGAAATTAAGAGCAACCTATCTCAGTACATATTCCCTGAGCATCACAATTCCCATCTCTTTCTGTTCATAATTCCATTTCTAAGTTTGTGATCCCATTCCCAGTCTTTAATTTTGGAAGTATAGGGAAGTAACAAGCCAGCGTGTTGCACTGAAAAAAGAAAAACTCTGACTGTGCAGTGGAAAAGTGACAGTCAGCTCTGAGCAGAAATATCTTCAGCCACAGAGCTAGATATTTTTGATAACATCTGCTTGGGACGAAGAACAGGCAAATTCTGACAGACAAATCAAGATAAGTGCTGCTGCTTCTGTTAGAAATGTCACAGGCTCATCTGTAGCAATAGAAATCTCTCCAGTGTTTGTAATCACATTTCTTTTACAACTAAAACATAGTGTTCATCAATGCCTCAGTATTTCTCCACATCAAATTAAATTACTGCTTTTAAAAACCTGACACACACAGAGTGGCAGACTCAAAGATGGATAAAAACAAGTCAACTCTGAGCCTTCTTTCTCAAGAGCATTGAGAACTTGAAGAAAGCAATTAAGACAGAGAAACCTACAACAAGCAACTGGAAGACCGATGTCAAAATTTACTGGGTTTACTTGACCAGCACATTCTACATACCAACTCTAAAAAAACCCAAAACAAGCCTCAAAAAGAATATTATGATGGATCTATTAAAGGAAACACTTCTCTCTAACTATGAAATAAACCCCTAGAAGTAAAAAAGATGTCCTTACGAGACTGCATGCTTGAATGCATCATAAGCACCATATCCTGGTCTTTTGTACTTGTCATCAAATACCCAGGCAGTTCTCTGGAACAGACTCTCAAGCTGCTCATCCTTAGTGTACTCCAAGACTTCAGCAACATGGCGAAGGATGCTGTAAACCTTGAACACAAAAGGGGTGTTAAAAAACCCAAACCAAATACTGAAAACAAAGAAAAATTTAGAATCAAAAGTAGTATTTAATGGTAAGCCACCTACTTGGAAGCATAAGACCACAGAGTAGTAAGGGTGGGAGTCAATGCCTTAAACTACCTGCATGCCTTTTCAATAACATTTGTCCAGTGTGCTAAACCAGCACATACTTTCAGATTTCTGATCGTTTAAATATACCACTTCACATCACAAATTTTCAGCTGACATCTTACTTGATCTGGTCATTAATTAAGCAGCAGCTTATCAGAGCACTCACGGACAGATTAACTGGTTATATATATTTGCATGGGTAAATGAGAATCAGAGTATGCCTAATAAATGAGAACAACACTTTATTTTCATATTATCTTATGTCTACGCATTTTGGTTGCTCAGGAAAGAAGCTGGCCATACACAGTGCCTGAATATACCAAAGCAACTTACAGTCTTTGATTTTGTGAATTTGTCTTCACATTTGATTGCCTCCTCTGGAGAAACT
Source organism: Pluvialis apricaria (assembly GCA_017639485.1). Lineage (NCBI taxonomy): Eukaryota > Metazoa > Chordata > Aves > Charadriiformes > Charadriidae > Pluvialis > Pluvialis apricaria. Next base: position 38,474,973 of record CM030012.1, on the reverse strand, counting down.
CTTCTTTTTGACAAGTCAATATAACCTACCGGGGAAAACCATTTGAAAGTGTCAGGCATTGTGCAAATTACGTCTAATTGCTTCAATAGAAAAGCATAAAGAACAAACACTCTGGCTCAGGATTTGCCCCTTGTCTACACTATCTCTCTGTTGCTACAGAGAGTAACATAATCAAACCTTAACGAATTTGATCAAGATTTCAGCAATCAGTGATCCATTTTTACATTGCTGTACACAGTTTTGGCAAAAAACATACCAGCATAGAAAAAAAAGCAAGTTCAATGCATATTTTTGTAGTGCTTGACTCAATTTCATTCAATGTCAGCACTCTATCAATCTAGCTCTCAACATTTTCCTAATAAAGTAGGCCTGGTGTCAAATTCTGACTTTAACTCCTTGGATACCTTTTTGGAAAAACTGTCTGTGAAAGAAATTCTTTTGAACTATTTATTACTAAATTTGAAAAGGCCTCCACCTACTCCTCACAAACTATACGTTCACCAAAAGCTTCAATAACAGATCACTATGTGAGTTCCAGATGCGTTTCTCTGTTAATATGAGAATGAAATGAATTTGTAAGAGGGAGAATTCTTTCACTAGAGATGCTGGGAAACCTATTTCACTTCAGATCTATCTGAAATAAGTTTATTCTTGTCTTTCTTTCCTCTCTGCTTTTTCTTATCCTGTCATTCATTACTTAATTTCAGAGTTAAATGCAGTTTCAGAAGTATTCTAGAAAAGCGTATTACTTGAGAAACATGATGCCAGCAGTCAGGTTTCTAGGAGATGTGCTCAGTGTTTATTTTTATTGTTTCTTTATACCTGGATATAGATTTTAAAGACTGCATGGAACGGTATTATCAAAATCCAACATGTTCTAAATAGAAAATATATTAAAAAAACCTTTAGAGTAAAAGATTCAAATGTTCAGAAGACAGGAAAAGACAAAGTTGCCTGTACAATCTCACCTTGTAACCTACAGAATTCATGTGGTACAATAATTACATACATGTCGTCTATTTTATAGCCAAGGTTCAAGACTTGTTAATGAACAGGACAGACTGTGAGCATTAAACGCTCACCATTTTGATTTATATCTCTACATCAGATGACTCTCCTCTTCCATTAAGACTTAGAAAGTCTACATAGATATCAAAAGAAAATTCCCCTTCGCTATGGTTTGTTGATCAAACATTGAGCTGGTGAGGACACACTTAAGCAAATCTTTACTGATGTAATTGACCTCCATTAACCCGATTGCCAAAGGACACAGAGGAACAGAAGAATGATCATAAATATCAGATGGCACAATGATGGTCTATTTTGCTTAAGCGCCTTAAAAAAAGAACCCCTGGCAAAATCAATGAATACCTAAGTCACCTAGTTTAACTGCACTTCTTTCTATGAATTCAATCTTGATATAGCCCACAATATCCCCAAATACCTTTCTCTTTGTCGACTCTTATGACCACCACACATTCATTCCTCCCGATGCGGATGAGTTTGTTTATGGAACGAATACGTCTTCTGGATAGCTCACTGAGAAGGATCATGCCTTCAATGTTGTTGTACTCCAGAAGGCTGACATAGGCTCCCATTTCAGCAATGGACCGAACGTTGACCATCACTACATCTTCCACCTCTGGAAATTTATGCTGGTAGAATCTACAGCTTAGTCCTGGCATTCTGGAATTTGAGCAGAAAGAAACAAAGATTTTATTTTACAGTACATCACTGACTTCTACAAACATGGTAAAAATCAGCATGGACTAGTGAGGATAGAGAGGAACACTAGTACAAAAAATTGCAAATTAGGGTAAGGCTTGTGCAGTTCATACTTAGGTTTTAATAAAAATTAAACAATAAATTAACCAGTATTTTAGTATTACCACAACCAATTGCTAAGATGTTATTTTTTCAAAATTAAGTAGAAAAAGCTTGCTACCCAGACTTTACTATCCACTTCAACTGTCATATTACCTATCCATAGCTAGACAGAAGAGACTTCAAGTGGTGAAAAGGTGGCACTGCACACCTTGCATTCATCTAAATTCACGAGGGTGTGTAATATTTTAAATCAGATTTTAACAGGAGTGCATGGGAGAGAAGAAGCCTGCAGTGCTCACGAAGGTTTTGTATGCACATAGTAAGACTGCATGTGAGAGGCTGAGAATATAAGAGGTAGAGTGAAGCTTCTGTGGTACTGAGAAGGAAGAGACTCCACACTCCAGAAGATCACTTTTTAAACCCAGCACAAGATATTTGGGATAATCCTGTAAGACCTGTTCCAGAGGCCACGCGTCACCAAAGAAAGCAAAAGCAATAATTGGAAGACAGAACTAGTCTGACATGAATGAAACACTAAAAAATGGAGAAAAAGCACCCTGCAATGTATTGCTAGTCAGGAGAAAAAAACCCTGAAAAACAAAACAGGATTCTTTCATTATATATTCAAAAAAAGTACAAAATTAATGCTTCATAATCATGTAGTGACAAGAAGGAACGTTTAAACTCCTTAATTTTCCTGATGATGAATCCACATACTCATCACTGCTAACCAGGTTAATTCAATTGCCTTTTGTCTATGCCTAGAAGTTTCATACAGAAAGTTTCCTACAGAAGTAGGAGTCTAAGATGCTGAGGCAAATGCACCACTCCTTCAGAAAGTTTGTTGTAGTCACCATTTTGAAGTTTTACCCAGCAGTGCTAATGCTTTCTAGCTATACGAGAGTTAAAAAAGAGTAAGATGGTAATGCCAAGTGCTACATACACATGGCCATACAATTCTGAAGATTGTATCCACCCTTATTTCCATTCTTAACTTTCAGAACGGGGAAATACAGATTAGTAAAGGACTATAAAAACACTCCTCTACAGGTTTCGCATAACTTCATATAATTTGAAGCTGAACAAAGAACTCCAAGTTTAGAAAGAAAAACTCTACAGTTTGCTCTTCGCATCCACTGAACGCAGTTCAGCTCAATCTTACCTGTTTACTTATGAGATACAGAATAAATACGTATTGCAAAGCAACAAACCCCAACCACAGCAAGCAAGAATGGACAAACGCTGCTCTGCACACAGAGCATTGTACTTTTCCCTCCACAGACATAAGCTGGGGTTTTTTTGGCCTTCTGCGGGAAGCCCCTCAGGAGCAGATCACCTTTCCAAGACGTTAGAAACGCCTCACCAAAGGTTTAAGTCCCCACGGCTGCACAAGTCTCAGGGGAAAGCGGCCAAAACGGAGTAACTTCTGACCAGCGACACCTCCGGCCGCCGGAGCGTCGCTGACACAGGCAACGCCCAACGCGAGCTACAGCACCGGAGAAGGGAAGCGGTCCCCCGGGCGGCGACAGCCGCTGCCGGGCCGGGAAGGGCCCCTCTCTGGCACAGTGAGCGCAAGAGGCGGACCGGCCCTGCCGGAGAGCGCAGCCCCGCGGCCTGGAGAGCTCGCAGCCGTGGAGCCGGCCGGTCCCTCCCTCCCGCCGCGCCCGGCCCCAGGCCCAAGCACCCGGGCCCAGCCCTCCGCCGCGCCGCATCCCCTCCCGGCACGGCGGGCCCAGTCAGGAGCCACCGCCCGCCCGCGCGGCGGGGGCGGGACCGGGACCGGGACCGGGACCGGGACCAGGCCCTGCGGCGGGGCGAGGCGTGGCGCGAGCGGCGGCAGAGCCCCGCCGGTACCTGGCAACGGCCGAGGAGTCCCGCTCTGCGCTCGCGGCCCGGAATCTCACGCTGCTCCCACTCCTGCCTCAGCGTGCGCCTGGCCGCCGCCACAGTGCGCAGGCGCCAGCCCGCCCCGCTTCCGCTCCTCCGCACGCGATAGGCCAGCCCGGCGCCCCCGGGACCATAGAGTCTCAGCGTCGAGGCAGAAGGCCGGCCTTTGCTAGAGCGCCCCCTCCCGGACCGGGCGCTGAGAGCTACGCGGGCGGACAGAGTCAGAGACCTCCGGGTGTCACAAACAGACCCGGCATCCAGTTACGTCGCTTCCTTCCCGTCCCCGGGGGACACGTGACCACAGGCGACTGGCCGGGGTGGGGGGCAGGGCCGCGGCGACATCCGGGTGCTGCCTCCAGCGGGGCGCCGCCTGACGTGGGGGCGGGGACAGCGGGGCCGCGTCACGTGAGGGCGGCGGCGGCGGCGGTGACAGCGGTGACAGCCGGAGCGGGCCCCGCCGCCACCATGTCGGGCAAGGACCGCATCGAGATCTTCCCCTCGCGGATGTGAGTGTCCGCCGCGCCGGCCCGGTGCCCCGAGCGCAGCGGCGGGGGCGGGTTAGCGCCGAGGCGGGCGCGGCGGGGTCTCGGGGCCGGGCCCGGGCAGGGCGCCGGAGAAGCGGAGCTCTCCGGGCTCCTCTTCCCACCTGGGCTCCAGCGCTGGAAATGGGTCTGTGGGTCGTGTGTTTGGTGCTGCCCCGGGCGCTCTGCGCCTGCCGGGAGGAGGGAGGGAGGGAGGGTGGGCACCCCTCAGGGCCGTGTGTCAAACACGGGGAGGGTGGGCACCCCTCAGGGCTGTGTGTCAAACACGGGGAGGGTGGGCACCCCTCAGGGCTGTGTGTCAAACGCTTGGGCAGGCAGGCGAAGGCTGCAGTTAGAGCGTCTCTTCAGTTTCTCCCTTCAGGCTCAAAATCAGCTCTGTCAGCCGTCAGAGTGCCACTGCAAGGTCCAATGCCACGATGCAGGCACCTTCCAGTGTGTGTGTGTGTACACTATTTAAAATCATGCAATTACACACGATTTATTTTAAAAAGAGCAATTTGTAGAATAGACGTATAAGAAAAAATGCACAAATCAAACCATAGCTTCCTTTCACTGTTGAATAGACAATACTGCTGTACAAGAGGTTGGCCATAAAGTGTTAAAAAAGAAGGAGGAAGTAAAATGCGTGAAGTGCAGTGGACAGTCAAGTCATTTTCCAGATCCTGACAGCAAACTATTTGTCATGAAATCAGATGTCTCCTGACAAGGCCTAGAAAGCTGCCAATATTGGCAAGAACACAAACAATTGAAACTGATCTGCTAATAAAATTGCTGTTTTAATAATGCAGTTCAGTTTCCCTTCAGAACCCTCCAGGACAAAAAGACTTTGCCTTAAGGTAAAAGGCTGTTTCAAATCTTCTTGCATAAAATTGGGTTGATGCCTGGCTGTAGTCTTTGTAATAAAAGTGCCTTACAGGACAGAAAACCTCAAATGTAAAATAATAATTATTCCCCCATGTATGAGCTCAGGACATATGAAATAACAGTTTATACGGAAAGATTAATACATTACATGGTAAAGGTTCTGGTTTGAAACTTAGTTCAGAAGTAAATTATTGCATATGCTAAGTCATCTGGTCTCACTCCTGCTCTTTGATAGTGCTCTTTTTATTCAGTTTACATGTCCAAGGAGGAGGCACTTCAATCCCTTTTAAAAGGTATCTGGTTTTGTGGGCTGATATGTCATTGTGGCAAGGTGGTGGTGATGTACAAAGGCTTAATATTTACAAGCCCTCTTTCAAATGAGGCAATAGACCAATAACGTGCCTGATGTTTTGGATAGGAATGTAAATTAGGATGATAAAATAAAGTTGACTTGCCTCACAACAGTTGTTTTTTTGTTAACTGACGGAACAGAAATTCACAAGGTCTGGGTTTTTTGGTTCGTTGGGGTTTTATATCTTTATGAAGTGGCTCGCTGGTATGAACCTCTTCTGTGCTGGGTATGACCAATTACAGAAGCTGCTCAGTCTCCTTGACAGTAAACAAGACTTTGTTTAATGGACTCTCAGAGCCTGTGAAATCTTGCTTGAACTAGAAGGTCAGCCAGTCTCTGGCAGGTGATGAACAGAGCGAACTGGTTCAAGATGGTGATGGAGACTTGCTTGTTGTGAAAGTAAAGCTGCCTTTTTACTCTTTAACTCTTTTATCATAAACATTCAGAAAGTATTTGTGCTTTTCAGTTATAAGTATTTGGTAGACATTAATGGAGCTATTCTCATCACGTGCCAGTATATGTGGGAAGTAATAGATTCCACTGTGTAGGTAGAATCTTAATTATGCTTACTTTTTCCAAGGTCAGAGAGGAAGTGTATAAGGCTTCTCTTAACATAGAGTTGACTTGAGTATTGTCCTTTGTGTGTACTGACTGTGTCTACAAAGTGGTACCTTAAGTTAGCACAGCTTGTGGTTTTTGTAGTATAGCTCCTGCTATTCTAGTTAACTTAAATCAAAAAGATTCTTCAAATTAAAACGTGCTCCACAGCAGAGAGGGAAGCAAGGTTTGGATCCTTCTTCAGTTTCTAATTCTGTACAAGAAACCTGTAAGTGTGCTACTGGAAGTAAAGGATATACAACACTACAGCTAGCTTGCTAATATCCCTTTTAAACTGATGCTACTTCTGATTGTCTTAAATAGCTTGTAAATCTCCTGTGCAGCGTATGAAAACATGGAATCATTGTACTTTCTGATTTTCTTTAAACCAGAATGTACGACTGCTGTATCTTGTTGCTCTGTAAAATCAAAACAGCATCAACAGTTATGATCACATGAAGAATTTGCTGTGTTGTTTGATTTTGAGAAGACAACATAGCAGTAAAAGAGCTTAAAAGCAATACCAGTGTCACACTGACAGTGGGCTTTTTGGGTAGTTTGATTTCTGGTACTTGTAAGTCATCAAGAAAAATGAAAACTCTTATTTCCTATTGTGGAAGAGTTGAAAAAAATGACTTGCCAATTTTCTATGACCTTTGACTTTGCAGGTAATAGCCTTGTAATTCTCATTGATGATGGAGATAAATATAATAAATTCCCTTGATTTTACACGTGAATATAAAATTCTGTCCTGAAGTGGCTATCCTGCATTGATGTCTCTTGGTTGCTTCATAATTTCAGTCATGTCCATGTCACAAAACTTTGCATAAGTTTTTTCCTAATCCCTTCAGATGACGCAGGACACTTTTACTTATTCTTCTGTTTAACAGGGCTCAGACCATCATGAAGGCTCGTTTGAAAGGAGCCCAAACAGGTCGTAACCTCTTGAAGAAAAAATCTGATGCTTTGACACTTCGATTCAGGCAGATCCTTAAGAAAATTATTGAGGTAGGTAAATCAGAATTTTCTTCTGTTTGGCTCACTTTCTTTGAAATCTGTCTGTTCTGTCAGTTGTGCATTCCCGTTCTGCTAACTTCATTAGGTAGGCGGGAATGTAGGACAACTCTGTGGATAACCTGTTTTTTGTAAGTGAGGGTACCGAGGACAAATGAGCAGAATTATGTTTTCCTGTCTGTAATGATACAGAATTTTTGTAAGAGTTAATACTCTTCATCTCTTTCCAAGCTGTCCTAGGCTCTGCTTTCTTTTGTGTCCCGAGTTCTGTATCATCTCTTCTACATTACAAGAAATTTGCTCTGATGCTGTGAAATACTTTAGGAGTGGATTTAACATGTTCTGTAGCCCCGTTTTTGTTGCTTTCTCTGGCTTGGGAAAATACTGCAGATCTATAATGTTTCCTGCATGACTAGGTACATTAGAAAGCAGAAGTTTTGTCCAGATGGAACTTGTTCCTTTATGAAGAAACACAGAGTCCTCCTTCTTCCTTTGCAACACGAACGGCAAATCGTAAGATACTCAGTAGAGCCTAATATGGCTTGTTCTGTTCTACCACACTGCTGCAACTGCTACGATACCCATGATTAGCAGTAGGGCTTTGTTGCCATGCTGTATAGACAAGCTCTTATCTTGTTTCCTATAGACTGTCTAATACGCAAAAGCTCTTGCTTCTCAATAGGATATTTTTTAGCTACAAGGGCTTTAAATGTGTAAAAATTGGGAAAAAATGGAACAGGAGGAGAGCGCAGCTTCACCAAGCCACATACATCTGTATGTTGAAAAACAACTTCAGCTGTCTCAGTATTCAGTGCAATATGAAATAAGAGTGTTTTCCCACTGAGCCATTTTATTGTTGTGATTTAACCCCGATGTAGTAGAATTTTGATTCTTAAGACAGACAAGTCTTTTGCCATTTCTGTGAGTTCTACACCGGGTCAGTGAAACAGCTGAAATGTTTCTTTTTTTGCCAGTCACCTGGGAATTACGATTTGCAGTTTGAGAGTAAACTACACATACAGGACTTTCTCCCTCTCTTAAATTCCTCATTCTTCTCTTTATGCTGTTCACTATTTATTCTGGAAAAGGAGCAATGATGTGCCTTGTATTTGCTGTGTCTCTTTTTTTCTCCAAACAGACTAAGATGCTGATGGGTGAGGTGATGAGAGAAGCTGCTTTTTCACTTGCTGAGGCAAAGTTTACAGCAGGAGATTTCAGGTGAAGATGGCTGATCTTGTGGATGTTCTACTATGGGAAAGAGCGATCAATAAATTGTTGATTTCTCTTTTGGAAAAAAAGTAAAATTGTTAAATGCACTTTAAAAATTAAAAAAAAGACAGTGGACAAGGTAGGACAGGATGAACTGAATTCTGTTAGGTAAAGGTGGGAGACATCACTGCAGGAGAGAGATAATTTGCGTGATGCAAATGTATACTCCATCAGAAGCTAAACAAAGTGGAAAGATTAACAAAATTTACTTTACTTACAAATCCTTGATTTGAGAAGGTATTGCTTTTTGCAGCTTGGAGTCTAAAATGTAGGAAACAAGAATTTATAGCAGAGTATTGGACCATTTATTATTTTGATCTTTCTTATGAATTTGAGGGCTGGATGTAATGTGTATTATTTTCTCCCAGCAAGTCATACAGAAATTTTACTAATTGTTCTAACCTCCTATCTCATTGACCTTATCTCACTGGGGCTAGCAAGGGCTATATGTGAGAGGGGAAACACATTTTTTTTTTTCCTCCAGTAGGGTATTTTTTAATTGTATTTTAGTAAATTATAGTTCTAACTAGGGTGTATGTGTAATTCATTCAAGTGTGTGTAGATTTTGTGGAGTAGAGTTGGGGAAGCGTTAGTGGTTCAGCTGATGGTACTACAAATTAATGGGGAAGAACTAAATGATCAGACACAATAGTAATCTGTGTGCTGCTGGAGAAAAGGCTTTTTGCCCTTTCATTTGGACAGGGTGCTGTTCCTGTCCTAACCAGTTGCAGTGTTTAGCTATAAACAGTAGTCAGATTCCACCCTCTATGCAAACTGTACTTCAATAGAAGAGTTTGCTATAGTGACCTGTTATTCTAAGACCTTAAGACACTTTAGAATTCTTCAAGATAAATTATTGTACAAGGTTACGTTTGTTAATATAATGGAGTTACTGGGTAAACAAACTCATACCTGTTCTGAAAGAACAAATACATACAAACTCAAATGAACAAAATGTTGTGGCCTTGGTATGCATTAAAGCCTTGAAATTCCTTCACTTTTATGGGCGATAAAAGTCTCACAAGTTGATTAGACTCAATGTTATTGAAATATTTTAAAGTAATTTGCCAGATAACTGGCTAGTTTTTAGCTATGTTTTGTATACTTGGTCTAAGAAATTTCTAAAATTACATTTCACAGACTGCGTCTTTTACATTTCCAAACATTGCTGGAAACCTATTTCTTTTAAAGCCTCTGTGTTAGCTTTGAAGTCTATGCAATGAATTGCAGAGAGAACTGAGCTGAAGACAATTTCCAAATCTTTACAGCTATCTGATAACTACGTCATCTTGTATATAATGACTTAATGAATCACTTCAGCTTTCCTGATTAAGACATATGTTTTCTTCCTTACAGTACCACTGTGATCCAAAATGTGAACAAAGCTCAAGTCAAGATCAGAGCTAAAAAAGACAATGTAGCAGGTGATTTTTCCAGACTATGAGTATTTCAATGCTTAAGGGAATTGTGGAAGTAGACTCTGAAATATGCAGGAATGCATCCAAACACACAGTAGGGAAATTGTAATTTGCTGGTCTTTTTCACATACAGCAGATAATTTTTATATTTAGTTATTTACCTGTCATAAAATTAAATGAGTGTGTGTAACCTGCAGTTCAATTTCTAGATCTTTGGACAAAAAATAACTTCCGTAGAGCTTTACAGAAAAATAGATCAGGAAATTAGGTATCAAAAATTAAATAACTTTCAGGAAATTAAATATCAATAATTGCCTATGAAGAAAACAAGAACGATAAATCAGGATTGAATGCTTAAAATATTCTTTAAGCACAGGGAATACATTACTAACCAGAAACATAACAAAACTGAACACTGAATAAACTGGAATACTCCCCTGATTTTTTCACATGTCTAGATCTTTGTGGTCTTAATACAATTCTGAAGTTCCATATTAAGATGACAGAACCAGCATGACTTAATCATTCCAAGCTATATAGGCAGATTTTGGAAACAAAACTTCTGAGCTTACATGGTTTATTAGAAGCAAATGGGGTAAAAGTGAGTTGTACTTCCTAAATCTATAACCCTTTATGTCTCTTACACACATTCTTATTCAATTTTGTCAGGTGTAACCTTGCCAGTTTTTGAGCATTACCAGGAAGGAGGGGACAGTAAGTACAAAACAAGGATTTCTTATCTTACATGTACTTATAGCCACTCTATGCTAATACAAAAATATTTTTCATACCATATCTTGCTGATAAGTCAGTTTACATCATAGGCATAGGTGTACTTACTTCCTCTATGATGTTTGTCCCCATTCCCGTGACATGGAGAGATTATTAGGGACAATAGTAGATTTTAATTTCCTAAATCAGTGAGTTTTTCAGATGAGGAGGCGGCTTGTCTTGAATTACCGGGTTTTGAGACTGGTAGGTCTTACTGTGGACATGCACCAACAGTGATCTGTAGTAAACCACTATAAAGACAGTTTGTTAATGGGCAAAGGCTTTAGCTTGTCACTTGCTGAGCTGTCCGCATCCCTGTAGTTTGTAAAGTACTAATTTTTATCTAGTAAGAAAACACCATAGTAACAATAGCAACAAATATTACTTGATTTTTTTTTTTTCAGGCTATGAGCTGACTGGCTTGGCCAGAGGTGGAGAACAGCTGGCTAAGCTGAAGAGGAACTATGCCAAAGCTGTGGAGCTGCTTGTGGAACTGGCCTCCTTACAGGTTGGTGGAAGGGAGAAGGAAAAAAAAAAAAAAAAAAAGATGATTGGTTTCTCACTGTTCTGAAATGAAAGTAACGTAGTCTGCGTGATTATAGCTTAATACTTTGAACTGTACTATACTCCTTTAGTCCCAGTGCTGTATGAAGCTGTAAACCTTTTCCAGCCATAAATCAGAGTTATGTTATTGTTTCAAATAAGTCCTTATTCCTTAATGCTAAGAAGAAACTGTATTTGGAGAGGTGGTATTTGTAACTGCTAATGTGCAGTGTTCAACGTGCTACTGACATTAGTAGAAAAAATAGTTTCTATCAAGAATGTTGTCTGTAATGCTACATTACAGGCTTTTGCTTTCAAGTGCTATTTGATTTTGTGTATAGAATTGATGGAAATGCTGAATTTATCTTATGTATTAATTATTTAATCCCATTCTATCAGACATCCTTTGTTACTTTGGATGAAGCCATTAAAATAACAAACAGACGTGTGAATGCAATTGAACATGGTGAGTATTTTTCCATTTTGGGATGCATAATATTTTTCTGTCTCCACGCAAGATGAGGAGCAAGGTCATGGAAGCCACTCTTCTTTTGACTGCTTTCTTTTTTGTTGGGTTTCTAACCAGTTCAAGAACTCTTCAGAAAGCATTACAATGAAGCATATTGCAAGTAAGAACAAAAATTAAAAGCCCAGTGGAGTGGACTGGAGTACACAGAGATAAATGAATATACAAACCTGAGGCAGTAATCAGGAAGTTGTATTGAGAACCTGTAGAACAAAGATTTCACAAACACACACTGGAGCTCTGCTAGCGACTTTGACTTATTTGGTCAAGTCTGTTGACTAGAAAAAAAAAAGACAAGGATGTCTCTATGTGTTAAGATGTTCTAATAGCTAGTATAATAGCTTTTAAAACTGTAATGGTGGTATCCAGTGGAGACCTGGTGACTTTGTTGGTTTTGGACGGGACTGCATAGTAGGCACCCAGAGAGAAATCTTGGTAACCAATTCAGGTTTGTATTACAGGAAACGGAACAGTCCTAAAGTCAATACTCTGGTATTTTTCTTTCATCTGAATTCCTTATCCTTCATGTTCTTGTTTGTAAATTTGTTTCTTGCAATTTCTTAAGCACTACCTATGTACAATATTGATTTGCTTCCTTTTGCTGCAATAGAGAGGAACTTGAAATAATCAAAGCACCCTGGCTGAGTTGTTGATAGCTCAGATTTAATCATCTTTGCATGTATGCAATAACTTACTTCAGTACATGATTCTAAACCTGTTTTTCATAGACTTTTCCTTTGAATGTGCAGGCCTCATCTGCAGCTTATCACTCTGCACATTTGACTGTAGAAAACGTTTCCTCTGCATCCTTCCAAACAGCTTTGGTAGTGCTGATAACAGCTTTCTCCTTTCAAAAAGTGATTCTGACACATGCTTGCCCAGTTGGGTGTTAAAGCTTTGTTTAATGTCTTACCTGTTCCCTTGTGATGGTGTTATATTTGAGTATTTGTTTTCATGATGACTTTTTCAAACAGAGATCATAATTCTTTGAGTAAAAGTGCTATATTGAACAGAAGTTTCTGAAAGAATGTGTTGGAAGAACATAGTTTTAATTCAAATCTTGCCTACCTCTTGCAGGACTTTTTTTTTTAACCACTTCCATGGGGGAAAAGGACCTTACAAACAATCAGGGATAAGTCCTTACCGATTCCATTGCATCTTTCAAAAGAACGTGCTATTGGAGATTCTGTAACGTTCAGAGTCCTAATTTAGTCCTGGACTTACTGAAGGAAACAATTACATGTACTTGTCCATAATGAAATAGTATGATCTTCCATGAAAGACATGTAAATTTCCCCTAGCCAAAAGAATTACTAGATTGACTTGAAACAACCATCTGTGCGCTGTGTTAGATAACTTCTTGGCTAATATAACAGCAGTCCAACAACTTCCTTATTTATATTTTTTTAGTGATTATTCCCAGGATTGAGCGTACTCTTTCTTATATCATCACAGAACTGGATGAACGAGAGCGAGAGGAATTCTACAGGTAAATATCTAAACCAAGAGTAGACTGGTCTCTTTTTCTCAAATAGACCATTCCTCAGAAGGGACTTAAAACGAGTCACCAAATCTGGCAGCAAACACACTGTTAAACATGACCTGGTTCTTACTGCACATTGAGTTTCCAGAGCTGGGCACCTGGAGATCTGCAGTTACTTGTCTGAAAGTTACAAATGAATCCCTACCACTAGGATGTACATAGCTGTTGTTATTGTTCCTCCAGAGGGAATGCTGTGATACAGTACACTGAGGTGTTCTGCTTTAAGGTCAGTGCTACCTGAAGCAAAAATGTCAAACCTGAAATGAATGAAAGGAAACTTAACTTCACTGAAGACGAGCAGAGTAGTATAATGCAGTGCTTAAGGTAAAGAAAATAGTTTTTAGTTTGCATGAAGAAATGCGTTCATCTGCAGAAATGAAGTTTTTTCAATGGCAGCAGCTAGCGATAGAAGTCTTTTGCCATTTGTTACAGGATTTTCATTTCCAGGGGAACTTCTCCAGGCAGCTTTACCACACCCAAGTTGTATGGTATCTTTGCTGCTAACCTGTTTTCAAACATCGTTGTTGCTTTCACAGATAAGCCACATTTCTCTTCACAGGTTAAAGAAGATCCAGGAAAAGAAAAAAGTATTGAAAGAAAAATCTGAGAAAGAACGGGAGCTGCGGAGGGCTGCTGGTGGGGAACATGAACCAGCCAATCTCTTAGCAGAAGAGAAGGATGAAGACCTTCTCTTTGAGTAACCCAGCACAGTTGTTGTATATGGAGCAGGGGACCCAGAATACAGAATGTCCAATTGCAATATAATTCAGGACACGTTGCCTCAAAGATACTTATGTGGCTTCTCAATTGGTGTATAAGTCTTGAATTGAATGGGTTGTGGATTTCTCCTGGGAGATTAGAAATCTGGGAATTTGACTGCAGCATAGGAGGAAAAAGAGAGATGAGTCAGGTACTTTACTGTCAGGAAAACCTCCTACTGTGCATTCAGCCTGTTTCTTCACTCAGTAGGAACAGTGTCCATAGCTGTGGTTTTTGCAGGATGGCTTTGGATTTGTCTAATCAGGTTCCTCTTTAATTGCTCCCCTTCCTAGTGCAAGCAGAGGAAAATGTTATTTAGGGAGGAAGATGCATGTGATGTTCTTTACTGCTGAACTATTAATGTTCAAGTTGCTTAAAGCAGGTATTGGTCCAGCTGAAGTCACATGTCAGTAAAGAAAACTCTAGTTTTCTAACCTGTTGATGAAATCCACAGTCTTCTGTGATTTATTTTTGTTGCACGATTGTTACCATTGGCTTAAAACATCTATGGTTTTAATTAGAGGTTCTGCCAACTTGTGTACTGTCTGTGCTAGAAACAAGTAAAAATTTTAAATGTTAAATATCTGGTGTCTGGCTCAAGTTGCTAGAAGATGGTGATCTTAAAAGCTTGTCATGTTGATTTCAAAATAAAACCTTTGCTTCATGCCTTACCCGCAACTTAGAATCCACACTGGGCACATCTCTTTTCAGCCTGTGCCCACCATTCACTTAACCTTTCCTGGTTTAGGTAAGTAACCAAGGAGAAGTGGCTCCCTCCTGCCACAAACACATAGAAACTCTTCTCAACTATCCAGCTACATGTTGCTCCAAATCTTCAGTAGGTTGGCAAGCAAGGCGGGGTTGAATGTACAGTAGTCCATCCTCGCTGTGATTCTTCACGTTCTTTGCTGAGTAGGGGGACTAGGAGAGTGGCTGATAAGAAGGCTGTCGCTGAATGCTGCTCAGTTTGAAGGGCTGTGTTTCTAAAGACATTGGTTTGCAATTGGCAAACTGAATACATGCCATAGCAATAACACTAGTACATTGTCTATAGTACTACTGGTCTCAAGGTAAGCATCTTGTTTTAAACATGATCCAGCACTTAACTGCAGATGCAGGGTAACTGCAAGGAAATTAATTTCTATTAACACCTTTAAGGAGTCATTTTATAATTGTATGAAGCAATTTCTTTTCTCTTTTGAAACTATTCAGCTGTGCTGCCTTCAGTAAGTCCATACTCTGCTGTAAGATACAAGATACGAGCCCAGCTTGAAAGAGAGAAACTGGATCTGAGAACACATTACCTTTCCCACTGGATGCATGGTGTCAGAAGGAACAGAACATCCTCTGGGGCACTGATGGGTCACAGCATCTTTCACACATTCAGCAAGCTGGCAGAAAGAAGAGTCCCAAGATCCACTACAATGAGTAAAATTGTACAGTGATTTATTTTAAATCTAGAAATATTTTACATTTTTACATTAGTGTGCAGTTCATGATGTCTGAAAATACAGAGTGCAGATACAAGTATAAAAGTACGATGTGGGGCTAACCACAGGTCTCAGTAAAGTTACCTTAATTATTTAAGGCATTAACCCCCCATCTTATATTTTAAAAAGTCACATATAATTACATTCAAAAATTATTTTATGCAATTCAGCTAACATTTTTAATTAAGTCTGGACTGGTAAAAATGCAGATACCCTCATTTCAGTCTGATACAGCTCACTACAAAGCCTGTGATAAGGTTGAAGAGTTTCACCAGTGAAGTTTGCATAGTCTCTTTTACTCTCAAGGGAATTAACATGTATTGTTCAAAGAAGGCAGAATAATTTCTCACACAAGGTAGTTCCAAACTGGCAGCAGATGGGCAGCCAGGATCATTTCTCAGTGCTGCTCAAGCCCCTCCTTTCAGCAGGAGACAAAGCTAGCATTGGTTATAAACTATCATAGCACCTCTCTACATGGATGTCAGCGAGTACCGTGTGCCTTGGGAATTAAGAGAGTACAGCTGAACTTCAAACAACATTCTTTTAAGTCTACATTCAGAAACTCATTTGTGTAAAAACAGCTTCTGTACACCGTGTCAGAAAAAACGGGGAGACGAACCGTCAAATACATTAATGGCATGATTTACTGTGACTGACACTGCCTATGAACACTTAATACCTACGGCGGTTCAGCAACCATCTTGAGCTGATAGTGACTGCAAGAATTTGGCCAGTACCTACATAGCTGAACCAGGTTACCTTAACAAACACATTTTACTGCTTTCCACCTTCTTGTCCAACTATGAAACAGTCAATACCAAAAAGCCTAATACATCTACAATTATCTTTCTTAAAAAAAGGGTAGAATTGATACAATATTTTGTCGTCTATGAAACACTGACTATCCAATATACCTGAACATTGTAGTTGTCAAACTATGGATTAAACTGACAACGTGCCTGCAATGTGAGGCAAAAAGCCGTTATTTTGTATATCCTGCCCTTAGGCCAACAGCTAGCACATTATTATTTCTAACACTGAATTGAACTAAAGATATTAAAGTTTCCAACCCCACTTCTTTCTGAAGGGTCATTACTTATCCCCACTAATTGTTTAATTGCTTTTCAGCCCTAAATACTAATTAAACCAGCAAATAATTCTGCTTTCTAACAAGACATGAATGCACTCTATACTTTCATTTTTCAATACAAAAATGTACCGAATGCTAATTCAGTAACCAGGGAAGTTATCTGACAATTTCTTTGTATCTGCTGGATACTTTGAGCTCTCTGTTTAACTACGGGTGTGAATTTGTTCCATTAACGTTGGAAGAAAGAATATATGCATGAGAGAATGGCAAAAAATCAACTACTTTTTCATCCTTCAACATTAGACAGGAGTGAACTACACATTGACATAACTCCAGTGTTTTACCTGTAGGAACAAAAAACCACTATGGCTAAAATTAAGAGATATTCACAGTCAAGGTTCTTTGTGCTACTCAAGAGCACAACAGCCAAGATACTACTAGTCAGTTAGCTTCAGTGATAGAACAGTCCTACTGCAGATGCACAGCCTTAGTAGTTAAACCTTCACAGCTCAGAATCATTTGAGGATGCAGAGATGTTCCGATGTGCTTTGCAGACCACACTAGGATACAGACAGACCTTGCCTTTTGTTCACTTGTTTCAAGTTTTTTTGTTTGTTTTAACAATTACAAATATTCCCCTTTCTTGTGACTTCTCAGTCAGTTACCAGTGTTTTACACATACTTTCACTGCAGTACTAAGCAAATGCAGGGCAATATATTGGCTAGTGAATTACAACACTAATTTATAAAACAGTAGCTACATTCAGCTGTTTTATTTCCAGTTAGTTATCCATTAAACCAACAGCCACAAGATGAACCATTTGCAGAGATTAAAAAACCCCACTATCTTCCAATGTTCAGCACATCAGTCTATTTTAGTCAGTATTCTGTTATAAAACATGAGAACTTAAGTTGACTTTCAAGCAGCATGTCTTATAACTATGTATTTTTCACAAAAACATAACCTCTGCCTTTCTAAATTTCTCTAAAGATCTGTGGAAAACAGCCGCTCCAATCAGTCAATAAAAAATATCACATCTAAAAGATCAATATAATATTCATCTTTGATTGGACCTAAAATTAATGTGCAGTCAAATCTGATTTTAAAAGTCTGACTAAAAAGACACAAGGATTGAAATATTTACATTATACACATTTTCCAATTACAGTGCTATTAGAAAGTGGAATGTTTGAGAATTAAAATATTAACTCAAGCTTCGCAGGGCAGCTCCAAGACCAGAGTTGCATCTTCATTCTGTGTATGTTTTGAACAGGAGAAATTTCTCATTAATATTAACATTTTTCATGTGTAGATTATTTCTCTGCCCAATGATCTGTAGAATTATGCTCCTGAACTACCATCACGTCCCACAAAGTCATTAAGTTAAGTGTTAAATAACATTCATATTTATAACTATGTGACAGCATGGACTGTATATACACACAAACACACTTTAAATCTTTGATTTCATAAGGGTGATTCTAGGTAAAAAAAGGTGGATTTATGTATAAAAGTAGTTGCTAGAAAAATCTATCTAAAGCTTTAGAATTTATCAAGGTCTCCATTTCTAGACCACCTAGAAAGAAAACTTGGACAATCTTTAGATCAGTTAAATCGGCTCACAAGCTGTTTAGCATATTTTTTCAAAAATACGCAATTTCACTGGCAAAGGATGCAGCCGCTGAGGTCTAGAGCTCACACGCATTTATACTGGAATCGGGCAGACCTACACACGATCTCCTTGGAAAGGTTACTAGATTGAAGTCCATTTGTCCCTTGGAATTGCTCTCTCATCGTAGCCAGGTAGAGGGCACCCACTGGGGTTCTGTGTCAAGTTTGTTTATTAGCCGCAGTAACTCCTGATATGCCTTATCAAGATCAGAATTCACAATTGCTGTATCAAAGTAGTGGCCATTGTTCTGTTCCATCTCCCTTGTCTTCTCTATGATTTCTCTCAGCTCTTCTGGCTGCAATCAAAACACGGAGAGTTAGTGTATGTGTGTAAGCCTCTCTCCCCCACCACCACCAGAGTAGTGAAAGGTAACAACGCGACTCAGAAAAGTCTTCTATGCAAATTTTCATGGTATTGCTATCAGCTATTGAAAAGTTTACAATTACCATTGAACCATGATACATATTGCAAAGCTAAGGGCACTCAATCCTTTCTGACCGGCCATAAGTGGCAAACAGTAAATAACTGTCACAAATTGAAGTAAACAAAGATCTAGTGCTGTTCGTTTTATGCTATTCATCTTACTGAGGCCCTTAAATCATGTTTTTCAAAAATAAGTTAGGTTGCTAAGCCCATTATCCTTCTGAAAAGGACTGGAGATGGCAGAGATAGTGTGAGAGAAAGTTTGAATGGTGTAGAACGAGACAATATTCCTCTGGAGATGTGGCACTACAAACACCAAACAGCCAAAGGCAACAGCTATTGTTGAAATATTTCCACCAATAAACAGCAATGAGAATCACAGTGAGAGCTATACATTTAAATTGATCGAATCACCATAGCATCGGGTAAATGACATTGCAGAAAAATGGAAAACACGATTTGGGTGCTGGAAGGGAGTATGTCAAAAGCAATAATATTGCACATGTAGATAAATGATGCAAAGGAAGAATGCTTTGTTTTTTAATTCAGAATTTATTTTTTTTTTTACACTTGGATTCTAAAAGTGTTCGGGGTTTTTTTCTTCTGCAGCTTATTTTTGTATTATACAAAGGAATTTTCAGGTATAATTTTTGATTTAATTTTCTAAAGAGGATATTTTCAAAAGGGACTTCAGGCCTTCAAGGTTTTTTTCCCCTACATGTTACACATACTTAAGAAAATCAAAGTCACATACAGGCATACAAGAAATACCCTTTTCTTTATCAGGGGAAGGGGTTTAACACAGTAGTGTTTACCCAACAGAAATAAATACAACTCCAATATGATTAATCAGAAAACAGACATAGTTTAACACCAATAACAGTGTATTAATTTTTGTTGCAAATTGATTCCTTGACTACTGCAATTAAAAAAAACAGGACATACATAAGATTAAGTATTTACGTAAAATAAAACTTCACTCTTTGCTTAACCAGGAAGGAGGAAACATGCCCATATTGACGCGGGGTGGAGGGAACACAAAAAAAAAAAAGAAAAAAAATCCCTGTGTTTTACAACTTGGACTTTAATGGACTTTTGGATCCTACATCCAGGCAATACATCACCCTTGCATCAAACAAGGAGAGCAAAACACCAGAGCCGTAGAACACAGTGAGGTACAATTCCTGACCAACAGCCATATCAGGAATCCCTTTGATTCATGCTGGGAAGACTGTTCTTCCTCCCTATGAACTGCATTATATTCAATTAGTACTTTGAAGATACTAAGTGCTCCCACCAACCACCGTAGAGTAGATTTACAGTTAAAAAGCTGAAGATCAACATATTTCATTATCTTAGCAATAAGCACTTTGTATCTTATAAGCTGATAAGGACCTCTTCTGAGCTTTCAGACATCCTGGTTTAACCTATGGGTTTAAAGTTCATTCTGCAGAACTAACTTCTCATTTAACTTAACAATCTGAACTGGATAAGCGGAGATCTTGACATAACACTGGCTGAAATGTGAAAAGTGATCCTACAGGATCAAGCTATAAAATAACTTTATCTGAAGGGTTTTGGAATACATTTTCGACTAAATGCTTTTCCAAGGGCAGATAAGTTCTCAAGATAAAAACAATAATGATTTGCTCCCTAGAGTTACTCTCAGGTTTACTTGAAGGCAAAGTTGGGTTTTGCAGAGTTTTGAAATAAAAGGTCAGAGTTTTGCACCCAAATGCAGGGACCCCAACTGAGACATTGTGCCCCAGGATTACTGAACTAGCAGTGGATTTCCTTGCCTCACAGCTCTCACCTTCAATCAGGCAGAAAGCATCCTGAGCATCCATTTAGTATGGTCTGCCTACTAACCCGGAGCACACAGATCTCAACTATACTGCTTCCCATATGTTGTCAGTACCATTGCCATCTCCCAATTCCAAATAAAGAGTATACAAATTTGTTTACCAAAAGCATTCCAGATCTGTAAATAAAAAGCAGCATGGTTTCAGAAGAAGTGTTAGACACATTACCTTTGGGTTTTTCCCTTCTTTGGCCAATAAAGCACGTAATCTCTCTTGTGAAGGTGGTGCAACAAATATAATATATGGCTTCAAGTCAGAATTGCGTAGTGTCTTCAGTGACTGCAGAAATAGGATTTATTAAATACTTAACAGTTCCACACACGAAAAGGGCATTTAATAATATATTATTCACACACTATAATTGATAATATGCTTTTCAAACACAATGACAATTGTACAATATATTAACAGCAGTATAATTAACCATAACAGTATTATTCAGTCACCTTTTCCTACAAAATTGATATTCCAACATTTTTCAGCTTCATGGAACCCAAACATTTACTTTTGTTCAAGAATATTCTTCAATAACTGAACTGAACATATCTTTTGGTATCCAAAAGCAAAAAAAGTCACCTATATTGAAGCAAGTTTCCTTACAATGCTAAGGAATGGTATCATCTTTTAAGACAGAGAAGAGTCTTCAAATATTATAGTTTACTTTAAATATTACAGTTTAACCTTTTATGTTTTGAAGATTAAAATTCAAGGTACCAGATACACTAGTACTGTATGTTTAGCATATTTTTTTTGGCAGGTTATATTAAGAGACAGGAAATAAAAAGAATCAAACTGTAGTTTGATTTTTCCAAAAGGTTCCTTTTATGTGTCTCGGGGCGCACAACTTGTCTCTGAGACAGATTTTTATAACCACAAAATTAGATCAATTTTCAAAATGTTATGAATTTTCAACTTATTACACGCTTTGTGATACCCATGAGCTATTCTAGTAAAGTATCACATGGTCCTAACTGGTGATAGCTAATTATACCTTCAATACTACCAGACTTCACTAATGTGTTTGAGTTTTAAGGCTTCTTTTGCAGCATCTGTAACACCAGTAGACCTCATGCATATATATATGTGTGTGTGTGTGTGTGTGTTAAATGGGCTGTGTTCCAGGACTCTGCCTCCTGCCACATTTAACTAAATTTCCAGGTTGCAGTCTGTATGCACAATTTGTTTCTTCTTTCTCCATAATCAAAAGGTCATAGCTAAAGAGCTTTTCGGTATTGTTTGATGTGATGTACTTCAATACTGTCTTCTTATGGAACTGCATAAACATTTCTAAAACACAGTTTCCAAGTATCATCACAAAATCTCCTCTCCCTCTTCAAAACCCCCAGAGCTCACAAAGGAATTGGAAGACACAGATGCAAATCTTATTTTAATTAATTGTTCAATTCAGATAGTTCTCACCAGCTTTAAGTATCTGGAAACCAAGGCCCCTTTCACCTTTAGCACAAATAAAGACGACATTCCTTGTTTGGAAACGTATACAAGAAGGCTGTATTTGTAACACACTAAACAGTTAACTGAACACCACTGAAAGAAAACTTGGAATGAACATGAAAATGGACCTTGAAAACACACTCATTTTATATAAACCAAATTCAGCTCTTTAGATTTTCACAGTAGCTTCTACAATTAAAAAACGACAGGCAACAGCTTTGCCATACCTGCGTATGAAGATTTAAAAGGCATATCTTGCCAGAGTTGATTACTTGCCGCACGGAGTCTATACTAGTACCATAGAGGTTCTTTTCAAACTCTCCATATTCAATGAACTTCCCTGCAGCTATGTCACTCTCAAATGCCTGTCGGGAAATGAAATGGTAATCCCTGCCAGCTACTTCAGTCTCTCGCCTGCTCCGAGTAGTATCTACGAACAAGAGCAACAAAAGAGAAATCAAGACAGTGATATACCTGTAGAACTGAAGAGGAGAAATAAATATTTCTCTTAGGAGACACTTCGCTAACCAAGCAAAAAAAGGCATTTGAAATATCCAAGAAATGCAAATATTTTATCTTCTAGAATAAATATCCCTGGACAGATTAAGTCTCCAAAGGCTGAACCTACATTCAGAGGTCTTGTTTACATATGTAGAAGAAAAAAGAAATAGTCAACAAGAAAAGGAAGAGTTTCACCTACACAGCTGCATTCTGGATAGGAAAACAGCTATTAGTTGTTTATAACAAGTTAAATTAGGTTTACAAACAGCTTAATGTATGGTACATTAGACATTAAAAATATAAAATTCACTGAAATATAAGTGGTTTGGGAAGGCACTAAAGCCACCTAAATTTAAATACATGCAGCATACATAGGTTAAAAAATCTTTGACTGATGTACCAGTTTCTTTTTTAAACTTCCGTAACTCACTCCAATTTTATTCAAACTGAAATACATGCATGTCTTATAATGCCCCCATAACCCTGCATTGGGACACTGGATTTGCACTGACTTACCAAAGCTAATTTTTGCCACACAAGATGTAACTTTATTTGTCCTTTATCCAAGAGCTGACTATATCCTGCTCAAAACTCCCAAGCTCCTAATTGCTACTTTCGACACAAGAGGATTTACCAGCAAAAAATGTTTAGAATAAACAATCGTATCTGCCCATCAAACTTACGGGGAACTGCAGAGGCAAAGCGATCCACTTCGTTATTCATAAGCCTCTGCCGCAATTCAGTTTGGCCGCAGTTCTGTGGCCCGATCAGAACAATTGGTCGTTTCCTATTTGCTGGTTGATGATACAGTGACATTTCCTCATATGTCAAAATTTCCTCATTGTCATAATCTTGAGAGAGAAACAATAAAATAGTCACAACATACTTTACTGCTTGCCAAGGAACAAGTTTCTAGTATAAGAAGAGAACTTTATGCCCAACAACAAAAGTCATTATTCCAATCCCAAAGTACTTTTGTAAGAATATAGTATGAAGAGCCTACAAACTCTCTGTGGAGAAAGTTTCCATTTACTAAACTTAATTATGCAGAGTGAGATGATATTACAAAACCATAATAAATTGGTTCGCTTCCATGCCTAAAAAGCTATCTGTTTTTTTACCCCTATCATCTGGTCTTTAATAAAGTCACTAAATGACCCTACAAATTCTGCCACCTCTTCTACATCTTTCACTAAATGCTATTACAAACCATACTACCTCAGGCAGTATTTCCAACATCATATCCTGAATTTCAGCATTCTTTTCACAAGGCTGTTTGTAGAATCTTTTATAGTTGCTTTAAGTGTACACGCTGTGCAGAAGATGTTTCTTACCATCATTTTTATTTGCATTGTATAAAACCTTTTTCCGTTTCTTTTTGTTCTTCTTCGCGCACCAGAGTTTTCCTAACCAAAATAAAAATTATTACAATCAAATATGCATACAATAAAAAGCTTCCTATCCCACTCACTATCTGGATCTTTAAGTGGAGAATTTATTCTGCAATTTTGAGAAGGCATAATATTCGTCATTTCATTACAACAGGTTGGTGTATTAAGCAAATGTTGCATGCCGAGGACTTCAACTGAGTCATGGTAGATACAATTCTTTAAGAAAAAAGGGGCTTTCCAACTTCCCCTACATCATCCTCATCACATTGCACATAATTATGAAAAAAAAAACATGATTTATACAATGACATGCTAAATTCAGGCCATTGTTTACATGAAGAATTTCAAAGAATCATCCCATTTGTTTTACAAAAAATTGAAGAATTTTCTACAACTCTACAATAACAAGGTTCCAGATATCACTAATTAGCACATCTAAAAGTTAGATTTTTTTCCTTGGAAAGCATATACCCAACCTGATTTTTCTGGCTCCTTATCTTCTTCTATGGTTTGCTTCATTGCTTCTCTTTGTTGCTGAAAACTTTTTCCTTAAAGGATTTATAAAAAAAAGTACAAAAGCAGTTAACATTTAGAAACCATTTCCAGACTTTTTTTTTGTAATTACTTACTCATTTTACTTTTTCCTAAGCTTTTACATCTCTGAAAGTTCTAGCAGAATATGACATAAGAGAAATTTAAAAAGAGAAATTGAAATTTAAAAAGAGAAACTAAAACTGCTGTGTAGCTTATTTACTGCTTCAAAAATATATTCATTAAGAAAGACTTGAAGAACATTACTCTTGAAGAGTATTTTTCTGGACAGTTTTGCCTGGAAAATCGAAACTACTGGAAAGACCACATTTCCCCACTATGACGAAACAGTTTTCTAACTCTTTTTGTATGTTAAACGTGTTCTATTTATACTAAGTCTTTTGAACTTCAGCTTGAAAAAGATTAGCCTATATTTAAATCAGTGTTCCTCTCAACTCACTTAAATGTCATAAAGTAACAGTGTGATATTCTATGGAATTTGAAAAGTCTTTTTGCACTGTATTTAACAGACTAATAGATCTTTAATGGACTAGAGTGCAGTACATATTTAAATGCAAAAATTATATACTGACTTCAACGTCTGAAACACCTATTACTCAAAGGCCCCCAACAGTTAGAAAGGAAGCGTGACTGTTACAAGTAACTGAAGCTCTTTGCTAAGTGAAAACACGCAGAAAAGCTATCACAAAAAAGATACATTTTTCAAATGGACTACATGATGCAGTAAAAAACCTAACAGCCACTCTCATCTCCATAGAACAAGCAGGCTGAAGTCCCACGTTTCTGCCGCAACCAGCCAGCAGAGGGAACTCTGAATCCACAGAGTCCCCAAGGTGGAGGAATAAAGGAAGAGTAGCTCTTGAAAGTGAACCACAGTGGAAGCAGTAGCTTTACCCTGCATTTAACATCTATACATGGAGATGCCTCTAAAAGGTCATCCATTTAAGTAAGTGAATCACGTAACCAACAGTAGGCTCTGTTGCAAAAGGTTCAAAGTCACAGATATTCAAGGTAATGGGTATTTAAGAGTACGTAAGGCTTTGAAAACCAGAATATTGCTCTTGTAGATATGGGAACAACTGGCTGTCAAGATTTTTCCAGCGCTTTATTTACCAGGGATAAGGCCCGCCAATGGCTGATTATCTTCATCTCCATCTCTGTAAGCCTGCCACCAGTTTGGATCTTCTTGGCTGATTACATGGAGTATATCTCCTTTTTGAAAAGATAGGCCTAACTCTCGGCAGGGGACATAAGGGTCATCAGAGGGATCATAGTCAAAATGCGCTTTCACGTGGATCTGTGGAAGATGAAATGTAAAAACAGAAGAAAAAAAACCCTGTGACTTCTGAAGAATTATCCTCATCTTCCTGTGATTGCAGTGGAGCTCCGATATATAAAAACTCCAAGATTCTATAAAATGGAAACTTTATCTGGGGCATACAGGAGATACTGGAATGGAATCATTACTTAGGTTAGCAATGGAACAGACACAGTTGTGCTAGGTTGGAGGTGAGGGCCTGAATTTAACTCTTGTTAATTCTAAAGTATATGCAATTTCTTCACCATTTTAGGAGGCAACACCCCCTGAGCTACTGATTTAAGTTCTTTGCATTCAAAAAGTACCAGATTTGTTTAAAATACCTAATAAACACAAACTGAAACCCATTTGCTGGGCTTTAGGTGAAGTTTCACTTGTAAAACATTTTACTTTGTCACCAACCATTAATGTTTTTGTTTGGCTGTGATATAAACTGATGCATTCTTTCTTCAAACTGTTAAAGCTGTCTCATGAAAAGTACATTAGCTAAAAAGAAAATGAACAAAGTTTCCAGTACGCAAACTTTTCTTCCCAAAGCATATCTGCAAGTTCCATCAATCCAATTTATTTTTTACATACATAAAAATAAAGAAATTGGGAATTTCAAAGCAGAATTGCAGAAGTTCTACTTTTATAATTTCCTACTATTTTAGAAACTGAGCTAAAATCATACTAAGAGTTTCAGCTTAACAGCATTTCATCATTTTCATCAGTTAAATCAGGTGTTAGTCTGGTAACAATTAAACCAATTTAAATGATTAAGTTTTGGGTTTGTTCCACAATGTAAATAACCTACAGAAGAACTTTCTACGCAGTACTGGAAAAACAAACGCATGTATCACCAAGCTCAAGAACCTCTGCAGAGCTACTTACAACTGTCTCCTTCGCAGGAGGTGGCTTGCTCTGCTGACTGGGAATCAATACAAAGGTCAGAGTACCATGCATGTCAGCCTGAGACAAAAAAACAGACTTTTCATATACAGTATCAAAATATGGCTTACAGTTCAGAATTTTAATAAATAACATATTTCAGAAAATGCTTCAAAAAATTCCCATAAAAGGCAGTTCCTAACAGCACACCATCTACCCCTTAACTGGTTTAAAAGACAAAGTACAGATACAGATGCAGTGATTCAGTGACAGGCTAGAAAGCCAAATGTTGATATTCACATTTTAAAAGCCTAGCATTCTTTATTATACATAAACTATTTCTATTTGAAATGGAGCAGCTGCAATTCTGTCAAGTAGAGACTTAAAAGAAATGGAGAATAATATTCTCTTGTTCTGTTCAAGGATACCAACAAGTGAATCTATGCTGGGAAGAAGAAAATATATAAAAGATTATTATTTTTCTAAAATTGCTTAAGTGGAACAGTGTTTTCAAATCTAAACATTTCTACTATGATTTTATGCTGTTAACATTAAAGTATACAAAACACTTTAATTAATATACTCAAATCCTGCATCTGTAAAGTACTTAATATCAATATTGCGATCAGCCCTACTAATAAAGTAGAACATAATAAATGTCCTGGCTTTAAAGAATTCTTATGTGTTTGCATACTCTTATACGCAGAGTATGTTTGCACACATAACAAATATCCAGATTAAATGCAAGTGCCAACCTTTCACAAGGTCTACATGTGTCTCACTTCCTATACATCATTCCATGAACTGTAACACAACAATTTATGTTGCACAAAACCAAAGTGTATGCACGTATCTCAAAAAATTCAGACCTAAGGCTTAAATAAAGTAAATATGACCGAGCATAACACGATTAGGCTGCAGGAAAGGAAAGTCCACGATTTTCAGTCAGTGCACATAGTTCCACGGGGAATGCATAGAATTTCACAGTGATCGTGTGAATAGTCTTCTCGGAAGTCATGTGCAGTTTATTATCATTTGCTTAGCAAGTGGTGAGGCAAAATTAAGAAGGACATTACTTTCCTTCTCCTGTGGTTGTTTCAAGTATTTTTGGGGGACTAAAGCATTTTAAAACTTCACTTCCACATTACAAAATACAAAAGACTATATATAAAGAATTAAAAATACTATTTAAAATTAATGATTTTTTAAACATATTTTAAAAACCTGTAAGTTTTGGGTTGGTTTTTTTTTTTCCAATTTTCAGCAAGTAATTTGCTCTTATGTTAATGTATTGTGGTTTTAAGTCTTTTATTCTTTAACTCCAGGTTGCAGGAGCTGCTCAAGAGCAGAACAAGCTCTCTGCAGAGAACTACTCTGCCAGAGCTGAATTATCTGTCAAGCCTCTACAAAACACTCTTTTCAGAAGCATAGGACTTAGCCAACTATGGCTTTTTTTTTTTTTAAATAGAGGTGGCAATGGAGACAATTACAGAGTGTGAAGAATCACGGATCCAAAAACCACACGGAGATTGAAGGCTTTTCAAATAACTAAGAATCTTTTTAAATGGCTTAAAAAAACCTCCAAAACCTCATACATTTCTGCTTCTGCTTCCCTCCACTTGACCTCATTCCATGCATTAGCTGAAAAACTTGAACAGCAAATTTCAGAAAAAAAACAACTAAAGGTGGAAATTCTCCATTAAAAACTACAGTCTTCATGTAGCATGAAACAACTTCACCTATGGATACTGCTGCCTATTCTTCCTACAATGATGCAACATACAGAAGAACCCAGGTCTTTGGCCTGATTTTGATTTGTCTATAGAACATAGATCTACTATAATTCAAAGACTTACTAAGTGTATTTCTCCTTTTTTTTCCCTCCCAAAGAACCTATTAAATAAGTGTTAGTGGATATTTCTAATGTTTTTTTTTTTATTAAAGTTATAAATTAACTTTAAAAAACCCCGCCATTTTCATCTGTTCTCACTTTGACAGAATAGTCTTGCCTGCTGCAATCAGACCAAAGATTCATAGCCATGTTCCAGATGTCCCACCTTGGACTCTGAGCAACAGCAGGTGACAGGGAAAAGCATGAGAAAAGAGCAATATTGGGCAACAGAAAATACTGGTAATTCCCAGCTTTTGACATTCTACCTTACAGGGCCTTTGAGAGAGAGTACCTCTGCATTTACTAGTTCCTGATGGATTTCTTGCCTGTTGTTTTGACTAGCTGCTTTTGAGCTGTTGTATAATTGTTACGAATGGTAAAAGCGTAAGATGTCCATGCCAGTACACTGCTAGACAAAGGGGTTTTTATCAGAAGGGAAAGAGTAAGAAGTCTAGTCATGTAATGGACCTGTGTGATATAATTTGCAGCGGGTTAAGTCTGGCCAACAATTAAGCATCCACCAGCTCCTCGCTCACTTCCCCAGCAGGACAGGGCAGACAATCAGAAGACCAAAAAAAGGCAAGAAAAACTCATGGGTCGAGGCAAAGGCAGTTTAGTAAGGGAAGGGAAAACACCCCAATCCAACAAGTGAGGCAAAGGCACTCACTCACTACACAGTTTTTCTTGCTCAGCATGATGTTATGTGACATGATAGATCACTGTGGTCAATTCGGGTCAGCTGTCCCAGCTGTGTCCCCTCTCAACCTCTTGCTCACCCCAAGCTTACTTGCAGGCAGGGGACAGAGGGAGAAACAGAGGCCTTGACACTGTGCAAGCACTGTTCAGCAATAGCTAAAACATTGGTGCATTATGAACACTGTTTCAGCCTAAAGCACAGCATCATATAAGCTGCTATGAAGAAAATTAACTCCATCCCAGCCAGATACTACTACAATCACACAGCCACACATTTATCAATTGCAGACTCAAAGATGAAAAAAAACATGTCTTTTCAGAACTAAACAAAGTTTTTCTGATAAATCATTAAAAACAAGTCTCAAGATGACAGCTTAACTCTTCCACCTTTGTAGGCTTCATTTTTGCAGGTAACTGCCATTAAGCTTATTAATATCATACCACAAAGAAAACTTGAAATGGCTCTCTACATATAAACACTAGCTATAAGAATGAAAATACTTTTAAACTAACACTAAATATGAGTACTAATGACAAGCAGAGCCAACAGGCTTCAGTCTTATGAAATGAGTATTTTTTGCAGGGAAAACAAGAAGTGTCCAACTCACCAACAAGTCAAAAACTTCATTAACATCTTTTCCACGAATCTCAATGCCATTAATCTCCAGAACTTCGTCCCCTTCATGTAACAACCCACTCTTCTCTGCGGCACCTCCTTTCACTATTCGACTAATGATAACAGAATCCATTTCATTGCGAACAGTAGCACCCTGTGTAGTAGCAACACATTCTGAATTTATTATGTATATGGAACTCAAAGCCATCTATTGTATAAATTCCAAGCCAGTGGAGAAACATTTCTATGTTGAAGGAGAATGCAAATAACAGCTCGGATGCACACACCCAATGCTCCAGTTTAAAAAGAACACCACTTAATTTCTTCAAGCTGCACTAAAGACTGAAGAATTGAATTGCTCCATACCATAAGCTTCATGATTTAAAAAAAAAAAAAAAGATTTTCTAAGGAAACACTTATTTGAAAGATACAAACCAGAAAATGAGTTGCAAAAAAACCCCCCAAAAACATGGTTGGCACAAGGCTACAAGCTGCCCTCCAGCAAAGCTTGGGATAGTGACTTCTGTCAAGAAGTCCTGTCCAAACCCAAGTTGATGGAAGTTGTATAGATTCAAAATGGTAGTACAGCTACTGATATATGAAGATAAACTTGTGTGTATCATCTATGACTATTTCTCATTTTGGAGGGAGAGCGCTTACAAGTTAAACATCACTTCCACATTCAAATTCCAAAGCTTTCATTGCAATCTGCAAAGGACAAAAAAAGCCGACCTCCTTTACATATAATTGAGTATCAGTACTTACCAATGGAATATCCCGAGCTTTTTCAATGCGAACTATTTTAACTGTCTCCCCTCCGTATACACCAACATTCTCATAAATTCTTTCATCTGTCACAGACTCTGGTTGCATTTCTTGTTCCGCAACCTTATCATGAGCCAGTAAAAGTGCCTAGTGTTAAACAAAATCAGGTCAATTACAGAAAACGTCACAGTTCGTATGCATATAAAATAGCAGAGTTGAATGAAATTCTGCAATTTGAATGGTCTTTGCAGGTTACAGAATATTACAAACTGACGTAAGCAATTAAAAAAAATATCAGGGCTATGTAGTGCCTACTGCTACATACTTTCCAAAACTTTTCTTTCAGATTGGAAAAGAATAAAAAAAGCAATCTTAAATACACAACTGCGACTGCACTTAGAGCTTCTCCTAAAAAAAACAGACATTAGTTTACTATGTCTGTGACTGAGGATACAGACATAAGTTACTGCAGTAAAAGCTACTTGTGGGTTTACAACATCACTACAGGACAAAATTTTCTTTATGTACCCTATGGTAAGCACAAAACAGCTGTCAAACAAGAAAACACAGATAAGCAAAGCAGCTCATGTTGCCCTGACACTACTGATCTACTGCTACATTGTTTACCTGCAAATTACCCTGTAATACATGTAGAATGTAGCAAGGGCTGAATATAAACATGGACTACACTAGATTATAAATTTCCAGTATCTTCTGGAAAATGAAAATTCCTCATCTAGAAAAATACTGAGAGATTTGCACAGAGCTGAAGCATAAAATCCATCCTTATCCAGTCCACCCAAGATATTTGCAAAAAATAAGTTATATTAAAAACAGCACCAAGAAATAAATCCATTAGATGAGAAGTTCCAATTTGTTTTACCTGCATGTGAGGGGCATTCAGCAAAGCATTAAGCTCCTGTCCATCCTTGTGGTGACTGGGTTTCAAAACACTCTGTACCTAAAAAGAAATCAAGTAGTAAAACACTTAACCTCCCAACTGGTCTATCAATCCACCCCCTGCTACCCAAGCACAAACCCCTAGTTGCAATTATTCATTTTACTGAAAGTAAAGTACATCCATGTAATTGTAACACTGATTGAACTTGATCTGGTACACATTAGGAAAATGTGCAATGAGACCACAGGACTACTCCAGCATATCTTGCCTCAGTAACTGTCTACCAAATCTAAGCTGGTATACAATGCATCACAGAGATTTGTCAATACCAGAGAGCAGCAATGAGCTCAGCTATCACAAAGGTGCACACACAAAAAAATTAAACTCTAGAAAGGAACATGATAGTGAAATCAGTCACAAGCCTCTTATGCAAGTATGTTGGGTCTTCTACAATGGACTCGTTTCTCATTAACGAGACTAGCCTCCTTTTTCCTTAAAAGCAGATGGCTTATTCTTACCCAAACTATTTCCACCAACAGAAAAACCAAAGATTCCAAGACACGTTTTGCAATGCATCCTGGAGCTCCTGCTTTATAAAGTCTATGAGTCAAAACTTCAAAAGGCCCCAGGAAATCAGGTTTCTTTGGCTGGTTCCCAAATAATCTACATTAACACAAGAACAGTTTTTGCTCAAGCAGCTTCAGTTGCCTGAAAAGTATTGTCTTCTCATAGTTACCAAGCATGCCTTGCCATCATTTCTTGCAAATACTAGAAAATTCTGGTATGCTTATAGAGAAAGCTAGAAACAGGGAAGTCCCTCTTATCCAAAGATGTGGCAGAAGGTACTTTCCATAGCCATTATTGCCTGGCCTAATGTGACCAAAGGCACACAAATCCAAAAGCACAAATGGATCCAGAGCCATTAGGAGTAGATTACACATATCAGAACAGCAGCTTTCAGTGGGATGGAAAAGATTTTTTTCAAGAGCTTTTTACTTTTAAGATGAGGTAATGTGACATCACATAGAATTAAGAAGCCACAAGTTCCAAAGTGAAAATAATGAAGCTTTTTGTGCGATCTAACAATATCCAAAGGTCTGAAGAGCCTCTGTCCTAGGAACAATTATCTACAGAAATGCTAACAACTCTTGGATACTACCAGATGACAGTACTGAAAACAGTAAACATAATTTTAAATTCTAGCAGAAGCTACTAAATGAACCGTTCCCATGGAGCAAGATCCTTACATTGCCAACAAAACACTGTCGTGTGGAACAAGTTCCTGTGCTTAGCAACAAACCTGGCACAACCTCCAAAAGTCTTCCGACATCCCTAGAACACGCCTCATGGCGAACAAACCTAGTCTAGCTTAGAAAAGTCAAACAAGAAGCCAGATTTAGATAAGTTTTTAACAGATTTCTTTAAAACCCTAGAAAACAGAAAGACTTCAGCTTCATGTAAGCCTAACCTCAGTCATACTTCTGAACTGGCCAGGAAGCTGTTATCCCCTGCTTAGCCTGAATTTTGGGATGCCATATAGCAGACAGAGCACTATAAAGGAACTATTTCACTAACAAATTTTCCTCGGTGTTGGTAGAAGAGATTCTTCTCTACAAAAGACTTTCTCAGAGGTTTATTTAAGGTCTCTAACTTTCAAAGGACTTTCAATTCCTTTCTTGAAGAAGCTACAAGAAGCTTTAAAGCCTTATTTATCCAATCTTTACGACTCTTTTACAGGAAAACCTACTCAGAAAGCAACTTAGAAGTCCTGCAAGCAAGACAACCTCTCAAATGCAAGGCCAGAGATTGGGGATTTGACAGCAGAAAAGAAAGCAACCAGGCCCAATCAGTCATTCTGTGCACAGTGAATAGCCTTTATTCAAGTTGAGTTTCTGCTTTGAATAATTTAATTATTCAAAACTTTAGTAGCTCCCCCACCCCCCTTAAGAGAAAGATACATTAATTATTTTTTTATTTAATGAAGCAGTAGGAAAGCTTCAGGCTGTTATATACACCACTTATTACACCAGTATTGCCGCATGTCAGACTCCTTTGTTACTCATGGTAATTAATAATGAATCCCACAGCGTTATCAGACTAAGAGATCTGAATGTAGGCTGTCATTCCAGAAGTGACACACTACAGACAGCATAGGCAATGCACACTAAATATGTGGCAATGATAGTATTTTCTTAACTCTTCAGCCTTGTTTGTGTTGTTAATAACGTTAACTTCAATTCAAGCAGCCCCCAAAAAGGCTATCAATTTGGTTTCATTATACATGCTACAATTTGGAGGCACATGCTGTGGAGGCACACACTGGAGTGATATTAAGTATTCAGAATTTAACCACACCTGCAAAATCCTGTTGTTTACTTTCAGGTGAGCAGGAACATCAGACAGAATATACACACACATTGTAAGGCACTAATACCAGAAGTCGCAAGCTTCCAGTGCATCCTCTCAGAAGTACAGATCTCGTTTAATTGCCTGCACTTGCTGAAGTGAACAATAGCAAGTCTGAAACCTTTAGAAACATAGTCTATATAAATTGAGCCTATATATTTATATATATTTGATAGCAAGAATACCTTTAAGGTATTGCTGTTACAAGCCAAAAGTTACAAACGGCTTGAATACTGCATCAAATATTCTTACAAGGTCAAGATTCAGACCATGTTTTCATAATCCTTGCCCCCATCTTGGTCAAGTTTAAATGGATTTAAAATCAATTTAATTACACTTGATGTTTACTGGCTATTTTTATTTAAGACTTGGAGTACACCACATTACATGGAGATTAGCTCTCTAAAATAAATTCCTTAAGCTCAAGTACTTCATTCCACCAGTTTAATTCAAATAAAGTTTATTTAAAAAGAAAAATGAAAAATCTTCAGTTCTTGGTGCCTGGTTATCTGAATCTGCGCAAAAAGTTTACAGTACAAGTATACTACTAATTTCAAGAATTCCCTAAAGAGGACTAGAAAATAAAAATGTACCATTCCACTCTCATGTACTGTTAAAAAAATATTCAAAAATCAAAAAAGTTTTCACAACACACTGTTCATACACATTACATTTTATAAAAGCAAATAATCAATTAAGAGCAAATGAAAACAGATCTTTTTAATTAAGTTCAGTGTAGCAAACGATAATTCCCCTCAAACACACTTCCAAAAGTGTAGTTTAATTAATTTAATTTTTCTTTTAAAGGGAGGATGTTTCACATTGCAATATGAAATCGTGTTACAAACTGTCTTTTCCTGTTAGAGCTACAGAAGCATGAGCTCTAGAACAGGTTCTCTTCCACACCATAAAGCCTCAGATAAAACAGCTGTCTGTAGCTTTAAATTGGGACAGGCACTCCAAAACAGTTTGAGTTGTACACTGTCACTGCTGACCTGTACACTAAAATATGCACATTAGCATTACCTGCCATTTAAAATTAATGTTATGCATGTATCTGCTATTTTGCTTTCTTGTAATGTCTTGTGGCTTTTAGCATCAAGATTTTATCAGTATCTTAAATCCAGGCTTTTGCAAGTGTCTTTGAAAACACCCTGAAGTAAATGAAATGCTTTCTGGGGGAGCTTCAAAAGCAAAAGACTCAACCAAATGTCACAGTACAAGAAAAAAGCTGGGCGTGCAAGATAGACACTTTGTCAGGGTAAAAAACCAACCAACCAAAAACCTCCAAAAAAGAAAACCCGCCCCACCACACAAAACAAAGACACCAAAAACCCAAAACAACTTTTCCTAAAACAGAAATAATTTCCTCCCATACTGCTACTGTAAAACAGAAGCCTTTCCAAAAGGAATAAACAATCTGAAAAATGAGCATAAAGTCTTCTATTCAGGCAAGACTAGGAAGTACAGAATGATGTGAATGGAGGCCTCAAAGGTGTTCCTCCTGAGACACTTCTGTCAGTCACAGAAATATTTGTCCTGAATTTCTGGCTTAATCATTTCAGGATGCTATTTAACATATTGCAAAATACAAGTCGCTTAACTACACCAGAAGCTGAATCACCGAGAAACTAGATTACATCTGAAAACAGGAACAGACATATGCAATATATTGACTTTTCAGGAATTTCAAGGCTGGACAAGACAGGGATGGGAGATTAAGAATCGAAATGAGTGCAGGAATGTGTTTGCCTTTTATGTAATAGTCTTCTGAGTGATGACAAGATTCCGTTAGTTTAAAAATTTTGGATTAAAGAAGTATTTTCTTTATGTTTAGCCTTCTTCATGGATTGCTAAGAGACAAAACTGGCTTTGCAGCACCTTCTTATTTTAGGATTTACCAAATCACCTGAAAAAAGAGGAATGTGTTGGGAAGGTGAGGGGTAGGGAAGATGGGGAGGAACACAAAAATTTGAAAACAGACCTACAAGTTTTCCTAGTTTTTCTTGGAAACTTCTATTAAGCAGGAAATAAAAACATCATATCCATGAAAGGGGAAAAACAGCCTTCTTAAGATGCAAATCTGTAATATTCTGTATTATAAAATGGAGATTGAAAAACTCTGGCTTTTATCTGAATGAAATCCCACACTAGGCCTGCGCAAAGCGGGTGTTTGGGGAAGTAGTTTACAAATAGAAGTTAACTGAAAAGGTTCCTTCAGGCTCACAGACATCGAAGCAGCCTAGTGAGGATCCTACAGCAGCCTACAGAACTGATGAATAAGCCAGAGGGAAGCTCATATGTAAAACAGTCCCACCTGGTTTTGGCACAAACTTACTGACAAACCTAAACAGGAAAATCCTGAGCTGCAGTTTAATCAGCACACTGCGCCTTTAGGTAACATTTAAATAATGTCCCTCAAGAATCAGTAGTTTCTTCTGCAGAAGAACTTCAAGCTTGCTACAATGTTGTTTTCCTTGACTTACAAGGTTAAAGTCTAGAAAAAGGAAGGAAAATGGAAAGAGCTGTTGAAAAAAAAATGCTTCAGGCAGAAAGAAAACCTGATAGGAAAAATAAAAAAATAAAAAAATCAACTTGCTGCCGTACTGAAGTTGGAGGAATGTGCCTTTGAGCAACCGGAGAATGGCTATACACTGGCTCAGGTACTCCAGCTGGTGTACCTGAGCCAGTTTTGAACAGGTAAGTTTGGTTCACTGGGTGCTAAATGCTGGAACATTTACCCAGCCTCTGGATCTGGCTTTGCCGAACACTACAGTGTTACGCTTGCACCGATACTGGTATTCAAGGTAGCTAGTTTAAAGTTAACAAATGTATATCCGTATAAGGCATAGCCAGACTTCACTCAAATATAAACATGCACCAGGTCATGGAAAATGAAGACAAAGTTATTGAGCAACCCCTCAGAGGGTCTTAGCTGCATCCAGCCACATGTAAAAACTCATTCTGTTCACAGCAACTTTGTATCTGATGAGTTTTCTATAAATTACTACTAATGCTCATAAAGCTATTGTATAAAGGTATTGCCCATCTATATTTAAGTGAATAAGCCTCAAAAAGTAGTTAGCCTGACTGAAACTGTAAAAGTATTTCAAACAGTTAAAATCTGTCTGAAAATAATAAAGTTAAAAATCTTGGTCAAGTAAATTCCTAAAAGAATACTTTAATCATTTCTAAAAGACACATCAGATCTCATAAAAGAGCTGTCATCTGTCAGACAAAAATTGTTACCTGACCATCACAGCAGTAATTAAGAGATCAAAATTAAATATTTGAGGCATCTATTGCTCACTTTAAAGCAGAATGCTTGTTTCCAGTATGGTTGTATTTTCAGAGATGCTTCCCAATTTAAGAACCATAGTTCAACTCAGAGGAAAGTCACAATGACAGAAAACTAATTCAATTTCTGAATGCTTAGAATAAAGAATAACAAAGGTAAAAGAGTCAGATTTTCATAATCACTTCCTTTTCCTGTGTTTAAACACAGTACTTTTTCTGTCACATATCTATCCATGCTAAAAAGGGGAGTTCTTATCCCCCAAATATTTTTTTGGTTACTTTGGTAATCTGGAAAAACCAGATACAGCAATCAGTGACTATTATAATCCCTTTCATATTCAACATTCAGTAACTCAGACAAGCTTGACAAGTACGTATTTCAACAACAGCTATGATTATAGGTTTCATATATATCACAGAGATGCATACTGTACATACCTCTTGCGCTAGTTCTTGTGCATTGGAGATGAGAGGATATGGAGGGCTGGCTTTGTTCATGTGCACTGTAACAGCATTGTGTATCTTAAACGCATTCTGAAAATCGGTATTTTGAACAAGCTGTAAAATGAGAGAGATATCCTCTTGGCTCTGAGGGTCTACCAAAACGTGCTGGATATGCTTAAGAGAAGTTAACAGTTCTTCCACTTCTAGGTAGGAAATAACAAAACAAGGTATGGGTTAACATGATTCATAATTAAGTAATGTTTATATTAAGATTTTTACCAAAATTTTTTTTGCTGTTCAGCTTTTAATCAACAATGATGTATGCAAATTTGTCAGTTATCCATTATTCAGTCTGACTTTTATTAGCAGAACATATCTGAATCAAAAAAAGGACCCCAAGTCAGTAAAAAAGGAGAAATTAAAAAGCTAATACACTGTTTAAATTTAAATTCCTATTGCAGGAGCAGTTCTTCTGGGAAAGAGATCACTGATACATAAAAGATCCAATAATTACAGCTCATGGATAGCTAAATGGGAGAAAGGGACTATTTTGCAGGATGAAAATAACTCCTTTGCTAAACTAATGCTGACGCACTGAATAGCTGCTGTTATTTTGATACTTCTTTCCATGCCTACCTGCCACATATGGCAGATACATATCTCTCTCAACTAAACATTGCTTACTTATACAGTGAGTGTTTGTTAAGTAAACTACACTCAATTTCCAAACATAAAATTATGCTCAGTCTTAGAACATTAAAATAAAAAGGTAAGGATGAAAAAAAACCACATCTACGGTCAGAGTTCCGAAAGTCATCTGCACCAAAAGAAAGTCCACATCTTTTACCTATGAGATTATGAGTTCTGCTTGGACCATAAAATATTCTAACATATTTTAATAACTGCTTTCTACATGTTTGCAGAATACTATAGTTCCTGAAGCTCAAAAATGTAGTACACGTAATCTGATGCTTTATGGGTGCTTCTTAAAGACTGTCAACAAATTAACATTTTTTTAAACCTATAAGAATTTCTGCAAAATGTCACTTCTCAATATTAAGTGTTTGAGGAACTACCTAAAACAAGAAATATGAATCATACCTATAATCTGTATAAACCCAGGTAAGAAATCCTCAAGCAGACAAAAAAAAACAGTGGATGTTTTGAGCCTGAAATAATGTATGCATTCTCATACATTATCTAAAAAATTTGTTCAGCCACAAGAGGCTGGTCAGCTACCTTTTATTTTAATAAATTCAAGTCAGCTAGAATTTTGAATCTCAGTATTTTTAAAAAATGAACCACAAAGAAAATCCCAAATTGTAAAACTGCCAGTTAAGACTGAGCTCGACCTCCCTTACTGGTATCAAAATATCAGCTTTAATTTTAAGTTTTAGCAACCTTCATTTATTCATTATGAGCTAATTCATAGCATTCCTGTTTTAATATTAAGACATCTACTAAGTTGCATTTTTTACATGAAAAAAATCACAGTGGATACTGATCACTAACACAGATACATGCTGTCAAGAAGTTTCCTTTACCTGTTTTTAACCTCAAATTCACCAGTACACTGAACATGTTAAACTTGTTGAGCACAAAATTAAAAAGGTTGATAATGGGCACATGAAATCCATAAAGCCTAATAAAATATGCATTTCAAACAGGTTTAGTGGTTTTAATTTCAAAGCATACCTACATCTACGTTTTCAATTTTGAGTTTGCAAGTCAGTCTTCTGTATAATAAAAGGAAGCAAATGATCCAGAGCTACTACTCCTGTACTTTACTATCTGCAGGACAGTAAAAAAAAAAACAAAAACAAAAAAACCCCACACACCACCAAAAAAACCACCAAAACCATTCCACACATGCTAAAAACATCCTACCCACCAAAGGTCAAGGGCTTCTTCCTGTAACCACCAAGGAAACAAAGGGCAGCAGTACAAAAGCTGCACAGAAAGCTCCGATACCGGCTGTGCAGGATATTCCACAGGTGAAATCCAGTACAGCTCACAACACTAATTAAGGTGGCCAACGTCTCACTAGGGAACTGTATACAAAATATACTGCCTATCACACGGGGAAACATCAGCTGGAGAGAAGGCTAAAGAACACTCTTCAAGCAAGAATATTTGCTAAATAGCATGATGTCAGCTGACAAATTTCTTATCTAGCAGAGCATGCAGACTACCAAAGCATCTCAGCAACTGGTTCTCCGGAGTCTGAGGAACTGCACTATTTTCAAGCATAAAAAAAAGCCTAAACCAGTCAGATGTTACTGTAAAGTTCCTACTTGTATATGTTCAGCTAAAAAAAAAAATAACAACACCAACCCAAAATTCTGCTATTTGTTACTGTTACCAGATTCAAAGAACAGTGAAGCATTAGAGAAGAATCTAACTTCTAATATTTCCTGTGCATGAATTATTTTGTTCAATAATTTTGGAATTGTCTATCCCCCTTACATATATGAGAATTCAAATACATACACACACATTTCTTTCTAATAAATATTCTATGTAAAATATAAATACATATAGACAGACATCTATAATAAAAAGAAAAATATGTACTCTTTCTCGATGCCTCTATATATTCTCTCTTCTGCACTTTGCTCATTCCTTCTATCTTGCCCTTTCTTACAAACTACCACAGTACTCTCATCTCAGTATAACTTCCTTCTACACTGAATCTTCATCTGTGCTGCCCATAAAAGTCCTATACCAAATGTGAACCATGAAACAGCAAACAAGTACCCCCCTCATCACAATTCTAAAAGAAATAATGATTGAAAGCATTAAAATTAAATATTCCCACAAAGCTAGCAATTAATTTCTAGTCCCTTGTTTAATAAAAATACCCACACAGGTAAAACCACATACAAATCTGACCTTACGCATGCCTAACTCTCTCTAGGCTTCTGTTTCTGAATTCTAAATCACAGATTAGATTTCTGTGAGTATTTTTTTGTTTAGTTGTGGTAGTTGGGTTTTTTTTTTAATAAATGCTAGGTAACAAAAGACTCCATCTCTAGACATTATCTATTAAAAGGGCTGTCTTAAGGAAAAGAAGTTCAGTAAAAGACTAACATCTGCATTTACTCACAGAAAAATGTCAGGGTTCTTTTGCAGAACAAGTCCATTTTTTAACCGCAGATCAATTAGCAATCGACTACTATTTTTTTTTTAAAGTCTTCTTTTACAAGAACCGTTGCAGCCTTTTTTCCATTATGCTATGAAATGGCTGGAATGTGACTGAGCACTGTGCAATATAAGCATTAATCAAAAGACTGCGAGGGCAAAAGTATGCAACTGCAGGGGAGGACCCGCGGTCACAGCTTAATATGTTAGATTAGAAAAAGAAAAAAAGAAAATAGTTGCTGTTTATCATCTTAAAAAAAAGTTATGAACAGCAGACTTCAGATATAATTGGCTTTATTATATGTCAGCACCAATATCTTAATTCCCAAGTTTTTTCATAGATCTCTAGAGTACTCTATGTGTTGGTACTAGCAATCTAATGCTCCATATATTACTTGAATCACAGGACTAAGAAAAGTATTGTTCTATCCAAAACGATTTCTAAAAGTTTATTTATATTTATAAAGTATTTATAAAAGTTAGTTTTTCCCAAGGTACATAAACAAAAAATAGCCAGCTTTTCCCCTAATAAAAACAAAAATTCACTGCAGCCACAAAAGATTTACTTACATGAAATGTGAATTACTCATTTAAATTAACTAAGTTAGCTGAATGAACCATAGCAAACAAAATATTTTGTGTTTAATAAAAGTATACTGCTGTAAAAAAAGCCAGTTCGTTACACACACATGTTCTAGGTGCACAGAAAGTTATTTCCATTAAGACAGCTGTCTAAATCATGTACTATTTTGATAACAAACATGCCCTTTAGCATTGTTTTGATTAAGTGTCCTGTTTGATTTTTATAAATAAAATCCAATTTGTTTTATCTAGTTGTTTTTTTTTTTTTTAAGATTAAAAGATTAAAGGCTTGGCAAAGATCTCCCAAATTAGACATTGGCACTTACTAAACATTTTCAACACTAAAAATACAGACAATAAGGTCAGTATTCTTATTTAAAACACAGATCTTTAGCAGATGTTCTATGGATTAACACACATAAAAAACACCCCAGAAAAAAAAAAACTAAAATTTTTTTTTTTTTTTAAAAAGACTGAATAAGGGTAGTTTAACATCTCTTTAATTCACTAGCACCTGCCCAGGTTTATTTGGGGTTCTCTTAACAAAGCTTAGAGATTTGTGAAAGTGACTAAGCACTCTTACCTGAACATCAAAAATGGAAAGATGGAAAGAGCAGTGTAGATCAGAAGTTCAGTGTAACCAAATAGACTAACTGCGAAAAATTTCACATACTTGCAGTTACATTGTGGACAATGTAATGGGCTAGCAAGTTTCTTGGAGACCAAAAATTTCTAAATTTTAAATCTGGCCTCTCCAATTCAGGTACTCAATAAAAAACCAGAAGTATTAACAATAATGGACTCAAATCCTCTCTATGAAACTGTATTATTTTGTAAGTGTATGTGTATATATATATATATCTATATATATATTCATAAGGCAACATACCTAGCCCTGATACTAATCAGAAACAGACAGCTTTCAGAATAAAAAAAAAATATTCTTTTTTTGAAACTCAGCAGAAGTGTCACATGTTAGAACGATTAATCCAGAAACTGGAAAAAAAGGGCATGCTTAATAGTGGAGGAAAACTTTGGAAGAGAACAAGTTACTGCAGAAGCACTTTGTTAAATTTAAAATTAAGACTCAGTCTTTGACAGCAATAATGACCAGAGATTCTTTATGGATTATATAGGTTAAAAGATCACAGCATTTCATTTAGAACTTTTTTTTTTTAAAAAAGTTTGCAACAACTCAACATCACAGTTGAATATAATTGAAAGTACCACTCTAACAGGAGTACTAAACTATTATAAATCTCTCTTCTTAAATCTTTAGTCTACCTGATCCAAACTGTTACTATAATTCTGTCTGGCAAGATAATAGCAGTAGTATATTTGTATGGCTGTCAATATTATGTCATGACTTCTCTGATTGAAACAGATGCCTATGAAGCCCCAACTCAGCTCTCTGGTACCTATATGGATATATCATGATTTAGTCTAATTACATCTCCTAAAGCTCCTTGCCTTTCTAGCTCAAAGAACAGACAATATTCACTCAGCAAGCTAGTGAATACTTCTGCTCTAGGCAACATACTTTTAAGCCTTATTTACTGCAATTCAGAGTAGAGACAGACATCATTAGTTTCTGATTTTCATGGTGTTTGAACACTGAGGGGAATAACTAGTTAAATCATGCAATTTACTACCATGTTTTTAGAGAAATATGCTGACAGCAGAAAAGTGGTAAGAATTAAGCTTTGATTAAAAAAGTGAAGAGGAGTTTGTCCTCGTGGACAAACTCATCTCGCCATTTTCCTTCAATATGCATCTTAAACCTTATATTGCTATTCCCTAATTTATCTCTTTCCACATACACACACCTCTATATTCTTGTATCCAGTGTTTGGTGTTTTTCTTCTTACATCAAGTATTCACACAACCCTAGTATCAATCAAGTATTCACACTGACTTCCCTCCTTCTCTTCTTGCTGAGCCAAACCTAGTTACCTCCTTAGAGTTTTCCACAAATACTGTCTTTCTCTCTCAATCCCTCAGCTTTTCCCACAGCCTATACCCATTTTATCCCCACATGGAGAGATTTTCAAAATAGTCTTTCATCATCACAGTAGTTTCTCCACCATTGCCTCTCCTGTTCAAACAGCTTCAGTCTAGCCCATCTCCTTACTGGTTCTCAAGCTTGCCAGACGCATTTCTCACCCCTACCAGCTTCCGTGCCTAGCTTCTTTGCCTATTGATTTCCACCCGCCCTCCCTCTTAGTTCTCAAGATCTCTGGCATGAAACCTAGCCTCAGCTTTCTAATTCCAAGCCACTCTTTCCTCCCTTCCGTAGTTCCAACTTCCAATTCCTTGTGTAGTCAGTCTTCAGAGCTTTCAGCCACTGTGGCTAAGCAAGTCCCAACAGAAGTCACTTCTGCTGTTTGATATCAATCTTTGCATCTTCTGCTTTGTGTTCCCTTTAAGAAGAGAATTTCACAATCAAATACCTAACACTTCATGAAGCTAAGTAGAGAATCTCCTTCTTACAGGGAAATCTCTTGGACAGAAGCTGACAAGCCCTGCACTTTTACTGCAGCCCAAAAAAATGCACCTTTTTAAAGTAGTCTGGATCTTTGAGCAGGTATAGATCTGAAAATCTGAACTGTACTCCTACAAATTCCCAGTGCCTCTTTTTCACTCCAGTGACACACCCCATTTTAGATAAATGCTTATGTTTGAGGAAGAAAAGTTAGAAATGTTTTCTCCAAGAGCATAGTTAAAGCTATGACAGCTATGAAATTAAGAACTTCAGAATTTATTTCTTAAAAAATTACTAACATTACATTTCCATCAATGTCTATGTGCCAAGGTAAGCAGTTTTTCCACTGTCAACACAGATAAGAGAAAACAAATTATATTAGGTGACAATTGATAATGCAAGACAGCTAGAATAAGAA
This sequence comes from Pluvialis apricaria, assembly GCA_017639485.1. Taxonomy (NCBI): domain Eukaryota; kingdom Metazoa; phylum Chordata; class Aves; order Charadriiformes; family Charadriidae; genus Pluvialis; species Pluvialis apricaria. Next base: position 38,430,800 of record CM030012.1, on the reverse strand, counting down.
ACCACCAGCATGCTTCTCTTAAAATATTAAACACTCCTGTGTTTTGCTTTTAAATGACAATAAGTGTTTATTCACTGCTTATTCTGCTTTGTGCTTCAAACATAATAAAACTGGGTATTACTGGCATGGTTTTCCCCAGCCTAAAGAGGATGGAGACATCCACTGAATTCATAAGTTATCTACAGGGTAGATAACTGTTCCCCAAATGGATAGGTTTTGAAAAGCCACTTGCTGAAGCACATAGCCTGATGGTTGACCAAAATAAAAAAAAAACCAAGCCACCACAAATCCAAAGGACCAGAAGACTTCAAATTTGTATGCGAAGAATTAGCTAAATTAGGTTTTCAGTGGCCTAAAAGAACACAAATATCAACTATTTCCTCCTTTAGCCCATTCATTACATTTTACCCACCTAGTGTCTTCACAGTATAATGAGGACTCTCCAAAACAATTCCTTCTTCTGTGTCAAATATTGGATTATCTATTCCAGTTTTAGGAGGAATTTGTGCTAATTTCTTTAGCCTCATGGAAGCAGTAAGGTCCAGTTCTTGTTTCTTTCCCTCTTCTTCCCGTCTGCGCCTTATGTCCTCTTGCTGCTGACGGATTCGCTCAAGTTGAGCACTCCGCCGCATGGGCATCATCCTGGAGCCCAAATCCCCAGGGCAATCAACAGCCATTTCTCTGTGTTTCTGGGGTTCCTCAGGAGATGCAAGATCCACATTTTTTGCTTCGCTGTCAGAATCTTCTGTGATGTGTCCATTCATATGAGAAGTTGTCATGATTATTTGTAATTATGCTTATTCCCTTCAAACAGAAATGCTGCTATTAGGCCAGTTTTCGTTATGTTGTTGTGTAAAATCCATTATAACTTCAAAAATATTTCCCTTCCATTGCAAGACAGTTGAAGAAACATCCAGGAAGAAAACCTAATGAAAGATATTCAAAAGAAGTTAGTGAATAACTGCATTAATAAGAAAACGCCTAAGCCAGTTCTCCAGGTCCCCAGGCATCAGACCAATAGAACTTTTCTCCACATTTACACAGTGCTTCTTCCGCTGTGAAGAACTACAGAACCCTCACAAGTCTGTTTCACACCTTTTAGTAAACTTCAAGTGCCAAGGTTAAAAATAGAGTACTGTTCAAACTAGTGCTAAAGTCTCTTACATTTCTTGGTCAAAGCAGTAGAAATTCTGCACTTAACACACACAATTGCAAATCAGCAGTTTTCTGAAAGTTCCCAGTTTTAACTTATCCTTTCATTCTTAAAAAATTCCAACATAAACGATCCTTACAATCCTACAAACACTAAATATGAATAACTTGTTACAAATAGCATGTTCACAAGAAGTTTAATAACTTAAACACAAGCAAAGACATTTACATTTATTGTTCACTAATTGAGGCATTTTTATGTAAAGATTGCTTACCAGGTTCAGAGAAGACACGTCTGGCATAGAGTTCTTCCAAAAGATAGTATCTAAAGCAGTCTGGAGCTGCACTTACACAATTCCAAGTAGGGATAAAGTCCTAGGATAAGGGTTGGACAGTTCTGGTTAGCAGCTACCCTTAATATTTCCTGTAGGTATGCATTAAAGCAGAAAGGATTAAATACAAGAGTACAAATCCTTGTGTGGGCATACACAGGTATAGATATGACAGAGGACAATAATTCATTTCCACAGGCATTCCACAGTGACATTCCACTCTACCCTTTACACCTTAATCTGGCTTCTCATGCCTGATGATTCAGGTTAAAGAACTTAAGTGTCCTGGTAAATATAACCACTTAGCTCTTAAATATAATACACATAATGTGTTTTATACCACATTACCTTTCAGTATCACAAAGCAATGATACGTTATCTTCAACGTGTCCAATTAAAAGGTCATAAAATTAATAAAAAGATGTATACAATATTGCCAATACACTTAATTTTTCAAGTTCCTTTCAATCTTTTTATTTATTTATTTAGTGAAAGGAAATACTACAAAATACCTTAAAGTTTTATTATACACTGGAAGAACCAAGACCAAAAAAACCCAAACAACCAACATTCTTAATCAAATGTTTGTGTTTGGAGGAGGAAGATAAGGATGCTTATGTTGTAATTAAGTTGAAAATTAAATATCAATAGTACTGTTTTGAAGGAGCTGCAATAGAAACTCCTACACAAGTTTTTGCCAGCTTGCAATTCTAAATAAGTACAACTTTTCATTTTCATAAGGAGTAGCATACATACAGCAACACCAAACCATTATTCTTCACTTGTTTTCTGTCTAGCCCTACTAACAGTTATTACCAAGATCTTCCAAGAAGTAAATATTAAAGTATTTCTGTGGTAGTAAAAATTCTTTTTTGCCTTTAAAAGATACTTAACTGCACTTCACTGATATGTAAAGATGATTTCACTGCTCAACATTCCCACATTCAGAAAAAATTCAGGCAACAAAAAAAGCCCATCAAAAGCTGCAGAGTAGTGAGGCTAGCACTGCAAATACTGCACAATTAATTGGCGCTGTAAAACTTTCAGTTAGTGCCCAACTTAAAAAAAAACAGCTTTTTGATGAATAAAGTCACATAAAGTTAGCATTCAGACAGTTATATAAAACACCATATCAAAAAGCAGTCGCTGAAATTCAGAGAAAAGCACATAATAATTTAGCAAAATGATCCTCAGAAAGCCACTTTTCCCCTTCTGTAAAGGCAGCTTCTCTGTACAGAAACACCAATCCCAAAACAAGGAAGTCTCACTGGTTACAATAAAATTGCAAAGAACACTAATTTAACTGTGGGTGGAAGATAATTGAAATTCTCTTTCATCCACATTGTATTGGCCATAGCTTGTCTGAAGACTGAGCCTTTTCAATGTTACACTCATCTATTTCCAACTCTGACAAGCTGAAAGAAAACTCACATTCCTCAGTCCATACGGTACAACTAAAAGGTGTCAAAACAATTTGAGGGAATGAATAATATCCATTTACTCAGCACTAAAGAAGTCAAAAACACTATCTGAGGATATGCAAGAAGTAAAATGCAACTTTAAAGATACCATCATAATACTCAATCATGTGTAAGATAAGTAATGTCACACTCACTAAAGATAAAGAATCTACACATCAGAAAAGGAAGTTGATGGCCAATATTTAATAACTGATCAAAAATATTCAAGGTAGGATTAGCTATATTTCCTCCACCAAAAGTACTAGCTACCTAAAACAAAGAGTATCTTCTGAGGTTAAGTCAGAAAAAGGGCAAAACAAAAACTCATGTGTCTGTATATGGAATAAGAAGTTTTAAAGTCTCTTTAGTTTACTAATAAGCACTGAAGACCAGAGAAACAAATATATAGGCTGACGTAAATATTAGTAATAGGCAACCATTAGTAACATTGCTTACATTTTCAGTAGAAGCTCCATGCAAGGTGCAAAAGGCATATAAGTTCTTGGAACAGAGTAACCAAGACACATAAGTGGCCTGTGATAATAGCTGCTCACTTTCAGTATTTAAGATATGGGTTATGTCAGTTAAGAAAGAAACAAAAGTTACAAATAATTAGAGTTGGCCTGCAGTCACACCTTAACAGCAATATTAAAAAAACTAGCATCAAAATTTAAACAGAGTTTTAGGAGAATTTTGGATAGAAAATATTTTCGATATCCTAGAAAGTTAGACATCTCTGAGGCAAGCAATAAGCAGCACAGGCACAGTAATCACTCTCAGATAATACAAAAGATGATATGAAATATCACTTACCAGGCAGCCTAAAATTTGATGTTACCAAAATACCAAACCAACTCCACAAAAACCTGACCCCCTGATATAACTAGTTGGTAATCCATAAAACATAGGCATGCTGCAACTGTGGAATGCTGAACAACTTCCTTTAATCAAAGAACCTCTGATAACGAGTGACCCCTACCTAAGCCCACTGTTCTTTCTGTTTTTTCAAGTTTGCTTTAGACATCATGAATCCTCATCTCCCAACAGTTTTGGAAAAATGCTACTGCTCAATTGCAACAAATAAATAGCATGTTAGGAAAAAAATTCTGAAGTCCCTCTCTACAATGATCCTAAGGAATTTAAAAAATAAAATAAGACTGATAAAGTGTTAAATCAGTCCTCAAATTAAGGTGCTGAGGTTAAAAATAAGATTCAGCTTGAGGCAGGCACCAGGAACTGAAAATTTTATTCTAACCAATAAGCATGGCACCAAAAGTCTTATGATGGTTAATTTCAGAAACAGTTTTCTTGGCTTTTCTTTCTGAAGGTTTCTTTTGCAATTTTAAAAATCCCAAGATAACAACAGGAAGGGAAGGTCTTTATACCAAGTCTGTTCATTGCAAGTTGTGGATCATCCAATAAATCAGCTTTTTCAGGCCCAGGAGTTTATTTTGTTACATTAATTCTTATACTAAGGAGGAAAAATTACAGAGATACTAAAAAATACTGATTTTTACCACATCGTATGTAAAATATCTAGAATAATATTTGGAATTAACAGAATTCTTTTCCACTGTAAAACATGGTATAAGCAGTTTTTATACTCTTGAGATATGTACAAATCTCTGTTACACAGAGTTTGGTTGCACAGAGTTTAATAGGGTTAAATTGTGGCTTTGACTGTCTTCCTTTGAACCGCTAATATCTGACAGGGGAACCTTAGTGTTTCCACATGATGCGCAGATCTTTCCAAATAAAGCAGATTTATGACTGTTTTCTGTCAACCTTCATATCACAGGTCTTACCAATATGGCCCTGGAGAGCACATGTGAGTGTCTTCTTCACAGATCACTTTAACTATTCAAATTTTTGCCTACTGTATTTTACAAGCCACACATCATTCTTCATACTGACCCCTAACAATGTCAGGCTTCTATCATCTCTTTAACCACCCTGAATACAATAAACAAAGCACAGACCCTAAAAGCTCTGTCAAAGACTAAACATACATAAATGCAATCATCTTGTTATGCAAGACAGACGCTAGTATAAAATACATACTGACAGGGACAGAAAGAAGTGCTGTAAGGTGGTTTAAGTTTTCACTTGCTTCCTGGGGACTGTGGCTGGTATGCATAGCAATCCTAATTGCTTTAACAACTAAATTCTGTACAGTAAAATTAAATTTGTTTTGCTTCAGCAACTTCCAAAGAGCAAAAATGACATTTTCTGGAGGCTGAGGTTTTGTGTTACATTTCGGTGGTGTTTAAAATTCTTTCAATGCTAGAAGTATGATTAGACTTGATAGTTCCCTTTTTAAAATCCATTAAAGCTGCAAATTCTGAATGACTGCAAGGGAGTTCAGCGCTCACCTCCAACTGAATTTCATTAGTTCTGGCACAGTTGAGAGTATAAAAACCCAACCTACATCTGTAATTATATTATAAACACAAGAAATACATATTTAACATCAGGCACAGTGCAAAGGATTTATCATCAGCTGAAAGCCATATACTGTGACAGATACGGTATATTAAAATATTCATTAAAAACAACCAGAGGAGGAATTCTAGGTTGCTGAAGTGAATTAAAAGTTAGATTAAAATCGCATACAAGATGCTTCCTGATATCTGAATTACTAACAAAGTACGAGCATAAAATTATGCTGAAATCTCTACCATGTATTATTAATGGCTCACATAACAGTAGGTCTTCTGGTATTTTTACTCAGTTCTTTACATTTCTAAGCAAGCAAGCAAAACCCAAGTCATAAGAATCACAAAATAACAAAGTAAAATATTTTAGTAATTCTACAAATGGAAGCTTGGTGTAAGGGAAAAAAAAAATTCCCAGCTTTCCCTGCACTATCTCCCAAGCACCATTTGTTTCTTCAACAGTATTTCAGTGAACCTGCAAGATTAATAGACTTGGAAGCCTAGTCTTGTCAAGTATGGAAGACATAAGGGAAAACACAACACAAACCATGTTGCACAGCATAAAATTAACCACTACTTGACGAGAGTTAAAGATTGGAGTTTATGGTAGAAAATACTTCACAGATATCTCCTATGGAGCTTAATAGTACCTGAAATACCTGGTGCAGAGTAGAGCAGCCTGATGTTTTTCAAAAGCGAGTAAAATTTACAAAACCTATGTCAACTTGATTTTTTGATTTTTCTTGATTAAAAAAAATTTTGTAATAGAAAAAAGAATTCTTTCTACACTAACTTTGCAACACATTCAAGACTGACTTCTGGTATGGTTTGGTTTTTTTAGTCTACAATATTTAGTATGATTTCCTCTAATTAGATGCTCTAGCATAGTCTTGGTATTGGAAGAAAACTCTTCCTTTAATATCCAGCTGATTCTTACTTCTAATAATTTCAGACCAGAGTTCATTACAAAACCTGTCAAGTACAGTAACTCAGTTCAACATGTGTATTTCAAAGGGCTTTCAGACATGCCAAGAGGTTTTAACATTCCATGCTCACTTAAATGTGCAAGATATGTGGATCAACAACAAAAAGGGCTAAACCCTCAAAAGGAAAGTAATTTTCATTGTTAGTGCTTCCTAAGTTACATTTGTACAAGAGCAATAACAATGTTAACTTGCAACACTAAAGCACAGAGAAACTGATGAAACTGAAAATTTAGATGCTAAGGTTAGATTCCAGTCTTATAAATTGTATAAACAAATTGCTCAACATGCAAACGTGGGAAATTGGAAACATATTGTTGAATCACAATGATATTACATTTAAGAACTGGGGTCTATTTAAGACACATTTAATTTTATTGGGCTTGTTTTTCTGTTGATGCAGTGGCAACAATCAAAAAAGTCACAGCTCAAGAACTGGCCAGTCTACCAACTTCACAAGAGACAGGGCTACTACCTACAGAACAGATATGAACATAGTGTTTTCCATGGAAAAGATGGACCACTAAGAGCATACATCATGTCAATCAACAGCCACATCACTCAGACCTCTCTTCAGCAACTGCACCTCTGCAGTAAGATATATGCAACATACCTTTGCAATTTCTGCATACAAACTATATGAAATTACGACACACAATATATAACAATTTCATTGTGCATTTGTACACGACAAATGAGAATGTGAATTTTAACCTGTTTCACTGCAGAAGCATAAACTGCTTTCTAAGATTGTTTTATATAAATATTCAGTGTAATACAACACTATTCTTGTTTCAGTCACTGTTGCAACTTTCAGTCATATCAGACTACTAGATATATTTCTAGAACAGGCCATGTTTAATTTAATTACCCCGTGCAATAGACAGTGGAGTTTGTATAAACAATTCTTGCTGCCTCAAAATTAAAAGCAGAAATGCAAGATTTGCAATTTTTATCACTGATCAAAGTACTCTTCTTCATTGCCAAATGTCTAAAATAGCAGCTGGTCGCTCATCTAGCCCAGGGAGGTGATGTTTACTCCCCTCCAGCTCCTCCGGTGCCAGGGCTCCCCCATGCAGCACCCCCGTTTGCAGGGCTCAGCATTCCCCTGTCAGACCAGAGTGGTGCTGGCTCCCACGCCGGCAGCTTTGTCAGCTCCCGCACGCTTGGGCCAGGAGCTGGGGAACTTACGTCACACGCCAACCATGCCACGATGCTCTTCGGCTTGCTCCGCTGCTTCTCCCCAGATTTTGAAACCGTGGCAGCCTGTCTTCCAGCCCTGTCGGAAACAGAGACGATTAACCAAATGCAGAGGCGAAAAAACACTTTTTGTGAGTTCTATCAAGCTTGGTCAGCAGATGGCTAAAACCTCTCAATAAGCACCTGTAGTGACGCCAATAAGACCTCTGAAGTACAGCACTTCAACTGTTCTATTTACATCAGTCATTAGAAAACACATTCTCAGTGATTCAGGTGAGTGAAATCAGTTGAAGAGATATGTAGGATACACCACAGTAAATTACTTTTAATAATGTATTTTATCTCTGTTAGGTCTAAAGAAATTAATTCCCCTTAGAATAAGCATGATTAAGCTTTAAGAAATTGAACGGGCTGATTTTCATAAAAGAAATAACATAGCAGTCAGAACACAAATTTTATTTAGATTCTTACCAATCTCTGCAAAAAACACAAGCTGCATGCTCTATTACTAGCAATCTTCCTTTATTAGTATCTCAATAATGAGACACTTTAATCAGTTAAAAGTGATAGCACAGGTCACGCAGAACCACTGTGCAACAAGCTTGCTTTAGTCTTAACAAATCTGACTTTCCACTGCAGTATAAATGTTTTTTTCTCAGTTACATAAATAATTAAAACACTTCCAAAGTTGACTGACATGAAAAACAATTGTTGAAAACACTAAGGACAAACATCTTTCTTATATGCTACATTTCCCTTTGTTTTAAATACACACTACCACTTACACATCAGCATTAATTTCTACTTTTTAGACCAAATGAAAAATAGACATGAGGGGGGAATAAAGTTTCAGCTGGGGTGACTACAGATGTATTGGGGAGAGGGAATGACAATAGAAACAAATCAGAGTAGGCTTCAAGAAGCTTATTGCTAAGAATTACATATAGGTAGAAAAAATTAAGAATTTTGCTAAGGTCATTTAAGCATATTTTTTAAAAATTCAGTAGTATAGTATTTAACTTTTGTTTCTATTTTGCCATTGGTATCTTCAATAAGCTCTGACACAGTTTAATGCCTTTTGAACACTTGTGAGCAACTCCTCGTGCTGACAAGACCTAAATTCTACTTTAGGTGAAGAGCACAGCAGAGGGCAGTCTCCACGCCAATGAATGAAAAACTGAAAAAAAATAAACACACTCAGTTTCAAAAAGTAGCCCTCAGAAACAACTAACACTATAGTTCATTAGATGGTCTGACACCCACATTACTCCAAACCAGCACATAGATTTATTACCCTAGTATCCCACTATGGCTTAGATTAATAGACTACAGCTATGCATACATTTGAATACCCAGCTCTAATCAAGTCTTTAGCACCAACAATCCCTGCTTGACAAGAAACATTTATTTTATACATAGATATGAGTGGATAACAGATGTCTATGGGCTGCAATGAAATGATGATAGAAGAGTGAAAGAAAAAAAGAATTCTCTTAATTTAGCAGTTATTCCAAACGTTTAGAAACCTTCAAGCATAACAAATGAAGAGTAAGAAATTCCTAGAATTCCAGGGGATGTTAACAGATCTCACAGGACAGCCAGAAGCATGATAACGAGACAGTCGTTTCTTATCACCTATTCACAGACAGTTAAGATTTCAGATTTCATTGTCTTAAAAGTAAACATGCCTGTCCTTGATTTAAACAGTGGTCATATTCTCTGTGAAATTAAAAATACTGCTGCTATTTTAGTTCTCTATTAAGATTCCCCACCCTCTTCAAATTATATCCTTTTTGGCTTGGGCTCTTGCATCCTGGTCTCATTTTAATCCCTGTATTTTTTAGCATGCTATTTTTAATGTCAATGCTTGCCACTGCTTCACTACATAAAACGTATTACTAATAGTAAATGTTCATGCGTACTAATATGTAAATGACGCTTGCACTTCAGGGAGGTGACTGAACCAAAACTATACCAACTAATCCCAAATTAAACTGAAAATAGGATGTTCCACAATTCACATCTCATCTGACATTTAAATTAATACAAAATGTCATTAGTTTAGTCCTCCACAGCAAGTTGTTATTAAGCCATATTTACAATACTCTGTGGAAAGAGAAATTTATTCCTTACTTACATTTTAATATTCTGATACCTGGTGAATCTGAAACACATTTGGAAACATCATCTAAAGAAAAGGGGAAGACAGACATTCCTCACAGGCTTTCATCCAAAAATGCTGAAACGTTACCGAATTCAACAGTCTTCAAAGAGGCTAGATACAGGGACCAAGACTGTCTTTCAACTTTATATGATTGAGCTATAGGCTTTGCAAGTTCAAAAAGCAGTCTCACAACATTATGTAACAAAGACACATGTGCTAGCGTCTTTTATGTGCCTTTCCTCCTTGTGCTCTCTTTTCAACTCTTTTTTTGCAATATTAGCTTTGCTGTCACCCATTCAGATATTTCTTTAAATTATTGCCCCTAATGATTTAACTTGATTAGCTCCATCACTATATTATTCATAGGTATGTGGGGGGCAAGGGGGTAAGGATCCTATGACTTTTTTTATCTGACCACAAAAATTAGTCAAGACTTCTGAAGACTGAAATTCTGAAATATAGAACATAAACCACAAAATTGTACTACTGATGTTCTCTGCACTTCACAGAACTCACGGTCACTTACACACCACAAACTCAGAACGCCCACATCTCACTTGAGCTCTTCTCTAGTTATTTGGCAGGGGTGGGGGGGAAGGGACACAACATCCACGAACTATTTTACATACTCAGGTCTCTGATGTCACATGTTTTTAATTCCTAACCTCATGTGAGATTGTGGTGACACTTTCACTGAGCAAACCCCTAAAAAACTGCTGCATAAATTTTAGAAGTGTCCTTCTGAAGGATTTTCACTCCATAGGCATAATACCCTAAGGTTTTATCTTTCTAATTAACTCCACCTCTACTTGCTTTTCTGGAGGAAACTGTAAGCAAGGCATACCAGCCATGCAGCGTATGTCAGTTTTTTCTATGATACCCATTTCAGTATTATTACTATGCTGAGATGTCCTGTTCAACAAAGAAGACAGAAGCCCTCATTACTATAGAATAAGAAAACCACCCTCAACCAGGATAAATGCAATGGATAGCTATGGTGAATATCCCCAACAAAATAGTCAGTCACAGTCCCAGTCTGCACAGAAGGATTATGCTCAAGTAAATTTGTGTACATGAAATCTGCTGGAATGTTTCTCACTCCTGACAAGTTGAAGACAAGTAGCAAAGTCAGAACTCAAAATTTTGCAGACTGAACCAACTGCAGAATTTGCAAAATGTTGTAGTTTCTTTATGCTGTGTCAGTCATGTTACTTAATATTTGCAGATCATTTCAGTAATTTCTTCAGGAAAATCACATAATTCATACATTTGTGCACAGCTAACTCAACTGCTAGCACAGAACAAAGCTGACTAGGCTTTCAAGGGTGCCCTACTTTTGGATCCTTTCAAACAGAGATCACATAATTCATGAATTTATGACAAGAACCAGAAAAGAGACTGACTGTCAGTAAGATTCCTTGGACTGTTATGCTGGGCTAGTTTGCTGCTTCCAAAGACTGCAGTCTCGTAAGTCTTTCTTGACTGCTCCCTTACCCTCTCCACTTTTGGGTTGTACAGCCAATACCTTCTCTGATAGCTTTGAAGCTTGTCCAGTCTCTCTGAGTCATCTTAATTCAACAGGACTGTAGAATGTTACAAAATATTTTTGTTTGTCTGTTTTTGGTCAAAGTGGCATGCTAAAACTGCTCACAATAATCTGAAAGGACATGACTGGCACAAGGGGCAGGAGCAAGTGGTTGAGACTAGGGTGGTCAAGAGGTGAGGACAGAGACAAGCAGAAAATCCCCCCACCAGCAGCAGAGTGCCAACTCCAATGGAACCATACTCTTAAGTTTTTGGTTTTTTTTTTCCAGAGGAAGTGGATGAATTCACATCAACAGCTCCTGATTTTGAAAGAGCTTTCATCCTAAAAAACCCAAGCAAAACCCACAAAAAAAAACACCACAAAAAGCGCAACCACACACCTACAACCACTTGCATCTCTTCCTGATGATATAAACAGGGAAGTTAAGAACCTACTGGTTTCTCTTAAGAGGCACAACCTGAGACACTGTGGGTGTAAAGGACCACAAAATTTGCATTTATCTTCAAGCATATTTCCTGCCAAACAAAAATGGTAAATTGAACACCCATGTTTTGAGACCGCTATTAAAGGAGGTCCTACTGAAAAGTCTGAACATCTCTGCACATTCATTACTTGAAGATACTCAGGTAGTATTCTCAACCTATTATCTTTGTGCAAATAGTATAAACACACTAGGTGAGAATCCGTGACACAAATAAAGTTGATTTTTTTAATACACAGTGGACAGCAATAACAGAGATAAATCTTAATTTGCTGAGTGCCTGCTGCAGAAGGCATAAAATGGTACACCTACTGGTTGAACATTAATGGAAATAAAAGTATTACTACCTCAAGCATACATATACCTATACAACGGAATTCATATATGGGTAACCACTTGGAAATGGACGAAAATTACAAGTGACCCTTATTTCAAACCTTCCCAATATTTATCACAAAGATCTGTTAAACTTATGGGAACAACACCAACCATGACTGAAGTACTCATGCTCATTCCTTGGTCATACTATAAGGCAAGGCTGCTGAACAAACTTATACCACCCAGTAACTTAAAACACAGGTCATGAGGAAAACACTTGTAGAAAAATACTTTATGTGAAGTATTACCAAAATTTCACTATAGGATGTGAAAACCAAATGCTTTGTAAATAACTTACATTCCTAGACTTCATAATAAAAATGCATGAGAAAGCTTCACAAAGGCTATAAAGATATAACATTAGAAACCTTCTGTACCTTATAAAAAGTCTCTCTTTCTCTCCTATTAAATGTAAGTGGACTCTCGGGCCTAATGTTAGCAATCAGTTACACAAATTAAGATAAAATCCTGAGAGGAACATACTGCTGCAAATTGAATTCAAGAACATAAGCACTGTGGCTGCAGAGCTCTTTCACAGTTCAACTCTTTTGCTAAATCAAAGAAAGTACATTCAGTTTCTGGAACCTTGTTAAAGCAGGTATTCTTTTTATTAAGAAAACATCAGAAATTTGTCAAACTCACAGGAATGTAAGGCTCCTTTCCATGTGAAGAGAAGCAAACTTATTTCATAAGTAGCAGTGCAATAATTCTGTCCAGAAACCCATGTCATCATTTGAGCTGTTGAACTAAGACATCACTATACAAGTCAGGGAAAAACACTGGTAAGGTAAGTAATTTAAGTCACTCCACAGAACTCTCAAATCATGCTAAGATTCGACACCTAGGAAGATGGAATTCAGCAGAAACCTCTTTGCCTAAGATCATGAAGTGAATCTTCTAATGCAATGAACTTCCAACACACTTGAACTTGAGGAAGTATTTCCTCACAATTCTTACACTAATCAAGCTGAAGATGACTCTTCAAACATTAATGTTAAAACCTTTGTTTAAAAACAACCTTTTCCTTCTTTGGTAGCACCTTTAAAGCCTTCTTCCTCCCCTTAATTTGAGAATTGACAGCTGAACACTGAGGTTTTCGCATAAGCAAAAAAATTCTCAACCATCTTGAATGTTCTGTGCCAGTGAAATGGATAAACAGTGAAAGGTATGTTAACCTATACTTTACACTTGCTTGTACTTATAAGTACACAATTACCCTTTAAAAAAAAAAAGAGCCCAACATAAATTTTGCCCTGTCATTAGAACTTTCTGAAGTGTCTGACACCTAAACCTAGTTCCATAAACTCGTATTACCTACTACTACCCACTACAATAAAGAAAATTGTAACAGCATAGAAAATGGAAATCATAATCCAGAAATAGCCAGTCAATCTGTTCTCTGTACAAGTTCAAAATTCACTAACTGGTCCCACTTTACCTTTCATGAGTAGTTTTTACTGTTATAAAACCCAAAACAAGTTTCTCAACAGAAAAGTAGAAAAGACATACGGTACCTGGACATCACTTCCACCTGATATGACTGTGCATCAAAATCTAATGGATGCAAGACTGAAGCTTCTCTACAACAAAGTTTTCCTCCTGGTGCTGATGTCAGATCTCAGCAATTCAGATATTTTGTAATGGGAAATGAGAAGACAGGAAGAACACCTTCAACTGATGAACACAGGATACCTTTGCATTTCACCACTCAGTGAAGTAAATCGTATAGGTGTTATACAAAAGGGCACCGAACATTAAGAATACATTCAAAAAAGTCATTGAGCAATACTTAGAAGAATCACCCAACCCCTTAAACAAATACTGAAAGATTAAGTTTGTACAAGTTCTACATACCAGTGATGCAAACACGTTCATATGCATTATACCAACACAGCTGATAAATCTCTTTAAAGAAAACATCACAATACTTTATTGTCCCAATATTTAGAACTCGGTCATCAGGTACTTCTGAATCAGAAAGTAAGAAGTCTGTGTCCTAAAATAATCCCGATGATGTAAACTTTAAACAGTGCCATTTATAGCCACTTTAGGTAGCAGCATCTTCACTAATCATTGTTTAGTTTCATTTCAAAAGAACCATAGTATTGGCTCCTTTGGAACAAACTTATTAGAAGTTTAAGCTTCATAAGAACACACTGATGCCATCCAACTGAAGATAAACTGCTATTAAATTCAAAACCCTAGAGCCAAATTTCCCATAATTAAGCTTATCTAAGAACATAAGCTCCATATTTGGCAGTTCTACTTTGGGTTAAAGAATAAAGCCTTTGGTAAATTAGCCTTTAACAGGTTTTACTATACTAATCCTTTGAATAAAAAGAACCATAGCACTCTGGGCATAAGGTACTTCCTTCTTAAATTCACATTTACATAACTGTAAAAATATGAACTTTTGAGTAGAAGTATTACATTGTAAATCCTTCAGCAAAATTATGATCCTGGATGCTGCCCTCTCACGCAGAGACCACACAGACAGGTGTTTTCCTCTAGAGGCGGAGACAAACCAGTAATCTAACACCAGTCATGTACAAGACTGCACTGGTAACACTCTATGACACTGAAGCATTCCGGAAAACAGTGTTACAATTATGAAATTATCCCAAGCAAAACTGATTACTAAAACATGCCAGAAATACCAGCAGTCACCATCACTGAGGCAGTCAAACCAGCTTGAAATATTCTCGGCGCTTCTGCCCCAAAACTGGCAGCCCTGCCCTATTGCAAAACCGGGTGTCAAGACTTCAATTGCTGCTCCACAGACCATCACCAGAAGTTGCATACAGTATCAATACTAGCAAAAATCGATTTTGGTTTTCCCTGAGAAAAGCCAGAGAAGGGAATGAAAATGCAAGGGAGGAAAAAGGGGAGAGTCTAGAAATAAATGAGTAATTTTTCATTCAAGCAATAATCAAAATAATACCAAAGTCAAACTACTTTAAATGACCTGCTTGTATAAAAAGCAGAATCCAGTGTCAAAGGGCAAGGCTAAGATGGCGGAACAGACAGCAAGAGCACTAACTGGGTGTGGGGCCTGGTGCCAATATCAGCATTTCTATACGCTGCTCAGGAACCTGCCACTGTCTGTACATGAAGGTTTTCAGATCAAAGCAGTCAGCCAAATAGTAACAGCAAAGAGTGAAAGCTGTGGTCCACTGGAAGACATAAACTCTGTCTCCTCTGGAAGACAGGGGGGATGGAGAAAAAGTATTTTCTCTAATTCAAGTATAAGAAATGTGATGAAAATTAAACTGAAAAGGTTATGTATGTAGAAGTGATAACAACCTAATTTGATGCATCTACCTCATAAGCGACACGAAAAAGCAGCAAATTTTGCTGAGAAAAAACTCTGAGTATCACTGTGAAGCACCAGAGCTGTAACAAAAGCACAACGCACTTACGCCTCCACTGCAGTTACCCTAAGAAACAGTCAGGTTTACAGAAGGGGTTTCAGTTGAGAAACTTCATCTGGACCCGAACCATACCCATCTCTAGTGTCTGACGGGCAGCAAGAACTCTAGTTACTTTATGTCCGTGCTTCATCACTGCAAAGCTTGAAAATACTTGGTCCTTCTCTTGCCTAGCAATTTGAGGAGACTTGACCAGCTGAAATGGAAAACTACTTTTCCTAAACATACTTTTTCAAGATTTCACTGCAGCAAATTCTCACAATGCACTGGAGCAGCACAGCTGAAAAACTTCAGGATGCAACACTACACATGACCCGTTGCCTCAACACGCACATATATCCGTGTTTCAGAACAATCTCGAGTTACAGCCTCTACTTCTTCGTACCAGCTTCCCCACCTGATCTTAGGATACGATTCTGCACGATGGAGACAACCTGCACCTTATTCCAAATCCCGTTCCTCACTTATTTTACACTGGCTTTGGCATCGCTAGAGTCCTCCACAAGCCATCTTAGCGGAATACAACAGAAAACAAACCCAGGAGAAAGATACCTCCCCTTCTCAGTAGCAAAAAGCTCTAATGTGAGATCACCTGCACATAAACTCTTCATCACCAGAATGACTGCAATTTTTGACCAGTTACAGATTTTTAAAAGCTAAGTTGTTACCAACTCTTCTTAGGCATAGAAGAGACAGTTTATACCTAAAAAAACCCAGACAAAGTGCGTACAAGAAAATTCCATGTGCTCTTGTGTTTAAGTGAAAGAACAAATATAATCCAAAACCACTGCAGAACGGTGCTGCGTGATCAGCAACAAATGATTCAGGAACAGAGAAGTACCCAAAGGTAACAGAGAAATTAAAAGACATGATTTACCTGCATGTCAGATAAAAATCAGGATGGCAGTGAATGCTATCAGTTTTCTCAATTTCACAGGAAATGTACAAATTTTCAGAAGAAATTTAAAAATGTGGATTTAGGACTAGGATTAGGGTTTTTGGATGCCAATTACAAACAGGAGCTTTTGGGCTCTGGCAAAAATAAGAATTATAGAATCAATTAGAATGCAGTCCAATAATGTCATCCAATGCAAATAAGTTTACAATTTAAGCAGTATTTTCTTGACAGCTACCTGAATTGTTGCAGACTATTTTAAATTATCTGTCCTTAGTGGCATTTTTTCAAATGTATTAGGTCACATTATGAGGAAAACACTTCATCCTTTCTTCTAAAAACAAAATTAGACTAGTCTCTCAAGATAAATCAATCAACATAATTCATAGAAGTTAGGGAACTTCAGTTTTTCTCTTATACAAAGAAAACAACGCACACCTTCACCCAGAATAGGTTTTGCTCCTTTTCTTAGAAGAACCAGAAGGGTCTAAAGATCAGTAGTGTAAATTATAGAGACACACCAAAGTTTACATATGAAACAAAGTAAGGAAATACACAAAAGGATGTACAGATAAACAGCCTACAGAAGTTAAATCATGCATTTTTAATTAAAAGAACAGGCTATTCAACAAAACTTAGACCAAAACCTGGTTTGCTTACAA
Organism: Pluvialis apricaria; assembly: GCA_017639485.1. Taxonomy (NCBI): domain Eukaryota; kingdom Metazoa; phylum Chordata; class Aves; order Charadriiformes; family Charadriidae; genus Pluvialis; species Pluvialis apricaria. The sequence goes on along the minus strand of CM030012.1, from coordinate 38,413,684 downwards.
AAATAAACAACTTAATAAAATCTTAAGGTGATGAATTTTGTAAGGACTGCGCACAAGAGGATCCAAATAGCTGTGTAAACTGAAAAAGATATCCAAATACAAGGATATAATTCCAGTCAACCTGGCACGCATCTATAGCAGCTAAATAGTATTATCAGGACAATGCTGCTGGCTCCCTCCATTCCCCAGCTCAAGGGGAGAGGTATCAGGATCTCAGATTGTCTCAACAGGTTTTTTTTCTGACCAGTAATTTATTTTTTTTTTCACCACAGGACTAGGTGATTGAGTATAATCAAGAGCTCTGACATAACTGCAGGTCAATTAAAAACAGTTTTCTAGCACAATTTTCAAAGTACCACTCAGTATATTGGCTGGAACAAAATACATTTTAAATCTGCAATAAAAAAATTTTAGTCAACGTTCCCAGTAAGCAGTAAGAGACTATGAAACTTTGCATAACGACAAAGCCTGCAGATATGAGTTTAGAGGATTAGAAGACAAGACAGACAAAAAAGACTAAAAAAAAAATTAAAAAAAATCAAGTGACACCGTGAAAGTCCTGGGTTTGGCACAACTGGCAGTGGCCTGAAATTAATAAACCATGCTGAATTTAATTTCTGTCTGTGCTACGCTAACCAGGCTCTCCAAGTTCTTGACAACTTATTAGCTCAGATACCTGCATTTTAATCATGAGTAAAGAGGATGGGGCTCTCAGACAACAGATTGCTTCCTCCCTGACACTTCAGCACATCCCGCAGTGTGGCTCTGCAGGATCCTGGCCAGCTGGGTAGGCTACTGTCCAGGTACCAACCTTAAATTCTTTTGCTCACTAGAACATGCAACTGTTGCTCCTACAGATACAATAGAGTCTTATTATGAAGCCATTTAATACAGTCTTTCAGGCAAACTTGAGAAGACTGAAAATAATACAGAATTTTAACTGAGAATTGAAGCGTCACATTCTAGGCCAGTAAAATCAGTTTTGGAAATATTTTAACTTTGCTTAAGTTAGAAAGTTCAAAAAGTAACAGCAGATGCTGCAAGTCCTGGATTTTCCATTTGTGAGAAGTACAAAAGCAAGCCTTTGAGCTTTATTGTTTAGCTAGGCCTAGAAATCAGAAAAGCGTAGCAGAAATATGAGGCAGCATTAGTTTTCTAAAAAGCTCAACAGGTTAGCCTAACTTCTAACCCAGCAGGTACACTGTGAACAGCACTGGCACCTTACTTTCCATCAGCTCCTCTGATGACTGTACTAATGGCTCACAGACAGAAGTTTATTAGCAGCTCTGCACATTACTTTCATTTCCACCATCCCTCTGGGCACTCGTTACATGCACTCTGTGTGATGCTAGGAAAAAAAACAAGCTTCCAAGATTATGCTTTCTAATTTTGCAGAGTGAGAACATAGGTTCTTGCCCTAAGGAAGCATTTAATACCAAGATTTTTTTCAGTAAGGGAGAAAAAAGAAACAACCAAAAAAACCCCAGAGACTTTTCTTGAACAAGCCAAGAACACTACAGTGACTTTACCATTTTGTTTAGAACCTGAGCATATAAAACAACAGTCACTTTTTCAAATAATGTCAGAAAAATACTGACCTCCTGAACAAGAGCAGCAACACTGTTCACATGCCAATTACTCAGAGCAATCAACTGGCAAGTTCGGTCACTGGGTTTAATCTTTAGTGCCAAACCAACCGTGTTAGTGAGACAAATCAAAGCAGGTATATCTGATTTTCTGTGTGTCTTGATGGAGTTTCTAAATGTTATCATTACGTTTTACCATCAGCTACTTAGGAAATAAACAAATTTGGGGATGTGGATTGTCTACTGCCCGTTATTTCTCTTTTGTCACTTCAAATTGAGTTATTACAATCCAATTTAGGTCAGATTATACCTTAAATCCGTTTGAAATTTTGAAAACAATCAGTGCAGCAGCCATTAGCAATTAGCAGTGGAAACCACAGACTAATCATCCAGGAACCCCAATACTTACAATAATGCATTCAATTTTCCAAGTCAAGTCTACAATCTTTGCTTTAAAGCTGCAGAAAGTTACTCAAAGCAACCATTTTATCATTCTGACATATCTGTTTACCAGAGACACTGTTAAATAAAATGGTCTTATTCCACTCAATTTTAAGAAAGGACTTGAGAGGAGTTGTAGTTCTCTGGTCCCCAGACTGCAAATCATGTCAGCGATGCAGGCAGAGAATTCTGTTCCAGCACCACCAAGGCTACAATGCCTGCAATAACAAAATTCATTTTTGCAAATCAGAAATAACGGAGCAAAATCAGGGAGGTTTAGGTATCCCACAGATGGTCAGACTTTGCCCACCACTTCCAGGAGTTTTGGAACTTGAACCAAAAGCTTCACACGCCCTTTTCCTATTGACCAATCAGTTGGAAGATACTGATCTATCTGGTATGTATTTTCAACCTGAAGCCAGCTGACATTTTATATTAGAAAACTATTTACTCAGATCTATCTAGAGAAGAACATCCAACAGAATAAACATTTATAACCTTCTTGTTCTTGATGAATTCTACATTTATGAAAAGAGAGGTAACTCTTTCCACATACTTAGTCAACATTCAGAGATTAAAAATATGCTCTTCCAGAAAAAAAAAAAATCAGCTAAGAAATTAAGTATTGAAATCAGAATCTATTATTTGAGGTCAATAAGATTTATAAATATCTTCGCGCTCCACTAACTCAAATCATTCTAAGTATGTACCTATATTCTTTCAAGACCAGTTCTGGAATCTTGAGTACAAACAAGGGGTATTTATTAGAGAACTTTAAGTTTTAACAAGCTAAACCCATAAGCATACTTCTAATGCTTTCTTATTCCCCTAAACTTCAAGTACCCATTCAAATAGCTCCCATGCACAGCATTTCAGTCCGACTTTGAGTAATAGGTCTTACCATTTTTCACAATGTCTCTATTTTGCTTTTGGTTCCGCACACCCTGTGGTGGTGTATATTGGATTGACGCAGTGCATTTCTGGATGGTTCTGCAAGCCTGGACACCAAAGCCAGTGCAAATTTTACCTGCTAAATAAAAATTTTCAGAAATATACCTGTAAGAATACGCTAATATAATGATACACCATAGCAGTTATCAAGGTTTCATGTAATTGTCAGCAATAATATGTTTGATTGTTTATGGGTTTCTCAAAACAAAAGTCAGAAGTTAGACATGGAATTTGTTGCAAAGAGATCATAAAATAAGGCCCATTATTATTTCTCCTTGTGCTATTTTTTTTTCCAAATAAAGAAGAAATAAGACTGCGTAGGAAGCTGAGCTGAAGGGACAGCAAGCTTAAATTTAAGATGTTGGTAGACAAGCTCTAGCAAATCTTGTTGTAGCAGATTAAGTTACTATCCTCAGCTATAGACTCTGCTTCCATCAGAAGTCACTGATACCAAAAGCAGAGTTAGCAGAAGGGGACGTGTGCTGACACCTCAGCGACTTCAGTGCTAAGGCTAGCATCTTAGTTTGGGTCCTCTCCCTCAGATATTACACTATGAACAGAAATGACTGAGGAACAAGGCCTTCTGCTAGTTCTGCAAAAGATGAACTAGAGCAGAGGACCTGAGCAGGGAAAGGTAGAAACCCGACATCACCAAATCTGGCAAGATTCCCCAGAGCTATAGCTGCAATCTAAATTTTGTCTGAAGTAGCCAGAATCAGATGTGCCACCTGTCACAAATCCATCCAAGAATAAAAAAAAAGCCAAACACGCTCTTGCCAAAAAGTGTCAAAAGCACAATTTAAACTGTTAAACAATTAGTGATTAAATTTCACAGGCAATTATTAGTCATATTACATACCTTAAAGGCTGAATACTCAAATTCAAATTAGCTTTAAGAAATAAAGAACTGAGGTTTTACATGGAATTTTAATTGTCACATGAAGTCCCACCTACAGAAGTTATAAGCAGCACTAACACACGTAATACCAAAAGTCCAGTGTTAAATATCTTTCTAAGATTTGACAGGAGTGTGCACTTAAGAGGGAACACAAACTAGCCTACACTTACTACCCAGCCACTTAGGTATGCAGCTGCATTCATTAAATATTTGTATAGAAAAGACTTTAAAAATATTGACAGAAGGAGAAACTGTATGAAGTTCTCACCAACAGAAGTCAGAGACTGGCTTAGGGGACGAAGCATACATAAATTCAAGTTTGCAACTCAAGTTGTTAAATTTAAAAAAAAATATATGCAAATATTTAATACTTTACTACTACAGAAGTGGTTATTTCAGATTTTGTACAACCTAATAAGTAAAATTCTTGAAACTTATACTGTGCAGTTATCACCCTAGTACTTTTTATTAGGATTAAACATATACAACACATAATTTATAAACCTTATATGAAGTAAAGAACCACCACTTATCAGCCATGGAAACCATACTCAAGGCTTCAAAAAGAGCTTGTACATAATAAGCAGGCTTAACTGTTCACTTCTGCAGATTGCCCCCTCCCACCCACCTTTAACTGAGGCTTTTAGCTTCTAAGAGTCTTTTGCTTTTCCAAACAAGTATATAAATTCCACGTCAGCATCATGCAGATGCATTTATAAGAGTGGGCCCCACCTAGCTTTCCACATTGTCCGCTGATCAAAACTGAGCCATCAACACAGAAACCCAAAAGAGACCAAACATAACATGTGTAGAGAGGTGTTCACAGTTATTGTATTATTATATTGTTGTTATATTATTTTCATTAATGCCTTGCTGTGGTTTCCCAGCTCTTCAGTTCCTCCTTTTTTAAAAAACAACCAACACCCCCTATTCAGCTTGGTACACAATTGTAGTCCAGCGCAGCATAACATCTGGTTGGGATAATGTATCACATTTCTATAGAACAAATTTCAGTATGGTGAATGGTTTATGGCTGTCTAGGATAATATAGGAATGTCCTACTGAGTCAGACCAGTGGTCCATCAAGCCCAGAACTCCGTCTGACAGTGGCAGCCAGACATGCTGTTTAGGGATAACTTGTGCATCCACAAGTTCAACTGTTGAAGTACATCAGATGGTACATCCTTGACTATTCCATTATGAACCGTTAAATGTATCTGTCAATGGATCTGCTGTCCAGGAATCTGTATAAGCCCTTTTTTGAACATGCTGATACTGGTTGCCTCCACAACCCATTGTTGTCCATCTTCCCTATTTAGAGACTCAACTATGAAAGACTCATGTTTGAAGGTCTGCAGAAGGAACTAATGCAGGAAAACAAAGTTGCCAAAAAAAGCAGTGGCAAAAATCTAAGTCTATAGTAACCAGGAAAGGTCTAAGGAAAAACAATGTATCAGGACTACTCAAAATTGATCATATGACTGCTCCCTAATAGCAATAATTTTACTAGTCTAAACACAACATTGATATCAGAGAGTTTAACCTAAAAATTACTTCCTAAGCAATAAAACAAAATAACCCTTAACTGCTGCTTCAAAACATCGTATCATCAGATGCAGAGTTCTCCTTTCCAGTCAAGAAGAAATGGCTCTTCGTTGCACTTCATTTTGATCTCTCTTTACTTGAAAATTGGCAAAAGCTTAAAGAAAGTAATGATGTACAAAATATGTCAAAATAGCCAGTCTCAAATAGCTTTTCGCCTGTTCTGTTATCTCAAAACCATCCTCGGCATTTTTTCTTTTGGGAGGAAGGACAAGTGACATTTACTTTTTGGATTCCTAGCTTTCCTTGTGATACACTTTCAGTCCTTAATCTTTTCAACTTGCTTGATGAAGCAATGAATAAAGAAATTTAAGCAGGCTAAAAGGTAGAAAAGTGTCTACCTGATTCCACAGAATCCTCAGGTTCCCACTTTCCACTGAAGCCAGGTAACTGGCCTCTTCACAGAGTTCTAGCTAGCCTTCATCATATAGGCTTGAAGCAACAAGTTTTGTCAGGAAGTGGTTGATGAAAAGTCTGGAAAGACGATCACAACACACACTAAATGGAATATTCTATGAACAGGCAAGAATCGAAGTGGTAACTCAGCAGAAAAAGTCTACAAATCTAACAAAAACTTAGGCTCAAACAGATTTTAAGTGCTGTTGATCCTCTTAAAAAAATAAAGATGTGAAACAGATTATTCCACTGGTCAAAATCAAATACTGCTGGTCTCATAAGTCATTTACTAAGCCCAACAAGACAATGCCGAGCTGATCAGCTTTTACCTCACTTTACTCTAAGACACTGTGCTAATTCCTCCCTGTAAGTAATTAGGTTACTAATTTAGAACACATCTTGATTACTGGAAAAAAAATGAAATGGTAAGAGCCTGTATTATGTTGGTTTTAATTATCCTACAACAATCACCACCTTTATAGACATATATCCAATTAATTTTCAACACACTTCCCTTCTCTCCTGCATTTGAGAACTTCTAATACCATTCAAACAAAACGTAAATGCTACTGCATAGTGGCACTAAGCAATTCCATCACTGGTTGATCCTACAGGAACTGATTCTGCAGAAAGCACGTGATGTCCACTAATGCTATGTTCTCCCACTAACACGGGACTAAGTTTGTCTGCTGACATCATATGCCCTTTCAGACACTGGGAAGAAGAGATTTGCTCTCTGAAAACAAGGATATATATACGTAAGAAATACAATCAATATAATACAAACTAATACAATCCCAACTCTCATCTGCTTGAAATCTCTGGATGCTTAACCCGAAAGCATAAGCTTTGCCTTCAGAGATGAGAGAACATTTAGAAAATAGGACGTAACCTAGGAATTAGCAATGCGTTCTCTTAGCCAATACAAGACATGTAGTTAATGTCTATGGGGCACAATGCAGTTATCTGTAACAGTTTTTCGACAAAAGCAACTTTAATTTTCTTAGTCAAGGTGCACTGCATTAATCCATGATTAATCTATCTCAAGTTTCATTAACAGTAGCTGACAAGTCAACGGCAATTTGATAAAACAAGAAAAACAATGGTGACCACAAGTTCTCAACCACGACACTGCAGGGACACTGCATGATCCGACATTAAGGTCAAGCCTCAGCTTTATGCACAGAGACACCACATTCTGTAGAAAAAGTTGCCACGATATCTGCTGTGCTGAAGAATTTAACTCAGTACCACAATCACCATGCAGAAAAACATGCTTCTCTCTCTAGATTTCTCCTCTGCCACACTGAAGACTTGCTTCTAAAGTAATTAACAGAGAAGGGGTTAGCAAAGCATACTACCTTCATTGACCTTAATTGCGAAGATCATCCCAGTTAAAAGAACACTTGGGTTTACACTTGAATATTCAGATGAGAGCTGACTGCTAATCTCTCTGCCACCCAAACCAAGATCAAGATTTGGCTCCAGGAAAACAGCCAGGTGATGGGAAACATCAAAAGTGAAGTCATTTCTTTCAACAGTGTTTTTACCAAGGCATCATACCAGTCATATTTTATCCACCTTCAGCCTTGAACAAGGTGATCTATTTAAGTTTCATTACTCTTTCGTATACACCTAATTACATGCAAGTCCCTCCTATGCCATCACACTGCTAACAGCGGCTCACGTACATAACACTGGCAATTTTTATAACATACTGTTGAAACGAAAAGTAACTCTCTTAGGCACTAGTATATATTGTCCTCTTTTGACCACACACGTTTGTAGTCAGAACTCCACTCAACACTACTGGTACCTAAATGAATACTTCTTTTCCAGCCTCTCCTTCCTGACTTTAAAAATATACACTTATCCTTGGAAACAGACTCGGAATGCATACAGCCACCTCCCAGCACCATTGCCAGGTCAAAGAGCAGCTGCTGAGGTTGCACTGGCACTTCCCGGTTATCAAAGGTTTTTAGTTTTGCTGAATTCAACTTTCTAGAGAGCGTGAAGATACCACTGAACAACTTCACACAATTCACACTGTTTTCATACAACGGTTGATGCACATACACAGGTATGTACTTTAGATGCTAACATACTGACTACTACCACACTTGATTACTCCTAATACCTTTTGTATAAAGGACTGCTTAACTGTCCTATCACTTTTAATATATCCTTTTAATACATCCTTACCAGAAATCGTTCCTGGTTCTAAACTATTCTCAAAAATACATTTGAGAGTCTTCTGAACCATCTGTTATGGCTAAATAACCAAGTATGATCTTCCAACAGTTTCCCCAGAAGATGAATCCGGATGCAAGACAAGAATGAAGCTTAATGGTTTAGTTTCTATCTTATTTTTCTTAAGAACTATCTTTCTCCAGAATTTCCATCTATTATATCATCTATTCTTTTGATAGAACTGTGAGGGAGATGAGGAGTTTATTTTCTATTCTGATAAAGTATAGCAAATTCAGGTACTAAAGTTTATGATTAACAACCATGAGCTGCACTGTCACACATATCAACTGTCAAGTCTTTTCTCTAATTCTAGGGAAGAAATTTAAAAAACGAAAGACTGGATGCAAAATCAAGTATTAAAATGTTAACATAAAATCACATTAACTATTTCTTACTCTTTTTTTTTTTAGAAGACAATTACAGCCAACCAGAACAGATCCATGATGCAACAGGCAAATCACTTAAGGAAACACAAGGCACTGAGGTGATCTTTATATAACAGATAATAGTCATAGGTATGTTGAAACAATTACATTTTTGTACCTAATTATTTGGCATCTTATAAGAAAGCACAATTAGATCCACAAGAGAATCTAAATGCCATGCCACCTATCAGACTCCACAACCCACAGATAAGCAACCAAGGTCTGCTTCTACAATGAAAAGGGCATATTACAGATCCTGTTCAAATGTCTAATACTCAAGACGAGTAGGAATTGGCCAAGTCATCCAAGAATAAACATGAAGAGAAAAATCAGAGGTTTAAATCTCCAGAATTTCACACCATGCTAGGGAAAAAAAAAAAAAAAAATCCCTTTCACCTACTCTTTCAACACCTGGCCTGCAACAAGGAGACCTGGGTTCAAATCATCAATTTGTACTCGAGCACACTTCTTGCCAGCCAGTCCCTGAGCTACATACCCCATTCACTCCCTTCCCAAGCGAATGTTACTCCTCAAGAATGAAACTGGCTGGCATCCGGAAGCACCTCACACACAAACACCCAGTGGCCTGGCAGTTAAGGTATTCCCTTTGGGAACTGACAGATGAGGGGTTCAAGTTTCCCCAAAAAGCAGAGGGATCTGAACCCAAATCTCAACATACTGGGCAGGTACTCAAACCATTTAGCTATTTGTAAAGAAATGCAACATCACATCCTTTTTCTGCCAAAAAAGAAGTGTGCAAGATTAGGCGTCTCTGTGTTTCCTGCTTTACAGAATAGAAGCATTCCTCGTACAATTGTGCATTACTAATGGTATCTCTGTTTGCTTTCTAATTTAACTGATGCAAGCTTTGAGAGTTACAGCATTCTTTTCTTCCCACACGGCTATGCATTAGTATGCAATTAGACACCCTTGCAGTATAAAACAAGTCTTTACCAATAGACATACACAGTTTATCACCTCCGGTTAAAAAAAAAAAACAAAAACAAAAAAAACAAACAAACCCAAACCCAGAAGTTAACATTAAAATAGTCTGGTATATAAACTACCTATGTAGTTATAATTTCTTCTTTTTGTTTAGAGTTCTGCTTCATACTTTAGCCTGAACTATATTTAAAACATTTTGTCATATAGCAGTATTAGGAATGCAGAAAGAAGGACGAGTACACAAAATACTTCTTTTGTCAGAATTGCTGTATTGAAGAAAGCTCCAAAGTAGAAAATTATACTAGAAAAATCATTTTGCCAGCATACCTGATTTTAAACCACAGTATATAAACTGTTTCCACCAAATGAGTTTTCTATCACCGACACACCAGCAAACCTTTTCAAATATACAAATGCCTCTCTTTGCCGTTAATAAAAGGAAAACAATACAACAGTATTTAATTAATATTTACAAAAAGCCTTGAGGTTTTCTGATGAATGACCACAGTAGTAATTACTCTGCTGTTCCAAATACCGTAATGTCAAGCCTTTCTCCAACACTACCTGCCACATTAAGAAAGTACTTTAAAAAAAAAAAAGCCAGTTGCTAGAACATTTAAGAATTTCAAACATGACGTGAATACAAATATGAATCCTGTTATCTAAGAAGTAGCAGGCTGTTTGAAATCTTTGCCTTCAGTGTTCTAAAAGCCTAACATTAACAGGAATGTACTTAATCAAAAGTGCAAACTGGAAAAAAAATTAGTAGCTGAAACAGGTAGTTACAACTGTTAGCATTTGGTGTTAAGATCCAGTCTTTGAGGAGACATCGTAACAGAATTTGCATGTAAAAATGACGCAGGATTTTTTTAAAGCCTGCAACTTCAAACTATAGCAAGAGATTTTCATTATAAAGCAGCAAATGGAAGTGTTATGAAAACACAATTATTTACATAGGAAAATATATTGTCACATATGAACTTCAGACTACATTAAGCTTTCTGTGTCCATAACCCTTGGTATGAATGCTAACCTCTACACTGCACTTTTACTACTTCACATCATATATTGCTGTGGTAATGAAATGACACCCTTCAATGGCCTGAGTAACGCCTGCAGATTTCTAAGGTGGCTGCACCAGCCTAGTGAAGAAATATTTTTATTTACATTTCTCAGTAAGTTCAGAACTTTTGAAAGCAAATTTAATAAGAGCTAAGTAAAGCTCCCATCCTTACCATCACCTAATTCTATACAGCAAAAATTACTGTCCCTGCTATTCCATACATTGCAAGGAAACATGACACAAGTTGGAAGGATGTAAAATCTGAAAGAACTACTTTGAAAAAAGCTAAGTGATCATGCATTAACATTTAACTCTGTATTACTTTATTAACAGTAATGTTAATTAAATTTAATATTCTAGTACACTGGTTCACAAAGTGCTGCAATATAAATATTTGATGCCTTGTTAAATCTACAATACTAACCATTAGTTAAGCTTTCAACATGCGAAATACTGGTGTTGTTTTTTTTTTTGATGACAGTATGTTGGAAAACACTTCGTATGTGTAAACCAGCCAGACTCTAAGGTTCTGGACATTTAGATTTGTAATAAGAGCTCTAAGATGATTATAAGAAAAAAAAATATGTACTGTTTGTGAAAATGCAGAGGATAGCTTAAAAATCCAATGACTGCATGTTCGGATGCCTAATTAAAGACAATTCAAAGGTATCCTATTTTTGACAAATTCAGGAAAAACACTTAAATCCTCCTCCAAAAATACAGACAGGTCTTAAGGCATATGAAGCTGTGCACTGAAGCAGCAGACACTTAGAAAAAGACCACCACCAGTCACTTCTTAGAAGTTTGATTGCAGCCACCTACATATCATCACTTACTTAGAATGCAAGTATTTTGTTCCAGTAAGTGAACTATGGAGCTAGCTTATGCCCAAATAATTCCATTATAGAGGCTTTAAGAATTACCTTTTAAAAGAAAAAAACCTTCACAGCACTAGCTGACATTCATCCCTTTAGTATTCCTCTTTAAGTTCTTTTTCAGGGATCTGTCCCACGTGAGACATCTAAGAATATTATTTTAGACAGACTTTTTCCCCCCCTTTTTTTTTTCTTTTAATATCAACGTTTTTCAAAAAAGTCCAAGAGCAGTTAACTTAATTTTCCTGAGCAGTCCGCCTTAGGAAGCTCAAAGTGTTCTTTGTTGCTTGCCGGTAGAGTCTCTACCGCAGCACAGCCTCAGTCCCTCAGTCCGGAAAGCACCACCACCACCACCGCCACGGCCACATAATCCGCACAGCTATTTCGGAAACGCAAGTAGTTTCCCCGCCAGCGCGCGTTAGCTGTTGCTGACTATAAAACACACTGGAAGCCGCTCATATGCAACCTACTTTAACTCAACCCTGCAAAGCTTCATAAATCAGTACAAAGTGAGCTCTTCACAGAGCTGCCAGGAGATCAGAGGCGCTGGGGGAAGAGGGGAGGGAGGGGGGAAGCCTCAAGTTTCTCGCCTCATCAGAACTCAAGCCCGCACACCCCCACAATCCCGCAGCGAGAGCGCACAGCCGAGGACGGGAGGGTTTTCTCACAACTTCTGGGCCTAAACCGGCAGCGCCCGCCCGGCAGCAGCCCCGCGGGAGAGCGGCCGCCGCCACGGCTCTCTGGAGCGGCCGGGCACCCCCCGCCCCCCGCGCTCCCGGCAGCGGCGCCGGCTCCAGGCGCCCCGCGGCGCAGGCACCTGTAGCCGCAGCGGCCGGGGCCGCCCCTCCCGCCCGAGCTCCGCGGCCGGGGCACAGCCCGGGCCGTCGCCCGGCGGGACGCGGGGACCGACGCGGTCCCCCGAGAGCCGCCGAGCCTGGCTCGGCCCCCGCCGCCCCGCTCGGCCCCGGCCCGGCCGGACCCCCAGGCCTGCGCGGGCGCCGTGGCCCCGAGGGAGGCTCCCCGGCGAGCCGAGGCTGGCGGCTCCGCGGCGGGACCTGTTGCTCGCACGCCGGGGCGCGGGAAGGGGCGCTGAACTCACCGTCCTTCCCTCGCCGCCGCTGACACGCTCCGGCCCAGCCACCGGCTTGGAAGTCACGGCCGCCCGCACCCCGCGGCGCCTGCCCGCGGAGCCACCCGGCCGCAGCCCCCGCAGAGCTGCGCAGCCGCCGCCAAGCCCGGCCCGACCCGGCCCTAACCCCCCCCGCCCGCTCCCGGCGCCGGCCGCCAAGTCCCGCCCCGCCCCGCCTCGCCCCGGCCGAGCCTCACCGCGCAGGCGCGGAGCCGCCCCCACGGCCGCCGCCGGGGCCGCGCGGGCCGCCCGCAGGACGGGGGCGGGGCGGGGCGCGCTGAGCGCGCGCGCCCTCTGCCGGCCGGGCGCGGTGGGGCGGGGCGGGGCTGCCCCAACGGCCGCGGTCGTGACTGGAAATGGCGGGCTGGGGCTTCTCTCAGTGCTCGTTGAGGGGCTGGGGAGGGCGCAGAAGACATGGCACTGTTCCCGCGTATCCATCCTCCCCGCAAGTCACATCCCACCTCTGTACTGCAGATCTCTGCACCCTGGAGAGGCACCTCCGTGGGAGCTCCTGCACCCCGAATAGAGCTGGCTTGCATGCCCAGCCTGCGGCCTTCTTCTTCCTCCTCTCCCACCTCCGGCTGCCTCCTGCTGCCCACTCTTCTGCTGCTTGCTGTGGCTGGCCTGTGCCCTGGGCGCTCCATGCCACTGCAGCCCCTTTCTCCTCTACCCTCCTCATCATCCCCCCGTTCTCCTTGTACTGCTGCTGAACCTGCAGCCCAAGCTTGAATGCCCCAGCCAGGCTGGGGCCTGTTGTGGGAAGAAAAATGTTTACTCTCATCTGAGAGTCTAGTCCGCCTTTGGCAGAGCAGAGGGAGGATGAGCCACAGAAGGCGCCCAGAGCACAGTGTCTGGAAGAATGAAGGAAACAGGACATTAAAAGTAGTTTTTTACCAGGTTGGTTGTATCCATGGCTGTGTTTTACAGGACCAGGGAAACATATCTTCAGCAATGCAGTTTAGTTTGACTTTGAGCTGAAAACTGCATTCCCACCCCTGGTTTTTCAGGCTAGCCTGCCTAGATCATTGCCTGAGGCATTAGAAGAATTGTTCCATGTAACAATACCAGAAAAAAGGGTTTCTTAGATCACTATAAAGTCCTCAGGAGATACCTGCTTTAGTTCATCTTTCCTTGCTTTGATTTAACCATTTATAAATCTGTGTCATTTAACTCTATCATTCTGCATACTGAAATCCAGATACTGACTTTCAACTTCCTATAATTTTACCCTGTAGCATGTTTTCTTTGGATCCATTCTAAAGATAGACACACAGTCCAATTTTATAAGTCCCCAAATCAGATCCCATGTTTTTTTGTTACCGTGTGAAAAAGCCAGCTGACCTGACACTAACGAGCGTCCTGCCCAGCTACCTGCAGAGAAAACCCTGAAAGCATCATGCCTTTTCACACTGTGGCCCAAACTTCCCGGAATGTCATTTTGTTTGCTGTTTTCAGGGCAGCAATGCCTTGTAACTGCATTTAACCAGCTACTTCTGTTCTGACCAATAACAAGGGTCTTTGAATCAAGTGAGCAGAACTGCAGTGCTGCAAGAAATACAAATATCGGTGGGCTGTAGATTTATTTACCTGGAGGGAAAACATGACACTGGTAATTTGTGGCTGAGCAGCACCAAGCGTGGTTCTTTTCACCTTCATATGAAAATGGTGAAAGTTCACATGAACCTTTTTTTATGAATCGCTTTGGTAAAGGACCTGAGAATCAGAAAGCACTGTTTCAAAGTATGATACTTATCTAGAAGATATAATGGCTGCAAAAAGTAGCTAGGTTCAACAGCTGGCTGTTCACTGTTGTCATTCTCATGCAAACTGATCCCTAGCTTACTGTCTTTTCTACATCCAAGGTTGAGATGATCAGACAACCCCACTCCGCCCAAATTCTGATTACAGTTTCCCTCAACTGATAGCACTTCTCCTTCCTCTCACAGAAAATCTCATTGCCTCCAGTTTGCATATTGCCTGGTAGCCATTTTTTTAAACCAGGATAACAGAATTTTCTTCAATATGTTGTGCAATTTGCCATAGAGCAGAGAAGGATTCACACCAGTTCTAGAATTTCTGTTTCCCTCCTTTACTCTCTTACATCTGTAGCTGAAGTCTTAATCTTTTGCCAGAAGGGGTTACCAGACCAGGTTAAGACTGAGCTTGGGATATGGCTTGGATACATCTGCTTAAAGATCTGTTTGTTTCTTTGGTAACCAATCTCCTCCCTCTGGCTTTCACAAACCCTAATATTAGCCCTTGCCCAGCTGGCAAATCCATTCATAAGATGCTTGAATGAGGCGTGCTTGGCTAATTCTATCCAACAGATTAAAATATTCTGTCAGGCCAACAAGTTGTCATACCTGAAGACTTTTCACAATAAAGCACAAGATCAGCAGCATTATTTGTAAAGACCCAGATAACCTTTCTTTTTTAAATCATTGTGTTAGGAACTTAAGTGGACAGATCTGATGGTTCACTTTGTCTTGTGGGTCCTGTTTGTTGGTATGCAGAGAATATGATTTTTGCTGTGAGAAAATCAGTATTTTGGCTTGAATTTAACAAAACATGCAAAGTAGAAATAATAGACACAGAGAAAGAAGGCGAATGGGAGGGTGAGGAAGGACAATGCAAAGATGATTAGGAAGATCAAAGCTTTTAGTCTTCGTTTTGTCTTAGCTGGTTAATCTTTCCTATGAGGATCTACTAAGACAGCTCTTAAAGGAAATGAGAAAATTGCCAAAGTACTATAAACCATTATTTTCCATCTCTTGTTCAAAGTTTTCAATGATTATCTTTAAGCAGAAAGGAACTGAAAAGACATATCCAAGTGACACCTTTTGTGAGCTTGGATCTCAGAAAATTTTGATTTTAGACATGATTTTTCTATAATTTTACTATCAGGGATTATGGACACATTAAAGCATGCTTGCAGCTGCAGAACAGTGTATTTAGGCAACTTGATTTATTATTGAAGAACTTTCTTTTTAAGGTTGATGCGTTCATTTCATAGGCAAATATTTTTTGACAAAGAAAATGTTCATCTTTGATTAATTGATTTTGACATGAATTAGTGTCACTCTTTGCCAACAAGGTGCTGATATAACTGTTGCTCAATCTAAATCTGGCTGATTGCAATCAATGGAAAAGAAAGAAAAAAAATTCTGACTCAAGCTGAGGCATCAGCCTAACATAGGACAAAATGTTTTCTTTGAAACCATTGCCCTCTGGAGGGTGAATGAAAAATCACGGAAAGATTAGGTAAAAATTCCCTTTGATGTCAGTGTGTAACTGAATTTATGCTTTACAGTCCAGGAGTGGTTCTACAGACTGATGCAAAAAGGAATGCTCTGTCAGAAGAGCCACAGTGGCCGCAGTGCTTGTCAGCGAAGGCTAGAGGAGAAGTAATCTCCATCTGTCTGCCCCATTACTCTCCTCCCCTTTATCTCTAAACTCTTTATCTCTAAACTCACTGAACATCCATGCTACAGCA
The DNA here is from genome assembly GCA_017639485.1 of Pluvialis apricaria. Classification (NCBI taxonomy): domain Eukaryota; kingdom Metazoa; phylum Chordata; class Aves; order Charadriiformes; family Charadriidae; genus Pluvialis; species Pluvialis apricaria. The sequence continues at coordinate 38,397,630 of CM030012.1, read as the reverse complement.
GATGTACTTTCTCTTCCAACTTCATCTTGGATCCCTTCCAAGCTGGTGTCATCCCTCTTTATTTGCCAAAATACTTTTTTATGTAATCTCTAAAGAATTCTTGCCTGCTTGATGTCAGACTCTGTATTCCATCCTCTTTCTTGACCTTTCTGCTGTTTTTGGGTTTGTTTTTTGTGTTTTTTTTTGTTTGTTTGTTTGTTTGTTTTGTTTTGTTTTGTTTTGTTTTTTGTCATTTTCTTTAAAAAAAATCATTATTTTATTTTTGGTTTGGGGGGTATCTTTTATTTTTTGTTGGGGTTTTTTTTGGAGGGGGGGGTTGGTTGGGGCTTTTTTATTATCTTGATTACCCTTTCCTTCTTGATCTTTTATTCTTGCATGGTTTTGAGAATTTGTGTTCTCTTCTTTTTATCTCTCTACTTGCATGTCTGGCATCTATTTAAATAGACTCTTTTTCTCCTGTCTCTGAGAACTTCATAGGGATTTTTCCCTTAGCCTTTAGATATTGATAGCTTGTATCTTGGATAATCACATTTAGATGTCACCTTTAACTGAATATGAAAGAAAGCGAGCTCCTTCCTGCTCAGACTTCACCTATATATTCTTCCTCTGTTGCAGGGGAAATGGCAGTGTCTCACAGTGGTCTTTCCAGTTTGATTTATGGCAATCATCTGATGTCTCTTGACTACAGATCTGGTGATTGCTTTAACCCTAAGTAGGACACATGCGGCAGTCATCTGAAAGAATGTAACAGCAGCACTAGTCCACCTGTAGGGCTAGCTGTGTTCAACATCTAATGTTTCAAAGAAGAGTGCAAAATACAAAACTCCAGAAGCTAAATTGTAGGTTAAACAAGAAAAAAAAAAAAAGCCTCTTGGCCTCCACAACTCAGCAACAGAAACCGTGAATTTTGAAGTTAGTACAGTAATCCAGTTTAATTTCAGCCTTCCTTGAAGTAGGACAACAAATACCAAGGATTCAAATATTGTCATGTTTTTCTCCTTGATAGCATCTAGAACTATTCCATACTTCCTATCAGTTAACTACATTTTGCATTCATGTTCATCTAGGTGGCTGAAACATCTTCCTCTCTGGCTTCTAGTGTCCTCTGCCACTCCTTAATCCTTCAGATCTAAAACTGCTCAACTCCAAGTAAGGTTGCAGTATTTACAAATTGGGTCGTAAACCCAACAGAAGTTCAGCTGTAGAAAAAGGTTAATCTCCAGAAGAGACATCTCAAGTCTGGGAGTACTACTCGTTTCTCAGTGGTGGGTCTTAAGCCCAGAAATTGGAATCATTCCCAGAAGATGGGTGCCCCAAAGTAAAGCTGGAGGTTAGATTGTTAATGTAACAGTTTTAATCTTTGTTTTAATCTGTGAATAGAGGGCAAAAGCCACTTTTTATTTCTACTATTTTTACTCTGGGGAACCTCTTTTCTTATAAATGTACATAAATGTATTTATAAAGAAATAAAAACCTATAAAAACTCACAGATCTGTGAAAAAATAGGGGAAGAACCAATAAAAAGAACGAACAAAAGTTTCAACAGTTGGTACCACCTAAAGAGAATACCTACATGGTAAATCCTTATGAAATAATACATTTGTGGGTTTTAGGTTCTTCCCAGGTATGATCATCTTTCCTGAAAGTCACCTTAGTAGAGGTAATTATGTTAATGATGAGACCCTTCTACCTGATAATGCTGCAATGTAAAGCTTAAGCCTTTTATATTTATCAGCCAAAAGTACGACACTACAGTATGTTGTTCACATATTGTGTAAACCAGAAATGTAATAAATCTTTCTCTTGAAAGCAAACTAGATGTACAGTAAGACAGTTGTAAGATACTACAAGACATACATGAACAGCATAATTCTCCTTCGTGTTCCCCTTTTCTAAGTCTTCGGTGAAATAATCTTGCACACTGCTTTATTTATAAGTCTCGTTTGGTGTAGGTTTTCAGCTTGTGCATCCCTGTTATACTTTAATTACTGCCACAAAAAGATTTGTGGCCAGGACTGTACCTTCATCCACATGGATGTCTGAATATGACATGAGGCAGAATCACTTTCAAAGTTATATTTCTTAAAACTTTCATTTGAACATTCCCCTAGTTTTTGAGATTACTTTCAGCAGATTATGAACATCTGGGGCAGTTAACTGCCAGCCAGCACATCTGTTGTCCCCCAGCATTAAAGCAATGCTTAAAATCTATTTGATTTGTATCCATAACTGCATAAGTTTCATTGGAAATATTCTGAAACTAAAATTAAAGGAGGTGAACATTTTTTTTTTCCTTTGAGAAACATGCTCAGAAAAATCCTTTATACATCATTTCATCATATGCATAAATCTGGAGTGACATGGCCCAGAGGAAATTCAGGTGTGGCATCCAGTCCCTTTGTAGAAGTCCGTGCTGATCCCAACATAATGTCTTCCTTACAGACATAAAATGACAATAGATTTCTATTGCCACCTCTTGAGCAATGGAGTCATATTTCAAATGGTTGCTTGTCATATGTTGCCATAACCAAAGCAGGTATACTTAATTACCTTTCCCAAGAAAGCAATAGCAGCTACACAATCATGTTTAAGGGAGAAAAAAATTTGTTCTGATACTAGCAGAATAATCATTTCCACATAGCTATGTGGAACTATATGGATGGCCTTCATTATCCTTGGATAAATCTATAAGCTGCAGTGCCAATTCTATACCATTTTCATGAATCTGCATCTTGACAGAAAGTTATAAAAACTGTTTTGGAACACACTGCAAGAAGACCCCTGTATTTTGCAGTATTTTCTAAAAGGCACAGTCAAACACATTATGCTTGGTAGCTCTACTGCTTGCAGGATCTTCAGCGACTGTCATTCTCCCAGCAGTTATTTTTCTTTCAGCGGAGCTGATAGACTGTATTAGCTCGTTGAGCCAACACTGCATACCAGTCTACTGAATCAGCTCAGTATAAGACTGTTTTGGTATGTAACCCAGCAAGCATCCATGCTGAGTTATTTTTCTTTGCTCCAGGCACAGCAATTAAGAGGTATTTTTTTTACTGCATTTGCAATGCAGGCAATTCAGCCTTCTTCCCAGTGTTGTAGTCTGGGAAACGCAATACCCTGAATTTGCTTATTCTTTGCAGCGTTGACTAAGAGCATTTTAGATTGGATTCCAGTAAACTGAGGCTGAATAGTAGTTCCATCTGCATGGTGCAGCAGTCCTTTGTCACACCCTGTCTCTTCAAGGTCTGTCAGCCACAGGTTAGGGTACCATGCATGTGTAAAAGTGACTGGTTTTGGCAGCACAATGTAGCATCCCAGATTGATTCTGGTTTGTACAGGTTAAGGACTATATCCACCTGCTCAGTCAGTGAAGAGAAACACAATGCTGTTGTAATGCCACATTAATGACTTCAGAACAACTGTCATGAGCTTTAGTGGGCATCTTTGTCCCATTTACCACAACATAAAGTAAGTTTTTGCAGATGTATTTTGTTAATTCTTCCATCCTGGCTCATCAGTCTGTCTTCTGTTATGACAAATGCGTGTAATTGGGGCAAATACATTTACTTAACAGCAATTCAGCTCTGAGAATTCAAGAAAGTGTAACTCAGGTTGATTCTCATCTGAAAGTCACTCTTCTCAAAATGTGCTTGGATATCTGATCCCTTTGTTTTGATGGATTTTAACTTGTTCCTTAGGACTGCGTTATCTGTGGTGGCCTTATGCATTGGAAGGTTGTTTGGGTGCAAACTACATTTCTCTTTATTATCATAGGCAGTGTGCGGTTCTTCTCCAGACATGGTATTTAGCTTATGAGGGAGGTATTCCTAATTAAATCTTTAATTTATTGCATTCCATTCTACGTTACCTAGTATATGCAGCATATCTTGGTATTAAATCAGTCATAGTTCTTACCTCTGTGCTAGCAAAATGATTGTTTCTGATTAATGCAAACAGCTTTTGAATGCAGTATACTCTATTTAAGAATATGCAAAAATATGTATCATCATTTTTCCAGTGTTCTACAATTTTAATTTAATCTTCTTCACTTTTAGTGTGTAAGTTTAGTGTGAAGTCACTGATGGTAAGCATCTGCAGCCAGTCTGTGTGTGGATGATGGTGAAGATACTGTTCCTGATCCGTATTTTTGCAGTATTTCACGTTTGTTCCTGTAGTGGACAACAGCACTTCGTAAATTGTGTATCATTCAAGTACTCATCATCTCTTGAGCAGAAAATATGCTGTGCAAACACTTTCTCAGGGATGACCTAAAAGTGTCTTCCTTGTCAGCAATTGCTACTTTGCTCTTTTGATAAACAGAATCTAGATTTTAATATTTTTTTTTTCACTGTGGTAAATAATGTTGCAATTTCAGTTATATTGAATGGTATTTCACTCTTGTTCACATTTTGTGTGATATCTAGAATTTGAATTTGCCACCGCTTGTTTCTTATGGCATCCTAGGCTGGAATCGGATTACACATGGGCTGCCCTCAAAGAGTATTCAGTTAATTTATACTCTCAAGGAACATTAGATTGGCATTTGCCTCCTTGGAAGTTGTGAATTATGTATGTCCTCTGTGCTCATTTGGAGGGAAGCCTACTGAGTCTTCCATCGCCCATGCGTAGCTGTGCTTGTGCAGAACTTACGCTTCAAAACTTCAAAATAGTGCAGGTGCTGTAAATACATAGAAATGTCCCAGTGACAGGTAGCAAGAGCAGCAGCAGATCTTTAGTTTGTTTAATGCAAAATGCTTCGTTGTGCAGCATGTTCTGTCAAAAATGCTGCTCAGTATTCCAATGGGATAGCAATGTTTATAGTGTCTCAATAGTAATAACAGTAACAACAATACCAAATCCTTATATAATGGTTTTCATTAGTACATTCCACGGTGATTTTCAAAAGAGGTCTGGCTATCCTCATTCTACAAATGACGAAGCTGAGGAATTAAAAGGAAAAATGATTTGCCCATATTCATCTAGAAGTTCACTGGCAGAAATAAAACCTGTGTTAGTGTGATTTTGTGCCCACTACATGATACTGCTCTCTGTCACTTGTCCCCCTGCAATGTTGTGAAAGTTGCTTGCATGAGAAGCTTTCCTGACCCTATATAAAAGTGTAAGCCACACTTGGGCTTTATAGTGTTAATTCCAGTGTCTTTCTTTGCCTTCTGCTGCAAACTACAAGTCTTCTCCCTGAAAAATTGTCTCAGTCACTGAAAAAATGTAGATTCCACTGCCAAGGATCAAAATTTATTTGTTGTTGCTAGTTGTGAACTAATACAGAGGAATACAGTTTGTATTTCAGTAGTGGTTAATTTTACAGTAGTAAGAGGTTGTGAATGGAATTGAAGTCAGTAGGGTAATTTTTTCTTCTGTATGTACATCTTCTCCTTGTTCCAACTGCATCTGATGTCTGGGATGTTTAGCTTTATTTTCTTTTATTCGCTCTGACGAATCACTTGGGATAATATTTGAAGCAGCCTACTTGACTTACTGCCACTCTTACGTTTTCCTGAAAAAAACCATAATGAGCATGAGGAAAAATGGTGCAGGAAAGCAGGGAATGAAAAGCAGCACAGGGAATCAAAAGAGAGAAAAGGACAAAGATAAACCTACACCAAGGACCAGAAAGGAAGAAACACTGACCAGAGGGAATGGATTTGCCTTTGTGGGGAGTTCACTAGAATATGTGCTCTGTATTCCAAACTGGCCTTTTCCCAGTGTCTCCTTCCTGTTGTTCTTCCGTCACTCTTACAAGCTGTCTTGCCTACTCACCTCACAGCAGAAATCATCTTTAGTCCTTGACGAACACCTGCGAGGTGTGAAAAGCCTGTGCATAGCTGGTATCGGTTGACATGATATTGTCATATTTCTCAGCTGCCTGGGGGTATGTGAAGGTCTCTTCCATTCTCTTCTGAAAGCTGATCAGGAGGTTGAGGAGACAACAGTCTGCAGGTCTAAGCAAGCTCAGGAAGAATTCACGCTGCCCTTTGTCTCAATGTGGCAAATTTGGGAATTGATAGTAGAATGCAGACTGGAAGAAGCATGAATGTAGGAAAAGAGGGGAGACAATTGCACAGGAGGAGGAATACATCTTTGGAGGAAGGTACAGTTTAAAAAGAGGAAGAGGCACAGAGTAGAGTTGAAAGAACATGGAAAGTGAGAGAAAGAATAATCTAGAGCCAGAGAAAAGGAACAGGAAAGCTGATCAGAGGGAAAGATGAAAAGCTGTGAGTGACTGGGAAAAAAAGAACAATTACACACAAAGAAGAAGCAAAAATGGCAACAGAAAGAAAACAATAGGAAATACAATCAGCTATTATTTTCGTCCCTATAGAAAATACCCTATAAATATATGACTACAAAATTAATATCTGTAAGTAATTCTTTATATAGAATAGAAAATGGGGACAAAATTCTAGAGGGGAAATGACTGAAAAAAAACCGCAGGTCCCTATGTCCCCTTCCCTCAATGCAACAAACCTGAATGCTGGATTTGTCAAGACAGTGTTTTTTTTCTGAATAATATTATGGTTGTATGTGTGGAATAGGAGAATATATGAATCATTTCTGCTCCGGTTGCTTCACTACTACTCTATTATTACAGTTTTCACAATAAAATCACAAGAAATACAATATTGTAGCCCTAAGCCCCAGTAAAACATAATTTAGGTGTTTTAGCACTATATATACGTCACAAACTATTTTAAAATGTAGGAAATTAACATTAGAGTATAATTAATCTAGTACTTTGCACAAATTTGTTATTGCTGATTAAATAATATGTCATGATTTGTCTCCATTTAATGTGAAGTGCTGAAATAAGTTCTTGAGCATGTACTAATTTATATCTCCTCATAGGCCATTGCTCTCTGTCAGTACACCCATTTCTAAATGAATGGCTGTTAAGAGAGGAAGAGAGTGAAAAAGAACATAACAATGAGATATTAAAAATGAGTCATGTACCAAAGTGTATGTAGAGCGAGGTGCAACAAGATTTTCACACAGATAGATGTATATTAGTGGACAGAGAGATGTGTGCACACAGAAAATTGAGGAAAGCAGTTAAATGAGAGCACATCATAAAACATGTCATGTTGATCAATTTAAGATCACCAGCTGGCAATTAGGACAACGAATTGCATGCAGCCCATCGGCTAGCTACAAAGAGGAGCACGCAGTAGCATCATGCTCTCAAAAAATGAGATTAATTGAACAAGAGCTCATTCAAACTTCTGTGACTTAGCAAAATGGAGAAGTATGCGGAGGAAGGCCATAAAAGCTTTTGTTCAAGAAACTGATTGCCTCACGTGCAGAACGATCACGAGTTTAGACATAAAGTAAGGGGTATCAATAAGCTAAGTGACTCCAGTTTTTGTCATTCCTTGGCAGGCATAGATTAGATAGGTATCTAATCACTGACAAGAAATGGAGAAGTATAAACAAGGGCAACTGTGAACGTTAATAAAGACTGTCTTTCAGGTGCCTATTTGTTCCAGCTGGATGTTCTGTAGAGATATGCACAGAAATGTCAGAAAATGTCAGAAAGGACACTAACGCTAATCCCAACATCATGTTGTGGAGAGTGCTCCAAAACGTGTCCACATTCTGCTTGAAACATGAGTCCAGACCTCATGCTTGAGGAAACTGCAGACACACTATCTGGAGGTAAATTTGTTCTCAGACATGGGTTTTGGGGAAGGATTACAGTACACTGGAAGAGGAGGTATGGGCCAACATTACCTTTTTGAAGTGACCTAGTCATGCAGCTTTCTCACCCTTTCCACAATCCATTTATTTAATTTAAATAAATTCTAGTAGACTCAACCAAAGTTGTTTCTTACCAGGCAGTTGGTCAATATCTTCAGAGAATAAACCAAAAGTCCTTTCTTGCTGAATTTAGACTACTGTCATTCATTTCTGCAATATGAGAGCTTCCAGCCCATCATTCGATGATTTATCCTTTGGACTAATGTATATTTAGTCTGATCTTGTTTGTTGATCTGATTTTGCAGTGAAGTTGCAATGTTTGCCGTCAGACAAACAAGTCAAACATCAGTACTTTTCTAGAAGAAACCTGACACTGAACCCTGGAAGGTGGGATGCGATCACAGCAAGGAATGGGCACAGGATACAATCTAATAACATGGCCATACATGTGCTGATCTATTGGCAACATGGACATAGGAATATTTGTTCTAAAGAACTCCTAGGTCAAGCTTTCAGCTTCTCTCATCTATTATTGAAGTAGGAATGGGGAAGTGAGTAAATATTGGAAAAACTGTCATACCTGAAGTTCGGAATTTTTTTCCACTTTTTTGCTTTCCACTTTTTTGCTTCCTTGTAGTTGTCCAAAAAAAAAAAAAAAAACCAAAAACAAACCAAACAAAAAAACGGTTCAGGAAAAAAACATTATGCCATTGCCAACAAACTCAGGAAAAAGTCTTACCCTAGTAATATCATTATGTACCAGAATCAGTATTAAATAGGTGCTATTTTAATCTCTTTCTATCTGCAGTAGAAACAGGTATTGCTAAATGATGTAGTAAGCCTTGTTTTGAAGTGCAGGCACACTAACACATAGAGATATTTGAACGTTATAGCCTCCACTTATATATGACACATCTGAACATAGCACACATCTGAACACATCACACATCTGAACACATCACTTAGGGCCTAGTTGTAGCTTCAGAAGTGATTATGTTGAAGTCTGGTTCTTTGTTGTCATGCAGATGGTCATGTAAATGACGGAGTTTTCATTTCCTTCTGCCATCTGACTTTTGCTTGCCTGGTTTGTGCAACACCAATGACAAAAAAATCTGCTCCTTTTCTGCACAGGCCAGGATGGATATGGCAGTGAAGGAGACAGATTTCTGGTGCCAGGACATGTTGCCGATTTGGGGCAGAAAGGAAACACAGTCTGCCCCATGCTACATGGTTCCCTCATATAGTGGGCATCCAAATCAAAGCTGCCTATATGCAGATCCTTCAGCATTCAAGGAGACCGCTAGCATGTAAGTCACTGATCATTCATGCACTTTTGCTTGATTGCCCACCTTTGCAAACCCCAGGGGTGGGAGGGTGGGCAGGGGGAATGGTCTTTCTAAAACCCCTAAACATCTGAGAAACCAAAGTCTGGATACTTGGAAACCCCATCCTGTATTCTTCAGCTTCCTGATCCATTAAAACATTGGGAAAATCACAGTAATCCTGAAAAAGTTCTGAAGACAAAAATAGGACCGATTTTACTTTTCAAAGTCAGCAGCAGAAACTAAGTATATCAGATTAATTTTTCAAACATACCTACCTAGACTGCATGGTTGGTTTCAGGGACCTGTAGAAGGCTTCCCCTTGCCTTCCACTCTCTTCTGTGGGATCCACTGCATCTGAGAGGGGAACTTGGTTGGAGGTGGTTTGTTTAGTAACTACTTCTGCCTCTGTTTTGAGGTTAGGCACATCTTGTGGGTTGTCCCTCTTGGAGGAAAAAGGAAAGTTTAACAGATACAGTAGCAACTGGCATAAAAAAAAGCTCTGCACAGGGCAAATCAGCACAACTGGACATTTTGATAAGATAATTTCCTATACAGTAGTCCCATGTATACTGAATATTCTGTTATAAAGTGGTATCAGAGAGATCATCCATAAGAAATGTAATATATTTATCTAGAAGAGAGACTACTGTTTCTCCTACATTATCAATTTGTTGGTGATTATTGGCCTACAGCTTTGGCTAGAGGTGACTATGCAGTTCATCAAGGGATAACAGGTCCCAAAGCTTAACCTCTGAGAGCTGTTTATGGCTTTGCCTCCAAGTTCTCTGCTTCTTATTCATGTCTAGGACTCTTTAATCTCCAGGTTATTCTCCTCTTTTTGCTTATAGTCAGAAGCTAAGATCTTTGCTCTCCCTCTGGCCCAGATTTTGAGATCAGTACCTACTAAAATCTTTCTATTCAAAGGAAAATCCAGTAGAAAAGAAAACTCAATAGTGAGTGACAGCCAGCATATCAAGATGTTGAAACACTGATGAACACATGACTGGAAAAATAAGATCTCTATTCTGCAAAGAAAAATAGAGATTCTAGGTCTGCAACATGATTTTAGTATCACTAGTAACATCTGCTGTACACACTGGGGCTGACATTTGTGCCAAGCCAGCTTATATCCAGAAGGTTGTACAAAGATCTAGTCTTTGACATCAGATAAGAAAGAAAGCAGAAAACTCAGAAGAAAGATGGCTATATAGGGACAGTTGAAACAGAAAAGTATCAATTAAAAATTTTCATAAATCCTATACTTACTTTCTCTTAACAACCTATGCATTCTTAACTTAACCAATATGGCTGTGGGATGAGGCTGTGCAGATTTTTCAGCCAAATCTGAGTCCTGTACTTTCTGTAAGTCTAACCTGAATATGCTAGTTTTTCCCCAAGATTTTCTTCAGTCAGAATAACCTCCCACACTTCTCGCTTCTCTCCAAAATTATATTTTTTCTAGTCCCTTTGTAATTTTTCCACTATATGTACCTTCTGTCTGCTACCCATGGCCAGGAAGAAGATGGGAGCTCCTGAGTGCAGAGAAAAGATGTACATGCAGCACCGAGCACTGGCCATGTGATTGTGTTTTTTTCCTTCTCCCTGTGGGTGTGCCTCTGCTTGGCTGAGAACTGGGTTGGCTTGAGTGGGAACTAAAGACCTATCAATGCCTGTGCTGACAACATGTTGGTTGCTTGGAACTTCAGGGAAGTAGCTTTAGATAATGTTAAGCAGCATTATTAAGCATCCAAGTTCCTTTCTAAGTGTGACTCTAAGGTAACAGGTTCCTTCTGTACTTTAGTGAAATTTCTGTATGTGATATTCTTTTTAAGACCTCCTGAAGCATTTTTGCTGACCCTCATCGGTCTCCTTGTTTCTCTTTTAGCTACAGTGAGCAGCTGCCTTCTGCCTGTCTGGCTGCAGCATTTCCCTCAAGAACTTTCTGCCCTTTGAATGGATCAAAGGCCTTTGTCCTCTTTGCTTATTAGTTGTCAGTCCCTGCTTGGGTCTCAGCTGTGCCATGTCTTTCCTCCTCTGCTTTTTTTCAGTGGCTTTTGGAATTCAGTCAAAAAGGACCATTTAGGAACATACCCCAAACTGTGAGGGAAAGCTAAACACTGAACAATAGTAATATGCTATTTATTGATTCACAAAAAATTATAAGGGCTACAGTGCACCTCGCATGCGCACTCCCATTGCCCTGAAATTCTGTAGGGAGTTTACAACAAGCCAGCTATTTTGATAAACAGAACTGTAGCTCCTTCAAAGCACACATAACCTTTGACTTGAGAGATGGTCAAGAATATTGGCACAAGCGATACTTTCTGATTGGTCAGCTTGAACTTTTGATATCTATTTGCTAAAGACTCACATTTTCTGATGGGTTGTTTGGGCTGGGAGCTTTCTTGTGACATGTGCCAAAATCCTTGCATTTTACATTGACTTCAGTGTTGCTGGTATTTTCTGGGTCTTTCAGGAGAGAGATGAGCTGCAGCCACAGGTGGAATAGGTGTTGTTGCTGCTCTGGTGGGGCACAGAGCTCTAGATAGTAGCAACGGCCATTTACTAATTTTAACATGAGGTGATGCTTGTCTGTGCTGTGGACAGAGAGTTTCACAAACTTCAAGGGGAAGAACCTATTAAAAAAAGGGGAAACTCATCATTAAGCACAAGTGAAGATTCCTCTCAAAGAAGAAATTGAGTCTGTCAGACCTGCAGATACAGTAAGACCAGAAGGGAGAAAATGGAATAGGAAGAAGCTGCCGAGTGGATTTGGACATTCTTCTTCTGCATGCCTCTAGCTCAGAAGAAATACTGGGCAGCAGTGCACAGAATGGAGGCAAAGGAGGTTGGCTTCTTTACAATGCCTTTATTCCACTGCCTTATTCCCTGACAATCCTGTACCCCCAATATTGCTACCAGCTTCCTGCTTCTGATATATTATTTAGAAAAAAGTTTATTAAGTATTCCTAGTCATTATCTGTCTACGCATGTGGGTAGTGTTGGCCTGAAACGGTGACTGGACTGGGGCCTGAAGGTGTGTACTTTGTGTGTTGATGTTGATCACACTTGAGTGATGCTCCTAACTTTGCTGTGCTAGTGCTGGGACAGTCAGTGCAAATATGAGGTCTGTTAATAAACTGACCCTTAAAAGAAGGAAAATGCTGTATGTGAATAGGAAATACGTTCGTATTTTTTACTTATTCTTCAAAGAAATATTTAACCCTTCTCGATGCTAACTGACCTGGTAAGTTCTAGCTGTTGCATGTGGGATGGCTGCTCTGAGAGTTTCCAGAAGTTTGTCGTAATTTCCTGTGGGGACACGGGCACCTCGCGTGCTACCAGCATTGCATTGGGCATTTCTGAACTGGGATCAACAGCACAGATGCCGATGGTTACGCAGCTGGCTCGGTTATGGACAGCAATTGGATCTCCTCTTTGATTAACCTGAAGAAAAAAAGAAGCCCCATCAACACTGACATTTGCCATATGATCTCTCAGAGAATATACTACCAATACATTTCATGCTGTTTTGGCTTGAGGGCCCTAGAGCTTATATACTGGATTGGTGAGGAGAGAGGGGAATGTGGAATAATGAGGCAAGAATGCCTATGAATGAAAAGAGAGGGAAGAAGTTTAATCAAGATGAAGGAGGACTGGAAATCACTGCCTCTTGTGTAGTCCCCATCATTGGGTATCTGATTGCTGCGGTCAGAAAATTCTTGAGTATCATTCTCTTGAATTTCTCTTAGTGTAAACATGATGAAAGAGGCACTCTGTTCTGATGATTCATTTGTCTTTGTCAGCATTACTGTGATATTAATGAGACCTGGTTATGAACCAGGATCCTGCTAGGTGTTGTACAAACACAGAATGGAAAAAGATCCCAGGTAATTTATGTGTAAGATGTGAAATTACAGAAAGAGAAAAATGAGAAAATACAAGGAAATAAGAATAAGTTTATAAGTATGATCAAATCATGTTACGTACCATTGTCAGGGTTTGGTTTTGATAAACATCAGAGAATTGTGTCCTAAGAAGGAATCTGAGGGAGGATGGTGCATTAAATTTGTAGATACCTAGTAGAATCTCCTCCCAAGTGTGAGAGACAGTATGTAAAAAAGATCAAAGGCTAATTGTTTTTTTCATTTTAATGTAAATGAGTCAGTGATGGAGCTGTTTTCTTGGGTTGATTGGTTAGGGCAACTGCCTCCTTGATAGTAAATGAGGTCTGATAAATAAAGCAGGGATAAATCATAAAGTACCTTGAAAACAGAGACTTGTAGCTAATTAACATTCTGCATGTGTATCAACAAAGCAAGATTGAATTGATCAAGGCAAGACCAAAGGACATTGCAATTATCACAAAGTGAGGTGATGAAATCCCATGAAAAATACAGTTGAGATACATCATGTAAATAGAATTCAGATGTTTTAGACACACTGTGAATGCAGGATTGTAGGAGTGTGGAGTGTTGCCAGTCTTGCAGGGTTCTTTAGCCAGTGCTTAGTGTAAGGGGCAGACAGGGTAGCGATATTGCCTGCAAGGATACTAGAAGTTGCAAGTGGGGGGAGATTTTTCTAGGGAAGGCTGGCTGCCTTTTAGGCTAGGTTGAACTGACGTTGATGGCTAAAAACCTTACATGAGATAGCACAGAACCAGAAATTTGTGAGAACAGTCCTAGCTGTTGCTACAGGAAGGAATTGGGGCTGACAAGGAAGGGTGAAAACATCATTTTTTATCCTTCTCTAATTTGCAGCATTGCTGTTGCTGGGTTTCTGGACAATTGCCTGTAAAGTGTGAGCAGAATGAGTCTCTAGGAGAAGGGAAACATTATATCCATATGTGTGTAGTAAACAGAATAAGAATAGTGAAAATAAATGAGTGAGGAATACCTGCGAGCCAAGGGAGTGAAAAAAGGATAATCATTGCAAGCCATTTTATCTTGAGCATGCCAAATGATTTCATTTGAATGACTTTTTACCTGGACAAACTTGCTTTCCAAGATGGGATCAGAGGTAAAAGGAGGATATTCTCCTTGCCTAAGAAGTCTCTGAAGATCACCCTCAATGGATGTCTGACTTGAACAGATGCTTTTAAAATCAAACTTGTGATTCATTTTGCCTATCCACAAAATAAAAAAAAAAAACAAAACAAGTTAAAGGAAATAGAGATAAGAAGTCTTATTGTTAAAAAAACAACCCCTGATGATTATGGAAAGAAGCAAACATAATCCTTCCTGGTAGGTTTTATTATACTACTAAAAAGTAGAATGTCTCCCCTCAAACCACACATTTTTAAGAACATGCACTCTCAAGTGCAAAGGGGAACTTGATAAGGCTTTATCACAGCTCTTGACTACTCTTTTACTATTTATTTAAGGCCTGTGAATCTATAAATACTAGTTTTCACATGCTTTTCTATATTTCAGTATGTTTTTCTTTATAAGTAATCTTGTATATTTTTACCACTGCTAAGATAATATTGTTTTATTGATGTATTTTTCATATGATTATAGTGACATACTTTGCAAATAACAGTAGAAACCCTTGGACTGTTCTTAGTGTTAGATGGGGACCTCTGTCTTTGTACCTCTTGTTTCAGGAGTCAAGAAGGCGGCAGGACTTGGGAGACATTCTGAAGTAAAAAGTCTCCAGCAGCTGAGCAGGCTGATTTTAACACAAAAGCTGGAGAATAACTAACATAATATTGATTGACTCATTGAGGAGAAAAAAAATCCAGGCTGCTCATTAATTACATTTCATAAATCTTTATTAAACAGCTAATTTCTATTAACCCAAGTAGGCACAAAAGTCAAATGATTTGTTCACGATTGCTCAGTAAGTACCAAGAACAGAAATACCCTGCTGCTGGGTTTTTAAAAAAATAGATGTAGTAAACTTTTACTTCCCATTCATACCTTGTTTCACTTAGGTCAATCCATTCCTTACACAGAGGAGCATGTCTAAGAAAAGAGAGGACACGAGTGTGCTAGTCCTTTGTGCAGAGCCCACTGGAATTCTCCCAGCACTAGAAATCCATGATTGGCAGCATCATCAGGCACGGTCTTGATGAGATGGTTTCCCTGCTTGAGTTTCTTTAAGGAGTGATAATACGAAGAGAAGTGGTACGTGAATGCATGTATGCAAGGCAGCATGGATTGTCATAACAGGCAGACAAGGTGGTTTGGAAGAACTCAGCCTCATCACTGCTGGCATCACAATGCATCACCTGGTTGCTGCTCTCACCAGTCCTGGCAGCAATTCCATTTCTTGGTTGCATCAGACCACAGTGGTAACAGGTAGTATGGATTCACCTGTAACACAAGCACATTAAGAGCATGATAATATCAGAGATTTTTGCATAGGTATTGTCCATGCAGTGCAGGCTGCCAGGGAACAGCAAGGGTTGGTCTGCTCCATGAAGGATGATGAGCTGGGAGCCAAGGATGACCTCAACAGAGGCATTGCCTTCAACAGTCAAGGCATAGTCCTCCAGTCCCACAGAATTTGAAGTGAATGGGCTGAGCAGGATGGTGGTAACAAGGCCCACTGACAGGCACAGACAAGAAAAAGTGCAGACCTGGAGTCCATCCTGAGAGTCTGCTTTGGGAGTCCAGTCAGGAGCAGCAGGAAGCAGGGCTGGAAACAGGACTGTAACAGATATCCAAGGAAGTCCACCCAGGAGTCAGGACTAGCAACAGATACACTTACAGCCTCTCTCAAACAGGGACTAGGTGCCCAGGCCAGGGCTTAAGTGTATCTCCCAGACCCATGGGCAGGGGGTGTGGTGTGGAGATCACAGGTGGGGCTGGTCAGGGCAGTTAAGGCCTATTGGTGCAGTCAGAGCCTTGGCCTGAGGGTTAATGAGCTAATTGGAAATGGAGATTGTATTTGTGTATCTTGATCTGGTTTGTAAATTTTAGCTTCTCTCTGTACATTCTTTTGCCAGAGTAACCTTTTAGATCAGCCAGGTGGTGTCATAATGAACCTATGACATTAACTCCTTTTTTTCACCTTATGTGAAAACAGTGCTGCCTCCCCCTCAGCCTGGTGCTCTGACAGGGTTCAGGCCATGACTGAGCACCAGGCTGGTTGAAGCAGAATTGATATTGCAAAATAAGAATTATGGTGTCTGACAGTTTGAAGAACTGTTGTGCAACCTCCTCTGCAGGTACGCATCCTCCTTTGGGTAGGTACACATCCACCCTTGCTTAGGTTGGGCCTACCATAGGACAGCTTCTGGACTGTTTGATAATACTCTGCACTGACATAGCAACATCCAGCAGAAATGCTTCCTGCTCTCTCCACTCTGCACGACAACTCTGATCCAGTGTGGAAACCAATGGTGCTTTTCTTTCCTAGGTGGATTTCAGCTGTGTAATATACATGGCTGGAGAAGGATAAATAGCATTGCTCCAGCAAAACCAACAACAAGCCCTTTTTCAAAATTGAATTGCCTTTCCCTCTTTAGTTGATGGAAATGTAATTGCAAACACCACCAGGGGTGTGTGACTGAGCTGGAGGAGACTGGCTCCACAGTCAAGTGGTCACAGCTCTTGCCTGAACTGTGGAAGGTGCAAGTCCTGTCAGCCTACCCCAGGTACATGCATACACTCAGCCCTTGTTTGGACTGTGCAGTAAGTGTGGTATGCAGATACCAGAGGAAGGAGAGTCTATGCTAAAGTGGTGTTAGGAAGCAGTAGAGCCACAAGGACTCATGCAGTGCAGGACAATAACATTTTCATGCCTCCAACAGCATTCCCATATGATGCGCTGTTGTGCCATGTGCATGTTCTGGCATGGACAGTGCTAACTCACTCAGGTACCTCGGCATCACTCATAGCTCTAATGTGTTGACATGTCTTTAACCTCCCAGTCTCAGGGTTGGGCTGAGTTCAGTTCAGCCATTGGGCTACTGGCTATTGTAAGAGATGTTGCTACCAGTGTTTAGAGACATGTTTTGTACGGCTTTTGTAGGGGGTGTGGAGTGAATCTGGTAGCCTGAGAGAAGTGAGGATGCTGCAGCTCTATGACCCCAGGTCCAGCCAACAATAAACCTCAGCATGTATTCCCAGTAGGTACAACACACAAACTCACGTACACAACACATACATAGAGAACTCACACAAAGACACACAGCACCAATGGCCTCATCCCGTTCCTCTCTCTGGCTGATCAGGGTGAAGGTCCATTAGTAGGAAATACAGACATGCATACAATATCGAACCCTGCAGCAGCTGGCCTCAGACAGTCTGTTCAGTAGCTGGCCCCTGAATCCCAGTTGCTTGCACCTGGACATATAAGTCCCTGAGGCTGCAACCCCACTCCTGTTGCTGATACAGACTCCTCACTCAGACACACACACACATACATTGTGGTCTCTGCAGTAGCTGGCTTTGGATACACAATCCACCCAGTAGCTTGTCCTGGATCCTTGGTCTTTCCAGGTGCCTCCCCCCCCCGGAGACACCTATGCCACGCACACGCACAAACATGCACACAAGTGGGTCTTGTGTGACCCGCAGACCCCATGGTCTCTCCAGCAGCTTCCCCTAGGATTCCCCTAGTGTGTGTCCCCCGCACTGATAGCTAACTCCTCCCACGGTCGTGCCTCATCCTCATCCAGGAAAAGTCAGAAATGACATTTAGTAAGATAGGACAGACTGTGGTGATCAGGCAGGGCACAGGGCATGGCCAGACAAGTGTAGCTGTTTATAATTGACCAGCCTTTTTTATCCCTTTATCCTCTGTTTTCCTACATCTGTTCCTCCCCAAATCCTCATCACCCATCCCTTTTACCACTTTTGGTTCCTCTCCTAAACATCCCATAAATCTTGTGCAATCCTAAAATGCTTTTCCCCTGCATCCCGTAATGTGCCCCGCACCCCCAGGCAATAACCTCGATAGTTTGAAAGGTAATTGTGAGAGCCCTCCTGTGTCCTCATGTTGATGGGTTTCACACCTGGGCAGGGGCTGAGGCACACTCCTGCCACAGCCTTGGGAGGGGCCCAGGCAGGGCATCCCCATGAGTCCTTAATTGGGGTTCCCACCTGCCATTGTGTCCCTGTGCTCCTCTGGGTTTGTGGAGACAGGGATTTGATGGGCTGATGGCTCCTGTGATGGGCCTGGGAGTAGCTGGGGCAGGGCGTCATGCGGGTTCTCCCACCCTTTCTGTGCTCGTTTGTGTGTGTGATTTTCATCACACCCCTTAACAAAGGACTGTTATTTTTGTTATTTTTTTGGTTTTAATCTAACCCTAGCCACCACCTCTTAGAAAAACTCTAGCTAATGGAGAAGGCAGCAGCATGACTCCTTAGCAATGCAGGCTGCCAAGAGCGTATTAAATCCTGTCTTCTGCTCTGTTCTCTGGCTTTTCATAGCACATCATTGGGCAAATTGATTGGATTTGGCCAGTAGGGAGTGAATTACAGAAAGTCAGTCATGGATGTACAGTGCCAACTAATTATCCTTTATTTAGGTGGTTTCAAGCACATCTACACATGTACCTTTCCCCTCCTGAAAGACTGGCAGATAAGTAGCTCTCAGGCCACTTTTATTTGCATTATTCAATACCTTTAGTGACGAACAGCTATCTAGCGCTGACACAAAAGCCCCGACAGACTGTGCTTACAGAAAGGCATAGTACACCACAGACAACTGGCTGCAATCAGCGTTGGCTCCAGTTCAGTCGCCTACACATTCTTGTGAGCTAATTCCCCCCAGTACAGCACATGTGCCTACCAGGGGGCTCTGCAGAGCCACATCCCAAGAGACTGCCCACCAGTCTTCACCATGAATGTGCCCATTCCAGCAACCTCATCTAAATACAAGAAAGCTAGAGGAAAATATCAAGTCAAATTTTTTTTTTTTTTTTTACTGCAGCTTCGTCATGTATGCACGAGGGTTGTCTTGCCTTAGGTGGGATTTATTAGGTCAGCTGGCAGATCTCCAAAGCAATGCAACAGCATCCTAAAACAAGAGCACAGATGAAGAGGCTGTTAACATCAGTGAGCAATCCAGCTGGCCATAAACCCCAAGAAAAGATCAGTCATAATAAGGTAAAGTATCAATATTATTGCATAGCTGTCAAGCCATCAAAGCAGGTCTTTTCACAGAGTATACAACAGATCCTCAGCTCAGGTAATCAATGCAGTCTCCATTATCAGATTAAATTAAAGGCAAATAGCTTAAAGGAAGATACCCATTCACCAGGACCAAGAACTGCAGCTGCATTGCTCAAAATTGAGTGGAAGTGAGTTAAAACAGCTGAGGAAATTCAAGAGAGATAAAAGTAAAATGATGCATATGAGGAAAACATTTTTGTGAACTGTCATTATAGTTACTGTTTCTAGTATGACTATGACCAATTACGAATGAGACTTTAAGGTTATCTGTATTTTAAGATCTGTAAAAACACATTGGTCAGAAGCACTGAAGAACAGAAAGTAACTATTAGGAAGCAGAACAAACCAAAGTCATCATTTTGTGGTTATATGAGATAGTGATGCCTTTTAATACACGTGCAGTTCTGGTCTCCTTATCTGAGAAAGAATATAGTAAAACTGAAGAGGGTGCAAAGAGGAGGAACAGGGATGATGTAATTTACAGACCCTTGGAGATGGAAGAGGACCACAAAGGGCAGACTACATAGATTAGGACTCTTAATCCAGACCATAGTCACCTATAAAACTGCGGTTGACAAAGTGGGGGTGACTTCTCTTTGTCTGCTCAAAACCAAAAGCCTAAGAGGCATCAAACAGAACTAGGAGGTGGCAGATTCAGCACAAAACAGAGGAGATGCTGCTTCACATCGTGAAAGTGTGGGACTTCTTGCCACAGACACTGTGGCTGCTGGGGGAGTGTTTGGAAGCTGGATCATTATCTACTTGCCATGCATTTATACTCTTTCTTCCTGGGATGGGAGCTACTGGCCACTTTTTTCCCAGGGCGAGATTTAAAAAAAAATTATCTAAAAGTGCACAGGCACCTAGCGCAGGAAAGTTTCTGGCATTATGTTGTCTCCTTCTCAGCAGTTTTTCGAGTAGTCCCACAGAAGTTATCTTCTGCTGGTGGTACCAGTGTAGGAAGCTGTGTCTGCAGACATCTGGGTTAGCTTCTCCTGGCCCAGCGTCTGGTCTGCACATCATTGCAGAGTTGGGTCCCCCTTAGTGGTCCAACCAGCACAACATTTCAAAATGATGAAGTCACTGGTTGCTTTGCCACAACAGACACACATCCCGGTTAGGAAATGCTCTTGTCAGACAGGTAATAACGTGTTATGGTGTTTTTGAAGAGCTTTACATCCTTCATGTGCTAACTCTCATTTGTCCTGCTGATCTTTCTGATTTCTGTTTGGCACCCTTTCAGACCATCTTGGGCCACAGTAAATTCCATGAGTAGAATGTCAAAAAGCTGCTTTGCATGCTTTCCTGTCAGTCTGGTGGGACAGCTTTTTTTGTGTGCCAGTAGCTGGTAACATGTCAATATTGCACTATGACTTGTTTTTTTAATGGAAGCAAATGCATCTGCATATGGCTCTCTTCATCTGGCAGTGTTCGAAACCTACAAAAGCAGTAAATCAGGGGTTTGAGATCTCACCCTGCTGTTGTTTCTAAGGTAGGTTTTGCACCATTATATACCTACCTTCCATCTTCTCTTATACTTTTCCTGAAGTTACTTTGCTACTTTTCAGTCCCTGGTTATCAAGATCATGCCAGTGCATTTCCTTTCTCTGGTATGTTCAGATTATCCGTGGAGTTACTGGTGTACAATCAGGTTTCAGTTTTGCTTGTAAATTAACTCTGCAAAAATTAAGTTGGCTGCCTGTATTTTTAAACCCCAATTGGGTCCATGCAAATGCAGAAGTCCTTGCATAGGGACTGAGCGTGCTGGATGTCACTGTACAGTGCTGGGATGGAGCAAGTAATCCCAGCCAGACCAGTCTGACAGCGAGGGAGCTACTGAGCTTCTGTGCATCGCCCTTTTGAAGGCTTTATATTCCAAGAGCTTTGTCAGCTTGTGTGCAATATGGCACGAATGCACAGAGCAAGTCTTAATCTAATGCTGAATATGAGTCACTAAGCCCTTTTAGAAAACATGCAACTAGCAGCACATCATGAGGCTGTAACATTTGCAAAACTCACAGACTTTTCCTCCCCGTGAATTAGCCAAGAAGTGTCTGCATGTCATTGCTGAGTTTAAATCCAGCATGAGGACTCACCTTTCTGGGTGGAGGCTCAGATATACTTACTAGAAAGCAAAAGTCAGGTTTGAAAAAAAACACCAAAAAAATCCATGAAAGAAAACGTAGAAGCAACAACAATGTGTAATTTTTCACTCTGCGTAAATAGAGAAGTTCAGCAGCTGAGAGTATCATGTTCAAGAGGTGCAAATGCTACACTTACTTTATCATTTGAGACTGGCTGGCTTTAGGAAGGCTAAGAGGCTGCCAAACCATTTAGAAGTGACAGTTATTAGAGATCATGTTCTTCATCACAAGGTTAAGGCACTTAATTGCAACGTACTGACCAAATACTGCTATGGGAAACTATACCTTGTCTCCATTCAACAGATTGCTGCTTTAGCAATCATCAGGCCCTGCTATTGTTCTCCCCACGGCAAATCTTTTTTTTTTTTTCATCAATAGTTGTGACTTTGACCACCTTGTTGTCCCTCTCTCCTAGAAATGTCTCTGCTTTCTTTGACTACATGCATAAATGCCCTTCCGTGTCTAACCTGTAGAGCATTTAAGCAAAGATTTCTTACCTGGCATTTTGGGAAATGTGTAAAATAACCTCACAAAAGAAATATTAGGTTGGAAATGTATTCCTGAATTTATTTGGGATAAAACCCTATTGGAAATGTTTGGAAAGCATCAACATAAATGACGGACAATCTTCATGCTTTTTTTTCTGACATTAAAAACTAGTTTCAATTATCCAGCTAGGGAAAAATACAATTTTTGGAAAATTTTGTGCTTGAACATTTTAACACCTACTCTCTTCCTTCTTATTCTTAGTTTCCTGTCAGGTAAGAGGAAAAGTATAAGGTTCATTACATGTCAGCCCAATCTACTGCTTGGTAACGTAGCCTGAATTGGGCTTCGAGTCTTCATTTGACATTCTCACACTCTCCCACCTCACTCCTCAGGGGAAGTACAAAGCTATATATCCAAATACACCAAATAAATGTATCCAAGAAGGAGCGTCTACCTTTAAAACAACTATTGAACTTGATTGCTCATGAATCTTTATGCACTTCCTGAGAGATGCGTCTTCAGCTTTAACTGCTATTTACAGCTTTTTGCTGTCTGGGCCTTGCTTTGGTTGTCTTCTCTTTGTCAACTGCAAATACAGGTACCTGGAAACACTTCAGTGCTGTTATCATTTAAGAAAACAAAGGTGCGATATATTTGTTTTGATTTAATGTATATTTTTCGTATCTAACACAAAACCTCACAAAGTGCAGGTGATGGTGCTATTTTTGAGAAGATGAGTATTAGAACATATTAGAGGGCCATAGGAAGTGCTGGGCCATCTGAGCCTGGCATCTGCTTTCCAAAATAAGATGTCCCACTAAAGTCTCAAGGCTCAGACATAGCTCCTGCCTGCAAGTGCTGGCAGAGGCGTCAGCCTAAAGAGCTTTCCTGAGCATGACTTGGGGCAGGCCCTGAACGCTGCTGCCATAGGAAGGCTGGCACGTGCCATCCCAACACTGACAGACATGGAACCAAGGCAACTGGAAGGAAAAGGTGGAACCAGTCACTATAGTGGGCACTTCTGTGGTCAGTGCAGGGCATGTGCAGAGTGCCTGTGGCCTGAAGACCATCTTTACCGGGCATGGGGCAAGCAGTGTGTCTTCTGGACCTGAGATGCATCAAAGAAGACAACCTTTAGCACTTGGTGCAGGGCGGCAATCTGGGGAGGACAAAGGCAGAATCTGCAGGGTGATTCCAGTTGCATATTGTCCTTAAGCAGTATCCATGTTGTAATATGTTTTAAGTACAACCCTTCAGCACAAGAATCAAAAAGGCTAAAGGTTCCATGTGAATTAGTAATCTCTGGAGTCACACAGATCTGTAATAACTACCTACAGATCAAAGACATTTCATGTTTAGCATATTTTAATATCAAGATAGAATTAACGTTGTAATTTGTGTAATTAAAGTCTTGAAATTAGTATTCGGAAGGGGCCAGTCTATTCTTCTGTTTATCTGATTGAATACAGCCAATTTTTGAACGATGTTTCACATCCAGATGTACAATCAAGGTTTTGGTACCAGCTAGCCAAGATACAAAAGTTGCTGTATGATTTGTAGGTCACTGTAGGCTTATCCCAGCTGGATGAATGGGACTCAGAAGGCCCGCTGCGTCTGATCACTCCCATGTATACGTGCTGAAGAAAATGCTGTGAAAAGAAGAAAACTACAAATGTTGGAATACCAACCTTATCTTCAGCCGTTGCTGGAATTACTTCTTGTTGTTAAGTAAATTACTATTTTGATTGTGCTAAAACCTTACCTAGAGAAGTAAAAATAGTGAAAATATTCCTTAAAATGCAAAATCCATTTGCAAGTCTCAGTCCTTGAACCAAAGTAACCACATGCTTGAAGATCTGTTTGTCCTTGATTTCTTTTCTGAAGCTTCCAACCTTCCCTAGTACCATCAGTTGGGAATGTTAAAAATAAAAAAGTGATCTGAATTTATCTATTTCTATCACATTTATATCCATTTATATTACAACAACCAAGGCAAATTTTTCAGATTTTAGGCTTGATAATTGAGACATAGTTGTAATAATGATTTATTATACTGCCCCCAGAGTTTCCTCTCCAACATACTGCTGTGGCTTTCAGTGTTAATGAAGGCTGGGCTGTGAGCATCTCTCTCAGAAACTGCAAAGCTTATTTTCTTGCCTAAAACTCTGAACGCTGGGCAGAGGGGAGTACAAAAGACAGTAGAGTGGCTAAAGCAATTTATATTATCGGTGATTTGGAAAAAAATTATCTTGATTAACCTCTAAATGCTTCATTCGTTACAACGGTAGTTAAGTCTTACAATGCTGAGATACGGTTTAAACAGAGCCATGCGTTATAGACTGCATTGTGCCAACTCTTCTCTGCCACATTTGTTTTGAGTAATGGTTTTAATGTAAACCAGACCCAAGATATTTCTAGCTAGGTTTCCTCACATCTCTCTTTTGTCTTTGTCTAGCATCTCAAATTGCATGAACAATCTTCCCTGAGGTTGTTGTTACTAGTGTCCTTTATAAATTTCCAATTTTCCTTACATGCGCTGCCTGTAATAACTCCTAACTATATAATAATCCTTTGGATTATAAAAGGCAGTGTTCTACATTATTTCTCAGAGGTGAGTTAACTCTCCTCTCTCTTCCTTCTTCTATGGTTTACAATATTGGAACAGTAAATACAGGCATTCACGAATTGAAGTGGGTGCCACCCTGCTGCTACACAGCGAGATCACAGATCTGGACATGTAGTCCAGAACAAAGAAATATGACTGGCAAGTTGTGTTACTATTTTTCTGAAAGATCAGCCCCTGGAGCGCCTTTGAACATGGTGTGTGCCCACCTGCCTTCAACCTTTGCAATGGCTTGTGCAGGGAGTCTTCAGGCTGTTGCACAGCCAGCAAAGAGTTTGGTTTTAAAACCAGCCTCAGGGATGCCCTCTGTGGTTATCATAGAACCACGGCTCTGGTCCACTGTGGCAGTCAGGACTTAAGCCCAGTTTTCTGTGTCCTCCCTGACTAAGTCTTCAAAAAATACTATAGACAAATATTCTGGCCTCATGAATGGAGTTGCTGGGATAGCATTTTACCCATGAACTCCACAAAGCAAGGTGTTGTAGGGCACTGCTATGGTCTTAATCCCAGATGAAATGTGAAATTACCAAAATACATAATCTGGCAAGGGCTGAATAGTTGCAGTAACAAAATTAGAATCTCATGAAAAAAAAAAATGAATGGTCTATGAATGCTCTATGAAATTCCACACAGTGCAGCACAAGGGCTGTTTGCAACTCCTATGCAATTTAAATGGAAAAAAAGAGTATTCAAAAGAGCTTTGACTAGTCCAATTGTAATACCCCCCAAATGCTGCTTCCATTTTGTCCCTTGGGCGATAAGCGAGAGCTCACTCACTCTGTATTTTCAGTTCACTCGTGATACTGTACATGAGGGAAGGCCATAGTTCCACATACTATTTTCCCTTCCTTTATGTCCTCTTCCCCCACCCCAAATACCCTCTTAAACCACTATTTTTTTCGTTCAAACAACAAGGCTAAACAGGTGAAATTTTAAATAATGATTGAGGATTTTTTTTATTCATTTAAGTTTCAATATCATTACAGAAAATGTTATGGTACAGAGTTGTTTAACATTAGTTTTATTTCTTTGCTCATTTAATTTCCACACGAATGCTGGTAACACTAATATCTGTACAAGATCAGTCTTTGATTTTTTTTAATTTTTAGTTCTGTACATTTTTAAATGTATTGGTTAAAAAGGCTGTCAGCACTTAAGGAAGCAATTTTTTTGTTTGTTGAAATAAAAGGTATCCAGTTACTGCCCAAGAGTACTGAGCTGGGTGGCTGCCGGGACAAGAGAGATCCCTGAATGCGCAGCGAGGTGAGAAAACCTCGGGGCTTCATTGGGTTCCCAGTGCAGCCACTCTGCTTTTGGCACTGTGCACATCAACACGAGATACAAGATAAAGAACAAGCAGAAGCTCTCTGTGAAGCAGTTATGAAGCATACTAATAAGGGAAATCCAAGTGTTGTCTACGCTAGTATAAATAAGCAGACAGCCTTGTTTTAAGAGCATAAGTAGTTGTATCTTAAAGATGAGAAAAAACACAAGTTCTGCAGGCACCTACTGCTGTCTACTAAAAGCTACCGCTATTAGAACTAGCATTGAACACACAAAGCAATTGCGAGGAAAGGAAAAAGTTGCTTTGATATAATCAGAATAAATTTCTTTGTTAAGATTTGTTTTAAAGTTTTTTTTTAAAAGGTATTTATTTAAATTCCATTTGAAATATAATTCAAGATGTTGACTATACTGATCAACTTTTATCCAAATCAGAAAAACTAGCTGTGCCGTTGCATATTACAGGATACAGTCAATGATATGTGGACATGCATCAAAGCTTCGCTCTTGCTGGTGACATCATAGCCTTCCAATGACCATGACATCCACCACCTCCCCCTTGTGAAGCTCCACATACTGCTCTGTCTTTGGAGGTAGCATCAACAGTCCATTGGCACTACGCATACTCATCAGACGACTGCTCATCTGATTCCCTACAGGAGAGCGAGAGAAAAATTTCAGTTAAGTTTTCAGTTAGTTTCAAATGCTGCAACACACCAACCACGCTGGAAACATGAGCTGTTCTTACAAAGATGTTCGTGTTGCTAACTTATTCATAGAGCTGGGATCTCACTGTTCCAAGGTGGCTGGAAACAGACAACTTTGTAGAGAATTAGTTAACCTCTCATTGCTCTGGTGCTCAAAACTCTCATTCCCTGTGCTGATTGCTTTCCTATCCAGCCTTCCACATTATCTGTACCTCATATATTGTCATAACAAATTGCTTTTCAGTTGGAATCCTATCAAAATTACTTTATTTTTCTATTTGTACACCTAATTCTGATTGTACAAAGACTAAACCCAGCACAGTCTAGAATGTTTTTAACATACTGTTATAGAGTAAGTTTGATGAACTGTATTCTTCTCTCTGAATAGTCTTGCTTAGCATTAGTAGCTTAGCACTAGTAGTTAAAGTAGTTGAAGCCGTAGGCTGCAAGAGCTGATGGAAGGTAAACTTTTTGATAAAATTAATGCTGCTAACATAGACCTAGCTGAATCTGGCAGATGCGAGCAGAATGAAGGACCAAGGGAACAATTCCAAGTGAATGAGGTAACTTCAGAAGGCTGCCAGGCCAGAGACGAAGAAAACCAATAAGAAATCAAGAGACCACCGACCAGAATTAAGTGATTGGACTTGGGGATAGGGTACTGGGTGGTACAGGCATAATTGGAGGGCACAATCTGGGGTAGGGGTCCCTCTCCAGAGGCACCCAGCTCGACCTGCGGCCTGAGAACTAATAAAAGAGGAATCGGAAACCTTCACTTGGACTTCACACTTTTCAGCAGGATCCTAGGGTCAGACCCTGTTATGGTGGCTGGCTGCATAAATCCATAACATACACTACCTCAAAATAATGGGTTTCTTTGGGACACTGAGGTTCACAAACATGTCCTGAAGATAAACAGTATCATATTGGTAGTACTGACAAAAAATGCAAATGCAATAAAAAGTCATGTCCTTTAGTTTCTTGGTTTTCAAACTTCCAGATTGACAGAGAAATCATTCCAGACAGTCTGCTTGCATAAGGAAAGAAATGGTGCACAACAAAACAGAGTTAACCCAAATACAGAGTTATAGATGTAAGTAATACCTTGACTTATACCTGGAAATATGTCAGAAGCTGTATGATATTGGGAGTCTATGGTAAGAACTTTCTCTGAGTAAACAGTAGAGATGCATTTGAGTTAATGTTTTCCCTCTGGAGACCCGTATACAGTGCTTCGTATTGAACAATTTTGATGTAGCAAAAAGCCAAGTAGTTGCTTAAGGACCCAAATCTCTTGAGAAACTGGCAGAGTCAGTCTTCTAGCAGTCTACAGCTAAAAAAGTATTCAAATATAGTATTTACCTCAACTACAGCTGAGTATTCAGAAGTATCCCTATGTGGCAAACATGACTAATGAAAGTCTTAGTCTGCTTTAAGAGAACGTATACAGCCTTTGCTATCTCTTCTACCTTTCCAGTTCAGCTAGAATCACACTTCTTTTATTTGTATTGTTCCTACCTATGGCCCAACTTGTGTTTGTTTAGTATGTGCACAAAAGCAAAAGTAAGCAAATGTGTCTGTGAGTGCAAGTAAGCATGGCTGGATGTTTATAAAAAGGAATGTGGGCACATATGCAAGCATACAAGTGTATTTTGTGTGTGTGTGTGTGTATAAAGGCAGGTTATTCAGATAAAGGAAATTTTAATGGTTAAGTTGGTAAGTCATATCATGACTGAATTTTATCCTAATGTACATATATGCATGTCCACAAGTATGTCAGCAAATCAGTCTGCATAAGGAAGGTTATATGAAAAACATGTGCACATGCTTGGTTGTTTTCAGACATATATGTAGGAGGGCAAGGACCTGTGTGAGTGTGTCCGTCAGTCTGTGTGACTCGGCACTAACCTGTACTCTGTGCCCAAGGTAGTGGTTCTTGGTGATGCCAAGTCAGTATGCACCGATGATATTCTGGGCGGGGGTCCAATTTTACATCACATGATAACTGTAGAAGAAGAAAAGAAGGGATAAGAATGTCATGCATTCAGATCGCACTGTCTAAGATAATGGAATCATCTGCTCAGTTGTTTTTCCTTAAAAACAGTCTTTTTAAAAACTTGCATTTTGAGGTCAGATGGTGTCTAGCACAAGATCAAAAGCTGTAGAAGGTAGAGACGGCAGTATTTAAGGGAAATACAACTGTGATTATAATATCAAAGTGTATGATGGAGTCTACATGCATTAAGTGGAATATTTAAAAGCTGTTCTTTTACTGGAAGTTTACAGATAGTATTTATCTGGAAAAAAGCTTTATCATTTCTGGTTTCTGGATTACACTGCATAAAGATAAAAATCTTATTCACATTCAAAATTCTGCTAGCTCTGACAAAAGGGAAATGGCCAATCTGAAATGAAGAGACATACAGGGGATGGTTTGCAATGGAATGTAATGGAACACATCAGAAAATTAATGCAAAAGTGAGGGTCATTACAAATTGCTCTCTGTTTTAGAATGTTTTAGTTGTGACATAAAGAAAAGTGTAGATGCCTGAGGAAATGTGAGAGAGAGACGTGGGATAAGCAGTAAAAGTGCGTAGCCAAGAACACTAGGAAAACACTAAAAGGTAATGTGTTCCTTGGTACTTTATTTGAATCAAAAATAGAAAAATAATACCTTATAATAACATGAATCAATATTAAACAGAGTTACAACATCCATGATTTCTTACAAGAGTGAAATGAATAGTTTAAGGGATTTACATTGCTTAGGGTGGGGGTCATGTGGGTGACATATAAATAACTCAAGAACAGAAAGGCTTTAAAGTTTGTATTTTCTACTGCTAATACAGAACTACCCAACTCTTTAGGTATTGCCAGATTACTCTGCATTTTTTACCACAGGTTAAAACACATGAGTTTTTTTTAAACAGGAAAGCATCCTTCCTGCCTGGTTGGCAAATGGCTGCCTCTGCAGCTGTATATCTTGCTCCATTAGATGGCCATCTAACTCTTAGAAATTACGGGGCTGAATATTA
Organism: Pluvialis apricaria; assembly: GCA_017639485.1. Taxonomy (NCBI): domain Eukaryota; kingdom Metazoa; phylum Chordata; class Aves; order Charadriiformes; family Charadriidae; genus Pluvialis; species Pluvialis apricaria. The sequence continues at coordinate 38,368,183 of CM030012.1, read as the reverse complement.
CCATTAACAGAGATTGAGAATGTACCTCTGTTTTGTGTGAACTTCCTTCAACTTGCCAGAATTAGTCTAGGGCTCATATTCCCCAAACAAGAAAGCCTTTCAGAGCCCAAAGAGCTGTGCTGCAACATCTTGAGAGCATTTTTAAATAGAGGACAAGGGTCTTACCCTGGCTTTAATGATGGTGGGCCGAGGATCCAGGATGCCCTGCATTTTCCTCAGTGCGGGAACAACAAAGAGATTGCAGGTGACAACGGCTGACACAGGGTTGCCTGTAGGACAAAGAACAGTTGGTGGTGACTCCCTCTTGATTTATTCTGTGGAATGCTGAAAGTGATCTCATGTTTTTATAGCAATTGCACTCTGAAGGACTCTAAAAAGCTTTTCATGCTATTTACAGGAAATGTTTCATTCAAGATTGGAGTGGCATGTGGCAAGTATACCTGTTGAAAGCTACCGTCTCTGACTGGTGGTGTACTGAAATCCTGCTCTGACCAGAACTGCCCCATGTTCCTCAGGCCCCACCATTTGCCTCTGTTCCTCCATTGCCTTTTGTCTTAGGCCTAGATTTGTCTGGGACCGGGGCAGGGTTTATTGTGCGCAGGTATAGGTCCTAGCTGATAGGGCTTTTGATTCATGATTAAGGTTTCCAAGACCTATGGAAAAATAACTTTCAATTCCCTAACAGAGTGGCAAAACGCTTTAGTACAAATTCTGAGGAGAATTCTACTGATTTATACATTTTCTGTTGACTCATAAATGAGGTGTATGACCAATGTCTGTCAAATACCACTTGTCTTACACATCTGGACTTCTCTAGATGACAGTTCTAAAATAAATATTACAATCAGACAGATGCTCCATTGATCTCTCCCCTGGAAGAAAATGTACAGCATCAACTAAAACAAGAGAGAAAAATAGCCCTAGAGATACATCTGAAACCACCAGCTTAGCAAGGACAGGATTCTGTGTGTTGTCAGAAATCCACGCAAAGCCAGAGGAATAAGAATAAAATAAATTCCTCCTGATCTATTAGGATAGAGATTTGTAGCCAGATCCCTAAGGAAATGTTTATTTCCAAGGTGACGCAGCCCACAGGAGGTGAAGCGATGCTGCCCTCTTTTGGTTCCATGGCACGATCATGATAAAAAAAAAAAAAAAATCTGTGACATGTTCCTTGGCACTCCCTCGTTTTTGTCTCCATTTTCAATACTTCAGAGTGGATGCACTGACTTACATGCACAGAATATTTACTGTGAAAGCAGAAGGAGCTGTATGAAAAAAACACCCCTATATAGTACCATATACAACCCCTAAGCAAATTGCTGGATGGAAGAAATCATAAGACCCATACACGGGCGAATTCTGAGGACAGGAACAAGAAAGAACTCCTTAGTATATGCCTGTAAATCTATCTCTTCTGGAAATCCCTGGGAAAACCTTACAGGTACCTTCCTTAGGGATGGATGCCAACCCCAGACCTAGGTGCTGTGAACCGTCACTATTCTGTTTCATGTCTGTCACCTATGCACAGAAACAAAAGTAATCCACAAAACATCTTACCTGGGAGCGCAAAGATTATTTTTCTTACGCCATCAATATCCAGAGTTGCAAAAGTTGTTGGCAGGCTACGGAAAATGAAAGCTATTTAATATCTACACTAGACTTTGACTGAATATTATTATGTTATTATTTAAAACATTTGGAAAAGAAAACAAAACAGGATCTCTGTCTTTCTCAGCAGTTCATTAGCACCTGCTGCTTATTCCATACTGGGGTATAATCCTCTCTTTGTGATGACAGAACAATTAGTTTTTCTTGGTATTCAGCTATGAAGTTTTAAGTAGATGATTTTGCTTCTGGTGAGGAAACATCTAAGAGCAGATGAACTAGCAATCAAAAATCTAAATCCTGTCTTCATGCTAGGAGCCAATTAACAAAGAAGTAATACTGAAATTATGCAGTTACAGAGCTGTATTTGTTTTTCATATAAGGCTCTCCAAATTTTTTGTAAGATTAGGGACTCTAATTTCCCCTACTCCATCGTCTACAGTGGTAGTGACAACACAGCAGTATTTCAGAGCAGCAGATGCTAGCTAGTCTGCAGACGAACAAATTCAGATACACAGGCAGAGAGCTGCAGTCAGGTAAGACCTCAGTCTATCAGTAAAGAGCTCGCTCTGCCTTTCAGAGCTGCTCCTGAATGATCTTTAGTGACTTGCTATCAGGGCTATTACAGTTATACAAATAGGACAGTAATGTGACGGCTCAAGAATGTGGCTGGCAAAGAAAAGGGACTCATCCATTAAAAAAAATTTTCTATATACCTATGTTAATATCATCCTTTTTAACATTAGAAATCCTACTTTGTAGGAGCAATAATTAGGCTGAGTTCCTCGGCTTCATCTTGAGCTAACATCTAGCACCTGGCCAGCAGATGATAGTTGCTGACCAGCAGCAATTAGTCTGCTAGGACTAATCAATATTCTGTTTTACCAGGGAAAGCTGGTGTTGGAAGTTTCTGTTTTAAAATTCCTCTAACATAATGGGAACTATCTGCCAGACCTCCAAATCTTATAACCAGTGCACAAACTGAGGTACAAAAAAATCTAATTGCTAATTCATATTTACTGCAAACTCTGAGTTGTCATATTAGATTTCAACACCATCATTAGTAAAGTCTTCCAGTACTTTCTTCTGTGCTGCTAGACAAGATACAACCTTGCATTAGCTCAGCAACTTTCAGATCAAGTGGAGGAATGGCAAATCCCAGGCATCACTCTGCAGTCACGTAGCACATCAAAATACAGGCATACAAAGCAAATTCTGGCTTCGCTCTTGGAACTTACTCATGGGAATTTTTCCCAATATAGTAATCACAATTCATATCTAAGGCCTTTTAAAACCGAATGAATAACAACTAAGACACAGTATTTGCTATTGCACTACTGCCAATGAAAATGAGAGTGCTTACATTCTCAGTAAGACTAGATAACCAAATGTTTTGGTAGCAGTAAGAAATACCTTCCTTATGGCATAAAATGAAAATGGATGTTTGGGGAAAATAAGATTTTTTAAAGCTTTTCTGGCTAGTTATTAAAAGTTTATTGCTACAAGTCTACAGAGGGATCACCAGAAGAAAGAATTACATTCGTTTTCAGGTAATCTGGAACCAGAATTCAATATTCTGAATTCTCGAAATCAGGTTATTCATTCTTGTCAGCTGCAGAGGCTGGAGTGCAGATCCCACTTTTGGGACTTCCCCATGTGGGTTGTAGCAGTATGACAGAAGCAGTGAGCTATTTCCATGCCTGGGCTACATCCAGCACAGGAAGAAACATGCTTTCAGCTCACTTGTTCCTTTTATGGCAGGGAGATGGTGGTAGTAGCAGCACAAGCACCAAACCCACGTGCAGTTCTTTACTGGATTGTATGCGGAGACACTAAAAGTATTTGTTTTCACAGCAAACGTTCTGTTCTGCTCCCTGGTAAAAGTTACGGGCTAGAGGGAATCATTCCTCAAAGCTGCACTTGGCCTTGTGTTACTGGACTGCGCCAAACTAGCTTGCAAACAAACTGCACTCCATGGTTAGCAAGGCAGAGCTGTAGATGTCTTTCCACTACTGTACTGTGAAAGGGAACTCTCTATTTGGAGTACGTGTAGTTTTCATTTTCGCTACAAAGCACACTTCCTGACTCTTCAATTAGCAGTGCTGCAAAGGAAAGCAATGCTGAAACACTTTTCTGAGGCAAACTAAACACTTAAAGGATTGCGTTTACTTTAAAATTACTATGCTCAATATGCCAATCAGATAAAACTTTTTAAATTAGCTGTCATTCCACCTCTCTCAAGAAACTGCTTGTTTGTAGGAATATGACTTATGCAAATTTTGAAGTGAAATGAGATGCTCATTAAGCAAACCAGCAGTTAAATGTCCTTGTATTTCCTGGTTATTTCATAAAAATGTCAATATCTGAGCACTGTGATCACAGTGAAGACTATAGCCATGTTTATACCATGCCAGTTTCCCTCCAATCCCCAAACCTGATTTGCAATAGTTATTAGAGAAACACCTCTTACTGATAAAATGTAATCTCTCCGTTCTAGTTAATTTCACCCATAAAGATGATGACTAATCTGAATAGGACTGATTTTGCTTCTTTTCCCATATATATCTACCATGTGGTTTATAGTGTATTTGGAAAACTGAAATCTACTGAAGCACTTATGTAGAATATTTGGCCCAATATAACCTCCATCTATGCTCCCTAAGTAGAAAGATTTCTTACCCTGGTTTCATAAAAACTCTGCCAAAGTGAATCTGTGCGTGAAGATCAATATCCAGCACCTGTTTAAGATAGTCCTGTTTAAATTAAAAAAAGAAAATCGATTAAGTAACATCAAAGTGGCTTACATTGTCTAAGCATTCAAAGCAATTAATTAATATCAAGCGAAGATGAAAGACTTTTCATATCCCGAAAGTGCTACAGTCCAATGGGGCATTTCCAGTATTTGAAAGAAAGTATTTTGAAAAAGAAGAGGTGAAGAACAGACTCATTTTAGGTGCCAAACCTGACTCCATGAGGACATAGTAACATATTTACTTAAAAGTCAGCTGCAGCATCAGAATCTTAGAGGACCCCACAAATACCTACTACTAAAACATTATCTATGTCAAAGATGAAAAAAGAAGCCTTTATGGTTCAAAGTTAAGACTTAAAATCATCAAATTATTTAATTTTTGCCATGAAAGCTATCTAACAGCAGATTTAGAGATCTCCTAGTACTTTTGAAATCAATACTGTACCGTAGAAATCATAGTTTTCCAGGATACTGTAATTATTGTAATTTCTTGGGGACATGGTCTAATTCACAATAGTCAAGTTTAATAGTCCTTAGAAAGGAAGAACTGTGGGTGGCTTGTGCGTTAGGTTCAAGTTAAATGATTTTACATAAACACAATCGATCCAGTTCATAAATAGAATTACTTGTTTAGTCTTTATTGAAAATTGCTGTGCTCAAAGATGTAGTATCCTGTCTTTTGTGTTTAGTAAGATTAAAGACACAGGACATAACAGTCATCTGTGAAATGAGACTTTGGAAGCAGTAAATCTGAAGCTCCCTTGCAGTTTTCCCATCTTTCTCTCTCGTTTTTTTTTTTTTTTTTGTGTGTTCAAATACTTGGAAAGCAGCAACCTTTTTCAGCCAGGCATGAATTCTCAGTTATTGACTGCATTAACGCCATTTTTACTTTCTATTTACTTTTTGGATGTTCACAGTTATTTCATTAAAACTGTTGAAAGCTCAGTATCAGAGGGCTATCCATCAGTGGAACACAGATCCTATTGACTTCATGCTGTTGCCTCAAATTCAGACTGGTGAGAAATTAGCCAGAAGGCATAAATGCCTGTAAGACCCTTCAGCAGTCCAGTCGTATCCTAGTGTTCCTGTGTCTGCACTATGTCACCACGTTCCCAATTTAAAGACCAGCACTTGTCCTTGATTATTTTTCTAGGAATACTGAGGACAATAATGGAATTGGAAGTAATTGGTACTGGTTTAACTAGTTATCCATTTTCATGATGTATCCAACAATATGATTTCTACTCAGAAAAGTGACAAAAACAGCACTCATGTTTACCATCTCCTAATGACTGTCTTTAGTATCTGTTAGTTATAAAACGAGAGATGTTTATTTTACCTGCCAAACTCACAGATTCAGCCTGGGATCAAAAAGTAATCTGAGTTTTCCTTCGCATAAGTCATGATTAATAAATGTCCTGCAGGTTCATCTACGCCCCACCAGCATCTGTGTATCCCTATTTTCTTTGATGGTTTTGGCACAGGGATTACCAACAGGAACTCAATCAACAATTCTGTTAATGATTCAAAAGGCAAATATATCAGCTCACTGTGTCTCGTATGTACTGCCTCTGTAGGGCTAACAGGCGCAAAATGTGATAAAACTATTTTTGTAACAGATATAGCTTTGGCATATTCAGGAAACAGATCTGCTGAGTAAGAAAGAGCTATTTATATACTCAGGTTGCTTTTCAAAGTACTTTCAAAGTAGATTTATTCTATCTACATTTTACCTGCTCTAAGAATAAAAAGAAGTCTGTTGCCTTCATGTGCTATTAACCGAGCACCTTCCTCATCATAACTACATAAATCATTCCTTAAATAAAAACACATTTGCAAATCACTCACTTCAAGAGTTAAAATCCTCCCTGTTGTACTGTGTCTACTATAGTACAGTAATAAGAAAAAAGTGAATGAGTATAGCATTGAGGACTATTTTCTTAACTAATTCACATTTAAGTGTTCCAAAAAAAGTAAGATCCCTTTTTAATAAACATTAATACAAAGGTGGAAGCTCTGATGACAGACTCTAGCTTGAAATTCTTACATATATTGTAGCAAGTCATACTTAAATTTAGCATACCTTTTCCCCCATAGATACACCTCCTGATGTAATGATCACATCAGCACGGCTGATACCCTCATTCAGTGCATTCAGTAAATCATCTGGGCTACAGAAAAGAACAGGCAAGCAGATTAGTGGCATGGAACTATTATGAGTTGTAGTGTAAGTGTCTGTGTGTACACATACAGATGCATATACACATGTGTATTCTAAGAAAGAGATACAGCTCTGTGATAATATAAGATATTTTCCTTCTTAAGACTCCACAGTGCTCTATTCAAGTCAAGAACTGCAAACTCATTCAGTGAACACCACACTGTCTGGCACTTTTCTAAGAGCTTTGCAACAGGAACAGTGGGATACTTTAGGTTGGGACTGAAGAACACTAATACAAGTATCTAAAAGTATGTAATTTGCACAGGAGGTAGCAATACAAATTATGATTTAGATGAGCTGACAAGGCTATATAAAGGGATCTAACACATGAAAATTACCGGCCACCATGCCGGCTGCAGTACTACCTGTCTAGCTTATTTCATGTGTACAAAAATGGGGTAAGGCTCCACTTCAAACTTCCATCAGTGAAAAGTGGGAGTCAATCCTTTGTTTATCTTCTCCATTCGAGGGCTCTGCAGCAAATCTGGCTGTACCTCCACCTCATCTTGAAAAAACACAATCCCTCCTGTTCAAGTGTCTACCTTCATGAGGAGCAGTGTAAGGGGAGTGGTGGTGTTTGTACTCCAAAGAGTATAACTGTGGAGGTGAAGGATAGAGGCTGAGTATATTTCAGTTTTGGTGTCTTAACTCTTTTTTTTTTTTTTTTTTTATCTAAACTGGAAACTTTGAAGTGAGCATTAGCTATCTAACAGCAGTACTGATGCTAATACAGAGCTTCAAGGCATGCAGTGGAGAAACTTGGTAATACACAAGACCAAAGGAATCTGAAAGGATTTCCAGTATATTAAATGCATACTTTGTGTTTAAGATTTGTGAACTGACCAGAAACTGACCGATTGCTACAATTGTAGGTAATGTTCCTTCAACAGTATGTTTTTACTTTAGTGATCCTGAAAGTTTTTCATGGGAGGTTGTTCCTTCTTAGAATGCAATAGAATGAATCAGCAATAAAGCTAGCGACTATATAAAGGGCTTCACCTGGAATACAGCACCTCAGTTATATGCCACACTACAATTACAAAATGCCATTATGGGTTATCAAGGCTTTGCAGGTTGCAAATGGCACGTGGGCTATCCTTCGGGAACTTTGGCTATATTTCACTAAAAGACAGAATCACTGCAGTTATTTTGGGGTTCAAACTGGAAACAAGAAAATTAGAAATACTATGCAAGTCCTGGTTGACCTTTCAGAGACTAACAGAAACTGTGTGTTTCAAAAGGTCTAAGAAAGAAAAATCCTCTCCTCTGAGCATCCTGTCTTTGCCCATGGTTTAGTGAAATATAAGCAGCAGTTAGCATTACGTGGTCTTGTGTGCACTACAATTTATATGATACAAGAAAGACTGTGCTCCCTCACTGAGCAGCCCTGCATACTCCTCATCTTCTCATCAGAGAGCCCTCAGGTGTCCTCTACCCTGGTTATGCCTTACAGGCAGAAAGACTCAAGACGCCCATGTCCAGTGACTGATGCAGCATCTTCTTTGGCATTACAGTGTGGTTTTCCTGCAAAACTTTTCTATTTGTGTTGGGTTACATCAACTCTTTAGGGCCATATTGTTTTGTAAGGGGTAGTCAACAAACTACAGCAGAAAGAAGGGCAGATTGCTGGTGCCGTAGTGTAGGCTGTAATCAATCAGGTAGAATTATACACTACCATTTTTTTAAAGAAAGCAGCTGCTGCAGATATTGCAGTATGCCTCCACAACTTTTGTTTAGGGTACTGGGTATCCTGGATACTCTAAATGGCCTATAATGAATGGCTGAACTCTCTTTTCTTTGGGAGAAAATATAAAACATACACACTCAAGCAAAACCATCTCTTTCTTTGTTCTTTAGGAAATAGAGACATTTTCTCAGCTGCCCCTTCTGAAATCTCAGGGAAATTTTATCCAAAAAACAGCACAAGTCTTCACTAGTTGTTGAAGGCAAGAGGAAAGAAGCAAGTCTGGTTTTGGCTACTGTCAGTGTCTTCTTCAAAACCAATTGTTTCATATTGATTGTGTAAGTAATAATTTGTATGTAACAAGATACTGCTTAAGATTATTCAAGAGTTTGCAATAGGAAAAGTCTCTCAAGATCAAAGTATTCCTTAATCCTTATAGACTGGAATGCAGCAAGGAATACATATTCATTACAGAGGTTGGCTTTCCTGAAGTTCAACGGCAGTCAGACACTCACGCCACTATTAGTAGGCTAATACTAATTAGCCTACTGCTTTCAGTATATTTTTCTCGTTAGGTTGTGATGCAGCTGAGGACCTTATTTGAAGCTTGCTCCAGGCTGTTTCATTTTATCTTGCTTAGTTATTTAAAAGTTATTCATAGGTTGCAAGACCACCTGTCCAGGGAAATCCTAATTCTGGATTATGAAGTGTGCTTGCTTTTGGTTGTGGTTTGATAATAATGGAAGGAACAGTAAAAAGCAAATTAGTCTATATTTAACTGTTGTTAAATAGAATGGAAGTGCTGCTACTTACATACTGAATATATATAATGTGTGCATTTATGTATAAAATTACTTCACAAAGGAAGAAAAACTCCAAACCCCAAATAAGACCACACTCAAACCAGGTGAGGCCTCAATTCACACCTTTGTTTATGAGGGTAGCATACCACTGAAGTAGTTCATCATACAGGTTTTTTATTTCATGTCATGTAAAAAGTTGAAGATACTGGAGTTGGTGCATTTTTCTTTAGCATTTCCAGTAGAATGACCTGTATAATATATCCCTTTCTTTACCATCTGTATAATGCAAGACATTTAAAAATTCTACCACTAAAACCTTATTCTGCCAATAGCACTGCATATCATCTTTAGATGGTTGCAAAATGCATTGAATTCTTCCAAAATGAAAGATGTGATAGAAATTTTATTGTAATAAACTGAATGATTATGCTAGTTTGGATTTTATTCTGAAGAACGGAGATATTTACAGAATTCTCTCCCTTGCCTTTGCAGAAGGCTTCTCTCTTTTTGCCTTATTTGGCACATTTCTTTTTGTCATTCAGGTCTGTCTAACTTTCTGTCCTACTTGAGGCTAGTAGTTCCATGACTCTGCAATTAACACAAAACACTCCTTACAGGAGTCACCTGCTGTAATCGTCAATCAACACTGTAGCAAACATTTTCCTTGCCTTTAGTGGATTTAATGCAAAGAGTTATCATTCAAATTGCATATTAACACATTTTTGATATAATCAGATAACAACATATTACTCGTTTCATTCGTTGCATAACAATGAGCAACTTCTCCTTTGGATTGACATGGAAAGGGAATATAGAATCATAGAATGGTTTAGGTTGGAAGGGACCTTGAAGATCATCAAGTTCCAATCCCCCTGCCATGGGCAGGGACACCTCCCACTACACCAGGCTGCCCAAGGCCCCATCCAGCCTGGCCTTAAACACCTCCAGGGATGGGGCCTCAACAACTTCTCTGGGCAACCTGTTCCAGTGCTTTACCATCCTCAAAGTGAAAAATTTCTTCCTAATGTTTAATCTAAACCTGCCCTCTTCCAGTTTAAAGCCATTCCCCTTCATCTTATCACTGCATGCCCTTGTAAAAAGTCCCTCCCCAGCTCTCCTGTAGGCCCCCTTTAGGTACTGGAAGGCCACAATAAGGTCTCCCCAGAGCCTTCTCTTCTCCAGGCTGAACAGCCCCAACTCTCTCAGCCTCTCCTCATAGGAGAGGTGCTCCAGCCCTTGGATCATCCTCATGGCCCTCCTCTGGATCCGCTCCAACAGGCCCATGTCCTTCGTATGTTGGGGGCTCCAGAGCTGGATGCAGTACTCCAGGTGGGGTCTCACGAGAGCGGAGTAGAGGGGCAGAATCACCTCCCTTGACCTGCTGACCACACTTCTTTTGATGCAGCCAAGGATACGGTTGGCCTTCTGGGCTGCGATCACACATTGCTGGCTCATGTCGAGCTTCTCATCAATCAGCACACCCAGGTCCTTCTCCACAGGGCTGCTCTCCTGCCATTCCCTGCTGAGCCTGTATTTGTGCTTGGGATTGCCCCGACCCAGATGTAGGACCTTGCACTTGGCTTTGTTGAACTTCATGAACTGGCATGGGCCCACCTCTCCAGCCTGCCCAGGTCTCTCTGGATGGCATCCCTCCCCTCCAGCGTGTCTACCTTGCCAAACAGCTTGGTATCGTTGTCAAACTTGCTGAGGGTGCACTCGATAAAAATAAATAAAGTCTGATAGCTCTTTATAAAAACTAACCTCAGAGCCACAAACAGTTTGCGACAGTTCATGAGAAACTTTGAAATTATTTATTTATTAACTTTTAACTAGCAAAGTCTCCGAGAATATTTCCCTATTCGTATGGTCAAATATTCTTGCCCTCACAGATAAAAAAGCTGAGTATAAATACGCTCTCTATTCTGTCTGATTTTAATTTTAAACTTAGATAATTTAATAACTCTTAAAATTATGTTTCTCTCTTTAAATAAAGGGCTATTCAACCACATAAACTGGTTGTGTAAACCATCACACTAGAGACACTTGATACCCTCAAAACACGGGAACAACTAGGGATTTTGGTCTTGTTCAGTGCAACACACTAGGCACAAAACTGGCCTGCAGTCAACGGTACCTTCCTTCCCACCCCTGGGGTGCTAGGCCCCTGCAAGGCCCCTTGTATGTATGAATATGTAATTGAAGGCTATAAACTTCTGAAAGAATAGAGAAAATAACTTTGCCATCTGAGCATAACAGGACAAGATTGTTCTAAAAGGCCTGTGACAAATCATCATGAAGCTGAGAAATAACACTCACTGTCTGAGCAGGTACAAATCAGAAGCTATATTCTGAAGCCCTGGCCATTACTAGGGGCAGGATACTGGATTAGCTAGACTAGTGATCTAATTTACTATGAGAAATCCTTTAAAATGTCTTGTGAAAGTGCTATTCTTGGATTTTTTTCCTTCATGGACAGAACCATAACAGGTGCTCAAGTACAATGGTGAATACCTTAATCAAGGTAAAGTAGATTTTGATGGGAACTCTCATTTCCAGATGGCAAAACTATTCTGTTTCATTTGGTGATTTTCAAAGTCAGAGTGACATTGTGTACCAGAAAAGAGTGTTCTTTCCTAACTTGCTGCAATTGGTTAAAAAAATTATACTCTATGTTTCAGATCACATCCCAGCATCTTCTGTAAATACAACTAAGAAAATTTGTTCTATAAGGATTACAGTTTACAAAACTATTCATATAGGTAAGTATGCACAAATCCAAACTTCCTCTCAACAGTAGAAATCCCCATCTACAGCAGATTGTGTCTGCACAAATATTATGTGTATTGTACATACATTTTTGAAGTTGCAGACACAATGCTTTGCATAAAGAGTCCATATACTTTTAAGTATATCTTTATATTCTCTGCTAATTTTGCCAGTCTGATAAACAGACTGTCTGCTTTACTACCTCAATTTTCTGACCCTCTTTATTCAGTTTTATGGAACAGCATGAGCAGCACAATCTGGAACTTAGTTGGAGGGTATCTGTTGTATGCATAGAATCCAGTAAACAGATGCATGACATTGCAGTTGACATGCCACTTGATTTCATTCATTTGAAGAGAGGGCTTGCAGGATGGCAGTATACCAGAATATGAACACCTTCTGGATTCATGAAAAATTCTGATTATCAAAGCTCGTTTGTGGAAAACTGTTATGTAGCACTTGATTACTGAGTTGTCTTTGAACTGAAAAGATACACAGGAGCTTAAGAGCTGAACAAGAAAATGATTCAAGCCTCATTAAAATAGACATCAGCCATGTAGAAGATTTTTTCCTTTATCTCTCAAAAGAAATAGCTACAGTACAGTCAAGACCAAAGAATTCTCTATGTTTAAAGTGCCATTTTGAAGTACCCTAAATTACAGTGTAATTTTCTCTTTCAAATAGAAATCAATGTCTGTTAATTCACTTCTGTTGATCCTATTGTTGTGCTTCACTGTCATTAATTATAAATCTGTCAGCCTTTTCTGTGATACAACCCTTAACACCAACAGTTTGATACATGCAATTAAACTGTTCAGTTTTAGAAATTAATTTAGAAAACAAATAACAACAAATGGTGATCTGCATCACCTACCGCTCTGCAGTAAAATGAGTGATCACTGTAAAATTGAACTAGAACATTTAGTTAGGACTGACTTATGAAGCCATTGTCACAGTACAAAATCCACAGTTCATTATTAATTTCCAGGACCATTTCCACCAAGTTCTTTGCCACAGTAGTCTCATTCATTCAAATTAACCTCATTACCTGACAGTCATTTTCAGTCCTTGTTGTTCATTACCATATACAGCTATTGCTGTTGGGTGACTAATAGAAACACTTGCAATTGTTGTACTCTTCTATGCATCAGCCCAGGCTTTTATAAACCCAGGTCTTCTGGAAACCTGTACTTGCAAAATTTGTGCATGCAAACCATCACAGTTAGCACCTTAAACCTGCATGCTTTACAGATATATTGGACACAGATACAGAAAGATATGCATGCACCATAATGCACCAAATGCATGCAAAAGTGTCTGTTGTGAGTACAAAAGCAGAGCTGGGTAACCTTTCTTGCCTACTGTTTTACTTTATTTGAAAGCATCTCAAGTATTTCAGTTATATAGTGAAATAATGACCCCTTCAGACATGATTCCTCACAGATTCAGAGGAGCCACAGATTCCTGGACACAAAGTGAAACCTGAAGTGCTAGCAGTGATCCCACACCAATCAAAGTAGACTAGCTGTAGATCAAAGAAGACCAACTGCTCCTCCAAACTACAGCAGTTCACTGTAAACTGTTGCGCCATCTTCAGGTAGACTCAGGTAGGGTTTAGCACATTCTGGCCATGCCCACAAAAACTGGGAACACTGGTTTCTGCTAATTTTGCATCTTATGAGGTCTCTTTTCTGCTAAACAGATCTCCCAGAAGAAGAAAAGATTTAACTAAGGTACAAGGACCTGCTAGAAATTCCCCCTGTATGCAAAGATCCCAATCAAGCTTCTAGTTCTATATCAGAAAGAAAAAAAAAGAAACACCTCCAAACCAACAAAGAATTTACCAAAGTAAAACTTTCATCAAAAAAACAAGAGACTGTACTTACTGTTCTCAGACAGAGATCTCATCAAGTTCAATGACATTTCTGTTTGAGGAAAGATGGGATATGGATTTGATCCTTTATGATTAACTCTCATTTTTCTTCTTGTGCTCATTCAGGTGAAGTGACAGATTTCAAAATGAATAGATAAATGCAGCTAGGCATAAAGATAAAGTCTGTCACCCACTTCTCACCTCATGGCCAAGAGGAATGTTTTGCATATCAGTAATTTTCAGGATGCAGAATAGCGAATAGATGCCATATTAGGTTTAGCCAACTAAAACCCATCTTCTGTAGAATGTAAGATTGAATGTAATTCACTGAATGTATTTCAATGAATGTAATTCAATGAATGAATATTTGAATGTAATAGGAATTCTGTGTTTTGACTAGTATGGTTTTCTAAAGCAGAAGAAGATCCGGTTTTGATGATGTATATAAGAACATATGGACACTCTTCTGAAACTGTATTTGTTTCAAAATTCTCCAGTGTATTCCATCATGTTCTCATAATGTTTCTTCTTCCTACCTTCTGTGGTATTTCCCAGGATCACTTTGAACAGATGTAATATGTTTTCCCTAAGAATATAGGCCAGCTTGTGAGGAAAGCTGGAATAATTACAGTAGCTTTTGGCTTGTTCAACGTGTCTATGTAAGTTTTGTCTATTTGATAGCAACATAAAAGAATCTGTCTTTGTTACTTTTTGCTGCTCCTTTAATTGATGCTGCTGCAAACAAGAACACTATTTTGCAGAGTATTCTTTTTCATGTTACATTTATGAACTCAAAGAGACTTTGATTAGAGGTCTTCAACTCTTGCTGAAGTTACCATGAGATCTGCCTCATGCCTTCAACTTTGTCTCTGTATCTGGATGATAACATATTTTACTCCACATTTTTTGTGAAGTGCTTCAGACAACTTCCACTCATATATATGCCAGAATGACAAAACGCCAGAGAGGTCAGACAAAGAGATAGCCATGGAAGTGCAACAGGAAAGGGTCCCGTGTTGTAGAAGCCAGGTGCTTATGTACTATGGAGCACATTCCTACATCAAGGCATTACATTGTTGATGGCTGGGTCATGTATCACGTTCTCTGCTGCTTGTGTATATTCATCTGCAAGCATTTGCTTGTGAATTGTAGTGATTTTTTTGATCAATGCTGAAAGAACAGGACCAGAGCTTTGATAACAGTTGTCTTCAGGTGCTGTGCCATTGTATTAACCCGTGAGCACTTTATCCACTCTAAATCCAGGCTAGTGTGTGTCCACTGAAGAAGAAGCCTGACAACAGCTGGCTTCCATTAATTAATAAATTATCCCTGGCTATTTTACTGGCTGAGGGCAATGAACCTTATCCCAATACTTACCAGAAATCCATTTATTTTTCCAAGAAGTTGGATGGAATTTCACTAGTAAAGAAAACAGCTTCTATTTTTTCTTCCTTCTTATGAAGGAAGTGAATCTATATGGATTCACTGGCAAGTTTTCACTTTTGGAGTGGAAAACATTCAACAGTTGTAGCTGGGTTGAAATAATATGACTGCAAATTACACCACACAATACAATAATCAATGCCAAAGACATTGCTCATCAGTAAAGATGACAGTGCACTGGTGAGTCTGAAGGGTAAACATGGTTCTGCAGTTCTTTCGTTCAGAGCGCTCATGAAATATGAGAATTGGCTTATACTGACATAACTGAAAGTGAAATATTATGATTGATGTAATTAGCGCTACAGTAATTAGAACTCCAGTATGGATGTCTATGACAGGAAGAAATGCAGTCCCTACACGCAATGCCTCAAAATGAAGGTTTTCTCTGTAAAGCTCCACCTTTTACAGAATCATAACTGAGTCATCTGGAAAAATGTCTGTCTCCAGAAGAAAAATGACTTGGAAGGCACAGGTCAGAGACAATATAAAAAGGCCTTTTAAAATTCCCTGTCATCAACTATGTCTTAAAACAAATTACTTTTTAGAAAATGTTAAGTGAAATATGACATCAATTTTTGTCTACTAAAACATAATACAAATTCTCCAAGAAGAGCAAAGTACAGTTTATTAGAAATAAGCACAGAGAAGGAACAGAAACTTATCTTGTTTGGGACCAGCAAGTCAATTTTTTGACAGCTGTTAGTCAATGGAAGGAACTAGAACTTAATTTGTCTCTACAATACTGGACTATATTCCTTCAAGCACAAAGATGTTTTTAATGTAAGAAAATGCCCATTGCATTTTCTCCTGCTCTGGGAGCAGAAGCATTTTCTTATTGCTCATGCTCTGGGTAGCAAGGCTTTATTCTAGGGGCTGTGTTTTGTTGATGCTTGCCCCAGCACTGCTTAGAAGAGCCCAAAGGCTCATTTAATGTGTCCTCTAGATTTAGGCTGTTAGCAACGATATGTGAACTGACTTATACGAAGTATTCCAAGTTGATCACCTGCTGGTAGATTCCAGCTTCTAAGCAATTTCTGATAAGGCAGACAGTCTACATCATGCCCTTCACATTAATCTAAAATGTTTTAAAGACTGCAGGTTCTTGTAACCTAATTGCAGTTAAGTTTTTTGGGATGTGCAGAGTATAGTGTAAGATTCTAGTGGGTTGATGTCTTTAGTCAATTTGATGAGGAAAATCTAGATTAATGACAACCCGGCTTCAGCATCAACAACCAATTGCTAAACAAGAACAAGTCTTTTGAAGGCTAAGGATATGGCAGATTGAGTCAGTAATGAGTACAGAAACTTGTTTTTCCAGTATGCAAAGCAAACATTAAGCTATAACTCAATCGTCCAACCTTTTGTTATAAAAATAGGGCCATTAACCTCAGCGAGGATCCTTGCATGACTGAAGTTTTCAGGTACTAGCCTTCTATAGGTTTTTCATTACTTTTCTGCCTATTTTTAATTACTACAAGAATCAAACTGTAGAAACTAATTTTTGTGTTTGCTAATGGAGAAAATGACAGGTGGTTTATTCTCCCTCTGTTATCACTCCTGCCCATTTGGCCTGTCTGTGATAGGAGGTAAGTTCTGTAAATTAATCCGTATTATTAAGCCATCCCCCTAAATAAGACCGAGTATATAATTGTACATATATTTTGGAAAAAAAAAAGTGTAGTGGATAGTTTAGAGATTTCATGAACATTCCATTTAGCCTGCTTTAGAGATGATCAGCATGGTAATGGAAAAACAAGTATGCAGGTATGACTGAAGAGTCATAACAGTGACTTCCCTAGAGTTGTACTCCGCTACTACCTTCAAGCAGGTTTCTTCCTAATTTGCTCTATTTTTAGAAGGGAAAAGCCTTGAAGGATAAAGATGTTTGTTGCTACTGATGAGTAATGTAAACATTCTTAGTATTAACAGATTTTAATTTTATCAACGTTGTGGAGCCATGTATGTTTACAGTGCACTGGTGCATAAGAACTTAACTGACAAGGCACTGTTATTTAATGGACAGAATAAAACACCATTTGCTTCTGTATGGCAACCATTGGTAGAACCTGTGCTCCAAGCTCTGCACTGACAGACACCTAGTCGAGCCTGCCTGTGAGCATGCATGTGCCTCAACGTCCCAAGTGTTTTAAAAACAGTGCTCACCAATCTGGTAGGCCTGTCTCCGCAGTGTTCTGGAAGCTCTGTGTCCCTTCTTCTTTAAAAACATCTGGCTTCCTGAGGGCAAAGGAAGCAGAAGGGGTATAATAAAGAGCCAGGGAAGGAGAGAGGCTCCTGGGGTGAAAGGGATGCTTTGTGCCCAGCTGTGTCCCCCTTGGTGGCTCTGAATATTCAAAATCATCATGGGAAATGCTTCCTCTCTGCAGGGCCAGCTAACGGGAAAGAAAGGGAGTGCATAGGAATACCTGGCTGTTATAGTTTGGACAGGCTTCTCACAAAGATGAAGAGTGAAGTTATGGAAGGATTTAGGCTCAACTGGGCACGCCAACAATGCACAGTTCATCTTTCCTTGCAGACTCTCTGAAGAAACTTCTTTACTCTCAACTTCCAGACAAAGCAAAATGAAGTGTTAAACACCTTGACATTTTGGAAGGAGGACCACAGATAATGGGAAAATATGTGGAGATGGGCCCACTGAAACATTTTTACTCACAGTTTCTAGCTTCTTTTTCAGGAAATGGGTCTCAAGGCATATTAAATGTCACCTTCTTGACTACAAGGGGAAAATGGCTGTATTTATCCTAATTTTATATCTCCATAGTCAATAAAGATGCCACTTCATTCATGAGAAGCTTCATACCCAGCTACCCTGCTCCAAGGGGCAGGATTAGAAAAAATGTCCAAAACTGAGAATGTTACTGCTATCAGGACCTTATTTAAAACAATTAATGTTTTGCTACAAATTCCTATTTTACGAAGACAGCACTTCCTTTTACATATACTTCTTCCAAGTCAATGTCACTGGGAAGAAATAATTTTTACATAGTGTCCTTCATAACAGAAATATGAAATAAGCTGAAATCTATGTTTTTATACTCTTAAATGTAGGACAATTAAATGTAAAATGTAAAAATTCTTCATTTGACATGAAGATTTAGAAATGTCTCTTTTTAAAAAATCTAAAATAAGATGTTCAAGATTGAAATGGACCAGGTCATGAATTGTCACTGCGCAACTCTTGAGCCCTTTCTTCTTTTCAGGTGGCTGGAATGTTAACAATAAGAAAGTCAACCTCCCTCCTCAGTCCCCAGCACAGGCTTAGTTGATCTTGCACATAGCAGCTGCAGTCTATCATTTCAAAGATCACTTCTGGGCACACACGGGTCCTGTCTGACTGAGGAACGTGAGGAGAAGACTGGGCCAGTGCGCTGGCACCATTGTTATACTGTTATGCATGCACATGGACACTGCTAATGTGAAATCCAAAATCCTCTTTATCACCCTGTAAATCCATGCCTTGTTTCTCCTCACAGGTCATCACAGAAAGGGTCTGTCAGATCAGATGCATACTAATGTTGTTTGGAAGTCATGGAAAGATACATAAACTATTCAGGTTATAAGTTTAGATGTCCATTTCTTTCTGACAGTTTTCCCAAGATAGCCATTTCCTAAAACAGCTTCAGTCCCTCATTTGTTCTTCCATTCATTGCCAGAGAACAAAGTCAGTCTTTGTTTCTCGAAATAGGGTCATTGTGTCAGTGACATACAAAAGACTTTCAGATTTCATAAGTGATCCCAGCTTCTGGTTTACTCATCAACATTATGGACAGCAGTCTCAAAAATCAAAAACTTTTTCCAGCAAGGTTCTAAATTCTAAGAGTACTCCCACTCTCACTATGTTCTTCTCCAAGAAGGCAGACTGAAACTAAAGAAGTTTCTAAATGACACGATGAATTACACAGAGGTAAGGAAATCAAAAGGATCACATATTAAAATAGCCAAAGCTCTGGTTGGCATTCTGTCTTTATAGATCACTATTGCTGTGTTATTTCTGCTGCAAATGGTCTTCTGAGTTTCAGCTTCTACTACATGTTGTTCATTAGTATAACTTCTCTGAAGTAAGAGTTAAGAGATTATTTGTGACCAGGAGGAATAATTTTGATAATTTTGTCTGATTTGGTATTTAATACAATCTGGGAACATCCCTAAAATTGCTTCTGTTTGAACTGTAGATCACATTTCAATAAACATCCAATCTTGCTTTGAAATTAGTGTCTATCAAAGCATTTTATATAGTTTTCTAATGACAATTACTTTCACTGTTAAAACTATGCTTTATTTACAGTCTGAATTAGTCTAACTTTAATATCTAGCCATTGCTGCTGAAATAGAAACTTTATTCAAAGTTTATTCTCCATGTGGCTCGGTATTATTGGAATGTAATCACGTTATCTTGTAAGAATATCTTTGTTGAACTAAACAGCCTGAGTTCTGATACTGTTAGAGTATATGGTCCATCTTTCAACCCCTTAAAAAATGTAATGGTTCTCCTCTGAGTTCTATACAATGTACTGTTGTCTTCTTGTCCTGGGAATACAAAGGTAAGGTCAAAAATAACCTTCTAATACTACAGGAGACTTAGCTCTTTATAAATATGCTAGAACTTGTATTTAGCACATTACTTGCTATGATTCTTGAATCTTCTAAATGTTTACTTCTCAGGATATAATCCTCCACCCTGTAAATTTTACTTACATTCTTTAGTCCTATAGATGTCAATTTGTACTTAGCTGTATTAATAATATACTAATACCCAGTTTCCTAAATGATTCATATTGCTGATGCAGTGACCCATCTTCAACATTCACCACTTTCATCTTTCTGTATCTACTGCCTTTATTTGTTTTAATTATTTTCTTATAGGATATTAATAGTAAAATTTCAATCCTCAAAAATTTCTCAGTGACTTGGGAACCCAAATTCCTGTATATGATCTAGATATTAAGGAGGCTGAGAGTCATTTAAGTGAATATTTTGGCTCCTAGAGGCTGAAGTTCTCTTGTAAACAGAACTTATGTCTCCAAGTATTTTTTTAAATGTTAACATATGCCTCAAAAATAGACTACAGTAGTTTTTATTTCCCTCCAACAAATACAGTTACAGATTCCCTCTGTTTTCAAATACAGGAGGACTTTCATAGTATTCTGTCCTCTTTATTATTTGCTGTTTAGTGTCGTGTTCTACTACTGGGATGTGACTCTATAAATGCTAATTCAGGACAAAGTCCATGCTTGTGTTGAGGACAATTATGAGAATGACACATAGCTGTACATTAGCTTTGCACCTGTCACCTCTACAGCATGAAATCTTATTACCCGTCACACTATGTAGTTTCCTACTGGTATAGAAGGTCCCCTGGGACTTGCACTGCCCCGTTTCACGAGTTTTTTTTTTTTCACTTGGTTTGGGTCAGACGTTTCTGTGTGTTTTCTGAATATGCGCATTAGATGAGATGTCTTGTCACATATGACAACTTATCTGAAGTTTGCCCTAATGATTATCAAGAGTTGTGACATATATTAAACATTTCTGCTTGAAAGGAGAATATTCTTCTTGACAGGGCACAATGAAAGAGAGGACCTCCATATTTGAATCACCTTCAAACCGTTACCCAGTGTCCCTGGATTTATTAGGCTATGATCACACTATAACACCACCATTCTTTGAGCAGTTTTAGAACTGAAGTCACTTTAACAAAAACTAATATTGTGACATTTGATTTAAGGCCTTTTCTCTAACAAGCCTTTTCTTGCAGTCTTTTGTTAAATACTACTACTACTACTACTAATTCTGTTCACGTTGTACCCAAGCTGGACATTAAACTGGTGCAGGGAGAGGCAAGGATTCTGTGGCTGAATTCTGCCTATAACTCATATTCTAACTCATATGATGACATATGTCAAGTTGATAACGCATGTGAAATTTTAGAGTTAGAGCAGTTTCCCTGCTCTTCTCCCTCCACTCCAGATGTTCCATCTGAATTATAATACTGGTAATTACATGCAACCCACACAAGTACAAAGGATTTAGACCTCTTTTTGGATGGCAAACATAAAATTCAAGCAGACTAAATCCTTCAACGAGATCTTAGTATCCCTTCCAAGATATGAAAGGACTTATTCAAAGCCTTTATTTTAGGGATGTATCATACACTAAAGGTGTCACAATAGCAAGGGTGATTTCTAATGAGTCTACCTGTCACTTAGGAGTTAAACAATATGTCATAAGATAGAGGTATATAAATGAGAAACTAATCACTTCTTATGTAGAAAAGCTCTCATATGCTGCTGATTTTATAACTATTCTGATAAATTTTTAAAGCAACTGAGCAGATAAGGTGAATTTCCTAAATTTTTCTCCTAAGGAGAGAAAGACTCTTTTTCTCTCCAATGTGAAATCACAGGCTCATAAATGAAAATGCAGCTGGAAGCAGTTAATGATATACACGTCTGAGAGAGATGATAAGGGAATTAGAAAATAAGGAAAAGAATGCAGAGAAGGGGGAAATGCACTCATGTAAGCAAAGGTGAAAACAGAGGAAATTGAATTAATTACATACGTGATTAAAATTATTTAGCAAGCTTAATAAGGGAGTCTCTTATAGTAGGAAAACTGTCAAAATGGAAGATGGTTTCCTAAAACAGTGGCCCATGCTATAGCAGATTTTCCCAGGGCTAAACTTTACAGCTTTAAAGAAACAGCGGATACAAAGAACAACACAAATGAAAATCAGACACAAAAATATCCTGATAATTAAGTTAATAGAATTCTACAGATAAAATCAGAGATGTTACTCTTTTGTTTTTATTGATGGTTTCCAAAGAACCAAGTGATTTCACAGACTATAAGCAAAGGAAATTAAATTAGAAGCCTTTTTAACTTGGTCTTATTGTACGAGACAACACTCAAAAGTACACTGGAATACCAGTTTTAACTGTTTTTGCAGTTCTTTAGCAAGTGATTCTGTGATTCAGACAAAGATGACACAACAAAAAGACACAACAGTAAGAACAACATCAGAAAAGTTTTTCCTTTTTTTGGTTTTGCATTTGTTTCTTGTGTTTGGAGTAGTTCTGGAAATGAAATATCTTCCATTTCTACCCAGAGACGTGCGCTTTTCAAACAGCTTGTTTTTTACGTGCTAAGAACACAAAGAGAGAAAATCTTGGCTTCTAGCCAGACATAACTTCAGCTGTATCGCATTCTCCAGGTTTGTTCAAAAGAACAAACCTATTGCTTGCTTCTAGGATTTTAACTGTAGATTGTATCTACGTGCTTTGGACTTGCTGTTTTGCATTTTGAATATTGAGTCATATATACAATTTATGACAATGGAAACAAACAACAACAACCTCAGAAATTGCTAAAATGCTCCAAAAAGAAATAAAATATTGGTTTCAATTGAAAATACAAATATAGGCTAAGTGAGACTTGGGTGCCCAGTTCAAAATGTAACTTCACATATGATTAATGTGCAGAGGCATTTTTAAAGTGCTCCTAACTACTCTGCAGACACCCACAGACATTCCACGTGCTTCCCCATCCTTTCACATTCTCTGTTGGAATGTGTTTACATGTATCACAGTCCTGGGCTTTGAAGCAGCTGGACAAGCTATTTTCTTACCTAAACACCTCTGAGTGATTCATATGCTGAAATGATATATAGGAATACTTACCTATACTTTACCTTTGCAAATACTACTCTAAAACAATTTTCATGCTTGAATTTCAGCTCTGTATATATGACTGACAGAATTTCCACACTTATTAAAAAAACGACTCGCTACAGCAATAGTAATACTCAACTGTGCTACCTATTAGCTTCTCTCTCAAATTCCGTTCAGTGCTTATGGTATACAGCAAGTGACACTCCCAGTAAAATGGAGCAAAAATTTACTTAATGTAGAATATATAAACAAAAAGAAATAGAAAAAAAAAAAGACTGTAAACCCCAAATGTGAAATATGGGAAGGGAGAAATACATTACAATGATACCTTCAAAGAAAAAATTACAAGTTTGTAATTCTCTCTCTGAAAAGTATTACTGGTATTTTTACTACATCTGTAGGTATTGCAGGCATATAAAATCTTTACCTTTTTCACTGTCTAGATGCGTATTATACACACAAAATAAACCGCACATATACATGAGCACACACAAACACACATGATCTATGGTTTAACTCCAGTAAACCATATAACAGACACCGAAGGCTTGGTCATCTTCTCTACAAATATGCTAACTAAAACATCAAAATTGTACCCTTCGTAATATCTCTCTGGTAAGTCTCTCGCATTTGTTCAAGTGCCATGGTATTCCATCGAATCAGTCATGTTAGTTTGAAATATATATACTGAAATATCCACGTGGCAACATTATCTTAGTAGCTTTATTACATAACTAAATAATACCATACTTCTTATCAAACTAATTTACATAATCAGATTTTCCCTTTGACTGAAACAGAACTGCAGATGCATTTTGTTGTAAATATATGGATTGGGCATGTGAGTGTGAGAAGAACAGCAGAACACTTGCTAAGACAGAATCTTGGGATCAGGTGGGGAAGATTCTTGGCTAACTCAGCAGTACTGAATTATTCTTTCGAAACTTAGTGCAAAGTACAAAATCACTCTACAATTGGAGGCTCATTATTTCTATTCTATGAGCTAAAGTAACTACCTCTGCAGAAATAACTCCCCAAACATGAAACCAAAAGTTTAAAAAGAACTGTTATTACCTTTGCCAAGGTAATACTATCTCAAGACACAGAGAACATTTTAATAGCGAGGATTCAAAAGTATCAACCCCTCTCATAACTGAAAGCAAAGCTGCAGACATTTGTCTACCTTTGACTGATATATATGCTTGCTGTCTGGTTTTCAGCTAGCATCCAACAAGTAAAAAAGGGTCAGTAAACATATTTGTAAAAAATATAGAAAAGTAAAATGTAGAAAAGTAAAAAAATTCTCTTGGGCATTAAATCTCACTGCAAGAAAGGCACTGAGGTGCTGGAGCATGTCCAAAGAAGAGCAACAAAGGTGAAGGGTCTAGAGCATAAGTCTTCTGAGGAGCAGCTGAGGGAACTGGGGTTGTTTAGCCTGGAGAAAAAGAGGCTGGGGGGAGACCTTACCGCTCTCTACAACTGCCTGAAAAAAGACTGTAGCGAGGTGGGGGTCGTTCTCTTTTAGCAAATAACAAGTGATAGAACGAGAAGCCTTAAGTTGCACCAGGGGAAGTTCAGATTGGATATTGGGAAAAATTTCTTCACAGAAAGGGTTCTCAAGCACTGGAACAGGCTGCCCAGGGAAGTGGTTGAGTCACCATCCCTGGAGGTATTTAAAAGACGTGTAGATGTGGCACTTAGGGACATGGTTTAGTGGTGGACTTGGCAGTGTTAGGTTAATGGTTGGACTTGATGATCTTAAAGGTCTTTTCCAACCTAAATGATTCTATGATTCTAAAATTGTTTACTGTCTATTACTGAGAGCTTTCAAGATTATTTTAGACACTGCATGCCTAGGAGGTCACAGAAAAAATTCCTGAAGGCAATGGAGTACAAAGCTATAGTTTTGCACAATGACCTTAAGTTAAACTCTCCACTTGGTGTTGACTTTACAGCAAATTTGAGACTATACCTATTCGCTTAGGACAAGGCCATAAAGGACAAACAAGCTTTACATTCTTATTTTGCCAGAGGGGCTACCAGAAAGATGTTCAGGGAAAGCATCTTTTCCATTGGATTAACCCACTGTTAATGACGGTATGTAAGCTGATGTTGATAGTAATGCTCATGACAGTAGCAGTAACTTTTGGTCATGCAGGTGGCAAAAAAGTTCCACCTCCAATATTTTGTTGGAGAAAAGCCCTGCCAACCCTTCTTTTACGTAGAGATGACTCTCCGGAGCTGACAGCCTTTTTGTGGATGTTTTCTTTTTTCTCAGATATGTAAATCTAGAATCTGATCTCTGGTATAATAGTTTTACTTAAGAACTTCGCCACCTGTGTTTTAAAGTTTATAAAGGCCCTTAAAATATAAAAAACAGTCTAGAGATCCAGGACATGTAGATACCATTCCTGGAAAGAACAGTCTCATGAGTTTAGACTCTGTTTGCATGAAATCTCCACCTGAAAATGGAAGCATTCATGGGCAGAAGGTTTTTGATATTTATTGCTATTTGGAACACCAGTGGAGTTTTGCCAGGTCAGAGAAGCAAAAAGGATGCCTGGATGCAGCGAGAGTATCCAGAAGGGTTTGCTTTCCCTAAGGTCACAATAACCGCTGTGGGTGTTGTGTGCCAGATGCCCTGTATGAATATATCAAATACAACCGGATTTCCTGGAGCCACCATTCAGGCTGGTTCACATATTGTAAAGCCACGCAGTGGTTGGCCCATTCATATACTTTCTGTCAAGCTACTGATGTTTTGTACTGAATCCGGCACTAGGGAAGACTGGTTTTGAAATGAGCTATTCCCTAGCAGTAACCTTGTCTCCCTGCTTGGGAATTTTGTCATCAATCAATGTGAAATGTGGGTGCTGAAACTCACTATTTCCTTTTTTTTTTTCCTCTCTCTTTGATCTGGCCTCCCTTTTACCTACCCACAAGGAATACCCTTCTTCTCAAACAGGAGGAGGTGAACCTGAACAACCCCCCACCAAACCAAGTCTGTCAGTTGGTTTGATACCCAAAACGAGAAACAAGAAAGCCTGTTCAAAGTCTTTGGGGCTCAATAAGTTGAGGAAATACGTTATGCTGAGAAACTCAAGCAATGGATGACAGGCATCGCACTGTCTTGCACAGGACAAAAGACTGAACACTTCAATCACTTATCCTAGAGCTCTCAACAGGAGAGGTGACTTCACTACCACTGGGAAATAAGAAGCAATCACTGTCAGATGAACAGAGAGTCTGATCACAGGGTACTACTCTGTGGCAATCAAAGTAGAGACCAGCAAAGGAAAAAAAAAAAATCTGATTCTTTTAAATTCTTTGACATATTTATGGAAATGTTGAGCAACTTCCAGCAGTGAGGCCTTCCCCAAAAGACTATTACTCAGAATCTGACAAAATTCTATTTTCTAAATTAACTTTGGCATGGAAAATAAACTCTGAGAGAAACCTTCCTTCTCCCTTTACAGGATCAGAAAAAAGTATAGTTGCTGTAGAATTGACTCCTCTTAGGTGTATTAAATATGGTGCTTGTGATGATATTGCAGCAATAAATTCAATTTGCAGCAGTAATAGATGTTTCAACAAACAGATGGCAAACCAAGATAAATGCCATTCAATAAAAAATTTATCAAATGATTCCTCTTAATATTAGAATAGACTTATTTCTTTTTCTAAAGAAAAGGGTAAAATATCTTCTCCAAGATATGCCCTGTCACAACACTGTGACACTTGCAATGAGTGACATTTTCTCTGGTATTTGTTTTTTTCCATGGATGCCATAAAGTGCACCGCATGAATATGAAGTGACATCTTTACTAACATGTGGTACTTACTTATCTCCCACAATTCCCAAGTTGATTGTTGGATAGCCGTGTTCTTGGATTGTAGCTAGGAGAGTTGAACGGTTACTGTCCCGAATCTTTCCTGGCAAGAGGTCATCTTCAGGATTCAGTAGCTATAAAACCAGAAACACTCTCAATCAGTCTCCTGGGAATACTGTGCCTTTACACAAGTGTGAATTTTATTCTTCAGATTGGACAGGATATTCTTAGACAACTATCATAAAATATATGTGTAAAGTGATTTAGTGAATTTAAATTAATAAGATATGTAATGTGCTTGTTTAGTCTAATTCTCCATGTTGCTTAGTTTGTTTCTGTTGGTCAATGTCTGCAAAACTTTCTTTCTCCTTATGAGTACGTGGCTTCTAATCTCAAACGTTAGAAATCAAAACACAAACTTTATGTTTCCAAGTTATTGCTTCTATTTAAATGGTTTTAAAGGAACCTCATTGATGTTGCTAACCAGATTTAAAGGTATTAAAAGAAATTTTGAAGTTCATTGCCTACTTACCAATAAAGATGTTTTAAAATACAACAATCTGTACTGGAATAATAGACAGAAGCTTAAAGCTTCGTTCTTGTATCAATTAGTGTTTTGGATGAAAACCTTTCTCTCAAGATAGTTATCATGGCAATTGCCTTACATGTGTTACATATTTTGGAAGTTAAACTACAATATATACATATGTAAACATATATTTTACATATATTAGGAATTCTTTTGTAGGACATAGAAGGACAACACATTATTGTCAGGAGGTTAATAATAATAATAACAATAATAATATCAACAACAACAATAATAACAATAATAATAATGATGTATCTGTCAAAATTACAGCAAGAGTGTTAGGTAGTAAGAAGGTAAGAATAACCAAAAGTGGAGCATGGCTAAATTTTGATGCTTTGGCTAGCAGCTCTATTTCTGTGAAGATGGGATGATTAAGAAACCCACTGTGCAGGATCTTTTTTAACACATGATACAAAAGACAGTGCCCACATCAGTAAAGGACCCTTTAATGACACAGAAGAACATTCAGTCATACAGAAGACACTATTCAGAAACTTATCACCTGTAATCCTTGTAGCTCTTTATATTTGTTCTTCAGTTAGTGGTATGTTTCCTGCATGACAGACCCTGTCTATGTTATGAAATCTGGGAATCTTCAGAATCTGAAGATTCTGTCCCAGCAAGGCTGGTCTCAGCCACCCACAGTACCCAGCAGTCACAGAGTAACCTTCACTGGGGTTGTAGAAGTTGTAAGGACACCACCAAGTTTTCAAAATCTTTCAAAAGTCAACATATTCAAGCTGTATGAGAATACAGCTATTTGGTTTATGTCTGTGTCTGGACTTCAAAAAGTTTGTCTCAAGGACAGTCAAAATTATAGGTCAAACTTCATGCTGTCTTTAAACTTCAAACTGACTTTATCTCAACCCACAAGTTCTCTTGCTCTTCCTACTCTCTCTCTGTCCCGCTGCAGGAGGGAATGAGTGAGCAGCTGTGTGGGTGCTTAGTTGCTGGCCAGGGTCAACTCACAATATATGTAAAATTAGTAAATTAAATTAATTAAATTAGTAAAATAAATTAAATTCTGATGTAATTAAGAGAAGCCGGTCTGGAATTCTACCAACAGGAGACTGCCTGGATTTCAACATATGCTACTAATAAAAAAAATACTAAGGCACAATATTACAGCAACGCATTTGGTAGTACTAGTCAGTTTTCAAAGACGTATTATCTGCCATTTGCACGATAGCTTCAGAGGAGTGCTGCTCAAAAGAAATTACTCTTCCAGTCATGACTGGCAGTATGAATTACAACCCTGACTACCCCACAGGTCCTCCCTTGCTGGCAAAAGGAAAGCAGCTGGCACATGGTTGGATACATTACCAAAATTTTGGCAAAGACAGTGTGTGAGACTTGTGAAAGAGCCCTCGAGGGAGAAAACACAAGCAGCTGATTACGGGTTGATGACTCGCAAAAATACCCCACGTCAGCACGAGCTGCAGATCAAAAAGTGAGTCTACTTGGGAATAAGGTGGAAGTCACTATCCAAAACACTATACCTGTCCTGAAGAAGATACAGTAATTCAGACATTGATTCTAAACATACTTTTCTTACCTCATTCCCTGTTGACATGACTGCAACCACTGGAAACTTGTTAACTTCTACTTCAGTTACTCCAACAGTTGCTAAGAGACCAATCTCTGATGGACCCATGTGGGTTCCTTTCGCCAGCACACATTCACCTCTTTTAATGTCATGTCCTATAGGTCTGAAAATCATAGCACAGAAAAAAAAAACGAAAGAAAATAGAGTGAGATTGAAAGTATCTTTTCTTGATTGGTCCTGCTCCAGGTAAGGAGTGTCCAGGGATGTTCATTAGTCAGATTGTCAAAATGTCAGTACCACTTATGGTCAAACAACGACTACAAAAATCACCAGCTCCTCTATTCCTTACAGAGATATTTTACTGTTTATAAAGTAGACTGTTTACAGACCTGATATCTTGGCCTGGTCGAGCCTGCACCAGGATTCGAACCTCTAGTTCTTCAGTGCCCTACAAAACCAAGGAGATTAAATATGGTCAGCTGGGCTATTAAAAAAAAATATTAACCGGTTTTAGTTTCTCAGAATCCTACGCAGCTTACAGTAGTCATTACACTGAGACCATACGGTTTAAGCATGATCGTTGTTCTCCTGATCTGTGTGTCAAGTGTGTAATACAATGTGTGCTAAAACTGAACAGCTTTATAAGAAATTCTCTCTTTGATGAGCGCACCAGGGAAGGATGCGCACTGAATACAGAGTTTTACCTTTCTTTTTTTTATGATCCCTGCGTTTATATATATCTGTCCTATGCTACGTCCTATGTCTGCCTATTGATCTGGTGTACTGAGTGGGTTCTTTCTACTCCTCTCAGCCAACTTTGATCTGCTTTAACAATTTCAAAGATGGCATGTCAAAAAGAGCATTAGTCTGACAGACAATATGCCACTACATCCACAGAAAGGTGGGAAGAAGCTGTATGCTCCAACCATTTCAGGATTTTCATGGTGACTCTTGTAGAGGAAACACCTACTTGAGAGCTTTGTACAAATCAGACAGAGGCTTATTCGTCATGTTTATTTACTGTGAACACGAGACAGTGGCCTGAAAAGTCCAATGCCTACTTTAATATTTGTGTTTACTTCTGCAGAATTTCAATGGTTCGGTGATTCATTCAATGCTAATAAATGGCACATAACCTATATTGTTAATATTTAAGTTCTAAGCTGTGCAAGTGGGTTGGTGCTATATCCACTCAGCTTTGAGATAGTGCCAGCCTGTCAGTACCACTAAATCTACACTTAGACTGGAACAGATCTTATTTTTACATTATCATGTAGTACTTCATACTTTGAGCACCTCAAAGATATAAATCAGACACTAATATTACAAGACAAAAAAGGCACATCATTTTCATTTGGAATTTTTACAGGAATGATAGTGCTGTATAGGATACTGGGACTTGTCTCTATTCTTAAAGGTGATATGGACTGCATTTTCTGAGTTCAAACTAAGTGCTTTAAACTAAAGGCCCCAAAGTTGAAGTTAATGAACGTGTTGTTACAGATTGTGATTCTTTTTACCTACTATGCAAATGGATAGATTTAAACCCCTGAAAACCAGGAAACAAAGAGCAAAAACATCAACCCTGAAAAAAATTTCTTACTTTATCACAGTATTTTCAAAATATGCTGCTAATGGCAAATTCTGTTTCTTTTATACCTGCTCCTCTTGTATAAGAGGAGAGACTATTTTTGGCTGCTAGTGTCCAAAATGGCTGTGCCGGTGCCCAGGATATCCTTTTATCTTCCTTATCCCCATCTGAAGCTGTAAAAGACACTTGAGGCTTGTGATGAAAATCTGGGGCAAGAGTTAGTCTAAGAATTATTTCATTTTTATGACACTCGGGATGGCTGGCCACTCATGAAGATTTGAATTTTCTATATCTTTGATAACATTTAAAGATAGCTAGAAATTTTCTAGGGAAACAAGATGAGTGCCAGTGACACCCTTAAGTAATAGAAAAGGTCCTATTTAGGACTCCTGGATTAGGGAAAACAAGAAAAAAGTAGCCTTTGAGGAATTTGGTAATCCCAGTTTTGAAAAGCACTGTGGAAAGTGTGACTGTGGACAACATGGTGATGTGTGAAGGTTGTTATTTATGGAACCAATGGATAGCCCAGAACACTTTAGGAATACAACATAATTCAAGGTGGCTAGAGGCAGAGCTTGCAGGGAGGTATGGCATTATGCTGAGAACATCTTCCATTTGGTGTGCATCAAGCCACGTTCTTCTTGCTGTGCATTTTGAACTATTGCCTGAGTGGTTCAGTCTGATGGTTGTGACAACCAGCATCCATACTGATACACTGATGCTCAGTCTTGACGTAGGATCTAACTCTTGTTTTGGCTGATCGCATTGGCCTCCTTTTTCCTACAAGGTGACCTAAAAACTCAAAATGAAAAGGGTGTAGACATGTTTTTGCAAGGATCAGTTTTTCAATGACTGTGCATTTGGCAAGCTGATGAGAATTTTTCTTCCTGCTGGATAGACGTAATTCCTTGCAGGTCTGTGACTTCTACAGTCATTTGGGGAATGCTTGCCATGATATTTAAGTACTGCTACCACAACTAGAGGTCAAGGAGCTCCTTTTAAAAGTACTCTCTGTCTTTTCAGAATAACGTATTTCGGATGTTAGAGATTTCATTTCAGTTATACCTCAGCCCTGAAGGAGTTCTTAACACTAAGAAGAAAAATATTCTTGAAATACGTAGCCACGCAGGCATGAAAAAGGACCATTTTAAAGGAAAAAAACCTACATTTTAATTAAACTATACTAATTATTTATGTACAGAATTTGCAGAGTGATATATTCAAGGACAAGTAGAAACTGAAGAATTTTACCTCACACATATAGGCAGAAAAAGGAAGCTGAAGGTGGCCAACCATTTGCTAGAAAATTCAGAGTTTAAGCACATGGCCAAATAATCTGTTCTCACATGCAGAGGAGAACATGCACAGAAAAGGTGGAATCCGGGAGGACAGTTATTCAAAGAAGAAGTACAAAACAACAGGTTATCGTGTACGTTGCTCTGAAATGTGATAGTCCTGTCATGATGAGGTGGGCAATGGTCACAGAAAACTTGCTCAGTAAGGCTAATGGAATGATTAACAAGCAGTGAAGGCACTGGTGTATTTTAAGGGAAGATATAATCTACACATACACATCTGTAACCTCAAAGCAGGACTGACTCAATGAAGTCTCTGTTAGGGAGAAGGCCAGCCTAAACAGCTTGCTGACTTCATCAGATGTAAAAATCTACGCATTTACAGTAATAAGGCATGAGAAAGGATCATGAGAGTATGTTCCCGTTTTTGCTGTCTTCGTCAGCTTTGAACAGTAGAATTCATCTGCTTACACCCCAGCTGCAATCGCAATGATAGCACAGAGCTATGGGGAAGTTGAACAGCTTGTCAGAACAGCAGCAGAGGAGCAAAGGCTGATTTGAGCAGAGAACCACGCACACACTTAATTCCAAAACTGAACTTGGAAGTTGTGTCTTAGATGTATCTTCTTGCCTTAAAATCTGTCAGATGATGGCAAACATGACAACGGGGTCCTGAAATCACAGCTGGGTAAGTGAAGGTAACAATTCAGAAGGAATTCTCTGAACACAGGGTAGAGACAACCATATTTAGGAAGTCTAAGATGGACTGTTTGGGATACAACTGTCTACAGACAGTTCCTGTGCTTCATCAAAAAACACACATTACTTTGTTAAGACAACTGTGCGTACAGAATCAATACTACAGTACTCATTTTTTTCTGTGGTATTTTGCAGCATCAGCTCATATGATTTATAGGTATGCTGGAAAATCTGTTCAAATTGAACAGAGTTAAGACTATGTTCTGGGGGAATATGCGCTTTATCCATTTCCTGGTTTTCAGAGGTCTTAAATTCAGTAATTTTCTAATTTTAAAGCAGCACAGAGGTCTACTGAAGAAACTTAGCTGTGGTTTAAAAAATTTTGGGGG
This sequence comes from Pluvialis apricaria, assembly GCA_017639485.1. Lineage (NCBI taxonomy): Eukaryota > Metazoa > Chordata > Aves > Charadriiformes > Charadriidae > Pluvialis > Pluvialis apricaria. The sequence continues at coordinate 38,335,406 of CM030012.1, read as the reverse complement.
GTACTTACTTTTGCTGTTACATAATAAAACCCCTTATTCTAAACATGCATTTATTGCATATTCTCCGAAAACCACCAAATTCACCTTTGCTGAAACGAGACCAACTCTGATAATACAGAACCGTCTTCATAGCATAGTTCAAAGTAATCCGAGTCATCCCATGGATTTTGCAGCACTTAAAAACAGTTCACTTTCTCACAGAAAATCATATTCGGCTTTAGTTACATCAGCTGCAATGCTGCACTGTAATATTTCAATGTATTATTCTGGGATCACTATATATTTTAAGAAAACTTTTCCCCTTCTTACTTGGTGAGTTTAGGAGAACTTTTAAAGTCCTCATCTTGCTGAGTTTCAGGATGATCCTGAAATATGAAGAAGATTGCTCTACTGCTAAATGTGAACTCAGTAGAAAAGAAGGAAAGATAATGCCTGATTGCCACTACTCTGTGTTTTAAAATGTCAATACAATAGGCACTCAAATTGGACTGTAGTTATGGATCTCCAGGAGGCATTTGCCGTTCACTCAATCATGCTCCCAAATACTTTGGTGAAAATATTCAACAACTGTGATGAACAATCAATGTCAGGACACGTAGGTGTATGGTACTGTTATCACAGCCTGAAAGAGTAAGTAGAATTGCCACTAGGAACTGATGGGAAAATCCTCAAACTTCTGAGATAACAATAGCTTTTCTCTAGGACTATCTTTCATATTTACAGGATTGTATCATGAGCCATTTTCTGCTGCACACAAAAGAAAAGTGAGTTTTAACTTGTGACTCACATCATCTGATTCCCTGATGAGCTCTGTATCTTCCACTTGCACTACTGCATCAGCACCACATGGAATTGGAGCACCGGTTGTAACGCGCATTACCTGACCAGGCATCACAGTCTGAGTTGGCTGAAAAATAAACAAACAAAAATTAATTTACTAGAAAAGAAAAACCTCAAACCATTTGAACTTGATGGAAGTAATATGAAAGACTAAAATTCTTATTTGTGGCATAACATACTGCTAGTGATATCAACAGGTGTAACTCCAACATATTTAAAGAGCATTAGGTCATTGCCTCAGATCTGGCTTTTTTTATATGGTCACATGTTAGGCGGCTTCAGATTTCTATCACAAGAATAACTTTCAGGAAAAGCAATATACTGATACTCTGGTTGGCTTAGAAAAATGACTGGCTGAGAAATATAACAGTGACCTGCTAGAAACTTACATGAGTAAAAATCTAGTAGTTCTCTGTACATAAATATTTTTGCAGAGTACTCTGGTCCCCAGGGTTGAAATTTCGTTGCTTTGGTTTGGGTGGATTTTTATTCTGTTCTGTTTTAACAGCACACTATATATGGAAAACCAGCAGCTTGTAAGTAAAGGAATGTAACCAGCTACTTCATTTTTAAGCAGATTTCCTCATACTGACAGACAGCTCAATGCTAGTTCATGTAGACTATCTGTCGTTGTGAGGGTCAGTTTAGCAAAGCCTGAAACTGATAATATTCTACAATTATGTAAAGTCACAGTACACTACAAAGTGTCAGCAGATGTAATACAAAGAATAGAAACATATCAGAACAACATGATAAAACAAATGACAGTGGTTTTCATAAAATTTCTCACCAGGCAGCCTATTTTAGTACACATTCTTCAAAATCCAGAGTCAAATTGTAATTTGACCATAACGACTTAAGAAATAAATAAGTAAAAGAAAAATCTTTCTAAAAAAATGCAACTAAAAGAAGTTGGTACGATGATTGAGATTTCATTGCTGGAATATGAGTGCTTGCTCCCTGCAGCACGTCCGTAAGGCCAACTTATTTAGGCTGTTAGTGAGCGTGTGTGTATGTGGATCTACATAGCTGTGATCAGACCAACGTATTCTGTACGTGTCACATGTATAACTCATGTGCAGATTGACTCCATCTTCCATATGCAGCACTGGAATATGTCCAGGACTTCTCAGACTGTGATTAGCACGTATTCGATAGCAACGCACAGACCTGCAAGCAGTCCTGCCCAAGCACTATTACCTGCTCCCACCCAGCAGTCATTTACTCGTGACTTTTGACAGACGGCTGGTAGGCATCTGCTAATTCTAGACTGGTGGCCAACGTCTCAGCTGCGCAAAGCTTTGTTTGCCTTGCTGGCTCTTCTACTCCATTTCAGCACTGTCACAACCTCTGAAATGTGAGCATTACTTTGAAATGTGCATATTTCAAAGGCTGCTCATTGGGACAGATGCCCCAGGGTGAGGCTGGAAATGATTTGTACCTGGTTTACCACAGTATCCCAGTGACCTACGTACCCCAAGAAACAACTGACCCTGGAGTTGACTGAATCCTGACCCTTTTCTAAGGGTAACGTAAATCTAACATCCTTTGAGAAGAACATAAATAAAATGCTAAAATAAACTAAAATAAACATCACACTTGCCATATGTCATGGTTAGTGTGTTTTTAGGGCAAGATTCATGTTATCCTAAAGTAGGTATCTAAACCATGACATAACAACAATACTTTTTTTAAAAAATGGTATTTATTTCTCACCACAGACTATGCAAGGAGCTGTGGATGAATAGCTGAGATGTTGCCATTTATAGTGAAGATGCTTAAAACTGAAAATAATTTTGTCTAGTGTGTTATTTTGATTTTTATGAAAACAAATGTTGCAAAAGGCAAAGCTTATGCCTTGGATTATGGGAGCCCTTTTACACATTGTTGTAGATATAGTCTGTAGGCACATTACAAATAGATAATATTGTTTTGAACTTACCAAAGTACTGATGTCTTTAGTGACAATTTTTTGAGGAAAAATGTATTGCATTAAAAAAACTTTACCACGTAATATGCATTTTTTGGGCCTCAAGAACCACAAAGACAAAATGTCTAGGTCTCTGCTGGAAATCAGAGCCTATGGTGATAAAATGCACTGTAACTATCCATGCTTTTGGAGTTTATGACTAGATGAGTTAATTTTTTGAGGTGTAATGATGTGAAGCATTTAAACAAATTTATGATACAATAACAATTGCTTTTCGAATTGATTGCTCATATATTTAATCTCCTTTTTGTCCTTTGAGAATTTGATCAGATTAACTTTATGAACAAAAGTCAACCACCAGATTTGTGTGTGAGTCTCCAGGGCTGTGTTCTTCTGTGCTACAGACTATGAAGATAAAGAAATTATTCCTTCTCAGAAAGCATATTAATGTACAACAATTTCACAGAAGGTCTTTTAAAGGCCTTTGAGATCTCACACTTACCCGCAATAGGGCAGTACTGGGTTCTGTCCTTTGCCTTTATCACTGATAATCTATTTAATGTTAGTCACTGAACAAAACCCAAAAATAGTCTATCGAGCACAGCCCCCATCTCAGGTATTTTCTCTTGCACGATTACAGCTCTCCTGTGTGATTTACAATGACCCATGCTCCTTTCTGTAAAAAGGCCCAAGTTAATGGAAAGGTGAAAAATGTCTGTTTTCCATGCTATATTACAGCTGGTCAGTCACAGTGTCTCTTACAAACGTCTTTAGCAAGTCTTCCAGGAAATGCTAAGCTCCAGCTATGCAAGTCTATAGGAAGAAAATAATTGCTCCCCATGGCTGAGTTTTTCACACAGAGGCCATGTGGATGGCTCATGACTACTACGCCCAAATGTGCCCTAACCTCCCCAAAGCAAGATAGTGTCTGAAAGTTTTCCTCAATACAAAATAAAAAATGGTTGTTAACATAAAGCAGACCATCTGGAAATGGAAATCAGAAAATAATACGCAATTTAAAAATTGATACAGAACTGTCCAACTTGGCCATATGGCCTCTCTGCGATTCTCAGTCCCATTTTCTTCCTCTCTATGTAGCATTTACACAATCTTTTTCCCTACAGGAGGAGCCAAATCTAAACCTATTTTGAACTCCCTGCTGTGAATCATTCTGTTAATTGGCCTATAACATGAAAAGCAGAATGTTGCTGCTGAGAGTGACTGAAGGGTGAAATGAGACTGAGGAGCCTTCCAAGGCTATAAATAATTTCTTGGGAAGGAGATGAACCTGAAGATGTGTTGGCCTGAGAAAAAAAACTTTGACCAATTATTCAGAGGTCACCAGCCTCATTTTTCTAACTCGCCACTGGTATTTCCAGAATTACTCTCTCTCTGCGTGCCTCCTCCCACCCAATTTTTCTTCCTTGCCAGAGAGGTTTCCCATTCCCATTAATCCAGGAGGACAGATTGTCCCTGCAGAGAGACATTTGTGAGTTCTTGCATTTTGTTGGAGGGAAGCAAGCTCCCATTTGCCCTTTTATCCTTTGTACAAACCCGCTGAACTGATTAGGACACTGAAACCCTGTAGACCTGTGGGCAGTCCTCCCCATTAGACACAGCTTCAACAGTACTGTTTTTAAGCACCACTGTGCTGTGATATTTTTTAACTAGCAAAATGATAATATTGATGACAGGTGAATAACGATAGGAGTGATAATTCAGCAGGTTGCTCTGCTGGTTCTTGCTATTTTATAGGGACCATAAAAAGGGTTGTAGAAATAGTTGTTAGTCTTTTGCAGTCTGGACTAATGCTTGAAAATGCAGACAGAAGGGCTAAAAATGCAAGGCAGGTGAAATTCATTAGTTTACTTTTTCTAGCATTTAAAGTAATTTTACATATTTTGTATAACAGATTCATTAATCTAAGCTCACGTGAATATCAGTATTGAGAAGATATCTATTATACTGAAGTATAATTCATGATGATGGATGAGAACTACAGCAAAAATTATTTTCATAGTTCTCTGTATCTATCATGGTTAGCCAAATTAAATGTCTATTATGCATTTAGAGGCAGTTCAACTCAATTTAAAAAAAAAAAGGAACAATCCTGCAATTGGTAATACTTCTTAAACATGAAACAACTTTTGAAATGCATCTATTTTATTTGACACTTTTTTGTTTAGCAGTCAAAATGGCCACACTGTAAAATCCTCATTAAAACCGATCATTCTTTTGTTTTGCCTGTTACTTATTCTATTTCTGCATCATTTCACACACAATACACAGAATTATAAACTGGGACTTGAAATAGCTGGAGAAACATTTTGGATTAACCCATGCTCTCCTGAAAAGAAGGTAACAGGTATAATTAAATCGACAGAATAAAGAAAGTGGTTGAACACAACTGATTTTTTTCCTATCATCACCCCAGTATTAGTACAGGAACTTTATCAAATGGACTCTTGAGTTTAAGAGCAAATCCTAAATAGTGTCCATTCATGAATATTTATACAGCACAGCAAGTCATGAATTGCTGCTGCCCTGACTTGCTCTTAAACACAATTGATGCATCTGCTAAGGTGTACACTCTTTTGATTTAATAAACAGAAAGGGAGCAATACCACAAACTAGGCTGCTGCCAGGCTTCCTCAAGATTGTTCTAATCATTACCTACCTTTAAAGGCTTCATATGAAATTCTTACACTTTGTTTTGCAGGTATCAGTGTGAAATATGCAAGCAGCTTGTGGAAAGTTATTAGGCTGACATCCCTTTTAAAATTTGTCAACAAGAAGGGGTTAAATCTTGCTTTTCTCTGTTTATGAATGGCAATTCCACTAGAAACCTTATGTCCTCTGACACTGTACTAGGGCAGAACATTACTGTATGCACTCCTATCGGACATGTCAGCACAATGCTCTGAAGTATTTTGGGATATCCTTGTTAGTTCCTTATGTAACCGCACGACCTCACTTTCTGAAATCATGTCCCAAGGCATATAGCAGGAGGCGAGGTACAGCTGTGTCCTACTTCATGCCACCTCCAAGAATATTGAGTTTTGGAGCACTGGCAAAGCTTGTAAAAATACAAAGCAATACCTTACCAAAAAATACATTAAAAAAAAAGAGAAAAGAAATTGTGCTCACCTGCTCACCAGCCTGGGATTCCCCTATGATGAATCGATCTCCCGGGCCATCAGCAGCTGTTAAAACAGACAATACAAATGGTAAAGGCTGAACCAAAACAATGGCATTAAAAATTACCAACAGGAGAACCAAAGAATGATCTAAGATTCAGTTCTTCAGTGTCAGCATGACAAATGTTATAGAACGTTACAGAAGTTATAAATTTTACACTTCAGGCCCTTTTAAGTTTTGTTTATTACTTTGAAAATGACAGGTTCTATAGTACTTCTAACAAAATTTTGGGGCAATATGGGATCAAGTAAAAGGCTATTAGGAGGAATTACATTGATATCAAAGATTTAAGAGTGTTCACGAGATTATTTTTATAAAAATGTCCACCGTAAGCAAATCTTTTTCTACATGAAACTAACATAAGGGAAGCACATATTTTATAAGTGTATTATGTACCTTTTTTTCTAGACAATGATGGAATATTGACATTTCTAGATTCTGTCTCTGCCTTTGGAGGAAAATGTGGACAAGTGCAGTGGTTACAGATTGCGTAGCTGACCATACAGGTTTGGCATTTTCTGAAGAGCACTAGGGCTAAGATAATGCAATTTGGACTGCCATATTAGAAGTCTGGGTTCTGTTCCTTTTTGTAATTTTAGGAGGTAGTACTGAACTAGTTATCTTGTACATTTCACTGAAGCCATTCTGAAAATTAAAAGTCAGAGATCATTGATTTAACAAACTGAAAGTCTCCACGACTTCTAATTTAGCCAAATCTGTATTTTTACAGGGACAACAAAGGCACCATTACTAATGAAGTTTAAGCTTCTGCCTGCCTCAAAGGTCTTTTGGAAACTTGCATTAGTGGTATTATACTATTATATTATCTAAAGCATGTACAGACCACAAGCAACCCTGCCAGTCTAAGCACAGAAGGCATGCTGTCGAGAGTGTTCAGACAAACTGGGTTCATATGATCACATTTAAATACGTCTTTTTATGAATTTAAAATCTGTAACTGTCAAAAGCTGATTTCCCAGAAATGAAGTCTAATCAGTGACAACCTTTATCTTAGTATCTTCTGTTTTATTTCAAAAGCCCTGAATATACAGCTAGGTAACCTTAATGTATTGAGAAGAACCACTTTCAGGAAGGATGCCCATTCAGTCTGTACGATGATTTATCACATTTGTACTCATACATCAGCTACAACTCTGCAGATGATGATCTATGGTACTTAGTCATGTCTGAAGATTAATGATTAACTTAACTTTAAAAGCCTACCAAACAGCCTAAGCTATGAGCTTTAGAACAAACTCTAAAGTAAAAAAGTGGAAAAGGACTCTTCAACTACTTGTCTTTGAATAATGCATATAATGCTACTGAATACAGTTTTCAGACCTTCACTGAAAAAAATGCACTTGAATGATCCATCAAAAGAGGAGAAAAAAATCCCTAATAGCTAATTTATTTTAAACCTGATAAAATGCTACTGAATTAGATTTTATTCCCCCATTAATAATGATATGGAGACAAAGTTTATAGGTGAGGTACAATTGATACAGCTTGAAAAAGGTAGGCAAGGTTTTGGGCAGACAGGTTTATGTGACTGAAAGCTAATCCTTTTTTTTTTTTGTAAAAAATATCTGTTAACGTAGTCAATATTATCTCTGCCAGAAAGCTTTGTTCCTCATACTCTGAGACAACAGGTCTACAAGAGCAATTAGAATAGAATAGAATAGAATAGAATAGAATAGAATAGAATAGAATAGAATAGAATAGAATAGAATAGAATAGAATAGAATATTTCACTTGGAAGGGACCTGTAACGATCATCTAGTCCAATTGCCTGAGGAGTTCAGGGCTGACCGAAAGTTAAAGCAAATTATTAAGCAAATGCCTCTTAAACACTGACAGGCTTGGGGCATTGACCACCTCTTTAGGAAGCTTCTTCCAGTGTTTGACCACCCCCTTGGTAAAGAAATGCTTCCTAATGTCCAGTCTAAACTTCCCCTGGAGCAGCTTCAAACCATTCCCACGCATCCCATCACTGGATACCAGGGAGAATTGCTCAGCACCTCCCTCTCCACTTCCACTCCTCAGGAGTAGAGAGCAATGAGGTTGCCCCTCAGCCTCCTTTTCTCCAAACTAGACAAGCCCAAAGTCCTTAGTCGCTCCTCATAGGACATTCATTCCTTCCAGCCCTTTGACCAGCTTTGTTGCTCTCCTCTGGACGCATTCAAGGACCTTACTGTTACTCTGTTTGAATTCACCACCAAAATTACAGTCTTGTGTGTTGGTTCTGACAGAAGTTGTTGAAGACGGCATTGATGATCATTCTGCTCATTTTGTGTGTTTACTGAGATGGTACTTGTGCCTTCCCTTACCTTGTAGCAACCAGGCTGCAAGACAGCATTTGCTTAATCCCCAGGCCCTTGTCAGCCAGCATTCTACTCAGAGTTCCCCCTCTCAGCTTTTCTCAGCGTTATATTGCCTGTACTTCTCTGGCTACGTCTGCACTCCTTTGCCACTATTACTGGTCATTTTGTTCTGCCTGCCTCTCACACACATAGATGACAGACAGCTGCAGTCAAACTCGTCTTGTAAACCCAGAATTTTATTTTTATATCAAATCCATGAGGAAGTTATTGCACTACATCCATTGCCTGGGTTTGCAGACAGTCTATTTCATGGACAGTTGCTTTCCACTGTTTCAGCTGCCAGTAACAAAAAAGATATTTTAATGTCCCTAGAAGGAAGTTGGCTGTTGTGTCCAAATTTCAACATGGTGTTACGATGACTCAACCCCTACCACAATGAAATCACTACTAGTATAATGTTCAATAATATATATTTTCATTTTCCTCCATAGATATCTGAGGTGAATACTTTACAAAGGGACAAACTGATGCACATAGAAGCAACTTGCTCAAAATCATGCAGCACTTAGTAGCAAAGCAGAGGACGGATTCAGGTCTCTTGGGAAACCACTTACTGCTTGCTCCATAAAGTCACACTATTAATTTTTTTTATATACAGCAACTGCAGAATTTTCGAAGTAAAAATGAGTTCATCTTTTGAGGTGCCTCCACAAGAGTAGATTTTTGAAAATTCTTTAATGCAATCATAAAATAATTCACAAATGGATCTGTGACAGTTCAACAAAGTTACAGATATGTAAGAAATTCCTGATTAAATTAACAACAGAGAAATAGAAGAAGAATCTGTCATTCAGAAACAGATGTTTTGTTACTCTACTGAATTTGTTTCCAAGAAACTCATTAGCAACACAGGTGCATGTGTATGAGCACACATGGATGTACATTTGCTCTTGTACATATATATCCACTTAAAAGATCCGAATCCAACTTTATGGTCTTCCTTCAAGGCAGCTGCATTCTACATAACTGTGACTTCAGCAAGTATCTGAATCAAATCTCAACCAAAATAACCACTGCTGGATACGAAACGGGCGAACTAACAGGTTATGCAGTTGTTTTACAGACACTGTACTGCGTGTCTACAAAGCCAGTGTTTACCTCTCACAGCATAGCCGTCTTTTACTGATGCTGGAAATGGTGGTAGATTATCTTTTGCATATACATCTTGAGCAAGGACTCGGCCCATTCCATCTAGAAAAGAGAAAACAGAAAAGACCATGCTCCATGTCATTATTACAGCTAGTGAAAGGGAAAAGAAAGTGAACAGCAGTGTGCTCTGATGGATGAAATGTATGTTATATATGTATTTATATGAATGACATGAATAGATCTCAGGTTTTTGATTTCTGCCTCTGCATAAATGAAAAAAGATTGGAGTCTGAAAGTACTGATGAAAGATTTGTTCAGTAAGTCTGTGCTCCTGGTTATGGTGAAATTGGTGACAGTAGATCTGAATGCCAAGTATCCAAACCCAGAGGTAATAGCTCTGATATAGGATCAGACAGAAAAAACAAATATTTGTTTCTTCAGAACAAGTTTTTCCCCTGAAATCTCTTAAAAATACATGCTTTCCTGTATTTCAATTTAAAAAAAAAATTTCTTCTTTTTTAAAAAGCTTTTAAAATAACTTTTCAAAAGTGGATCCTGTGTGCAAAAGGTGAGGTGATGGATTGAGCCCAGAGGACTCAACATAAACAGTAATGATGGACAAGTTTCCCTAAATTGACAAAGAAGTTTTTGCAATAGATTAGCTTTGCCTAATTGCTGAGAGCATTTCTGCTTAATGGAAGGTGAGTGCACATAAGTGTCAGGATTATTTATGTAAATTTACGCTGTTATAGTTCTAAATATTTTAATAGCTGTTTCAAACATACTCTTTCACTTCACTTAGCAACTATGACTGATGAACTGTAATTTGGCTCAGTCTCCCTGTAGAGACTGATATGATTTACTTCACCTTCAGTCAAGTGTGCACTACTTGTTTGCTTTTACGGCGCGATTGAGAGCTTTTTTTTTAGTATGATGTGGAACAGAGTGGAAAATATGTATTGTATCCCTTCATGCAGTGGGAGAGTGAGAAAGATAATTTATTACATGTGTGATTAGATGGACTGGGAAGGGGCACAGGGGTCAGAACTACTGAGATCAGATTGATTTCAGTATGGCTAAGTACAAGAAGGGAAGCTCATCTCATAATAGGGCCACCTATGCCTGTGCCAACACACCTGTGCGTTGTGGCACACGAAGGCAATATCCAGCTGGAAGTATGAAGGAATGAGAGGATGCATGAATGCTTCTGCCAAAAGAATTTGTGTGGATATGCACTTTATCAATTATGATCTTTCAGACGTGCCAAAAAAGAAAGATGTACATAGAGTGTGTTTCTTGTTTTACAGATAGGGAAATTGATGTGGTTCTGGATTTGATGGGAAGGCAGAAGACCTAATTTTGCACACTACATGGATAGGTTTTGTTAAAAAAGTGCACCTAGTTGATTTGAAAATGTTCATCTCCAGTGAAGTGGTATTATAATGGAAATTATATTTTACTTATTAATGCAAAGTGATTTAGTTAGTAATTAATTATAATAACTATAACATCATTGTGCTCACATCCATATGTATAAACTTTCAGCCTGAGGTGAATATTTATGTTGCATTTTTAAAATAGGTATTGCCATGAAAATACTGATAAAACCTGTTAAAGCAACTAGAAAAGCCCCTTTGAGGTGCCTATTTACATCTGTGCATCACTGCGTATCACTGCCTGTGATGCACAATACAGGAGATATTAGAAAGCTCAGGAAAGCTTGTACACTTGCACTGAAAAAAAAGAATGCAGACACAGACATTTAAATTATAGCATAGAAAAGCAGCTATCAAAGACCTAGTAGAAGTACCCTCTGTTCATAGATGCACAAAATCTCATACAAAAGTGATGCTTCTAATTTTAGCAGGCATGTTGTGTCTTCATTTTACTTCTTGTCTGCATGCAAAATCACACCAATTAAAGCAAAGTTGAACAGTATGTTCCTGGCATTCTGCCATGCAATATTTGAAGGGAATATACGGCCAGCCAGTAGCAGGAATGAATTTCATTAGGGGGAGAAAAATGCAAGAATTACTTGCTGAAGCCTCAGGCATTTAAAATGAAGCAAGTCAGCAACCAAAGGACAACATGAAGTACCTCTGTACTCTCCTTTATTTGAGCAATTATTTCAGAAATACACTGTTTGACCTTATTTTGATTAATTTTAATTCAAAAAAGATGTTCTGAAATATTTTAATGTCATCAAACTGCCCCTTGTGATGCTAATAGCTTTCTCATTCTAACACAAAATGGAGAATTACATTAAATTCATTTTTCAAATTCGGCTGTTTTCTAAAGCTTAGTTGGTGAAACTCATACAGTTCTGTGAAGAATTTTGATTTCTCGGGGACTGGTACTGGGATGAAGCAGTGAGACAGGTATTCTACTAGAGGTGACGGATTTGCTCCCATTTTGAAAATATTGCCCTGGTAGCACTTCAGTGTGATATGAAAAAGCAATGCTATCAAAATAATCAGCTAGTTCAAAATGAATAAGCCATGGAAAAAAATGTCCAATCTCTACAGAAGTTACAGGGCTCTTGGACTAGATCAGAAAAACGGCTCTGTTCTGAGGCTTAAGCCCATAAAGTGTGGATTGCCTATTCTTTGTACTTTTAGTATCAATTAAACTTCTGCCTCTTCGTAGTTTCAGAAGAATAATCATTATCATGCTGTCTAAAAAACTTAACCTTATGTACCCATGGGGCAATGTTCAGGTAACTGCATTTAGCTGGAATAAAAGGCTAAGTGGGGGACTTCATATCACATATTGATGATGGCAGGTGGGAAAGATGCTTCAGATGCCTCTGGTTTATGGCACTTTGTATGGCACTTTCACACTTACCATTGTGAAAGTCATGTTTCAAAAGATAACTTCACTCATCCTCCCCCTTATGTTAGGAGGGAATAGATTTGAGAGACTACAGCATGCCTTGACTTAATCAAGAATTAAGTCAGGACTGTACTGGCTACTTGTACAGAGTGACATTCAGCAGCTTTATTTATGAGGATGAACACTATGTTATGTGTTTAGTAATGTAAATACGCCAGGTTAAAATTAATTAGGTAATTTGTTAACGAAATAAATTACAATCCTAGAACTTTAAACATTTCACTTTCCTTACAGAGAAATTGTGCTCTTGAAAGATAATTTTCAGGAGCTCAGTGTTAATTCAAGACACAAAACCACAAAGAAAACAAACAAAGCACAGTACTGCTTTTCTGAGTACAGGTAGTTAGGATTCAGACCTCCAGGACTACACCACTACATGTGGTGTTCCACAGGGCTCAGTGTTGGGGCCACTCCTGTTTAATATCTTTATTAATGATCTTGACAAGGAGATTGAGAGCACCCTCAGTAAGTTTGCAGACAACACCAAGTTAGGTGGGAGTGTTGATCTGCTTGAGGATAGGAGGGCTCTTCAGAGGGATCTGGACAGGCTGGACCGATGGGCTGAGGCCAATAGTATGAGGTTCAACAAAGCCAAGTGCCGGGTCCTGCACTTGGGTCACACCAATCCCAGGCAGTGCTACAGGCTTGGGGAAGAGTGGCTGGAAAGCTGCCTGGCAGAACAGGACCTGGGGGTGTTGGTGGACAGCCGGCTGAATATGAGCCAGCAGTGTGCCCAGGTGGCCAAGAAGGCCAATGGCATCCTGGCCTGCATCAGGAATAGTGTGGTAAGCAGGACTAGGGAAGTGATCATCCCCCTGTACTTGGCACTGGTGAGGCCCCACCTCGAGTACTGTGTTCAGTTTTGGGCGCCACAGTATAAGAAGGACATCGAGGTGCTGGAGAATGTCCAGAAAAGGGCGACGAAGCTGGTGAAGGGTCTTGAGAATGAGTCCTATGAGAAGCAGCTGAGGGACTTGGGGTTGTTTAGGCTGAAGAAAAGGAGGCTGAGGGGAGACCTTATTGCTCTCTACAACTACCTGAAAGGAGGTTGTTGAGAGGTCGGTGTTGGTCTCTTCTCACAAGTTACAACTGACAGGACAAGAGGAAATGCCCTCAAGTTGTGCCAGGGGAGGTTTAGGTTAGACATTAGGAAAAACTTCTACATTTAAAAGGTTATCAAAGACTGGAACAGGCTGTCCAGGGAAGTGATTGAATCGCCATCCTTGGATGTATTTAAAAGCCATCTAGATATGGTGCTCAGGGACATGGTTTAGAAGTGGGACTGTTAGAGTTAGATAACGGTTGGACTTGATGATCTTAAAGGTCTTTTCCAGCCATAATGATTCTATGATTCTATGATTTTTATTATCTCCTGAAATTACAGGTATATTAACTGAAAAATAAATGAATACATAAATAAATGAAAAACTGTTTCTTAACTCATTGTATTTGTCAAAATCAACATTTTTTAGCAAACTAACACATATGTGTGCACACGCATGTACATACACACATATACATATATATGCCTAAACAAAAAAATCCTATATATTTGTCTGTATAACACTATGGTGATCACTTAAGAACTTCTGAAAATGAGATTCCACCTTGAGATTTGTACCTGTACATGAAGAGAATTGAAGTTCCCGTATCACAGACACACATCTGACCTTTAGGATGTCTCCTAAAGGCTCAATTTCACACTATATATTAGAGGATCTTACAGTGCTAAAATAAGTGTGTACTTGTTGAAAAACTTCTTGAAAAACAAATCGCGAGATACAATTTTGCACTACAGTGCAAAAAATATATAACTTTGTTAATATTTTCATTGTTGGTAAATTATGTGAATATTAAACCAAGAATATCTCTCTACAGCTGATGATCTTACCATGTATCTAACTCTCTTATTTTGAATGGGAGGGAAGAGGGTCATAACTAAAGTGTCTCAGCAGACTCAGAACATTATTTTTTAAAGAATAACTGTGCCAGGAATAATAATCAATATGTTCCAGACTTAGAATCAGACTGAATTGGATGTCAGTAATCAGGTAACATGAAGAGCAAAATGAAGTATCAACTAAGATATTATAAAGTATACTAGAATACCTTCTCTTACCTTGACAGCATATTCCCTTGTAGTGGAATAAGAACTGACAAATTAGAGTACATAAAATGCTACAGAGGATATAAGCATCTAGCCAAGACCGATTACCTCCATTCTATCTCTGTAAGGACATTTTGAAGAGCATGCAGTCTGAATAGAATCACTCTGTTATTGATATGGTAACATTATCACTATTAACACAAACCTGCTACTTGGCCCATATTTTGAAGGTTTTTTCATATTAAAATAAATTACATGGTGAAAGCTTGTCCAAAGCATGTTGCAGCAGGAAATTATATATGCTGTGTTTGATTTCACCATAGTTCTAATGAAGAAATTTACAAATCAGTATATGAAAAGGCTGCTACCTACTGTTGATGTAAATGTTTGCACAAAGACTGGTGTATACATATAAATAGATAGCAATGTTATTGTTATCTATATCAACATACATGCAGCATGTGAGTCTTATGCTTATTCTCTGTCTACCTAGAAGAATATTTTTAGCCACATTTTATTCACTTCTAGGGAAAATACAGCTTCTGTTGAGAAACACAACAGCAGCAACACAAAAGTGTTGTGATACAGTATGTAAGTTTTAATCAAGAAGTGTAAAAGACAGATGGATAAAAATGAAAATAAAGATAAAAGGACAAGACAATAAGACAAATTTATAGAAACAAGGACAAAAAAAGGAAACATAACAGCTTATCAATACTTGTTTTTCCCTATAATGAATGCAACCCAAATTCAAGAACTTATTTCTTCGCTTAGTTTTGCACTAGAGGTTTAAAAAATCAAAATTATTTTTATGTAAAAAAGAATAATAATGCTACAGTACCTCAACAGTACCTTATGTAGCAAAATAAACATATGCTGTGCTTATTTTTGAGGGAGGTACATGCCAGAGTTCAAGAGTTGTGTTGTGTATATAGCATCTACGTGGACTAAATGTGCCTCATACTGTGGCTCATCATATTGTCCACAAAGGGTTGTCTTAGCAAAGACATTTAACTGACAGCTATCCAAAAATACCTAACAGCAATGCTCAAGCATTTTTGCCCTAATGCCTTCTTCTAATCTGCATATCATTACGGAAGTGCAGGGTGTAATACACATATTCCTTGTTGACCCAGTATTGGTGGTTTTCTGAATGCAGGACATACAGCATCTTCTCAGAGATCTGCTTCCTGCTACCAAGGCACAGGGGAGTGCTGATCTCCACTTGGAGTTACTAAACACACAGCTGTGATTCTATGTACAATCTGCTAAATCAGTATGTCAATATGAAGACAGGTTGGTGGCAGCACAAAGATTTGATGAAGAGCGTGAAAACTTTGAACTTTCATGCCAGAAGACAGAATATCCCATTCAGAAACTACTTGTGCCTCTCTGTGACTTGGAGTCCACCAATGTCCTAAATGTTTGGCCTATTGAGACTCGTGGTTCCACTATCTCTTTGCTCACCACCTTACCTTTGGAAAATCTGGAGGAATCCCTGGAGGAGGCTTCCTCTTCCCTACCTACTTGTGGATTACTTGTCGTGGTTTTGTTCTGTGCCAAGAACACTCTCCCAGATAATGTCCAGGCTTGGTGTAAGAGACAGCAGAAGCAAGGGAGACACCTAATAGGCATTATTTCAGGAGGGAGGATAGTTTTGCTGAATAAACATGAGAGGTGCCCTGCTAATTCCTTTTAAGGCCAGAAAGTGAATTCACCTGTCCCCATTTATTTACGAGTATAGACACAGTCACAAGGTGTGACATTTTGCCTGCTGTTTTGTGCCTTTTAAGACAACCTCACTGTATAAATCAGTAACAATTACCCTTGACTATAAAGTTTCAATAAATCAAACATTAAATGCAAGTAAGTATCAGAAAACGATCAAATGTAGTGGTAGAATAGAAAGGGAAATATGTCACATTTATGAGAAGAAGAGGCAAAACCTGGAATTACTAGTAGGCCAAGCAGGATCTGAAAAAACAGACTGAGATGAATGTTAAAGACAAAGACATTGAAAAAAGAGACCTGGAATCAATAATCACTTTGATTTGATCCTTAATCTGAGATTGGAAAGGGGGTTTAGTGAGACTCTCCCACAGTAATAGAATAGAGTACATGATCACAGTACAACTTGGAGCTACTCGGCATCTACAAAAGTCCAGTGTTAAATCAACCACTAAGGCAAATTGCGGTTTCTATGTTTTAGCTTTGTTGCATATAACACAGATCATAAGAAAATTCATTTATATATTCAGTTAAAGTTCCATTACAGATTCCTTCAGGGAGCAGCACTGAGATGAACTGACATTCTCATGACTTTGAAAGGAGACTTCTGCTCCTGTTATTGGCATTTCCCAAAGCAGTTTCACCTGGAGAAGGTACTGTTTCGGACATCTCACATTAATAAAAGACCAAGTGCTTAAGAAGGTTGTAAAATAAGGAAATAACCACCCTAATCCTCACAAAGAATCCAACTTAAAATACCTCTGTAATTGATGATTTCTGTTCCAAGCACTGGGGTCATCTCCAGAACTGTGATGAAGGCCTTGTCCATAGATGTCAATGGGAATGGAGACATGCGGTGTCTTCTTGCTACCTTGGTAATATCAACAGCACTGTGACCTGCAATGAGAAAGCACCAAGTTTACGTATGCTACAATGTGTAGATGTACACAGTGATGTTCATTTACTGAAATTAATCTGGCACTCTGGGGTAAGTTAAATTAGTTAGTTATCACTATTGAGCATTTATGTCAGACACTGGGAAGGCACTGTATTCAACTAGAATCAAAAGACAGATTTAAAACAAAATGCAATTTACACTTGAAAAAGTTCACAAAAGCTATATCCTTACTTGTCATGAAAAACATACCAGAAGTCTTGGTGCGCATAAAAGGATCAGTTAATCAGAAACAGAAATCCTTCAGGATGATGCAGTATTTTACACTGAGGATGATAATTTGAGGCTAACTCAGTCCTATGAACTATGAACTCAGGACAATTCACTCTTCATTCTGTTCTCCACAGACACATCTCAATATGCCATGTGCATAAAACATAAAAATGGACATTGTCCCAGTGAGTTTGCAAACTAAGAGTGAGATGGGAGTCAAAAGGTTTGGAAGGAGCATAGAGGGAAGTACAATGAAAGCACTGGACAGTCAGGACAGCAGACTGTTTCCAGCTAGTGAGCATCCTACCCATTGTCAAGATTTTGTAGTCACCACAGCAAAATGACATTTAAATGCATAATTTGTTTAGATTACTGGAAGCTTACTTTTCCCAAGTATGAGGGACAGGCTGGGAGAAAATATGACAAAAGTTGTTTGAAAATTAAGCCAGCAGATGTTTGATTTCTTGATACATACTGAGAGAGAAAACAAAGTGACAACAAGCTTTGAAGGATTTTTAAAGTGAAGATAAGCAACTGAAGAGAGGGAACTATTGCAGGAATACATAAACAAGAGTAACAGATACAAACCAAGAGATTAAAAATGACATTTGTAGAAATACCTTGAATGGATTTGTGTAGAAGAAAGAGGTATTTATGAGAGCTAAAGTGGATGATGTTTTATATGTAACATGTAATGATATTCCTAAAGCAACACAAATTATAGTCAGTTAGCATTAACAAATAATAGAAACTAATTTTTAATGACATGATTTTCCTCTGCAGTAGCTACCTAACTATCCCATTTGCTGCTGCACATGCCTTCACATTCTGGAAAAAAATAGATTATTGCTTTAAATGTAGTCTTCCAATAAAAAACAACCACAAAAATAGTAAAACAATCATGCAATCTAAGTTTTCCTTACAGAAGAGAAAGTCGCTTAATCAATCTGTGTATACAAAACTTCTTTCAGCACTGACACTTGCTTGTCTCTTTATGTGGGAGATTGTTCATTAATTTTTTTTTTGCCATTAACACAGTAACTATCTTTAAGAGGAAGAAGTAGAGACAAATAAAACTGCCCACCTAATTCCAGTCCCAACAAAGACTCTGGAAGAAATTAATTGAACAATCTCTTCGTATGTATGTAGAAGATAACATGATGATAAAAGCAGGCACTGTGAATTTTTCAAGCACAAATAGTTTCTAATTGACTTAATTCCTCTCCTTAACATAGCAGTTGGCATACCGAGGAAGAGAGAAACAGCTGATGAGATATATTTTAACTATATTATGACTTTTCACACTCTTAAACATGACTTTCTTATATGCAAACTAGGGAGAAACGATCCGAATTAAACTATTGTAAGATAAAACTGTAAGTAGAGGAAAAAACTGCATTCCTGGATTTAACAACAGGGATGTCCCTAGCAAGCTTAGATTTTCCATTATTATGCCTGTATTTTGCTTGCAACCTCATAAAAATGAGGAAAAGGAAAGGAAACCATTTGTGAGACACAGTCAACCTTCCCATACCTTTCTCTGCATAGAGAAAGAACCTGCTTAGCAGCACCATAATTCCTGCAGGTCCAGCAGATTCCACACAACTTACGTTAAACACTTTTTTCCTGACTGTATAAATTAAGAAACTATTTTCCTAAAAGAAAAAGTTGGAAAAAATGAAGGAAGATGCTAGGAAAAAATATGTCACAGCAGTGAAAGGTGGGGGAATTGTGTGGCAGCAAACAACCTTTATGCTACAGCCATTAGCTGTAGGTGCTTTTATGTTTGTTTTACTGCTACCTAAAACTCACTGTTAACTACTACTTCAGAAACTAATATTTCACCTCTTTAACCCTTAAAATGTGAATGAATTCAGAGGCTTTGAATGCTTTGAATGGTGCCCAGAGTACTACCTTCAGATTCAGAACTCTGTGTTTACTACATGTCATTTGCTTAAGTCAAAGGTTATGTTAAAATCTACTTAGAAATGAGTTCCTCAACACAGTTTTTTGAAAATAGATGAAAACCCCTCATCTCTGATAACTTTGTTCCAACACCAAAAGTAACACCCATTATTCTGCAAAAGAGGCCAAGAAAATACCTAGTGGAAAATAGAGTCCCTTCAGGTTCGACACTAGCACGAATAACCTTAATGAATAAAGGAAGAAAGACACATGTGTAACTACTAACACTTCCCTCTCCCTATTTCTTCCTACACACAAATGCTAACTCTTCTTTTAGAGGTATCATACATTTAAACAGACCCGGAGACAAACTAGTAATGACTTTTTTTTTTAAGTTCTAAGATTACTAAGTGGTACTTTTTAATTACAAGTAAATGACATTAAACAACTCAGACCTTCCCAAGTTATCTTTCACTAATGTCAAATGTCAGATGGCTCTAAAAATAACTATGTACATTAAGCAAATTTTTGTATGACAAAATAATCTTCTAGCTTTGAAGCAGCTAATTGGCTGCATAAGGTAGAAAATTCCTGACAGCTTTCTCTCTTATCACCAAAACAACTTCCTATTCCTGTTATTTTATATATATACATATATGATGGATCAAATTTTAGACTAGGAAAGATTCACATAAAATAAAGGAAAGGGATTGTGCAAATGAAAGAACAGGTCATCTGGATCAAATCTGAATTCTTAACCATTTTTTGGTTTGGTTTTATGTAACCCAACACGCAATTTCATGTTCAGGTATGAAAATAAAAATCATATATATTCAACTCCAGAATTTCCATTTTCCTTGTCTTTGAGTGTTGATTCTTTTCGCTCATAAAACTTGCACATACATACATGATTATTTACAATAATACATCACCACAGACAACACAGACCTCCATGTCCTTAGAACAACTTGGAAGAAAAAATTAAAATTCATTAATACATGAACCCTACGAGCTATTTATGCTTTTATTTTTTCTTTGGACTGAATTTCATTGTCTTAAGTTATTAAGTTTCTTGTGCAAACCCAGAATGTCCCAACCATATCCTTCTCTTCTCATCTGACTATCATTTGCTGTCTTCTGAGCAGTCTTAGTTTCTCAATAGAGCTATGAAGTTTCAGTACTTACTTGCTCTGAGGATGTTCTCCTTGCTGCTGCACCTAGACTGGACCTGCAGAGAGAGCACAGAGTCTATAAGCTACAGAAGTTAACAAGAATGCAAAATACAGATATATGATGGGCAAGCTCCTGGGATCTAAGACAGAGGCTATATGTATTTTCAGCAACATTTTTACATACTCTACATGAGATAAGTATATTTAAGCAGAAGGGTAGTAGCTGATGGTCAGAATCTGATACAAGCAATTTGATTTCACCCCCCCCAATAAGAAACAAGATGGCATAAAGACATTAATAGAGTAAAATCAAAGAACACAGTGGTTAAAATTACATGTTAAGCTTCAGATTTAAACAGAAAATCCACATTTTCTTATACAATTGTAATTATGGTAACTCTGAATCTAGGTCCTGTTTTATGATTAGACAAAATACTAACATAACTATCTATCATGACCTGCTTTAAAATTCTATTATTGATATTTTCAGGTAAAATACTCAATTTAGATTGTGTTGATTTTGAAGATATTTAATAAGACTTCTTTGCAATTCTATAAGCAACTCACAACTGTATAAACAGCTCCTGGCTGGAGCCAGACAAATTTACTCAGTTGTTTCTGTTTGGTTAAAAGAAATGCTATGTTCAGTATGAATTTCACAGTACAATTCTACTTTTAAAAGTGTGTGAGAATGAAAACTGGTTTCTCAACAAATCCTCTTCCTTAGAAGTGGCTTAGCTGCCACTGTGCTATTCCAGATACATTATTCTGACTCCAGGGAGACTGGAGGATTCACATTGGTCTAATATTGTAGTAACACTGAATATTTAGAGTTCCATCTGTTTACCATGCAGATTTAAAAAAGAATTGTTTTTTGAAGAGTATCAGTCCTGTAAACACAACACACTTTAAACTTTATACTGAAGCATCAGCTCTTGTTAATTCTTCTCAGGTTTGGACAGATAGCACATTGTCTAATAACGCTGAAGTTGCAAGTTTTTAGGTGAACCAATTTGAACAGCAGTCAGTCTATGTTCTGGCAGGTCAGCTGACTGAACTGATAACACTTGAATAAAAATCTTTGTGTGTGGACAAAACCCCAGCTAAAGTAAACTTCACGGGAAGACAAACCTCTGAGAGAGCATGAACAGAATCCTTCTCTTTTTTACTTTACTGACAAATGTATTGCTAAATTTCAGTGAGAGGACTAATAAAGTAAAACCGTGCACATGTGGTGAAAGAAGTGGAATAGCACAGGTGACGCTGAGGGTGTAATTTCTCTGCAGAACATTTGTCTCTGCTGAAAAAGCAGAATGAATCCAGATTATCTTTCAGACTACAGTTTCAATTTGCAGTTACAGAAAGATTGCCTAGAAAGTGAATATGTATGATCTAACAATTGACGAAGAATAGTACACACTCAACCCCCAAAAAGCTGTCTTCAGAAAGGAACAACCATTTAAGGCTGACATCAACTGTGCCCCAACTTCTAAACCTCTTTCTTCTGTTCCACAGCAGCTTGCCCCAAATGTATATTCACAATAAAAAAATTGGATTCTACAGCGCAACACAGTCTACTTATAGTAATGGAATAACTTATGGAAAGTAATGTTGCAACTTAGAGTGGGTTATGGTGTCCTTCCCTGAAAAAAACTGCTGTTTAAAAAAACAAACAGAAAAAAACCCAAACCCTCCCTCCTTCCCACCAAAAATACTATACAAGAAATCTGCAAACAAAATATTAATGATGTCCAAATTTGGCCCAGAGTTGTTTCACCAGATTTCAAAGGCATGACATGAACTCTCTTTGGAAGAAGTAAATATTTACCTATAATTTATCAAAGGACAATTCTGGACCAAAAAGATGGTATAATGGTAGGAAAGAAAGCACGGAAGAGAGAGAGGCACAGATTGAGAGAGAGAGAGAGGGAGAAGCAGGATGGACGTGGCAAGGCAGAAGATGGTGTGTGCAAAAGGAGACATGGGCCTATGTGTGTAAGACTACTGTTTAAAATGGAAGAGGCTCTCTTATTTCTCACTGAAAACCATATGAAAAGAGAAAACGAGGAATGGGCCTGCTGCAAAATAACCAAGCAATTCAGCAAACTGTGCAATGAAACTCAGCGAGATAACATAGTCCTAAAGAAAAAGGCAAAAAACCAAAAATACAAAACACAAACATTTGAAACAATCTACTAAAACAAACTAAGTAAAATATGTGATCCAAAGGACACAGATAAAAGCTACTAGAGAAGGAAGAAAAATGTTAGCAGACAAAGACAGTGCTAAAGAAGTAAAATGGAAGTCAAGAGAGAGTCTTCAACAAAGTGGAGGAACAGAAGGAGCCCAAACCCATAGCGCAAAGCAATGTTTGCGAATGGAAAACAGCTCCTTTGAGCAGTAATAGTTACTCTCGAGTTGTAGCCTCTATTCCTCCTCAGTTCATCTTTAAGCCCTTCCAACCTATAGTGGAGCTAGTGTATGGACAAAAACAAGAGATTTATAATGAACAGAGCAGCTGAGATTTGCAGATCAAATCTTCTAATATAAAAAACGTGCTGACAAAGTTTTGCTCTTACAGTGTCCAAATGACAATGGTAACAAAAGACAGCTGGCTTCACACACAGCTTCTAACAGGTCAATTTTTTAATTCTGTGCACACAGAGGACTTTAAATTTACTTTTTGATTTCTTACACCCAGCCTACAGTTTTCATATTATCACTCACCTGATGGGCAACATATGCGGTATGAGAAATAATTTGCTTCCCACAAATTTTAAAAGCAGCTGTGGAAGAGGAATCCATGATAATAAAATAAAAGGCTTGATCAGCTAGACTTGATCGTTTCCCAACCTATGCTCACAGCTGCAGAATACAAACCATGTTTTAACATAACTGACATCAAAATTAGTTATTACATAATACTTCTCTTTGTTTAATATGAATTGCACATTGACATCCTAAATGTTATTTTTAAACAAAATTGCAGTAAAATATGATTTTGAATAAAACCCACCAGTTTTCTAACACATACAGTTTTAGCAGCAATGGAGCTTTGTATAAATGGGGTCACGTGCTTTAAGTGCCTTTTATCATATTCATTATTTGTATGTTTTACTACTTTGTTATTTGTGACATTTATGAAAAATCTCTATCTTTTCACAGCTACTGCTAAGTAAGGAATCCATATTACATTGCATATAGTACCATGACTGAGTGGGGCAAGTGATTAGTAGTATTATTTACTATAATTCTTCTCTTACTATACTACTTCTCATTCAGAGGTAGTTACAGAAATAACAAGCTATGTCTGTCTCTCCTTTCACAGGGAAAGCATAGATTTATTGTTTGTCCATTCTACAACCTCTTGGCTCACAATGTACCTTGGCAGAAGATACAGTGGGCTACCAGCCAGTACCATTCCCCTGCGTAGTTCAGGCAGAATGTAACCAAACCCAAAGCATTCAATTCACATTACTCTGGTTTTTTTTAAGAAAACTGGATTTTATGTTCT
This sequence comes from Pluvialis apricaria, assembly GCA_017639485.1. Classification (NCBI taxonomy): domain Eukaryota; kingdom Metazoa; phylum Chordata; class Aves; order Charadriiformes; family Charadriidae; genus Pluvialis; species Pluvialis apricaria. The sequence goes on along the minus strand of CM030012.1, from coordinate 38,311,482 downwards.
TTAAGATACAACTTCATCATGCTGGAATGCAGAGTAAGCTTTCTCCCATAGGGCGAACTAGTAAATAGAATGTGAAATAAAGTACTCGAAAATAAATTAAGGGAATGGTAAAATAAAGAGTCCTGCAGACAATTTCTAACTATCATGATTGGTCTGGAAAATGCAATCGAGGACTGTACTAAATTGGAGTTATTTCAATCTACATGACATGTTTTGCTGCAAATAAAAATCAGTTCACAAAAAATTTTTTTACAAGAAAAATAGAAAAAGACACAAAGAATAGTTCATGCTACAAGTGAAAAATTCATGTGAAAAATAAAGAAAAAAAGAAAATTGAAAAACCCTTTTACATTTTACCATGACTGTTAGGAATGGTTAGAGAAATTACTTACCTTCTTAAAGTCATAACAAGATTAGCACAGAGTATTAAGTCAGCTCTTCATTATGGGAGGTACAATTAAAAGCCATTGGTTATAATAAAACAAATTGCTACACAGAGATGAAGAGTTTCCAGCCCAATATGAAAAGCTAACTCTTATGGGAGTACATTTCAACTCAATTTTACAACATGAAGAACAATTCAGAACAATGACATCAAAACGTGAGTTACCACCAACAGAAAGAGCCCATTTCTCGGGAACACAGACTCTGTAGGAGGCTAACCCATAATCTTTATCATTTATGGGAAAGCACATTGCTCTGCTTTTAGGAAAGCATGCAGAATGTGGAACCACCAGCAGAAACCCAAACATACATACAGACACAGAGGACTAAGGTACAGCAAAGGGAATGAGTTCGCCAAGCTGTAATGAAGGAAGCAGGGTACGCAAAGCACAGCAGCCATTAACAATTTAGGAACTCTATTCCTCTAACTGTCTTATAAACACCAGGCAGGGCTGTTTATGAGGCATTGCACCTACTACAACTTACTGTCGGTGAGAAAGTGCATAACTCATATAACTTCTTGGAACTTCAGCAGCTTTATGAAGACAATTTATTCTGTGTGATGTGGGAAAGTATGCTGCTGCTGCTTTTTTCTACATGTGATTTATTACTAATTACACGATCCAAGTTCTGTACAATATATTCTGTGCACATGCCATTTGAATGGTCTCTCAAATACTTGCCTGCCTTACACAGATTTCAAATCACACATGATCTGATTTATAACTGTAGAGGTCTGCACAGTGTCTTTTGCCTAAAATACCTTTTCCCCCCTAAGAGTGCAACATACATTAATCAGTATCTGTAAATACATACATAAAATAAAACTAAACCATGAATAACAATGTCTCAAACTGGTGTAATAATATTGTAAAAACTGATTTTGGCCTGTTATTCTAAGCAATATACATAAGGATAAACTAGGAGCAAACTGAAAAAATGTAATGAAATACATTGGTTGGTTTAATTAAATTGTTTTAAATCTAATCTGAAGAACAGAGACTATTGCTGTGATTGAATTAATATGGAATATAAAAATGAGGTTGTTAAAAACATTTCGCAGGAAAAGTATATCTAGAATTGCATACATCAGAAAACATTTAACGAAGTATTGAGGACTAAATAATCCTATTACAAGATGCAATCTTCCTATTTCAGGAATGCATTGCTATTCAAACAGCACTTTTACACTGAGCTGAATAGGCAAGGCCCTAAGAGGATGCTTTATGGCCATCCGAATTATGACTACAGTGAATTCAAAACTGTGAAATATTTTTTTCATGTTGTACCAAGAATACCTCTGAAAGGGAAAGTGAGCTCAAGGAATTTGATAGCAGCAGACATTATACGTAAACACATTTTTAAAAAGGAGCAGCACTGTTGGTGGGATTAATCTCACCAGAATTTAAATATGAATAATGTAGTATCCTACACACGAACTACTCATTTGGAGTCAATGAGAAGAAATAAGCAAAAACTCATTTGAAGTCAAAATCATTTTAGGAACAGATTTTTACCACGTAATTGGTTCCTTTTACAGGAGCAGTACATATAAAAAAAGATATTATCCTATATTTGGAACAAAACGAAATGAAAAGGCAAAGGGCAGTTTCCTGGGATGCAAATAAGATGTTAATAAGTCATGGTCTCTCAATGGAAACTGACCTTGTCCTGGAGGTGCAAAATCAATACTTTTACTACCAGAAGAGGGTTCAAACAAAATCTTACACATCAGCTAAAACTGCAAGCTGAACACCTCACTGAATGAGAAAACAGGAAGAACTATGGCACATACAGCAAAAAAGGAGATAAAATAGTAAACCACTAGTCAAAAAGCTAATGGGAAAGCAAACTTGCTGCTACAAACTGGCAGCATAGGCTTGATAATTGAGAATAAAAAGAGGCAAAGAGAAAGGAAGTGGATTTTATTTCTACATAGGAATTTTAATGAAATGCTTACATTGCATGAGAAAAAAATATGAGCTGGATTTTGTGTTCTTAAGAGTATGGGACAGCATACAGATATGCTATATGAATAACACTGGAAAGACAGCACATTTCTGTGATATTTTAGGGGCTGGGCAGGGCTTATTCAAGATCATACTGGTTTTGTTCAGAGAAACAGTATTGATTATAATACTCCCATATGGAGAGGACACACATCTTGTGTAAGCTAAAGCACTTATTAAATAAAAACATAAAAATTACTGCCAAATAATTTGTGCACAACCTCCAATAGATATTTTTAAACTGTGATAACAGAATCCAACTGGGATTTGTAAGACACAAGAAATCTCGAGGAACGCTGCACTTGGGAAAAATGGAAAGTTCTACTACTTGTATTATTAGCTGTGAACAAGATCTTTTGTTTGTTTGAACGAAAACCTTAAACAATTCCCAAATGTCCTGGAAATATTCTCCAGTTTGAGAAGTAGATAGTGTAAATAAAGGCAGAGAGAATTAATTTTCTTTCCAAAGAGATACAAGAGAAAGAGATTCCTGTTGTCCTTGGGGGTTTTTGCCACAGAAACAGGATTTATTTGCCTATTTTCATACAATCTCACACCCCAGCAATCTGATTGATGAATCGGCCTTACAAGTATATGCCAGATATCTGAGTTATATCCTATCTGACCAGTATTAAGACTTTTTAAATTCCTTGTCCATTCCAGCTCAACCAGCTTTTTAAGCTGCTGTCAATCAGATGGACTAAAAGTACATAAGTGGTGTATAGAAATTCTTGTCCTCAAGTACACCAATTACTCTCTAACCCTTGACATACACTAATAAGGCGGACTTTTAAAACAGTTTCATTTCTATTACAAGTATTTTGCTTTTAAATGAAATTTCAACTATTTTCATATTTCTATTCCTTGACCGTGCAACAGCCAATTTCAATGCAGCATTAGAACAATGAAATTTCCACATTACTGCAAAAAATGGAAACTATTTTTCTTGAATGGCTTGACCCTCCAAATGAGACTTTTTAAAATAAATTTTTCATTCAAATATAGTCAAGCAAAATTGGCAAGTTGAAGTGAAACACAACACTTAGGAAATACCAGATCAATATTATGTGTGCAAATTTTTCCTTTGACATGTAGGTATCATGATTTCATCATAATTATTTTTAGCAGGGCTTCTGCGTGAGACAAGATAAGGTAATTCATTTTAATCTCCCTGTTCAAAAACTAGAGTCACATTTTACTTACTAAACATTATCCAAACTCTCTTCTGAATGGGGAATTACTTAGTTCTTTATGGATTTCTCTGTTGTGCTCAGTTCTACAATATACAACGTCCTAGTACACAGGAAGGAATTTATTTTTACAAAATGTCTGTGAAGCAGAGGGATGACTTGATTTTACAAATCGGAAACTGAGACCCAAAGACATCTAGATTAAATTTAAGTTGACATGTCTACAGCTGGATTATAGAATGCAAAGCCCCTCAGCTGCCATATATTTCAACTGTATTTGGAGTGCTTAGCATATGTGAACATCACTTAGTATGTGTCTCAAGAAGGACACGCAGAAAATGAGTACTCTGGAAAACGGTGTACAAAGTTTTTCCAGCATGAAACATGAAGTTTGCATTAATACAGAGATAGAAAATGCAATGTAGTCTTCCCTGGTACCCATTCAGGGCCTTCTGCTATGGCATCGTGTTTTGTGTTCCAGCAGACAGCTACATCTCCTGAACCAAAAGCAGGATAGCTGTAGTCACCATTCACCCCATCTGCTACAACTGTCAAACACAATTCAGTTTTCTTAACAACTAGTTATTGTCAATATCTGAACACATGTCGGTGGAGAAGGGACAGAGGTCTGTTTGGAACTTTCAGCTTCTGCTGCTTTTGTTCCTACCTGGTCTGAGGCCTATGGGCCTCCATCCCTTTCATCCAAGGTCTGTGGGATTAAAAATGCATCTCTCCATTGACCTTCAAAGGATTTTGAATCAAACTTGTAAAATCTCAAACCAGGACACTACTACAGCCTACAACCCGTATTTCATGGTTGCAATCTTATCTTCCTGGACACTGACTACACAGCTAATGTTCCTTCCATTTCTATGTTAAAAGAAGATGACCAGATGAAAACAGTAACAACAAAACCAAAACAATTGATAAACTTCAAAAGCCACCAATCAACTGACCAGTGAATCTTCAGGCCTAGAGTCAGCAAAAGGCCATCACCCAATTTCTTATGTTTTTAAAGCATCTTTAAAGGTAAATTTCAGCTTTTTCCATTTGCATTTGCCAACAATTTTGGTTGGAGATATTTATAGTTATTATGATTCTAAAGTGAATGGTTGGACTACTTTTTAAACTATATGAGCAGGAACAACACACGTTTCCCCACATGGTCTGATTGGAATTTCTGTACTGGCATAACTCTAAACTAGTTGATTTTAGTTAAGCTTAACATTTTTATTTGAGCTAGGAGCATCAAATTTGAAGGGCTTCCTGTACAAGAGCAAAACCTAGTAAACAAAGGTAATGATAATCTTATATACGGTGTATATTATGGTCACTGATGTATACAGTATTAAGGCAAAACCTCAGACTTGTACACTTTCAAGTATAAAAATGAATAAAGCTCTTTTAAGTTAAGATTCAAACTAGGGAGCAACAACTGTAAGGAAAATAAAGCTTCAGTCCGTGAATTCATCTGAGCAGTAAATATCAGTATGGTGAACTTACTGTATGAAGAGCTAGGTGTCCGCCTTTGAGTTGAGGCAGAAACACAGACTGTATTCCTCTAAGGAGAATCCTTAAAGTGAAACAAGAATCATCATGGATGAATAACATGATGATTTCAGAGGGTTCATAAGCTACGGAAAGGAGAGGATGGAATCAAGCAAACGCTGCACTGAGAACTATACTGTCAAACCCAAGTTAGAAATCATTTTTGAAAGTGATCAGAAATACAAATGCAGGAAGAGGATTTGCATTTTGGATTTTGGTTTGAGCCTCAAAGGCTCAAAAGGATAAGATTCCTTTAGTGCTGTCTTGAATTTGGCAGTCTGAATTGCAAGGTCCAGCACAATGGCAACCACCAGCCTCCCCACAGCAGTTATGTGCCTGGGAACAGAATGCTAATTTGGCTGGGCTTCTAGCAGCACCGAATCTTGGTGATTCATAGAAGTTAAAGGGATATGGAAAATACTGTGAATAAGGACAATCTTTCTCCCCTCCAGCTCTTAAATGAAAAACTTTATGGTAATTACGCTTAGCAAAAAACCTTGTTTTCATGTTACGAAACTGCATTTGAAAAACTGGAAAATAAGGAAGATAATGTAGGGAGCACTGATGGGAACTCACTGACGTTTGAGCTATATGTTACTGATACTGACACTCCTATGTATATTTAATTTGATTTCCATGTGCTAAAACAGACATTGTCCACTAGAGATACATGCAAATTAGACCACACGTATGGCATTTTACATCAGTGATTACTCCGAAAGCCACAATAGCAATGTAATAGCAGCTTTGATCTACTTTGATTTATTACTATTTCAGACTCTAGACTAATTTTCCATAGATTCTATTACTGAAGCTGACTCTGAAGAGTTACATTGCTTTGGGACCTGAACCTACAAAGCAGTTGCACTGAGTGTTATTACTAGTGTAAGAGAATACAAACTAATGTCTGGCTTCTCAAACAAACCGATTTAAGTAGTAAACACCAAACAAATAAATACTAAACATTGCATGCTGGAAAGCAGCTTGCTACTGAATTTAAAAAGAAAGCAGTGGTTGTCTAGAAAAGAAATCTCATTGTTATATCTAATCAAGCCAGTTTTGATGCCACACATTCCAAGGTATGGTACAGCACAAGAAAATGGAAAAAACCCTTTGCTTAAATGGATGTAATTATAGAGAAATAATGACAAGATTGATTTTGGAAAATGCAAATGTTGATTACATACATGAGTCTAAACTATAACCATTCAAAAGGAAAATGACCTTCATAGCTCTCTGACTTGACCTAATTTGTTTCATAAAGGATTGCACATCTCCACCATAAGGCAGGGTGAAATGTCTCCCTATTTTGTGGAAGAAGCGGAAGGGAAAAATTCAGAGATGGGCATTTAAAATTGAAACATAAAGACTTGTCTTGAAACAAAAAGCAAAGAACTTTAAAGTTCCAAATGGGTAAGGATGGAAATTATTCTGAAATACTTGATTTTTAGAATACAGAAAGGTATATAACATTATCCGGAAAACAGCTGCGATGTTGTTATTAAATTTCTTAGTGCCTGTGCTTCCTAATAGACACTTTGAATTTTATTTATTCTCTCTCTGATAAATGCAGAGCTGAGAAGCATTTTACCATAATAAAAATAAAGAAAAAAAGTATTATAATTTTGATAAGTTGAATAGATAAGGTTTAAACCAAAATCTGTAATATGACATGAGATGCCATTCAAAATCCCAGTTTTTACCACTCTCCTGAATGTTAAATAATTCTTTGTAAATGAACTTAGTGCTTGAACTGAATTTATTAGCAGAGAACAAAGAATAAGTGCAAAACATTAACAGGAAGGGATAATCTTATTTGACAGAAGTCACAAGCTAAGTACCATGCACACAGAAGCTGTAGGATTAAGTAAAATTTTGCTTCTATTTTGAATGTGTGAACTAATAATGGAACTGATTTGAGATTCAGCAGTGGGTAAATGATAAGCTATATTTAAAGTGCAAATACAGTAACATTTCTTAATGAAGTTTTTAAAATTAATTTTATTGTAAATATCAAAGATGTCATTCATCAAAGTTATTAATGTATACGGTGATCAGATTATTGCAATCCTTCCTGATGTAACTTGAAGTTTTGCCATACTTTCACTCATGAGCTGTCATGAATGTCTTCCTTGATCTGCCATCTATCTCTTGTAGCAAGAGTAGTTCTCTATTCTGGTATGGCAGAGAGAATGCCGCAGAAGACATTTTGTGCAGTCACTAATTCCAATAACAAGAATGAAGATAGAACTAGCAAAGCTATTTTCTAGAAGTAAGGAAACTAGATCACTGCCTTTTCATAAATTTTTGCATTTTAATGTGCACTGAGGAAACCACGTTTCTATAAAAGTAAGAATTTTAATTCATCTATTTTTCTTAAGCCTAGAATAAGGTAGTACTATTAGCAAAGCAGAATGCAATAGAAAAGATGTAATTCTTTAAATGGCAATTGCCAAATAGAAAGCTTTGACCTCTTGTTCACGTTTGAAAGATAAATATCTACAAATTCTAATTTTACTGAAAACCTCATTGTTCTATTAGCAACTGCAAAAAAATAACACAGAAAAGCAGGAGTAGATTGTACTAAAATAGTTGGACGAAACCCAAATGATTAGTGGATGCTTATTGGCTCTGTTGTGTTCATTTATTTCTGAACTGCAGATATCACAGATGCATAAAGACATATATTTCTTTTAATCATGAAATTTTTCTGTTTTCAAGCTGAGGATCTTGTTAAGGACATACCTGGCAAGTTAATTAAAGCCACGTCCATAAACAATATGAAAACCTCAGCATTCCCTCTAATGGAAAAACATTATTTCAAATTTCAAAGACCATCTCTAAAAAGTATACTGAGTTCATAACGCAATGAGTTAGGCAATCTCAATTTAATGTGGCAATTTTTCTTCAATGGATCCGTATATTCATGTCAGATGTAAAGTACCAATTCTCTATCTGCTGGACTTCTGCTTGAAAGCAGGAAAAGAATGGAGAGGAACTGCTTACATTTACCTCATTTTGTCTCCCCTACCCAAGACACAGCCTTAATTGTAAAAATTGTAAAAAAGAGCAATCGTTGCTTACGCCATGGGAGTGATCTTATGTTAGAGAAAATAAAGGCATAGGTCCACTCTTATTGGTCATGGTCTTCCATCTCCTGAAACGCATTTCACTTGAATTATGTCACCCTGTGACTGTAAGGGTTGAAAAAAATAATAAAAAAAATCTCCATCTGATAAGACTGAAAAGTTTACAAAAGAAAAAGGAAATCCTGTTTCAGAAATTACCATGTGGGACTGATTTTGTTTGTGCTTTCCCTATTTATGGGTTATATTCATATTACAGAAGTGGAAGTTAATTGATGTAACAAAATATAAACTTTGTGCCACTCTAATCAAGTTTGTGCATCATGTTTTCAAAAATGTACAAGTCAAGGGCACAAATATTGAGTACAAAACCAGCCTAATAATCTGACCAATAACAAAACCATATAATTCACACCCTACACTTGAGAGTCTAAAGACCACCTATGGTATTTCAAATCTCTTTACATTTCTTAGAACTATGTCATACTTTTGTTGCTGTTATTCTAATGATCTGCAAAAAAAATGCTAGAGACAGACGTTTAACAATATGCAATTCAAGTTTCAGACATTGTATATGGATATTCACTTAGGATTTTCCTTTATATTAAAATATTTCCATAATTATAAAAACAATACTGTCATTAAAGAATTCTGGGGTGCCTAAGAATTGACTGAAGACCTTTGCAGTTATTTGACAATTGCATAGTCAATTATTGTGGTTAAATTAATTTTTCCAAATTTTTTATCTGGCAAACTGCTTCTGGAAAGTTTTAAGTTACAATATCAGAATAAACTAACTCAAAAATTGCATTAATTGGCTCACTGTTTAGAGATCTAGAGAGAAATATTTTAGACCAAACAGTAAGAAACCCAATTTTAAAAAAGGATGACGAAGTATACGGGGTTGCCACATTCTTAAGCCAGCATGAGGAAGCTGGCATACCTTCCTGGAGACAGAAAAGCCTTCTGGAAGTCCTGGACACAGAATTTGCAGGTAGGTAGCAAATTCAAAATGCCAGGCTTACTGTGCACACATTAAGGATGCTCTTGAATCTGACTGTCAAAAGTAGTCAACAACTACTATCTACAACAGATATCAACAGTGAATTTAACAGGCTGTACCTAAAATTGAATTCTAGGTTCTGTGCTGGTGGTAAACACCTGAAAGACAGAGTAGCAGTTCTCAGTGTTTCAGCACTACTTTCTATTCAAACTAGCCTAAGTAGAAGGAGAAGCACTCTCTTACCTGTCTTTAGTTCTAAAGAACAAGACTCAGTTATTTACAACATTTTGTAATGTACGCTATATAGAATACTTTAACCTAGAGCACTTAAAACTCTTCCTGCAGTCTCTGAATGTACTTCTGAAGTCAACTACCTGTTGCAGGAAACAGTATTTCCTCTTGTTTTCTGAATACTGCTGATACTTAATTCCCTGTACAGGTCCCTTTGTTCTTGTATTATCACGTAAGATAATACAAGTCTCTGTTGTTTTATTAACAATGTTAAGTATACAATCAAATCCCATCAATCTCTATGCAGCCAATACATATTCCAAAACTATTTTAACGGAAATAATGTACTTTGTGGGAGAGAAAACTAACATAAAACTTTGCAGATCTTTCACACCACCAGGCATCATGCTGTAACCACTCAATAAGGCTCAATAAAACATGACAGGCTACAGACCTGAGTGTCTCCCTCTTTGAAAAACTTTTTTTTTTAAGCAGCAGATAGCACTGCAGTAAATATTTTGCTGCCACTATACTTTGAACAAGCAGATCAATAGGTTTCCTTCATTACGCTTTTAGCCAAACACACAGCGCATGCAGAAGCCAGAGGAGAGGGAGATAAAGAGAGAGAGAGAGAGATAGATTGATGCTGGTAATAAAAAGTCTGAGATACAAATGAGAATAAAAAATGGGGCCATTGCGTAATACTACCTAAGTATAATTTTAGAAATTAGGATAATATGGACCTTCATTGGTCAATCTGTTTGTTTTTAGCTAGTTAGTAATTTCCTATGTGAACTACTGCTATTAAAAAAATTAATTACTATGTCTTGTGACACCTGGATAATAAGTAAATTATAGATATATTACACACAGACTATACTGCACAACTGCTAAGTCAGCATCATTCCTAATTAATATTTCTACTTTTGGAAAAATCATTTAAGTAGTCCTGCTAACATTTACAAAAATTGTAGGCATGAAGTTAACTGGTTTTCATGAAGGGGGAAAAGCTTTACTGCATATTGTGAAATTCAAAGAGAACATGAATTTATACTTTATCATTATATCATTTCAGAGCATTAAAGCTTTATTTATCTTGCCACAAAGGAATAAATTTTAAAGAAACTCACTTTGATTCAATTGAATTGAACCAAAGACAGCACCTCATTCTTGATAAGTGGAATTGTTAAGGTGCTGACTGGGGCTAAGTAGGTATCTAGTACTACTACTCTATAGTGCTTGGAGTTCAACAAACTATGAAAACCTTTCCGTACCTAAAGGTAAGTAGAAGTTTTAAAAAACTTTCTGCCCATTCCTCTCACATAGGCATCAGTTGACCACATCCATAGTTTCACCAGTGCAACTGGTGACAATGAAAAGGAACAGGTGAAAAGAAGCTTTTCCTAATTATTGGACTCTGAGATGCAAAACAGCCTCTACAAAGACGTTTTCTATGGAAAAAAAAAAAAGGCAGCAAATTCTACCGCAAATTCTCCACACTGCAGAAGGCACAGATCCCCTTTCCCTTCTGCTGGAAGATCTTTCACTTCTTCAATCAAAGACCTTCTATGTAACAGCAGAAAAAAAAATCCCTGATAGTACACTCACTTTTCTTTTTGGCAATCTTAGCTCTAGGAGCACCAATTACTCCAATTCCAGAGCTTTCCTCAAAAATTAAAATTGTAAGGAAATTTCTCATTTTGAATCTACAATGTCTATTTCTGAAAAACAGACTTCAGAAATTGCTTACATTAGGTTATCTTTTCTTTTATCTTTTGTTGTACCTTTGTCAGAAGGCACGTTCAGCTGACTTCCCACAGCATTGATTCCATTTCTCTCATCTCTGTGTTCCCGGCATCCTCTGAAGATCCAAAGCTATTTGGTGATGACTTCGACATATAAAATTAAGCAGCTCTGAACTTGGTGCTTAAGATAAATATTTTCTTGGAATAAGAGCCACCTGAATAGGTGTAGACACAGGAAACAACCTTGAGATCCTATCAAAAGTGTGGTCCTTTTTCCCCCCTGGTTTCTTCCCCTTGATCAAAACTAATGGCAGGCTTTTGGACTCGATTTAACAATACCTCAGTTTGGGAGATTTTCTATTATATTATTTAGAGGTCAGGATGTTGTTTACTTATAGCAGCCTTTCCCATTTTCCAAAATAACAGCAGATGACATTGACCATTGCTGGACATGCATCCTGACATTAAGCTGTATTTCTGAATGAAGAGTCTCTTACAAGGTTAAAAACTAGACTCCAGTTCTTTTATGGACCCCAGAGAATCTCCAATCCCTCCTTGCCTCTTCAAATAGGTACAATTGCCACAACTGATTTGTTCCTTTGGATCTATCATTGGCTCATATGGTCTGTTCAAAAAATACACAGGGTGCTATCCTGCCACCAGAGAAGAACATATCCATATTTTTTTTACACTTCAGTCTGCAGTTTAAAAGAGGACAGTCTAGGTCTTGTGCTGCATTTTCATAAGCACGAAAATCTGATCAGCTGGAAATTTTTTAACAGCATCACAAGATCCGGTTCACCAGGCAGCCAGGTTATCCACATTTTAGATATGATCTTCGCTTTGGATGGAGTATGAAGAACAAATTGCTTGTACAGTCTCATAGTGCCACCTTGATACTTCAGCTAGCAGACTCTTTACTACAAATTGCAAAGCTATCCTTTGTGGACAGTGTTCACTAAGTTTTCACACACTTAATACTGCAGTTTTCTTCTTCAATTGCAGTAGAATCTCGCTGTTCCCATATCACTAATTGGTACTACAGCCTGATAGCTTTGAAGAAGGCAAAATAGTTTTTGGAATCTGATCAAGCAGGAGACCCGTACACCAGCCACAATACCTTGGTTTGTATTTCTTTTGAAGACAGTGATCCCTCCAGAACGTGAAAAGGACAAATGGCTGAAGTTGCAGGCAAAGCAAGAAGGGTCCAGTTTCCCTGGAAGTGGCTTATTTACTTCATAACCCGTAAGAGCATGTACACCATTTTTGCTGATGTGAACTATCACAGTTGGTATTCTTTGGAAACAAAGTGTCATCAAGCTGAAACGCCTGTTGATGCAGTGCTTTTTCTTAATTTCATAGAGATCATTCAGAAGAAGTGCTCGCTGAGTGAGGATGGCATTTGTCTTTCATCTGTAAGCACTAAACCTAATTTCTTGCTTCTTGTATTAGCTTAGAAAAAAAGTGTCTTTGTATGTGTATGAGTATAGTATCACTTATTTATTCCATATTTGTGTTTTGATGATAATCATGACAAAAACAGTGAGGCTTTCATATAATACAGTAACGAGGCACAACAAACTGCAGAATATGTATCAGGTGCTTTAAGAACACATACTTGATTGTCTTTAAAACTACTTGTCTCCTGGTTGAGTCAGACAGCAACTATTTATCTAGGACAGAAAAACTGCTAAGCATCTTTCTTCTTAAAAACTTTTTTATTAGATCTTTTGCCTGTTCATACACTGAAACTAGAAAAAAACCCTTTCTATTACTAAGGATAAGGAATGCTAGAAATGATTGCTTGAGAAGCTGAAACTTTTGAGAATAAATTAGACACAAATCAGCAAGGTATTGCTTAAACACAGATCTTCCTGCTTAGGGACAAAGTGACTGAGTAGGTGAGCTCCTTATGATTGCATTTTGTATGATGCTCATTACTAGAACGTTCACATCAGGTCTAGAACGTGGGCCACAGTGGGAGATAGAGTGAACTATCATCTTTTTAAAAGATCTTGTCAACTTTAAGGGATTCTTTTAAAATACAGAATAAATAACTGTATGTGCTCAAGACTGGTTCAGTATTACAGAAAACCTCAAGTCCATCTTTTTAATAGTCATCCATTAATCAATTATAATAATATGCTGAAGCCTAATCTGTACACAGTGGGTCATGGCATTAATTGGACGGTATTTTATAAATTCTGCTTTTATCCCATGATGTTGTGAATCTTAACATCTTTCTCCTTTTTTTCCCATCCCAATTAAAATTGTATGTATTCTTCTTCTCAATTCTTGCTAAGATGGTACTATACCTTATTACAGAAGACTATCATGAAGCTGATAGGGAAGTATTTACAACAGCAGATGCATTTTGGCAGGTAGCGACCCAAGCCAGAGCTTTGGGAATTAATATTGAACTTCAGATATTATAAAGCCACTTATATCTAGACAGGTAATTAGTAAGCGTAACGAGATGGCCATCTTACAGTCTTTCCAGTTTCACTGGAAAACAGGTCAGAATAACCAGTGAAGCATTTTGCAGCCTGGACATCTGTAAGTGTATTATTTTTATTTTAATGTAAGAGATAATTAAGGATGCTTTTACTATTTAATTTATGCTTATATGTTATGCAGCATTTGCTGAGCTAGACTACACATCATGGTGGTCCCAGACTGGTACAGTGATTTTAAAACCATGCTGAACATGGCTGCAGATTGATCATGCAAAATCTGTCCCCCCCAGTTGATTTTTCCCCACTTGTGCACAGTGCAATGCAAAAAAGATAAAAGTAAATAAAATCAAAAAAAGTGTGATGGGCGAGCAGGTCGACTGTGTGAGAGAACACGTGCAAAGTATACCTCAGAAACACTATAGGTGGATGAGCACGAAGGGAGCCGAGCCTGGTTGTGCAGTGGGGAAAAGAAAACATTGTTAAAAAAGAAATGGTGGCACAGTAAGGGTCTCAGAAGGTTTTCTGTATAGGTGGTTCCAGCACTGAGGTAATAGCAGGGGGTTCATTAAGTTTCCACGACCAGCTATTTCAGAAACTCCAAATTTATGCCTTTTAAGGTGGAAGCTTCTTAAAAAAGCTAAAAAAAAAAAAAAAAAAAAAAAGTACTGCATTTATAAAATATTTAAAACTAATGATGACTCTATCAATATATCAAGACAACTATCAATCCTTCCTCCTCTAAATAACTGACAACACTACCTTTAGGCCAATAAGGTATTCTAGGATGAAGCTTTACCAATCTCTTTCATTTAAAACTATTAGTTTTATTCTAACTCTGCAAAGGGTACAATGTGAAAACCCATTAGAGGCCCTGTTCTTCCCTGTATTACCTTTATGTTTTTAGATGCTCAGAACCAGCATTTTGATAATGGAGGTTCTTCTTCAACCTCATTGCCCCAAAAACCAGAATAACTTGCAAAGTTAAATGACTAATGGCCAGATATAGGTCAATAGAAATCTGCAGATTATGTCCTTAAGCAATGTAAAGTGCTGTGTTTCTCGACAGATACTGTCCACTGTCAAAGGCTTTCAGCACAAACACAAGTTAGTTGGTAATACTATAGTTTTACTGATTGCTTAAGAAACACCTTTTTTTTTTTAATACAAGATACCCATTTTTCTATACTATTAATCACTCAGACATAACTCAAGTATTAAAAAAGGACTCTCCAGTTATGTATAGAATTTCTTTTCCTCACAAATCTGAACATTCTTTCTTTGGTTGAAAACGTTTCATGTTTCAATTACAAAGAGTAGTCTGAGTTCCGGTTTTGTTTTTTTTTTTTTTTTTCTTCCCCTTAACTTTTGTTGGATTAATAATGATCTGATGACAACTGGCTGTAAAGAAAGACTAAAAGTAGCCTAATAAATGAAATTCAAAAAGACATGTTTCTTATAATGCATTAAAAATCTCCTCTTGATTTTTTTTCTAGTGGTGGAAAAATGAATTATCAGAAGCCCCAGTAAAACTCCCTTAGACTTCAACAAAATTGGTATCTGTACAGCAGTTTGGATACATTTGTGGTAAAGATGAATCCAGCAAGAATTTCCACATAAATTATTAGTGACCACTTGCTGACTTAGGTATTATGATGGACTGAGCAGAGAACACGGTACTCATAAAAAGTGTCTCATGAATATTCTTCAATCTCTAATGTGTATTTCATAATTCTTCATTGAAATATAAAATATCACTTCCAGGAAAATTTGACAGTCAAATTTGTCTGTGTTCATTTATGTCTCCATTATATACTTCTACACTGCTGTTCTTTCTTCACTGAAAATTTAACACTCTGAAAACATTTTTGTTCCTTTCTAGCATTGCGTATTTAATTTGCTCTTCTAGATAACATTACGAAGGAAATCTGAATCACTTCACAACCTCTTAAATGTTCACACACACTCAGAACTTTCTTCACCAGATGAAATGTTTTCTTATAGTGAGATGATCTGCAGAAGGATTAAGTCAAAAATACAGAATTCCTTCTGACAAATAGAAAAAGTAGAAAATGCAGTTTTAAGAAATCAAGTATTATTCTTAAACATTCTATTTTGTAAAAAAAAAAAGGGAAAAAGAAAAAAGAAAAGAAAAAAGGAAAAAAAAAAGAGAGAACCCCTTCTGACAGAGCAAAAGCTGTTTCTAGAAACATTGCTTTGAAAGCTTTCTAAGAAAGATAAGGTGTGTTGTTGCTTTGAACAGGGGTTCTGCTATTCACCTAAGACTTTTGGATGATTCTCCAATGAAGATCATCATAAATAAAGTCCAACCATTGTTCCCATGGTTAGTCTTGCAACACCATGGAAAAAGAAGAACCATTAGCTTCTGTTTTGTGGGTGAGGATCCAAAGAATGCAGTAACAGCAAGAAATGTCACAGCAGCAGTTTTTAAGTATCATCAGCAACTACACAAACAGAAACAACAATGATGAGGAGGTTTGGAATCGTAATCAGCAAAGTTTTGAAACTTGGCTCATCTTGTCTACTCCTCACACTAACTTACAAGGGGTATGCTAGGCACTTGTGTACTTTAATCTTCTCTTAGATAACTATTATAAGTAGAATGCTATTAACTTTCCTTGACAAAATATCCTGTGATCTAATTATCCATATTTTCATTAATATCTAGGCTAAACTTACAATTTAACTTCAGTCTTATTCCTATTAGCACTTAATCGCTTTAAATAATTTTGTATTTTCTTTTTCATAGTTCCAGTTCTGTAGAAGCAAATGATAATATTCTCTTCAATAAGATACCTGTATATTTAATTTCTCCCTATGATCACAAACACAATTTTCCTTAACTCTTTATCTCACTCACTCCAAATTCTTTTTTTGTTATTCATACATGTACAGACTCTCAATTTACCTATGTCATTTTCTCATAATGATGAAATAGAAGGTAAGTGTTCTAGCCTCAAACTCAGCTAATGTTCTTGAGGAAAGGATTATGCTTATACCACACTTCTGCACATAGTGAATGCTGTTTGTTTTATTTTCAGTAGGATCACACAATGAGACTGTTTAATCTGCAGCATGCTTATCATTTCCTGATTGTTTCTATGTCATTGCTTTCTTGCTAACTAATCTCCATTTTTGAGCATCTGCCCGATTTCAGCATTTTGTAAGTGTATTGCTTCTGTGTTATTAAAATTAAATGTCAATACTCTTCCAAGCTCCTTTGATGATTCTGCAATTTATCACCTTCTCTGTTTACAATCTGTTGTCATATATGAACTTCAGTGATTTTTTTCTTCCAGCTTGAGAGATAGGAGGCAGCTCTCCTTATCTTGTATGCTATGTGACAACCCCTGCATATTATGTTAGGTGAAGCTAACGTGCTAACATTGGAGCTGTTGGGCTCTTTTCCCCCGTGAACATTCAAGTTAAGGGGCCATGTTGTCAGTCACAGAAATTCCCCACCGTGAGAACCATTTTAAAGGAGCTGTGCCCATTTACACCAATCGAGAATCTCGTTCAAAGGCTGCGAGAGCAATTTGTTGTTAGTCTGAGGGCCTTACTGGCTTGACTCAGATCTTTAATAACGGAATATTAAGACCAGAAATAAAAGCCCTGTAAATGTAATCCTTCATCATGATCAAAGAAGGCGGGTACTTAAAGGAAGACAGAACACTGCATGTAGGAGACCTTAGAGAGATACAGCTCTGTATGAAAAATAATAATCCCGGTTCCATTAAACATCATCTGCGAACAGTATTTGGCCTCTGCTATGAATTCTGAGAAGATTTTTCTTGAACAAAACCAGAACCTTTGATTTGGAACTATGCTGGTCAAAAGCCACACAAAAATTGTTTTGCATATTACTTGGGAACTCTGTGTAGAACTTCTATACTTAGATTTAATTTTTTTCCTGATGGGTTTTCGATAACATTTTTCTGCAGAATTTAAACTGGCATTTAAAATTCTGAGGCTGCACAATTACAACAAAAAAATCTTCAAAACAGATTGAAGCAGTACTGTTCTGCTGAATCTCAGCTGAACTCCACACTTTCAGGAAGGTACCAACTTTAGCAGGTATTATGAGTTCTAAAATATAAACCAGTCAGCTGTTTCACTGTTGATCATCTCAGTAGCTAATGCACTTATTTGCTACTGCTGCATTAATTTGAACAGTAGGGGAATGTTAATACATCCAAGTGATAGAAGACTAATTTTTCTAAACAATATTTAAGTTCAGCTTCAAACACAGGTCTCTGGGATAGGTTAAAGGATTAAGCCATGAAAAGAACTGGAATAACTGCAAGGAAGATGAATGAAGGTCTCAAGAAGAGATGGAAAAAGGAATCTTGGGTCAGGATAACTTTTTTTGTAAATGGTTATGCATTACCTAGTGGGAGATGTCCTTGCCCATGGCAGGGGGGTCGGAACTAGATGATCTTTAAGGTCCCTTCCAACCTAAACCATTCTGTGATTCTATGCCTATTGTTGATATTAAAAGTAGTGTTTTGAAATGAAAACTACTCAAACCCCCAAACTGCCTAATTAACTCAAATTTTCATATATGTTTTCAGTGCAATTTTATTTTAAATATCTGGCAGGCTTTCTAAACTGTTGGTGGAATATGGGATATTCTGCAGAATTCCATTGTTTCCTACATATTTCCAATGGCCTTTGAATTTAATCTGGAAAGCATGTCTTTGCAATTCATTCTGGAACAAAGGTTCCACCTTAACAGTATACACAATTGTGCAATAGCATTTCATTTTCACTTATGGTGCTGGCCATCAGATACTATATGCTCCCCCTCCCACACCATTCAATACATTTGCCACATTGTAGGAGTATTAACAACTTACAGCTAAACCCCTTTCCAAAAGCAGTATGGAAGAGATGAAAATTATTTTAAAAATGAACTATTAACAGATCCCTCATAGTTTTCTTTCCAATTGTCCACTATTTTGTACGGATTTGTTCTATTCTTTGATCAGTCATTGTATACTGTCTTTTAAAATGTTGCCTTATCTAAAACATCCATTATTAGAGCATGAATCAGGGCAGCAGTGACAAAACAGCAGATTTTAGTTATATGATTATACTTGCAATGTGTCCTGCTTGTTTTAAGAAACTTAAAGGGCATACGCAGAATATATGGTTCACAATCTGACTTCCTTACTTAAATTGTGTGGGTATGGCCATGGAATAACAGATAAAGTGGCAGAGGGGAACAGGACAATTTCATGACAACTAATTTGTCATGGCTAATGTGGTCACAGCTTTTCATTTGAAACCTTTCCCCACGCGACATTCTGTGATATAATGTGTGATTAGAACACCTTTTTTGTAGTGCAAAGTTTCACAGCATAATTTTTTTCTGGCTTTGTATTTATTCACTAGTACTAAATCATTAATTTAACAGTGAGGAGTCTAACATAAAGGAACTTGCTTTGTCTTGATTATGACTAATAAATTTGAGATACCACCAAATCTGAAATATCACACAGTTTATTCCCCCCAAAACTTGATTTTTTAAAGATCTGCCAGGGAAAAGATACAGTCCTTTAATCAAATTTATTTTATAGAAAGCTGCAATATATTAGCAGCTGCATTTCCTTGTATTTGACCCGCAAAAGATTATAAACTCAGAGACTTCTATTTGACAACGAGCAGAAATCAACTTTATGTCAGATACATAGCTGGATATGCAAACACATCCAAAAGGGGCAAAAATTATCAAATCATTACCATTAACAAAACTATCTTGCACTATATAACCATACTGGATTATGCATTAGAATGATAGTGCTGAGAATGACAACAGCCATAGTGCATGGAAGACACAAACAGGACATGAATCTAAAGAAATTATGTTGAGAACCTTCACTGGATGGATGTGCAAAGAAATAAATGGTTACTAACTTTTACTTCTACTATGCTCACAATTGTCCTTTTTTTCTAATTTTCATTATACATTAAATTATGCAACTTAAATTCACTTCTATATAATTAATTGCTGAAAAGCTGATCTGAATTTATGAGATGACCTACTAAACATGACGTACTGCTGTCTGTATTGCTGTGTTGGATTTGACTTGCTTTATTAAATAGTTCTGTGAAAAATGGGCAACTTTATAGGGGTGTCATGACTGATATGCTAGATCCTAATCCTTTTCTCAAGATTTTTTTTTCATTAAAGAACAAACCTAATGTGTAAGAAATATGCTGCAGAACTTTTTATATCAGTCTGCTAGAAAAACAAGCAACAAAATTTGCATAGCTGGCATTCAACCAAATATTAACCTATTCTGTGAGATAAAATAGGGACCCAAAAAGAGTAAAGGCAAAGACACAGGTACATGTGAATGTATATGCTTTTGGGTTACCTTATATCAGCCATAGTTTTCAGTTCAGGTAAGGCTATCAATCACTGGCAGATGAGATTTTTATCCTTTAAATTAAGGCTATCATTTATTTTATTTGTTGCTAAGTTTAATATTCAGGAAACTTTTAGATATGTAACCTGAATTTTGGAAAGGGATTTTTTTTTAGTTGCTGTAAAGCCAAGCAGTTTGATTAGCATTCATTAAAATATAGTAGGATATTTTTTTAAACAAAACCTGTCAATTAGGTCAGGTTTCTCATACACATTAAAATGAAACCCCAGCTAGAAAAGGAAGAAAACACAAAGGGAGAAAGAGAGAGAGAGAGAGAAAGAAAAAAGATGGGGATGAGAGGACAAACCAATCAGATTTGGTGTTACCAGCCAGTGGAAGTTTTAAAAAAACAGATCACCGAGTGAAATCGTACATTTACTCGGAGAGAGCATCCTTTGACATTGCCTTCTAGGTGATCTCTGAGCTCCTCCAGCTTTCGATGGAGCTACATGTAAACATCAGAAAATGAATTGAAAAAGCAACCTGTTCTCTTGTCATGTTTTTTTCCTTTTTTCTTTTGTTCTTTGTTTTTGTGTGGTTTTTTTTTTAAATAAATCATAGCATAACACATTTCTCACTGCCTCTGGCAAAACATTTCAAGACATCAAGGTGCTTTGAACAACACATATACACAAGCTCAGTAAACTTGGAAACTGGAAACAAGGTATTTTTTCTTGATTAACATGGCTCTTTTTTCAGTACAGGAAAAAAACCTGAATAATCAGCAGACAGATTATTCTAAAGCTACTGATTCTCTGCTACATTGTTCATTTATTTATTTGCTTGTTCATTAGTAAGGCTGTGTTCTAGAATTTATTTCCATCAAAAAAGCTTTTTAGAGGCAAATTTTCATATTTGGGAACATCGGTTAGGATTTCCCATTTTCTATACGGATATTCATATAAGATTTTGTGTCTAAATATATATTTTGGGTCGTGAAATTAAATCCTGGGCAATCAGATACAGAAATAATAATCCTACATTAGGTGTTCATAAAAATAATAGGTGAACCCCAGCACCTAAACAAGCTACATCTTCTGCATATGTATATGCATTATGCATATAGAATTGTATGCGATGACACATTAAAATGCACAGGTCACATTAATTACATAGACAATTTTCAAACACAGCACAGAAACTGTGGCTGTCTTGTATTTTCCTCCATTTGAATTCAGTGGTCCTGAATGTCTCCCACTGAAACAGTGCCTCATTCATGTACAGTGCTCTTCTCATCTCCGCTGTAACTAAAACCTCTTCCCAAAACATGAGATGAAAAGATAAAGCCTCACAGACAGTGAGGAATGCTATAGATGCCTCTAGCTATAACTTGTATAAACAAATAGCAACTGACTTGTTCTACGCTGAGATCAATTTAAATGGTGGCATTACTGGAAAGAGGTGCATAACTAATCCTTCCCCTCCCCTTCTTTATGCTCAGTGAAATAACATTTTCACAAAGAGCAGCTGTAGAGCAGTGTTAAAGAACAGAGAGGATGGCTTGTCCTGTAAAAAGGCAATACGCTTACATACAAAACCAAAACAAAAGATCAAAAACCAAAAAGGCAGGAAAGGCAAGGAGAGTGCAGAAAAAAAATGTAATAATTAGTGCTTGAGACAGTGCTAAAAGGAAATAAAGTGGAAAAAAAGTGAAAAATTGGATGGCTGAAAAAGGCAACTGTTGAGATGGAACCTTAACAGAATGGTCTGGACTGCACATGATCAGCATCTTGGTATACATTACGTCCTGCGTTTTAAACCATTTATTAGAGTGTAACACTATGCACGTGGGTTCTGATTTAGATAACTGCCTGTTAAGTGCTCTAAATATTTGAGTATGTTTATAAAAACATAAAAAAGGCAGAAGGGACTCATGATTAGCAAAACAGTGGTTCCATTCTTATTAGCCTCACATGAATCTCTCTCTCATTTCCTCTTTATTTACTCTGATTTTTTCTGATTTAAAGGCTAGACATACATGAAATATTCAACTCTCTTGCAGTGGTCTTTTGCAGAATTAAATGCAAAAAGTGTGAGCACTATAAAAGTTTAATTATGTTTCAAGATGAGAGTCTGAAGATGAGTAAGTCACTTCTCCATGTAACAGGCAGTTAAGAGACAACAAACAACACAGATCAGAGAAGTGGTTTAATCATGATCACCAAATTACAGGCACTTCAAGAAAGCTGTTACTATCTCTTATTTGTGGTGACATTCAAAGCTAACTAACCCGCAGCCTGCCTTCAGTAGGTTGTTCTATGTGTAGCACAGAAACAAACAAAATGTGACCCAACAGCAATAAGAATACTGAAATAAAAATGATGGGATGGTGAGAAATGGAAAAGCCCCTTCCCTCCCTCCCCTTACCTCCCCCTTCAAAAGGACAAGTGTAGGCTATAGAAGAAAACTTGCAAAATAAATGTTAGAAACATATTTACTTTGAGGGATCCAACTCTACTAGAAACTCCTTTGCTTTCATCCGGCCGTCTAATTTGCTACAATGGGGGAAGATGGGTAAAAAAGACAGAAGAATAAAGAAAAAGTGAACTTAAAAAAATTTCCACACAATCAGTTAGCAGTACATGCAAGACATCAATTTGACTCTCTGAGACACCTCTAGAGGACAAAGACACAGACTCTAATTTCTGGAATAAATGATGCTTTATCATGGCATTTTAAACTTGCTTTGTTGATCACTC
Organism: Pluvialis apricaria; assembly: GCA_017639485.1. NCBI lineage: Eukaryota > Metazoa > Chordata > Aves > Charadriiformes > Charadriidae > Pluvialis > Pluvialis apricaria. Next base: position 38,288,622 of record CM030012.1, on the reverse strand, counting down.
TTATTTCAATATATTACCAATCTGGCACATACGTTGCATGCTGAATTCACTAACATTTTTGAACAAATACAAGTTACTTATCTGATTTGGATATGAAGAATAATGAAGTCCTAAAACTCTAACTGAAGAAAAAAACCATCCTGTACCTTCTACAAATCATATGATCATAGTATGCTATAACTGGGAGTATCAGGCCTGGCAAGTATCATGATTGATACCTGACAGAATGCAATACAGATTCCTATTGACCCAGGCCTAGGGATTTTAGCCACTGCTATCAAGATTCCCAGTTAAAAATTATGCTGCCCAACCAGAAAATTTTAATGCCAGACCAACATTAGATTTTTATTTTAAATATACCACGTACACAACCTCTCCCCCAACATCTCCTACCTGATTACTTTTCCTTTATTAGACACGTTTTTTTCCTAGATGATGAAGAGGATGGAAGAAACAAATGAGGTAGCTGCTCAAAAGGCTCTGTACTGTTAGAAGCATGTAAAATAAAACATTCATTTACAGGAAAAGTTCTTTTCAGAATTGCTGAATCCAGTAAATAAACCTCTTTTACTGATAAATTAAACTTGTGTCACGCCATTTGAAGTAGAAAGGAAGAACACAATAAAAATGACTTTAGAGATATCCTTCTAGTCTGAGTCAAGACTGAACTGAAAGTTTTTATTATCTGGTGGTTGCTTCACAGGTGGTGTAAAATAAAGTCCCACACAAATGAGGTGAACCCTGTCAAACCACATTAACTGTCTTTTTTTTAAGAAATCTCAGCAAGAAAGCCAAAGACTGAATGAACCATGGAAATTCAACTACGCTTTATGATCGCTGGAGCACACTAGCAAAAGTACAAGTAAGATTGCCACTGTTTGTTTTTACCTGACCCATGGAAAATGGAGAAATTAATATTCAAAACACAATCAACAATGGTGGGGTTTTTTCACATGTACTAGGTTCTCAAGAAAATAATGCACTCAAGCAATATATTAAAAATTTAAATATTTAGTTCTGATAGGATGTGCACTAGCAAAATACACTGGAAACATTTATGTAAATTGTTGCTTTCCTTCCCTGGTCTTATGGCATTAAAATAGTATCTGTTTTGAACTCTCAAGTGAAACACCCACATTACTGTTTTGATGGGACGCCAAGCAAATATCCAAGCAATTCTAGTATACTGACCAAGAGAAAACTGTCCTTATGAAATAAAATACATCTCCTTTAGAAGACGGATTCCCTTCAATTATATGCAGTTGTACCCTAGTTGCTACATTTTTCCTAATTAAAAAAAAAAAAAAGACAAAGAAGCCTCAAGAGGGAAAAAGTTCCTTATTTGAAAAGAAAACAAGACAAGTTAGAGCAAAGATACTTGGCCCAATACCCTGGTTGAGATATCACCAGTCCCAGACAATAAAACATAATCAAGTAGAACCCCAATTCATGTTACTGATTTGAAACTCTTTTCAAAAATAATATATTCAGTTTTGTTTTGAAAAATGGGAAATAAGAAAAAATAAATGCTGATAATCTCACATAATGACATGGAACTAAGACATTAAGAAAAATGCTACATACCACAGAAACTTAGAGAAAAGTTTTAAGTGACAGTAATATGCATTCCCCTTCAAGGAAAAAGTTTTTCTTCTAATACTTACCAATGTGGGTATTGGGGCTGCTCAAGTTGTGGTGAAGTTTTAGGATTCAGTCAGAAATGAGATATTACAGGTGCATATAACTGACATTATTTACTCTTTCTTTCTTCAAAATATATAGAGGAATACAGATGCAATGTGTACATTGCGAGCAATTAAGTTATAAACGCTTTAAAATATAAATTGCAAGGAGATAACCTAAGGTCAACTCTTGTTTTACATCCACAGCACAGTTAATATACACGATAACATGTTTTCTACAGGAACCTTGCAGAACGCAACTTGGATGCTTCTCAAGGGACGAATCAGAGTGATATGAGCATTGCACAAACTGTACTACATCTGTTCTGGGAATTAAATAGGGTATTACCAAGAAGGCAAGGGACAGCTGGAATAAAAACCCATTTTTTAAAATGCCACAGAAATTAATTCAGGTGTATCCTATCTCTCTCTGGTCAATTCCTGTACAATGTTCTAGAAGTTGACTGATAAACCAGCATTTCGGAAAACAGCATGAATTATACACTCCTTGTTTTTCAGAAACTCAGCTAGACACAAGAATCACATCACAGATGAACACCTGTAGCTAGAAAAGATTAGAATGAATGGTGTGTACATAAGCGTTCTAAAACAAAAGTTTGTGTACTTCTATCCCCATTGGTCACTTGCGCAATCTAGAAATGAGTTCTTTGATTTTTGTATTACCCCTTTGTAAAATGAAAACAATACTTCCTTCTAAGTAAAACATAGGACTAATAAAAAGAACCTGAACAGTGACATTGAAAAAAAACTTTTTGCCTCTGGTTGTATGATTTTTTTTTTAATACCACAACACAAGCTGAATGAGTGGATTACGAGATGAGGCAGGAGCAACATTAAGTAGCTACTGGCAAAATGTTACCTGAAAGACGTGAGGGTTTTGGAACATTCTGAAGGAAGAGAATGAAGATATTCTGTGTGAGGAAGCAAGAAAGGTGTTGTGTAGGGAACATTCCAGGAAACTGGCAGGGTATAATACACTGACAGTTAAGATAAATGCATTATATTTATACCCCTTTCTTATTCACAAGGGAATAATAGCAGGAGTTAAAAGCTCAAGATTAGTCACAGGTGTTCCTATCCTGGTATCTAAAGAACAAGGTGGAATTACAATGGGAGTAGAATGAGATAGGAAGCCGGTGGAAGAAAACTTAGGAAGCTCGGAAACCAGAACCAAACAGTGAGCAAAAAGGAGAGCTCAGATGTGCTTGTTAGAAGATGAATGGAAGGCTTGGGTACCAAAGAACAGACACTTAATGTTTTCTAAGCAGAAGTCTCACATCTGGTTTCATTATTATTCCTGTATCTTCCAACAGAGCCACAAGGTTTTTTTCTCACTTTTACTCCTCTGATTCTCTCCCCCACCGCAACTGGGGGGAGTGCGCGAACAGCTGTGTGGTCCTAGCTGCTGGCTGGGGTTAAACCACAACACCCTTTCTGACAGTATACCCTGTTCTTGCTACTCTAAAGTTTCCCTGCTTACTGCTTCTGACAAAGAAACTGGAATTTTGCAGGACCTAAGGCTTTCAGAAATGTATTTTCACATCCACATTCTGGTGAAAAAAAAAAAAAACCTGGTGAAAAGCCAAACCTCTACCAGACTTTTTTCCCAAAATCCTGGCTAATACATACATCGTTCATAATGACAAAGCCTTTTTGATATGATCAAATTACTTAATTCTAAAACTGAATAAATTCAACATTAGCAATGGAAACTCTTTATAGCAGTGGTTTAAGAAGACATTAAATTCCTTATTTAATGGAATCATGTTAATCAAAAGCATGAGATTATACTACACAGCATCCAAATCAAGTTCGGATTATTTGCTGTACACATAAGAAAAAACGTAACTGTTGTCCCACTTGACCACTGCTGCAGAGATCAGTGATGAACAGTGAATAAATAAAACTTTTAATATTACTTGTGGAACATCTCATCACTGTGTCTGCAAATAAATGTTTTTGCATTTGTCATATGGGTTATCCCACATATCCCTGACAACTGCATCAACAAACATTTTCTGTTTTCTTAGACAAAAACAGTCCCTGTTAATTTCTAGCCATGGCTTCTTGTCATTGCACCTAACTAAAAGTTCCCTTGTGCTACTAACCTGGTTGCCTTAAGGGATGTGAAGCTACATGGTGTGAATATCCTCTACTGAATCCTAAATTGTGAAACTTGCCTGCATCATATTTGTCAATGTGACTACACATAGTGTTAATAAATGTTTATGAAGTTGTTCCTTTTTAAAGCAGATTTTGGCTGTGAAACAGTGACATTCACAAATTTATACATGCTATGAGAACAGACGATCTCCCTTGTTTTTCCAGTTTCACCTACCATTACTTCCTTCCAGTTACTGTTTCATCTCAAAATGCAGGTCATCACATTAAGAAAGGAATGATCAGTTTTGGATATCTAGAGCAAAACTGTGCACATAATGCTCCTGCTTTGGACCACTTCCTTCAGCAAAATCCCACAATATACTCCAAATCTGGGTTTTTTTTTCCTCCCAAGGGCCGTTCAACTGACCAAGGCAAAATATGGAAGAACAACAATGGGATAAATCTCCCGCCAATCCAATGTAGCTTAAAGAGATGTTCTATGAGTCAGTGAAAAGGCAGATAGATGTATAAAAACATTAAAATGATCTTAAAGATAAATGCATTGAGAAGACAAAAACATTAAAAAATTAGAGAAGAGAAACTAAATATGAATCAAAATATATTCAAACAGCCCCCACATAAAGCGGCTTTGAAAGAATACAACATATTAAGTACAAGGATATTTAGGAGCCATCAGCAATTTGTTACCAAAAGCTTGGAGATTCCTCAAGTTGATATAGTGCATTCAACTAGAGAAGAAGGGGGTCCAGCTGATGAAGAGAAACCACAACAGCTATACTATACATATTATTACACTGTTCTGTTCCAGAAAAATGTTCCTGAAATCTCAAAACAAATTCTCACACAGTTCATATTAACAGAGAAACGTATCTCAAAAGTATAACCCAACTGGCAATGACTTTACATCAGTTGGCAAGGAACAAAAAACATTATGTATTGGCCAGATCACATAAGGGAAGTAAATCCAAAGGAGATGAAATCTTACAAAGATGGAAAATGCTTTTTCTGACCTTTAGCAATGTTTGTTAAAGTTCATGGTATACAACAAACTGGAGATAAGTGAAGGACAGTGACATCCAGAAAAAAGGAACAAACTGTAAATATTCTGTGGCTAGCAAGAAGTCATTTTAATTAGTGAAGCAATTACATACTGCTTATCAACAAATTTGATGCTGGGGACTGTGACGGCCAACATCCAAATATTATATAATAAAATACTGATACGAGTGGTATTTTTTACAACCCTTACTTGCCTGATCAACAGTGAAAAATTCTGATACAGAAATCTGAAATTCAACTACAATTCTTTCCTCTAATAAGAATAATGCTCTACATCAGGTGAACAGTTTCTATTGCTAACAAAGAGCTTAATATATTTTTAATATTGCAGCAAATCAATTTCTTTTAAGTTAAAAAATGCATTATGTATAACTTTTACATTCATGCATGAAAAATAGACTTGCACTTGAAAGTATTTTCACTTCTGCAGTTTTAGGCCAGACAAACACCAATTAAATGGGGCTTCCTAAATAAACGAGTATTTTCAAACAAAGGGAATACAAGCTCTTATAACAAAGACATACATTCTCAACCAATAAGCATATTCATGCCTATGCATTATACTGCAGTATGGCATAAATGTTTTATTAGGGCTGCTGCACTTCTTGAAAATGGTAAACCTACAAAAGCCTAATGTACGTGAATGCTAATGAATGCCAATAAAACATCATTATCATACCATCATACATTTTGTTCACACTACCCTTTTTTTTAATTTAAATTTTTTTTTATTTTTTAAATGGGCACTACTACTCACACTGTTCCATATGCAGATGAGGGTATAAACACAGTGCAGGTGGACAAATCAGCAGTAAAAAGTACTGCAATTTTCTTGGAGTTTTGGAGTTTAGCACATGAATATCATCACCAGATCAATGCTCTGTTAACACACACAATGACAAAGATAATGTAACCATGTCCTTATACACGGCAGTTTGTAACACACTGGTTATTTTACACCAACATGGGGCAGCCCAGTTCTTCAAAAATATCAGTCAGCTTCAGTAAAATTTAATGGTCAGAAATCAGATCTAAAAGTTGGTAGGTAAAATGCACAGCCAGGGCAAAACAGAGTACAATAAATACAAACATTACATATTATGCTATTATTCTTAGTGACTTAATGTCCTAAGTCTCATTTAAACTGGAGCTCTGGGCATATGAGAGTTGGGTCCTTACTTTCACTATGCATTTAACAAAATACACAGGCTTTATGTTGCTCAAGACATGAAGACATTATAAATGATAAGTAGCAAAACCAAATGGCTGGTCCTGGCACAGGCATGCTCAGCCCAACAGGGATGGTATGGAAATCACACAAAAGGCTCCTACTGATTGTAAAGAATGACAGTGATCAGAAAGCTTAATTAGCCTGCACAGGCCTCTGTGCTACCAAGACCAGACTGCTGCAAGCAAACTGACTGAGAGTAAGTTCAAATACTTTATGCTTTGCTTTATTATATAGGGGACACGTATGCACAAACATACAGGGACCAAGCATTACAGCAGGGTTTCCAGACCCAGCTTGTCCCAGAGCTTTCAGTCACACAGTTCTCGTGTCACACAGCTGAAATACCCCAAACCCTTCTACCCACACAAGGCTACCTTTCTCCCAGCTCTTCCTGACTATAGCCCTTTCTTTTCTAATAAAGGTATTGCTGCTTCCTGCCTCCAGGCTACTTCTTACTCTTCTCCAAACCACTCTGTCCTGGTTTCAGCTGGGATAAAGTTAATATTCTTTCTAGTGGTTGCTGTGTTTCAGATTTGGTATAAAAGGAATGTCAATAATGCATATTGTTTTAGTTATTGCTAGGTGAGGTTTATAGTATTCAAGGACTTTTTTCAGCTTCCCACAGAAGCTGAGAAGAAGCATAGACAGAACAATGGGATAGCCAATGGAATATTCCGTACCATAGATGGACCTCATGCTTCTGGCAGAGCTTTGAAAAAAAACAAACACCTGTGACATGTATCAGAAATCTGTCTTGGCAAGCAGGGAAGGAGTTCATATTTAAGGAAAAAATAGAAACATGGTAAGTCCTAGGTGGTGAAGTTTTGAATTCTTTGCATATACCTTTCCCAAGCTGATAATTCAGGTGTGAATGCACCGCTCTTTTGCCTTGTTGTCCTAAGCTGAACTGAAGTTCTAAAAGCTGCAGCAAAATATAGGGCTGTTCACATTTCAGTGGAGGACAGTGTCCTTTAAACACTTTTAGACACTAAGCTAGCTCCTATCAGAGATACCTTGGTGGCCACAGTGAAAGCTGTCGCATCAATGAAGTCACTTAGAAGTGACCTGATGGTGGGACAGGTAGGCTATAAAGCAAGCCAGCTAAGAGATTTGCCCTCTTTCAGCACTTTTAGCAGCAAAATTAAGGGAGAGATGTTAGCATTAGGGCTCAGTGTAACAAGGAAGATCCCATCTTTCTGAAAACAGATGGGCTAGTGGGACTTTAAAGGGAAGAGTAAATGTCTTTGAGGACAAGTGCATTTAAGGTTTGTTCTCAAATATTTGTAATATCCTGTACTTTACCGTTGTGACTAGGCAGGGCTGTGTTTGGAAAACCTGTGTAAAACTTCTTGTCACATGTATTTCCTCACATCTATGCATCCTGAAGAGTTCAACCATGAAAAAGAAGCAGAAGGGTCAGTAAGGATACAGGGAAGGGATGTATTCATTAAAGTTATAGGAAATATATAATTAAACTGTACTGTTCAACATCTTTGTTAGCGACATGGACAGTGGGGTAGAGTGCACCCTCAGCAAGTTTGCTGATGATACCAAGCTGTGTGGTGAGGCAGACACGCTGGAGGGGAGGGATACCATCCAGAGGGACCTGGACAGGCTGGAGAGGTGGGCCCAAGCCAACCTCATGCAGTTCAACAAGGCCAAGTGCAAGGTCCTACATCTGGGTCGGGGCAATCCCAAGCATAAATACAGGCTCGGCGGGGAATGGCTGGAGAGCAGCCCTGTGGAGAAGGACCTGGGGGTGATGATTGATGAGAAGCTCGACATGAGCCAGCAATGTGCGATCGCAGCCCAGGCGGCCAACCGTATCCTGGGCTGCATCAAAAGAAGTGTGGCCAGCAGGTCAAGGGAGGTGATTCTGCCCCTCTACTCCGCTCTCGTGAGACCCCACCTGGAGTACTGCATCCAGCTGTGGAGTCCCCAACATAAGAAGGACATGGACCTGCTGGAGCGCATCCAGAGGAGAGCCACGAGGATGATCAGAGGGCTGGAGCACCTCTCCTATGAGGAGAGGCTGAGAGAGTTGGGGCTGTTCAGCCTGGAGAAGAGAAGGCTCCGGGGAGATCTTATTGCGGCCTTCCAGTACCTAAAGGGGGCCTACAGGAGAGCTGGGGAAGGACTTTTTACTAGGGCATGTAGTGATAGGACGAGGGGGAACGGCTTTAAGCTGGAAGAGGGCAGGTTTAGATTAAACATTAGGAAGAAGTTTTTCACTTTAAGGGTGGTGAGGCACTGGAACAGGTTGCCCAGAGAAGTTGTTGAAGCCCCATCCCTGGAGGTGTTCAAGGCCAGGCTGGACGTGGCCTTGGGCAACCTGGTCTAGTGAGAGGTATCCCTGCCTGTGGCAGGGGGGTTGGAACTCGATGATCTTCAAGGTCCCTTCCAACCTAAACCATTCTATGATTCTAAACCAGTCAGACGATAACCTCAGAAGATGAAGATAAGGTGGAAAGACCCAAGATTCAATTCACTCTGCAGAAGCTTAAAACAATAGGACCTTTAAGTGGCTTGATACTAACAATAACCTGGGAAGCGGCCAAGGTCAATCTTTGTCCACATTGATGGTGCTGTTGAATGAAACCATTGTCCAAGGAGGCTGCCTGTGAACTTCATAAAGCAAACAAAAGTGTTGCAAAGAACTGCCATGCCCATGCATAGAACTGCTTGCTCAAAGGTGTTCCTCACATTTTGAAAAAATATTTTTAAAAGAAGAAAAGCAGTCTTAATAAACTGTAATGAATGGTGCAAATTTGAGAGAGAGACTGCCAACAGCTGGTTTGAAATCTTGCCAGACTTGTTATTGGTTTTTATGGGATGATTTCTACTGTAGGGCATTCAAGTTGGAAGCCCAGTTTCCAACATAGTCATGGGAGAGAAATACGTTCCAAATGCAAGCGTTTTGAATTTCTCACCTTAAGGATCCCTAATTTTTCATACACTTTTCCCATAAATGCATTCCTCCAGTCACTACTATTGCTGGTTTAAATAAAAAGCTCTTTACTGAAATATATGCAGGTTTCAGTAAATGGAAATATCAATAAATGCCTACAGAAATTCTTGTCCAAGAATATGCAATGCTACTGTGAAAGTGATCAGACATAGATAAATAACCACTTCCTTTCCTTTCAAACGAGCAAATACACTGTTGAAGCCTAATAGAAGAAATAAAATTCTACCCTACTCATAAATGCCCCTTTTAAGGAGATAATCTGTATTTTGCCTTTTAAAATGAAACTGAATTGGTAAGCAAAATAGAAGCAATTCATTTCAGATATTAAAGATAAATTTTGAGTTTAATAAATATGGGGATTCATTTGAATTGTTGTCATTACTATTAATCATCTGAACATATTCTAACACTTAATCTTGAGGCATCTGCACATGGCATAATATCTTCATGGTTACACAATTTTGAACTCATGTTTTAACATGTCATCAGAATTTTGTCATGATTTGTCCTGCTACAGTTCATTAATTTTACAAAGGCAGAAATGTAGAAAAAAATTAAATACTATTTTCTTACACAATCTCTTCACAGAACAAACCAAACTAGTTAAACTGATTGCTGATGTTCAATACGGGACGATTCCCTGGAGCACTACAGTGCCTTCTCCCTTTTCCTGTTGCACGTAGAAAATTAAAACACGGAGAAAAACCTATGATCGATATTTTACTAATGCCACTAAAAAGTGGCACAACTAAGTAAGAATTTTCTCAAACACAGGCAATGCACTCAGCACATACTAAATTCTTGCAGATCCAGAGTACAGAGTTGGATAAGCATTTACCGAAGCCTTACATTAATTACAAAATAAAGGACTTCTAACACACATTGTGAGAAAGAAGGTAATTAGAGGGGTAAGCAGACAAAGAAGTTGAATTTAACAGAATGAACTGTATTAACAAATTCAGAATTGCTGTTTATGAGAAGGCTGGACAAAAGATTGACAACTGGTTTTTTTGATTTTTAAAAAACATTACCTTTTCCATCAGTTTTGTTTTCTCATCTCCTAGTACTGTTTGTTGATGTTTAGTGATTGTTACAATTTAACAGGACTATTTAATGGAATGGACTTGGTATGTTAAGGATTATAATGATGTTTTCCAACCTGTCTGGATAAATTGGCTATAGGGCTTATCTCCTCTCATTGCTTAATGACTACTGTTCATTTGAGGTACTCTAAACAGTCATGTATTGCACTTTTAGAACAGATAGAGTGGAACCACACCAAAAGAGCAAGTAAAGCAGCATTAACATAGTGCACACATACTCCTCTTGTATGGTTGCACAGTACCTAGGCTCAGCTGTGATAAGAAATTATGCATACACACATATGCACAGACTTTTTAAAAATCATCCTGAGGAACAGAGAGGCACAGAATGAGGACTACACACCCCGATAGGTACAAGTGAGAGCATCAGGCCACATACTAAGAAGGATGAATGTTCTCCTTTTCCAGCCAGAAAATAACGCAAGGGAACTTGGCAGAAGAATGTTAAAAAGAAAGTATCTTGTACCTTCTTCTCAAAACCTTTGGGGGAAATACTTGCTAAAAATAGCTACAGTTTAAAAACTTGAGTAATCAGTGTGATGTAAGAATCTACTTAATGAATGAAACTCTAAAATTCTGATAGCAATTGCTCAGGCTAAGTCCTAAAAGATAACGTCTTGTCTTTTCTTTCTCGGAAAGACAAACAGACAAATTACTATATTCACATTTGACACATTACTGTGCTGACCTACAAATGCAAGGGTAACGTGATTCTGAGAACTAGCTTTTAGTAAAAGAGAAAGCCTATCTGCTCAGGCAAAACAGATACCAGAAACAAGACTTTGATATAAAAGACTTATTATAAAAAATTCTCAAAATTGAGATAAGGTCTATGTCTCCTATGTCTTGTAGAACTTATCTTATAAGCTCCATGCAAAACCACACACATTCTAGAGTAAATGGTCTATATGAGCTTTGCACTCAGGCTCAATCTGTTTTTTAGATAATTAAATTCTTGGATAGTTGTTTTTGTTATCACATCAGATCAAGAATGACTTCATGGTTTTATACTACAATGAAATTGCTTAATTGCTTAGCTAAATGAGGATAGATTTGCTCTCAGATGAGAAGTCTCTTTAATAAGGATGCAATAAATCCAAAGTGAATAGGTACTCAATCCAAATAAGACTGATCTTGAAAAATATACTTTTCTGTATCAACAGACACCAGTTTTATCTAACAAGGGAGACCACCTTTCACCAGCCTTTTGCAAAAGTGCCATTCTAACTGAAGATACTTTGACAGACAGCCAAAATAAATTCTTGAAATACTTTGGCTCCGTTTTCTTGAGTGGAGAAGACCAAAAAAACATGCCAAATAGGCTACTAGGTCTAGACAGAGAGCCTTGCAGACATGAAAATAAGAGTATTTTGCATAAGAAACTGTTAAGTACAAAATGGAGTTAAAGGAATTTAAAAGTAGGAGTAAAAGATTCCTTAAACATACAACCAGAAAAAGAGAAAGTAGAAATGCTATCATTTGAGGCTAGGAAGATATCAACGGTAAACTAGGCAATCAAAAATAATACCTTGCCTGAATTTTGGTTAAGGATAATAATACATGGTATAGCAACAAAGGCATAGTAATCAATAAGAATTAGTATAAAGCTGTATTATTTTTGATGAGGCAACTGCTTTTATAAACAGATGAAATGTATAGGACATATAGAAGCAACAACAGAATTGTTGGGAGAGCAAGGAAATCGCTAGTTGGAAGTAACAATATATTTTGTTGAAAGACGAACAGGTGGAAGAGAAGTTATAAATGTAGTTTGCAGATGAGTGATGTAGAAACTGACCATATCTAGTGTTTTCAATGATTATTTTGACACAAAAGTTAGGAGTGCTCTCTGGTAAATATGTGAGGCATCGTCATTACAGAATATTGAAGTAATCTCATCAGCAGGTATTTAATAACATTGGAAATTGCTGTAAAAGAAATGGAGTGAAATTTAACACAAACTTCTGAACTAACAAGCATCTTTGCTACATAGGCACGCACTTATCAGTTGGAAAACAGAGAGATTATAAATCCATTGTACAAAGCACCAGTAAAATCTCATATAAGCAGACACAGAGTTTTGATCACTCCAAGGAAAGTGAAATCTACAACAAATGCAGGAAAAGAGTTTTGAAGGAGTCTTTCTTACAAGGATGAAAACGAAGGCGTTTGACTTGGTTTCATAAAAATGAAATCAGAAAGTTTCGATGCCTCCCCTTTATAAGTCTATCTGAGGAGAGAATACACGATCAAGAAAAGATTTGCCTTATTTAAGTTAAAAGGCTGAGAGTGGCACAAAGGCAACCAAGTGAAGACTGACCAATGAGACAGTGAGGTTCTAAAACAAGGATGGAGACAGCCACGTAGAGGGGAAAACTATTTTTAGTTTGCCAATCTCAGATGGTATTACATATTACAAAATTATATAATATTAGATATTGCCCGAAACAGGAGAAAAGATTCATAGAACCAGGAGGCGCCTTTTACTTTTAACTGCCTTACTTCCTAAAAACCTTTTCAAAGGTGAAACTGGACTTCAGGGACTAGTACACACTCTACAGAACCTACAACTTGAAGGCAATTCCATATTTACATCATCCATGAGAAAAGCAATGTCTGTGCCTTAGATTCTTGCTTCTCTCTCACATCTGGCATCAGGTAGATACTACCTACTTCTGCGATGGAACCAGTGAACTTTTACTGATGATGATATATTAACCACGGGAACATGCGTGCCTTGAAATAGTTTTCCTCATCTAAATTTCAGTTTTGGCTCCTGTGAACACGTAACTGCTTGCTGCTGCTAGATTACCACTTTTTAAAGCACTTTGGTTTGCATGTGTGCATGAAATGGAACATTATTATACTGCATATCTGTAGAAGCATGATATGATATCAGGATGTGACTTCAATAGCAAGCTAATATAGACTTCTGCGTAAGGATACTCCTTGAATAACAGATGTATTAGGAGTGGTAGAGAAAAAATGAAAATGTATGGATGTGGAAGCACCAGAAAGCATAGCAGAAAGCATAGCAGAAGGCATACAAGAAAAACCTGTTGATGGCACACAAATTAGTAGTTCATTTAGTTCACAGCACTTCATGCAGCTTCTGAGGATACCCAATCAGTAAAACTAGACAACCTAAAATGATTTACAGAGCAAAACAAAGAGTTTAGCCACTAGAGAGGTGATGTTGGAATGAACAGCAAGCAAATCTTACTTATTCAAGAGATGGAACCAGATGGAGATACAAATATCCCCTTAGCTGTCAGCTCCTAAAGAGCCTAAAAGGCACATCCAAACACTGACTTAATGGATACCAGCATACGAAGACGCCTAGAGAAGTTGTGGATGACTTGATAGTACACATCATTTCAAGGAATCCTGACCAGACCGGGTGGGTACTCATATACGGATGTCTGAATGCTGGACAGACTACTGAATGCATGTATCTTTGTGCTCTCGAGTATGTAGATATGAAAGTATGACTGAAATCCTTTTTGTTTTAAAATAACATGACCCACCTCTCCTATAATATCTGGCATTGAATTTTGCCACACAGTTGCTGAATTATTTACTATAATAAGAAAGAAACAACTAGAAGAAAGAGGAATGTTGTCTATCCTTGCAAGTACGTTTTTGAAATTTCCAATCCTTTTATAAAAAAAAAAAATACAGCAGTAAGCGACGAGGATTATTTATTACATCAATGGTCAGTGAAGGAACAGAAGCAAGCCTGCACGTACCTGAGCTGTTGATTAAGATCAGGTTAATGTATGAATGGCCGAAATTACAGATTAGCAGCGACTAAGAGAGGAGCAGCGGAAAACCAAATTCCCACAAACAGAACATATGGCTGTATCAAAATTCAGCACACAGATGCATAGTTTTACTCTTGAAACCATATTTCATGAAGAAACAAAAATAAGTAAATTGGCACAGGTAATAAGAACTAATATTCCCAAGGAAAAGCAAATGAATGGAGATGGGAAGTCAATATTGCTCCAAGAGGCCAACTCCAGCAAGACACCAAAATGAACACCAGGCAGCAACAGTCTCCGCAAGCATTGGTGACTAGAGTAGAAATAGATATATCGAAAATGGAGCTAGCAAGTATTTCTGAAGAGGTGTATTCCCAGTAATTTCTAAAATAAGAAACTGAATGAAAGACAGATGTAACTATATTGCTGTTTGGAAAGAAACAAACCAAAGCAAACGCCAAAACCCTCATCTTGTGATACATCAGAATTCAAACCAGAGATTTATTTTGGGTAGGAACTGAAAAGGTCTGGGTAAGGAAACTAATGCGAGAATAATGTACATCCTTTCCTTTTCTTAAAGTAATGCCAGACTGAAGTTATCAGAATTTGAAAAAAACATTTGGCATTTGAAGAAAGCATAGCAATAAACAAAGAGTCTTGCTCCCACAGCTAATTGAAAAAAAACATTTCAAGGAGGAACTGACAAGCTGATGCAGCATAAGCATACATAGATCAGAACTCACGCAATGCATGTGAGCCAGGATGTCTGTACTGAAAGATTATTCTCTTCTGGAGGGATACATACGCAGAGTAATTACAATTTGAAAAAATAATTTTCAGGGATAGACTGAGAAGCTTATTTCTGACATGTCAGAAAGTTTCATTGGACTCAGGAAAAGAATGGAATTCTGTAGCTTAATAAAATACCAACAGGTTACTACGAAAAAGAAATGTAGGGAAATTTTGAACATTAGCACTTCTTCATATGATTCGGTATAGAAGAGGTCTGAAAAGCAGCTGATTCTATGAATTCAATATTTGTTCTGGATGCTCTGGATTCGTGTAGGTAGACAATTCACAACTACTCTAACATCCTTCTTTAGCCTAGCTATTAACAGTTCTTGGGCATGAGACAAGGAAGGGAACTGGATTTTGGCACTGCCATACTATTTAATACAGACTCCAGTTACCAGTGAATATGGTACTACTTGAAAAACAAATATTCGATAAATAAAACTAAGGCAAATAAGTACCTCTACTGAAATTCAATGTTCAGCTTAAACTTGATGATACAAGTCTTTATTCTGCCTCTCCAGAGACTTCTTGATGGGTCTATTTTGCTTTGATTATTTATGATGTATTTGTGGGGGGTTTTTTGATATCCCAAGCATACCAAGCTGCTTCTTTCTTAGTTACAATGTCTCACTTCTTAAGCAGTGTAATTTTGTTTTTAATTAACAACAATCAGGGTTTTTAACCAAAACATAAACTCAAAATAAGACTTCTCAGGACTCAATCATCCATATGTTTTGCCAGGACAATACACTTTCAACAATGAGGAAAAAAGGCAACGATTATATGGAAACTATTCTAGTACCTTAATTAGTAATTGATTTGAAAACCACTGTTGCACTGTATTGAGGAGAACCTGAGAGGATACAGTAGACTGACGTGCGTTAGTAAGCAGGATACCTCATCTTAAGGCAACCCTGGCTACTTTCTACTCCAATATACATTCTCTCAGATGCTCTTTTCACTAAATATAATTTTTTGCGATCCCGGAATGAGCACTGAAAAAAGTTAAGAAGAACTAAACCCCAGAAATAATAAAGGAAACATTGGAATTTTTAGCAGGGTCAAATATCTAACTAAGCCCATGTGTCGATAAATAGCTACCTGTTTTACAAGAAAAAGCAAGAAACCCTTGCAGTACTCCGAGTGTGATTTCACCTACCTAGGTCATCCTAACAATTTAAAATATCCTGTCCACTTTTCCATGCTCCTCAACCTTATCACAGCTGATTAGCTGTGCCAAAGCACTTGCTTGTTACTCAAGCAAGTTCCTAGGTAGAAAAAACTATAGCATATGCAAACTTAATAAATAATAAAAAACTTCACTTGGGAATTCAGTGTATGCATACAAACTTTAAAATACATTCATATAATTGCCACATTGTTTTCACCTTGATGACCACCTTAAGAAGAAATAGTAGGAATCAAGATAACAAATATAAAATTTAACACACTCAATGTATACAAAATATCTACCCTACGGATAAAACTACAACTTGCCAAATCAGGTTCTTATTATTAACTAAGAATTTCTGGTAAGCAACCTGATCTTTCCTCTACTGAAAAATACTAACTATTTCTACTGAGAAATTTGTAACAATAATTGATACAAAAGTGTCTTCTCAAGTCTACATGCTCCCATCTGATGATGTCATTACTTCACAGAGTAGTTGTATATTAAAAGTCACAACACTAGACTGAAAACACAAGTCATAATTACGTTTAGTATTAATTTGTAACTCATTTGACTGTGTGGAAAACTTGCAGTAATGTGCACATTCAACATTAAAGCCATGGTTTATGACAGAAGGTGTTCAATGCATCATTTTTCATTGGTAGCAAGCATGAAAGACAATTGAGATAAAAAAATATCTTTTGCCACAGAAATAATTTAATGTATTTTTCTAGACTTTTTCATTTCCAAAATTCTCTGCAATTGAACATTTACATAAATTACAACTATCATACTTTTTTATGTTAGGAATATTAGGTCTTTAGGTGAATGTAAACTTCTGAATGATAAACATAACAGCTCTTAATAGGAGACAGCTATAGAAAGTTACAGAAAGTTATCAACTAGCAGAATTAAATGTACTATGGTACAAAGAAGGTGTGGATGGAGCAGGGGATAGATGAGATGACTGTTTTTCCAGAATCTAAAAGACTTCTGAAAAGTAGCCTTGCTTGCTCATTTTAGCTGTAAGATAGAGCCTATATACTTTTCTCGCGTAGGAATTAAAAGCTATCTATCACAACTACAAGTATGTAAGGATGTAACTTACCACCACCGAGGGTTTTGTCTGATTCAGTGTAGCTAAAAAAGGGATAGCTAGGGAAGGGACAGATAACCAGCAAGTAAAGTAGAGAGAGACTTTTTCTTAAGCAGAATATAAGGAGTGTTAGGAATGAAGTAGCAAGATGGAAAAAGAAAAAAACACTCTCATCTTAAAAGTACTATAACAAGTTCCTTAGGATCCTTCATGATCAAAGATAGCACTGAAAAAAATCTTGCATATTGAAGTGGAAGAACTGAACATCAATGAGACTTATGATCTCGCAAAGTGAAATACTTTGAACACCTCTTGTCACTGAAATGTATTCCTGGTGATAATTTAAAACCTGTCTTTGGTCTTCTATATCTGCTTCATTTGACTTTGACACACAACATTGCCAAAAATTAAATATTGATTACGTCATTTATGTATGGGAGAAGCAAAGCCTTCAACTTGAAAGCTGTAATTTTCTTTTATACTAATATCATCTCTCTAAGTGTAGAACAAAATTAGAAGTTTGAAGGACTGACTCAGTCATTTGCACTGGATATATTCTTTTAAGTTATCTGAAGTTATAGATCTAAAATTTTATACTGTAAGTTTGAAAAAGCCCCAAGATTCAACATTAACGCAAACATAAAAAAATTTCTCCGTATTTGTAAAAACTATTTTATACTAAGTAGTGCATTGCTTTTGTATCTGAAAAGAACATTGCATTTAACTTCATGAAAATGCCAACCACAAACATACAAAAAAATACTGTAACGTCTTAGAATCTGAGCAGCTACTGGAAATGGCAAGAAAAACTTGCAAGCCACATTGTATCATCCTAAACTTTTGTCATGTGAGTATTCAGCAAATTCATCTAGCCTTGTTGAGACAGCAGTGAAACTTTAAAAAGACCAAAACTATATTGTAGAAGATAAAAATATCTGTCACAATCACTATCAACTTTATGGTTGAATGACTGAAAAAGGGAGGACTGTTAGCGCAGTTTTCCCCTGAGTAAAACTTAGATTGCCTCTATATCTGAATCCATCTACTATAAATATGGTTTAAATGCTCTTTGAGTCGCAGTAGATCTCACTTGAAACTCCAGTGCAATTTAGAGAACAAGGAAGCTGTTCTACAGAGATTTATTAAAAGCTAACAAAAGCAAGTTTGTGTAGCTTTTGGGATCTACCTAATGATAGAGTAGTCCCAATGGAAATTTGTCTTGAGAAGTTCTGACCTCCCAAGGGCCTAAAGTGAAAAGTATAATTAGTTCTTTTATCAGGAAATTAAACTTTTGAGTACTGATTGAAATACACAGGTTCAAACTCAACATTCATCATTTATTACTCTGTTACAAACAGAGATTTTCATAAAACATGGAAGATAAAGTGTAAACAGTAAAAAAATTTAAAATGAAATGCTGTATTTTGGATACATGATATGTCTGTGTATATAAACAACATTCGGTTTTCCAAAATATAATTATGAAAAGGTAAAGACTTCTCCTAACGTATCAATCAGAAGTATTAGTAATGCAGTCTCCCATACCTTCTCTCCAATACCCCCACCATGCATTAGTAACCTGTTACTTACATTCATTCAATAGAGGTGCTCCTGTCATTGCAGAAGCTTGATTTTTTTTTTCTGAGGCACACGCACAACTTTCTACTATTCAGCAAATTCATTAAGAGAGATGTAAGGGTTTATGTACATTTAGGACAAAAAAAATACAACAAGAAAATGGTACAACAGAATAAACTGGTACATGTAATTGACAAGAAAATAAAGTGCCACTAGCTCTACGGCTAGACCACCACTCCAAACAATACGTATAATCAAAGAAAACTAAGTTGTTTTTTTCTGAAACTTCCTCTCCTTTGTTTCATTTCATATATACATGTTTTGGAGCCCTGAAATGAGTTCGTAAACCAGCAAATGAGAATATTGAAGAGATACACGCTTGCAGATTAGAGAAAAAAAACCCACCCTGGAATATCAACTGGATGCTGAAGTACAACTTATCTTTATTCTTACTACTGTGTGGATCAAAAGGTCCAGTGTAAATTTAATTCATGCTGCATTATTAGAAAGCCAGGATCCAGAAGGAAAAACACAGAAAGTGAAGACATTTAGACATATTGACAACCTTGAAGCATATGAATGAACCGTATTTCTGACAAATTCAGATAATGTTTGAGAACTTGAGGATACTGAAAAGGACTGAACAAAAAGATAATGAGTAGCTTGTTTGTTTAAAGTAGTAAGTAAAATGAACCAAGAGCTCTTTAAGTGGCAAAGAAGCTTATACTTCAAAATCCAACCTTTAGGTAATAGGAACAGGTGAGACTACCCTTCAAGTTTATTTTCAAGTTGGGTTTTCCTAGATATTCCCCTATATCAGCTTGTACCACCCACTTTTGAAAGACATCACAGAAAAGCTAGGCTAGCTAGATGTTGCATGGCAATTCATGTTATAAAAGTGGTGTGATCTCACACATTTTGAACAAAATCTGATTTTGCAGTTATACATGAAAAACAGGGCTTAACATGAAATACCAAGGCATGATCCAATTATGGTAAGAGCTTGTCTCAACTAATTTTTCCCAAAGAAGAGTTTCAGATTTTTAATCTGCTCCAAAGTTCTTGTAGTTTTCTTCTGTAATCTCTAAATCTTTGAAGATAGTATAGAGAAGTGCATTCTGCTTCACAACAGGTAAGCTTTGCTCCTTCCCATTGTGATAACCTTCCTGAAAATATGTAGGCTTCATCTAGAGCTATTTCTTAGAAGTGCTGTGTCTGTTTTTATGCCTGGTCTCCTTTGGTTTTCTTTGGACACTTTCATTTTGTCAACAGGCATAAAACTGTGCTGTTTCTCTGTTTCATATTGCTCTTCTGCTCTGAGTGTTCTAATTAAATAAGCAATAAGCTCCAAGTTTTTATTTTTAAGCCATCAGACAAGTGACAATTTTTTAGCAAAAAAAAGAAGGAGATGCTTGCAGGTAGAATTCACTGAACACCTTCTTAAGAAAAGTAGACTATATAATGAAGTTCAAGTATGCTGTCCATCAGAATAATTTTGATTCACAGTGAAGGCGAGAACTGCACAAAACAATCCCATAGGCTAAACCACAACATTTCTATGGGTGGTTGCCAATAAATCTTGTTTGCTGACAGAAAAGAATGAGACAGCAGGAAAGAAGAACTAGCAGATGCTGGCAATCACCTTAGCAAGCAGAATAATCTTCAAGGATCATGAATTAGATGAGGAAGAATGTTATTGTTTGCCATCTGCTATGGGTCTATTAGTATATCAGCATCTGGTGCCACAGAAAGATCTTTGTGATGTGAACGCACAAAGCGAATTCAGAAAGACTTTTCTTCTGCTGAAAGGAACCCTGCGGAAGGTAAACATTACAGGCCTTGCCACTGGTCAATTTACTTAGTTTTTGATGTATGCTATTTAAAGTTTGATAAAAAGAGAACATACTAGAGTTCACCTCAATGATTAAATAGTACAGCGTAATCAGTAAGAACTGAATAATAAACCCACAAGGTTGGCATTAAAACTTTCTTTCTATTCAATTTAGGCTGGTTTTTGTTTCCAAATGTCAGGCAGCAAATATCTAAGTTTGAGCAAAACCAGTTGGTTTGAAAGTGTCTTAAACCAAACAATAATAAAGTGGGGCACAGAACTGCCCCAGCCCAGGCTAGTAATTTGCACATACATTTTGTTGACAAAATACTACTTGCTTAATGTTGTTACTCAGTG
This sequence comes from Pluvialis apricaria, assembly GCA_017639485.1. Taxonomy (NCBI): domain Eukaryota; kingdom Metazoa; phylum Chordata; class Aves; order Charadriiformes; family Charadriidae; genus Pluvialis; species Pluvialis apricaria. The sequence continues at coordinate 38,267,842 of CM030012.1, read as the reverse complement.
GCAAGATTATCTATGTTCCCGGGGATATTGAAGACATTCAAGGTGTTAACAACTTCATATTCATGGTTGATATTGCAAGAGATAACATGAAACTTCAGTAACCATAACATGTTGGTGGACCCACATATTAAATTGTGCAACACTACACATGGAATGAACTATACTGTCTTGCATTTTATTTATTTTTATATTATTTATTTGCATCTATTACTTAGAATGATACAACCCTCGCATGCGAACCAACCTTGTTCAGCGGAGGCAATACATTAGTCTGATAGATTATATGTCTGACCATGGAGCTTGCAAGGCATAAATGTACTTACTTTTGGTGTCGGGCAGGATGCAGTGGAGAGACGAGAGGTGGCCTGGGCACGAGGAGATTCTGAAGGAGTAGTACTGAGGGAGGCTGTATCACGTGGGAGCACCTGAACACCACGAGAGATGATGGAATCTGGAATCTTAAAAAGAAGAGAGATAGAATTAATAGTAAAAAATATACTGTATTTAAAACTTACTCAAAACCTTACATCAAAAACGTAGGAATACCCCACTCTTCGATTTGCACACCTCCTCATATGCAGTGCTGGCAGTGGTTAATGGCATGTTCTTATAATTTCAATAACAAATACCTAGCAAATATATAAAATCATATTCTAACTGAAGTAGCATAGAACATACAATTTGTCCTGAAAAACCTACGAATCTGACATACTATGACAGAAAACAAGAAAGTAACGTTTTTCCTCTTAAACCTCTGTTTCAAGCCCAACAATGACCAACAGTGATTTCTACTGTGGCATAAAGGGAGGCAGATTTCCTGTTCTCTAACTAGGCAACGATATTCTGAAGAGAAAACCATTTATTAGCAATGACTGAAACCCTCTGAAGAAATGTCATGCAGTGAGAAACTTTCTCAAAAGAAATGTCATGCAGTGAGTAAATACTCTTCATTCTGTGTATTGAAAGCTATTACAGTTACAAAAATTCTTGATGCAAGTTTTGTGCTGCAAAAGCTACAGGCCTTTCTGGAGGGAGTACAGGTAAAAGCACTACAAACCACCACCCAAAGCCAACACTTGGTTAAAAATGCATTCTAGAAGGGAAAAATAAAAATTGAATTTTTTTTTCCCCACATAATGTATTAGAAAGCCAGCTAGGAAAGTGTATCCCCCCCGATGAACACGACTGGCAAACTCGTAACACCAGACAAGGAGAAAGCTGAGGTACTCAACAACTTTTTTTTGCCTCAGTCTTCACTGGCAACCTCTCTCCCCACACCTCTCGAGTGGATGGACCTCAAGGCAGGGACTTGGGGAGCAAAGTCCCTCCCACTGTATAAGAAGATCAGGTTTGTGACCACCTGAGGAACCTGAACATACAGAATTCTATGGGATCTGACGTGATGCATCCCAGAGTCCTGAAGAAATTGGCTGATGTAGTTGCCAAGCCACTCTCCATCATATTTGAAAAGTCATGGCAGTCAGGTGAAGATCCTGGTGACTGGAAAAAGGGAAACATTGCACCCATTTTTAAAAAGGATAGAAAGGAGGACCCTGGGAACTACTGACCTGTCAGCTTCACCTCTGTGGCTGGGAAGATCATGTTCCCTAGAAGCTATGCTAAGGCCCATGGAGGACAAAGAGGTAACTCTAGACAGCCAGCATGGCTTCACCAAGGGCAAATCTTGCCTGACCAACCTAGTGGCCTTCTATGATGGAGAGTGACTACATCAGTGGACAAGGGAAGAGCCATTAATGTCGTCTATCTGGACTTCTGTAAGGCATTTGACACGGTCCCTCATAACATCTTTCTCTCTAAATTGGAGAGAGGTGGATTTGATGGGTAGTGGTCAACAGTTCAATGTCTGGATGGAGATCAGTAACAAGTAGTGTCCCTCAGGGGTCAGTATTGGGACCAGTACTGCTTAATATCTTCATCAATGACAGACAGTGGGATCGAGTGCACCCTCTTCAGGTTTGCGGATAACACCAAGCTGAGCAGTGTGATTGGCATACCTGAGGAAAGGGAAGGGATGCCATCCAGAGGGACCTGGACGAGCTTGAGAAGTGGGCCCATGTGAACCTCATGAGGTTAAACAAGGCCAAGTGCAGGGTCCTGCACCTGGGTTGGGGCCACCTGGGGCTGAGGGATGAAGGGATTGAGAGCAGCCCTGCCGAGAAGATCTTACAGGTCTTTTCCAATCTGGGAGATTCTGTGAAGGACTTGGGGGTACTGGTGGGTGAAAAGCTGGACATGAGCCGACAATTCGCGCTTGCAGCCCAGAAGGCCAACCTCATCCTGGGCTGCATCAAAAGAAACATGGAGAGCAGGTCAAGGGAGGTGATACTGCCCCTCTGCTTTGCTCTCGTGAGACCCCACCTGGAGTACTGCGTCCAGCTCTGGAGTCCTCAGCACAGGAAAGACATGGACCTTGGAGCAGGTCCAGAGGCCCACAAAAATGATCAGAGGGAAGGAACACCTCTCATATGAAGAACCGCTGAGTGAGTGGGGTTGTTCAGCCTGGAGAAGAGAAGGCTCCGGGGAGACCTTATTGAAGCCTTTCAGTACTTAAAGGGGACTTATAAGAAAGATGGGGACAAACCTTTCAGCAGGGCCTGTTGCAATAGGACAATGGGTAATGGTTTTAAACTACAAGAGGGTAGATTTAGACTAGATATAAGGAAGACGTTTTTTACGATGAGGGTGGTGTAACACTGGAACAGGTTGCCAGAGAGATGGTAGATGCGCCATCCCTGGAAACATCCAAGGTCAGGTTGCACGGGGCTCTTAACAACCTGATCTAGTTGAAGATGTCTCTTCTTATTGCAGGGGGGGTTGGACTAGATGACAGGTTAAGAGAGTTGGGGTTGTTCAGCCTGGAAAAGAAGCTTCCAGGGAGACATTATAGAGGCCTTTCAGTACCTAAAGGGGGCCTACAGGAAAGGTGGGGAGAAACTCATGTTATCATAGGACACGCGCTCCAGCCCTCTGATCATCTTCATGGCCCTCCTCTGGACCTGCTCCAACAGGTCCATGTCAGAAGCACCATTTCCCTTCTGTTCTCTTTTTCTCCCGAAATCCCATCTTAAATGTGTTATACACAAAAAAAGGCTGACATCCCTAAGTTTCACATTGGCATAGCTCCAATGCTATCTAAAACTTTTAATGCTTCGTTTTAATCTCCATGAGTAAGGACAATATATCAAAAAATTACATTTTGATAAAGGCATAAAATAAAATAAGACACAATAAAAGAAAGAATAGTTTTAAGTGTTCAAATAAGACACCTTCTCATTACCCACCTCTGATAAAAAGCTGCACACATCTTGATATGATTGTGTATGGGTCCATTACCTCTTTTATATACTCCAACATCCCACAATACAAATACAATATTGCTTTTGCAAATGTTCTCCCTGGGTTTACTCTGGAGTAACCATATATCACATATTGTCTCATCCCCTTTGGGCAAGTAACTGTTGGGTTTTTTTTTTCCTATCCACCATATCCATCAGTCATTGTGTCTAAAATTTTATCCAGTATCACCTTTTTCAGAACAGAACTCTCTCTGCAACAAAGGGACTGAAACAATTCCAGTCTCCATTGAACTGCATGTGAAGTACTAACTTTTCCCTGTGAGAAAATTAAAATTTAAGTAGAATTTCAGCCAGGATATTAATCAGAAAAGGAAGCTGAAGATCAAGGGAAAAGATGGTTACAGGCATTTCATTTCAATAAGAATTATTCCCCAATCACTACCTTTACAGAAAACAGAATTGCCATAAAACAATCCATATATAAACCTACCTAGAACTCTAAGTTTCAGTTTGCTAGCTTTCGCAGACACAAAATCTCACTGAGAGAATTAAGCTCGTTCACAAATTTTGCTCTCGAGAAGTTTATTTCTCTAATATGACAGCGGAGTGTGTTGTATTGCTAAAACCAGCATTCTCTTTAAACCACTACAACCTGCTGATTTCAGAGAAGGTATTAATATGTATACTGCATAAACATAAAAACATAAAAAATATAATGGATATATATTGTTCATGAAGTGAAAGGGACAACAGAATATGATTGGTATTTCTATGCATATGTTATATGATATGAAGAATGTCTCATTTTTCTCAGCTACATTTAATAAGGTTTTTTTTACTTTTAAAATTAAGTTTAGGCAATCTACGTCTCTAATCAAGGCAACTTCTTGTTGACCCCGTTAAAGAAGTTGATAAACCCCTGAGAAATTTCTGTGTTTCCTGGAGCCTGAAAATCTACAATAAGGAAGGGTAGGATAGATTGTGTTTTGGACAGATTTTTTTGAAAACTTTCACAAAGTCACATTCTGAACATCTATGATGTCTCCCCCTAAAATTTTTCAACACATTTGCCAGTTTCAAACAAATTTAATAGAGGGTAGAGGTCTCATAACTCTAAATGGGGTACAATAAAATTCTAAGTTCAGTGAAAATAGCTTCTGTTTGCACTAGCTGGAGTGGAAAACCTGTTGTAACATACTGATGGAGAAAGAAATGAAGTGACAGAGAAGGATACCCACCATATCCATCAGTCATTGCTTCTACAATTTTTATCTGATATGACCTTTCCCAGAAGTACTTTTATATTGGTTTAAATATTTGTGTTTTCAGATTAGAGAACTAAGTGTTGATAAGAAGGAGATAAAGGAAAAGATATGAGCTCTTTATTCTCTTTTGCCCAGGAGTGGAACAAAGATTGACAGTGCTGGTGAGGTACTAAGAAAACAAGCTGTAGATGGTAATAACTATGACTGTTATACAGGAGCAAAAATACATTGAAAAAATAGACAAAAACACAACTTTAAAAAAATCAACAACCTTCTGAAAAACTAGCCACTTCCTGCTCTGAGTTTGAAAATCTGACTTGGATTACAGAATGTATAAAATGATAGCTCAAGAGTAATCTGCAAAAGGGCACAGAAGCCTAGATGACAGCTTAACAGCATGCTTCAGAAAGGCTGAATTCACAGTTTTACTGATGCTGAAAAATATGGTGCCAAATTCTAGTTTAATAACCTCAACTCAAAAAATGAAACTACTGGAACAAACATGTGTGTATGTATGTATGTCCACATGCACAGCTTTATCATCAAGTGTGTGAACTTTAAAGCCTTCACATTTTCTAAGTGACTTTTCAAGAGACATGGTCATCATGTTTTAAATACAGAGGTGTTAGGCTATTTGATTGATGGTTTAAATGACTACTTGCCTAAGGGAACAAGAAAGTGCAGCCTCTGGTCATCAAATCTACTGACATATTTTCCCAAGATCTTATACCCGTTTGCTGGCTGACATGGAACGCACGGCTCAGACAGCACAAGACTATCTAGGCCAACTGCCTTCCTCAGGTTTCTCTAGCCTACAGTTACGAATACAGTAAACTACGTTTCATTCCTGATGATACTGTGGCCAATATTCTATCTTGATTGAAGCCTAGGCTAAACCTTTGGGAAACGGAAAATAAAGTATAGTATTTTGCTAGAGCCTGAGTTATAACCTCTGGGTTATAATAAATTAAGTCCTCTCTACCATTCATTGAAATAGTTGCCTACTATTCACTAAAATCCAGTAATTTATAATGTCCACTGTATTCTGACTCCTCAAGCCTTTTCTTCTGTTTCTGAAAAATTCTACTTCTAAACAGAATACAAAAATAAGAGAGAAACTGCAAGTGATGAAAGCAAACTATGAACACCCAGTGCAAATGCTGTATTATGTTAACAAACAAACTACTGAGAGAAAGAAGCAAAGCAAGGCAAATGAAAGGGGAAAAGTTACCAAAATATCATAGCTCTAAAGCAACACTTTTAGGAGATCATTTTAATTATATTCAATTATTAAGTATATTAGATGATAAAGCCAATGACTAATCAGAAACACAGGCTTTATAGCAATGATTATCTCAGCAGCCAAATGATTCAAACTGACAAGGCACACAAACTTTACCTTGTTTAGCCCTGTATCTTAAACAGAATACTTTCTGTAGCATGTTCTCTAAGAGCACGTTCTTTGTTAGAAGAAAATAAATAACACTGTCTGTTCACACAGCAGACTAGGAGGCAGGCAGTGTATTTTTAGCTACTGTTAGTGCAAAAGCCTCTTGGAAGTGTCTCTTACCGGTTCTCCTGCACTGCCTGCCGCATGATGGCAATAACTGATGAGACCAGGGATGGGCTGTTCACCTTTTGCCATGATAACAGCTGAACTGGTGTAGGATGGATGCTTCTAATGCACAACACATAACAGCTATGAATACAGTGACAGGAAAACACGAAACTATACAAGCAAATGACCAAAAGGGAATGAGGTGAAAACAAGCATGACACTGAAATGCCAAGCTCATATGAACACAGCCAGTTTAGATCTCAGGTATTTTCTGCCTTTAGAAATTGCACATATTATTTATCTTTGCCTACATCAAAAGAAATTAATCAATTGAAAATTTGCATTAATAAAAACTGAAACTTGCAAGTGATAATTACCTTAATTCATCCCTGTAAAGATATATGTAATCAGGATTTTCTGTACAAGAGGAGATGATCTCCAGCTGCAGCTGTCTTAGAAATGTCAAGATGTCTCAGACCTGAATTCACATTTCTGGAGTTAGAAAGTTGCTGCTTTGGTTTAGAAATGATTTAATATAATTTTGAGTTACTTAGACTTTTAAGTTCCATAATAAGACTTAAAAGCACAATTTGTGGAGTAAATATAGAACAAAGCGGTTTGGAAAAAAACCTTTCCAAACACATAGGAATATATAGCTTCAAATAATATGATATTTCTTTGGAAAACATTTAAAATTTGAACTGAAATAATTTGCAAGTGTTATCTAATTTTTTTCTTTTGTAGTCTCAAATTTCTTATTTTGGTTTGAGTAATGTTGATCTATGATTACTGGTTAAAGTAAGGCTATAAAGATAATGTGATGACATTTAGTTTTGCGGCAGAATTTCACATCTCTTATGCAGACATGCACACTGGAATAAAGTAGTCTGGATAGCTTATTACTTAACCTGCTACCTATTCGTCATACTTTTCATCAATGTTCCTGGAAACCAACATTTTCTTTTCAAAACAGATACTATGGCTTAGAAAATTTTGTTGCGATTCCTTAATATGCCACCTACTGGATCCTGCGTGCTCAGGCGTGTGAGCACTTTTAATTAAAAAAAAAGCTAAAAATGTCTGTCACATCAGAACGGTATCATAAAAATGCATGTTATCATCAAGATAATAAACAATGTCTCCCACTGAAATTTGAGATCACCTACCGAAACAAGATTCATACATTTTTATGAAGCTATATTTCTACAAAACGTACCTAAAATATATCTGTTTGACCACACAGACATCAATGTATAGTCTTAACACGCAAATTAATATTGGCGGAAAGTACCTGAGATAGAAACTAAAGGGTCTCTTGGGGAAACAAGCCAGACTCACCTTAGCTGCAATGGCTGCTGCTGTTATATGTGAAGAAGAACTGTCCTCTGTTGAGGCAACTCCACTATCCTTCTTCTCTTCCTCCTCTTCCTCACACTGCACTCCTTTGTCTTCTGTCTGCTTGTGAGGGCTGGTGGTTGGAGGAGGAGAAAGAGGAGGTGGTGGTGAAGGTAGATCTTCAAGCTCATCATGTACCTCCTTTACTTTTACAATGGCATCCCGCAAAAGATCAATGGCGTGAGGTAGGGCTGGCAGTATAAACTGAAAGCATTCCTATGCACAACAAGAAGAGAAATGACTATGAAAAGTTACCTGCAGAAGTAAGTAGGGATTTTTCAGATTTACTCTTAAAAGATATTCGTGATTTAGATGTATCTTTTCACCCGACCATAAATAAAACCTTAAATGCCCTATGCAATTGCTCATAGCTCAGAACCAGAACTGGGGACTATAAATTTTTCCCTTTTTTTCATGCAAATATAGTAAGTTGTACAACAGGGCTACTGTAATTAAGCTAATATTGGATTAAAACTTCAGGAAACAAGAGTTAAATATTCAGGACTACATAATACAGAAACCATTTCACAGCAGTTGGCAGAACACTACAAAAATGCAGAATAAAAACATTAACTCTATCCCTGCAGGGATATTAGCTTCAAATCATTCCTACTATGTTCCCTCACAATTACAGAACAATTCATAAGGGTTTCCATAATTATACTTTTATAGAATTATATCCTTTTCATTCATGGACTTATCCTATACATGGGAAGAATGACAAACTACACTGAATTAATTACAATTTTATGTAACTCAGAAAAAATTGTTCATAAATAATCTATTTTTCAATCCTCTCCTTGCTCTCTGATCTTAAAAACAATTACAAAGTTTATTTTATATGGCTGGAGAAAGCAAAAACGCAGATGCTGCATAACTGTTCTTGTTCCATAACGGGCATACACATATACAGCTACCACTGCTGCTAGTATTTCTTCAAATCAAAGAGGAATCTAAGGACGTCATGCAGTGCAGGCTCCTGCTCAGATCAGGGTCAGTATGAAATTCAGACAGGTTGCTTAGGGCTTTGTTCTGTAAAGTCTTGAAAAAATCCAAGAACAGAGACTCCCCGAACCTTCCTGACAACCTGTTCTAATGCTTAATTACCCTCAAAGCGATTTTTTTTTTCCTTTTCTTTTTATCCAGCTGGAAGCTGCTTTCTTCAATTTATGACTACCATCACTCATCTTCCTCCCAGGCACCTCAGTAATGTCATTTGAGCAGAATGCATATAAACATTAAATTATTGGAAAATTATGGCAGCATCACAAGAATGAATCGCCATGGAAGTGCAGTTAGGGAACATACAAGTTGTCAGAGAAAGCTGACATTACTCCTTTTGTTGCACTTCATTTTCGGTTTTGTTTCAAGCATAAGGAAGATTTTTAAAAACCTATTCCATTGTTTTAGAGTATCCAGAAAATAAATAATGATAACCATTTTGTAAATAGATATTGTAACAAATATTTTCAGTAAATAAAAATGACTATGTAAACAAAATAAAGAGCAAACCATTCATCAGAAATTACTAGAGTTTATATAAGGCACTTTGTAAGTCAAACACATGACTCACAAACACTATTTCTTCAAAGCTTCTAAATAAGAACCCACCTTTCAGTCACTCCTTTAAGAAAAATGAAAAGTCAGACTACTTCATAGATTTATAAATTCTTTAAACATTCAATTTGGTACTCTGAAGAACTGGAGTAAACTGGATGAGCATAAGACGCAGTATATAATGAATATATATTAAAATATATTTGCAAACATAATAAGGAATTGTAAGTTCTAATGTAACTGCAAACCTCAGAGTTATTGTGCCTCCACAGTTTTATTTTTAAAATGGTTTAAAATACTGAAGCATACAACCATCAGTTTCAGTTAAAAAGCAACCTCAAGTATGTGGTAAACAAGGACAACAATCTGTGAACTGACCAATAATCATGAAAAAGTACGTTAATCATTAACTCATTAGAGAAGCATGTTCCCCACTCCTACCACTGAAATAAAGCTTTGTTGGCTTGACTGTTGATGAATGGGCTCCAAGTAAGTACTCTAAAAGCTCATGCTATTTGTAAAACTCATTGTTAGTACTATTATGAAAACTGCCACAGACCCAATGATTTCAATGAGCATCCGGTAATTTCACACATTGTCCTCTTTCATAACATTAAGTACCTGTTGCAAGGCTGAAAGAAAAGACACCAGAACAACACAAAAATGCAAGTATTCTATAGGTCCTGATTCAGTGGTACATGCCACACAGATGTGGTGAGCAGTGACAAATGGTGTTCCTCAGGGACTGGTACTGGGACCATTGTTGGTGACATGGATGTTGGGACTGAGTGCAGACTCAGCAAGTTTGCCGATGACACCAAGCTGTATGGAGCAGTTGACATGCTGGAGGGAAGGGATGTCATCCAGAGGGACCTGGACAGGCTTGAGAGGTGGGCCCGTGCAAATCTCATGAAGTTCAACAAGGCCAAGTGCAAGGTCCTGCACGTGGCCTGAGGCAATCCCAAGCACAAATACAGGCTGGGCAGAGAATGGACTGAGAGCAGCCCTGAGGGGAAGGACTTAAGGGTATTGGTTGATGAGAAACTCAGTATGAGCCGGCAATGCACGCTCGCAGCCCAGAAGGCCAACCGCATCCTGGGCTGCATCAGAAGAAGTGTGGCCAGCAGTTCGAGGGAGGTGGTTCTGCCCCTCTACTCTGCTCTGGTGAGACCCCACCTGGAGTACTGCATCCAGCTCTGGAGTCCTCAGCACAGGAAAGACATGGACCTTGGAGCAGGTCCAGAGGAAGGCCACAAAAATGATGAGAGGGCTGGAGCCCCTCTCCTATGAGGACAGGCTGAGAGAGTTGGGGCTGTTCAGCCCAGACAAGAGAAGACTTGGGGGAGACCTTATTGTGGCCTTCCAGTATCTGAAGGGTGCCTACAAGAAAGATGGAGAGGGACTTTTTACAAGGGGATGTAGTGATAGGACAAGGCCTAATGGCTTCAAACTGGAGAGGGTAGATTTAGATTAGATATTGGGAAGAAATTCTTTACTGTGAGGGTGGTAAAGCACTGGAACAGGTTGACCAGTGAAGTTGTGGATGCCCCATTCCTGGAAGTGTTCAAGGCCAGGTTGGATGGGGCTTTGAGCAGCCTAGTGTAGTGGGAGGTGTCCCTGCCCATGGCAGGGGGGTTGGAACTAGATGACCTTTAAGGTCCCTTCCAACCTAAATCATTCTATGATTCTGTGGTTCTCTGGAGAACGTTTGACATTGTGTCCATTTTTGAGATGGAGCCTTTAGACTGCTTCCGTTTTCTATTAATATTTTTGTATTTTATTAATGAAATATATAGACTGCTGCAATTTCATAGCTTTATATAAGCTTCTTGTATGATTGTACTAACACGCTGGAAAAAAATTAGCAAGTCATAAAAGAGAGGAATGAGAGAAATTCCTGGTAACAAACCATCTTATTTGGTTCTTGAGATCCAGTCTCTTATGGAACAATTTTCTCTACTATTCATCTTAAAAATCTCTGATGACATCTGATACTTTAAAGATGTGTCCTATTAAAATAAATTGTGACAGAAGAGAGTATCATTATGACAGGAGCAAATAAATCACCAGTTTATGAAAAGCTTGCTTGTATAATGAAGTCTTATGACTTTTTTTTCTTTTCCAGCAGAACGACCTTTTTATTACTTACTTTATATTGAACTATTGTTAAAACACTTATTAACATTTTTTCATTTCTTTTCCTCTTCCTCTTTCTACAAGTTACCTATCTTCACCGTCTGAGTGCCTCAGAGCAGAAAATGACAAATTATTCTGTACCTAGCATGTTAGAAGTGCTACTGAACACAACAAAAATGATTAGAGATTGTAGGCTATTTCATCTCTTTCATAATTCAACAAAAGTATAGACTTCTGAAAAAAATCTTCTTACTGGTGCACCAGTTCTCTAAAATGTGGGGCCCACTGCTATGTTAAATACATGTACATACTTCCCATTCATAACTGGAAGTCTTTCAAGTAGGTATCCTCCTACCCTACCATCCTCCAATGCTTGTTGCATGTTTTGAAGGCTTTTAATTTCTTTGCAATTACAGAGTCTCATTAGATTTCCTAAAAAGGCTTGACGGAATGGCAGAATCATAGAAGGGTTTACTGAGTCCTTGAACTGAAACATGTAGACAATGTATCTGAAAACCTGTGATGGCTGCTTAATATAATGGTATTCAAAACATTTCTTCTTCAACTTCCAGGTGACAGTGCACATAAACATTCTTTATTTATCTCCAGACATAAGTCTTTCAAGCAACAGTGACTTCAGGGCTGTGCTGCCAAACACATTAGCACTGTCTCCTCTGTGATAGGGTACTACCGGTTCAGAAGATGTTGATAAACTACCAGGTATCCATTTGTCAGAGGCCAGAGGTAAAGGCATCCTTTAACAAGGCCACTGACATAGTCTGGGCCCTGGAGAAATACATTCTCATGATTGATGGGGGATCTACCTTAGCAGTTTTGTATCAGGTTGTACAGCCCACTATTCAGCTTAGCAGTATTTGTGTGGAGAAGGATGTTTTTCTGGATCTATCGGCCAACTACACAGAAAGAGCGAGTACTGGAACAATCAAGCCTTACTAACACACACAAAAAACTTCCTCCTGATGTTTAATTGTGTTTCCCTCAGCTATACAGTCAGAAAGTAAGCATGAATAAAAACAGAAAGCCTAACTTCCCTGTCCAAACTGAGCAAAATGCAGGAAGAAAACAAACTGTGTGAAGGGTGCAAAGTCTGATACCCATACCCAAAAGATTTAAAAAATCCTCAAACTCTTAAAAATGATGTTCCTTTTTTTACCCTCTTGCTGACCAAAATTGGGAATATTCTTCATGTTCCAGCAAGTTCTATCATACACTAGGCCTTCCTCTTACTTCTTTGTGAAAAAGAATGCTTTCTTAGAAGCTGTAGACAACACAGGAATTGGGTAGAGGCTGACTAGAGAGGAAGGAGGAAGTGTAAGAGCCCATGAGACTCTTCATTAGCACTGCCTGCTACAGTGAATGCTCTCTTGCATTACATGTAATGCTGTCCTTGTCACACAGTACATTCCATTAGATCGGAATTGTATTGTCTCTGACTGAGAGTGATGGTGCCTTCAGTTATATGTCAATTGACTTGTAGAATTTATTGTAGTGGGTACTTTCTACCATTCGGAACAATGGGAGCTACTCATCATGGGTCCTCAGTAGCAGATCAGTAAGAACACTTCTTACCTGTGATCCTTTCTTGCTACCTGGCAGATTAATTATGAGAGTTTTCCCTCTGATTCCACACACAGGTCTGAAAAGAAAGAAACACAGAGTGAAATTCTTGCATGCAATTTTGTCCACTGTAGAAACAAGAACAGAGTATTTAAGATAAATTCTATTACTTATCAGAATTTGTAAACTCAATTTCCAACACCTAAAAATATTTGCTGATGATGTTCCCATAGAACAGCTCAGTAGAAGCTGAACTGAAAAAGCATCAAACAAGGCTGATGGAGTCTAACATTTAATTGATAGTATAAACACTGGCTAGATTTCTATCTTTTTTAGATCTGTGTAGGTCCCTTAATTCTATTGTTTATTTGCATCCATATAGTCCCTATTTGCTGATACACATGGTTCCTTTGTAATGTAATCGATGGTGTCAAACACTATTTCCCTTGCCATATAAAAATACTAAGTCATGCTGGTTGCATTAATTCAAATATGTCTTTTTTTTTTAAAAAAGATGCAACATAAGAAAAGCAAAGAGGGAAGTAATTCTCAAGTGAAATTCGCACTTACGCAATTCATATCCAATTCTTCCTAAGTCTTTCCTTCCCTCTCAAAAAAAGACAAAGCCAACTAACAAAGATGGAAGATTTTATTTCATTTCTTGTCTTTAGGGGATTCCTTTGGTATTGATGCAGGGCTGAACTTAGACACCCAAGTGTTGAACGCTTTCTGTTGTTTAGAGTTTACCTCTTCCTCCTTTTAGCTAAACATTTTTAAAGAAAAAAAAAGTTACTGGATTTTATTCTGAGGTTGCAAAGAGTGTCTCCTGCTTTTCTCCACTGTTTACGAAACCAGTGGTGAAAACCCAGGGCTGGGATATAGGGGTAACAAAAACAGTAACAGGACGAAACCAAACCACAAAGATACGGAGGCTACAGTTGAGAGAAACTGTGTAACAATCTCTCTATCAAATAAAAATATGAGCCTTAAGTGAAGACAGAATAAAAAGAAAATAATTTCTTGATAAGGCATTACCAAAAATTTTGAGCCAAAGGACATGGTTTGTGGGCTTGCCAACTTCGTTGGATTTCTTCTTATAGAAATAATTCTCAGTGATTAATGTCATTTATTGGTAGTATGGCATCTTCTAGCAGGGTTGCAAGTATTCTAGTGATAGTGTTCACAATTAAATGCACAGAGACCATTTCTGTGCCACAAAATGAACTTCTAATATCACAGTCAAGCCACCCAAAGAGAAGTCTTTTCAACTGGCAGCTTGACTATTGTCTGACTCCTAGCCTCTGTTTTCCTATATTCCCTTCTTGCACACTATATGCCCTTAATTAAGAAAGAATTCCGGGTAGCTGAGGAATGCTCTGCTGCAACACAAAGATGAAGAGCCTGAGTTAAAGAAATGTGCTCATTTACTCTTGTCGCAGTAGTCAAACTTACAGACTACAAACAATCCAGCAAATCCCATACGTGGGATACAGTTTATGACAGATTCAAAATAAAAGAAATAGGAATTATCCACAGAGGAATGAAAATGAGGTAGAATTGTGTTTGGCAGGTAGCTCCTTCAATAATCTTCTCGACTCTTTTATTCTGCTTTATATAATTTCGAACTTTATAAGCTAAATGACCAGTACAACCAACCAATAATAAAAAAGGACTAAACCAGCAGCCATTCTCCTGAAAGCTACAAGTTTCAGCTGCCAATAATCACATCTAGTGTCTCAGGACAGAAATGGAGCTGCCAAAAATTTCTCAAGAGAGCATGCAAAAGTAAGTAAAAGTACCTAAGAACTGCATGTCTCGCAAAAAATACTGTGTGTGCTCACAACATAAAAGCACACAAAATGTGCACACATTCTGGGTAATTTAAGAGACAAATTAATGATACCACTCCAAGTGTAGAACAGTTAAGGGGGATGCTGTGGATCTCATGTTATCCTCAGCCTTGTGATACAGTGGACAGAAATTTTAAGAGAAAAAAAAGAACTCTGAGAAAGAAGAGTACAAATAGAAGCACGGGAGAGGAAGGAAAAACAGGACATGGGAAAAAGAAAAAGATGGATGTGGGAGAAAAGAAATACAGGTCTAATGCAGAAGCAGGAATGGAGAACATGATTTCTGGGAAAAAACCCCAAGATCTCCCTGGGAAGAAGTTACGCTGGTAGAAGGAGAATAGATGGGCAAGGAGACAGAAAGTGCTTTAAAAAGCCTCAATAAAGACTGGCATGGCATGGGTAGCTGACAGGTAAGGAATCAGGTGAAGGGAAGAGATAATTCTGGGACAAGGACAGTTTTGGAATGTCACAGAAAATAAAAGAAAACACTTTCAGGAAACACATAAAAAGGTCTATGACGCTCTAAGATACTTCCTGCTGGACCTTGGGACTGAATCTGAATGATGGGAGTCTCACTGCCACTCATTTGCCTGTAAGTACCTGTGAATCCAGTCTACAAAATAAGTCACCATTTCCTAATGCAGGCCCATAGTCAGGAAGACAGCCTATAACTTTTAACAATTTTTAAAAGTTCACATGATAAAATTCAACATGATTGACCTAACATTTCCAAACCTGCAGGTGATTTATAGACGTGTCAGCTTAATGTTGCATAACAGAACTTCTCCTTTTGTTTTTTAAAAAAGTCAAAGAAATTACATGCTAAATTATCCATCAGAACTTTATTTCAAAATGAAGTCAATGAGAGGTAAGCTTAGGACAAGTGACATTTAACGTTAAATACTTTGAAAAATTAGGATCTACATTTCTCAAATTGCGTACCTAAAATCAGTGTATGTTTTTGACCTCTCTTAATGTGTGCCTTAGTTCTTATTGTAAGGAGGATTACAACACTACCACAATTTGCAGAATTTTCCATGAAAATACATTAACAATTTGTGTCTTAGAATAACAAATGATGTAAGAAAAATCCCAGAGGAAGTGAGTCTGCATTCAGACAAGATTCTGAATAAAGAGCACTAAAACCAAGATAGGATGACACAAAGGACAACCAAAACAAAGAAAAGTAAATTTCCTTCCTCCATCTTAAGGATTTGCAGAGGAATTCTACCAAAAAATGTAATCATAACACACGTGCATTCATGCAGAACTGAGATTGCACAAGAAACCATAATGCTGTAATTTGTGTGTACTTAACTTTATGATCTGAACAGTGTTACAAAAAGAATGGACTTTTGCACGCTGATTACTTTTAGGCCTGAAGTAAAGGTTTTCACTGGGAATGTTTCAAAGGCCTAATATGATTGCATGCAGAATCTTTGTAATGTTATCTCCCATCATTGTCATCAATTACTACTGAAAGTGGCTGTAGTTTGAGGGACATTTTCTTGCTATACATACAGAAGAGTCAGGTTGCAACCCAGCATTTCGGTTCCACTACCATTACAACATGCTTTCAGCCATCTGATCACACTACATCCTAAATCAAACTTGGTAGCGTCGTCCAAATGGCTTTTTCTTGATCAGAAGCAGAACAGCTACATTAACCTTTTTTCTCCTTGTGGTAGCATTCTGTTATCCTTTCCCTTCAGATAAACACAAACTATGATATAAAAAAATTACATAAGATAAAAAAAATACTTGCTAATTTGGACAGAATCTGAAGGTGTTAACTTGTTAATGTTGTCCTTTCAGATATGTGATACAAAAAAGTTTTAAAATACCTTGTCAAATCACTAAACCTCTCATCTAAATGTGCTTTAAAAATGTAAGTATCTGAATACAAAATTAGAGATTTCAAAGTTCTTTCTTTATTTCTTATATAATTATTTTCTTGTTATAACCTCATTATACAACAAGAAATCAAAAACCTGTAACAGCCATTGTTTCTTAGTTACCTTGAAATAACGTGCAAGCACAAACTAACTTATGAAAAGTATTGATACTACTAAGTCTATCTTAGGTAAAATGAGGTAAATTGAAGGAATAAAATAAAAATCAACTCCAGAAAGAAATACAGGGTAACAAGAGATGTCACAGATAAAAAAGAAACACCAACAGGCAGAGAAACAATTACTAATTGTTTAGTAGGAAATACCAAACTTTAGGAGTTAACATACTGTATCTGAAAGCATGGGACGAAATACTATTTAACTGACTCAGAGAGCTTTTGCTGATACTGGAATAAAAGCAGTACCAAAACAATACATTTGTATTTATCAAGGGTTTTTTTGCTAAACAAAGCATTTTAGTACTTGATGAACAACATATAGAAGAATTCGTCACTCACCACTGAAATACCACAGCTCTAAGATGAAAAAGATGAAAAGACAGCTGTTTAACAGCATGCATCAATATTACAAATAAACTGGCACAGAAAATACAGGAGGATACAGTGTCTAATGGAGACAACAAAGGGAATTAAATGAGAGAATGCAATTACCACTCTTGGAGTTTGGCCACTTCTCTGAAGTTAAGACTTCTAATCTTGATAGCAATGGCAACCTTCAGTTATTTGTGTGTAGCCATTTCATGACAATGTGTATTCCTAAGGAATACACCTCATATTTTGAAGGAAATAGTCTTACCTAGAGAGCATGCCCAGAGGAGTAACATTAAGTGATCCCATCAGCATTGCCAGGGCCATCCCTGGAGCTTCTCGCTCTATTACTTCTTTAGTGGCCTGCAATCAAAGATTAAATAGCAAAGTGAGTGAAGAAGTACAAGGACAAGAAAAATACGAAGCCAGCTAAAATTTGGGTAGGAATATCTCCTTTTTTTGTTTCTGCTACAAGACTTCCTTGCTAAGTTCTCAACACTGAAATATGTTAAAGAATTTTCTCTTGGTTGTGTAAAACAGGGAGAGACAAGGAGTTGGGAAGAAGCACTGTTAGCTGTACTGTCAAGACTCCTACAGAAAACATTAAAAAACAGGACCCTATATATATAGGAAATGTTAACGAACACTACACAAATAACAACAATTCCCTTTAACAGAAAGTAAAGAATGTTTAGGAGTAAGCAAAGAAAAGACCAAATGTAACTGCCTTCTTTTCCTCATCAATTTCATGTGCATTTTCCCAGGCATGAGAAGGGTGAATCGGTCTGCACAGAAGACAGAAAAAAAACTTGCAAAGGGAAGCCCATGTAGCAGGCAGGCAGGAAAATAGTAAAATGGTAATGATAATGGCCAGAGGCTGAGGCCTTCTCTTTTGATCATGTCAGCAAAACAGCGGTTCCAAATAGGCTGGTGGCTTTTATTCACAAGCGGTCCATATGCAGTGGGCATCAAGAAGCCTGGAAGCAGAGTCTGAAAATTCTTGTCTTTTCAATCTTTTTTGCTACACAGGAAATCAGATAGAAAATTATTTTTCTGGGACATGCACAACCTTCAGTTCTTCCTTCCTAACACAAATTTTCTCAAATGCACAATCCGTCCAGCCTCCCAACCTCTAACTTTAGTTAGGACATAACACCTCAGAGGCAGGTTACAGTCCTATCCTTTCTTCATTTCCCTCACAGTAGTTGCTGTTCAGTGGATCATCTTGTTTCATGTTCTGAAACAAGATTCTAAGTTATTTGGCACAACTAAAATGTTAGCAATGCTCATAAAACTGTGAAACTCATTGTAAAACATCCAGTCAAACTACAACACTTTGATGGTACAGCTATCAAAACAGAAATAGAAAAGCACATCTTAAATATAAGGACACTCTGAATAAGCTAAATTTTCTTGGCAGTTTGATAGAGCAAAAGAATGAAATGGAAGAAAACCAGACAGATTATTTTGTGGGAAAGATTAAATTATAAATCACATCCTTGTACTTTTGTAGGTTCCTAGTTTACACACAGAATAACAAAGTCACAGAGAAGGAAAATGACAGAATTAACCCAACGACATCCCTGTGAGAAGGATCCAGGAGTCCTGTACTAGCTCTACACTAGCTGAAACACTTACAGGAAGCAACAAATAAAACCAAAAAAACTATCCCTGAATAGTACAGATATTCAAGTGACCATATTCTCAAATTTTGCCACATTTTATTAACATATTTTAAAGGAATAAGTCAGTATCAGAAGACAACAGACACAGCTACCAAGTAAACCTTCAGATCTTTTATTAATAAGCAAACTTGGTATGTGCTCAGTTGCGGGAAGCAAGAGCTTTGGTTTATACAAAACCAAGCAATTTTCATCCAGTAGCTGACACCACAGTCTTATTTCAAGCATAGCATGTTGGTTCGAGTATCTGCTATCGTGCGCTCAGAAACAGAAAAACCATATAAATACAACCCAGTGTCTGTATTTCAACATGGGGGAAATGAGAAGAAGCACGCTAGGAATGATGTAGACAAAACTAAAACCTCTCCACTGAGAGAGGTTGCGTAAAGATACCTGCTGAGGTATTAAATTATCAAATTACATTAAAAATTCTTAAGACTATCCATAGATCTGATGATTTTTATAGTATAGAAGAAAAAGACATTGCAATGGTGAAGGGACACTTCACTGACAATGAAAAAGTTTGTGAAACATGGAATTCTCTGTGTGTGCATACATAGTAAGTCTGTATCTATGCCTTTTATTTCAGCTAATACCATGCTTCAAAGCTATTCAAAACTGCCTTTAAATACAAAGTGCATTTTGAGATTTCTTTTTTGCCCTTGAGCACAGTGACACTTTGAAGATATCATTAGTTAAAATTCTAAAGAGGCTTCAAAGGTAGTACAAGATGCAAAAGAGTTCCATAAACAACGATCCTGCAGCTCGGGGAGTCCTTCAATGAAATTCAAGTCCATTCTCCAACTTCACAAGAAAAACGACCTTCACAAAATGTCACTGCTAGCAGGCAATGTGATTATTAAAAATGTATAGACTAAGCAATAAAATCTGAAAGGGCAGAAAGTCCAAACAGCAGTACAGCCCTCAATGGAAGTTTCTAAAAATACTTGTTTCAAAATATATATGCTTATATTTATTACTGCAGGCAGACTTCTACAAACCAGGGAATGTTTTGTGGTTTCATATTTGCAGCCTGACTGGATGGATGTAACCAAAAAAGGCTGCTGCTAAGTAAACAGCTTTTGCAGTGACATCTGCTCTTGAAATCAGCCACTGGAAAGTCCACTCTTTGGATGTCCTCAAATAACACTACTGAAAATATGCAGTTACAGGAACTGAAATCACCATCACAGTGGGAAGCACACTCTTAAATCACCTATACATATATGAATGAAATTAGCAGTGCTGCAGTGATTTGCAGATACTTTGCGTCTATCTGTAACAATTTTGTTTCACCTAACAATGTACCAACCAAAGTGCTGGTGGCCAGGTTTTCTAATACTTCTTTCACATTTGAAGGAAGGGTGGAAGAGAGATGGCAAAACTAGACTTTCATCTGTGTCCAGCTCAGGAGTTAACTGCCTGGTACCAACACCTACCTGCATGCAAACCACTAAAGAATTAGTGACTCAGCACCTTCACATTTTATCAGTACTCTAGCAAGGCTGGATTAAAATTGTTAAACTTTGTTTCATAAGTAATTTTTTCTTGATAGTCTCGCCATCATCCAGCTTTTGCCTGCTGCGGGGGGCCATAGTGTTGGCACAAAATGAATCGCAAATCAAGGCTGTTGCCCCTGGCTCTCTTACAACAGCCGTGATGACACTACTATGTGGGCTGAAGCAGGACAAAATGATGAGGAGATTTCATTCGGGGCTGTCACACCAATGCCTTCATCAGGACTGAAGCTATACACTGATTTCTCAAACCTGAAGCTGATGACTATCTAAATTTGCATTAAATACTAAAATGACAGCAAGGAAGCGTCCCCAGTTTCTCCCACATAAGGTGGTCGTGCAAAGAAGACAGATGCATACAAGATGGAGGTGGAAAAGAGGGGTTCCACAGCAGTGGAAGCATTTGAAGGTAAAAGCAGGAGTTCAGGAGAGAGACAGAAATGCAGAAAGGCCAGTTTGGAGGTTGCAAAGAAAGGAGAGGTTCGTAGTTCAGACAGCAGAAGGGAATGTGGGAAGAAGGAAGCCTAAGTAGAAAGGAAGAATTGTAGAGAGGAAGTCCAAGCAGCAGGATTGTCCGAAGGGCAGGGATGAGAGTAGAGCGAGGGCAAGCTAATGAAGTGAGTGGGATGGAAATAAGACTGCACAAGGTGGCTTGAATGGACAATACAAAAGGGAGAAACTCAGGAGAAGCAGAAAGGAAAACAGGACACGACAGAAGTGTCAGGCTGTGGGGAAATCAGGGAGAGAGACAATGGGACTGAAATAAAACAGCAGTTTCTACTCCAGAGAGGAGACTGTTAGTCTATACAACTAACAATTAAATAATTATGTCATGGAACTATTCAGGACCTACTAACAATGTCTACTGAAGCAGTTCTTATATTTCATTGCTATATGAATAAACACAATTTATTTTAAAACACTTTTTTGATTGTTTTCAAAGTGCCTTTTTATTGGAGTTAGGGCATTATGTTCCCAAACCAACAGACATATTTTTAGATATCTTTGACGTAGTTGTGGTTGCTTAACAGATGGCTCACTGCCAATTGGTTTCACAGAGTTCTCTGCTGCTTCACTGCCTTTCTTTGCCTCCATATAAATTAAGTTCAATTCCTAACCTGTGGAAGCCCTCCCAGGCAGCTTCTGGAGGATATACCCACTGCAGACTGATTTAATTAAAAGACCTAGGACTACTCCTCTTGAAATGTTCAGAAACTCCTTATCTGTGTGTTTCAGGTCTTAAACATAGCAAAGTTTGACCTCTTAACAGTAAGCAACGATGTGAGACATTTCATATACTCTTCAGCGGTTTTGGGACGGTAATATAGTTTTATCTCTTCAACTAAAATGCAAATATGAGATTGAGAAGTCATAATAAATTCAATTAAATTAAGATGACTGAGACTGCCTCTGTTAAAAATATTATTTCTGTTGAAAAAGTTAAAATTTTACTCTAGCATATCATAAAGCTATTTATGCACATTAATGGACACATTTGCAGATAATTTATCTTTACCAGACTATAGAATTAGCATAGATAACATTTTATTACCTATTTGAGCTTTCCATTGAAAGCAGAACCCTTAGAACAATAGGAATGAAATACCTATATACCCTCTGCAACAGATCTCACAGACCACAGTCAAACCTCAGAAGACTGGACAAAGAACTATGGAGACAGAGCAGTCAAATATGCACCAAAAATGTCAGTCACGTCTGTCAACCAGTTGTGCAAGAAATGTATACTCTAGGAACAAAAATTGCATCTCTCAGCTTGGATATGAGATACCTTCTTCAAGGTTATTCAGTATACCCCTGCTGGAGATAACATGCGTGTCTGTAATTTCTATTCACAAGTCAGCGATTTCAGCTTATTCTCTACTTCCCTACTCTTATTTTGCAGGGGAGAAAATAGAGCTTACATGAAGCTAGACTGATTAGAGCTTCTCACCTAAAAATCACTTATCTATTTCTTCTCTTTGTACAATTAGAAATACAGGTTGCAGCAGTTGGTTTCTTTCAATACACTAAAAAGTTTTTGGATAAGGATCAGCTTTGAGTCACTCATTCTCACCATCATGCTGTCTTTCCTTGATTTTTTCTTATGCCCTGCCCCTGATAACTTGTGTAATGATATTCTCTGTCTTTTTTATGGATGGAAGGCTTGACAGGAATCGTGCTTTCTGGTGTTCTCCAAATTCAAATTTCTTTGGCTAATTGCTTAATTTGACAAATGGGTAAAACCAATCACATATGCTATTGCTGCAAAGCAATCCAAGTCAAGCAGGTTTGTCAAAGTCTCTCAACTTGTCATCAAAGTTAGTAACTTTCTAACAATATAGTGGCCCCAGCACATCACTGGGGTGCTGCAGCCAGAGATACACCATGCAATGGCTGTCCTTTCACACGTATGCAATTGTGATTATCGTCGAATTCTCAACGTCAAATCAGTTGTCACAGATCCACGTGAGTCAAGAATGGCTTGCATCCACAATGGCAATGCTTCTCGACAGGGTGGATCACAGAAGTAGGTGTTTGCTGTCATTCTAGAACTTTTGACAGATTCACGCCCACACTAATGAACCTGGCCACACGCACCTTAAAAGTAATAGCCTGACAGTCATCATTTCCTCAACCATAAGCTATCCATGAGTTCTAATGATGTGGGCCTGTAAAAACCCATTTATTGCCCCAGAGTAGTGGAGAATAAGTGACCTAAGGCTAAAGTAAGGACCAATCGCTATGCTTGGGCTCACAGGACGGACTGGCGGTGGCTAGGTAGACATCAGGCCAGCGCTTCCCCTGATGTGTGTGTTCATTCCTCCTCATGAAGTGACCCAGGCTTCTATCAATTTTACTGTACAGTAAGAAACTCAGCCTGAGTCTGGCGACTCTCCATTTTGATGTTCCTGTTGGGTCGTTTTTATGTTAAATGCTGCTATGTGTGTCAGACACACAGACATACTGAAAGCTCTCCCAGGCTTTTATAGAATTATTTTACACAAAATAAAACAAAACATGTCTAAACATATTAGGGTGGCTTACTCTATTGCCTTTCCCTCTTACCAATGGTGAGTTTGGTACATATTCCTCCAATAACTGACCCGATTACATGTTGTTCTTCCTCTTCTTCTCCCAACTCAAACCTACAGTCAAAGGTTGATGAAACCCTGATTCATGTAGCCAACTAAAGATGAACTCTACAAACTGGTCCATCTGCATGCACCAATAATGCATTTCCACTGACAATAATTCCGCAGCACAAGAATGCTGATTTGAAGTTTGCTGTACTCTCAGCATATTCACAGTGACTCTACTGCCACCAAGATCCCAAACATCACAGAATTACCCTACAGAATTTATCTGGGTGAGGAATAAAAGCATCACAGCAATAACTGCTGTTAGATCACACTGAATACAGACTCTGTTTTCTCTGTTTCTCCCCATACCCATGATTCCCACTGCCTGCAAGTTGTCCCCTCTGAATCGCCTCACTCTTTTCACTGGGATCCATCGTACCATTTATGGTAACCTACTGCCTATGGCATGAGACTGACAGGCCAGGAGATAATTCAATGTCCTTCTTGTTTATAAACTGATACCAACAAACTCTATCAGTACAATTCCACTGTGTATATGACCATATGACCAAAGGTAGAGGTACCTTTGACAATACTGAATGAGTTATGCATGACCAAACCATGACTATATTTAATTTTTAATAATTTGACTCCAATGATAGTTATTTTTGTAAACAAAGAATTACCTAAGTGTATATTAGTTAATAAAGATCATAGTATTTATTGTAACTTTCCTTAAAAGACCTTGTTTTCTTCAACTGAAATCAAAAGATTTACTTTATAACACTCAGTTCCATTTTTACTTACAGCTTGCAAAACATTTTGGGGAAGATGCTTCACATTTTTATACACAATAAAGAAGCTGAAAATTTAATTTAACATACTAAACAAAGCACCACTGTAGAATTTGTAGCTTGCTCCTGCAGCTCAGTAGGTTTTTATCTAAGTTTTGAGCTAAACCTGGTTGCATTTGATTTACATAAACTTCATAAATCAGTGACTAGCCTGCCTCATTTGTGTAATACGAATGTTAATGAAATTGGTGCATCTAGGCAACCAAACCATGTCCACCTTCTGAATATCACTTCTAATATATATTAAATGTTAATAATCATTTTTTAACACTGATGCTTTAAGTTTTAAGAAAGTAAATGTGTATAAAATAATTATGCCAGGCAAATGGATCTTAATTTTATGATACTGCCCACCCCTATACATTGTCATAAAACCAAGAGAACAATCATTTTTAGAAACAGTTAACCAAACAAAGAAAACGCTTACTAAATGCCTTTCTGCACTATGAGGAATGCATTTAGGCTCTATGAAGATGTACGCTGCACACCAGATGCAGTGTGTTACAGCTGTATAATGGTGTGTCTTAAGCCAGTGTCAAAAGGCAGAGTATTTGCAAAGAGGGACAGGTTAGGAGGATTAGCTTGTTAAAACAACAGCTGGAAACAAGACACCACTTGCTCACAAAGAAGGGTCAGGTGCCTACTTCCTTTTTCAGCCCTCTTTTTCATGAGCAAACAGCTGTGCTTACCACTTCAACTCCACTTCATGTAAGAATGAAACCCTTGCTGTTCAATAAAAGTAGAGCTGAAGACTTGCTGGTAAAGTGACACCATTCTGCTATTACAAAAACACTGTTAAAATTTTATCTATTATTCATTATTATTCTTTTAAGTTTTCCCTCAGTTGCTTCAAACTGCTTTATATTTAATATAAAATGTAAAAATCTAGGCTATCCATGACAACTTTTCAAAATTCTTTAAACATTGAAGAAATGAAACAAAACCTGAGAAGTGAAAAATTTTGTTCTCTGCAAATCACAGAATCATACAGCAGAAATGAGAAAAATGAGTATCAATAAGAGTATCTACAATATGTTAATAAAAGTATCAGTAAGAATTCTACAATTAATGCAAGTGATAATGTAATGAGCTTTAATTAATGATTTAAATTGGAGAGACATGGATTTGATGGATGGACCACTTGGTGGACAAGGAATTGGCTGGATGGCCACACTCAAAGAGTTGTGGTCAACAGCTTGATGTCCAAGCAAAAACCAATGACAAGTGGCATTCCTCAGGGGTCGGTACTGGGACCAGTGCTGTTCAACGTCTTTGTTGGTGATACAGACAGTAGGATCGAATGCATCCTCAGCAAGTTTGCTGACGACACCAAGCTGTGTGGTGAGGTAGACAGGCTGAAGGGGAACGATATCATCCAGAGGGACCTGGACAGGCTTGAAAGGTGGGTCCATGCCAACCTCTCAAGGCCAAGTGCAAGGTCCTGTATGTGGGCTGGAACAATCCCAAGCACAAATACAGGCTGGGCAGAGAATGGTTTGAGAGCAGCTTTGAGGGGAAGGACTTGGGGGTGTTGGTTGATGAGAAACTCAGTATGAGCCAGCATTGCGCGCTCACAGCCCAAAAGGCCAACCGCATCCTGGGCTGCATCAGAAGTGTGGCCAGCAGGTCAAGGGAGGGGTTTCTGCCCCTCTGCTGTACTCTGGTAAGACCCCCCCCACCTGGAGTACTGCATCCAGCTCTGGGGCGCCCGACATAAGAAGGACGTGGACCTGTTGGAGTGAGTCCAGAGGAGGGCCACAAAGACGATCAGAGGGCTGGAGCACCTCTCCTATGAGGAAAGGCTGAGAGAGTTGAGGTTGTTCAGCCTGGAGAAGAGAAGACTCTGGGGAGACCTCATAGCAGCCTTTCAGTACCTAAAGGGGGCCTACACGAAAGGTGGGGAGAGACTCTTTATCAGGGAGTGTAGTGATAGGATGAGGGCTAATGGTTTTAAACTGCAAGAGGGTAGACTTAGACTAGATATTAGGAAGAAATTCTTTACTGTGAGGGTGGTAAGGCACTGGAACAGGTTGCCCAGTGAGGTGGTAGATGCCCTATCCCTGGAATTGTTCAGGGCCAGGCTGGATGGGGCTTTGAGCAACCTGCCCACGGCAGGGGGTTTAAAACTAAATGATCTTTCAGGTTGCTTCCAACTCTTACTGTTCTATGATTCTATAATAACTAGGGAGCACTGTCTCAGAAAAAAAATACCTTGTATAGTGCTTCTGGTTATGTATACTATCTTCTAGACGATAGATCTATGCCAAAAGGAAATCAGGGTACAGTTAGATTCATTTCATACAAAACTAGTGCCAAAATTAGATTCTTTATACACAGGAGGGGAAAAACAAAAGTATATTAAGCAACGAAGTCTAGAACTACGTAAGAGAGAAAAACCTGTCACTTTTGCTTAGTTGTGATATTAGTATTGCAGGAAGAGAATAGACCCTATTCTTTAGAGATACTCATCAGTACACAAAGAATGAGGCCACCTGGTAGAAACATACACTGCTTTCTCTTAAGAACTTGCCCAAACCCTTGGGCAGTGAAAGAACCAAAAGTTTTTACTTGTAATTTTACTTCTCTAAATAGATAATTTTGCAATTCTTTAGCACCAACACATTTGCTACTGAGATTGAGATGTGGAACTTTTCTTTTGAGAATGTTGTCTGTTGTTTCCTATCATTTGCTACCTCCTGGCAAGAAGAAATATTGCATGTGAAATATTTGTACTTCTGAAACTCCAGTCAGTTTCTGCCACAGGTAAAGTAGCACCTCCAAACAATATCAAATCTCAAATCATCAATATTGAAGACAAAGTAAAATCCTTCCTAAAATACACTACAAAGGATGGACACTATGGAGTGATAATTTTTCAAGAATATACCATGGCAATACAAGAATTACAAAACATACTTTACTTTCTCTTCAGATTCTCTCACACAGTATCTTTACTCCCCAAGTAAATGATAAAGCATGTCTAAAACCAGCAGCTTTAAAGTACTTCCGCCATAACCTAAAAACTCATAGAAAGGATTTTTCAGTGAGATAAAGCGATGCAATTCATGTGTTCAGAGTCTGAACAGTTGTCGATTTAGGTACACATAAATGATGCACTCATTGGAACTGAACAACTGTACAGATTTTGAAAGCCAAAGTGACCTACTGTGCCTTCTGTCAAACAATTTCCTATACAGGATTATTTAACTCCTGGCACAAATCATGGTTTTTTTTCCTCCAGGATTCTCATGGAAATAATTGGATGAAAAGGTTTCCCAAAGAGAAGATGGAAAGTACTTTGTTGAGACTGCTGCAGCACAGAGCACTGAAACAGAAGACAACAGAATTCCTAATCTACACCGAATGAGCAATATTAAACATATCAGGTTTACTGTTTCCTCTGGAATTTTATTTTACTATTTAATTAATGGTTTACAATACTTAATAATAATAATAGTTAACAATATAAAAAAATCCAGTATAAAATATTTTCCCTTTATTTCACTGTTCCTAAGATCTTTTCTGTACACATATCTGTATCCAAACCACCAGTTTCTTCCAGTTTTAGAAGATGTTACAGTATCTTTCACGCACTAGCTAAAACCAGTTCAACCATTTATTCACACTCCTCAGCTATGACAAAATAATGCTTTTACATCAATGCAACTTTGCATTGTATAGACAAATTCTGTCAGTTTAATTCCTAGCTGCCCAACTCTTAACTTCGAAACCCTGAAGTTCTTATAATGTAGGCATCTTTTCATTAATATACACATAGCAACATAGGTATATAAGCATCTCCCTTCACATACACTTCTGCTGTGCTTGAAGAAGCAGACAATGTTGTGTAGAAAAAACTTTCTCCTTTTTAATAAGATTCAGTCTCTGTCCCAACTTTTTGAGTAGATTGAATTTTATACTACCAATGTGTAAGTGGGTCACTAAGAAAAGCAGAAGCATACAACTACTAAAGCAGAAGAGACTCTTAGATAGGCACAGGGAACAAGTTAGCACTTCCTCTGAGTACTTGAATTGTACACAGGACTGGACTCTTAAAATAAATGCTACGCGGCTCACTACCACAGCAATGGTAGTGATTCAGAGAACAGCAACTACAAACATCATAGCTCTAAGGAGATTAACTTAAGTAAAAAAATCAGACAGCAGTATTTCTATATAATGTGTATGGATAATGAAAGACAGTAATTCAGAGTAACATAGAAGTCATGCGCACCTAATGTTAGCTACTCAGTACTATGTGTCTGATTAAATGAGTTAAATAAAAAAATCCTCGTTTTAAAAAAGCTAACAAGGAAAAGAAACAAAGACGCAAATATTTATGGGGAAAATATTAAGCTGTCTTAACAATGTGACAAGCTATTAACTGAGAAAAAACAATAAGTTCTAGCTAGGTTAGTAAATCCATCTTCATTATGCTTAGAAAAGCCAAAAGAAAACTGCTGTTAGAGACTCCCTCTTGCCCACGAAGAGTGATGATGAGTTAATAGCAGCTCCTCATTAAGATACTGCAAGAAACAAATCCCTAGGAGACAAAGACATCTAGAAGAACTTTGTGCCTTTCTCTGTTCTTCTCATCCCAGGAACCACCAATGCTGAACAGCAGAAATCAGTAAAACTTGCACAAATTGTAGAAGAGTTTGGGAAAGACCATAGTATTAGGCCTTGCTGTTCATGGATTAATTCCATATACCACTGGATACGTAAGCACTATTTGGTTTGAAAGAAAGAACTAGCCTGCTTGCAGAAGGAAGTGGCAATAACCCAACCATTTTTTCACTCTTGAAAAGGGAGCTGTAGCCCAAAAACTCAGGCAAAAAAATGCTGCAATGTGTAGGTTTCATTCAGCTTTGAAATCTGCAAAACCTGCCACTTGAGCAATGTACATGATTGCAACACTACACAAAATAAAGCTTATTTCACAAAGTCAATCTACAGTCTGTCTGCAAAAAGAGTAAAAGAAAAAGCCTAATTAAGGTGTACAAATATTTAATGAAAGCACACAGTGAGGGTGGAAAAGATTTAGTGTTGCTATGATGTACTATGAGAGCAGTAAAAGACTACTCAAACAAAAGTTTAGGTGCAGCCTCAGATAAAATTTCTGAATCATAACATCTGTCTGACTTCATCAAACCCCCAAGTGACGTGAAAGAAGCTCCAACAAACTAAAAATCTAAAACCGGGCTGGGCAGAACAACAGAAAAATGTACTGGGGGTAACAATTCTGCAACAGCCATTGAAGAATGGATGACTGGGCCATCTTCCACGTATAAACTCAGTGAATATATCAGTTTAATTTACTAAGGAAATTCACTAACTTTAAGCCATGGATATTATTTTAACAAGGAATCAGTTAAAACTGTATTATAACCATGTAAACACCTTTTCCTAGACTGTACTCTAAAGGACATTTTAAGAAAAGGAAACCCAGAGGATGGAGAGTTTAAATCTTCCCAAATATATTCAACAGAGTAAAAGAAAAAATCATGGGTTGCAAACTGCGATGCTCAAAAGTTATCAAGTAAAAATAGTATTGTCTTGCTTCTTACATCTGCTTTGTTTATCTACCTCCTCATCTTTCCAACAAAAGCTATTTACCCACTAAGTAAAGAGGTAACAGTAGAGAGATACTGAAATTTACTCAGTATCAATATACCTTCAGCAAATTTTTACATGAGTTGTGACAGCAAAAGCCTTCATCGCTGACGACAATGCATGAACCAAAAAGCATATCTGTTCTTTAGCATAACACTTATCATCTGAGGCATTCTTGTTTAAAATTAAAGAAATAATTTTTTCAAACTAGATCTAGAAGCAACATATAGACATAAAAAAATCTGAATTCCAAGTTGATATGAGTCACTGGCAGACACATTATTCTTAAAAGAATGGAAAACTTCAATTGAAACTGAAAGCAGTGATTAAGTGGATCAGGGCAGTGGAACACCTTCTGGAAATCCCAAGGGTAACAAAATAATTATATACCTGTCTTTCTTTTTGAGAGCAAAAGACCTGTATTAGTTAGGAATTTGTTTTCTTTTCAGAAACAACTGAAGAAATTAGCTCCTTTGATGCTACGATGCTGACTATCATCAGAAAGGACGGCTTTAGAAAACAGAGAAGAATAAAGAAAGCAAACTGTAAAAATTTTAATGGAATTCAAATATTGCATTGAAGTGAGAAGAGGATATATGAAAAACACTCTCCTGACAAACAATTTGTAGGATTTAGACATAGTAGTTCAGGAAATTACTATCAGAAATGTAACGAGTTTTTTTTATTAGAGATAATACGGAAGGGAGTCTAACAAGAAGAAATAAAACTGAGATACAATTAGGCTGATAAAAGGAAATTTAGTTATCCTGGAAAGGTAAACTTTATAAGCTGGAAAGACTTGTAACTCTTCATGACTGTTCCAGAAGCCAATTTTTTGTTGAAAAGTGCACAGGATAGACTAAAGAACACCTTAACAAAAAAAAAAAACCACACCAAAACCCAAACAAAAAGACCCATCCAAAAAAAGACAAAATAACATACTTCATTATTCCAGGGATTTGATAGATAAGATGTTATTCTCAGGGCTTTGTGTGCAAAATTTTTATTGTTTCTTTAACCAAATTTTGACCCATTTGTAAGACAAAAAGTGGAATGCATTCTTTCAACTTAAAATAGATTTAACTGATTAAAATATTTGTGCCATAACTTTATCACTGCAGATGGAAAACTGATTTACCTGGATATTTTCAGTGAAGCCGCCTGGGACAGCACTGCATCAATTCTCCAGTAGGTATAATTTTCAACCAAGAAAATGCCATACGTTCAAGAAAAAGCATTATGTTTATTTTCCTTCTGTTTCTGATGCTTTACCGCGTTTTGTTTAAAGTTTATATAACCCGCATATTATTTGAAAACTAGCTGTTTTTCTTAAGTAATATTAATTTAAAAAAAAAATTAAAATAACTAAAATGATACACGGAAAAATGACCTAAATGACCTTGGTATAATGAGTTCTAGCAGCATCTTGGAGTGCTACAGTGAATATTTCTCCTCCCTTCCAGCATCTGATGTCACTTCTCAAACAACAGCTTAGGGAAGCAGCAAAGTAACACCGGGAGTTACAGCTTGGGAGAAAGAGAATTGCCACTGAAGTCTGTTCTTGTCACCAGACCCCTCAACAGCGTGAAGCTGGTGGGAAGTGAGAGACTGCCAGCCTACTGTCTTTAAGAGTTCGCAAAGTTGTGAAAAAAAAAAAAAATGCCTGGAGGAGCAAGGGAGAGTTGGAAGGGCTGAGAAGACAGAGGACTGGAGAGCCTAGGAGACTGTAAGGGAGCAAAGATGGATGTTCATGTCCTCTGGTTCCTTGGAGCAGAATACAAGTTTACTGGATTTCTAGAGGATAATGTGAAAATTGGGAGAAGGTTCCTACTGGCTCTTACTCGGAACATTGCCTGCTGTACTGGGAGCCATCCTCCACAGGGGCAAGCCGGTGTTGGGAGCATGAGAGCAAGGTGCTCTCCCACAGAGTCTCTATCCGATTCCACAGCTGGTCTTGCACAAGTGAAAGAGGCTACTGACTCATAGGATGCTGCCCTGCCTGTGTAGCTAGACATAATTTTGCAAATTTAGGGTATCTCTGAAGACAGCAAAAGTAGTAATATAATATCTGGAGAGATTAAAAGCTAAAGTTAAAAGAATATTACATACAATTATTTTAAGTGTAGGAATAATTTATTATGAAATGATGACAGGGTTCATTATGACAGAATATTCTCTCTGGTTCCTAGTTGGTACTGGATTCAAAAGTCTAATTAAAACCACAAACAATCATAATAAGCTAGTGGCAGAGCTAGGAAAAGAGAGGTCGAATGAGTGGACTTTAAAGAAAAGAGGCAGGAAATCCTGCTTTTTACTCTAAGCTGAGACAATGATTTATGCCCTCAGTATGAACCTTACAGATATAGGCAAGTCCTCATTCTTAATCTGTGAGAGAATGACAAAAGGTTTCGGTAAACTGGCAATTGACTATTCTCCCAGTACAGAAAGAGTAGGAAACGGCAACTAGGACACAGTGCAGTTTGCTAATACTGTACTGATCCAATGGCTTTTTTAGATTAGATGCAACCTTGGGTTTTAAATTAAGAGATCTGTAAAATTTCTTATTTACCTCCTTTGATCCACTGTTTACTGAACATTGCACTACATTGAAACCTTAATCTTTCTGAGCCTCAGCACAGATTTTTTTCCCCCCTGTTATTACCTACCTTCCATGGGTTCTGAGAATTACCGTAGGTAATATCAGTGATGTGTTTTAGTTCTTAATTACTACCAAATTTAATACTGAATACAGTATTACTGAATGGTAATATACCTACCAAATGAAGTGATGGAAGCAAAGACTAAATACAATACAGTTGTGGTTTTTTTTGGTTTTGGGGTTGTTTTTTTTTTAAGGACGGAAAGGTTTTTGAGCAGTTCTATGAAAAAGCTGGATGCTGGTACTGAGATCAGTTTTTGGCTGGTAGTTGAACTGAATCCGATCATGAAGGAGCCAGACACTATTTTTTTCCCCATTCCTTACAATTCTTCTTATTTTTTTCAGACTGGTGCATATTTAGAAATAAAATCTAGGCAGGTGGGCAGGACAATATGATAGAAAGGCCAGGCATAAAAGCAAGTGGACAGGACAGCAAAAGAGCAAGTACCAGTGAGTAAGCAGACCCAAAGAGCAGCAAGGGGACACTGTAATCAAGAAGCAGGTGAAAAGGCAGGAGGAAAATGCCAGACATTCAGCAAGTCGATAAAGCAGTACCATACAGCAGGTGTGCCAAGCAGCAGAAGAGCAATTCTGCAAAGTCAGCAGATGCACTCAGCGGGAAGGTGATGCCAGGCACTCGGAGCAGGAGACAGGGCAGCGCAAGGCCAATGCCCATGTGCAATCGGGGCGAGAGGACAATAAGGAGGCGATGCATGCCATTCAACAGATGGACAGGGCAGTAGGTAGTCAGTGTCAAGCAATTAGCTGGTCAAGAGGTAATGCCAGACAGGCAGGCAAAGGGCCAAGATTCCAGGAGACAACGCCACACAGCCAGCAGGTAGAGAGAATAAAAGAGAGTTGTAAATGCCAGGCAGTCCCCAGACAGGCAAGGCAGCAAAAGACCAAAGCCCATGAATAATCAGATGTGACTGTCAGCAAGGACAAAACATAAGCCTGCCGACCGATTGACAGGGCAGCAGGGTGGCAATGCATTTTCAATAACTTAGGATACCATGAGTGAAACAGTCCCAAGAATCTAGATGCTCACCCTCTGGTAATATCATTAGATCAGAGTGAACCATGAAAATCCACAGGAGAATAGCACACAAATGGAAACAGCAGATGAGTCTGACCCTAGCGCTTGGGGAGGCCATGGGACCTTCCTATAAAACAAAAAAATGAGAATCCACAAGAAAATCAAACAAATGGGAAAAATGTGTCTAAAAAACTGTTTCTGATAATGATTAAAAAAGCAAAAAAATACTAGCAAAGAATTAGTTTGGAAATGATTGGGTGGGATTGAAGATGTTGCTTACCCCTCTCTGGAGCCCACATAATGGGAATGTTGGGAATTTCTGCAGCAGAAAAACAGAAGAGAAAAGGGATTTCTGACTCCCAGTTCAAGGAAAGCATGTCAATTTAGGACTGGGTAACCTCTTCGGGCAAAAAATAAGAATTCAACTGAATCTTTGCCCATCCCCAGGTATATGCCTTTATTGAGATTTGCGAAAAATTTAAGAAGCCCACATCACTTTCATCTCATGACATCCCACCCTTATTCCCCCGAAACAACACTTACCTCTAGCACAAGGTGTATAAGAGGGGAAAGGGGATGATCTTGTGAGCTCATTCCCATATCCACTGCAAAATAGCTTGTGAAGATGAACAGGACCACCCTTAGCCACTGCTGGCCATTTGTGAGATAAACTGAAGAAGTCATTAATTGTTACTCATCACTAGTGTAGGCTGGTGTTTGAATCTGGCTTAGATACACCCAGACCCTAATGAAAAGAATTAGTCTTACAAGTCTTATGGGGTAACCCTCTTCTATGACAAGAGTTGCAAAAGGACAAAACTTTATCAACGCCTTTTTTTTTTTTTTTTTACACTTTGAATCTCTTTAACTTAAGCACTCTGTTATTTAACATGGTTGGTTTTTAAAAAAAATTAAACCATGTTTCAGAAATCTTAGCTTCTGCTCTATTTCAGAAACACGCAATGAACTATGGAATGCAAGAACTGAGAAAATCCCAGCAGTAATAACGTTCAGTAATTTAACTTATCTGTCATTTCAGTCATGAGTCTTATTATTCAGTAAGTATCTTCCTAGTAACTAAAAGTCAACCAACCAGGAATCAAACTTCACTATTTCTGTCCTCTTAGAAGTCCACATTGTGTGTGTACTTATCTGCCTGCACATTAACTTCTTATTGGTAACACTGAAAACCTACATCTCACTTTGATAAGGCAATAATATGCAAAAAGAACCCAGCTCTTCCCTCTCCTGCAAACTGTAGAGAACCTCAGACGCAATAAAAGAATCACTAGTTCTGCTGTGCACTATTGAATTAGGATTTGGAAAGGTCACAGTGATAGAATCCATATGAATTTGCCACGTACTCATATGCAACAAAGCTTTTAAGGAATACAGCAGTAATAGGCTAAGCTGATGGAACATTTTTTATATGGATCCTCTGGGTATCAGCCACTCATTCTCCTTCTAGCTGAGCAAGGCACAGGAATAATAGAGGCTAATATAACTTCAAATTTAGAAACTGGGGTCATGGAACAGGAATTTCTTCCATATCCACACTTTGCTGTATCAAACACTACTATCTGGGCTTTGAACAGAATGACAGGAAAGTGATTTTCATCATATGATTAGTAATGGCACAAACCAGCCAGGAATAGCATACACTGACCGAACCAGAATAGATATTAATACTATAGAGTACGAGGTACTTAGAACACACATTGGCAGTTTTATCAAATCCTGTGATTATGTGGCCAGCAGCAACTACAGTTAACTGCGCCACATCAAGAACAAAATTGCTAGCACCTTCTCTCCAAAGGGAGGCTCTTTCAAGGCTCAGTGAAAATGAACTATGACAAACTGATCTCAGCGAACTGTAAGAAAATGTTTATTTGTGGAAGAAAAGATGGACTTTTAAAATCTAGTGAAAGTTTAAATGTCAATAATAAATAATCAACAGTAGATTATCCATCTCACTATTAATTTGGGTTTTCTCATTACAAAATAATTGGGATAAGGAATATATGCATAAAGTGACAAGAAGATAAAACATCTGTGAATCATCTAAACTAAGGTTAAAAAGTAATTGTTTTCTTGTCCATAACTGATAAGACTTTCATGCCTGAGTGTGACAATAGTCATTTTGGTTTTCTATTCTGGTACTTATACTGAGTTAACATTTTGCTAAAGCTTCACTGCTCCACGCGGTAGCAATTAGCAGAAGCAGGCACAGGACCAGTTATAATCCTAAGAATAACTGCTGAAGCCAGCTTCTTTCCAAGACTCTTTCAGGTTCTTTCCACTTAGTAGCTGGAAGAGCTCCTACACAGCAGGAAAGGAGCAACGAAAAATTCTCTATTCTTTAATAAGTATTAGTTTTAATGATCAACTATTTTTACAGTGAGTCATTTTGCTATTCTGGTGTGCTTATGTCAAAAGGACTAACTCACTCAGTTTTTGATATATCTTAAATCCAAACAAGTGTTTGCCCTCTAGTTATCATTCCTTTAAGCTGCCTTCACAGAGAAGTCTTCCTAACATGTCTATACATTTTTTTTGTTAATTTCCTCTCTATTAAGCTTTTATTAAACTCTTTGTAATAGACCACGACCAGAAAAAAATGACACATTAAGGGCAAGAATTGCATAATTATGGGCCTGACAATGTTTTCAAGATTATTTTGCCTTAACCTGATGTTTAATTTTGTTCAGTTCCCCATTATCTGCGGTGAAGAGATGTTTTAATGGAAACTATTTTTAGAAATGCCTAAAAGGGAAAACAATTCCAAAAGTTTCAAATTGAAAATTTCATTATGCAGAAGTCCGATAGCAGGCATATTTTCTCCCCCAGTTACAGAAAGGACTGCAAGATCTACCTACTGTTGTGGCTACACTGCTAACAGGAGCCGAGCCAGTTAATTCAAACTAACAGAGATGTCCATACGAGCTGCGGTCCCTACAGTGAAAACACCGTTAAAAGGCATCAGTAACACCTAGAGGAGGAGAACCCTTCTCTTTACCCTGACTAAAAGTAAATTATAATCATATTGTTCTTCTGGGTGTATTTTTGAAAGTATTTGGGATCACTGGGATGTGAAACATTTGTCCACCCACAGGATATGCTGAGTCGTCTCCAAACTTCCATTCTTAAACTACCTTGGAATAAAAAAATTAATTGCAAAATTTAAGATAAAAAAAGTGAGATTTCCTGGCTCATTACTGTGGTATTGCTTCTCACTCTATGAAACATTCAAATCCCTTCCTACTGTTTACTACTGCTTTCTTCTTTTCAACAGAGATAGCAAATATTTCATACATGTTTGAAAGACAGAAAACAGAACTTCTACTTGCTATTTGAAAGTACTAAGGAAAGCTAAAATAAAGTAAACAAAAGCTGATCCTCAAATGGGCAAAAATACCCAACTGCTTAACAGGAGTTCTATTAGTATATCTTCAGGATACCGTGATCAGATGACTTTACACAGAAGGTTAATACATTACTTAAATAATTTAAAAGATATTTGCCCCAGCATCCTCAGCCAATATTATCGGAGTTTTGCATTTTGAAAAATGAGACAGAGAAGAAATTAATGTAATCCTTTTGGATGCAAGAAACAAAATTGCTTATTTATTAATTTCAGGATCCATTTGATTCAAACTATCTTCTAATTTAACATATACAGAATATAAGGCTAGAATCTAGTTTGGCCTTCCACACAGGATAACTCATTGAACACCATCCATGACTTCTGTAAGGAGTACATGATAACTTGAGTTTTATAAGACACCTCTCCCACAATCAATCGCTTCAGATTTGACAGGATTAAAACAGAGAATGCAGCTCTTCTTTAGGGAATTTGTTTGTGTGATTAATCTCTCATTGTTAAACAAACCAACCAACCCAAACACATAAAACCCTTCCATAATGATGATTTTCTTATTAGACTTTTCTGGCTCGAGCTTCCTATCACCAACTATTGTTACAATTAACTTTAGCAGACTAAGCAAGCCATTGGTACCTTACATTATTATTTTGCAATGAAAATACAGTATTTTAATAATAGTAACATGTTATACACCTTGCATTATTATTTCTTAAAGAAAGTACAGGTAAAAACCAAGTTATTTCCCAATGTTCTTTATGATAAACTAAACAGACAGAGTTGTGTAACTCCCACAGAAAACATCTCTCCTGGCCATCGTATATTTTTTTGACCTTCTTCTATATCAACTGTGACATTTGAAACTTCTTAAAAAGGGAATGTTAGAAAAAATACAGCTTTCCATTTTAGACACATCAATCCCATATACAGAGACAAAAGTATCCCCTGTATTCCTATTCCTTTTCTTCCCCACCACCTTCATATTTGTCTATGTTGAGACATCTAGACAGAAACAAGTTGAGAGACATACATTCTTACAGTCCAGTATCGCAGCTGGATACGCAGATAAAGAAACACATTCAAAACTGTTGTTTATGTAGCAGCATATCAGAATTTACCAAGCCCTTTTATTTATCAAAATTAGCATTCTTCAGGAACGCCCTCTCTGCATATATTTCCTCCTTCCTTTGTTTGATTTTTTTTTTTGGTTGGGTGTTTGGGGTGGGGTGAGGGATGTCTTTTCTTTTTTTGCGTAACCTCTGATATTCCAGTAAATGGAGCTGAAATGGGATCAGGCTTCCTTCCCTCTCACATTTCTCACTATAGCTGTCCTGGCAGCTCGCACGTGTTTCCATGCAGTGACTGCAGCTGATGATAGCACAACCAAGCTCTTCAGTGATGCTGGTGTGTTACCAAGTTTTCCTGAGACACTCAAACAAGAGAGAAGAAAGCGCACTTTTTAGCACTTCATAAGTCAGCTAAATCAGTTTGGAACTTCCCGAGACACAGATACTTCTGCAACCTGATGGTGTACTGTGTAGTGCAAATAATCTGCATACTGCTGCTTCTTGAAGAAACTGGTAATAGTTGTTTAGTGAAAAATGTTCTGCAACTAAATATATAAATTCTGCAATAATAATGTGCCTTCCAAACACAGGATTTAAAATCTAATTATAGAATTTTTAATTAAGGCACACAAACATATTTGGATTTTTATAACACCAAATACAGCATTTCAAATAATAAATTTTACTGAAAAATTTAAGCAGACTGGATAAAGACCTAATAATACAAGCTAGGACTGTCTGGTGGACTAAGAAAAATGGAATGGTACCTTATAGAGTTGCTGATAAACTTCTAACAGAGTACCACAGAATTTGGAAGGAGTCTGTCACAGAGCAGTCTATTCCATTTGAGTATATTTGTTGCCGACATGCACCTGGCAAGGTTTCATAATTCAGACCCTTTAGGAGCAAGCTGGGTTGGAAACATAATTTTCTAAGAAATATGGAGAACAATAGTTCTCAAAAGGCCTGATGGCAAGTTACCGGATCAGACATCATACATACACACCACACTTCATTTTACAATAGATCTACGCAGAAATGAAACCTAACAGGGAGCAAGACCTCCATTAAGAGATACAGAAAACTACAGTCTTAAAATAGACTATGAAAATAAATGCTGTAAAAGGTTATTAAATCAGAGGGTACTCTGAATATTGAAGGGTGAAAAATGAAAGAACAGCCTGGGTAATTAAAGGTTGTACAGTTTCACAGTATTCCTACCACAAAATGACTAATGCCCAATGTGAGATGAAGATTTCATTCCTCCTCACTATGGAGCCATCCTGAAGTGACAGTTTGTAAAAAGAAAATGAGTTTCTTTTGGCCCAATGACAACACTAAGATGTTTTTGGTATAGCACTAAGAAGAGCTGAATACTGCTCAAGAAGAACAGAAGTACTCCCATATTCACAATGAACAATACTAGAAATCCTGCTGCTCTGGAAAGGCACTATTTGAACCAGGGAGGATGAAAAAAACCTACATATTATTTCTAGTTTAAATTATTGCCTAGTAAATGGAAGTTGTTATTGGAAACGTCTCAGTGGATTTGGGTTAATCTGGGGGGAACACGTGTTCCTGTGAGAGTACGGCTATAGCATGACATACCCTGTTGTGTCGCAAGCATCTTATTTCATTAACAAAGTTGAAGGGAAAGGAAACAGACAGGACACATGAAAATTACAAATAACAGAGATTAGGAGGGTTGTCAACAGTACTTGGGACAAAGAAATGGAAGGATACAGACAAAATAGTCTGTAGAAATAAAATGGAATTTGAAGAAAAACTCACACTAAATTCTTAGGAGAAGCTTGGGGATCAGCAATAGTGAAAGATACCTTAGGGAATGGGAAAAGCCAGGTGATAGAAAATTTGCAATTGTTAATGATGATAAAAATGCTGGTGCAATTTTGAATTGAACATACAATGACTTTGTATTACAGCTGAATAGACAATTTCTTCTCTCCAGACACGGCTTTTGTGTGGCCAGGTTTGGAGTATTTTGTTCATTCTGAGCATGTGGGGTTTTTTTTCAGAAAAATGCTGACAAACAGGAGGGAGCTCCAGAGAACAATTTCTTTTCATGGACTAGAGAACTTCGATGAAAGAATAAATCAATATGCATATATTGTCAGATTGAATGAAAACAAGTATGTGTATAAATACATTTAAAAACAATCTATAATTATTGAAGATATAATCAGCAAGAACCAAAAGGAGCATTCATAATTTTTCCACAGCATTGGAAAAGGATGAAGACTGTAAGGAAACATCTGTCTCGTTTTACACGATGGAAAAGAGCTCTTCTATGCTTCTTCTGAAGTCTTATCTTAAAATTTCAGGGCTGACAATTATCTGCAGTGTGGCTGAACTATTTGTGAATACACATAGTGACACAGTTCAAGGATGCCTAGCATCAGCTGAGGCACAATAAGTTGGCTTCTACCGCTATTATCTAAGTACATAAAATTAGTCTCGTAGGGAGGCAAACAAGACTTGGAAGCCACACTAGAGACAAAGGATAAGAAAACAGCTAGAAGACTCTGTTAGGGGCAGATAAGTGAATTTTTTGGATATACAATTTTGCAAAAGAATAAATGCAAAAATAGAGAAGACAGAAGATAGAAAACTGCGCAGAGCACCTGTACACATGAGATTTTTTTCCCTTCTCCCTTGTAATGACCAACAGCAATAGAGAAAATACATTTCTGTATCAAAGGATACCTAGTGATAGATAAAAATGCTGCCACATTATTTAAATATTTTCACAACAGATAATGTGAGAACTGTAACTGTCTACAGTTCAAGTATTGTAGTTCCAAGGAAAAACGTTTGCATCCGGAAATAAAAAACAAAAGTTCCCTAAATAACTGAACTTTAGCCATCTGTCCAGAAACAAACACTTTTTAAGTCAACAAGCAGACTGTATAAGCATCTCCAGTACGGATTTAAACACTACCCCCATAAATTATAGGCAAAATAAGATGGTAAAAAAAAAAAAAAAAGTGGTTCTAGCTACAAAATTAAGCCTACACTTTGGCTTTATTCCAAATGAGAACTACCGTCAACTGCCATAATAGATGAAGAACTGCAGTATCCACTAATAACATCTACAAGACATTTTCCTTCAAGTTCAGCCATCCATTGGGTGAATTTTGTTTTTAAAATATCCACATGCATTTGATCACTTCTGCTCACGCAGAAAAGAAGGCGAAGGATATTCACACTGCTTAATTCAATTGACCCTCAACCCTCAAAATGTGAATCATAGTAACTAATTCAAAAGCTTCTCCCCACCCACTGACTAGGCTGAGGCTATAAATTTAGGAACCAGAGATAGGCAAGGAAAATCAGATATTGTGAACACCCGTAAAATCACCTATTCCATTATAAGAAAAAAAGTCATTACACACCACTGAAACAACTGCAATAACCTGGTATGATTCTGATACAGTGTTCAAAAGGCAAAGTGAGTGGGGAAACTGAGTAATTTTCTTTGAAACGTCATCATAAATTTCTGAAGTTTCAAGAAGTTATTTTTAATAGATACATTATGCTAGGCACTTAATTTCAATTTAATCAATAATTACAAAATTCAATTAACAATTCTTTGGGCTGTAAATACTCTCAGGAACTAGCATTATCTTGTACAGTATGATAGCAATTATGTATCTATGTTCAGAAAAGAAAGCAGAAAAACATGTTTTCTAATCAAAAGTACAGGAGGATTAAGGAGAAGTAGGACTGAATCATTCCAGCTAAAACATGACCTGAGGGACTACTCTCCCTACTCTCAGGAAAAATGCTGAAATGTCTTCCAGTATCAGAGTCAATTATTACCAGTTTTAAAATCATGTCTTAAAGATGACATCTCAATAGCACAATGCCACGACCACATAATTTCATTACCTGTTCAGTAATGAGAGGAGAGCATGTTGGACGCGCACGATACATGGAAGAGATTAAAACCACTTCCTTTATCAATGCAAGTTTTCCTGAAGGCTTGATATTGCGCATTTCACGTTGACGTAATGAATTTTCCATTTTGAATTGGTTCTCTCATTGACCCAAAAGACATAAAATATGGGGCCAAAGCTTCTGCTTCTTCATTTGTTTTTGTTATGACACATACTGGAAAGCTAATTTTCTTCCCTTAAAAACATTTGTTTGAATGAATGATCTAATAAATCCTATCATAAGAACAAACCTTATCATTGCCACTTTGTAATAAAAACTGGAATTCAATCTCTCCACTGTGATTTAAGTTTAGTCTTGCAAGGTATTCCAAGTTAAATGAGTGAAAAGTGACTAAACACTGTCCTGTAGAAATTCTTATCAAGTATGGGAATAATTTTACAGTCAGAACAGTTAATTCTGTTATAACCAACCGGTCTTGCATATCTATTATGTTTATCTATTATGTTTAAAGACAACGCATTCTCTCTTCAGTACAAATTATTAATGATTTTTATATCAACATGTTTTTATTATATAGTCTAGAGACACTTCAACAACTCAGATAATTTTTAAAATGGCTCTCTAACATCAATACTAATCAAACAAATCATTACCACCTGTTTTAAATAATTAGTTAGAGTAAGAGCAATGAAGCAATGTAAGGAAAATACTAGGTGTTTATATGCAGAGTTCTCACTTGTTTATTTCTTGTCCCAAATGCTGCTTGAGAATCTGTGGCTAATTTTTGGCACCGGCTGCAATGCTCCCTCTGGCACTACTGCCTAGGCTTGGCCCTGCATAAAGGTAATAAATCAGGAAAACTGAAGCAGAAATTCAGCCCTCCTTTTACACAATGCAGGGAATACAACCTTCAAAACCATTAAGTTAGTTTGCAAGTAAGGGACCAAGTCAACCAACACACTTCTCACTTTTGTGTTGCACAGTGAATCATCTGCAAACTCAGTTTCACTAGCTAGCACACTGTGGTCATCTTATACTGTTCCCATTTTCCAATACACAGACCCTTAGGTTTTAGTTACTTAAGGTTTCTCGTGTATCATCTAAAAACATGAGAAATAACAGAAGTAATGTGCAGGAGCATTTTCTTTACATGTTTGTTTAGTTACACAAATGTTATACAATAAATTAAAAAAATATTTTTAGATTCCTATGGAAAAAAGTTAAACTGCAGCCATGGTTGACAGAACACATTTGTATGTAAAAAGCATTATAGGCATGTTATAATGAACTCAAATCAACTCCAAGTTGAAAGTCTAAGGAACTGAAAACTTATATGAGTACTTAAGAGAAATTTAAATATGTTAAATTATGGAAATAAACACTTCAGGCCCTCAATCTTAATTCTGCCCTTTAGTGAACGTAAGCAAACCAAAGAAAGTATGTGATTTTAAAAGTTCATATTAATCTAATTTGGAACCATAAATACCAAAATACTTCAACAGCAATCACACAGTCATTTCATATTACAACTTCTGGCCATGAGGATATTAGGTTAGGTTTCCTTCCTTTTTCTCCTTACCTTAGCTCCTTATAAGTGGAATGTAACCAGATTTCCTGTGCAACATTTACTGGTGCAGGTTACCTCCATCTCTGTGCCTGTTTAGCTTTTTTTGACAATGTGGTGTCAAGCAAAGCAAGAGCAGCTTTGCACAGAATTTTCCCCCCCTACTATCTGCCTCACACTCTAACCTATAACGCAGCAGTTGTCAATGCAGTAGCCTGCAAGGGAGAGTTAAAGGATCTCTCTTATCCCACTTTTCCTTGTGCAGGACACAGCAAAAGCCACACAAGCTTTTGCTTAGCAGTGTTGTACTGCAGTGCTAAGGAAAATTATGCC
Source organism: Pluvialis apricaria (assembly GCA_017639485.1). Lineage (NCBI taxonomy): Eukaryota > Metazoa > Chordata > Aves > Charadriiformes > Charadriidae > Pluvialis > Pluvialis apricaria. The sequence goes on along the minus strand of CM030012.1, from coordinate 38,224,044 downwards.
AAAAAGCCATTAGAATTTTGTTTTGTAAGGGGACTGGAAATCCATTATACTATGCCACGTTTTAGGTCGAAAATTGTTTTGGGTCAGAACGGAAGGTCAGAGTAATTCTCTTGTGCTGTGTTCCCTATTGCTTTTTCTGCTTCCAAGTTGTGTATCACCTGACCTGTCTGGAGATACTGCAAAGTAAAGTTACAGAGGAAATTTCAAAAAAATATCACCCCCCTCCCCAGACTCATACATTTCTACACTAAAGGGCAGATTTTTCTTATTCCAGGACTATCTCACCTCTGGAGTGACATCTCGTGGTGCAAACCCTGTTCCTCCAGTTGTTAAAATCAAATTAAGTTCCTTTTCATCACACCAATCTATCAGCGTCTCCTGAAAGAGAATATGAATCCTGTCAGATTTTACAAGTAATATGTGGGATACAGTTATCTCAGAAAACACCCGAAGACTTGAATTGTCTTAAAAACAGACACACACACAACAAGTACAGGGAATTGTAAAATCACTCATGGCTTTTCATACAAAGATTTTAAACCAGCATTTATAACCAACATATGACAGAATAATTCAAGTATCCACCATAATATTTTTGGAAATGAAAACTGAAATTCTGTTCTCCATCTCTTGACCTGAAATGGAAAACAAGAATTCACAGTTATTCATTTATATCAGTTTATTTTGACTTTGAGATATAAATATAATGCTTTGACACATGTTAATAGAGCATGTGCATTTAATTCAGATTACATAGTTGATTCTTATTACAGTAACTTTGGTCTCTGTACTCCACTTTTTCATAGCCTGAAAAAAGCAAGAACCACATATTTGGAAGCTTATCTACTAAAAGATGCAATAATACATCTGACACAGTAACACAAAAGATTCTCTGTAATCACCTTTTCTACATTCCCTACAACATCTCAATAGGACTGTGTATACCAATTCCAAGGCTGGACTAAGAAAGCTTAATAATCTGCCATGTAAATTCAATGACTTACAATACTGGAGAACTCATACTAGAGGAGTGTTTGTTTTGCATTCGTTTTTTAAATGATATTTTAAACTAGTTTTCAAACGGTGATAAAAATGCAACATACACAGAAAATTTATTTGGCCTCAATATGTTTACATCACTTATCCTTCATACTCTACTGTGGGCTAGGACAGCAGCAGAGTGTCTGCTTGGAGCTCAACATTAGCTGTGTTACATGAAAAACTCATGTGTTACACAGGAAAGTACCCATCTGCAGAAATCATTGATTACTTAGCTATCCTTATTCTAGCAGAGAAACCTCACTCTTTGAAAAAGTTTAGGGCACGTTTATGTTTCTGGAGTATTATATTGCGGGGGAATGAACTGTTTTGGTGACTGTTGGCTTACTATTTATCATAATATTAGATCTGAGCAATACACCAATTTAAAAAGCTTAAAAATATTGTTGATGGTCATAAAACTGTCCAGAACATTTAAAAAAGTACTACCAATTTAGATTAACCCTCAGGTGTACATTCTGTAGGCTTAGCACTGCTATGTAACTTCCAATTATGAGAAAGCTCATACACAGCCTCTTCCAAATTGCAGGTAGAATAAACTTGTGTCTGCCTGCAAGCCCCATCGTGCAGATGTATCCCAGGATTACTCGAAGAAGTGGCAAAGCCAAAGGTCTTTATTTCTCCTTTCTTTACTCATTCCTTCCACTTCCCCTTTTGGTTCTCTCTTGTCTTTATTAAATCACATTCATCTTTTTACTCTCCCTGTTTGGACAACAGCACTCTACTTAGGTGGGCGGTAAATTACCAGAAGTTTCTGGTTATATGAACATTTCAAACAATCTTGAGAAAAGAACACATGCAATGTCTTAGACCCGTACGTAAATGAACTATTAAGCCTGACTTTTGATTTATGTTTTGAAAAAATGTGAATTACAGTAGGAAAAAGTATTTTAAGTCTTAAAATTGTTTCAATAACATAGATATGCATCAGAAAAATTATTTAGAAGAGGTGGCATCTTCTGTATTTTGTCATCGAGAAACATATCTGTCTTGAATTTGAACAGCTACAAATTTCAGAGAATACTTGAGAGAAGTTAAATGTAAAAATGCTGTTTGGCAAAGTTAGAGCTTAATATTGTATAAATTTTTAAAGTTATTATCATCAAGAAAAGTTTGTCCGTATAAAACCAGAGGGAGAGGTTTTTTGTTGTGTTTTTGTTTGTTTGGGTTTTTTGGTGTTTTTTTTTGTTTGTTTTGGTTTTTTGTTTTTTTTTTTTTTAAATGAAGCATTTATCTTTAAATAAAATAAAACCCGCCAAACTCCAACTGGTTTTACAGAGAAAATAAATCCTTCCTCTGTTCTCATTTTGCTACAATTCAAAAATATTCCAGTTAACAGGGACAAGAATATTATGCGATAGCCTACAAAAAGCTAAAGAAATCAGTGTACACCCTAACTTCAAATAAACTAAGCAATAATTAAATGTCTGTTACTGCTATTCCGTCGGTGTACTTAGGCAGACATAATTCTCTATCAAATTCTAGTTATAGTAAAGTAACAAAAGCTTTAAGTAAGAAGACCTTTGACTATGAGGTAGTAAGTTCGGCTTGCATTGTATTTTAGAAGTGTAAATTGTACCACTTAGACCTTTTAAAACCATGGAAAAATACCCCAAGACCAATATTCAGCTTATATACTTTCTCTCCAGCCCACAAAACTCTATTCCACAAAACATTCTCATTGACATTTTAAGTATGTAAAAAAGGAACCACCAGCCCCATCAATTGAGGACAAAAGGCTCTCCCTGTGTTCACTTTGCTGCTGCCAGCAGTCCAGCTAGATCCTCCACTGGCTTTGCACGGACCTGAATTTGCTGTGTCTTCAAATGACAATTCCTCTAGGCCAGGGACATGATATTTGGCTTTACTGATGCTATACAAACAAAATCATTATACAACATTTCAATCAGAGAAAACGTCCTTAAATAATTTTTGTGCATCTTTCTGCTGTTCTATTGTTTCATTGATGGTAAGCTTTCAAGATAAAATGAGACTGGGTCAACAGGTTATGTAAATCACTGTCACTCCATTCAAGTCAATGGAATTATGCTGATGAATACAAAATACATTATCTGGCTCTGAAAACAGTACTATAAAATTACTAACAAATTTTAAAGAGCCACAACAAAACCACAGACATCCAGGAAAAAAACCAAATCAAAACCACCACTAAATAGCTTAATTTTTTTAACAATTAATATCCTAAAACAGGCTTTATCAGTTATTTTCTAGTGTCAAGGTACACAAGGAGGAATGAAGTCATTACAGTCAGTTCCTCTAGATAGATACATTTTTACTTCAACAGCACAACGCTGTGATTCTAACCTGTTCAGATTTCACTGAAGTCATAGAATAATTATATTAATTATGTTTTTCTGCTGCACAGAAATAAAATGTCAGCCCAGTTACCTCCTTAAACTTTGGATTAGATCTGGTGCCCTGTTCTCTCTGCCTGTTTCTTTGTATTTTATCTTTTAAATACATTTAAATTTCTCTCATTTAAATAAGTAAGAAATCCTTGAGTCTAGCATACAATTTATTTCCATCTCTTGCTCCAAAGATTTTTGATTCAACCAACCCCCATCTCTTCCAACTTGGAACTATTTGTTGGGATTTCCTATGCACTGCTTAATCTTAAAATTATTTCAGTTAAAACACCGCATATCAAAAATTTTGCTTATGATCTGTCTTAATTTTCTCATGACCAATGTTGATTTCACCAGTGCAGAAAAATCTTGCCTCATTCTTTCCCTGAGTTCTTAGTGTCCCACACGGAAATTCATTGATTTTAAGGCCAATAAAGATCATTAAACTCATGGAAAGAATGCCTACCGTGTGTGGCACAGTGCAGAGACCCTATGTTTACTGCAGATAAATGCTTGCAAATTCATGCAGACACCGTCAACATTAAGACACACTAAGTCCAAAAGCTGTACAGATGCATTTTTGCAGCACAACACCCAAGCTAGTGCTACCTGACATTTCAGTGAATGGCTATAACACTTACAGACACACTTCCTTCTGTGGAGGTAATTTAAGCATCTCAATGTCCAACATGCAAAACTGCCATTAGTTTAATTCGCAATGGGCAAGACACAGAATTTTGGTCAGTCCCTCCTGTACTTAAAACAAGTTCTAGGACTCAAGCATCTCTTCACTAAATCACCCAGCCTTAATCTGGAAGATTCAAGAGAGAGAAAATACATCATAATTTAATTTGGTAGGGTTTTCCAGCAGCTATTAACGTTCACCATTAAGTATTCGTTGTGTTTCTAGTAACTGTTTCTTACTAACCGTTTCTGTGGGATAACACTGCCCTGCCACCCCCACCCCCACCCACCCCCCAAATATGTAAGAAACTTAGCAAAGTGGGGTATTTTGTAACTTCGTTAATGTACCATCTTCTAATGTCTGCAAGTGAGAGAACAGGAGAAACAAATAGGGATTCCTTTCTGGAATGAAAGGAACAGTTCCCTGATTTTTGGAGATAACTGAGGTTTGTAGGTTACTTAGTGAATTTTTACAGTCTCTTGCAATAAAGACTTATTACAATCACGGGCACTCTGTTTCTGTCCTTGATTGCTGCTTCAGTTAAATAATGGAGTAGAACAGTTCTACATGTATAATTAATTATTTCCTTTTCAGCATGACAGAGGCATCCATTCATTGACACAATATTATGAAGCATGCTGTTAGCCAGGAATTTAAACTTGAGAAATGTTGCAGGGCTTTTCCAATCCTCTTACTACTACTGCATGCTGCTCTTCCACATAGATACTGAGACTATGAGTAATGCCCTTAACTGGAGCAGAACTACTACAAAGCACACAAAAATAGTCACCGTGGACCAGCCTAAATGCCTACACAGAAGAGCTGAGATCTTGAGGACTGTTTCTTTCCTATGATGATACAGTCCAATGGTATTTCTTGTCTTTATTTTTGTCTATTTTTGTCCTAACTTTGCTACAACAGTGTGATTACAGTCCCATGTGTTTATGCTTCTGAAACGATTAGAATACATTTCTTCAAATGAATATTATGGTGCTTATTCCTGGGATTAACATGTATATCTTTTTTCTTATGAATACATCATTTACTTCATAATATAAGTATTGTAAAAATTCTCTATACATACGCATACATTTCATACACCTTAACCATTGGAATCTATCTATATGTACACTGTTACCATTTAAAACATTCATTAGGAAAGAATAGAGAAATGCTAAAAAAAAATATAAACAGAACATAAAAATATAAACAGGAAGGCTTTCATAAAGAATCCACACAGAATTCTTCCATTCTATATTCAGTATTGAAACTGGTTAAGTAATTCCATAGTTAACAGAAATGTTTGGTATTTTGGCACACACTAAATTTTTCTAGCACAGTGCAAACTTGTAGTTATTTTGTCTAATATGCACTACTAATCACATATGAAGGACCATTTAAAATATGTTAAAATTTAATTGAAATTGCTGAGCAAATATCAACGTTAAATATGAATTTTATGAAACAATAGACATTTATTTACATTGGAATTTGAAACAGAAGTAAGTTAGTATAAGCTGTTTTACAGACATGTGTACTATCCAGAAGTTCTTAGAACACCTTTATGTGACTGAAAAGATCATTGTAGCTTCTGGGAAAAACTACTGATAGCGATTATTCTGTTCTGCAGCACAATCTTCTCAAAACTACAAGCTTTGTAAAATTATATAACTTCCATATTTGCAAATAAGTCTTGTTTACTCTAGGACAGTATGTTTCAAAATGCAAGGAAAACATGTAACAATGTTCTTAATGCTATAATGATAACTTTCCTTAGCAATCCAATTCAAATAAGAATTATTGTATAAAAAGCCACATTAAATATCAATTTCATTTTCTTTCACACTGTGTGGTCTCATGCTAAAAGAGCTAAAAGGGTGTCTGAGATCATTTTCATTTATGATTAACAACATCATAATGAAGAAATTATAGTGAATAAGAATATGGAAAAATATATCAAAGAAGAGGAAGTCTGCATAGTTGCAGATTTGCTAAGAAAACTGGGTGTCATTTTGACCACTGAGTTTCAGGAATTGGCACATTAAGACCTCATAACAACCTTTACTTAGTCATGTGCCTTGAACTACTCCAGATCCCAGCTCACTAAAGATTAACCCTGATACTATAGCATGAGAGAGCATACATAACTGCATGAATCAGAAATTCACGTCACAGCACACAAATACAAAGCAGGAAAAAAGAAAATGAAAAGGTAAAAGTAACCCAATTGTTCCTCATTGTCGTATTATTTAGGAGTTTAAACCTTCTCTATTCAGCTGACCACAGCTTGTCTATTAATTTAAAAGGGAAAATCAAGTACTAAGGACCATGCAAGAACATGAATACCCATAAAGCAAAGGCACTGAAGGAAAGCTGAGTTGAACATTCAGTTTGAAAAAGAGAGAAGGCCTTAGAAACATCAACCTATTCTTGGAATTATTTTCATATTTTTTGCCCTGTTTCTCGTGAAGGCTTTATTTCTTATGCCCACAATCTTTCTCTTACTGCTTGAAAGCTTCTCTGAAATGTAGAAGCATGAAGATATTCTTATGTGTGGAGCAACAACTTTGCAAGCAATCAATTACAAAATGATTTAAGGATATGAGAAAATTAAATACTAAAATACCATGAATATATGCTCGACATTTTCTATTACCTCCACCCCTTTTTTCCTTTCCCCCCCAACTAAGGCAGAAAGTAAGAGAAATGTTAGGATTACATTCAGTGTAATCACTGTAGTCAAGAGACTTGGATGAAATGCAAGTACGTATCTCCATGTGTCTAAACAGACTTTTTAATCTTTTGAGATTTTACTGAACATAGTTAGTAGTCTTTTGAAGATTCTGCAGATACATTTGCAATTTTCAGCATCACAGTCATTTTGCATTGTTGTTTTTCTAAATATGGTTTTCTAAATACTAAGCTAATATATTAAGAGAAGTCATAGAAATGCAACTATTCTACTGAAATGCAAAACTAAAGGAAGAAAGTAATAAAAATGTCTCTATAAATGGCTTACTTTTTAAATGGAAATTTAATTATAGGCATTTTCCATTTGAAATAAATTGCAGCTATCAAGTATTTGAAGGTTCAACATACCCATGCAGCCTGTAACATAACCTTTTTTAAAAAGTACTTCACATCTTCTGAAAGCTACCATTCATCATAATTATCCCTAAAACGGGAAAAAAACCCAGCAGGCACTGAAGTGCAATGTTCAACAGAGTTCATCTATGCGAGCGAGTAGGGGAAGTCAAGCAGGGAGATGTGCAACCCTGAAGTGTTTGCTGATCAAACGACCAGGATTGGGAGTGCCAACACTGAAGTAGTCTGCTTTCTAAGAGTTGAAACTGGCAAAAAAAATTCTAACCATCACGCTGGAGAAAGGTAAAGACACTATAAGCCATGTACAAGATTGACTCCACAAAGTAAAAGTGCAGTTTTAAATGTCTTGCGCGGATTTCCTCTCAGAAAGACAAAGGAGGGATTCTTAACTCAAGCTAACTACCTTGACATATCAGTCTTTGTATAAACAAGAACAATTGTGATTTTATTCTATGATTTAACAAATTGAATTAAATCTACAAGGGGGTGTAGATCAGATGCAAACAATGAGTCTATATGTGCAGCAAGGCACAAGACTTGTTTCCTTCTGTATGCAAATCTGCTCCCATCTACTGTTGGTACCACTGGTATCCTCCTAGAGTGCATGCTGAGGTCTTGAAACCACGGCTACTCACTGGAAAGGATCGGTCACTCCAGCGTAACAGTTTTCCTCCGATGCCTGGAGGAAGGGATGGAACTTAGAGCTGTCAGAAGAGTCAGAATTAGATATTTTCCAAACATGTCTGTTTCTTGAAACAACTTTGCTGTCCATTCTGAATTTGGCAGGTGTATACATTTGTGCGGGCATATATGCATACATGCTCATCTGTACATAATAGAAATGTACTAGCAAAAGCATCAAAGTTCAATGTGTCTCATTTCTGTCATGTGTAAAATACATCTCTCTAAAATATAATGTTCACTTACTAAAAGAAATATTACAGTAGTTACAAAAACTCTGTTTTTCTTAAGAATTTATTTGAAATCAATTAAAAACTAAAGAAAAACATAAGGCCTCCTTGCCAGTATTACTTTTCCCAGTGTGAATCTTGACATCTAATATATATTCCTCCAATTATTCCTATGAAAACACAAGCTAAAATAGCTGGAATGAAAAGTTAAAAAAGCATAAAGCCAACTAAATTAATCCAATACTGCTCACTAATAATAGATAAACAGAAATTTTCTCTCTTAATTTTTTTTTTTTTTTTTAATTAAAGCAGCACTTCAAAGACCTGTTATCACAAAATATAAATGCTTGGTTTTGGAGCCATAAGCTTCAGATTCATTGTGCAGAACAAGAATGTTTTTTCCACATTTTCTTCCCCTTTGCATACATTAATGTTCATCTAAGGTTGGTTAAAAGACAGTTTACTTTGGGTTTTCTTCTCAGAATGTGAAAAGGCAACTTGATATTACACACAAGTCAGTAACTTTCTAAAACTAGAGTTCTTTACAATATTTTATCTAGGTATATCCACATCTACAGCATGTGTACCTTATGCACCACAGACCAGAACTTTAACCGAACTTTGCTGGCTGTAACCAAACCCAGATAAGCTACATCTTAATCTCACTGAAAACACAGAAATGGCAAAGCCACAGAAAAACAACTGTAAATTTCTTTGAGCTGCCAAGACAACACCAACTGCTTCAACTCTAAGAAACTGGTAAAAGCATGTGCATCATATAGACAAAGGCAATACACGTCAGAGAACTTCAAGTATAAACACATAAGAATCATATTCCTGTAATAGCCCTAAACTCACATAACCCGCACTTCTTAGAAACTATACTTGAAAATAACCACTTGCAGAATTTGCATGTATGTATTTGCATGCAGAGACAACTACATTGCCAGTTTAAGTCAGGTTATACGCTGTGTCTACTCGTTCTGTTTAATGGGCAGGAAGCACAGTGGATTAGAAAATGACTACAAGGCTTCTGTGATTAAATAAAAAAAAACACATAAGGAACCCAGCTGTGGAAAAAATGTTTAAATTCAAATGTTTACTTTTCTGTAACTATGAAGTTGTAAAAAACAATACAATTGTAAAAATATATTTGATTCTTACAGATCCCAGTTCAGTTTCTAGCTTCATTTTCTAATAGTAAATACAATCTCACATGTCACTTCATACACTTAGCTACAATTGTGTGAGACAGTGTTTCCTTTTACTTTTTAAATAATATTACAACTTACATAATTTCAATTTTTGGTGTAGCTCTCAATGGAAATCACAAATTGAACAGAGTGAAAATATTCAGATATCTAAAAAAAGGTTAGGACTGGGGGGAAAAGACCAAGAGATGAAACCATTAGAAAGACAGGCAGGTACTCAGTGTACTGCAGTTTCTTGTACAAATTCCCCAGATGTGTATCGTTTACAGATATCATCCATAGAGTCAATGAACGGAATTGTTTAAAAAATAAAATCTACTGCTTTACCTGGGAAAATACAGTAAAGAAAATTTACCTACCAACAAACGGCTGCTGTACTTTGAGACATTAAGTCCATACATACACTCTAAGAGTGGGTGGGCTGGTGGCCTGCCCTGGAGTGTCCCGGGAGGGGCGCTCCAGCTCCTCCCCTCTTCCTGCTTGAGGCATGACATACAGTTCCTCTTAAATGCACAATCAAACCTGAAAGAGATTCAGAAAGAGGGGAAAGGGAGGTAGGAGACTAATGTACATGCAGACTAGACCTCTCAAAGAACACCAGTTACTGACCAGTAACCTTTCTTCTTTGAGTCTGCATGTACATTCCCGCAATGACTCGCTCTGAGCAGTTACCTTTGCCTTTTACCAGCCAGGAGAAGGCCTGAGGACTCCCACAAACAACTGTAGCATCACTCTCCACTGAAGGTTGAAACAGCCCTGGATACTATTAGACCAACATAATGCCGGGTAAAAGCAAAGAGAGAACTCCAGGTGGCCTTACGTCAAATGTCCAAATACCACACAATACAGGCACTAAGTTTGCCCAGAGATCTAGTGGAATTTGCTTTGGCCATGGGGGAAGAAGTTCCTCGAGTCCGCACAGAGCCAGAAAGCCACCTGAACAGTCGTTGTGTGAAGTCAGCTGAACTTCTGGATATTCTTACAGTGCAACAAGCAACAAAACAAACTAAAAGACTTAAACCTGAGGAGAGAAATTATGAAGTCCTTATGAAATCAAGAATGTGAAGTATAAAATTCAATAAAAGAAGCATAAGATCTGGAAATGAATACTGGAGGACTAATTGCCTAGCTAATCTGGAACTTTGGCACCACTTCAAGAAGGAATTTTGGATGACTGAAGAACAGATACTCTGCCCTTACAAAGGTCATATGTAAAATGGCAGCCATAAGGACCTGTATACTTCAGCAGCTGGCTGAGAAAACTGTCACCAGATGTGCCACTTTCACAGACACAAGCAGAAGGAGTAAGACTTTAAGAGCTCAAAAGGGGAGAAGGAACTACTATAATGCAGTGGTTTTCCAAGACTATTCAGTCACGAACAATTCAATGCATCCTGATCAGCTCTGCTAGGAAGCTGTGAGTAGTGAGGTGCGAGAACATGAGTGTACTCAACGAGAGAGAGCAAACCGGTACTCACACCAACATACAGAAAGGAATCAAAGGAACTGCATATGACAAATAACCTAAAAGAGCCAAGATCAAAGCAGCAACAAACACATCGTACTGAAAATACTATTTTCTCATAGAGTATGCATGTCTAGATGATACTTTCACACTACTGGCTATCATTACTCTGGAGAGTAGCAAGAATTGACTATCCTAGAAATTGATTAATGTTTTGACGTGGAGGGTCCTGAGATTGGCACAGACTGAAGAAGAGCTAGGGAAGAACGAACATACAATGTCTATGGATACTACAAAAGAAATCTCACATAGCAGCATATGAATATATCCACTGTCAGAACAAGGTGAAATTACTCAAAAAATAACAAGTTTGTCTTTACTGAATATTTCTCTACAGGTGTGCCAATTCCAGTAACTTACAATCACTATACCATAAAAGGAGAAGAAGCATTTTGCAAGCCTAATCCAAGCAAAATTGCTTCATGGCTTTGTTAAGCCAGGCAGCTGAATGAGATGCCAAACGATGAGTATATTTTAGCAAAAGCACATGCAGTGTTGCAAAGAACAGACTTAGGTCCTCTATAGAATACTCTTAAAGGAAACAGCAAGAGCCACTTGTACCCTCACAGAAATTTCCTTGGGGAAGTCTACTTCATCAAATTTAAACGAATATACTAAAATGGGCCTTGAATCTCAGTAATCCTCTCTCTCTGCCCAGTTCAGGATTATTTTGTCATTCCTGACAGACACACCTGTCTACAAAACATGCTCTTAAAAATCAGTAAATGTTTTACTTTTGGACAAATGACCACTGGAAGAGCAGGTGAATCAACTGGTTTAAGAGACAATCTGAACTTTTGGAAGAAATGTAGAGATTTGGTCTAAAGTATCACTTCTAATTGCCCAGGGAAGTTGTGGATGCCCCATCCCTGCAAGTGTTCAAGGCCAGGCTGGATGGGGCTTTGAGCAGCCTGGTCTAGTGGGAGGTGTCCCTGCCCACGGCAGGGGGGTTGCAACTAGATGATCTTCAAGGTCGCTTCCAACCTAAACCATTCGATGATTCTATAATTACAAAGGACTGTAAATAGAGTCAACGCCACTTACATCAGGGCTCACTCTCTTCTCTATACAACAAAGAGCATTGTTATGTCAAACAAGTAAGACTGTGAAGAATCACATTAATATTCCAAATTTGAGTTAACTCTTCTATTTAAAATGGAAGTCTGATAATCACTGTATGATGAAGAGAATTTACATGCTACCAAACTGGTGGATGAAGTGCTGAAATAGCGGCTAGATGTATACTAGGCTCATGAGTTTCAAATAACTCTAATATTCTAGAGTACTGGGAAACAAAGCCCTCACAGAAGATGGATTCCTCCTGAAGTGAAACCATTTCCATTTTGTAACACGTGTAAAGGTTATGGACTGTTTCCTACCCTGAACCAAAATATTCTGTATGTTTAAATAGCCAAATATGTTATTACACTTCACTGTATGAAAACTGAGGCCTGAATGATGCATGTCTCTATTGATCTGAATGATCAACGTGGGGGAAAAAACACAGAATGACCAGAACAGATGCTTGCAAGCTCCTGAATTCCAGGTACTGATACTGTTAGAGCCAGAATGGAGTGACTGTGGTGACTCAGACACTACTTTTTCTTAACCACAACAGAATAAGGGTATTGGTACACAAGAACAGATCTGAAATGCATGGAATTAAAAAGACATTTCCCTACTAACTCAGATGTTTTTCCCCTCTAGAGAAGAAATCTTTGCATTTCTTGATGTTATCAACCACAGATTAATCTTTGGCGAATAATACTGTCAATACAATTGCGTATTTAGATACTCAGAGAAGTATCTGTTAAGAAATTGTGGCAGCATATTTTGAAGATCCTGAAGATAATGAATTTTAACAATTATTTTATGGCAAGCACAACAATTCCATAGATGGGAGTCATTACATAATGGATGGATCTAGAACCTCCTTGCTTGCTCATGCACTATAATGGTGCTATTCACCCAAAAATCATTGTTCTGATCATCAATATATGGATACAGAACATCACTGCAATTTTGCATAGCAACATCTGCGACACCAAGCTGAGTGGGCTGGTTGACGTGCATGAGGGACAGGATGCCATCCAGAGGAACCTGGACAAGCTTGAGAAGTGGGCCCACGTGAACCTCATGAGATTCAACAAGGCCAACTGCAGGGTGCTGCACTTGTGTTGAGGCAACGCCTGGTATCGGTAGAGGCCAGGGGATGAAGGGATTGAAAGCAACCCTGCCCAGAAGGACTTGAGGATGTTGGTTGATGAGAAGCTGAACATGAGCTGACAACGTGTGCTCGCAGCCCAGAAGGCTAACTGTATCCTGGGCTGCATCAAAAGCAGCACAGCCAGCAGGTCAAGGGAGGTGATTCTGCCCCTCTAGTCCGCTCTCATGAGACCCCACATGGAATACTGCGTCCAGCTCTGGTGTCCTCAGCACAGGAAAGACATGGACCTCCTGGAGTGGGTCCAGAGGAGGGCCACAAAAATGATCAGAGGGAAGGAACACCTCTCCTATGAGGAGAGGCTGAGAGAGTTGGGGTTGTTCAGTCTGGAGAAGAGAAGGCTCCGGGGAGACCTTATTGCAGCCTTTTAGTACTTAAAGGAGGCTTATAAGAAAGATGGGGACAAACTTTTTAGCAGGACCTGATGCAATAGGACAGCGGGTAATGGTTTTAAACTAAAAGAGGGACGATTTAGACTAGACATAAGGAATACATTTTTTACCATGAGGGTGCTGAAACACTGGAACAGGTTGCCCAGCGAGGTGGTAGATTCCCCATCCTTGGAAACATCCAAGGTGAGGTTGGACAGGGCTCTGAAGAACCTGATCTAGTTGAAGATGTCCCTGCTCACTGCAGGGGAGGGTGGACTAGACGACCATTAAAGGTCCCTTCTCAACCCAAACTATTCTATGATTCTACTAGAAGATGCCCCTCTTTTGCAATGAAGAAGCCATCCTTACCGATTTGTAGCGGATCCCCCCTAACAGCGGAGAGATTCAAAGACTACTATTTATCAGCTGTATTCTCTCTCTAACAACTAATTATAATGTATAAATTAAAACATAAGACGTTTCGAGCCAACCAGTGCATGTACAGGCCGTGTGACTTAACAACTAAAGGCATGATCTTACTGTGATCTATGATTGTCCTGGCACTGTTTAGATTGCTTCAGAGAAGTACTCTTCTGCTCTGGTGAATCCTACCAAGCTAACAATAAAATCTCTTTCCTGAATATAAGATGGGAATTATCTGTGTTCATCATTCTACCGCGGTGTAAAAAGAAAAGTATTTGTAGAGAGCTCTGAATGTTATGTGTGAGTTAACGGAGAAAGGATTCTTGTACAAATCAGGTCACTACATGTGAGTATGCAAAGATATTTATGTTTTGCCCAGGAAAAATTACTACCACAGACGAATAAGGAACAAATTATGAGGTACCATTTTCAGATGGTAAATGACCTTCTAGGTCTAATAATCAATGCCAGATTTAGCTTTCAGAAGATAATAAACCATCAGAAAACCCCCTCATGCAAAACTAAGCAGTCTCCTTTATTTCTCCAAATACAAGGAAGGTATGGACATCCTGCTCTGATATTCCTTGCGATAGGGATATACAAACAACAAAGAGAAAGGTATATGCAAAAAAGGAAAGAAGATTGGAGTATTCTGGAACTGATTAGACTGTCTGCAATTCTCCATTATCTGTTGAGTAGGAGTAATCTTGGAGACCCTGCAAATGACTCTCAAAAGGGATAAGAAAATGATAAAAATCAATTGAGATTCATTGAAGGTTCTTAATGCAAACAACACATTGACAGATATTGAAGGCAATGAGAAATAAATAATTGTGATCATTACAGAATAAAGTCTTTTCCTTACAAGCCCTTGCTTTTTTCTTATAGAGATAGAGCACAATAGAAGAATAATAGAATGAACTAGCAATAGGCTGCCTTGCTGATTAGGTTATTGTTTATTCCTGAACTCTGGAGTATAAGCATCCAAAGACTAAAGTGTAATGAAAGAACCTTTTGGCACTTATAAGACAATCCATTACTGAACTAAAAAGGCAATTTTCTTCAAAGGGAAGACCTTTTCAGGATTCAGTCTATGCAGAATTTCTCTTATAGGCCCAAAGGATTATAGCTATTACACAATACTGGGTGAAAGCTGTTACCACAGAATTTGATGAGCTATCTTCTGCAGCCATTGCAGCTTGCAGAGGTATCTTAGCATTAGCTGATCCCACTGCAATCAAAGATTTCAACTGATTATTATACTTGGGAGAAAATCGATGCAGAATAACTCACATTAGAAAGACTTCTTTCCCTAAAAGCTGACACTTTCTGGTCATTTCTCTTTCGGAACATTTTTAAAGGATATTCATTTTTTCTTGATACATACTAACAACAAAATTACTTGGAGTCAAGTGGTAATAAAAGCATTCAAAATCCTAAAGAGATTTCAAAATCATCTCCCAACTGTTTCTGCAGCTGGTATAAATGAAGCTAAAATCTGCCAGGATCCTAAGGTTGTTCAAACATGCCTTTATGGGTATTGGAAATCTCTCAGGCAAAATAATATGCAGAATGTCAAACAACCCACAGCATTTTTGCAGAATTCTTTGTATTGTAATGTCCATTGTTTCTAAGGTCCTAAGTTCTTGGAACTTATTTTGTGCTATACAGAAAGATATGCTAACACTTTTTTATATGACAAAGATTATACATACAAAATACAAAATGCACATCCTTCTGAACTGACTGAGGTGGCAACAGCTTTCTAAAAAATCTGCCTAATTTGATAAAGTTGCTGCAAACAGAGCAAACAGAAGCTTAATAAATCAACTGCCTCATAGAAGTGATCTAGCTCAACCTAGTCTCAAAATGTTAACAAAGCCATAGAGGTTAACTAGGACACGAACAAAGTTCAAAGCAATGCACGAAAAGAGCTAGAAAGGGCGATTCTAAGCAGAATCACTTGTTGTCTCTTGTTTTTGTAAAGACATATGCCAAACTTCACTTGCTAAAATTCAAGAATCATAAAAGAAATATAAATCAGTACTATCAGAGTGAGAAAAGTACAGAATGCTTTCTGCTAAAGGAAGAGCAATCCTTACAAATGCTTGCAGCAATCATATTGAGGCTCTTGACTGATGCAGAGAAAGTCTTGGTATATTCAGAAATGTTTTCCAGTCCCACAATTTCCAACACGCTAGTTTTATTTGCAACTCTTGGTTCTGGCGACTGAGAGTTTTCAAACAAACACTACTAATTCCAGAGTAAGAAACATTTCCACTAAGCATATCATCTATACCCCTACTCTTAACACTTAATCTTGAATGAATGATGGCTTAATTAATTAAGCATTCTGGCAATTAATATATTTGTACCATATGCTTCAGTTGCAAAATCAAGATCTGCGCCAGAACCAAAAGCTGCAGCACTGAGTGAGTAGTTGTTGACAAGTGACACTCTTACCATGTCTGCTTCAAGAAGAATTAACAATTTACAAACTAACTACTTAGCACAAGACAAACCAAATCTTAGTGTCCTTTTTACTAAAAGGTTTTCTTACAAGTTCTAAACCTCAAATGATTTCTATTGTGCTAATCTTAGCAGCCATTTCTCACCATAAGTAATCCCTTTGAGGTAAGTATCAGAATATATTTTTCAAATTTATTTTGAAATTGCTTTCACTTACTTTATCTGAAGTTTATATTAAACCTTCCTAACTATCTAGAATATGACATTATCTTAAACTTTTCAATTATTCATTATACTTTCATAAATAGGCATTTCATGCCTCTCTCCTCCTGTTTCCCTTGAAAAAGAACGGAGAGATAATACATACATGCTTTTTTTTGGAGTAGTTTTCCAAAATGATAATTAGGGAGACTCAGTAATCACGGAAAGGTTTAAGGAATACAGTTGTAGGTACAGCAAGTTCTAGTGAAAAAAGTGCATTCCCATTGCTACTGATGTGCTTGAGTCAGACAGATAGTGGAGGTTATACATACGAAATGTCTGCTGCTTCACAGGGACAGAACCCTCCTTGCTAAAGCATGAGTCATTTCTAGAGTTGTGAAACCATGGAAAGCCCTCTGGACTAGGAAGTACTTGTTTGTTATTTTAAAGATTTAAGAAGACACATGGTAACCTTTACGAGAATCCCGAGCTATTTATATACATCAAAAAAAGTTGCATAAGAAATAATGAGTCTTTTTGACTGTGTGCCACCTGCTTTATATACTATTATTCTAACATATGGTCTATTACATGAAGATGTTTACGTAAGTGATTTTTGTTGTTTTACTTGCAAAACATACCTTTCTGGACATGTAAAAATCACATTACAGTCATCTGCTCAATGAAATTTAGAATAAAGGCATCACCTCAATAATTAAAAATATTGTATTGCCCCTTTCAAAGAGTTGTATCATCTCCCACACATTCTACTTTGAGGATTACGATGCATGCAGTATACATTATCCCTGGACTACTGCTTTCCCTTGTAGACACAATTGCTACTTCAGTGCTAGAGAATGAAGAAAAGCCTACACAGGCAACAGAGTCATTCAGATAGTATTTTCAGTAGAGAGAGTACGTGGAATTAGTGGACAAAGAAGACTATGCAATATATTTTATCTGTGAACAAGAACTGGGCAATGGCGTTTGGAAATTAAGGACCGCACAATGTTATATTTATAATGTTTCTAATATTGTAGTGATCCTGACCAGAAGACCATTATACATCACGGAGTTAGTGATCCACACAACAGGTGAGCCTGCAGTTCCCACAGCAGGCTGGGCTGTGCTGTGTTCCACATCCAGCGTGGCCTTCAGGCCTGTGTCAAGCTGCACAAACGCCCTGGCCAAAGGACAGACTCAGCTACCTCATTGTAATGGAGGAGCTTGTAGGCAGCTCCCACTCAGTACTGGTGATTACACCACCAGCGTGGCCTTGCCTTTATCTAAAAGTGCAGCAAGAATTTCTCATGAGTGGAGAAATCCATCCAGGGATTGATCCAATGCTTCATGAACACATGGTTCCCAGCATCTGAAGGGAGTAAGATTTATTTGCTATCTATATTCCTCCTCTTATTCTGCCTTCTTAAAGCAGATACTTTATTATGCCACTTGTTGTCACGCCTTTCATATCGAGATCCAGAAAGAACCTGGCACCATCCCTCTCTCTCACTCCCCAGCCCCAGTGCAGGACAAACACACACCCAGAATTCCCTTTGCATTTCAACACTCATCACTTCTGACTCTACAGAAGGAGAAGCCCTCGCTGTTTTCTTGCAATCACTAAGCAAGTCTTTTCTGTCTTGTAAGAGTCCTCTCTCCAGGCCCGGCAATATCTGTGATATTTGAAGACATTAAAAAGAGATCAAAGAATTTTTTCTTCTGCTAAAAGTTATAAATTTGTGGTTAAAGATCCAGTCTACCAGGAATCCAACAATTCTAGAGCAGCAACATTCCAAGGCCTTTTACATTTGTACCCGTGAACCTAAGCACAGTATTTGACACTTTGTCCACTTAGAACTTTTGGGTTTGGAGCTGTAACCATCCATACCGATCAACTCTAAAAAATTAAGCCAATTTCCAACTGTAGCTATTCCTTCCTAAATGTCACAGATCATTTAGTAGTTCATTAAGTCCCTAGCTGCTGTTTCAGCTTTCCCTTCTAACTCCAAAAGCAGAGATATTTTTAGTGGGAAACTCTAAGCATTTTTTGTCTGTCACCCAAATTTCAAACTATCTCCAAGAAAACATCGTAAGACCATTGGCTACAGCAAATACATTTCATTGGAATGAGCAGTATACAGCTCTCTAAATAAAAAACAACTGTACAGATGAAAACATTTTTTGTCAGACACCTCCTTTTCTATCCCATTCTCTGGACTTTGGAAAATTTGAGTTTCATGTATTTTTGAACCTTTAGGAAAAAAAAAAAATCATTAACAATGACAAAACTGAGGCACAGAAAAGCAGACTACCACTTCATTTGAATATACTCAGTTGAAGGTCATAACTATCTAGTTAACATCTGGCCATTCTCATTTACAGTACTGACAGAAGAATACTGTTTTGCTCAGGAAATAATTGTAGGGTAATAGAATAAACAGACTTTACCCCTTTAGGCTCTCTTTATTATAATGACATTTTTGTAGGGAGATATTAAATTTCTCACTGACCTACTTGTAGAAAAATTTCCATCAGTAATCACTGTTCTTCGGATAGATTTCAGTGTCTGACTGAGGTCTGATAAGAAAATATTTAATTCTTTTGCAAACTTTGTGCTTTGGATGTTACCTTCAGTTCCCTGCAGATAATCTAAGATGGAGGAGAGAGGTAAATCGGATTTTCATGAGGAGTTTTGTATAAGAGAAACAGCAACAATCTCCATAACCATTTTAAATTAACCTTTCCTAGAAGGGACAGTAGAAAGATTGTTTCTACCACAGTTTCAAATTTAAATCGATTTTGTTATTTTTATTGGCATTGGTAAGCTATTATCCACTCTGTGTGTAAAATGAACTCGCTATTTGGATACTATTTGTCAGTGAGCTTGATGCATTGCATCTTATTCCTGATTTTGAAACCTACAAGCTGAAGTGACTTAAGTGAACTACATTAAATGTGCAGTCAGAGAAAAACTTGTGCCTAGTTTGTTAATTTTGAAGAATCAGGTTGTGCCTGTTGATGATAGAACAGATTCTTTATTAAGACCACGAAAAGGGATAAAAGTTGAAGACAGGTGATCACATGTTCATTCCAAACATACTCAAAATATATAATTATTAGGATAGTTAGAAAGAATATTTCCTTTGCTTTTCTTTCCCTATTATTTAGCCAACCTCAGAAGGCAATGTAAGTGCTCAAACATGTCCAGTATTGTTTCCATTGGTAGAAATCTAGCAGAGTGGATTTAAAAATCTATTCAACAAAAGCTAGTCTGAAATCACCTATTTATTCCACCAGAGGGGAAACCCCTTATTTTTCCCTTTTATTTATATAGTTTGTATATCATTAGATTGCCATGGTTTCAGATGAACTGAAACATAATTAGCTCAGTTTTTGCTGTTGTCAAGGCTATGTCTCTGCTAAAGTACTATTTGTTCAAGTATAGGATTGTTTTTTAAAGAGTTTAAGGTACTGAAATTGTGCAAAAAAATATTGAAATATAAAATACACTGAACACACAAATATTATATTAAAATCCATATGTTACTTCAGATAAAATATTTAATATAAAAATACATTGTAAAAGTGCCTGGGTACCCAAATACATTAGGTGTATCTCAGTTGTTTTACTTAAAGCAAAATGGGAAATGTAGGGAACTGTGCCATTATGATTAAAGCTTCATGCCTGTACATCAACTATTGGCTGAACAGTCAGAACGTGTGCACTAAGTGCTTTCCATAGTTAGGTCTGCAGAAAAGACTTAATCACAGAAAACCTCTTAATTTCCCTTTGTCTGTGCACTTCTATTCCTTATTTCTTTTGCTGGGTCTCTCAGAAGTCAACTCAGAGAGAATATTGTGCATGTGAATGCTTTAACACTTAGAGCATAATGTTTCAAACACACCCATTTTTTCATTTTTGAAATGCAATCATCCCTTTGGTTTTCTCACCTACAGAAGCATTCACAGTTTTGAACAATACTTAAAGACATTTGGAGCTTTCGTACGTATAGCAGTTCTTTACAGTTCCCTGACTTTAACCTTGGGCATCTGTCCTAAAAATAGCCTGAGGATAATTGTTGTCTTTTACAGCCTCAAGGTACTCTGTAAAACTAAAGTGTTAGCTTCAGTGTCCAAATAACACTCATCTTTATTTTCACACGCTGCCTTTTTTATATAGCATTATTCCCTAGAATTTTTTATTAAATTATAGAACATATTCATTGCTCCAAGTACATAAATAGTGGTGCTTTTCTGATTTATCAAAGAAGGACCAGAATTTTGAAACATCTTAACATTAAGCTCTTATCTTCATAAGGTATCCTCAAATACATAGCTTCATTTTCAAGAATGAAAAATGTTAGGTAATTCTCACTTATTTTAAATTATGTTCAACTACCAAAACCCCTTCACTGGTAAGAATGCAGAAGAACCCTTTAAAATGGCAGGTCTGAGCAGTATCCGTTTCCACAGGGGATCAGCCTATTTGTTAATAGAGAGGTTTATGTCATTATGCTACTGAAGCAAAACAGTGAAACTGTTACAATATTTGTAATTTTAAAATACAAGGCCATTTTGATAGAGCATAAAACC
This sequence comes from Pluvialis apricaria, assembly GCA_017639485.1. Classification (NCBI taxonomy): domain Eukaryota; kingdom Metazoa; phylum Chordata; class Aves; order Charadriiformes; family Charadriidae; genus Pluvialis; species Pluvialis apricaria. The sequence continues at coordinate 38,202,898 of CM030012.1, read as the reverse complement.
AGTAACAACACAGATGATAAATAATAAAATAGAAATGCCAGCCTATGCAGAAATGGTGAAAGTGAATATATGTGTTACCTTTGCAGTCTTAACATTCCACCTAATCTTGTCAGAATGATGAGGCAGCTGAAATTGAATGCAAAAGTTTCTGACAGAACAATCCTAGGAATCCTCGTGTATTTTTTATAAGAGAATATTTTAAAAAGTAAAACTCTGCAACCACTGCACCTTTACTGAACCCTGATGATTCAGTGACATTCTCTCCCTTTTATGCATTTCTCTGAGGACAATTAAATCACATTATTTCTGAAATCCTACTATAATCGAAAGGTACAGAAACAGTGTTACAGTAAGTAAAATCAAAATGCTAGCTATTTTATCACGGGGCTTTCCAGAAAAAGAACATAGCAAAAGCACAGGCATAATGAAAAAGAGAAACGTTAAACCTCAATCTTATATTAGGGTTTAACTTTAAAAGGATCATTTTCTTGCCTAGATAGATGCATGCTAGGAAAACTCTCCCACAGAGAGCTCAAAGATATTCCAGAAGAGCAAATACTGTGACTTTGGCCACAGCAAATTCCATTATGTGTATTGTAATATCAAAACATTGTTTAGCAAACTACTTAATCTCGCATCCAAATATGCAATACTACTGTTGTCCGATCAAATACATAACCAGTGTTGTCTCCACACACCATGGCACAAATAAATGGCTTTTGTTGCAACAATAGCTCTCTGAAATAATTTGTCTGTATTGCTCCCACTTCCTTAGGAATCTGATGCCTGCACTCAAGATGGACCCACTTCATTTAGGCAACACCTGCACTCTGCACTCGTGTTTGTCTTCTCCTCACCCTGTGGCATCCCTTCTTATCTCCCTTATGTAAAAGCCATGAAGCGAAATAGTTCCATGAACTATGGCTCACAAAATAAACAACCAGATAAAATATGGTGGTTATCAATGCTAATTAACAGAGTAAGACTTTTTATCTCAGAAAAAAATGGAGGAAGCTCTTGGGAAAGCTTTTTTCTCGTGTGTGCATGTATTACAGGAGCAGAATTCAGGGGCAGAATTCGCTTCAGCCTGCTAACATATCTGCTGGGCTTCCTTACTTAAAGCTACTGTTAAATGGTATTTTTTAATGTGGAATAGACCTCTCCCAGCATTTTTTTTCTGGATCCTTTTAACAGCCTATAGTCAAGAGGATTTTCATTAAAATACTAATGTGTTCAAGTAACATTTCTGTGATATTTTGCAATTTTATAAACACCTCAGACAAAATTTTGAATGCTGGGTGATTTTCAGTAAACTATAACAGGCACAGAAGTAAAATAACAACTTGACTCAAAACCCAACTTATGTAAACCAAAACTGTGCGAAAACTAAAAATGCCTCTTAAGAATTCTATTATCCATGGAGTGAAAAGTATTGAGCAATCTAGAAACCAGCTAATCAATCAGGGTTGTTTTTCATTACTTACTGTTGTGATGCTATCTGAACCAGTAAATCATTTCAATAGTCTAGACTAGTGGTCTAACCCCAAACTGGGGATGCGAGATGATGACTGACCAGATCTCCTTCTATGACAAGGTGACAAGGTGACAAGGTGACAAGGTGAATTTTTATCAACAATCTGGATGAGGGAATCGAATGCGCCCTCAGTAAGTTTGCAGACAATATGGAGTTGGCTGGGAGTCTCGATCTGCAGAGAGATCTGGACAGGCTGGATCGATGGGCTGAGGTCAATGATATGAGGTTCAACAAGGCCAAGTGCCGGGTCCTGCACTTGGGTCACAACAACCCCATGCAACACTAAAGGGTTAGGGAATAGTCGCTAGAAAGCTGCCTGGCAGAAAAGGCCCTGGGGGTGTTGGTGGACAGCCAGCTGAATATGAGCCAGCTGTGTGCCCAGGTGGCCAAGAAGGCCAACAGCATCCTGGCCTTATTAGGCCAGGAATAGTGGGGTAAGCAGAAATAGGGAAGTGATTGTCCCCCTGTACTTGGCACTGGTGAGGCCACACCTCGAATATTGTGTTTGGTTTTGGGCCCCTCAGTACAAGAAAGACACTGAGGTGCTGAAGCACATCCAATGATCAACAAAGCTGGTGAAGGGTCTAGGGAACAAGTCTTTTAAGGAGTGGCTGAGGGAACTGGGGTTGTTTAGTCTGGAGAAAAGGGGGCTGAAGGGAGACCTTATTGCTCTCTACAACTACCTGAAAGGAGGTTGTAGCAAGGTGGGGGTTAGTCTCTTCTCCCAAGTAACAAGCCATAGGACAAGAGGAAACAGCCTCAAGTTGTGCCAGGGGATGTTTAGATTGGGTATCGGGAAAAATTTCTTCACAGAAAGGGTTGTCAAGCATTGTAACAGGCTGCTCAGGGAAGTGGTGGAGTCACCATCCCTGGAGGTATCTAAAAGATACGTAGATGTGGCACTTAGGGACACGGTTTAGTGGTGGACATGGCAGTGTTAGGTTAACTGCTGGACTCAGTAACCTTAAAGGTCTTTTCCAACCTAAATGATTCTATGATCCACCGGGATGCAGGGAGAAAATATTAGAATATACACATATTGGTGGGTGCATGCTCAAAAATTTTTTGTTGATGGGGTGCACAATCAAAAAGTTTGGAGACCACTGGTCTAGAGCATCTTTTTTTTTTTTTTTTTAATAATCTGCCAGCATGGCTTAGCTCAGACAATGTTGTTTCATTGGTAATGATGGTACTATATTAAGAATTTCACATTATTTGTAACCTTGATATACTGTGGTACGAGAATACATGTGCTGGAGGCTAGGGACACATCTACTGTAGCCTGTTAGTTCAAAACAGCAGTGCACCTTTGACAGCTGTCTGCTTACCAGACTTTGGTTCACATTGCAATGTAGTCAGTCTTTAAACATATCAACTATGGCTGATATTCAACCACCAGCTCCTCCAAGCTCAGGTTAGGTGCATCCCGAAGAGCAAGAAATCAGGCAAGGGAAAGAGACCTGCATGGCTGAGCAGGGAGCTTCAGAAAAAGCTCAGGTGGAAGAAGGGAGTTCACAAGATGTGGAAAAGGGGGCTGATGACTTGGGATGAGTATAAGAATGCAGGGTATGCAGGGAAGAAACGAGAAAAGCCAAGGCAGCTTTGGAATTGAATCTGGCAAGGGATGTCAAGGCCAATAGGAAGGGTTTCTTTAAGTATATAGGAGACAAAAGGAGAACCAGGGAAAGTGTGGGCCCGCTCTTGAACGATACGGGTGCTGTGGTGACGGATGATGCAGAGAAGGCAGAGTTGCTGAATGCCTTCTTTGCTTCTGTCTTCACTGCTCAGGCCAGCTCTCGGGAGTCCCAGACTTTGCAAGTAACAGAGAAAGTCTGGAGGAAGCAAAACTTTCCCTTGGTTGAAGAGGAACAAGTTAAAGAACAATTAAGTAAACTGGACACCCACAAGTCCATGGGGCCTGATGGGTTGCGCACCTGCGAGTGCTGAGGGAGCTATCAGAAGTCATTGCTGGGCTGCTCTCCATCATCTTTGAAAGGTCCTGGAGAACAGGGGAGGTGCCTGAGGACTGGAGGAAAACCAATGTCACTCCAGTCTTTAAAAAGGGAAAGAAGGATGACCCAGGGAACTACAGGCCGGTCAGCCTCACCTCCATCCCTGGAAAGATGATGGAACAGCTCGTTCTGGGCGAGCATCTCCAAGCATCTGGACGAAAAGAAGGTTATCAGAAGTAGTCAACATGGATTCACCAAAGGGAAGTCATGTCTGACTAATCTGATAGCCTTCTATGATGGCGTGACTGGATGGGTGGATGAAGGGAGGGCAGTGGATGTTGTCTACCTTGACTTCAGCAAGGCTTTCGACACTGTCTCTCACATCATCCTCACAGACAAGCTTAGGAAGTATGGGTTAGATGAATGGACAGTGGGGTGGATTGAACAGTGGCTGACAGATAGAGTTCAGAGGGTTGTGGTTAGTGGTGCAGAGTCCAGTTGGAAGCCAACAACTAGTGGTGTCCCTCAGGGGTCAGTACTGGGTCCAGTCCTGTTCAATATATTCATCAATGACCTGGATGAAGGGATAGAGCGTACCATCAGCAAGTCTGCTGATGATACAAAACTGGGAGGGGTGGCTGACACGCTGGAAGGCTGTGCTGCCATACAGCGTGACCTGGACAGGCTGGAGAGTTGGGCAGAAAAAAACCTGATGAGGTTCAATAAGGCAAGTGTAGGGTACTGCATCTGGGGAGGAATAACCCCATGCATCAGTACAGGTTGGGGGCTGACCTCCTGGAGAGCAGCTCTGTGGAAAGGGACCTGGGAGTCCTGGTGGACAACAGGATGACCATGAGGCAGAATGTGCCCCTGGTGGCCAAGAAGGCCAATGGCATCCTGGGGTGCATCAAGAAGAGTGTGGCCAGCAGGTCGAGGGAGGTCATCCTCCCCCTCTACTCTGCCCTGGTGAGGCTGCATCTGGAGTACTGTGCCCAGTTCTGGGCTCCCCGGTTCAAGAAGGACAGGGAACTGCTGGAGAGGGTCCAGCAAAGGGCTACAAAGATGATTAGGGGACTGGAGCATTTTTCTTATGAGGAAAGGCTCGGGGACTTGGGGCTTTTTAGTCTAGAAAAAAAGAAGACTCAGGGGGGATCTTACCCATGCTTATAAATACTTAAGGGGAGGGTGCCAGGTAGATGGGAACAGTCTTTTTTCAGTGGTGCCCCAGTGATAGGACTAGAGGTAACGGGCACAAACTGGAGCACAGGAAGTTCCATCTTAACATGAGGAGGAACTTCTTTACTCTGAGGGTGGCAGAGCACTGGAACTGGCTGCCCATAGAGGTTGCGGAGTCTCCCACACTGGAGACATTCAAAACCCACCTGGATGCCGTCCTGTGCAATGTGCTGTAGGTGTCCCTGCTGTGGCAGGGGGGTTGGACTTAGATGATCTCCAGAGGTCCCTTCCAACCCTGACGATACTGTGATACTGTGTAACTAGAGTCCTTTCAGATAAACTTATTTGGAAGATGGACTTCAAGACCACACGTAATCCACTCCAGCTGCTCTACATGTAATCCACTCCAGGCACATAGTTCACAGAATCATGCTAAAAGTAGTTTGAAATAAAACATATCAAAGAACATACAATGTGGATGCTGGATCTCCAGCACCAAATGCTTTACTCTATAGTTAGATGCTTTTTATTGGTTTGCGTGACTTGGTAACATAGACACGGCTCAAGACAAATGTTCAGTTCTTAGGCACCTAGGGATGCAATGGGCTAGGGCTAAGGAAGGCATTTTTAACTTTGTCTCCAACTTTGCTCTGATTTTGTTTAGCTAGAAGACCCCAATCCATTTGTGGAAGCCTTTAGGACACCAGTTAAGCCGACAGTCCAGCTCTATGCGCTATTAGAGATGAGATGAGCCACTTACACAACATACTCAATAAAACATAGAATCCACTTAAAACTTTCCATTTTACATCTGTGCTCAGATACAGCTCATCAGCGTGAAATCTCATCTAGATGAATTTTGTGCATCTGATAAAAAAAGCATCTGAGCAAACAAAATGCCTCTAGCCACATGGTTCAACATGTCTGTTAATACTGTTTTACAACACTCCCTTATGGTATTTCCTTGAAGGAAGTTGTTGGTTGGTTTTCTGTTAAAAACGTTTCATGTTTCCTATTCTGTTTTAGACAATAGACCTTATATATGATAGGTTAACTAATAGGATTAGGGCACCATATAAAATTTTAATTATCAGAGAAGTTTAATTAGGGGTAAGTGCTAAGCATCATTCTATTAATACAGTTTACAATCTTGCGTATCACAGGAAGCATATGTAGTTTTGGTGTCTTCCTACTGTGTTTTTTGCAAATCAAGCCAGTAAAACACAACATAAAAAAGCATCTAGATTGAAAACATACTATGAAAGCAAAATAAACTACACTATTTTAGCAGAATTATCTGCAGTCTACCAGTTGCAAATCTTTCTCAGAAAATACAATCTATTGAACTGGTCTTCTGATGAAGAGATGACTCCTGTGTTATAACCAGGTAAGGTTTCAGCTTCAGCAGTTTTAAGTGAATGCTTTCTGTTATATTAGGAACTCCATCCCTTTTTTTTTTTTTTAAATTTTTTTTTTTCTCCTTACAATCAGTAGATCATCAACCAATAGAAGACATAGTCAAAGCTTCAGCACCTGCTCTCAGGCAGTCTTACAATTTGCATAAATTAAGCCTGAGAGTTCATTTTAAAAGTGCAATAGAAATAAGGAAGAATGTTGCTAAAAACGCAACCAAATGTGTCACTTGTGGACGTTTCTGTCCTCAGTGTCTTTATCTGTTCCTCTTATGGAAGTGTTTCTGTAAATTAGATAATTTTTATAATCTGACTCTAAATCTTTTTCAGCCCTACTGTGTCATTTTTGTGATTAGAAAATCAGCCCTTCACACGCCATTGTATATGGTGGGGCACAAGAGGCTCATACATAACAGGAAAGGGTTTGCTTTCTGGTTTTGGTTCCTTTCCTAGTAATTCCTCAAAGTCTTGCTCCTGAACACTGAGCTAATAGTAACCACCGTAACACACTTCTCAGACCTCATTCTTGGATCACAATAGTCAAACTAGAGCCCCCCTATTTTATATGCAAATTTAGGATTTTTCCACATCTCCCATACACATTACTTAACATTTACCTCCACTGAATTTCATCAGATTGTTTGTTACCCAATAACTCAGTATTTCAATGTCCTTATTTGCAGTTAGAATCATAGAATCGTCTAGGCTGGAAGACACCTTTAAGATCATAAAGTCCAACCATTAACCTACACGTCTTTTAAATACCTTCCAGGGATGGTGATTCAAACACTTCCCTGGGCAGCCCTGTTACAATGCTTGACAACCCTTTCCATGAAAAAATTTTTCTTCCATAGCCAGCATCCTAAATCTCCCCTGGTGCAACTTGAGACGTTCCCTCTTGTCCTATTGCCTGTTACTTGGGAGAAGAGACTGACCCCCCACCTCGCTACAACCTCCTTTCAGTTGTACTTTATTTTTCTACAAATATAAATTTCATAATTCGCTATGACAGTACCTGTAAATGCTGTAGAACCATGAGGTTTTTTTTTTAAAAAAAACCCAACTGATCTCCTTTTTTCCTATATATACCAGTATCAGTATTCATCTATTTTGACAAACCATAAAAAGAAAGAACTTCCTGAAATCTATTCACCACAAGAAAAGATCATATTGTAGATCCTACCCTCAAACTCCATTAAGTCCCCTAAACCAACTATGACATTATCAGTTATGATAAGGACAAATTAAATTTCCTTCATAGATCTCAAAAAAGAGTCACCCACAATACATTCTTATAGGGTAAATATAACCAAACAAAACTTAACGTTACAGGTCACGTGGAAAACAATTAGGGCTTTTATATAAACTCGATTTACTTATATACTTGCCAAAAGCTATTTGCTGCTTAATGAAGCTAAGCTATGTTTTCTCCTCTCATTCAGGCTAAGTGAGATCCCATTTAAGAACTCACTTTTTCCAGTGAGAACAGAAAGCCACTGAAAACATTGCCCAGCATACCAGGTCAGATGAAAAGCACAAGAACCGTGTTAGAGCAAATAAGAAAATGCCCCAAGACCTAACTAGCTTTCAGGTGATGACTGGTACGGAGATATGTATTTAGCAAAAATGGAAAATGAAAGAAAGCCAGAGGAAGTCAGAGAAAATTGGTTAATATGGTCACAGAGCCGGAAGCAGGATATCTTTTATGCTGGGAAAACAACATGAGATTTGAAATCTCATGTTGTTTGTTTCTTAACGTATTTAGTAAAGAAAGATTTAACAGATAAACAGGACTGCCAGTAATGAAAAATCTGATACACATTAATCTCCACTCCTAAGGGCAAACAGCAACAACAATGCTTAAATGCTGGGTAATCAGAAAGGCTTGAAAGATCAACAATATACTGGTTTGTCTTGTAAATTAACTTTCAGCTATTTTTCTTATTTTCATCCTCTACAGATACTTATCTCTCTGCAGGAGAACTACAGAACTATTTTTTTTTTGCTTTGGAAAGTAAAAAATAATATTACTAAATGATTTTATGTCCATTCGGCATGGCATTTCAACTTAAATGGATGCACCTACGTTCCTGTCCTTCCCTTCGCCATGCTGCAGTATCTCCATGATCTGCAAAACACAGGCTAAACTTCTTTTCGATGTTTCCTAAGACTGAATTTTCACAGTAAAATATCAAACGCATTAGTTCAAATCCTTCTCAGAACAGGAATTACTAACAATGCTTCAGCATCTTCTATACTCAAGACAGCTTGTAAGAGGAAGGTAGCTTGGTGAGGTGGTCTACCCTGTGATATCAGGAGCCATGCAGTCTCCAAGGCCACAGAACCTATGAAACATAAGATGGAAAGACAGCAGGGAAACAAGAAGTGATAATTCCTGTTTTCATGTGGAAAGTTAGTGAGTATACTTGTTCATCTCCGAGCATCTAGGCATTTGATCTCCTTGCCCAGGAAAGCAGAGGAGTGCTTGTGATACACTCAGCAGTCTCCTAATTGTGATCAGAGTTTGATCACTAACAGAGGTAAAGAAATTTCGGCCACACCCCCAGATACCTGCCAGCATCTCTTCCAAACCAAAAAAGTCAATCGGCCCTTTTTCAGTGCCAGATGTCAAAAAGAATGGACAACCCAGATTCCCCTGTCCTGGTTGCTTGGTTTATATCACACACATCATTCAAAACAGTACAGAAGCAGCAAGGCAGAGAGGATGGAATATGTCTGTAATACTGGTAATGGCAGCAACTGCCTGGGCCTAAAAGAAATACCATCAAATGCCAGACAACATCCGCAAGGGCAGGGGTGAATCCTGTTGTCCAATCATTAGGGAACAGCAATACAGACACTTTGGCCATCTCTCATTTTACATTCTTTTTGTACAGATGTTTTTTTGGTTGAGAGGTCTGTGATTGCTGTGAGTATCCATCATCACAGAAGATGAGAGAAACAGATGAAAAGCCCTTTCAGTGGAGTACTCCCCTAAGGAGTTTCTATAGAAAAACTTGAGATAGCAATAGCTATAGCATGGAGAACACTCATGTCCTTCAAGCAAATGAATCTCAAACCTATCAGAGCAGAAACAATCCAAAAGTCAAAATTGATATCCACAACAACTACTGGCTTCATAGGTGAGAAAAAAAAATATTCCAGAATAGAAAAGGGCATTCTTATGAAACACTGTATTTCACTGGTGTGAGTGTGGCCTGGACTGTGGTTCAGGCTTGCAAAGCTAGGCTTGGCATCAAAAAACAGATTCTAAGCCAGAACCCAGTGTAACACAGGCTGTGCTTTCAGAAAAAGGGGAAAAAATCAGTTTTAGAAGAAATGAAGTTAACTTAAAACAACAAAGGACTAATGAGAAGCAAAAACTGACATAAGCAACAGATAATGAAATCACAGTCACTAGAAGCAAAATAATATAATATAAATTATATCTTTCTATTATATATGTTGTTGACAAGAACCAAAGGAATGGAGCACAAATGTGTGGCATGGGGGGGAGAAAGAGCTAAGAGCCCATTATCAATACTGCAAGGGGGGTATATAATATAGGCCTGCCGCTATATTAATGTGCTTATAGCATGACATGCATACACACGTACAAACAATTTACGTATTTTTTTGTTTTCATATAATATTTTTCATTATTTTGTCGCATCATCTCACATACAACCTTTCATTCTCTCCAGCATGGAAACAATAAAAGTCTGTAAGATCAGTAAGGATTAATACAGCACGTAAAACTCAAAGTTCTTTCTGTCATGCTAAAACAAATGTAATTTACATGTGTTGTTGATTCATATGCAGCTTGAAAAAGAAATACTAATCAGTGATTAGGACTCGTGCTAATGCAGGATTTAGAAATTAACTGAAAAGAATCCATGTGTACATCAGGGAAAAACTTCACATTACGTCTTCATCATATTTCCCTGTAAAGTTGTTCTAACGTAACTACATCCATTTCTCAATTGTCCTAGCTCATATCATGGTAATAAGAAAGTTCTCCTTTATGGAAACCTGAGAAACCAAGTAGGAGATCCAAATCTGGAAGTTTATCCGGGATTTTCATACACTAAATTGAAATCTCAGAATAGTGTTCTATTTTTTGTTATGGTTGGGACACATGCAAATCTCTTTTAGAAACCTTCTTTCCTGGCTGCAGGAACACAATGAAACTGTCTACTGAAGGGTCAGATTCTGAGGGCATATTAAGAGCGTTAAAAGACAAGCCCTCAGTTTTAGCCAACACAGAGTCCAGCATGACTAGTAACATCATCATGGAAGAACACACGTAACCATCACATTGCCTTTAATTTTTTTCAACTTGTATCTGTAAGCTCTGGAGTCTATGGAGATACTACTTGTTAACACTCATTAGACATTCAATTGATAATATCCTTTTCTGTCAGGCTACTCAGTAAGAGCTCTTGTGCCATGAGTTCATAATTCTAATCTGAGAGGTAGAAGGAAAACACGAGCAGAAAACCTGAGAACCAGAATTAGTCCCTCCATGCAAGGTAAGTAGTAAAGCTTCTTGGTGCTTTACATTTCTCGGTAATGGGACTGGTGGGAGTGCATTCTTTAAACAGCATGAGCCTCTTCAAAAACTCTTGTTCTGAAAGGTCACTGGAGGGAAATCTATTTTTTGTTTGTGCTGGATCCAAACAGATACACAGAGCGATAACCTCAGCATTATCACTAACTTGCGATGCCTCCCATCACAAACCTTGGGGAAACTTTTTGTGGACACCCTTGGCAAATGCTGACAACTTAGCAGAATGAACATCAATACAATGATGAAAATAAACCAGATCCCCAGACTTCCCTATGCAAAACTGGCGATGACAGGAACATCTCCTACTGTGTGTAATGCATTGTTGATTCTGGAGAACATGCAGGAAATATTTAAATGTTCTATGACCCACTATTGAAATACGAAGCCAGTTTTGTGAAGTCTGGATATTTTGAACCACAATTCTGTTCTTACCGACTATCTACCACAGTACTAATGGCTACCTTTCTTTCATTCGTGTTTTTTTTGATACATGACTATAAACTGGCACTTGCTGACAAATTGCTACTTATTTTTTCCACACATTGATAAATATGAAAATGGTTTGAAGGATCAAGGCCAGCGTCTCTTGGCTGCACACAGAGGCTGCGTGAGTTTCATCACTTACTCCTACTGGCATAAAGAACAGATTCTGGCATACGGTATTATGTAGCTACATGACACCACAAGGTCTACAAACCAGATGATCTCTGAGAAAGTCTCAGAATAGACTGATGAATATTTTTTATGGCAGAGAGTCCAGCTTTGCTCTGAAACAACTGAAACCGGCTACTTTGTTCATAAGATGTTCCTAAATACGATTGTGTGGAAAAATTAAAATCTCATGAATTCCTAAGTCACATAGAGCAATTGACCTCTAAGAAGATACAGTGCTCCCCACTTCCCTTCTAGCTACTTCCCTGTGTCTCACATTTTTTGTAATTTTCTACTCTTGGATCTTTATCACTGGAGTCTGTTGCCTCACCGATCAAAGACAATCTGACAGGAATGTGTTACAGCTATTCATGAAAAGGATTTTCATACATTAAACTATTAAGTGAACACATACTTCTAGATAAAAAAAAAAGAGCTATCCTGTCATTATTTAGGGAAAAAGGTCTGTAGTCTTAAACGCAGTCTTTAATAGTTTATGCATATGTGCTTTCATTTAAAGAGCATCTATAGAAGAATTACAGGGGTTCCTTGAGGAGCACAAAGTATGTCTCTGTGTGAAAGGGTGGATAATGGAACTAAAGAAAAATCCCATGTTCTTCCAGAACTGCTTTACATCTAAATTTAGAAATTTACAACCAGTACTAAGAAAAATTTCTTAACAAAGATTTCTTAAATTAAACTACCAGAGGAGGTAACCATTTAACCTTGTTCTCTACACTGGAATATCTGTCTTGTACCACAAGTATTACAGGAATGAAATACAATGGCAATGTCTTTCTTGTGCATATTAGTTTTATGAATTGAACACCTGCTGCCAAATTAATTTCTGGTCTGGAGATGATGAGATGCATGCATATGCCTACATGAAAAGCACATGGGGAAGCACTTGAAAAAAAAAAGGAACAATTAAATTATTTTCTGCTGTTGACTTGCAAATCCTAGCAAACCATGTATTTTTTTTAGAAATCTGTTAATGAGTGGTCTTCTCATTTACCAAGTCTTCCTCTAGAATAACAATCCTTCACCACATCATGTATTTCCTTTGTAATGACAGAATGCTGCAATCTAATAAAGCATCTCTCATAGTATTATAAACCATAAGATGCTACTGTTGACACATAAAACTATCTACAGGCACATCACACAAACTTTCTCTCATTGGTAATAGTCATAAATTGTTCTTTACCCCTGAGGCAAACTCCACATTGTAAATGAAACTGTACTTTGTCATGAATGTCATTAACTAGAAATAAAGAAATGTTAAGATTGCTACTATTCTCTTCCTCTCAAATGCAATTACTTTAATTTCCAACCAGAAGATGTTGTTCAAAACCAGTGTTGCCTGATATGCTCACCAGTCCCTATGTACATGAAATTATTTGGCTTAGAAGACTTGTTTTTGGAACAACACACTACTGCGGTGGACGTGGAGCAAGGCTGAAATCTGCCAATGCATTTTTGCAAATTTGAAAAGCTACTTGCTTAGAGGATGAATAATTCTGATGAGAACAGAAGTCTACAGAAAGTCAAAACAGTGACACTTTCTCAGAAATATGCTGTAATTCCTATATTTAATGTCTTCATCAGTTCCTGCAGTACCTTAAAACCAGCAGGTACTGAAAATGAAGTGCCATTGCTTTAACTGGTGTAGAGAAATGACAGGAATGCAGATGGCAGTACATCCATTTAGGCATTCACTCAGGTTTTCCTCCTCTGAAAGCTTCTCTTATTGAAGCAATTGGTCCTTAAGATCCTGTGACAGAAGACATTTCTACCTTCTTGAAAAGTTTTCAGGGGAGAAAACTGTAATGATATATTCATATAGTTACCTCTTGAGCACTCTTGCTTTGAGAACCTAAGCACTTATGACAAAAGTCTAGGGAAGGTAATTTACATCAAACTCCATTTCAGACTGATGCAGATGCTGAGGAACCATAGCTGTCATTGCTTCCACACTATTCTTCCTAACCTTGGTAAAATGCATGAGGGTAGTTAGGATACATGGTATCACTTCTGCCATAAATACTCCTAATTCATATGCCTATAAGCACGCCAGACACTACTTAATTTTGGTAAGTGGGTGTCCTGGTTTGAGGCCTAAACCATGACAGCAGGATACACTGCTGTGATTATACCCAACACTGACCACATACACTCATTCAAATAAAGTGTCACACACATGTACAGGCAATATTCTAGATACATAAACCATATACGATCTCACAGTACATATTACATATAGTAAAATCACACTCATATGCACGGATAAATGTATTCTAAGCACTCCAAAATGGAAACATTATAAACACCTGTTAAAATCTGCTGAGCATTGCAGTATGGACAAACAAATTCTCAGAGAGAGATATATATTATACAGGTTATTTCTGAAATTACTAATACATTTAGAAACATGCATTTCATTAATCTTCTAAAGATACTTTTCAACTGGCAGGTATATTACAACTTACAGAGTTTTTCCTCTTCCATAAACTCAGAGATACAGTCTCTGCTTACAATGGTGTTCTACCTAAGATGTAATTATGTGAATTAACAAAATCAATACAGCTGTTTTCCTCATAAATCATTTTGAGCTGTAAAAGAGGTTAATCCACCACCTTTTCTAGAATATATAGAAATGCCGTCAAAGAGACTTCTTATTTATTTGTCATAGTAATTATTGTTCTCTGTCTGATAAAGTACCCTCCTATGCTATTTAAGCAAGCAGTTTACTTTGTAAGGACTATCAGAGAACATGAATATTCCAACTCCTATGAATATAATTCAGCAACCTGTCAAGTTAAATCATATACCAAACCAAACTTTTCTTCTTGCATATTTCATTAAACTAAACCCCTTAATATTTCATGTTTAAATAGGGGAGGGATAATTGTGAGGCAAAGTAACTGTACTGTTGCGCATAGAAGAAGATTCTCTCCTCTCTAGAAGTAACACTCCAATACTCTCATTTGCTTTCTCTTTTATTTCTTCCTCTCTCCTTTTTCTATTCAAATCCCCTTAGAGAACCTTTCAGATATTAAGACTCCCCCTACATTTCCTGCAAGGATACTCAGTCTCCCCATTTGCCAGCTGCTATTCAAAATACTTCTATACAAAAGAATACATTTCCATATTCGATATAGATTTGTTCATTATAATCACTGCTAGTGTGCCTTACCATCTTCCAGTAATGCCTTATTTCATAGACTAACACTAATTGTATTACAGCCTGAGAAGTTCAATCATTTAAGGTGTGAGAGGTCGGCTGACTTCAGTCACAACCTAAAAAACCCCATTACCCGAGCAAGACAAGACAGCTACCAGAAACAAGTAAAGGTGATTTTTTATAAACACTTTAAATAGCTCTGACTTAGAACAATACAATCCTACCTCCACACTTACACACTGGCAAAACTGAGATCAGCGAGTAACCCATCCTTTGCTGTTTGCTAGGATCTTAAGCATTTAAACCCCAACTGAGTATGAAACAGCCGAAAAATCAGAACAGGCCTCCTTAGCAGGTGGGGAGAAAAACATATTCCTGTGGCTACTGATCTTGGCTAATACAGCAAGTTCCTAAAAATAAAATTATTTTGTATTTCCAAGCATCCATTTTAATTTGTTCACTGAACTCAGTTTGCACAATATAGCCAGAAATAAGAGTTTCTTTTTCTCCATCTTCAACATTAGCAAAATGTCAGTGGGTTTGGATTTCTCATATTAAAGGAGAAAGATTACGGTTTAGGGTCTTAGTCATTTTTGGGTTTATAGTTTTGGTGCAGTTCTCTGAACATCATGAAAATATTACATAACACTAATAAGTTTTGAAAACCTTCTTTATTTCTAATACTAAAGTCTAAACAGTGGATCTACCCTAATAAATCATGCTCCTCTTGATAATTCAGGACAGAGGAGTCCATGAATCTCAGAGGAGAGAAATAAATTTTGATCACAGCTGAGTGATAGCTTTGAATGATGCAGATACAGGCAGCCACTGTATTTTCTTACAGTGGGTTTGACGTTAATTGAGAAAGAATAAATCCTCACAACTTTACACATTGCAAAGTCATGTGTAGATCAGATGATTATGCAACCAATTCCCTTTACTAGGTTTTAAACTTCTCTTGACTCCCTTTGCACAGCTGAAAATGAGTATATGAAACAGCACAATGGGTTAAGTAATCATAATGAACAAGCAATATGTCAGACTGATTGACAATCAATCAAGCAAAGAACTAGTTATGCAAACCATGCTACCAGATCTAGGCCAAATTCCCACCTAATACCCATCTTTTACTCCACTGAAGAACAAAAATGACACACATTGCTGAATTACTTTCCACGAGTGGAAGTACATGAGTGGAGTAAAGTGAGTTTTGTTACAATGCACATTGCATTGGAGGTAAACTTCAGTATTTGTTCTTGTCACTCCCCAAAACAGAACTTTTAATGATCTTGAGTACCAATGACTTCATACTATCCTCCTCTTAAGACAGATAATACTGAAAAAAATGGACGTGCAATTGATCTCAAATCTCAATTTGATTGAAATCAGATCTATGATTTCTGAGGTAGAGACAGTGTCCAGACACTACAGCATACAAATACTTCATGAACAATTAGAGTGTAGCAATTGCTCTCTCCTATTTCCTCTGCAACTCCCATTGCTGCTAATAATCTCAAAAGCAAAAGGACACTACATTTGAATTTATTTTTAATTATGAAAATATAACCCAATGTTCACAGCAGTCCTGCATCTGTCTTCAGGTAAAAAAAAAACAGAAACATGTTGAATTACACAGGTTTTTGGCATCAAACCCAATTGAAGTCAACTTAAGCTGAAGATAAACTGTACTTGTAAAAATAACAAAAAATATATTGTAGATGCCTAAATATGGATCTAATAATTTTACTTTGGACGCTCTCCCCGTCTCCCCCCAGTGACAGATTAGAATTGAGTGGACGATAAAATGTTCCAGCAGCTTACATATATTCATCAACTAATAAATCAGAAGGAAACTATTATTAACAGTTTTTTATTACTGAATAATTTTAAGATTTCAACAGATAGTTTTTAATGTTTTGTACATTTAAAGAAATACCAAGATGAATGCCTACAGAAAATAATATTTTATCGATTAAAAGAGGGACTTAAAATGCCTGGAAAGGACAAGGTTTCAATATTATCTTTAATTTTTAGTTTAAGATGTATTTCCAGATAAGTAATCAATTCATATAATCAACACCAATAATCATTCTTGTTTTCTATATTCACAATTTATCAGACAGGATAGTAAAGAAAGCCTATATACTCTTTGTGCACTTCAAAGCAAGAAATAACATGGCTTTTTAATGTAACATTTATGTAATTCTCCAAGCAAAGCCATTCTGTGTTGAAAGGCAGTAATACTGTACCTTGATTTCTTCTATTTCGTCTGGCACTATCTTGTATGCAGATATAGTCCCACCCAACCTGAAATCAGGAGAAGAAAAATATTCTCTGAAATCAGAAGAAAAATAGTCTCAAAATCACTAACACAAAGTACAGCATGTTAATGGTGTCATGACTTGCTCCAAAACACAAATATCCCTCCTATCAATTTATAGGTAAAATCCACCAAGCCCCAAAACAACAAAACCACCCCTTTCCTTTCTTTATCCAAAGAAAAATCATGTGATTAAGATAAACATTAGAAATGTGCTGTCCTTCACTAGCCTGAAAGATAAGAACTAGGTCAACTAAGCAGAATTACCATCACCAGGATGTTATTCTTTACATTAATGGCCATCAGTTATCATATTCTATGATTTCTTGTTTGTAGTCAGTGTCATATGGATGAGTTTAAATATTTGAAGCCTGATGTGCTTTGCACTCAGTATTTCACTAAGCTGCTATACAGTCTTAAATGCAACCAAATGCAATCCTAGAAATTGAAATTTTTTAATTAGACGTGCATGTGTAGACCTCACAAACCACACAGACTCTATGGCTTCCATGTTTGAAAAGTCTCAAGTTCATGACTGGTAATAAAAAGTCGGTGATGTGCAATAGTTGGCACTGATACAGAAAAATAGGGGTGTTTGTTCCACATTGAACTTAGTGAATTTACTTGTCTATATCCTGCAAAAGTTTATGGTATAGTTCATGTACTGAAGATGCACGAATAACACGTACTATAAATGGTGGTAAATATTACATTTTCCCCAGAGACATGCAGACATGGCTTCTTTTATTTCATGAAGCAGTATCATTGATAGTGACAATTCAGACCTAAAAATATAACTGCACTAATGACCTCCCTGCTGGCTCTGCACAGCAACACTAGTCATTTTCTGGGTCCTACAGAAATGGAAATCATGTAAAAAACTATTTATTGTAAAGCAGCAGACAGCTATCAAATGTGTGTTTGTATTATCTCCCTATTATTGGATATTTTCCTTCCAATTGTCAGCATTTCTATACAGACATATTTTCTTATAGTCAATCTTGAAATTACTACACACACTATTTATTCAACCTAAAAAGGGGAGAAGAGAATAACACAGAAAATACATTAAGATTTTCCCCATAAGTCCTGCCTTTCCACATTTCTACAAGTAAGTCACTCTCAGAAATGAACGGTTTGAAGGCTTTAGACAGAAGATGAAGTCTGCATAGGAAAAGTCAAGTCTGAAGTCCATCGCTGCTCCAAGTAATATCAACTATGGTTTCTGAGGTAGAGACGGGGTCTAGACATTACAGCACACAAATTATTCATGAACAATTAGAGTGTAGCAACTGCGCTCTCCTATTTCCTCTGCAACTCCCATTGCTGCTAATCATCAAGGGAGTTGAAAGTTGGAGAGAACCGAAACTTTTTTTTGCCAGTGCAAGTGTAAACATGAGCTTTCATTCTTCACTATATCTGATCTTTGTTCAAATGGTGTTTCCAGGGATACCTATAAGAAATTGGTTTCAACATCATGATGAAGTTTTGCTTCATCACACCAGATGGCTCAGATCAGTGCGTGTAATTGTTACACGTGACCAGTCCTATTGCTACTGGAATGAGGTCTGTAAGAAAATAGTTTTTATTTAGTTCTTTCAGATCCATTCCTGTCTGTATTCTGGGAGTACCCCAAAAATAACCTCACTGACTTCCTATCCTCTAACAGAAGGGGAGGACAGAGCCTCTGCTGTCAGCACCCCAACAGCAGGGAATTCCACCTGGCAGATTTCTTTACGGGTCACCCTCGGCACAACTATTAAGCACTTTCTTTCTTAGAATACATCAGAAAAAAAATTTGTAAATCAAAATAATTGACTCAGTAAACTCATCTGGCTTGCTTAAACCATTAACTAGCATAATCTTCTGCAAATACTTTTGCAAAGTTTTGTGTCAAGAGTTTAATGTGCTACATATCTGCCAAGTTGCAGTCCAAATGGCAGCACATTTTCAAGTAGTTATGCATTCCTGATTTGGATATTTTCCTTTACAAAAATCACATATGCAATGTCATTGAAAGTGTCAGTTACCAGTCCCACATTTTTGAAAGAGAAAGATACGTTACAAGTTATGTTACTGTTTAAATAAACAACCTTTCACCTATAGCTCCAGCTCACCATATCTATCTTAATACATTTTCAATCCTACACTGACATCTTTAGCTTGAAATACTACAATATTGGATATTGAATACTACAATATTGAATTCTACAATATTGAAATACTACAGACTACATAAATAAATAATAACAAATTTGAAACTGAAAGAGAACCAGAGACACATGAATATACAATTCTATACATGCCTTGGAGCTGAAACAAAGCTTTTAAGTAAGTCTGTACTTTCTTCATTTCAGAACATTAGATTTCACTCCATCTTAAAACTCCTGGAAGAGAGATCCACAACAGTAGATTGCCAGTTAAGTCTTGTACTACAGAGGACACAATAAAGATATTTAACTTTGTGTATAAAGTCTGGTTGTGAGTTTTACAGACGTTTAAAGGCATCACACACACTGTGAGGATCCAGTTAACACAGCCTGAACTCTTCTACTGGTCCTCAGTATGATATATGTGAGGAACAGAATTTTTGGTTTTACTATATAATAACGTATCTATGAGAAAAAAGGATTTAAGCTGCCTATTTGGAAGCCTGTGAGTAGTGAACAGTAACACGTAGATAAAATTTTGTCAGGAAAAAAAAGCAGACTGTTTTAAAATGTCTTGATTACTTTCAATTTCACGCACAAAATATTATGCCATACAATTCACTTGCCAAATGAACTTAAGAGGCAGAAACAGTTGTGAAGCATGCTGCACACTCTCCACTCAAAAATCATAAATCCCAGTTCATTCCAACTTCATGGTAAACACTCTGAAAAGAGATCCAAAAGCGCTTAGTTTGGTGTTACCAAATCACTATTACAAATCTTCCACAGTCAGGTAAGTCCACAGTGTAAGGGACTACACAATGTCACACACACAAAAGTTACTGAGAAAAACAAAACCAAAAACATTGTGATGAAAGAACAGTAAAATCAAGGCAAACTGAAAATCAATGCATTAACTGGTATGTCCAACTTCAGGAAAACTTTGTATTTTCAGCATTTCTGTGAATTACATTTAAGTGTCACTATGAATTGTGACCTGCCTGGAAGTTTGATTGTTATTTTGCAAATCCCTGATTTGATCACTGACACCTGAAAGAAGAGAGACCAGACAATTACACACAAGAGATTTCAGCTACAGGATGATACACAGTCTGTGACAGAGGACTTGCACATGGCATATGTTTTTTCATTTTCGTGGGAGCAAGCTCTCTCTGCAGGTTGGTTTTGTTAGAACATTTTACATTAACTTTTTTGATCAGTGTTTCAAGAAGCAATTACACTGTGATCAGAGAAGCAAAGGAGCTGCTAGCATGAGTACATGTTAACTATTGTGGGCTTTATATGCTAGAATATAATGCAGCAAAGTACATGTTAGAAAGACCAGAATTCAGTTCCCAGGGACCCAATTTTTTGCAGATTCACTCTTCATCTCTCACACATTTTAGTTTTATTATAGATTTTATTATGTTTTTCTCCAGTTGAACAACACAACATCCAGCATCATACAATATAAATGGCATTTTCTCTCAGAATACACACAACCAACCAAGAGCAAAGCTAAATATACAGACAGCTACTTCCAGTAAACTCAAAAGACAGCCACAAACTTCATCTATAGAGACCTACTGCGCACAGTATTTCACTTTCAAACTGCATTTTTTTCACACTATAGGAAGCCATATTATTTAATAGTGAAATTATTTTAAATATTGGTTAACTTTAATTTTTCACATGTATATATGTAGAAGATAATCTCTGAAAGGTCCCACAATTCATATTCAAATTTCGATAGGCATCAGTCTCATCAGGTCTGTATCATACCCTGCATGTAATACAGACACCCCAGTTCTCTAATCCTTTTGCAGAATAGATGTGAAATTATTCCTAGATGTAGCAATTAGAGCTGAGTCAATAAAAACAAAGAACTACACCTTATATTGGGCTAAACTGGTGAAGGTCTTTGAGGAGAGAATCAGAAAAGATAGGACAGAAATTCCATAAAAATAATTAGGAAATAATAAGTCTCATTTAACTATTTGCACAGGAGTTTGTGAAAGTGAAACTTTGTGTCTTTTTTAGGGAAGCTATTTTAGGAAAAAAGTGCACCTCAGGTTGACATATAGTGCATAGACTGGGTTTGCAGGAAGTTCACAAAAAGGATTCAGGAGAGTGTTGAAAACAAGGTTTCTATAGCAACCAATGAAATTAGCAAAATATAGGAAATAAACTGAAGTGAGGCCTATGCAGTTGTATTGGAACAGATGGAAGCTTTACTATTTCACAAATTAAAGCAGAATATCACTGAAAAAGGAAAATTTGAGCTTCATCCAAGTTAAAAGTTAAAAACCAGGAGGAACTGTGCTCAAATGGAGGCAAGCAACAATGAACCATAGCCCAAATGGGAAGAGAACTCGAGAACACAAAACTTAAAGAAAACTAAATTGCGACTCTCTTAACAATAAACTATCCATTATTTTAATGTTATCCTTTTATGATGTTTGCTGTATGTTTCAATAATCTATTTAAAACAGAAACTGAATTTCTCATTTTAAAAACATTTATTCTGGATATAAGTTTAAAATTATCACCCTGTTATTCTCCATATAGTTGCAAGTTGGCCTTCTGAATGGTCTTCCCTGTGACCCTGTACATATGTGCCGATGGACTCACTGGATTATTATTGCATGGCTATATCATGTGCAAGACACTTGTGCACTTGGATGGAATCAATACTGGCCAGCTTTTATCATTTGAATTCTGACCAAAGGTACAAACACAGTCTTTATATACAGTTCCACATTCAGTGACTGCCATAAGAAGCTGAGCTATTGATTCATCTGTTAACTTAATAAATGAGTCATACTGAATGCAATGAAGTCAATTTTCTAAAAATAGCTTGTAGCCAGCTTGGCTGCTGTCATCTGCTGAAGTTCTCCAATGCCACTTTAATTAACATTAATCTTTTTTCAGATAGATCACTCTGTTTAGATGACATCAAGTTGTCACTAAACCTCCCAGTGAAACTCTGCGTCATCTTTAAATGAAAGCAAAGCTCAAAAACCTCTGCTCCTTTTTTTTTTTTTTCCCCCCCAGATCCATCTCATAAATTTGTTATCTACCATCAGGATATTCTACCTTTTGACTGATTTATAAACCAAACAGAATATTCAAGAGAGACTGTGCTCGTGAGCAGATCAAGTGACTAATTCTAAGATTCTAAGGACATGTTCCTTTTATCACAGGCTACTGAATGAATACATGTTATGATACTACTCCTGCCAGAGCAAAGCGACTGAGGCAACATTTTCAGCATACCCGACTGGGTGAGCTTAATGTTGACCCGTGAGACATCAGCAAATCATCTTGCCTTGGATCCTCACATACAGCCAAAACTTCACAGGGTATTCCAGGGAAAGAGGTAGCAGAACTGCATTTCAAAGTAACTTTGTTCTCCACTACCTGTAAGAGCATACATTAAAAGCAGACAGAAAGCTACTTTAATTGATACTAGTTTCCACTGACCTTTGAAAAATTGTTAAAGAACCCTGAAGGGAGGTAGTAAGAAAGCATGCTATTTTTGGGCTCACTTCCTACACAACAGAACACTGGCAGCGAGAGCAAGCTGGGCTGCAGCTCCTGTCGCTGGCTACACGCCAGCAATGAATTGTGCAAAACAGCTTGCAAAGCGCTTCGAGAAGACAGTTGTACTTACTCTAAGGTGTAGAATTATGTGATGAAGATTCAGCCTGTGGGTTTTGGGTTTTCTTTAATGGACCCAATAATTAGATCCTTGAAAAATTACTCCCTTCCCCCCCCCACAAATTTAGGCTAACCGCAACATGCTGTGCTCAAAAACCTCACAGAAATAAAATGATTGCAGACATCCCTTCTGTCAGTTCATGTCTCATGAACAACAGCTCTGGGATTAAGATGTCAAAATTACAGGGTTCTCCCTCCACTACACCGTGTTCCAAGCACTTATTGCACACACAAAAAACGAAAAAAAGGGGGGGAAGGGGGGACAAAATTAAACCAATGTTTTAAAATTTGCATTCCTTACCTTATCACTGTTAGTAACAAAAGTATAAGAACACATTTGTGACTGCTTTCTGGTTTTTTTTTTCAAAACAGAAAAAACAAACTACATAAAAACATTATTTTAAAGGAGAAAAAAAATGTTATTTTTCTCTTTCACCCTTCAAAGCTTTTTTTTTTTTTAACTTTACTATAGAAAAAGCAAGAATAAATTAAAAGAGGCCAATTTTGCAACCCTCAGTAGGAAAATACTGTCACCTCAAAAACCAGTAATTGGGAAAGAAGGCAACAAGGATCTTTGTGCCTAACACATGTTAGAAACTAGGGACGAGGTCGTATGTACATCATTTGGAAATCACACGATCAGGAGCCACTCTCCCCTTTTAGAAGAATGATTTATTTATTTGGGGGGGGGGAGGGGGGAATTTGGAACTGTTATGACATAAAGTATATGAACTTAAATAGACTTCTATAGAGTTATCAAAATTCACATCAGCTCAGGGCTTAGTGTAGTTTTCTAGGGGGTATCCTTGGTTTAACTCTGTGGATGGGACACACCTATATATGACAGTTTGCAGCCAAAAGACAGACCTATAGACTGCCTCCTCTTGAAAATATTTATCACTTTACCTACTGCCTAATAAAGACACAGAAAGGGAGCAGGGAACACAACATACCCAAGAAATTTTGGGCTTGCGAGCACTGGCCCCTAAAAGAAACAAAATAGAGCTGGAAGGGACCTTAAAGACTATCGAGTTCCAACCCCCCTGCCATGGGCAGGGACACCTCCCACTAGACCAGGTTACTCAAAGCCCCATCCAACCTGGCCTTGAACATCTCCAGGGATGAGGCATTCACCACTTCTCTGGGCAACCTGTTCCAGTGCCTCACCACCCTCACAGTAAAGAATTTATTCCCAATATCTAATATAAATCTACCCTCTTCCAGTTTGAAGTCATTAGGCCTTGTCCTATCACTACATGCCCTTGTAAAAAGTCCTTCCCCAGCTTTCTTGTAGGCACCCTTCAGATACTGGAAGGCCACAATAAGGTCTCCCCCAAGTCTTCTCTTGTCTGGGCTGAACAACCCCAACTCTCTCAGCCTTTCCTCATAGGAGAGGGGCTCCAGCCCTCGGATCATCTTTGTGGCCCTCCTCTGTACTCGCTCCAACAGGTCTACGTCCTTCTTTGCTGAAGACTCCAGAGCTGGACACAGTACTCCAGGTGGGGTCTCACCAGAGCAGAGTAGAGGGGCAGAATCACCTCCCTTGACCTGCTGGCCATGTTTCTTTTGATGCAGCCCAGGATATGGTTGGCCTTCTGGGCTGAGAGCGCACATTGACACCACATGTTGATCTTCTCATCAACCAACACCCCAAGTCCTTCCCCTCAGGGCTGCTCTCCAGCCATTCTCTGCCCAGCCTGTATTTGTACATGGGATTGCCCTGGCCCACATGCAGGACCTTGCACTTGGCCTTGTTGAACTGCATGAGGTTGGCATGGACCCACCTCTCCAGCCTGTCCAGGTCCCTCTGGATGGCATCCCTTCCCTCCAGCCTGTTGACTGGGCCACACAGCTTGGTGTCACCAGCAAACTTGCTGAGGGTGCACTCAATCCCACCGTCCATGTTGCCAACAAAGATGTTGAACAGCACCGGTCCCAGCACCAGCCCCTGAGGAACGGCACTTGTCACTGGTTTCCACTTCGACATTGAGCTGTTAACCTTAAGTCTTCAGGTGCAACCATCCAGCCAGTTCCTCACCCACTGAGTAGTCCATCCATCAAATCCGTCTCTCTCCAATTTAGAGACTAGGATGTCCTGCTGATCTTTACGGTCCCTTCCAACCTAAACCATTCTATGATTCTATGAAGAGGACACTTAAAATACATGAACTTATCAGTGGTGCAATGTTGTGGGTTTGGGGTTTTTTTTGGTTTGTTTTTGGGTTTTTGTTTGGTTTTTTTTTTTTTTTTTTTTTTTTTTTTTAAACACTAAACATGAAGAGACAAAAGACTTCTGGACAAAAGTAGGAGGAATGCTGAACTTCCATGCAAAGTAAAAACTACTGGAACACTCGAACAGTTTGCCCAGGGAAGCTCTGGATGCCCCATCCCTCAAAGTGTTCAAGGTCAGGTTGAATGGGGTATTGAACAATCTGGTCTACTGGAAGGTGTCCCTGCCCATGGCAGGGGGATTGGAACTAGATGGTCTTTAAGGTCCCTTCCAACTCCAACCATTCTATGATTCTATTTAAGTTTTGATTTTCAGTAAACAAATTAATTAGTAATTCTCCAAAAAGCCTATCATTAATACTTGTATGCTTCACAGCAAGGGTATGAAGCATGCAGACAGCAAACTTTTTAAGATCTTTGAATAGAATGAAATGAAACATAAACAATATGGATATTTATAACTTCAAAAATTTTTTAGGACTTTAGCATTTAACTGCGTCAGACAATGTAGCATGCAGAACACTATACCAAATGTTTCATGGTTTGTAACAGCCTAGTTCCACCAGATTATAACAAGAGAGAGGTGCTGCATCTGAAATGGGCTGAGAATAAAATACCAAAGACTAATTCTGCACTCAGAATTTTCATTACAGGTTCAAAATTTTATTTTTAATTAAAATTGACTTCTAAAGTCTTCTCAAATGCCAGCAAAATGTGAAAACAGTCTTGCCATGTTTGCAACAGCAAAAAGCCCACTTCTGTGCGGGACGCATGCGTGTTTATAGTGCAGAGGAATGACTGTATTATGCTCCATCTGATTGGTAATTTAACTACGGAAATTATACGTTAAATCAAACAGACAGAAATGTCAGCTAGATTTAAGTAAAAATGTGTTCAGTGACTTTGAAAGTTCCCACCGGGGCATCAGATGCTTGACCAGCCAGCTCATTAAACAACATAAGCAAGATTTTAAATTTCCTGAGAGGAAAAAATATGCAGAAGCAGACAAAAATCATCATTATGAAAACAGTCAAATTCTCACCATTTAGACAAAGAAATATATATCTAATATCCATGTTGAGATTTAGTTGGTAGACCAAGGACTTTAAAACACTCTGTGAAAAGAAGTATTTATAGTAAGCACCAAGACAATAATAAATGTTGATCTTGCTTTGTCCTATAGGAAACACTGTGGTAAGGCAGAGTATGTATACGCATTTTTTCCATCAAGTATGTACCTAGGAGAGATACAGCACATTTGCATATATATTGCAAGCAATTGCCTGTCACAAAATCCTCACCTATCTCAACTGAAAGCACATTTTTTCGGTGCCTGAGAGTGACCTTTTGCCTATCTTGGAAGGCACTTCAAATTAAAGGATTTAGGCAATATGGTAAGGATTGCAGTGATCTTCCTGGAAATGAAAGATTCCACTGGTAAATTACCATAACAGCTTGTAGAAAACTATACAGGAGGATAAAGCTATTTTTGCTGACATTCCTATCACTTCAGTTGAGCTCTATTTGCTTTACCCAAATGTAAAACAGCGATCATGTGAATCAAATGTTAAGAAAAAGATGATTCCTCCTAGGAGAATAAGTTGACCCACAACTAGTAGAAACAGTAAGGCTTATTTTCTTATAAATTAATACTGGCCACCTCCCCTACAGAGTTTTAGTATCCAACAACAAATGAATTTAAAAAATATGGCCCTACACCATGAACCCTTCAGTTTTTTTACCGTGTTTATGCTTCTCACACCCCACTACAATATCATAATTTTCTTCCCAATAACTTTAGCATATATTTTCCTTTCCATTTCTTAGATGCTCAAGCATGTGCATATGCTTGACACATTTGTGAAGCATACTTAGACACAAAAAACACATATGCATGCTTGTGCTCTAATAAATAGGCTAATAAATATTAAATGCTTATTTAAAAAAAAGAGGAAGTTTGGCTGAGATATAGAATAATGGAAACACAGGGATCTTGATGCTAGAGAACAAGCTGGAATGAATTGCAGACCACAGGTTGAAAAGAACAGAGTACTTTCTATGATCAGGCAAAAAGGCATCCAGAAAATCTCCTCATTCCGAAAAATACCAATAAGGACTAAAGGTGAGAGCAGGATGACTCTAACTCGGGAAGAATAAAATGTGAAGAATATATGGAAATGGTCTGATCATTCCAGACTCGAGATCAAATTGGTTCTTTACAATTTATATCACAGGGCTTATGGAAGACTATTGGAACGTTCAAATAACTTGTTTAAAAAAAATAAAAATCCTACAATTCTGAAATTACAAGAATGATAAAGTAGTCTCAGAGACAAGCAGCATGCAGAAGGGCTACCACACTAGTTCACACAATACTTCACCTTCCCAAAGGTACTTTTTCTCCACTACATTCCAGAGAGATATAAAGTATGACTACAATACAGTATACAATTAATGGCACTGTCTTGTTATGTCTTTATTTATCTAGACACTTAAATTCAAAGGCAGTATTTGCTGTTGTTTTTCTTTTTCCCTAATACACTAGAGTGTTTGCCTATGTACACGTATATTGCCATGCGTGGCCTAAACGGGAGAACTAAATTGCGTTTTAAATAGTGACCTGACTCAACTGGGATTTTTTTACTCTATGCCATGTGTTGGGGAATGTGAAATGAAAAAAAGATAAATCAAGAAAACCTGTTCAGCCTCAGAATGGAGTCTTTTGAATAAACTCCATATTTGATCCATCCTTCTTCATACCTAGGAAGAACTTTCTATAGACAAATAACAATACTGACAATGCTGAAAGTGAGATTATGTTGCATGTCTTGCATAGTTATCTGCTTTCCAGGTAATTTACAGTTATTTTTTAAGCCATCATCCATACTTTACAGCTGCTGTCCTGGTTTGAGGACAAATACTTCTGTAAGGTTCAAACTCAAGTTACTGAAAAATACTTATTTGTTTTTTATATATTTGTGGCCATGAGGGTTTTTCAGCACTCATTTTTGTTTTTTGTATTTGCCACTCCCTTTTTTCTTTGCATCTGATCATTTAAATGTCAACAAAATGTTTCTACATGAATTTAAAAACTACTGATGTATTGTCTCTGCTATTCATGTCACAACTCATTATGACCTGGCTCTTTTAATATTCAGAAACATGGTAGGCAGGGGACATGCAGATCTTAGACAACTTAAGAGGTCTTTGACTAAATGTGGATTTGTGCGTTTTGTTTCATTCAGGTCCTAAAAAATAAATCAGTACTTTGAATTTCTAAATAGCATACACAAACATAATCCATTGGCAAAATGTAACTATTAACTTCTACTTACTTGCAACTTTAAGTCACCTTCTAAGCCATTATCAGCTATGTCCTCCTGCCATCTATTTTGTATGATGTTCTCTTAAAAGTAAAAATAATAGTTAAGATAGAACAACACCACCCAGTTCCATTTTGCCGAAGTCCTTTTCTTCTTTATTACTGCTCCCCCTACAAGTACGGTATTTAGAAAGAAGAATAACCCACCTCACAGTAATGGAAGATTTTGTATTATCTTTTAAAGACATGACTGCACAAGGTTACTGAGCACATATACATAGTCCTTACTATCATATTCCTTTGGGTGACAGTGACCATAACATCCCTGATAACAGAATCACAGACTGGTCAGGGTTGGAAGGGACTGCTGGAGATCATCTAGTCCAGCCCCCCTGCCACAGCAGGGACACCTACAGCAGTTGCACAGGACGGCGTCCAGGCGGGTTTTGAATGTCTCCAGTGTGGGAGACTCCACAACCTCTATGGGCAGCCTGTGCCAGTGCTCTGCCACCCTCAAAGGAAAGAAGTTCCTCCTCATGTTTAGATGGAACTTCCTATGTTCAAGTTTGTGCCCATTGCCTCTTGTCTTATCACTTGGCACTACTGAAAAAAGACTTCAACATGCCTCTGGCCATCCTCAGGCTGAAGAACGCAGATGAGGAAGAGATTTGATCTCTTCCTCAGTTCCTGCTTCAGCACAGGTGAGTAGGAGTGAAAATAGGTAAGGTGAATACTAGAGTTTACATTTCTGTAAAATAACTAAGTTATTTTAAAGGGCTAACTTTGAGCTCTTCAAGGAATTGCTGGGAGAAATCAAATGGGAGAGGGCTCTAGAGGGTAAGGGGGCTCAAGAGAGCTGGCTGGTATAAGCACCAGCTCCTCCAAGCTCAGGATCGGTGCATCCCAAAGAGCAAGAAATCGGGCAAGGGAAGGAGACCTGCATGGCTGAGCAGGGAGCTTCTGAAAAAGCTCAGGTGGAAGAAGGGAGTTTACAGGATGTGGAAGAAGGGGCTGATGACTTGGGATGAGTATAAGAATGCTGTCAGGGTATGCAGGGATGAAACGAGAAAAGCCAA
Source organism: Pluvialis apricaria (assembly GCA_017639485.1). Classification (NCBI taxonomy): domain Eukaryota; kingdom Metazoa; phylum Chordata; class Aves; order Charadriiformes; family Charadriidae; genus Pluvialis; species Pluvialis apricaria. Next base: position 38,173,602 of record CM030012.1, on the reverse strand, counting down.
GGCAGCCTGGCGAGGAATGCCAAGGCCAATAGGAAGGGTTTTTTTAAGTATACAGGAGAAATGAAAACAGGGAAAGTGTGGGACCGCTCTTGAACAAGATGGGTGCTGTGGTGACGGATGATGCAGAGAAGGCAGAGTTGCTGAATGCCTTCTTTGCTTCTGTCTTCACTGCTTGGGCCAGCTCTTGGGAGTCCCAGACTTTGCAGGTAACAGAGAAAGTCTGGAGGAAGCATGACTTTCCCCTGGTCAAAGAAGAAGTAGTTAGGGATCAATTAAGCAAACTGGATATTCACAAGTCCATGGGACGTGATGGGATGCGCCCACGAGTGCTGAGGGAGCTGGCGGAAGTCATTGCTAGGCCACTCTCCATCATCTTTGAAAGGTCCTGGAGAATAGGGGAGGTGCCTGAGGACTGGAGGAAGGCCAGTGTCACTCCAGTCTTCAAAAAGGGTGACCTGGGAAACTACAGGCCAGTCAGCCTCACCTCCATCCCTGGAAAGATGATGGAACAGCTCGTTCTGGGGGTCATCTCCAAGCATCTGGAGGAAAAGAAGGTTATCAGAAGTAGTCAACATGGATTCACCAAAGGGAAGTCATGTCTGACTAATCTGATAGCCTGCTACGATGGCGTGACTGGATGGGTGGATGAGGGGGGACTCGACTTCAGCAAGGCTTTCGACACTGTCTCCCACATCATCCTCACAGACAAGCTTAGGAAGTGTGGGTTAGATGAATGGACAGTGGGGTGGATTGAACAGTGGTTGACAGATAGAGTTCAGAGGGTTGTGGTTAGTGGTGCAGAGTCCAGTTGGAAGCCAATAACTAGTGGTGTCCCTCAGGGGTCAGTACTGGGTCCTGTCCTGTTCCATATATTCATCAACGACCTGGATGAAGGGATAGAGCGTACCATCAGCAAGTCTGCTGATGATACAAAACTGGGAGGGGTGGCTGACACGCTGGAAGGCTGTGCTGCCATACAGCGTGACCTGGACAGGCTGGAGAGTTGGGCAGAAAAAAAACCTGATGAGGTTCAATAAAGGCAAGTGTAGGGTACTGCATCTGGGGAGGAATAACCCCATGCATCAGTACAGGTTGGGGGCTGACCTCCTGGAGAGCAGCTCTGTGGAAAGGGACCTGGGAGTCCTGGTGGACAACAGGATGACCATGAGCCAGCAATGTGCCCTGGTGGCCAAGAAGGCCAATGGCATCCTGGGGTGCATCAAGAAGAGTGTGGCCAGCAGGTCGAGGGAGGTCATCCTCCCCCTCTACTCTGTCCTGGTGAGACCACATCTGGAGTCCTGTGTCCAGTTCTGGGCTCCCCGGTTCAAGAAGGACAGGGAACTGCTGGAGAGGGTCCAGCAAAGGGCTACAAAGATGATTAGGGGACTGGAGCATCTCTCTTACGAGGAACGGCTTAGGCACTTAGTTCTTTTTAGTCTGGAGAAAAGAAGACTCAGGGGGGATCTTACCCATGCTTATAAATACTTAAAGGGAGGGTGCCAGGTAGATGAGAAGAGTCTTTTTTCAGTAGTGCCCAGTGATAGGACTAGAGGTAATGGGCACAAACTGGAGCACAGGAAGTTCTGTCTTAACATGAGGAGGAACTTCTTTCCTTTGAGGGTGGCAGAGCACTGGCACAGGCTGCCCAGAGAGGTTGCGGAGTCTCCCACACTGGAGAAATTCAAAACCCGCCTGGACGCGGTCCTGTGCAACCTGCTGTAGGTGTCCCTGCTGTGGCAGGGGGGTTGGACTAGATGATCTCCAGCAGTCCCTTCCAACCCTGACCATTCTGTGAAGTGTTGTCACATACATTCTGTGTCAGTGAGCCCTGGTTAATTTGCCTAGATAAAAATAGCAAAAGTGACAGAAGGGTATCGCTTTCAAAGCGGAGATTTAGTCTAGAAGTCTACCATGTAACAGTGTATTCAGAAATGACAACCCCAAACAGGTGTTAAAAAAATTTTAAAAGCAGTACAGACTTCCCATTTTCCAGCATGCCTGTGTTGGTCTCCCCCTTTTCTTGCTAACAATCAATTTCATCGATCTGGAGAACAGTCTTGAAAAATGCTCAACTTGCAATCCTACTGGCAAATAGCACAGATAGCTTAGATGTGTTTCTGGCATCTGAAATAGCCAATGTTAACTGCAATTGTAGATTCACACTGGAAAAGATTAAGCACCATAGATTTTGCTTCCACTGTACCCCTAGAATCACCTTATATTGATTATAAGGCTAAATACCTGACTATCAATAGACAAATGACTAACAAGACCAACACTAACATTGCTAATACTTCACACAGTACTTCCACAGCCATGATGCAGAAAGGAAATCAAAGATGGTTTGAATAACTCTACCTGCAAAAAGATATTGAGGACAGTACAGCATATCCATGACCCTCACAGACATTGATATTAAAAAAAAAAAAAAAAAAGATGTTTGTCTACAGAGATACCTTGGCTTTATGAATAGACCACTGTAAGAAACTGTCATTTTTTTCCCAAATTACTACTTTTTTTTCTTTTTCAATGACTTGTGAAAGTTCAAAGAAAGGCAGCACGGCGAACACAAAGAATACAAACTGAGCAGCAGAACAGAGCATCAGAGAAAAATAGCTCAATGGATAATTAGCAACTGGAATAAACGGCAAAACAGCGTGCTCTTTTTTCACAGGAACCTGAAGCATTCCTGGATTTACTTGGTCTTACGTGTCCTCTAATACTCTATGTTTTCTGCCTGTTCATCATTTTTCTTGCTGTCTTTGCATGGGAAAAGTTTCTGCTTTATAGAAACCTACAGGAACTCTCGGGCCAAATTCTAATGCATATAAACTATTCACGAAGAAAAGAAATAAAGGAAACCTCACTGTGGCTACAGATCAGATGACACTTCATAATGAATTGTTTACATAAAGCTGACCTGTATTGGAATACTGATATTTAAAGATGATTATTCACTAAACCCAATAAAATAAAATACTGAATATATTAATTTATAAATTGACTTTAATATATAATGTTTCATGCTTACAGTCTATTTAAGTGGTGTAATAATTGAAAATTCTAACAAAAAAAATAAAATTGCTGGAACACTGAAGTCAACTAAAATGAAAGTTTTGGCTCTACTGAAATAAATGCAAAAATTCCCATCCAACTTCCAAAAAAATAAACAAACAGAAGTTATGTCAAATTCCGTTTACAACGTATCAGTAACTTACAGGTCCTGCAAATTTTAGTTACCACCACATATTTCAGACACATCTTTTATTTATGACCCGAACAATACTAACTCTTCAAGTATAAAAATAAGAAGAAATAAATCATGAAGAAAAAAAAAAAGTGACTATATTCTTTGTGTTTAACAGTTTAAAAATATCAGTACCCATAAGTCCAATAATACTTTATGGTTGGTTTCAAACTTATTCTTAATTCTGGACATTTTTAGGTCCATTAAAAAAAACCAGTGCCCAAAGGCACAAGACTGCCTTCATTACATGTAATTTCTACAAGTATTTAAAAGAAAAAAAAAGAAAAGATTGTGATGTTAATGCACATTTTTTTAATTTATAGCATACCTTAAAGCCTTGAATAAGAATCTGAAAACACATGGTCCTCAAAAAACTCTAGAAGAGTACCAATCCAAATTTGTTTACTGTTGTCCCATTACTATAATTTGTATGTATTTAAGGAATATTAGGTTACTGTATGCATGAAACAGTTTTTTTTTCCAGAGGAAAAAATGCATAGCTCAAAAAAAAAGGGAAAAAATATTTCCCTTGAAGCCAGAATTCATGTCCTTAGATAATAATAATGTTTTTAGAGGTTGTTTAGCATCAGGTTCTGAAAAAACAATACTATTTTAACTTAAAAAATAATTTTGAACTATGAAAAATAACTGATTCTAGAGTTATGAACACACGGCCATGCTCTCCTCTCATTTGCAAGCCTTATTGTCCAGTTTCAAATTTTTCATGATCCCCCCCCCCCCCCCCCGATCACCATCTCTTTCCACAGCACTCCCATCATGGAATCACAGAATAATGTGATTATATGATTATAATGTGATTAGTTTGGAAGGGACCTCTGGAGATCATCTAAGTCTACCCCCTTCCTCAAAGCAGGTCCAGTCAGGTCAGGCTGCTCAGGGACTTGCCCATTTGAGTGTTGAATGCCTCCACAGCCAGGAGGAGATTCCACAGCCTCTCTGAAAAAGTGTTCCAGTGTTTGACCACCTTCACAGTAAAAAAGAAAACAAAATTCCTCGTATTTATTCAGAGATTCTCACGTTCCAACTTGTGCCTATTCCCCCTCATCCCGTTACTGAGCATCTCCGAGAAGAGCCTGGTTCCATCTCCTGGCTGTGATCAGGCAGTTGCAGACAGTGATAAGGATTCCCCTGAGCCTTCTCTTCTCCAGGCTGAACAAACCCAGTTACTTGGACCTGCTGGCTACACTCTTGCTAAGCATTGAGAATGGTGTTGGCCACCTTACCACTAGTGCACACCACTGACTCATGTTCAACTTGTCCAAGAGGACATTCCCAGCTACTTTTCTGCAGAGCTGCTTCCTAGCTGCTGTCCTCTATTTCTACACAGAATTATTCCATTCCAGATGCAAGACACTACATTTGCTTCTGTTGATCTTTACACGTGCCCTTTTCTTCTAGGAGGTTTTGGTTTGTTTTTTTTAAATATTGAAATATTTGGACTTCTACGGTAAATTTTTTTTAAGGAAGACATTACATCCAAATTGGTAAGCAAAAGTTTTGCTACAATACAGACAACAGCATAAATTCTATATATTCTGCTTGTATACTTGGAACACACATTTGTCTGTCTGTAATCAACAAAGTTGTGCACACGTTGGTATACAGAACTTAATATTTGTTCCAAGTTTATGTTAAGAATTACAGCCCCAAGTCCCCTCAGTTTTTTCCCCCCAATAAGACAACATAGCAGAGACAAAAAGGAATGACAGGAGAGAGAATATGATTTTATTCCAAACGAGCAATTGTGATTATGCAACCTACCTTCTCCTTCCAGCACTAGCACTAAACACCCTCACCCTTTAGAGAGTAACAGTAATAACTACAAAAAGCTACTTAGAGCCCAGAAATAATCCAAATCTGTACTGAAATGAGTTTCAGTAGTACCTAAATTTAGGAACTGAGCTAAATGGCAGCATTACATTAAGAGAGAACATTTAAAGAACTGATAAAGAAACCACTACAAATAATGTCAGTAGAATGCATTTTAGGACCTTAACATCTGGTAAAATTGCAAAATCATATTATGCTGACAATGCAACAGTTTAATTGCTCTACAAGGCTTTGTTTTATTTTGGATTTGCATTTGTGATCAAAAAGCTTACAGGTTCAGCTTGACGTCAGGTCAAGCAATAAAAGAATGAAAGGCCTATCCTGAGAAGGCAGCTCAGTACCTATCCACCAAATCAAACAAAATTAAACTAACAGGACCATCTCTTCCATTTAAAACCTAAAAGGTGGATCTAGAAAGCAAGTGGACCAAAGACCATTTACAAATTAAGAGAAAACTCCAAATTTTCTATGTTGTAAGACATCCCTCCCTCACCCCCCCCAGCAGAATACCATGGGTAGGTTTTACTAGGTTATTTTAACATAAACTGTATTGTCAGCTATATTTTCATCTAATACATGTCAGGACAAATAGTGGTGCTATCCCTCCGCAACAGCAGTCAACGCTTTAGCTCCTATTTCCTCCAGCCATATCACCTGACTTTAAATGTTCATTGATGCATAATGCTACCCTAGATAAGTGTCAAGATACGTTTCATAGCTGCAGTGCCTCCATACCTCAAGCTGCTAAGAAGGCATACTTCTCCAAATTAAGTAGTGCTCTTCAAAGCTGAGAAACACGATCAGCAGTGCACATTTAATTGTCTTCATAAATCAGGCAATAATTATAGTAAATGGCTTTTTTTAAAAAAAAAAAAGACTTCTCACGCTCTGAAGCTTAGATTACAGATGTTTCAGTATGAAGAACAGAATATCCTCTTTCATCTTAATTAAGGAAAAGTAAATATTCAGCAGAGGTTTCCTCTCACAATTTGTTTCACCTTTTAAGACTGTCTTATATAATAATTTGTCCCAAACCCACTTGTACCAAATTCAAAAACATTTGCAATGAATAAATAAAATGTGGCAGAAGCCTTTTACAAACGAAAGAAAATCAACGTTGAGTACCTGATACCTAAAAGTATTGATTCCAAGCTTACCTTTCTGTCTCATCTATTAACTTATAGTTCAGCTGATCTTTACTCCACAGTAGCAAATTCTGTACAATGCAGCACGGTGACTCCAATTCTGCCACATATGCCATTAAGACATAAACTCTGCAGCTGGGTTTTTAAATTCTAAGTTGAGTTTACATTGATAGCAAATACATTAAATTAAATTTTGATTTGTAAAATGAACTGTGTATGAAAATAAAAAGATGAAGAAGACAAATAATACATAGATACTGTTGATAATATAACATGATCGCTCAGTCAAATAAGGCAGTGGTATAGGGTTGGTTGGAAGGTATTTATTTTTGCTTTAAAAAATTGTTGGTTTTAGAACTTTTGTCCACACATGCACACACATAATATACAAGTTAAGGATTAACCAGTGATTTTGCTGACTAACTTAACAGAATGGCCAAAGACTGAATAGGTCACAAAAACCAAAGTAGGCCAAAGATACTGTACCCATCAAAGCTAAAACACACAGGCAGGCTCTTGAATTATTCGTGGCCTGTACCTGGCCCCTAGGGAACTGCCAAGAGGTCCATTAACAGGCAAACATCATGCAACTGAGCGGCATTCTTTGCTGGAGAAAAGAGGTTAAGGGAGAAATAGAAGCAAAGCATCGGATGTTTTCCGCCTGCATGGTCTTAGCTGCAATTGCCCTGCTCCAAAACCATTTCCAACTGTGAACTTTGAGATTCTCCCCCTAGTACTTATTGCAGTCAGGGAGTACCTACAAAATTTCCACCCCAGAAAAAATTACCTGCAACTTGCCACCTTCAGCTTCTACAGCAGGATAATTCATACAGTATTGTAGCTTTATTGGCCCTTCTACACTTGCTCCAGCTCAATTTCATCCTCAGAACTGCACTGATACATATATGAGCACAAACACAGAATAAAGGTTTTCTAGCCCACTCATTTTTTGTCCCCCAATCTTTCCCCCTTCTAAAACTAGGTGAGTAAGTAGCTATAACAGAGAAATACTTTAGGGAGCTTACATGTTATTGGAGAGTTCTGTTTTACACAGCAATTCAGTCCATGACACAGTTCTGCACTAAATTAGTTTAAAGCAAGTATAAACCACTAGCAGTCTTCTCATTAAAATAAACTAAAATAATAATCCTAACTCTGAACAATTGCTAGTGACAGATATTTGAATGATGCATTGTAATGTAAGCTTGCTGCTTGTTTTTTAAAATGTTTATTACCTCTTCTGGTAGAATTCTCAGAGCTTTTATTAACAACTGAACTATTAAACATAGCAGATGACGGAAGAAAAAAAAAAAAACCACGTTGCGTCTGTCTGTTATTTTCAGAGAGCTATACCAGCATCCCACATCAGATCACAGCCAACTCTGTACCACAGTTGGAGTGGCACTGAGCCACAACTAATAAACCATGCTGAGAGGGAAAGCATGTTGGCTTTTACTCAGCACTGTGCTACAGACATCTACATTACAACCAGCCAGCTCAGAGTACAGAGTATTTGCTTGTCCTTATTTGTCAAAAGGCTATTAAAAAGGCAATATGTAATTTATAGGAACTGTATAATTTAAATATAAAATGTATAAAATATGCTGCATATTATAAGAGTGTAATTAGAAACAGTGTGCTAACTGTTCCATGAGAATGATTTCAATGAATAGTTGTTAGCAGCAAACATGAGTCATTTATACCAGTTTGAGATCTTTCATATAAAACTTGGTTAAGAGCTACTTGATAATTTTCCAGTGAAGCTTTTTCACCAAAACATGTAATTCAATTAAAATGAATATAGTTGTGCATCATAAAGTTTTATCAAAATTCCTCAGTGAATTGTTTTATGAAGAATTTGACATAAAATAAAATATTATGGGTTTGGGTTTGCCAGTTTAACTTCATGTTCAACATTTCACTCTTTTTTTACTGGCCAAGTACGAAATATTTATTGCTTAGTTCATCTGCTTTCCTCTGTCTCATGGACTCACAGCTTGCTTGTGTCTGCTCAGCACTTTTAGTCCCACTTGATCGCACTGGCATATTAAATTTAACACTTAAGTTATCTATCTAGTATTTCTCCCTTAATCACAAGCAGCATCAAACATGCACACACACAAACCCCACTATTAGACTTTTATATTAACAGCAGTTGTAAAACAAAATTTTGTTTCATTCCATGACATACCTTTCCTTTTACAAACTAATCAACAGCACCAGTCAGAGAAAGTTTCATCTTCTTCTACTTGAAAACATGAACTATAGCTGTGAAACTGAGTGTTCAGAAAGGCTCTTATTAGATTCTGGTCAGCGTGACTCACTTTTAGCAATTTCCCCAAGATCAATCTCTCTCCCCTGCCCAGCACAAAACCCTTCATCCTTCATCTTCCTTTTCTCAAGGCTGAGGAACATACAGTACAATCCTTTCCTCCAGTGATTGTGACATTGTGGCTTATTTTCTCCCATCAGGTTGTTACAAGAGCACCCTCAAAAGAAGGAAAAGAGGGGGACCTGCTGCTGAGCTGAACACAGTAACACCACCAGGCTAACAATCAATCACTTCAGCTAGTATTTTCTTCCATGTGTTTTAAAATGAAGCAGCTGTAAAATCTGAATAGTGCAGATACTATATGAATGAATGATTTGATCATTCACTCCTGTTCCAGAATAACAGAATGTCAAAAAACTTTATCAGAAAGTCTTTCCTCAAGAGCAGCTTTTACTGACATAGAAAGGACATGTACCAGCATGGAGTCCCACTTTGCTGAAGGAAGGGACATCATTTCTGGAAGCAGTCAAATGTATACAAACCTCCTTGTCATAAAGCTGTCAGTGGTCTGATCTTTCCCATTACTCAATACTCCGATGTCTTAAGAAACACATATTGCTTTCTGAAATTGTACTTGTAGAAACTACGGATAAACTATGGATGCCTACCTCTTTGTGGATATACTTACAGTCACAGTTCTTGTCCAAGTCCACTGTGTCAAAACTTGTCCTTAATGAGTGCCTGAATAATTTTTGATTAATGATTACCGAAGTTTCCGCAATCTCTTCTTGCTTCTCCAACCCGGCTGAATAGCCTTACAGAAGACAGATCTACACAAAAGCTTGCTATTAGTGTAACTAATAATCTGGGAAACTAAGCTCTGTTAAAACTATTCAGCTAGTGTCCTGCCTTGTGCAGAAGAACAGAAATAGTACAAAGAAACCACCACTTTGGATGCCAAAGTAGCACCAAAAATCCATGGTCTTGAGAAGGCTCTGTATATATTCACCACTACCTCAAATGAAGAGGAACACCAAGGGGGGGAGAGACAGAAAGAAAAGATGTGACGAATAAAGATCCCTCCGATAAATTAAGGAACTCTTGATTAATACGGATGGGCAGCTCTTATTAGCCTGTCTTTCCACAGAAAATGAAGTTTTGGTCAAAACCAGTTCTAACTCATCTGAAGTCAAAGAGTATTAAGACCTCATTAAAAATGGAAGCGCAAATCGGCACTTTGTTGAGAAATGAAAGTGATTGCAATCTTCAGCTAAGATGCCACTGGAACAAATTTTAAGAGACTTCATTGCTGCATTAGAGAAACAAAAAGAAAAAAGCACTTTTAAGTACTGCTAGCTTTCTAGCTTTGCCACAGACTACTTCTATCCCATCACAATATGCCAGAGTATTAAGCTATGCAGAAATATCCAAGCTGGTGAGCTAATGAAAAGCTTGGATACTGGTAACAGTGCAGCCATGGTGAGACTGAAAGCAAAAGCTATGACAAAACCTTCCTGAGAAGCTGGATATTCATTCAGCCTATACACTAAGCTTTGGGCTGCTATAACCACATGACTACTACCAGTATTTTAAAAAAAGCTTGTGTACATCTATACATGCTGCAGTCATTGCACTGTTTGCGTAACGCTTGTTCCCTCATTTACACAGTGAAAATAATAGTACCAAATCAAAGATAATAAAAACTAGTGACAAAGATAATAAAAACTAAGGTTTCAATTCAAAGACTATTTTATCTTACATTAGAGGTCTCAAGCATGGTAAGTATTCACAAGCTCCACAAAAAATGTAATCAGACCCCTTTGTTTAGCACAAACAATAAATTGGCTAAAGAGATTAAAGGGCTTAAGAGTGCAAGGGCTACAGTGGGGGCTCGAGTCTGAAGTATGTGCAGGAGAAGGCAGGACAAGAGGAACTCCTGAAGGAAGACAAAGAAAAAAAAAAAACCACCTGCCTAAACATAGAACTCACTGTTATTACTGGGATTTCTGAGCAAAACTTTGAGCTGATAATGTCTTTTTCTACTAGGTTTAGGAAAAACTTGGGGGTATTTTTGTTTCACATAAGTATCTCCAAAATGTTCTGCTCAACCCTGCAGGCAAAAGCAGGCACACTTCTCACTGTGTCCAAGACACTAGCAAAAAGGGGAGAAGTTTTCTCAGTTTTCATTTCTTAAAAACACACTTCACAAAATTCTTCCACAATATAAAACTGAATTATCTGTATAAATACAAAATATTAGAATATAAAATCTAAAATTGTTCTGAAATCTCCAAATTTTTACTAGTTCATCTATTACTAATGCCTATATAAGCATTAGCAAATAATGAAGTACACATAGATACTTAGATACTCCATGTACTTGAACCCAAACATAACCTTTAATTCTTACTTAGCCTTTGGTCACAAATTTATTCCTTGAGGACGTAATTTTAATGTTGTTAGCTTTTGAAGAACAATACACAGCATGCTGCTAAAAATACGAATCAGTCTGTCAAATGTGTTGCTTCATACCTTCGCATGTAGAATGGTTCTTAAGAAGCCATCTGCCTAAGGCTTATGGCAGGCAGCATTCATTCTTAAGCCAGTGTCCTGGTTTCACTTGGCATAGAGTTAATTTTCTTTCTAGTGGTTGCTGTTTCAGATTTGGTATGGAAGGAATGTCCATAATGCATATTGTTTTAGTTGTTGCCAAGTGATGTTTATACTATTCAAGGACTTCTTTCAGCTTCCCATAGAAGCTGAGAGGCAGTATGGACAACAAGCTGGCCCATGGAATATTCCATACCATAGATGTCATGCTTAGTATATAAATAGAGATTGGTCGGAGGGGGAAGTCCACGATCACTGCTCTGGTCAGGCTGGGCAACCAATTTACCGGATAGTGAAAGTGACTTGTACCTTGAATATTCTATTATTATCATCCTTATTATTCAATTAAGTTGACTTTATCTCAACTCATGAGGTTTGGAGTATTTTCCCTTTCCACTCCTTTTTCTCCCTCTTCTCCCTCCCCTTCTGTAGGGGGAAGGGGGAGCGAGCGAGCGAGCAGCTGCATGGTCCCAGTTGCTGGCTGGGGTTAAATCACAACAGCTAGGAACAAGTATAACATAAATAAATAAATGTATTAACTGTATTTCTTTGCATTTTTCTGGCAAATTCCTGTTTTCAGAAGGGATTCAATGCTGAAAGATCCAAAGATAACACATTTTAAAGCCAACTGTACCCAAAGAATACTGTCTGAATACAGTACAATTAACTTTCTTATAAACTTACAATACTTTATTGCAACTATACTTACAATGTCCGTTTTGAAAGTAAAGATCTGAGAACCATTTTAGATGGGTTTTAGGTAGGGGTATTCATTGTAGGTTGGCAGAAAGCAAAGTTTGCAGTTGCTTATACACACAAAGCCAAGACGATCCACCTGTGGACAGAGAGGGCTGAATGGTTGCCACTCAGGACAAGCATTTCTTGGGTTTTGTTGCTTATTCTGTGAAAACTGTTCAATCTTAGAGTTTTAATGTTTCAAGATTATTGAAAACTCAAATACGTTACTGGATTTCTCTTAATAGTTTGTAGCCTGCAACGGAAATCTGAAATACAATAGGACGACATGCCTGAAGCCTCTAATTTTCCCCTGAAATTCATGGAGGTTCAGATGAAAATGAGGTTCTAATCTGTATGGAACTGTTATGATAAGTTGAATTAAAATTTATTCAAATCTTGTTCTATAACTTTCAGAACACTGCAAATGCAGCAGAATAGGTGCAATACAGAGTTTCCTGAAGGAAATGCCGACAATACAGGTAGAGCTAGAGCTCCAGGCATAAAACAGACAACAGCGGCTTGTGGTACCACACAATGCTTCTCGGCCCTGAATCATGCAGCCATCCCAGAACCACATTAGTAAAAATCTCTCAGTCACATTGCCCTGTGTTCTCTCTATCTGTGTATGAAACCGAAAACAAAAGTACATATTCATGTATTTCCTGGATTATTATCAATCTCTGTAGTGAATGGCTTTCCAGTCTCTGTCAGAAAAGTGGTTTTTTAATGTTAGCAGAAAAAAGGAAAGGCTCCACTAAAGATATCCTTACTTTAGAAGCACATTTGTATCTTTTAGTGCATCTTTTGGAAAAACGGAACACAGTAGACTCAAAAAATACCACCTAATAAGTAACAGCCTATTTTTTAAAAAAATAAAATAAATCACCGGAACAAATGAAATATGCTTTGTTAAAATGGAGAAGAGACATTGCAGTTTTGCATTCCCACATTTAATAGTCCCTCCATCATCTATTCTGTAGTTGAACATTTGCTATTGAACATTTCCACATACTGTACTGAGCTACAGAGCACATTAATTGTGCAGAATGCTTGTGACAATGAGAGAAGCAAACTGAATGAAGAGAGGTCAAGGGAGAAAATGATCTCTAATGTGTATTTTTAAATAGGTAATTCAATCATGTCAGTCAAATGACACTCCAGAGCATCCTGTATTTTCTAAAACAATCACCTACCTGAAAATGACACCAATAACAAATTTCATGGAAACACTGTATTTCCAACCAAAAGTATCACTTAATAGATGAGATACATTCTCATATCTGAAACCAAATAACCAACAGAAAATAGAATTTTATTAGAATCCAAATTTCTATTAGAACACTGCAATTAGAAATTGGAGATAAGAGAGATGCTATAGCTAAAGAAAAAGCAAAAAGCTTAAAACAGAATTAGTAAGTGTGTAAAGGGAAGCATTTAGTGTTGTAGTATAACTGTTCTTCTTTGAAACAACTGCCTGCAGAAAATCACTTGAGGTAATTTTTGAACCCTTGATCTGTCAGTTTTGAACTTCAAGGCTGTCATCATCCATAGAAAATATACTTATGTCCTGGTTATGCTCTTTATATGTTAGCTGTTTATATGTTGGCACAGATAAAAGGGAAAAGCATAAATGAAGAATCCACGGTAAGATTCAAGTTATACTGAAAGAAGGTGAGAAAAGCATACATGAAAACAACACAAGAATCATCATGGAATAACTATACTTCTTCCTTCTTAAGTCACCATCTGTATAGATTTCTGCTCTACAGTGCTAAAGAGAAAGTGATTTTAAAGAGTCGCCCAGAACAAGCGACAGCAGGACAATTCTAATTAAGAAAATAATCTAGAATTTAAATACAGTGAGTGGTACTGTATAAAAGCATGAAAACATCTCTGAGTAGCAGTTTTCTGTATGTCAATGTCAGAATCATTCCTAAGGTGTGCGGCAAAGGCTTCCTTTACACCCAAAGCTAGGTGTTCTGTTATAACCTTTCAGTAGCAGATCATCCATTTCCCCTGCTAACTTAATCTATACTGCAAATAAGGACACAAATTTCATACAAGCCTTCTCTAAATAAGGCACTCTTTCAAGTATTTATAGCTTTGACAAAATGTATCCTCTCCTACAAAAAGTCTCATGTCTGGGGGTCAGCTCACAATTGATTTTTCAGAAGAAAGAGCATTTCAGAAGAGCATTTAGTCATTTTTAATAGCGAGATTAGAGGAGAAAAATTTTCTCCCATGTAAAAAATTATTACAACCCCTGTGTTGAGAGGCTTTTGTTCCTCCATTGCTAGGAGTTCCAAATTTAAATTCAACCATGTCAGGGAAGCCCACTCTACTTTCAAGGACAAGTATTTGCAGACCCCATGGAAAAACGTTTCAAGTTCCTATGTGCTCCACTATTTATGAAACCACTATTCCTGAAAGAAGCATAGAAAAATTGCCATACCAGCTCAGTCTAAAGGTGCACACAACTCAGTATGATATTTGTGGTGTTAAGAAACAAATGCTTAGGGAATAAACATATGACATGCAGCATGATTTGTCCCCTGGTACACACTTACTGCTTCTTGTCATCTTCAGTTCAGGAGCTTTGCTGACCCAGACACTGCATGAACCTCATCAATTTTAACAACCATAGTAGGTTCATCAGTTTAATTCCTTTTTTTGGATCTATCATTTATACTCCAGGCTTCCACATGATGTTACATCAATTATGAAATATTCAGTTCTGCTACACTTGAATAAGTATGTACTTTTACTCATTTTAAACCTGCTGTTTGAATTTTTCTTGTCACAATTTCTGATCCATGAAAAACAGTGAATAATTGCCTCAGACTTTGCTGTTCCAAATCTCTGCTTAATCTTATGATCCATACCATACCCCTGTTAGAAGTTAATAAAGTAGTCAAGATGTAAGCACATCCCAGGTTTATACAGTCATATAAATAGGTCTTCTGTTTTGTTCTTGATTTTTTAATAAGTCCTCATACTTTATTTTCTTTTCTGAGAATACAGAAACACTCTTAATACACTGCTGACTATTAAGGGGATTTTCTCAGCGCACCATCCACTGATGCAGGTTAACCTAAGATCAGCACTGGACCACCTCTCTCCTGTAGACACACACAGCATTTTTCTTTCCAATATCTAGACACTATAAGAAGATATCCCATTTAAATACCCAGAAAAGATATGGATATAAACATAAACAAAAACTAGAGTCAGGAAGAATGAGGTCAGGTGACAGTCGGGTTATCTGAGATTTGGATGAAGTCTGGAGGTGCAAAACGGGCTTAGAAGAGGCTGTTTGGGTTCCGAGTCACAGATCCTCAGAGAGTGGAAAGCTGATGAAAATGGCAAATGCAACAGAAAAAGACCCCTCCAAAAGAAGCTTGAAATGAGAAGATCAAGAAAGGCAAGATAGGGTCACTAACGTAAGACTAAAGAGTGCAACTTGAAGCTATGTCCTGGAAGTGTTCAAGGCCAGGCTGGATGGAGCTTTGAGTAACCTGGTCTAGTGGAAGGCGTCCCTGCCCACAGCAGGAGGGCTTGGAACTAGATGACCTTTAAGGTCCCTTCCAACCCAACCATTCTATGATTTGGGTTGGATGAGAAGACAAAAAGCAAAACCAGAGAGATGGACAGCATAATCCCCCAAGGAAGTCCCTAGCATTATACATGAAGCTTTTAAAAAGATCTTGGACTATGATTTTAAAAAATGCAATGCTGACCAGGAAGCTGGGCTGCTATGCCATTAAATTCAAAAGCAAATGACGGGCTGTAAAATTATATTCAAACAAATGAACACTTTACATTCTACTCCAATCTATTCTTATCAATTATTAGTGCAAATGATTACAGAAAAAAGTCTTCAGATATTTAACTCTGAAACTGTGACAGTACTCAGTACATACTCAATTTTCCTACTGCTTCTGTAAAAAGGCTTTTTGGTCTGATCCTGAATACACCCAGGCACACATGAGTCTTGTCTATATTCCTTCCAAATGCAAAGGAAAAAAACACAATTGTAATATTACTTGTATGTGTACTGGGACTGGCTGGGATGGAATTGGCTTTCTTCACAGCAGCTGGTATGTCGCTGTGTTTTGGATTTGTGACTAAAACAGTGTTGATAACACACCAATGTTTTAACTATGGCTGAAGAGTGCTTGCACAGCAGCAAGGCCTTTTCTTTTCCCCCCTCTGCCACCCCAGCAAGTAGGCTGGGAGTGGGCAAAGACTTGGGAGGGGACACAGCTAGCACCACTGACCCAAACTGACCAAGGGGATATTCCATACCATAATGCTGTGACCAGCAAAAAAAGCTCAAGGAAAAGAAGGGGGATAACATTAATGGCTGTAGCATTTGCCTTCCCAAGCGACCCTTCTGCATGCTGAGGCTTGGCTTTCCAGGAACTGGCTTAACATCTGCCTGCTGATGAGTAGTAGTGAATTACTTCTTTGTATTAAGGCCCTTTTTTGTACTATTGCAGAATGTAAGGTATTAAGACAGACGGATTTAAAAATTGCAACTGGAAAAAAAAGCCGTGAATTTTAAGCCACAAGCAGAGTGGATACTTTTAAAATCAAGGTTTAAAACATACATAGAAACAACTTTTAATCAGTTCTGTGAAACTGTCTAGGTTGAAACTTGATAAACATTTCCCAACTTGTGCCCTATGTATTTCTTTTCAGACATCAGATTGTAAATATAGTGAGATAAAGCAAAAAGGACACAGCTTTTCTTTAGAACCTTTTAAAAATATTTTCTAGCATTTTCATTTATAAATGAAAGTTTAAGTACACCTAATAAAAATAACCTAAAATTTAACCCTGAAAATGAAGGATTTACTAAATCTCCTTAACCAATGATGATGTTTATTATTCCAACAAACATCATATATCCACTTACAACTTAGTTCCAGAACAAGCCAGAGAAAACGAATATTTCTTTAGACAGCTCCATAAAAGACTGCATTTCAAATCATTAAATTTAAAACTTCCTAATAACAAGGAGGATCCCCGGTTATAGATCCTGTAAGTATAGAAGTTCCCTGAACACGTTTAGACAGAGGTCCCTGGCTAACAGATTTCAAGCAGTGCATTCCTGCACTGCAGAGAGGTACTAGAACTAATTCTGAAACTAGTACTAGAACCGAAAAGCCAGATGGAGCACCCAAGCTGCAGCTGCCACGCAAGCGAACAACCCTTTCCCCTCAGCAACGCTTACTGGCCCAGACACAGTGCTGGGGCTGCACAGCCTCTAGGTTCCAGACCAACTTTTTCAGTTACGTGATCAGTTCATAAATTTCTTAATTGCAGGCTATGACAAGACATTGCAAGGGGAAAGGGAAGAAAATTTCTTCTAATAATTTGGAAACCATATGATGAGAAAAGACAAGTTTGTTCTGAATGTAACTACTACTGGTAGATAAAGCTGACAGAGCTTTAAAGAGGTTACAGGAGACTGCTTTGGGCCGAGACATAAAATGTTATTAGAGCTGAAAGTTACTACATGCTTACGAAAGACATTTTTCTTATGTCCTGCTTTGCCACAGACTGCTGCTAAGGTTTTGCTTCAGATAGATGAAGTTGTTCCTACAGGTTTATAAGTCATTAAACCTAAACAGCCAAAGAAAAACACATGCAATATTAGCAATTTTTGCTATACGCTGCCAAGGAATTTTGTATGCTGAGAAAATTCTTTTCTTGAAGCGCAAGTAATGGAGAAGGTCTTCAATGAAGCTGAAAAGCAGATTTCCCTCAAATAATCAGTGTGCCTAAACAGAGAGCCCCTTACAAAATGTGTGTAGAAAACACTTTGGGACTTGTTCATATGACTGGACGTAAACATAATTTGGCACATGAACTAGAGAACAAGCTCTGTGATACGTTTGAAGGAGTCTGGTTGCACTATGGAGAAGCCAAGCAGGGAAACTAGCCTGAGAAGCAACCCTGGCCACTTAAGGTAAGCATGTTTTAATTATCTCAAAGGGAGGGTAAATACAATTTTTTCAGGCACATACAAAATCTGCTTGCAGTTGAAGCAGGTAAAGGTTTTTCTCACTCATTCCCCCAGACTGATCAGAAACCATCAGGATAGCATTAGGCCAATTCTATTTATATCAAATTTAAGAAGTGCTTATTAGATTAGACTCATCATCAACAATTACTTTAGGTAGGTGTCAGATCTTTGGAGGTCTGCCAAGTACATCTTTTTCATTAGATGCCATACTTAAAATAGGCTGCACTTCTGTTACACCTCAGTATTGCTCCTCAGCATAACAAAGTACTCCGGGCTACCATAGCGAGTCCTCCAGTTGTCTGGACAAAGATCACCTGATGAAATCACTTGATGCTTACAGACGAGCCAACTAACAGGAGACAAGAGAGCCAAGAGAAGTATTTCTGTAAGCCAGGCCTATTAGGGAAAATGTGTGCTAATATAGTCAAGTAATGGACAAACAACTGAGCATAAACTCCCACTTGAATGCTGCTGCAAAACAAGGTAACAGCGGACAGGATTAGAGAAATGTTTCCTCCCTATGCTGGATTACCGAGACTGGCAGTCAAATAAAAGAAACAGGCATGACGTTCATATATTGTAACTAAAAAATTAGAAAGGCTGCACAAAGGGGAGAGGGAGAGAACTTGTACCATCATAACGTGGGATTTGTAACCTTCAGCAAGACAGGGTACGCTACCAATTTTCAAGTGACAAGCAAAACCCAGAAGGAATGAACTACAATACTTCCAGTTATCCTCAACAACTGCTAGAAAAGTTCCTTCAAGTGAAGATAGACACTGTGAAAATTTACATCCACAGACTTAATATTATCAGGTAATATACTTAAACTTATCAGGTCCTCGATCCTACAGTATAGCTTGTGTCCTCAGTAAGATTTAAAAAAATAAAATAAAAATCTGAGCTCCTCAAGAATTCCTTCATCATCTTCAGTCCTTAAGATTAAGTGACAAATTCTAAAGCTCTCACAACTACTTCCCAGAAAAAGTATCTAGCTCCTCCTTCTAACATTGTAAAATACAACAAGCCAGTGGCAAAGATGACTTCTATCTCCTGTCATGGACAAATGGAATCCAAATTTCATCCGGGAGTTTCTAATACAGACCTCTTAAACTTGTGGATTATTAGCATTTTGGTTGTCTTTCTAATACAATTACATGGAGGGTAAATAACATTTTCTTCTCCCAAGTTTGGGGGGGGGGGGGGAAATGTTCTGTAGTACACAGGTATTAAAAGAATTACGATCTCCTGTCAAAAGTTACCTGTTCATACGTTTTAGATTTACCTACCATTTCTTAATTGAAGTCAGCTAATCTGAAGAAGATATGAAACACAGTTTATATGTGATGTGATTTTGCCTAGAAACAAGTTATTCAGAATCTCTTGGATCTTGTTCATCTCCAAGAAGCTCTGAAGGTGTTTCCCAAACAACTGCATGTCAGTGACTATATGCAGCTGCAGCTACTGAACTGCACAGAAAGATTAAAAGCATCCTCCTCTCTGTCTAGACAACTATTTTATAAATTTCATGTCTATACACAGGCTAGAGCTGAAAGGAACATCTTATAACGTGATGGTAAGAGCTGAAACTTTGGAATGGCTACACATAGAACTCCTGTTTGTAGTAGGTGGAGGTATACCTAACCCTCTAGTGATCTGATGGTTCATGCTTCGGAGGTGTATTTGAATAACTTACAGTTAGAAGAAATTCAGTTGTAAAGAACCTAGGAGGAGTTTCAGGTGAAAGTCATATTGAATTCCATCTAACCCATTTCTTCCCTAAGCACAGATTGGATATTGAAGGTGGAGAAGGAGGGTAGTATACAGTCTGCTCCTAAGCAAGGAGTCAAATGAACTGATCAATTTTCTGTCTTTCCTTGAGCACCAGCTTAAGAAATTTTGCCTTGCTACAGAGCCTCAAAGATTTCCCCACAAAAGTAGGGCTTTGCTAGCATCTTAAACTGTTCCATTGCCTTTTACCTCAGCTGAACATAGTCTGAAGAACATCTGCACCACCATCTAAGAACCACCAGCCTAGTTCCTCCAATTACACCTGCTGTCTGCAGCTCTGCTGTTTAGGACCATTTATGGAAAGACACCTACAGATAAATCTCCCTTGTAAAATGAAAAATTTGAAACATTTTTAATGTGTTACTGGAATAGTAGGCAGGTCTGGAGTGGGTGCATCATCTAAACCCGATCACAGCATTTGAATATTCATAGCCACATTAAGTTACCTATATAGCAATCGAAATACATTCCATCTGGTTTTTGGTCATATTAACTATGCTGATGCCAAACTGCCAGAATGCATACCTTTGGCATAGAAGAAAATAAAAAAGAAGAAAAAGTTTGCCCTTCCAGCTCCCTACACTTCCGCAAGATCAAATATAATACGCACACTGTAATCTCCAGAGCCCTCCCCAACATTCTCAGAAATAGGTTCCAGTTTCTTCATCACACGGACATTTAGAATTTTTTCCAACTGCCCAAACAACCTCATCTGCTATAAACAGAACTAATTCTTTCTCATCTCACATCCCGTTAATAATCTTTTATATACCGTAGGCAACTCGTACTTCCTCTCTTCTGCTGTTGTTTTCTAAATTAAGTAACACCTGCCATGCATTGCACTTTCTAACCACCTTCTCCTCTTGCCATTCTCCTACACACCTCTACATCACTAAGTTTTGTGTCCAAAACTGAACATTGTATACAGCAGAGACATTATGGGACTCTGAGCAACCTGATATAGTTGAAGATGTCCCTGCTCACTGCAGGAGGGTAGGACTAGATGACCTTTAAAGGTCCCTTCCAACCCAAATGATTTTATGATTCTATTATCAGTTGCAACAGCAGTTAACTCTCAAACCACCTTTTCAGTTGAACTTCTAATCAACTTTTTGTTCAAATTCAACTTTTCTGTAATTAACTACAAAATGAGATTTAATTGTAAAGTTGCTGCGTGCTTCCTTCTCCCACAATCAGTCAGTAACTCCTCATTTTATGTTTATTTGATATGCTTGTTTTTTTTCTTAAGTAGCATTTCTGTTTTCATTGACAAAGAAAAGCACATGCAAATAGAAAGAGATGACCAAACTCCTGATTTGAGCAGCGGAGCTTTTATTACTAATGATGAAAGAGTTGAAAGCAGATTAAGTTTACAGAGTCCAGACTGCTCTGGCTGGGAAATCAATTGGGGAAAAAAAAGACTGCCCTGACAATTAGGCACACTTGATATAAATCAGACACTAATAAAAAAAAAAAAACACCACCCTACAATGCTGTCTTTATAGAGTTTCATTTCAACAGACACACTTTCAGCCCTCCAGAAAAAGCCTTTGGCAATAACAGAAGAGAAGTTCTCTGTGATGGAGCTAAGAGTGGCAAACAACAAGGGAGATGCCAATGTAGCTTACAAAACTGTATGAAGTAGCTCAGTCTCACAAGAAACTGACACCATTCAAAATGCATTTTACATGATGCATCAAACCATCCTAATCTAAAACCACTTAATTTTTTTTATACTACCCTCTTGGTGTATTATACCGTGTTTCCACCTCTGCTGCTAACCCACCATCTCCTAATAATGTGAACTCCAGTTAAAAGTATACATTCATTATCTATTTATATGCTAATAAACCTAAAATCTCTTGCACTCTTTTCATTAAACTATTTTATTAGTGACATACATTACAAACGCACTGCAAACCTTTAGAGTGACAGAGCCATTTGCAGAGAACGGACACGAATTTTTTATTTAAATCTGATGTTGGTATCTGGTATTACATTACAAAGAAAAGAGGCAGGGCATCTACAGTCAGAGCGAACAAGCACCAAAGAAATCCTAAACTGTAAATATTAAACTGGTAAGAGGATGAACCAAATGTTATTTTGCTATTTCAGGTATCATTATAGGTGAAAACCTTAGCCAAATACTCTAAAGATTTTAATTAAACTTTATTCTTACTTCAAAAAAAATTAAAACATCTCTTTGGTTGGCACTCTTATGCTTTGGGCCCATGCTGTCCTTTGCATTTCCCTTTACATAATAAAGAATTCAGATGCCATGGCACCTTAGAGTCACCTACAAAAGGCTGGGCTGAACAATAGCCTTATATCGTTTTTTCATTTTGGAGATTCACTCACACTATTACACATTTTGCAAGAACTCTTACTAGGCATACAGTCATAAAACTGCAGGAATATCAATTTGGAAAGACAAAACAAAGTCTATACATTCCTATCACTAGGCAGGAAGAAGCATACTTTTCTTGCACTATAATCTGTCATACAACAGAAGTGTCATGAACAGTCCTTGAGCCCTAACAGATGATTTGAGACTTTATTCAATCTTTCAAAGTGATAGAAATGGCTACATTGCAGTCACTTATACTTCTTATGCTAAAAGCAACAGAAATTCATTTCATGTATTTTGCAATAATTTATTACAATCTTCTTCATGTAAGTTACAATCAGGGAAGGAAACTAGCAGATTTCATCACTTTTGGTAAACAGCAATGAAAATGATGATTCTACAACAAAGGCAATTCATCCTTTCTGAAAGTAAACTCCAGATGTGCAAAACCAAAACTACATGTAGCACATAAGAATGCCTGGCGCTCAAAAAAACCACATACAATTTGAAAAAAAAACAAAACACCCCAACCCCCCCCAAAACAAAAAACCCACTCAAATGGCAAATTTTGGTTGAAAATTAAGACATTTGAAATAGCCTTGACTTCAACACTACAATAGTAATTATTCAAAATTTACCTATTGCATTCATTCTGTCAATCTCAAGCAACAACTATACTTGCCCCCCGTACCTTTCTCATTTCAGAAGTATGTTATCAAATATTACATACACTATGTCAAAATTTCCCAAGAATGCATCTGTATATGCATACATCATTTACCTGTAGCAACATGACAAAATAAATTCTGCATCTAATTAATTACTAAAATTCCTTTGTAACTGAAATAATATGTCACATATACCTAATTTTCCACTACTTTCCAACCAATACTGAAAAATGTGCTCTGTCGGTGTAAAGGCTCATCATGTTAGGACCCATTGTGGAATGCACTATCATTCGTGTTAAAAAGATGTGACTTTTTCCCCTCTTTCCCTTCCCTCATAACAAGTGGCACACTTGCGCACACTAACAAGAACATTTTCAGCTAGTACTGAAGTTAACTGAAAAAAAAACTCAACAAACCCAAACCCACACAAAAAGGTTTCATACAATTTCAAGTCTGGCTCAGAGCTCATGAGGTTGAATTTAATTTTAGAGGAAAATACAACATTGAGATGAAGACCACTAGTCTTGCCATGAGGTAAAAATTATATCATCTGCTTGTACACTTGAATTAAAACAGGTAGTAAAGAAATGTATGAAATCAGATACAAAGGAAAAAGATTCTACATGTTAAGATAACTGATATAATTATCCAGTAATCTCCTAATTTATATGTAGTTCCTCCTTAAACAAAGAGGGGCGGCATTGTGCATACAACTCCTACATAGAAATACCAGCATGAGCAATCTGTTACCTCTGATGACTGCGCTTGTACCCTTCACCACATGTGCTCACTGGATGTTAGTGCATGAACAGAAGTAGGTAAAAAACAACGTGATTTTAATAATATTTGTCTGTATTAAAGACTAACAACTTGGCAAGCGTATTACCACTAAAGCACTAAGTGTACTTCATCATACTACTACTTTAAATAATTACAAAACTACTCACAAGGATATCATGAAGAAGCTTTTCTTTGCTTAGCAATAAGAGCCAGATACTCACAAAGAAGGGTCTTGGACCAGATCTTTAAGGTTTATCCCACTACGATCCTCGGCAAGGTTCCTGAAGCAACTGTCACTCACTAAAAAAAATAGAAATAAAATTAAAACAAAACAAAACAAAACCAGAGAAACAAGAGGTGGAAATTTAAGAAAAGAACACAGTTCTTTTGATTATCTAGAAATGCTTTTTGTTTTGGGTGTAATTTGAATGTTCATATATAAAGTCTGATTTTCAGTGAGGTTTCACCTAATTTCAAGATAAGCCAACTCAACAGAAACTGATAAACACTGTATCACGGATTACATGGAAACAATCAGTTTCAGCTCTTGTCCTTACTACTTCTCTACCTATGGTTACAAGAAGTCTCAAACACAAACACTGGATGTGCAACTATACACAAATACCCATACACTTAACAGTAGAGTCGTTAACTATGCACCAGTCAGTATTCTTTACGTAGTCAGAAACAGTGAGAGTTGGTATGTATTCAAGTTCACAGTTGGTCATGGGTTAGCAAAGGTGTTTAATATGAGCAATAACCAAAACAAACAATTAAGAGCAAAAATTTATTCAAAAAACCTAGAATTAACTTATAAAGTGCATGTAAAGCAGCTGGTTACTCTTCTAATTGAAATTACACAGTAAATTTCACAGAATTTTAAGAGTATTAGTGTGCTTTCATTTTCTTCACTACATTAAAAAACAAACCCAAACAACAAGATTTAAACCTGAAACTCCAAATCCGTTCTCTTGGCTAATTCTCTCAGCACATGCATCCCATTTCCACAAGCAGGCTCATTTCTCTTAAACACCACCACAGTCAATTTGAGAGGTGGAAAAAAAAAGAGTGGCACAAATGCTTTTAAAAAAATCAGCATTCCTTCAACGGAATTATAGTTATTTCTGACTACAGCAAACTTTCTGAAGGATACAGAGGTTGTGATACAGCAAAATCAGTGTAAGGATCAATTCGTCATAACGAGCAAGGTAATCTGCCAGATAGAAGAGAGCTTATGAAGAAACACATTACTGCTCATCTTCCGACACAGAACCCAGCCTTGCATTTGATGAACGGGGATGTGTTTAAAATCATCTGCAAAAGCAAGTGATCCTACTTCTTTCTCTCTAAATGCAAGACATTCTTTTTAATTTACATCTCTAAGTATTTCTGTGCATCACCAGCATCGAAACAACGCAAGTCATTCCCAAAATATGTTATTGTCACAGATTACGATACATACTGTGACAGACCTATCTATCACACTGCAAAACATTTCTACTAGCACCCCTTGATGCCGGTGCAACTCACAAGCGTGAAGCTTGTTAGTCTGCTGGGAAAGACAAGTACTGGAAGAAAGGGTCCCAGAGGAAGGGGCTGGGGCAGCTGACGGAACAGGTACTGGCCCCAGCTCTCACACAAAGCCTGACAGCTAACAGTATACGATACTAACAGCAGTATTTGTCAAGTGTTGATAACATTAAGAAGTTTACCCACTTTGCACCTCAACACTGTAATAACCAGTTGATATCCCAAGTTTCTTTTTCCTGCCATCTCCGAAAATGCTACCTAACAGTTGCTCATCACACATGACCCCTGAAAGCCAGTCAGTATATCACAAGGAGACTCTTCTCTTTGAGGTAATTGCCACAGATCTTCAGTTTAAACAGCAGCTACTTGTGCTAACAAAGTCCCTAACTCCTGGCTTGTTTCTCCCATGACAATTTAATCATTGTCTCAACACTAAACTGAAAGTTACCCATACTGAGTTTGGAAGAGCTACCTTTACCTTGCCAGGGGAAGCTCACCTTGAACACCCTGGGCCTTCAGAACTTTTTCATTTCCATGTCCATCTATTGCACTGAACCCTAGACCCTTGAACTTACAGTCTCTAACTCCTGAGTTAAAGGAGTAATTCCGAGATCAGCAGACTCGTAAACAACCTACATTCTAGATTTTAAGGGAGAAAAAGAAATCCCAGCTAAGTTGATATTTGATAGTTTATATTTGCCTTTTGTCAAGGTTGGCAACAAAACAGCAAACAGAACATTTTACCTACTGTCTTTACATAAATTCTACACTAGTGATGTATCGACATATCTCCTATGCCAAAACTATATATCATGAATGAAAATGATGGTTGATAATGTTTTTTTCACTACTGATAAATTAAACATTTCTTAAACATTAAATATTTAATCTAAACATGCTGTATTTTTTCTGCTGTCTTCTCCAACCTCCTCTTCAAAAGTAATCACAATTATAACTGAGGAAACTATTGCGACTGTTCTAAAACTTTTCTAAAGAGAAAATGAAAAATGGCAACATAAAATTATCTTATCAGTAAAACTAACCATTGTTTATCTGTATGTAACTCATGAAGTTTATAAAACAAAATGCATTTGAAGTAAATGTTTAAAATGGAAGCCTAGATTTGCCAGACACTGTCTTTGTCTTACTTGTCTCAACATAACTCTAATATTATAATACCCTTCTTATGAATGAAGTTGAAAACTGCAAGCCTTCCCTCTAGTTAGCAGAGCTGGGCAATACAAGCTTTTGCTAAAAAGACTAACTCAACAACACTGGAATATCTACAAACTTTGAAAAAGGTATCAGCCTTGTCTCTCCATTTTCATTTGAGTATAGGAGAGTCAGAAGACTGGGAAGCTGCAAATTTGCAAGCAAGCCTTTTAGGTTATTGTTCTAGCCAGATCCAGAAAACATAAATGCCTCGGACAAACGTGAAAAATTTCAAACCCAGTTTTAACAACTACGAATTCCAACAGTTCAGTTAATATTTACCAAAATCAAGTTTCTGGAAACTAACATTTTACTATAATTGCCAATTAATTTACTAGTATTGATAGCAACAGGAGAGCTTCCAGTGAGAGGAAATAAGTCAGTGAAATAGGCTGGAATAAGACTACTTACAGGAAAACTTTGGTGTGCTTTACTGACCTGCATACAAGCACAGCCATGCTCCCTCACATCCTTGCAAACTCTACCACAGGAAAGAAAACGAACGTTCAGCAGTAAACACAGCGTGGAAGCAGTCAAGCAGAGTAGGTAGTACATTCCTCATGGCTTAGAAAGCCATAAATCAACACTGCGTGTATTTTAAAAAATGGCATACTCTGACTGAAATGCAAGCTATTAATTTTAAACGGGACATAAGGTGAAACTTTTTTTATGATCAGGACGATCAATCGTGCTTTATGATTTGAGAGAAGAAAAGGCAGAAGAAAACTTTGCATCACAGCCACAAATTGTACTACATATACAAAGGCCATGCCTAACCTTGTCTTTAAAGCACAACCAAGGGAGACTTTTGTATAGGACATCTGTATGAAGATATTCTCCATACAGGATTTTATTGTCTTGTTTCAAAATTTAATTTTCATTTTTTTAATCCCCCCCAAATTTATAAAAGCAAATATTCTAAGCAGTGTTGAATGCATGGTTTATGAAGAGATACAGAATCGTCAGCTGCTCCCCTCTACAAATACACTAAGTGGCTGAGCCTCTGATCACCCCCCCCACATACTTCCTTATAGACAAGGAGAATGACAACAAAAAAAGCTCCCTAAAACACATTTGCTCCATGGAGGGTTGTATATACAACGACAGCCTATAAGGTACTACAAATATTTTTTAAGAAATTAAATACTGGCACAAATATCACTGTCATAGACTGAACCCACTCCTACCACAGAAACAAAGTCTGAAAACCAGCACACTACGGAGAAATCCCTAAACATCCATGAAACAGTTTGACTTCCAAGTGACCTGTTACATGTATCAAAAGTGAAAAGGTTTTAGCAATAGCTCCGATTACTCCCAACATTCACCCTACTTTCAGCTCCTGGCTTCTGTTACTGATGTTCTGCTTCTGACCCCCCCCCTCTAGTCTTACGCCTAAGAAGTAACGGAGATGGGAAACCAGTGAGGGAACGTCAGTTACACAGCATACAAAGTTCCTTATGAAAAGGTTAAAATCAGCATTCACACTCTAATGTGCAAACATCCAGTTTACAACACTTGTGAAGCCTTCCCACGTGGCGTTTGTGAACTTTTAAATCTGTCCATATGATTTTTTTTCCTTTGCTTTCTTTAACAGAGTTCTAAATGAGACCACACTGAAGGAAAATTGATTATTAGCCTGTTGATTTCCCAAACGAGAAGCAGAAGTTCTTCAACTCTGAAGGTAAACTAATATTTACTTCAAGTAGCAGCAGGATATAATTTGTTGTGAACTTTACCCTTTTTTAAAAAAAAAATAAAAATATATTTTTAAAGGTCCTACAATTTGAAAAAAATATATTTGTTTTTAAAACTGTCACTTAGTCTCTTATTCCACACAGTGTATTCCCACTAAACAAAAGCCCTCAATTCTACAGCGATTAATGGTCATTTTCCTATCATATGTTTCAGAAAAAAAAGCAATCATTACCCTCAAAAATTAAGGATTATCTATAGTTTGGCAAAGAAAAATGAATAATAATGTTTACCTCCCCAATATCAAAATATGCAATTTCAGAAAACTGTAAACTACTATTACCTGCCAGATTTTGCTCTTGATTCTCAGAATTCAGAACTGCTTTTAGACTAGTTGTGGTTACCTGTTGATAAAAATCACCCTGACAACAAAACTGCTACGCTCACCGGCATGGTTTGGGCTGAACCAGCCACTGGGCGAATGACAGATGCCCCCACCATGTACCTCTCTTCAAAGAGAGAAGCAGGAGAGAGAGCGTGCGAGAGAGAGATTTATGAGTTTAGAAGGAACTAAACTACTTTAATGGAGTATTAATAATAAAATAAAAAGAAAATAATGAAATATATACAAAACCATATCAAGCTCCCAGGATGACAATCACAACACCGGCTGGCACTGGGGAAGTCCTAGGCTGGACTCAGTGACGGACAGGAACTGAACTCTGGATCTGGATTCGGGATCAGGATCAAAGGCAGACAAAACTGACAGAGCCCTCTCAGACACCAGCCACTGAAGAAAGAGGGCTGACCCTTTGACCCCTCAGCTTTTATACTGAGCATGAGGCAGATGGGATGGAATACCCCGTTGGTCAGGTTTGGGTCACCTGTCCTGTCTGCTCCTCCCCGCAGGTGGGACCCCTCTATGCTTTTCTGCTTCCCACCCTTCAACGGGGCAAGTAACAAAGTTGGCTGCCCTTGGGTGTTACAGCAATAAGTATAAGCAGGAGCCTCTCTGCACACCATGCCTGGGCATCAGCTATAAACATAGGTCTTAACACTCTGAGAGCGAACAGTTTCTGCACAATACGCTGTTAATTTCAGTAGTTAGAAGAGGCCCAGCTAAAAAGTGCAGTTGCTGAACAGAAAATTGGTCCTCTTTTACCTCAAACTAGGACACTCAGGAAGACAGTAATTGGTAACTGTGATGCACTATTGGTTCAAAAATACATGAACTTATTAGTTCGAAAATACACGGACTTCTACAACATTGAACAGTATGCACTGACATATAACAATTTCTTACATTTTTGTCTTTTAGTGATAACATTTCCCAAGATCAGTTCTTTTTCTCAGAACTTCTTCATCTGTCTGTAGTATTTCTGACATGCCTTCCATAGCAGATCTGTCTTCCTTACCCCTCTTTTTATAGGATCATTTATGTGGTAAGGTTTTTATACCAGATTCATTCAGAAGCTGATAAATACAAAAAATATTTAATACACTTGGGATGTTCTGGAAAGTACTGGTCTGGCACGGCATTGTATTCTACTCTGGTTTTGCTTGCAGTAAAGCATTATTCTAATTTCAGATTCAGGTGGTTCTGTTCCATGCCCTGCATGTAAATGTAGCAGGATTTGAGTATTTTGTTTTTATAATCCAACCTTATACACACTGCAGCAAGCACCCACTTTCACCTATTGTAATCGTGCATATTGTTTACTTCAAGACATAACAAACATGGCTAAGGAATCTTAGGTTTTAGGACATAAGAAAGTAACAGAATTTTTTCCTCAGATCGCATAAAACCTCTCTTCAAAAGCCTGCTCTCCTGCAGACACAGAATAGCTGTCCTATACGCATACTTTATAGGAGACAAAGGAATGGGATAGTGCCAGGATGTAAAGACTGATTCTCTCACTATTAAAATAGTTTTAAGGTATTTTGCAAGTCTCATGAACAGTAACATCAGAGATAACTATCCTGCCTCTGTTACTGCTCTATTTTTCAAGGGACTGCTTCCAACCAGAAAATGTACATAAAACAGATGGCATATTACAGAAATCTTGTAGCACCTTCACGAGATCTATTACAGAAGACAGCAAATTAATTCTAAGACCACTTACATTATTTACATATCGGCACACAAATCTCTGACGTATTTACAGAATAAAAAGAACTACTAGTCAGCTTGCAAATTGCAAATGTTTAGAACTGCTAAGAAAGTATGTCATCTGTGACTAGCAGAAATAACGCAGGCTGGTTTCCTAAGAGCTTGTGATCTTTATTCATACAATGATAGAATGGTTTAGGTTGAAAGGTACCTTAAAGATCATCCAGTTCTAACCCCCTGCCATGGGCAAGGACACCTTCCACTAGACCAGGTTGCTCAAAGCCCCATCCAACCTGGCCTTGAACACCTCCAGGCATGGGGCCTCCACAACTTCCCTGGGCAACCTGTTCCAGTGCCCCACCACCCTCACAGTGAAAAATTTCTTCCTAATATCTATTCTAGATCTACCCTCTTCCAGTTTCAAACCATTACCGCTCATCTTATCACTACCTGCCCTTGTAAAAAATCCCCCTCCAGCATTCTTGTATGTGCCCTTCAGATACTGGAAGGCCACAATAAGGTCTCCCCGGAGTCTCCTCTTCTCCAGGCTAAATGCCATTTGCTATCATCATAATAAATCCAGATCCCCTTTGATACCCACACAAGGAAGAGAACCAAAGCTAATATAAAGCCATGCATGTGAAAGCACCAGTCGATACCAATATGTCTTCTCTTCAGTGAGGGTAATAATCTGACTCTCCTCTTTGCCAGGTTAATTTTAACTTAATTTATAGAAAACAGTATCCTTAAAAATTCTCTTTTTGCTATACTGCAGTTACTTTTCTATTATCCTGTTATCACTATTTTTTCATACATGGGTTAAAGAGCTTTAAAAGGGAGGAATCTGAAAGACTGAAGGATGACATTACCCATCTTTTGATCATGTAAACTTTGTTTTCCCATAGCAGATAATTTAAAAACCATTTTCAAAATTGCAAAGTATCAATGCACACCAAATTTCAAGTTTCCTTCCATTTTGATTTCTATTTTGAACTTCATTCTGCTAAAAATGGACATATGAGAATGAAATCATAAAATGGCAACACTTTCAGTTTTAACCCACAACTACTTAACTGTTTTACTGTGTCCAGTTCTGGGCTCCCCGGTTCAAGAAGGACAGGGAACTGCTGGAGAGATTCCAGCAAAGGGCTACCAAGACGATTAGGGGATTGGAACATCTTTCTTATGAGGAAAGGCTCAGGGACTTGGGGCTTTTTAGTGTAGAAAAAAGAAGACTCGGGGGGATCTTATCAATACTTATAAATACTTAAAGGGAGGGTGCCAGGTAGATGAGAAGAGTCTTTTTTCAGTAGTGCCCAGTGACAGGACTAGAGGTAACGGGCACAAACTTGAGCACAGGAAGTTCCGTCTTAACATGAGGAGGAACTTCTTTCCTTTGAGGGTGGCAGAGCACTGGCACAGGCTGCCCAGAGAGGTGGTGGAGTCTCCCACACTGGAGACATTCAAAACCCGCCTGGACGCCGTCCTGTGCAACCTGCTGTAGGTGTCCCTGCTGTGGCAGGGGGGTTGGACTAGATGATCTCCAGAGGTCCCTTCCAACCCTGACCATTCTGTGATGCTGTAAAAACAAAAGTAGTTGCAGCACCTTGACAGAGTTAATAATAGGTAGGGCTGTGCAGTATCTGGGCAAACATGTCACAGTGGAAAAAAAATTAACAATTGAGTTAAAGCATGGTGGTATTTGCAGCGCACAAATAAACAGTGCTCAAAGGTTTGCTTAGGTGTGAGCATGGTCAGGTGACAGAAAACATACCACCCCACCCACAGGTTCACATATTCTGACCTGAGAGCTATGAAAAAAAGTAAAAATAAAATGTTTCATTACCTTTAAGTGGAGCATTGAAAGAGCTAAAACAGCCACATGAAGAAAGGAGACCCCCTTTTACATGGATTGTATTTTTTCTTTCTTAAGTATAAAACGAATTAAATTACTGAAAAATAATGCTAACAAACTCAAACTATTGTGCTGGTGAAATTACGGTGTACAGGATATGCAGTATCAGAGATGGTTAACACTTCTCACATAAGTCCACAAGCAAATTATGTTTTCACCCCATAAGAACAGAGAATTGCATTCCAAAAATAAGCAGGGCCTTTTTAAGCCTCTGTTGTATCCTTTCCATTTACATAACTGCTTAATTTCTACTGCCAAAGAACATATCATGAACAGCAACAGTTCCAGAAAAGCGAAAGTAGCTGAGAAGGTCCTGATCACATCACTGTTTGAGCTCACTTTCCCTTTTATCTTTGAAAAGTTTGTCATCAGAAATACAGAGACCGAGGAGCAACAGTTTGAAACAAGTTACAGAATGTATGCACTGGTGGGAATTCTTATTGTAAGAAGTAATGTGAAAATACGATAGGAAAACAAAGGCTGTTTCTGCAAGCTATCAGCTGAAGCCTGCAGATCAAAGAAAGCACACTGTTGAGATCGACCTGTTTGAAGTAAAAGAGTAAACCAGTAACTTCAACTGAATAAAATTTATTTTCAGTGGGCATTCAGAGCTATTCATAGTATCAAGACTAGCTGTAGTTTCAATTCAGTTTCAGTTCACTCCCAAATATAAGCAGACAAGAGCAAGAACACATTTATTCTGGTTATTTCAATTCACCAAAATCCCATAAATAGCCTCTTTCTCACCCACCCAGCAAAAACATTCTTGTGCTGTCTCTGTCACATCAGTAACCACCAGTACAATGTATTTGACCCTATTTTCTCTGACCAGGTAAAGGGTGACACAGCAGACAATCTATCAACCGCAACTTCATAGATTTTAAAGACAGGACTGTGGTGATTAGTTTGACTATCCGTATACATCTGCCCTTCACACCTGATAAATGTTTCTGTCATCTGCTTTGTTTTTCACACAGTTTTTGTCATATAGTAAAATATAGGGAAATTCTAAGTACATTTTTTCAAGACAAGAAAAATTGACATCATCTTTTAAGAACGTCCCATAGCAAGCTCTTCAAACTGTGCTTTACTGGATCTCAGAGCAGAGCAAGTCTTCTCTCCCTTTCCCTTCAGATGAAGTGCCAGAATGGTGTTCTTAAAGACTGACAAAGAAGTACTACTATAAAAAAGACGCCAATCTACTGTAAAAACAGGAGAATATAAAGGTTCAGGTGACCTAGTGAAAAATGGGATGATTATAAACCAGAAATACAAGCTAGACATGTGAGTTTATGACTTTTTCCAGAAAACACAGGGAAGCAGTAACGCCACCTGTAAGCCAGACGCAAAGCGGAGCTATTGCAATGATAAAGAAAAGGAAGACATCTCAGAGGAGGTAAAAAGAGCTCTCTTGATTAGCTGAGCAAAAAGAAAGCATTAGGATGGTTGCTGCTCACGTGTTTATACAAATACACCAGCAAAACAAACAGAGGGAGCAGAGATGAAGAATAGTGCTGCACAAGAAAAATAACTGTGAGAAAACCATAAGAAAGAGAGAGCAAATTTTCCAAGAGCTAGAGGGGTGAAACCTCAGAAATAATCTTTCTGTAAGAACAGTGAGGGCAAGGGAAGTGCACAGGCTGGTCCTCGACAGATTTAAGAATAGATTAAATGACACAGGAATTGTTCTTAAAAAAAACAGGAGGCCTTCTGTGCCACAGTTGCTAATGCTGTAAAATTTATGTTGGAGCTTCTCTGAAGGCTATGAACTTCTAAACCCCCCAAGGTTTCTCACAGTCTCTAACAGCAATTAAATGAGCCAATTTTTTTGTGTATTCATTAGTCTAGAGGGTTATGCCTCTTTCAAATGATTTATCATTTAAATTTTACAATATTTGCACGGCCTTAGGCTACAAATTCTGTACTGGGTTTTAATCTAATATTCTAACAAGCTCGACTTTCAATTCAATCACACTGTCAGTGTGATCACTACAATGATCAGGTGAACTTCAGAAGAAAAACATCGAGCCACTAAAGACATTCAAATCTTTGGAGATGTAGCATTGTCAATACTTCTAATTGTTTGTATCTGATAAAAAAATGAATTCCTTAAAGCTATGAATACTAAATTTTTGATGGAATGTTTCATTTGGACTCTTGTTACTTTCACTGGAAATAAACAATTTTCGTTTTTTGGTTGCATTTTTCTTTCAACAAATATTTCCAATAAGAAGTTTTTGTTGCACCTCCTTCTACTGTAAAACTAAAAAATTCTAGGATGGGAAGGAAAAGGACAGAAGGTAAGTACATCTAAGAGAGGGGAAGAGAAGAATTAAAACAAAAAAAAAAGCTAGGTACTTTTGAAGAGTAATACCTCCTTCTAGATTTCTCTGAAATTATTATTTCTATCAAAGGTTGGGACAGCTGTACTTACAGCAGATACCAAGAACCGTTCCTTTAAAGGGCAGAATACACAAGGAAGTCTTGACTTTCAGCTTTGCTTATTTCTTTAGGGGATGCCTGAGAGTTTTTTCCGTTACTCAAAAAAACCCCCAATATTCTCATCCCTAATCCTAGTTTTCTTGTATTTTATTTAGTTCAGGAAATGAACATATTTAGTTTCTTTGCTAACAACATCTGAGACAATTCACAGCATCTTATACAGGCCGAGTTTAGCAGCTTACATGGATTTTTGGTTGCAATGTACACTAATCAAGTCTACACTCAGTCTCAACTAGATGCACTTTTAAATATGATAAAGTATGCCTATGCTAGACGCTAACACATTTCACATCTTATCTGCCAGCTTAATTAAGAAACACAAGCATGACAAGAAAAAACTATACTCCACTTCCCTAATGACACTTTCTATCTATAAACACTGCATTTCTTATGTAAACCCCTCCAGTGACCTCTCCACTTCCTCTGTCCCCAAAACACAGATGTCTTATTATGGACCTGTGAGCCCAAGTTTGCATGACCAGTTAATGACAGGATTTAAGAAACCACACTTCACATTATGGCATGTAGCAACATCCCTCTCTGCATTGCTGCACAGCTAAATCCTTACAGACCTGCTGATACTCAGACCATCTTCCAGGAGCAACCCACAGGTCTCAGGGCCTCAGTGTCCTGTCTTCCCTCTGCTCATGTCTCATACAGCCTCAGACACCAGAAATCAGGTAACCTGTCATCCTCAAGGAACTTGAGGTATTTTCTGCATAGTTCAAACATAAGTTTGACAAATTCTGTTTCTTTTAAAACCACCTCAAAAACACATAGTAAAAAAGAACAGGAGAAAAAAAGCTACTTTGTTTGACGTTACTCAGGTCACTGTCTAGCACCCGAAATACCTAAAACTCTATCATAGCAGAAGGTGACAGCTCCAAACTTGAGGATTCCCCTAGTCATCGTACATCTGTGCTTAGAGAAGATGCCTTCCCTGAACCTAGACC
The DNA here is from genome assembly GCA_017639485.1 of Pluvialis apricaria. Taxonomy (NCBI): domain Eukaryota; kingdom Metazoa; phylum Chordata; class Aves; order Charadriiformes; family Charadriidae; genus Pluvialis; species Pluvialis apricaria. Next base: position 38,138,205 of record CM030012.1, on the reverse strand, counting down.
TACAACCACACACTACGGGACTTCCAAGGAAGGACGGTATGAATTTTAGATTACAGGAAGGGGCAAGAGAAACACAAAGACAAGGTACGGAGCTGGAGGAGATCCAGGATCAGACCACAAAGCCAGATGTCTTACTATTTTGGGTTCATCTTCTGAGTTCAAGCTAAAGCAAATGAAGCTCGTCCACAGTACTGGACCAGGGGAGTGACACAAGCTGAGATTAACAGAAATGAGGAGGAAGCCGAGCCGACAATACTAAATGTGTTAAGGAGCTAATAACACTGCAGAAATCCCAAGTGCAACTGCAGCCTAAATGAAGAGTGTTAACTCATATGCAGCTGTAAGATTTCACAGCCTGAAGGTGTAATCATAGCAAAATAATGCCAGTCAGCACATAAACACATACTGTGGACAAACACCACCACTATAGGCAAGGACATGAAGAAAAAGACATTCCCTCCTTTATTTTCTAGGCAAAATTAACACATGGACTTAGTCTGGTGTACCTGCCCCTTTTGGTTTGCATGCCTAACAAACCACCTGGGACAGAAGAGTCTTCCATAAGCAGTTACACAATAACAATTTATTTCTCATAGCTCTATATGCAAAGCTCTGAACTGCGGCCCTGCAAACACCTTACTGAGCTGTAAAAGGCATCGTTTTCTTCTGGTAGCAGACATGAAAAGATGTTGAGATTAAAATTCAGGTGTAGCAACGTAGTTTATTTGGTATAAGGACGTCCATTCATGCAAAGGAATCTGAACTATTCTCTTTCATCATTAGAAGATTAAATCATTAAACAAATCAGTACAGTTTAATACTGTAAAATGAGGATATGAGTTACAAATGAAATGTAATAAAAATACACATATATTTAGTATAAATACATTATCATCTAAACAGTATTTAACTATTTCACGTTAACTACTTTTCCCCAAATCTATTTTTTATGAAGTGAATTATATCCATATGTTTACAAATGTCAACTCACTGAATTCTTAATAGTTTATGGCAAAATTCTTTATGGAAGCAGTAAAAACAGTATTAGCTAAAGTGCCTGCACTGAACCTTAAAAAGAGGACAATTCCTCTTTGTCCAAACATAAGTATCATCTTTAGAGATCTTTTTTTTGTACTAGTACTCTTAAGCCTCCTTGAAACAGGTGGTAGTACAAAATACACTGTTTTGAAATAGAAATACTTTGAGAAGACATTTTCAACTGTAGAAAAAAAAGCCAAATAAAAACAATAGCAGAAGTGGTCAAGAAAAACAAAGTGCATTAAGATAAATCCTACAGCTTGTTTAAAAAGCAACTACCACCATATAGTTTTCTTATTACAACCGACTTACCATTATCAAAAGTAAAAGAATACCTCAGATAATAGAGGAAAAGTCCTCTGCAGACATTTATTACTGAGCATGCAGTGTAACACAGCAAATGACACAGCCCATTTTGGTTTACTGGGTTCAACCCAGGCTATCGCACACTGTTTCTCGTAGGTCTTACTTGCCCAGCTGCAGCACTGCACATGGACTTATTTAATCTATTTGGCAAGAGCTCAGTTTGAACTGATGAGCCCAGCTAAACCCATAACATCAGGCAGAGACAAGACATTAGCACTAGCAGCGCCAGCTTGGATACAGCAGGACTAGCACTGAGGCACATATATTAAATCCTTATGAACCTTCACTCACTTTATACATTCTAATGCCACTATATAAGCTTAGATTAGGAAATACCAAGACAGATAAATCTAAGCTAGCTTTATATGGTACCAACACAGCCATGTCACGGTTTATTAGCTCAGATTTGCAGCAGGGTAAAGGCACCTAAAGTACCCTCAAGCTCTCGGAAGAAACATAGTCTCATTCACACAAAGGTGATCTAGTCACGCTATTTCAGATTTCTGCTGGCTTCCCAGGGGTCTGCAACTATCACAAGCAGTGGGAAGCTGTGTTTCCTCACGTTCATCTGGAAATGTACCTCAGGTCTTTCCAGAACACCGACCTGCCGTTCAGGAGCATGTAAGAGATCCAGCTACGTCCATCCCTGAACAACTGTTAATGTGAAATCTATAGAGGAAAAGTGCATGTTCTAAAAAAAGAGGATTTTCACTATTGTTTACAGTTAGCTCACTCATTCTCCTCTGGTGGCAGTGGTGAAGATCTCAGTGGGGCAAGTTCCACGCAGGTGCCACAGGAAGAGAGGATATCTCACCAGAAAGCCTGTACTTTACGAAATAAAATTCCAAAAGAAACAAAGATTTATTCCTTACCCCCAATCTCTAACTCAAAGAAAATGAAGTATTTTTTAACTTTTTCCCAACGTTTCATTTATTCTAACATTATGTGTATAAACTGTGCCTGTTCTATACAGCTCTGGAGCTGACCGGTTTTCATTGAACTGGTACCTAGAACTGGCATTGACTCTTTTGTCCCATTATTCATTTCCATGTGTCTGTTCCTAATGATTATGAATAAACTTTGAAAACGCGAACCAACATCTCTTGTCATTTCTTCTAACTAGGAGGATCCTGAAAAAGCTTTAAATAGCTGGAACTGAGCCATTTATCTCAGTGAGCTGTGAGAAACCTGAAAATCAGCTAAAAAGCTAAGTGTTTATACATTTACCACCCATCACTCACTCATTCAACTAATTATTAAAATTGCAATCTCAAATGATTCCAGAGTCTTAGAAGTCACACTTCATATACCACTTGAAACATATACTCCACCAAACCTGACATATAAAAAAAAAAGACTAAAAATATATGAAGAAATTATAACAGGAATAAACTTTATAATTTATATAGGCATGTGTTATATATAAATATAATAAATATTTATATTTTTAATATAAAAACTTTATAATTGTTTATATTTACTTACTGAGTTGCAACATTCAAGATTCTTTATGAAGTCTTGACTGCCAGCCCTTGATTTCAGGTCCTGATTACAGTTTACTGTCCATTTCCTTTCTGGGATCTCACTATGCTCTTACAGTCAGATATTTTAAAACAACAATTTTAACAGACAAATGAATTACATAAAAAAATATTTTATTAGTTTCAAATTTGCTTACTTTAATTGTAGGTCTTCAGCCCAATGCAAGACAATAAATAGGAGTGGTTTCTAGCCCTGTACATCCCCCATCTGACATGAGCCAAGAGAGTTCTAGTCCAATGTTTCTTCCTGTGAATGTTCCTCCATGCTTTTAGGCATGTTCACTTCTAACTTTATACTGTACTGTACTCTTTTTGAGCTACGGTATTTTAGCCATGCTCAATATTGCATTCCTTATTAGTCACAATGAAATTAGAATCACTAATGTGGTAAGTAGCCTAGATTATTTCTCCTGTTTGTTTTAGCTACTTAAACATGATTTTTGTCATAATTGTGTTGCTCATTTACCTAACTTATTTTGTCTCCTTTCAGGGTCTCACAGTGATTTCTATTCCCAAATATATTTGCAAGGTACAAATGTCATCATCTTACTTCTTGTGGTTTGGGCCGGATTGGCCACTCAGGCAGAATGACAGATGCTCCCCCCTACCTCTCTTCAAAAGAGAGGCAGGGGACAGAGAGAGAGAGACTTATGAGTTTAGAATGAACTAAACTATTTTAATGAAATATTAATAATAAAATAAAAAGGAAATAATGTGAAGTCCCAGATTGGACTCAGTGACAGACAGGAACTGGATTCCAGATCTGGATTCGGGATCAGGATCAAAGGCAGACAAACTGATAGTCCTCCTCGGACGTCAGCCATTGAAGAAAAAGCCAGCTGACCCTTTGATCCCTCAGCTTTTATAGTGAGCATGAGGCAGATGGGATGGAATACCCCGTTGGTCAGGTTTGGGTCACCTGTCCTGTCCGCTCCTCCCCACAGGTGGGACCCCTCTATGCTTTTCTGCTTCCCACCCTCCAACGGGGCAAGTAACAAAGCTGGCTGGCCTTGGGTGTTACAGCAATAAGTATAAGCAGGAGCCTCTCTGCACACCATGTCTGGGCATCAGCTATAAACATAGGTCTTGGCACTCAGAGTGAACAGTTTCTGCACAATACACTGTTAATTTCAGTAGTTAGAAGAGGCCCAGCTAAAAAGTGCAGTTGCTGAACAGAAAATTGGTCCTCTTTTACCTCAAACCAGGACATTACTGCTGTCCTTCTGTGTAACATGAATAAATATATCATCTTTCCCACCCACCCCCCCCCCAAACAGAAAAACTTATATCCTCTGGAGATAATCTTACATGCTGATATTTCACTGCTTACTCTTAACCATTAGGTCCCTCTCTTGGCCGATTCCAAGTCTTTAGCCATATTTAACTGTAAGCCTACAGCAAGCAACAAAATGGGAGACGTCTTTAAAGCCTCTACAGACTGTCATCTCTCATATGTTTGCTTATCAGACAATGAATCAAATCAATCAATCAGCTGTCAGTACTGTACCAAGACATTCTGGCATCTGTAGGAGAATGACACCCCATATGAACACGTGCTCCTCTCCATTTACATTTCTTGCAGCTCAAAAGAAACCCAGCAGTCACCACATTCGTAACATGGCAACGTGGCGCATCCTGCCAAGGGTTCCCCCGCACCAGCTCCTGCCCTTCGTACCCAGCCAAGACAGCAGTCCTGGAAATGAGACAAACAGAGCAGCAGAAAAATATTGGGAGGTTCCCGTTGACAAAGTCTGCAGCGATAATACTCCCTGGCAATCACAGACCCCTCCTGCCTGATTTACCGAGTTTGGTGTCTCTGTCTGCTGGCATGCTACGGCACGTGGCATTACAGGCTCTGACACACATCCTCAGGTGTGGCTCAGTTCAGGAGGCTAAACAGGCTATGAGCCTGGGCTCGTTTCTTGCCACTTTTACAGCCCTATCAAGAATAAAGCATTCGTGTGGCCCTCCTGAAACTCCGAGTCATACATGTATACTGGTTTTCCTTATTTGCTCCGAGTCCTCCCTGCTTGAGCAACAATGAGGAGGAGGATGAGAATGATAGGATCATTATTATTATTATTATTATTTACTGTACCATTAGTGATCCTCATGGTTCACACATGGACAAGAAAAGTAGATGCAAATGGTACATGCCACTGAGAAGTCTGGTGTCTCTTCTATCATTACAGAATGACTTTTGTTCTTACTGAAGCCTTGGAGCTGTGATTTTTTTAAACCATCCATTTGAAGATTACAAAAAAGGCAATGGATATCAATGGTATTTTAACTGGAAAAAAAGGAAAACAGTTTTCTACCAAACTTTTTCTCCTCTTTTTTTACGGTGTATTCCGAGATGTGCAATATTAATAAATTCCCTTGTAAATGGTTTGTTGAGTGGGTGGGAAATTGAATGCATCCCACAATTTACTAGTTCATTCCGGAATTCCTCTCCTTGAAGTGAGAACTCTTAAAAAAAAAAAACAAAACAAAACCACCAACCCAAAAGGTCTTAAAATGTACAGGTATGCATGATATGCATGTTTGGTGTGCAGATGTCCTGAATTGCACTATGGACTTCTGTGTATTTACAGAAGTATATTAAGAAATCATAACAGATACTGTTAATCAATTGTGCTGAATTTTTGCAAATTACTGTCATTCTCCTCTCATTCATCAAGTGACAATTAATACCTCTCATCATGGGGGAAAAATTTTTTTTTGGTGCTGTTGACTGCAGAAGTCCTAAATTAGTGATTATACCTCACATTTATAAATAAATCCCAATTTAACTTTTTCCACAAAATACTGACTTTTCCAAAGAAAGATCTTTGTATTCTATCCTTTTTACTTTAAAGTTGTATTATATACGTATCTATCAATTATATGTAAAATTACATGTATGTGTATAAATATATGTAAGCATATACAATATATATTCTGTTTCTACAAATCCATATTTATAAATATAAATATTCTTCATCTCTGGTGGTATTCAAGACTCTGGAGGTCTCCCTGAACAAGGTAATATTAGACTTGCTTTGTGTGATGGACTGGCCTAGTTGACCTTCACAGCTCCCCTTACAACCTTAATTATTCTGTGATTCTATGAAAAGGCTGCTGTTTCATATTTTACTTCCTGTGGCTTTAATGTAAAAACTTGGCTTCCAAAACAGAGAAAAGAAGGCCATTAACATTAGATGCCATTAACATCAGTAGCCTCTAGTTACATTTTGCAAGAGAAACAGCAAGCTGAAAACTCATATGAATGTCCTATTAAAATAATTTGTAAGACCTGCCTTGCATTTAGAACTGCCATCAGAAGCACTGCCTTCCTTTCAGGGTTGTTGTTTTTAGGCAATTTTATAGTGCTGCAGTGTCACAAACTACGCAGGAAGACCTACAGAATGAAAATACAGAAATATTGCCAGATGTTAAAAACAGGTGAATGGTAATTCAGTGTACAACAAATGCAGTGGTATTGGCAGATAAATTAAGATTCTATAACTAGCAGTGCTTTTATCAGAATACATAAGAAAACATCCTTAATGTACTTTACCACAAATGGGATGCTATAACATTATTTTCTGAAGCATCTTAGTCAGCAAATCTATTTACAATAATTACTGATCAAAAACTACTGGAAAAGTAATTTGAGATCTTGATAATAAAGCAAGTAACTCTCTTCTTGAACACTCCTTGTTTGTTATGCAAGCTCCCTACCCCCACCCCCATTTTGGGTAGTCTACTGCATTTTTCTCCCTCACATTTTAAGCATTTCAAAGACATCTATGGAGAGAAATGAAACTGGTATATACGAATTTAACAATTTGAGGCTTCTCATTTCCCGTTACCACCAGCTTGGAGGTCTTATCTGCAGTCTACCTGTTCAGTTTTGTGTCCTGGCCTTGAGGCAAGAGGAGCAGACAGTTATCAGCACAGGCAGGGCAAAGCCACTGCTCAGAGTGGCACGGAGGGGTTCAACTATAAAACGCTTTCCTCTGAAGAGGCAGAGTCAGGCTGGGAAATGTTTTAAAGTGGTATCTAAACTCTTCCTGCACAGCAGGGCAAACATCCTTTTGGCATTCCTTAGCTTGCAAAGATGTTAAAATATTTGAAATTATTTTTGTTGTGAAGAAATGGCACTTTGTGGCATTGCCGTTTAATTTGCTAACATTTCACTAGGCAGAAAAATACCATTTCTGCTCTTCACAGTGCAGAACAGTTTTAAATGCATCAATGCATCATAGTCAGTTGCCATGATGAGGGCTTTTTCACTACAAAAACAATGTCAACAACGAAGATGTGAGCTGTATGGCTTTATGATCTATATTTTGACGTATTTTGTGTTTTCTGTGAGGGGGATTAGGGTTTCCCTGCTCTGGAAGTTGATAAGGCACAGAGAGCTGACCGGCACGGCCATCACCTGATACACATAGCATGTGTGACGAAGCACCAAAGAGAAGACAGCACTGCACCGACAATGCACGAGTGCCTAGAATCAAAAAAGATGATGAAAGGGGACACTCTGGACTGAGAGGGTGACAGGCTACAACCATCTCAGCTGAGCTGTCCCTCCGTCCTCACCAGTAAAACCTTTATTTGCTTTAACTGTGCAAGAGCACACAGAAAATTGTATCAATTCTGAAGTTCACAGATTCATAAAAATATTACCATGGTGGCTCACACTGGTCACCTATCTAGGCAATACCCTGTCTCCAGCAGCAGATTGTGCAAGACAATGGAGAAAAAGGTGCTGGATGAGGTTTTAAAATAATCTGCCCCATGTGAAAGCTGCATCTCAGTTTCTACTAGTTAAACATTATCCTAATTAAAGCATTTTTAAGTCTTCTGAAATCTTCCTAGAATCAGCTACAAGATTTTAAGATTTTGGACTTGCATACAAATACCAAAGCTTGCTTCAAATTTTGCTAGATTCCAGAATATCCCTACAGAGGCACTGCCTCACTGCTTTACAGGCCACCTCACACATGATTATCTCATGGTGCCACTCAGCAAAGATGGACTCGCACAGAATAAGGTGGTCCTGGAATCTGAGGGAGATGGGTCAGGGAACAGAGGAGCTGGACAAGATGACCTTCCAGAGGTCCCTTCTGGCCTCAGCCTTTCTGCGACTCCGTGAGCAGCATCAGTGGCTGCCAGCTATTCTGGCTGACACAGTTTTTAGGACATGTGTTTATATACAAGATGCTGCTCCTTCATTCTCAATACCAACATTTTGAATGGATTCATGGGAGTCAACAGACTTTTGTGCAGAATTTCTGTAATGCAGTCATACTTATGAGCAGCTAAATTCTTCCTCCTTTCTCATTTTGCCTTGAAAGTGCTAAAATCTGAACAACTTCATATTTTTTCCACAAATTAGCTCTTACCTATTCTGGCATGGAAAGTCTATGAAATCCCATCTGGCCAGATAAACTGGCATTGCAACCGAGAGGGAGAAAAAATGAAAGAAAAAAGCCCATATATTTAAATGGCAGTGGTGCAGAATGCTGCTTTTTGTCTTTCCATTAAATGCTAGGCTAAATCTGGGCTTTTTCCTGTAGTCTTGAGGAATACAGGTTTGAGGAAAACAAAGAAAATAGTAATGAAAAAAAAAAAAAAAAAAAAAAAAAACTATGAAGATATGTGCAGAGAAACTTAATTCTTTTAATACACCTAGACACTCCACAGAGGCAATCACCTTTAAACTTAGAAAATGTTCCTAAGTACCTTTAAAAAAACCCAAAACTTAATGGCTTAGTTAAACTTTCAACATAATCACTATTGAACAACTAAAGCCCACATTTGCAGCGTCACCAGTTCAATAAGAAAGGCCATTCTGCTCCTCCAAAGAATTGTTCCATGAGTATGGAGCGGGTAAGTAACTAAACTTTTAAAAGTGCCAACATTTATAAATTTAAAAAGTGTGTAAAGCTTTCAGCACTGCTGTGACAAAAAATCTCCAACTGCCAGACATACATACTAAACAGAACAGTTTTTAAATTATTCAGTTAAAGATGCCTGCTTTTTCCTATAGAAATTACATAAATGCTGTTCATCCAGCTCCTGTGCCGATCTCCCTTTTCCCCTTCCCTCCGGTTTCTTTTCAAATATGTTTTTAACCCAATGACCAACTTCAAGTGAGTTTTACAAAATTAGATATGTCAAAGCTCGTCAGTCATTACAGAAAATTAAAGACATCAAAGATAGTAAGATAGAAAGTATGGGAAAATCAATGGTTGGAGAGAGGAGAGGCAAATTAGTTCCCTTCCAAAGATAAGGCTCTTATCCATTCTAGTCCATCAGCAGCCAGTCAATCAAGCAACACACACACTGCCTTGAATCACTGCGAACACAGGATGAATATGGAATTACCTACTGTGTGACTGACTGTGTGGTATTGCTTTTCAGCTTGCTAGTGTATTTATAATTTAATATTTGACTAATTCCAAACAAAGTAATACTTAGACCAATGGAAAACAACTAAGCAAATAAAACACAGAAAACCAAGAACTATTTCTAACGTTCAATATCCCAAAACATGCTGGCATAATTATGAATGTCAATGTTGGTGTTAAAACGTTTAATGTGTGAAGGTTCAGTAATGTATTAAAAAAAAAAAAATCAATATTGAAATGAATTTCATTCAAAGGGAAGTTAAAATGTATTATGGATAATGAGGAAAACTAAACTGAGAGACAAGCAGTGCTATTTTGGGAAGTGAACAGATGGCTATAGAAGAGCAGACCCAGAAATCAAGAACAATATAGGGAGTCAGAATAAGGGGGCTGGAATGCATTATAACTGGAGAACTCAGTTTTCTTATTTTACTGCATACACTTTCTGATAAGCTCAAGATACTACGAATCTACAATAGAAAATATATGAATTACATTTCCAGTTATGTTAGCAGTTTTGGCTACTTTTTTCCCCTCTCTGTATACACAAGCATTCATATGCAACCATCTACAAAGTCTCACTGCTTTGCAAAACTTCATATACTTTTTCTACGATGCCAGAAATAACAGGGAAACTAAAAATTAGGGTCCAAAATGTAGCTTATTTGCTTTACAACATTTCTATATAAATAGTTGTATTAAAAACTTTGAAAGCATTTGCTAAAGCCAAAACAGTACATACAATCTTTTTAAAGTATACCAAATTTTTGGCCCACTGTCACTTCTGTAATTGTAGACCTTTAAAATTCACAAAAGCTAGGAAAATCAATGAAATGTGTAAAAAACATCTCTCAATAATCTCATCTCACATTTCCAAGAAAAAAAGGCAGTACTTCCTTTTCTTCCCAAATATGAGATACAGCCATGAGTTCAGCTTTAGAGTACAGCATATCTCAATGGATTTCATTTAAATTGCCATTAATTCAAATTTATTTTTCCCTGGGAAAGGCAAGGATCTTTGTTGTTTTGTGCCGGTTATTACTGTAACCTTAACAATAATTTCTTTGTTCATATCTGTAAAATTGAAACAAAAAGTATTTTGAGTTGTATTAGGATGAAGAAAGTTCTTACCCAAAACCAGTAGGTCTTGTCTTCAGAGACAAGTTGGCTGGCTTATTTCTCCAGCCTGTGAAGGTCCCTGTGGATGGCAGCACAATCCTCTAACATATCAGCCACTCATCCCAGGTTTGTGCCATCTGCAAACCTGCTGCCATCATCCAGATCATTAATGAAGATGTTAAACAGGACTGGACCCAGTATTCAGCCCTGGGGTACACTGCTAGTCACTGAACTCCAGCTAGACTTCGTGCCACTGATCACTACCCTCTGGCCAGCCATTCAGCCAGTAATTTCCATATATGAAGGTCACGCTTCTGCATTTCCATTTTAAGTTTGGGTGAGAAGAGGTTACACAAATCTTCAGATGCCCTCTAAAAAGGTCTTAGTTATTTTCTTTTATTTTTTTTTAAAAGAACAGAAACAAGTGAGAAAAAATGGCTGTCAAAATCTCACTATAACTTCAGTACAGAATGGAGGAGACATTAAGAAATTTATTCAAACAAGTGTTTTTAGGTGACTTAATGGAAAATTGCTTCTGGCACACAGGTCCAAAATCACTAATCCTAATCCATGGTTCATGATCAGTAAATAATAGAACTAACCTATAATCTGGAAAAGAGACAAAGTTCTGCGTGAGGCAGAAGCAGGTTATGAAGCCTACTTACTTCTTGAAAGATGTCTTCTGAAACCATTGACAATCAACAGTGTATTATATCCTCTGAGAGGAGAGAGTTTTCGCTTATGATTCTGACAAAGTTTTATCACTAAAAAAAATGAGCATGTAGTGACATATTAAATAAACTATAAGGTTACTTTTTTGCACTGATACACTCTGCAGTTTTGAATCAGTGCATAAAGGATTAAACTAGCTCCCTGTTAATAATTTAAAAATCAAACAAGATTAACAAATGTATGTGAACACCTATACAAACACGCTTTATTCATACTTTGAACTGGCTGGACATAAATCAGACCACCTCCAAAAGCCAGCCAGCTCCACTGAAACAGTGCTATGACTGAGCTGAGCTGACAGGTCTGCCAAGGTCAGCTTTCGAACTGGACTACCATGTTAACATGGCTTCTAGATCTGACATCAGCTACCTAGACTGAAGTGCGGGTAAAACAACTCCAGTGTGTCTACAAATATATCCAGTACGAATATTAAGAATTAAAGTGACACTAATCAGACACGTGTTTCATAGTCCTAAAGTAACAAAGCGTAGTATTTTTCCTATCCCCTAATTTTCTCATGCAACACAGCATTTCTCTTTGCCTTGTAGAAACAAACAGCATGTTTATCTCAGCCTTACGATTTTAGTGGCATACCCATACTTGGAAAGAATGAAAACCACCTCTACTTATTATCTGCCTATGCATTTGCAGTTTTACGGGTTTCCCAACTACCAGCCTGTTTCCTTTGTTTTTATTTTAAGTACAGAGCTGTACAAAAAAACCATAGATTTACTTCTTCAGAATAGTTACCAGAACTACCATGCTCTCGACACTTTTTGATGCTATGGTTAGCTTGAAAAGCCACTACTGCACAGGACAAGTAATTAAAAAGCCCTTATAGCAGGTGTTGGCAGGCAGTTCTGAGGGAGACAGCTGTGCTCAGCGTCCCAGCTGATGCTCCTAAGCAAAAGGCAGCAGGCAGTGCCTGCCAGTGGAAGCTCGGGCTGGAGACACACCATTCTGAGACCAAACCCAACAAAATTCTGCTGTTAAGCAGAACTAAAAGAAAACGTTAAGCTGAGGAGACAGCTTCTGGCTTTTCCCATTTATTTTTGGAGGGCTCCCTCAGACTTCAAGGCCAAAGGCAAGGTGATTGCAACATGCTGTGAAGCCAGACACCCTGGGAAGCCTGAAATCATTAAAACACTCATTTAGACAGAAGGAGAAAAGATGAGTGAGTACAAATTCTAAGCTGGGAAAAAACCCAAAACCCTTTTTTTTTTCATAACATCTCGATTACTGTAACACCTGGTCACCTTCCAAAAGTCAATTAAGTGATATGCTTTAGATTCTTCCTCTTTTAATCCACATTTCCTTTTTCCTCCTCAGACATTATGTGGTTTTAACTATTTTTTAAGGCTGCCATGCTCCTTGTACTCTTCATTACAAAAGAAAGAAAAATGTCTTCAGTTGAAACAAAGAATGGATACGTTCATCTTTGTTGCTCTCTCATTTGAGATTCTGCTTCATGGCCTTGGACAAGCACCAGAGAAAAGCCTGTGTCCGCAAATAGAGTTTATCCTTGCTGTAGGCACTCCACTGCATCAAAGAATCAGTTATTGACCACGTACATTACTTCTAAACTTCAGGTGACAAGCTAGGTATGCTGAGCTCACTCCATCTAGCACCTTCAAGTTGTTAAGACCTTGAATTTGATTTTTTATTTGGTGACTTGTATAGAGAATAGACAGAAAAGAATGGCTGTCCCTCACAGCCTTTATGGCATTATTAAAATGCTTTAAAGTAAACTTTCTTAAGGGATTATGTCTAACTTGCCCAGGTATTATAAATGCAATCTTGTTACTTTGCTGAAAGGTAATGAATTCCACAAAAGTCACATTACTGGTTGCCAGGACTGAGCGGTCTTCTTACCAATGGGATATGCTAGACAATGTTAATGGGAGATACCAGAATAGAAATCACTAATAAGAAATTCTAATACTTCCCAACCTCGAACACTTAATGAGTTCTGTATGAAAAATTCAATCAGTATCACCTCTGTTTCAGATGCCAGCTCCCAAAAGTTTTTGCCTCTGTCAACTTTTATATCACCACATTTTATACGCTGTTTTAACCTGCTGCTGATTTTCTGTGATCTGATTGCCAGCATAATGAATTGGCTGTTTTCTAAAAATATAAGGAAAAGAAGGAGGAGAAAAAACAGAGATCAGTGCTACAACACTGAAATAGTTGCCTAACAGAGAATAAAAGCCATAGTAGTGGCTTGGATTGATAAGTATGTTTGAGAAATACATTTAATAAATTAATTTTGCAAGGACTGAAATGTTAACCCTGTACTGCCTGAAGAGCAGAAGTAGTCACATTTCACTGAGACCTTATATTCACCACAGCTTTCAGAAGAGCAAGTTCTCAAAAAACAGTCTAGAAAAGACAAGACAGAAACATGTATTTCAGTTACTGCTTGCCTGGATGAATACATGGATGGATGTAGCACAACTCTCCTTAAGATGTCTAGATGCCTACAGACAGTTCTAAGGATCAGACACTAAAATAAAACAAACTGGGTGAGCCACACCACCCAGCCAGTGACCTGGTACTCTTTGTTTTGTATTAAGTTGCAGAAAAGTTTTGTCCAAATCTGTATAAAGTTAGAAATAATACGTATACATGGCAGACAGGCCTCAAGTTATTGCATCTGTTCACAGCTGTATCTGAGTAGCACCAAGGGAACCCTAACACTGAAGGGCCGACAGAGGCTTTTTCATCCTCTTATCAACAAATGTCTAATCCACTGCAAAATTAAAATCTCAAAACACATTAAATTTGGCTAGTTGCACCAAGACTTGCACTTGGAAAACTATCACTGAACAAGGAGCTCCTGGACATGCTTAAAAGTAAAAAGGAGGCCTACAGGGGGTGGAAACAGGGGCGGGTAGCCTGGGAGGAATATAGAGAAACTGTTCGAGCAGCCAGGAATCAGGTTAGGCAAGCTAAAGCCCAGATTGAATTAAATCTGGCCAGTGACATCAAGACTACTAAAAAAATCCATCTATAAATATGTCAGTGAGAAAAGAAAGACTAGTGAAGATGTGGGCCCTCTCCGAAGGAAATGGAAGAGCTGGTCAACCAGGATAGAGACAAAGCCGAAGTACTCAGCGACTTTTTTGCCTCAGTCTTCGCTGGCAAAGACTGCAGCCACACTATCCATAATGCAGAAGGCAAAGGCAAGGACTGGGAAAATGAAGAACCACCCACTGTAGGTGAAGATCAAGTATGAGACCACCTAAGGAACCTGAAGGTGCACAAGTCCATGGGACCTGATGAGATACATCCGTGGGTCCTGAGGGAACTGGCAGACGAAGTTGCTAAGCCACTATCCATCATATCTGAGAAGTCGTGGCAGTCTGGTGAGGTTACTGACGACTGGAAAAGGGGAAACATAACGGCTATTTTCAAAACGGGAAAAAAGGAAGACCCAGGGAACTATAGGCCCATCAGTCTTACCTCTGTGCCCAGCAAGATTATGGAGCAGATCCTCCTGGAAACACTGCTAAGGCACATGGAAAAAGAGGAGGTGATTGGTAGCAGCCAACATGGCTTCACCAAGAGCAAGTCATGCCCAACAAATTTGGTGGCCTTCTGCAAGGCAATTACAGTGGCAGTGGACAACTGATATCATCTACCTGGAATTGTGCAAAGTGTCTGACACTTTCCCGCATGATATCCTGGTCTCTAAATTGGAGAGACATGGATCTGACAGATGGACGTGATGAGTGGTGGTCGTCAGGGGTTGGTACTGAGACCAGTGTTGTTCAACGTCTTTGCTGGTGACATGGACAGTGGGATTGAGTGCACCCTCATCAAGTTTTCCAATGATACCAAGCTGTGTAGCAAGGTAGATGCACTGGAGGGGAGGGATGGCATCCAGAGGGACCTGGACAGGCTGGAGAGCTGCACCCATGCAAACCTCATGAAGTTCAACAAGGTCAAGTGCAAGGTCCTGCACGTGGGCCGGGGCAATCCCATGCACAAATACAGGCTGGGCGGAGAATGGATTGAGAGCAGCCCTGAGAAGAAGGACCTGGGGGTGCTGACTGAGGAGAAGCTAACATGAGCCAGCAATGTGTGATCGCAGCCCAGAAAGCCAACTGTACCCTGGGCTGCATCAGAAGAAGCGTGGCCAGCAGGTCAAGGGAGGGGATTCTGCCCCTCTGCTGTACTCTGGTAAGACCCCACCTGGAATATTGCGTCCAGCTCTGGAGCCCCCAACATAGGAAAGACATGGACCTGTTGGAGTGGGTCCAAAGGAGGGCCACAAAGATGATTAGAGGGCTGGAGCACCTCTCCTGTGAGGACAGGCTGAGAGAGTTGAGGTTGTTCAGCCTGGAGAAGAGAAGGCTCCGGCGAGACCTCATAGCAGCCTTTCAGTACCTAAAGGGCGCCTACAGGAGAGCTGGGGAAGGACTTTTTACTAGGGCATGTAGTGGTAGGACAAGGGGGAATGGCTTCAAACTGGAAGAAGGTAGATTTAGATTAGATATTAGAAAGAAATTCTTTACTGTGAGGGTGGTGAGGCACTGGAACAAGTTGTCCAGAGAAGTTGTTGAGGACCCATCCCTGGAGGTGTTCAAGGCCAGGCTGGATGGGGCTTTAAGCAACCTGGTCTAGTGGGGGGTGTCCCTGCCTATGGCAGGGGGGTTGGAACTCGGTGATCTTCAAGGTTCCTTCCAGCCTAAACCATTCTATGATTCCCTATACGTATCCCCCTCATAAATGCCACAAAACAGATCATCCTCTTGCCCATGCCAAAGGAAATGCTGTATTTGAAGCCTTGTAGAAGACACTGGACTGGAAGATTTAGGGATCTTAAGCTGGCCATGCACACTCTATTGGGCCTTGTACTTAGTTAAGGCTTGAAAATCCCATGTCAGCCTGAGTAGTGCTGCAAGGGAATCTGCTGGCATGCCCCAGGTAGCACTGGTGGATGCTATGATAGAGATGCCATCCCAGGCTCCCGGAAGAGGAGAAATGACTTTGTTACACAAAATAAAAGGCGCTGTGGGAGGGAAGAGGAACCTCTCCACAGGCAGCACCTGGGCAGCATGCCATGGGAAAACCCACCTGGGGTCCATCTAATGCTACATGAGCGCAGGGTTCCCAGCCTCTGAAGGGAGAGAAGATTTAATCACTATCTATATGCCTCTTTTTATTCTTTCTTATTAAAATGGCTATTCTGTCATGCTGTTCATTGGCCAGCCTTTCTGACTGAGATCCAGAAAGAATCCCGCACCTACCTCCCTCGCCTGCTGCAGAATTAATGCAAAAATTGAACAAAAAGAAAAATAGCTGAGCTACATGGCCCACATATCATTGCCTTCAATATTTTCATTACTTTTTTTCCCCACTCTGCACTCACTTAACTTCTGTGCTCTCAGCTTTATATACAGCTATAATTTTAGATATACTATATAATATTTACATAAGCTATAGTTTAATATATACAGTTTAACATATCATTGGCTAGATCCTCCTGTATTATGGAAAAAAAAATTTTTTTAATTCTACCAATGAATATAATGTAGTGGGAAACAGCAGTTAGTACAATCACTCTGAAAAAATAATGTAAAGTTAAACGTTCACTAAAATAATAAAAAAATAAAAATTACACTAAAACTGTTTTGCTAAAAGAGAGCATTGCAATGATATTCAACTGTTAAAGGCAAGTCCAAAGTCATCACATAACTCAACAATTCATAAAAAGTATAAATTCTGCCAAGACACACAGACTATGATAATTAAAGGGTAAATTCAAGGCAGCACTGTAACACTTCACAGCCAGAATTCCAACAGGCACTCCATTCTCCTCCTGTAAAGCCACACATTGCAAACAGCTACTCTCACTATCAAATGTGAACAAAATTTTGAGAGTAATCAGAAAGATATGTTAAACCCTGAAAAAGTTATTTATTCAATCCTCTGCAACTAATTGGATACAATTAGTAATTACAAGCAAATTTAGTTTTCTTAACTTACGAACGCTCATCAGAAAATCTGAATCACCTACCATTACAGCATAAAAAAAAATTCTAAAACATTGGTGGAAGGGAGGAATCGGCACCTTTGTTCAATTATAACAGAAAATTGGAATACACCACAAAAGAAAAATAATTTCAGTAGAGCAAATAATTTCAGTAGTTGCAAAAGTAAAAGGCACATCTCTGATTAGCTTCAGGATTTACAGGGTGTTCTAAAATTAAGCTGTTAACATTAACATTGCAGGTTCAAACCTGACAGAAGTGAAATCTGCAACCAGAACTATGGTTACAACCTGTGTCATGAAAGGCACTGGAATACAATTTCCAGGAAAATAATTAGTGCTTATACAATACATCTTACTCATACATCTTACTTATACAATACTTACTCAATACATCTTTTAAACTGGTAAAAGGAAAAAAAAAAAAAAAAAAGGAAAAACGGTGGCAGTAAGTGAGTTCCTGAAAAAAACATTCCAGTAAGAAGAGATAGAGAAGAAGCAGGAGAAAGAAGTAAAAACTGGGTAAATCAACACCAGAGGCTGTTTTTGCAGAGAAAACCCTACCTTCTAAACCTCTTCATCTTAAAATAACATCAGAGCTGTTTTTCTCACTCATACCATATATGAGTGACAACAATTATAATTTTCCTTTACATGAACTACCCCACTGAAGTCAATGGTAACTGCTCTATTTCACTCTAAGATGACTCACAAACCCCAGTATTATAGGTTGATATTTAAGATTACTCAAAAAGGTATTAAGGATTCGCAGACACACGTTCACCAATGCTCTAGAAACACAAAAGCTGCACCTCTTTAGTATACTTCTCTCCTAATTTTACAGTCTTTATTTCTTAGAACTTGGCAGGAAAAAGGGGTGGAGGTTTCCAGTCTCGCATTTGGTTACAATCAGTGTACCCAACATCCACAATCCCAGGCAGTAGGTATTGTCCTCCATTAAAATCCTGAATGACAGAACAACTCAGGAGCATTCAGGCAAAGCCTGAAATAATGGTAATAAGGCATGACTAAAATAACATGATTGGTTCAGAAGCAGAAGTTAACTCAACTTAAGGTGGAGTGTAAATGTAAAATAAAATACTGGATAAATTATCAGGAAAAAAGGATTCTGACTGCATTGATAGTTGTCTGGTAAAACTGGAATGTAGTAAAAAGTGTAAGCTATTGGCATGCAGTAATGCCAGCCAAAAGCTACAATAAATACTGCAGGCTAAGTCAATACTGCCTATTTGTTCAAAAAAAGACGAAAAAGCTTCTGTCAGGAATTCCATTCCTTTCTTGTCACCCTCCCACCCACTGCCAATTGCTTCTTCTTCTGGTACTTTCTTGCCTAAGGGCGATCACAAAGAGGGTGAAAGAATGAATACATTTGGACCCACTCCCCAAATAACCAGTCAGAATCCCGACTGTGTACACTAAGGCAGCCTGCTTCAGGCTGCAGAGTGGCTCCGGGGCCACAGCTTGTGAAGTCTGAACCCATGTGAGAGGATTGTTTGCATTAGTTATAGCATAACAGCCCAACAATAAACCTAGCAGCCACAAGGCCAGTGATGTAACCCTTAAGCACTTAATTACTGAATTATTCAAACCAGCTACTCTTCATCCTTTTTTTTTATTAATTACAAAAACATTTGCTTGGGTTTTGAGCCCTTTGGGCTTTATATTTCAATTTTTTTTTTCCATAATACTAATGGCTAGAAATATTGCAACTTTACAGATTCCCCTGTAATAACACAACTGCAGACATAGGTAGGTAGAGAAGGAAATTCCAGTATTTCAACAGTTTATTGCACTGAGTATAATATCTGATGTCTAGCATTTGGTGTAGTAACACAACCAGAAAAACAACTAAATCAATCCAAGATTTAATAAACTTATTATGCCCATTTAATTTAAATGATTCAGCATCTCCCTTACTGTTTTCAGTCTTTTCATATAAGCCTCAAGAATTAACTAAACAGGATAGCAATTTATCAGACCCAGATTTTGGCCCACATAGCATCATCTCCAAAATACAGTGAAACCCATGTCTCTACAACAAACAGAATGCAAAGAAAATACATGTGCAACTGTTTTAGCTCCACTGCAGTTTTTAGTATTTCATAATGAAAACGTTTGCATTTTTAGCCTTCAGTCTGTACGCTTATAACAAAGTCTATCTCAATTTTGTCTTTGAAAACATAACAACAGATACCTTTTATTAATTATAATCTTTTGAATAGGGATACTAACTCCCTAAAATTTATTAATGTTAGAAGATAAGTTAAGAGGTAAACTTACTAAGAGCAACAGTTATTAAAGCTAATAGTTTGAAATAGTCTGATATATCTATCTAATAAAATTATTCAGATAGAAAGGGTTAAAAACAAGCAGACTAGAAATCAAACTAATAAAAACATGGCTACTGCTCAGTGAAAGTTAATTATTTACTTATTTCAGCTTTATTCTAAATACAGTTTAGTAAGTACATGTTTCTAATACACTAATTTGAAGCATTGTAATATCAAGGTTTTTTTCCAATTTCAGTATCTGCAATATCTTTATTATTAAAAATGCATGCTACTCCCAGCAGAGTACTTGTAAGGACTGGCACAAATTAATTCTCTGTAGGAATGAGAGAAAAAGCAAGAAGCAGAGTTTGATTTATAGAATTCATATCGAAATTGGAGATAAGAACTCTTTCCAGTCATGGTAACAGCTGACTTTATACGCACTGTTTGGTGGTGGTAAGAAACATAGCTGCTTCTCATAACCTTGTCCACAATTAGGCATCTGACGATTTCACATTTTAATTTTAAACTAAGATTTAAAGAAAAAAACATTAAATCATACAAAAATGACACTTTCATACAACAGTCATTAAAATTTTAACATGTAGCCAAAGATTATATAAAAATGCGGGTTGAATGCAGAAGTACATCACAGAAAAGAAACCTCCAACATACAGCTTTTTCAGTTCCTGTTGTAGGATACTGCGTAACTTCGGGTATATCCTAAACTTTGAGCAATACAACTATGCATTATGGGGAAAGGAAGCACAAAAGCAACAGAAATTCAAAACATTTCTTTGTTTCAATGGCAGCAGTAGGTAATTGCCACTGCACGTTCTTTACTCACAAGCTCGTATACATCACTGTGAATTCACGCAATTCAGTGTTTCACTGAGTACTCAGAAAAGTGTTTGTAACAAACAAATTTGATTTTGATGAAATTAACACGTTTTTCCAAGCTTTGACAAAATTTACCTTTTTGATTTACACTAGGTTATAAACTTGAAAAAAAAGGAGCCTGTTGTGCAATATTTTGAAAAAGCTTCTGCAGGAGCAAGGTATATAAATGTATTACTGCATACATCTCTGTCTCTCTTACTACAAAGCCTACTTCATTATATATGGCAGTGATTCTGCAAGAAACAACAAGAGAAAATTATTTCAGATACATATTCCATATCTAGTAATCATCCCAGAAAAGAGCATACAGCTATGAGAGCTATATTAGGAAAATGAAAATGAGAGCTTCTTCCTGCCCTTAAAATACAAGATGTTCCTATAGTTTAACAGGATTGACTGACAAAGTTCACATCTTCCAGACAGTTATTCATCTCAGTCTTCCTCAGAATCTTTGCTTGCCAGAGATCATTTTGTGTAAATGGTAGCAACCACAATGTGCTAGCATTTTCCAGACATTCAGGAAGCCATGGTCCATGACCCAGGGAGCTCAAACTGTGAAGACAGGCAGGCAGGTAGACAGAAGTCAGGGAAAACAAAATTAAAAGCCAAACAAAACAACTAGATTCACTATTGGTATCATGGCAAAAATTGACTTTAAGCTGTGAACATGACAAGCTAAAAGGCTGATGGCTGGGGTGGGGGGAGGACCAGCAGACGAATTCTTCTAGGTCATGCCATGCACTGATGCTGCACAGCAGAAAGCAAAATTGAGTGTGAAAAAAGCAGACAAAGAAGCAAGTAGGAAGCTTGACAAGAAAAACATAAGCAGAAAGCGATACTTATATATTGTCTTTCATGTTCTAGTTTAACTTGTGTCATTTCTTAGCTTCTAAGTAATTCCTTTTATTATGCTACTAGAGCTTTTTAATCAAATCACTTGGGCTCTGTCAGCATTCTCAAAACATTAGTTTCTTACATCTCACCCACACAAAAATGGTTATTTCAACAGAAAGGCCATTCTGTTTCCTTCATTGAGGATATCCTTCGAAGAATGTGCTGGACTTAAAAAGCAGACTGGAAATGCAAATTAAATTTGTATCTTATTTTTCTCCACTGTTTTTCATGAATTTAATTGGTTGTGTTACATAAGCATTGTTATAATTTCACACATAACGTTTTCACAAAGCAAAACAACTGTCCAAGACCCTCAGAGAACTGGGGAAAGGAGCTGCATGAATACAAGGTTTGCATCACAAGTAAAGACTCCCTGTTTCTGCCCTTAATTTCTCGTCCTTGCTTGCTTGAAACATTTTTGCTTAGCTAAAATCTGTAAATCTGCGCAATTAACTCACTAGAAATATCTAAAGTGGCTCCAAACACCTTTAAAACTATATTTTTCATTAAGATCTAAGGCTGCGATCCAAAATCTCTAAGAGCTGTTCAGATTTCCACAGGATTAAAAACATTGTCATAAAAACTTGTTATTTGAGTGAACAAGAAAAATAGCTCATAACAATGAAAAGCCAGTTACAAAAGATCGTATTATATCAGAGAATCACAGAATGTCTGAGGCCAGAAGGGACCTTTGGAGGTCATCTGGTCCAAACCCCTGCTCAAGCAGGGCCACCTACAGCCGGTTGCCCAGGACCATGTCCAGATGGTTTCTGACTCTCTCCAAGGTGGAAGACTCCACACCCTCCCTGGGCAACTTGTGCCAATGCTCAGTCCTCTTCACAGTAAAAAAATATTTCCTGATGTTCAGATGGCACCTCCTGTGTTAGTTTGTGCTCATTGCCTTTGGTCCTGTCACTGGGAACCGCTGAAAAGAGCCTGGCTTGGACTCCTTTGCACAGTCCCTTCAGATTTTTGTATACATTGAGCCTTCTCTTCTCCAGGCTATACAGTTCTAGCTCTCTCAGTCTTTCCTCACATAAGAGATGCTCCAGTCCTGTAACCATCTTCATGGCCCTTTGTTGGACTCTCCAGTGTGTCCATGTCTCTCTTCTGCCGGGGAGCCCAGAATTGGAAAACACATGCCAGGTGTGACTTCACCATTGTTGAGTGAGTGTTGAGAAGCAAAGGATCACCTCCATCAACCTGCTGGCAATACTTTGCCTAATACAGCCCAGGATGCCATGAGCCGCCTTTGTCATAAGGGTGCACTGCTTGCTCATTTCAACTTGGTGTCTACCAGGACCTCCAGATCCTTTCTGCAGAGCTGCTTTCCAACTGGGCAGCCCTGAGCATGTCCTGGTGCCTGGGGTTATTCCTCCCCAGCTGCAGGACTTCGCACTTTCCTGTGTTGAACTTCATGAGGTTCCTGTGCACCCCCTTCTCCAACCGAGGTCCCTCTGGATGGCAGCATGACCCTGTGATGTATCAGTCACTCATCCCAGTTTTGTGTCATCTGCAAACTTGCTGAGGGCATACTCTGCCCCACCATCCAGATCACTAATAAAGATGTTAAACAGGACTAGACCCAGTATTGACCCCTGGGGTACACTGCTAATTACTGGCCTCCAGCTAGACTTCATGCCACTGATCACTGGCTGTTCTACCTGTTTTCAAACCAGTCATTTCATCATAGAAATTTATCATTGGTCAAGCATGACTTCCCCTTGGTGAATCCATACTGACTACTGCTGACGACTTTCTTGTCCTTCATATGCCTGGAAATTTCAACTAAACCCTCTTTACAGATCCCCTTCCAGGAAGTCAATGCAGTTTGAATACTAATGTACAATATATACCTGTGAAGCTCTATCTTTAAAAAAGCCAAGCAAGAGAAGCATCATGCATTGGGATGCAGTGAGCAATTCCAATGACATGCTCTGAATTTCAAAGGATAACATTTGGCAACAGGTAGCTGGGCTGCAGTTTGTTCAAAGCCAATCAACATGTAAGGATTATAGATTTCTAACCAAGATTAGAAGTAAATGGGTATGTACATATTCAAGAAATCCATTTTCCAAAGGCAGTGAGCTACCAAGAGCTGCTGTTAGGAAAGAGCATGTTTTTACATAAAACGGAAGTTAGACCCTTTATGGAGACTTGGGTCTCTTGTTGGCTGTACCTCAGCTCTCCTGTCGTGAATAATAAGCCATTTCCCTGCTCTCTGCCTTGACTTCCTACACCCTACTCCTTCCATTCTATCTATTTTCAATGTGAGCTCTTCCAGCAGAGATCAGGTGCCAAAATTCATTCCTCATCTTAATTTGAACCACTAGGTGCTGCTGCAACACAGACAATAATTACAGCATAAACTGTCCCATAAAATTATCTGGGATCTACACTGTATGTGACAAGACTGACCTTAGAACAGTACACGAGAACTCTTAGTAACATCATCCTTTCATTTTTCATCCTTACATTCCTTAGTAACAACATCCATCCATGTTGCCATGCTGCAACAGAAAATGAGCAGTTTCCAGCCTGGGGAGTGATCTTCTGTTTTTCTTGGACTACAAACCTTATTCACTAATCTGTGATTCAAAAGTCACACATGAAAACTGAGCATAGATCAGTCTTTCTGCCATTGTGCTCTCCTTCTAAGCTAAGTATATAACAGCCCGAAACTGGCCAATGCTTACTCTCAGAACTGAAGTCTCCACCAGAGCATGTAGCAACAAACATGTTGCATACTTGCTTGTCAAGGCAAAAACACTGGTAGCCTGGCTGCCAGCCAGGACCCTTCCTTTGGACCTCCAGTCTCTGAGAAAGCCTAGCTATCTCAACTCTTCCCTAACAGAACATTTATGAGTATTATTAGCTCATCACAATTCCCAGGACGAGGAGGAGTTCTATTTGCATTTCCTTGGGCCATATCAGATATATCTGGTTGTTAGCAAGTTTAAAAATCTACTAACAAATGGAGACTGGGCTGCCACTACCAGACTGGCCTCTCCAAGAAACTGATATGATTTGACAGAAATGTTATGACACTAGTGTAACAGGTATGCAAACAAAACTTGAGAAATACAAATATAGTTGTAACCATAAGACACTGATGCTCACACAGACAATCCAAACTACTAGTTTTAAATTTCTGCTTCTCCTTTTGTAAGAGGAGTTGTATTCCAAACTGAATGTGAAATAAACTGATGTCTTCTGTGGGAGACAAATTACAGATTTTAAGTTGACTCTTCCAGTTCCATAATGCATAGTGCTGACACCTTCCAGAGGTTTGTTCTTCTCCAACCAAAAAATCCAAGAAAGTGAACATACAGATTTTCATTCTATATAGAGTCACATTATCACCTCTTTTTAGAATGACAAATATAACACCATCATTAGCTGTACAAGCTGTTGCCTTAAACAATTAAAAATATTTCTAATGTTTTAAATAGTTGTCTGGGAGCATATAAACACCATACAGAAAATGCCCACCATACCCTAGCTTGACAGTCACCAGTGTTAAATTCCTTTTATCATCCAATTTTGATTGAACCCCTGAAGGTCCAGGATGAAACAGTTCTTTAACTTAAATGTGAGAGTACTCTTAGCTTCATCCTAACATCACGGACTAAATTAATTTCTTTTTTAGGATAAAACTTTTCACTGCTGCTACCAAGAAACTCAAGATCATTCTTGAAGGAAAGGGCAAGCACCAATGGATTTTGCTTTGAAGCCTCCTCTTGTATCCCAGTGAAAAAGTGCACAGTCCCATAACCACACTGTCAAATACCCTGCCAGCCTCCTTACAAAGATACGGAGGTAGGAAAACCATTAGTAAGAGGCCGTTGATGCACTACAGTCAGGTGCTGCATAAACCTTTGGGTTTAGGCAATAGCTGAAACACACCTCTGATCTTTCCTTCTTCCAACAGAAATTATTCTGTACAGGAAGACTTGAAGTCAATTATTATTTCTGAGTCTATATCAAATGTGTTTGTTTGATCATTTCATGATACAATCCAAACTGTCTCACCCAGTAATTCAAGTCATCTGTCAGCAGGGATCAATTGACCAGTCTGCAGAATCTGGTCCACAGCTTTTTCCCCAGAACAGACACGGAACAGTTGTTTCAACAACGACAGATGTATCCTGAACAAATGAAAATTTCCTCCTGCATCCTCCGTCTGGCTCTTATGGCTGCTGAAGAAGGACCATGCTTTCAGTGCAAATACCCACCCTTTTCTTGGGAGTTCTGACAAAAGTTATTCCAACTGCCAATTATTCTAAATCTTCTGCATCTCATTCCTGATACAAATTTGTCTGGCATTGGCTTATGTAGACTCCTGATCCACAGTGTATCTCTTCTAAAGGAATCCTGTAAAGAAATTTGGAAAAACTGATCCAGGAGGACTTGACTACCGTGCTCAGTGTAACTGCCAACTGTCTGGTTTTGGGTTTGGAGTTGGGCTTTTTCCTGCCAAGGCTCTGGGACAAAATAATCAGTGGTGACCTGAATCAGAGACTATTTCCCAAGGCTTTAAACAAAGGCTTACCACAACCTAATTTTTTAAGTTTCTTTTTCTTAGCCACATCATGTTGACAGTCCGCAGTTCTCACAATTAACATGTACTCTTCAACCTCACTCTCTTCCACTATTTTCAGTGATAGAAGAAATTTATTGCCACATTTTTCTAGGTATCAAGTACATAAACTTCTATTCTGCATTGTAACTCCTTAACCTTTTATGTCTGTCCAGGAGGACTCCCTTTCTTTTACATAATATTTTGACCTATATCAGTGTTGTTTCCTAGTGATGTTTCCCAGCTATTATTTCCCCAGTGATGATACTATTATTAGGCAGAACTAGAAGGATAGTCTTCCAATGTTCCAATAAGTCCGTTCTCTTCTATTTGTGTCATGTTTAAATAGTTTTCTACAGGACAAGATAAATCTTACAAACACACTCAGTTGTCATACAAACTTTAAGTTTTGCATTTAACCATTACAAGACAGTGTAACTAAGGAGTTCCATAGCATAAGTGGCAGTGATCTAAACCTGACCAATTTAACTAAGTTCCCATGTACTACCATTACTACTTGTTTGACTGATGATCAGCCAAATTAAATCTAGATTTACTTTTCAGGAAAAAGAAAATCCAGTTTACTTAATCAAAGAAAGTTTAGCCTTAGCAAAATCCACTTGTCAATGCTGAATTTCATGCTACTTTTTGTTTGCCTCCTTATTTTGAATTATTATTTCATTAATATTTAAAGACTACTGCCCTTTAGTCAAACTAAAATGCCTGGTAATTCCACCTCTACCTAAAGATAGGCATAAAAATTTGATATTTTGTAGTTATATGGCAGTCTGCCCAACTTATTTAAAGTCCCTGCTACCTACTTACAAGACTGGGCTATGCAGAAAAAGGATTCTTTCTCTACTCCACTTCAAAAGAAATTCCTGGGATAAAATTCATATGCTTAGGCTGCAGACTGCAATCAACATTTGGGTCTTAATTGTCTTTTTCCTTATCTTCTTTATGTTTGTCAAAAACGGTGAGCTTCTAAATGTGAATCAACAACACTTCAATAGGGCAGAAGGTCTCCTGAATCAGAGAGGAATTGGCTTCCTTAGAGCATTTGTTTCTATCCTTGCCACCAGCTTGCTGTATGAATCACTGGGCCAAGACTCTTTTGCATGTGGTGCCTGACAAGGGCATCCCTGTAAACCAGTCCTAAATGGCCGTGCACTTCCAACAGCTACAGTCATCAAGGCACGCTGAAGAAAGGAAATACGTGACTAATATGAAGAATTCGGAAAACTAGGAGATCTCAAAGCAGACATCAAAATAATATGACAGTTTTGACTGGATAAACATTAAATCTCCATTCCTTTATTTGCTGAAAGGGATAATAGTTCCCTACATCAGAGAAGATAAATAAATTCCACTTTCAGACAAACTGATACGGTGAAATGATTAATTATAGAAAACTTGGCACCAAAATTAGTTACTTTTCATCCATTGTATTCCTGAGAGGTAAAGAGGGCTTATTGCTCACAAAAAAATGATGAAGTTAAAGAAATGCATAGCTACATATTTACAGCATTGATGAATGAAGTTCCCCGTAGCAAAGGAAAAATCTGATGATTACAGACTAACATGATGTTCACACTTAAGGAGATCTTTTAAAGCCAGTCTCTTACTAAATTTGATGTGCAAAGGTTTATAACCTCTACAACATTTAATATAGTTTTTAAATGCATAATTAAAGGCTGAATAAGGTCCCTAGATTCAGTAATACTTGGTGGAAGTGCACATACTTTAAGTTTTATAGCAAAGTTTAATTTTTTCTCTAATTGATTACAAAAATATACTCTGCATTATCTTTTGAGATTATAAACAGAAAGGAATCCCAAGAAGCCTTCCTGGCTTTGACTAACATCCTTCTAGGTAAATATATTTCTGGCACCTACCATAATCTTACTTTAGTGGATACTCCTTGTAAGATGTTCTACAGCAACACACGCTTTCATTCTGTCCTGAAGAAAATTTGAATTTAATATTCAATTTCACATTATCTGTTAGAACTGGATTCTGCTTCAGAAAGCAACTAATGTGACTTTTGGAAAGGAAGGAGAACAAGACCGTGGGTAGCCTTAGTACAAAAATTCCCATTCACAGTTTACAAAAGACAGCTGAATGAATAGCAAAAGGGGGGAAAAAAAAAAGACCAAGTGAGAAGTGTTTGCAAAACACCTGTTATCTGTCACCATACTATTATTTTCCCCATATGCCTACACATCTATTAGAACAATAATTTAGAATATTCATTTCCTGGAGTACAAATTTCCTAGCTACCTATCCATGACTTAAAAAAGCTGTTCATATCAAAAGAACAACAATTAAAACCTATTGTTACAAACAGGCAAAACCATGCTCCCTATTATCTTCCTAAATGCCTTAGAGTTTTCCTAACCGCAACCACCAGAATCTTTTGTTCCACAGAAGACTGAACTTATCAGCTCCATCACTGTCACTAGAACTTTGCGCAGCTTTACTTTTATCTCATGCATACAGCCCTGGAGAACAGTACTGCAAGGGCAAACACTGCAAGAGCAGTGAAGTACTTTTAAGGACTGCCACATCAGGATGTCCCACAAACAAAACATATCGCCCTGTCTGAAGACATTCTCAATACAAGTCGAAGTAAATCACTTACTTGCAATATTCCAAATAAAAATATCCCCAATCCCAAGAGTTACAAAGAGAGATTAAATTCTAAAATGATGCTCACATCTCTGACAAAGTCGGATTTAAGAGTGTTCTTAATCCTAAAGCAAGTCTCATTCTCTCTGCAATGAATCAGACGTCAAGACGCTTCCCATCCATAGAACCCATGAGCCTTTCTTATGCAAGACTTGCACCTTACATTAGCTGAGAAAAGGATTTGGGGGATTGTGATAAATACACACACAAGTTTGACTTCTGTTTCATTTGGATTCAAACCCTCATTCTCTTTCTTCCCTCAAGAATACTGATCACTAGCTTTTTTAGAAAGCAGTTTCAAAACTCCTCTCCTGGATTACTGACTCCACCATTCTGGAAAGAATAATTACCTTCTGGAAGTCTAGATGCAATTGCCTCCTGTCCCAACAGCTGTCAGAACCTTTTAATAAATATTCTGACATGCAACTAGACACAACTATAAGCAAATAGTTGCTTTACAGTGAAAGAAATCAGTTTTCTTGTCTACTATGGCAATACTCAAATCTCAGTGCAAAGTTTTTCCATGTTACATTTCCTAAAATTTGATATATTTTTATGCTTGTATTTCATAGAAAACCTTGCATGTCATGTAAATTAACAGCCACACTTTATACAAACCTACAGGTGGGATTACATATGCAGTTTATCACTGAATTTTTATTTGGGCCAAAATCCATAACTTTTGATTAGTAAAGGGGAAATAGGTTCTAGTTGATGTACTTTGAGGGATACTATAATAGGCATTAATATCTACCTTTGAAAGAAAATAAGAGAGAGCACTAGAAATGTCTTTCATCTGCAATCATTTGTATATTTTGAAAACTCTACTAAAAATAAATAAGTCACAGGTGCACATAAAAGCTCTCACACTGAGAATTTAAAATTCTATTCAGCAATTCTGAACTGTCTCAGATACAAAAATTGGTATAACTAGTTATTGAGTCTTCCAAAAAATGCAAGAGAATAATGTCTTATTCAGTTGAGACATCTCCTCTGGGTTGAAGAGTGGTTACTCTTCTAATGTAGAACACGTGCTTACATTATCAAAATGCTAAGAAAACATTAATTATTTTTGTATTAACTATTATTTTATTGCAATGGAAGAACCTAAACATTAATCTCTGTTATTCAAAACACCAGAATTCAAAAAATTGTTTCAGGGGTTTCCCACCTGTAAACCATTATTTCAAAACACAAAAGATATTGAAGAGCTGTCCTCTTTGAGATGGCAAGCAGATTTTTTTTTAGCCAGAGAAGCAGCCAGCACCTAGAAAAGTCTTGCCTTTTTTTAATTCCTCTTCACTTCAAATGGAGCTGTTTTCAGAACATAAATAAAGTCAGTTGTAAAAGCAAGTATCAGTTTCAAAATATCACACATGCTACTACAAAAAAGGTTCTTGGCAACATCAGAATTCTCTGAAGGAGACAGCTGAGAATGGAGAGCAATCCTAAATCTTTACAGAGGAAGAATTACAGATAAGCAACAACCTTTTCTAAGGGAACACAACCTTCACATCAATCCTGCTCTGAAAATCCTTGCAAGGTTTCTTCAGCTCAAAGAGGTATGAAAAAGCAATGGTCCCACAGGAAGCAAACATTCCTGAACAGCAAGATGCCGTTTCCGATTTCCTTGCATAGGTTTGCTTCCATGGTACAATGGTTCCATAAGTAAACCCCATCTGTGCTGCAGAGATGCAATCAGACACATGCACATGTGTGTAACCCTGCCCTCTTCAATATGTGAAACAAAAATAAATGACTGCATCCTGTTAAGTGAGAATCATCTGTTAGGAGACAATACTAAATTGTTTACCTCCTGTATACTTACACCCTAGTTTAATTTACACCAAGAGGAACTCTGTGAATCAAATACCGTATCAGCTATGAGAATGTCACTCAGTATGGTAAAAGAAATACAGCTTTCTAATTATGAGGTAGCTAAAGCCCTAGCAAATATGCAACCCCAGATTCCACTGAGTCCTTGCAGACCGCAGTAAGAGAGAAACATTTGGTGACTCTGACATACATATTTTCTTCTAAATAATACAGGAAAGTGTTGTGATCACTCGGGGCGGGGGGAGTATCATACCAAGAATTTCAAACACATAACAGAGATAAAGAAATGGTAAGAAAAGCCTGAACTATCTCTGCAGATTGTCAGAGTTTAAGAAATAGTAGATGACTCCACCACCTTGCTCCTCATTGATACTTTAATACTGAACAAGTACGTATGAACCGAGTCAGCCACACTGTGTGTATGCTGTGTGTTCTGACAAGAAGAAACAGAAGGCCATTGCATTTTGATGTTTCCTATACATTAAATGTACTTCAGAATAACAAAGTAGGACTTGTTTGCAAAGGGTTCAGCTATGTTCACAACACATTTTATGTCGCTTTGCTGCATGAACAAAATGAAAACCACAGAGCTGTTAAACTGGGGTCAGAAAGATTAACATGGCTTTACCCATTCTTCCACAGTCTGACTAGTGCTCCTTCTACCTCAGTCAAAATTACTGAAAATTAAATAAATGAAAATTAATTTTTAAGCATTCAAGTCAGCTTGAGGAATTTCCAAATCCTAGAACACTCAAAGAAACACCATCCTTTTACAACCACTTAATGGCTCTGATACAGTAAGAAATCAACTGTAGGAGGTACAACTTATCTTACACCTTCACTCTGGAAGATGCTGTTTACAATCCTGAAGGGAATCCTTGTTGAAACAGCAGAGGTATACACCTTTCCCACTGCATGCGATGGATGAGGGTTGCCACTTACTGGAACTTTCATCAAATTTATCTCTTGCTTACGCTATGCTAAAAGGTAAGATTCTGCCTATGAAGGGATTCTAGGCTGATCACACACTGACAGGATGAATATCTGAAATAATTTATTATGAATGTTGACATTCTCCTTTCCAGTTATATACCTGCTCAGCTATTCTTTAAACACCTAATAAATATATGTAAATATTGTGTACTTGAAGTCCCCATCTTGGCTTTACTGACTGATCATGAAAAAGAAGATGGCATGTTGAAAATTGCAACCTCCCATTTACTGGACACCACAGGCTGCGGAGGTCAGCTCTATATGCAGGAACGATCCCTTCTTAGAACATCTCAATGACAACAGGAAATACTCTCCATTTAGAAATATTTGCCTATATTGAGATAGATAAAAGCTGAGAGCAGATTTAGTTTAGGACTGCACATACAATTCATAATCACATAGAACCTGAATACACAAAATAGTCTTTTGCTTCTCAAGCTAGGACAGACGAATGCACTAGCCATTAGCTTTACCCTTTACTATCCTTTTAGCTCTCCTATTGCAAGCATATAGCTTTGTGCTAGTGGTTAAATATTCATCGGGGCACATGCTAAGGGAGGCTAACTAATGGCAATCCCTCCTATCTTGAGTAAGACACTGGACGCTGAACTTCCAGTCCCCATTCCAAGTACTTACTTTCACAAAACAAAACTTTTACATATAAAAATAAATAAATCTTTAAACTATATATATACGCACAGAAAATTTTATTTTATTATAGATCTTTTTTTATATAATTCCAAAATTTGGCTTCGAGAAGCACAGTTCAATTAAAATATATATATAAGTATTTGTTCTCAAGACCTCAATTGAACACTACAACTGGAAAACAGTATCTATAATAAAATTAGTTTCTTTAAACAATATTTTTTTTCCCCAACTGAATAGTTTTTTCAATTCAAGAGACTTTCCTATTTGTTTTAGCACAAAGTCTCTGTCTCACCAACACTATCACATCCTCCTAGCTTCCAATCTTTTCAATACGGAAGACAAAACCAATAATTAGATCCCTAGCAAAATTTCATGGTTTAAAAAGTTAACGTGATTACAGAATCACTAATAGGTATTTATTGAAGCTGAATTACAGTATTTTTTTTAAATAATTTGCTGAATAGCTGAAAGCATGATACACTAAAAAAACCCACACAGACTCAAAAATTCTAACTCTCTCTTTCTCGAGCACATCTTAAATGCCAATAATATATTAAACCAATTTCAAACTCAGCAATTCAACTAATTTAAGAAACAAGAAAAAGAAATGGGAACGCGGGTTTTGATAAAGCAGCTGGCATTTGGTTCAGAAATAGCAAAGCTATGTGTTAAGGAAACAAAATTAACTTTGTTCCTCAAAATAGCCTACTGCTATTAGACAGGTAAATCATAACGTACAACACATAAAACATTATAGATGGGAAAAGAATGCAGGAAGATTTTACAAAACCCCCCTCCTCCACCTTGAATTTGCCAAATTCAGGAAGCGGTATTATGTACTGTGGAGAGACAGCAACTTTCCAAGTTGATAAACGATTTAAAAAAAAAAAAAAAAAAACAAAAAGAGAAAATACTATATTGTCAGTAACTAAGGTTTAGCTAGTTTATTGGGTTTTTTTTCTAAATGTTACATATGTTGGACATACCAGTTATTAAAACCGAAGGGTTACAGTGAGCTTTTCACTAGTCTAAACATGGCTTTATGCCAAATTTAGTTTTAGCTACCTTAAAATACTAGATTAATGGTGTGATCCCTCTCTTGAATCACCCAAGCAGAGTTAGATAGCAGATTTCTTCCTAAGTTTACGTAAATAGCACATCAGCTATATGCAACTGTTTCTCCTGAGTAGATCAAGCTTTAAAGGACAAAGCAGAAAAAGGGAAACCATGGATTTCAAATGAAAAACTACATTGTTGGGAGCATATTTCAAGAAGATTCAAGTTCTACTTCAGCAAACGGAACTGTATCTTCACCTCTAAGTTTACTGAAGATTTTCTCTCCTTTTCACATTCATTTTCTTTATTATGGCTTGTTGTTGCTTTTCAAATGTGTGGCCATGTAAACCAGACATATTTGTAGGAGCAGATCAAAAGCATACTAATGTTTCACTTCTGATTGAGACAGTTATCTTGAAACAAGTGCTGCATCGTTTGTGCGTTGTTCTTGTACCTATTATTCCAGCCAACAAATGCTTAAGTAACAGCTTACTTTTTAATTTAAAAATGCTAAGATTTTTAAACACTTCATGGATAGAAAACCTCGTTGAAAAAAGCACTAAAAAAAAGAAAAAGAAAATCCCCATAAATGATCAGGAAGAATGTAAAGTAGCTCCCTAGCTAATCCTGCATGTCATCTCTTCATTTGCTGTCAGTGTTGTAACTGAAAAGAATGAAGGATCATTGCCTGCTAGTTGCAGGGGGAGGGGAATCAATTGCTATTGCTAAGTGAACTGTACTGAGAATAGTACAACAATAGCAGTAACTTTTTGTAATTCTTCTTTAACGTCAGATCAAGAGCATTCTATAACATCAATGCCATCACTGTTCCCCATGTATTTAAATAACCCTAACATTAAGAACATAAGAGTGATTGCGCTGGGTCAGACAAATGTCTGTTGAGCTCAGGCTGTCTTACAGCGGCAAACAGAAGACACCTAAACAGCATTAAGCCAAGCATGCAGGGATATTTCTAAAAAACACTCTGTCAAGCCCCATCTTTACAGAGACTCCAAAGACCTGAAGCAGTATTTATCCCTATTTTCTCCAGTGAATGCTTCTTTCGTTAAGTTCATGAAAATAAAATGTTTATTAACCACAACATTGTACAGCAAGGAGTTACATACTACACTGTACTCAGAGAACCATCTTGATTTGTTTGAGCATGCTAATTACACATTTTATTTGATGGTCCCCACTTCTTGAAGTGAAGCAGGTCTTGCAACTCAGGCAGGGCAACGACCTCCCCAACATGGGGCACAGTCCCATAGTACCCAAGTTAGAGCAGAGCACGTCTGTTGACAGCAACCAGGCTCAGCCACAATCCAGCAATCTGTATCTAGCCCAGCTGGCCTTGAGCCTTGACTACAGGCAGACATGCCTGGAGTGGGTGCAGAAGTGGTTGGAGGACCTGTTCTTACAGCCAGAGCCTCGGCACTAGAAGCAGCAGCGAGACCACTTTGCTGCATCACTGAGAAATCAGGAAACAGTATAATAAACTGGCGGCCTGTAATAAAATAATTATAGTCCAAAGAAGCCAGGAGAACATAATTAGTATGCATGGGTTTTAATGCTGAACTAAAAGAGTGATTATTTAAACACTGGAAATTACAATTTCTTTTATTGATTTATTTAAAATAAAACTTGCATCTTCTGTGAGAGTGGAAACTCTCATATACGCAACCCAAATATGCTTTCCAAATGCTGCAAAAACCTGAGACACCAGGAAGAAGCCTGAGCGTTTTCTAGGAAAACTAGAGGGTAATTAATCCTCGAGACCCATGATAGGAAAAAGCAGAAACTCCCTGAGACCCCAGATATGCAAAGGGCTAGGCACCACAGTTAGGGTTCCTGTTGAAACATCCAAGACAAAGCAACACACGTCACACAGTAGCATGCCTTCAATGCTCTCTCCTTTGACTATTCTAAACCATGAATTTACCCCAGTAACAGCATCAAAGAACAAACTGCAGGTGAGAAACCGCTAGGTGAATAAGCTGCAACACTGGATTACATTTAGTCCACATGTTTTATGATCACCTTCACCACATCTCTTCCAAGCAACAATGCTAAAGCACGCGTATGCAGCAAACCTATCACAAGAAGCTTTTTTGTTCCCCAGAAGGAAATCACTTCATTGCTTAGAATATTTCAAAAGCATTAGCATTTTTTTTCAGTCCTTCCATTATTCATCTCCATACAGTAAGGAAGGCTAGCCTACAGAGATGGGGAAAATAAAGCTAAAAATATCCTGTTTGAATTGTAAAGTCAGGGAGAAAACTGGAGGAAGTATTTGACATCACCCAACAAAATCTAAAAAGTTTTTACTTAAACTAAAGCAGTATTCTGAGCTTCAGATAGTCAAGCAATTTTTGAAGAGGAATTTTAAAAAGTAAAGGCAGTGACTAGATTTTCCTCCCATGCATAACTGGCAGCAGATAAAATATATAAAGGCGTTTGAGAGAGAATCTGACAGTTGAGTAGTAAAAAACTGGTAAGGTGGCATAAATAACATGGGAATCAGTATCAGGTTAAGTTACAACTGAAGAGGGTAGAAACCCATAATCTATTATGAAAGAATATGTAAATGGTATTTCGCTTATACAGTTATATGCTTCAGAAATGTTTGTTTTCCTCAACATAATACTTTTGAAAGTCTGATTATCTTTTTTGGCGAGATATTATGAAAAGTATAACAATTAGCTAGAAATAGTTTGCTTTGATTTTAGAAATTTAGAATGTGAGCTGTACTTTTGGTTTCTGCTTAAGTAACCTGTGACTTTTTGTAATAATTTTAGTGAAACCGGTCATCACTCAAGCCTAGCAACAGTAACATGTTAATTAAATATTATCTAACCTCTCTCTTTCCTGTCAGAACTTAAGCATGTGTTTAAAATGATGACTGGACAGCCACAGAGATACTGGAGACACTGGGTTATTAGTTTAGACAAAGGAGTCAGTTCATCAGTAGTGAAGTATTTTAAAAACTGGCAGCATAAAGAAAATAGATAATTATTTGAACATCCTCCCCACCATTGTTTAAGAACAGACCTTGTGAAGGGGAAAAAAAACTGAAAGAAAGGAATACAACCCCAGGGAAGATGTAAAAGACATCAACAAATCACCTGCAATGATTTTAAGTACAAGAGAATCACAAAAGCAAAGGAAAGGTAACAGTTCAGAAAGCAGAAAGTTAAAGTGATCAGATACAGAGAACTCATGGACAAAAAAGGGCTTGAAATTTCAAAGAAAAGAGGCCAGGGTTTTTGAGCAAATTATTTGAAAGAAATTCTTTCAGAATTTGGAATACCTAAGCAATTGCTAGTGCAATTTTGCAGGATAACTGACTGATTTTTTGATTAGTTAAAAAGCTAAAGGAATGAAATAAGTTCCAGCTCTCGTTTTCCTCTTTCACATAAAGGAGTAGAACAGTACATTTCAGTTGTTCTTTTTCCCCCTGGTTTAAGTGTTTTACAAAGATATTGAAGAGCAAAGCCTCAAGTAATTTATAAACCTAGGACTATGTGACTCTCCTTACATACCCTCTAGGGAAAGGAAAAAAATATGAAAGGATAAGAGAAGGTGAACAACTGAGTTTCCTTAACGAAGAACACTAGGCATTATGGTATTTTTTCCCCTAAAATGCAAACAGTTATTACATTCCAACACACCAGCTACTATAAGCAGTTTGACAGCTTACACTTTTTCCTGGTGTGAATAGGTAGTAGTGCAGTTTACAACTGCCATGCTGTGCTAGAAAACATACCAAGCATATATGCAGTTATATCAGCAAAACTGTGCTTCTGCCAACAGTGAAATTAATTTTATAAAAGTAAATGAGCAAAATGGTTTAGGTAGAATAAAATGCATTAATACTGGGGGAATTTTCCTCATGCAATCTATCACCAAAGTCTTACTGCTTTTTCTACAACTGTAATACCACAAAGGAACTTCAGATCAAATCTACTGGATTTGATGTACATTCCTTAAGATGAGGAAAAATAAAACTGAAAAAGAAATAATATATAACAACTCATGCAGTGACAGGAGAGCAAAATAACAGAATGCCTCTGCAGTGATACACGTTGCACAGTTTGCTTAATATCCACAGATTATCACTTCTTTGTTGCTATAAAGCTTTAATGCAAGATATTTCTTTATATGCCACTTACGGACAGGCACCTAACAAGGTGAAGTTTTAATTCTTTAACTCACTTTTGAGAGAAACACAGTTAAAGAAGTCCTGCCCTGAAGCAGTTGTGCTTCTCATCCCCATCAGGAAATACGTGAGTCAGATTGAAACGTTTGAATTATTTTTTCTGGATTGAAGTCTGGTACTTGCCAAGTCAACTCTCATCAGTTCTACCCCAGCCTAAGAATGAAGGGCACACAACTTCTTGCCACCCCAGAAGTCTGAAAGCACATACCTGGCACACCCATTCCATACTGCCTGCTCTCCTGACATCCTAGAAGCCCTGGAAGTGATTAGTCTCCTCATAGGCAAATTCTGTCCTACAATAAGGACCCAAACTTACTTCAGCTGAACAAGCGAAGACAGAGGTTGCTCACTCCCTAACTATTCCAAGTGCTTGATCCGCTTGGCAGTTCTGGGCACAAATCTCAGTCATGCTATTTCTGGACATGCACACAATGAAGAGTAGTATGTGGCATAAATGTTCCATTAGTTGTAATTACTATTTCTCAATGGAAGAAGTCACATTACAAGCCATAACCTCAAATGCTCCTGGCCAAATGAGTAAATAATATTCTGCAATGTAGGACAATAACAGGCTGTAGGAAAATAACAGGCTGCAGTCTGAACTAAAGTCTGCAATAAGAACCAATGACAGACAGCATTATTCCTTCCTTCACATTGTGCTTCGTGTCATCCTCTGTCTTAGTCCTGCTTTTTCAGACAAGATCCACTAAATGTATATGGAAGACTTCTGCCTTTACTAACACGGCAGAGCATCTGCTGCTACAACAGAGATTCCTTTCCCTGCAGTGAAATTTTAAAGATTTCTTCTTCAAAAACAGCAAGATGACTAATTAGTAGACTTCTCAGTAGAAATGCTAAATAGAAAATGTTTACACTGTTACAATGGCTAACATTTCTCTCCCAATAGGGTGTAAAAAAAAAAGGAAAACAAAAATCAGTTCAACAGGTGTTAAATGGGTCCTCTCTGCTTATAACACAGCTGTGATTTTTAGCAACTAAGTTACACAACAAATGTATACTGGAATTTTGTTCCAGGCCCTGAATGTTTGAGAGAGGCAGCTGCTCACCATGACAGCTAAACCAGCTAAAGCTAAGACACACAACAAGGAGATGCACCATGTCCACTACAAACACATGCAAAAAAACTTGGATAGTGACTAGACTCGGAACCTAGCTGAGATTAGATCCTCTTCAAAAATAGACAGGAATGTACAATTTGAGATTTTCAACAATTGTTACTCTAAAGGATCTGATAAAAAAGCCTTTGAACTCTGATGGCAGGACCACAAGTCAGTCAACACTTTCTGACATAACTTTCTGAATTTTCTCCTTGAAACGAGAACAACAAAAGTACAGCAAGAGCTCTGCATCTCTAAAGCTTTCTTTTTTTTAAGAAAACAAACTCTAACAAGGAAACTGAAATAGAGAAACTCCGATCTGCTGGATGAAATATATTAAAAGCAAAGGGTTTGAAAACAAAATCATAGCCTGTGCCTTTGAGGGGATGGGATCTTCCTTTCAGCCGTTCTCTCAGTTTGGCAACTTTCATCCACTTCCTGGATTGAAACAAGTATCACACGGTTCTCTCCGATGTTCCAGAAATTCCTTGCATCTTAGCAGCCAAGTGAAGGTTTGAGGTATTTTTCCAAGCCACACCAGCAGCCACTCATTAGCGTGCAACTGCTCACTCCAATAAATAAAATGCTACTGGCATTCTCAGTTCTCCTGCAGCAAGCAAGTATGCAAACAGCCCATACGTTGCTGGATTCTGAACTACACATTTATGAGGTTATCCTTTCATTTCAGTGTAGCACAGCAAGACACACTTCAGTTCCACAACAACCCAGATGGAGCACTTAAGGACTTGAAAACAAACTATTTCAGTAATAAATAAAAACATACAAACACAGCATCTCCCCATGATCAGCAAATTTCATCGAGGCATGAGGGGAGTCAAAACAAATGAGAATATCATTATTCCTTAACTTTTTATAAGCTATTAATAGAATAAAGCTTTTCAACAGAGATCATAAAACCTAATAAGGCATAAACACTGTTGACATAATATGCAAACCAGCAGATTTACTTTGTCATTATTCTTTACATGAGGTGTTGGTAAACTACCACTGGTGCCTGTAAACTTGTTACTCAGAATTCACAGCACTACAATATAATTTGTCCTCTCCACCTCAAAAATAATTTATTAGCACTACAGAAATACTACAAAAAAAGCTTTCTGCAGGTGGTGATAAGAGTTAAAATAAATAAACAAAGAAGTCCCTTTTATCTTCACTGTTATTTCCCTCTTAAATGTCACCATAACTGAAACAGTGCACCAGTTAACAGATACCAGAATTGTTATAATTCTTAATGAAATACTGAAGTGTTTTCCAAATGCCAAAGTTCTGACTAGTTAAAAAAAAAAAAAAACAACAAAATCCCCACAACAAAACACCACTCACACACACAAAAACAAACATGCCCGCAAGAGACTTCCTTCTTCTCTTCATGGGGATTTCTCCCACAACCCCCCCCCCATACTCAGTAACGTTTTTAACACATTAAAACAAACATAAAAACACAATGCCAAGATTCATTTGTTGTAAAACAGTATATTAATTTGTCCCCCATAGTAAAATCATTAGTTACAATTGCATTTTTTGGAAACTCTATTACTTCCGCTATCAGGTCATTGTGATAAAATTTTTATCTGCCGACTTCACTGACCAAAAGTTTTGCTGAAAAAACAGAAAAAGAAAAGTTATGCCTAAAATCTGATCCACCCTGTACATGTTCAAAACAGCTATATTCCATAAGCAAACACTGTATGATGCACAACTTGCATTTCAAACACAAAAACATCTGTTAAATTGAAGTAGTCTGCAAATCAGTAGGCTTGCTTTCTAAATCCTGACATAATTTTTAATTATTAGGGCTCATGTATCATTTGTGGCTCTAGGCATGGGAGACAATTGATAAAGCCAAAGGAAAGATTTAGATTTTTTTCTTCTTTAAAGATCACTATGAGTAAAGGTTTAAATCAGTTCATATTTCTGCTATCATCTTCCCTTCCCAAATATTTGAACAGCCTGAAATAAAGAAACTACATTATGCATTTTTTCAAGACATAAAAAACTTTGATGAAATTCCATGCGTAAGTGATACTTATTATAAGAATTACCATTATTCTTACTGGAATCCCCTCCTATTTCACCTTACTGTCACTGCATATGATTGAGAGGTATGCCTTCCCGCTCTTTTCCCCATGAAGTACATAAAAGCAAGAGTGTATCTGGAAGGCACATTCAGTGATAGTCCGGTGTTCTGACTAAAATGTTGAATTATGAGGTGCAGTGGAAACATTAAAATAATTTCTATTACTCTCCAGTCATGAACATTCCCAACTCCACCTGATCTTAAGATCATATTCTTTGGTCACAGTTTACTCTGGATGTCTACATTGTATATTTTGTTTAAAATATTGCACAATTGAGAACAAGGTTTATGTTTACCATGTCTTGGTTGCTGCACTCTGGCTCAATTCCAGCCTCTCCAAGAGCAATGGGGCCTGGTAAGCTCTGCGGGACCTTCTCAGCAGGGCAGGAGAGCTGCAAGGCAGCTGAGAGAGTGCCTATGTGCCCGCTGGGCACCGAGCAGGGAGCCTGCAGCAGGTACACAGACTAGAAGATTTGTAAGAGGAGGAGAAGGCTGTTCAGCAATGGCCCAGAAGCATGCTGAATTAAAGTGGTCATGCAACCCTAGCCTCCGGCTTCCATCACAGCACGATACCTTCACTGAGAACAGCTGTAGTGGTCAGAGCAAAGGCTTGTCTGTGATTCTCTGTGATGGTATGGCTCCTCAGACCCTCACCAACAGCAAACACCTACAGAAGTGTCAACAGCAAAACCATACAGACCTTTCCAAGGGTACTCCTGTACCTCCTGTTAGGGCTGAAGGCAAACGGCCAGGCTGCCAACTATGCCCAGGCCTGAGCTAAAGCTAACAGAGTACGACACGAGAAACTGCTGGATGTGACAGATAACAATGCAAGAAGTGACAGAAATCAAAGACAGTGCCATGAGGAACACCTGGATTTCACAGCCAGTTACGTGAGAACCAACCAGGTCTCATGGCTAACTGAGGGGGCGTACTGGGGACCTTCTGAGGAGCAGGGTCTTGCCAGGCCAGCAG
This sequence comes from Pluvialis apricaria, assembly GCA_017639485.1. Taxonomy (NCBI): domain Eukaryota; kingdom Metazoa; phylum Chordata; class Aves; order Charadriiformes; family Charadriidae; genus Pluvialis; species Pluvialis apricaria. The sequence goes on along the minus strand of CM030012.1, from coordinate 38,096,712 downwards.
TTGCCAGCTAATAGTGTTAATAATACCATAGAAACCTTAATTTCCCTTGGCAACAGTATCAGAAATACCTAATTGGGTACCCATGTGAGAAAACCAATGAGGAGAAAGTAATTAGGTGTGGGTCGGTGACTTGGCAGATGACTGGGTTAGAGAGGTACAAGGAAGTGAAATGGAGGGTCAGAAAACTGGAAGAGCTGTATCACGGCACGTAAGTTACATGATCACTGATGTCTGGCAACATACACTGGGTGGCTCTGCACTTGAATACTGCAGCCTCAGTCAGGACAAGCGAAACCTGTTGTCCTGACCATACCAAACATGAAACCTGCTTCTGTGGTTGGGAAGGAGGGAACAGGAACTTTCCCTGGCTGGCAGGGTGGATCAAGCATCTTGGCATCACTGTGTCAGCCCTCATGCTTCACCTGGTGGCATGAGTATCTACCCACCATGCCCTAATGCTTCCAAGAACACTCTCCCAGCTTCCCAACCTTCTGGTTTAAGGACTTCCTGAGCAAGAAGTGGCACCTATGAATTTAACAGCACTCAGGGATTTTTCTTCCACGAATTTGTCCGATGATGTCTCAAGTCACATAAAACATTAGCAGTTGCAACATCCTCTGGCTAAAAATACCAGGAACTGAATCACAAGATCTACAAAAGCATCTTAAACCTCTAAGCAAGCAAGGTGAAACCAGCATGAGTGCTGATGAGTGCAATGCATTATCCATATAGCACACAGTCTGAGAGAATAGTTTGCCCTTCTAAACTGCACAAATGCCAAGCCTACTTAAGAAACTCGTTACCAGATTCCATGTATCTGCTATTAACAATCATCTGTGGAAACTGACAACTGGTCTCCTGGGAATGCCAGTCCTGTAGTGGTGAAAATATAAATTCTCCTTGTCTGTTTTACATTCCACCTCTGCTAAACTCTTCCTCCACAGAAAAATGGATATAAATATAATCTTTTAAAAATTATTCCTCCTAAAAATAGTTATGAATATTTATCTACAGATTGGTGAAACAGCCCAGCTGTACAGTCCAGCTTGCAAAAATAATTTCTGATATGGCTTGAAGGATCTTGAATAGTAAGTGGAAATAGAAGTATGATATTTAGAAACCAAGAATTCTAGTATTCTGAGCAATATGAACTAACTTCAGCTTTTAGAAATTGTAAATTGCTAGGCAGCCAGCTAAGGCCTGCAAACATGCATAGTCTGGGTGACTGGAACAAACATGAAGAAAAGAGGTTGTCCTTGTTTTTAGAAGTGTTAAAACTAGGGTGACCATATCCTCTACTAAGCATCAAAAGAAGACTTGAAATTCCCTGACTAGTTTCTCTCCCTAGCCCCCCACCTGCTCTCCCAATCAATTAATGAAATTACCAATGAAGTTATGAGCTTCATGTGCAAAAACCCAGTCACTTGCAGGACCAACAAATTTACACAGAGTACTGTGGGTCAGGTTTTAGTCACACCAGCAAGGATGAAAACAGGCAAATGTCATGAAAGAATCAGAGCACTCAAGCAATCATTCAAACATTTTAATACAATGTCATTAAAGTCATTATTTCAGTTTCCCATTAATCATGCCAATCAACATTGAGTGAGTGTTCTCCCTCTCAACCCACCATGAATTTCACATTTCATTTGCTGAGTATTGTCACTATTCATCTCCATGGAAACAGTTGTGATGGGAAAAACTCACTGTTATATTGTATTACCGAGTGAATCAGACAAGAAGACTCTAATTAAAGAAGACTCTTTCTAAATATACACACAGCCTGAAAATCAGCAATACTCATAAAATATTTTTAAATGGTCTTAAAATATAGGCAAAGTTTTATTAAAACTATTAAGACAGTCTCATGAACAGATGCACAGGTTTACAGCAGAGAGTACACTCATCAAACCTTTCTTTACCTAAACCAAAACAGTTGAGAAATTCTTGCTGACACAATGTCTATTATATATATATTTAAGTGACAGCTGGTAAGCAATACCAATCAACCACTGCAAACTTCTAAATAACCATATATGCAACATACAATGCAAACTTTCCACATACAGTGAGACTCCTACATTTTTTCCAATGCTTGCAGACATCCCATGACATTTACAGCTAATAAAAATTAGAAATACACTGTAGAAATACAGTCATAAACAGGCAATAGGCCTTGTGTGTACCTCTGTGTAATTACAAGAGAGTACTGCCACGAAGTGCCCTCCATGCAGCCATCCTAGCTTTTCTCCGAGATACTTCCCTAGCTGGCTGACTGTTCTTTAACCCATTCACTTACCACTTCTTGTGGTAGTCATATACATTCATAAAATTCACCAACTACGAAAGGGCATGAACTAAACCGAAAAATCCACGATGGAATTCTCCTACCACAGTATCTGATTTTCAGGCTGAGTAGTCACTGTACATATTAAGGGTTTATTTAAGGATGAAAAGTATTCCAGAATTTCAGGCTGACAACCAATTCCCAAATAGCTCCGTAAGCATTCAGCTCTTATCTTTGTGTCCATATTAATTAGGATAAATTATAAAACCAATGTAAATTATATGTTTGGTTTTTTCTTTAATGAATATGAACACTCATGTAGAGCAAGGAAAAAAAGCTTGAAACAAACTGAAAATGACAAAGTTACATGACATTTCAAGGTTCAAAATGTAATGTATAAAATTAGGAGAGAGGGAAGGTGTCATACACAAAGAACCCCTATTAATGTGGCATATAGTAACAATAATTCTTGGATGCAGCAGGATTTTGATAGAGTATCTTCAAACACAAGCCATTACCTCTTCTAGAGCGGGCTTCTTACCTCAGGCAGAACCCCTCTAATGCAACTGTACTGTTCCCAGGTTTGGTGCTACCTTGGACTCCACTTTCTGCCACCTTCTGCATCACACTTTATTGCACAACATAAACATGTCCTTACATGCCTATAGCAATTTTTAGACATGATGTAAGAAAACCAAGTATTTTAGATTAATGCATTCGTGGCAGCAAAATCAAAAGCCAACTCCAATCCAAATTATGTACTATCACAAATTCACTTATGGGTTTTGTATTAATCAAGATGATACCACAGGAATTATTGACATGTACAGTATTTGGAATCTGACATATTAGTTTGATGCAAGACGCTAAGTTTTCATATGTACACTAACACAATACAAATCAAGTGCAAATGTAAGCAAGTTGTTCAAGTAACAAGCATGCTTCAAATTTGACAACCAGAGAAAAGACTACTGGGAGGAAAGATCTTTTTTCCTGCTACTGTGTCAGAAGGGATTTAATCCTTTACTGCATGACTTCTCCATTCAAAATTTTTAATTCCACTAATTTAAAGTGGTTTTTAATCAGCTCAAAAGTATTCTCTCTTTACAAATAATGCAATGTACACACAGTTATGCAAAATAAAAAAAGCTGATTCCTGACTTAAGTAAAATTCAAAGCAATTACCAATGACAGGTTCAACTATTTTGTTGTAACACCAGCATAAACATGTCCCTTTTAGATGCTTCTCAAAAACTATGACACATTTTTGCATAACTGTTGCAAATTATTATGAAGATATAATAATTACTGAAAAGAAAACTAATAAACCTGGATATGAATAAACAGAGAAGAGAATAACTGGCTTCTCAGGTGCTTCACAACTATTGCAAAACAAGACATAAGATATATTCAGGAAGACAGAAAATTCATAATCACAGAAAGGACATACGTCGATATGCAAGATGATATAAGTGTAGAAGCTGTCACAGCAAGGCACCACTAACAAAAAAGAAAAGAAATTCAAGAGTAGTTTGCTTTGCTTGCAACAACCAGTTTCAAAATTAACACAAGTAATTTTGGAAGATGTTTGATACTGGACATTTCAAAATACATGCCAATGCCCTATGAAAATATCAAGTTTGGGAAGAACTGAGGACGTAAATGACCTTCCTGTTCTGCAGTGCTTCTGCTGATGATTCAGACACTTGTAGTTAGTCACTATCAGGATCAGGACAGTAAAGTAGAAAGATGTAAGATTTGATAAAATATGACAATTCTATGTTTCTACTTAATATCAAATTGTCTGACTGACAGTAATTTGGCATCACTAACAAAATTAGCTCATTTAATTCTGACTTCTAATGCTTGACTGTTTTGATGTTAATACATTGAATTTTCTAATAAATATTTTATGACTTTGTTTCACTAAGCATTTACAGAGAGTGTTGTGAAGCATACAGCAGGGAAGTTTATTCCAGAAGTAGGCAAGCTTTTCTACAGCCTATATATTTTTTATTCTCTGTATTTTCTAACTTTTCTAACATTACACATTATACATAATTTACTATACACTACAGTTTAACACAAATGCATGACTCAAAAAAGTTGGCCTGTATTGTTATAAACAAAGTTCTTGAAGATTATTTCATTTCACAATGAAAGATGAGCACATTAAAAAAACCACCAAACAAACAAAACAAAACACAACAGTGGGCAGAAAGCTGTTTATGTGTTTATGACTTTGCTGTCCTACCAGAAGTCATCTGTTTTGGGATGCTTATGCAAATGCATCATATTTTTAAGAAAACACATTAAAAACACTAACAACGTAAGAGCCACCTTTTGCTTGACAGGAAGTATGAACGCATATAAAAATTCAAGTTAAAGACTTTTTGCTTTACAACCCTAATGCTTATTTTTTCCAAATAGCTTAAGCATTTTGATAGGAAATTCTCCTTGCAGGAAGAAAAAATAATTTCAACTATTTTATATACCTGAAACGCTGATTCCCCCCAAAAAAGAACCAACTACATTATTACAACCCATGCACAATACAATGTAATGATATATCACTGTAACTTTAATAATAGAGTGTCATCAACAGTTGCACTCGTAATGTTTTTTAGCTGTTCAGCAGGATTTCTATGGAGTTCCATTTTTGGTAAGCACTTGCATAAATCAACAGATCGAAAGTCAGAAGCCTAAAGAAAAAAAGTGGCAAATTCTAATCAACTGTACGTGAATGGAATTTTTTTAAAAAATCATTTCCTGCACATTCAGAAGTTTGAGATTATACTACTATAATCCCCAAACCAAGCAGCTAAATTAGAACACACAACAGTGATTTTCAAGGCAAAGAACTATGGACAGCCAGTGAATTGTTTCCTTCTTTCCTCTGGAAAATCTTGTATTAGTTTGCCCACATAAGAAGTAGGCCCTAAGAGATTGCCAATCTTAGTAGGCCACTGCAATGCTGAACTGTTCCAAAATAGAAACATATTCTCATCTCATAGTTTATAGAGATCATGTAAGGTCTTTAGATCAGCAACTACCTTTATTATTTCATTTTAGACAAGCAGAAAGGGGGTCCTAAGCAGCATCCTCCTTAACCCCTAACAGGAGACACATACCATCATGATTTCCTGAGTGCTCTTTCTTCATACATAAAGCCTACATACACTGTGGGATAAAGACATTCTCACAATCAAGTGGTATCCCAAATTTCACAGTAAGCAAGTTAGCACCAGCACCAGTTTTCAAGAATTCTTTCCATGCCAAAATTCTAACATCTGACATACCTAGTTTACTTAAACAAATAAAATTAAATACTGAACTATGTGTACACATAAGCCTATACACACACAGAACCATCACAATACTACTTCACAGGAGAGAATCTGGAGCAAATTGAATGATCTACAATCAACTAAACGATTTTAGTTATTTCTACCTACAACTAAAGCTTTTTCAGTCACCTCAAAAACAAATAGAAATAGGTAACTTTACCCTTCACAAGTAATCCATTTTTCAAATATAGTAAACTGTATATATTTTCCATCATTTATCAGCAGTCCTGACTAACCAGGGAGGTCCCAGTTGACTGGGGGTTAGCAAATGTGATGTCCATCCACAAGAAGGTACAGAAGGAGGATCTGGGGAACTACAGGCCTGTCTTCTGACCTCGGTGCCAGGGAAGGTTATGGAGCAGATCATCTTGAATGCCTTTATGCGGCACATGCAGGACAACCAGGTGATCAGGCCCAGTCAGCATGGGTTCATGAAAGGCAGGTCATGCTTGACAAACCTGATCTCCTTCTATGACAAGGTGACCCAATTTGTGGATGGGGGAAAGGCTGTGGATGTTGTTTACCTGGACTTCAGTGAAGCCTTTGACACTGTTTCCCACAGCATTCTCCTGGAGAAACTGGCTGCTCATGGCTTGGACAGGCGTACTCTTCACTGGGTAAAAAACTGGCTGCATGGCCAGGGCCAAAGTTGGATCAAGTGCAGCCTCAGTAAGTTTGCAGACAACATCAAGTTGGACGGGAGTGTTGATCTGCTTGAGGGTAGGAAGGCTCTACAGAGAGATCTGGACAGGCTGGATTGATGGACCAAGGCCAATGGTACGAGGTTCAACAAGGCCAAGTGCCGGGTCTTGCACTTGGGTCACAACAACCCCATGCAGGGCTACAGGCTTGGGGAAGAGCAGCTGGAAAGCTGCCCAGCAGAAAAGGACCTGGGGGCGTTGGTCAACAGCCAGCTTAACAAGAGCTGGCAGTGTAGCCAAGAAGGCCAACAGCATCCTGGCCTGTATCAGAAATAGTGTGGCCAGCAGGACTAGGGAAGTGATCGTCCCCCTGTACTCAGCACTGGTGAGGCCCCACCTGGAATACTGTGTTCAGTTTCATGCCTCTCACTACAAGACAGACATTGAGGTGCTTGAAGTGTGTCCAGAAGAGGGCAATGAAGCTGGCGAGGGGTCTAGAGAACAAGTCTTATGAGGAATGGCTGAGGGAACTGGGTTGGTTTAGTCTGGAGAAAAGGAGGCTGAGGGGAGACCTTATCGCTTTCTACAACTACCTGGAAGAAGGTTGTAGCGAGGTGGATGGCAGTCTCTTCTCCCAAGTAACAAGCGATAGGACAAGAGGAAACGGCCTCAAGTTGCACCAAGGGAGGTTTAGATTGGATATTAGGAAAAATTTCTTCACTGAAAGGGTTGTCAAGCATTGGAACAGGCTGCCCAGGGAAGCGATGGAGTCACCATCCCTGGAGGTATTTAAAAGACATGGTAGACATGGTGCTTAGGGACATGGTTTAGTGGTGGTTTTGGCAGTGTTAGGTTAATGGTTAGACCTGATTTTAAAGGTACCTTCCAACCTAGACAATTCTATGATTCTGTGAACACTTCCTGTCATCAGTCAAGCAATGTCCTGTCAGTGGGAACCATACAGCCTCTGCAGAAATACCACAGATCACATCTGCCTTGAAAATTCTTATATTGCATTATCCAGGTACCTAAAGATATGCCTGTGTAGTATGTAGAGCAAGTTTGATTTGAATTTGCAGTCATGCAATGGTAAGATGATGCAAAAGCAAAACAAAACCAAAACCAAACCACATCCAAGTTTTTTGTGGTAATTTTGTAGGGTCTCTCCCCCTTAATCTCTTTCAAAACTGCAAAGGAAGGTGAAACAAAATATTGTCCTAAATCCTCCTTATCCAAGACCTGTTTGACATTACACGTGTCAGTCAGGGTAATACATACCATCACTAAATACCTCAACAATGTAAAATGCTTATTTTTGCTGATGCCAACATAAATATTGCTTGCTTAAAACAATTCTATGTATTACAGGTGGAAGAGATGGATGATTAAGAGGCTTAGCAAGGAAAGAAAAAATTATGACAGTAAGTAAACTAGACAGGAAATAAGACTGACCAGTAATCTCCCTCAATCCCAACTCTGAACTGTTTAAGGGGAAGGAAATTATATTAACTGCCTCTTGAGACCATCTACTCCAAAAAACTGTCAGTCAATGAACACCTATTATTGCCACAGAATGGAGAGAAAATGGTTCCCCAGTAGCAGCTGGGTATTTTTGGTAGTACTCAGGAACAAAGGTTTCATTTCCCTTGTTCTTATAAAACAAGTGCTACCAAACTGAAAGAGCCTTTCAGTTCTAGGGACCAGAGAGGTTTAGGAAAACAAAGCAATGATGAAAACTAGATATATTCCGGAAAGAAATAACATAATGTCATGAAATACGTTTTCCTCAGGGGACCCGTTGAGCAAGGCAAGAGATTAAAAACATCCCCTGGTTTTGGGGAGACTCACAAAGCAAAGAAGTCATGAAGAATACAAACACATAACTTCCACTCACAACATCAAGCGATGCCACGTGAGGAAAGAAGGGAAGGGGACATCCACAATTATCTGAACAAACAGGTAAAACAGTTTCTCGAATGTCAGGCTAAAAAGGCATATCTCAAAAGTACATTTAGAAGAGTAGAAAGGAAATGTCTTAATATTAAAAAGATTCTGTGAGGTGTGGAGAGAAATACACGTGGGCAGCTATCTTTTTCTTTGGCAGTTGTTCTCAAACATCAAGCTACAAATAAAGTGTTCTGTGCAAAACCTGTTGAAGACAGGTTTCTGACAGCAACCATTTGGCAAAACCCAATTCATTTGTAATTTATTTATTGTAGCTTGTTTCTGTTCTGCTTCAAAATCACTTGTTTCTGATAAAAAGACCTGAGATACAGCGTGCTTACTTATGTGGAACACATATCGTGGAAATAATCACTAAGTACCTGGAGCTTACAGACAAGCACGTTCAGCAACTACCTACACTTGTATCCAGCAGAAGAGACCAGCTTATATATGTTTTTTCCCCATTTAAAGTTCAGAGATGGTTCACCTTTGGCGGGCAGCAGATCTGCCACTTTAGGACGTTTTCTGAAGAAAAAAGGGAGGAATGCAAGTACTGTTTTAATATAAACAAAACTTGGCACACAATGTGAGATTCTTAAACACCAAAAGTGTTCTCAGAATTCACCATCACTAATGAATTAGTGGATATTATTCTACAGTGGACATTTTCAAATTAAAAGAACTATCTCAAGAGAGACTTGTCTATAGTTCAGACCTAAGACAGAGACAAGGCACTAGGTTTTAGAAGCTTACATTTCTGAAATAAACTCGATGTGTAATTGTGCTTCTTTAATAATCTCAGTCAAACTTTCAACTTCGGTCCTATTGAGCTAATTATTCAGCTATTTTATTTACTATTTGCTATTTAGTTTTCTATTTACTTTTATTTACTATTTTCTTGAGACTTATTTCTTGAAATTAAGGTGCAAAAGTGTTATGCGTTCCCAAAGGGAAGATAAGAAACCTTCAAAAGCTATTTTACTTTCTGAACAAATGGTTTGTTTTAAACATATTTTCTATTACTGCACTTCTTCCCATTGTACATAGCCCTGAAAACCTGGCAGAAGCCTCCAGGTGTCATGATCACACTTCTTCCCCACCAAAAGAGAAGAGACCAGTGGGTAAAAAAATCCATCATACACCAAGATAGGCAACAGCCACTAAAGCCCTTGTACCAAGTCACGTACTGAAGCATCAGTTCTTAGCACCACTCAAGAAGCCATTTTGATGGATCCTGGGACTGCCAGTGTATTTCCAGGGGCCATTTACAACAGTCAGGCATTGCTAGGACACAATCTCAGGCATATTCCTCAAATACATAGAGAGCAAAGTAGGAAACAGAGGACACTACAGACTTTTCAGAACAGAAGGAACTTCTTACAAGGAGGTTATCTCTTCCTATCAGATAATGCAGCTTCTAACACCTTTGCCAAGGTACCCACCGGGCAGGATGGAAGGGACACCAGCATTCCAAACACAGATACATCCTTCTTGACATGCTTTTCATGCCTGCATTAACAAGCAAGATTCGGCTCGCAGATTAAGGAATTCAGGATGGTCAGGCACACACCAGATTGACGTGAAACTTCCTATCACGTACGTACCACAGAACTTAAATCAATTTCACTCGGGATATGTGCAGAAAAAGTCTTTTAAAATTTGATCAGATGAAGTAAGTACTATGGAGCATTAAGGTTTCTGGGGAAAGTTTTTTGTTTGTTAGTTTGAAGTAATGGCTTTCAAAGCCAAAGAACAAAGTCATGAATGCACTATGTAACTTAACTTTAGCAGAAACGTCAGCTTACACTTTCAAATTCTTGTCTCTTGCTCCCACCCTAAATGCCCCTGCAGAATGATTTCTGCAGCAATTTTATGAACAATCAGTACGACAAACAGTCACTAAGCCATAAAAAAAAAAAAAAAGATATTGAGAAAAAGTAAACAAATCCAACTCACTCTGCAGCTCCACAAACCGCTGTGCTGGCACAGGCAGGGGGGTGGCCTTGGTATGGGAATGAATATCCAATAATGGGGAGGGAGAACAGCAATTGCTACAAAAGGAAACAAACTTCTTATGTCGTAGTTTCATGTTCAATCTTCCCAGACAATGGCGACTTATCTTCTGAGGCAACTCCTTATCAAATTGCAAGCAAGAAACAGTACATTTTAATAAAGTAAGTAATACAGGATACAGTCAATAATCCTTGCAATTAAAGAGAGGAAGAATATGGAGTTCTAAAGCTGACTTTACCCACTGTGGGTTGTGAGAAGTAGGGTTTATTATTAAAATATGACTCAATGACCCAGGGGACATTCTGCATGAGATATGTCATGTATGCTTGGAAATTCAGAGCCGAAATACTAATCTCTACTAACATTCACTGAGCCTGGTTCACATCCCTGTTGTGTGATTTCTAGTAGCATTGCCATTAAAAAATTAGTCATGTCGCTGGAACAGTTTGCAGGTTGCGAAGCCTAATTTACTAGCTGTAATTAGAGCTTTGCTCATGTTAGTCAAGATGTAACACCAGGCATTGGAAAATGAGCCTGGAATAGAAAGCTTTACAAGTAAAAATCTCTAGAATAAGAAGACCCACTTCAAATATTACACAAGAGAAAGCAGCATCTGTAAAAACTGTAGTTACTTCAGAAAAAAAGAAAAGTCAATCTGACCAAGCTGCACAACGTAGCAAAGGCTGCTCTGGACTCTCAAAAGCTCCCTTGAGAGTCTGGCATCCGACAGCCACTCCTGTCTCTGCTCCTACATTAAAAAGAAAAACCTTCCAAAGTAATGTTCCATGGATCAAAAGTCCATTTCTGTCTTTGCCAACCATTCCTATGAATGAAAATGCAAAATATGTGAACTGGTTACTTTTTTTTTTTTAAGGTTAGAAATGGAGACATAAACCTAAGGGAGTCTGTGTTGCAGAAGGCAAGTCTGGGAATTGCACTGTTTTAAGTACATCAACGACAGTACAAGAGACAGAGGCAGAACATAGCAAAAATAGAGATGGTAGAAACATGTCAAAAACAAAATGGAGTTATTTGACAGGGGGAAAAAAAATCCTTATTCAAAATTATTTATACCATAAAGGCAAGTACATCTTTAACTGCAGATCATCCAGTTACATAGTATTAAAAAATAAGACTTTATTAATAGGAATCAAGTTGCCTGACCAACAAACATTCCAATTATTAAAGAATATTGTCCACAAATGTCATTAAACAGCTACACAGTATGACAAGCTCATTTTACAGCTGATTTAAGAACCTCGTTACAGCAACTAATTCCCTGGAAATATTTTTTCTTTCACTTAGCAAAACAGAAACTAAAACTCTCTCAAAACCTGTCCCTTGAGGGCTAGATATACGGCTGTCCTTCATACATACATGAAAGAATTTTTCAACTCAAGAAGTGGATTATTTTATTTTTCTCACAAAAAAAAGTTATACAGGTATTTCCAGTGAGATTTAAGCAGTAAAGTATACTAAGGAAGGAAAAAATTCAACATAAATTCTACATTAAGAAAAAAGGACTACTACCACTACTGATGACAGAAAAGTGTTTAAACAACCCTTCTGCTGGAAAGAAGATCGAAGTAGTTACATTGTTAGTATTGCTTTTGAAAGACAGTGCATTTTTAGTGTTCTTAATTTTCTTCTATGTAATACATATTCTGGCCATGTAAATACCACGGCTCCTAGGGACACAGTCCAGTTTCTGGCTGGGCAGATCTCCTTTTTATCTCTCTGAAGTATATTCATTCTTCTGAGACTTACTTGGACTGGTAGACAGCACAAAACAAAGAGAAGAGCTTTAGTTTGTTCCAATGAAAGTTTCTAGCGTTCTCACATCCAAGGTATGATTGCTCTATGGGTGCTCCATGCAAGGATAAGTAGTAGGCAATATTCATAACAGGGACACAGAGCACACTTTGGAAAACAAAGATCTAGTTGCCTACTGTTATGTTGTAGAAAGACAATTCAATAGTAAGTATTCAATTTCTTTTAAAGGACAGGTAACAGTCATGTCTAGGGAGAGAGTCTATGCTTTTAAGATCACATATTTCCATTCTCAGAAAGACTGACTACTAAAGCCACCGATCTTGAAATAGGATTGAACAGTCAAACAAAGAATATTTAGATTTTATTAACAGGCATTGCCACTTAAAGCTGAAGCTTCCTCCTTAACTGATTTTTCTCAAATACCGTGTTTTAAAGTCTAATGGTTACTGGTACTATTCAGCTCAAACAGTAAGTTCAGATTTCTCCCAGTTACCAGAGTTAAAATGATACCCATGACTGACCAGAAATACAAGTGTAAAAAAATGCTTAAAAATGTGCGTTCCAAGCCATGCACGTTGATACAAGTAGTATGGTTTACTGGAGATACTTTTCTGAATCCCTTTTACTTTGTCACATCTTGTTTAATTATAGACAAGTGAAATAAAAATGCTATGCCAATAATAGTGCCATTAACAAAGCATATGCTAAAAACATTCTCTCCTCTGCTCTTCACACCCATTTGAAATCTGCTTGTCCATTTAGTTAGGGATAGGATGCTCTCTCTCTACAGAAGATGGCAAAAGTGAAACATACAAATAGAACAAAGACCAGGCAACAAAGAAAGAGAATAAAAGCATCGCTCAGTGACAAGAATCAGGAGAGGAGTCAGGAAGACTTTTGTTTTGCTGAACATAAATAGTGACAAGAAAAGATTCTACAGGTATTGTTAGCACAAAAGGAAGTTCAGGAAAACAAGAGTCTTCTGGTGGATGGGTAAAGATAACTCAGTGACAATTGACACAGAAACAACTGAAATACTCTATGGTTTTTTTGTGCTGTTCCATATAGGCAAAGCTTGCTCCCAGATGACTGCAGGTACCAACAGGGTTTGGGAAGGGTGGGGAAACCAGGAGTATGAGTTTAGGAATGCTTAGTGAAGCTGTATTCAAACTCTTGGGGCTAGATGGCATTCACCTAAGGAAGCTGAAAAGTTTGGCCAATGTGATGACAAGGTTGCTGTCAGCTATCAAAAATTTTAACAGTTGAGGGTGTTAGAGGGGTCCTAAAGATTAGAAAAAGGCTAATCCTTAAGAAAGACAAAAAGAAGAGATCCATGCCCCTCTACTCTACTTTTTCTGCCCCTCTACTCCGCTCCTGTGAGACACCCCTGGAATATTGCATCCAGCTTTGCAGTCTTCAGCACAAGAAGGACACGGACCTGTTGGAGTGGGTCCAGAGGAGGGCCACAAAGATGATCTGAGGGCTGGAGTACCTCTCCTGTGAAGAAAGGCTGAGAGAGCTGGGATTGTTCAGCCTGGAGAAGAGAAGACTCCAGGGAGACCTTATAGCAACTTTCCAGTATCTGATGGGCACCTACAAGAAAGCTGCAGAGGGACTTTTTACAAGGGCACGTAGTGATACGATGAGGGGTAATGGTTTCAAACTGTAAGGGGGTAGACTTAGAATAGATATTAGGAAGAAATTTTTCACTATGAGGGTGGTGAGACACTGGAACAGGTTGCCCAGAGAAGTCGTGGAGGCCCCATCCCTGGAAATGTTCGGGACCAGGTTGGGCTTTGAGTAACCTGGTCTAGTGGGAGGTTTCCCTGCCCATGGCAGGGGCGTTGGAACTAGATGATCTTTTAGGTCCCTTCCAACCTAAACCATTCTATGGAACAGGAGGCCAGACAACCTGAACTAGAAAGTACCAGAGAATACCATGGAGCATTTCCTCCCAGAGTCCATTTCCAAACGCATGATGGACAAGTAAGTAACTAGAAACAGCCAACATGGTTTTACCAAGGACAAATTACATTTGACCAACTTGATTGCCTACTTTAATGATATGACTGCTTAGGTATCTAAGGGGAAAGCTATGGATTTAATGTAACCAGATCTTAGTAAGGTTTTTGGCACCATCTTAGAATCATAGAATCATAGAATAAGTGAGGTTGGAAGGGACCATTAAGATCATCAAGTCCAACCGTTAACCTACCCTGATTTAAAAACACCCACTTCTAAACCATGTCCCTAAGCACCTCATCTACCCTTTTCTTAAACACCTCCAGGGATGGTGAATCCACTACCTCTCTGGGCAGCCCATTCCAATGTTTAATAACCCTTTGAGTGAAAAAATGCTTCCTAATATCCAATCTAAACCTGCCCTGACATAACTTGAACCCGTTTCCTCTTGTCCTATCACTTGCCACGTAGGAGAAGAGGTCAGCCCCCATCTCTCTAAAACCTCCCTTCAGGTAGTTGTAGAGGGTGATAAGGTCACCCCTCAGCCTCCTCTTCTCCAGGCTAAACAACCCCAGTTCCCTCAGTCATTCCTCATAAGGCTTGTCCTCCAGACCCCTCACCAGCCTGGTAGCCCTTCTCTGGACACGCTCCAGCACCTCAATGTCCTTCTTGTAGTGAGGGGCCCAAAACTGAACACAGTACTCGAGGTGAGGCCTCACCAGTGCCGAGTACAGGGGGAAATGCTCTTACACAGCATTGTCTGGAAGGTCAGAAGCACCAGCTGGAAGAATGAACTGTTAAGTAGGCTGGAAATTAGTCAGACCTCCTAGATCAAAAAGTAACAATAAATGACTCAACATTCACTTGGCAGCATAAAGACCAGTATACCAAAGGGGTCAATACTGGGGTCCAGATAGTTTGGGGTTTTTTGTTCGGTTGTTTTTTTCGTTTGTTTGGTTTTAATTAAAAGCAGCAACCTGAATGATGAGACAGCCTACACTCCAGGAAATTTGTGGAGGGCATTAAATTAGAGGGAGTAGCTGAACTGATGAATGTCAGAGATTCAACCCAGAGACCTTGAGAAACTTGAGGACTGGGCAAAATTAGAATGGTGCTCAGCAGATCCAGGCAAATTACTGTTCCTTTCTACTCAGCGCTCGTGACCCTGCACCTGGAACAGTATGTTCAGTTTTGGATCCCCTAACTTAAGAGCAAAGTTGAAAAATCAGAGAGGGTCCAGTAGAGAGCACCAGGATGGTTAAGGGCCCAGAGCACATGCACAAAGATGAAAGATTGAGGGAGTTGAGCTTGTTCAGTATGGCAAAGAGGAAGCTAAGATGTTACATAACAGCAACTTACACCTATTTGAAATGGAATTACAAATTTTACGGGGCAACGGCAATAAAAATGTGGCTTGGCTGTTCAGATTGGACATAAGACATCCAGAGGTTCTACTCAAACAATTTCTGTGATTCCATAGGACAGTTCATTGTTCTACAAAATCTAGAGATGATGACAACTCATTTTTTTAAGACTGGTGAGATTTCTCCCTCTACAAATATTTACTGATATATCAGATACTTAAAAAATGCACCTATTGTTAAGGAACTCAGTCATCCTAGGTAAATATGTTAATAAGACTTGAGCTCAGGAGACTGTGAAGAGATTTTTTTAAAAGCCAAGAAGCATTTTTGTTACTTTTCTCTTGCTAAGAGTCCTTATATGGTACTTCATTAGACATGCAAGTCAGATCTGTAAGAAGCACGAGTATTTTGTGTTGCATCATCAACAGATTCCACTGAGACCTTTCCGTAACCACTGACCTTAAAATGACTTTCAAACATGCAAAGTCGTGTTGTAGCAAAAAAATAACTTCATTAACAACACAGAAGACATACTCAGCACATTTAGACAGGCTTTTCCATAATTTATAGCAACGAACTGTTATAACAAATGTTTTTTTAGAAAAATGTGCTTAAAGTCAAATCACTAGCGAGTATTGCGTCAACTGGCCAGAGGGACAACAATCAAGAGGTTTGAGCAAAAATTGAGCACTATTGCATTCCTGGAGCAACAGACATGCTCCTTGCCCTGAAAAGCTACTGAAAACAGCATGTAGTTCTACTTTTCATAACTCTAAAAAAGCTGAAGGAATAAGGTAACAGAAATGTAACTGCATCCATTCTTTCTTACAGACAATATTATACCTTTGTGTCTTGTCACCTTTAGACTGTTTTGATAATATTTCGTATTATATACAAAAGCATTGCAAAATGCCTGCATATTTATGAAGGTTTTTTCCCAAAAATTACCACTTCAAAAATTTAAAACGTGCCAAAGGCATGCTTAGCACTGTAAGAAAAAGTTTTACATTTCACACATACACATCTCAAAACTCTTCTAATTATCACCTCTCAGACTAAGTATAAAGTTCTGAGCAGAAAATGAGTGGAACAAGGGGTTATGTTTTTTAAGCCAGTGCCCTTCATCATCTGCACACCACAGACCCTAAAAGAAGTCTCTCAAAAAGCACCACAAGCGAGTTACAGTGTCCAAATTGTCCTTCCTGAAACATGAACACATTTTTGAGGTCAAGAAAGCATAGGTGACTGACTGGAGTTCTTCTGATAAAATGTTTAGTTCCAAAATACTATCCATTGAATAACTGACATCTACCCTATGAATTTTTTTCCCATGCCTAGAGGCCAAACTGCTGTAGAATGATGGTTATATACCGTATGGGAAGCTTATATTGCCAAAATCTCAAGGCCAAGATTGGAAGTAGGGGAATGGGCATCCAGAATAGTGCCAAGCCTTCTATCCGTCTATTACTAAACTGGCAAGAATTTCTACTACTTGATGAAAATAAAACTGAACTCTTCTATTTCCTTGCCAAAATTAGGGTGAGGTCTGTAGCAGAAGGCAAGAAGCCAGTGTTTACAGATGGTCAACGTGCTGTGCAAGCCTGTTCTGGTTAAGATTTGCATTTTCCTACACAATCCTATGAAAGAATGACGCTACAAATGGACTGCATGGGCCACGGTCTACCCTAGAGTTCTGAAATGCACAGTTAAAGCAAATACAGTAGTTCAGATTATTATTTATTTACAGGCATTTCAGACCACATGAAACCTATAAGAGATCTGAGATTGCTGAATACACACACCAGCCTACAACACAGGTCTTTCACCAGATCCAACTGAGTTAAATGCCTTACCCGCATTTCACACCAAGGCCAGTTATGACACAGATTCTGCCTTCATCTCTAACTGCAAAAGAACGTGTAGGAAACGCAGGTGATACTTTTTGCATCCACCATCGTCATGCTCCATCCTCACATTGACTGTACTTTTTTCCCCCCACCTTTATTAAAAAGAGTTTCATATTCAAATCAAATCTTCCATTTGTGGAACACAGTTCCCAGGCTCAATTTCTCTAGCTGTTCTGCAGCCAGGCATGCTTTCTGTTTGCTACTCCTGATTTTTGACACAGATATATGACTCTGGTTCTAAAAACACATGCATACTTTTAATTTGTAATGGTTATCAAACACAAATGCTATCAATACCAATCATAAACAAGTAGCACAGCTTAAGACAGCAGAGTAACACTCTATGAGAAATTAGCATACTAGGTAAATAAGACTAAAGAGTTTACAAGTTCCTCATCTTATAATAGTTCACTGCTGAAATATTTTCAGACCCGTATATAATTTTCAGTATCTTTTAAAACATCAACATAATTTTAAAACATCAACAACATCTTAGCATAAGTGATTTGCAGCTAAAGTTACATATCTGTATTCGTACTGAATTCAGAAGATGCACATCTGTTATGATATGAAACTAAAGTTCATTTACAGTTCAACGTACAAAGATGCTAGCTGTTAGCTCTGTGGGTCCTGCAATGCAGACAGACTACTTGCATGCTCTCACCACTTACAATTATGCAGATAAACACGTGCTCACTCTTCGTGCTCTGCCAACTGTGTTCACTTGTTGCCTCACCACTTCAAGCGCAATCCTATGAAGACTTAAATATTCATTTCCCCTGAAAGCACCAACCTGTTTAATTGAAGTTAATGGGAACATTCACAACACAATGCAAAATATCTGTAAGTAGTAAGTCTTCACAAAGCTATTCTACTCCTAAATTTAAAAACATTTAAGCAGCATTTTTTCTAGTGTACATACAGTTATAACAGTATTTAAGCATCTTTAAAACAAATCAGACAGTGATAGTGCTTCCCAATTCTAAATATGACTTGCATTGCAATAGCAGTTGGTGGTCGCAAGTTAGATTAGGATTTGTAATCTAAAAAAAACAGCTAAGACAGACAATTAAGCAAAGAGGGTTGTATTATATAAATTAAACTGAATAATGAATGTAATGTTTTGCATTCATATTAATCGCAATTTGGGAACAGTAACAGGTGGTGTTTATTAGGAGGTTCTTCTACAAGGAACTCAGAAAGCAGCGTAACAACACTCGCCATTCAATTTCTCCCAAGTCCTTACATTCTATTTCTGTCTGACTGGCACCAAGTATGCAGCCTATTCTTACACAGAAGGGTGTTCAGTGATTCAGACAACCCTAGGAAAGTGAAACACATCCACAACTAAAGACAAAAAGAGTCCAACTGTTTTTAACCTAATCTGTAAGAAAATTCCTTCCAGACCGCCAATAAATAACCCTGAGCTTAAAACTAGGACTACCAGTAAGGCCACAGATGTTTTGGAATTAAGAACAATGGGAAATTCTCAGTTTTAGCGGTCATCAATAACAAGTGTATTTTACAGAGTAAGAAAGTGTTTTTCAAGATCTCAAAAAGAAACCAGTAAAACCCCTAAATATTTACCATTTGCTTTCTTTTTTTCATACCCTGGCAAATATAGGCGCTAATTTCTATAAAATTATGCAAAAATATAGAAGGCACATGCTACCTTGACTCTCAATATGGCAAGCAAAGTTTTTGATATCTACTATAAAAAATTACTTGATCACCACTACATACTATTACTACAGAGACTAAAAGTACAAATTTTATCTATTAGTTAACTTTGAAGCCATTGTAATGATAAGTATTATTAAAATTACTAACTCAATTTCATTTATGCCTCCTACTACTTGCAATACAAGAAGCAGTAAGTAGTACAGAAGCTGTTTTATATTCTCTTACGTTAACCATGACAGCTTGCAGTGCAGATCCCTACATGATTCTGTTGGTACATGCCTCTGCAGACAAGTCTGACAATTTATTCCTGCACTTTTCTAATTACTAACCAACTATTAAGAAGTGGAAGGACTTCACTTCTTATTGCAGGACAGTTTAGTTTCTTTAAGAGTCTTTTGAATCATTTCGAAAATCGAAATTTATTGTATCATATCACTCATATTGAAGTGACATTTCAAAAACCCTCCAGCAGACTAAACAGAATTAACCTCAAGAAAAGGTGTTTCGACTCTTCCCCAATATACTAGTAGATAGGCTGAAAGCATAGTAGTCTCTGCTACAGCTTGTAAAGTGTGCTAAATGCAGAATTCAGATTTCCTGGTCTGAAGTTGCTATAATGACCACAAGTATTCCATTAAAAAAACAAGCAAACAACACTCCCTTTCAGAGTTCTGTTACTTCAGACTTAGTGACTTCTGCAAAAAAACCTTCAACGTGAGATTCACACCATGTTCAAAACAAAAAAAAACCCCACACACTTTAGCACGGTAAGCTCCTTCATTCTCTCCGTACAGAGCACTAGTGCAAAGAGCTTTTACATGATGGCTTTGTTTTCCTCAACTGCTCCTTTTATGTCTTGATCATCTACTGGCTCCAACAACACTCTGATAAGCTTTCTGCTTCCTGATACACATCAACGATGGTTATTATTAGGTGTTATGCCTTTAGTAAGTTGATTCTCAGCTGTCTTTTTTGGACTTGCCATATTTAGTTTTGCATTTAAATTGACAGCATCTCTGATCTATTTTCCCCTTTTGTATTACATCTTTTTATTACTAATAACTTCCTTTCACCTCAGGTTTCAACATGCCAGCTTTTATTTTTTGGTCTTCTGATGCTGTATTAAAACCTGGGGAAAGAGAAGAGTACTCTGTAGTTCTTAGAAGAGGCTCATATGAGGGCTACTTACCAGTTCCATACTGGGGGAATCACAGGACCACTGCACACCTTCACAGCTTGGTTTCCATAATGGAAATAAAGGTACACTGAGACTAATACACTGCACCATTCGAAGCAGCTAGAGGTCAGCTAATGGAAGTCTTTTGATTCGCAGCATGTTTGAGTTCCAAGTCTAATACAATGACTTTAAACATATTGCACAACATTACAAACCATTCAGCTGCTCTTTCTGACTTTCCTTTATCTAGTTGTCTCACTTTTATATAGTTTCGCTCTGATTTTTTTGGTTTCTTCCCCTTTTATGCAAGCCGAACTTGAATACACTATGGTAAAAATTACAAAGTACATTTTCTGTAGTTAGCAGATCCTAAGTGAAAAGTTGTTTCTCCTCCTACAGTTTGTCAAACTAACTTTTTCCTAGAAGCACTAACTATAGCATTTTGGTCTTTGCATTCTGCACCAATGTAATCTTAACTCAGACTGCATGGGAGTAATCCAATTTTCTTTTACAACTCCTTTTTCTGCATTTTTTGCCCCAAAAGTAATTGCAGTGGGTGAGGAAAATTATGTGAGTGCAACAGCACGTTATTGCTCAGGTTGGGTGAAGGAGAGAATAACGGATGTGAGCACATGACTGATTGGAAGAAGGTATTACAATAAGGTAAGAAAGAAGAAAAGCAAACTAAAAGCCTGATGTTGATATAACTTGAATACAGTAGAAAAGGTTATCACTCCTGTTTAAATGTTCTGAAACTTCTGTAACACTGTTTAGAATACAGAAGGGTTTTTAGAACGTTGTCTACAGAGAATATAGCATTATGAATTGCTTAGTAAGCAGCTCAGACACCTGCCAGCTGCTATTCAGACTTTACCTAATTGTTGACCACAGACATTGTATAGCAAATAAATGTTAAGATTGTTAGTTACAAAAATAAAATCTACATGTTTGTCTTAGTAACAAGAACAGTAAATTTAAACTAAGACAAACCCTGAGTCACTATTCTGTCAAAGTTTTTAAAGTACAACATATTGGGAGGGAAAACATGTCAGTTCCATATTTAAGCAACTTCAAGAAAAACTCATGAATAACTAATTGTACAAGGAGAGACAAGAGCTGGAACACACAGATTATAATCCTGTATTTGCTCAGTAAATTTCCTTAAAATAATAAGAGTATGCAATCCCAGAGCGTGGTTTATAATCCTTTACTGCAAAACCATAGATCAAACCTCACAATTTTACAGAAAAAAAGTTTAACTGCTTACTTTCAGCTGTCTTGCACTTGAGTACTAAATGAAATTTTTAATAGGAACCTTTTTTTTCCTGACGTTAAATCTCACCACTTGTGCAGAGGCCTGGTTGCATCTTGCTTCGTGCTGCAATGTCTCTTCATTTACAACCCATTTTCATTTCTCATTCTATAGTGCAAACCAATGAAATGCATTCAGTCTCCATCACGTATCTTGACAGCATCGTGTCCTGCAACTCAACGCCCTCTTCCAAAAAACTCACTGACAGAACGTGCCACAGAAATCAAGAGCTTAGTAGGACTGAAAGGTGCAAGCCATTATGATGAATAAAGGGAGCAAAAGTATATGAAATATAGCATGGACATACTTCCACCCTGCACCAATTTATTGTACTTCAAAAGAGTACTTTCCCTGGAGGTGAACTGGCAGTAACTTTGAAACTTTTTCTACTGGCCGCTGTCAACAAGTAAATTATAAAAAATATTTATATAGCTTACATGATGTCCTAACAAGAAATAACAAGGAAAAGAGTATACACAAAAACCTACATATTTGAATCATCTGTGTTTCTACATTCACTTCTGTTCATTCACTAAACAGAATTTCCATGAGTGATGGAACTAAAGAAGTGCCATTTTCAGGTACCTTCAGTGGAATTTACTGCTGCCTGAGAAGGGATGAACTCACACAGAAGCCTCTTCCTCTGTGGGCAATTCTTCTACCAAGCAAGATGATTTATAGGCACCTAAAATTTTCTATACTGCTATCCCTCTATCAAATTTCATTGAAAATAACCAAAAAGCTAAAAAATAAGATGACAGTTCCTGACTGCGGAAAACTCTTTGCCATAGGAAACACAAACTAAAAAAGGGAAGACATGCTGCTAATTAGACACCTAGTGAGATTTTTTTTAAATATATGCATAAATATATGCATAAATACATGCACTGTGGCCTCCAAATTGATCAAAACATTACCTTTCAAACACCAGAAAATGAAATGGTGGCCATAAAAGTGTAAAATTATATCATAAATGCAACACCTAAATCTTGGTGTAAAATTCTAATCCATAAATATTTGTGCAGTTTTACTAGAACAATAACCTTCAATGCAATACCACACATAACAGAAACAACCTGTTTGTAGAAGTTTGTATATAATATACATGCTGAAGGATTTCGCAATAATTTCCAGGTTAAACTCTATAGGAAAAAAATGTAAATACTATTTCAGGTTTCTTTACTAATATCACTTATGTGATATTTTCTAATTAAAGGTTATGAAGAAACATCAAATTAAGGGCAATAACAGAACTATTGCATTTGACTAAAAAATTCCTGAAAATATGTCTTGTTTATGTTTCAGTGAGATGTTAAATTGACATGCAAGAAAAGGAAAAATAAAAATACTAAGTAACTAACCCTAATACCTGTTACAACATGATAATACACCATATGGATTCCAGTCTTAGACAGCATGGTAATTACATTTTCCTACTGAACAAAGAGAAAGACAGATAAAAATAAGTGTTCCCTGCCCCTGTATATTAGTTTTATTTTTCTAGTCTAAGTAGAGAAGTAGAAAATGTGTCACATGCACATTAAACCACATCAGGACCACCTGATTACTTGTATTATACACTTCACAAATGGCAGGCTGGAAAATAGGAAATGTATCCTATTTGTGGAAACTGAACTAGTAAGTTGAAATGTGTGCTCAAATTGTCTTCAGATGAAGAGTGAGACGTGTCAGAAGACAATATTCTTTCATATTAGAAAAACTGTAAATTTAACAGCAGTGACTTATCACCATTTGATATTAGTATGAAATATGATGCTAGAAGATACTCACGTTCTTCATACAAATTCATAAGCCAGTAATTGCATTTTAATCCCTCAAATGAGCCCAAACCCAGAAGATATGTACTGTAAAGAAAAACACCACTGATTTTTTCCAGTTATGCAATTATATATTTTTCAAACAAAAATATAATGGATTCAAAATACATTAGTACATAAGAAATTGTCATAACACAAGGCCAGTCAACTACGTTTGCAGTATATAACATGAACAATGTTTGGGAGTTGCATGCCTGAAATAAAAGAAACCCCCAGCCATCACACAGGCTCATTAAGGAGCTGAAGCAACCTAAAAAAGATACGGACAATTTAACTTAAAATTTCTTAATCTCACAAAATCTTGTGCTATAAGAACTCCTCTGTAAGTATACAGAACGTATATGCAGGACTTTGTACCACTGTGGGCTAATACAAAAGAATAATAAGCACAAAAGTCATACAGAATTGCAAATGCCAACACCTCTTTATATTGTGAGCATTTGTTCCTCAATGTTTCAAACACATTCTAAGGACAAACATTCTTTTTCAATAAGTTTAAAGAGTATCTCAAGTTCAGGAAACTTAGGCATTATGTCAAGTGGAAGGAGGAAGAGCAGAGAAAAAAAATTCCCTTCAAAGAACCATACATAACCCATGAAAAATCTGGGAGTGGGTACAGATGAAAAGCGAATTTTTGTCCCCATCTGCCATTTCAGGAGGCTGCACACAGCTATGCAAATAGAAACCTCCTTTTGGGAAACTCTTTATCTCCACTAGGGGTTCTACAAGTACAGCTATGCCAGCCAGGCAATTGTGGCACAGCTATTTCCTTTTTATCAATCCACTTTCTCTTCAAAGAAAACAGATCCTTCATTTATTACTTTACAGTAGAGAACTTCAAGTGATTTTATTAATTCTAAAGAAATACTTCATATAAACCATGCAGACTACAGAAAATGCTGATAAATTACATTACCAAGACTGAAATCCCAATATTCCAAGTCTTGAAAGTTAGAAGTTAAGCAAAATATTTAATAAAAAAGCAGCTTAATATAGCTATGGAGATATGCTAACTTATACAGACCTGTTGTTGATTTATACTTTTTTTCTGACATATCAGCAAAGTAGCCTATACTGCAACCACAACACAGCTGATTTAGCATTTCTGAATTAGCTAAGCAATTTAAGAAAACATATTAGAGCATTCTTCTAAACAAATTATAAATGCCTTTAATTAAAAATGAAAATTGTACAATATTGCACTATGTGATTTCTAATGACAACAGCACACATTTTAACTGACTGCAAGTCACCTCCAGAATTTTTAAGCTTACATCTCCTAAATCAAGTTAACATTAAAAAAAGATTAAATACTTTTCTATAGACAGCACTTACAGAGTGACAGCAATATAAGCATCACAAAACAAATTCAGAAACACAGAAGAAAATAAGAAGCTCTGAAATAAAGCAGACTACAGGGGTTGTGGCTTGACTAAGACGCCATGGAATCATGCAAACATTACTGTTCACTCACATTTCAGGCAACCAATTTAACAAGCACAGGTTAATAAGTTGACCTCATAAGGATTCACTAGTTGACACAGGTCCCATTTCAAATTACAGTCCATCTCACAATGCTCAGATTTGTCTGAAGCTGAGTTTCAGAAATGTACCCCCACACATAGATTCAGTAAAAAAGCAAAGTTCCTAAACTACACTGGTACTGAGCACCAAAACAATGACATTTCCATCCCTCAAGTAAACCTTAATGGATTAACTCCTTAACAGAACAAAAACCAATACGGAGCACATTAAGGAAAGCAACTTATTATCGCATTTCTTCAAAACATATTACCTCAAATATGCTTTCGTTAGTGTTCAACTCACATAATATTCTCTGTCAGTCATGAAGGAAATGTTTCTCTTCATGCTTTTTCTTTTTGTTTTTTTTCCCTTGTGAAGTGCATACTCTGTGTACAATGCATCTTTCAACAGAAACCCAAGAACTACCCTGTAGGCTACCTGCTCACAAAAAATAAACATGACCAAAAACCACCATACTATTTAGAGACCCATAAGAAACTGCATCTTCTGAGTAATTTTTAATTCCTTGACTGGATTTGAATTGGTACGCTACCTACACTAGAATTATTCTTAAAATGCCAAGCCTGCTGCTAGGAGGGACTTTGCCAAAAAATATTCCTTCTCTGTAGAACCTAGAATTCCAGTACTTACAGAGGGATGACTGCATTATTTTGTGATCTTCATGTATAGAACAGAATGCTTTGCAGAACTGGCATATTAACTTCCAAATGGAGAAACAACTCAGTTTTACCCACAGCAGATTCCCATTAATTAAACCTTATAAACATAACATTGCTCTGTAGCTCAAATTTCTTTAGCAAGTTTCTGTGTTTCTCAAAATCAGTTATTTGCTTATGTCAAAGGCTGGAAGACTCCGATACTTTGGGGTAATAGCCATTTAAACTTACAGCAAATTATTTAATCATGCAATTCTAGCTACAGACATATTCACTGTACTCATTCATTAAATACAGTGTCCTAATTTTGTAACAAAAGACTGCAGAGACCTAAAGATTTCTTACCTACACTTTGTTAACGTAAAAATAAGCAAGCTAGGTGAAGTCAATCCCCTCTGTGCTCCATTTCCCAAATTCTGATTATTCCCACAGGCCATTCAAGAAACAGCGATGTGTTAATAGTACGCTGGAATTAGTTGTATTCAGAAAACGGGAAGCTCGTAAGAAAACAGCACAGAAAGAAGGTAAAAATACTCCAGTCTACCAGAAAATGTTACGGCTCGCAACTTAAAACATTTAGCTTAGTACTAGGCTTTTTTTTCTTGTGTTAGTACTAATCTGTATTATTGTAGAGCATAGCTGTCCTGTCTTCTAAGTGCAATATAAAGCTGTAGCAAAAGGTTTTCCACACTCAAATAATTTACAGTGTATGTAGCTGAGAGTTTAATATCCTGACTTAAAATACAGCTACTCTGAACTAACAGGTTTATAAAAACCTGTACTCACCTTATTAAGGTCAAGTAAACAAACATTAACTGTACAGAGTATCCTCAAACACTTTGAGGACCCCTAAATTCTGGGAAAATCCAGAGCTGTCCAGAGTAGGTCAGTATTTGCAGCATAACAAAGAGTCTTCATCTTAAGACTTGCCCCTTACAATCATTGTGCCTCAAATGAACTGCATTTTCTTGACAAACTAAAACCAGTGTCAAAACAGGAACCTTTAGCAAAGAGATCAGATACTCTGCAGCATGTGTTTTGGAAATTTATGATCAAATCTTCTGAATAGCAATTTCTAACAGCCATTACAGCATTAAACTGAAAATAGTCTTTGAAAGTTCTGCATAACAAAGTAGGCTACATGTTTCTTTGAGGAAGTCTTTAGTATTTCTTCTGTTGTATGAATCTGTTACACGGACAGATGTATACACAAATCAGAAATAGAGACTACGTTTTCTTTTTTTTTTCTGCTAAGGTTTTTTACTATACAGATTAATTTTCCATTAGTTCTCTTTTGATCTCCAGAACGTCATTACTTTGTCGACTTTCTTCACTCCAATACAGTATTTTTGAGCACAAGATTAATTATAAGAAAGTGCTTCTGTCATTTCTTAAAATAGCTTCTGAGTGGGAGCACATGCCATCATGATGCTGTAGCTCATCAGGAAATTATGATGCAGTACCATCTTATTCTATAGGCACCTGCTAGCTAAGATATGGCCAAGGTCATATCAGCACTTCTTATGTTTTTCAGGACTTTTTTCCTTATTAGATTAAAAGAAATCCAGCAAACACATTGTTTATCCAAGAAGAAAGAAACTTGAAACCAACCACTTTTAGTAAATTCAATTTCAATTTCACATAGAAGCACCACTACCAAAAAAATTAAGACACAAAGTGATAATTGCAAAAATACTAAGTATAACTAATTAAAAAATGCAGAGAACTACACCTAGGATTTATTTATCAAGTAAAGCAGAAAACTGAGGTGAGGAGAACAGACTTCCTATTTTATTTCTTTATTCTTTTTTAAAACCATATGGCATGTAAATAAGGGTTTGGGGAAGGAGGCTGGGGAGAGCTCCCCCAAGCTTTCTTCCCTGCTTGTTACAACCTGCTGGAAGCCTTAACAAATCAGTTTTGTTATGGGAAGACAGAGAACAAGATTACATCAGAGAAACTATGGAATTAAAACCTTCCTAAATAAAACCGGCGGTTATTTTTCATTTCTTGAAAAAATATTTGTTATTATTTAATTTAAACAACTGAAAGGAAAACCTGATTGTCCAGCAAATTCATCCCTTCAGGTGTACTAATAAAGCTTTCAGGCTGGGTGATCCCAGAACTTTCTGAATGCTAAGATATTTTCATTTAAATGGCAACAAAAACCAGTACTCCTGCTGTTACAGTATTCAAATACTTCATAAACATTATTGATATTGTCTCCTCATCTGCATGGCTTCTGAATCCATGGCAGCATGCAAGAAATGCATTTTTGCATACAAGTAAAATTCAGGCCCTCAAGTACTATATATACAAAGCAATCCAACAAACACCACAGGATTTCCCTAGAAATAGAGATAATATATGCACTGAATTTTTCCGGTGGAAACTCTATAGAAGATGAAAGCTCCACCAAGACATACGCTAAGAGGCTCATACACAAGGTAACACAGAGGTTAGGCCTGAGGCAGCACGCACGCACCCTGTGAAATGATGGTGATAGATGCTATGTAAGAGCACTGCAGGGTGCACATGGGTATACAAACGGCTTGGGACTACCAACCCAGAACTTCTACTGTAGATCCATGCTGGATTACAGCAAGTACCATAGAGGCAAGGAACTTGCGTTTAATTCCCTGCTAGCCTACGGGGATTCAAACACACTCATTTATTTCCCAGAACAGTGCTTTACTTAAGAAACTAAAACGCTGGATGGTGACAAGTTTCTTATCTGCTAAAGCTAGGTAACTACCCAGCTAAAAATTAAAATACCATGGCATCCGCACAATCAGCAACAAGGACCACGCTGTAACCTAATAGCTGGGGCACTGAACTGGGAGAGAAAACCTAGATTCTACTCTGCTCCATGGACTATTTCTGGTTTTTTACTTGCCCTCTAACAAAAAAGAAAATGCAACAATCATTCAAAACGCAGAGATTTGAACTCTGTTCTCTTCCCTCCCACTGCATGGTCCAAACTGCTAATTTTAAGTCACTGAAGCATCACCACATCTAAGTCTCTTTTTGGATCTAGCCTATGAAGTGTTACAGAGACTTGTTTGATTGACTATTTATATCTCTCTTCAGAAATACAAGACTCCTTAGAATTTGGGCACCTCTTCAGCCATGAAGCTATTTTAATTTTTAATTTAATTTTTTTTCTTTTTTCTTTTTTTTTTTCCAACTTGCATCTTTTGAATCATGTACTATTTTTTCACTCCATCCAAAATATAACCAAAAATCTTCAATCCACCCTTCAAACACACAAGGAAGATAATGTTCACATAGGTTGACCAATATGATAAATTAACTGTGAAGTATTTGTTCATTCTTTCAGAAACTCTTACATGCTCTCGAATACCACATCAAATTAAAACTACTAATGGTGCTTTGCATCTTCAGCTTCTCATCTCAAATTCTTATTCCCTAGAGCAAGGACGGGTGCAGTCAGAAGTATAACCTCAGATGTAAGAAGGAGGCAAAAATGTATCACTCCATGTATGTAATTTCCAGTGGATCAGCAGTGCCTCGGTAAACTAAGTAGTTTGCAAACCTTAACTATTAAAGAAATATGTAGTTATTACTCTTAGAATACTATTTTTACTGCAAGTCTGTCCTTTAGTTTAGTGACTGCACTTCAGCCCTCACCCAGGAAGGTAAAACTTTGGTGATATTGATCATGACAGAGTATGAAGAAAATCAAAAGCCTCTTGACTCTGTTAGAGCAAAGCATACAACAATATACTTCTAATGTACAGAATTCTACTTCTGTGAATTAGCTAATTTGGACAGACTGGTGAATTGATACAGACCTTTCCTACAGTATAGACAAACTATTTCTACAGAATTTTAGCTATTCGGCTAACAAATTCTATATTAAAGTATACCGTTAAAAAACTAAAGAACAAAGGAAAATGAGACCAAGGACAAAGCTATGTCCACGTAATGCTTTCAAGATATTTGATCCTGGTTACTTATTGTGAAAAGGCTTGGTAGGAAACAATAGTCAAGCACAGAAAAAATATAAAATATCACTCACTGTCTTTCAGCAAAGAAGATCTGAAGTGAAATAAAATTATTACATGTGTTTTAAGAGCATCTCTCAACTCTGAATTTCATTTTTAAATATGACCTGTAGCCCCTTGATACAGGGACTGTTATATAAATATTTAATAAATGACATCTCATTAATGAGTCAAATTGACTGCGACCTCTAGGGATGTCTAACTTATATATTACATTATAATAGTTCTGTAAGTAATACTTAAATAACCAACAAGTGTGTTTACTAGTAAGCCATATTTTAAAAGTCAGGCTGGAGTAGCCAAAGTTAATTGCAAGAGTGATTCCAAGCTAATACAAGAATCCAGGTTAACTCAAGAACCTCACATATCAGTTTAGCATCGGTTCTTGTCCTCAGAGACTTAAAAAAAGCATTTTTTTTTTTTAGCATGTAGCCTATCTGGCATATAAGTTTCAAGACTTCTTTTTTACCTGAGAATTTGCGAAGTACTTACTTACATAAAAGAAACCTGCAAAATGTATAAATAAAAAATAATGCACGCTAGCAGAAAGAACTTCGTATAGATTTACACAGCAAGTAATGCTATCAGTCACAATCCAATATCTGAAATTACATCCAATATAGAATAAATCACATAACAGTGACAAGCCATGCAGTACTGTGAGCTTTAAACGTCTTTAAACCACGTCCTTACTCAAATGATCTCATCTGGGCACCCAGTAAAAGAATTTCCTTCAATTACATTCACATAACATGGTTAAAAACCCAGTCTGCATCTTAAGATGCATCATCAATGCAAAGTAATTGACATTAGATAGCTGTGTAACAGCCCAGAGGAACATTACAGATGTATTACATTGACTTAGATGGAACTAACACAGTTAAAATGTATACTTTTTTTTTTCTCCTACAAAGGAAACTCGTTGAAAGTATGGAGGCTGAATTTCAATTTCTGATTCCACTAAAGGTATAAGAAAAGGAGACTAATCTCCAAAAGCTCCCAAACAGCTATAAAAAAGCTGACACGCGAGAACTAAAAATGCTATTCACCAACTGTAGGAAAATGATTAGTCAGCAATGTAAACAAACAATATATGTTTGAGGAGGGACTTCTTTACTTTGAGGGTGGCAGAGCATGGGCACAGGCTGCCCAGAGAGGTGGTGGAGTCTCCAACTCTGGACACATTCAAAACCCCCCTGGACACCATCCTGTGCAACTGCTGTAGGTGAACCTGCTCTGGCAGTGGGATTGGACTAGGCCATCTCCAGAGGTCCCTTCCAACCCTGACCATTCTGCGATTCTGTGATAAGTCTTTCTTCATCCTACAGGTTGCATACCAGAATCTATGCTAAGGCCAAACACAGTGGGACATTGCTTTCTTGCACTGATCTACAAAATACCTTTATCGCTGAAGAAAGGAAGCAGATAGATTAGTGGAACAAGCTATAAAATTTCCTATAGGCACTTTTTGTCTGGCAGAAGGCCCCATACAAAGGCAAACTAGACTTTTCTACCTGTCTCACTAACAGGTAGATAAAAAAAATGCAGCAGAACAGAGCCCAGCCTAACAAAATCCACTTTCTACAAGAGAAATGACTGGGTTGGTAGGGGGAGAGCAGTAGATATTGTCTGCCTTGACCTCAGTAAGGTACATGCAGCTTTGCTTCACTTAAACTGTTTTTATCTCAACCCATGAGTTTTCACACTTTTGCCTTTCTTATTCTCTCCCTTATCCCACATAGAGCTAGTGAGCAAGCGTCTGGGTGGGGGCTTAGCTGCTGCACAGGGTCAACCCACCACGATCACCTTCAGTGATTTCTTTCAATTACTTCCTTTGTACTGCATTAAAGCAGTACATACTCCAGATATATCCTCCTGGACAACTGACTACTTGAAAGTTCACTCGATGCAAAATGAAAGAAACACAAGAAAAAAAATGAAGTCTTAAAAAAACCAACATTAACACCATGGTCAAAAATGATAACATTTGCAAGCAGTTATACATGGACAACACAGCCTTCTCAGAGCTATACTAAGAAAGGAAAGAGAGTGGGGGAAATAAAAGTATTTCATCAAGTTGCCTAAGAAGTAATTCAGGAATACGAGGCAAAGTGGTAGAGATGCCATCTTATCATCTGTCAGATTTTTTAAAAAAAAAAAGGCGATGAGAAAACAAAGGTAATTACGAATATTGACCTGATAACCTGATAATTAAATCCTAAGATTCCAGGACACGTCAACTTAAAGCAGTTCCAAACAAAAAAGTTCCAAGAAAACAAGCACTTGACATTTAGTAGAAATTATGCAAGAAAACTCTCAATCTAGTTGCATTCAAGAGGTTGACTTTTTCACCTAACACCAAAAATAATCTGAATAAGGTATATGATATATTCAATCAACAAACTCTATATCGAGGCACATACACCCAAAGGAAAAAAAAAATGAAAAAAACTAAACAACACTGCTAAGAAAGATTTAAGTATAACCTGTCACGTTACAGGCAACAAAAGATATTACTGTCAGTCCCAAAGGAAGTATGCCTTTGTCAATTCACAAAGAACAAGACTTACACAAGAACAGAAATAACAGTAACTGAAAAGTATTTTCAATACACAAATAGCAGAAAAGCACTGAAACGCCATTTCCAGCATTTAGCCAGCACAATTTAAACCAAATGCAAAGATGAAAAGTCAGGCATGGAAAAAGATGACAGCAAAGGAATCTGTTGGCCTTGCTTCTTTATCTTCCAATGTTTTAAAGAAGAACTAAGGGATTTTTTTAATGCTTTATTCTCTTGCAAGCATTAAGAAAGTAGTGTGCTGAAGCATTTTGCTTAATGGTAAGGAAGTGAAGGGAAAGAGACACTGCTGAAAATCTTGAGAGTATGCTTTTTATTTTCCTCCTCCTTTTTTTTTTTCAAAACTTTTCTTTTTTTGTATCAGTTATAATAGGAGCCATAATTAAATTCTCAAACCTCACCAAATACCAATAGTTCTGTACAGGTTAATAAAGAAAAGTAATTAAAACAAATAGATCTAGTGTTCTCCTGAAAGAAGACAAGACATTAGTAAAGTAGAAGCAGATTGACAGATCAACCAGACATCACCAGAAGTAGCACAATCACTTCAAAAACAGGAAGCCAATTATTTAGTAACCAAGAAAAAAAGAGAAATATCCCACAATCAAACAGTGTATGCTTCTGTGAGCATGATTAAGTGAATGGAAGGCAACTGAGTTTTGGGCCACTGTACGTAGCCTCAGGTCACTGGCTATCAAACTGCAATCAGTGGACAACAGGTGGTGCACAAGGCTACCAGATGTGATCATACCCATTCAGTCTTTTTAAAAGAGCGTAACTTCTGATTTTTCCAACTGAAGTTTGATAAAAGTGCACTGCAGTAATATTAAGGTTTTGAGGGCCTGACAACAGTATATTCCCTAAGAACATGCGGCACTAATGCCTTGGCCAAAGACCAGTTTTTCTCATGATTTTTTACCAAAAGAGAAAATCCCACCTTCTTTCTACTGGCAGCAACTTGTTCCCATCTCTACTGTGTGGGCACAAGCATTTACTCATAGGAAACCAAGAGAAACTCATTGAAAACTAGCTTGGCAAAATACTATCATCTGGATCAGTTCACATTTCGTTCACCACATATATGAACAATTTTGCTGGGATAAATGAGAGCTCATGGACAGGATTACTACCCTAGGTGGGATTAATTTCACCATTAATATAATGGGGTAAAAGAAGAAGAATTTATCAAAGAACTGCTGAAAGATTCAATATTTGTCAACTTTGAATAACATTCAGTGAGGGATTTTTAAGGAGAGACTATTGTAATTACAAGCATTTGGTGTACTTGGTTTATTTCTCTATTCTTTTTTATAAAAAGTGTTTCCTAATTTTGCTGCTGTTAAGCAATGTGTTAAACTTTTCTAGTGAATGGGATGCTTGAAGATACCTAACAGAAGCATAATCCTTAAGCACACAAATCTTTTTCCCTGTTTAGCTAGTCTGCTTTCCATTAACAGCCTTCACGCCTCATTTGTATAACCTCAGTCTCTACATTCTTTGCTAGAAGCTATACGTTCTGATTTGGTTTTGATTTATATAATGCGGTTATCAGTCTCCTCTATAGATTCTTTTTCTCCTGTTTCCCATAAAATTCAATTTTTATTATTAATCTTTTTCTTCTAGGAGAAGTGAATTTTAATGTTAGGATTGCTTTTTCAGTGACTACAGCATTTCAGTATTTTATGCTATTAAAAAAAAAAAAATCACACTTCTACTGTAGGTGTATCTTAATACTGAAGATGCTACTCACATTGCAACTTACAAAACTCAATTTAGCTAGCTACCTTTGTCTCCAAGCACTGCATTTGGATGCCAAAACCATGGCCGATACATAATTAGTAGCCACGGAGACTATGGAAACATACCATATCGGACAAATGCCTGGACCAGCAGGCTTCTGATTTTCAGCAAAACAAGGCCTTAAATAAATGCACATGGTCCACTGACCACAGTTACACAACTAAACTATCCTCCTTCTTCATCCCAATCCCTCCCCCCTTTTTAAGGAAATATCAAGAATCCCAAAGCCTGACTTACCCAACTAGCCGATGCCTGTGACTGGTTGTTCCAGTTACCTCCATCCCATGGGTAACAGTCCGCTCAAGAGAAAGCTAATGATTCTGTTCAGGCCAGCAAGAAGAAGGTATGCAGGACAAAAGTGAAATTAGAAAATGATCTTGCATGCAGATGTTTTAAATTGTTGGTGTACAGACAGGTGTCCAACAAAAAAAAAGTCAACAGCACATCAACTGTCACTTAGTATATGTCAGGTTAGCATCCTCAAAGTTCGCTCATTAGCTAATTTGACTGGTAAGGACATGCTTAGAAAAACTATACTGAGTGTAAGATGACAGATTGAATGGTGCCAAAGTTGTCCCCCAAGCAGAAGGCAAATGAGATCTGGTAGAAATGGGTAATTTGTCATATCTATATATAAATTTTTTAATTATTATTTGACATATAATATAATAAATGTTTAAATGTATATACAAATAATATGTATATAGTCTTCAAATTAGTTCTGTAAAGCATATTATAGGCAAAATAATAAGTTATAAAAAAAGTGTTAATTTTTAATAGTCAAAACTTCTCACATTAATAAAAAGAGACCCTACTTGCCTGTAAATGCATAACGTGGTGTTCACCTTTTCCCAAATTTAACATTGCAGAAGTCTAATGTTCAGCTTTTCTAGTTACCTAACATATACAAGTTACCGAACGTTCAGGTCTTTGTTAAGCACAAATGCCTACCATAGCCTAGATACTCACCTAGCTATTACTCATACAAATCAAAGTTTACATACAAAATGGGAAAATATATCTTGACTCACCTCCTTCTTAAAATAATTTCCTATAACCGGCAAATTCTTCCCTCCCTTCACTACGTTTTTTTTCTGCTTGTTATTCAGTGAAGGCAGTGTATTTGCTTGTCAATCAGGACAACCTAGCAAATGCCACTTGAGACCATACCTGGCTTGACAAAGCAACACTTGCAAGAAAGGAGACAACACTTAATTAGATAAGAGTGTCAAGACTATCTTCTCAATTAATGCAACCAAACTACACAAAACCAACACATGACTACATCTGTTTCAACTGTGGTCAGAAAGCAGAAGTCCCATCTCCCATCTTTACCTATCCCACCTGTGCAATCCAGTCCCTCCCTCACCCTGGCACTCCTGAGGTCCCTCG
The DNA here is from genome assembly GCA_017639485.1 of Pluvialis apricaria. NCBI lineage: Eukaryota > Metazoa > Chordata > Aves > Charadriiformes > Charadriidae > Pluvialis > Pluvialis apricaria. Next base: position 38,061,465 of record CM030012.1, on the reverse strand, counting down.
CTGAGTTGATTCAATTTGTTCAGGCTGCAGAAAACTAATCTCTCCGAAAGAAAAGTAGTTTTCCATTTTGGTTAGTCAGTTAAATTTGTTTTGCAGAGTGAAAAATGGCAGGATATAACAGTAGTAAAGAAAGAACAGAGTCTAAAAAATTTGTCAGTAGAGGTAAAAAAATGCCAGCCTTGCTCACTGTTCGCTTACTGGAGCAGAAGTCTGCAGAGCTCAGTGCTGAACCAGATCACACAGCTGATTCAGCTGGAAAGGATCCCTTTTTTCTGGCAGGTTAAATTTCAGCTATTTCGGTTCCCTGCCTGCACAGCCACACAACAGGTTTTGCCAGCACAGCGCAGCATGGGAGTGAACAAGCAGCAGTGACGATAGAACCATGCACAAAATTCCACGGGGCATAAGATTAAACCTGGGCAGAGTCCTGTTGGGCTCTAAAGCAGTCACCCGTTACAGCAGACTGCATGGTACACCAGAAGAAAATTATCTCTGAATAACACAGCTTGGGATGTAGTGAACGCAGGAAGATACAATCCCTGACAGAGTGATACATGTATTTTCCTAACAGACAAGTCAGCTAGCTCAAGGGAGGGCCTGTTCAAACTAAGTATTAGTGTAAATATGACTTTTCTGCCATTTCTTCATCTATAGCTTTTAGAAAATTTTGTAATTGTGTGGCTTATTTTGGACGTTTGAAATACTTTTACTTACTACTGAATTTTACTTTAGGCTATCTTAAGAGTAATTTCAAGGCTAGCTAGCAAAACGCATTTCTCACACCTCTTTAGGTACTTTCTCCAAAGTATTTAAAGGATATGTCCTCGCCCACATCACCCACACAAAATGCACAGAACAGTCCAAGAGCCAGTATCTCTCCAGACACTTTCCAACATCAGGAAAGTCTCCTCAGTGCTACCCATCAGAAGACCTCTCTGGCACACACAGGAATTGTAGGAGACACACACAATCCTGTGGAGGCAAAAATAGCGAATAGTGTGTTTATATTAGTGTTTCAGTTAGTTTGAAAGCCACACTCTTGAACCAATCTCCTGACCACCCCCAATCACCATTCTTTGGTTCACAACAGATGCTGAATTCATTTTGGGCAAAACTAAACAAGATGTACACCAAGACTGCACCTAAAGCACTCCAACCATTACTTAGAGTTCAGTCCATGGGTTTTGAGGTAGCATGAAGCAAAGCATATGAATCAGAACAGTGTGGATGTGAAGCCCCCAGTACTAAGTGGTTTGCTCTACAAATCCGCTTCTTTTAGGCAACACTACTTGCTAACACAGACTTTCCTTGAACAAAACCACAAAAGGTAAGTTAACTTACTGAATTACAGTCAAAAGACTTTTATAGGTACAGCACAAAAGCAAAGATTTTAAAAACCGTCTACTTATCACTGTGGAATTGAGAGCACCTAATTATCCAAATATAAAGAATTTCTGCATCTGCCTGTTTTTTTTCCTGCAATGGCTGCCAGTTGGAATGTCAGCATCTAGGGGTTTAAGTTTAAATTTATGCTTGGAGTGAATTATAATATATATTTTGCTATTGCCTCAAACAGCTCCAGGCTGATGTTTTCACAATATCTTAAACACAGAAGAAGCTCTTGAATGTGCCCTAATTGTTAGATACTTTCTAGATGCTAATGAGATCTCAACCATTCATTTTAAAGTGGTTTTTTTTTTTCTGCATATTTTTCATATGCACAGCTGAATTTATTTTCTAGAAGCTGAAGTACAGGTAGAACATTTCTAGCAGGTGTCTGTTCAGTACAAAAAAAGGATACTAGGAACAATCTGAATATGAAGACTTGCTAAAATTATTGGGGAGGGTACAAGAAGCTGCTACTATTTTGGTAAGAAATACTGAAAATTATTACTATTTCACATCTAAAATCTCCCTTATGATTTGATGAGCCCTCAGCATTTTACACATAACAATAACCAAATATAAGACCCACTATCAAGGAATTAAGAGATTTTTCTAATATTAAGGATAATCCATGATGTCCCAGTTTAACGCTATACAGAAATTTGCCTCAGATGCCTTTTCCAGAAAGATGTTCTGTTCATCAAAGAACTCAGAAAAGGTCTACTTGAACCCTCTTCTGACAAAACAATGGTGAAATGACAACTGGTATTTTCACTAATTCTCTTTGATCAACTGCCAAGCCAAAGAGAAAAGTCATGTACTGAAACCATTGTGCATAAACTAGAGCTATACCCTTTGGATTAAAGGAATCAGAACAGGCAGGTGAGCATCCTTGAAGCTGAACAATCACAGGAAATTCTTCAGCAGTTGCTTTTAACATGAACTTTAGCATTTCCATTTTGATCTTCAATGCTTAGAAAAAAAGCCTGAGTCTCACTCAGATAAGAAGGTCCTGCACACTGGAGACACTAGTAATAGTTTTAATTCTTACCCTGCTGGTATTTAACTGACAAGATTAGACCTTAAGGTTTTACAGCTTACCTCCCTACTGTGGAACAGAGTGTGTTTCTAAAACACAGATGTCAGAATAGCATTAAATTCTGGAGCAGTTTAAATACACCCAGCTTAAACCACATACATCTTACCAACATGATCATTCCCAACTTTTTGAAGCTCTGTGCCTTGCCTTCTGTCCAAAGAAGTTACAAGATTTCTCTCAAAAAACTCAACACCCTCTTAAGACTCCTGGCTTATTCTACATACCTTTTACTGGTTTCTTCTTTTATTTATTTTGCTAATTAAATGCCAGAACAAAGGCCTGCACATCCAGAATGGTTTGGAATTCCTCACAATAGGAGGCTGGGAGGGAAGGAAATTCCCTGCCCCCTCCCGGCTTTTCAGTCTGTTCGATTAAAGTAATCATTAAAAAAGCCTACCATCAAGTATATTTGACATTAACTAGAAGTACTTTCATTTAGATTTAGCTAAAGCTAGTAGCCAGGGAGTTAAGCCTCACTGATCTACCGTATGCCAAAGGAACATCACTAGAGTGACTATCTGAGAAGGAATACTTTCAGCACACCATAACAACAGTAGGAGAAAAACCTGGAGATTACAAAAACATTCCCCCAAAACTCTGCTTTATATACCATTTGTTCTAAAACATTCTCAAAATTTTCTTAAAGTATTAAATCAGAGCATAACAGCAATGCTGAAGTTTTAATCAGAGGGAGTTACATGCATACAAGCATCTGTTGCGACTTTTTCCCCAGCATCTCTGGAGTTTTCTGAGTATTATCTCCAGAAACACTTTGTCCCTGCACTATCTTTTAAACATGTTTCACAACATTTTTCCTCAGTATGCTTAATTTACAGCTTATTTTTCCAAGGAAAAACCTGATTTTGAGGAGCCCTGAATTGCTGTAGGCTTATTTAATGTCTCCCCTTGAGTATTCAGATAACTGAAAAGGAAAATGAAGCTTAAAGAAAAAAAAAAGAGGAAATGAGAAGTACCTATTCCTTTTAAATCTTTGATTTTTCTGCCTTTTCTAGAAACAACAGGCATTTTTCTCACCAGATATGTACTTTTAGGCACTCTTTCTCCTGATTTTTTCTGAGATGAAGATTCTGACAGGGGGTACAAGTAGCTTTTGGCTTCTCACCCTCTACACTGCTACTCCACTACTCTACAGCATGTGAAAGAATCATATCAGTGGGAAACTACCTAATACCTATTTTAATTCCTGGAAATTTTCTTCTTCCAGAAACATACACTGCCACCCAAACTTTCCTAAGAGAAGATTTGCAAATACCTAGGTAAAAGAATACATAGCTGCCTGACACCAACATCTTCTCTTTTACAGTCTCTTCTACCTCCACAATCCCATGAAAGCTGGTTCAGGAAGGGGTAAGGAATAGCAGAGTAGAAGTGTCTTGGTTTGCCAAATTCCTAACTAGCACCACATCCAGTGCCTTGTCAAGAATTACTGGATGAAGGCTTTACAGACTTCATCTCAGGCCTTGCTATCAATCCCTCCCTACATTGCCTAACAAGGGGCATTAAAAGCAGCTTTCTGATAGAAAAGGGGGTGGTTTTGTTTGTTTTTTAAACAGCAATGTTCGCCTATTCAGTCATTTGCAGAGATCCTAGGAACCTCCCACTTCTGAGTCAGATCTGCAGGACACTTCACTGCAACTTATTTTAATTCCTGAAGAATGCATATTGTTCTTCATCCATACAGCTTTCCATAAAATGATTCTGAATAACAGCTCACTTCCTAGATTTCAGCAAGAATTTAAATCTCCCACAGCATACATTAAAAAACAAACAAACAAAAAAAAACACCACCAACAAAAAAAAAAAAAAAAAAAAAAAAAGAACAGCACCAAAAACCAAACAAAACCATACCACACACTTAAATTTCTACTTTCCACTTTTCGGTCTCAAAAGTCACATAGGATATAGAGGAAAACCAACAAAATAAATACAATAAGGATTTTTCAAATAAAAGAATATTCCACATGGATTTTAAATTCCCTACAATATACAGTATAATGAAGGAAACTAAGAATTTCATAACCACTCAGTAAGTACTCAAAAGCCCTAAATATATTATAGTTCAAAGCCCACATGCTTTCTGCTTCCTCACTCTACTACATAATAAGTGATACAACTTAATTAGAAAAGGAAAAAGTATATCTGAGAAACACGTATTTCAATAGTTGTGGTCCTAAATACATATGCAATACTTAATATATTACTATATTGGTCTACTAATACAATTTGTATGTTGAATACATAATGAAATGTCATATTCAGTATAAAACTATTAAAGATTACTGTTCTAGGTAACTCACTTGCATATGGAGCTAAATTAAAAAACACTTTATGGCTCAAAAATACATTTTGTAATACATAGCTATTCACTAAATCACTGAAGTCAGCCAGTGGAAGTTCTGCTATTTATCTCATACTACAAGGAACAGACAATGCATTTTATTCCTTACAAAATACCATTATCATTCACCCACCTTCTAACAGTAGGATAGAGCCCTGTTTTGCAGGATTTTGCAAAATGTACATAGAAGAAGATTATTCTTGAAGGTTTATGCTAATTTTTTTCCACTTGACAAGTAAGCTAAGCATAAAATAGGCCTCAGTAAATTAGTATGAAAACAAAACAAATAAACAAAATATCACATACAGATCTCGCTTGCAAAATGAGATTTTCTAAAATAACTGCCTAATTAAGCCTATTTTTCCCAAGCACTGTTTTATGCAATTACTGTTGCTTGTAAACTTCGACTTACTTTTGTCAATTGTTTTGTAATTAAAAAAAACCACAAACAACCAACAAACCACACCCTAAAGGGATATGCTATTTTTTTATTAATTAAAAACGTCCCACATAAAAAAGGCTACTACCTGCTTATTTCCCATATGGTTGTTTATTACCCTCCTGTTCTCCAAGAACAGCTTTTTCAGGCATTCTGCTAAACTTTCACGAAGAATTCTGTCGTATGTAAGACTACTAATATAAGACCATTTCAATACAAGAAGAGTTGCATAGTACATGCACACATAGGAATAGAATCATAGAATGGAGAATAGAGTGCAAATTTTTTCTTTTATTTAATACACACTTCAAGACCTTATAAATATTCTAACAAGAGCTAAAATTTGTTCTCATTTTTAGTTATCATGTCCTCCCGTTGCACAATATCAATCTCATGAACTGCAGACAACAAAAACTATACTTGCTTATCTCCAGAAAAAAAATTTAAAGCCTATCAGCAAAACTGTTTCAACCATCAGAAGAAAAACATTTTCCCACATATTCAAAATAAGCTCTTTTAGCTTGAACAGCTGAAAAAGAAGAGTGAAAATCTTAACTTTCACTTCACAGAGGCACCGCACAAACTTCATTTTTAAAGTCTGATAAATTTCAAGACAAACATTTTCAGAAAAGCTATGGGTAAAAACCTAATATGATATAAAAGTACCTCTCAACAAAGATGCTGTACTCAAAAAAAACAAATAAGCAAACAGACAGACAAATATGTCTAAATCAACATTAAAGGTGAGAAATGCTGTCTCTGCATATCAGGTTTTTGTATGCTAGACTCTCCAAAGCACGGACTGATGATCATATATTCTGTTATTGTCCAGTTAAAGCCAGCAAACCAACTAAAGGTTATCCCAGAGCTAAGTTAGTTCTCATGAAATCCATGATCGCCTATTTTTAAGGTAAGCAGCACAGAAAGTTTTCCTGCAGTACTGAAAAAGGGGACATGTATAAACCTAGAAAAGTAAATGAAAGCATAATGTAATGGATAAGCTCTGTTCTGCTAAATATGAACTACAGACATGGAGCATGGGCAAAGATGGAAGTCTTTCCACTGTATTTAGGTAAGCAAACTCCAAATCAAGAAACACTGATTAGACAAGACTTCTCACTCCCGCTTTATAAGAACACATAAACCCCCAATTAATGGCCATTTCTTACATAAGTAGGTATTAATTAAAACATCCACGTATAGCTGGGAAATAATCTCTTGCTTTACATGCTTTTTAACTTCAGCATTTCCACTTCCTTCAGTTCAAAAGAAACAGTTTAATTTGCTTGCTGTGATACTGTAAGTAAAAGTCTACTTTATCAGCGAGATTCCAGTCACCGATTTTTGTTCCACATTGCACACTAAGAAACAGTGGGGGGAAAAAAAAAAATAATTCAGGACTTTCTTCCTCTTTAACTATAAAAGTTAAAGGCTCCTATTCAGCACTGTTAAACTATAAAAAGGAAACTGGACAATTGTACAAATGGCTCCCTAGACATAAAAGCTTATCATCATAGCCATATCAAAAATCAGAAAGAAATGCTTTTGTGAAGACTTACAGCTACAAATGACAGAGTGAGATCTCCTAGATTCTACAGATAAACTCAACATATGACAGCCTTACAGTTGGGAAAGATGAAAATCAATGTTGCTCAGAGTCCAGAATATCTTACTCTTAATGGAAGTACCGCATTTCTCTACTTCTACAATTCACTCGCTGAACTAAGCTTTTGGAAGAAAACTAAGACTGCTAGGAAAAGCTTCTGACTTGAATCTGTGTTTTGAAGACAAGTGCCCAATAAGATGTAGTTTTTGAGAGAAATGCAGATCACAAGGAAAAAGCTGGGCAACTTCAATTTCGACGATTAGGGCAATTTGACAGTAAGTCCTAACAAACTTAATGTCAGTCCTTACCCTCTCACCCACACCTCTATAGGAAAGTTTACCGTAACTTCCAATGCATGTCCAAAACATGAATAGCATCACCACTGAGAAAAGATCTTGCAACTTGCATGCTATTAAGGAGGCATCTTAGAGGAAAGTTGTGAGAAGTTACCTCATAAAGTAGGAGAGGCGCGTACCAATTTTCAGTTGGAAAACCGACAGCATACGTATTTCTAGAACAGTCTGACCAACAAATAGCGACACATTCCCCATGTTTCTCAAAGGGTACTTTTTACAAAACTTTTACATCGGTGAACTTCAGATCCACCCAGGTCTGTTTGAGTGATGTTCTCAAGTAGACAACACCCTCATCATCTGAGAAGAATGCTTGCTTCAAAGTGATAAATTCAGACACAATGTGTACGCGCTGTGTTACTGCAACAAACTAAATGGTCTCAGACACTTACAAAAATGTTAGTGTAATCTTTCACACTACAGTGTTAAGAGGCTAAACAAGGTCTGAGGTTACGCATTCAGAAACCTTTGTCTGCTTTATTGCGTAGGCCATGGCAACAACTATCATTCAAAATGTTTTAATCTTTACTTAGAGGAAAAAAGGAAGAATAAAGTACCTGAAGAAATCACTAGCAAAAGGTTGCATTTTGCCAAAACCCCTTACTCACTTTAATTGTAAAAATGTTTCATAAAGGCGAAAAGCTGTATCACCACTTCTTAAGCCATACTAAATACGGTAAAACTATCCTGAAAAAGCAATTTAGTCTGAGAATTTTTTTTTAAACAAGCAAGTAACAATACAAAAAGAGACAAAGACAGAAAATACTGGTTGTGTCTGGTGATAACTTTCTCACAGACCTGATTCAAGAGCAGACAACCACTGAATGAAGCTTTACTAGCCAACCCCAGATTTGACAAGTTTTTGTCACAAATATTCTGAACAAAACATGTAACAAAACATCAAGTTTTGAACATCTACACTAGATGCTTACTGGACAGAAAACAAGAAGTGAGGTAAACAAGAAGAAAATGGTGATGGGAGAGGAAAATGGACAAAATAAAAGAGCAACCAGAGAGAACCAGAGTCTCTTTTTTCCCAACCAGGCTTGTGGAGATGGCAACATCATTTAGATCTCTCTGGACAGTTCTAGTCAAGGGTCTGCTTAGTCCCTCACATAACATGAAAGATCACAGATTATGTAACTTTTACCAGTGTCACCACCAGTGAAGGATCACCTAATATTGATTCAACTCTGAGCACCACACACATTCTCTTCCCTTTTCTAGGCAACTTCAGCATTACAAAACTCTGTACTTACTAATCCAGGTTGAATATCCTGACACCAATGGTAACTTGTTAACAACCATTCTGTTAGGGATACCCCAAACTGAAAGGCTTGCATGGGGCAACCAGAATAATTCCGTATCAAGATTTGTATTTTACTAAGGAAACACTAGTGCACAACATCGCAGACAGAGCGTGCACACAATCCAACCTTTACCATGAATGTAGACACTTTTCCTCTTTTTTTTATCTACCCCACATTTCTCGTTTCTCTCCGTGTGTTTCTTTTTTAAAGAAGATATTTGGAATACTTAAATGACAGAACTTTGGCCATTGTTAGCCCAACTCTGCTATCTCATTCTCCATCACAAAAATCTCCCTATCTGACAGTTAGCATCATGGTCCTTTCAAAATGTATTTTACCATAAGGGTAACCTCATGACAACATAAGGCTAAAGCTCTATTATTACTTCATGTTCCTGCACTACATATCAATTGTAGAAAAGGGAAAAACTAGGTTTGGAACTTAAATGAGCAGTATCTTTAATCTGAATGCTTCATTAAACACTGGCGCTAAATATGACATGGTTGCATTCTTTTCACATGTTGCGAAATGTCTTGAAATGGTAACATGCAAAGATTAGAACTCAATTTTCTACCCACAAACTAGTGAGACCTCCTATTCACATAAAACATAACTAGGGAGTTTACAATAAGTTTCACAGTATTGTAATCCATCATTGTTTATATTTCCTCCTGTTTCACTAAATAAGCTTAACTCTACAATTTTCTGTATACAGACTCAAAAATAAACATGAACAGCATCTGCAAGTCAACAGATGCTGTATGCACTGAAGTACTCTTCCAGATTTCAGGAAGACAGTTCTTTCACATTGCAAAAGTGTCCTAATTAGGGACTCCATTCTTCTCATTGACTCTTAACTAAGAGACCTTGACAGTTCGGATCTAAGAGAAGTTAACAAGTTGGGGTTTTTTTAAAAAAAAAAAAAAACCCAAGGTGCTGCATTCTGCATAATTTGAATTTGAACACAATAAGTTGCTTTGGCTAAACAATAAGCAAACTTATTTCTCTAATCCATTTTACCTGTCTTAATTTGTCACATGTGAAGAAATATGTTTGTTTTTAGACAGAAAACTAGCAATACACACACAAACACAAAGGTCTACTAAGCAAAACTAAATACAGTAACTTACTAAAACCAAACTTGAATGCAATGAAACTAAGCTACACAACAAACATTATTCACTCTGTATTAATATACTCAGGAGCCATGTGCATCAACCTCGACAACAGACAAGACTAACAAGATGCCCAAATAATTTTTTCATGTCCTCATTTAAAAATAAACATACAACTTCTTTGCAAATTAATTCAAAGGAGTTACTCATAAGTAAATTTAAATTCCATCTGAATACTACCATCAGGTGCAATAATGGTACTTTTTAAACTGAGTAATACCAGGTCTAATAGGAACATAAATCTATACGCCTGTGCTGATAAGCCCGCAAGTATAAACTGCTAACAAAACAAACATATGGCTATGATCTTAATTAGAAAAGCTAAAGAAGTCATGTTATGTTAATTATCTAATTTCTGATCACTGAGCTATTCTAAATGATTAAACCAAAAAGTAGTGCTCATACCTAACCTTTCAATTCCTACACTTGTTCCTTCATACACTAGCCAAGAAGCAATTATTGGTTCATTTCTATGAAAAAATTCAGAAGAGTGAATTTTTAAACCTGCTGTCTTTCCACAGCTGAAACAGCAGAAACAATGGAATTGCAAATTATGATACAAAGTTAAAAGAATTTTATAGTGCTCAAACAGGATTTCTAGTACAAAAGAAAAACCTATGTATTCTGAAAGAATACCTGAATCTATTGTGGTACTTAATCATTATTTAAATGACTGTAACACCATACATATCTGTCACTGCATTCTGGGAACATTTACAGGTGAAAGTTATTACAACTCACTGATCTACAGAAAATAATAATCCAAGTTCCACAGCATGAAGTTGTAAAAAATAGGCAAAGAGCATTCTGTTAGCAGACACCTCCTTCTCACTTTAACTTTTACAATAGCATGTAATCGCATGCATGTCCTAGCTTTCAGGAACAAAAGGTACAAACTCCCCCAATTTGACTTTTGCCTCTGGTCAAACCTGCTCTGTCCTTAATAAGGATATGGCTGCCTGAAATTTGAAAGCAACGCTGAGCATTTCCACTTCTCTTACACCGTGCTTTTCTAGCTGTTTACCGTCAAAATAACCTTGCAGCCAAACGCTTCTTGGGAAGGGCTGGACTCCTGCCCCCGCGGGAACCCCCACCCCACCCCCCAGCTCCGGCGGCGGGAGTTCAGCACCCGGCCGGGGGACAGCGCAGGCCGCCACGGGGCTCCCGCCACCCCGCCGGGGGCTCCCGGGCTCCCCCCGCCGGGGGCTCCCCCCGCCGGGTCTCCCCTCGCCGGGCTCCCCGCCACCCTGCCGCCGGGGTCCCCCCGCCACTCCGCCGGGTCTCCCCTCGCCGGGCTCCCCGCCACCCTGCCGCCAGGGTCCCCTCACCGGGCTCCCCGCCACCCTGCCGCCAGGGTCCCCTCACCGGGCTCCCCCCGCCCCGCCGCCGGGCGGCCCCGCCGCTGCCAGCGGGCACGGACCCGTTTCCGAAGGAGGGGTGAGACGGGGGAGCTGGCGTCAAATATCGTCGGGTTTAATAAATAACTTTCGGGTTAACTCCAGGCCTGCTCCCCGATGAATGCATCCCCTCTCCCTCCGAACGTCTTCCGACTCCTAAGCGTGCCCACAACGCTGCTTTCCATGAACAGTTATGTCTTCCCCGGCTCCCGGTAACAGCGACTGAGCTTGACGAGCAAAGATTTCACTAAAATCTCTCGTGTGTCCCTTCACCAGACACGCTATTGACGCCCTTATACACCCGAACCCCTCGGGGCTCCATTTCTGGGCGTACCGCGCTTCCAGCGGAGTGCCGAGCTCCACGGTACACCGGGAAAACCGCAAAGGCCGAAGAAACCCCGAAGCCTGCAACACACCTACCGGCTACGGCTCTGGGAACCATCCCGTGCGACCACCGCACGTCATGTGCCAGCGGCTTATTAAAGGATCATCCATGCGCTATGTGCAGCACCACCATACATGCCCTCCTCCCCCTGCCAGCAGAAAGCACACCGGCACACGCATCCCCCACACCCCCCCGAAAGTGAAGGCCAGGGAGGGGGAGGGGAAAGAGTCATCCTAAAGGTGTCTGCCGTGCCACGCTCAAAGGCATCCCCCGGGGCAGGGAGCTCAGGCCGCCTTCCCGCTGCCGCCGCCGCCCGGGGAAGGCAGGCCCGGCTCCCGCCGGCCCGCAGCCTGCACCGGCCGTGGGTTCCTTTCCTTCCCACACGCCTTCGCACTCACAGCTCCGCCGCCTCTGGAGGAAGCCCGGCCGCGTCTCGACCCCCCGTCCCCTTCGGCAGACGCCCACCCCCGCGCTCCCTCCCCTCCAGGCGGGTTACTCCCGGGTCAGTCCCCCGGGCTGCGGCGCCCAGCAGACCGCTCGCTCCTTCGCCCGCCTGCGGCAGCGGCGCCCAACGCCGCCCGGCCTCCCGCACACGCTCCCCGCCGCCGCACCGGCGCCCGGAGCGCCGCCGCCGCCCCCACGTCCCCGTCCCCGGGCCCGGGCCGAGGCCTCGGCTCCCGCAGGCACGGCGGAGCGGCGGCTCCCTGCGCAGCGGCGGCGGCGCCACAGGAGACGGCCGCCGGGGTAACCCGCGAGGCGGCCTGACAGCGTGCACCGACCCGCGGCCGCCTCCCGCCTCTCCCCAGCGCCGTCCCCGGCCGCGGCCCGTTACCTGTGAGGACCCCGACGCGGATTTGGTGGTCGTGGTTCGTTAAAATCATCCCCTCCGACGCCATGTTTCCCGGCGCAGCCACCGCACTGACAGGGAGCGAGCGGGGGGGGGGGGAGGGGGAGGGGGGCCGGAGCGCGAGAGCGGCGCGAGCGCAAAGGGGGAGGAGCAGGGGCGGGCGGGGCGGGGCCAGGGTAGATCGGAGGCGGGGCCAACCCGAGGAGGGGCGGGGCGAGCGCCCGCCTGGGCCGGCAGATACAACCGCGCGGGGGGGGGGGCGGGGCGAAGGCGCGGCGCGCGAGGCAGCGGGCGCGAGTCTGGCGTGCTGCGCGCGGCACAGGCAGTACCAATCTAGTGCCGAGAGCGCCGGGCCCGGCGCCGGTTGCCGCCGACTGGGGCCGGCGCAGACGCCGGGAGTGGCCGGGCTGGGTGGGGGCCGCCGTCGGTTGTGCATCTGCCCTTTACGGCCCCTTCGGAGGGCTGCAGCCCCTCCCCCGAGGTGGCGTTTCATCTCACGCCCGACAGCCCCGGCACCGGGGGTGCTGGCACGGGACCGGCACCGGCTCCCCCCCCCCTCCCGCCCCCCGGCGCCGCGGCACCGGGGCAACCCCGTGCACAAATACAGGCTGGGCGGGGAACGGATAGAGAGCAGCCCCGAGGAGAGGGACTTGGGGGTGTTGGTGGATGAGAGGCTCAACATGAGGCGGCAATGTGTGATCGTAGCCCAGAAGGCCAACCGTATCCTGGGCTGCATCAGGAGAAGTGTGGCCAGCAGGTCAAGGGAGGGGATTCTGCCCCTCTACTCTGCTCTGGTGAGACCCCACCTGGAGTACTGCATCCAGCTCTGGAGTCCCCAACATAAGAAGGACAGGGACCTGTTGGAACGGGTCCAGAGGAGGGCACAAAGATGATCCGAGGGATGGAGCACCTCTGCTATGAGGAGAGGCTGAGAGTTGGGGTTGTTCAGCCTGGAGAAGAGAAGGCTCTGGAGAGACTTTATTGTGGCCTTCCAGTACCTACAGGAGAGCTGGGGAGGGACTGTCTCAGGGAGTGTAGTGATAGGAGGAGGGGTAATGGTTTTAACCTGCAAGCAGGTAGATTTGGATTAGATATTAGGGAGAAATTCTTTACTCTGAGGGTGATGAGACGCTGGAACAGGTTGCCCAGAGAAGCTGTGGATGCCCCATCCCTGGAGGTGTTCAAGGCCAGGCTGGATGGGGCTTTGAGCAACCTGGTCTAGTGGGAGGTGTCCCTGCCCATGGCAGGGGGGTTGGAACAAGATGATCTTTAAGGTCCCTTCCAACCTAAACCATTCTATGATTCTCCCCCAGCTTCACATGACATCACCCTCAGTGCCACCGAACACCTGTCTGTGCCGCTGGACACCAACACATCATCCTTACGTTTTTCAGCTGGAGCAGCTCCTTCAGTCAGGTGATGGCACCACCGTGCCAGGGCCAGTGCCAGTGCTCGGGAGCTGGTACCAAAACACACTCCGAGACAAGAGGAGGGCAGGGCTTCCTGGCCCAGCTAACGTGCAGATTTAGGCTGGCACAAACCAGTTGTGAAAATATGTGGTCAGTCGCTTTTCCAGTCGTCTGGCTGGATTTGAGCTCGCAGCCAAGTTGCTCTCGGTCCCCAGAATCCAAAGTCATCTTCATCATCTGGTTACACTGGCTTAACAGTTCAATTCTTCAGACCTCTGATAATGGGAAAAGATAGATAGCAAGGATGGTAGTAACCCTTTCTTTTGGTTAGCATGAAATACAGAGATACAAAAAGTTTCCCAACAACTTTTGAGTCCTCAGGGCTCGGCAAGGTGTTTTTGCAATCTTCCCAGGCCTCTTTCCTTCTCTCCCCTTCAAGCCCTTCCCCTCTTATCTGAGATTAAAACTGTTGCTACACAGCCTTTAGATAAAACAACTTAGTATCACAACAAGTATCTTCACTTTGTCTTACTTGAACTATGTGATCTGGGAAACTGTCTGGAAGCAAATATTTAAACTCATCTTGACTGAATATGTAGGTAAATGTCTTCCACATTAAATAGCAACATCATCAGCTGCGAATGATAACCTATTGTCAAAGTTCAAGCCCTCTGACTCTAGTGGGTATTTATATTTTCAGATATTCCCATTGAGGTTTCGATAGTATCTTGCTAATAGCAGACTCTGGATTATTCACCTTTTGACTGTGTACTAACAAGCAATTATTTAAAGCATTTGTAATTTGCATAGACATTAATGAACCATTTCAGGAGTTTCCTCTTTAGCATATCGTTTTCTTAGATGGACTACTAGCGTGAAAACAAAGGTCTGAAGAAATATCCTATGTCTCTGGGAAAGTCACACTAGTAGCACTTCGATGGGGTGGTGCACCAGCACACGGTATCAGTATTTCTATATCGGCACAGCAGTTGCAGTGTGTGCAGCCATAGAGACTGAGAATTCAGGCTCCAGAGATCTCTGGTTATGCAATGGTATAATACAACATATGTGGGTGGGTGTAAGCCTGAACCCAAAACAGCATGGTTACTGAAGATATACTGCATCGCTGGTGCTCATACGGCTGTTCCCTCACGGGTTCAGTCACTATGTGTTGAATATTCTGCTGTAGACAAGCAAAAAAGATTTTTTTTTTCTCAAACGTATCTGAAATTATCTGAAATACAAGCAAGTAGCTTGACATTTTGTAGCTTCCTGCAGAGGATTCTCACACTCTACACTAAAAACAGTATTGTTTATTCAGAGCATCTCACAGTCTCCCCGTGTAGCCTGTTGATTTGCTGCTCTTGTGGATGGTAAGAATGAGGGGCAGAATTCAGATTTCACTGGCAACATTAGCTTTAGTGCTTCCTGTCTTATAAGTGCCTACTAGTGGGATTTGTGTGGGATTTTCTGTATAGAAATGTAGTAGAGGATTGTATTGATGTAACAAAATAGTGTAAGTTTACAAATTTTTAAAAGCCCAAGTCAGGAAGAAGCTGAAATCAATAGTAGTGTTTTTATTACCATGGTATGAAAGTTCTCATAAACTAGATTGTTAATGTAATGGTAGATCCACAATAGCTCAAGAGAAGGTTGTAAACGGGATGATGTCCTGTGGTCAAGTTTTTGACAGAGTAAGGAAACAAGCGTGTGTGAGAAGAAACCGTTCACCGCAGGGAGACATTCTAGGAAATACGCTGGCAGTCCATACCAGAGTTCATGTTGACTGTCCAGAGAAAAACAAGCTTTCGTCATCAAAATCAATGCACAACTGATAGTCACATTTTGTCCTGGTCATGTCAGCGATGAAGTATAACTAACTCAACTTAGTAACCGCTCAGGAAATTTTTTACATCGCTTTGTCTGCCAGCTGTTAATTATCAATATCTATCCATTAACAAAGCACCGCTCTTTCATTAGGCTGGCTCTTCCAGCCGTGTTTGTGCCGTGTAGTCTTAGTCCATTAGCCAACATAGTAGACTTTCTTATTTTATCATGAGGACTATAGAATGGCATATTTTAATTACTCTTTTGGGTGAAAGACTTTGAGGGTACAGGAAGCACTTGTTTAGTTACCTGTAGAAATCTTGATGAAAAAAACAAGGCACTTCAATATGATTATGGGAAGATACCAGTTTGTTCTGTTGATTACAGCGTGGGCAAGGATAATTTAAAAACTCATTGAAAGTTATCAGAGAGACTTCATATTTAGAGTCAGCATTCAATATAATTTCTATAATTTTGTTGTCAGACAGGTCTGATTTTTCTTTTTTTCTTTTTTTCAGTGGCTCCTTAAATGTAATTACTCAACTCTAATATTTTTTATTTTGAATTGGTTGGCTAGCAGGATCAGCAGTTCTTCAACTGTGTGCCATTGGTACAGATCCAGCTGAAGTCATGAAATAGGTGGCTTAATGAATCATTAATAGAATTCAGAACATTTTATTTCTATGCCACTGGTGCAAATCCAAGTAAGGTCAAGAGACTAGCTGGCTCAGTGGTTCAGTAATAGGAAACAGACTTCTACCTCCAGCTTATTGATGCGAGTCTATAAAGGGTCAGGAAAGCTTTTCCAATGCAGCCATTGGTTTAAAGTTGGTTTATTATACGCGATTACTTTCGGATATGTTTCAATAGTCTGTATTGATCTATAAATTTTCAAAAAGGATAGTATAAACATTTTATGTGTAGCCACTGATATAGAACAATATTCGTCACTCTAAAAGAAGGCACAAGAGGTGATTTCTTCAAATAATCCCTTCCCTTAGGCAAATGTCTAGGGATAAGATGGAACATGCACCACATTTTAGCTATGTAAGGCTAGCAAACCATCTGAATGTCCTAGTGGCTCATACCATAGTCCATCTTTGCCACACTATCTTTGCCAGAGGCCTCCTGAGAACGCTCTCTGGGTTTATACCTCCAGTCAGGAGTAGGAACCCAGCTTCAGTGACTGTCCTAAGTACTAGTGGGAGGGGAAATGTGCTTTCCTTAGGGTAAAACTGCATTACTCCTTGCACTGCACCAACATTTGCAAGGTCAGATTTGTCTATTAAGCAAATAGTCTATGTCTGTGAGATTACGCAATGAGAGAAGCTGTTAACTCTTCAACTTGGTAACAAACTATATCACGACTTAGCTCATGCCTAGTAGCAATATGGGCATTTGCAGCAATGACAGGCATGTGGAAAACTCCGAAGGAAAGGTGGCACTGACAGATATCCATGCATACAGCCTCTTTCCCTCACTGCCTCCTCCCACTCAGCTACCTACTGTGGTGTAACTTTTGAAATGGCACCATATGCTCAAGGATACAACCTCACATATATTCTCAGAAACAACAACATCTGGAAGAGTGAAGTTTACTGAGCTTGTATGGTATGACTTTGACAGCTCTGTGATAGTGACAACCATGTGAGCTGTCTCCAATCCAATTCCCTTGCAGTCCTTTTTTTTTATTCTCATACTCTGGTCAGACCATAAGATCGAAAGTTCTTCCTTCTCCATCATCCTGCCTAGGAAAAAGATTACAGTAAAACCATATCTTCTAATTATTCAGTGCACAAAGCAGGTCTATACAGCTTGTCTCTTCTTTATCTGAGATTTCAGATGTTGCCGTTTTGCTGCTCAGTTGAAGAAAAGTTTCTGTCTCTACGAGCCTTTAGAAATGAATGTTCTGTAGCTCTCTGTCCAGGGCGTGTTGGACCAGTGTGTTTGTGCTGCTTCATGCAGACATACGTGTTTCTGTTCAGACTTTCCCAGACAGAATTCAAGAAGTGCCAGGCAGGGAAGTTCCAAATTGAACTGTACCCCTCAGCTTGGTACCAAGGGTTTGAATCCATCACTTAAGAGCAGTGGAACTCCTAAAGATCCCATGCAAAGGATTATTTTTTTGGTTCATCATCATTACCTTTTGGTCCGTCATTCATTGAGCTGGTCCTACTACAAGTCTTATTTCTCTGTACTGCTCTGAAGAAGATACACCTGATATTTTGCTGTAGCAATTCTACGCTGCCAAAGTAGGCCTTTCTTGAAGAACAGTACACTAAACAAGGGCTTCCACTCTTTCAGAATAATTTGGAAATGGTGTCAGTCAAAGGTAATCTTTAGGGACTTTTGCACGGATGACGAGAAGATTGACACTACCCGGTATCAATTCTTCTGGGTCACCGCAGCCCTTACTGACAACCCTCCAGCCCACAACTTGTCTGAGACCAGAACCAAGATTTTTGAGATAGGTATGCTATATGTGTGACATCTGAGTACAAAAGCAGTTCAGTTGATTCACTACTAGTATGGGTGCCTGACAAAAAGAAATGAATCTTAGCGTGACTCCACATGAGTGGTGTTGACACATTCAATTGTCTGTGCTTCGTTTGCTGCAAAACAGTAGCTATTTTAGAAAAGCAGTTGATGAGTTTAGCATACACAAAGAGTAGACAGATTTAAAAGACATCTTACTGGAACATTCTATTTTTGAAATTTCACTTTGACAAAACTGCCTCATTAAGGACTTGGATATGAAAAGCAGGAAAATGCTTTTGGATCTCATGTAAACTAAATTCAGAATTCTGATGAGCTGAATCAGTTCTTTCCATACCTTATTTTCCTTTATCTGTATTTCCCCTTGTTTCCGTGTAAGAGAAGAAATAAAACTTTAAGAAATCTTGGTCTTGATTAATAAGCAAGACAACTCCAAACTGTATGAAATAAGGCAGAAAGAGGAAAGAGAAGGTAAGTATTTTGACCCCACAATTAAATTTTAATATCTCAGAATGAATTACCCACAAATGATCATCACATATTGTGGTGAAAAGTGGAAAAATGACTACTTGCTTCTGCAGGAAACCTTGTTACACTGTTTGCTTTGATTTAGTAGAAGCATTAAACATACTAGATCCTCTAAAGAAAAGGAAGATACTGTATGGAGAAGGGCAGCCACAACCTCCTGCCAGCTTGACTGAAGGCAAATTGTCAAACATTCATTGAAGAATATTGTGTTTCAGCTCTGAACTACATGCTAGTGTATTTCAAAGGGTTTTTCAGCCTTCAGACTTAGGCAACTATATAAAAAAAAATAAAATTCAGGCAAAAAGCAAGTAGCCATGCCTTCTCCAGAATTTTTTTTGTTGTGGTGTATAGACTATGCCTGTAAAACTAGTAGCGTGTACTGTCTTTGATGCCTAGTCAGTGATGGTGTGAGAAGGTTTGGTCTCTCTTCATTTACTATGAGTTTGCTTGGTTTTCTGCTCCTCAAGAATAAAATCAGTAGCTTGTTTGCCCTTTCTGCTTATACATCTTTGTGTTGCAGATCAGTAAATGAGGCTTGCCACCTGTGCAGATAGAAGGCTACCAGATGACCCAAATGACATGGCACGTTTCAGAGCTGTTGTACGTAGTCATATTAAATGCAAAAAGTTTTTAATACACAGTTCTTGTGTATTATTAGGGCTTTATCTATTTTTGATTTAGAGAAGGCTAAAAATTGTTGGATACGCTTTGTAGTAACTTGTTTAGTCTTGCTCCAGAACTCTTTGTTACTTCAGCTTCATCTCAGGTACTTCTTTAACTCCCAGTATAGTTGGGCTGTTGGTATGAAAAATCTACCTCTTCCACAGTTAATCAACATTCAAGCAGAAAAACACATAGAAGAACAAGCTTCCCAGTAACAGACCTTTCTTTATGTCTTTTCATTTCCGTGACACTCTTTAGACCTGTGTAGGCTTAACTTCCATCTGTCCTTCTGCACTGCCTATTTAAAGTGCTAATGTAATAGCTATTGCCTTAGTATCCAAGTATATCACAATCAATTTATTTATCCGACAAAGTCTGAAAGGTAAGCCATTACTACTCTGGTTTCAGAGGGAGAGGAGTAGCAGAGCTACTGGCTGCATTACAACCGACTTGCTGATGGATGCTGTGGTATTATGGTTTCTTGATTAAGGACCTGTCACAGTCTCCTTGGCTCCTGCTGAAGTAGCATATGGGCGCACGCTTGGGTCTCACCTCAATAGAAAGACAAACCTGGACAGGGCATTCAGCTGGGACCTGAAAGTTCAAAAATGCTTCAGATCTCTGGATACGTACTGGCCTGAAATCTGGATTTAAATCTCCTCTGAGTATGCTAAACAGCAAGCTGTCGGCTATTCTGGATGGGTTAAGGCTTTCAAGTGCCTCTTGTTTACAGGGTTTGTACTTGGAGTAAATAAATAATTATTCTTAAACCAGAGGGGGAATACCCAAGTGTGACTGACTACTCATGATATTAAGGAGTTCACAGTATCACAGTATCGTCAGGGTTGGAAGGGACCTCTGGAGATCATCGAAGTCCAACCCCCTTGCCACAGCAGGGACACCTACAGCAGTTGCACAGGACAGCGTCCAGGCGGGTTTTGAATGTCTCCAGTGCGGGAGACTCCACAACCTCTCTGGGCAGCCTGTGCCAGTGCTCTGCCACCCTCAAAGGAAAGAAGTTCCTCCTCATGTTAAGATGGAACTTCCTGTGCTCAAGTTTGTGCCCGTTACCTCTTGTCCTATCACTGGGCACAACTGAAAAAAGACTCTTCTCATCTACCTGGCCTCCCTTTAAGTATTTATAAGTATTGATAAGATCCCCCCTGAGTCTTCTTTTTTCTAGACTAAAAAGACCTAAGTCCCTGAGCCTTTCCTCGTAAGAAAGATGCTCCAATCCCCTAATCATCTTTGTAGCCCTCTGCTGGAACTCACTTGGGAAAAGGGAGACCTGGGAGACTTCTAAGTAAGAGAATCACACTCATGACGTAAAATAATTTCTTTTTCTTCCTCTCCCACTTGACTGAAATCCTTCTTTTCCCCTTTTACTCCACCTGTCAATACTGAAGTTTTAAGTCCAACCTATATAAATAAATGTACTCACATTACATCTTATTGTCATTAACGAAGTCAGTTAAATAAATGAAGTTAAGCATTCTCACAGAATCAATCCCATCTGAAAAAAATGATTTTTTGTTTTCTGGCCGAACAGGAAAGGTTTTAATAGATTATTGGACCAGTGCAGAAGTTTCTGGGCAAAATAAGAAATAGTAAAAGTTATTTTGTACTGAACATTCAGTTCAGCCCCAAATGAGATATTATTTCTCTCTTTGATTTTAATTTAGGTCTTATTTGATGGACATTCATTAAGCCATACTGGCAATTTCCAAAGAGAAAAAAAAATATGCTGAAAAGGAACATTAAAACGTCTTTTGAAAACGTGAGTGTTTCAGGTCCTAGTGCTGCTCCACCTAAGAGAATGGATTTAAAGCTGCAGGTGCATCACCGCGTCATCCTACTCCACTCTTCTCACCCCTCACACCCTCTCTCCACGCCTGATCCTTACTCCTCTCTGGCACTGCACCCATCAGGCTCCTCCATCAGCCAATGCATTTCACTCCTATGGCAGAAATCTGTGTAGGATTTTAATACGGTCTGGCAGGAAACTCACTCACAGATGGGTCTGAGAAGTGCCAGAGACAGCACAGCAATTAGTGTGAATGGGAGGCAGGGGTCAGCAGAAACTTGGAAAGGTGGGAAAGGACCTTCCTCTCTGGTCTGTTTCATTGGCTTGCCATTCCTCATGGAATGGCATTCCAAAAGAGACCAATTATGGGAAAAAAGGTGGTATTCCTGACTCCACCAACAGTTTGCATGGTCAAACTCTTGTTGCTTTGAGCCAATTTTATTCAAAAAACAGGTATTTTACCAATTTGTACAGACCTTGCCTCATATTTAATTGTAATATTTCTAAATATTTGTCCATTTTTCTGTGGCTGTAATTACTCATCAAATTTGAAACCCAGAGATCACTTGAAATTATATTTCCCAGCAAGTAACTTATTCTCCAAGACATTTCATCTAGCAACAGGAGTGACAAGAAGTTAATTAGTTAACGTATACATTTAGCTTTATAATAATGGTATATAATTCTGATATATCACTTTTTGCTTGTATGTTTTGAAATAGTTAGAAATGAATTAAGATCTGTTACCTGTCTTTTAAAGATTAGGAAACTGAGTCAAAACCAGATGTGTCCAGAAATCTTCAATCCCAGTCCAGAAGATATTTAGGCAAGCTGACTCTTATATGCCACTTACAGATGCTCAGAAAAACATATATGGTAGCCCCTGAATAGAATTATAATTATATTTTTTATACCTATATAGCCTATAATTATAATTATAGGTTCATATAGCCAAAGGAAATGGAACAAACATCTTACATGTATACAGTTTATGTAACGCTTTCCTATCTGGTACTCGTAGTTATCTGTATTTTACCTTTTTCTTGGGGTCTACCATTCTTTTTAGTGTACCTAAATTTGTGAGGCTGAATATTGCTCCCTGCTCAAGCATGGGCTCACCACTCTACTAAATAAAGGACTGTTCATCTAGACAGTAGCATAGTGATTTGATATATATCCAGTAGTTAACTGCTGTTAACTGTTGTTAACTTGATTTCTTCTTATTCAAACACAGAATTTTTTCAATGCATAGCTCATAAGTAGGCAATACATTGGTATTAAGAGCAACTGTCTGAATATTTTACTACGTTGTCTCCCTGAAATCAAAGGAACTGTAGTGTCATTATCAGTTTCCATTTTGGCTAAAAATAGTTTATTGGGACATTTACATACTATCAAAATAAAACATTTTCTTATTTCTCAGCAGCAGAAAGCTCAGTCTGTCCTACAACTTTGGTCCTGCAATTTCACAATGCTCACTCTGTAGCAGTGTAGTCGGCTTCTGCCAGGTAACTTCCTCTCTGATTACCGTATTAGCAACCCAACACCCATCAATCTAGCAGATTAGTCTCCTAGAGCAAGAAATCTTCTTCACTTTACGTCCATCTTGGACACAGACCTTCTTATTCCCTAAAAGAGCTCTGCAGGGGCTTTCCTTAATGAGTGTGACATTGTTTCTAAACTGTTGCAGGCTTTGAATTGTTGTCACAAAAAAAAAAACCATTCACAGATTCTCATTCACATGGCATTGCGTTTTTTTATGTTCACGGCTTACGACACAAGATTTTGGAGGCCCTGAATTTGGATACCACAAACAAATGTGTCACACTGTTTGACAACTACTTAGGAAGCCCTTTTTTATCTAGCTGCCCTTTCAAAGTCTGTCACAGCTGGCAAATGAACTTGTTGTGGGAGCATGGTATCCTTTTACTTTCGTTGCTGTTCTTAGACTATACTCAGATTTCAAGTGTCATTAATTTCAAGGGTGACATTACCTTGAGCAGTAACCCAGATGTTTTCTCCCAACTATAACAAAAATACTGTCTTTTTTATATAACAGCAGTTTTATGAAATTTGAAATACTATGAGGGCTGAGATCTCGTTTTCAGTTAGAACAGTGTCTCTGTCTATCTGTAGACATGTCTAAAAGCATGGATGTCCGTGTGCATGTGCGTGTATTTCACACTTGATGATCTTAAAGGTCTTTTCCAGCCATAATGATTCTATGATTTATTTATTTTTTTTTAATTTCTGTTATTGCTTATTATACAGATAGTGAATCTGAGGAGTCAGGAGCTGTGGTCAAAATTTCCACTGTTACCAATTTTGATGCAAGCTTCTCACCCTGAAACATAAGCGACTTTATGAGATGCTGAGCATCCGCCTATCAAATGTGTAAATGCATGTTCGGGTTTGAGGCTCCCGGTATCAGCAGATGTATTAAGAAACTGTGACTTGCCCAAGATCACATTACATTTTAGAGCAGGAAGCAGGATAAGCATTCTGATCTTTTGATGTCCGTGATTTGTTTCTGCCATTTACACCATACTGTCCATTTTAGTTGAACAAATAATCCCTAGCTACATTTAGTACAGAATTTCCCAGGTCTTTATCTGAGATGTATTCATTTCTCTTCGTAGATTAGTTGAGTAGTGATTTTTTAGGGAACCAACTGGAAAACTTTCTGCAGGTACATTAGAATTTCATCCTTTCCACCCGTGCTTTCCACCAGTAAGTAAAGCCAGTTGACCTACAGCTTTGAATTCAGTATTTAGATATAGCCAGGTTGTACATATTTGTTTTCCTTAGGGTCGCACCTCACTATTTGAAAATACACTTTTCTTAAGTGTGACCTGAGTGTAATCCTTTCTTGCATTTAGTTTTGGAAGAAATTGTTTAGTGTTCATTTTCTGTATATGTATTTCAGGAGAATATCTTCATGTCTCTGAAAGTCCTTTTCTGTCTCCAGTGGTTAGGCTGCAGTATAACTTAAAAGCTGCTAAGTATAGAAAAATATCTGTTTAGTAGGTGAGACCTCTGAAAGGTTTTCAGTTTAGCTTTGTAGAAGCAAACTGACTTTTGGTGGTGGTGGTGGTGATTTTGGTTTGTTGTTGTGTTGTTTTTTTTTCCTGTTACTGTTACAGTGCTAGGAATAAGGGAGTTAGTCTTTCATGTAGAAAACCCCCGGTATTTCCTCTCTGTGACATCAGTTTTATAAATAAGATTCCTATAGAGATGCTCACATAAGACACCCTCTAAAAGTACTCCATATACTGATACAAAGTGTAATTAATAGTAGAATTTAAGTGAAGTTTTATACGCTGCTGTTTTATCTGACACAACAGGTTCTGGTGAGGGCAAATGCTGTATGAGGGATCTTGAGTTTCAGCCGTTATTAAACTTTGGAGATATTGATGGGTTTTTTTGCCATCAACTTGTGTTAAATTTATACAATGCTGTTCTTGATTGTGGAATTGATTTTTGTAATGACAGGTTGAAATTTGCAACAGTTTGGAAGTGCTTTTGTGCCCTTCATTGCCTAGGGCTTTTATGCAAGCTCTAAGTCTTGGTAGATATTGTCAGTGATCCTGTTGCACAGTGCGGAGTAGAGCATACTGCCTTAGGGTGTGTGGCAGTACTGCAGCCAAGCTGCCTGATTACACCAATAACTCACTCATAGTCAAGAGTATTTAAAATAACATTTTCTTCTCCATGTCTGATAAATTTCACTGGCATCCAATTGAGCATATGGCCAAAGTGGATGATCCTGCTTCTTTCACCTATCACAACTGTGTTTCCTCATCCCCTCTCTCACATTGACTCTAGCAATGGCATGTCCACAGCCAGCGTTAAAGTCACCAACCTGCACCAATGGAGTAATCACATCTTTCTTTTGATCGTTCAATATTCTGTTGTATCAGTGAGTTGATCTAATTCATGACTGCTGTCATTAGGAAATGTGTGGACAGAAAGAAAGAAAAAGGTGTTGGGAGGGGAGGAAAAATAGGCTTGTCACCTTCATTGGCAGCATAATGTGAAACTTTACCTCTAAGTAAACCTTGTGACAGTGGCGTTATTTTTAAACTAAGGACTGTGAGAGAATTATTGCTGTAATGTGAAACTGCACTCTTGCTGTGTCCTGCCAAACCTACAGTTCCTGTGATCCTTTTTCGTTTAATTCCTTTCTCTCCTAAGTGTCCACTTTTCTTTTGTTGTGGGACTTCTAATTTACTTCTGTTAAAACTTCCGAGCTTTAACTCCCTTTTAACTCCACAGACTCTGGAAATTAGGGTCTTTGCAAGCACTTGGCCTCCTTACTCTCCCTTAATTCAAATTCTAAAATGAGATTCTTTACACCTTTGAGCAGAACAGTCACCATCTGCCTTCCTAAATCAGTAAGGCTCGCTTCAGTGAACTAGAAATTTGCACTCCACTATTCTGACTCTTGGAACCACAAAATGGTTGAAGTTGGAAGGGATTTGCCCTGTCCATTGCAGGGGGGGTAAAACTAGATGATCTTTAAGGTCCCTACCAACCCAAACCATTCTATGATTCTATCATCTCTGGAGATACCTGGTCCAACTTCCCTGCTCAAAGCAAGGTCGGCTAGGGCAGGTTGCTTTGGGATGTATCCAGTCAGGTTTTGAATATCTCCAAGGATGGAGACTCCATAGCCTCCCTGGGAAACGTCATCCAGTGCTCAGTCACCCTCACAGTAAAACATCTTTTTTTCTTATGTTTAATCATCCTGTACTTCAATTTGTGTCTGTTGTTTCTTGTCCTTTCACTGAGTACCACTGCAAAGTCTCTGGCTTTGTCTTCTTAACAACATCTCATCTCCCCCATACGAGAGATGCTCCAGTCCTTTCATGATCTTCATGGCCCTGTGCTGGACTCTCTCCAGTATGTCCATGTCTGTCTTGTACAGAGGAGCCCAGAACTGGACACAGCACTCAAGGTATGTCTCACCAGTGCTGAGCAGAGGGAAAGGATGACCTCTCTCAGCCTGCTGGTGATGCTCAGCCTAGGGTAGCCCAGGATGGTGTTGCCCTTCTGTGCTGCAAGGGTGTATTGCTGACTGTGTTCATCTAGATGTGCCTCAGGTCTCCCAGGGGTTTTTCTGCCGAGCTGCTTTCTAGCCACTCATCTCCCAGCCTGTCCTGGTGCCTGGGGTTAGCTGAAAGCCCCAGGCAGGTTTTTCTTTTAAAGATTAGGTCAAATATTTAACAATTAAGTTAAGGGCTTTTTCATTCTTGTTCTTTGTGTCGTCAAAATAGAGTTGCAGGCATGATGGTGATACTCTGGAGGCAAATGTGTACTTCTATAAATACTCAAAAGAAACACTGAAAAGCAGACTAATGGCAGCAGTTAGCTGTTCTGTGTCTCAGAATTTAGCCATTTCTCACAAAAATTATTCACTAAATGCATTTTGGAATATATTATACGTAAGTTCTAGGGGCTTTTTAGGCAAGAATGTTTTCTGTCTAATAAACTATTCAATAGCACTTTGTATTTCTTGAGCTGGCAAATAGATATAAATACACTTGGTCTCAGAGGGAAATCCTGTCTGATATGTATACACTGTAGAGGATCAGGAACACTTTCATGAATAATCCAACTGATCTCAACACAGCAATTCATATAAATAAATGCTATTCAGTTTTAGGGAAGACTGTAGAGCAGCAGAGATGGCAACCATCTCTGGTTTCATCACAAATCTTGTGATGTTTGATATTTTATTAGATTCCCTTCTCCTGGAAACAGAATCTCAGTTTTACTTCCAGCATTCTTGGCTGGGAAAAAAAAATGAAAACTTGAAATGACATTTTGAAAACATAACCAAAAGAGAAAACCAGCTTCATTTTTCCTTCAAGGTGTCCAAGTGAAACTATTTCTCAGATCTTGATTTCTCAGCTTTGAAATATTCAGACTGGTACTACTGGAATCAGACTGAAATATTATCCCTGCCCAGTTCTGTAGGACCATTCACAATGGCACTCTGTGGCCAAATTCCCTGATTCCAGCCAGCACAACGGGAGTGCTTTAGCTGTCATAATATATAATGTATAATGTCTTCCATGCGTTAGGCCTGGGCACACCAGTCTCAGTGCTCTGGTATCCCACCTCTGAGAGCATTCCTGTGTTGTATTCCAAGAGCTAGTCTGTTGGTCAGCAAACCCAGAGGAATGGGTGCCATGCTTAATACCGTCCTACTATTTCCTTTGCTAGGATGTTATCACCTTCTTCTGGATATGCTTATAGCAGGAGCCGTGTGGCATTCTTGTCTCCCCATGGAGATGAGTGTGCTTTAAAGAGAACACTTTTTGTAAGGTGACCTGCAACATGGGTATCTATGAATAGAGGTTGTTATCACAGCTTATCAGAGAAACTCTTGGAGTGAGCAAGCAAAACTGTGTTATAAACCCAAAAGAAACAAGTAACAGGGCCAGTACCTCCAGTTAGGGAAGTGGGATGGCAGGAAGCGCTCCCAAGGAGGGTGCTGGGTTCTTCGCTGTGGGTTTATTCTAGAGTTAAGGTAAAGTTAGGTTTATGTCTCTGAGAATGAGAAATGGGACACATATGGCCAATAAGAAGGGGCTTCAATAGAAGCTGCCAAAGACAGACAAGGACTGCTGCTGGAGTTCTTCCCTGAGCGGACTTTAGCCAGGGTGCTCCTACTGTCCTGTGGTGTAAATCTCAGTCTGGGGATGGAGATAGGGTTGGGATTAGAGTAATCTGAGAGGCAGACTAAGAGTGGGGCTCAATGGGGATCGCACAGCTATTTGAGGGGAATTGTCCCTGCAGCACGAGCTGGTGTGGGTGCGTGGCAGAGTAACCGGTCTCAGGCTCAGTGTACATTAACAGTCAAGATTAAGATTTTGGCTCTGATGAAGGGAAGTCTAAGACATGAAGTAAGACTGGTGTTCAGAAGACGGTGCCAGCATAATTTAAAGTAAGGTTGAAAGCAAAATGAACTTATTGTTTTTTAAAGCTGCATTTAGCATTTTCACAAGACTGTTGGTTGGCAGATCTTTCATTTTTGCATTTCCTTCCATGCTTTGCATTACATATCCATACACAATAGTGCACAACCTTTTTTTTTTTCAGTCATGAAATTCTCATGAGTCACAGTTCTGATAGATCTCAAACAAAGGACCTAGGGTGTGCTGACTGAGAAACTAAAACCGTCTTGCTTCTCTCAGATGGGTAAAAGAAATTCCACATCATCAATTAGGTCTTCTTTTTTATGCGCAGTCTCAAAGAGTTGTGTGACCTTTAGTTACAGAGGCTTCACCTACCCCTAAGTGGTAGGTACAGCTGATAAAACTATTGAAGGAAAACGAGGCAGAATTTTTCATAGAAATTTTGGAATGTTAGCATTCTCTGGTCATCTCAAATGTAGGCAAGCTGTATTCATTTAATTTTACAGTTGAGGAAACTAGAATGGGAAAGATCAAGTGACTTATTCAAGGACATAGTAATAAAGAACTTTGGAACTGTCTGACTGTGCTCAAAACTTTCATTTTCTTGCCTATAGACTGTTTCTACAGACAATAGAAATATTCCACATTTATTAAAAAAAAAAATTTTAATATGCCATATAGTCATAAAAGAAGGAGGGGCTTCCCAAATCAGAGCTTGAATTGAATGGATTTGGGTAATGCAGGCAAATGACAAGATTGGTTATATGTCATAATATAAGATATAGGATGGCCTTTCCCTCCACTGTTATAACACAGGTCAGTTGTTTCTGACTATTTTTGCTCATCTCGAGAGCAGAGGGAAATGGTGGAATGGCTGCTTCTTTCCCTCATCCATTCAAGCACAGAACAGCACTGCATAAGGAAGCAAGGGTACTTCCAAGCTCTTTTATATTTTTGTGAGATGTTTGCTTTTCTAGGTATTCTAGTTCTTCTTCAGCAGACATATTCCCCTTCATTTTTTTCCTGGAGAATTATGCCTACTGGTTAAGATTTCAAAGTTTTGGGTCTCCAAACTAATTAGACTAATGACGTTTTTAATTTTTTCCCCAGAAGGTTATGGATCACAGAGAATTAGAAGTGAGGAAACAGACTAGATGCTTTGTGTATCCCAAAGGAGGAGATGGGGAGCCATGGAAAGATAAGAGGAATTATGAGACAATTGCTCTCTAATAACAGACCCTGTGATCTGGCTGAAGGTAGGAAGAAAAGAATCAGAGGAGGAAGAGAGGATTAAGAATGGGTGAGAGCAAAGGAAGTAGTGAGGATAGTATAGAGATAGTATAGTATAGTATGACAGTGAGAAGACTGAGCAAGAGGAAAAGACAGCTATATCACAACTGAAAACTGGAGTGAAGCAAGAGGTGGAGAGATGGAGAAGAGGTGAAAGTGAAGAATTCTGCTATCGCCTTCTGGCCAGAACATAATATAAAAGGGAAGCAGAGAAAGGAAGAGGATTAAAATGTAGGAAAGGTTTTAAATTGTAAAAAAAGGCTACTATGGCTGAAGACACAGGAATCCTGTCAGAACAGCAATTTAAACTTTGGGCTTGCAAGTTGTAAATAATATATATTGCTTCTGTGAGTGAAAGTATATTGTTTCCTATTGATGGCATGATATGCTTCTACAGTTACTGCAGCAGTATATGAGAAGTAGTTTTGTAAGTTAGCATCCCTTCTCTTTGTTATGCTCTGCCTCTTTTTAACATTTACAATTTTGCAGATGCAGGCATCCATTTGACACAGTAAAGGAAAAAGGCACACACAAGAATCCATACCTCACTGATTCCTTCAAGAATTTTGATGGATTTTTCTTTGTTAAGAAAAACCCTTGTTAGAACATTTTAGGTGCAAGTGTATGGATGCTAGTTAGCAGTGATTAAACCATGTCTATCAGCTAAGAAAAGCCTCTTTACCTTATGTAGCTTAGGTCATTTTGCCTGTAATTTACAGACAGAAACAGATTATACTATCCATTTAGTGCTTTGATTATCTTTAGAAGAGGAATTTGTAACAAGTTTCTGGTGTGGAGAACTTTTTGCTATAGAAAGAAGTAAAGTCAGAAGGTGTTTGACACTGGAAACTAATTTTGTTCTAAGGAATAAAATCAAAATCATGGTAAGGTGAGGAAGTCCCTAGTTTAGCCAAGGCATATATACAGCATGGACCTGGATCCTGGGTCAGGAGCAAGTAATTATAAATTTGGGTGATTTATGAAGACAGAAATATTCTGAAACAGCTATCAGTTCAACGTGGAGACTATTTAGAAAGTCAGAAAAGCCTTGTTCCCACACAGAGTGTCAGCTTTGATCTTTAACGTTGTCCCTGTTTCACAGTTCTGTGTTCAATAACCAGGAACCTGACACTCAGACAGCCCCTAAACAGCATATTTTCTATACAAGCCTGTGTCAGGCAAAGCTGCCCACTGCAGAGATGAGGTTCCTACTCCCTCTAGTGCAGCAAATGCACATTCAGGCACTGTCTGACATCACTTTTAAGAAAGGACGCAGTGATCTTAAAGAAGCTAAGGAGAAACAATTTTTGTGGAAGAAGTGGAATTAGTTTGTGCGCTGATTTACCAAGAATTCAGGCACGCTGTCTTAGGAACAACACTTTTAAATTGTCAAGTGATTTGACTGCTGTGGTCCTTAAAGATTCACATGGGCCTAAGAAGTGAGGCGTTGTCCTGGCTAGAAGCCAAACCTGAATAGCGGTGAGGGGCTGGAAGTTAGAAGTTGTGTTTCTAGGGTGCCATAACTTGGGAATTACAAGTCAGACATAGATGCCTCGATCCCCTGTATGGGAAGTAGATGAGAGACCAAAGATGCAGTGGCTGGAGTGGGAAGCTGCCTGCAGGTAGCCCACATGGATTGTGATTTTTAGGAAGGGGAAAAGGCAGTGTATGCCCAGCTTTAGCTCCTGTCTTTCACTTCCCTGTACCTGTGCTGGCGTCACTTGCATACGTGGAGCTGGAGCACTTCTACATGCACATGAGTAGATGGGCTCTCCTAATCCTTTCTGGAGCGTGCATGCCTGACTCAAGAGCCTACGAGTGTTCCTTACATTAACAAAGCAGAGATCCTTGTTTACTTCTAACATGCAGTAGGTGGTGAACAGACCAGAAATGTTTCTTCCCTTCCCTTTGCCCTACCACTAGGCTGAGTGCTCAGTCACTCCTTTTTACGGTTCTCTTCTCAGCAGAAGTGGAAGGGGAGCCAGGATTGTTAGGGAGTTGTCCTGGAAGGTAGGAGCTGGTGGTTTGAATACCTGCAGGTTGAAAGGTATAAAACTTCTGCCTCTTGGGTGTTTTAGTCGCAACACTAAATATATAAAAATTGGGCACATTGTTACTGCTTTGACTGAAGACACTGAGTGGGCCAGTGCTCTGAATGCATGTGAAGCCTACTATAGGTGTACCATAGACTCCTTGGGGACACAAGTGGTGCTCTGCCTGGTTTCTGGACTGCAACAGGCTTAGATGAGAACGAGATGACTAGTTATTTGAGCTGGAGCAGTTCTGGGCATGCTGAAAAGCAGAACTACGGCCAACCTAAGGAGTGTTCAAGATAAAAAGGAAGCACCCACAGAGCCAGTGCAGCTGCAGATAGTAGTTTCCAGCTTAGGCCGTGATTTCTCTGGGGATTTGCCTTTTAATTCTTCTTTATTATATTTTTATCTCCTAAAATTAACTTTTGCTTTCCAGATAAAAAATGCTTGCTCTTTTTATTTGACGCGAGAGATGGCTGTTGTACTTCACAAAGAGGTGAACTGCATCTTGATTCTGCAACACTAACTGCAATTAGCAGTTGAATACAATGCAATCAGTCCACTGAACTGGAACCAATTATATGTCACTATACAAAATTACTTGAAAGCTCTAGAACAGGAATTTTGAAAGAGCCTACTGACTGTTTCATGCAAAGCGGTGTGGTTTTGGCTAAGTTTTTCTGAAATTGCCAGCCCACTTTGCTTGGAAATGGCAGCACAAGATTTTAATGGAACGTGTGGACTATTTTTCTGCAGAAGCTTGACTACACTTACACTTCAGAGATTGGCACGTGTCACATGCCTGTGGGTAACTACCCGCATATCAAAAACTGCAGATCGAGGCCTCTTCTACAAAAATCTCAGAAAGCACTGGCTGAGGTCTCATGATAATCATCCCTCCCTGAAATGATGAAAATACCCAGTATTGAAAGTAACCTGGGAGAAGGTCAGGTGGTAATTTAAAACAGTTTCTAAAGGATGGTACAAGTACCCAGTAGTGGCTCTACGTCCCCAATCCTTTCAGTTCTTTGAAGACTCTGCTCCATGTTAGTGCTACTACCAATACCTTCCCTGTCCATAGCACCTACAATCCTAAAGAAGCCCCAAAAAGTGGTGGTATGACAGAGTGAGCTGCAGAACAGCCAAGAGATCACGAGGAAAACCATTTCCTCTCTTTACATTCTGGTCATACAGCACATACGGACAAACATTCGTATAAAAGAGTTATGTCAGAAAGAATTGATACCTCTGAACTGTCAGAAATATTTTGCATTTCAAACAAAATCAGTTTAATGTTATCATCATCTTTCATTTCATTAAGTTATTTCTTGTGCACCTCTCTGTAATTTTCTTCCAATCAAATCTTTTTTTCTGCTTCTCGCCAAACTCCTGTTCCTGGCATCTGGTGGCTGGCCATTGTGGACACAGCAGGGACAGACAGTTCTTGTTTTGCTGTTAGCTGTGACCTTAAGGGTGATTATATTTTCTTTCGCTTCTAATTTTAAATTATCCCTTATCAGAGCATTTCTATAATTATATATCCAATCCCTTCTTAGAGATCTATTTCTGACTGCTTAATATCATATAAGACATTTTAAACATATATTCTGTTAAATTAATGATCTCCTGCCAGTTTTCCCCAACAATCACACATTATATGTGAGCAATACAGATGCTGTAATTGTTACAAGATGCTTTGCTCAATTGCTTTCTCCCCAGCTGCTGCCAGTAAAAGGACCCCATGGTCCTTTACAGAAAATATTTAGTACCTGAGTCACCAGTTGTGTCACCTGTAAGGACGTGCCCTGGAGGATGGGGGTGTATGGCTCTTTCAAAGCTCCCTGTGCATAGCACTTCACCGGGATTCACTACAAAGAAGGAGACAGAGTGAGATGGGCAATCCTAGCTCATTGTCAGTGGCATGGCATTTGGACAACAACAAAAAAGATTTTTTTTCTTATATTTTTGGGGTGGTCATCATGGTCTACCTTGTGAAGAGAGAGAATATCTTTTATTAGATCGCATGAGAGAGCTGGAAAAAACAGATGGGCTTTAGACTACACAGTTTAGTAATTAGAAGCCCCATTTTGGGAACCATTTCACAACTTTGGGAGCCAAACATTACCAAGTAAAACAACCTAGAAAATTAAATGAGAGCTTCAGTTTAGCAACCATGTTCCTTTCCACCTGCTTAGCCTCTCCCCAAGAATTCCTGATGTGTGCTCCAGGTCTTCTCCAACTGAGGGGCTGTTCACAGCAACAGCACATCTTCAAGTTCTTAATTTCAGTTTGTGGATTCAGGCCCTGGAAAACAAATGCAAATGAACTAGACGGTTGTACCTGGAGCCAAGCACCTGGACTTATTCCTCTCTCCAGATCCTTCTTGCTCAGATATGAATACGTTGGCTATGCCAATGTCAAAGATGGTTCTCATCACTGTCAAGAAGAGTGGGAGCTGAGCAAAACAATTGCATGGGCAGGCAAATAGAATCATAGAATCATTTGGGTTGGAAAAGACACTTAAAATCATCAAGTCCAACCATCAACCTAACACTGCCAACTCCATCACTAAACCGTGCCCCTGAGTACCACATCTACATGTCTTTTAAATGCTACCAGGGATGGCAACTCCACCACTTCCCTGGGCAGCCTGTTCCAATGCTTGACAACCCTTTCAGTGAATAAATTCTTCCTTATATCCAACCTAAACCTCCCCTGGCGCAACTTGAGGCCATTTCCTCTCCTGTTGTCACTTGCTACTTGGGAAAAGAGACCAACCTCCACCTCACTACAACCTCCTTTCAGATAGTTGTAAAGAGCGATAAGGTCTCCTCTGAGCCTCCTTTTCTCCAGGCTAAACAACCCCAGTTCCCTCAGCCACTCTTTATAGGACTTGCTCTCTAGACCCTTCACCATCTTCATTGCTCTTCTTTGGATATGCTCCAGCACCTCAATGTCTTTCTTGTAGTAAACAGAAATATTTAAGCAGGTTAAGAGATTGTCCTGGAGTAAGCAGTCTGGTAGAAGGGGGAGGAGGGCTAGCTGCTGTCACAAGTTGCTAGTTTTTGTCTAGATCCTTCTTCTGATTTGGCTAAGCCCAAAGTTGCATCTAGGTCATGAGAAGAACTGACAGAAGGAATTTTTAGCAGGAGCAGACTTTTGCCAGGTTATAAAGCCTGGCCTATAAAGTCATGGCCTGAGGAGTCCAGTACAAGGTGAGCTTAAGTTAGAAATCAGTCTGTTCGGTCCTTAAATGCTTTCACTGAGACTGCCATAAAAAGTGGACAATAAATGTTATCATTTTGCTAATCTTAATAGTCTTTTTTACATTATCACTATTTTTGCACTAACTAGGTAGATGTTAACAAGTCATTGAGTAGAAGCCCCCAAAACTTACCAGATGGAAGTTGTGTTGTTACTTCCTAAAAAAATGCCTTTCGTCAGCTAAACAAAGCCCAGAACATATTCTGCATTTCTGTTTTCCAAGTTCATACGCCATCTAAGTGGTTAACAGGGAAAGGATGGCTGCCAGAATATCTGAATTCTTCGTATGGTAGCTGTCCCCTGACTTAGCCAGTGACTTGGTCTAAGTACAGTATTTAGGTGGTTTGTCTCCACCTGGTCCCACCCCAGCACAACACAGGCAGTAACTCTGGGCTGTTCTTAAGATCCATTACACATTTTCATCCTTGCTACTCTCATTAGGTTGATCCCTTTTTTTTTTAAAGCCTGAAAAAGACCAGAAGTCTGACAAAGTGTGACAATGAGCCATTCATTTTACTGTGTCTGCATTAAGACTGTGGCCAGATGTTTAAAATGAAAGGGGTACTGTGCATCTACAATTTCCTGGTGTCCCCAGAAGCTGCAGGTACATAACTTCTCAAAATCTGGGCCATGATTTCTGTATTTATGAGATTCAAAATTCTCTCTGAGTTTTTAACAAAACTAAATTGTGTTTTGCTGCCATAAGACTCCGCTGTGATGAAGCGAGATCTGATAAAGCACTAGGAAGTTTTCCCTTTGTGTATAAATATTTATGTATGTAAATGGGTGTACGGTTAATTATAACTGACAAGAAGAGACTGACACAAGCTCAGATCCTCTGTCCCCACGGAGAGATACAACTTGCTTGTTGAAGTGTTGTGGCATATCTCATGGGCTGTGTACTGAATCATTGATTAAATGCCGCAGCATCTGGATAGCTAAAATGCCAGTGACTATTGAAGGAGGAAGGAACGCGCACTGAATAAGAACACAGAGAGATCATCTGGTCTATATTTCTTGATGTTTCATAAATTGGTCAAGAGCCGAATTGTTTGGTTTCCCTTTGTATTTTACTAAAGACTGGACTGAAATCTTCTTTACTGAAGACTGCACAGGCTGTCTAGCTCACACATGCACGCAGAATAGAGTCACTCACCCAGGAAAGAGTTAGAAAATATTTTAATAAGAAGATAGGACAAGCTGCACTGACAGGCACGGGGCAGTCTGAAAACAACCCCTGCAACTGACTGTTTCAGCATAGGCAGACCCCTGAATCTGCTTACATATTTGGAAAAAGTTTGCATATAGCTTATATTTTTGAATGAGGTTTGAATATTTGGGGTTTTTCTGTTTTTTTCATTCCTTCTCTTACTTTTGTTACTGTGCATTTTGTTTGCAGGTAAGCTATTGTCTCTTCTGCCAGGTACATGAAAAGGAGAATTCCATTTTACTTCTGCTTTTACTTATGATGTACCTGAAGGGAAAAGAAATGTTTAGATTAAATTTATTTAATTCAAAAATATATATCTATGTAATAACAACATGAGTAAATGTAAAAAAGATGTGTAGCTGAAAAGGCAGAATACTTCTGCATGACACTTTTGGGACATGGAGGAGAGGTATTTCCTTTTAGTGCTTTGACTTGCTTTCCCAGCGTGGCATCACACACTGAACATTCCTTGAAATAGTAATGTTTTGAAGCATGCTACATTTTGGTTTTCTTTATTTTTGTCATTTCACGATGAAAAGCGGCATGATTTCTAATGCGACTGTATGAGAATAACATACCTTCATCATTATACAAGTTTTCTGCAAGACATTCCTTTATTGGACTAAGGCTGTTACTGATGTTGTCATTTTTGGAATAACAGTGTGCCATGTAGTCTATTCCTGTTTTGGAGAGGAGTCTCAACAGCTTTTGAAACCCTGTTCAAGGAAATGCGGAGGCAAAAAGACCATACCAAAACATACGCTTGCATGAAGTTTATTCTGGAACTAAATCCATGAAACTGTTTTGAAATGCATTGCTCAACAAATGTACTCCGTGTGTGTGTGTAATGTAAGAGGATGTAAAGAACCTGGTAGGTGGTTTGCCTTAAGGCTTATCTTCTGTGTAGAAGCAGATATGGCTACCAACCATGTTCATGGCACTTTCCCCTCCCTTTCCCCATAGATTTTTCTGCTTATTATTTCTACATGTGGCAAAAGACAGACTCAGCAATGAATTTTCTGAAAAAAACCCAACCAAACAAACAAAAAAAAAACTCCAAACCCTAAAAGACCTCATGCTACAAAGTCAGCTGTTGCTCTTACAGATCCAATGCTTTTCTTATACTGGGTTAATGCTTTGCGTGCTCTCAGGTACAAGGAAATTGGTACCTAAGTGCTGAAAAATCGCAGGAGTGCCTGATGGGAAAGAGAAAAGCATTACGTTGTAGTCGTCATTCATGCTTTGTGGCTGCCTTCTCCCATTTCTTTTTGCTTTGAACCTTCTTTTCCTTTCTTGGCATTATAGTCATTAACTAGAAAGATGTGTTTTACAAATTTTCTCATGACACCTTTGCCTTTCTTTCTTTTCTTTCTCTCCAGCTTACTGGCAGGTATATTCCCTTATTGCAAAGGCAATGTTAATAGGTTCTTTCTTACTCCAGTCAGAGACCTATGTATACTAGCTTACAGCTTCAGACTTTGCCGAAACCCTAATGGGCCTAGAGAGGCAGAGTAACTCTGGTATTACACTCCTGCAAAATTCACTCTTCATAAAGCCAAACAGGTGCTTTATGCTAAAAATTATTTGCAAGGGTGGTGGAAGTGCAGCTGCCTTTGTAGACCCTACTCCAAATCTTTTCTTCTTGCAACCTATACTTCTCACTGCACACTTCATGTAAACTGGGATGTCAGTCTGTCTTTTTTTGTGTCCTTCCTGAATGTCTTCAATGTGCTGGGTTCAGAAATTGCTAATATAAATGTCACCCTTGAACGACTCCTTTAGGTATGGTGATTTTCAAGGCAATCTCCCATTTGTGTTATTGCTGTTAATGGGGGATTTGCTGCCGTTCCTTAACTGCCACCTTCTCTTGTTGACCTTTTATAGTCCTATCAGCCTTATTTCTTTGTACCCCACTATAACAAGCCAATTGATGGCAAAAGCTTTTTCTTTTCTTTCTCGTCCTTGCCTTCATATTCTTCTGCATGTAACCTCTCTGGTTCTATTACGTAGCTGCCTTCTAGAGCTTGGTCTCTTCTGCTGTCTTTAATGTGTAGCTATTTCATATGACCTGCATCCCATTGCAACTTGGATATCATACTGTTGTGTTATGGGGCTTTAATGAGTTCATTGAGTCACATTGTCTTGTGCGTAGTTTATTTAAATTGCAATCCATGAAGGAGATGCACACAGGGCAGTTAATGTTTATTTTTCTGTTGACTTTGAAGCCTCCATTTGCAATCTACGTCATTGTTCTTTTTGCATACAGCAGTCCTGCAGAAACTTATAGACTGGGTATAGCCAAAAGGCCTTATGAATCTTATGCATTTTAGGAAGTTGCATTAAAATATTGTTATGAAAATTCAGAAATCATTTTCTAGTGTAGAAGACAATGCAAAAGTATTTCAAGTCCTTTGATGTGGGGCTTGACCTTTGCCTCAACTTCGAAATCTCACAATACTGGTTCTTCACTGTCATGTACAAATCCTTCACTGGTCTTTATAGGTCCAGCTATGAGATATATGTATGAGTGTTACTAACTAAATTTCCTGATAGATTTAGGTGTAAAATCATTAGGATTGGGGCAAAGGATAGACTTGACCTGTAGAAACCCAAATTCAATACTGTTTTGACTGCAGATTCAGGATTGTAATACGGAACGCCTACAAATGGAGAGGTGTTGCTTAAATTAACAACTAAAGCTCTATGAGACCCCAAGTCTTGAATAATGGAGCATGTTCCAAGTTAGGATTGAGGTTTATTATCAGAATATGGTGTATGACTTCTACAGTAAGTAAGAATAGATGGGACAGAGGAGCATTGGCAAGCAAGTCTGGAGATGCCAGAACTTGACGAGCAGAAGGCAGCAGCCATGAACTGAAGCAGCAGCAGAAATGTGCAAGGAAGAGCACTGGGCAGCACAACTGTGAGGAGCCTCAGCACCCAGGACTGTAAGATCAGAGGTTGCTGCGAGTTTAAGATGCATCAACAGAAAGTGCAATTTTGTACTGCCCGCAAGTGAGAAGTAATGGCTGATATAGGTTATGTTTAAACTTGCAAATTTAAGACTTTGTGACCAAAGAGGAGGTGATCTCAGTCTCAAAATGGCTAAACTGGTTGTCGCTGCTCTTGTCTAGTAGGAACAATAGGATACAGAATCTTCAAAAGTCTTACATTTTTTTGTAGAGCTGCCTAAAAATAGAAGTAAAAATCCTAACTTTAGCTTTCGCTGTCCTTATTTGGAAAGCTTGGTCAAAGGCCTGTGGCAGAACTGTGTAATACCCACTGAACTGAAATAGCTGTCAGTCAGAAAGCTGGAATAGTTCCTTTCTCTTGCAGAAGGAGTACCTGCTACATGGTTTACATATGCTTAGTATCCACCAGCAGTAAAATCATCCGTATATTTTAGTTTAAAGACAAAATAAGTAGCCACTAAATTTAACCTGTTTTTAACAGTAAAGAAAGTGGTGAGATATTTTGCCAGATGTGGAACTAACTACATTTGATGCAATAAGATGTAGGCTCCTCTTTGACTTCATTCCAGAACAAAACACATGGAAAAGATTTTTTTTTCATTATTACTTTTAAAATGCACCATTTTTATGACAAATCTGGAATTCTTATTTTTCTTTCCCGAAGAAGTGTATAAATGTCAGCTAATAACGTGCTTATAACAGTATTTTCCCATGTCTGTGGGTGTCAGATTTGTGTGAATAAAAGATATGCTAAATATCTTTGGGAAATTTATCACTCTACTTTTTGGTGGGGACATATTTATAAAATGTGTTGTAAACGATGTAGGAGTAATAGAGTTTGTTTAAATTCACCACTGTTGCTCCACAATCTTCTATTTTATGCTCTGAATATTGTAAGACAATTACCGAATAAGTCACTTCACAAGACCAAAAGGATTCTGTAATTTGCTTATGTGTGACGTCTGTACCTGGCTCTATTGCTACCAGTCTGGCCAGCTATTAGATTTCACATAGTAAAGGATCTTGCCTCAGCTATTTTGTGAAAGCTATTTCAGTTGTGGTAATAGTGTTCAAGTTCTTTTTAAAGCAGAAGGAAACAGGCTTTTCCTCACTGGCTATGCAGTTCTTCTCTCACTAGAGTAGTAATTTAGAACTGTAGCATCTTTGGATGTTAATGGATGCTAGTCAACTAAATAAAATGAGATAAGCTTATCTTTTATCATGATTTTTAGATCACCTAATGTTTCAGTTTAAATCAATCACACAACTGAGATGCTGATTTTTGTACTTAATCCCATGACACTTTCTGCAAGAATTAGATCACAAAATAAAAAAGCATTTCTAGGGTAATCAGCACATTCTTTTCTTTCTTCTGCTCACAAAATGCTCAGGAATGTCTCACATTAATTTACTGTATGTATTTGTGAATTTATTTCGAAAATGTTTTCACTACATTAATATCTTGTGAACAGTTTGTTGTGAATATTTATTGTCTAACCTCTACATTAATTCAGTGTTGGTTAGTCATTTGAGCAGTACAGTTTCTGTACTGAGTTACTTTTGCGTCTTACAAATACATTTCGTACTTAAAGTCTCATGTGAACAATCAAACTCAACATACATTTTGCTACTACTTAAGCTTTTGCTTAAATTCACTATTGCAAGTGAAAGTAAACCTTGATTGTTTTTGAGCTCAGATTACTATTAGTGGCATTTTTCCCATTGTTCAGTCAGCTCAAGTAATTGCATTCTCCTGACCCGGATTCTCCCTGCAGACTCAGGTCAATACAACCTTCTCCACTTGGTCTTTCACATTGTTGTGTAAAGTCCCTATGGGCTGTGAAGCAGTTGTCACAGTCCACTCCAGAAATGGCTTCATTGCAGTGAAATGCATTTATTAAATCCTTTGTGATCCTTTGGTGGAGGGCCCTGAGATGCAAAATTTCTTTCACGTGCTTTGCAATTAAAGAATACAATCAACCACTATTAAACCCTTGAAGGTATTGTGTAAAGTCAGGCATATACTTATGTATTCATATGGTCAAATAGAATAGTTTTATTTCTCAAACCTTCTTGTCATCTTCTGGTTTCTGTAAAGTCAGTGACAGACATATCCTTAACACTTGCTAAAATAAATAGGGCTTCCAATTGCTGTATTTAGGCATTCATGCTTGACAATTTTGGTTCTAGCTTGTCAGTGCCTGCGTGTTTGCTTAATTGTAAACACTACATCTCTCTCATTACAAGGTGCTGTGAGAGTTACATAACTGTTTATAAAGTGCTTTGAGATAATCAAGGGAAAGAGTTACAGGAGTGCAAGGGATTTTAATGTGCTTTCTCTAAATATTGATCATGGGCAGAGGCTGTGTTATAATAATTTTTCATGGACAATGGCTTTAATAAACTTTGATTGAATCTACTTTGGACTTTATTTGAATCGACTTTGAACTTTAATTGAATCTACTTTGAACTTTAATTGAATTGTTAGTATCTGGAAAAAAGTTTGTTCTTAGGAATTATAGATGGGAAATGCAGGATGGTGGTACTTAGGTATCTGGGAATGTTTTCCACTGAAGACGTGGTAGAACAACAGACTCTCTAGAGACAAACCGTCTCACTTCGCAGGTGGCCAAAGTCCTTACTGCTAGCTGGGACTCCTAGTTTAATCTATCTCTGCACAGGTAAGAGACCTGTCTCTTGGTGTGGGAAACAGAAATCAGACAAGTCTTGGGGTTGTTCTCTAGCCACTGGAGGAACTGAGAGAGAGGGAAGAGGAAGGAATTGGGGAGCAAAAGGGAGAGAGCAGAGCAGTGAAGAAGAAAAGTCTGGTGGTTGCAGTTTAAATGGAAGGCTTCCATGAAAGCATAACTAGGAGGGAGAAAGAGAGCTTGGGATTTGAAGTCTAAAGTATCTCAGGATACACAAGAGTGCTTAGGCACCGAGAACAAATTCTCCCTCTGCATAATGTAATCTGGAGTTATTGATTACTTCACATTTGAAATTTTGTCAGCAAAAATATCAGAGAATAAATATTATCAGCACTTTTGCTAAATATTTTGTATTTGTGAATAAAGTCTCTTCTTCTGGCGTTCTCAGCTGACATATTCACTGCCTTTTCTTGTCATATAGACAGATTATCGCATTTTGATGAAAAATCCATTTATGAATCAGCCTGCATCTCATATGTCTACAGGAGACCAGGGCATCTTGCCAAGATTTTTTTTTCCCCCCATGCACACAAATGTGTGATTTCACTCTTTTTCATTGTCTTACTATTATTTATTTCACAACTGCAGCAGCAATTTTTCTCTCTGACATACTTTTTATCGATAGCAGTTGGGTATTCTCCTCCTGGACATTGCTGCCTCTGCCAGGTCTTTGCTGATGCCACCCTCCTGCACTCATCCAGAGGCAGAGCCAAGCTCATTGCAAGGATGTCACAGTGCCTGAAAAGGAACAGTCCTGGGAGGAAAAGCAGCTAACTACCTCCAGTTCAGCACGGGCAAAACTGAATTGTTACTAACCACTGCCTGCATTTTTTCCCCAGAAAATGTTTTTCCTTCCTCTTAGCCAAGGAACTGACTCCAGTAATCCACAAACTGATCACCTTCAGATCACATTAGAAAAGCCTAACCTCTGAGGATTTTTCACACCATAGACAACTTGGCAGCAAAAAGCATGGGAGAAAAGGGCTACACAAAGAAACACAATCCATCATCACCTGTATGACCAAACAACATCTCCCCTGCCAGAACATTCATGTTGAACGAACCACTAAGCCATGTGTCTGCCACGTACACTAAAGCTGCTTAGTGTTCAGAAGAGAGACTGCAGAAGACACCAGAGCAAGTTATGTTCTCATGACAGACTTTTTCTGTGTGAGGACATCCATGGCCCTTTCATGAAGTTATTCAGGTGGCTCATTTTATGTGGTAGATAGAGAATAATACAGCAGGAATTTTTACTGACATTTTTTAGTATTAAGACTTTCACTGTGGGTCATTCTGTGACCCTGCAGTCTTTTATACACAACTTCTCCCCAGATATTTCTCCATGCCCTCGAGTCTGAATCTGAGAGCAATGTTGTGGGCAAGTTCATGGAACTTCCTTATGAGGAACTGACATCCAGAAGCTGACTCTCCAGATACTAAACATTAATACACAGTGTTTGATACATCTATAGCTCACTATATATATATAGCATTTGTATACCTCTTATGCTTTATGCAACATCACTGCCACGTCACTACTTCCAGTGCTGCCTGAAATCCCATTTTGAATGCCTGAGTCCAAGCCAATATACTGCTTTGAAGAACAAATGCAAAAATGTGTAGTTCTCAGTGATTGATGGCTTTTCCTTATACACATCTATCTTTCCATTTTGTTTTCCATCATGCAATTTAATTCCCTTATTACAAACATCAGCTTTTCCCTCCTTTTTTGTTTCTCCATATACAGAAACTCAAAGACTAGAAGAACTGCAGCAGCCTCCTACTTCATTTTGTCCAGGGGCAATCCTATCCAAATGCTTGATGTTGCCGGGCAATTTGGGGTTGTAATATGAAAGAACAACCCTCATATTTCTTGAGCGGATGTGGAGATGCACCAGACATTCCCATCAGCTTCTGTGTGAGAGACAAACCCAGATTAGAAGAAAAAAGCTGCAGCTGAATTAGCGTGTCTTGTCAAGTTACCTTATTGGAGCTGATCAGTGTCAACTAGTGCACACACACAGAAGCTGCTCAGCAAATTAAATTTACAAAAACAAACCCAGTAAAAAGTAAAGGGGCACGGTTAACCTCCTAACCCTACTGTTCCTTGGTTTTGGATCAGTCTATTTTGGAACAAGCGCCACATCGTTTTTCAATATTGTTTCCATTGACTGAACAGATGTGTAGTTTATTAAGTTAAGAAAAGTAATTGAGATGAAGATTAAAAGAAACAGTACAAGAGCTGCAAGTAGTGCAAACATTACAAGCAGGAAAAAGCACAAGAGAAAAACTAAAAAGAAAATGGAAATAAGATACACATTCCACTAATTTACTGCTTCTATACTGTATAGCTTTCCCTTGCTCCTTTATTTTTATTTACAGAACAGCAGTCCATCTGGCAGAGGGGTGTATCTTCTCTTTTTGTGACTGATGTAGTATGAAAAAAAATCCTAAGCCAACATCAATATTTTACAAAGTTGAACTCAGACAGCTCTTGCCCCCACGGCTTACAGCATAAACTCTTGTCATTTTTACCAGAATATGCATAAGCTATTTTAGAAATGTTTTATGGCCAGTGAGTCTATCTAAATAACAGCCTGTGCAGTTATTGATGCT
This sequence comes from Pluvialis apricaria, assembly GCA_017639485.1. Lineage (NCBI taxonomy): Eukaryota > Metazoa > Chordata > Aves > Charadriiformes > Charadriidae > Pluvialis > Pluvialis apricaria. The sequence continues at coordinate 38,017,363 of CM030012.1, read as the reverse complement.
TGGCCTGAGCTGCCCAGGGTTCACGGGAACTGTGCATGTTCATGGAAGGGGAGAGCAGACTGGCAGCTGTTGGCAACGAAACAGACACAAGGAATCCTTTGCAGGTTCTTTTCAGGATCTACAGATCGCATCCATTCGGGTGCTCCATCTCTTGCCCCCAGACCTGTGGCAGCACTTTTTCAGCAAAGGGCAAAAAAGAGCGTCATTTCACCCACCAGATGCTGTGCCCATCGTACAACTGACTGCTCTGGGGATGGAGACAGAGCAGCTATATATAGGTGTGGCCTGGGGCGTGCAGGGGCACCGCACGCAGGCGCCGTGATGCTCCTCAGAAGCCAGATAAAGCTGCTGCCTGCATGAATCAGCTGGTGAGTCAGCAAAGCCTTTGCCAGGAGAGCAGCAGGCACAGCTGTGGCTGAGGTACCATGGTTACAGCACAGCAAAAGGGACACTAATTGGGTTTCCTAAGTAATACCTTTTTGTTGCACCTTTTGGGTGACAGAAAGTGAAGAAAAGTGTATGCTTTGTTGTTTCACGGCAAATTCTTCAAAAATTTGAGGAGGAAATGATACCTGAAAAATGTTGCAGTGCTATTAGGGCTGCCTGAAGCATTACTCCTGCAAAAGATTTTGAATGCTGTCAAGCATGCAAGGTTAGAAGGGTTTGATTTTTGAAATTTGGAAACTGCGGGCAAAAATCCATGGGAGTATCAGCTGGGATGCTCTGGGAGTACCTATATCCAGGGTAGATGAGAGAGACTGACAGCTAATAGCAGATTTAGTTGAGAAAGTTTGTTTTTGGGAGAGGAACATCGTTCCCTGAGACAGACAGTCATGATGCTGGGTTTTACTAATGGAGAGCTGGCCATGGCACAGGGCCAGCAGTGCTCACGATGTAGCTGTGCCTGGGTTTGATATGATGTAGAAATGGAGGAGCTTGCCCTGGCACGTGCAAGGTCAGGAGGGAGGAAGTGAGGTGGGGTTTGCAGGACACGTCAGCTTCTGCAGCCATGGTGCGATGCACAGGAGGTGCACAGCTCGCTGGGGAACGCAGCCTCCTGGAGCCAGGTGAAGGGGAAGCAAGGAAACCTGTAGGTCTGAAGCAGGATCAGTACCATAACCGGGGAAGAAACACTGGTGTGAATGAATCAGTTCCTGAATACATCTGTGAGAGCGGGAAACACTGGTTCACTCTTCCTCATGCACACATCTTCCCAGTGCATCCCATGCACCTCTCTGCATAGAGTAAAAACATATCAAAAGACAAACCAGAAAGGCACTATGCATCACCTTAACTGTGTTTGCTCAGTCTTCTGGCTTGGTGGTACACATGCAATTCCTCTGCAATATGACTAAGGACCTTTGTTCTTTTGAGTCCAGCAATACTGAAATAATTTTGCAGCTGTACCCTTCTGTCTTCTGCTTACTGGAGGCTTGCTCTGCCTCAGCTGCTGAGAGGTGGAAGTGATATTGATAACCCATATTCACCTCATCAGGGAAAAGCATAAGAGCATAAAAGTAGAGCCGTTACCTCTACAAACATCTGCTGTCCTAGCATAGCTCTCATCTATTTTGTCCTCACAGCTTTGATTCTAACAGAAACCAGGAAATAAAAATGTAGAATTAATTTCTGTGTTGGTTCGCAAAGATAATAAGCAAGGTAAGAGCTGTCCTGTTGTACTTAGACGTTTGACCGCAATAGCTGTCCTGCCCAGCCAAGGGAGCTCAGTCTAGATCCTATGGCCATAAACAGTCAGCAGAACAATTCCGCTGGCTCTTGGTCCCTTTTTTCCTCTTTGCTGCTACGAGGGAAGTGGCTAGAGAGCAGGTGATTGTGGCTGATGGTGGCAGCCTGCTCCCAGCTATTATTTTGCCAGGATGCCGAGATGGTTTCCCCAGCACAGTGGTCTGGCTGCATGTGAGCAGTGCAGTACGTGGGCACAGCTTGGCGTCTGCCTCCCAGATCAGAGAGTGGCCAATAGTTGGCCACAAAGGGCAAAGAGTTGTGAAACCTCCTCTCACACCTCTTTTCCCTGGGCTGGGCAGGGATTTGAGCATGTGTGTAGTAACGGACACACATACAAAAAGCAGCAGACATAGTACCCACACAGTAAGCTCAGGCAGATGGTAGAGGGGGCAGTAAGCACAAGGTCCATGGTCCATCCTGCTGGATAAACAGAAGCAACTTAGGTTAACAGAAAACTGATCATTTTGATTTTCCTGGGGCTGCAGGAAGATGCAATTGGCTTGCTTACGAGTTGTGTCATTAGCAAGTAACTAAGTGTTAGCATCCATGTACTGGGAACCTTCCCAAGCTCATTAAACTAGGCCTAGGACTTGCATAAACATTTGGATTTACTGGAAAGCATGCGTGTTTTAGTTGACTGGAAAGTGGTAAATTAATTCAGAGCTGGAACCACTTTTCAGCTGCAGACATTGTCATTTGCATTTGAAAATAACATTGTAAATAACACTGTTCCAATGTTCTTTAAGAGCAAATGTGTGATATTATTTCAACTGAAAATTTGGGAAACCTGCCTAACATGAAGCAGCAAACCATTTCTGCCTGAAATAGATTGTTCTCTAAAGCTCCAAAGATTGGAAAGAGATTTATTTTCTCTTGGACAGCTGGTACTAACTACATGGACGGCAAAAATACGACTTCTTTATTTTTAGAAGAAAATGGTTACTAAATAGTCTGAAGCCTTGAAAAAATAGAACCGAAGTCCCCAAACATTTGAATTCTCTGACCTGAGTTAAATTATTTCTCATAATTCTGGTACAAAGTTTTAATGGCATCATTATTATTTAAACAAAAATTATTATTATTTAAACAAAAAGCGTAATATTTTGCAGTTTTCCTGCCTGCTGACTTGTAAAAGGGATGTTTCAAAAATGTTTCATTTGGCTTAGAGATTTTAAAGAACACAAAGAAAGCCTTGGGCAAATTCTGCAGAGCAATAGGGAGATATCTAAGCCTGAACTTGAAAAGGGTGTAAAAAGTGGATGACAGTTGAACAAACAGCTCTTAACTGTTCTTAATTTATATGAGGAAGTAGAAAATAGCATTTGAAAGTAGTGGGGGATTGTAGCAGAGAGTGGGAGGTAGTAGAGGTCTGAGAAAATGGACACATATGTGGGAATACTGACAATAGGTGCTCAAACCCTTCATCATCCCTGGACTAGAAGTTCAGTTGTCAGCTGTCCATGGATAGTTTACCCGAAGTGCCGATTAAACTGTTGAATTCGGAGGCACCACAGCTGGGTCCAGGCAAAGCCAGCCCAGGTCTGTGGGGTGGGATAGGTCCCACCAGCACCACATAAACACAGCTGTGGCCCACACTCCAGCATTTGGTGAGTACCACTTAGTAACTCTATGGCAGAGATTAAATCCATTTCTCCAGCATAATGTATAACTGCCTAAGCATGGGGCTGTTTCTTCTTTAGCTTATTTCCATCAGCCTTTGCTTTCTCTCTCTCAGGAGGCAGGCACACTATCCCCCAGACAGTGCTCCCTCCACTATATAACTGCGTCATCTCCAGAGCAGAACTGCCTGTGGAAGGAAAACCAGGCATAAATTAATTTTATGCAATTTATTTTGCAGATGTGTATTTGCATGTTTTATGTATAGTTGAAGTGAACTTTATCCTGGATTTAATCTAATTTCCCATGGTCCAGTGCTTGGAAAAAGCTGAACCGACTGGCTGAAGCCTGGATTCGGGACCTGCGTTTACAACATGTGCAGTTTAAGGCTGGCCTCAGTCGTATCTGGAGAACAGCGTGTGTTCCAGACACTGTCCAAGGCAGCAAACTGCTGAAAAAATCCTGCCAAAGCAACAGCTGAAGCAATGAGAGCTTTCAGTTTCTTACAACTCCATTTAACTGGGTGCTTAGGAGCAACTCATTAAGTAGCAAGCAACCATGCAAGGGATGCCAAGGATTAAAGGAATCCTGTCGTGAGATAGTGGTGACATGCGCCTGCTGCCTTCCAAGTGGCAGCGCTTGCCAAGCCCGGGGGAAGTCGGTGACAGTGCCGCAGAAGCAGCAGCAATTTAACCAGCTGATTGGCAGCAACGGGGCCTGCTCTGAAGAGAAGACTGCGCTAGCCATACTCATGGCAAGTCCAATTTGTGAATCCTGTCAGGGGAAAGAATATGATAGAAGTCAATCATCTTTTTGCATGCATTTTGTATGTGTGTGTGCACACTCAGATGGTTCTAGCTCATACATTTACGAGTCTCTCGAGCTGGTACGTCAGCCCCTGTAGTGGCAGGTACAAGTGGCAGAGCTTGTTGTGCTGCTGATTGTCTCAGAGGTTAACATAGGCAGCAGCTCTCTCCCGCTTCACAAGTTCCCCATGACTGTTGTGACCTGATGGAAACATGGAGCAGCTCTGAATTTCCCACCTGTGGGAGGTCAGAAGACACCCAGTCCTCCAGACACCAGCAGACTCTTCAGGACATCACCAGCCCTAGGGCTGGCTTCCCCAAGCCCTCTGAACCCCAGGATTTCCAGGCTTCGCTGCCTCTTCATCTGCGTGGCTGTGCTGGAGCATACTGAATTCTGTGGTGTCTGTTGGCCATTCTAATGATCCAGCATGCATGGTAGTCACCTCTCATCCAGGATAAATGGGAGCAGTGAAATGGGACTTCATTACAATGATGAAAACTTTGCAAGAGGGTTTTTGTGTATGTGTTTGGGTTTTTTTTGTTGTTGTTGTTGTTGTTTTCTTCAGTACTACGTAGAAAAATCTGGCTGAATTTATGAACAATATGCCTTACTGCTCTTCCTTATAGTTAGCCTCAGGAAAGCAAAGCTTTTTTTATGTTCTTTTTGAGATGTATTGCTCCAGAGAAACAACCTGGAAAGTCCCTGAATGCTGCTCATATCAAGGGGCAACACTTTGATTCATAAGTCCCTATTAACATCTCTAATTCTAATAACTTTCCAACATTCCTAGTACTCCCAGCCTTCTGCTCCAGTCATTGTTCTTAGGTACTCTCAGTTATCTTTAGGGATTTCTGATGCTCAGTCCCAAGGTCCAAACATTGTGAAAAAGGCCCTTGTTAACTAGGGGTTCTTGCTCTGTGAGGCAGAAGGCATTAATTTAGCTCAGAGAAAGGAAACTTGCAAAAAATTATAGGCTGGAAAATAAAACTGAACTGCATAGTTGCTCTGGAAAGGGTAACAAAACCTTTGGAGATGATATTACCACCTAGAAAGTGAAGGCAGCTACTCAAAACAAGGTGCAGACAGCAGGACTGCAAACACCAGCATTCTCTCATATTTCCTACCTGGTACCTATTTTTCTCTAACTTCCCCATCCTGTTTCTTACATCTTTGCTTTGGATTCCCAAGGTAAATATGTGCCCGGTGTGCCACAGGGTGGTGTAAGCTGGGGTAGTCACTAGAGAACTGGCAGGTGGAGCCAGTTCCCAACTTCCACAGCTCTTTGTGTTCTGAGGTCTCCAGAGCCCTTGTTTTATTTTTTCAGCAGGTTGAAACAGATGTCTTGAGCTTTAGTTAGATTTCTCTCTATATATAAAACAGAGATAAGACAGAACACATTTTTACTGTAAGAGCAAGAAAGAATTTTCTCTCCCTGTGTAGCAGCACTAGCATAGATAAGTACTTAGGTATTAAAGAAGCTCCTGAGTATTGCTTTAGTTGCTCAGATAAGAATGATTTATCCCCTCAGACAATGACAAAAATCAACATACAGTGTTGGTCTAGAGAGCACTATTTTCTGGAAGTAGGAGACAACGCATCTTCTGGATAAGACGTAAAACTAACATGGCTTCTAGACTAAGAATCGCTAATATTTCCTGTTCATTTTATGTAACAGATAAGGCAGTTTGTGATTTGTTTCTCCATTCACCATAAATTCCATTTGACTGAGAGTGGTTCTTTGTTATTTGTCCTGAGGTAGCACTGAATTTGTATAGTTACACACAACGGCATTCCCGCTGACAGACGGAAGCTGTATTTCAGCTGCTCTTCATTTATTCCCATTCGGGAATTAACCCCATCTGTCTTCAGGCAGCACTTCAGCGAGGGCTGAGTGCATAAGATGACTGCAGGATCAAGACAAATACCCTGCACATCCAAGCTCTTTTCAGACACTTCTGAGTGCAATTGCACCACATCCATCTTTGCTTACAAATTCGCTATGCAGGTATCTGAACACACACACACAATGGCAAGCACATACATTTTTTCAATAACATTGTGCTTACCTGTAACTAATGGAGACAAAGTGGTCCAGCCTTGCTTTGGACTCAGGTAATTTTTTGTTATGAAGGCACAGTAACATTGTTGGTCTTATTTCGATCATTTAAGAACTGTACTGACCATATTTCCAGGAAACGGGGAAGGATTATGAGGTTTGTTATGGTTTGTTCAGCAGGTTCAAGATTGCAGTGCCTAGTGATTATATTACACAGGTACAGGGCTGAAAGTAACTCCTAAACATGAGCTTCTAAAGCTTTTTAATTTCAAATACTCTTATAGCTAAAGTTTGCCACAGTCACAAGCTGCTGTTTATAAAGTTAGGTCATTTCAAGAAATAAAACAGTTATGAAATAAAACAAATCTGGAGGTGAGAATTGCTTTCTAATCCTGTCTTCATGAAAAGAAAAGTATTTTTCTGCCTATCCTAAGTAATTATTTCTGATGTGAAAGTGAGTTTGTACTGAATGTACAGTAGATGAATCCTGTCAAAAATATCAAGAAAGAGACAGAAAATGACCTGAAACTGAACTCTTCAAGTGAGAAGCAAAACAATCTTTTAGGTGCCAAGGAGAAGTCTACATGGAGTCAGTAGTTCATTTGTCTTCTGTGCTTGTTGTTCAGGACAGGAAAAATAGCATCTCAGCAACCAGCACTTTCACAGCATAAGAACAGATACAAAGCTAGAAATGTTCTTTCTTGCCACACAAGTGGAGGCTCTCCATCATTTATTTCATCTTCGGACCTCAGACATAATGGGGTCGTGTCTGAATCTCATACTCACCCAAGTGTTTGACCTCATTATTTTTAATTTCTGTTATGAATGCCTAGAAAAACTCTGACAAGTGAGTTTTGCCAAGTTCTGTAATCCCAGGGTCTGAAGGGCTTCATGACTCCTCGCCTAGCGTTTTTAACTCTGTGCTACATCTTATACTCCTGAATTGTGCTACTGAGTCTGCACCAGGTCCTTTGTGCCTTTCCAGTACGCAGTTGTTCATCTCATTCTAGCGTCCTACAGGTTTACACCCAACGCCACAACTGATCTACATGCAACTCCAACACCGAATACTCAATACCCTCCTTTTCCACCCATTTATCAAGTTCCCTCTGCCTTAACATGACCACAGTTGCAACTCTCATGCCAACATTTCCCACTGCTTTTGGTATAGGCAGCATAGGAGCCTCTAGCTCCATGCACCCCCAGTATCAACCTTTCTGTCAAGCTGGACTTAGATCAGCTCAAATAGCCTATAAGTTCCCACCAAATACTATCTTACTATGGTCTATTCCCATCAACTTTTCTCTCCCCCTCAGCCCAGATTCTTCTTTAGTATCTAATGTGCTTTCTTTAAAATATACATACATGTACAAGTCCATGAGCACATACAAGACAAGCATTAAGCTGCAGAGCAGTATGATTATGTGTTAATAAGCAATCACACCTTCCATCGTGGAGAAGCAGTTGGGATAAATTTTATGTTTGATCAGATTTACAAGCTTTCACTTTGGGCTAGTAGCAGTCTATTTTGTAGTACTAGAATTAAGCTCATAGGAAGGGCACACCTTAAAAAGGGGGAAATGTAATGAAATTGCCATGTGTTGTTCTAAGTACAGACCCAAAGAAGTCCCTCTGAAACATGTTTGAAGCTTTGTTTTGGAGGTGTTTGGGCCTTTGGGGCCTGAGAAAAGGTGGTACACAGCAAAAAGCAATCATTATGGAATCTGACATGCCTGATGGGCAAGTTTCTGGGGAATATTGTGTTTCTGACAAGCTCAGCAATAGAGCATGGAAATGACATCAAGTTGAGCCCCTGCAGATGGCAGCAGTACTTCAAATTTCAGTGCCACAGCACTGGATTTGGTAGAAGCTGGGACTTCCCCAGTGCCAGCCGGTGACATGATTATTATCCTGGGAGCTTGATACAGTTTTGTATATATTTCATTATTTTCTTTTTATTTTATTATCAGTATTTCATTAAAGTAGTTTAGTTCCTTCTAAACCATAAGCCTCTCTCTCTCCCTGCTCTTCTTGAGAAGAGAGGTGGGGAAGAGCATCTGTCATTCTCCTCAGTGGCCAGTCTGGCCCAAACCTCCACAGCCAGATTCCCACAGCGAAGGTACTGTTGACTGTCAAACTCTCTTGAAGTGATGTGTGTTGCTACTCATCTGCAGGTTACTGGTGCTTTTTTCAGCTGGAAGGGGAAAATTTAAATATTTGCCAAGTAGCAGAAAGATGTTCCTGAGCTTTGTGGAATCCCTCTTGGTTGCCAGCGTAATCAGCTCTTACCCTGCTTTATCTCAAGTACTGCAGGTGTTATTTCAAAACAATTTACATTCTTCAGGCTTGCAATGGCATTTGACTTTGTTGGCTTGGAGGAGTACAGCACAGTAATGCTTCAATAACAAATTCAGTTGTAGCAAAATGTTAATGATTGCTTAAAAAAAAAAAAATCCTTTCGGTGGTAGACAGCTAGTCCTGAAGACAGCACGAGAGACAGAACGATCAAACGGACCAAAATACCTCTTTATTCATAGCATATAAAAAAATGTTTGAAGTGCTATAATTCAGCCATCTGGAATTTTGTGTGCTCTGCATGGATCCTAAAGGGTCTGAATTTAGAAGTAAACACCTCCCCCCCAACTAATTTTGATATTAACAATTTTCAGCCTAAGCTTCCAACTAATAAGGGATTGGGGTTTGAGTAATAGAAGAGGCTTGAGTAGAGCCATACTCTTCTCCCCTGCCAGCAGAAGCAAAGGGAGGACCAGCAGAGCGTACTGGGATATCCCTCTTGGCAAGATCCAAACCAGCTCTCCAGTTTCATGTCTGCTAAGTTGTTGAGAAAGTCAAGTAAAGAACTGTGCTCTTCCTACAAAGCTTGCAAGCAGTTGCCTAAAAATTCTCAATCTGTCTAAAGTGCTGCTAGATACTGCCCAACTCTACCCCTGATATCTTCCCAGTCCAAGCCTGAAAGTTCTGCTGAACATCTAAGCCTGAGAAAAAGTCTGATTCCCAACCTTGCTTCTTCCCAGTGACATATAGAGACCTGAACAACATGGTCCTCAGCTACGTGAGTCTGTCAGAAAGAGACCCAACATCCTTGTCCACATGTCCACCCTGACTGTCTGTAAACAGAAGGACGCCAGCAGAGACAATGCTGATTTCTGCAGTGGTTCTGAAGAAGGAACAAGAACTCCTGTATGAATTACCTATAAGGCATGATATGAAAAACGGTTCAAATGATGTGAAGTTAGTGGTAGTTATCCATATATACAAGTTTTCCAAGTCCCAGCAGCCTGTGACACACATCTTGGAAACAATCATTTCAATCTCCTAAACTGCCACAGGCAGCTTTCACAGCTGTCTGTTACTATTAGAATAGACTATTTCAGCTGGAAGGGACCTACAATTATATTAGCTCTCATTCAGCTACAGCTAAAGGAGACTCTGTAGAGCAGTACAAAACAGAAGAAATTAGGGTTTCAACACTCTGCACCCCTGACAAGATATCCCTGCTTATCTAGTTGGATAGGAAGTAGTTTTCCTTCTTTTTTTCTAGCTGTGTTGACCTAAGCTGTCATCTTCAGCGTGTACAATTACATGGGCTCTTCCTTGCTGTTATGTCTGTCTCCTTTTTCTTCTGTCTCACTAGTAATAATTCATCGTAGCTTTTATCTCCTACCTTTACCTCTTCATCATCTCTGCAGTTCCTACCACTAAATTTTACTAACCTACAAACAATCCAGATACATGAGCAACAAACCTCATATAAGCAAACCTGTTCAGGCAACCTTACAATTTCTTTCATGATAATTCCTCTATCTTTAAGGTAAGGTTTAGGACCCAATTACATCTACTATTTTACCTGTATTCAAGATTTTGGCTGTAAGCTTTGGTTTTCCTTCTCTACCTCTACTACCACTAGTAGCGAGCTATTGTTTTCACTAGCATTGCTTTATGGACCTACTTATACTGTAATGTATCTAGGGCAAGGCTAGTGCCTCTTTAATTTAGGCACAAAGTCTTTGCACAGTCAGCATGATGGCATGGCTGATCCTTAGTGGATACTTGTCTATTTCAACATCATTACCGGGGTTCATGCCATTTCCCAAATGAAATCAAAGAGATGACACAAATGCAATAAATAACAAAGCATTTACTAGCAGGTTAACAAGAACACGGACCATGAAGTCTGAGCTTTTGATTGATGCGTGGATTTCCTTAGGGCAATTTCAAAATCGGATAGGACAGATTTGTTGGGTTATTCAGAAAATTTGTGTTCGGAGCTGGAAACTTTTGCCCACTGCTAAGATCTGTTCAATAAATAAATAAATATCTGCCAGCTTAGTTTGGACTCAGCATTTTTGTATTCCATGCCCTGCCCTGTACTATTTATAACATTGCTGGGTGCTTTTAAAGACTGCTTCAATAGCAGGGGAAACTATCCCTGTAAAGCCTTGGGATTCATCAAGATGAATGGTGCTGTGTAAATTGCTACCAGTTTTGCTGTTTAATATGCTGCGAACTGATGAAAGACTGCAAGGGAGTGATGGTTACCTTTCAACATGATATAAAATTTGCTTTAGGTGGGAACACTGTTTACTGAACACTTCATTCACCCACAGTGGAAAACCAATGATGGCATTTGCTGTTTTCATAACAACGCAGGAGAATGCTGACTCTGACAGGCTGCTACCCCCTGATGGCTAAATAACTAAGTAGAAGTAATGTGAGAAACAGCTCTGCTGAAAATAACTCCAGCCATCATCACTGAAGCACATGGACTCATTCCTGCCATAAGTCTGTTTCCCCTGCAGCAAAATCCCTCCAATTCCCCTCCCATAGTGGTAGGTTGCTGCTCAGGCTCTCTTTAGCAGCGCCACTTCTTTTTCTTTTAAACTTTTTTCAACTGTGTAAACCACTGGATAAAGAGGAAGGGGAGGAGCTGTCAAAAGCAATGTGTCATTCTGCTGCTGAACTACTGAGCGAAGGTGATATTAATAAAGAAAACTGACGCTTAGTTGCCTAGATGTTCCAGGAACAGGATTCAGAGCACTGTTTCCAATCTATTTCTATTCTGGAAGTCAGTGAGAGAGAGAACTGCGCTGTAAGTACCTACTGTGATGGAAAGTCAGGTAGAAAAAAATGAACAAAGGCAAGAACAGTAACATTGGAAATCTACATGGGACTAGTAGTGCAACCCAGCAGATGACCTCATTAACATCCATGTGCAACAGCTAATTCCAGGCAAACCTCTGTACTGTCCACACTAGTCAGTCTGCAAGTATAGAACTAGATGAACCACAAAATACAGGGCCTCCTGCAAAGTAAAACTGTGCTGTGATCAAGAAACCTCATGACAGCTGCCAGAGCTGAAAAGTTGTCCCAGTAAAGGTAAAGTCCTTTTCAGCCAACAAGGATGGAAAGGACAGACAGGGAGCTTGCGTAGACTGGGTGGCTCTACATTGGTTATTACACTGTGGAAGTAAGTAGACTTGGGTATCCAGAGTAATAAGAAATTTCCGATGCATCAAAACAAGAGTCGTAAGAAGAAACCAAAATTGCTTCCACAGTCTCTGAACAAACAGTTTCTCTTAATTCTAAGAGAATGAAAAAAAACTGGCAAGCATGCCTGGTAGCAATGCAAGATCTGAAGGTATTCCTGTGAAACCAGCTGTCAGTGATCAAACACAGCAAGATCTGAGACAGGCTTTTAAAAAACCACAGCAGTCAGGTTTTGCAGACTAGTGTATATGTGGTTATTTGCAATTATATGCATTATTATCCTGTCTGGTACTCACCATAGGATAGCTGGGAGTAGCCCTAAAAGGCACTGCGCTTGGATGAAGTCAAGAAATAAAGCAGAGCAGGGCTATACTTCAGGGCATAGCTTTCTACCTGACATTTTCAGAAGTTTTAAAAGACCCTCCTTATGCTCAAATTGCAGTTGCTTCTCTGGATGAATAGCATGAATCAATGTGTTTTGCCACAGTTATTTTGAAAATTATTCATGGGAGGGAAGCAGCAACACAGGTGGATTTGTTGGGGTTTCTTTTTAAATGACTATTAAGAATTTATTTTGCTTAGTACAGAGACTGTATGCATAGAATTACATTTTGGCAGATGACTTAGTCCAGGAACTGAACTTACAGCCAAAATATAACCTGCTTTAGGAATAAGAAAGAAAAATGCCTTAAGTTGTTTACAGCATACATTTCCAAGCCAAAAAACACAGATGAACCTGATACAGGCCATCTGGTATGCTCCAAGAATTGCAAACATCATTAAAGAAAACTGTGCATCTGGGGGACAGTTAAACCTTCTGAAGGGGCACATGGCTTCCCACCAAGTACAGAGTTAAAAATCCCATTGCTGGACTGTTGGCCTGGTCCCCACTTGAATTTTCTCAAAATTGATGAGCTTAAGGCCACAGAATGAACCCACGTTCGTCAAAACAGAAGCAGCTTAAAACTTGAATCCAGGTGCTTTCCAGGTGTAATAATGGTCAAAGCTGGAAATCTGATGGGGACCTAGCTTGTGTTTTTGAAGTTGTTATCTGTCAAATCTGAGGCAGCAGGGTTTGCCTGAACCACACAAACTGCTACTCTATCCAGTACCGAGTACTCATATTTTCCATAACGTCCTTGCAACAGCACTGCTAGGATTCCCAAGTACTTCATACTAAAAAGAAACAACATACATGTTCTGCCATCTTCTCCAGAGAGAAAGGAATGAGGGCATGCAGAAAAGAGTGAACAGGTTGGGAAATCATTTGAGTGACTGAACAGAAATTATTCCCAAGGAAAAGCACTCAGCATGCTAAAGTGACAGTTAATATCTAACCAGCCTGAAAGTCATTTAAGAGAAATCTGGTGGTGGTCATGGGGAGGCTGCAGAGAATCCCACAGGTTGGAAGGGAGCTCTGGAGATCATCTAGTCCAACCTCCCTATAAAAGCAGATTCACCTAGAGCAGGTTGGACAGGAATGCATCCAGGCAGGTTTAGAATCTCTCTAGAGAAGGAGACTTCACAAACTCTCTGGCCAGCCTGTTCCAGTGCTCTGCCACCCTCAAAGCGAAGTTTTTCCTCATGTTCAGATGGAACTTCCTGTGTTGCAGTCTGTGCTCCTTGTCCTGTCACTGGGCACCACCAAAAAGTCTAGCCTCATCCTCTTGACACCTGCCCTTTAGATACTTTTAAGCATTGATGAGATCCCCTCTCAGTCTTGTCTTCTCCAGGCTAAACAGACCCAGGTCTCCCAGCCTTTCTTCATAAGAAAGATGTTCCTGTCCCCTGGTCATCTTCATAGCCCTCCACTGGACTCTCTCCAATAGTTCCTTGTCTATTTTGAACTGGGGAGCCCAGAACTGAACACAGTACTCCAGATGCAGTCTCACCAGGGCAGAGTAGAGGGGGAGGATAACATCCCTTGACCTGCTGGCCACACTCTTCTTAATGCACCCAAGGATACCATTGGCCCTCTTGGTCACAAGGGCACATTGCTGGCTCATGGGCAACTTGTTGTCCACCAGGACTCCCAGGTCCCTCTCTGCAGAGCTGCTTTCCAGCAGGTCAGCCCCTACCCTGTACCACTGCATGCTGTTATTTCCTCCCTAGGTGCAGGCCCTACAGCAGATAGAAAACATGCACTTCTCTCCCCTCATTTACCCAGCTAGTCATGCCATCATAGAAGGCTACCAGATTGGTTAAGCATGACTTCACCTTGGTGAATCCATGTTGACCACTACCAATAACCTTCTTTTCTTCCACATGCTTAGAGATGACATCCAGGATGAGCTGTTCCATCACCTTTCCAGGGATGGAGGTGAGACTGACTGGCCTGTAGTTTCCTGGGTCCTTCTTCTAACCCTTTTTGAAGACTGGCATGACATTGGCTTTCCTCCAGTCCTCAGGCACCTCTCCTGTTCTCCATGATCTTTCAAAGATGGAGGGTGTTAGCAGTAACATCTGCGAGCTCCCTCAGCACTCATGGGTGCATGCCACCAGGGCCCATGGATTTGTGGCGGTCAAGTTTGCCTAAATGATCTCTCCTTTGGTTGAGGATGCTCAGGTTAAAGTCTTCCTTTCTCCAGACTTTTTCTCTTACCTCCAGGGTCTGGGATTCCTGAGGGCTTGCCTTAGCAGTAAAGTCTGAAACAAAGGTGGCATTCAGTTACTCTGCCTTTTCTGTGTCCTGTGTCACCAGGGCACCCACCTCATCAGCTGCAGGCCTACATTTTCCCTGGTTTCTGGACTTCCCTGCCACTGAGACCTTTCTTCCCTCTACTTACCAATTTCCGGGTGTCTCACTTACAAAAGCTTCCTGGGTCCCTTCTGAAATCCCGATTGGGTCTATTGATTCAGTCCTATCTTATTATTTCACTCATTCCTCCGAGATCTGAGCTGCATACTAATGGCCTGTCTGCTTGTGAACTAGTTAGAGCTTTGCATCCTACTGCAGTTGTGTTAGAGGAGTACACACAAACATACAGCTGATAAATATGTAGCAGCTCCTAGTTATTGCAGCTTCTGTTCTACTCAGTGGTAGGTTGTCAGTGTTCATCCCTCTAACAAAATCTTCCTGAGCAAGTTGACTCCAAGCAACAAGAATGCTGCAGAGACCATCCACATCAAGAAGCATTTGCTGAAATTTTCTCCCCATGCTAAGGGCTTGTCTTATGAGTGGAAATGTGTACTACACTTGGACATTCTGAAGTGACTCTTGGTGTGAATTTGGGCTTGTAATAGCCCTAGGCTTATACCAAAACAGTTATTCCCTAATGCCTGTCCTGATTATTTTAAGTACAGCTGAACTGTAGCAGTAGCTCAGCCAGGAACAGCAGTGAACAGTAAACAGGGTGCTGACAGCTGCTGGTGTTTTACATAGGAGGTCACAGAGCCCTACTTTGATCTGGATTGCTTTAAATGTTAGTTGCTGCCTGGAGCACTGTTTACAGTAATGCTCCCTCCTCTGAGGTGAACTGCTGTTAACAACAATGGAAAATTCTAGTTGGAAAAAATAAATATCATTAGACACAGCTAAAGAAAAGCTGTTTAAGGAAATTACAGCAGCACTTTCACTTCTGGAGAAACTCCATTACTTAGCAGTGATGTTTGTACAGATTAGTAAGTATTTAAATTCAGTTATGTAACCTCAACTATTGTTTCAAGGGCAAGGATAATCTTCCAAGTGAGTTCATCTACATATATTTTCAAAACAATACATTTACCTGATGCAAGTGGCATCTCTAACAGCTTCTTACTAGTCTGTCCATTTTGCCCTCTTTCCAGCTTGGTGCCCCTGTAAATCCAGCTGCCTCCTCAGCAGGGCACAGAGGGCCTGAAGGCAAAAATGATGTCCCTGAAGTCCTGCCACTGAGCCTTCCCATCTCCCAGAGCTCTAGATTTAAGTGGTAATAACTTGTCTAGAGCCCTCAAGCAGCCAGTGGCTGCCAATGGACCGGGTTATCATATATGACATTTCCAAATTTGTTTTCTTGGGATACAGACACTGAGAATCTCCTAAGTTTCTCCATGCACAGGTGGGCTTGCCCTGCAACCAAACTCCTCTTTGCCTTGTGACATGTGGCTCAGTTTTGGCCCTTACAGTGAATCACAGCTCTGCTCTTCCTCAACACTCACCACAGTACTTGCTCTGCCCCCGTGCTGAATGCTGCAGTCAATGGATACTTCTCAAGGTTTATTGCAGCAGATCAGTCTTGAAGAGGTGCAGTTTGAAAGTATTTAATTACAAAGCCTTCTCATTTCAGCTGAGCTTTAAAGAAACATACCTTAGAGAATAGGAGCTAAAGAAGAAAGTTTTTCTTCTACAGGAAGGAAAGGGCTGGAAGGTTATACCCAAAAGCTGGGAGCAGGAAACAAAGGACTTTGAAGTCCATGAGGCAACTTGGAGGATTCATAAGAAGAATGTGTCCCCGTGATGGACAATATAGCACTGCATTTGGATATAGGTTGTGCAATGACAACTGGCTTTCTTAATACGAGTTAATGAGTTTAAAGACTTCACAGGAGTTGATAATACACGAGGACATGGAGGTTTTGTTTCCTACTTTACTAGTAGTAATTTGTAATAAATAAATTCAGGTATATAGTTATGATTATTTACTTATAGGCATGCATATATATTATTTTGAGGTGTTACTGGTGCACACAAACTGCTTCCAGGAGTGGGGCTAGCTGATGATAGGAAAGTTGCTCTTCAAGGATGGTCTGCAGCAGAGTCCATAGTCAGCCAGGTGCCCTTGGCGAGGGCCTGGTCTGTCCAGGAGATTTCACACAGAGAAGCTCACCTTGGGTAGACAGAGTTATATCTACAAAGACAAAAATAAGTTGGTGTAGGACACCAGTTCCTGGAGGATTTGTTACTGGCTTCTGCTTTCTTGGAAGATAAGTTTATTATCACAGGTTTTGTTCTGTGCTTATCAGAGACATCTCTGCTCCCAGCCAAGCTTATCAGGGATTTCTCAGGCTCCCAGTGAGTAGATATCCTTCTTTGTCAGTATGTTTCCATTGCGACTGGGTCACCTTTATGGCTGCTCCATTATAAGTAAAAGCCACATGGGACAGAATGAACTGATCATGCTACTTTGTACATCTGTACATGCAAATTCCTAATGAAGCTTTGCTGCCCAAGCCCTTGGTTGTGGGGCGATAGCTGGGATCTTATAAAGTCCTAGGCAGAGACTAATCTTTTATAACTAGAAGTTTGGTGCCAATAGTATGACACTTATACCTTGCCCTGTCATGTGCATTGACTTCCTTTCAATTTCAACACATCAAGAAATTTTAATGCAAGAGTATGGTTTAAAACCATGCTGTCTCCTGGAAGGGGAAAATCTCATCCACAAACAATTTGTCAAAGTAAACACATTCCTGCACAACATGAACCTATGTCATCACTGCCACTGAATGCTCTTTTCTTCCAGCAGTGGATATTCAGAATCCTATCTATTTAGTCTCAGAGAAAAAGACTTATCTGCTTTCTTATTACCTTTAAGGATGCCTGGAAGACACAATCGATACAGACTGATTGCTATCCTACAAATCTCTTGATAATTTGACTGGGGTGGAAATGTGAGAAGCATCTACTGGCAACTTGTATTCATATTCTATCACTCAAAAATGTCCAAGGTATAATCCAAGAGTTACACAATACCTTGTTCTTTCTGATTTCATGGGAGGGACTTTCAATTTGAAACAACCCAGCATCATACAGGTTTGCTCTCACATTTGAAGGCTCTAACCCATTTATGCTTCCCCTTATTGATCAGCCACTGTTTTTGCTACTTTTCTACTAGAACTCCCGCAGAGCAGAGTAGGAAGTCACCTTGTAATAGTAATAGCACTGAAGTGGAGGTTGTTGACTATGTTGTTCTTCATTCAGCAGCTGATACAGGTTCACCGAAACAGATGTGGTTGTGATACAGCCCGGCTTCCTGTCTGAGAGTTCAGAGGGGTGAGGAGACAGGTGGCGAAGAACAGGAACACAAGCTGGGAAAGGACATCACCTTCCCCACCCTACACTCAAGTCTCAGGGTAAATGTGGAACAACCTAGTTTGTACAAAGGAAACCCAACTGAGAAAAGCCACCCTAGGTACAGGGATGCCTGGAAGAAAAGAGGCAAAGTCTCCACAGTGTGCTGTAGAGGTGGGTTTTTTTCCTCTGGACAACATGCTCAGATGGATCTTTCTGGAGCTCGCCTGTCCCCAGGATTTCCTCCCAGTACAAAGGGTGATCTTTATCATAGAAGCCAGGAAGAGGCAAGACCTAATTAGTTATCCAGTTTTGCACTCGAATTAGTGAAGGATTGTTCCCTGCCATCATTTTTACAAGTTTTTGTCTAGCTTTATATTTTGGGTGACCCAAACTCCTCTTTTCCTGAGGGAATATTCCGTTTTCATTAAGTAAACCATTAAGATGCTTACCTACAGAAGCAACACAAGTTGTCCTGCTATTTTTAACATCTTTCACTATTCAGGAATATTAAACAAATTCCAGAACAAGACCTTCTAATAAATGCAGAATTTTGTTTCAACTTCTCACATTTCCAACGACAGCTTAAGCAAATTCAAGCCCAGATCTGTATACTTATACAAGGCAATAAAAAAACTCAAAACTTAATATTCCTCACTTTGTATATTAAATGCCATAGACCTTGAGTGTTTCTCATTCTTGCACTGTGCTGCAGACACTCTAGTAACATAGATCAATCCTACAAAATTATCCTAGGCATGTAAACTGCATGTGTCCATATGTTGTGGTTTAGGCCAAATCAGTCACTGGGGACATGGGGCACCCCAGATGGGACCAACAGATGCTCCCCTCTACCCCTCTTCTAAGAGAGAGGCAGATGAGTGAAAAAGACTTATGAGTTTAGAATGAACTAAACTACTTTAATGAAATATTAATAATAAAATAAAAATAAAATAATGAAATATATACAAAACCATATCAAGCTCCCAGGATGACAATCATGTCACTAGCTGGCACTGGGGAAGTCCCAGACTGGACTCAGTGACAGACAAACTGAATTCCAAATCTGGATTCAGGATTGGGATCAAAGGCAGACAAACAGACAGAGTCCTCCTCAGATGGCAGCCATTGAAGAAAAAGCCAGCTGACCCTTTGATCCCTCAGCTTTTATACCGAGCATGAGGCAGATGGGATGGAATACCCCCTTGGTCCTGTTTTACCTCAAACCAGGACACCAAAATTGAGCAGGGAGCTTTTGTAGAGTCAGATAAGAAATGTGCAAAAGTGCAAGTAGCCTATAGGTTGCTCAAGCCTAAAGTACCCCCTGAGGAAGGGCTTTGGCATTGCTTTTGCTCTTTAATTACAAAACAGTGGAAACAGCACTTCTGCAGCACTGCAAAGCCTCGAGTTGTTTGTTAACACCTGACCTGTTCTCAGCTGCTCACCTTGTCTAGCAGTATAAATTTAACACCAACAGGTCAAACTACGCTTGTGCCAGCTCTACACTGTTTGATGGCTTTGATATTAGTAGAGTGCTACATCACCTGATCTGGCATGCACTTGCCAGAATAAGTTAAATTTAAGCCAGAAGGATGGGTTGGAGAGGCTTAGCTGCAGTGAACCAAGACTGCAGTCATAACTTACTCTGGTTGCAGCTGAAGCAACCACCACCACCCCAACTCCACAAATGGAACCGCCAGCACCACCACCACTGGCATAACCAGCAGAACCACCACCACCGTAGCCACAACAACCAGCGCAAACACCACCACAAAGTCACCGGCACAACCACCACTAGCACCACCACAACCACTACCACCACCAGCGGCATCACTGGAACCACCATCACAACCACCAGCACCATAACTGACACAATCACCACCAACAGAATTATCAACACCACCACAACAGTCACTGGCACTGGCTAAACCACCAGAACCACCACCACCGGTACCAGCCACCAGCCCCACCACCACTGCCAACACTGGCACCAGCACCACCACACTGCCTCAACCACAACTGGCACAACCACTGTCACTGGCACCAGCAGCAGCACCACCACCAGAACAACCAGCAGCAGCAGCTGCCACACAACCAGCAGCTCCAGCACCACCACAGGCACAAGCACCAGCACAGCGGCGCAAGCACAATGACAACCACAGTCACCGGCACAACCACCAGCACCAGAACCACCACTACCACACCAGAACAACCAGAATCACTACCACCAACGGCACAACGACCAGCACCACAGTCATCAGCACTGGCACAGGCACCAACACCACCACCAGAATAACCAGCATCACCATAACCAGCCCCACAACCAGCAGCACTGTCACCACCATGACCAGAAGCACCCCCACAGGCACAATTAACATCACCACCACCGGCAGCAGCAGCACCACTACCAGCATTATCAGTGCAACAACCACAGGCACAACCACCACAGTCACCAGCACTGGCAAAAACACTGGCAGCACCACTATCAGCACCATCGCCACCACCACCGGTAAAAGCACAACCACAACAGTCACCGGCACCCCAACACCACCACCACAGGCACAACCACCATCATGAGCAACACCACCACCATCAGTATTGCTGGCACCATATCTACCAGCATAACTACAAGCACCATCACAACCAGCGCTGGAACTACCACCACCACCCCCCAAACAACCAGCATCACCACCACTGGCTCCTAAAATGGCACCACAAACACCACCACCACCAGAACCATCACCACCACTACCAGAACCACTGGCACCAATCAGCACCACCACAACTGTCACCACCACAACTGACATCCACCACAGTAATGGATCCCAGAACCACCACACTGGCAGTGGTTGTGCTGGTTGTAGTGGTGCCACCACAGTCACTGGCAACACCACTAGAACCAGCATCACGTGTAATACCACCACCACCAGCACAACCACCACCACCAGGACTGGCATAACCACCACCACAGTCACCAGCACTGGCAACACCACCATCAACACCACCACGGGCACCATCACAACCACCACTACCACAGTCCCTGGTACTGGCTTAACCACCAGCACCACCACAACTGGCACCACCACTGGCAGCAGAACCACCACCACCTGCAGCACCACAAGAGTCACCGGCATAACCACCATGAAGACCACCACCAGCACCACCTCAACCAGCACATCCACCACCTACACAGTCACCAGCATGAGCACAAGCACTGGCACCATCACAAGCACCGCCACAACCAGCACTATTGGAACCACCACCAGCACAACCACCACCACAACTGACACAATCACCACCAACAATTACCAGCACCACAGCAGTCACTGGCACTGGCTAAACCACCAGAACCACCACTGGTACAAGCACTGGCCCCACCACTGACACCACCACCACTACACTGCCTCAACCACAACTGGCACAACCTCTGTCACTGGCACCAGCAGCACCACCATCACCGGAACAACCAGCAGCTCCACCACCAGAACCACCACCACCACCGGCGCAACCACCATCGTGACAACCACCGCCACCACCACACTGGCAACACCACAAACACCAGCACAACAACCACCACCACAGTCACCAGCGCTGGTACAACCACTGGCACCATCAACACCATTACAACCACTACCATATCAACCACCATCACCACCCCTGTCTCCACAACGTGCACCTCCAGCACCACCACAGGCACCAGCACAAGCACTGCTACCACCACAGGCATGAGCACCACCACACCAGCACCACAAAAGCCGGCAACATCACCGGCACCACCAGCACAACAAACACCACCACCACTCAAAGCACAACCACCAGCAGCACCACCACCAGACTGGCCACCACCTTAGCTGGCACAACCACCACCATTAGCCCCACAACCAGCCCCACTGGAACCACAACCACCAGCACCACCCGCACAACAACTATCACCACAGTCACTGGCACAACCACCACCAGAACAACCAGCATGACTGTCACCACCACGCGCAGCATCACCAGCACCACAACCACTGGGCACCAGCACTGGAAAAAACACTGGCACCACCACTGCCATCACCAGTATCACCACCAGAACAACCAGCATCACCACACGAACAACCAGCACTGGCGCAACTGCCACCACCACTGGTACCATCACAGGCAGCAACACCACCACAGTCCCTGGTACTGGCTCAACCACTGGCACCACCCTCACCTGCACCATCAACACCAACACCACCAGAGCCACCATCAACACCACAGCAGGCAAAACAACCACCACCACCGTCACCACCACTAGTATTACTGGCACCACATCCCCCAGCACAACCACAACCACCACAGTCACCAGCACTGGCTCAACCACCAGCACCATCAACACCACCAGCACCCCCCAAACAACCAGCATCACCACCACCCAAACAACTCCTGGCACCACCAACAATCTCCACCACCATTGACAGCACCAGAACCACCACCAACAGCAACACCGCTGCCGCCGCCACCACTGGCACAACCGGAACAATCAACACTGGCAGCACCAGCAGCGACACCACCACCAAACCCACGCCTACTACCACCCTCCCCACTGGCTCTACCAGCACTGGCACCACCACCAGCAAAACAACCACCAAAACCACAGTGGCACCACCACCAGAACCACTACTACCGGCAACACCACCACCTTCACCCCTGGCACCAGCACAACCACTACCACCAGCACCACCGCTACTACCACCACAGGCACCACAACCACTGGAACAATACTAGCACCACCACCACGACTGCAAACCCACACCCACCAGCCCTGGTACTGGCACCACCATCACAGTCACAAACACTACTCCCACCCCACCATCACCAACCCCACTGGCATCGGCACCACCCCCACAGCACCCCCAACCCCACAACTAGCACACA
This sequence comes from Pluvialis apricaria, assembly GCA_017639485.1. Lineage (NCBI taxonomy): Eukaryota > Metazoa > Chordata > Aves > Charadriiformes > Charadriidae > Pluvialis > Pluvialis apricaria. Next base: position 37,994,738 of record CM030012.1, on the reverse strand, counting down.
CACACCCCCCACCAACACCCCCACCTCCACTGGCACCAGCACCACCATTGACACCAACCCCACACTCATCCCCACGACCAACCCCACCACCACCATCACCACAACCACAGCACCAGCAGCCCCAGCCCCACGCCTACCCCCAGACTACCACAACCACCCCAACACCATCTCTACCACCTGCACCCCACCAGCACCGGAACAATCAACAATGGCACCACCATAAACAATATCACTGGCACCATGACTACTCCTGCAGCCACCCCTAACTCCACCACTTCCATCACAACCACCATCCCCAGCACCACCACCCAAACCACCCCTACACCCACCCCCACCATTGGCACTGCCGCCACCACCACCAGCACTGGCACAGTTAGCACTGGCCCCACCACCACCACCAACACAACCACAACCACCACCACCAGTACAGCCAGCACCAACCACCTGCACTGGCACAACCACCACAATCAGAATGACCACTACCAGCACCACCGCTATCACCTGCACCACCACCGGCTCTACCACCCCTGGCCCCACCAGCACAACCACCAGCAGCACCACCAGAACACCACCACAGTCACACAGTACCTGAGCAAGAAGAGCCAGGATAACCATGGCCAACAACCATATCTGTAGAAATAAGGCAGGTCCAAGGGCAAGCCAGCATCAGGAATACCTAATCCCCCAGAGCATAGCACTACATTTCCATCAAGGACTAAGCCCCAGGCCTGGGTTTAAATGCAGTTCCAGGGCCAATGGATGAATGGTGCGTGGGTCAAGGCCCCATGTGAGGCTGATCAGGGTAATTAATGCCAGCTGACCTGCTTAGACCTCTGACAAAGCCCTGCACTAGTCCTGCTCTGGTTTACTGTGGGGAGGAAAGTGTGTGTATAGGTCTGAAGGGAGCTGATGCAGCACGTTCATGTTTTAGTGCAGCTTGGGCACACTTGACATTTTTCAGGTATCTCTATGGATATCCCTCTTGGATGTTATTGGTGTGCTGAACTTCACAAGTGAGGAAAAATAAGAAAATAATGCTGCATTTGAAAGCTGAAAATATTTAGACATCCCTTTTCTTCTACTGACTGTGGTCTTCACATACCTGCCTCCCTGGTCTAGGTTATAATCTGCACAGACACAGAAAATACTAAGCGCAGGGGAAAAAGCGTCACCTGAAGATAGGCAGCTACCCCTGAGATGTGAAGGGCAAGTTGCTAGCTGCCTCTGTATTATCAGATTCTCCAGACCTTTCAGAAGCTGTCCAGCTCTGAAGAGCACATGTTGGTGCTTGTGCAGCATCCAGTACACAACTGCTTGATGATAAAGTGTTTGATGGGGTTTGAAAACAATCAGCAATTTATCTATGACCTGTTTTACCTGTTTAGTCTTAACTTACTTGGAAAAGGAACTGCAGTCCTGTGTGATGTACTGTGTTGACTTTTCTGGTTGAGACTTTATTGACCAAGTGCTCTGCGGGGCTGAAACACTGCGGCTCTGAAACACTGCGGCTCTGATAAGTTGACTTGAAACACAGCCCGTTTGCCCTGGTAACCTCAAGGGAATTTGCTACAGCTTGTAGCTACTCCTCTTCACTGCTTTGAATAGGACTGTGAACACCAGCTGACCCTTGGTTTCTGCCTTACAGACAGAAGTGTTATATGGGATTTGCTGTAGTGTATTACATAATATTGCTGATAAAAATGTACAGCTCCTAAAATATGTATAACAAATAATTATGCAAGCAATAACAGATAATAGATAAAATAGAGATAAAGCCTATAACTAAATAATAATGTATATTTATTATATATATAATATATATAAATGTATATTTGTTTTATATTAAGCATATATTTATAATATATTGTATATATAATATATTTTATAATACATATTTATGTATAATATATATTTATTCAAATATCTCTGATATTTATACAGTGATAATAACAATATAGATCAATAACAAGAGGTAGAACAAGAGGTAACGGGCACAAACTTGAACATAGGAAGTTCCATCTTAACACGAGGAGGGACTTCTTTCCTTTGAGGGTGGCAGAGCACTGGCACAGGCTGCCCAGAGAGGTGGTGGAGTCTCCCACACTGGAGACATTCAAAACCCGCCTGGACGCCGTCCTGTGCAACTGCTGTAGGTGTCCCTGCTGTGGCAAGGGGTTGGACTAGATGATCCCCAGAGGTCCCTTCCAACCCTGACCACTCTGTGATTCTGTGATTCTGTAACACTACCTATATAATAATATATAGATATAATACTGATAATCTCTATGGAGATCTATTTTATATTTAGAGAGAGAGTTAAAGACTTCTATAGCAAGAGAGATATAGATCTTATATATACAAAAATTGCAATAAATTCTGTTTGGAAGCTTCTTCAGAGCAGTGGTTAGCAGCTTGAAGAGAGAATGCTACAGAAAATATCCTGTATACAGGAATTTCTACCTCTTTTCATCTGCATGAATTCTCTACTGTCTGCACCTAGGAAAGGAATTAGAAATTACTAGATTTTATCTTCACTGAAACCATTTACACTACTGAGTTCATCCTATATTATTTGGACAATCTACTTAAATCATCCTTTTGTAAGACCTGTGTGATGACTAAGGAAGTCAGGAATCTGCTGGGTGATGGGTTTGCAGATTCTAGCAGCTGACACACCTTTAGTCCTTCAAACTCTGGTAAAATCACTGTATTACCAAGTGTCTGAAGAGGAATGACATATCACACTACTCTGGCAATTCTGCCTTGGGCAATGGCAATCATGTGTCTTGTGCTGTTTAAGACTTATCTAGAAAGTCTTGTAAAGGCCGATAGGAAATGTTACGTTCATACTGGCTTGTTTATTTTACCAAGTAAGGTGATCCAAGCTAGTTTTGAAGCACCTTGAGCTTGCAAGGCATTCTCTCTAATAATCTAGCAGGGGGCATAATACTAACTACAAGACAACTTTGAGACAGTTATGAAACATCATAAAGGATGTTGAAAAACTTCATGCAAGGACTGACGTATCATCTCTGGCTTATCAGAAACTTTTTGAAATTTGAGTGTATAAAGGCTCATGGCTATGGCTCCATCTTTGGGGGAAACTGGAATGTCTGAACCTTTCTCCTCCAGCATTTTGCTTGCAAAGGAGGTAACAAGATTGCAAGAAATTGTGTTGCACTGACTAAGTCTTATTAAGACTGTCAAGAGAGACTGGCAAGCAGAGCAAGCTTCAGTTTCTTGGGCGCAGCAAGAAATGTCTTACACTGTGAAGTCACTGACCCGATTTCAGGTGTTGATTGCTAGAAAGCAAATTGGCTTTTGACAGCTTCCCTTCATGTGAGCAAGTGATGGCTTGGGATGCACTGAGGTGAAGGCTGCTTGCTAATTGCCCGCTCACAATGCTGTCTGGGAAACCTGCGCTGTCTGTGTGTCAGCAATGAAAGCACCAGCCGGAATAGCAGCTTCTTGGCTCTGTCTTTGAGGAGAGTTATATACAGGTGACAGAATCTCGAAATGTTTTGGGTTTTTTTTTTCCCCAATTTAGTAAGCAGGTGAGGATTCTTGGTAACATTTTTCCTAATAAAAGAAGCACGATCCAAGGAAGGACGTACAGACAGTAAGTTCCTGTTTGTTATTAAATGTTTCTATAGCGGTATCTCAAAGAAACCTCAGTCAAGAGAAGAACACCCTCCTTATAGACATGCAGGCGTGCTTCTAGAATTAATGCTCTGCATTAGAGGTGCCAAGTGATTGAATGGCTCATAGGCTGGATGTCGTGTACTCGGGGTGTTTAAATAGCCCACATAGCATATTCAGAATTTTATTTAAAAGAAAACTTTTTGGTCACTGAAAAGATAATCTTTTAGATACACACTCGCTGTAAAGTGGCACAGTGTTCCCTTCCCAAAGCTGCAAATTGGATCAAATAGGGACCAAAAACTGTGAATCTCTTATCTGTTATTTACATAACTGGGTTATAGCTGTATGTATCTATATCGACCTACCTACATGTAATACAGATTAAAAACCCCACAGGGTTTCAAAGTTCAGATCTCAAATCTTAGGATGTTTGAGAATTCAAGCTGCATATACAAGCCTGATTTAGCGTTGGTGGATATGCATTATGATACAGCTGTGACAATGCACAGTTGCCTGACCTTGTGGGTTTTTCTCAGAACACTTGCCTCATCTGACCCTGAATGGAACTTGTTTTTCTATTGAATGATGCTGAGTAACAGCATGCTTAAGTAAAAATACTGTTAAGAAAAGTTATTAGTGTGAGTAAAGTAGGCCTGTTCTTGCTTCTCCCTGATTTTGAGTGCGATGGGAGAACACAGCAGCAGCAGCAAATTGCATAATCCCTAACTAATACCAGGAAAAATAACCATTACCCTCTGGTTTAAATGCCTGCTCTGAGAGAGAAATTCAGAAGAGATCCCTAACAAGAACCAATTAACTAAGTACCTCTGATGAGCTTCACTAACATCCTAAGAGTTATAAAGGCCCACCATCCCATGGGAGAGGAGACAGAGAAGGATCCTTTGGCCAAGCATAAATCTTGTTTTAAATGTGATTATAAGCATGCTGACTAGCTGACCCAATTTTACTTCTGCATATAATACCATATGCTGTTCCTTGCTTACAAAATTGTAACTCCTATTGATGTCAGCAATAGCCGTAATTTTATTTCTAAAGCAATGAAAGCCATTTTCTCTACCACTGCTGCAAGAGAACTCCACAGGATAATATGATCATAATTAAAATAATAATAGATCTTCCAACAATTTAATTCAAGCAACTCGCCCTTGCCAAAAAAGAGAGGAAGATAATAAGTGTAGGGAATAAACACTTCAGGGGTAGGTAAAATGTTCCGCAATTTGACCAGTCAGGTCTGCAAATCTGAAGATGTATTTCCAGCTTCTAACCCATGGTCTGTGGGAACCGGGAGGGGAGGCCAGAGAGGAGAAGTTTTAAAATTGCCAGATGAAGCTGACACCTGAATGCATCTCTTCAGGTCTGTTGTTGTGGCCTCTGGTAAACTAAAATCATGTGTGATACTTGGAGAAAATCAGCACTGCATTCATTCGTTTACCTATTTTCATATTTCATCCTCAAACTATGGCTTCTTTTTTTTTTTGTACTTTTAAAAAGTTTAGAAATTTCCGTTTTTGTGATAATTTTATACTTTTTCAAATTAGAATTTTACCTATTGTACTTTTTTCCTCCTTTTTTCATGCCTTTATCTTATTTATTCCAGAAATATTTTGTCCCCTTTATCTGCTTGCCTCTTATCCCTTGCTTCCTTTTCTAAGTGAAAACAGACTCAATATATCTTAGTATGATGATCATCTCTAATTTCCACCCTTCGTTTTATTTGCTTTGAGCTAGCAACTGCTGGATGAATAAGAACCTGCCTGTAGTTTTTTCTATTTTTCTATTTAATGAACAAAGAAGGTTACAAAATTCCCAATGTGATTGGAAAAGACAGGGAGAGACAGAAAAAGTAAAACCAAGTCTTGTATGAAGCAGTATAGCACTAGTGAGATATTGCTGTCACAACTGATGACATGCCCTCTCGTGGTCATACTGCTACAAAAGCAATCCCTTATTTTAATTAAGAGCAGGCTACTGTTGAGCTAGTACTTAAGCATTTCCGTTTGTTAAGACTGGTTTTAAAGCACATGTCAGAGCCCTAAACTGTGAGCTTGCTGGGCAGAACTGTGCTATAAGGAGGGAAACATCAGTTAGGAAAAAGTGAAATCATGTGTTGAACTGTCCCCACAATTTTGGGGTGTAGTTTTTGTGGCGGCATCCTGGAAAGACAGATCAACATTCCCTACTCAGAAATAAAAAAGACTTCATTTGGTTGGGGACAGCCTTGGTTGTAGTGATCATGAGAAGACTGAGTTCAGGATTAAGTGCAGTATGCACAAAACGATAAGTAGGATTGCAGCCTTGAACTTCAGGAGGGCTAACTTTGATCTCTTCAAGAGACTGCTCAGAGAAATCCCATGGGTTAGGGCTCGAGAGGGTAGGGGGGCTCAAGAGAGCTGGTTGATATTTAAGTATCACTTCCTCCAAGAACAGGATCTTGCTCATCCCTAAAAGCAAGAAATCAGGCAAGGGAAGCAGGAGACCTGCATGGCTGAGCAGGGAGCTTCTGAAAAAGCTCAAGTGGAAGAAGGAAGTTTACAGTATGTGGAAGAAGGGGCTGACCACTTGGGAAGAGTACCAGAATGCTGTCAGGGTATGCAGGGATGAAACGAGGAAAGCCAAGGCAGCCTTGGAATGAAAACTGGCAAGGGATGTCAAGGTGAACAGGAAGGGTTTCTTCAAGTACACAGGAGGCAAAAGGAAAACTAGGGAAAGCGTGGGCCCGCTGTTGAACGAGACAGGTGCTGTGGTGAGAGGTGATGCAGAGAAGGTGGAGCTGCTGAATGCCTTCTTTGCTTCTGTCTTCACTGCTCAGGCCAGCCCTTGGGAGTCCCAGACTTTGCAGGTAACAGAGAAAGTCTGGAGGAAGGAAGACTTTCCCTTGATTGAAGAGAAACAAGTTAGAGATCAATTAAGTAAACTGGATACCCACAAGTCAATGGCTCCTGACAGGATGCACCCACGAATGCTGAGGGAGCTCGCAGAAGTCATTGCTGGGCCACTCTCCATCACCTTTGAAAGGTCCTGGAGAACAGGTGAGGTGCCTGAGGGCTGGAGGAAAGCCAATGTCACGCCAGTCTTCAAAAAGGGCAAGAAGGGTGACCTGGGAAACTACAGGCCGGTCAGCCTCACCTCCATCCCTGGAAAGATGATGGAACTGCTTGTTCTGGGCATCATCTCCAAGCATCTGGAGGAAAAGAAGGTTATCAGAAGTAGTCAGGATGGATACATCAAGGGGAAGTCACGTCTGACTAATCTGATAGCCTTCTACAATGGCGTGACTGGAGGGGTAAATGAGGGGAGGGCAGTGGGTGTTGTCTATCTCGACTTCAGCAAGGCTTTTGACATCATCTCCTACATCATCCTCATAGGTAATCTTAGAAAGTGTGGATGAGATGAATGGACAGTGGGGTGGATTGAGAACCGGCTGGCAGACAGAGCTCAGAGTTGTGATTAGTGGTGCGGAGTCTAGCTGGAGGCCAGTAACAAGTGGTGTTCCCCGGGGGTCAGTACTGGGTCCAGTCTTGTTCAATATATTCGTCAGTGACCTGGATGAAGGGATAGAGTGTACCCTCAGCAAGTTTGCTGATGACACAACACTGGGAGGGGTGGCTGACACACCAGAAGGCTGTGCCACCATTCTGCAAGACCTGGACAGGCTGGAGAGTTGGGTGGAGAGGAACCTAATGAAATTCATCAAAAGCAAGTGTAGGGTCCTGCACCTAGGGAGGAATAACCCTGTGCACTGCTACAGGTTAGGCATTGGCCTGCTGGAGAGCAGCTCTGCAGAGAGGGACCTGGGAGTCCTGGTGGACAACAAGTTGCCCATGAGCCAGCAATGCGCCCTTGTGACCAGGAGGGCCAATGGTATCTTTGGGTGCATTAAGAGTGTGGGCAGCAGGTCGATGGATGTCATCCTCCCCCTCTACTCTGCCCTGGTGAGGCTGCATCTGGAGCACTGTGTCCAGTTCTGGGCTCCCCGGTTCAGGAAGGACAGGGAACTGCTGGAGAGGGTCCAGCAAAGGGCTACTAAGATGGTTAGGGGATTGGAACATCTTTCTTATGAGGAAAGGCTGAGGGACTTGGGGCTTTTTAGTCTGGAGAAGAGAAGACCGATGGGGGGATCTTACCCATGCTTATAAATACTTTAAGGGAGGGTGCCAGGTAGATGGGAACAGCGTTTTTTCAGTGGTGCCCAGTGATAGGACAAAGAGGTAACAGGCATAAACTTGAGCATAAGAAGTTCCATCTAAACATGAGGAGGGACTTCTTTCCTTTGAGGGTGGCAGAGCACTGGCACAGGCTGCCCAGAGAGGTGGTGGAGTCTCCCACTCTGAAGACATTCAAAACCCACCTGGAAGCCATCCTGTGCAACTGCTGTAGGTGTCCCTGCTGTGGCAGGGGGGGTGGACTAGATGATCTCCAGAGGTCCCTTCCAACCCTGACCATTCTGTGATTCTGTGATTCATCAGACAGTTTGTGTATATTGTGTACTTCCTACAGAATCCCAATGTTATCTATTGAATCTTAAAGCTAAAGAAGCAGACTTGGAAGACCTAACAAATAATGACAAGACTAAATTTCTTTCCGAATGTCAAATGCCGTTTCTGTATGCAGTTGAATATAGATCAGAAATACAGATTTAGTCTGCAGGTAAATATTGTTGATTAGTTCCACAATTTTCTTATTGAAAATAACAAGGTACACTTGTTTTCTAGGATAAAGTACTCTGATTTAATTAGGAATATGCAATTACGTTGTTCTCTGGGTTTGAATGGATAGTACGCTAATTTTAGTGACTGAATCCAAAATTACCCATATGTGATGCATCAATCATCTTCATTAATATTCCATTTGAGCTAGGCATCACATCTTTGAGTCATTATAATTTCTGCCATAACTGAAGCCCACTTGCTCTTGCCAGAAGTGTGCTGAACGATGCAGAAAGCAGCATTACATCTGCTGTTACAGCACTTGTTAAAATATATTTTAATTTCCTAAAAACATCATAACACCATTTTCATTCTCCATACTTACACAGACCAATAGATACACACGTAACAGAAGAATGTTTTATTTGCAACTTAAAATTTCTGAAAGTGATGACTACGGCATACACAATTTCACAGAACATCTTTGGCCAACTCAAGAACTGGACCTTTGTGGCAGGTGCAGTCACATCGCATCAATAAAGAAAGTTAATGGCCTTTACACTAGAAAGTGTGCTAAAGGTTATTAAATAACAAATACCTAGAGGTTCACAAAACACAAAGTCAGAAACTCTATAACTTCATTTTTGTCCGTCCCTTGAGGATTCTTCCAGGAGATCCATGGATTTCTTCTAAAGGGTGCCCCAGACAGGACACAAAATAGTAGTCCCACTGAAATCTTCATCTCAGTATGAGGGCAATATAACAGCAAGACTTCCATTCAGTGCAAAATCCCCAACAGCACAATGCCATTTCCTGCCTGTTATTACCCCAGTTGTATTTGTATGTTTCGTTATCCTTGCTTGAGGTTTTTAACCAGTGTTTGTCTAACGGATTTCTCTCAATTTTTTCCCAGAGCTTATCTCCAATCTGCAAAGCAATCTTGATTTCTGATTCTGTCATCCAGCGTGTGTTTTTTCCCGTCTGGGTTTAAGCTGGGTCATTTGTATCCACCCACGTACCATCTCCATGTAAATTTATATTAAATTGCTCAAAATTATTGCAGGCTGGAGATCTCCTAGCCACTGCTGGAGGTGATGACCTCGTTGTCTCAATGAAGTAGGACTCCTTGAGTTAGAGTTGCACTGCGGCCTTTTTTGTTCTCTTAAAAGCATGTTTTCTTCAGTCTGGTTTATTCCTCCTAGCTCATTGCTGTCCATATGCTCACCGTATGTGCACCAGTGGTACCAGCTTGCTCTAGCAGTAGCCTGGTGTCACTGGAGCTTAGGGAGTCCTGTCTACATTTTCCGGGTCCCAATTGCCTTCCCTGCCAGCAGCGCAAAGGGCAGGGGAGAAGGGTCTAATGCATCCATTTTTCCATTTCAGTGCTCCCAAAAAATGCCCCGAATGCAATCCTATAGCTAGTTATACCAGCTATGGAGCTTCTTTCTCTTTACAAGACAAGGCAGCAAAGCAACAATTTCAGGATAAGTTCAAGTCTGAAGTTAGAAAAATCATCATAATGCAAATTGTCTCTTGAATCAAGCTTCCATGCTTCTCGTGCATATGTCAGTACAGCAGCCTGGTATCAGTGGTTGGATAACCACAATTACGGAATATTTCTAAAGAAAAATCATAGAATCATAGAATCATAGAATTGTCTAGGTTGGAAGAGACCCTTGGGATCATCGAGTCCAACCATCTACCCTACTCTACAAAGTTCTCCCCTACACCATATCCCCCAACACCACATCTAAACGGCTCTTAAACACATCCAGGGATGATGACTCAACCACCTCCCTGGGCAGCCTATTCCAATGCCTGGCCACTCTTTCTGTGAAAAATTCTTTCCTAGTGTTCAGTCTAAATCTACCCTGTTGGAGCTTGAAGCCATTCCCTCTCGTTCTGTCATTAATTACCTGTGAGAAGAGACCAGCACCAACCTCTCTACAGTGTCCTTTCAAGTAGTTGTAGAGAGTGATGAGGTCTCCCCTCAGCCTCCTCTTCCTCAAACTAAACAGTCCCAGCTCCTTCAACCGCTCTTCATATGATTTGTTTTCTAGACCCTTCATCAGCCTCTTTGCCCTCCTCTGCACTCGCTCCAGCACCTCGATATCTCTCTTGTATTGAGGTGCCCAAAACTGGACACAATACTCGAGGTGTAGCCTCACCAGTGCTGAGTACAGGGGCACAATCACCTCCCTACTTCTGCTGGCCACGCTATTTCTAATACAAGCCAGGATGCTGTTGGCTTTCTTGGCCACCTGGGCACACTGCCAGCTCATATTCAGCCGCTTGTCAATTAGAACCCCCTGGTCTCTTTCTGCCAGGCAGCTTTCCAGCCACATGTCCCCAAGCCTGTAGCGCTGCATAGGGTTATTGTGGCCCAAGTGCAGGACCTGGCACTTGCCCTTGTTGAAACTCATACCACTGATGTTGGCCCAATGATCCAATCTATCTAAGTCTCTCTGGAGAGCTTCCCTATCCTCCTGGGAATCAACACTCCTGCTTAACTTGGCGTCATCTGCGAACTTGCTGATGATACACCCTATGTCCTTATCGAGATCATCAATAAAGATGTTAAACAGAAATGGTCCTAACACTGAGCCCTGAGGCGCACCACTTGTGACCGCCCACCAGCTGGATTTAAATCCATTGAGGACCACTCTTTGGGACCTTCCAGTCAGCCATTGCTTGATCCAGCAGACTGTATGCTCATCCAGGCCATATGAAGCCAGTTTTTCCACGAGAATTGTATGGGGGACAGTATCGAATGCTTTTCGAAAGTCCAGGTATACAATATCAACAGCCTTTCCCTCGTCCAATAATCTGGTTATCTTGTCATAGAAGGAGATCAGGTTCGTCTGGCAGGACCTGCCTTCCATAAACCCATGCTGACTGGGCCTGATCCCCTGGTTGCCCATTATGTGGGTTTTGATGGCACTCAAGATGACCTGCTCCATGACCTTCCCTGGTATCGAGGTTAGACTGACAGGTCTATAGTTTCCTGGATCCTCCTTTTTGCCTTTCTTGTAGATGGGTGTTACATTTGCCACCCTCCAGTCCATTGGGACCTCCCCAGTTAGCCATGACTTCCTGTAAATGATGGAAAGCGGTTTGGCGAGCACATCTGCCAACTCCTTCAGCACTCTTGGGTGTAGCCCATCCGGTCCCATAGACTTGTGTGCATCCAAGCGGCATAGCAGGTCACTGATCCCTTCCTCTTTAATCATGATGCTCTCATTCTGCTTCCCCTCCCTGTCTCCTATCTCACGAGGCTGGGTGTCCAGGGAACAGCTAGTTCCACTGCTAAAGACTGACGCGAAGCAGGCATTGAGCACCTCAGCCTTTTCTTCATCCTTTGTGACTGTGTTTCCCTCTGCATCCAATAAAGGAGGGAGATTTTCCCTAATCCTCCTTTTGTTGTTAATGAATTTATAGAAACATTTTTTTATTATCCTTAACAGCTGCAGCTAGGTTGAGCTCTAGCTGCGCTTTGGCTCTCCTTATTTTCTCCCTGCATAGCTTCACTACATCTTTATAGTCTTCATGAGAGACTTGCCCCCTCTTCCAAAGGTCGTAGACTCTCTTTTTGTTTTTGAGATCCAGCAAGAGATCCCTATTTAGCCAGGCTGGCCTCCTTCCCCGCCTACTTATTTTTCGGCACATGGGAACAGCCTGCTCCTGTGCCTTTAAGACTTCTTTCTTGAAGTATCTCCATCCTTCCTGGACTCCTGTATCCTTAAGGGCATCCTCCCAAGGGATTTTGTCTAGCAGTCTTCTGAACAGATTAAAATTTGCCCTCTGGAAGTCTAAGGTGGCAGTTTTGGTAACCCTTCTCCTTGTTTCTCCAAGGATCGAGAACTCAGTCATCTCATGATCACTGTGCCCTAGACGGCCTCCAATCTTTACTTCCCCGACAAGTTCTTCCCTGTTCACAAGGAGCAGGTCTAGGAGGGCACTTTCCCTGGTCGGCTCACTTATCAGCTGCATGAGGAAGTTATCCTCCACACATTCCAGGAACCTCCTGGATTGTTCCCTGTCTGCCGTGTTGTATTCTCAGCAGATATCGGGGAGGTTAAAGTCCCCCACAAGAACAATGGCAAATGACTGTGATATTTCTCCCAGTTGCTTATAGAAGGCTTCATCCACCTCACTGCTTTGGTTGGGAGGTCTATAGCAGACTCCCACAGCGGTATCACCTTTATTTGCCCTTATCCTTCTATAGTTTATTACTATGGATACTTTTTCAGATAAAATATAACAGCTTAGGCTTTCAAATAAACCAAAAACATTTAAATCAATGGACTTAAAATAAGACTGGAAGATAGGTGCATAAAACTGCTCTGAAAAATCTGGGCCATAGTTCATATAGCTTTGATTATGCACTTGTAAAGAAGGGAAGTGCTCATTGAAATTAATGAATATTTTCATTCCTTATCAACTTGTGGATCAGAGCCTTGATATAAACACAGCTGGTGTGTGTTCAACCACATCTTCTACTACTCTGCAAGTTATAGGATGTCATTTAATCAGGAGGTCTTGTGAGGAAGTTTATCAAGTTAGCTTGAGTTTGGCAGAAGTAGATGACATAAGCACTTTACAGTAGAAACAGACACAAAATATGCCTAAAGCTTTTAGACTCCCCCCCCCCCAAAAATTTAAACAAGAAGTTGTAAATTACATATTGCATAAAATATCATCATGCTTATAAATCGTATGTGAAATTTGTGGGAAATAGTTAATCCATTGACAAAGGAGTAACTAAAATTTTTATTTACTCTCACATCATAGGACATCTGTTTTATTTTATTTTAAAATTCTGTTACTGCAGATCCTCTATCTGAGCTTTCCATGTGTAACTTCTATGGGAACAGTGGCCCCGCCGAAGATATTGCCATGCTGTGTCACATGCTGCAGTGAACTGGATGTCTTATCCATAAATAGTTCAATGCTGTTTCAAAAGAAAAGGAATTATCACTCCTGTTTATGGAATTTCTCCCCAAAAGCTGGAATTTGGTTGATCTCAAGGTTAGGCAATATCAGAAGAAATATGAAAAAGATCTTGGATTGGGGTTCAAGTGGGTGCAGTCCTGGTTTCTCAGTTGTCACCACCGAGTAAATACCTTTTTCTTGTCTACAATTCCATTTTTCTTTTAAAGAAAACCCAGACATCTGGGACAATGATGCACTGTTTGGTCTCTCCGTGTTCAACGCAGAATTACTGCAAGACAAAAGCACAGTCAGAGACCGTGATCATGGGACATGCCAAATATCTCCATACCTTGCAGCCACAAGCACTTAAATGATGTGATGACTTTTGTCAGAATTTTGTTGTTGTTTAGCAACACTTGTGTTGCACACTCAGGCTGTGACGCAATTAAAGTAGACTTCACAAAAGGAACAAACAAACAGGAAAAAGTTGTCTAGCCAGCCTAATGAGAAACAGTGAAGAGAGAAATAATGTTTAGAGACTGTTATCATCCCTCAGGAGTAACTGGGGGTGACCATCTCACTCTGTATTCTGGATACTAATTTCTCTAGAGTTTAATCAAATCAGATCATGCCTTTTCTCTTGAAGAGCTTTGCACACCGAGCAGGTGTTTTCATTGTAATGCCATCCTGGTTGCCAGAAGCCAGGCTGCTTTTTAGTTTAATCAGTGGAATTTAATACAAGTTGGTAGAGTAACTCCTGATTTTATTTACATTCCCAATGTGGAGACGGAAGCTCAGAGCTCCCTTATGGATGAGAGTTTCCTCTACGTTGGATCAAAGATTGTAAATCATTCCTATTGATTTTGGAAATTACAATGCTGAGATAGAAATAGATGCTATCTAAAATAAGCAATTTATTATGAAAGAAGATGTAAGTTGAACTACATTTTATATGGTGGTTTTGATGTACATCCTGAGTTTGTATGCTTATCAGATTGTGGCTGAGACAAAACCTCTGTGATTATCTCATTTCACAAAATATGCAAATTAAATATCCATATAATTGATAGGGATTGTCTAAGGAAATTGACAGTCTATGGGAAGTCTTACCATAGTAAATGTGCTCTTTGGTTTAGTTCCCTCTACTACAGCATTATAAGTCATTACAATCTATGTAAATGAAGCTACTTCTTATTGTTCATTAAAAATGACAAAAATGCACCCCAAACAGCTTAAAATCTCACCTCATGTTAAATGTGTTAACCCATACGTATACATACATACACCTACAGATATATCCCGTAAGTGTGTTTATTCAAGATCTATAGATAAATGCTTCTGCCTATCTTTTGTCTGTGACAATCATCAGTTGTATAGTTGATTATGGCTATTCGCGAGCAAAAATGAAACGTAGAAAAGGAAAATTAGGGTAACTTTTTTTGGAATCCAGGTTTGACAGTTTAATTAACAAGCATTTAGTGACATTTGTTAGTGAGTTAAGCCTTTGATATACTGTCCTGCACTGTTTGAAAAAGCTTTCTTGGGAGGTCAGAATACTAATTCGTACATGCTGGATGAGTGGTGCCTGGTACTGTGATCCTTGCTGTTGCAGTTTTTTTCTAGTACAAACCTTTGAGAGCAGCGAGCTGCCCGGCTTATGATATAGCATTCATAAGGACCATAAAATAAGTTCTGTCCCCCATTTGATATTTAATTTAGGAGCACACAAAACAAAGGATAGGGAAATTCACGGGCCACAATCCACAAGGACCCACAAATCCATGGACCCTGATGGGATGCACCCATGAGTGTTGAAGAAGCTTGCAGATGTTATTGCAAAGACACTGTCCATCATCTTTGAAAGGTCATGGAGAAGAGGAGAGGTTCCTGAGGACTGGAGGAAAGCCAATGTCATACCAGTCTTCAAAAAGGGCAAGAAAAAGGACCCAGAAAACTACAGGCTAGTCAGTCTCACCTCCATCCCTGGAAAGATGATGGAACAGCTCATCCTGGATGTCATCTCTAAGTATGTGGAGGAAAAGAAGGTTATTTGGAGTGGTCAAATGGATTCACCAAGGGGAAATCATGCTTAACCAATCTGACAGCCTTCTCTGATGGTGTGACTGGAGGGGTAAATGAGGGGAGAGGAGTGGGTGTTGTCTATCTCGACTTCAGCAAGGTTTTTGACACTGGCTCCCACATCATCCTCATAGGTAAGCTTAGAAAGTGTGGGTTAGATGAATGGACAGTGGGGTGGATTGAGAACCGGCTGGCAGACAGAGCTCAGAGTTGTGATTAGTGGTGTGGAGTCTAGCTGGAGGCCAGTAACAAGTGGTGTTCCCCGGGGGTCAGTACTGGGTCCAGTCTTGTTCAATATATTCGTCAGTGACCTGGATGAAGGGATAGAGTGTACCCTCAGCAAGTTTGCTGATGACACAACACTGGGAGGGGTGGCTGACACACCAGAAGGCTGTGCCACCATTCTGCAAGACCTGGACAGGCTGGAGAGTTGGGTGGAGAGGAACCTAATGAAATTCATCAAAGGCAAGTGTAGGGTCCTGCACCTAGGGAGGAATAACCCTGTGCACTGCTACAGGTTAGGCATTGGCCTGCTGGAGAGCAGCTCTGCAGAGACGGACCTGGGAGTCCTGGTGGACAACAGGATGACCATGAACCAGCATGGTTCCTGTGCCCTTGTGGTTAAGAGGGCCAATGGTATCCTGGGGTGCGTTAAAAAGAGCGTGGCCATCCTCCCCTTCTACTCTGCCCTGGTGAGACCCCATCTGGCGTACTGTGTCCAGCTCTGGGCTCCCCAGTTCAGGAAAGACAACTACTGGAAAGAGTCCAGTGGAGGGCTATGAAGATGACCAGGGGACTGGAGCACCTCTCTTATGAGAAAAAGCTGAGAGACTTGGGTCTGTTTAATCTGGAGAAGAGAAGACTGAGAGGCCATCTCATCAATGCTTATGAAAATTTAAAGGGTGGGTGTCAAGAGGATGGGGCCAGACTTTTTGGTGGCGCCCAGCGACGGGACAAGGGGCAATGGGCATGAACTGGAACACAGAAAGTTCTATCTGAACATGAGGAAAAACTTCTTCACTTTGAGGGTGACAGAGCACTGAAACAGGCTGCCCAGAGAGGTTGTGGAGTCTCCTTCTCTGGAGATATTCAAAACCCGCCTGGACATGATCCTGTGTAACCTTCTAGAGGCGAACCTGCTTTAGCAGGGGGGTTGGACTAGATGATCTCCGAAGGTCCCTTCCAACCCCTACCATTCTGTGATTCTTTGATTCTGTGAAATGCTGCCTGTTAGTAGCAGCAGAAGTTAGAATTTTCCTGTCCCTAGGGGTTCATGGCATCTTGTATAAACCCATGACCTGTCACCTTAATGCTTCCTTACACAAGGCTTGTCTACTTAGTTGTTGTTAGTAAAGTTAAGGGGAAGGAACTAAGGCATTAAAGGTGATGAACATTAAATAAAACCTCTCTGGATGCTCTGACTTGATGACTTGAGGGGGAAAAAGAAAGCTTGGGGATAACTGATATGTAAAGTGAAGAAGTAAGGCCACTTCTGATGGGAGCACTAATTTTATTCTCTGTTTAATTCTGAGCCTAATTTGTTGATCTCCACATATTTCGTGTGTCTAGGTGAACTGACTAAAGCCCTATTTAGTCCCACAGCCCTTGTCATACAAATAAGGTGAATTCCAGTTGAAATCTGTGGTACTGCCTGAATGCAAACACTGGCATTAGAAGACAATAGCTATTTTTGTAATGGCCAAGGGGCAGTATCAAATTATCTTTAATATTACCAGTGGCAGGTAGTGTTTGTTCTGATCATCTGAACGAGAGCTTTGACTTTCAGGGGAACAGAGCAAAGTTGTGCTGAGTGTGTTTGAAAATCCTGCTGAAGATGTGCCTGCTCAGAATGAGGAATGATTTGTATTTATACTGTATCTCTGCGCCTGCATTATTCTCTTCTCTGAAAATGCAGGTCCAGTTACATTGCCAAGTTCCTACAAATCTGGACTAGAAGTGATGTTTATAAAGAAAATTAATACTTTACAGTTCGTAATTAAGTCTCCTTTCAGAAAACATTGCATGGCCTCAGTATGGTAAAAACACTTTGTAGCTGTTCTGTTTTCTACTGCCCACTGCAACCTTCTTCTGAGAAAACACTAAAGAATGACTCAGAAAAGAAGAAAACCAAGTTTTATCATGTGAGAGGTAAAATAGGCGAAACATTTAAATAAAGCAGTATTCCCTCGGCAACTTCTAAACTTTTCTGTCTAATGCAGAAAACCAAAGTGATAGTTATGGCACGTGCATGGAAAGGTATATGGGGTGAAACAGGAACCAGGCACAGATACAACCTTATTTTTAACATTTCCTTTTAATCTTTCGTATAAAGTAATAACTTCTTTATTCTCAGAGCTGAACATCTGGCTAAAGTTCGTTCATTTGCTTCTGTAGTTACAAATATTACTTTCTCTTCGAGAGAAACCCTTGCTGAGGTTGAAGCCAGTGTGGTTGTGAAGTTTCCCCTCTGGCCACTAGATGCTAGCACAACACAGCTCTGGCCACCCGGAGCTGCCGAGCAGAGGAAGCCAGCCGGGGTGCCACCTTCCCGGGAAGGCTCTCAGTGCCACAAGGACCGGGGGCTTTATATCCATGAACAGGCTGGCAGTTGCCCCCCGCACCGTACAAAAATTCAGCTCACTGGGACGTTGTGCTTCTTCAAAAAGAGTATTCTATCAATAGCGATACTTGGTGCTTGAGGGAAGAGTGAAAACGTGTAGGATGGTTTGAGCAGCACTAAGGAGTTCTAGCTGATCGACTCAGTTATAAACACAATTCTTTTGGTGCAGGTATCGGGGTTTATTGTATTATGATAGATTGTATTATTGTATATTAGGGCAACAAAGCTGGTGAAGAGTCTTGAGAATGTCTTATGAGGAGCAGCTGAGGGAACTGGGGTTTAGTCTGAAGAAAAGGAGGCTGAGGGGAGACCTTATTGCTCTCTACAACTACCTGAAGGGAGGTTGTAGAAAGGTGGTCCTTGGTCTCTTCTCACAAGTTACAACCGATAGGACACGAGGAAATGGCGTCAAGTTGTGCCAGGGGAGGTTTAGGTTGGACATTAGGAAAAACTTCTACACTGGAAGGGTTATCAAAGACTGGGACAGGCTGCCCAGGGAAGTGGTTGAATCGCCATCCTTGGAGGTATTTAAAAGCCATCTAGATACGGTGCTCAGGGACATGGTTTAGAAGTGGGCCTGGTGGAGTTAGATAACGGTTGGGCTTGATGATCTTAAAGGTTTTTTCCAGCCATAACGATTCTATGATTCTATGAAATAACATACCTGATCAAATGAAAATAAAACAACAATGCTAATTGCAAAACAATACTTTGAGGATTTTGGAAGACCAGATGCAGCAATCAAAATGAAGCAAATACTAGGAAAAAGAAGCTTAAAAACATTTTTCTGGAGTGAAGAGAGATGTGAAGCATTATATATATGAGATGCATATCTTCAAGTTTGATTCATTTAGAAATTCTGCTTTTCAGAAAGTATTTGGTATTGGTATTTCTTTACCAGTTGTGATTTCAGGTGTTTCTGAAAATAAATAATAAGTAAACAACAAATGAAATATTTTCTTTTTAACTGTACGGCATTTTACATTAAAGACCAAAAAACTAAGCTAGAAAAATACCAGAAAACTTGCAGATTCAAAAACTTGAAAGTCAGGACTTGCCAGAATCAAGGTGTGTATGTTATCTTCATTTGGCCCATCTGTGTATACATGATGACAGTCATTAAATTAATAACCATACTGTGCTTTTTCTAAAGACTGGAGACCTCACTTAGTGTACATGAAATGGTAGTTATTTATTAGTTACTTTTCTCCACTTCATCACATATACACCCCTCTGCTTTCTTTACTGTGCAAACCATACAAGGTCTGCTTTCAATGTAGAATTATTGTTTATCTCTTCATAGCATCTTCTGTGTTCATAGTATCCTCATTTTCTACCCGCGGTTAATGAACTTTGAACTTTTCTGTATGGCACCTAAAAAACCAGATGATCATATTCTTATCTTGTGGCTAAGAAGCTAAGCCACAGGGGGTAAACCCAGCATTTCGCAATGAAATTAATTATTCTCCTACCCTGTACGAGAAACCAGTTCTACAAACTTTGCTGGCTCTTGAGTATCTTGTAATGCATTTTATGTTCAAAGCCCAAACTGGCTTTGGTTACTGTAAGTGCTCAGCACCTTTGCAGGAAGCATCCCAGATTTGGGAGCCAGAAGAAACACAAATGTTTGTCTCTTGTGAGATGCTGAACAGGTGGGGTGGAGTCCATTTCTCCAAAGCAGCCCCCAGCTGCCTTGGGCAGTCCCTTCTTGCCTTTCTTGACACCCCTGTCCTATCCTGTCTGTTTGGGCCCTTCTGCAACAAGTGAAGTGTATGACACAAAGGCTGCCCTCCTTACCGAATTTCAAGTTCTTGTTCCAAACCAGTGGTATACCTTATGTGGGAAAGCAAGTACAGTTTCAGCCCTGTGCTACACCACGATCACATCACCGAGGGGCACTGTTGTCTTTGGTTAAAGTACCAGCCCTGGCAAATGATGCTTCTGTGGATAAAGGATGTCTGTACCCAGCCCTGACACTACACAAACAAGCTGCTCTGCTCCATCAAGGTTGCCCTAACCTGACATGCAGGAATAGTTCAGAATCAGAGAGGAAAAAGTGACCCTGTTGCCTAGTACTTGGGCTTTTTGTTGCGATTATCTCTTACTACCAGCTGTGAAATGGCCTTGGAGATTTATCCACTGGGAACTAAGACAGACTGAGTCATTTTGCATTCAGCCAGTGAGTACTCGGTGTGATTCAACTGATCGGAATTACGGTAGAGGCAACAAGCAGCATCTCATTTCCAGGCTCCGATTCATTCATTTCTCATAGAGATCTCAAACTTCAAATTTAACAAAACTGATTTATCTGTTTCATTGCAAACTCCTTCCATGAACGCTGCAGACAACCTAAGGCATCAGATCCTGATCTCGGTTGCTGTGAATGTGGAGTGAAAAAGCACCAGTGGCTTCAACAGATTTATATTAGATTGGTTCCATTTGTGCTGAACTACCACAAAACTGTTTTAGCCTTGGAACTGGTAGCTTAGTTACATTACTGTGAAGGTCCTGGTCACTGCACCAGAGATAAGATTACAGGAGGCTTTTCCTTTTAATGGCATTTCTGCCAGCTTGTACTTCTGTCATGAATATTCTTTTAAAATAGCCCTCCGAAGGCAATTAAGAAAAACAAAAAAATAAGGAGAACAAAGAGACTGTCATTAGTAATCCAAGTAGGGTTTCGTTTCTGAGAAAGGATTAACATTGAAGACAAAGAGCAGAATGAGAAGGCAATTGATGTTGTCATTATCAGCAATTTCTTCAAATTAAGTTGGCAAGTCTTGTATTCAGCATGCAATATTCATTGTGGATTGGCATTTGAAAAGATTTGTAAGAATTAAAAATAAGTCTTTAGAGCAGGGTGGCAGAAATATGGTCTGGATTGGGACCTTGGGTAAATCCATCAGGACTCCACTGCAGCTCTAGCTGTGCAATATGTCACTTGGTCCTGGGGAGATCCTGTATTTTTTCACTGTTCTCCATTTCTCTCAGGGAGAAGTTCAGCACATGAATTTTTGGCAGACCAGCCAAAACTGGAGCATACACATTGCTTTCTGCTTTGCAGATCAATATAGAAACTACATAGCGGACCTCAGCAAAATTGAGTAGCCTGGTTTAGAGTGAAGGAAACATTAATAATATTACGCTGAAAGAAATTGAGCTGGGAATTTCCTTCTTCACAATTGTGAAGAGCTTCACCATGTAACTAATGGTGAGTTTTAATAGTGTATGTGGTAGGGATGGCTGAAGAACCTCAGCTAATTTATATCATAATAGGATTTGCTTGGTGGGGAGCTCACTCCGGTGAAAGGAATGACATGTCACTGAACATGTGGAATTTCAGAACAGAAAATAGTTAGCACTCGATGAACTATGGTGCAATATTAACACTGGCAGTCTCCTTCAGCTCATATCATCAAGCAAATGTCATCAAGAAGATGCGACATGTCTGAGCGTTGCCTGTGCCTATCCTTCATGTTCTAAGGTACTGCCTCAAAATGCTGGTGGCTTCTCGAGTCTGCCTGTCCCTGGCTTTGTCAAGGAATGCATTGAAACACCTTGATTTCATCCTGATGCAGAATAAGAAAACTGCACAAAGTGTCCTAGGATGAGAGAGCTGTTCAAATAATGTCATCAACAAATCTGATGTCTTTGCCTCTGGCCTTTAATATTCTCTAGCTTTGCTTAGCCAAGGCCACTGAGTTCACAAAACCGAAAGAGACCTTGCTATTGTCATTCATCCCCGCGCGCTTGCCCCTCGCCATGCTTCTCTTAGCATTTCCCACCATTCTTTCCTGTCCTGCCTCTCTGCTGCTCCTGCCTCTTTTCCCCTCTGCTTTCCCTGCTTTCTCCCCTGCTTTTGTCTGCCGCTCCCCACTGCGCCTCTGTCACTCCTTTTGTTGTGTCCCTCATGCCGGTGCGTGCACCGCTCCTCCTTCAGCCTCCCCTGCTCCTCCGGGTTCTTCTCGCTGTGGATCCAGCCACTTCCCCTCCTGTATCTCCCGCTCCGCCATGCACAGCTGCTGCTCCTCTCCCCCCACACACACCCCCCGTCCACCACTCCCGCTGCTGCTGCTCCAAAAACAGTTTTGACCAGCTCTACTTCCAAACAATGAGGCTTTGACCTCTTTCCCCTGGGAGAAGATTTCACAGCCAAACACGTCTCACTGGCAGGAGCTTTTCCTGATATTCAGCCTGTTTCCTTCTCCCATTGCTCCTACTTAATTTTTTTTTTTTTTTTATTGAACTAACAGCTCGCGCCCCGGGCTAGGTGTTTTACCCCTCCTTTTCTGCCTGTTGCAAAGAAGGGCTGGATACAGACAGCAAGGCCAAAATGAACAGGGACACCCTCCTAATACACAGCACTGTGCATCCAAGTAGGCAAGCTCCTGTCGTACCCAGAAGGAGCAGAACAAACACGCTTACCATAATGAAAAATAGGCCACATGCCTTACAAAAATTCACCCAGGGCCAAATCTTGATCAGTTTTTATCCATCTGAAGGAAAGATACTCATACGGACAGCTGTGTCAACAGCCTGTGAGCCAGGGGCTGAGTGAATCTGAGCTCCTGGAGGGGGGACAGTCATCTGAAATAGGTGAATAAGGCCCAAACTGAATAAGTTTGGACGCAGAGGGAGAGGTTAGAACCCAGGAGGTAGAGGAGAAAAACATTAAGCTCATGGAGAGTGCAAGAGCAAGAGAGACTGAGTTTAGGTCATGCAAAAGAAGGGGAAGAAATATGACAGAGCATATGGAAGGGAGAAGGGCAGGAGGGGACATGGGCTGAGGTGCATTAGGTGACCTGCGGTGGGATGACATGGGCTGAGCAGGGCCAAAGGCGAGAACACACCCCACAGAGTCAGGTCAATGAGCTGTGGACATGACTGAAGCCAACTGTGAAGAGACTTGTGTTTTAAGGGCAAAGACTGTCTTTCGACTAAGCATGAGAAAATTGTCCGGCGGAAGAGGGGATTAAGACTGATACTAAAGCTTCATTTCCTATTTACAGTTTCTGAGGCAGCCAGCTGATATCTGTATAAATGCTCGACAATAATCTAGACTCCTCCTTGCTAGGCTCAGCACAGACACCAAGGATAGAGACTGTAGTTTTACCAGGTAGATCGAGCCAACTGAACTGCTGAAGAAAGGCTGTTCCTTCCTATCCTGTCTCCCAGCTGTATCTTCCTGCCACTTACTTGGCTCTGGCTCTTGTTTACTCCCTTCCATCAGTTGATCCAACTCACTAAACCACCACAAACAAACATACCCATTTCTTTTTTATGATCAATTTTTTGCTGGCTTATTGAATTGGTTCATAGAAAGGGTCCAGAGAGCATCAGTTTTAAAGCGGGGAGCAGGACTGTACATCTGGGCATGGGATAGTGGAGATGAAGGGAAGATGGAGCATGATTTCTCCTCCTCAGAGGCAAGACTTTAACCTAGCTCAGCAGACAAGGCACTACACCCTGAGAGAGCATCTTCTTCCTTTTCTCCCTTTTCTGTTTTAAAATGTGCTAACCAATATGTACCGTTAGCACATTGTAAGGGCTGCTCATTTTCCTCGTCTAGACAGGCCTTTCAAGCAGACATGCAGATCTGCCTTCAGGCATTTTGTCAGGGCAGTCCTCAAAAGTACCTTTCAGAGGCTCAAAAGACAACTTCAGATGGTAATTTGGAATCTTATTCTTAGTGATTAAAATAGCTTATTTTGGCCAGTCGAAAAGCTAAATTATTAATACCAGCTGAATTAATAGCAGTGAAAACCGCTCATTAGAAATTATAATGGCACTGAACACCATAACAGATCCCCTATAGTGTAAATCAACCTGGCCCCATTTATTTAATGAAGCTACAGCTGCTTACAGCAGCCAAGGACCTGCCCTAACATTTTCTTGCTTTTGCATGTACCTAACATAACATCGCAACCTTCTTGCTCAATTTTTCTGCCATTCTTATAATTTTTCCCTTAGAGGGCTTCTTTAGACATAGCAAAGACTGCTTGGTAATTTTTATGTCTAGCCTCCTATTTCCCTTGCTGCTCCCCCATGCAGTAATTTGTGTGGGGAAAAGGTAAATCAGAGCCACATGTTCCCTTTATAAGCCTGAGATAAAGGGCAGCAGCAATATCGTTTGCTGTGAATTCACCGGGATTAGTCAAAATGCTATTAACTATGGAGGAGATCACAGTATCAGCATGCTTCCTCTGTTTTGCACGTTACTTTGTTGGAGTGAGCTTAGTTTCTTCTCTCAGTATAAGAGGCAGCTGAGGGTGGTATAACACATCCCAGGGATGTTCCTAGGCAGAGGCCTCTCCCCATCACAAGCTGGCACAATTAAATATGCCATGATCAGCCAACCAAACGTGCTGTACCTGATGAAATGTAGGCACTGGCTGAAGGTATGAAGAACACACAAATATTTTAAAGCTCTTAGTTACTGCCATCATGAAAAGAGCTAGTCAATATCAGGTTTTAGTTCACCGATGGAAAAATAGGAGAGGTAGATAACACAGAGATTATTTTCCAAGGACACTATAATATTCAGGTAAATAATAAACCACAACATTTTTATTTTGAAACACCACCACTGATGTGTGCATGCATGTGTGTGTTTCTAATATGCCTGTCTTCTCTCCTGTATTGGTGAGGGAAATGCACATCCACTGGTGACATCCCACCATGGGAGATAAGGTCCAATCAGTTTCTACAGCTCTAGAACAAAGATTAGCATCCTTACTAGAACAAAAACCCCCTCTGTTATTAGTATCATGCCTAGGGACTGACAGTCCACTGAGCCACAGCGCTCTGAACTATGATCTATTTCAATGAAGTCATGAGCATCACTGTGGAATTACACTTACATGAGTGGCGACTAAAACTCTTGGTCTTAATCTGGCCTTCATATCTGTTCCCAGTTATGCTAATTAGCATTTCCCCAAAGACCATTAATCCACCTGTCACCATTCGGGGAGTGCAATGCTGACTATTTGAACAGGTATTTAATTCTTCCCACCAGATATTTTCAGGAAAAATTTGTTTCACTATTTCATTTGTTTCATTCATTTCCTTCGTTTTGCATCTTCATTTGAGGTTACATACGTACCAAAAACAAGTCCTGTGCTCACATCTATGCTGGAAATAAGTTAATTCCCAGATCATTTTAGCACTTCAGATAATGCTCTTGCACTAGAGCTGCTGGCCAGTGCTTGTTTTTAACACATTTGCTTAAGATCAGTACTTTCCAGAGTGTTTCAAAAAACAGTTATCAATAACTTTAAATGAACATTTGCTCGACATGCACGCAGCAGTTCTGAACTACTCAATCACCTGTAGCCACATGGCTTCAAAGATCAGTCTCTTCTCCTGCCAAACGGAGACTGTTGGAGGGACTTGGACATCGTTGCCACCGGTACTGCAACATTTTTTCCCAAATCAATACCGCTACTCATCTCAGGCTGAAACATCTCTGGATGTTTTCTTACACTTCATTTTAGGCTCTGAGACTTGCAGTGCTTTCCTGAAGCTACTAGCACTGATTCTCAGCGAATGATACCTGGATGTCTGCTTTAAAGACAGAAGCAGCTCTTACAGACATGCAGTGGGATGTCCTAATACTTCTGTAAGACATTTCCATCACCTGGTCCAAATTTTGCACAGAGCCACCATGCATTGCAGTACGCCTTGCTTGACAGGAGATACAGCACCCGAGGTGCAGAATAAAGCTCATCAACATAACATATAACATATGTTATATGATATAACATAACATATCCCCCTTTCAGCAGAAAACTAACCGTGACTGCAGTGTAAAGTCCCAGCCAATATTTTCACCAGCTTTCTGGTGTAGATAAGGATGGGGACACACCAGCTTACAAACGTGATGAACTTGGCTATGAACCGAAGGGCACCAGCACCAGCTTACCTGATAAGCAGTCACCCAGCATCGCCCAACGTAAAGGTGAGGTGGCTGTCTCTCCTCCTCCTGAGGTGGCTGGCTGTCTCTCCTCCTCCCAGGGCCAAACAGTCTCAGGTTACTCCAGGCTCGCTGTGGGTAGGAGTGTGTCTCTGCGCTGGAAGTTTCACAGCCTTTGATGATTTAATGTGTCTGTACCCTGAGGACAGGACTAGGTATTCCTGGGTTTCAGTCACAACCTAAAACCCACTTCAGCTCTTCTTTACTCATTTCCTTTCCACCTTGCTGGCTTAGCCTAGGCTCCGGTCAGGTGAGATGGCTCTGGGAAGCTTTCCCACTGTGGAGATAGCTACTCCGTTACCTCTGTTACTGTACATTTGTTTAATTAATTGCTCATTTTGTTCCTGAGCTGTTGTGCTGGCCCAGTGCACTTATGGTATGCATGAGTGCCTAAAAGGTGACGAGGCTCCTAGGGATGACTCTGTCCCTTTCATTTATTTATAGAAGTTGAGCACACGATCCCTTATTAATTGCAGGCACGGTTGGCTCAGCCTGACTGGAGATAAAGTGGCACAGGCTCCAGCCCCTCTCAGCTGGCACTGATGGCAAGCGAGGCAGTAAGGGCTACGCTGCAGAGAGCAGGACTGATCAGCCGAGATCAGGAAAGCAATTAAACTTTATGTGGCATTTGAACTGTGGACCTGGAGGTGCACAAAATAGCCTTTGGCCACTCTAAGATCTTTTTTTTAAGTGCTGCGACTACTTAACAGAGGTAATTGTAAGAGCATAAATCAAGGGTTCTGTTATTCCTCGGGAGGCCAACATTTATCACAGTAGACCTTAAAATGAATTTGAAGCATAGAAATTATGAGAATTTACGTAGCAAATGACTTATTGTCAACAGGCCACATAGCAGAAGCTTCAGCAACAGCAGCTGAGACAAGCAGCCTCATCAGCATATGGGCTTATGTTTAAGCACTGAAGTCCAGCAAAAGTTGACAAATGTTTCTTCTGGTAGGACTTCTGGCTTAAACAGCCCAAACTGCCTGTTCTTATCCCTGAGCTGCTCTTTCAGATGTGCCTCGGAGTGAACCAGGGCCACTGGGTCAGTCTGGGTCACCATCCAGCCCCACAAACAGCTGCGATGGCAAACCGGGGAGGGGGTGGCACAGGGTGGGAGGGGGAGAGGGTGTGAGGGCTGCTTGAGCCAGCCCCGCTGCTAAAAGCCGTCCTTGTCAGACTAGGCCCCGGCAGTGCGAAGCCCTGGGATCTTTGCTCCTTTTCTGCCCACAGACAGCTTTGAAGCTTGCTCAAGCATCGAGCTGGGGACTTCCAGGTGCACTTCATCCACCTTCCCAGTCCCCGATGTGAGAGCAGGGAGCGGGTACAGTGGGGTACTGTGGGGTGGGGATGCGCTGCACCTGGGTAAAACACAGTCAGTACAGGTTTCGCCAAGGAATGCTTGGAGGGCAGGGGATGAGAGGAGGTGACAAGCAGTTGTCCTCCACAATAGATCTGCGGGTTGAGGGAGTCCCCTGAGACATAAAACCTTCCTTGCCAGGCTACCTCAGGTCCAGCGCAGAGAATTTATTGTCCTGGATCCAGGCCCAAGGACTGCAGCTCTGGCTCTGCTGCTATCTGAGTAGTCTGGGACCAACATTTTACCTGTAGTTCACTTTTCACCATCTGTTAAACATCTTAAGACATTTGTGCTGAACGTCGAACATGCTGAGTTCTGTATCAAGTGGGTTATAATTAATGAGTGGTTATGATGTGGCTGTTGGAAGACTTCCACAGAAAGTGGAGCTTCTTTTATCCACAACAGCTCTGCTCCCCCTGTTCATCCTCTGCACATTCCCTGTGGGTGCACATAGCTGAATCACGCAGTACTGATCTGGATTTCCTTGTCCGTAAGCACTGCTTTTTTTTTCCAGTACAAAAAGGAGATGCCAAAGAAGGTTGTTGACTTCGTGTAATTTCTCTGAGGTGCTCAGATACTGAGCTGCTGAGCGTACTCTTGATAGATGAGATTAGATAAAGAAGGAGTGAGATCAAATAGCAGTTTTCTGTTACTACCTTCCAGACAGTTGAGATGGAGCTCAGATACTAATGCGATGGGCATCCTAGAAACACCTAAGAAAGATAGGTCATTGAGAAGCAACTAAATAAACCATTCTCTCCCCCTACAATTGTAGCTATACAGATGCTTTCCCCCATCCCATTAAACTCTCCTCTATTCCCAAGAGGCGGCAGTCTGGGTCTCTATAGGTATAATATTTCTGGCTCTTTTTGTCTGCCTGCAGTGACCACTGGAAAACTGGGTTTAAAGACAAGTATGTAGCAAAATGCGAATTTGTACATATAAAAATTTATTAGCAAAAATGCTATCCGTTTTCAAAATTAGCAAAAATGATGATTCTAATTCCCATGTTGTTTGACTAGAGAGCTAGGGAGTTTGCAAAGTATACTTCTGCTAACAGACTGAACTTGACAATGTTTTGTGAACTAAACCTATGCCTTGGAAAGGCTTTGATATATTTTTTGTCTCAATGAATGGATTCCACAGAACACGAGTAGTCAGTAGCCTGTCAGCATTAAATGAGTTCGGAAGAAAGCTGCTCTATTGGGATTTAAATCTTTATCTCAGTGGTAATACTTGCCATCTAATTTTGATCAATAGTTAGAAAAGCATGACTAGCTTCCAGGAAAACTTTCACAGAAGCTGTCATGGGAATTATTTTTTGCTGAAATGCTTGGAAGCATTTTTGGGAGAGATGTGGGGAAAAGATGGAGAATCAAATCTTCCCTCATGAAGACACAATATTACAGAAGAATTCCAAGCACTTTCATCCAGAGATATCCCAGGTCATCGTCCTCCTTTGTCCTGTTCCCCCTGTATTCTGACTCTCTCTAGCAAAACATGTAGAGGATTTGGGACCATGGGATCCATGTAAATACAGTTCCCACAACCTTCCTGGGACTACTTTCCTCCTGGTCTTCTACCCCTGCTGGATCAGAGACTCTTCCCATGATGAGAAATGTGAGAAGAGTTTTGCGCTTTGGTTCTGAGATCAGTACATTTCAACTACGGTGCCTGAAATTTAGCAACCAGAGTTGTGCTCTGGGTGTGCGAGGTAAACTGCCCCATGTTCAGCTCAGAATCTAGGCTACTGAGTATGCCTGGAGAAGGACAGCATTTGCAGAAGAGGGTGCTTACAAAGGTTTCCACTGTTTTCTTGAGCAAGAAGGACACCTTATGCACCACAAACTTCGCTTGGAGTTCCTTCTTGAGATGAGTCTCTCCACCTTGGAGATTAGAACAATATAGAGGCGATGCCTGCAGCAGAGCAAAGAAACATCCTCCTTCCCTGAGTCAGCACAGTAGCAACGCCATTAGTTACTCGAAGAAATTGTCAGCCAGTGTAGCCATATGTCTCGAGACTGTGACACTGGTGAGGCTGTATTCCTGTCTATACCATTTAGAGCTGCAGTGCCAAAGAATTAAAGTATTTCTAATAACATGTCAGCCGGCTCTGCTCAGGGATGTTCAACGCTGAAGTGAGTAAGAGGACATTTCTAGAGTGTCTCATCTCCTATGGCATCACCATTTTAGAAATCCTAGCATCCTTTCCTCAGAAGGAAGCTTCTGGCTGCCTTTGGCATCACTGAATGATCTCTTTTCAAGCTTGTGTTTAGGCCCTGGATTGGTGCCCGGTTTTCAAATCCCATATACTTTGTGCTACGAGGGGTGCCCCTTCTGACCCTGGCATCTCTGTTCCACCTCAGGCCGAGACTACAGAGGTTTGGGCCAGCAACTTCTCCATTACCTCTCCGGTAAGAGTCAGTTCTTCCGACGAGACGTGGTCTCCAGAAGTCCCTGGCGCGGCGGTGTGCATTCCAGATTCCACTTCAATTATTCACACGGGCCTGCAGTGTGCTACCTGCCACTCAGACAGCCTCTGTCTCTCACTTTTCTTTTAAATAAGACGTGCTGTCCACTAACCACAGAGAAAGGTCTTGAAAGCTGACATGTATTTACTCTAAGTGGGGTTCTTGATCCAACCCTTTTGAAAAGGAAATCTCCTGTAAGGTATCAGCAGCAACCCCAAAGACAGTTTTGGTGAAGCACATTAGGAGAGACTTGCACCATTTGACTTGATTTGGCGATTACACAAGAGCAAATCTCCATGTCTCTGTCCCTCAAGCTTTGGAGACCTTGGGGCCCACACCTGAGCTTTGAGGCACTGATGTTCTGTAGGTTTAGAATACCGTGTTTTCTATTTTAAAAACACAAGAACCCTGTAGCCATAAAATTGCTTTTCGTGCTGAAGGATTTGCTCTCCTTGACCCTGAGAATCCAAACTGAACTGTTCGAAGCCTGGTCTTAGGGATGCTGCGGGTTGCTTGTGACCGGTCACAAGAGCTTTGCTCACGTGCTCACACACCTCAGAGAAGATCAACGGTTGGCATCACTCTACTGGAACCCAGTGAGCAGCAGCCAGCTCGGTGCAGCACAGCTGGCAGGCTTGCATCTGGGGTTTCTAAATACACAAACGGTCAGACAGAGAGTCTTCCTTCCTGGACTACTAGGAATTATGTGATAGACTAATTAGAGATGACATTTAGAAAGGGATTTTCCATTGTAGTCCCAGAAAGTCTCGGATTTCACCTATAAATGGGGTGTTCTGACTGGCAGCCCAAGGGCCATGTTTTGCCCACAGAAAATTCCTTTGCTTTGCTGGAAATGGGGAACAGCTGCTAGGACTGCACAAAAGGCCCAGCAGCTGAATGACCCCTATGGTGCCTGTACATAATCAATTACTGAGTCAGGACCTGCCACTGTTGCATCCACATGACCTGCAAGACAGGTTGTGGGGAGAGGGGCTGCAGAGGGATTTAGCCAGGATCACCTGGAAAGGCTGCATTGTCCTACTCAGGGCTAGCATGTGTGGGGGAGCGTGCAGTTTGTTTTACACCAGACTGCTAGGTCAGACAGGGTCAGCAAGACAGTAGATCATACAGCTTTTAACTGTGTTCAAATCCTACAGAGCCTTGTAAGATAAAAAAAGGGTGGGCTGGCATCAGCCATACCAGTGCTAATAACATTGGCTGGCTTTCTTCTGTGAAGTAAAGTATTGTTTATACTGTCTAAAAGCAGGCACTATACGTTAGCTGAAAAAAAAAGCTGCATTTTTATGTACCAAAGCCAAGACACAGGAAGGCTTGGTTGCGCCAAACATCTCCGCAGCTTCTTTATAGGCACTTGCTTTTGAGTTCACAGGCCCCTGTTGGACGACCAATGCCCCAGAGCAGCCGGTATTGGGAATGAGATGTACAGCAGCCAGGGTGCTGAGCAGGGGAATACTGAAGGAAATCAGGAAGGCTGGGGCACGTGTGGAGCCTCACCCCTTGCTAGGACTTAGGTATTTACGTGTGGCCTTGAGCTAGGTACCTGCGTACAATGGGGATTCACAGCCCCTGGGTTATTTCCTACGAGCAGTGATCGCTTTGGACATAAGTAACTGGCTCCTCAGGCATGCGTTTGTCGTTGTAACCAACCTAACTATTAGAGCAAGGCACAAAACACAGCAGCTGCAACCACTTTCATTCGAAAGCAAGGCTGGAAGAGGAGATAGCCACATGCCTCGAGTGCCATGGCTGGTGGTTAGCTCCCACACCAAGGAAATGTCAAGAAACAGAGAGGCGTCCTTGAATCCTGGTCCTGCACATCTGCTTCACAGCCCCTGCAAAGTCCCTGTGTTAACCATGGTGTAGCAAGAGCCTGGCAGTAACGCAGAATGTGTGAGAGCCATCGCACCTTGTAGTCGGTCAGGCTGTGCACAGCCCACATTCACGTCCTTCCAGGACACCTGTAGGCAGGTCGCACTTTGAACAAAGACAGGCATAAGAAAAATGGAACTCTCAGAGCAACTTTTCCTAAATTTCCAGCCCTTCAAAGTCTGTGTGTCCAGTCAGCCTTGTTTAGATTATACGTAAATAGTACAGACTCATTTATAACACTTTGTATTCATGTCCTGCACACCCATCTGATCACATAACTTTACTGCCTCCTCTCTGGCCGTCTCCTGGTGCTCCGGTTGAATCACAGCACCAGCTTCACTAACAGTCTGTTTTCGCTGTGGTTATGTGAGGGAGTTGCAATTAGGATTAGCAACACCAAATACCTGGCAATCATGAACCAAGCCACAAAAAGGCAAGAGTTTGCTTTAAAAACACATTTTTAAGAAGTGTGTAGGTTTCATTCTACCTGGCTTCTTGCATTTCAGTATTGAGACTCTTGCTTTCAAGCTTTTCTCCTCCGTCACCATGGTTAGAAATAATATTTTAGTCCATAGGCCAGGCATGCCAGAAACCACTAGATATCTTGAGGCTCACAATTAATTGTTTGAATTGACAATGCTGTTCAGATGTTTATAAGACTAACTGGCATTTAAAATCGGTGCACAAAAAAAATCTGAAGTGGGCAGAAAATGTTGTCGGACGGGAACAGTAGCTGACTCTGCAAAGGTGTAAAGCGTGATGAAGGATGAGTGGTGCCAGCTGCCTACGCAGTCCCTCACCTGCCATGGACTTCCTATGTGGCCTTGGGCAAGTCACTTGGCTTCCCTGGGCCTCAGCTTCTTGCCACTGTAAAAGATGGGGCATTTCCTCACTGCACATTGGTGCTGGGGAGATAGGTATGTCACAAGGTAGATGGGATGGGGCAGTAAGTTTTCTAAGATTTGTTCTGCAAGGTCAGAGTAATAGAGAATTGAGTTTAGCCTGGATTCACAAATGGAAATTCCTTATTATGTTAAAACTGTTACAGGAAACTAAGATATTAAGTAAAATATTTCCCCTCCCCCCCAAAAAAAGCCCCTACAGCTGGATTCTGCTGCAACAGCTTGTAAAAAAATTTCATTTGTCTTTCTTCTTCAGCGGTTATGAAATATGAGTGTGTTTTCTCATTGTATTCTGAAATTAAAGCTGCATGAGCATCTTCATCTAGTATGAAACAAAGCTGCTTGGTTAACATTAATTGGTGGGCCTTTGGTTTAGTTCTCAGTCATCTCTTTCAGGACAGCAATGAAAAAGTTTGAAAAGGTATTGCCGAGCAGGGAACAAAGAGGAGCTTGGCTTCAGGATTTATCAAATTGAATGAATTAGTGGGAAGATCCCTTCAGGTTTTTGCACTTCAGCGCAAATAGCTCTGCACATCTGTGGCCTGCGGTGGCACCTAAGCTCAGATGAGATGTTTTAGTGATGCCTTCAAACAGTCTGTCTGGTCTCCTTGCAGAAAAGAGCAGCCAGGCTCTGCCAGCGGCACTCTGCCTTGCAAACCTCAACTCAAGTGGCTTCGTCTGAACCGAGCCGGGGACGCTGTGCCTCATACAGCAACTCTGGGTTCGGCTGCCTCAGAGCTCGCTGCAGCTCCCTTCAGCCTCCTTCGCATTTCCCCATGGGCCTGTAACAAAGCTGAGTTACGAACACAATAAAGATGTACCTAAAAGAGAACTAGAGCGTGTTTTGTAATCAACCCTCCAAAGCTTTTGTGGGTTAGCAACATGGTTCCACTTTTGACTCATCTCTAGAAATGAACTTCCTTTCTTTCTGCCAAAAAAGGTGACCTGCCAGCCAGTCTGACGCAAGGTAATTTGTCCTGTTTATCTGATGACTTTGATAAGGTGTAGAGATTACTGCTCTTCCTTCATAGTAAAGTACCAGTTTGTTTATATGCTGTAATCCCAAGCGACTTCTTTTATGGTGAGAGCTTGAACGTGACAACAATTTGAAGAGAAATCTTGGTTGTAAAACTAAAAAAGCAGGTTAAATATGCTCTTGGTGTCTTTCCTTCCAGCTTGCACGTTATCCCTAGTCCTGGCCCCTCTCAGCAGTCACGAGATAAGCTTCGAAGAAACAAGGCCGTTGATTGACGGCTCATTAGAAGTTGCAAGAGCAGCACAAGGGAGCCTGCCAGCAGCCGGGGCTCGCTGCCTGCCGGGGCCGGGAGCTGCTGGTCAGCGCTGGCCTGAGAGGAACAAAGACGGCGGGAGACACGGGAGGGAAACAACATGAAATTTTCATGGTGCGCGAGAAAGGCCAGGTGTAATGGATCAGGGCCAAAGCCGCCCCTGCCCCCACTGCCCCCGCCGCGTAGATTTACTTTCTATATATAGGCACACGCCGAGCGCATGGGTTGTGCCATGCGGCACGTACACGCGCGCACAAATTCAGGGAATCCAGACTGAATTTATCTGTCGATCCATTTAGAAGTTAAAGGCTCCAAGTATGTACAGTGTTAATATCCGTACATATTAGATGTCATGGCTCCAGCCTCAGATAAGGTCACACACTGAGCCAAACTCACCCCTGCAGCGTAAGCCAGGCAAGGTTTGCTAGGAATGAATTTGGCTTAATGTGCCTGCCTGTAGTTATGTTTGTTTTTACAAATCCTGTTTATCCCTCGTGTAAGCATATTCCTCCTCGTTAGAAGGCTTCTACCAGGCACATGCCAATCCACCTTCAACCCACGAACAGGGATGTCTGTTTCTTTAGCTTCCCCCAGGGGTCTTTCAAGCCCCCTGGTTCATGCTGGAGGGCGCTTGCTCATCAGACATCAAAGCCCCTCCTCACCGTGCAGGGCTGGTGACTGCCCTCCCTCAATTCTGTGAGTGCTAAACAGCAGAGAATGGCGGGCATAGCAAATTAATGCAAGGAAAATTAGCCTTTGCCCTTTGTACACAACGTCATCCAACAACAGCTACAAGTGATTTTTAGTTGAAATTTTCCAGTTACAATTTTTCAATTTTTAGTTGAAGTGATTTTTAGTTGAGATTTTCCAATTCCAATTTTTCAATATTTAGTTGAAATGATTTTGAGTCGAAATTTTCCCATGGCATTTTCTTCCTCAAATTCCCTCTTTTCCATGCTGAACAGTATGCTGTTTAACGTGTAGGTAGGTGTGCTTGATGTCAAAGTGTATTATTTCTATTCCTGTAGGTCACCTAGTCAGACTTCTTGTGCAAATACTCAGAAAAACACAGTTATCTGTCTTATCTAGTAGTTATCTAACTTCTAGTTATCTTCTAGCTATCTGCTTTTCATGAATAGTCAAATACAAAGGGCTTCAGATTTATCTTTTGTAAACTTTCATACTAGTAGAAATTCACTGTACAAGTGGATCAGCATGGCTGGATTATGTTTATTTTGGTATTTTAATACATTAAATATATGCAGGATCTTTTGTAGGATGCTTCTAAATCTGGGACGCCCTGGAGAAAACACTAGACTTCAACAGAAAATTTCTAAAAGAAGATAGAGGTGGGCTGCAACAGCTGCTGTTAGACTGTTTAAGCTTAGAAACTCTCACATCCTCCTGGAATTTAGGCAGCACTTCTATTTGCATACAGACTTTACAGGTTGAGGAGAGACAGTATTTTGTGAAATGGATAAACTGAGACCGTAGACATTATTATGGCATGGAATTTGTTGATAAAATCTAAGTCCATTACCTCGATTCTTCACCCAGCATAGCTTAAGATTAAATTCACTTAAGCTAGTAGTGTTACGTGGCCATAAAACTGGGGTAAACAAGCATACACTCTAGAGCTCAATTTCAAATTGCAAAAAGTTACCTTTCCTATAATACAGTAATAACATTTTTCACTTCTGTAACATGCTTTCTCTTCAGATCTCAAGGAGTTACAAGGCGATGCGTACAGTTATGTCTTTATTTTAGCAATAGAAACTCTGAGTCCTGAGGTGCACCAGGCAAGGTGATTTGCCTGAGATCCCCCACAGATTCATTTCAAGCCATCTTTCATTCCTTTGTCCTGCCTTCTCCTCATGCCAGACCTAATTTGACTTTCACTGACCCACTGAATTATAATTCTTCAGAGAAACATCCCAAGTGCTTTATCTGCTGTAAAACACGACAAATTAATAAGGGCTGGAGCTTGCATGCAGAAATCAGCTGATTCCAGTAGAAGTTTGGGGATGGGGATCGGGGCCTCTCAGGGAATCACCTAATGCACCGCAATAGCAGAAAGCCCCTGTGTGCATGTGGAGGCAAAGGCCCTTTCAAAAATTGCTACGGCAGCACAGCAATACACAAAAAGGCACGAGACGTAACCTTTCTCCTACATTGTAATCCACCCCTTCCCTAAGTGGCTGCAGTGAATTGAAAGGAAATATTGAAGCAAGCTGCTCATTCTTCTGGCGCGGGGCTGTGGGGGCTTCCTCAAGCCCCGCGCCACACAAAGGCGAGCACCACTCTGCAGGGACCCGGCAGTCCCAGGGGGCCCCGCGCAGGACCTGCCATATCCCTCCATTGTGATTTCCCTTCGAAAATAGTCTAGTGCTTTACAAAAAGCCCAAAACACAATAGCGTGACTCAGCAGTTTGGATCTGCAGGCTACCAAGCCAGCTCTGTGAAGGTGCCATTGCTTGAGACGGAAAGAGGGGCGATTCCAGTGCCGCCTGCTTTTAAACCTCGCTCCACAGCCAGCCTTCAGTAAAGGAGTCCAACCATCCCATGGCAGCGTGGCCGCCAAGCTGCTGGAGGCCCTCGGGCAGCCATATCAGCTAGCGTGAGATGCTGAAATAACAGGCCTTGAAGGAAAACATACATAGAAATAACATAAATCATCAAACCTGCCTCGTGATTTTGGGAGGCCAGTTAGCATCTGGGACTGGATCCCAAAAATCATTAGGCAGGCAGATGAGGTAGCTATCTCGGCTTCCCTGTCAATGAATTGGGTTGGACACTGGCTCGTCTGCCTCTCTGTTACCATAACAATACTATTTGTAAAGTGCTTTGACAACAGAAAGCACCAACTACAGCTCAAAACACTCCGCAGCAGTGCTGGGAGACCAAGTCGTGGGTCCCTTTCCTTGGCAGGAGAGAATAAGAGAAAGACAACCGAAAGAAAAATGAGACCAGGTGGCGGAAAGCAAGGGGACTAGCGGAGCAGCAAAGGAGATGGGAGGAAGAAAAGACAAGAGGGGAGACAGCATTAGGAAAGAGAAGCGGAGATGCGAGAAAGAAAAAGTAGCAGAAAACTGTAACGAAAGAGAAGGAAAGGGGGAAAGAAGAATGTGAAAGTTGATTTAACCAGAGTGAGTCCTCCTGGTTAGTCCCCTGGGAAGGGGAGCGATGAGTGAGGTCAGGCATGCAGCTGTGCAGCAGTGGTGGGAAAGGCAGGGTGCTTCCCCCGGGGGAACAAACCAACTCTCAGTCAGAAACTCCAAGAAGGAGGGCACTGCCTGTCCGTCGCCCTACGGTTTCCCTGTGCCCCACTAGTAACAGCCACTGGAGATGTGGGACCCACAGCTCGGCCGCCTGGCTCTGCTCGCCCTGGCATCTCCCCCCTTCTCTGCCTTCTCCTCCTGCCGTTCCTCCAAAACCAGCAGTTAGCCTGCTGTCTGTGTGAAACCCTCGTGAAAGCTTTCATTGCCCCACGCTCGTGGGTACCCGACTGGCTTTTGACCTTCCTGCTTTGGTTTCCCCACTTTGATTTCCCCCTAAGTTTTCTGCCAACCAGAAGTTGCGGGCAAGATTTTAAAATCTGTGGCAACGCTCAGGTGTGACTTCTGTACCCAAGGTGCACACGGACGTTTGAAAAGTCACCCATTTGGGGTTTGATACTTTCCAATAAAGCGGCTCTTTGAAATGAAGTGTGCTATTTATTCAGTTGCAAACTGCTTTTTCCATGGAATTTTTTGAAGCCATTATGTTTATGTCTCCCTTTAAAGAGGAGACGACTCTTGTGCTTCGCTGGGTTTTTTGTTCCAGACCTCCATTTTCAGTGAGAAACACCCCAATTTTTCTTCTCTTTTCTTTTTCACAAAAATAGATCATTTGAAAAATTGGAAGCAAATAATGAAAATTGGTCCAGAGAGTATCGTGCTCTGTTATGAGTTTTCCACGTGTGTCAATCTGCTCTACCTCTGCACGCCCTCAGCGCCAGGCAGGGAGGGAGGACAGGAGTCTGATGGAAGACAACAGAATGGACAAAAATAC
This sequence comes from Pluvialis apricaria, assembly GCA_017639485.1. Classification (NCBI taxonomy): domain Eukaryota; kingdom Metazoa; phylum Chordata; class Aves; order Charadriiformes; family Charadriidae; genus Pluvialis; species Pluvialis apricaria. The sequence continues at coordinate 37,956,864 of CM030012.1, read as the reverse complement.
CACTTGCCACCTGCTGGCACCTTTTGAAGGAGCTCCATATGTCTTCCACCACAATATTCTCCATACCATACATCTGCAGAACCTGAAGCACAAACCAAGTGAGTGGATCCCACTGTGGTGTTGTGCCTTTGGCAGAGCTGGGATGTAGGTGTCACCTCCCGATTTCCCTGCCCTCTGCAGCTCTTCCTGCCCTGTCAGTCCTGGCAGCGGGTGACCTGCTGGGTTTCATGAGGTCACCATAAAAATGAAACATAGATTGTAAGAAAGAAAGAGCAAACAACTATCCAGATTTAAGGAGAGACTTTACTGTAGTTTTGTAAGAGGATCTCATCTATCTCTTTAATAAGTAAAGAATTTGGGTGACACAGGACCTTCTTGTCTCCAGTGGAGGACATTTTTTCCCCGGGGAACCTGAAGCTCAGTTATTAAAAATGAAAATCTGTCTCAGCCTTTCAACTCAGTTCTTGGAAACACCAGCTGTTAAAAAGGGGAGAGTTAAAAAGGAGCCAAACCGAGGGACCCTTTTCAGATAAAGCTTTCCCGCGATCTTGGTACCAGGACAGCTGCACCCGACTACACAGAGGAGAAGAGGTGAGCTATGATGCTTGTTACATATCACACAGAAAATGCTGCATTACCTCTTAGCTGCTGCCTGCCTGGAGTGCTGAGCTGGACATTCATGATTCAAAGCCAAAGAAAACCCTCTTCCCAAAACTGCCTGGTGCAGCTCCCCAGGCTGGTGTGGGAAATGGGTTTTCAAGAGCATTAGAGGTGCTGGGATGAACTGGTGAATCATTAGCTGCAAACATTCCTTCAGGAAAATTGTAAGGTGTCCTGTTCTGCCAAATTATTTTCAGACTTGTTTTCCAGGTTTTGAGATTTCTCAGAAAGTTGTTTGGTTTTTCCTACCCAAGCTGTAAAATCTATCCTTTCTAGTTTTACTGGAATTTGGAGATGATTTGCCCCTGGATTCACTGGGAGAAGAATAAGGTCCTCAGTTTTCTGTTAGTCCTCATGAGTATACATAAAAAATACTACATTTATAATGAATACAGTGAAAGCAAAAAGCCAAGGAAGCAAAGGGAAATTTTTCTACAAAAAATGGGTTTATTTTGCCTTCATAGAAACTTGTAACTTCTGTGTTATATAAAAGAACTTGTAATACAAGGAGAGTTTACTAATATCATTAGCTGAAGATAATAAAGAAAAACATCAAAAAATACTTAAAGAATATTCTGTGGGTGGTGAAATAGAGGACATAGATTTACATATGAAAATGGAGGGCTTGAATTTACAAAAAGTCCCCAGCCAGAGACTCTGCTCAGAGGTATCCTGAGCTGACCGAATAGTCAACATCCTGTAAGCCCTTTATGAAACTGATAGGAAAACCTATGATTGGAGCAAAAAAATTAAGTCATTTTTATATTTTTCTACTCTATGTTTTCAATATTTATCTTTCTTTTTGTATATTTTGTAATAAATTGATAAAAATGTGAAGCACTCGGCAGCTTCAAGCACTACATGTTCCTTTTGATCTATTGTCAGAAGTAGGTAATTCTGGTTTTCTTCCTACTTTTACTCGCTAGCTTCAGTTTAAATTTTATTGCATCTGAGACTTAATGCTCCACTGTGCTGAACACCCTCAATGGTCCTGTGCTGCAACAGAAAACATAAACACTCAAGAGCTAGGGGTCAGGTTTCTCTGCTTTATCTTCACATTCAGAACAGTTGAGCTCTATTTTGCCACCATTTTCCATCCAAATATGAATGTTTTTGAGGTCAAACCTCAAGAAGTAACACTGGGCATCTACCAAAATAAATGCAATACTCTCTGCTGGTTCCAGCCAAAGGTCCACGTAGCCCAACGTGCAGTCTTTGGCAGTTCTGTGCCAAAACACAACACACTAATGCAATGTTCCTCTTCTGTAAGAGAGGAACGGTAATACATCTGTATTCTCCTGGGAGCACATGCAATGTACTTTGTTAGGACCTGATTCTGCAAGGACTTCTCTATTTTATATTCTCTGAGTAGCACTGAGAATAATAAAAGATCGGGGAATTTAGTATCTGTGTATGTGCCCCAAGACAGGGTTAATTACTGTCATTAGTTGAAAAAAAAAATTGGAAAAATAGACTGAGGAATTTTTCAAAAACCTAATAAAAAGGTATCACTTTGATATTTTGAAATTGTTATTCCAAAAGAATTTTCCACCCAAGCTGATTCGCACTGGCACAGGTTGCCTAGGGAAGTTGTGGAGTCTCCATCTTTGGACATACTCAAAAGTCGTCTAAACACAGTCCTGGGCAACCAGCTATAGGTGGCCCTGCTTGAGCAGAGGGTTGGACCCAGTGACTTCCAGAGGTCCTTTCCAGCCTCAGCCATTCTTTGATTGTGTGATAACTGAGTTCCAGAAGCAAATAGTCTGATACAGGCAGGGAGCCCTTGCAGGCAGTGAAGAGCATGGTGTCAAACCCCAGGGTTACACATTAGCCAGACATGACATTTAACAGCACCGTTAACTTTTCATGCAGTGATACAGGAGAAAGCCCTAATTCTGCCCGGCACTGAGTATATCTGGTGAGTCCTGAGGATCTTTGGTGTCCGTTACCAGTGACACTCAAAAATGTTCTTGGTATTTCAGAGTCAGATCTCACCCCTCTGAAGCCAGTTTGCCTTTGCCTTTGGCAAGGAGTGGATCGGGCCTTTACAAAATGAGGCTGCAACTCTGTAAACATTGTATACAGATTTTACTCTAATACCTAGCATAGTCCCCTTATGAAATCCCAGTAGCAGAGTCAAACATCTGAGGGAGCTTATGCTACAGGATTTGGTCCAGAATGCAAGAGGGAAACAGACTACAAAGGAAGGAGAAGCAAACTCATAAGAATTAGATGGGAAAAAAACAGAAGAGACAGGGCAGGAGTACAGAATCAGGAGGAAAAGCTGGGCAATGTCAGAAACACAGAGATAAGAAAAAAAATCAAGTTAATTTAACATTACCAACAAAACGCATGACAACAAATTATTTTTTTCTGTCTTTTTTTTTTTTTTTAATACAAGGGAAGAAAAATCTTCATGGGAAGATTTCCCCTAAATCGTTAGCGTGCTGTAGAAATTCCATTCTGTGCAAAGTCTCTGTAGAACTGGACAATTCCTTAGAGAAAGTGAAATTGTACAGGAAGTCTTTGTGAGAGGAGGGGACAGAAAGAAAGAAAGAAAGAAAGAAAGAAAGAAAGAAAGAAAGAAAAGGCGGGGAGGAAAAATCCAGTATGACCCCAGCATACAAGACCACGTTCAGTGATACACAGAAATGAACACACCTTGAGCTCGGTTGTCAGAGTTTCCTTCAGCCTCTAAGGCCACGAGTGAATTTGCAAGGCTGACAGTAGAAAAGCTGACTGGAAAATGCAAACTCCCGTCTCCAGCGTTTACAGTTGGAGTCAAGCGCAGCACCCTGAGAGAGGATGAAGCATTTTCCCAAGGCAGTGCCATTGCCTGGGGAGAAAAGGGTGTTTCAGTTTTGGTTTCAGAAAAGTGAAAAGGAGCAACCCCAGCAAGCCTTCTTAAAATTTACTCCCTTCAGAAGAAAACCCCCAACGGCACTATCCTCTCACTATTATTTATAGTCAGAAGGTGATCCTGCTCCCAAATACACCTTTTAAAACGTGCAACACTTTCTCCTACCAGCACTGGGTGCTGAACCCGGTGACCCCTTCTGTCAGGACGGAAGCCAGCCTTCTCTGTGAGGACTGCTCGCGTGAGCAATGTGCAAAGACGGTCAAAACCCGAAATTCAAGCTGGGCTTTTTCTGCCTCACGCAACAACAGTAAAATGTGGCACAACACAGTTAGTAGGTCTGTTGATATATGGCAGGGCCAAAGCCAGTACTTTCCACTCCTCAGCACTCAGCTTGAGCCCCCTGAAAAATCATCAAATTGACCAAATGTCCTTAAGATAACAAAATAAACAGAATCAACCCCGAGCGTTTTTCTTGTTTGTCCTTTGCTCTGTGATCCAGGAGGCTACCCTTAATTTCCCCATTCCAACCATGAGAGCTAGAAAAATAGAAAAATAGAAATGAAAACTGAGCTTATGAGACAAGACTACCCCCACCAAAGTCAAGTTGGCCCTGTGCGGGTTTCGGAGCCCACCCAGGCAGAGCAGCTCGCAAGACCTGTGCCTAAGATCACAATGCACTCTGCAATTACAGCACAATGCTGACAATAGCATTTTGTCAGTAAAATAAGAAGAAATAGTTCTGAAGACACATGGGGGATATGTAGGGGGGGGCTAACTAAAGAAAGAAGCAATTTTGTTCGCTAGTCTTTTGAGCAGTAGAGCAGGCTGACAGCAGGGTTATAGGATGGCACGGTGTTTCCCTCCACAGATGTCACCGGGACAGTACTGCACACGATTTAAGATTAATCTCTTGAATCAAAATGCCACCATGTACACTAATGAGCAAAAACTCTCTGGCAGAGTATCTGTCCCTGGGGTTCCAACTCCCAGGTAAGAAGCTTGTCTCCATGCTATTGTAGAAACTCTCTCAGCAGAGTGCGGTGAGGTTGGTGGTATAACTTGCCCCCGGTTCACAATTTTCCATTTCAGACTCGCTGTCTCTGTCTTGGTTTCGGTCTATTTACTCGGAGCCATTTCTTAACAATGTCTAATTTCCTCAAGGAATCCCTCTGAGTCCCCTCTCTTAGAAAGGCTGCCATATCTTTTTTTTTAATCACTGAAAGGCACAAATATCCTTCCTGAGCTCCCTTACCATCCAGCCTGATTATATACATAGATTTCAGTTTCTATACATTTTCTACACAGTAGGAGTTCCCAAAACACAGCCTCTGGGGATATAAAGTGTGGCCCCAACTGCAGCTCAATGAGATGAAAACAAAGCCGATCAGGTACTGTTTTTACTGTTAATGAGCCTAACCAGCAGGCAGTTATTACTCAGTCTGGAAGACATAAGTGGTTGGAATTGTAGTGCATTCATTTTTTATTTATAGCGATGCACGTTCAAATTAGAAGTAGCCCTCCAGCAGCTGGCATTTTGCCAGGGCCTGACCATCAGTGTGATAAAATTTGAACATCTTGAAGATATAGAATGCCTTTTGTTGCTTTTTTTTTTTTTCTTAATAGTATTCCCCTCCCCTCCTACTTGCAACTCCCTTGACTATCAAGAGCGGACAACGAGGCTTAATTAACTTAGGATCCTGACCCTTACTGAAAATGAAAGAAATTAGTCCTTTTTATTTTTCACTTAGTGGTGAGATACAAGTCAGACATGCACTGATCTTCTCGTAACATAGCAAAAGCTCAACCCTTCTGGCAAATAAAAGAGTGGAAATGAACCCTTGGACAAGAACCATAAAGAAATGGGCTCTTGGAAAGGATGCACGTTATTGGCCTGTTGATCTATTAATGGCAACTGTAAATACCTCACCCAAAATCACAGTGACTCTGAAGCATTTAACCGGAGAGGCTCACAGAGCCTGGCCAGGAGAATGCGATATGAGGAACTCGCAGTAATTCGCCTCACCTTGCTAGTCATCAGTTTCCAATCTAACCCCTCCCCTGAGTTTAAGTTACAAACCTCAATAACTGTGTGGCAGACTTGACAGCAATTAACATTAGTCAGCTGCCAGCTGGATTTTAAAATCTCCCTTCCAAGTGATCTTGTTACCCAGGTTTTAAAAACAGCCTGACAGAGTGCTGCTCTGTGCTGAGGAGCTGGGTCCTGCAACCCAACTTGACCAGATTTTGCTACTGATTTCAGGGGGAAGCTGATAAATCAGTGATAGAGTAAGGGTAAACAGCACTGAGCTGTTTCTTTGGAGCGTGAGGCTTGGTTTTTCTTAATCTTTTCAGTGAGGGGGCTTCACAGAAAGCACCACTGAGAATTTGCCCTTATTAGTTTAGTTCTTTCGTCCTGCATGTTACTTACATACAGGAATGAGCATGACATGCTGCAAAGCGCTCCTTGACCCTCACACCTCAACGTTCGGACTTTACATGCCAACGAGACCTTTCTAAATCATTTAAAGCGAAGGAATAAGAGCTTTGTTGGAAAATAACTAGCTGGAGTCAAGCTCTTATCGCTTTTAAACCCAGCCCAGCCTCCTGGGTCGCTCTGCTCTCGGCTTGGGGTGATGGCCGCGGCAGCAGGAGCGGGGCTCCGGGGTGCCCTGCTCTCAACAGCGAGCCCCGCCGAAGGCTGACAGAACCAGGCGCTTATCTCTTCCTCGCTCCCACCTCAAACAGGACAGAGCCATTTATTTTCCCTGGAAAGGCAGTTTTTAAGCGAAGGCCGCTCTCCCTGCCTCTGGGCCGCCGCCCGGGCTGGGCCCTCTCCTCCGCCTCTTTCCCACAGCCGCCACCGAGGTGAGGAGAGCGGCCGGGCGAGGACGCGGGGTTCCCCCACAGTCGGTGGGGTGACACACGGCAACGCCCCCGAGGGGGCCGGGCCGCGGAGGCGACTCCCTCCCTCCCTCCGTCCCCGCCCGCCCCTCTCCCTCGGCCGCGCCGCTGCACCGGCCGGGCCGGGCCGGGCCGGGCGCACCCCCCTCGCGGCGGCGGCCGTTGCCCCTCGCGGCGCGCCCCGTCCCGCCCCTCTCCGCTCATTGGCCGGCGGGCGGGGGCGGGGCGCGGCGCGGCGGGGGCGGGGCCGCCGTCAGCTGTTCGCGGTCCGCCCGGCGGCGGCGGCGGCAGTTTGGCAGTGAGGAGTCGCGGCGGCGGCGGCTCCCGGGACGCCCCGGCCCCGCGGGGGACGCTCGTCCCGCTTCTCGGTGAGTGGCCGGGAAGCCCTTTCGGCACTGGGGGTACCCCCTCTCTGAGCCGGGTCGCCGGTCAGGGCGGCGCCGAGGCCGGGCGTGATCGTGACAGGGAAAGGACGGGGGAGGGGGGGAGGTCGCCCCGGGGCAGCCCCGGCGCGGAGCGGCTCCCGCTCGGGGTCCCGCGGCGTCCGGGGAGGGGCGGGTGGAGCTGGGAATGAGCCCGGTGGAAACCGAGAAGGCGGCGATTTGCTGATCTAAGCTAATTACCGGTAGCCAGCGCTGCCCCTCCCGGGCCGCCCCGCCGGGCTGGGGGTGTCCCGTCCCCCGGGGCAGCCGCGTTTAAACCTGCGGGTGGGCCGGGGGTAAATCTGCGGGGGGGGGGGGGGGGCGGGAAGGGCAGAGCGGAGAGCGGTTGGCGGCGGCGAAGCGAGAGGCCGGCCAGCTTTGTTTTGGGAAGCTGGCAGGCACGTGTGTGCTGAGCCCTCCCTCCGGCCGCCGGCCTGTCAGGGCGGCCGGGCTCGGCGGCGGGGCCCGGCGGCGGCTGGCTGGGCCCGGAGGGTTCGATGACTTCTTCTCTCGTGGGGTCGGGCCGGGCGGTCGGAGAGGCGCGGGCTCCGCGCCCGTGGGTCCGCCGCCTGGCAGAGCCCCCGAGCCCGAGCTGCACCGGAGCCTCTCCCGGGAGAGAGCCGGCGGCTCTCGGTGCCGGCGGCTCCCGGCGTGAGCTGCGTTTCAGGGCTGTGGAAGGAACTTCAGGGAGTCGTAGGGCGAGTTATCCTTTACGCCGCTTCGGCATTACTCTCTTCAGCGTCTCCTAAAGTCGGACCGTGTTGCGGGAGGTCGAGTAAAAACTTCTTGCTTTCCAAACCCTCTTTTGTTCAGGGTTTGCTCTGCCGGCTCGCTCTGGTGTGCCTTTGTTGCACTTTCTTGCGCTGAATGCCCGTGTCCCAGTGGGGCTCTGACAGATGAGATCTGGCAAATCTGGCTGCAAAGACAAAACACGTTATCGGTCTGCCTTTCTGTCAGGTGACGGCGATCCAGCAGCAGGGCTGGCAGGAGATCATCTGTGCTGGCATCTCAGGACCTGTAACTCCTTTCGGTGTGCTGCTTTAAGCCATGGAGGAGAATGTTATGAGTGCTGTGCCAAGACAGCACTGCTGTCATCCGGCAGAGCTGGACCAGCTGTGGGGCTGGTACCTGTTCTGCTCTTCACACTCTTCTTTGGGAGCTGTGGCTGGGCTGAGTGAACTGCTGAGATGTAACAACTCCAATAACTGTAGTGGCCCTGAGTTAGAGCCCTGCACAAATAGTTCCTGCACTGCTCCGTCCCTTTGTCTTCTCTGGCATGTTGGTGGTGTGAGTGCTGCTCACCTGGGGGGAGATGGGAGCACCGAGGGGAGCGCTGAACACATCCTTATGAAATTATTATTAATATCTCCTTCAGGCCTGAAATTCCTCTTGATAGTCTTCCGTTCTGTTAAATGCTTCACAAACCAGAGCAAAGGAAGAGACATGAAGAGTTGAATTTCACTGCCTTGTTTGGAACTGGGTGGAAATCCTGGAGATGGATCTCTTAGGAGACTGTCTTCCAATTGGGTTAGATGCACAGGTAACAGTAAAGGGACTTGTGGCTTTTTTGGAAAATCTGCTGCTAATTACTATATGTTTGCAAAGAGCTCTGAAATACTGATTTAGCATTTATTGCTGGGTTGTTTTTTTTTTCCTCCACCATCTTTGTCCAGCTTTGTGCTGCGACAGAGCTCAGGAGTGTTTACTATGGCAGCTACAGAAGTCCTGCTTTAAACCTTGCCACCAGCAATGGTTTTTCTTTAGTAGCAGGGTGAACTGATGCACCGCCAGTGCGTGTAGGCTTTAGGGCAAAAGGGGTAATGAAGTGACAACATTGCCAAGTTTGGGACATGTCTTAAGTTGAGCTGAGGGTAGAAATGAGAACTTGAAAGGAAAGTTGGCCCTTATAGGGAGAAGTTATGGAGAGCTTCACAGAAATGGCTTTGCTAGCTCTTGAGTTTTGCAACCACTGGGGTTTCTTAAAAGTGTGGCCTTGCAGCCTTGTGATTAAAAGCGCTTTTCTTCATCAATAAGTAATAGATGGGAAAAAGTGAATGGAATGTACCATAAAGTTCAAGTATGGCAGGCCAAAGCAAAGCAGACCCCAAAGAAGCTGACTGGCCGTGGGGCAATTTGAAGGATTGAGGTTGCTTTTTCAAACAATGTCTTTCAGTTTCTATGTGCTGAGGTTGGGGGTTGGCTCCCTCCTTGTGACCAGTTGTGGAACTGGAGCTGTGGGTGGACTCTTAGCTACACGTGAACTTTGTCTCGCTCTGGCCCAGCACTCGAGGACTTTCCACAAAGCCCTGACCTTCATCACTGAGTCACTCTCCTCTCCTGTCCATGCAGATGGGCAGCATTGGGAGGGAGGGAGGCAGGCAGACATGGAAAAAAGAGCTGTGTTTTATTGTTGGAGCAGGAGGCATTCTCTCCTAGGCAACGTTCTTGTTGTGTCTTAGCTGTTTCCTCAAATGTCCCTTTATTGCAGGAGCAATGGATCGCCCCAGCTACCTGGAAGAGGACTATTCTAGCCTGGATGGGCTGGACGATGACGTGTTTCACTCTGATGACTTTGGACTTGCAGGTCAGCCTGGTGAGATGACTGCAACTGGCATTTTCACACAGAACCAGTCCTACAGCTGCCTTCTGGGGAGGTTTCAACTATTCCCCCTCACACACTGCTGTGGTCCCGGTATCAGGCATCCTGAGCAGCAGGACAAGGCAACTCAAACACTCAGCCCGTCCTCTTCCAGTCAGGATGTTATGTTGCCTTGTGGAGTCACTGAAGAGCCCCGGAGACTCTTCTATGGTAAGAGCACTCCAGTGTCACCAGCTTTGCAGCAAGGGAACTGTCCCTTTAGCACTTCCCCAGTCAAGCAAGGTTTCTTTCATTAGGGCATTTTATTAAAGGACTGAAAATTATTTTGCTTTGGTCCTACTCCCTCAGGAAAGACAGCTTGTATTTTCTTACCTTGCTTGTCCACTGCAGGAACCAGGCACTTGCTCATTGCTTCCGCTGTCCTTGATATTCCCACTCTTTTTCTTTTTGGCTTTATTCTGTCATGTTTTGTTTTACTGCTAGATGTTTAAGTGCTCACCATACCCCAGATCCTACAATTTGCCTACATTTTTTAACTTCTGGGGCTGCCTCATCCACATGGGAAGACTCCTAGAAGTTTTCAGTGGAGAGAGGGAAATGCAAAAATTTACAGCCAGTGGGACAGCTTTTATGCTCTTTACTGGAGTTAAAGTTGTTGAATAAGTAGCATGTCCATCCAGTATTTTACTAGTAACTGATGGGACACCACTCAGCTTTGTGTATCCAATTCAGCTTTAAATCAAATCAGTCCCACTAAATGCCAGAGAACTGTGAAAAGTCTGACGGAAAAGATACAGCAACCTTTAATGGGAGACAACTTGAGGCAGAGATCTTGTAAAACTGCAAAATTGTCATTAAAAAAATATAAATCAGCACTTGGCTGAACTATAAACAAGCAAAAGGAACCAAGCGTAAGATCCTGCCAGTCATTTGATTATGGGAAGCAACACAGTGCTCTGCTTAATCAATATAAATCTGCTCTAAAGCTGAGCAAATGTTTTACTGCATGCTTACGGTACACAGTCATTGTTTGGGCTTCAGGAACTGGACTTACACATGAATCAAAAATTTAGGATTACCTGCAGCTCTTTCCTCCGTAAAGCGTACTGAGTAGAAGAGCTATTCTTTGTGCTGGAAGAATTACTCTTCTGATGTCTGTTTTGTAGGGAATGCTGGTTACCGTTTACACGTCCCTCCAGTTGGCTTTGCGTTGGATCCACACCTCCAAGAGGAGCCTCAGGAAGGTCAGCGGGAAGCGCGTGCCGAGGTGCAGATTGCACGGAAGTTGCAGTGCATTGCCGACCAGTTCCACCGGCTCCACATACAGAGGGTAGGGTGTCTCTGGAGGGGAAGGTGGGGGTTCAGCTATCCAAGAGTGGTGCTCTAGGACGCTGGCTCCAGGCATCAGCTGAGCAGGCTGTTGTCTAAGGCAGCAGACTGCCAGCAGCGATAAAATGGCAGGAGTATCCTGATGAATTTTGCTTATGCTAGATTGCTGGCTTTTCCTAAAGATTGGCAGGTAGAGTGAAGAGAATGTGTGGGATTGCATTTACTGCCTGGGAACGTAGCTGTTCTGTGTTAGCTGCTGCTATTCCAGCTCTTCCAGTTCATCAGCAACCGGGTGACTGAGGCTTTCTCCAGGGATCTCCCGCTTGCTTTTTATTACAGCTTTTACTCTTCTCCAGTCTCCTCACCACCAGTGTCCTCTCTTCTGTGGCACAAGTGGCCATCTGTGGTGCATATCAGCTCGTCATGTTGGAGATGACAACAAGCCTGGAGTCTGTTCTGACACTCCTTGTTGTCTAGGGGTAGTTGTCTGAAATGTTGTGGAGTATATTTAGATCATGCTAGGCTTGCTAGCAACTCCACTGTCAGACAGTCCTAGCTAGTGTCTCAGACTTGTGACTAACTTCCTCACAACAAAAGACAGCTGTTAGATGCCATCAGGTCTGAAAACCACACTCCAGAATCTTGATTTTGTTTTCTTTAAAAAAAAAAAAAAAAGAAGAAGAAGAAACCCTGCTCTTCAAAGAAACAAAATAAGCCCAGCACCCCTAAAACCCCTGATTCTTTCTTCCTTGCCCTTCTTCCCCTGTTGAGTAGGGGTGAAATGGAAATCCCAGCCCATGCAGAGTTTGTCAGAGGTGGCAAAGGTTTGGCAATAGGCAGCGCTTCGCCACTTCTGTGGAAGCCCAACAGTGTGTATCTGCTTGCATATGAAGCAGCTGACACTCTTGCTGACCAGAGAGGGACAGAAAGCTTATCTCACTCCAAGTGAGCTGGTGCTCTGCGAACTGTGGGATCTGTTGCCGTTCTTCTCAAAGGTAAGTGAGGATCTCTGTCCTGGTCAAAGAACGTGGCTTGTAGCTGTGCAAAGATTTGGTCTTGTCTGTGTCATGAGAGAGATGAAGGAATTCCGGGACTCTTCACCTCCAGATAGCAGGAGGGTTAAAGAAGCTGTAACAGGAAGATCAGCCTGTAGAAATGTAGATGGGGCTATGAATGTCATTTAGCAAATTGCAGGAATAACGAGTTACCTCGAGGTTTTTAACGTGCCTTGTGTGTGGTTGAATGGTGTTTTCCCCAGTGCCACCTTTTTTCGCCAGCGATAGCTGAAGACCCCACTCCCTTTAGCCAGATTCTCAGAGGAAAGGGGAGGTTAACCATCTCGGCGGAGGAGCCCTGGAGCGAAGTGGTGGAACTGGTTGTAACTTGACCCCTTTCATCTCGGGGGAGCCTACCTATCTGATGTCTGTGCCTTGGAAACCCATCCAAGGAATGCCCACCCAAGCCGACCCCCAGCTAGAGCTGCCCTGCCTGGGTCGGGGTCGGGGTTTCTGCTGCCCCGCGGCCCCGGGGACAACCGCCAGCGGCGGGGGCTCCCGGTGCCACCAGGCAGAGGCCGGCAGCCAGGGCTGGCGGCCCAGGCGAGCCGCCTGTCAGCCAAGCATGTGGGAGAGTTAGTAAACAAAAGCGTCCGCCTGCACTACCCGACGGCACAGCCAGCAGAGGAGGAGCTCTGCTGTCTTTGTTTGAACTGGAAGAGCAACAAGTTGTAAAGGGGGGGGGGCGGGAAGAGAGCAGTTCAGCCATTTAAACTTGAAAACAAAACAGAAAAAAAAAAAAAACACCAACCAACCAAAAAAACCAAACACCCAAACCCAACCCGAAAACTTAACCCGAGGATGGAATAGTTCAGCCAGTGGTTCTCCACAGCCTGACCCTGGGATAGGCTTTGGCGTTTGGATCTGCTGAGGGATTCTTTCTTGTTTGTCAGGAAAACTGAGAACTGAGCCACGTACTAGTGTCCAAGGCACCGTTCCCCGTGGAGCATTTTGTTGTCATGCCCAGTCCCTTCCCTCCCAGCCCTGCATGGAGGATTTCCTTTGGCTTTTGGCACAGATGTCCTATGCAGAAGCCCCTCTGTCCTGAGTGTGCAGTGACTCTTCCCAGCCTCTTGCTGAAGAAGCAAGCGGTCTGCCCCTGGAGACACGTGAACGGGTTCACAATGTGTTGTGGTTTGGAAGGGGCAGTCTCTGAGACACGGAAAACTGGGCTGTCGTTTATCTTGCTGTGAAACTAATCCCTGATTTGGATGCCCCATTCCAGCTTGTCTCAAGCATTTGGTCAAAACCAACTTTCCAGAGTGGTGTCTTGAATCAGATTTAGAATACCACAAAGTTAGTCACACCAGTGTGGTCTTGTGAAGTCCTGAGAGAGCGCGAGCCTGGTTTTCAACAAGCTGTGCCTCTTTTCGGAGCCTACAAAACATCTTATCTGTGAACCTGTGAAAAGAAAACATGTGCCCTTTCAGTGGGCGTTAGGAAAGGCTTTCAGCATTGGAGTAGTGCATCCAGCTAGCTCAAGAGTTGCCCTCTCATGGCTCTTGAGTTCTGCGAGACTCTCCAGCAGTTCAGGTATGGCTCCCATTCTGCTGCCGCAGCAGCAAGGCTGTGTTGACACAAAGGCCACTGGTTAATGTACATCCCTGGCTGAGAGAGGAACTGAGCAGGCAATAGCTGCTGAAGTTGACGTCACTGAGTTGTCATTGGACTCAGCTGCACGCATGGTCTAACCCCATCCCACACTGGGAACCCTGGAGAGTCACTGTTATCTCTTCCCTAGGCTCCCAGAGCTATGTGGTATTTATTTTGTGGTTCTTGGCTATACAAAAGATTTTTGGGTATGCATCTCGTAAGAATAAGAAAGTTGGCCGCACCTATGCTTGCTTTTGGCATGTACACCATTTTCAGGGTTTCATTTCCTATTAATATATTAAACAGAATACAGTAGTTAAAAACCTGGCTTTTTCATCCTTAGAACAGTGCTAGAGCAATAACGCAACATTCCCTAGAACTCTGCGGCTTTCATCTCCTTAAGAGGCTGAATTTATTATAGGAAGGACTTGAGCAATGCTCTGTGTTCCTAAGTAGCAGGCCTGCTACAGGTTGATCCAGTTTGCAAAGGGCTCTGCAGAATGACATGCGAGACCCATCTATGTTTTCTGGAGCTCTTCAGTACCTCTTACCTGTCTGAGGCTGTGTAGCTTCTGGCAATGTTCCCTCTGTTGTGCTCTTCTCACCCTGCTCCTGGAAAACAAAGGTAGAACCAAGCCATGCTTTCTGCAGGAGAACCCAGTACCTGCCACCTCCTTCTTGGTTTGGAGCAAGTGTGCCTTTGCCATGGGATCTGTGAAGTGCTTGCTGTAACCCAGCCTGTGGCTGAGCTTAAAGAGTGCACTCTGAGGTTATGGAGAGCAGAGTTGAGCTCAGGGGATCTGCTGGTAGGTCAGCTGGGATGCGCTGCCTGTGCTCCACGTGTCCAGGCCGTGGCAAGTGCTTGGGCTCTGCGTTAGGTCCCGAGTGCACTTGAGTTCCCTCGCCTTGAGAAGGGGTTTCAACCTGTGCTGAACTGACAGTGTATTTCATGACATGACGTGCTGCTAGATGCGGTGGGAGTAGACAACCAGAGGTGGCGGTGGCAGCAGCGCAGGGCCGCCCCTATAGGAGCACAGCGTTATACGGGAGTGGGGTGGATGACACTGTATATCAGTATCACACCCCTTCGGTTTGACTTGCTCCTTTGAGACACTGGAACGCTACGGCTTTTTCCAAATAAAATAACTCTTTCTAAGCAGGCTGCAACTTTGAAGGGACTGTTTTTATCACATCTCTTCTCCATGGTGATAGGATCACTTCACAGGGGATAAAATTGTCTCTTTAAGAGCCAAGGAGTGGTAGCCTTGAACAGTTCTGGGCTCGGGTCCAAGCAGAGCCACTGACTTGCTGTATGACCTCAGACAAGTCTCTTGACCTCCTTGTGCTTCAGTCAACCCATCTGGAAAGCTCGGTTTAAAAAAAGCTGAGCCTCAATGAGAACCAGATGCTGAATCAGAGCTGAGCTTTCTTGAGTAAATAAGTGCATTACAAACAACAACAAAGCCCCTTTCCAACACATCAGGAATCCTGCAGTTGATTTAGATATGCTGACCATGCTCAAAAAGCCTCCCTAGATCTAGCTGTAGAAAACTTTGTTTCTCTAAATTCCCCACTTGGTTCAGCAAGTAACTGTCTCGCCATCGCTGCAGCGGGCTGAGTAGCCTGTACCTACGCTGGCTGTGGACAGATGGCTGGGTATGTACCCGTTTGCCTCGAGTTAATGACACTGAAAATGTCCAGGAGGAAATGTTGTTTTCCTTTGAAAGTGAAACTTGTTACATTTTGCATATTTTTTCCCCTCTGTCTCTCATGAGAGTTGTCGAGGCCTCCTCTGAGACACTTCTGCTTATGCAACAGGGAGCCCATGTCTCATGTCGGAAACTTATTGGAGTGAGAGGGTGGGCGCACAGTGCTACCTGTGCATCATTTATCCCAAATTCCATCAGGCTTTTCTCCATCATTTATTGAGGACACTCAGGGAACAGTTGCTTTTTTAAACTGGAATTGTTTGCGTGAAACCGTCCTTTATGATGACTTTACGTTTTAGGAAAAACATTCAGAAAAGTTTCCTAATAATGTAATGCAGAGACTCTCAAACTGTCCTGCAGCTGAGCCTGTAGCACTGGCAGCTCCTTACTTTACTTGTACCCGCAGTCTCTTTGAGACTTGGGGTAAGTGCTTTCATTCATTTGTTTCCTGAGTAGGTCAGTACGTTTCAGGATCTTCCCTGCTGGCTAGTGGTTGCTGGTCCCTGCTGCTGCTGCTGTGCAAAACAGTGGGTCTCCTCTTCAGCTCTGCTGTCTGTGGGATGCCCATCGGTGCAGGACTTGAATTTCCAGCTGAGGATGCAGGCGTATGGCAAGGGAGAGTACCAGGTGGAGAACTCCTGAAGTGGGTGAGCCCGGTTTAGAGGGAGGGGGATAGGGTGGGTATGAGGTTGGGAAGGCTGAGGTGTAAAGCAAAGTTCTCGCAGGGCTATGGAATGGGGGTCCTAGGCTTGAGGGGTGGAGGGTGCCATAGGGGGAAGAGGAGTTCACATAGTCAGTGCAGTCAGGAACTTGACATGAGGAAGTGGAGACAGATTTTTTTGCTTAATGTTGTTAGATTTTTTTTTCCATTTGACAAATGACAATGAAGGAAGAGGTGGGCTTGGAAGTGCACCTTCCCCTTATGCATGCAAATGACACAGCAACCTGTTGCCCCTTGCCTAGCACCTGTTCTGAAATCCTGCCACTTGTGGAACTGATTACTTGACATTTAGGTTAAGAGAAACTTGCTGGACCCTTCCACATCTGATCTGAAATTATATTCTTTGGTATGTTAAGAAAATAAACTGAGAATGAGAACATAGTTATGCCACTGTATAAATCTGTGTTTCTCCCATATCTTGAATGTTGCATACAGTTCTGGTTTCCCTCTTCCAAAAAATGATGCAGCAGAACTGGAAAAGGTTCAGAGAAAGGCAAGGATGATGAAACTTCCATTATTCCAAAAATAATTAAAAAAAAGGGCTAGGAGTGCTAAGCCTAAAAAAGACACAAAGCAAGGGGGCAGCAATATTAAACAGAAATCAAAAGTGACATGAAGGAGATGGATAGAGTAATTTCTCCCAGTACAAGAACTATGCAAAGTCAAGACAAGCTAGTAAGAGCCAGCTCAAAGTAAATGAGGTAGTTTTTCATGCAATAGGTGGCTCTGTGGAACTCCTTGTCAAGGCATATTTTGCATCCTAGTGCGTTACCTGGGTTCAAGGGGACTCGAGACAAGTTTATGGCCATTGAAGGAGACATTAAATAAACAGAAACCAGATCTGACTCGGGAAGTCCTAAGCTCAAACTAGTTACATGCTGAAAGAGTATTAGGGGGAGCTGTTGCATGTACTTGCCCTCTGCTTTTCCTCAGGCAGCCACATAAGGCTGCTGTTGGAGGCTGGGCTATACGGACTCTTGATGCAACAGTCGCACACAGCCGTTGTATATTGGTTTAATAAAAAACACAAAACTTTTGTGTCAGCCTAATCTACCCTTCTTCTGTAGGTTTTCAGCTGACAAAAAGATTTAACTATATTATGGTTTTGTTCCTGCTTAAAATAGGGGATAATGTTAAAAAGCAAAACTTCCTGCCTAGCTCCGGTAGAGGAAGTGGGCAGAGGATAAGGGAGCCCGGTGGCAGGAGAGCAACGCGAGCTCTGTGCAACGAGTGGCCTGCCGTGGGTCCTTCACCCCGCTGGACACAGGACTGCAAGTCTCTTAAGCCACAACCTCAAAATACCAAGATTGCCCACATTAAAGAACAAGACATAATTCTTTGGGATGGTACAAGTGAATTGTTTTACAGTATTTCTAACATCACCTGCATTATGGGTGTGTGATTTAAATACTGTACAGTGCTGCTCCTTCTCCTGTACAACCCCAGTGGTCTCCGCAGGCTTTTCTGCACTTCCACGGCTCTCGCAGCAGCGTGCCGGCTGTGACAGTGGCAACGTGCTTTCTGCTTGTAGCAGTGTGACAGCTGAGAAATTATTTTTCAATTAAGAAATAATTGCGGTAATATCCCACTTCTGTTTTAGTGTGGGAGACTAGGAAATGCAGGTTGTAACTTGTCTGAGATCATGCAGGGATCGCTGATTGGAACCCAGTCGCTCTGCCTCCAGTCCTCTGCTTAGGTTGGTTGATCTTATTAAGATACTGCCATCTCTGAGGGGGATGATGAGATGTTTGAATTGATTATTTATGGTGAGGAGTGTGCGTGTTTGTATTTTACTCAATTAAATTTTATAGTGGAAAGGCAGGAAAGCAAGTGCCCGACTGCAGAGTCCTCCTTTGTTTCAAGCCATTGAGGAGGAATGTCCCGCTAGCCTTTTATAGTCCCTGTTTTAGGGGGGTTTTTTTTTGTTTCTCCATGGTAGCTGCTCTTGCCAATGGCAAAGGAATCTTTCTGAGGACCGTACCACAGCAGAAAGAATAGCGATCTAAAAATAAAGGCAGTGAGGCAACTTCTGTTAACCCCAATTAGGTTTTCCTGAGGTAACGCTTGACGAGACGCTGGCGATGGGGACTGCAGCCACCCGCCGAGGAGCCCCCGAAGGGTGTGCGGACCCCAGCCGGTGAGGAGGAGCGGGCCCTGCGTGAGAGCGGCTCTGCCGGGCAGCGTTTGGGCTGCGGCTGCTGCTGTGTTTATATCCCTCTCTAAATTTAGCCTCTGAGTCATCAGAACTGCTGACGAGGAGAGGCTGCTTCTTGCCCGCAGGCTCCAGCCCTGCACCTGCCCTCCCGCCCGCCGGCTCCCCTCACAGCCGGGGGCAGCCCTACGCCAGCCCCAACCTCCCCCCACCTTCCGTCCCCCCATCCCACCCCGCGAAATATTTTCCTGCAAAAACTCGCAAAGGGTTATTTTAAGTGAAAACTCCCCGAGGTACGCTTTAATCCCGAGAGGGTGTCACTGGTGCACCCACCGAGCAGTTTCGGGAGCACCTCCCTTCTTCTGGTGGGGAGGGAATTGGTGTGAAAATAAAGGTCGGTCAGTCCGTCCCACGGCCTGTGTGGGTTCGGTGGTAAACAGTGTGAGCTGTGAAATGGCTCTGCTGGGGGTCTGCATGACTAAACTTGCTCACGGCTGTGGCTGTGGGTCTTCTCCTGGGTGCCGAGGTGAGGCCTGGGCATCTCCACAGCCCCCCCACGCACCATGGGGGCAATTTCCCCCACGCACCCCGTGCCGCAGGTAGAGAGCAGCGGTGTCAGGTGGGGCGTTTTGGAAACTCAAGACCCTTATTTACTGTATTTACGGAAAATAAGCTGGCGTGCCCCCCAGGGGTACAGGAGGGGAAGGCTGGGGGCCTGGGAACGGGGTGGCCGGTGGTTGCCCTTCCCAGGTTGCCGTCAGCTGGCTGTTGCCATGGCGTCTGTCTGCTTCCCCTTCCTGCCCGCTCCGGAGAGGAAGGCGCGAGTGGCTGCATGTTTGTTTTTGAACTACAAGAAAGTTGAGAAAGGGCTCACCTGCGCAGCTGTGCCTGCAGCAGGTTTGGGGCAGCGAACGTTGCAGTTTGCTGCTCGGACCAGCGCCTCGGCGGGGGTCAGTGCCACCCCCCCCCCTCCTTGCTGTGGCTGAGCAGCCCGTAAATGGGTTTTGGGGGTCTCCTGCACGCCGCACCCCTCCTGCTGCGCCCGCTCCTGTAAATCCTCTCTCCATCAACACGCGTGCTGCTTGTCTTGCCTCGCAAAGCCTGACGGAGGCTTGGAGAAAGGAAGCAGTACTTGAAATGACGCCTCCCTCTGCCACAAGTTTAGTCCCGCGTAAGAGAGCCGCCGGGTTTGCAAGCCAGAAGGATGCAGGTCCCCAAGGAAGATCCTTGTCCTCATCTCCGTGTCACCATGAGAAATCGTGCCGCTAAGCTCCTCTTTCTGTTTTTCTCTGTTACTGTCTCCTTTTTTTCCCTGCTGCTTTTACACATGCATTATTCTTTGGTCATTAGGAATCACAGCTGGAAAGATTTGTATTTGACTTCCATTGGCCTGCATTTCTCTCTCCAGCGGGGGATACCTTCTGTAACCTCTGTTGCCTTGGGGACTGTGACTTTCTAGTCTTTCTAAGCTAAAGCATATTTTGTGGTAGCACAATATGCCTCCAGCCACCTGGCAGCCAAAACAGCCTTCAGCGATGAGTCAGCAACTGCTCCCGGTGTGCAAGTATTTTTGTTTTCAGTGAATAAATAAAGTCCCAACAACTTATTGCTAATACTTGTATTAGTCATTAAAGGAAGAATGATGTTTTTTGTGCACATATGCCATTATTCTTCATTTAATATAATAGTGCCATTTATGGCCATATTTTAATCCCTGTAGTTAAGATGGGATCAGAATTTGACCCCTAACCATCTGGAAGCCATGAAGCAAAGTCAAAAGTTGCCCATGAGATAAAGAGGGTAGACAGGTGTACCCTTCTGTATATGTGGTAGGAATGTACCAGACCCACATGACACGTGTATATGATGAATGTATTCTTTATTTTTTTAAGGAGGGATATTAATGACACATATGTATCAGACGGAAAAGTGAATCCTATTCATCTGTTAAACATTTATGCTCAAGGATTCAAGGAGCTGTGTCAGAGGGACAACATTTTCTTGAAGTTGTATTACCTGTACTGATCTTCTCTTGATCACTCCATGCGAGGGCTTGGTGGGAGTAAAAAGCCTTTGACATCTGAGGTACTCTTTGACAGATACATAGCTGTATACTTTACAGCGTGAAACATGTATTAGGAATACTAATTATGGGGAGAGAATAAACGTCGGGTCAATCCTGTCCCTCTTTCATTTGCTTCCAGTAAAAGCCTTGCTGGTTTTTTTTTGTGTTTGTTTACCAGTGTTCTGGATTTCAGTTCAGTACAGTTCATGGAATAGGCTTCACTAATGTACTGTTGCTGCAGAGGACACTTTTCCTGTAAAATGGCCTTTCCTTGTGACTCATGCTAACGCCTCAGACAGACAGTCTCTTAAGGATATCCCCTTTAAAAAGCAGCAGCTGCAATAGGAAATGGTTTTATGTGTTTCCAGCTTTGTGTTGACTTACTATATTCACAAGTCTAGTCTTCTTTAGTTACAGTTGGTGTAGAGGGCAAAAGAAGCTTCTTTCCATCTTGGGAAAAGAGCTTCAAAATATTCATTGTGTTGCTACCGCATGGAGATGGCAAAGTGTTCATCCTTGATACTTTTGTGTAGTAGTGACTCTGAGGATTGCATTGTTTTGGTGAGGGACAAATCGGCATAGTGAAGCTTAGGGAAGTTATAAACCTGTGCTACAATAGTTATGAGTCTTGAAAGACTGTAAGAATTGTCTTGAAATGTATCACATCTTAAAAAATTAGATGCCAAATCCATGGAATCACTCTCCTGGGTTTTCTGTCCTTCCTGGCAGCTAAATTTTACCACACCAAAAAACCCTCAGTCCTGAAATATTTGAGTATTCTGGTCTTGGCAGAGGCATATCTGGGGAAAAGCTACTGAAACTTGTGAAAAGGACATTTTTTAGGCTGGGACAGTCTTTTTCATAAATTGTTTACTCTATCTCTACTGCAAAGCATATCTGCCGTTTCCATTCCGTGGCTCTTGTCCCACGCTGATTTAGTACCACGGAAAGCAGATCAGCCCAGAAGTGAAGCCGTAACGCTGTAAACCCCGTTAGCTAGGCTTGCCACTGAAGGAACCACTCCCAGCTCGCTCCTCTTCTCAGGTCACCTTTCTGTTGTGCCGGTGCAAGCATCATCTTGACTACCTGATGCCATGGGTGAGATGGATTAGGATGACCTGATCAATACTAAAGGCAACTTCTTTGCCAGATTAGTTCTGGCCTTGATCATTGTCCTGCTCTAGTTCACTTTCCTGCACTAGTGTGAGGGGAGGACAGTGTGAGCGGGCTGCTTCAGCACGCGCGCCAGTGAAAGTGTGTGTGGGACTACACCACCGTGGAAGGAAATGCTGGCTGAATACGGACCCAGGGAAATGCAAGCCTTAGGTCTAGGAATAAAACCTGGAAAGCTGCCCTCGGCCTAGTGCTCTATTTTTTTCACTTCAAAACAAGACTAATGCTGTCAACGTCCTTCGTAAAGTGGTTTGAGATCTTATGCTTATAAGCAGGGGGACACAAGGGCAAAATAATTCCTATTCTGTTCTTGCATGCAAATGTCCTTGAATGTCTCAGGTAAATAGTGGGAAACCTTTTTAACCGGAGAAGGACTAAAATGCTGTACCAAAAACGTGGCTTCAAGAGGCAGTGAAATAAGCACAATAGAATATATACTAAAAAAAAAATATTGGAGTTTTTCTCAGTATTTGTGATATCACATCCCACTGGTTCTCTTGCAGGTCTGTAGCCCTTCTTAAAGTAGAGCTCTAAAACTCTTATTTACCAAATAAAAACAAACCTCAATACCTTCCTCAAAAAGCTTCCCCCTTCAAAAAAAAAAGGGAGGAGCATGAGCTCAGTCCTTCCACTGCTTTTCCCTGAACATGGCCTCCTGTACCTATCACTGCAAAGAATAAGTAATCTTTTTCTTCTGAGGTGACATGTAAAACTTAAGGAGGAGACAGAATATTTAGAAACCTGTTATGGTGTGAAAGAGTGCAAAGCAGCCTCCTACATGAGGCAGTACATGAATATGGGGATTCTTATATGTGTTTGTCCTCCTGACGACATGGAATAGTTGAAATTGTACATGCCAGATCAGCACACCTCCTCTTGTCTGCCCCAAAATTAGCCTGCTTTATAAAATCCCATGAGTTTCCATTAAAGAGGGTCCACCCGCAAAGCTGAGCTGTATTTCAAGTTTAGGATTTTGATACCAATTTTTAAACATCCCTTTACATTTCCCATACTAAGTTCCTATAAGACACTTCCTTTACCCTCTTGGCTGCCAATAGAAACAAATAACCTGCCAAAGGAGATTGTCTTCTGAGCATCTATAGTATGTCCACCGTGCTCTCCTAGCATAGATCCCTACTTGTGGAAACTGCAGAAGGCGGCATTGTGCTTGCATGCCACTTCATTGACATGCTACCCAAAGGTCTCTGTTTAAGGAGCAGTCCACTTAAGGTATAATAGCTTGATAAAAACATGGTATCTGGATGTCATCAGGATGTTGTGGTTCCACGTGCCTGTTCGAGCAGGTTTGGGACTGTGGCTCTATGGGGGAGGGTGAGAAGAATCTCTGGAGTTTGATGAGGAAGGACAAGCCTGGTCAAACTGAGAGGCAAGTAACAAAACAAAAAGCATCTTGCTTTTTGAGACGAAATTAGGTTTTTGTAACCCAGCCCTAGGGGATAGTTCATAAAATATTGTTTTCACCTGTAAACCTAACAATGCCTGGGCCAGTACGGACTGAACCCAGGGTTGGTTACTTTGAAATAAATGATACCAGGCTCTAGAGTCTCTGCCTGTGGGTTATGCTCCAGACACAGTGGTGTTGAAATGTGTGATGGGATGTATGTGAACTCTTCTAAATCCAGGAGGCAACTGTTAAGTCTTGAGGGTAAGATGAATGACCCACTGCTCGGATGCGGGATGAACACAGGTTTTCTGAAGCCTGTTTTGTGTGTACTTGTGATTCAAATGGCACAAATCTACTCACGCTGAAATACAAACATAATTTAATGACTATTTGGGAGGGCTTTGAAGAGCTGCCTATTGACACATCTCCAATACACCAACAGTGGTTGCAACTCTCTCTTATTTGTGATTATGTAAAGAATGCCTTGCAACCGTGTTGTTCTGCCCTGTTGGGCTAATCTGAGTTGAAACATCTTGTTCATATAATGTGCTTCAGTGCTCTTTTATGAACTTCTGTGTACTGAGGCAAAGTTGTTGGAAGCCAGTCTTCTGTTTCCTCTTCTGCTGGGGATTGGGGGGGCTGGGGTGGGGGGGGGTGGGGGAGGAGATTGGGGCTGGTTTGTTTTGTTTTCCAGAAATGATCAGTCCTGCTTAGCAAATATGGAATTCTGGATGAGAAAACAAAGACTGACTTCTAATAGAGGGTCGGTTATTGAGGTGAAATAGTATCCCAGGCTGGGCAATGTAAAGAGAAACCCACCTGTTTGTATGAGATGCCATTAAAGTGCAGGAAGGTGGGGGTATAATCGGAGCCACTTTTGCAGGGGTGATTACATATAACAAAAGAAGGAACAGTGTCCCTGCCCCAAAGCTGCATTATATAGTCTGGTGTCCCCCTGAAACTCAACTCCCATGTTTCTTCCTTGACAATGGGACCTGAAATAACCTCTTGGTTTTGGTTTTTTGTGTGTTTTCAAGTATGTTCTTGCTTAAGGTTTAATTGGCTCCAGTCAGTAGGAAAGGGCTCCAAGGCTGATTATTTATGGCTTACTGTCAAAAGTGGCTATAAAAAGGGCAGTATTATCTTGGAGATGCTGGGAAGGAAAATGTGGTGGGGGGAGGGTGGGGGAGTGTGTGTGTGCACGAATGTGTTTTCTTGTACTAGATGAAATCAGAGTTTTGCTGTCTCAGCAGTGTGGTTTAAATTGAAGATTAACCCTTTGACCTTCACGGTGTCAAATCACTTACAGATGGATCACCAGTTATATTTTTTTCTTTTTTTTTTACTTTTGGGGTGAAGGGGGGCCTTTTTTTTTAAAAAAAAAAAAAAAAGGTTGTTTGTTCGTGCAGCTGGGGCTTTTGAAAGGCTCAGAAGCCAATCTGATTAAAAACAGCACTTGGCTAAACTCTGCAAAATCCTACAAGCAAAAAAAAAGTTTAATCCTCTTGTGCACAATGCATAAAGGGTCTGCTCTTTTCTTTTTGTAATGTTAGAGCTACAATTATTTCTGGAGAACTTATCATTTCCCTCTCTCCCCTCATCCCTTGCTGCACCCCCTTGTTATGCTGATGGGATTAAAGTATCTGCTCTTGAAAAGTGTAACTGAGTTGTTATTGGAAAAGAGAAGTGGTATGTTGCAATTTTAGAAATATAAATAACCTTGCTTCAACTGTTCTCCTCTACAGCATCAGCAGAACAGAAATCAAGTGTGGTGGCAGCTTTTTCTCTTCCTACACAACTTGGCCTTAAACGCGGAGGCGAACAGGAACCACACTGGGCAGAGGTGAGCTTCGCCCGCCTGTTTCAAGCCGCATCCAGTCTGCAGGGAGCACTGAACAAACACTGGTTCGGGGGCGAGACATTGCACACCGCCGGCCGGATGTGAGGACTCTGAATTTCTGATACTCGTCTTCAAGTTTGGGGGTTTTTACGGACTCTTCTTTGCTGCTGCCTGCCTCGCGAGGCAGGGAGCTCTTGTCCAACACTGTTGAAGGAAAGCCAGAATGTGGGTGTGTTTGGTAAAGCTTGCTGCTGGTTCCCCGTGCCGGTGACCTCTGTGCAAGGGAGGCAGGTATTAGACTAACAGCTTCCTCTGCCCTGTGTGTTAGTCAATGGTAGAGGCCAGGAGTGTCATTTTGGCTGCTAGTTAAAAACAATGTCTGGGATTGATGACTCTAAACATACTTTGGGTATCTTCCAGAGCAGAGATGCTTGATTCCTCCACAAAGAAAGTTCTTCTTAGCAATGAAAACATTCAAGTAGCTTATATCCATCAGGTTGCTTGTTTTCTGCATGGGTTACTGTTTATTTCCTTGCACCCTGTGTGAGAGAAAATCACAGAGAAATCTGATCCCTTCAATCCTTCCATTGGGCACCAGTTGCAGCTCTCTCACGTGAAGTTGCTCTTTGTCATTGCCATCAACAGACAAAATCATGTCAGTAGAACACTCTTAAAATTAAACCTTCTTGGGATTGCTGGTGGCTATTAGTTTCTGCCACTGTTTGCTTCCAGTTCAGTGTTCGCAGTGCCCGTGAGCCAGCATGAAGCCAAAAACCACGGAATATGACACAAGTGTCATTCTTCTACAATGCTAATGTATATGTTTTTATTAGTTTTATGATGGGTGTTTATTTTGTTTTGTTTTTCTCTTACTATAATGTGGTTGGTCAGGAAGGCTTAGGTCCCAGGCATCCGATAGTTTTGCTTCAGGATTTGACAGGGAAATTAATTAGCAACTAGTCTGACATGTACACTGTACAAGCAGTCTGTCCATTACTCTAGTATGTAAAGTTTGGAGGCTGCTGCAAGCATATATTGACTAGCAGCAGTAATATTACTTCAAGGGAGATCTTCTAACAGTTCCCGGTTTATATGCACTCAGAATTTTGTCCATATGACTGACAGTATTGGACCAGAACAGGGAAATTACCCTACCAAAAGGAAGTAGCCTTAAATATCGATGGCTACTTCTCTGTAGCCTTAAATATCGTTAGTTTGCAAACCCAGTGACAACTAGGGTAAAACATGAACAGAAAAGCAATAAAGAGTTTGTTTTCTTCAGACCATTTCCATATTGCCACTGCACCTTGTTGTAGGTCTCAAATGATATAACCAGCGTGAGGAAGAGCTGTCCACAGAATTGCTCTTCAGTCCTGTTACAAACGTCGACTTCAGGTGTTCAGGAATTCTTCTGCTCTTGATCCACTCTGAAAAATTATCATTACTGTATGGGAAGAGTAGTTTACTTGCACATACGCTTTCTCCTCCACCCCTCTCTGTATATCCTTCTCTAATTCATGCTTTCTCTGGTATTTGTATAATCTCATCATTGCACTGTAGTGTCTGGTAACAATTTGCTGAACACAGTTAAATTTGGACTTTCTCCCTCTCTCCCAGCCCCATTCTCTTGATTTGCATGCTGCTCTACTGTGGCAAAATGTGCTTTAGCTCCCTGAAAGAGGTCCCCAAGCCTTTTTCACTTTCATATATTCACAGTCACTCTCTTTCAACATAAGGAGAGTTTATGTGAGAAAAGCTTTTTTCCTCCTCTTATATTATTTTTCTAGCTAGAGCTAGACTAATATGTTTGTCCGTGATGGTTAATAATTCATATAAGTGAATCTCAAGTAATATTTTGGGGGGTGGGTTTCATGGAGAGGGAGGGCGGGAGGTTTTTTTAGGAGGGAGGGATTGTTTTTGGTTTTGTGTTGTTTCTTTAAGCATGTGCACTACAGGGTTACCCAGGGGGACACAAGCGATAGCTGTTGCTGACTACGCTGCAAGCAGTATGGGAAGCCACTCTCTGCCCATGTTGACAGAGATGAGGCTTTCCATACCTTGCTTTGCACAGTCTGCTTGGAGTAAACGCTGGTCATTGGAGAACAAGGACTTAAATGGGGGGAAAAGCCTGAGGGGTAGTGCAAGCACAGGCTGTATTGAGGACCCCTGAGAAGCTGGATGTTAAGGAGAAGACTCTTAAATCAGAAGCTCTGAAAAGAGGCAGGAGTGGAAGTGCGGAGGCTCAGGAAGCAATGCGGCAATGCTGCCTGCCTGCATGGCATGCTCATGCTTGCGTTTTCCCACTGGTTGCCAGCACCCCTTTATGAGGAACAGCCCCAGCTACATCGTAACAGCCCTGCAAACTACAAAAAAGTCAGCGACTGCATCTGACACTTAAAAACCGTCATGAGCTTTCCCCTCTGCCTTGACTTGACTGCCAAACAGGCCAATAAGGCCTGTTCTCTGGATGCGTAATGTAGAAAGATAGGTCTGGTACTGGCGCTTTCTGGTGTTGCAACCCAACCAGTTTTACCAACCAGGGTAAAACCCTTCTTAACATGGAGAAACAAGTACCTGAAACCATTCCTCAGTCAGGCTGCCTGCCTCAATAGAATCATTTGGCTCAGGGAAAGACACATCTTTGCCAGTCTGTATTTCCCGCTTTAACAACAGAGTTATCAAAATTGGTCATGCCAGGGTCTCAAGTTAAAAATCTCCTTGAACAACAATACTTCATAGGAGACGTAGAGCTAATGCTAGACAAAGGCCGACTTCCTGCAATATGCATGTTGGTTACTGGTGCCAGAGATTTACAACCGCTGATAATATATTTTAATTATATTCCGTATCTGCATATCTTGGAGAAAGGAAATATGCTCTGTCAACCCAAAAGTCTTATTTTGCCTCATGTAGATTTGGGGGGGCAGGCTGGTTATTCACTTAGGGAAAGTCTTACCTACTTGAGGAAATAGAGGGAAGATTTCACACATTTATCAACAAATACACAGATGCACAGCACCCATGTATTTGTCACCCATTCCACGTTAGGAAGGCCCCTTGAACACCCACTGTGGAGATCTTCCCCGCAGAACAGCTATTGCAGTGTGGCCACAGACATATGTCGATTGTTTGGGGAATCCAAAACAATTGATTTGTGTCCAGTTCCAAGGAACAAGGTTTAAGTCCTGTTGGTGAAGGAGTATGCTTGGGTTTTTAGATATTAGTTTGTCTTGGTGAAAGGAATGGGACACTGTTACTCTCTGTGTTGTAAAACTACAGCCTAACAATTTCTCCTAAAACAAATTCCTATTTTTAATGAGCGGTTCTTGAGAAGAGCTTGAGCTGCTGCTAATGGTACCAGCAGCCTTGAAGTATCTTGCTTGCCTTCCCCAGGTCTCCAAAATGGCTTCAGACCTCAGCTCTCTTTCCTCGAGGGACAGAGTTCTTCCAATCCCTTCCCAACTTCCCACCCTTTCGAATACCTTGTAACCTGCCCACCCCTGGATCCAGCAAGCCTGGTGCTAGTAGGGAATAGTTAGTTTTACATTTGTTTCCTGCAATTCTTGAAAGCTGAGCCAGTAATCACAAAGTGACTGCCCAGGGATAGCTGCAAACTGCCGTAAATAGGATACAACAAAGGCAGGGGAGAGGATGAATTTGCATGGAAAGGGTTGCATGGATTTGTGTGTGGGACTGCGACTTTCTCCCAAGGTGCTGATAATCCCTGGCAGCACTGAATTCCTGCATAACTGATCACATATCTCAGTTTAAATAGCTGGTCGTTATTAAATGTTTGTTGGCTACACTCTTGTTTGAGGAGTCCTGAAAGAAACTTCCTTATCAGCCTTTGCTTTGGAGCTGTGTATCAACAAGGGAATAGAGGCAAGGAACCCAGTCCTTCTTGATGTAGAAAGGGTGATTGCAAAGACATCTTTCTTTCTACTGGCTGTTTACTTTGTCCCCTCAAACCTGGATTAAAGATATAGGCGATGTGTGCATGTGAGCTTTCTGTGGTCCTGGAGCTGCTGCACAGCAGCCACTGGAGCTGTACCCGAGGTTGAACTTCATTCAGTGTGGGGCTTGGCACTCTTCTGGGAAACTGCAGACTAGGGAGAAGGGCTAGTTTTTTTAAGAAAAAGAAAATTACTTGAGGCAGTTGTTGCAATGTGACCCTGTCAGCTCCACAATGAATTTCACCCTTCCGCTGCTGGTCCCGACCCATATCTCTGCTGAAGCTGTGGGAATGGTGAGACTGTGACATGCTGAATGGTGTGCTATTGAGGGTATTTTTAAAGGGAAAAATAGGGAGAGCACTCAGCATATGTGCTAGGATCTAACCAGAATGCAGATATGTGGAGGTCTTGCCTTGTTTTACCAGCAATATTTACTGTGGGATTACAAGTAAAAGGACCATGGAATGCCTGTTCATATTCATGGGAGCTCTGCACATGGACCAAGCACTATTGAGTATTAGCATAATTTGACAACAAAGGTTTTTAATAATGTCCTTCAAAAGAATCTGTCTTTCAAACCGGCATTTGTGATCATTTGCAAAAATGCCTACCTGTTGATTTTGATTGTTTTAGCAAGAAGAAATACCTCAAGGAATTGATAAAAGATCCTAGGACAATCTTTTACAGTTCCTAAAGACTTCAGTGGTCTCTGTTTCTTTGGTTTGCATGTGTTCACGCAGGTGTTACACAGCTCAGTTCTTCTCCACCAGGAAAAGCAGAAAAGACCAAACACATCAAATGCACTGGAATGTAATTGTGTGTGTGTGCGTGTGTGTGTGTGTGTGTGTGTTCTTAAACTGAATGCAGTCTGACATCCCCTACCCCTTCTTTCTTCCACGTGCCTCACCTTCCCCCTTAGCCACAGAAAGGAGGGTCTCTTCCTGCGAATCCCATGCTGGAAGTTGGTTTCTGGGAAGCGAAACCTAATGTCTGTGGGCTGTTTTTTAAAGCCATGTTTCAGTTCTGTCTTCAGACTCTTTGCTGCCTTTGGGGAACGGAGGGGTGGGAAGGGTAGATTCTTAAACTGTTTTTAAAATCTATTATGGAAATTTTGCATGTATAAAGTTATTCGTAAATCTAAAGGAGTCTCCCCGATTTGTGGACACAGCTCCAGGAGAGCATCGTCACAGATTCCTCAGCTCCAGTTTTCATCAGTCTATTCCGAAAGGAAATTTTGATGACAAAGGGGGAGAGAGTGGTGTGATGGAAAGACGACATTGTCAGTATCTCCTTAAATAAATGGCAGAAGTTAGGCTTGTAAAAGGGAAATTTCAAAACAGCCCAAGGGATTTGTATGTCTGTTTCCACTGGGTGCATTTGAAAATCCTGCCACTAAATTTGAGCTTGGGTATCTAGACTATTGCGGGGGGTTTTTTTGGTAAAACTAATCATGTATCTCTTCTTCTGTTCTCTTCAGTGGTATGTAGTACAGTCTCCCACATTTCTAGGTAAAATTCAGTGATGAGAGTACTGTGAAATGTGGATTCACATTTTCTCCCTCCCTTCCTGCATGACTTTTCTACTTTGGTGGGATACTTTTTATTTTTTTCCCTTTTTAAGACTTCAGAGTCCTTCATCTGGAAAACAAAAAGGGTGAGGTGAGCTAGAATTTGCAATGTACTTAATAAACTTTCCCTCAATGGAGGGTTTCCCCATGAATTCTGATATTCACCAGAATATGATAATGTCCTGCTGCAGAAGTATACCCGATGCTCTCCTGTGAGATTTCTGTCTGGATTAGTCCTGAAGCGCACACACCTTCTTTGCCATGGACTGAGACCCAGTGAGAATGTAGCATTTTGTTTATCCTGGTTGTGTGCCTCCAGGACTCCTGCCTGTACCAATGCTGACTGGGCAGAGCTCCTTTTTTTTTGTATCTGTGCAGTATATTTGCTTTGTGCTTTCTTTCTTTGGTGCTTTTTAATACTTTAATACTTGGATTTTTTTTTCTAATAACTGGTACAATTTTTAATAAAATTGTTAAATTCTTTGTCTGTGTTCTTTGTTTCATTTTTTAAGGGATGGAGGGCATTTCCACAGCTGGGCCGTTCTGGAGTTACCCAAATCACTGATACAATTTTGGTTGTTCGGCTTTGAAAGTATCTATCTGGTAGATCCCTAACACCAGGCCCTGCAACAAAGATAAGATTTTCTTTCCTGATTGCCCTGCTCTCCTTGGCCATAATTTAATTCATTAAATAGTCTTTCAAGGAGGTATATTCCCCTGCTTGGATAGAGAACTGCTGCTACTTAGAGCTGCACGGTTAACTTGCTGCTTCAAATCAGGAAGATCTCTTAAAGACATACGTGGGATGCATCCTCCAAATTTGCAAAATGTAACCTTTGATTGATGACTGCTTACCTACTGCCTACGCAAGTACATTCAAAAGCACTCAAGCCTTGAGGATGCAGACTCATTGCTTGGCCATCCTGCTAGGGAAATATGGTTCTCACTGGTCTTCTGATGTAAAGGCAGTGGAGAGTGCTTGTAAAGTGGTAATGACTCCCTCAAACACAGACATGAGAATGTCTCAGCCACCCCAAGCGACAGCAAGACACATATTTTGGTAATCATCAGGCCTGTCCTTAAGTTTTAGTCTGTTCCTGTTGGGAAAAACTACCTCCATTAAGTAACAGTAGTTAACCTAGGTGGAACAGAAATGGTGATGTGTGTATTGCAAATTATTTATAATATAGCTGGTCAAATTCCTTCAACCACATTCCTCCTCCAGTGTGATGCTGCTGGTAGAGTGTTCATGGGAGGCTTTAGGGAACCCAGTTAACAATCCTACCCGATGTTAAGTTGCCTCGGCTGGTGTGTGCATGTTACAAAAGGGCCTTTCATTCCAAGAACACATGATGTGTGTGGTATGAAAAGCCACATGTGCATCTAAGACCACAGGGGGAAAAAGACAGTTTTTCTTTTCATTGTATAGATCTAGTGAGAAGTGTGTCCCCTGGCCAGCCTCATGTGACCGTGAAAGAGCCTGTTGTAACACACTGATACAAGGGGACAGAAGTGAGATTGACTTAGATGGGAGGGTTGGCTCTGAATTTCCTCATTCTCATGTGGTTAAATTCTCACTGTTAATTAAATTCTCAGTCTTACAAGCTTTAATAATTCTTGTATGAAAGAGAAGAATGGCTTTTAAAAAAGAACGGCTTATAACGCATTTGCCAAAGCAGCAGGATGCATTGCACCTTGCTCAAACCAAAGGCAAGTGCACAAATGTGTGGACAGCCTCCCTTCCTCGGACATCTCCTGGATTAATCTTGGCTCTTTGGTTTGGCTACAACATGACTTGCTGTCCATCACCCGGCCATGGCAAAGTAGACTCAGGGTGTATGGAAACATTGTCAGGGTTAGACATCAGGACCAAACACTACAGGCTGGAACACTCCTATTACAATGGACATTAATAATTTTTTTTTTTTTTTTTTTTTTTTTTGTCATTCGAAAGAAACTGGATATCCTAGAAAATGTACTTGAGAAAAGCTTTCTTCTTAAAATACTAAGCTTGCCTACTAACAGGGCACTTTCAGTCTATTTCCAGCCATGGCCCCTTTCATGGCAATCACAACACGTCCCTCGCTTTCTGTACTAACATGACTAGCACTTTAAGGGAAAATGAGTTTCGTTATTAAGTTCCTAGCGGTATGCTGTAGGGACAAGGTAAAAAGTTTAAGTAGGATTACTGCTTCAAGGAAAAAATGTTTATCAAGAAGTGCTCAGCCTGTCTCGTTAAAAATAATAAAGCACTCCGAGGACGAGAAAGTTCTTTGGTTGCGCAAGCTACTGCACAAAGCACTCTATTTTCATGGCTCCAGCTGCTGAAGTTTAGAAGCCACTATAGTATATAGATTGGGGAATATTTTTCAAGCACTCATAACATTGCTTTACGGTGCAGTAAATGTGCCGGTCCTTAGTCTCTGCAGTGTATATGCAAACTTGGAAGCAGCTCTGCTAACCAGTTTTCTCCTTGTGCTCTCATACCTGAGTAATTCAGAAATAATCCAGCCCCATTTCCTCCTTTTGCCCCACCCCACGCCCCCTTTCTATTTGTGGAGAGATGGGGTTTGGAAAGGAAAAAGTGTCCCGAAAGCGATTTTTGACAGCTTGGGCAGATTGGTGTTAAAATGCAAGAGCTGCATTTGCTTCATTGTCCTTATCAGTGGTTCCTGTTGAAAGGCTTGAACTGAAAGAAACCTGTTTCCAAGAGGAATCTAACAAAGAGCGGACGATAATTTCTGGCAGCGAGTTCCCTTCCACCTGACATGATGCGTGGTACCCTAACACACGTACAGAGTCCGACAACAAACCACCAAGCGTGACGCACTGACGTCAGTATTCATATTCCCCTCTATAAGTCCTTTAAATCTTGATTTCTCTTAAATGAATTATGTTCTCTGTAACGTTCATAATGGACTCTTTTCTTTCTCCATTAAAGTCTGTGTCAGCATTCTCCTTCTCTGTGTTTTGCCTCAGGGCTCTTGATGTATACAAAGGCTCCTCTGTTTTCTGCTCTTAGTCACACGCTTTCACTCTTAACCTCAGCGCTATAAACTAAACATCCACCCACTATGGCTGGAGATGACCCTGTTTACGTCTGTTGCTCAAATCACGACAGCAACAGTCATGAAACTATGTTTTCATGGAGACAGTTAGCTCTTAATAAGAGGACAATGAGGCTTGACTTCTTATAACACTATGAGTTTTTGCAAAAACGTCAACAGAAATAAGTAGCCGGGAAAAGTTAATGGAATCTGTAAAGAAATGGCTTGTTTCAATCATTTTACTTCACCACCTTTTTAAATTACTGTAGGTGATTTGTTGTAGCAGTTTACTGTGGTATTGGGACATGCCAACTCAATCCAAGACAGCAAGGGCACAGGTAGGGGAGTGGGGCTTATGTTAATGTTCCAGTGCTGGTCATGGTGATCGGCCTGGAGCACAACTCTTTGCTATGCCACCAGCAGATGTAGAACAGCAGGGTCACCCACACCTCTAAAAAATTCCCATTTTTGGACGCCTTTGCTATCAGCCTCACTGCCACAACTGATGAGCTGGGGGCTGGTTGAGAAGATGGCTCTTCCTAAGGAGACCACCAACCCGTAAGAAGCAGGGTAAGCAGCGATGGGCTTGGGAACACAAGGGAAAGGGGCAGGAACACTGTTAACAACTCACAGTGTGGGACAACCTGTTTTGTTGATGGTTGAAACAGGCTGCCAAGCCAGACCCAGGCTTATTTCTCTGCAAGCATGACCAGCTGAAGAGCATGCCAGGAACAAGGCGCATTTCTCCATGACGTGCTGCTGCTCTCCTGGCTGGTTCTCAGCAGGTGCTGCTGGAGGCAAAGCAGTCCTGGAGGACCAGCCAGTTGCTCTGACCCCCCGCCTCACCTGTGGTCACCTGCTGCGCTCACCATTCCTTTTCAT
This sequence comes from Pluvialis apricaria, assembly GCA_017639485.1. Lineage (NCBI taxonomy): Eukaryota > Metazoa > Chordata > Aves > Charadriiformes > Charadriidae > Pluvialis > Pluvialis apricaria. The sequence goes on along the minus strand of CM030012.1, from coordinate 37,922,931 downwards.
CATTTGGCAAAAAGGTGCTGAGATGCTGTTTTTATGAAACTGGTTTAAATGTCTTTCCAACGGGTCTTCCCTGTGACCCTGCCCATCATGTCCAGCGCCAGGGCAGCAGCTTGCCAATGCTCCTCACACTGCTCCCCTTCGCACAGGGAAGCACGCAGCTCCACAGCCAGCTCGCTTGGTCCCCTTGGCACTTGCACACAGCCCTCTTCTGACAGGACGGGGTCACAGAGCTCATTTTGCCTGTCAGTGTGAGCACGGTCCCCATAGAATATTTGCTGGCACTTTCATTAGTCTAATTTTAAATATCCCAAGTGAATGCCTTTCTACTATTTCCCTTAGGAGGCTGCTGTACCTACTAATAAATCTCACTGACAAAAGGTTTTCCCCGATATCCATCCTAACTTCTTTCTCACTTAATTATATTCCAATACCCTAGTTGTATGTCCTTGTGTCACTTTGCAAGGAAACCTCACCAAAGTCATTTCTACAACTAATACACCCCCGAGCTCACCGAACTCCTTGGCAAAAGCTCCTGCTGACTTCAATGTACTTGCAACTGGCTTTTGGGGAAAGATCTGCCTTCCCTGTCGCTGGAAGCCTATATCCCTGGAGCCAGCTTGGTGCGGCACGGCAAGGCTTGGATAGCGTTGCCACCCAGCCCTTTCACTGCTGCCCTTGTCCCCTTTCTGCCTGGGACCACCAAAGACTTCAGTGAGGGTCCGAAAATGGAAAACAAGATATTTTTCAGGATTTTGGAGGTGCCCAGCACCGCTGCCTGCTGGCACTGGCTCCCCCAGTGGGGCTGGCAGCCTGTGAGATTTGGGGCCGAAGCTCCAGCAGGATGGTTTGGCACATACGTCCTGGGAGCAGCTCAGCTGGGAGCAGCAACATGGCTCCATCACCCAAGTACCACTGGTCCAGCAGCCATGGCTGCGTCCCTGCATGGCAATAGCCCTGCTTGGGGTTACTCTAGTAACAACAACATGACATTCGTTGCTGCAAAGTCGGATGTAGTAAAGCATTTCCTTTCATTTCCTTCCCCGTACAATCGTGAGTCATGCTTCTTGGGAGCACATAACGGGGGAAACCAAACAGTGCCTCGAGTTGTGCCCAAACATGAGCAAATACTTAATCAATCAGGGATATATCAGAAAAAGAAATGTTTAATGATGTAAGCTGTTATTTGCAGCTGGCATTATATGGTCCTTATGCCTCCAGCTGAACTAGACACTTTTCCTGCAGGTAGCCTCACCCACAGAAACAAAACCAGCCTTGCTCCCACTACAGTAGTTCATTTGCCTTTTGGAAAAGAAGAACCAAAGCAGAGCACCTGGGTTTGCACCAACCACCCGTTAAGTTGCCTTGGGTGAGTCTCCCTTGCTGGGGGGGGGTTCACCACAGCCCACATCTACAGCAGGTCTCTCCTTGACGTGGTAGATGTGGCTTGCAATTCCTAATATCTCACTGCGTTGTGATCTGTAGTTAAAGATGCTTGGAGTCAGTCAACCAATTTGGCACTTTATCAGAGTGAATAAACTCTCCTTATTTCCTTTGTGCCTCAGTGGCCCTCCCAGCTGTCTCCCCGCTGAGGACACTGGCCTGAGTGGCCTCCACTCCTAGACATCTGCTGCTTCTTAGGTTGCCTGAGGGGCAGCTCAGGTGCCTGGTTCGGGGCAGTGGAGTTGATGGAGTGGCTAGGCACCCAAATGTTGGGTGTTGCAGAGTTCAAAGTCAGGATGTTAATTTCCCTTTGTCTTTGTGCTTCTACTTACTCATCACTGTGTAAAATAGGGTAGTGCATTTTGTTAATCTCAGAATAGACACAGTTCTATAATGGGACATTACTTCTGTGCACTGCACTTCTTTGTCTGCGATAAGATATGGTTTCTAATGTCTCATTTTTTTTGAGTTGGTACTTGTCCAGAGCACTTCTTCATCTTGCCAACTGGTGATTAATTGGCTGTACTGAAAGGTTCAACACTTTTCTGTACGTTTACCAGAGGAGGTAGAGGAATGTGTGCTCTATATAGAGTAAAAGCATGCCCTAAGTGGGTTTAAAAATGGGTCATCACTTGCTCATTTTAGAATCTGTGACCTTAAAACACATAAGGAAAGGTGCCCTACCTTTTTGGTACCTTTTTTTTTTTTTTAATCTAATGATGAGTGGGAATCTCAGTGAAAAGTTCGGAGACTTCTGTTTATCTTCAGGTAAACAGTACAGACAGCTCAAGCACAAACCTCCTTGTCCCACCCCAATGTTGTCAGCTGTCATAAAGAATGTGGTTTTATTCATTGCTGCAGGACTTTCCATGATGATGATACAATTTTTACCTCATGACAGTTCAGGGGGAAAAAAAAAATATTAAAAGAGGTTGGCCTAGGCAGACCCTTGTCATCCATAGTTTCAGTTACAGTACCTATGCTGACCAAGATGTCTTTCAGCATGGTGTGACATATATTAAGGCTTTGGAGGGTTAACGGTCCGCTTCGCAGCTGGGAGACTCGCGAACACTTTGAGCAAAGCTTGGAATGGGACCCAGCTCTCTAATTCACGGAACTACATCTCAGCTACTTGCTACATAGCCTTTTAAAAGGAAATCCCAAATTAGGACCTTTGACAATCCTTGTTGTCACCCTTCTGCAAGAGCACTTTGTGAAGCAATTTGACCTTATTCCTACTTGTGTTAGCATCTGATTCGTTAGCCCTAAGGTTGGAAATTCGTGCTCTTGCAACCAGACATCCATGGTTCATGTCTTGCAGATGACCCAAGCATGGGTGTGTTTCAGCTGGCCATGCTGCTTGTAACCACTAGACCACAATCTGCTCCCAGAGCCAAGAATAGCAGGAAGATTTCTGATGTTCAACTTTCAACAAAGCTGTCTCACTTGCAAGACATTTCGGAGTGTTGGCCATGTTAGCAAACTGACAGGGACCCTAGAAGCAGGCAGGCAGAATTGGAAAAGGAAAGGTGGGACAAAGAAAAAAAAAGAATTTTTTAAAGCATTTTCTAGTCTTGTTTTTTAGTGTAGGTTTTGTTTGGGGTTTGTTTTTTTTTTTTGAGTCTGACTCACAATTTTTAAATTTGTGGTAGGTTATAGTGTTGCCAAACCTAATATATCTTACCCTTCATCTAATCCTGTCTCCGAAGTTTTCATGCTTATTCAGTCCTTGATCTGTCTTTTGGGATGGCTTCTAAGGATACCAACCAGTAGCAGATGTGATATGGGGTTGGTTTTTTTTTTGTATTGTGGACATCTCCTGAAAGAATTGCACCAAAATAACAAAACAGCAATGGCTTTTGGGAGCTACCAAACACCCTCCAGACAGTCACTACTTTTGGTCATTGCCAGCCTAAGCTGATTTGAACAGGGAACTGATAAAGACATGCTGTCAAGCCCAGGCAAGTTATGTTTCTGCTTCTCCATCTGAATCATTTCTTGACTGCTTGTTGAATGCTTGAGAGCAAGTTGGGTGCCTTCCAAAACAAAGCAAAGATAGCCTCCCTGTCCCAGAGAGGTTACAGTGCAAACAGAGACTACCCAGCATGTAATAGCAATCTTCTGTGCCTATGGGAAGACACGGAGGCAGTTGATCCTATAGATCATGTAGGCAGGACCTAAAGACAGATGTGAGGCCATATTAGTTGCTCGTCTGTGTTATTGGCCTGTTGGGATTCCCCAGTGCACGGCCCTGGTGCCTGCAGGCGAGGGGAGGTGAGTCTTGGAGGAGGCACTGGGCAGCCCTGGGGCCAGACTGGTGGCCTCACCACCTGCAGCTCCCTGCCCACCCTCCTGCGGGGGACGTGGGGCAGGAAAGAGCAGAAGAGTCCTTTGCACACACTGCTTGTCCCAAGGGAAGCGCGCAGGGAGTTTTAGGCAGCCCAAGCCTGGGTTGAATTGAGGCTACCTTGGACACTAGGTACTGTGGGGAGGAACCTGGGAGCACTTTGTGTCAGGGACAGGAGGGACGCAGCCCAGGACAGGTCACTGAGCCAAGACATGTCCCACTGGTTGCACTATACACATACGTAATCTTTTAAACTGAGCTTAGTAACAGGATTTGCATGGATATCCCACATGATCCAAGCGACCAAGGCGTAGTTACCAAGCTGTTCAACAGGAAAGGAGGCTTCTGGATCAGAAATTATAATGTTTCAGCGTACATAAATTACAGGTTCATCTCTCTATGTACTGACAGTTATAAACAGCTCTTTCTTGGCCCTAGGTCAGATGTATGGCTTTGACCATAATTACGTTCTGTGTAGATAACTTATTTTTGTTTTGGGTACCAGAGCTTTTGTAACGGACCTGGCCTGTGGGTTGATGTTTGTGTCTCCTGCTCCCTTTTTCTGCCACGATTGCCATCTCCTGCTGCCAGCAGCATTTGGGTGCTGAGGACAAGGGATGTGGCAGCATGGGTCAGAAGCAAGGGGAGGGAAGCTTAGCAGGGAACAGCTGAGTGTTGAGCAGGACTCGTGATGGCAGCAGCCTAGTGAGGACCCCTGGCGTGGTGGTGTGCGGTGAGGGGGGCTTTGCCCTGCCTGCCTTCCTGCCTGCCGGAGGAGGAAGCAGTGTTCTTTATCACTCTTGTTTCCCTCTATCCTGCAGTCGGGTTTTCTGCTTGTTTTTCATTGTGCCCTTCATGTGTTTTCCATCTCTCCAGAAATCACTGGCTTTGTTTAAAATAGACTGGGAGTGGCTGCCAAGACTTTATCCAGAGAGAGAGAGAAAAGCGCACGGACGCCAAGTTCCTATAGAGTTATCAAAAGCTTTCACTCCCCATCAAGATCTCTGAATATACCAGAAACCTGGTCTTCTCAGGAAGAGCTCTGCATAGTCACTGTAGCTCTTCCTGCAAAAGCCACCAAAGCATTTCTGCCCAGGAGAATGCACTTCAGCTCCCAGTGGTGTCTCCCACGATCTGCTTGTAAGTGCCCTCACAAGTCTCTTACATACTGGGAATTTGGTCTTTCTTTGCAGTGCACTGAATATATACAGAAAAATCACAGAGGAAAATGGCTTAAGGATGTTTGAGTCAGAAACATTTAAAGGTACTATGCTCACAGAGTAATAGATTTCATCAGAGCACAGCTTTGTGTTGTAGGTTTGTAGCCAAGGAGGATTCACCTTGGGGGTCTTTGCTGCGCATGTTTGCCTTCTCTTTATGCTTTACCACCTTTTTCTAACCCAACCCTAAAGGGATTTCCTGCTTTGTCTCTGAAAGGAGATGCTATTGCTAAGTAATTCCTGGCTGGGAGCTCAGCATCTCCTTCTCTCTGCAACAGTTCAAGTCAGCAAGATGATAAGTACATGTAAAATTGAAAACAGAATCAGCTCCTTCATCACCAGAGCAAAAGGTATTAAAATGTAGACCAAAATGAATGTCCTTTGCTTTTAGGAAGCGGATTGATTTACCTTTGGAGTTTGGGCCTGGTTCCTAATATTTCTTGATCAGAAAAGCTTACTGGAAGTACTTGAGATGGCTGGTAGGGAGACACTTTCCTAACAGGAGCAGCTCTTTCTGATATAAAGTAAACAAGCCCGGAGCGGGCTTTATGAGCACTGCTCCTCCCACCAGGAGCGAAAACGCAACAGCTGAAAGCCAGCAGCTCTGAAGTTTCGGTTGCTAGAACAAGCTGTGATGTGCATCCAAAAGACACCAGGAGCAAAGGGGTGTTCCTTGCGCGCTTTGGTTCCAAAGGGGCTGCAAGGTCCCACTTTGACTGGGGCACTCTGCCGTCTCTTGCCACCTGCTCTTTCACCTCCCACTACAGCATCGGGGAGGGAATGCTGCCTTGTCTGAAGGGAGCGCGTGGTGGATGCCAGGCTTTTTTAATGTTTAAAGAAGGGGGAGAGTTACAATTTTAGATGAAGTGTACAAATTATGATCTCCTGTTTCTCCTTCTATTGCTCGTCTCTCTCCTTCCCTTAAAGGGTGCCCTTCTCTGCTCTCAGCTCTGTCACAGGTAATCTGCGTTTGCTGCAGCTGGTTTTATTACATCTTACCTCTTTTATTACCTCTTACTTTTCTTAGGAAAATAACATCGTCTTGCCACTATTCTTCCCTGCATGCTGAAAGAGACTGACACAAGCAAAGTCTTCTACAAGTCCTGGCAGTAGATTATGTTAGTGAAGGCAGCGCAGGTCTTCTGCAAGGCCTGGGGGAGCTGGATGCCAAGGTCCTTCCCAGCTCCACTACCAGCACGGGTGCAGCGTTTTCAGGGAAATGGGGATGTCTCTGACTATGTCTCCCATGTATGTGTGTGTATCCTTACTGTGATTAAGTCTGCAATTATGGTAAGCACATGGAGAACTCAATGCACAAAGTATGAACTCGTTGTTTTGAAAGTCTGGGCAATAACATCTTGATGACTCACTTTATCTCTGTAAATAATGGCTGAAAAATACTTATTTCTTCATAGTATTGTGAAGATTCAGAATACTTCAGAAAGTGTTTTGGGGGAAACTGCTGCTCCTTGTACTACTATAAATTAAATCTTTGGTCATTCACCCCATTCATGGTGTTAACGCTCCATAAGAAAGGAGTGCTACTTGCATTGCTTTTTTCCTAATACTGTTTTTCTGCCATTTCCTGCATAAGCAGGGAATACTCATGTAGCCCCAAAAAATCTTGAGTCCCAAAACATCTTTCTATTTAACCCGATCCACTGAATACCTAATGAGCTAGGTGGTGATTGGTTCTCCCAGAAAGCTCGGTATGCATTGCAGGAATTAGCCTTAAGTGTTGATGAGACACACACACACATACACACACTTATATTGGGGAGGGGGGAAGGAAGTTAAGAGACAGAGTAACACAAAAACACCAGTGCTGTGAAAAACAGAGTGAGGCGTAAGAGGGAAGAGACGCGACACCCTGAGTAACGAGCAAGAACAAAGCCCAAATTAAGCCTTTGCACAGCAAACAGAAATTTATAAAAGGCATCAGACCAGGATGCTGCTTCTTTAGTTCTTTTTGAACAGTTCTGAAAACGAAGTGAATTAATAGTTTCCAAACCTAGCAGGTAAATTTGCAGCAAGCAGAAACATGAGAATAAAGAGGGTGGTAAAGCAATATTAAAAAAGAAGATTACAGACTGGAAATTGGGCTCAGTGCAAAATCCTTTTTTTCTGTCTTTTTTTTTTTTTAGTTACTGTAACTATAAGCAAGAAACGCGTGCCAGAGGAAATGAGAATTTAAGAAAATATAGACAGCTTGGCAGGGCCACAAAATGAAAGCTTTAAGGAAAGAAAATTTAGAGAACAGAAGGAAATATTAGTTGGAGAAATGATAGCAGCATAGAAACATCAACTTTTCAAAGAAATAATCTTGTGCCCAACTTTTTAACATCAAAGTTCTTTACTGCATGAAAATGATAAGTTTTGTCATATTGATCCTGGGTGGGGGGGAAATTATGTGCATGCTTTTTTTTTAACCTGTTGGGAGAAAAAAAATGCATGCACAAAGGCAGGGAAAGAGGAAACCGATTCCAGCAATTGAATAGTTAAGCTGTTGGAATAGTTACCAGACACTGTTTCTGTAGGAATGATGAAGCTGAGATTTAGAAGACGTTGAAAGAATTGTGATTCCGAATGGCCAAATACACATTAGTGCCCCCACCTTGACACAAATAAACCACAGCTGCCTGGACAGCATAATTCCCTTTTGGCTTGAAACTGTATATGTTATTTAGAAGGCTCTTTGAGAATAGAAGTAGCCCAGTGAGAGATTCATAGAGAAGCCAGGGATCTAAAGCTGACCCAGCAAATAACTACTTCTCGCTGCCTGTGCAAGAAAACTGAGGCAGTTGGATCCTCAGCAAAGGTAGCTGGAGATAAAGAAAAATAAGCCCTCATCCTTTCCTCTAAGATAAAAAAGCAATAGCAGGTGCTCAGAGGCCGCTGTGAAAGGCCTGGTGTTGAATCCCTACTAGCACGGAGCTTGTGCAGCCATGTTGGCCTTTGGTTGGTTGTCAGCAAGGCGCGGGATCTGGCTCCTCCTCGTTCTGTAATGTGTAATTTTTAGTCTCTCCAATACATGAAGTCACCAAACCTTCTGACCTGTTTACTCAGTGCTTCCAGAGGCCATTCGTTTCCAAACATTATCGTGTTACAGGTACTTGGAGTCCCCAGTTCAACCCCTTATAGTAGTTATTTATTATTCTGGTTATGTCTGTGAATGCTGAAGCAGCATTTTTTCCCTCACCCACTGTGCCACTGCAGAGCTGCACCCTCTGCCTTTGCTACCCGCGACACCCTGGTCCTTGCGCAAGAGCTGCTTTGGCAATTCATTCAGTCAGGTGGTGCTGGGTCCGCAACCCCTCAGCCCACAGACGCATCTGCAAACAACATGCCAGCCATGCATGCAGCACCCATGGAAGGCATCAGAGGCGTCACGCCGGAGGCAGAGATATCAAATCATCCACCAGATCAAGGATGGAAAAGGGCAGTCTGCCTGTCGTTGCCTTTCACGAAATTTCACCCAAGGTTCTTACGGAACGTAGTCGGGAATAAAAGGGACAATGGGAAGAGCTCGGTGGCGTGGTGGGACTTTTGGATTGCTTTGTACCTGTTCCCACAGTATACCAGCTTCCAATCATTGATCTAGAAGTGAAAGGCTGAGCAGCCTTTCTGTTTCAGGAAGATGGTGGAGCACAGCTTGTTTAGGCAGGGTCTGCCAGAACCAGCAGTCTACCCATAGCGATGTGAGACTCGGCTTAGGATGGAAAACTGGCCCGAGAAAACTAAATATTTGAGCAGCTAATCTGTGCTGCATTATCAGTAGCTGAGCTAGCTAATTAAAGCTAGCTCTTGCACAGCTACAAAGTCTTTGGTCGTGCCTTTAGGTTGCAGCGTAGACATACCTGTGGTGTCTGAGAACATTTGCTTCAAGCCTCCCTTTGTAATTATTTAATGTGCTAAATGCGTTGTATGGTGGGGTCCAGGGATATTTAGTCAGACATAAATATCCCTGTGGATATGATGGAGAGCACTCCTTGATGCCAATCGCTGCTGTTCATGCTTTGGGATATTACGCTCCAAGATGCTGCACTGTGCTGGGACAGGCAGGTCACTGCTTCCCAGAAGGAAGCAACCACGGATGCACTGTAAGCACAGGTTGTCCCTTTCTTTTTGCCCTTCAGTCTGCCAAGTGCTTTGGTAGCCTCACAACTGCAGACATCACGTGAGCAAACCTTTGGATGTTTGCTCCTGTCAGTCCTGTTGGTTAAACATTTGGGAAAGCCGGCTATACCATGCAGCTCACTGAAATGCAGAAGGGATCCCAAAGTGTTTTACAAATGGTAACAATTCATCCCACCTAATTTAAGGAGTTCAGCTGGAATACTTAAATTGAAGCTTTGGCACTTTGGAACAGGTTTAGTTCCTATCATTCAGAGCAAGTTGTCTAGCTTCTAGTGATCCCTTACCCACCAATAGAGTGCTGCTTCCCCAGCCTGAAACACCACCTCTGTCCAGTGCCAAGATGCTGGCAACCTGGGGATGTCCATCTTTGTCCCACCTGGAATTCCCCTGCTTCCAGTGAGGTGGGTGGAGGGGGGAAGTGTTATCCCATGGAGTGCCCAGCATATGGGCAAACCCCTCTGTTCGCTGGCCTTGACTGCTTCACCTCCCTGTCAGGTGTGATCTAACACACAACAGTGTGTGTTCCCCTGAAATGGCTGTTCTTACAGCTGGAAACACCCTGGGATGTTGGTATGCCTTGCCAAAGCTGGGAGAAGCACGTTGCTCCTTCGCAGGAAGCTGGGGAAACCCCTGACGGCAGAGGGAAGGCTCGGAGGTGCTGCTGGTGGAAGGCACGGAGATGAGCCTGGGCCAGGTAAACCCACCGGCCCACATAGGAAGATTAGGAAAATGAGTCAGGAAGAGAGGAACATGCTTCAGGGCATGTGTAGCTGTGGGACCAGCGTACAGAAAAGCTCTGTGATTCATAGGACAAGCTGTGAACTGCTGGAACAAGGTCCTGGACCCCCTCCTGCTTCCTGAGCCCAGCTCGGAGATTGTTCTGCAACACAGAGGAGCCAAGGTGGAGAAATGCTGATGATGCTCACTACTCTGGCCAAGGTCTACATATCGTGCTATCAGGGGAAGGTTTACTTGTCTTAGGCTCCTGGGGAAAGTCTGCATGTTATGTGGTGTACCCAGTGCGTGCTCTGTGAAGATTTAAACCGTTTCCTAATGCAAGCCTGGAGCTTTTGGGGCAGGGTGTGCTGGAGCTGCTGTGGGTTCTCTCAAGAGTTGGACTCGTCCTTGGAGCTTAGCGCAGCTGGATGTGTCAGCCTTTCTGCCTGTGAGAGGGGAAGGGATGGAAAACTGAAGGAAGACACAGTGCTGTAGCCCATTTAAATCACAGGATTCATAAATTTAGTGGTTTATGGACCAATACAGTCACCAGGCCCCCTTCTGGTCTTGCTGCAGCAGCAGTGTAGGCCAAGCACGCCTTGCTCAAGAGGAGAAGCGAGTCTTCTGTGCTCTTTTACAAGGAGTTTGATGGATGCTTTGAAAATGCCAGTCCTGGTGGGGACATGAGAGATGCCCTGTGCTTCCTAACCCAACTGGTCTAGCAAAATGCTTGTGTCTTGGCATTGTGTCTGCAGATCTGTGGTGAGCGTATGTGTCTCAGGAGGGATGGTGTTGACTTCGCTCCCTTTGGTGCTGTGGTGGCAGTCCATTTTCACCATTCTGCTGCTGGTCCAGTGGTATGCTGGGCCATCTAAGCACTGCATTTATTTTTCAGATACAGTATGTAATTAATCAGTGGGACTCACTGCCACATCACTGCATCCAAGAATGAGTAAACGAAGCTACATTGTTCTGTGCAAGAACATTGACTTTCAACATTAAATTAAAGAAGAGATGTGATATGAAAAACATAAATCAAACTCTTGCTATTGGCAACAGAGAAGCAGTTTTCCCCAGGACAGATTACTACAGACGATTTCTTGCATCTTCTGGAAAAAGAAATGTTGGCTGCTGCCAGAAAGATGATACCAGAATAAGCAGGCTGCGTGTAGGTATGACATTTCAGGTCCATGAGTAAATAGGCCACAGTGGCAACAAATGGCTATCACCCAGTGCACGTTTCCCCAAGAGAGAACAAAATACTGTTGCCTGTCACCAAACTCAGAGGTAATAAAGATCAGCTGGCCACGTGAAAAGCCACCCTCACTTTTTCCCTCCTCTATCGGCAGCAAACATCCCGGGCTGCTTGCACGGGAGGGTGGTGGTCCCTCCTGCTCCTCTCCACGGTCCCCTGGCTCCCCTTGCTCCCCAGGTCGCCTTCCACCCCCACCGCAGGGATGCCTTCACCACCCCGGCAGGGACGGTTAAAGCTCAGCTGCCTGTAATCTTTAATGTGATATGTGTACAGGCTCTTCTTATTACACTCGGGCTCAGTTAGCAGGTACAAGCAGTGAAGGTGAATATTAAAAGCTGCTTAGAGGATTGATTTTTCATTAAGATGAATCTGTTGTAATTAAGCCTAACAGAGACGTTCGTGCTAATGCTGTGTTATTTATCGCCTGAATGCAATCCTTTTTTTTTTTTTTTTTAAAGCATGTGAAGTTTCTTTACCTTTCTTTCTTTTTCTTTCAGTCTTGTACTATTTCTGCTCCTCCGTCTAGAATATATGTTGGTGTGCCTTTTCTTTCAGTGTCTGTTTTCTCTCAAGACCAATTTTTTTCTGTTGTATTTAATTGTTTTTCTCCTGATTTATTGTTCCAAGCCCATGCTAGGCAGTCTGTTTATTTATAATTTGGACTATTTTAAAATGGATCCAGAGCTCTAGGTCAGTGTTTAAAAATTAACTAATAAAATACACAAATGAGGCCCAATGGTCAACATAAGATTACACATCCTCTAGGATTCGCATGCTACACCAAATAAACCACTGGGGAATACCAGCCCCAGTCACCGAAAGCATGGAAAATTCACTAATCTGGACTGAAATGGGCTGGTATGAAAAATATATATGGTGACCCTTCACTGACAGCACCAGGCCACTCTTCTTCTGATTGAGCCAGTAGGTATAAGTATGAGCCCTCTGGAGAAGCAAGGGCGACGGTGGGGTATGGCAGGGAAATGCTGGGCTCTGCCCAGCCCAGGTGCCCACCTCCCAAGAACAGATCCTCTCACTTCAAGGTGTTTTGGGAGAAGGCAGCTCAAAGCGTAATGAATATAACATGCACCACACAACACAAGTCAGGAGACCAGAGGGTCCCACACTTCTGCTGCACCTTCCCCCTTCCACCGCAGAGGCTGCTGGTTCCCATTGAAAATGAAAACCAGTGGGAGGCAGCATGTGCCGTGCTGCATGGAAACCCAACGCCCCCCATCACCTCCCCTCCGCCGTTTTGGCACTACCCCACACGTGGTGGTGCCCTGACAATTATATCCCTCTCTTCACACTCCATTGCAAAACTTCTCCGGTAAACAAACAAGTGGTATCAGCCACTGTGCATATTTGAAGAGGCAGCGTTGGCTTGTGGGGGAGGACGGGCAGGAGCAGCCGACCTGGGGAGGGAGCGGGGTGTACAAACAGCCCCGCTGGCAGCGGGCTGAAGGGGCGGCCGTGCCGCAGCCCGGCTCAGCCGCTTGTGGTATGGCAGGGCAATGGGACCACGCCAGCCCATCACCCGAAGCGAAGCCATCGTGGCGGTCAGCTGGCAGCCACAGATACCATCCCCACGCACCCCCGGGTGAGCGTGGTGTCCCGCGGCTGGTGCCACCAATGCTGTGAGGTCGACTGTCCCTGCGTAAAGAGTGCGCACAGGCTGAGGGGGGGGGGGGGGGGCCTGAGGCAGCAGGGAGGAGGCGGTATCCTTGTTCATGCTGAGAGATGCCGCGCTGGACAGGCCAAAGAGAAAAGCACGCAGACCGCAGGCTTTGATGCGCTGGCTTGACAGCTGGGCACATTTAGCCGGTTTGTGTGGACGCATGAAGCAGTGTCATGGAGTGGCCAGTGCAGCCTGTCCGGCTCACCTCCCTGCAGAGGTGGGGGCACGTCCCGCAAAGGTAAGAAAACTTCTGGAGTGGCAGGAACTGAATCCACCTGCTCCATCAGTCACAGCCTGGCTTGCTGCTGCCTTGAAGTCCTTCGTACTGGTGCAAAATGGGAGCAAAACCTCCCCCCCGGGGGGTTGGCTGTATGGTGTCCCCAGACAGAGGTACAGCCAGCGCGCGGAGATGCCGATGCTGGATGCGGGCACCAGCGCCACTCCCACTGCGAACAGAAGGGTGTTTTAGCAGTTGCCCCAATGAAAACAAGATCAGGCTTTTTAGTGCGGTGTTAACAGCTATGTTAAAATCCTCACACTTTCCAACAAAAGAAAGGCCCTCAGAGAAACCCAAACAAACACTCACACAAGCAACACTGGAAGTTGGCTTGAGTTACAAACACAGGAAATTAAATACAAAACCATGTTACAATAGCATTGAGGATCTGACTTAAAACAAGCCAGACAAGAGCATGCACTGTTCAGATTGCTGTATTTTTCCCTACCCCCACTCCCAGGGGGGTTGTCTCTATAAATACACACATGCATGTAAGTAGTGTATGTTTGTATACACACATACATGCATGCACCATTTCTACCACATTAAATAAACCGGTAGAATTAAAATAATACAGTAGCCTTTCTCTGGACTGAGCTTACTCAGTATACATGTACATGAAGGTGCTTTAGCCAGGACCACAAATATCCCATGTTATGGGGAAAAAGTTTGTTGTTGTTTGAAAAAGTTTTCTTCTTTTCTGTACTGAGATCCTTGCAAAGATTCAGTCTACAGCACAAGTTCATAACAAATGAAGGTGCAACTGAGAACAGTGCAAAGGTTAGAGCAAGGACAAGAAGGCAGGAGTTCCTTAAATAGGTTTTATTGCTGAAGAAAACAATATTTAATCTTCAGCTTCAATTGCATTAGCAGAAGGCACCTTTACTGCAACAGAAACGCACACTGAGGGTTATGCCAGTACAGCAGCATTGCCTGGAAAAAAATACTCTCCTGATGGGCAAAGCTTGACTGGGCTTTACAACTGGTCTCCTTGCGTGCCCTTTCATATCGCAGCCAGCACGCTGCCATCAGGTGACATTAGATGCCCTCTGCAGAAGCCTCTTCTCACCTCCAATGGCAGCCACACACTGCTGGGGGTCAGTGGAAAGGGGAGGGCGGCCTCAGGTTAACAAGTCTTGACTTGCCCCTTTCTTTAGGCACGGTCCTTTCCCTTTGCTGCAAATCCCTATCTCGTGGCCTCAGTCCTAGGGTACGCACTTGTTTTTCTCCTTTTATCTTCAAAACACTCACAAATGTATTTCAAATGAGAACTCTATTATGTTTTCCTTTCCTTTATTACACTTTGCTACAGTTTGTCAATACTGGCTACCGGTGTTATTTGAGGCCACACTTATTAAAAAAAAAAAAAGGTCCTTCCCCAGCTCTGAACATTTATCTGAAGTTCTGCATAAGGTCACATGTCTCCTCCAGCAGAAGGTCTTGCAAAGTTAAACAAAGTCCCCTCGCTTGCTCTGTCTGAGTAAATACAGACCATATTGGAGTAAATAAACAGCCAGGCAGTGTCCCAGACAATGGGCCTTGGCGATGAATTAATAAACTCTGCCTCTCGCATTAGCAGAGTGTGACTGGAACTGGCAGGAGGCCCTGGCGGGACTCCAGAAACGATTATTACTAGACAGAGCCAAAGGAGACTTGGCACGGCGCGGAGCCCACAGCTGGAGATTAGGTAACAGAGCCGGAGCGCTCGCGGAGCTGCCAGGGCGTTGGTTACCCTGCCTGAGGAGAGGGTCAGGACTCTGTTTTTGTAGCTCGCATTCACGTAGGGTGCCTATCTCCAAAACTCACGCTGCTCCAGTTTGTAATCCGTAGATTTATTCCGCAGCATCAAATTGCCATCCCAAACTGAGGCACTCGACCAAAACGCCTGTCTGGGTGAAACTGCAGAGGACAAGCGTGCACCATCCCTGTCCTCTCCACCACCCAGAGACTCTGGTCTCCTTGGGTAGAACAGCGCTTGGTTGTGCTGCAAAGGGGACAGCCAGGCTGTGCAGCAAGGCAGTGCTATTTTGGGTGAGGGAGCAAGATTTGCTTCTCTGAAGAAAAGCTCTGTCTGGGCTTGTCTTCTGAGCTGGGGTTTGAATGCAGAGGCAGGAGGTCTGCTGAGGAAGGAAAGCCCTCCTAATGGCTTGCACTGAGGTTGGCTGACACCTGTGGGGAGCCACTGCTAAGTCAGCCTCTCCCCGAGCCGGATAGAAGTTGCCACTTAGACACATTGATGAAGGAGGTGTAAATAGGAAGGGACTGTGAACAGCTAGTAAAAGTCACCCCCCCGGTTCCCACATCGAAAGAAATGGCGTCTGTGTTTCTTCACGTGCTGTGGTGCAGCAGCCCCTGAGCTCTCTCCCAAACCAGAAGAACCATCACCTTGGAGCTTGGAGGCCTGGCAGCCACGCTGGATAAGTGCTGCAGCAGCTTCAGGTAGCAGGTTTATCAGCTGGGCTTCCTCCAGCGTGGATCGATACTCTGCTGACACAGCCATCCTGCTTCCAAGAGCTTCTTCACTCGGTGTTGTACTGGTTTATTTAGAGCTGCTTCTTGGATCTCTGACATGGGTCTGCTCATTGCCATGCACAGACATGCCTGTGTTTGGGACTCACATCCCCACAATAAGCTATAAACATGTTAGCAACGTCAGGTGGGCTTGGCACTTGTGTGCTGGGGTATAGGTGGAGGGGGAAGTGATACCTACTCCTGCTGTGAAGCATTTTGAGAAGTATGAATGAAAAACTCGAGCTTTTTCAGTGTCTGCTGAAGGAGGGAGCCTGTATGCTAAACCACCCTCTTCTCATTCATACATGGTGAGAAGACTGTGGTCTGAGCTCTGTCCCTGAGGGGCCCCCCCACCATTTTTGATGGCTGTAGCTGCAGGAACATCTCTGTTTGCAGCCTCTGTCTTTTACATCTCAATGACTGCAACCCTGGAAATTAAAAAGAGGAAGAAATCAGTCTTTCTTAGTGCCATTGCCGTGAATGCAACTACCTGGATTGCTTTGAAAACACACTTTACCAAATATACGGTGGTGAGTAACGTTACCAAAATGAAGGGAATTAAATCTTTTATTTCACATATATGCTATAGTAAATGGCATTTCTTATCCTCATTTACTGCTGAATCCCCAACCTGTCCTGGACTGAATGCCCCCAAAGAAAAACAATAATAGTTTCTCCAGCTCTGAATACTGCCTTTTGTCATCAGGTTTGAAAGCCCTTCACAAAGGAGAGGAATCTCATTTTCTTTGTTTTTCCACAGGGAGAAAGGGGGTCACACAGGCGTAGCCGCAGCCTGAGCCCCCCGAGCCCCGCTCTGCTCAGTGCCAGCCCACTGCCACGCCGCCTCCTCAGGACACCGCTGCGCCCTCGCCAGCCCGCCCCGCTCCACCGAGGCCGAAATGCCGAATGCAACTTGTGTGGACTTGTCCTACAAACATTGGTTATCTATGCACGAGACGGCAGACGCTCCGGGCGTGAGGAGCTGATGGTTGGGTCAAAACAGAGGACTCTTCCAGTTAATGCTGACCAGGGCTAAGGTAAATCTGACTCCACAGCCCTTTTGCTCACTCCCCAAGCTCCTTCTTGCTCAGCAATCAAGTGGGTTTCTTCTTTCATAACAAAATTTGAAGCAAAGAATTGCTTTCCATTAGCCAAAGCGCAGATTTTGTTCTTCTCCTTAAATCACCTTCAGCTTGATGAGCGTGGGCACTCCTTGCTGGTGCCTCTAAACATTGCCTGGAGAGAAAACCTCTGCGGAAAGTGAAATTCAGAAGAGCTAATAAAACATTTTCTGAAGGGTTTGAATCTCTCATTCCAAAGAAAACAAAGAGGTCGGCTGACCTTTCAACCTGACCCTTTTCTTTTTTTTTCTAAGGCATTAAGAAAAACATTCTGCAAACAATGAGTGCTCGTGGTAATTGTCCCTCCCCTGTGCCCCAGTTCTTGCCAAAAGCAACATTTCAATGGCTATGGGGGGTGGAGGTTGAAAGCAAATGAGTGAGCAAGCAAATGCTGGCTTTCACACATCAGTGGCTGGCTACGCCCTGACCACATCCAAGGAGGTTCAAGGTGAGGGAGTCAAGCTCTCAGGCTGTTCCTCACAGTTTTACAGTTGCAGGTATCTGAAATGCTGCGGTCCAAGTATCTGAAATATTGCGGCCCAAGCATAGAAATCTCTGTCGGAAGCATTCAGAAAGCCCAGTCAAAGGGTAAGGAAAAGGGTCACACAGCGGTAAAGTGAAGTATAATTTAGATCAACATCTCTGCAATCGGCTGCTGAATTCCACCTTTATGTCACATGCCACATCCACTCATCCCTCAGCCTGTCGCAGGCCTTCTCCTTGTGTCAGGGAGAGGCCTGGTGTGAAAACAATTTCACGTCAGGAAAAAAAAAAAGTGCTGTTTTTATATGAGAAAAACCTTGTTGTACCGTTTATCTCCATTGTTTTCCAGCACTAGGACCTGCAGAGGATCCTGCTGTGACATGTTTCCAGCTGCAAAAGGAATCAAAAGATTTAGGGTTGAGTTCCCTCCTGATTCTGGAACATGTTCCACTGTGCAATCTTTTGTAATATCTCTCTGCAATAAAAGCACTAATGCTCTCCAAGAGGCCTCCCCCTTTCACTTTCCTCATAAGAGGTGATGACAAGCTCCCAGCCCAATTGTCTACACACATCCTTAACTGCAAGGAGCCAGAGATTTAGCTACCTTTCCTGGTTCTGACGCTAACCTGTATGCTAGTCCTGGGCAAATCGCTTAAGCTTTACCCCACCCGGACAAAATTTTTGTGGAAATCCCTTCTTGCTAATACTGGAGCAGCAGCATTGGCACTGCCGGGAGATGGTTGTAGACAAGGGGGCTTTCAGCTGTCTTCAGGACTGACTCCGCTGCCAGAATGGGAGACCTGCCCATGCCAGGGCTCATCTTGCTAACTCTGGAGCAGCTGAATCAGTTTTGTAAAAGCACACTGGTACTGTCAAGGTCCTGCCTTTGAACGTGTTTCTCCAGCTGTGAAATGTGGATAGAAACACCGAGCCAGCTCTGTAAAGGTCTGCTGAGATTTAAGCTATGTTGGCATCCTCCTTCTCAGTGTCAGTAGAGCTGGCAGACACAAGGAGAGCGCAGGACAGTTTCTACTTTGCTTTGAATCATACTGTAAAACCCCGCAACCCTGAGAACAGACCTCGTAATTCCCAACAAGCACACAAGTGGGTTTAGGTGCTCGTGTGGGAGGGAAAGAAGAGGTTCAGGGGGGTTAAGTAAACAGTGCATCCAGAACCTTTTTGTTACCCTCCAGATTTACTTCTCCTCTTCGGCAGGAGTTTGTACAGCAAAATACAATTTTGTGGCTCTTCTTCAAGACCATTAACTCAATATAAAAATATCAGCACTGTTTTTATTATCTGAAAAAAAAAGGGCTTGGAGCTGAGTTTTTGCGAGCAATGCTCGGTTCATTAAACAATGACTCAGACTAGGTTTTGTGGTGGAGGATTCAGCTTTTCCTTAGTGGTGGGATCAAGATGTCCTGTTTTCATGATAATCTACCTTTCATCTCTCTCATGTTGCAAAATTCATTTTTACCTTGATCCCACACAAACCTCTTAGTTTCTTGCTGTTGTTATTGTAAATTATTTACTTTAGAAATGCTGAGTCATGACACTGAGGTTAGAGAAAACTGCACGTGTATTTAAAGTAAGGATTGTTCCCACATCTTCTGAAGTTTCCTGGACTATTATTTTTGTGTGTCCTTAGGTTTTATGGTTTAAAAAAGTTCAAGTGGCACTTGGTTTGGCCCTCCTCAGAGAGGTCTGAACCTGGACTTTTTATTCTGGAGGTATTTAGCAAATGATGCCTGCTAACACTACATGGGAGGAACTGTGCCTAGACAACTGAGAGCTGCGTGGGCAGTCATGGTGCCGGCATCCCTCAGACCACCTCAGAGCGTATCCGCCTGTGCTGCTGCCGGCTGGCCTCCTCGAAGCCTGGGGAGGTAGAGAACCAGTGGGTCTCAGGCTGCAGCTCCATGGGCTCACATTGGTCATGAACATCATGGCATGCATCGTAAGAGAAGTAGGCTGCAACTCAGAGAAGTGCTCCAGAGTGTCTGTGAACACCTGAAGCTTATCTTAACATCTTGGGCTTGCAAAATTCAGGCCAGAAATCTCCTGAAAAGGTATTTGTAGTTCCCAGTTCTTATTTGAACAGAAACACTAGGAGAGGGAGCCGGAGCCCCAGCCCCCCGCGTGCACCTCAGCCCACCGAGCAGCCTGGAAACACGAGTAAACCATGGTCTGGGCCCACAACTTGGTTATTACCCGGCTCCAACCCCAGCCCACCAGCACAAGGGCTACCTCTTGCCCACGCTCCTCACCATAAGCTATGCCCTGGCAGCTGAATCGCATCTCCTGCAATCAAAGACACGTGCTGGTTACCCATCGTCTACCTACAGGCAGTTACCAAGGCTCCCTCCGTATGCAGTCACGAATTAAACTAATAACTTGTTTGTGTGTCAGATGGCTAAAGCGAATGCGAAAGCTGAGATAGGGCAACCTGCAAGGTGGTGTGTGCAGTACAGCATCAAGTGGCTACTATGGATAAAAACACATCTGAGCTCAGTATCTTTTTTTTAAGGTTTTTTTTTAACATTTTCTGAAGGTTCTTATGAATGCAAAGATGAGATGCAGCAGGGCAAACATAAGACAGCATACATCTGAAAAAGCCATAATTTACACTTTCCTGTGTTATATCCGCTGAAAAGTGCCTGTTTTACCACCCTGCGCACTGCCTATGGGATTACTGCAAAACCAGCACTACTTTGAGAGTAAAGCGGGTGAGGAGATGACCAGCAGGTTGGTGTGCACAGCTCCTGTGCCCTCTTCTCTAAGGCAGACAGTAGCCTACCGCATCTAACAGCAGCAGCCGATTGCCTGCTGCATCTCTGCTCCATGGAGCAGACACACAGAAAGGCAGATAGGGGCCACCTCGTTAGTCATTTAACGAGTAAACAAAACCATTTCTTCAGCATTATCCAGGATCACTCAGCCTGAGCCGGGACGCCAGCCCGGCAGAAAAGGGGCTCTTGGCCTGGCCCCCCTCCGCAGCAGCCCATGAGGGGCTTGTCGCTTGAAGAAGAAAGGGGCTGCCACTGTCTACAAAGCATGTGGGACAACCTTTGCCATTGACATTTTCCAGAGGCCAGCTCAGTCCACATCAGTTAATCCATGTTTTCTGTGCGTTAGACCCCAAGTTCTTTTGTATTACCACTGATAGTTGAATTTTCCATTTTAGTGGCTCTCATCTTCTGGAGATGTCAGCAGTGCTCTGTAATTGTGGATTATTTAAGCCTCAGCACATCTTTAGGGCAGGTTTTATACCCCCCCATTTACAGAAGGGCTGGCTGAGGCCAGGCAGCCATCGGAGGGTATGTGCCAAGCTGCATCACGGCCAGGGATAAAGCCCCATTTTCCTCTGTTCGTTTCTGCAATGAGACATTGTTCAATCCAGGCAACTGTCAAGGGATGGGGTTCCCCAGCAGGATGGCATGATGGTTTGTGTGCATGTGAGAGCCCAAGCAGAAGCCCAAATGAGCACTGAAGTGCTGCTGGCTTCTCCAGTGGCAAAGTATTCTATCTGTTAGCTGCTCTGCATTTTACAGCCCTTCCCATCCTGCCATGACCTCACTCCTTCATGGATGGGCTCTCAGGTAGCATTAGTCTGCTTATAGCTACAGGGCAGCCACTAATTTAACTCTGGCTGTAAGGAGAGATGTTGGAGTGTAGAGCTGTGAGGAGCTACAGGACAGCGGTAACGTGTTTTCTCCCAGGCTTTATTGGGACACCATGCATGCGTGTGATGCTTGCTCCTGCTCCATGTGCGAGTCTCTGCCACCCTGCCGAGGAGCTGCGTGCCTGCTGTCCCTGCTGCCTGCACTCCGGAGCGGCGGCAAGGGGAGAAGCGTGTGTTGGAGGATTTTGAAGCAATGCAGGACTTGGGCGGGGGGGTGGGTAGGGGAGAGCACAGGACCCACGGAGCAGGAACCTTCGGGTCGCGTGTTAGCACTAGAAACCTGCCAGAAACGGGACAAATGCAGGAGTGCAATTAGCCAACCGTATTCCCGGCTGTTTCCAGGGAGCGTGCGTTCCCCCTTCCCAGCTGTGCTGGGGTGGAGGTGAATTTCCAGTGCAGCGGGAGCACTAACAAGTTAATGTTTAACATTATTATTACCTCATCTTCCAGAGGCTCCTTCTAAACATAACAATTGACGACAGGCTCCTGATAGTTTGGAGGAGACCGACCTCAGCCCTAAGACTATGATGAATATGATTTCCCTTCCCCCTCTGTTTTGATTTTCTGCTCTGTTACTCCAGAGCATTGGCTGGCCATGACCCCTGGCTGCTTTTTCTGTAATTACCAGCTCCTGCCAGATTTACTGTGGAAGTTAATGTCTGTTCCAGCCAAGTCAGCCCCACTGTTATATTGTACGAGACAGTAACCCCTTCAGCACAGGCAGAGCTTCAGCGAAACAAAACAAAGAGTCAGGGAAGGGGTTTCTCAAGGCCCTGGGGAAAGCCTCACGTGCTTGACGAGGGTGCCACATTAACACTGGCGCTTTCATTACGCAGAGACAGGCCACAAAATCTTCCCCAAGGTCTTTTGAAACCTGCAGAGCACACGGGGTGCGCGGGGAGGCAAGAGCAAGAAAGCGACTCTTACAAGAGCCCTGACAAACTCTCAGGCTTTCCTCTCAGTCCACTGTGCTCCTCCAGGCCTTTTCTTCAGGGCCTGTCCATGGTCTGGTGGGACTTTCTTTAATAAATTAACATTCTGGATGGTTACCCTTAAAATTGAAAGGATTTTTTTTCAGCTGTTTTTGCAAGCAATTTTTTACATGCTCAAATGAAGCTTGCTAAAAAGGGCCAGATTCAGGCTCAGATGGCTATCCAGTAGAGGCACATGTCTCAGCTTCGGTCCAGCCATCAGAAACACCTCGTCTTGCATCCACACATTCTGCCCAGCTGATCAGAGCAGCTCCTGGGCTGCACTCGTTACAACGGGGTGCAAATACAAGAGTATTTGAAAGGTCTGTAGAAGATGAAACATACTTGAAACACAGTCAAGGGCTAAATGCAGTTAAAATAAAGGCCAGATTGGGATGAAAATTATATTCAGCTATGTCTGGAATAAATCCATCTAAGTCATTGGAGCTGTGGGGTGCAAGTTCTGTGCCATGGGGTCATGGGGAAATTAGATGAGCAGCCTTAGTATGGTGTGCACCACATGAGCAGAAGTGGCCACAACAGTAGTGAGCAATGGCAGAAACTTCTGCCGATTCTTCACAGATAAGCGCGAGGAATCAAAGAGATCACGCAAGTACCAACCTGTTAACATGACCTGTTGCTATGGATGGGAAGACGCTAAGAACAGGCTTGAGTAACACATCTGCAGCAAACTCGCTTCTAGGGCTCCCATATTTCTGTTCAAGATTTTGCAGACAGATGCACAGTAAGTGCGTGGTGGAAGTAAGTCTGGTGCTTGCAGGAAGTATCATCAGATGTGCTGCATGTGCGCTGTACAGTTACTCTATGCATTTTAGATTGATATTTAGATACATCGGGCAGTACACACGCAGTAGATCTGTGCGTTGGGCTTACTTCACGTGGCTGGTTTAGCGCAGTGCCTGTGCACAACAGCATGAGTTGGGCTGCTGCCTGTCCCAGACTTCCCCGGGGTGACTCCTGGGCACCTGTCTGAGACTCTGAGATGTGCTGCTGTGGAGGAAAGGGCTTTTGACCTGATGGACCAACCAGATATTCAGAAAACCATGAGAAATCTATAAAGCTTAAACAAACAAAAAAAAAATCCAAAAAGATCCAACTGGAGATATTTATGCGTGGAAAAAGAGGACATATCTGGAAATGTAGACGTATGGGCAGCCCTAGTCTTCACCACAATTTGAATCTGTGGTTCATGGCAGATAGCCCACTCTTGAGGAAAAAACAGCACTCTCTTCTTCACCAAGGCCATCAGAGCCAACTTTTGGGTTTGTGGGGCTGTGAGCGGGACTGGGCGCTGGAGCTGCTTGGAAGGAGAGCCTCTGTGCTTATTCCCACTGTGGAAGCTGGGACTGGAGACATGCCAGGACAGCGGGGCTGGAAGTGGCAGTTTGACATGTGAGGACTCACACACAACCCAGCTTTCGGGTAAAAGACTTTTGGACCAGCCAGCGACTATGGACACCCCTCAGGCATGAAGAACTGCTGGCTTTCTGCGTCCAAATTTGACAGGAGCTCACCCGTACTGATGTCCCCGTGGGTGTGGGTCCTGGGCTGTGTGCCTTTCTGCACCGACGGGGAACAGGAAGGGAACATCTCTGCCCTGGCAATGTTGGCAGCGGGTTGCAAAACACAAACAAGAGTAAACACAGAGTACCCCCATCAGAAAGAAGGGGAGACAAAGAGCTGAAGTCATCTGCAGTGCTCTGGGCACCAATCCTGGACCAAAACCAGGAGGAAGCTCACCTGCCAGCCCTTCTAAACCCTGGGCTGGGTGAGGACAGCAGAGGGGACCCTGCAGGGGCCTCTTGGTGATGAGGCAGACCTCTCCAATCTTTTCTAGCGCCTGAGACAACCCAGTGGCCTGTCACGCGATGGGGGGGGGGGGGGGGGCGGGGAGGGACGGGGGACGTGTCTGGCAGGCTGGCCCTGCGAGATGCAGGGGCTGTGGCAGGAGGCCACGGCGGCCTGGCCGCCCGCCAGCCCGCGAGGTTCTCCTCCTCCAGCAACCTGCCAATCTGCCGCCCCTGGACGTGCCGTCGGGGAGCGGGAGAGCAGCCTGGCCGCGCGCGGCGCTCAGGCGTGAGGTATTTATTATCCCAGCAGCGGGGAGGCGTGAGGCGGGAGTCGGATCTGCGAGGGACGCAAGGGGCTGGCTCTGCCCTCGGCGCCGGGGACAGGAGGGTGCCACGGGAGCCACGGCACAGCAGACGGAGATCTCTGTCTTCTCGAGGTGCACCAGGGTGCCACAGGTGCTTGTTGTTGAAAGTCGGCTAAAATAAGCCCCGCCAGTGCGAGGTGGGAGCACTGCCCTCTCCCTTAGGACGACATCCCAGCCCATCCTTCATCCCTTCTCCCTTCAGCATGAGGTACGTTCCTGGACGTGTGGGAAGCCACCAGGTATTTTCATGTTAGGAATCGCACAGGATAGATAAACATGTGTTACAGGTCACTTGCAACACCTTTACGTTACTGAAGCAAAGTTTAAAACAGTTTCCAACAGTTGCAGCCTGGCATCATCTTGGGTACTCAAATAAATTCAAACCTTCAGTTCCACAATACCAAAGGATTTGGGCTGGTGAAAAAGAGACTTAGGCTTTCATAATTTTTATATCACTCACTGTCTGTTTTTGAAAAGGGATTTTCAACCTATATTGAAAGGCGAAATATATTGTCAGCATCTTCTTAAGTGTCTTCAGGTGCAAGCAGACATGATGGGAAGCCCTTGAACGAGGGCAGGAGTGGGAGGTAGCCCCGTCGGCCCCATTTATGATGCAGGCTGGGATTTGCTGCTGAATTTGTTGAGTTTGACTGCAGTTTTCTTTTGACTTTTGGGGTGGGTATGTGTGGTGTTTGAGTAACTATTTTAATAGTTACAGCCTGGGAGAAGAGCTTTTTGTGTCTGTAGATGCAATGGCAAGGATGTGGAATTTGTCAGTTTGAAAACAGAAGAATTACCCCTATATTGGTGTGTTGATCAACAATTACCTACACGCAGACTGTTTGTTATTGGCAATTAGGGGTACTGGAGAGCCTGTGTAGTGAAACGCTCCTGGTCGTAAACACGCTTGACTATCTGGTCATCAAGCTGTGGGTTTTTTCTTGCGGGGATGAAGGCTGACACCGAACCCAGCAACAGAACAAAAGCTTGGCCAGAGGGAAGGGGGTTTTGCAGCGCATGAAGTGACTTTTGATTCATTCCTGAGCTCAGATGTTGCTTTGGGAAATGTATTCTCTTCAGGTCTCTCGCTGTGACTCTATAAACAGAGGCAGCGACTTGCATTTGGAGGCACTAAAAGTGATTTAAATGATTCAGCCTGGGATTTTTGCCAAGCAGCACCTCCTTCTGTTTGCTGCGGGGGCTTTTCTGGCCTCCCCCTTGTCGGTGGGTTGGTTGTTGGGTTGTGTTTTTTTTCTTCTCCTTCCATGCAAAATTTTTTGAGACTGTCCTTTGAGACAGACTCTTTCTCCTAAAAGAAGAAGAAGAAGAAAAAAAAAAGTTTCCTTCCCCAGATGGACAGCTGCTCCCTGCTCCTTTTGATGTTGCTTTTATCTGCCAGGCCAGTGCTCTCTCACCCTCTCCCCTCCCCCGGAGGCAGTTTCCATGGGGGTCTCAGGGGAGCTTTGTCTCTCACATGTGTTTAAAGAGAAATGTGGAGCTGACACAAAGGCTCCACGGCTCGACCTTTCGCCCTCCGCAGTTATGAGGGCCATAAAGCTCGAGTCCCTGGTAACAGCGCCGATGACCAGGGCAGTTCTGGACACAGACAGAGCTTTTTTGGCAGAAAATTGTTTAACTAAAAATAGTTCTAGGGAGGAAAATAAAAGGTTGTGCAAACTAAGCAATGTCTTTTATTGCCTTATTTGGTGTTACTTGTAGTTGTACAAATTTCTTCAGCATGGCCAGAGGCAGATGGCTTCATTGCATTTAATAACAGATTTGAAATGCATCAAGCACGGATAAAATGTGACACCCGCTGAGGTGCAGGGGAGCACGCAGGTGATCACCGGTCCGCAGATGCAAAGGATGAAGGCCACTCTGCTGCAGCACCTGGCCTCCATCCAGGCAGAGCTCAGTGGTGGCCCAGGATGAGGCACAACCTTCAGGCACTGAGGCTTTCCCTACCAGGCAATGCCAGAGCTGCTTCTCCTTGCTGAGAGGAGGAACCTCAGAGTCCAGCAATGGCCTGAGGAGCCACCCAACAAGCAGCCATCAGCCTCAAGTCTCATAAAAGTATTCAAGTGCCTTAGTTCTAGAGCAGAGGAAGGGTTTGTTCTTCCCTTACCGCTCACGTGAGGCTCTTCTTGAGCTAGCTGTCCAGCTGGGTGTTTCCCACCATGATTAGAGTCATTAGTAGGGCAATCTTTCTTTTTTTTTTAATACCTATTCAGCCTGGCTAGCAACAGATGTTGGATCCAGGTGCTTCACAGTTGAGGCAAAAGGTCCACTAGCATTTGCTTTCCTGCTGAAGCTCTTGCCTTCTGCCTAAAATGGGCCAGACATAGAATGAAAGGGGAGACACCACCCCTGCTCCCCCCCCCCACCGATTCTCTTGCCTCCTGTAGAGGGTATTTATTTGCAGGAGAGTTGCAAGAGTGTTGAGTCCCTATGCATAAATTACAACAAATGGAAAAGCTTCCACAGACAAGTGACCTTCCCAGGACATTTATTAGCCTAAATAAAGACAAAGCAGCTCTCCTCAAGAGGTGCCAGATACCAGAACAGAAATTCAGAGGTGGATCCTTCATTTCCTTTAGGGAAGCTCTAATGTTTGAATGCTGGGTGTGATAAAGCACAGGTGACCATGAAGCCTTGTCCTCGAGTTTTCTTTCCTCCAAGCTGAACTTGCTGCAATGTGGCCCAGCCGTTGAGACAGCGTATGCAGGGGTGGGCAGCTGCTGCTGAGCAGGGGTTTGACTGCGTACATGGAGACACTGAGCAGGAGTTTCAAAATCTTTATAGCATCTAAATATTATGAGAAAACGACTCATTCTCTTTGGGAGCAGGTTGCTTGGGAGCAGGGGCCACCTGTTACATATGTATGTGTGGGTATATCAGCTCAATGGGGTTCTTATCAAGGCTTAGGGCTATGGCAGTAATAAGACATTTCCCAGGAATCGTTCCTTAAACTTTTGTTCTTCTAAACCAGATAAAGTGAGGGTCACTCGCTGTGCAACAGAGGGATAGGTTTTTCCTACTCACAAAAAAAAAATCGGGAGACTTTTATATTAGGTTAAATAAAACAAAGCCAAGCAGCAGGGGGGAGGGGGGAAATCGAGTCTCCAAAAGAAAGCAAACCCTCAGTGATTTATGCTGAGGCATTTCGTGTTTTTAACCTAAATACAGCTACTGTTAGAGCAGACAGGGAGGATTTTTACACCAAAAGGTACACACAGAAAACACAGCCAGCATCTCTTTCCACTTACATGATCTCTCACCCCGGTAGTCTCTTTCCTTGAAACGAGCAGCTTTGTGCACGAACACGAAGTAAAACTCCCTGTGCAACCATGCACCAACAACCGCATGCAG
The DNA here is from genome assembly GCA_017639485.1 of Pluvialis apricaria. Taxonomy (NCBI): domain Eukaryota; kingdom Metazoa; phylum Chordata; class Aves; order Charadriiformes; family Charadriidae; genus Pluvialis; species Pluvialis apricaria. The sequence continues at coordinate 37,895,547 of CM030012.1, read as the reverse complement.
TAATTCTTCGTGTAACTGCGTTCATCTGCCTGTCTTGCATGATAAGGTGCGCATATGCACACTCATTTTCTTCCTATAAATCTCCTTTTCTTTGCAGAAAGTTGTAAACCTAAAGATAACAGCACACACTCTCTTAAAAGAAAAGTTGACACTGAAATCCTTGGCTTAAAAATGTTGCCTGGAGGAGAAAAATCTCCATCAGCCCAAAAGCGGCAGATTTGGCTCATGTGCCAGTTGTCACTCTCCCACCACGCCATGGGGAACGTGTTGGGGGAAGGAATGGTGCAAAAAAGGAGCACAAAGGGCAAGCAATCCTTTGGCTCTGGCGATCCTTCAGTGGTATATGAGCCTTAAGGGGATCACATGATGGGAATAGAGTAAAACAACCATCTAGGTCCTCTAAATCACATCACCTTGTAGAATCAGCGAACACAATCTCTTCCCTCCCATATATCACCCTCACACCAGACAGATCTCGAATGCAGAGGAGAATTGAGCATTTCTGCTCCAGAGCATGCGTCTGTGGTTAATAACAGATGATCCTAATCACCGCTCCTGGAGCCCAGGGCTAGCTGATAACTCTCTCTTCTGACTACTGACCCCCATAATCTTCTCATTCCTGAGAAGGAGCAGATATTGTGAATGACGGGTTTCAGCAATTGGGACAAAAATAGTCCTTCTTTTGCTCAAGGAATTCAGATTGCAAACTAAGGGAGCAGCAGAGTGGCTGAGCAGCCGAACTACAGGGCTGGGAAAGATCTGCATCGCGTATCTGGCTCTGCCACAGGCTTGCTCCCGGTGACCTTAGGAAAATTAGTTAAGGTCTCACAGCCTCATTTTCTTCCTCTGGAAAAATCAAGACAATAACAGACAGCCACTCCAGAATGGCATTGCGCGGATACATCATTAACTGGTGTTTACAATATGCGTTGAATTTTCCAGGCTAAGATGGGATATAATATTAACAGCTGAGAAACACGCTTTTGCTGAAACTGCTTCTTTACTCAGAGTGGTTTCACTGCTTCTGCAGCAGCCCTTGAGGCTGCATTACCACTGAAGGGTAGCCTCACCAACTCTCCATTTACACTTTAAAACCTCCACACAGGCAGCAGCAGAGTCACAGATGCAGCTGCAAGAAGAAACCACACACCACAGTTGTGCAGGTGCATGTGGGCCCCAGTGGGAAAGAATATTAACTATTTCCTGGTAATAGGGACACAGAGGTCCTTCACGCGGATAAAATAATCTCAGCACAGTTCCAGGACGCAGCCTGTGTGGGAAGCTACTACCCAAATGAATACACAACTGTGCTTAACAGATACTACCTTAAAAGACTACAGAGCAAATATTCTGAATTCTCGTTCAAATTCAGCTAAGTTTGGGCACTGCGTGCCCCATATTTTCAATGTGGCAGGGAAAGCTTTCATCCTATGACTTCCATGAGTGTTAGTTTAAAGCTTTGGGTCTGGAAGGCATAGTTGATATTTACCCCAGTATTTCAAGATCAGATCCATTTTTTTAACAAGCAAATCATTATTTGCATCTCTCCTTGACAAAAATTTGCACCGGGATCATTCTTCATGCCCCATAAGGTACCTGGGAATTAGAAGAATAATTCACAATTGACACTTTTTTAGAAGAGTTTTATCTTTTTGCAAGAAAATTCTCTGTTTTGATTCTTCTAATGTATTCTTTATTTACAATTATTGTCTGAAATGGAAACTGCATTATTATTTGCAAAAGTAACAAGGCATGTTTCCCTTCTCTGAAAAGACTGAAGTGAAAATCAGGCCTCCAGTACGAATGTATACATAAACTACATTTTAAAATAATTTTCTATGAAATTGCTTCCAGTTATCTGGTTTGCCAGAATATTAAGATGCAAACCTAGGCAAAGTAGATTTTTTTTTATAGACTTAATATCTGTGAACCTAGTAGGATTGGCTGAGCTGAAACTGCTGCAGGAGATAATGTTCTGCTGAAGCACAGCAACGCTTCAATAAACCCTGACGATGATAATGCATTGAAACAACAACATGTGGCATTGTATTCCACCCACACATCATCATGCATCACACCAAAAATGTCACGATGTGCTGATGGTTAAGTTTCTCTTCTAAAATCACTAAGCCGGCAGTGCGAGCTGCAACGCTCACAACAAACTGCTTTTTCATTTCATGTCTTTCGCTGGTTTCAGTTGTACCCAGGACCTTTCTTACTTGAGATTATGATGGTGGATGCTTCTTAAGCATTTAAAAATGGGATTCAGAAAAATACTTAGCCATCCAAGTTTCCGCGCTTACAGAGCCCCACCTGAACAGTAGGAGGCTGTAAAACTAGGCAGAAAATCTAGTAAGAAAGAAGTCTGGCACCAGTTTTCCATGCCTTCTTGCTTTCAAGCAGAGCAGAAAGTAGCCTCTGTCTTTCGATTCCACTTGAAATATAACTTCTGCAGGTTTTCCAAATGCCTTTGCACTTACAGACATTTGAAAGCTTAGATTTGGCACAAGTTTCAGCAAAGGTTTAGGGTGGTAGTTAGTTGGAATGATGGCAGAAGCGGAATTTTATCTTCCCTCAGTGTCACGATAACAAAATAGTTATGAAAACTTTTTTTTATATTTGCCTTCTTGTCTGCTTGATAAATAAGACAACACATTCACAATCACTTACCTTCAAGAGCTTCCACTTTTCCTACCACTGGTGGAGCTAAAGTAAAGATGAAAAATTTTAGGCAAAATTGCTTGAATGGATCAGGCTGAATCCAAAGAAGGCCTGCCTGTATTTAGATTGGGGCCTGGGTGGAGTTTTGGTGCCTACACCCTGGCTTTTAACTTTGATAACCTCAGCTACTGCTTAACTCTGCAAATACCTACTTTCAACAGGTGCTTCAACTCTTAACATTAAAAAATCCTATTTAAGCACTCTTAAAGTTCTATATCTACACATGCTTACTAGCACTTTGGTGTTCATAGGTCAGAGAAGTGCGACTTCTACCCGACATCGCAGGTCAACGGAGATCCAGACACAAAACATTTCTTCTCTCCGCCCTTCCCTCCTTTGCCCTGTTGCGCTGGATGATGGTGCCTGCTGCTTTTTGTATTTTCCCTCAAAGCAACAGTGACGGTGATGATGATGACCCTGTGTTTTCACACGGGAGCTTGGCAGTTGCGGCAGTCTTCCCAGGGTATACATTACATGCCCCAAAGTCAGTGACAGACTTAAACATGGTTACAAGTCCATTAGGACTTCTTCCATCCCAACCAAGGGGAGTGCTGTCCTGCTCTCATTTCGTACTTCCAAGGTACTGGGGAGATGGACATAATTTCCTTCTGAAGGGCCTGAAATTCACATTTCCCTCCTCCCTAGAAAGTGTTACAATGATCAGGGGAGAGACCGGGGTGGGACATTTCTCCTTTTGTAGGTCTTCCAGTGGGGAAGGGAATCAAAATTGGATTCACCGTGTCAGAGAGAAGAAGAGCGATCATGGCTATGATACCTACTGGCTGGGGCACTCGCCCAGCCACAGCCTCGGCTTCCTTGCCCTCCCTCAGGATTGCTTCTGCATTTTGCACGGAGCAGCTATTGCATGAAGTACCCAAACAGCCCTGAGATCAGCACGTGGAGCCCAACACATCCCTTATCCCAGTGTAAACTAAACAGTTATGTCCTTTCCTTCTGGTCCAACTCATTTCTAATTCTTTCCCAAAGTTGTCTTTCCAACAAAAAAGCTTGGGAGCACCCCCAAAGCTCTGGTCTAGTGGTCAGAGCACTCTAAGAAGCTGTGGCTTTACGGGGGCTGGAAGAGTAGGAAAGGGCAATAGCAGCGCTTCACTGCATTTCACACTTTTGGCCACTTGCACCTGCTAAGATATCACACGCTCGTGAATTACGTGATGTGACAGTGGTCGTGCAACTGTGCGCTACATATTTCCCTCTGCACTTAGATCAGACCTGTGTCTGTCCCTGCCTCCTAGGAGGTCTGAACCTCCTCAGGGTCCTGGCTTCTGCTCCACGGGGCTGAAGATTCAGTACCGCAAAGCCTGGCCCTGCAGTGACAAAGTTCCTCTTTTGGACCCAGCAAGTACAGCGTGGGAGTGAAGCCTAATTATATTTTGGTACCATTCAGTCCTCAGCCTTTTAGGTGATACTGCAGTTATAACAGACAGTGGTGGGCATTTAGTTATCGCAGTGATATTTTGTTATGGGAACTCCCGTCCACTGCCCACTGAAGTGAGCATACAGGTGTCCCGTCGTAAAGGCAAGTGAGCCGTTCCTCAGTAGTAAGAGCTTTGGAGTAAGAGCTCTTGTGCACAGACAGAGCTAAAAACAGGGAAAGGCTTTACAGGCCCCATTACTGGTCAGCAGAGCCACCGATTCCGGCAGCGTGGCCAACACACAAATGTAAAAGTAAATGTGACGCAGTGCATGGTGTTCTTAGGGAAAGGACTCCGGGAACTTCCCGTACAGACGTGGGCTGTGTCTCCTCTTTGTACATACCACAGGGGAAATGGAAGATGAGAAACACCAAGGGTGGGAATTAAGACCGTGTTTTCGTTTCCTCTTTCTTGTTTGTTACTTGGTCCTTCTCTAGTAAAAGACAAAAAAAAAAAAAAAAAAAAAGACAACAAAAAACCCAGCTGCACCTGGGTTTTTACATAAATGTTCTCTTGCACTTCAACGCGTTCACCTCCTGGCAACACTGAACGGCAGAAAATACGGTGCGCTCTCTCTTTAAGAAAGACTGCTCCCTGCCCAGCTGTTGACTTGCCTGAAGGTGAGACCTCTGCTTAAATTCATGGCTCCAGCTGTCAAAAGCAAAGAAAAGCAGCTTTTCCTTGGCGGCTCTCTGCTTTGGGTAGAATTTGACATCTTCCTCAGTCAGCAGAATTTAATCAGCATCAAGTGCCCACAGCCGCTCAGCTCCACCACCGCTGGGCTGGGGCTGGGGCTGGGGCTGGGGAGCCAGAGCTGCCGAGGAGAAGAGGGGGAGAGTCCCCAAGGCAGCAGGCACAAGCAGACGCAGGCACAATCGCCCGTTTCTATAAGAAATCCAAAGCTTGTCACCGACTAGGGAGAGCCTCATTATACCCTTTGACTTAAGAATTGCTGTTATCACGCAGTAACCTTACCCGGCTTAGGCTCTGCTGTGTCCTCCTGAGCAGCTGAGAGCAGGTAAATGGAGCGACTTATTGACAGCTGACAATGATACTGATTTCCAAAAGAAAAGCCGGGGAAATGGGCTCAGGGATATGGTTTCCCAGGCTCGAGCCGCGAACAAGTAAAGCCAAGGGAGTGACTCCTGAGATCGCTGTGCCCTGTTTGCCTTCCTCCTCGGGAAGAGAGTGCCTTCAGCTGTTTTCACATAGGTGTCAACAAACTAAATGATCCAGCTCATGTAGTAAAACTGTTAAGGCGAGCGCCTAACCTATAAAGCCCAGCATTTGATGGATTCATGAACCTCGAACGGTCAGATCAGATCAGTGCATGGAAACATTGGTACATGCAGACATAGGTACATGCAGAGTTGCGTAGGGACGCGCCACGGAAGGAGAGCATTTGCTTTTCCCCAGTACTGCCACCTCCTTCCTGCCACCAAGCCCCAAAATCCCGCAGAGAGAAACTGCACTGGGGAGAGCTCAGGCGAAGGCGGCAGGCGGGGAGGGGGTGGTGTGGCAGGTCCCGTTCCAGGTTTCAGCCCTGCGAGGGGTGCTGGGGGGGCCACGCTGGCCGCTCCCCTCCTGCCGCGCTGTGCCATCCGTCCATCCATCCATCCATCCATCCATCGCTGGGAGCCAGCCTGGCTGCCCCGAGATGCGCATTTTGGGGGCGCTCGGTCAGTGCGAGACGGCTGCTGTTACAGCAGGAGTGTGCACGGGGTGTTTTCTCAAGGAGCCTTCGTATTAGTGCTTACCCATCTGAAATAACCTATTACACAGTAAATCTCATCTGCCTATGTGTTTTCAACACGCAGGCTCCAGGCGTTCCTATACGTGCAGTTCATTTCTAGCACCTGCAGCTGTTACCCGCTTCCTGACAATACCGTCGTGCCCATTGAGGAGAGGAAGGACATGTTGGGTTGTTTGGTTTTTCTAATGTTTACCCCTTCCACCTGTTTGATACTAGCCTGCACAATGGCACGGAGTTGAAGCCGAGGAGGCAGCCGCTGGCAGCAAACAGGAAAGGAAGCGATGCCCCGGCTGAGGGAGGCTGCAGGGCTGCGAAGAAACAAGTTGGGGGGGGTTATCGACTCGCCTCCAACCAGGAAGGGGGGATTTAGTTCTTCCCCAGAGCCAGGCTAGGTACCAGGAGGGCACTAAAGCACCGAATGCCCCCAGCTAGAACAGAAGAGGGGTGAGAAAGAAGGAGACGCATAAGGGGGGAGACGCTGTGGACGGCGGTGGGAGTGCAGGTAAAGGCTTGCTGCTCAGGGGGCGAGGGGGGGACTCGCAGGTGCATTGCAGCCCAGGAGCTTGACAGTGATCAATGTAGAGCTCAGGCTGTGAACTGTGTACTCTCGCAGCCTGTAGCCATGAATGTGGTGGGGTGTTTTTTTTTTTTTTTCTCCCCCCGCCGCCCCTGTCCCTTTGTATTTGGGGAATGAACTTCATAAAACCTGCATTCATCGTTGCTGCTCAGCCACATGACAAACTTCTACTGAACTGTGTCCTGGAGGGGTGATGCAGCCACAATAACAAGATCCCTCCTGCTCCAGTCATTAAAAACACTGCATTTCTCATTTCACAGCGCTGGGGGAGGGGACCAAGAGCAGCCGAGGAAGCAAATCCCACTGAGGGTACTGTTACAATATGAAAGAGACCATTAACCCAGTGCATTTACCTACAGAACTTATCAACAAATGTCCTACCAAAAGACATACTTTTAATCTTATCCTAGTATTGCTCATCTTTCTCAACATTTGCCTTCGAAAAAGCGGTTCCTGATAAGCAAAATTACAATCTTGCTTCCCTTCTTAAACCTCTCTATTTAAAACTTCGCAGTGCTAAAAGGTACAATGCTGATCTTGTATAGTGTCTGGAGTTTCCTCAAATGACATCCCCCTTATACGAACAGCTAACTGAAGACAGCTGTCGGATGCAATTATCTGAATGTTGCACATTTGTTTTATACGTATTATTTTTCTATATTACTGAGGGATAACGTACCTAATTATGCTTTTCTGACAGCGATGTTATTTGCAAAGGTGGTTTTCCACTGTCAGCCGAGTTCAGTGAGTAGTCAAATATTTTGCCAAATTTGTAGTCAAACTTTGTTATTGATTAATGAAGTAGATGTGCATATTTAGTTATTTGCATAATTCTTCTCAGCCTCCTGTAACTAGGGGAGGTGAAATGCACGCTCAGGTGCAGATCCGTAGCTTTCATTCCTTGTAACAGATTTTCATGGCAGGAGGTGAACCCTTGTTACAAGCTTTAGGGCTGTAGGATTACCTGCTGTACGGCACTCTGCCTGTGGGAAATGGGCCAACTAATAACGTTGGATTAAAGAATAGATCGAAATGACCGAAACATATTTTCTTTAGGAGTCAGAAATATTTTGCTAGAACTTCTAAAATTTTCATTACATTTCGTGACAGCAGCTCACACTCATCATTTTATAAAGTACTAGGGAAAACACTTTCAGCAAATGTCTGCAGAAAGCTTTTTCGCTACCAACTCCATTTTATCTGTTTTCTAAAAAAAAAAAAAAGGCCTGTAGGCTCCGACACAGCCAAGTTGCTGTGGCTTACTAAAATACCAGTGTTAGCTGAACCCTGGTAATTGTACAAACACGTGCTTTTAGCTGGGGCAAACACAAGATAAATGACATTAACTTTTCTCTCGGGTATAAACTAACATGTTTCACCTCACAGCGGGAGACGTGATTGCAGGTCAGGCAGCGCAGCTCGGCTGATGGGCAGTAACTCATTAAGCTGAGGTTAGCCTGAAGATGCGTCTCCGCTTGGTGTGAAGCCCTGGACCTTCCCAACAAGGACAACAAGGGTCCTTCCCTCGTGCCTGACCTGGTAAGCACAGAGGGAAAGTGTATTATTAGTGTTATTTAATTTGCATTACTGTGATACTTAAGAGCTCCGGTTTGGATTAGGACTCTGTTGTGCTGGGCGCTGTATAAACACACATGAAAGCGCGACACTGTCCTCAAGAGCTGCCTGCCTTATACAAACACACACGGGACTCGGGTACGGTTTCACACTGAGGTTGGGCTTTGTCTTCTTTAGTGCCTTGTGCTGTGCCAAGCGTGTTGTCAGCTCTTGCAAGTCCTCCGTATTTAACAGCCCACACCTCAGCCTGCTCTTTGCTGAATTGGTAATTTGGCAAGTTCCCGTGTTTGTGTAGCGTGCAGTAGGTTACCCAGAAGGACACTTGAGGCCAAGCTGAGACAGACCACGTGAGTCTATTTTAAGGGCGGCTACAAAAAGTCCCCACGTATTGCAGTTCTGAGTGGAGAGAGGTGGAACCGGCTGAGGAAAACAAGCGCCTAGCACTAGGCAACGTGGGGGTCGGGAGGAGATGGAGCGGAGCTACAAGGCTTGTTGGGTCAGCTACATGCTCGATCCGTGCAGGACGACTGAGCAGCCTGAAGGGCTGCAGGGCTCGCTGTCCCATGGGAAGCATCTCTCCCCATCAATGCTGAGACAGGCTGTTAATGAACAATAACAAAATTGGCTTTATATACCTCGGAGGCGATGACTAAAGCGGGAGCAGAGAGAAGCAGTTAGTTTACCCTGTAAGAAATGTTTATTCATTTTACCCGTAGGCTGTTAATAGGACTTCTGGCTTTAGCAGAAGCAATCCCACCTTGTTCCCTAAAACTTGCTCAATAAAGATGAGTCATAAGCGATTTCCGTGTTTTGAGGCAGTGATCCTTCCTTCCCCCTATGTAGGAATGGCAGGGCGACACCTAAAAAGGAACTGGATAAAAACCTGTTTGGACAATACAATGTGTTCAGTTCACAGTCTCATAGTGGTGTGTATCCAAACAGTGCTTGGGATTTCTCATTTTCTAAAAGGAAGTGAAGAGCTCTCTATGCTTCTCCTAATTCCCCCTCTTCCTCTCAACATTAAAGATCTGACTACATTACTCCTTCAAAACTCACTTAGAAAAGCTACATCACTTTTTCTAGGTAAGTTCAGTTGCGTTCAAGACCTTCTCTGCAGAGTGCCCTTCAGGACAGAGCCCACCAGTATGGCTGCAGCACCATTTACACACGTGGTACGGGTACGTGGTGTGCCGCTTGCAACTGCAGCGTCTTGTGGGTTAAACAAGTGATGTGGGCAGACTGAGGCGGGAAAGAGATTACATATCAAAAGGTGTAAGAATTCTCAAAACCGGTACAAACCTAATAAACAAGTCTCATCAGGTGTTGTTCAAGGCAGTTTGGTTTTGTTCGGAAGTCAGAACGCAATGCAGTCAAGGTGTTGCGGTCTGACTGATAAACCAGTTCTGGTCAAGATGGGGCACAAAGCCTACACTGTTTAGCTAACCTCGCAGCAGAAGTGAAGCGTCTCGCCTTCGTTTCAGCGTATTGCGCTCTGGCTCACTCACGCGATTGGTCACTCCCTATCAAAAATACACATTTTTACTCTTGTAGACAAAATGCATAAACATTTGACCCCTGGAAATACGATACACAGCTAAAGACAGCCTTTGAAATACCTGGAGTATGTACGTGCGTTATAGATTCCTCCTCTCTCACAGGACCCACATAGTAGGAAAAAAGATAACCGGTTGTGTCTCTTGGTCTCGCTCTCCACCCCGCTCCCTCACCTCCCTTGTGCTCCCCCTCCTTTTTGCTGCGGGATGTGCCAGCACTTGTCTTGGCAAAAGCCGGCCTTGGATCTTAAGGCTGAAGGGAACTCCAGTGAGTTTGTGACTAGCTCAGCCTTTACCAGGCCTCCTCTCCTCCCGCCCCAGCCCGCACCACGGGACGAGTACGTGGTGCTGGTGTGCTCTGGGGAGATGGAAGAGAGGGGCGTCCAGACGCAGCACCGCGTGGCTGCCTGGTGAACACGTAGCTTGTGCTCTCATGAATCAGGGCTTTGTGGTGTGTGTAAAATGCGTGTGGGCAAAGTGTGCGTAAATGCGTGTGCCCCCACGGGCAGGCCGTGGCAGACACCACCAGCGGTGGGACAACAACAGGGCATTGCCGTTCAGTCCGGTCTTGGTCTGCATTTTCGGTGGGGAAGCCAAATGAACGAGTGCTTTGCCATCAGCCATAGGGACCTCAGTCCTTCTCTGAACTTAGGGCAGGTAACATCAGCTGACAGCCACATGATTGCACCCAGCCACTGCCTTGTTTGCTCTCCCTGTCCAGGCAAACTTTCGCCTTTTTAGCAAGATTTCCTGCAAAAACTTACCACCATCACCACTTCTGGCGGTGGTGATTTCATGACACAGAAAACTGCCCATTAGGAGTTGCACGGCAGCTCATTATCCAAAGAAGCTACCAACCAACCATTGGGTGATAACGCACAAATTCTCCTTCAGCCACATGCAGCCTGGTCTGGATTTCAACCAGGGACCAAGATATGACAGGTTTCAGTTCTTATGCCCAGTACCTAATGGCATCTTGTCCTGATCGTTAATAATTAAAATGTCCCGTGAATAAACACCCATGCTGTTCGTAATGCACCTGCATCTATAAAGTCCGCACCAGGACTCTGGATGGAAAGGGACTGGCTGGGCCTTCCACATCATAAAAAGTTGATAATAATTTGGGAAGCTCCATCCCAAGCTTGTTCTCTATTTTCCCCTTGTTAAATTTAATGGATTTTTTTATACAAGCTTGTTCCCCTAGTTATATATATTATACATATATTATGTTATACCATCTTGTTCTTGTATTAAGGCCATGCTTTAGTTTAAATAATTCCTTTTCTCTCCCTGTTCTTTTCTCCTCTGACAAATTTAAAGGCTCCTGTCCCTGCTTATCCATTCTTCTTGTTTTGTTGCTATATAACTCATTTTCTTTTATAGACTTCTAAGAGAGACTCATCATTTGTTCTGGTCTATCTTTTTTGTAAATATGGGTGACAAGTGCTGTATATTGTTGTTCTGGATGATGTTTTGATACTGCCTTACATGATGGCGGTAATGCTTTTCTAATTAGCTAAAGTATCTTGTCTAATACATCCTGTGACTGCATTTACCTCTTCCATGGCTGTCACGCTGGTGGCTCAGTTACCCTGTAATGGATGACAATACCTTGGTCTTTTTTCACCACTGTTTCTTCCAAATGCTGCGTTCCTGTCTTTACAGCAGGAATTCCTGCTGCCTCGCTGTATGACCTTTTGTGTTGTGAATTTCTGAAGTCATCAATTTTTTTTCCTGATATTCTACTCATCCTCTCTGTTGATGAGACATCTTGTCTTCAGTAAATTTCATTAGCACATTATTACTATTATTATTATTATTATTATTATTATTATTATTATGCTTCCATAAGCCCTGCTTAAGGCAAATGACAATAAAAGCTCCTTAAATTTCATCTTATGCTTCTCCTGGTGGGAACCTCATTCCTTAAGTTACAACACAAAACTTTTGTTGTGACTCCTTTTCATCAATGGCAGAAGCTATACATCCACCTTTGCCCACCTATTTCTGCTGGATGTTTTTCTCCAGTGCAAGCAAGGCAAGAGGAAAGCAGACTTCTTCACCACGCCGCAGAGAACAGAAGCACGCCGTGGTAGGATCACCCTTGAGCAGAGCCGAGGGCGGGATCCCTAGATGTACTTGGCAAAGCAGTTGACATACCTATGGAGGGGGACAGAAAAGGATTTCTGCTACTTGTGCGCTCCTCCCAAATGTGTTTTATCCCAGGGCAATCGGGGAGCCGTTGTGGAGGCATGTTTTACCAGGGTTCAGCAATATCTAGCTGTGCCCTTTACTCCAAGCGCAGAAACTGCTAGGAAAAAAAAAAACAGTCTCGAGTTTGTGTGGCAGCTCATTGTCTTCAGTCTGGTCAGCTCCATGGGGGAAGTCTCGGGGCTTTGAGTGCAGCGTTTCCAAACATTGAGAACAAACCCTAAGCATTTGTAAAAACCGCAGAGCGTACAGTTAATACACCCAGATGTGCTGTCAGCCCCACAGCACTGCATTGGAGTGGATGGAGTGTGTAAATCTTGGAGAGGTTAAAGCTGAGAGACCAGCGATATGCATAAAGACTCGTGTTCCTTCCAGGAGGAGGAGGGGGGTGAGGTGTTATCATTCTCCATTAATCACTTACATCTCCAACCTGCCTAAATCCTCTGAAAAGAACCAGCAAAGAAAACACCAGCTGCTGTAGCTCCTACTTTTTCCTCCGTACCCTCCAGTCTCCCTCCCTCCTCCCTGCCTTCCCCAGACTGTGTTTATTTTTACTGCTCATGAATCAGCCAGGAACTTGCTCCCTGCAACAGGATCAGCTGAGAACAAGCTGCAGATTGAACGTTCCCTGAAATCCTGGGTTTGTTTTGCAGCTTATGATCAGCAGCAAAACAGTGGAGAAAAGGAGAGAAAGTGATACACGTCTTCTTTCTCACCCGGGGGAGATGGGACTTTCATTCTGCAGAGAGCGGGACTTCCCCAACTTGCTCTTTGAATGCGTGGCAGCTTTCACTGGAGATTTTGAGCACGCTTAGCTTACGAAAGTCACTTAAAACGGTGAGCGCTTTGGGAAGGCAACCATTGTTTTATCTAGGAGCGCCTAGCCCCTACAGCAACCCAGACCCATCGCACCAAAACACCACACCGCACCATGAGCAGCGCAACAGCTCTCCCTTCGGCAACGGCTGTCTCATCTCACATTGCTACGGTGTACAAACTGCCCTGTCTTGAGTAGCAAAAGGGTTCACTTTCCAAGCCCCATCGCGCCGTGGCTACCCCAGCTCTGGCATTAGTGCCACGGCTCGCACCGGGGGCAGGGGCCGGGGCAGGGGCAGGGGCAGGCAAGTCCCTGCATTAGTGAAGTCACTGCCCTGCTTAGCAAAACCCATCCCCAGTAGCAGCCAGGTACACGGCAGGGGGTAGCAAAGAATGGCAACTGGTGACAGAGAAGTGACTGATGGAGGGGGGAGGAGAGAGACGAGAAAGAGGGGAACAAGAGGGAAAAAATGGAAGGGAAAAAGGAATTGAAACGCAGCCCCAAAAAAGCGTATGTGGGAAAACAGAAGAAGAAAAGGCAAAATCGTTGTTGGGAGAATGAGCATCTTCCTCAGCTGGGGCAGGGTTGTCTCTCTGGTGCCCGTCTGAACCCACACAGTCTAACCAGAGCACCCATGAGCGCAAGACCTGTCCCAGGACGCACTCTCCTGCCACCCTGCAGTCCATGTCCCTAGGAGGATCACACTGTGGATCCCCAAGCAGTGAGAATTTGGGGAAGCAGTTTCGGAGTCCTGTCCTCCACAGAGCGGGGAAATCCTTATTTACAGAGCCACCGAAATACTAGCTTTCTCCAGCCTCTTGCGTTCAAACAGTCCAGTGGCCACCCTGACACGCGCCATCCGACAAATCATTTGTCATCCGATTTACATCCAGCATTTCAACTCGTATGACTTTGAAAGGCATGAAGTGCCCTTGTTGCCAAGCCGAACGGAAAAGCCCTGGACTCGTGGAGACGGGTGCGTTCCCCACGCAGCGCCGTCACGGCACGCACCGGCAGGCTGACTTGTCACTTCGGCACTGGCCTGGTGCAGAACTGCTAATCTCTTTCAGATTGAAGAGGCTGTTTGCTGCCAAGACTTCTCTGCCAAAAGATAACTTTATAATACTGATAATCAGGCGCCCTGTGATGATAAAATGCCTGTTGCTTGCCTCTGTATGAAGAGTTTCTTGCTGACAAGCTGCTTATTATGGCAAAGCATTTGTGTTATGGAAAAAGCAGAGCCTTTTACTGAAAAGTAGCAAAAAGTTCTTATCTCAGCCAAGAAGTGGAGAAAGTGCAATTAATTAATTTGTTTCTGAGTCTGACCTCTAGACATAATAGATTTTATAGCACAGCTATATATTGTAATTACAGGATAGAGCAAGCCTATACTGTAGCTTGTAGTTGAGTGCGTAATGAGGAGTGAAAGATTGATGTTCAGTGTGGTCAGATGACTAACACACTGGTAATAACTGAACTGGTCGAGCAAGAGTAACAGGCACCTGAGATAACATTTGATGTCTTGCTGAATAATGGTGGTGTTTCCTCTGTTGATTGTCTTCCTCTAACCTGGTAATTAACTTGTCCTAACAGCACTGAGTGCAACACAACATTCGGGATGCTGCTGCTCCATGTGTAGCTGATGTCATGCTGCCGCTCATCACTGTGCTCTTTGTCCTCCCGCAAGAGCACTATGGGATTTTCCCAGACTGCACACAGTAAGTATGGACATATAAACACAAATGACAGATGATAGATGCCTTCTGAGAAACTTGCTTTAATGATAATCTTCAGTCTTGTCTGGGAGAACAAAGAAAGAAAAGTTAAACATGAGAGAACATCATGCCTTGATTGCAAAATAATGTTAGGTAAACCTTTAGCGTAGACGAAGCCAGTTATACCCTCTGATATGCGGGAGGGTTTTTTTGGTGTGATGCTCTTCATAAAGACCCAGAGCACTCTTCCTCCAATGGAGTTCGATGGGGTTCTAGCTCTCCTCCTGTGTTCAGGTGATGATAAAACACCGTTGGGTCATTATAAGGTTTAAGCATGACAGATGCCCTCCATTACTCCGTCTCGCTGACTGAGCTCTATGCAAAACTTTGCTGTGTGCTTGGCAGTTTAAGCCTTGGAATTTTTTCTGCTTTTTACTGGCACTATAACTCAGTCACAACTTGGATGAAAAAAAACCCTCAAAACAAACCAAACCCAACAGGTGGGATTCTTAGGTGAATTTTCTGTTAAAATAAAAAAGAAAAACAAAAAACAAACAAAAGAAATCCTTCGATGTTTAGGTTTCTGGCACACTATTCTGTAAAGCTAGTGCAACACTTGCATGCCGTATCTTCAAGCAATGCCACTGCTGAACTTTAGAAGCTGTAGGACTCAATTGTCACAGGTTTTTAAGGCTACAGGCAATAACAAAGGAATTACATTTCTAATACCTGCATTGCTGCTGAGAATTTCCTTGGCAGGGTTGCATTTAAGGCTCCCTGAACTTGATTGGCGATGGCTGGGTTACCTGCTACTGCAAGCAGGGGTGACTCACCTGGGATTTCTATAGCCTGAGCACTAACAAAGAGCCTGTGACTTCCAATCTGCCTGGGGCTCTTGTCTGCTGCTCTGTGTGAGTTTGAAAACAACATGTATTCAGAAACAGAGAGGGGGAGGCAGAAATAAAGGGACAGGGACCGCAACAAACTCAGATTACAGTTTGGGTACCTGCGTTTCCCGTTTCCGAGTGACTCCAGTCGCAGTTACAATGCTTAGTTTAATCTGCTTTACAGAGCCACCCCGTGCAACCCTTCATCTCCGAAGATGCATTTGAAAAACAAGGCCAGTAAGTGAGGTGGGATACGAAGGGGGATCGTGCAAGCCAAGCTCCGGCGTGGTAGCAAGGGATGCTGACTGACTGTGTAGGCAGTAGGAGGAGAGTAGGAGAGTAAAGGCACTCTGTGAGCTGATAAGGGTGGATTAAGGATTTGGCACTGAGCAAACCATTAGAGAAGGACGTTGTTAAGAAAGGCAGAGGGAGGAATTGCTGCCAATGCTGTTCCCGCTCTAATGAACTGACCGCGGCTGGAAATGGTTATCTCAGGATGGTGCTGAAAACCATCTACTGGGACAGATGAGATGTTTTAGGTGTTGTAAGAAGGCATGAGTGACTCTTGCTGACACCGACGCTGCAGAAGCGCTGCATGTGGATCTCATTTTCTCTCTCACGGGAGGCAGGAGGAAAGACACAAACTAGTAATATTCAGCTGCAATTTCAGCCCCGCTGCCGAGGGGTCCAGGCTACTTAAATGGCAGAGACACCTACGAGCCCTCGTTACCGCAGTCTTGTGTGCCTCTGCCTCCTGTTCTCCGCTGCCGTCCAGCGGCTGGGGTGGGCGCGCGAGGTGGGGGGCGGCCGGGGCAGAGCGGGGAGGCAGGCGGACAGCTCATGTAGAAAACAGTTTTGCTATGCTTAGATCCTGCAGTTTTTTTCTTTCCCCCTATTGTTAAGTGGCATTGAGCACCAGCAAAACAGGAAACCGCTTCCTCCAGCCGCTGACCCAGCGATCCCAGGGCAGCTGCTGGCTGCACAGAGCGGCCTCCCCACGCCAACCTGTTCCTAGAAAGTGTCTGGACATTTGGAGGAGCCTTAGGGACGAGCAAGAAACATCAGTAAAGCTTGAATAAGCAGGTACACTTGGCAGCTCTTACAAGAAGGGAGTCATACTGGAAATACCTGGTGGTAACAGTCAAAGCTGTCTCTGTTTTTCCAAACTTAGGGCTTATGGAAGTGACAGCAATCATGTCTAAGCCAATCTCGGTCACCTCACTCATCTGGTAACTAACTTAATTGTCTCTTTGTTGTGCCGTGCAGCTCTTGTATCAGACATCCTCACTGTCGTGAAGGCTGTGAAGAAACGATTGTTTTTTTACAGGCACTGCAGCTTGTGTTGTGATCCTTAAATCCCCAAAGTCCAGCCAGGGCTCGCTTTGCTGGGCGGCCTCAGCAGAGGCAGGAAACAGTGCTGGTGACTGAGGTGGTAGGTGACCCTTTTCTTCCTGAGAAAGCAACACCCCACGGTATCAAGAGAATATATGCTGCTCGGGTTTCTGTCCTTCTGAGGAGACTGCAAATGGAGGATAGCAAAGACCTTGTGGCTCCTCTTCTAATTGCACATCCCCTGGTGTTCTCTGATATCAAGGACAATGTCATCTTCCCTGGTGACATTCTGCTGACCTAGAATTCCCATTGACTTGTTTTGGGTTTTTTTTAATACATGGTGTGATATTCTTCATTCTGTCTCTTAAATACAGAGAAGAAAAAATCCTGTAACCTCACTGGGAATGTCTGGTGGGTATTTTTCACAACTGCATTTCTGTGTTTCTGAAAGTAGGACACATCGACGTGAAAGAAATGATGCTCAACCCAATCTCTGTCACCTCATTACTCTTGAGCTCCAACTTAATTACCTCCCTGATGCTTTGCACAGCTCTTAACCAGACATTCTGTGTCTGCTTAGAAATCTGCCATGCAAAATGAAGTGATGACTATATACCCTCTTCCTGCTGGAGAGATGAGCTGTGAGGTTTGGTAAATATAATTTCTAAAGCACCCAGAAGGTGCATCGTATTGTACAGGCCTGATCCTGCACCGCTGGAGTTCACAGACGACTTACAAAGACCCACTGAAACCACGCTGAAAGCTCATATCACAAAACTGGTTTAAAGATAATAGTAAAGTTTTAACCCCAATGCATTTGTGGTTCATAGTTTACAGCTCCAAAGACAGAAGTTACTTTAACAGCTCCCAAACTCTGACCTCCTGTATACCACTATGGCTGTATTGATGCCAGTGGGATTGCAAGGAAGAAGAATTCAATGGTTTATTTTCAGAAAGTCTTTCAGTCCCTCGTGTGAAAGTTCATACCCCAAAGTGGAGGGGACATGTCAGAACGCCTTGTAAAACTCACTCCTGGTTCAAACGCAGACTAAGGTCTGCCATTTGAGTAGCCCTGTAACCCTCAAAAAATATGTGAGGTATACACCGATAATCAATTCCACATCTCTAAAAATTTAAAATATGTTAGTTTGTATATGAGGTATACCTACCAAGATATTATAATTTTGGCCATGGAGAAGACAAACTGGGAGTTCAACCACAGTAAACATCTCAGTGTTGTAAGGATATGAGCGCATTCTGATACGTTTTTGTTTGTTTCTATATGAGTGTCTCATTTATCTCAACTCAAAACCGATGCTATTGTTAAGTCACTTCTCAAGGCTCATTCTGCCACGCGGCACAGCGCTCTCGGCCGCGCAGTCTCCAGTTCACGTATGTGTGTACAGCGCGGTGTCTTTTCCCAGCGGCGGCAGCAGGCAGCCGCCCACCGAGAACTGGAGAGGCTGCCGGGGGAGAGCAGCAGCGGGGACAGGACAGCTCAGCTGTGTCACCTCGCAGGTGCACTCCTTCAGAACGGGCTGTTCTTACGCTTCCCTCTGCTCTGCTCGCAACTGAAAGTTATTGGGACAAATGTACCTTCAAAACGCAGTGTGGATGCCCATGCTGCATCTCTTTTTTTTTTTTTTTTAAAAAATCTATCTGACTGTTTTACTGCAGTGTTTTGCATTGGTTTTGGAGGTCTGTGAGCCTGTGTTTCGTTTGCCATGTCCTTCAAGAGTAAACACACCGGGTGACATGTTGCTGCTTCTCCCTAGGCCCTTCCTCATACTCAGGGAGTTAACTGAATTGCCTCTTTAATTTCATCATTCCCAGAGGCGTGTCGTGCACTACGGCATTTCCCATGGATTCATAACATACCTGCCATTGCAGGGATGCACTCTCTCTGCTGCATCGTCCCCAGGGTGAGCTGCACCGCAGGGCTTCCCCAGAGAGCACAGCTGACACCATCAGTTGTACAGATGACCAGTTCAGCATCTGGGCTGCCTTTCTTTTGGCCCTTTTTTTCCCCATTTTTTTGTGACACAGGGGCTTGTCACGAAACCATTTTGAGCATGTGTGAGACACTTAACAATACGGTAAATATATATCCCTTATCTTCCCTGACAGAGAGCTTTCTGAAATCTGGACGGGACTTCAAAACCATGAAGCCCTTTTCCAACAAACAATCTTTTTGTGTCTCACTCCAGATAGGCTTTGGTTTTCACTACAATAGTAATGTGGTGCATTAGAGTTTTAAGAAACGTATCTCTATCTATTTCCTGGTCTCCCTCACAAAATATAAATCACCATTAACATTGCTATTACACAACCAAAGTCAGTGCCTGTTGAACTCAAGGTTACACTTAACCTATCTTTGAAACTCGTTCTGTGTAAATAAAACTTAATATTAAACAAAATAGGAGAACTTCACTAAGATGAACAGAAACATTTAGGAAAGAGCTCCAGGTTCCTAAGACATGAGAGAACACCTCCTGCTTCTTGTGGAGAGCTTCTCTTTGGAAGTTGGCCTTCGCACCAGGGCCTCAGCAGCTTCCTGGTGGCATATCCTGGTCTCAGAAAGGTCTTTCTAAAATGCCTTGTTTAGTTCTCTGTCTGAATCTATAAGGTATTCGGAATAACTCTCTTTTTCATGGTTCCCAGCTGATCAGGCAAAGAATACCGCTTCGTGCATGTATATCTATCCTGTTCGACTGCTCTCTGATCATCGCTCTCTCGCATGTCATTTCTTTCTTTTCACAAGAGACACTTACAAAGAAGGTTAAGACCTGACCTGGGGACTGACATACACCTGCACCCACGTAACATGCTAATTGCTTTGTCGGAAATCTACCTACCACTAGAGAAAAAGAGTAACTGTTCACTGCTGTAGTTACAATTTTTCTTCTTTTTTTTCCCTGGCACAGAGCTTGGGGATGTTTTGGTAGCTCTTCCAGGGTTAACTGTCTTTCTGCCCAGCCAGCCGCTGTTAAATGTTGGCTCTTGAAGGCTTTTCCTTTGCCCATTAATCTCCGATCTGGTGAGGCCAGTAAGGCAGTGAGGTGTGCATCTTTGTTTTCACAGTGCTAATGATAGACTTGTAAAGGGGGGGGGGGGGCTGTTTCTGGGGTTTTGCTGTAACAGTGACTCTTTTTCCTGTGCATAGCTATACTTTGACGTGGTACGCTTGAACTTACAGATCAAAGAGAATTACCAAAATGATCCACTTGTGAATTGTGGGCCATTATCTGTTATTAACTCATCTTGAGCACTGTGGTGAGCAAACTGTAATTTACAGTATGTTATTACATTTCTGCTCACTGTGGTGTGCAGCAGCTGAATGTGTGTGTGTGTGTGATAGCCCATAACGAGAAGTAATCTTTTGTAGCTAATTCAAATAGATCTTTGCCAACCCCTACTAAGGTTAAACAAGAATTTAATTTACTTCTAATAATTTTGTTTTTCTGCTTCCTGCCCCTCCCACCACATTTAGGAGAGGAGAAGGTTTCACCTTCTCTGTTTCTCTTCAGTACATGCTTGCTTCCAGGAAAACTTGGAAGCGCAGCAACAACCTCCTCCAGTTCTCTGCCAGATTTCCTTCAGGACTTAATGATTCAGGTGGCTTCATTTGCTAAATTTTTGCCAAAAAAAAGTAGTTCTCTACTGACACCATATAATAAAGTTGAGCAAACAGGAGGGCTGGTAGGAGACTTATTTTTATTGCCTGGCTCTAGTCACATGACAGATCAGGTTACAAAATACTAATACCCCTGCCAGCTCTCAGGATCCACCAATTCCTCTTGCTACTGTTTTAATCCAACCTGTCTTTTTTTTTTTTTTCTTCTCTCCCCCCCCCCCCCTTTTTTTTTTCGGAGGGCAGAGGGTGAAGGGGAAGGCATTAGACTGGGGCAGGAGACAGAGTGGAAAGCAAGTATATCATGATTGGGAGTATCCCTTTAGCTCCTTCTGTGTTTGTTCAGCACTTTTTCACCAGCTGAATAGCTTATTCCCTCTGAGTGTTGGCAGCCTTTGGCAAAAGTAAAGCAATGTCAGCATTCCCCTGTTCCATCTATTTTTTGGAAAAGAATCGTTTAAAATATTCCATTTTCACCTTGTTTGCAAGTTGTGATGAAGGCTTCTCCCCCAATTAAATTGTGACATTCTGGCTTGAAAAACAACTTCAAGATCAGGAAGATAAGCTAACACACACGCAAACACACACGCACAGAAAAATCCTCCTTATGGGAAGAAATTCAGCAATTCAGTGGAGCCACTTCTTTTGTTAGCAGCGAGACAAATATATTTTCAGAAAAAATGCTGATAAAACAATAGATTTGAAAAATGTAAACTTTATGCAACTCTCTGGAGTTCTTCCCAGTGGTATCCCCTTTGTCCCTTCTTCCAGCATACAACAGTACCAGAAGTTTTGGTGCTTTGCTGCTACGGGTTCCTGCAAGGAATCTACCTAGATAGGTTGATGCCCACCTGGTCTAGTGGGAGGTGTCCCTGCCTATAGCAGGGGGCCTGGAACTCGATCTTCAAGGTCCCTTCCAACCTAAACCATTCTATGATCCTATGATCTTGGTACGGTCTCTGATGCTGTAGCTACGCTGCTACGGACACCTCAGCTACATTAAGCTGGGCACGACTTACGCCCACAGCGTACCAAAGGCGCACCTCAGCAACAGAAGTAGCTCCTAGTAGTGGGTTGAGATTTTTGTGCAAAAGGGGAAAAAACCTCCATGGTGCACATCCCACAGCCATTGATGTTTTCTGTTGAATAAAAGGTATAGAGAATAACTACGTATCTTTCTCCACCTTTATGAAAGAAAAGCTCTGGTACAGGGAAGTTAGGAGACCGGTTCAAGGCAACACAAGACTTCTCTGGTGAATCCAAGGGTCTGAATTCAGGCGAGAGTTGTAATCCCTGTGGTTCAACTATGAGACCGCCCATCTTCTCTTTTGGCAAGCACGAGTGGAAATGCACTTCTGCCTTCCAGTGTCTGTGACCATGGTAGTTTCCAAGAGGGAGTATGTTGCAATTGTTTTAGTTTTTCCATTTCTGCTCTTCTTCCGCAAGTTGTCTATAAAAATCTGCAACACTATTGCACTATTGCATCGTCCTCATTCAGAGATCTCTTGAAAACACAACCCCACTCTGATTTCTGACAAAACAGCCACTTGTAATTAGGAGTTTGTTATCATGGGCAGGGTTAGAGGAAGTACGTGTCAGCAGCAAGTGGGCCCTTGCATCCACCTGTCTTCAGTTGTTGTGGACACTGACCGTAAGCTTTTAGGGGCAGGGACCACCACCTCCTTCTACAACTGTACAAGGCTTTGTCCTGTCACTACTTCTGACCGCAGTGCTTCAGAATACCCATTTTCAGAAGACTTAAATAACATATATTCCTCACTTCAGTTTTTGGGAGTTTTTTATGCTATGTGAAACAATTAACTTTGTTTTCTGAAGTCTTTCCTCAACTGCACATAATACAAGTGCAAAAACATCAGGAGGATAATATCATCCACAGCTAGAGAAAGGCAGTGTTGGAACTCTGCACTTGCTTTGACTCCAACATAATGGAGTTAATTTAATAAACTGATAGATTTTGATAAACCATGGCCGTGTTGTGATGACCTGCTGCTTGGGTATTTGTTTCCTTGTTCTTTAGGCAGTTTCACTTGTGTGTGTGTGCAATCACAGCACCCTCTACTGCCTCTTGCTTAACCTGCAAAAGGACAGCAAACGATGGTAAACTCTAAAAAGGACTTTTGGAGTGACTAGACTCTCTGAAAGGTTGTTTTATGTATGAAACAACGCCCCCACCATGAGAACGGTAACGCAAGAAGGTACTTCAGTTCTGTCTGGAAGGCACTCCTCTGAGATCCTAAATGAACAGTGTGAATTCCTCAGCACCTACAGCCTGACAGCAGCTTTCCCCTATTATCTGTACGTAAGGCATTGTCTTCCACTTTTGTTAGGTCCCTGGAGGAAAAGAGGAATCAACTGTCCCTGCGAGAAACATGAAAAGGCACCGCACCAAATACTAATTCTGTCGCTTCCCACACCAACTAACCCGGGACCGACAGAAAACTCCCCCTTTCCCAGAACCTGCCCCTCAGGAGCTCCAAGCGCACCGGGTGCGAGGCGTCCTCCCGCCTCACCCAGAGGCGGGTTCCCTCCTCGCCGCTCCTTGTACGCACCCGGGGGGCCCCCCGCCTCTCCCCCCAAACCACCCCCTTCCCCCTGCCGAGCCTTCAGCCGGTCACGCTCAGCCGCCGAGCTCCCCCCCACCCCCCCCCCAGCCATTCCAGCACCTCTCTGGAAGCGACGCCCGCTCGCAGTTCGGTGCTTTCACGGCGAGCTAACGGGGGCGGTTTGCCCGGCGACGCCGCGGCACAGGCGGCGTCCGACACCCGCCCCAGTGGAGGGGGCGCGGGGCAGCCGGAGCAGGCCCGCGGCCTCCCGCCCCTCCCGTGTGCACGGCGCCCAGGCCGCCGCCCCGCTCCTCGGCAGAGGCCGAGGCCTACTCGCGGCCGGTGGCTCGGGGCGCGGGTGACGGGAGCCGCCCGGGGGAGGCAGCCACGGGCCCGCCGGGGTAACGCAGCGCGCGAGGAGCAGCCGAGACATCACTGCCGCACGCGAGCGGTTTGCCTGGGGAAAGCCCCGCACGGCCGCCGCTACCGGACCGCCGCGGGGAGGGGTATAATGGGGAGGGGGGGTGGCTGCATAACGGCAGCGGCGGCTGCCCCGGAGCCCCTCAGGGAGCGGCGGCTCCTCCCCCGGCGCCACGGCGGCGCGCGGAGGGGCGGGGCGGGGCGGGGCGGCGGCGGCGGCGGGAGCCGCGCGGGGGGCTGACGTGGCGCTCCCCTCGGCGGGGGCGGGGCCTCGCCTCACCGCCCCCTCAGCGCCAGCCGCGTGCGCCCGCCCGCCCGTGCGTGCGTGCGTGCACGCGCGCGGTGCTTCCGGTGCGGCGGTGCAGGATGGTGCTGCTGGAGAGCGAGCAGGTGGGGAGCCCGGCCGGGGCCCGGGGCGGGGGCCGCCGTTGTGGCCGGCCCCCGGGGAGCCGACTGGTCACCGGCCGCCTGGGCTGTGCCCTGCGCCGCGCCGGCTGCTGGGGGGCGGGGGAAAGGCCCCGCAAGGCCCCAGGGTGAGGCAGGCCCGCGCGGGGCCGGCCCCTCGCCTGTCCCGGCAGCGGGGGAGGGGAGCGAGCATCGTTGTACCCGGTGACTTGGGGGAGGGAAGGTGGGGGGGGGGGGAGCAGAAGGGCTGGGGCCGCGGCGGGTCTGGGGAGGGGGTGGGAGTGTTAGACCTCGTTTTCCGGACGGGCCTCGTATCCTATCGTTCCTGCCTGCGGAAAACCGGGAGTTCCCCTTTCCTGGGTGCTTATTCCCCGGCGGAGCGAGGCGGGGGCAGCTCCCCGGGCAGGCAGCTGCTGGGCTGCCGCTGGGAGAAGAGAGAAACGCCGGCGTGGTGGCCTCCAGCCAAGGATGGGGTCTCTTTTCTCTTGCAGTTTCTGACAGAGCTTACCAGACTCTTTCAAAAGTGCAGAACTTCGGGGAGCGTTTTCATAACGCTGAAGAAATGTAAGTTTTAAGTCTTTTACTGGATTCAAGAGGTGTTCGTCTAAATCAAACTTACAGTGTTGTTGGTGTGTATTTTAAAAGATACAGTTGTAATTCAGAATATCTGAAAACACGAGCATTTGTGTGGACAAATCACCTTAGCCGCAGTACTGATAACCTTCGAGTAAGACTATTTCAAACTGCAGGAAATACTGGGACTTTCTAATTATTAAGAGTTTGAGATCCTTAGATCTCTGTAAAAGGATTATAGTGTTGCTTTTGTGTATTTCTCTGGTTTCTGGCTAGCTGGCATTACTTGAGAAGTGAAGTGTCCTAGGCTGCAGTTTGACATGCATTTAAAACATACCGCTGCTGAAGCATGTCAGGGGAAGGATTTACATTTTTTCCTGGCAGATGTAGTTTATGGAGCAGATCCTTCTGGGGTTACAAAGGAACGGGTCTGTCAACAATTTGGCAGCAATGTCAGTTCAGGTGGCCTTAAATTCTACGGTGTTTTACAGATCTTCTCATAAGCTATTTTTACAACTCATCATCTCACAGTGGGCATCCAGTGATTTTAGTGAAGTATGAATAAACATTCTGTGTCTTTCAATACAGATGATGGCCGAACAAAACCAGTCCCACGCAAAGGCCACGTAGAAAGTTTTGAACCAGCAGACAATAAGTGTCTTCTAAGAGCAACTGATGGAAAGAAGAAAATTAGCACAGTGGTAAGTGACAATGTTGGGTTAGAAAGATTAGTGGCCCTACTTGTCTTTTATTTCATGCCCCATATTTTAAGTGAAATTTGTCTTTATGTGTATTCTGTGAGAACTACCCTCTTAATTCCAGAGAAACCATATGGTAGATAAACACACAGCTGAAGTTGGGATGCTGAAGTGTTACACTTACCTGAAGTCTTAATTCTTGCACTCAGCATTACAGATGGGACAGTAGTTTATAGTTTTGCTCTGTGGGCTGGATTTTGCTTCAGAATGGTATTGCAGGACAGCAGAAAGGGACCCTGCCTGTTCTCAGCAACCTTGGCTGTTTTGAGTCAGGTGGAATTGTTTGGAGAGGAGGGGGAAACTGCTTCAAGAGACATGGGCAGAAGGACATGGCAGATCTGGAACCTGCAGTATGAGGACAAACGGTGTGGCTCCAAGAAGAAAGGTGCTGCACACCTACACTCAAGCCTCATGGTGACAAAGAAGTAGTTTCTTACAGACCTCAGTGGAATTACTGAAGGTTCTTATGACCCAGGAAAGAACAGAATATTCCCTGACTGTGAAACAGTAGGAAAGGGATCATTGTTTGCTGGCAAGAATGTGTGGGCGTGGGTGGACGCTTCTAAACCTTAATCTTGTTTAGCATACCTATTTTTTTTCTCATTTACAGAGCTATTTGTATTTCAGGAAACATTAACTAGAAATTGAAAAGCTGATGTGTTTACTTTTGTTGTGGTTTAGCCCCAGCTGGGAGCTAGGACCATGCAGCCACTCGTTCACTCTCCCCAGTTTGGATGGGGGAGAGAATTGGAAGAGTAGGAGTGAGGAAAAAAACCCGTGGGTTGATATAAAGACAGTTTAATAGGTAGAGCAAAAGCCGTGCATGCAAGCAAAGCGAAACAAGGAATTCATTCCCTGCTTCCCATGGGCAGGCAGGCGTTCAGCCATCTCCAGGAGAGCAGGGCTCCATCACACGTAATGGTTACTCGGGAAGACGAACGCCATCACTCCGAACATCCCCCGCTTCCTCCTCCTTCCCCCAGCTTTATGTACTGAGCATGATGTCACATGGTGTGGAATATCCTTTGGTGGGTTGGGGTCAGCTGTCCTGGCTGTGCCCCCTCCCAGCTTCTTGTGCCCCCCAGCCTGCTCGCTGGTGGGGCGGTGTGAGGAGCAGAAGAGGCCTTGAGAGCTTAGCGACAACCAAAACCACCAGCGCATTATCAGAAGTATTTCTCATCCCAAATCCAAAACATAGCACTGCACCAGCTGTTAATAAGAAGTTAACTCCATCCCAGCTGATACCGTGCCAGCTTTGAATGAGACTGGGAAAGGCTTTAGCTGATTTTAGCTCTCCTCTGCGATGTAACCCAAGGAAAAATGTTATTTTGAGAAATAGTTGAGTGAATATGGGCTGCAACGTATTTTTATGGCCGTACAGGTAAATGAAACCTTCCTTAGAATGTTTCTTCACATTCTTCCCATTTGAAAACACAGGAATTTGGGACGGATGGCCTCCAGAGATTTTGGTAATTGAGTAGGGAGTGAGTTCAGTTTTCTAAATCAGTGAAGCCCTATGACATGTCAGTAGAGCCTACCTACTGCTCAGTGTGATGAGCTGATCCACTGCTGCTGAAAAGACGAGATGGTCACTGGTGGGTAAACACGTACTGATACTTGGTTTGTAATAGAAGCCAGTGTTTTCTTGGTTAACCTCTGGTATTACTTTTGTAGGTGAGCTCAAAGGAAGTAAATAAATTCCAGATGGTAAGTTTTGTATGCCTTTTATCTTTTATCTACGTTTTCTGTAGATAATGGGCAATGGTCAGTAGGAAGCATGGGGCAGCTGTAAACGGGCTGATTCAGTGCTGAACTGCCATGCAGACTAACCTTAGGCTACCCACCCAGCTGCATTTTTTTAAAAAAAAACACAACCAAAACCCAACAAATTCCACTGTATTTTATCTAACTTTCTGCATTGGTTTAGAAACAATAGTTTCCCAGTGTAGGGTGTACGAGCATGATTCTCTGAGACAATGCAGATACCTATATATTAGTAATATGTAAAATGTTACCTCTAGGATACTGTCACTTATGTATTTGTTCTTTGAATGGTTCCAATTGTTGTTTCAGGCATATTCAAATTTGCTGAGAGCTAATATGGATGGCTTGAAGAAAAAAGACAAGAAAAGCAAAAACAAGAAGAGTAAAGCAACACAGTGATGGAACAGTGTCCTATCATCACTACAAGAGACTTGACCCTTGCTCAAAGCAAAGTCCATTTCTTTTTGAGTTACCACTTGTCTTTGGCTTTCCTTCCAGCAGGATACTGGGATGTGATCAGTACTTTTGTTTAAACTGAGAGCAGAAGGTGCTTTCTGTGGATTGTTGTATGGCAGGAGTATTTACAGGGTTATACTGAAATAGCTTTACACTCAGCTGCCAACTAGTTTTGTACTTATACTGCTGTTTGTTTTGTATTATACAAGTGGGCAATGTAAAAACCTGTTTGGAGGGTAACATGGGGCGAAGAGAAATGCACTGTGCCAGGAGCAAAGTGAGACTGGAGCAGGAGTCTCAGTGACAGATACCCAGTTTTATAGATAAACCTCAGTAGCACTAGGGAAGGTGGGTGCCAATATATCAGGAACAGCAGCTTTCCTGTTTCTGTCTTATTTTGAGGGACACGTCTACATGATGCAGCGCAGATACTCCTCAGGCCCGAGCTGTTGCACAGCCAGGCAGCTGTGCCTTCGCCCCTGCTGATCCAGCTGTGCTGACCCTGGGCCAGGGTCGGGGGGAGGGCAGGCCTCTGCATCATGTTCCCTTTACATATGGCTTAAAAATGCTCATGTCACCTAAACTTTTTTTTTTTTTTTTAAAACTTCATCCTTTAGTATATTCAGGGATCTGAATTTCCCCATATTTCACATCTTAAAGTGGCTCCTTCATATGAGCAGATGTAAAAGGTGAATACTTAATTGTTCTATTAAACACAATGAGAAATGGAGTTGGTGGTAGTGACTGATGTGACTTGTCTTTGTGAAGGGCTAGGACTGTGCCTTTAGGACTGACTCCCCTGCTACTTTGTGTGTTGCTCTTAAAACTTCCCTGGTTCTTGGGTTTGTCTTTAAAGTTACCTCTTTACATGTTTTAACTTTGCCCTCTACTACAAGAAAAGGGCAGAAAAAGTAAGTAGGTATTAATGCACTGAGCCTGCAGTGCTAAAGGTCTCCATTTGACTTGGAGAAAAAGACAAGAGTAAGCCATTTAAACAGAAGGTACTAGGTGGGGAGGGAGGGTGAACACCAGTATATTTCCAGAAATCCCCACCCTTTCTGCATATTCGCTCTAGTAGTAGAAGCAATTTGATGTGAAGTACAATGCATGGTTAACTATGGCTGCTGCAACTCATCTTCAGACTTACTCAGCTTCATCTTTCCTGACGGGGTTGCGTTACAGTCCAGCTTCAAGAAGATAATCCTGAGATTCCCATCATTCCTGTGACTTTTAACTTCAACCCAAGTGAAGAAAGCCGATTCAAAACTTTGATTATGCCTGTAGCACATCCAGGTCACTGCCTCTGTTAAAAGCCGTAGGTTTAGGTTAGAAACAAGTTTTTCCTGTATCAGGTCTTATTTTTTCCCCCCAGGAAGCTGCTGCTTGATTTTAATGCAAAAGTACAGGCAGGACAAGCATAGGCAGCCAGGCTTGCAACAACTCTCAGCTTGAAGTCTGCCATCTTTCATAGAGAAATTAAACTGGTAGTTTTTTTTTAAAAAAAGACAAACACACAAAGCTTGTAATACATATTTCAAGAAGGCTTGAAATAGCCAAACCTTTATTACATAAAAATCCTTCTTCAAAAAAAGTTTAAAACAGTTTATTGCAGCTGAAGATAATTCATCCTCTCTAATCCTTGAACTGAGTTTCTCATTTCAGTACTACTGTTGCATATTGACATAAAAGGCATTCTGAAACTGTATTTAAAAAGCAGTTTTACACCTACACAGCTGATGCCCCCCTATGCCACAAAAGAGGTTAAGAATTACATGATAATACATGTCTCTGGCTGGAGTCAGACTTGCTCTTTAAGTGCCTATAAAACATTTATTTCCACTTTTTGACATAAATTTACAGTTATACATGAAATTCAATCTGGACACATAAAGAGGCATTAGTTGCCTGCCTTGCATTATTGCAGCTTTTTGAAATTCCTTTGAGAAAACACTGTTGTCTGTTAGTAAAAGCATCCCATAAAAGATGCTTTAAGTACTAAAACAAAACCTTGTATTCATCTCGGTAACTGTACAGGATAAGTGCGGGAACCCTGCAGAGGGAAGGAAAAGAAGATTTTTAAACTTTCAGACTGCAGGTTCAAAAGCCAGATAGCTTATTGCTAGGATTTGCCACAGGTTAACAACAAAGATTCAGTAGAACAGTGGTACGTTTTAGTTCCTTTGGCTACGGCTGCAATTTCCCACTTCGTTCTCTTTCCATTTATTATCTGCCCTGTTTAGTTTTCATTCAGTGATTTTGAAGGCTCACAGCTAAGTAGTGTTTTGTGCGCAGGCATCAAATGGGAAAGGAAGACTTTGTCAGGGACTGCATTACGGTCACAACCAACACTGTATGGAATATTATTCATGTGTAGTAATTGGGTTCTCCTGTTCACAGCCTTGCAAGCCCCAGAAAGAAAAAGACTGTTTCACTTGACAATTAGTTGCCTCAGTAAACATTAGGAAACCTGAAGCAATTTTGGTGCATCTTTAAGAAAAAGGAATCAAAGTCAATTTTTAGTCTCATTTTAAGGTTAAGTAGTACTGTCAAGCTGAACATAGGTTTAAAGAAAATGTATTCTAAATGAAGCCCGCAATAGGACATAAATGCCCAGGTCTCCCTTAACTGTAACAGTACGTGCAAGAGGGGAAAACATGAGGCTTAAAACTAGATGTGCCCTGACTACCTATGTCAGCCTCGCCAGAATCCAACAAGGAGACTACAGGTTGCACATGTATGTTTTTCTGCTTAGGAGACAGAAACGGGCTTTACTGTACACGTTGGGAGAGCATGCATCATGGTTGCTTAAAGCTGGGCCGTCTGTCAGCTGTGCCAGGTTCCCATTGTACTCCTTTAGAGCAGGAGGCATCAAACGTGCTCCTGAGTTTTAAGAGGCAAGCCGAGGCCCTCCCAGGAGAGAAGAGGGTTACTATGTAGTAGAACAGCAGTATACCTGAATGTATATAGTTGTTTGCTCTTCAGTTTTATGAACAAAGCAGCAAATGAGATAAGGGAAATACATTTTAGAATTTCTTGAAAAGGTTTATAAAAATGAAGAATTTGCATGACCAAAAATGTATGTTTTGCCACAAGTGAGGATTAGATGACCAGTAAACTCTTCCCATTTTGGTTCATGTTAGCAAAAAAATAGTACTCAAGGAAGTATACACATTTCCTGAACAGTTCTTTTTTCCTCAGGGAAAGGGGAGGACAAATTAAAAGCAGCTAATTTAGTAACGCTTGAATGCAGAAATAATTGAGCTGATTTATGTGCCTGTAAGAGCTTAACAAATTTACCTCTTTTCCATTTTGATACTGTAAATTTCATCACAAATTGCTTGCAAGTATGAACACCTCTGTTTTGGCCATCGTGACATCAGTTGTCTCACAGTAGCATCAAAGGCTTGTCTATCTCCATCAAACTAAGGAAAAAAAAAAAAAAAGTCTTACATTCTCCTGTGAAGGAAATACTTCCCCCGATAGGATTCAGTCTTCTGAACATTGTGTAATGTCAATGCTCCTTAATTAAACAGGTTGTTAAAAAGTTTTCAAACAAAATTCATATAAACGACATGTGCAACTTGACTTTTTTGTTTGGTTGGGTTTTTTTAAGAAAATTATGAAGAATTTAGTGATCAGTTTCTTAACACAGATAATTTAGCAATAAAAAGGCATAAGCAATGAAATGGGCTCTATCAGTTTTGCAATGCTGGAGAGAATACGAGGACTCTGGTGTAGGGGTGGTCAAAAGTGAATGATGCAGCAGCTCTAAGGTATGAAAGTACTAAATCCTCTTCCAGGCAGGGTGCCACTCTTGAGTTTGCTTTTTTGGGTGGTGGGGAGGGGCCCATCTCTCCAGTAAGAACTTTTGACTTTAAAGCTACTGCTGTCATAGGAGGAAAGAAGAGAGCTTTGTCTTTGGTGTGCCCCCCCCCCCCCCCCCCGTCTAGCAGTTTCTGAGTTAAGGGTGTCAATATAATATTAATACATCCCCTTTTTATTTTGGCTTCATCAAGAGATGTTTCAGCTACTGTATTGAAACAATTGCTTCTGTGTTTTGGGTCCTCCTTCATTAACAGCTTCAAGAAATGGGGAAAAACAGAGCTTTGGATTAGGACTTCCTGATGGTGTCTTGTGTAACGGGCATTTGACAAAAAGATTTTTCTAGCCTCAGTCAAGCTCCTTGGGTAAAAAAAAAATCCTATCAAGTTTTAAAACCTAATTCAAACTCCTTGAAGGAGAAAAACTACAATGGGTGAATTTTACACTCCATTAGAAACAGGATTTATCATCTATTGTTCAATTAGAGTTTCAACAACAATATTTAATTGCTTACCTTTAATGATAAGAAGGGCATCACAGTTGCTTTTGGCAGATCCACCTGTAAAAATGTCACCAAGAAATCAATACTTAACTTCTGTTACCAGTTTGCCAACTGGAGATTAGTTCACTGAAGGGAGTCAGACTTTTTGATTGTCAAAGATAGACTCATGCTGATAGAATTTACCAAGGTTTTAAGCTTGATCTGTTCATAACAGATTCCACTATGGAAAGTTCCAAACAGTAATAAGCAAATAGGCAATATGTTTCCTGAAAAGCATATACCATTTTAAAGTCCTTTGTCACGTGGTCAGTGAAGTCTAAAAGCTATATACAAACAACAGTTATGTTGGTTTAAATACAAGAGCAAATCTAGCAGGAACAAGTTATTAAATTTACCACAGTAGTTAGCATGAGTACAGCGTAAGAATTTACAGCTAAATACTTGTTAAATTTTGTTCTATGCAACTGTCCAATACACACAATTTGTGATGCTTTTCAAGCATTACAGAAACATGCCATGGGTCTCATTTAATCAGAACTTTGGTTCATTTGATATCTCTAAAGTAAAGCTATTAGCAGTAGTTTGTTCCAGTCAGCAGCTGCATCATCCAATTCAATTAAGAATTTGAAATTAATTTAGCCTTCTGCCAAATACCTACCGCTAAAATCTCAATCTCACTTGTTTTCTGTTGCAGGCTAGAAATGAATGTCTGAAGTCTTGTTTGCACCTGCCAACAAAAGACGGGCAAAAGTAAAATACACAGCTTCTGTGATACAGGCTGGGAACACTTATTTTCTATTTCATAGATGATGAGAACAGAGGAGACTGCATCTAACACAAGATGTAGAACTACATCATATTTAAGCTAAAATTCACCTTTAATATTATTTTCAGGAACAATACCACAATAATCCTTGACGAGCAGATAAGGAGACTGGGGCTGAGCCACTCTTGCAGCAATGGTACAGAGTTGATAATACTGCTATTGTACTAAAGCAGCCAGAACTGCATCTTGCAATGTGAATTCTCACATACGTAGTTAAAAGTCGCCTTCCTGGGTGTTAGATAACTTTTCAGAGGAATGTCAGAACCTGTGACTGGATACAGTGAACCATCTCTAGCTGAAGAAAGATGACCGATTTGAAAGCCAAACCAAAGTACGGGTCATGCTTTGTAACACTTTTTTCCAGAGCAAGCTAGTAACCCTGAGAAGACAGCACTTTACAAATGTAGTGGCAGCCTTGCACTGCATTGTCTTTTGTACTTTAGCAAGATGCTTTTGTATATGAAAAACCTGAAAACAGAATGTCTGTTTAGCTCAAAGCTCAGAGAATAACATCCACTACTTTATTTGGGTTCCAAGAACTATTTATAGTGGGGATTTTGTTGCACACCCAAATTTCGACTGAAAAGGGGATAAGATTACAGTTCTGTTTTACCATGTACTCTTAAGTATCTTTAAGCCAATAATCCTAAATGAGCATAATTTAATCTTTTCTACATTATTACATCATCCTAGTTTAGGCATATTTGGGTTTGTGGTTTTGTTGTTTTGTTTTTTTTTTTTTTTTTTTCTTTTTTTAAATCTGCAATTTTTTCTTAGGCCTTTAGTTTGAGACAATATAATGAGATACATAGAGTATGTGTTACAAACATATTGCAAATTAAAAGTATGCTGAATTTGCACATTCCACACACTTCTGCATTTATAAAAAAATTGGGAAATTCCAGAATCATGGTTCCTACCATGTAGTAAGATTTCTAGTATATGTATATGCAATGATGGCTGAGCCACAACAGTGTCACAAATAAGCCCCAAGATCCAAAACATTAAAAAAGAAGTGGTCTTTGCCTTCAACCTTGTGTGTTGTTCAGTCTGGTTTATGAATAAAGAACAAACGGGATGTATTTGTGTAAATTAGGTGATAGTGAAAATACAAATTCTACCATTCTTTAACTTCTTCAGTTAGTTCAACAAGGCCAAGCGCAAGATCCTACATCTGGGTCAGGCCAATCCCAAGCACAAATACAGGCTGGGCAAAGAATGGATCGAGAGCAGCCCTAAGGAGAAGAACCTGGGGGTGTTGATTGACGAGAAGCTCGACATGAGCCAGCAATGTGTGATCGTAGCCCAGAAGGCCAACCGTATCCTGGGCTGCATCAGGAGAAGTGTGGCCAGCAGGTCAAGGGAGGGGATTCTGCCGCTCTATTCTGCTCTGGTGAGACCCCACCTGGAGTAGTGCATTCAGCTCTGGAGTCCCCAGCATAGGAAAGACATGGACCTGTTGGAGTGGGTCCAGAGGAGGGCACAAAGATGATCCGAGGGATGGAGCACCTCTCCTATGAGGAAAGGCTGAGAGAGTTGAGGCTGTTCAGCCTGGAGAAGAGAAGGCTCCGGGGAGACCTTATTGCAGCCTTCCAGTACCTAAAGGGGGCCTACAGGAGAGCTGGGGAGGGACTTTTTACGAGAGCATGTAGTGACAGGATGAGGCAGAATGGCTTCAAACTGGAAGAGGGTAGACTTAAATTAGATATTAGGAAGAAATGTTTCACTGTGAGGGTGGTGAGGCACTGGAACAGGTTGCCCAGGGAAGGTGCGGAAGCTCCATCCCTGGAGGTGTTCAGGGCCAGGCTGGATGGGGCTTTGAGCAACCTGGTCTAGTGGGAGGTGTCCCTGCCCATGGCAGGGGGGTTAGAACTAGGTGATTTTCAAGGTCCCTTCCAACCTAAACCATTCTACAATTCCATGATATAAGGGTCACTTCTTAATACTTATTTGATGTGCATGCATACCTGAATTTCTTGACGACGCCTGGCACTGGCAGATAATTTTTCAGGAGCTATAACACTAACATTAGGCACTACAAGAGTTCCATGTGATTCAAACACACCTAAAATGCAAACATATAGTTTTAGATTATATTTTTTCCTTATACTAGAAGTAGCAAGAAACAGAAAATTCAGAAATATTAATAAGCTAAGGTTCAAAATGCTGCTAAAACCCCCCAAAGTCAGTCAAGCACATAGGATAAGGAAACATGTGCATGTACATTCTCAAATGCTCGCTTACAACTTTGAAAGACTGATTGGTAAGAATAAAAAATGTGGTATTTTACATCAGTGTTCCCTGAAATAGTAAGAGGTTCCAAATGGCTTGCAGAATTTTAGAGGAATGTAGCATACATAATAACTAAAAAAGAAAAGCTATTACAAGAACGTGGCAACTATTTAATGGTCAGTCCCATAGCAGAGTCAATGACAAAGTAAACAAACCCCGTCCCCCAGCTCCCCCAAACAACAATAATTAAATCTGAAATGGCTTATTTTGAAATCCAAATGGCCTCTTCTGGTAGTCAGACATACGTGACAAAAAAAATTAAGCATGGCCACCTCTCTCCCTCACTGTTATGCATGGGGGTGTCATGGTTTAGCCCCAGCTGGCAACTAGAAGCACGCAGCTACGTGCCCACCCCCACTGCTTATTGGGCGGTGGGGCATAAAAAGAAAAAAAAAAAGAGGAGGGGAAAGGGAAAAAAAACCCTTATGGGTTGAGATAAAGACAGTTTAATTGAAACAATAATGAAAAGGAAAAATAACAATAATGACACAGGTCACTCACTGGCTGGTGAACTGGCACCGTCCAGAGCAGTGATCACAGATTCCCGCCCCACCCTGGCCAACCCCCATTTATATACTGAGCATGTCGTCTATGGTATCGAATATTTCATTGGCCATTCCACCCTTCTGTCTATACTTCTATGGGAAGCTGAAAAAAAGTCCTTGAGTAGTGTAAATATCACTTAGCAACAACTAAAACCAATAGGTATGATTGACATTCCTTTCACAGCAATCACTAGAAAGAACGTGAACTCTTCCTCAGCGGAAACCAGCACAGAGGGGAAAAAAGTTTCTTTAAAAAAAAAAAAAAAAAAAAAGGCAACCACCACTGCCCACTGTATGAGTACTTAATAAAATAATTACCAACAATGCCAAACTATCCATACAAAAAGTACACAATAGTATTTTTTGTCTACAAATTTCTATTATCAGACTAAGGAGTGCAAATCTGTAGCTAGAAATGTAAAGCCGTTTTCATTTGAAGGAAAAAAAAAATCTAAGTAGAACAGTAGGTATCAACACTGTAACAATCACAGGTATGTCCTTTTTCATCAAGATTTCTCCTCAGCTAGGAAATGTTCATGATTTTTGGCTTCCCCAACCCTGAATCACTGCATCAATGAATGCTTGTATGGGGAATATTCTGTCTGTTAGCCTAAGCACTTACTTTGTTAGTTTGGAGAAAATTTCAGTTTTAGATTGCTTGGAACACCACTTGAGATTAGGAAGAAATGTTTAACCAGAAGCACTGCTAGAAAACATTTTCTTGCTCTGACTTTGGTAATACTTTTAAAATGTATGTTCCAGCAATATTTTCTTATAATACAGTTTTTAAGCAGAAAGAGAAATAATTTGTATGTTCTATAACTAGGACTAAATACCTGAATTATTAGTAAATGATCCCTTTTGATTTGGTACTGAAAGATTATCTGAGGTTTCTCTAAAAATAAACAAAGATAGTTAGGGAAATACATATACATAACAAAGAACTGTAATAATACATGGTTTCAGATTATCATACAAACATACTTATTTCATTCCAACAGATAAAGAAATTTATGGAGACTTCCCAGCACATATCTGCAGATTAAATTCTATTCTGGAACAGACAGGAAATCATACAAAATTACATTATAAAATCTGATCTAGAAGGATTTTTTATGGTTCTTACGGATACAAAAAAATATTTGCTCCCCACCATGCAAGAGTGATCTAGATTCTAATACTAAAATGTATTACGAGAATATTATCTCTAAATTGTTAATTTAGTCTATGATTTCTTACCAGTTTCTGTGAGAAAATACTAAAGTATCAAATTAATATTTATACTTAAGATCATACATGTTCAAAGACACTTTCAATTATTAGTTTGGATCCCTTTGGTTTCCACATTCAGGATTCATTAACAAAGAAATCTGCCAGTGTTACTACAATCATAATTACTGCATTTCTGTGTTTAGTATTACCAAATACAGGTTTTTCGCTATTCTGTTCTCAGGATCTACAAATAAAGTAACTTTTAGAAAGAATGATTTTCTTTCACAGCTTCTAATAGATCCTGTAGATCTGTCAGAAAACACATGAGAATGAGGTTAGTTGCAAAGTTAAATGCCAAGACTGGCTGAGGCCAGACAAAAGAGACAGAAGAGCGGGTAGCAGGAGATGTCAGCCGCTTGCACAAACTACTGCTCGAGTTAAGCATTAATGATTTCCTTAATTGCCAGGTCTATTCAGCAATCTGGTGGATGTCAAGTCTGTTAGTTTCTGAATTCAAGTTTGTGTGAATAAACCATGTCTGTTCCTGCTGCCACTACATATATATATATATATATATACACACACATATAAAAATATATATAAATATATATATACGTGCGTGTGGTAATCATATATTTACAAAGAGGTAAGAGTGAATAACAGCTACACTGCTTATGCACACAAGTGTGACTGTAGCCTCTCCTGGGATATCCATACTGATTTCTGTTGGTGACAATAAATAGTAATTTCAACAAAGATAGGATGATGTTGCTGTGTACCCCAAGTCTTTGCTGGGTGTTACTTTCGTTTGTGCAAGCCAAAGCGTCCAGGTGTGCTACAATTACACCTTCATTTTTACCGTATCAACACTGCCTCAGAATGAAAGGGATTTGCCGTGTTAATTCTTTGATTACACAGTACATGAACATAATGGACTTCTCGTCAGTAAGAGGGATTGCAGGGATTGCAGGCAGTCCTGCCATACAAACAGTACTGGTGTTCTAGGAGCATTTGAGCTGGATAAGCGCATGGCCTTTTACATTCAGACATCCATGGTATTTCCTGAATTAATAGCAGCTAGGGAAAATCAGCCTCTTAATCTCAATAAAATTCTATAACCAAGCCTTTTGCTTTCTTTCCCCCTCAAAAGAAATTCAGCAAGGCTCTTATTCTTTATCAAATAAAATCAAGGTTTAACTGACCATACCTTAAAATTATTTCATTAAAACAAACATACATTCACTTCTGATTTTGACTGTTCACGTGGACATGTTATGCTACTTACCTATTACATCTTTCATCACAGATTTTAGTTTTCAGTTTCTGGATCAGGTGATCTACTAAGTCAGATTCTAAAATCCTTTTCTCCGTCTGTCTGTCTTTCTCAAAGGATTTCACCTATGATGTAGTTCAGCGGTTCTTAAGATTGTTGATTCTTAAAACGGCATATGAATAAACTTATCAAATTTAATCAAAACCAAACTGGATTATCCACCCGTCAGAGGTGACGCAGTCAAACATAGGAAGCTATCATCATTACCAATCAATCACTGCCAATTAAGTCTTTGATTAGATTTTTATTTTTTTTCCAACCAACTAATTTCCTATGCATTCCCAAAGCTTAAACTAGCTTGGCTACTTGTATTTAGTATGTGATAATTATTTTTTTAACAGAATGGCCTATAGGTGCAAGTACCATATTAATAATAACATATTTGGTTTGGAGCTTTTTTCTTAGTTAAGGAATTATGTTAGAATAAGGCTTGCCTTTCAGTTTGCAAGAGTTAGATTCTGCTCCATCTTTACCAGGAAGAAATTAATCAGTAACACCACCATTCACCTCATTAGCAGGCTCTTTGTTGGTTCTGCTTCAATAAAGCCATATTTAAAAGAACGCTCTGTAATAGTTTTGCGAAAGACATTGATATATTGCATTCTCGTCATCAAAATCTACTTGTCCATACAGTTATTGCAGTTATTTGCTATCTGTTACATGACTTGAGAGAGATTAGTTGTGCAGCTTAAGTAAGTTTTAATTAGAATAAATTACTTACGGTTATAATATGGTGTGATTTATGCTGTTTGCTTAGCTTTACTTAGCACGAGTAGCTAGATTTGCTGATGCCTTTAGGCCATAATAGTTAGTTTTCTCAGTAATTTTCCTAGCAGCTGGTGCAGTGCTGTGTTTAGTCTTACAGTGTAAGAAAAACGTTGATAACACACGGATGTTTTGGTAGTGTTTTCCCTAAGTCTGGGACTTTTCAGTTCCCCATGTTCTGCCAGCGAGCGCAGGCACAGAAGAAGCGTAAACCAGAAGATAAGGAGGCTACAACTGTTAGCAGAGACTGCAAGTTAACAAGATAACAGCAGTCAACGGCCGGCCTGCCTGCCTGCACACAGAAAAAAAAATTCAGTAAGGTGTTACAACACCCCAGACCAAAAATCACCATTGGACTAAAGGACGCATTAACAGCGCGCGAGGGGTGGGTGTATCTGCAAGGGTGTAATTGTCCAGGGATTTCTTTGTTCGAGGTCCCTCCCTTTTTGCAGGCACCCAGCCCGGGCTGACCTTGCTGCTGTACCTTTCAATTAAACTACTTATTTTTATAAAATCTGATGCCTGAGACTCTGCTGCAGGAAACCTAGGGTTGAGCCTGAAGGAGGAGGGAGCACACCTGAGAGTAAGTGAGTGTGTGTGTGTGTGTGGAGTTGAAATGGGCACCTGCTGGCCTGCTGGGGTCACCCGCCACAAAGGGACTCTGGTCTGAGCAGTAAAGCCGCAGGTGGTGTGTGGGCGACTCCTTGAATGGCGTGTGAATGCTCAGGCAGCAGCTTCTCCTTTAACAACGAGGAGAGTGAATAACAAGCGAAAAATATTTTAGTAATGTGCATTGGCTAGGTATGCCAGATGCTGTCAAATGATTACTTTTTTTTTCAGTCAAAGAATGACTCTTTATTCAAAGAATAATCATCTTTTTCCTAATGATGCAGAATCAAGAATATTTTAAAAATTTTAAGGTACCAGAACCACATGCTGCAGAGCACAGAAGGTGGTGATTCATGTTGTGACACAGTCCAGTCTTTCCATCTTAACCTTACCTTACAGAGGTGAGGAATATGGTTCAGACTCTGCCTGTTTAAACTACATGGATTTTTTTTCGATTTATATTTTAGTTGTTTTTACTTTGTAACATGGAAAGCTGCCAACTGGAAAGATGACTGAGTCAAGTAATTAATTTTGTAGATTCAGAGAAATGAGAGAGAACAGAAATCTTTTTCCACATGAAGATGCCAATGACTCAAAGTTAAACAATGTTTTCACTAATTTTTGGACTTTCCTTGAGGAAAGGAGGTCTGTGAATAACAGTGTTACAGAGGGATAAAAAGCAGGCTACTTCAGAAGAACTTTCTACTACTTAACAACTGAAACTGTATTTACCTGAATTCCATCTACTTAAATACTTCATTGAAAATAATCATGATATTAAAGGAAAAAAAAGAAACCTAGAACAACAGATTGAAATCTGAAACATCATCAAGCATCCTCTGGTCCCACACTTACCTTCACATGACTTCCTTCTTTATCTGACACAAGAGCCACA
The DNA here is from genome assembly GCA_017639485.1 of Pluvialis apricaria. Classification (NCBI taxonomy): domain Eukaryota; kingdom Metazoa; phylum Chordata; class Aves; order Charadriiformes; family Charadriidae; genus Pluvialis; species Pluvialis apricaria. Next base: position 37,855,601 of record CM030012.1, on the reverse strand, counting down.
TATGTAATCCCAGAGCATCTGCAATATTCCTGCAGTTCTTCCTGGGACTAGAATAGGAACAGGAGAAGGGGAACAGGACAGAAGTTTGACAGATTATAAAACTGTCACTTAAGTAATCAAAGCCTCCTGTCCTTAATTAAAATAACTTGATATGGAGCAGTTACACTGATTATATAAGCTTTTGCGAGAGGAAAGCTTTATTAATAAAACTCCAGGAGGAGAAACTTCATTATATGCGTATTTATCCACCTAATCCTCCTCAAGAACTGAAATCTAAGTCTACACTAGACAGAGAGAATGCCTAGGCACCACAGCCCTAGTTCCCACAGGGAAGGGGCTCACTGGATCTAGAAGTGCAGGGTCTAGATACCTAAAAATGTGCAACGTAACATCAAACAGGTACCACCCCACTGACTGCAACTTTCAGTAATAGCTCAGTCCTGCACAACCGGTACTTTGTCATGGAGGCTGACTCCAGTTGGGTTTCCTGTAAACCTGAGGCTGACTTACACCATTCTCAGCGCTGAGCTTACTGAAGCGCTTGCTATGCTGACTTAGCAGTGGGTTGTAGGACCGCATTACACAGAGGCAATAACTACGCGTATCTTCATTCCTTAAGAATTGCAAAAAGAAGAGAACCCAGGGTGATCATAGAAGAAGCAGAAAGATTTGGATTTTTTTTTCAATTCTGAGGGATTGAAACTGTCAGAAATGTTATGGCAAAAGAATATTAAAAAGGCAATTAAGCGAGCGAGCTCCAAACTGTCTGCTCTGCAGCACATAACTCAGAATGGACAACTGCAGTGTTTCTTTTGTTAGTCACCAACTGGCACTCATAATCCTCAGGTAGGTGCCACCACTATTACAGGGGACTTCAGCATCGCCACATAGCTCACTACTCCAGCGAGGCAGTAGTGGCTAGAGGTCTGCTTCATTTCAACTGGAGATAAAAGGGCGCAACTCAGCGTGCCACTCTCTCTCCTTCCTACCACACATCTCTCCAGGGACTACATGGACACCCCATAGCATATCTAGTAGCTCAGTTCACTAAACTGTTTTTCTAACAGTAGAATGATGTCAATATTCCCTCTGAACCTTATAGTCTTCAGCCATCTGGATGTATTTAAAACTTGATGCTACTGTTCTGTTCCAGACATGCCCTTTATTAAGGATTAATTCATGAATTCAGGGAACCTACTTGCAGCCCTCACTGAAAGGAAAATGTATTGCCTTCACTGATACAAAATATGCTTCTGCTTTGAAGCATCCTCACTTCACTTAGTTGGACCTAAACGGCCTCATTTTAAATTTATTATGCGACTTTGCCCCTTGATTTCAATAGGCCTTGGACTCCACACTCAGTGTATAATTGGGGAAGGTCACTTAATTCCTCTGTGCTCTGAGGAGCACATAAAGATCCTCCATTACCCTTTAAAATACTCTGGGAGATAGAGAGGAAGAATGCTGCAACGCCAGAGAGACTTTAACATTATTGTATCTGAATAGCACCCTACATGCTCAATTTTATGACTCTTAACTCAATAAAAATTAGAAAAAATTGAAAAAGGATGGTCTTAGACTGCAATAATCTTAAGAGAACAACAATAAAGTTACCACACGGAGATAGAAATTCTACCTGGGACCAGTCATACATTATTTCGGCTGGAATTCCTGCTGTCCAGAGTTTCTGAACAATATTGATAGCTCTACCCATTGACATCTGACCAACACTTACAACCAGCAAGTCACATGAGCTAGCAGAAACCTGAAAGCAAAGTAGAAACAAGGAAGACAATATTAGCCACAAGACCATCTTTTCCGCTTCATATGGCAGTTAAAATAACAAAGAAGGACAAATATAATAATTTTTTTCAAAATGCATCAAGCTGAAAAAAGGGGTTACATCCACCTCTTTAGAGCCACAATCTACCCAAGCATGTTTGAAAGTCACTGGAACTTAATCTTTGACAAAAGGCACCTGCACAACCTCAGCCTGCAAAGTACCCTAGCCTGTTCTGTTCTTTCCTTCCCACTCTGCCTAGGAATGTTAATTTATTCTAATAAAGAAAAGTTAATAAAATACATTTTCCACAACCAAGTGAAATTGTGTGACGTTGTACAAAGTACCCCATTTTCTTAAGTTGCCTTCCATCTCCACCTTCTACACTTTCACAAAGGGAGAAGTGGTAGGGGCAAAGTAACGCTTAATAGTTAAACATCTACAGTTGTACTCTTCCATCTGAAACAAGCCACAGGCTGAGAAAAATGTCCCATCTAAATTAAAAATAAACAGGTATAAGCCTGAAGACCCTCTCTTCCCCTAATTCTTATTTTACTAAATAATTCTATGTAGAGAAACACAAAAGAGAACAGGTCATCTTGACATTTGCTGTCTATTTCAGTATGGTATTACTTCAGAATGCATCCGAACATCTTGTTTTTTGCCCATCTGTGGCTACAGTTAGGTTACTGAACTGTCAGTAGTAAACAAACAAAAACCCCCACCTCCCAAAACCCAGACTTACAGACTCCTCCATACTGGAAACAGCAGCAGTTATTTTATCTATAGCTATGCTGACTCCAACAGCTGAAGGAACCGGTCCCACCATCTGTGGCCCTCTAAATTGTGGAATCTCAAAACAAGACAAAAACAAAATGGAAGACCCAAATAGTTGTCTTTGCAAAACAAAGCGGTTTTTAATGTTTTCATGTTTTCATTAAAAGAGAGGAGCACATACCAGATGATCATATCTGCCCCCTGCAGCAAGAATTTCAGGCACAGTTCTTTGTCTTCTTTTGATGTACGCTATGAACTGAAAGATAATACCATTGTGCTGCTGTATTTTGTAAACTAGTCCCAGATTTATAGAAATCTGAAAAATAAAAATGAATATGTTTTTAAGACCTGTACCAATATTATTGGTTAATATAATTGGTTTTCTATTAGCAGTATGCATTGAAAACACTTTTCTCACATAAGGAAGGCATACGGAAACACTTTCTCTCCAAAAATTTAAAATGCAATTAAAAATAAGGATATGAAGCTTTACTCTTAAAGCATCCCAAGACACCTAACAGCACAAAACCCAAACAGCAAGCCTCAAGGAAGGTAGGCCTTTAGTAGTCATCAGCTTTCTGTAATTTTAAAATATTTACAGTTGGTTTCAAAATTTAAAATTCTTTTACGCTCTAGGTAATGCCTTCAACCTTGGTTGAAAAACAAAAAAAAAGTCTGCACGTCATTAGATAGAAATTAAGCCAGAGAATTCTGACAGAAAGAGGTCTTATTCTTCAAATGTGTCTTTGAAAAAAAAAAATTAAAAATCAATGCCAGTATTACTACTTGCCATCAAAAGACACTTTGATGTGCTTTTTCCATTCTGAAATATCATTACTTAGTTTCCTGGCACATTACGAGGCCCAGCAGCCTATAAATCCATTAATTTATTAGCAGAGTATTTTACAAACCTGAAGTTTTATTCCAAGTTGCTTTAACAGACCAATGATTTCCTCCAAATCCTTCATGCCATGCTTCAACAGCTGAGTTACACCTGGCTTTTGTTTTATCATCGTGTTTAAAAATGGAAATACATTACATGCTTCTCCCTTCTGCTCAATGAATCTGTAGAGTCGAGAAAGCTAAAAACGAAAATCAAATTAAGAAAACATAGGTAGCACCACTGACAGCGCTCACAACAGGTCACATATAAAAAATGAAAAATATTTGACTTGGTGTGAGTAAAATATCTGTCTTTTTTGCCTAGCAGCCTGTTTGTTTTACCTAGTGAGTTGAGGAAAGGAATGTACAGGCAGAAGTCTCATCAGGGTGTTTAGAAGTTAACCTCAATACTTTATGCACATTCCTCAACATCTGCTGAAATTTTTTTTTTTTTAATTTTAATGTTTCTCTCTGTTTTACTAAATACCATTGTACAGTATTCCATTTACTCTTCAATTGTTTCCACAGTCTGAAAAATACATTTAAAAGAAGAAAGAAACTTTGACAGTTGCAATACTGACTTCCAGAGAGAACAGAGAAGAAAATCAGACCACTACCAAAGAGACAAATCTATTTTGAACAGCAGATGTAACAGTTTATTTTTCTTACACTGGCTGATTAAATTGGAAAGTAAATAAAATATTACTGACTTATGGCAAGTTACAGTGACATTAACACTGAATTAAAGTTACTTACGCTATTTGATGTGAGAGAAAGATTACAGAATTTGGCTTCTACTTCTCTTTTAGTTAGCTTTTCGGTCTACAACAGAAACAGATTCAAATGTATTCAACAACTGAGTTACCAAAAAAAAAAATTACTATTGTCAAGAAGAGTTAAAACACAGCTTTCCAATACCTTTAATTAAAGGTTGCATTTACAAACTGCAATAGCACTGTAAAAGAACAAAACCAATAATTAACATATTTCGCAGCTCTCTTATAGTGAGGCCATATTCAGCTTGGTTTCAGCTTGGTTTCAAGAAGCAATAAAAAGTATAAAAATACCAACTGTGTTGAAAAGCACTTCTGCATAAATGCTGAAATGCTTACGTAAATTAGTAAAAAAATTTAAAAAGAATAAAATGAAAGGAAATAAAAAAGGCGTTTTGTTGGGATTTAAACACTACCTTAATTATTCAAATTAATTTCATCTATTTTCTCTGCTTATAAGGTAGAAAAGATCACCATGATATTAAGATACATTTTGAAGTTTTTATTGAATAGCCTACCAGTTCTTACACATGTGAATAATTCTCTTATAAAACACATTTAAAAATCATCTTAAAACACCCCAATCCAGAAGTAACAAAAAAGTAACTAAACTCAGTTTACAGCCCACAGCCAGCCAGCCTTTTTATGTATCGACAGGATATTCCTTGTTACGCTGGCATTGTGCTGTTCCTCATTTCTAGAGATAGCTCCACAAAATAAGATTCTCTACAGTGATGATTACAGAGATTAGGTTAATAACTAGTATCTTACCACAGCATCATAAAGAATGATGTAAACTTGATTAAGTTTATCCTCTGGTATCCCACAATGCAAAAGTATAGCTTTCAGTAAGGCAGTGTGGTTCAAGTAAATACTGTAATTTCTTTCCTAACAAAGGGTAATGAAAAAAGAAAAGAAAGAAAAAAAAAGTTTTACTTGCACCCCATTTTACTAAAAAAAAAAAACAACCAAACAAAACTTTTTTCTAAACCCTTCCATCTAGAACTGAAGAATGGCAAGGCTTGTCCCACTCTACAATAATCACCCGCCTGACAGATAAAAGACTATTTCAATGGTACTGTAAGGATTCAATTAGTATCTCCTTTGCACACAAACCAACGCTTCATTTTAAGTTTACCTATGAAACATATTTGTGATTTAAATGACAGTGTTCTTAACCAACTATTGATAAAATATGAAAACAGTTCTGTACTTGTTAAGGTTAAAGGAACTATCCTTTTTAAGCACATTAGACTAAATATTTACTTAGATTAAAATTTTAGGATGGAAAAGAGCAAAAGGGATGATTAGAGAATCTACCTGTAGCACTGAAAACTCTTGAATGATTTCTGAAATGGCATAAATTGTTTCTGCTATAGGCAAAAAGCTATTTCCAGTAGATGTAATGATGTCAAATGCACATTCTAGGAGTTCTTTGGGATGACAGCGGTCTAACTTCCGAGGTCTGAAAACTCGCTCTATACAGTATCTAAAGGAAACATTGAAGAACCAATCAGCATCTTCAGTGGTCACTGTCATAAAGCATGGCCTCTGTGCAAAATGTCATCTCTACGTCCTTTACCTTTTCAAGTTTGATATGTTATTTCTGGCTACAAATCTTGCAAAAGGAATCTGAAAAATAAAATACATGAAAATTGTTGTAACAAAACACTCAGTCTGACTAGCCTCTGAAACTGGATATGAATTACTACTATGCAGTAACACTTGTACTCTCACACATGTAATAATGCCTTAAATATCTGCCATAGCTAAGTAATATTCAACTAATCATCCCTCCTGCAAATTTTAAATAAAAACATCCCACCCCCCAAGTTCCTACAAGAGCTTGGAGAAGTACACAAGGACCTTTCTTAATCACCCTAATACATGCAAAATGCATCATAAATTGACTACGAGTCTATTAAAATGTGCAAACAGGTATTTTGCTGTTTATGTAAAGATATAAAGGAAAAATTATTAATTAACAAATCTTTGGTAAACACATTTTCTAAAACAAGCAATTCCAACGGAAAGATCAATTTTGTAGATCCTGCACAAATCCTTAACTGTAAACCATACTGTATAGCTTGATGTTATAAATGCAAAGGAAGGGTGAGTTAAACTGACCTTAAATTAATGAAATGGAATATAGAGAGTCTGGTTCTTTAGCCATCAACAAAAAAAAATATAACTTAAAGCATTTAGGTGTTAAATTAAATGCAAGGCAATTAACTAGGCCAACATTGCACATAACTGGGTGGTACTGACAGAGGAATCCCAGACAGCAAAATTTCAACTGTGCAAACAGCAATTCCTCTCAAGAGCAGAATGATCTTTGACAACACCTGTTTGAGGAACATCAAACTGAGCCTGTTACCCACACTCTCTAGAAAGACCTAGAGATAGAAAGGGATGGGAATATTAGAATTTTCACTGGCCATGAGGAAACTCTTGTCTCTTATTATGTGCAAGAAAAAAACCCCACAAACCAAAAAAACCCAGCAGTGACATCTATCACATTTATAATATGGCATTATTTTCACCTATATTTTTTAGAATAACGTGCTTCTTTCCTATGTGTTCAGGGCTCCAGCTATCAAGACCAGGAGTACAGCACTAAGGAATACAGGACCAGACACTGAAAGATGTCTTCAGAAGTCAGAAGTATAAGCCTAAACCAAATTCAGGACTAGTGAACCAAAGGTACCTACAAACACCACAGCACTCTTCAAACCCAGCTTTGCCTTTAGAGATGATACTACTTACTCTGAGGTCATAAGGCAGCATTACCAGCATCCCACTGTGATCCATGAAATAGGAAGCTTCATTATGTTCGTATAATTTTTTATTTCTGGGCATCAGCAGTGGAGTATGCAGCTTGATGGCCCCTGCACAAAACCAGTCAAATACTATTATCTCCCATTTCAGAAGTGGCATCTGCTTTTTACAAGCTCACTAACAACCTTGCAGGGTATCTCTCAACCAATATCTTTTAAAAATTAAATTATTTTAAGTGTCCTTAATAGACTTTCCTCCTCCACCATTTAAAGAAAGACATCAAACAAACTTTGATGTTCTATATTGCATGCTTCTTGGGCTCAGCAGGCAGTCGACAGAGAAAGAGAGAACTTTCCTCTGTTCTGCTGTTCCCCAGCAGAATCTTCGCCTTGCCCTCCCTCTTTAAACAGCACCCCTCACAAAAGCCTGCATACGAAACAGATGAGAAACTCTGCAGATACCAGTTCTACTGTTTTGGTCTAGAGGCACTTCCATAGAGAATAAATATTGTTCAGACATGTTGTATCCCATGTCTCAAAACCATACTGGAAGTGTTTATGGTTCACTTTTAAAACCTCATAAACACCATCTTTTGCTGACCATATTTTACAACCATCTATCTGTATGAATCAAATCTTCATTGAAACCTTACTATTAAAAATAATATCACTAATCATTGAAAAATACATTTTTGTTTTAATTTGTCTACTGATTCTCAAACAGCTATTTTATTATAGAAGCTCTACTCACGTCTTCAATTAGATTTCAATATGAACATTTAAATCAGGAAAAAAAGCATCCCCAAACACAAGGAAATGCTTGTATCCATTACAGATGGCAGATACAATCTAACAGAAAAAAATATATATCCAAAAAACCCCATTTTTTTCCCCAAAAGAATGAAAACATTGCATTCTGTAAAATGCTGACAAACACTTTCCAAAGTCTGTCAATCTTTAAATACGGGGAGGGGAAGTAACTTCTTACTTGACTTCACGTTTCTCAGTTTCTCACTTTTTTGTATTGCCAAACCCTGATCATGCTTAATCAGATGACGCTATATTAGGAAATCTCCCAGTTTCTATTTTAAAATTCTCTATTTTACAATTTTTAATATAATTCTATATTTTATAATTTTTAATAAAATATTTTATAGTTTATTCTGAAATTCTCTGTTTTATACAAAATATAAATATTATAATATTATATAATTATATTATATAAAATATTTATATAAAATAATACCTATGCCTATAGATATTATAGGAATGTCTATAAAACAATACAATTTACAGTATTTCATAAATTTTCTTCCTATCTTAAAAACTAATTTTAAGCAAATACTGCTACTAACGCCTGGATAGAAGCCTGGAAAGAAAAACCATCAAAGACTATTGAACATCATGATACCACCTCTGGCTCAAGAAGTTCCTGAGCAGTAAATCATTGCTAAGAGCAGCATCACTGAAAGTACCACTATACAGTTCCTCTGCTTCCATGTTCCTGAGACCATTCCCATCCTGGCTATGTTCAGAGAGAGGTACTGCGCTACATGGATGCGTAGTCTTTCACCACAGAACTATCCTTATATTTAGATCTGGATTTTATGTAACACTCCCTACCTCTCAAAGCTCATACAGACTTTTCAGAACAACCAAATACATTCAAAGATATAATGAAGATTTTCACTGGTCTTCCTATAGAAAATTAAAATCACTCAGATTTGAAGTTAACAGCTATTACTGGGACGCCAAAATCACAGCAAAAAAACAATGGAAAAATTCAAATGATATGCAACTACTGAACATACTTTCTGGACTCACATGATAGCAGTAAAACCATTCATGCTCTTAAATCCATTCAACAAAAAAAAAAAAAAAAAAAAAAAGGAAACAAACAACTTTTGTAAACACACCCACCGTGTCTTTTAAATATCCGGCTGACAATTTCACATACATGCTGCTGTATCTTGGCTGCCCAAATAGAAAAACTACCCTGAAACCATCACAAATAAAAAGTACATGTATAATTCATATGCCATCAACACTCCACGTAATATAGACAATCATTCCATGTAATACAGGCAATAAGCATCCTGATATCTCATCCCACTATAATAAATTGTAATGCTTACATAATAAAAATAACTACAGCTATACCAAGCATTATTGTACTGTGTTACCTTGTATTTCTTTTTAGAAAGATTTAAGAGTGGAGAAACCGAGAAGAATCACTTCACTTGCCATGATTAGAAAGGGAAGAAAACAGTCACAGGCAACACATTCTGTTGGCAGTCAGATGCAACTACCATTAGTTTGACAGAAATTAAGAGTAAAGAAAGTAATCATTTGGACAGAAGCTGAAAGCTTTAGCTGCTACAATCAAAAACTACTCCTTTCATCACTGATGAAGAATGAATGCATGGTTCAAACGTAGTACAGATTTGCAGCTTTAAATGAAGGTTAATCTTAACAGATAATGCAATTCTCTCAAACATGTTATGAGTTTACCTGTAGAAACATTTTGTTTTTTTTTAAATCCCAGAGGAAAAAAACCCCACGCGTCCCCTAAACACCTACAAACCTTCAGCATATCACTGTCATAGGTATAGTCTATAGCTGGAGATATACGCTGTGAAAATATCTGACTCATCATAGTCCGGTAGGCCTTTCCATCCACATTTGCTAAGGTATGGTGGAGTACTTCATGAAGTTCAGACTCTTCCATTTGTGGTGGTGGAAGATGTTCACTTTTTAACAGCTCCACAGCTGTTGGCCGTGCTGCAGGATCGTGGTTCAGGAGCCACGTAATAACTGACCTCTACAAATTAAAATTTTAATAGTTTAGAAAAATTTTATATATTAGCAGTATTTACAACAAACTTCTTAGTCACATAAATTAATAAAAAAAAAGATGAGACTCTACACGGGACAAAAAAGAAAGCTGGATCTGAATCTTTGGGGTGGATATTCTTTGCTTATTACATTCTAAATATCTTTTTTGTGTTATTGTCTGAACAGAATTTACTAAAACACAAAAATTATTAGAAATTTATCTCTTGGGATGACAAAATGTAGTATCCTTTTGTTGCTCTATGTTATGCTAGCTCTGGCATATCTTTACTAACAAAGTTAAGAGAAAACAGAATCATATGCAGAAAAAGAAAGATTTGAGAGTTACAGACATTAAAGAAGGGGGAATCTTCCACACATATTTCAGTAAACCATACAAGATGGAAACATTTTTATGGTACTAGTAACAGGCAGATTGCTGTTCCACAGGCATAACAGATAAAAAGCTAATGGTCAATGAAGGAGTCCCCTAGCACAAGGATAAAATTATCTAGATGGTGCAGAAAAAATTACATTGCTCCTTATCACTTCATTTCTCTGCCATGGAAGCATCTAGAACAGCTCTTTTCAAACTCAGAGCAGTCAGTTTAGCTTGCACACCTCTTTCTGTTCTGTGACACAGATTTCAGATTTAAGTCACGGGTTAAACAATATAACTGCCATTTGTCTGAGCCTAAAAAAATGTAAGTTGTCCCTCAGAGCTTAAAAGGTATGCCAGTGAACTCCACATTTCTTTGTAACTGTGCTCAGGGCATTTTGTGGGTAAGTATATTTCCTTCTCAACTTAGTATATTCTTTCGAGATTTTTTTTTCTTACTTTTTTCTAATGTCATGTAATAAGAACTTGGCAGACATCGCTAATTTAAAATTAAGTGGGAAAAATAATAATTAACGTTTCCTGACAGGGAGTACCTAATGGTTAAAATGTCTTCAAAATTACCTGCTTTGCGTTCTTGACTTCATCAAAGTCTTGAGGAAATACAATACTGGGCTATAAAAAAAACAAACAAAACACAAACAAAACCCACACTTGAATTATAACAGGCAGTGCAGCTTCCTGCAGCTACTCTTATTTTTAAGTTCTACATATTTATACAGAGAAACTAAGCATTTCTATTGCCCATGAGGGAAAAAAAAGGCAGAACAGAAAATGCACAGAAAATTTAGTTTGAAGAGCTAACAGGAAAAAGTGTCACTCAAATGCTTTTATGATGTCTTGTAAAATGAAGATACAATCCATAATCACAGGCATTTATCAACTACAATGACTGATGGTAATACCATTAGGAAACCCACGGTGCATTAAGGGAATGTCAGCACCAGCTCCAATTTTATTCTTCACTTTCCATTATATATCCTATAAACTTTTTTTTTTAAACACTCCCCATGGAAACGTTTTCGCTGGTTTGCATCCTTTTACTTCTCTTAACAAACTATTTCATGCACAAAATTTGTTGTCTTTTACACCTGTATACTTACCAGTCTTAGCTGACCAAGAACAAAGATCCTTTCTGATGCAGTACTCATGGGATGGTAAGACATTTCAAAGAATATTATACCCAGACTAAACAGGTCCACTTTCTAAGGAAGAAAAAAATGGAAACTTAAATGTAATACCTGTGAATTCTCTGCAGAAGATAACAGCGGAGAAAAAAATAACGTTTTGGTTAAATTTCACAGTATATTACAGCCAGAGAGAGGGGTGGTGGTTTTTGTGGTTTTGATGTGGCTTTGTTTTGTTTGTTTGTTTTTATTAAATATAATAACACAACCCATTAAGATTGGATAGACTTCAATGCCTTCTATCATCACAGCACTGCCATGACATAAAGGTCTCCCTTCCACTTCGAAATCACGGAATTTTCAGAGTTGGAAGGGACCTCTAGAGATCATCTAGTCCAACTCCCCTGCCAAAGCAGGACTGCCTAGAGTATGTTACTCAGGACTGCATTCAGGAGGGTCTTTAAAATCTCCAGAGAAGGGGACTCCACAGCCTCCCTGGGCAGCCTGTGCCAGTGCTCTGTCACCCGAACCTAAAGAAGTTTTTCCGTGTATTTGAACGGAACTTCCTGTGTTCCAACTTGTGCCCATTGCTCCTTGTCCTGTCACTGGGAAACACTGAAAAGAGTCTGGCTCCATCCTCCTTCAAACCACCCTTTAGATACTTTTATGCCAAAATAAGGCCTCCCCTCAGCCGTCTCTTCTCCAGGCTAAAGAGTCCCAGCTCTCTCAGCCTTTCCTCATAAGGGAGATGCTCCAATCCCTCAATCATCTTTGCTGCCCTACGCTGGACTCTCTCCAGTAGTTCCCTGTCTCTCTTGAACTGGGGAGCCCAGAACTGGACACAGTATTCCAGTTGTGGCCTCACCAGTGCAGAGTAGAGGGGGAGAATGACCTCCCTCAACCTCCTGGCCACCCTCTTCCCTATGCAGCCCAGGGTTCTATTGGTCTTACTGGTGCCTAGCATTCTTCCTCCCCAGGTGCAGGACCTTGCACTTGCTCTTGTTGAACCTCATTAGGTTCTTCTCTGCCCAGCTCTCCAGCCTGTCCAGGTCATGCTGGATGGCAGCGCAGCCCTCTGCAGTGTCAGCCACCCCTCCCAGTTTGGTATCATCAGCGAACTTGCTGAGGATACACTCTGTCCCTTCATCCAGGTCATTGATGAATATATTGAACAAAACTGGACCAAGTATTGACCCCTGGGGGACACTGCTGGTTACAGGCCTCCAACTAGACTCTGTGTCACTGATCACAACCCTCCGAGTTCTGTAATCATTCTTGCTTTGAAATTCAGCTCATCTCTGCCTATAAGAACCTTTTTGATGACAAAATACACCCCCGCCTGCCAAAATCACAGTCTAGGAATCCAGGAGAGCAATATATATTCACGATTATGGCATTTTACCTTAACTGAAGACTGTAAGATTTCTATCCTATTTATTTATAAAGGTCCTCCATGACTACCTGCTTTCAACTTGAAGTTGCTTGCACCTAGTCATTGCCACAGCACCAGTAGAAAAACTGACTTGCCCACATCCTTCTACCCTTGGTCTCCTCTCAGAGGAGTATTTCTCATTCCCTTGTCTATTGCAGCAGTCCCACCACACCCTGTTCCACCTTGAATTCACCTTTGTTGACCAGGAATGACCTAAATTGTAGCTGGAGTCTTAGATTCCAAGATACCTTTTTATTAGGTCTACTTAATCATACCTGATTGTACGTAGATTTAGTGCTTCCTTGGACCTCTGGGCTGACATACAGTGCGGTGCCAACCATCCCTGTCAAATTACCTACATGGCAAAAGATGAGAGTACTAGTTTCCAGAAAGTGGGAGAGAAATGCAGCATCAAAAGTCAAGGAAAAAAAAACCTCACTCATCTCATTTCATCTAGGTTGGAATGCACTCCTTATTGCGAGAGACCCAGTCAAGAACAGTTTGCAGAACAGACAGTTCTTACCTTCACATGCCAAGTATCTGGGCCTGTCTATACTATCTAAACCTATCTACTGCTTTACAGCACTGTAGTCATTCAGCACGCAAATGATACAACTAAGTTTCACTTCCATGACACTCATCTTAAGACACACAATGTACCAAAGATTTCTTTAAACACAAAATTCAGCCTGTTACAGAAGGTGTCAAGAAAACCCCAACCAAAACCAAATCCCTGAAGTCTTGAAATTGTCCTGTGCAGGCAAAAGAACAGAAGTGCAGATGGAACATTTATACAGGATCTCTATATACCTCTCCATGAGAAAAGCACTGATCTATGGCAGAAGGCTAGCAGTGGAAGCAAATTCATTTTTAGATAACAGTCAAAACTGCCAGATTATATGTTACATATCTACCCAAAAATTGGTGGTTGGCTTTTTTCCCCCCCAATAAAAAAAGGGTTTATTTTCAAAGAATGAATGGAAGTTCTAACAGAGTATAAAAGACTGCAGAATATAAGTGTTTGTTTAAAATCATTTAGAACAAGCTACTATGTAAACTAACCTGATGGGTCAGACATAGCAGAACTATCAGAGTGACTTTCTTCTTGTTTAGAGACCATCTGAAATCAGGAAAACAGACACTTTAAATGCTTCTATTGGCTTTTCTCACCGCTTTGGTTGGCAGTATATGGTTTAATTCTTAACCCTAAACACGTTTATGGCATTCACAATATAAAGTCCAACGAGCACTATGTTTTTATTTTCATCTTTCATGTTATTACAACACCAAATTCAAGTTTTTTCATACGCTTTCAGCTGTACTTACCGCATTTGCTGGATGATCTGTAGCTAAACCAAAATCACCAATTTTGACATGATCATCTGAATCTAAAAAAATGTTCACAGGTTTCAAGTCTCTGTGGATCATTCCCTGTTACAGCAGGAGAACGAAAAAGAGACCCACTGAATATTAAACAATAAACACAATTAGAAGTAAAACTTTCTTTATAATAGACTGGAAAATCATATTACATACTTTTATTACAGTGAGAAATCTACTGCATTTAGTCACTAATGATTAATTTTGAAGTAAGACTATAGGCTGCAGCCCAGAAGCTAGAACCAATTTTCAGTGCTACCAGATACCTAGCAAAACATTTTCAAATGTGGCCAAATTTTTGTGACAAAGGGAAAAATCTGAAGTGGTTAATTATAAAAATTCAAGTGTATAATAAAATATTCTAAACCCCTAGAACAGATTAATAATAGAAAGGGCAAGGAACGAACCTTGATAATAAACACCCCAAAATGAACAGAATATGAAGAAATCCACACAGAAAGAGTTGTAACATAGATATTATAGACAGGTCATAATTGTCATATTTACCAACCTTTTCATGGATGTAAGCTAACCCATCTAAAATTTCTCGGAAAAGCCTCCAGAGCCGACTGGTGTCTTCATATAATCCTTGGTCAATAGTATCCCTTAATGTGCTCTTTTCACAATACTCCATCTTCATTTTTGCATATGTAGGGGACAGAGGGAAGAAAGAACAGTTTTGTCAAGAAAAGAGACTATCAGAAACTTGTATCCGTGTGCACATTAATGGTTGGTTCTGCCACACACAGTTCAGGAACAAACAATATCACCAAAACATTCAGCTGTTCAGAATTATCTCAAGAGCTGTCTTTTAGCTGGACAACATGCATTCACTTATGGGTCCTATCCCATTTTCTAGGACAATGGTACGAGCTTGTAGAGTAGTATATTCTCTAACATAAACGTTAAAAACAAGGTGAAACTAGCCAACCCCTAATGTATGTTTAAGCCATGCTTTACAGAATTTCTAGCTTTATTTTACTTGGCCTCTTAACTGCTTATATTATTAATATACAGAACCCATGCAAACAAGTTAAAATCTAATTCCATCTAACTGTATCTTACTTCCAGACAAGCTCTAGCATTGAGTCTGTTATAAAATTTGCACATCGCCACAGAACAGTTAGCTACGATAGTCGACTTCTCCCAGAAACAGTCTAACTGCTAACACAAAGGAGATATTGTCAGTAGTAAAGCGTGAAGTTGCAAACCTGCGGGAATTTTATTTTGTGCTTACTGTTAGGGCCATACAACAGCTTTGCAAATTACTGTTTTCTGTTAAAAGAAAGTGCACACACAATATACTGCCTTTGAAGAGAACGAGGAATTTTTCACATCTGTGAAATACAACTTCACCTCTGGAAGTTAACACAGCACACTTCAACTCCAC
Source organism: Pluvialis apricaria (assembly GCA_017639485.1). NCBI lineage: Eukaryota > Metazoa > Chordata > Aves > Charadriiformes > Charadriidae > Pluvialis > Pluvialis apricaria. Next base: position 37,840,054 of record CM030012.1, on the reverse strand, counting down.
ATTGGGAATTAACACCATAATCAAACACAAGAACACCAGCTACAGCGTTAGGGGGTCAGGATGGGTATTCCAAACAAATAACAGGCTCAAGGCAAAACTGCTTTGGAAGCCACGGACTCAAAAAGATCGGTTGGTTGGGTTGTTCTAAGGTTAGATCAGGAGTTGCTAACTTTTACTTGTACACAAGCAACAACAGTGATCCCATTACACACTATGGCACTACAAAACTTTGCTCTCTCCAGGCACAACTGTAGAGCCTTGGAAGGCATAACAAGCCATGTGTGCTGTACAGTGCCTTCCACCGGCCAAGCCTTTCAGATAAGCAGCCTATTGCAAAACCAACATTGAACTTGGTCTCATTTGCATATTTTAAAGGTCGTAACTTTTCTCATGAAAATCAGCAATTAATCTTTGCAGGTTGGAATACACAGAATCCTTTTATCTGAAAATGCAAGCACGTTTATACCTGAATGTACAGGTAATGCACTGTCTGTATGACTGGTGCCCTGTCTTCTCCATGGCTATTCTTCTCATTGTCGTCTTCATCCTTTATCACAATAAAAGTAACAGAACAGTTAGCTACAGGAAGCCATCCAGAGGTTTTTTTTTTTTATGCACACTACTATTTTTTAATGGCTGTAACACATTGATGAGAACCCAACTTCTATGGCTAAAGTTTGAGTAACAGCAAAATAGTATCTTGACATTTTTGCAATGCCACTGCTTCTAAATAAACTAGAAAAACAGGTGTGACCCAACTCTCATTTTCAACATGAGAACAAGCAGCATTTCACCATCATTAGACACTGGAGGAAAAACATTCCAGAAGATCTGGATGCAACTTAAATTTCAAAGTATATCACATTAAAAAAAAAAAAGAAACTAAAATACACAAAGTTTACTTAAGATAATTAATAATGCAACACCTGCCTCAACTAGTAGTTTTGATATAGTGTATACATATAATGACAAAATGCACTGCCATATGATGAAATGATATGTTCAAAGCTTTTTCATGCCAGTGTACATTACAATAAAAAGAGAAAGGAGATGAGCTTTAATAAAAGCATTTTACAGATCATCATGACTGGCAATGACAGATTCTAGATACTGTAGAAAACTGTGCATTAGCTTTCCAGTGATACAGTCCACTGACTGTTCACAGCAAGTGCTGTGATACAAAAATACTATAATCAGCTAAAGCCTTATACGTTATTCTTACCTCCCATCTCTTTTTGACTGCTAGCAACATGTATTATCACCACTTTCAAAAAGTGGTTGTATGAGTAAATATATTGGTTTATATCATCTAGATCATCAACAGAATTTCAACTTCCAGAAGATGTAAGGCAATCCATATGGTTAACTGATAAATCACGTACATACTGAAGTGTTAAACTTGCAATAACCAGCCTATTGACTATAATGTACAACCCACATTTAACTCAACATACACTATGGGAAACGGAGTCCGGATTAACTGCATCAGACTATGATTTCTAGGGAATGCAGCTCATGATGGCACAACATTTACTCTGATGGAACGTATCCTTATGTGGTTATAAACTTATAACCTGCTTACACTAGAAGTGAAACAAAACTTCCCAGCTGAACTGTTTGCTTGTCAAAGACTATTTTATGATCTTTTCATTTTCACTAGCTTTATCTTTATACTTACTGGAGGATGATCTTTACTGTTTTCATCTTCATTATCAAAAATTATTTCACTTTCAGAATCTGTGGTTGGCCTGTTTAAAGAAAAGAAAGAAAAAAAAAAAAAACAACTCAAAAGTTTTTGTTTCCCTTAAATAAATATTACTAAGAAATACTTACTAAGAAATCTGGAAATTATTTGTAGAAAAAAAAGAAAGTCTAAGCTTCTGTTGAACACCTTCCATATGCCTTAAGCAAAAAAGCAAAATAAACCAAACCAAGTATCCTGCTTGCAAAGCAACACTTCCTTTGACAGCCCAGTCTCTTAAAGGAAAAGTATATATTTGCACAGTAAAATTTAACTTCTATATTCAATAAGCAAAACTGAGATAAATTTACTTACCTGCTTAAACAAAAAAAACTATGAGTGAAAGAACCACTCCATACACAGAGGCAGGTATGGAATAAGTTTATAAAAATCGGAACAAGAAAGAAAGAAAACCATATTTTTCAGGATTTCCAATATTTTTCTTACTGTTTATTAAAAGCTTTACTCTTAAGGTTGGAAAAGACAGTGCAACATCAAGTAAACAGTTATGCATTCTAACACAAATTATAAGAAACTTTGAGAAGTCTAAATCAAAATTTTCCTCTTACACTGACAGTTTTTAGCTACATATTTTCTTCTCCCTGGCTATCTGACTGCTGGCAAATACACTGTTATTGAACCAGGGGACAGCACTGTTATTGAACCAGGGGACAGCACTGTTATTGAACCAGGGGACAGCACTGTTATTGAACCAGGGGACAGCACTGTTATTGAACCAGGGGACAGCACTGTTATTGAACCAGGGGACAGCACAAAAATGCAGTGAGTTACCTCCGACAAAAGAGGTGAGAATGATAAAGGACACAAACTTGGAAAAACAAACTCTGGTCATGTTCCCTACAGTGCCAACACTGAAGCCTACTTACAAAAATGAATGCGAGAACACCCCATCACCATCATCATCATCATCACTGGACTCCTGATCAGCTCCACTGAATTTGTTGCTGGAGGATCTTTCACAAGAAGTACTCCACTCAACTGAACTTGTCAAAACTGGAGGAGGGGCATTAGCTTCCACATCATTTGTCTCCTCAGTGGTAGAGATGAAAAGACCAGCTTTGGTAGGCATTCTTTTCCCTTCGGTTGTTTCAGATGATGACACAGTGGTAACAGGACTTTCATGTTTTTCTATCCAAGCATTGTAATACCTCACAATATTCTCATGGTTCAAGCGGGAAAGTAATGTTACTTCTCCCTTAATCCTCCGAAATTGCTTGCTGGCAGGGTTTATACGGATACGTTTCACAGCATAATAGCAACCATCAAGCTTGTTTCTCACCTGCAAAATTCAAATAAATCTAAAGTCAAATGCTTATAAACATCTTACCAAGTAGAGCCAGAAACAGAACGATTGCACGGAAGAAGTTTTCCTTCCATCTGAGAAATGACTACAATTCAAATGCAAGCTTCCCTCAGGCTCCCAGCAATCTCTCACAAAACTTACCAGCCTATTGAATTGCAGGTAAAAACCACAACACAGGCACAGCACAGTAGAAAATAAATAAAACCATGCAAACATTGAATATATTGTTTTGCTTCAGGGAAAACAAACATCACCAAAAGGACTCAATAGAGGGAAGTAATTTTTATAGCATACCTTGATGACTGCTCCAAAAGCCCCTTTACCAAGTAATTTTAGCTCTTCAAACTCATTGTAGTAGCGTGAAAATTGTCTCTGTGTTTCTGTGAAGAATGAAGCGCTGGATATCTGACTGCTGGGCACAACTGTCTCGATGCAATCTATACCTGCCGAATCTGTAACAAGGACATCAAAATTACCACCACTGTCAGGACGGGGCCATGGCGATAAAGCACAAGGGACCATCAAATAAGCATCATGAAGATAAAACATAAATAACTTCAAGAGCAACTTAAACCTAGAACACAGAAGTGCTTTGCTGTGTAGAGTGAAGCTCTGGTACAAGCATAAACTTTAATACAGTTTTTAATTACTAACATTAATTATGCTGGACAAAGGAACTGATTCTAACAAGAACATAATGAGGGGAGAAGTCTCATTGGAACACCATCTTCCAAGGAGAAAGTTACATCTGACATTTACACCATGCAGGAGGTGGATGAATTTACAGGCTTAATTAAAGCATCAGCTGCTTCTACTGATGAGACAACATCAGTCAGTCTACCTCAGCTAGTAATGGATATAAAAGCTAGTATGGTCTTTAACTTCTACGTTAGTTAACATAAAACATTTGTGCAGTCTTGTGAAACTCTAGCACATCTCAATTCTTCTGTTACTACAGGCATGTAGTCCGCTTATTTAGCGGAATACAGAAATAACCAAGTTTCTTACCATCTAGGTTTTCTTCAGCTACAGGAATTTTCACTCGTGGAATGTTTATGAAACTATGTTGTAACAACTGCTGAGGAGTCCATCTTTCCTTATCTTCCAAGCAAACACATCTGTTAGCAAACCAAGAAGAGAACTGTTCAAAGCTCTGTTCTGTATCAGGCCTCAATGTTCAAAGAAGTCTCCTTATATTTAAGAAATTATCACCTTTATCATTCAGATGGGAATCAGAAGCAAAGACAGACTAAATGACTTATCCATAGTGACACTCAAAGTTGGTGGCAGGGCAGAGAAGAAGAGAGCACCAGACCTGTTCTCCCGAATCCCAGATTAGCAGCCTGAGCCATGAGCGAGCAATGACCTCTTCTCTAAAAACTATGACTAGCGATACAGGGCGATTTAGCTGTTCTTTCAAAACACTGTTCAAGTCTTTAAAAAAAAAAAAAAAAAAAAAAAGACAAAAAGATAGAGGAACGCAGAAAACATACTTTTCCAGAAAGTCTTGGAAGTCAGCAGGTAAATTGGTAGGAACAGCAACTGGATATTCCTTGGTTACTTGGCCCTGGCTGAGTGAAAGCAGAAGCAAGCCCAGACTCCATATATCTCCTTTTTTTCCAGGTTTGCTGGGAAGACCATCCTCACTAAAACGAACTTTGGTTTGCTCAAAAACATCTGCTTTGCAGATATCAGCTAAGCGTTTGGAAATGCTGTAGTCCGTCACCTTGATGTTTCCTTCAGCATCTACCAGGATACTGGAAGCACAAAGAACTTTGTGCACTACTGAATTATTGTGCAAGTAGTCGAGAGCTGACAAGATCTGGGTCACATAATGGCGCAACTGCTCAATTGGAACTGGAGTCTCTTTGTGCAAGTATGTAGAAAGGCTGTAACCACTTATATGCTCCACTAAAATGTCCACCACAATTGAATCGTCCCGTTCTTTAAGGTTCATACATTTATAATGTACTATGTTTGGGTGACTTAGCTTCATCAGTGAGCTGAACTCTGTTTCTGCACCTTGAAGCTGTTACAGAAACACAACATAACATGCATTGTGTCATATCTTGTGAATACACCATATACATATACAAAATACATATAAAACATGACATTCTCATCCTTTCCTGAAGAGGAAGTACTGTACACAAGGGGCAAGAACAACTTTGGTTTCTGCCAGGTAAGCCTGATTCCCTCTTTCTTCAGAATGTTAATATTTTATGCATACTTGCAAATACACTTTCTTGCATTTATATTACTGTGAATGAACTTCTGAATACCCCAATACATCCCATCATCTTCTGTGATGCGGATTCTCTAAACATTTTCAAGCATTTTCAAGGTCATCACCACCCTCTCAAGTTTATATTAAACTAGCAGCCTCAAGAAGAGCACTGAACCCCACCCAACCTTTATTAAGCCAAATACAAAATATGGGCATTACCTGTTTCTTACACTTTTCAATCTTTTCTATTTCATGTGATGTAAGAAACCTTCCCATCTTTTTTTGCCAGTGCAGAACCCACTCATATACTAAAACAAAATCTCCACTGCGAATTTCCAAGGCATTGTAGACTGATTTACCAAGCTGTTCATCTTTGCCTGTATGTAAAGACAGAGAAGAGGAATATGGCTTCTTTTTTTTCTAAGGACTTGACAAGAGCTCCTGCAAATGCTAAATAAACACCAGTAAGCCCGCCTTCTACAATTTTAGAAACACAAACCTACTTACAACTAAACAAGTTCCATACCTACACGGTAGGTACAGAAAACATCAGGTCTGATGAGACCGAATGCTATGTAGCAGTAGTCAAATGCAAGCAGTAGCACACTGGCAAAGAATTGCTGCACATTTTAAAGAATTTCACATTTTAATAAACGAACACTCTTCCTGCTGAGCAAATGCTGAGCTCTACACACAGTAACATAATTGTTCATCCTCAAACTGCAAAACAATAAAATTCTCTTTGCTCCAGAGTCTTTCAGGCCGTTCATACTGCCACTGAGGAAGCGCTAGGTTGAAAATGGACAATGAAAACATTTGATGGTCCATTCATATGGGCACTTCATGGAGGCCTTTCAGCTCTGGAAGTCTCCTATCCTTGCCTGTATTTATGGTTTCACTAAAACTGCTGATTTGATGTCATTGCTATCAGCAGCAATGGAAGGACAGTAAGTATGCACTTCTAACCCTGTGCTTAGCACTGTTTTCACATGTTACTGAAAGCTAAATGACTTCTTGCTTGGTAGTCAAGTATATCTGACAAGCTAGCTATTTAAATTTAAAAGCAAATGTTTTTTAGTATTATTTTAGTTATGTAGAGAACATAAAATGTTGAGAAAGCGGGGGTTTTTTTTGTATGGCTGTTATGTAATTGTACCTGCAAAAGCAAATTTTTACTTAAAATAGTCCTAAGAAAATACAAAATATTTACCACAAAGTAACTTTTCCTATTACTCTCTCACGCTCTACTGTGACATTTCACACTCCACAGCAATATTTTCTCCACCCTTGTTGCTTGTACCTGTTAACATTGTTTAAGTTCTCCCTCTCAAAAAGAACAACAGCCCAAACCCCAGTATTTCAAGCTCCAATTGTAATTTTACTTACCTAGACATTTTCCTTTATGGACAATAAGTTGTCCAGAACCACTTGTGCTGAAGTTCAAAACTTCGTAATTACCAGGGGACTCTTCGTTATTACTAACAGAAAACTGGCGTTCTCGTCTACAATGTGAACAGAACATTTTTCTCCAACTCAAAAAGATAGAATTGTTGCAGTCCCTAGTGCCTAAAGATACCAATTCTGCAAGAGAATTAGTTTTCAGAGACTTTTGCATCCAATTATAACAGCCATTAATTTCTAAGATACTGAGTTAGTGCAGATACGTTTCATTAGAAATCCAGCATTTTAGCAGCAACATCACGCTGCACTGGGTCTCCATATTCAAAGCCAGGAGTTGAATCCAAACCTTACTACTTCTGCATCTTAGGATGACACTCACAGTAAACATATTACAGCTCTGAAAAATACATAAGTTTGACTTGATTTGTGTTCTCTTTCAAAACATTATAAAAAGCAAATAAATGCAATTTTGGAAGTTCATTCCAGCTTTAGCTTAATTATTTTTCCTAACTTAAAATGGGTTTCCCATTTGCCTCCTTTACTACTCTAAACTCCTCCTTCAAGAAAAGGGAAGTTTTGCAAAAGCTTTAAAAGCAAGTACGATTAGGGTGTTTCTCTTCACATGCATGTATGAAGCTGCACATGAGATCAGAAAGAACTCAAGACCACTAACCCAGATCAACCTCCATTACTTCTTGGTACAATCTATTTAAAAGTTAATAGAAATATCACCACTGCAAGAGTATCCACCAAATAAATGTAATCGTGTATAGAGATCGCAGGACTATACGAAGGGTAATGTAGAAGCTCTTTCAAAATATTTCATTTATTGAAAAAAAAAAAAAAAAGGAAACAAGTGCCACATAGCGACGACATGCCACAGGGCTGTGTAAAGAAAAATAGACAAAGAAAGCATCTGGCTTTCTGAATTCAACTATATTTTATAAATTAAATTATTTTAGATTTTAATAATGTTCTAGAATTTTGTGTCCCAGAAGCCAAAATTTCAGGTTTCATAAACAGATAAAAATACAGCACCACTCTTCTTGTGAAAAGAGATCTCAGAAAACTAAACACATCTAGCTTTTGCTTAACTCTACAAACATGGCATCATGAGAAGTTTCAATGTTTCAAAATCCTTTTTGATTATTTTCAGCTTAGTTAAAATAATTAATTCTGCCTTTTTGTTCTTTGTTTTTTTTTTTTTTAATAAGAACCTATACTGTAAGAATTTGTGTGGAAAGTTAATATAAGCCCATTTTATGTGTTCTGCATTAAAGCATAGTAACAAACTTTTGAGACACTTGTCTTGTTCCACAAGCACAGACAGTGTCTCGTTTTGTTACACTAAGACTAGCAAGAAGACAGGAACAGAGATTTATGGACTATCGAACACTATACAGAAATAACTGCCAAATACGACCTGGGGTAGGCGAAGGGAAGAGATGGCAGCAAGAGTCAAAGTAGGATAGACCAAAAAACCCTTCTGCTTCAGGTACGGACTGTTGCTGATATATAATGTGAAAACAATTTTGAAGTCTATAGACAATAGAAAAACAGGAATACACTATTTCCATTAAAACAGTCCAAATAACAAGTCATTGGCACAACCTGAATCAAAACTAGGAAAATTAATATATCTCCACTGTCCTTGACAGTTATATCGGCTATGAACACAGGAAAGGGGAAATAAAAGAAAATTTAAAAAAAAAAACACACCAAAAAAACCCCCAAAACTGCATCCTACCTATATCCTCACCAATCCTAACCAAGATGAGTTACATACCAGCAAAAGAGTCCTCCAATAACTCTAATCTTCCCCCCAGTAAGTTTCTCTGCAAATGCAGTCAGCATTATCCGATTCTCCAACGAGGAACTTTATACCGGTATGTCTTTACAGCAAAGGTTTTGAGATGAATTTTTTTTGAGCTTTAATTTATTGTGCTATTCCAAAACCTTCATTAGCCATTTTAAGATAATTTTTTTCTGCAATTGCCAACACATTGCATACTTTTAAGAAATTAAGTAAGCCCTGAATATACCTGCCAATGATTGCCAAATATTTTGTAAGTTAAACTAAGGGCCAAGCTGACTCTCTTAACTGGAAAGTTCCCCAGTTATCCATAGCATGTGAATTAATCCACACCAAATGAAGAGCGGGAGGGAGACCAAAACAAACAGCTGAGCAACACAGCACATTACTCTCTTGCCTTCAAATTTCACTTTGAAATCTAATGTTTGCAAAAATAATAATAAATAAATACACGTGCAAACTGACATACTTTGAACGTCCAGCTGAATTTGGTCGGTGTTTATTATTCACTCCATGCTCCAAACAGCTCCCATTTAAACTGGAAGCAACTTTATATCCTGCAGCATCTCTCCTGTGAGAATTTTCTTGACTCGTCAGAGCAGCTATTTCCAAACGTTCCTATAAATCAGGAAAACCACCAAGTAAGTACAGAAACTGCTCCTGTCCTCAAAATATGCATGTACTTGACTATCATTCTACGATGCCACCCAGTTCACAGAAGAAACAGGTTTTCACAATAAATGTACATATGAGGCTGAGGAAGAAGTGCTGGGATTTAGAAAATACATTTCAGCACTGTCCACAGGCAAGAATGTAGGTTCTTTACAATGAAACTGGAAACATTAACATACTAGCTTTTTTCCCATGTCTGTTTGAGATGAATATAAGCTTTAATTATATCATTATTATATTATTATAATATTATATAATACATATTATAGTCATAATTAATAAGCATCTTAGTACACTTACAATGCTAACATATTAAAGTATTTTCTCTTACAGTTGATTTTATTCCAGAAGTAAACCCCATATAATCAAGAACCTATTTTAATCTAGATCTGTTAGGAGCACTGGATAAGAAAACGTGTCCAGGACAATTCAGTCACATAAATATCTCAAATTTTTACAAGCATATGTTCCAGCCCTGGGAAAAAGTTATTGCAATGGGTTTTGCACGCCTGCTTAGAAAGAATACCTGTTTCGCAATCTCTTTCTTTTTTCTTTCTTCTCTTTTCTCTTCCTCCCTTCTCTGAATCTCGTTAAGTATTTCACGTTGCTGAAATGAATTTTGGTGTTGTTAGAGATGCAACAATACATGCAATATAACTGCTAATCTCACCTGGGGGGGGAAGCACTTTGAAGATGATTTTTCAAGTGTTAAAGACAACTGTGGATCTCACACGAATAAAAAACCAGAAGTCAAGTTAGCTCTCCTGAGGAAGTTAACTATCAATTGTACGATATAGGAGAACAGAGTTGCAGACAAAAGAAAATTACTTCTACTGACAGACTCAACAATAAAGTTTCATCCACGGAAAAGTCAGAGGAGTAAGTTAACACATTCTTTTTTTAAAAAAAGGGCTATTCTATACATATTGCCAGTGTGCAGACTCCACACTACGAGCCTCTGTGAGACTTAAACAAATCCTCTCGTTCCTAGTGAAGAATGTATGCAGGTCCAAGGTCTCTTTAGGTTAAATTATTATGCTCTAGAGAAGTTTGTCATAGTGAACATTCTAGTCACCCTATGGGTGAAGGAAGGTATGATTACCTATCTTCCACCTTTGTGTAAAGTCCTCTTTATAAGTGATTTTCATAGGATCAAGAATCAACATTTACATTTGCTTCAGGCCTAAATATTTCTCTGAGTTGAAAACACATAATTAAAATACTACAACTGCAGCAGCAGATAGTTCGTATAGTACATATTGATAGACTCATACTGACAGGTCTGACAAGTTAATAATTCACCCACCGCTATGCAAGCTGATTTACAGAATCATGATTGTTTATGTTATTTAAGGAATACAGGGTTATTCACACTTTAATTTCTCTTACCTCCTGCTCCTCTCTTCTCTTAACTTCTTGTGCCCTACGCAACTCCTCTTGAGCCAGTCTTTCTTGTTCTTTTTGATGATTTTTTAGCATCTCTTCATGAAAAGACTTGGAAGGTGGTTTATTATACTCACTGAGAAATGACTGTACATGGTCTGCAAGTTCAAATATCATTACCTGAAAGAAAATAAATATGAATGACATGCACAGTTCAAAGAACAAGTAGATCACATACTAAAATGATACCCAACTTGAAAAAGCAATACAACAGCAGTGTGACTGATGGTTTTGCTACTTATCAGTGAGAATTTACCATATTTCAGTATGAAAAATCCCTGACCACAGTAGCAAAGATAGCAAAAATTACTGAAAGATAGCCAATTTCAAATATCTTCTTTTTCTAACAAAAAAAAAAAACCCAAAATTTCTCATCATCTTTTGGCGTATTTTTCTATTCACAAGGATATGCATATATGAAAAATGAGCTACAACAGAATAAATCCTTTGCAATAGTTTATTAATTTATCTACTGTAATGAAATACTTATTTCACTGCTAACATGCAATCCAATCCTTCCGCTGCAAACCAGACCCCCCCAGTTAGAACTGTAAAGCCACTTAAGGCATTTCACATTCATATAACCATGACTACAATAAGGATTGCACTGAAAACTCAGCTGAATTCTGCTACATGGTCTGCAAGGTTGGAATCAATTTTAAGTCACTGTTTACTTGAACTGGGTATATACTGATGATCTGTTGGCCTGTCAGGGCCTAAGCTTTCATCAAGTCTAGTAGCATTCCTGTATTAATTCAAGCAATCCAATAGACCATTGCATCTCCAGAATTAAAGACCAGTACATCAGAAAGACGCACCCCAGCAGTCTGCAGCAGCACTGAGCTGGATTTCCACATACAGGTGGGAGAACAGCCAAACTAATTTGTACTACCTGCCCCTAACAGGCTGACATTTAGAAGATTCTCAAACACTGAATCCCCTGCTTGAAAGTAGGAACGAAGCCAGGAGGCAATTCAGAACAGAAAGAATAGCACAATACGAATATATCTGGCATGTAGAAACTAAAATGTCTTTCCCAGGTTACTATTCAGAAGGCTGGGCGATCACGCATGCACACACATATAAATAAAAAGGATGAATCTCAATAATTAAAAAACCACAAAAAATCTGCTGTTCAGTTTGACGGGTAACTGAGGTATTTTCATATTTTCCATATTGCAGAATACGCTTTAATAAAGAATACCTGTCAAGGCAGAGAGAACAGTTATCTCCCTTTCCCTGCAGAAAAAGTAATTCAGGACTGTATTGCGTGTGTCATTGATCAAAAATGTGTATCATACAGTAACTCACAGCTGTATCTACACATTGCTGGAGCAAGTTCTGTTCTTGCTTTGAAAAATTAACACGAGGAAAACCTATGACACATTTGTAGCTCCTCTTAACGAGATCAGAAATCAAACAGGGATTTAAAGCCCTACAGGCCAATAGCTCTCCTGGGGTCAGTTGTGAGTAGACTGAGTATATATCATCACATGGTTTAGTGGTTACTGAGGAAATACAAGGTTCAAATTCTCTATTGATTGTCTGTAGCACAGTCATTACAAAAAAGAAAAAAAATAATAAATCTAGAATACACTGTTAAACTGCTAATTTCCAAAGATACTGAAAAAGTTGAGAAAATTCTTGATTATTGATCAGAATGAACAAAACGGTACCTGGCTAAAATAGTTCTTTTGAAAGCATCTGCATAAATATTGGCAATCAAAATAGAAGTGTAGCATGCCAACGGAAAAAAGGCTTGATGTGGCAAGACTGAACGACAGGCAACCCCTGCCAAACCTGTAAAGTTGACAGGCTTAGGAAACTGAAAACAGAATATTATCCCGTTTCAGCATATAATAACTTCCACAGCTGTGCATTTCTCACTTTTTAAAAGGCAATTTGAGCAAATCAAATGTGTTCACCTATAACATTTTCAAATAGTGGTAAGAACATACCATAAGCCCTGCTTTTGCCAAGAATTCAATGTTTGCTAGTAATTCTTTGAATCATTTCAGTCCTCAAGCAACAACGGAAGGAACAAACATAGCTGGGGACTTATAAAATCCCTTAAAACAAATACAAGTTCTAAGCTTCACGTATTTCTCCATCTTCCTCTTTTTAACCTATTTGGCGGGGGGGGGAGGGGAGAGTCAAGTGTCACTATTCCTAAACACAGTAGAAAAAAAGGCATAATGGCAGAGTGACTGCGCTACAGACACACAAGTCAGCTGTCGAGCTGGTGTTATAACTAAGGTCTCTTGTGCTTCAGTTCCGCATTAGATCAATGAGACCACACTGAAAAACTCCCCAGGTAACTGCTGTTTGCTTAAAGAGGTATAGCAACTTACAATATTCAAATTTACCTGAAAAGTGCAGAAAGCTCTCGATTTTAGAGTTAGTACTGCCTTTCGTACTGTGAAATAACTCCAACAATAACATGAACCTTTAAATCTGCCTTTAAACAGGGACAAAGCTTGCATTGTTTACATATGCACTGTATTTTAAAAGCGTGCATATTCCCAACTTTCATTAATTAGAAACATTCTTAAGAAGAAGTTAAGTCTCTCCATTCTTAGGAGCAATGCAACTTGTACTTCCAATGCGGATGTATTTCATTATATTATACCACACATTTATTTTTAGAACTATTTAGGTCCAGAGTATATTTCTCAAGGAAGTGAAATGCTCTTACCTCTCCACAGCGCTGTTTTGCCAGTTCAGCTAGTCTGGACTTTAATTCATTTATCTTCTCATTTGACAAGCCCTTTGAATTTTTTAGTTGTATTTCGGGGACACTGAGGGACAGCAACAAAACATAAAAAAGCCCTCATTAGAAAAATTGAGTGTAAACAGCAATTGTGTAAGACACAGAATGTTGACAAAAATGGTGGGTGTGGGAAAAGTAATGGAGTTCATAGTCACTTGACAAATAGTCAATGCTCAAATAAGCAGTACATAAATATAGAATAAAACCAGAAATACTGTTTTATATTTCCCACCATTGAATTTTCTGGATGCAGATTATCTGTCAGTTATACTTAACATAAGAACTACCAAAGAAACCCTGCAGACTTTTATAATTCAGCTCTAATCAGTAATTTACATAACAGCCCTTTAAAAATATTACTAGCATAAAGTATTTAGGTGTTTAAAATATACTACCACTATACAGGTTACACAAACTTAAAGAAACATGCAATAAATAACAGCTACATTTAAAAAATATTTATAATAAAAGTAAAACATCTGTAGCTATGCTATCTTAAATTAAAAAAAAAAATTAGAGACTTATATCCCGAGTTACAGGGTATAACTGAGCTATCATTTGGGAAGGAATAGCACTTCCCTCGTACAGTGCTCATGCCACAGCACAAACGCATGAACTAAGGGGAGTTATACTGTAGACAAAACCAGTGACGTAAGGACTAAACAAAACTGTGCCCACAGAGCAACACTTAACCCAGAAATAACTTGCCAACTCAAAATGCTGGGGCGGGGGCTAACGACCCACAATTCTTTTTACATTCTCTATGGAGAACTCTTCCAAAAGGCTAACCTGGCAGAAAACAGGAACAGCAGATACAACTAAGACAGCAGATGCAGATTGCTTTAAAAACAAAGATTCAGTCCCTCTCTCAGCTGATCATGAGCTGGAAAAGTTTAAAAAAGGAACCGAGATGCTAGCAGGTACACCTGTGTTTATGCCTCTTCAAGCTACAAACTGGGGCTGCAGTCTTGCACTGACAAATACATCCCTTTTATTCTCCACTGCACAAGAGACCACATCCAATTCAGGTGCCAAATTTTACAATCGCCTATTATAAAATACCCCAGGCTTAACAAAGACTGACATGCAGAAAGCAAGAATAAGAGTGGTGAATAAAACTACATGTTTTTTCAACTTACACTTTACTATGGAAAACAGAGTAAAATGTTCAGAGAAAAAAAGACTGTATTTTAATGTTCACTCACGTATCAGGGTAAGTATGTGGACATTTGACCCACAGGTCAACTTTGGCATATGCTTCATTATCACCAGTCAATCCCTGAGGACGCAGAACTAAATTAATTTCAGGAGGCTGTCGTACCTAAAATGGAAAACAAAACTTTTTCTTTAAAAGGGTTTTTTGGTTTTGTTTTAATGAAAGCGCACAACTCTCACAACCTGTATTATGGCAGAATTCAGGTTAGACTATCCGCACTGTGGAAAAAAATATATTAATGTATTGACACTGCTCAATGAGAGCAAACTGGTTCACCAATTATCACAGGTTATCCAGAATATTTTTAGAACTTCTTCAGATAACTGTCATTACAGTTATTAGATTATTCAGACTAAGCAAAAAAGAGGTTTTATAATCCAACCCTTGTATTCTGCTTACTGTGGGCTAGTAGTAGGGGGAAAAAAAAAAAAGGTAACACAGGTTATCTGTGGAATATCACAAATAAAACCATTCATTATAAGAACAATACTGTTTCTTTTGTGTTTGTTTCAGATCACTAACAAACACCAGTCAATATTTTATTTTCTGACATGGCAACAGACTATAAAAATCACATTTATATACACCCTGTGTGGCCAAACAAATGGACAGTAATTTTTTTGTATTTACATTTTTGGTTTTGGCATAAATGAGAATTTTAATAAGTATTGCCCTTCCTCCCCATCCTGTTCAAACTGCCTACTCAAAATCCGAATAAAGTAAAACATGCCCATATAAACATTCTAAACTTTTTCAATTAGAAAATTATTTAAAAAAAACAACCCCACCAAAAAAAAACAAAAACCCCAACCCAGACCTTAGTAACATGACAAAGAGGTAGGGAAATAAGACCACAGGGAATAACAAATATAGAAAGAGGTTAAAAGATGGTCACTATCCCCTCTATTTTCCCTTTGCATTTCCAACAGGGAATGAAGAGGTTAAGTCAAGAGGATGTCAGGTATGAATTTAATAGGAAGTGAGATCTACAACACTTCTGAAAATGCAGCAAATCACTAACAGTGTTCACATCAAACTCCATGCAAACCCTCCCCCCCCCAAAAAAAAAACCAAAACAAAAACACAGCGAAACCCCAAAACCACCACCACCAAAAAGTAGTCACAGGTTTCTGCAAGAATTTTAAGTTCAGGTTTATAGCAGAAAATGACAGCATGGGCTATGACATTTTGTATAAACTAAAAGAACAAGGTAAACAGAGATGACAGTGAACTTGGGGAACTGAGAAGAGTGACCAGTACCTCCAGGTACAGGAAAATAGAGCCACAGATGCAGCTGGAAAAAAATCCTCAATTAGACATTTTGGACACAAAAGAGGAATGGAAAAGAGTAGTGAGTACTAGACGTAAAGATTAATTAGTTGTAATTAAAAAAAAAAAAACAAACAAAACACTATAAAAATGAAAGCTAAAGTATTAAGTTCTCATGAAAACAGCCAGTTTGCGTAAACCACAGCATATGATAAATATTCAAAGATCAGCAACACGTATGCCGATGAGATGAATCAATTAAGCAGGTATGTAATTTGCTGGTTAAGGGATGAATTAAGAGGCAATTTAAAGAACAAACCTGACAATTAATTAAAACGCAAGCTACAGGCACAGCATTTAATTATAGCGCGAAGGCGTCGATCTAGAGGATTAATTGCAAAGACCGAGGCGGGGGAGGACAACGGGCAAACGGCAAGAGGCCGAGACGCGCCAGAACTAAAGAACCAAAAGGACTCGCCACCAGCGGGAAAGCAGCAGCCACCTCCCCACCGCCCGCCCGCAGCCAAGGCGGCCGCCGCCACCCCGACCCAACAGCCACCGACCCGCTCTGCCGCCTGCTGCCCCCCTTTCGCCTGGGAGGGGGGGACAACCCACGGCTCTGCCCCTCGAGAGACTAATGGGCGCAGGAAGCACTAAGAGAGAGAAGGGAAGCGGCTCCCCCTCGCCGCCGCGCTCGGAGGGGCTGGGCCGGGCCGGGCCAGGGGGAGCCCCGCTGGCGGCGGGCAGCGCGGCAGGACGGGCCGGCGGCGGGGGCCCCGCTGGCTGTACCTTCCAGGCCTGGCTCTGCCGCAGATCCTGGAAGTCCTGGCCGTAAATGGACTCCAGCACCTGGAGCTCGTTCTCCTGCCGCAGCTGGTAGCTCTCCGGCGGCTCCGCGGCCACCTCCGCCGGCAGCTGCTGGGCGCCGCTCGCCCGGGCCATGTCAGCTCCCCGGGCGGGGGCGGGCGGCAGCCATGGCGGGCGGACCTGCGGCGCTGCCACCCTGTCAGTGGCGGCGGCCCAGCGGCGGCCCCGCTCCCCAGCACCGCCTCCTCCGCGGCGGCGGGAGGAGGAGCCGGGGCCTGCGGTGCCTCCGGTTACAGCGGCTGCGGGAGAGGCGGGGGCCGGTGCGGTGGGCTGGCGGCGGCCTGGGCGCCGCGGTAGCCTGGGGGTGTAGGGGGACGTGGACCCGGCGGCCCCCGGCGGCCTGTCTGGGGCTCTGCCCGCCCCGTGAGGGACGGCGGTGCGTTGCCCACCGCTGCCGCCGTGCCCTGCGGCCACTCGTGGTCCCGCCTGCCTCGTTCCCCGTCCTGGCGGCTGTGCAGGCCCTGGGCAGCCGAATCCGCCAAGTTGGAAGGGACCCATGAGGGCCATCGAGTCCCGCTCCCTGCTCCTCGCAGGGCTGCCTGAAGCTAAACGCCATGACTAGGAGCGTGGCCCAGACTCTGGCAGGCTTGGTGCCCTGACCGCTGCCCTCGTCAGCGAGCGACCACCCTCTCGGTGAAGGACCTTTTCCTAAGGTCCGGTCTGAACTTCCCCGAGATACACTCTCAGGTGTATTATCTGCTCATGCAGAGGTACGCGCCAAATACGAGTAGTTACACTGCTGATTCATTTTTTTTATATACAGACCTTGAGAAAGATTAGCAAAGTAGCAAAAGAACCTCAAAATTCAGAATGGGTTTCACGGGAGGGCTGGGCCAGGATACAAATCCATGTGGAAATTAAAAAGATGTATCCATGGAGGGTTGCTTTAGCGACTCCTAGGAGCTGGAGCGTGAGCAGCCTTAGTCTGTGGCTGGTTGAGCTGCCCACGCACAGCGAGGCCGGACCCTGCGCGCACCCCCTCGGCCCTGGGGTCTCCGCAGTGGGATGTGCCCGAGAGGCAGCGGGGGGGGTGGTAAGCAGAGAAAAAAAATGTGCTTTTATTCAGTCACTTCATGCAGTAACTACCAAACAGAAGGATTGCCACAGGATGATGCAGCCTTTAAAGTTTTGGGATCTTAATGAGAAAAACCCAAGTAAATTCATACATCTGAGTTTATCTATTAGGTGTGTAATCCCCAGGCAAAGAAAAATGCTAGAGTAGTCCGTGGCTTGCTAGCGTGCACCTATAGACTATACATACTTTGGTGATTTCATTTGTTAGGAAATGTAGGAAACAAGTGTAGTCCACTGAAACCGAACAAACCAAATCTTGGAGTTTTCCTTCTGCCTTAGACCTAGTCATGTTCATACCTGGATCCCCATTAATTATATTATCTTTCCCCTAAAGATAAAATTCCATCATCTTAATTGAAAACGAATAAAATAAGTTTCAGAGCCATACTTGCATTATTTTAAATCTCTACTGCTGCAGTATAATGGACCCAATTTTTCTTTACTTTTGTAACTGCATGAAAAACCTTCTGATGCTCCTCTTTTACTTACTAGGTTTGTATCAGTGCAGTTTTGGTGACCTTCATGTTAGTCCCTGACATTCAAGAACAGACTTTTTGTTACAAATAGACCACTTAAGGAGGGACTTACTCTAAGGAGTAATTTCTACAGCCCTCAGTTTGTCCTTCTAAAATTGAAAACTTATTAAATGCATACTTTTGTTTATCTTTCCATAATTCTGCTGGTCCCAGCTGGGATTATAACTTACTTAATAACTGGTAGTTAAATAATATGATTAGTATCTAACCAAACCCAAATCTTAAACTGTATCACTGTTCTGATGCTGTTCTCTGTTCCTTACCATGCCTGGAATGTGCTTTTAGTGGTGGCGTTTTTGTCTCAACTTTTTTTTTTTTTTTTTTTTGGTGGGAAATGCATGACCAAAGTTGTGTAGTGTTTATCTAACAACAACAGAGATCTCCTTTCCCACAGTCAAATGTGACCTGGGGGGACTGTAATTGTCCACTAGTTTCTTGCACCTTCTTAAAAGTAACTGCTGCGTTTGACCCACTGGTGCCATTGGGTATGCTCATCTATCAATTTGTATAAATAGCCTCTCTGCGTTAAAGACCAGAAGTAAAAGTTTCCAGGCCACAGATTCATCTTCTCTCCCACACAAAGACACAGCAAGAATGGCCAATTTGAAGATACGGTGCAGTAAGTAATTAAGAAACTTCAGTAAAATTTTTCTTCAACAGAAGTTGCGGGTTTTTGTGTGGGGCACACAGCCCATGGGAAACTTCTCCCGTGTTACATTGTGTAATGATGGGTGGGTCAGGTAACATTAAGCATTGTTCGAGCTGCCCCATGGTTCCCATTCTTCGTGACTTGGCAAAATTTTAACCAGTTGGGATGAAATGTTCTAGACCAGATGCCTACCTCAGGCTATTTCATTTTTTGCTCTTAATTTCTTCTACAATGATTCATTGTTTCCAAGAAGAACGCCAGAGCAAAATAACATCATAATACAAACATTCTGAGAATTTCTTTTTAAAAGTCTTGTACCCCAGCAGAAGTGTGAAAATTTAATGGGTGAGGGGGAAGAGACAACTTTTTTCAGTGCTGTGGCTTTGCTCGCTAGCCTTGTGAAAACCTCCATAAAGTAAACCAAATTATATTAGTTGGGGAGGGGGAAAAAAAAAAATGTATTGACGCAGATTTACGGGAGTACAAGGAACATCACTGAAGAATCCACCTGCCTCAAACATGTGCCAGACTGCATCTGGACAGAAGCTTCCCATCCAAAATTTGAGACAAAATTTAAGTGTCTCACATCCCCCAACATTAAAATTTAATGATGTGAGAGCGTGCCCTCACTTCCCCGTGTGCATGGTGAGGGGAGGCGAGTCTCCCCAGGGAAGGGTCCCGAAGGGAGGAGCTGTGTGAGGAGAAGCGCGGTGGGAGGTGAAGGGGAGGAGATCAGTTTGGTCACCAAGACTGGCCAAAACGGCCATAGGAACATCGGGGGACCAAGAGGAGGAAAAAAAGCCAATTCGGGAGTCCCAGGAAACAAAAGATGAGGGGAAAGTGTGTTGGAAGCTGCTATTGACTGGGGAAAAAACTGGGGCTGGACAAGGTGAAGGTGTTGGGAAAGGGTTGGAGGGCGAGTGAGCCTGGGGCCAGGCTGGGAGCGGGGAAGAGACATGAATTACTAGAAAAGAGCCAGGAGCAGGCAGCTAGGAGACTCCCAGAGGGGTGAGAAGCGGCTGCCAGGGGCAGGGCCTGGCAGGCGGAGGTTTGGCCAGCAGCCTCCGGGCCTGTGGTGGGGTGGGGTGGTGGCCATCCCTGTTTCCCTGTGGTCAGCAGACAGCTTTGAAGCCGGGGCAGAGCACCCAGCTCTTTCTCTGGATCATCCGAGTTCACAGGTGACGGGACGTAGACCACAGAAAATACGTTTTGTCGTTTTGGGGTCCCTGAACCATCCCCGCCGTGCAGGGATTATACTCATGGGCAGCTCTCCTTCCAGGGGGCACGTACAGGTTCGCCAGCCAATGCTGAAAAAACCTTTTTTTTTTTTGGCTTTTTATCTAGCTGTCCTCCTAAAATCTTTACATTAAAGGCAAATGTGCACCTGCTATGTCGATACACACTTTTTGCACAATTAAAACCCAAACTTATGCCTACAGAGGAGCTTTCCTGGCAAATTACGTATTAAAAAGAAAAAAAAATCCATTTGAACAAATAATACGTGTATCTGCAAGTTAGCACTGTCTTTTGAAATTCTGCCCTCAGAGTTACGGAGCTGTTCTTTCTAAAATCCCGGTTTAGAGCTTCCGACTCCCAGACGGCGGTCGCCGCACCCCCCCCCCCCCCCCCCCCCCGAAGACGGGCAGCGGGACGCCCGCCCGCCACACCGCTCCCGCGCAAAATGGCGGCCCCGCCGCCACGTGATGGCGGCACCACCCCTCACCCCACCCCGCCTCTGAGGAGCGCGGCGGAGGCGGGAGCTCGGCGGTCCGCCCCGTCCCGCCCCGCCGGGCCACCGCCTCCCGCCGGCGGCGGGGCTGGGCGGCTGTCCGCAGTGTGGAGTGGCGGGGCGGCGGGCAGCGGCGGCGGCAGCAGCAGCGCAGCTGGGCGGCCGGGCCGGGATGTTGGAGCACGAAGGAGGAGCAGGGGTGTCGCCGCCGGCCGCGCTCGGTGCGGGCCGCGCTCAGAGCGGGTGGCGCAGGATCGTCGTGCGGAGGCTGTTTGATTCACCGGAGGCTCGAGTGCCCCCCGCCTTGGGATTCAAAACCAAATTAATATCCCCCGAGAAATAGCTGGGGTGCAGTGGAAGCCATTGAGCAGTCCTTTACTTCTCTGGACGCTGTGTAAGGGTCCAGCGTGGCGCAGAGCAAGGAGGGACGGAGCCATGTCTCGCCCCGGGAGGAGCGGGCAGGAGGAGGGAAGGGAGATGTGCCAGGGGGAAGGAGATGTCTTTCCCCTCTCAGGGCTGTGAGCAAAGCTAACGCCGAGGCCGAGAGTGGAGTGGAGGGACAGAGTGTGTGGTCCATCAACTTTTCCAAGCCGGCTTTGGATGCCTGCGTGCGCGTGAGCGAGTGAGTCCGCGGCGGGCGTGAGGTGACCTTCTGGCAGGGTTGGAAGATGAGCCACGGTGTGGGTTGTCGTTTCCTCCTCCACGTTTATTGCAGTGAAACATGCTGAGGGAAAGCTGTGGTATCGTGGAGCAAGAAATATGGGACAGCTAATGGCAAGGAGGAGCCTGCTTTATTTTCTGTACGGGCTGTCATGATTTACAAGGTGTTAACGTGAAAAGCCAACCCCTGCTTTCCAGGAGACAGAAACGTGGTGAAGATGCTTCCAAGTGTCAGAGACAGGGCTTTATCCTCGGAAGCGGCTGTTTGCCTGTGGGCTCCGTTCAGTCATTAAGAGCAAGGGCTCGATAATAACCTGTGGTTATTAGGTGGCAGCAAGGAAGGCAGGAACTTCAACCATGGGGTACGACAAAAGCTGGATCTCGAGGAACGAGAGCGAGCATGCCCCGTTCCAGGTTGTCAGCAGGGCTCTGGAGATGAGGAACGCCTCGGCCGGGCAGACGGTGTGGCAAGGTGGCAACCGCAGCGATGCTGGCGCCCCGGAGGGCGAGGAGCACGGCGAAGAGCAGACCTACCGGCATTTCACCACCACGGTGCAAATTGTCATCTTCGTCGGCTCTTTGCTGGGTAAGTGAGTGTGGCTGGAGTTTTTTTTGGAGATGCAGTTTGTTTATCCTTACGGTCAGGCACTGCAGACTGAACGGTAACCAGCATCATTTGCTGCCTTAGTGACTCCTCTTCGCGCATTTTAGACCCTCGGGTGTATGATTTCAAGTTCCTTGTTGGTTTTTGATGTGTAAAAGCTATTACTATAAAATGCTATTCATCCCAGATGAGAACTGGTACATTATACCTATGTATTACTTAGCAAACTTTTCTATCGGAATTTAAATGGTCAAGAATTAAATGGATTGGTAACACCCTTATTTTCAGGTGTAATGGGATCCCTTCTCTTTACCATAGAAAAAGGTGTGGAGTGTTTTAAACAAATTCTACTAAATTTCTGTTTCACGCTGCAGTAGTTTGGTATTTGTGTCCTGCAGATTTTAAATTAATCCTTTGGAAGTACTTTATGCTGTAAATGTGTATAACCGTGCTTACTTGTTATCCTTAATGTAGGAATCATACACGTTAGATATGTGGTAGTAAACTAGTAATATATTGCCATATAACTTTACAAATGTGTGTACGTTTGCTTTGTAGGTGCTTATAGTATGTTGTTTTGTTAGGAATACATGTGCATGTTTTACAAAAAAAAAAAAAGCAAAATAATACTTATGGTGAGTGAAATTAGCACTGTTTGGGGGATCAGTAAGCTGGATTTCAATAAAATGCGACCACTAGCTAAATCACTCAAAGCTGGTTACTGGAAATGATGAGGCTTTGCACACAAGGCTTGACTGAGGAGGTCTCCAGCTCTCTCAGGAGAGTTCAGTAGGACTTTGCTGATGGTCATTGGCTCTTATTATCAATGATTTGGTTTTGGTTTTCCTGATCTTGCATAATGCTAAAATCTGTTTCTGTGTGGTCATGGTAATTAATTCTAATAGTGATTTCTTCTTGGTAATATTTAATATAGTTTAAATAATTTCTAAGAAGATTGTAAGCGTAGACTTGGAACAGCATTGAGCTCTGGGCTCAGCAAGCAATACAGCTACTGGTTATTACTGTAAATCACTGAGTCTTTTGGCCTCAATTATTCCTCTGTTCAATGGGGGTTATTCTCGTGGTTCTTGCTTTTTTCCTATTTAGTGCATAGATGGTGTTGGGAAAGGACTCTCTTTTTATGTGTGTTGGATAGTCCCTGGCACAAAATAGTAGCCAGCAAATAGTGTCCTAAAAATAACAAGATTGGATGAGAAAAGTCAGAATTTTAGTTCTTTATCTTTTGGGGTTTGAGCCTTAAGAGTGTACATTTGAGTCATATGTCCAGACTTACCTTCATGAGCGTGGATCCTCCAAGTTTATTTGAAGAAGAAAACAGACACTCTCATGTAATCATGCCTTCTGCAGCTAGCATTTTTTAAAAAACAACCAACCAAAAAATACTATAGCTATACATTTTGCACAACTACTCTAAGTCATGGTTTGGCAGTCCTGCAATTTGCCTTTGACAGGTGGACTCTGTGAGAAGACTTAGACCTGTTATAAGGGGTTTATCTGCAGAGTGGATTGCTGGGAGGCTTATGAATCTTCCAGATGAGTAGCTTCTCCAGGCCTTTCAAAGAGCAAAACAGGAGAGGAAATCATGTTATTAAAATATGAAAATGCAGTAGTCCAATGACAAATGTTAGCAGTGAGCCTCGTGAATTTACAGTGATGGAAGCTATCTCTGCATCAGCAGGGGAGAACAACTTGATATTTACCTCACACTTACACTTGCACAAACACCATTAATTAAGCTTTCCTCTTCATTTGTTCTCTGCCATGGTCCTTAGAGCATGGGTAACATCCAGCTCTTTTCTCCATCTGGTGAGCCCCTCAGCTGAGCTGCAGAATAGCAGTTCTTTGGTCCAGTGAGTCTCGGGTTCCTCTTTGCGTAGGGGAAACCCTTCAAGGGGAATTAGGACTGTCCTTCCCCCTAAAGCATGAGATGGGGGACACTCTCCTCGGAGGTAGGATGTGTGGTTTTGAATCCTTTCTGGTTTGGGTGGGTGTCCAACTTGTACATCCCACAACATCAGTGCGTCCCCAAGCCACTTTGCTATTGGATAGGATATCACTACCCTTTTAAAAGGAAGAAATTATTTCTACTTCCATCTTGAAAGGGAACAAAGGTATATGTCTCAGTCTTGGTAATGAATACCGGGGTCTGACATAAGCAGTGGTCTACAGCATGGAGAGATCCAGGTTCTACAAGAGGTAAGAATCACAGTCAGGGTTGTGAATTCAATTTGGGTTCCTGCTGTGCAGAAGAATGTGATAGTGATAGTCAGTTGTGAGAGATGTACACTATGGGTTTTTTTGTCCTGTTTAAGACCCTTATTTGAGGTCCGTGGGGAGACTTGTAACAGTAGGAGAAATTCTTGTATTAGTTTTTGCTGTGTCATGAACGGAGAGCGCTATGGTGAGTGTTTCATGATACCTGCTGAGGCCAAGAAAGAGTCAAATTGTTTGTCTTTATGGTTACTTTACAATACATAGAAAGCACACCCTCAATTTATTTATTTATTTTAGGTAGCAATAACAATGATACTAGATTCTGGAGTTTTTGTTTGTGTTTAAAAGGAATTATGTAGTTGTCACAAGCTTGCCAAAGCTTGAACCTGGATGTGACCTTAACATGTACGTCAGAGGATCTAACTGGTAGAACCAACCAGAAGTATCAAGAAGCAGCTTGTTAATTGGCAGATATTTTTTCCTATTGTTTTTTGTCCTAATTTGTAGAATGTTGTCATTGTTAAAAATTTCTGATTTTGTAAAGAATCAGATTATTCCGTGTTTGGAATGGACAAAACATAATTGTTAGTCTAAAAATCACTTATAGTTTAGGGCTGTTAGAGATGCGAGTTCTTCAGATAACTTGGTCATAAGTTACTGAGTTAATGAAGCTATAATGTGCTCAAATGATACAGTTCTAAATAGCTGTTCATGTGAATTTGAGTCTGTTTGCACAAACTTCTACCGTTGCTCTTCCACTGCTTGTGTGGAAGTTCTCGCTTAGCAGACTACCTGTGATTTTAATAAACAAGGACTGAGGAATAAGATGGGGTAAATCTGCATCTATACTGAGAACCCAGCTGGTACTACCTGTTACGCACTCCTTTGGCTATAGCCTGCTATGAGGTTTCTGCACGAGACAGGAGGCATTGTAGTAGAATTTGGTCAATTTAGTTGTCCTGATAAGCAGCTCGGTTTGCCTCTATGAAAGAAAGGTTTGCAGTATGTTCGGGACTCGCAAGCCATTTCTGTCTGTGATGCTTAGCTGAGCGCATGACCTGGGGAATTCATCTGGGGGAGCTTTAAATGCTTTGCCCATGTAGATGAACTTATTTCCCAAATGCACGAGGTGGGGTACCAAGTATGAGACCAGAAGGCCTTGTTCACGCTGTCTTCCTGTGCAGCTCCATGGCTAGTAATGGCAGTTCTCACAGTAATGGCGTTTCCTAGCCTGTAAGCTACCAGCTCAGGGCAGGGCTAGAATAAAACAGTGAAAACGCGTGCCACCGGTGTTTCTTGTTCCACTGTTTGAACTGTGCTTGGATCAGGGAATGTGGAACATGTTACAGAAAAAATTACAAGCGTGCTGAGCATCGTCAGAAGAACTAGGAAAAGATCCATGCCTTTTGTTAGCCCGTTCCTTTTCTGATCCACACATGTGGCTTAGGCCATAGCTGTGCAGCTACAGTATGATTAAATTTGTTGCTCCTAGGGAAAGTTACTATAGAAGAATAGAAGCCAAAATAATTATGCTGCTTCTGGCAGTTCTCCGATATGAGTGACTGTTTTTTGGACCGCTCATTTGCCCCTAATTGGCTTAGCAAAAGGAAAGCTAATGTGTTGAAGTTCTGTGTGTAAGGCAGCAACTTCCATTAGCTCAAATATGAGAGAAAGTGAAAGGCACTGATGGGAAGAACTAGCTGATTTTACTGGCCACTGGAATGATGCAGACGGGAGCAGTGTGACATGAGAAGCAATGCATGCAGTCCGTACTGATTCCCTTCAGTTGACTTAATCCTGTGTGGTAAAAGGTGTCAAGAGATGTGAGCTTTGCATGTCCTAACTTGTCTTGAAAGGATGTAGAAGTCATCAGTAGAGGAACAAGAATGGTAGAGATTTGCTTTGAGATTGATTGCTTCGCTTCCACTAATCCTGTGCAGATATTTCTGCTCTGCGGTTCCCTGTGTATTCTGCCTGACTCAGGTTAGATAATTTTTTACTGCCTTGTAAGAACTGTAGGAACTGTTTTGTTTTGTCTAACCTGTGTTTCAGGCCAGTTCCCTGCACCTGCCACCAAGTGGATGTGGCTAAGATGTTGAAGTGAGGATTACTTGTGCGTGTGAATGATGATTTGCACTCACGGCAATACTGGCTAGGGTCCTTAGCTGGCACATTCAAGTGGCTGCTATCGAAGGGGTGGTGGTGTTCACGTGCAGTTGATAAAAGGAAGGGTAAAATAAAATTTAGGTCTAGAACTACTACCTGGTCAAAGTACTAAAGTTTTGAAGATGGAAACCATATTCTCCATCCTCATGATTTTTTTTTGGCATGTTACCCTGTTTGTCTGTCTCCGGGTTCTTGTTTCACAGTCTTTCTTCTGAGTCTGTCCACTTCACAATGTTGTTCTGCCACCTATTGCCATAGTAGCAGAGTGCCGTCGGTAATACAAATTCATAGCAAAAGCACAGTTTTTCATGTGGTTTCTGAAGTTATTCCAATTTGAGCAGGGGTAAAGTTCTGCTTGGGATTTTTTTTTCTTCTTTAAATAAAAAAAATAAATTTGATGAGTTGTGCTGATTACGTAGGGATTTATTTAAAAGAGGACTGACAAGTACCTTTTGAATGGTAGAGAAGGAAAGTATGTAGTGTTCCCATGTCCGTGGGAAGTTGGTTCCTTTTGCTGGATAATAGTTATGCTTCAGCTTTTGTGCGGTTTGTTCTGATCATGATGGTTGGCATGTCCCAGAGCAACACAGGGCACTCACTGGTGGTTGTGCCCATGACTCTCGTTGTGCTAGCTTGTCTGTACCTTTGCCATGTGTGGATAGGGCTTGTTCTCACAGGGCAAGTTGAGGAACCAGGAAGTTCAGGAGCCTTTCAAGGGGAGACCAGTTTTTGTTGCCTGCTACTGCTGTGAAGAGTATGATTTGACTGGCTGAGATCAATGGGCCAGGAAAGTGAGACTCTGCTGGCTTCTCCCATTGCGACTAATAGACTGGGAGCTGCATCTGACGCTGCAGATGTATCTGCATTGGCTTTACATGTAAGAGGACCCTAAGGTAAAGAAATTTGCGCCATTTGAGAAGCATGCTGCACAGCAATTCTGTTATATTACCCTAGGAAAGTGTTTCTTCATTTTTGTTTTCCATTCTCCCCCTTCTGAGACCTGTGTAAACTGGGTGCATTCTAGATTTTCTCTTGTTTGTTCTCTCATCATGAAGACCATATAATGAGATGGAGCTCATAAAGTGATATCTCTTCCATTTTTTTGGGGGGCATATCTCAGGCTGTTTGGGCTTCTAATGTACAGAGCATACTGTGAGGATTAACTACCGCATGGTAGGACTGCAACTGGCACTGCAATATGTTTCCGTAATGCACAGCAGAGCAGCCAGGCTGCAAAGGGGGATCACCAGTGCTGCTGGTGTTACTCATCACACACTCACAGTCAGAAGGAATAGAGGCTTCAGATCTTTCAGTCAGAGGTCAAAGGGGTAGAGAAAAATTTATAGGTTGTTTTTCATTGGATTTAAGAATTTAAATTTGTGACATGAAATTTATAGTATTTTTTTAATTCAGATAATTTCTTCCTTCCACCCCCTCCTCCAGCATGAAAAGAAGACAGCAAAAAGCTCTAGTATATTCTTGGCTGCTATTCAAAAATGAATTAACAGTTTATGAAAGTAGAGTATATGAACATGGTAACTATGAAAAAATTTTAGCTATTCGATTCAGAAGAATATGAAGTTACTGTTTTTACTCTTGTGGCTGCCACTAGTTTGAAAAAGGATACATGTGGACAATAACTTTTAAATAGATGACAATTTAAGTATGAATGGCAAATCAAAAATGTTTTTCTTTTTCTTTAAAGGCTTGGAATGACATAGGGCTCCTTTTCAAAGTGAGTAAATTTTTAATAGCTTCCTTTTTATCAAATAAGATTCTTGAGATCAGATTTGCAGTGAATATAGGAATACAGCAATATTGCTCTACAAAGGTTATTTTTTTCTTGCCATTAGAGGTGCTCAATCTGCAAAGACTAATTGTTACTTTGGCACGTCAACTAAACTTTGACAGAAGGAAGAGGGACTATTACTTCTGAGCTTTGGTCGGGAGAATTCGCTGGGGGTGGCTGCAGCTGCTTTCAGTTGAGTGCAAGCAGTGGGAGGGGGTCTTGCAAATGAAGAGGAGGATCTCCAAAGAGCACTTGTAGCCAGCATGCACAGTGAGCTTAGCTTGAAAGGGAGATAAAATTGATGGATGAAATGCAATGGACAATAGCACCTTCTATTATTCTCAGGAGAAGGGAAAGGAAGACAAGGAGTAACGGTTTTGAGGGAGATCTGGATATGGGCTCTGTCCCTTTTAAGATGGATTTTTCCACAGTTCACTTATTTACGTACAAATTTACTATTTTAACTGCAGTTAAATGGGGGAGCTTATATGAGTTGTGCTTTTACTGATTGTAGCATGGGTGTAGCTGAATGTTTGTGTCATGTTAGGCTTAGGTAGGATTATATCCCATTATCATGGTTTGTAATTTCATTCCTTTTCATATTTCCCTGGTCTGAGAGTCTGCGTGTGCTCCTGAGGTTATTTGAGTCTGTTCACAATTTTCATGTGAGCCATACAGATAAAACTGCATTAATTTCTTCTTTAAAAAAATCATTCTTTTCAGACATTTAGGACTCCCACCCACACACACGACAATTGATGAAAATTATAATGAGAAAGAGATGTCCTCAGTGCCAGTGTCTACTCCTCAGACTTGATATGCATCTTACTTTCTGCACATTTTTTCTAACCGTATCCCAAATAATCCCAAATCCAGGAAACTTTCCCAAACCTTGTAAATCAGTGCCTTTATTAGGGTTTAGGCTCTTTGTTACTTGCTCTTTTGTCTACCCAAATCTGTCTTGTACAGAAGGAAATTTTACTGAAAGGTTGAGGATGCTCAGATACAGTTTGCAGTCTAATCTAGTGGTTATAGCACTGAGGAAGCTGAGGGTTAGATTGGTTACCTCCTGGTTTCTAACCACACTGTGATGATATCCAAGGGAGGTGTCCTTTGAAAGAAAACAGTGCGCTTTGAAACATACCAGATTTCCAAGTGAAAGTGAACCCCTGCTGCCTTCCCAGTGTCCTGCAGGACGAGCAGAGGCTTCAGGCTCAGCCCTTCTCCTGAGGATTTCCCATGAAATGTTTGGCTGCAGCCTCTCCCTGCCCTTGAAACTGATTTTCATCTCCCTGTCTTGACACCTGTGCACAGCAGATGTAAGATGGGATTATTACAGCACTTAATTTATGAAGGGACAGATCCCTTATGGGGTACAATCCTACATTAAGTGGCAGTCTAGGTAACGCGTTTGTAAAGGCAAATGTATACTAGCATCAGGAGTAAATGTTTGTATTTTGAAATAGCTCCCAGAGAAGTTTTCTATAAGCATCTTCTATAAAGAATGAAGCAGGGAATCTTGCAGTAAAAAATACTTCAGGTACATCAGTAAAGACGAGACTGAGTGAAGTTTTAAAGAGAGGTACATCTGCAATAGCTCCAGCAAAAAATTGTATCCCTGCCCTCAAAACGGGTAGAACCATCAGAGGGGAAAAAAAAGTGCACTGATAGTTTGGGGATGGGAAGGATGATGTTTTGTTTCTATTGGTGTCACTCCTAGAAAAACTGGTATTTTTTTCAGATGAAATCTTCTAAACCAGGCACTTTGCACAGAGGAACTTTGTTGCTGATCAGCTGGAATAGTTAAAGTTTGGCAAAGCAAGAGATGACTGAAAATCAAGTCTAATGAGAAGCCTCAGGCAAATGTAGTGATATGAGTGGTAATATGTTCACGTAATAATAATTGCATAGTAATAACATATTACAGTAGCATAACATTACATTAATAATTTTCCTCTGCATTTTCCTATGGGTGGTTCCAAGCCTTAGGAATAATGGACTGTGCAGCAGTAAGCCCAGTTCAGGCTGCACCCTTGGTAAAGTCTGTCTGGAGTAGTATTAAGCTTTTGCTTTTTGCGTGTCTTCAGGTGAACTATTAAGCAAATCTCTTCAGAAGAAAAATTGAGTTTGGGGAGTGGGTGAAGAAGAGGGGTTGTGAGAGCCCCTGTGGTCCCCGTTGCTATGGAGACCTCTCTTCTTCCTCTGCTTCGGCAGAGGTGCCTTGTCTGGCTTTGGCTGAGGGGCTACTCAGATAGCACCACCGCGTTTTGAAAGAGAGGCATTGGGAAACTAACGATTTACCCAGTCTGGAAATGCGTGAAATGCAATGATTTATACCTGTAATGCCTGTGGATGCCGTGTGCTAGAGTGTTCCTCAGACATGTGCTGGGGGGTTAGCCAATGTCTTTAAACATTGCGTGTGTTGAGGATGTTAAACTGGTCCCTGTTTAGGGTGAAACTGATTGATACCAGTCATTTTACTGTCTGTAGTCCCCATGTGAACACTGTAATGACAGTTATGAACCAGAGCTGTTTAACTAAGTGACTGGATGTCATGTTTTGCTTTTGGCTGTGGCTTACATTTGCTTAAATGCCAGCTGGTGTGTGTATCACTGACTGTTTTGAACTTCAGTGGAAGTTTAGATACATCAAGATTTTGTATTGGATATTATGGGCAGTAAGTTAGTGTTTCAGGCATGAGTGAACCCAAGCACTTAGGAATGGTGTTAGTTCTGCTGTTGATTTGATTTATTGGCTTGCTATAGAGGAGGCACCATGGGCACTTAAATGAGGTTTTTATTCTCTTCTGTTCGTCTTTAATAATTAATTTCTTATTTGTGTGGTGTTGGAAAGAGTAATTTTGCCATTTATTTGGAACATTTTTCAAGATCTGGGAAATTTTATACTTTTCTCCCACTCAGAAAAGATGCTGGTAATTGTTTAGGTGCTGCTGAACCCCATAGGCTGGTAGAGGTGAGCCCACTGCAGCTCTGTGTCCTCAGGTCCAGCCATAGCAAGGCTGAGCACATATTCCCAAGAGGCACACATGCATGGAATACATATGTACATATATGCATGAGCAGCCACACAGATTGACACAGAAAGAAAATGCAGCACTCATGCAAACACAAAAGAGCACCAATGGCCTCTTCCTCTTCCCCTGTCTGGCTGCTCAGGATGAAAACCCGTTAGTGTAAAATACATAAGCATATACATATATGCAGACCAGTATGGATCCCTCTGTAGTAGCTGGTCTTAGACAACCCAGTCTACCCAGTAGCTGGCCCAGGATTCCCTGGTCTCCCTATTGCCTCACACACAAGACGCACAGATGTATGTGGGTCTCTCCTGTTGCTGGCCTATAACGATGACCTTACCAGTAGCTGACCTCCAAATCCCAAAGTCTCTCCAGTTGCTGGCTTGGACCTTCTCATCCTCCACTAGCCAACTTTCAGACCCCTCTTGTCCCCCCTGGTACCCAGCCCAGACTTACGGCCACACCAATACTTGCCTCCTCAGCATCTCATCCTACTTGCTGGCAAGTCTGGCTTGCTGTTCAGTAGTGATTACATGCTGACATACACACCCGCACAAATGCACACTCTGTGGTCTCACCAGTTGTTGCCACCTTTATGTGTGGGCCGTGCTGCCCCATGGTCTGCCTCCAGTTACTGCGCTTGGATCTCCATGTGCACACAGACCTGTGGAGTAGAGAGCCTCTCACCCACGAGAAGACTTGGAAATTGAGTTTAATGAGAAGACAGAACAGAATGTACTGACCAGGTGCAGGGTATGGCCAGGCAAGCATACTGACCAAATGTTAGTTTGTAGGTGGTTTTTATCCCCTTTTCCCTCTCGTCTCCCACACTTGTTCCTACCCAAACCACCTTGAACTCTCTCTTTCCTCACCCTTTTCTCCCTACCATAATAAGTTTTTTACAATTGCGCAATGTTCATCCCCTGCATGCCACAATGACTGCCATGCCCCAAGGCTAAACCCCCTCGGTCTGAAAGAAGACCCAGAGAGCCTCTACCACAGCCTCACAGATGGGGCTCGCTTCTGGCCCATGGGGCTAAGGCTCCCCTGCAACAGCCAGGGGAGGGGTTGGGGCAGAGGCTCCTTTCCCTGAGTAGGTGGGTTACTGGGGTTCCCCCACCTGGTGTTGTGCCTTTCTGCTCCTTCATCTTCATGGAGACAAGCCTGTAATCACATTTCCAAATATAAGCTACAAACTGCACTTCTTTTTGATAATTTGGGTATAATGAGGCTCTGAGGTCATACAGTGGATGGTATGTGTGCTAGTGGGAATATCAATGTGAAGTGTTTTGCAGAGAAAACCAAAAGTGGATTTTATACGTCCTCTATATATTTAAGGAAAAATTCCCAAATAATCAAGATAATGTTTTGTTTTCCTGCTGTACTACTTCTGATTCCCTCCCTCTCCCCAGCCCATCACTGAATTTGTAAATGACTCTGCATTCTTGGGTGTCCAGTATGATAGGTGGTCACTGGGGCAACAGCTGAACTGGAAGGCCAAAGACTTGTGACTTCTCTGTGTTATGTTTCCTATACTTGCTGTCTCAATATCTGACAAGGAGGGAGTTCTCAAAATGTTCTGAGAGTGGGCTAGGTACTGCTAGAAAGTTTGCAAATGGCAAAAATACCAGCAAAACAGTTATTGTATTGTACCTCTTCATTTCTCTGCTGATTAAGTGCTATCCCCGTAGGAAGTACAGCCTCTTGCTTTCTGAATAGTACTGTTACATGTAATCCTTTTTTATTTTTAGCATCTCTAAATTAAATTTAGCAGCTGGAAGCAAGGACAGGAACCAGTGCCTTGTAGTCAGCCAGCTTCCATAGAAACATTGCAGTAAGGAGAATATCCTGGATTGGAAGGCTGGCTGGATAAGAAATCTCATAACCTCTCATGGTAAGGCATTAGATTAGCCAGACAATGCAAATGGCAATTATGGTAGTAACAAAAGCAGTAGTGAAGCTGAAATGGTGATGGCAGGGAGAGTTCTAATTATCTTAGTCTCTGCTCATGGTCTTTTGCTGTCATTGGGGATTGCTGGGAGATTGCTGAGGACTGATGTCTTTTGAAATGCTTTATTAGTTATGATATTCAACCCTGTAATTTACATTCTTCTCCATCATGAATAGTCTGGCTTACTTCCTGACAAATGAGGTCCTTCCTTCTGTTCTGACAGTTCTCTAGGGGAAAAAAAAAAGCCTGTAATATTTTGGGGGACAGAGACTCTGATTTTAGTCTGCTTTTTTCTACTACCTTTGACTTACTCTCTCGTCTGTCAAAGCAATTCCATGCAAGAACACAACAATTTCTTCCAGGAGACTGATAAAATATGAGGTGATCTTGCTTCTCATGTAACCCCTTGTATCTGTCTCTACATAGTTTGTGTCACTTGGCTGGGGTTCAAACTCCAGCAGGCCTTACTTTTGTTGTGCGTCTGTATTTCTTATGGCATAACTAGATCATTTCTGTGATACTGTAGAACAAAGAACAAAGTCAGTGCTACAAGGGGCTAAAATACATTTTCTACTGCTATTGCCTGAATTAATTGGAAAAAGTGGAAAATATTGAGGTAGAGTGTTTTTTGTTGTTGTTTCAATCTAATATCTGTAGTTTTAAGGAGTATCTAGAACAGAGACGGTAGTCCGATTCGCCTTTTCTATTTGTTGTATTAGGCTGTTTATTTCCCTTAGCCTTTTCAGAGGCGCATTAGCTACAACCCCTTTGGGACTGTGTCAGTCTGAATCAGAAGCTCCTTTGTGCTTTTTGGCTTTCCCCAGACTTTAGTTTAAATGTTTTCCTACAGTTTTCAGCCTGACTCCAGTTTGGTTAAGATACAGCCAGCCTGTCCTTCTTTTACAGGTCTGTCTTGTCCTGAAAGGTACCCCATTTCTTAACTTATCTAAAACCCCCTTCTCAGCGTCACCATCTTGTTCATGCATTGAGATTCCAGACCACTCACTGCCCGTAGCATATAGAGCTCTTAACAAGTCTCTTAATGTCAGTGGTTACGGAGATCCTGGGCTTCAGTGTCATGGTTGATCACCTGAATTGAGCCTTCCGAATGTCCCTCCAACAGTGCACTGTGTTGCCGGTACTGATACAGACTGACCATTGGCCCTGTTCTTCCTTGTGAGCTATTGGGAGATCCCAGGAGGTCTGTTCCCTTTGCACCGGACAGGCAAGTTACCATGCAGTCCTTCCTCTCCGATGTCTCAAAGCCGGCTAGCTCTGTGCCTACTAAAGCCGCCTCTTGCCACTGCTGCTTCCTGTCCTTGGAGTCGTTTCCACTGCAGGCACATCCAGTATACAAGAGGACACTCTTGCCCAGATGGATACTGTCCTTCCCTGAGACTCGTGTTCCCAGCACAAGAGCTGCTGCAGTGGAGGTGAGACTATGCAGCAATGTCCCTGTAAGCTTCATCTGGGATCTTTTTATTTCTCTTAGCTGTTCCAGTTTAGCCATCCCCACCTGAAGAGGATGAGGGCCAGGAACTCCTTGCAATGTACACACACACACACATGCACACACACACACACAAGAAGAATAGCCCTTGAATAGTTAATTGCACGTGCTGCACTCCAGCCAGTAGCACTATCTGTTTCTGGACTTTGCCTGGCAGGTTGAGCTTAACGTGTTAGCTTTTTAGAATTTTTACTAGTTAGCTTGTCTTTTGCTACAGTGATCAAGATTGCTGTCCTCCTACTGTACTGTACCCTTTTTAAGATGCTTAACAGCAAGTAGTAGCAGAAGTAAAATGTAGCCTGTATGAGATAAACTGAGGAGTGAGTGCATGCATGTGTGAGGGAGCACGTGTGGAGGAACAAGCTCATCTGTACCTTTGCCAGGACACGCTCCCAGTGCACTCTTCCATCTTGGCTGCCCCTGTTCACTATGCTCCTTTGGTTATTTAGCTTCTGCCTTCTGTCCTGTTGTCACCTCTGCCCCAGGTATGCTCAACCCCCTTCTCAGGATCAAGGGACCACCTTGCAGACCCCATCACATCCCACCCTCTCACATCCTCCACAGCAGTCGCTTGGCAAACACTTAGAGCAGCCTCAGCAAACTCCCACTTACCCAAAGCACGTGGCCACCAAAGGAAGCAGGCCCGCCCCAAACTCACTGGTCTTGCTTGCCTTCCCACTGTTCCTGTCTTCTCTGGGCAAAACAGCTGTGCCACCTGCACTGTTTGATTCCCCTTCGTTTGCTACGTGTAGTCCCACCACAGAGAGATAAGCATTCATCCTATTTTGTTTGCAGTGCACTAATACCCTGTGATGGCTGGATGTAGCATCCATCTGTTTTTTGCAGATACATTATGTCTCCATCTTGTGTAGGTTAAGTCTGGGAAACTACACATATGTGTACAGTAACACTGTATATGACTACTACTTATCAGGAAATTATAGTGGGATGTTGCCTCATATACTGCTCATATAACACGTCCATGTTTTTTTGGAGCACATGTTTTAAAAGATACAGTTCTTACTTTGCCCACTTCACCCAAACATTGATGCATTAATAGAAAAAGGGAACATTGCAAGGAACATCATGTACAGGTCAGCAGAATTACTATAATACTTCCAGAAAAAAGCTACAGAACGCAATAGTGTATTACAGAATGTTCTTTTATTTCACTTATAAAAAAATTTTCTCTATTATCCTTATTTTCATCCAGTACAGTTCTCTAGAGTTCATGCTAGATTTGGCTAAATTCAGTATTCTATGTCTGCAATGTAATTTGAAAAAAGAAATAAATTGCCACCACACTAAAAATTTTCTGACTGTAACAAGCCTCTGTAATAGGACAGCAAAGGCATCCTTTTGTTTTGTTCAGTTTTTAAAATACAGAAGAAAAGAATCTAGATAAAGAAGATGGTAAAGCACCCATGCAGTTGGCAGAGGCTGATACTGCATGATGTGGTACCAGCCTCTGGAGACTTACTTTGACTATTATAAGCATTTAAGAAAGTAAAATTGCACTTCAGGTTCCAAAGGAGCTGAAAAACACTGAACTACTCTTTGGATTCTGTTTCTCCAGTAAATTTCTTAGGGCATAATGTGGACAGACCCAAATAAGTAGCTGTCTCAGAATACCTTGTATTTGCTGGGGCTAATCCAATGGTCAGAGATGACTGCTTTGCAACTGAAAACACAGGTTACATGGTCAAAGACATTTCTATGCAATAGAGTCTAAAACAAAGAAATTGTATGTAGAAATGTCTAGGAAGGGCAAATAGAGACCTAGAGCCTCTGGTGTCTATGTAAGCTGCTAGTAAGTGATCTTTTCGTCATTTAATATCATGTAGAGAGCTAAAAAAGATGGTAGCTATTTGCATAGTAGTCTGTTAATAATGTTACAATTACATGCATCTTAGCATCATTGATGAAGTGTTGTTAACAGTCTCTGTCCATATATTTTACTGTTTTCAGAGAGCAGGTAACTTGGCAGTCCTGGGAATCTGATATCTGAAAGGGAATTTCTTTGATTTTTTTTGTCTGGAGGAGTGAAGGGAGACCTGGTTCCGGTGTGCCCCTGGGTGAATTAGGGTGAGGTAGGCTGCTTGCAGGCTGTCTGCAGGGCTTCCCTGTGGACAGGGCAGAGAGGCAGGCTTTGAGTCTGCTTCAGTCTTTGATCAAGGCCATCTTCATATGTTGTATCATCATATCTATCCAATAATACTAGTCTGGAAGAATGAGACTGCTCCTTTTTTAAATTGTTGAAAACTGACTTATAGGCATTCTGTGCTGTATATCCAGCTCTAGTGCAAAAGTAGATTATCTCCAAGACTGGTGTGGCAGCTTGGGTGGGGTGAGATGGCTGTCTTACGTTGCTGCAGGGTAGAAAGAACCTGTAAACGCAAACAATAAGAATAACCTGAACGTGGCTGATTCCACACATACAACACTGCAAGTAAATCAGAATCACAGAATCTCCTAGGCTGGAAAAGTCCTGTAAGGTCCTCTAGTCCAATCATTAACCTAACACTGACAAGCCCACCACTAAAGCATGTCCCTGAGCACTATATCTACACGACCCTTAAATACCTCCAGGGATGGGGACTCCACCACTGCCCTGGGTAACGTGTTCCAATGCCTGATGACCCTTTCAGTAAAGGAGTTCTTCCTAATATCCAATCTAAACTTCCCTTGGCGCAACTTGAAGCCATTTCCTCTTATTCTATCACCAGTTACTTGACAGAACAGGTCGACTCCCACCTCTCTGCAATCTCCTTTCACATATTTGTAGAGAGTGACAGGGTCTCCCCTCAGCCTCCTTTTCTCCAGGCTAAACAACCCCAGTTCCCTCAGCCGCTCCTCATAAGACGTGCTATGCAGTCTGTGTTGGAGTCAGAGGTGACAAAAATGCTATTGCATTTCCATATATTGTCAGTTGCTAGCATAAAGTACAGCATGATCAATATAGGGTAGCAGCAGCTCTTTAAATACAGTATTTTTTGTTTAATTGTTTGCTTTTAAGGAATAGAATTTCTCAAATATATTTGTTTTATTTTAGACATGGGCTTGATGTGTTTGGTTTTACCACCGACTTATCCAAGCACACTGAAGAAGAACCTACTTTTACTGTACAACAAATGAAGTCTGTTTATCTAGTCATCTTTTAAAGATGGGTTTTCTGGGAGAGATAGCAAATTGTCCCAAAAGGCCAGCCTTCATGTTTAAAGAAAAGAAAAAAAAGCAGTACCCATCCTTGTACACATTTTTGCTTTGCTGAGTAATTGTTGAGATGATTTACCTAGTACATTATCTCTTATCTGGTGTCTCTTCTTATTCAGGCAATATACTAGCTAATTTATATGTTATCATTTGTAAGCGGTGTTAACACACAAACTTGCATTCATTTACATAAACCTGTTTTAAATGATCACTCCTACTTAGTGTCAGCACCTCTTTTCAGATTAAAATGAATTAATGTTCAAATGGTCTTTTACACCTGGTAATGGAGTACCAGCCATAGTGTGCTGGGGTGACACTTGAATTGAACTACCACACCCTGGGGACAAGCATATTGGCATAGGGTGCTGAGGTTTTTTGGTGCCTGGCCTTATTAAGTGACAGATGCTTTAACCACTTAGTTTAATCTGATAGCACAATCATTTCTCTTGAGCTTTGATACTTTTGTCATTAAACCTGTGAGACTAAAATTTCACACACACAAGTGAGTGCCACTAACGGAAAAATTCTCCCCTTCTTTCCCCTGCCTTCTCCAACCTCTTGTTTTGTAATCTTTAGTTTAACACTGAGGGAAGAACAAGACTTAGTGAATACCAAAGTAGGTTATAGCTATTTAAATATCTGATAAGCATCTCCCAATCATGTATGTACACAAAGCTTAGTGATGAGTGATGTGTAGCTCTTACACCTGATGAGGTGTGCTCCAGGCAATGCTGAGTGTCAGAAGTGTGTGTGTGAAACATGGCATTTGAGTGGGTCCTGATGAAAAGTACCATTCTTGCTAGGGAAAAGCATAGTGAAAGTCATCATCAGCCTCATCATCTTCAACATCACCACCTGCTGCACTGGCAAGGACACCAAGGGGAGGACATTTGTCTCGCGACCTCATTGCTTCCCCTCCCTGCCACCATGGGGCAGAGTTTTTCTTATTTCCCTCTCTCTCACTTTCTCTCCTTTGTTTTTTTTTAATCTCTAAATTAACCTTGAAGTCCATGCATGCCACCAGCTATGTACCCCATGAGTAAATTTTTGTGCATTTAAGCCAGTGTCAACGTCCTTTGGGCAATGAATGGAAAGCGCTCAGACACCACAAAGTTTCTCATCCTGTTTCTGGTCTCTCATTCTAGACAGTGGCCAGGCTCAGACTAGTCAAGACTATGTAACTTTGCTTTTTGCCATAAGAATTTAATTCATGCCTATAACGCTTCTAATTTCCAGTGTGGTTTCCTTAGCTATGTCTTGAACTAATTTACTGTTCTCTTCTTCTTCCTTGACTTAATAATTTTAATGAAGTTTTAAACTCAAAATGGGCTTGTATTGTGCATTATGGATCAGTATTTGGAATTGTGCTTCCCCAGCATTTGGAAATCTACAACATGGTTGTATAAGTCATCTTCTTTTTGCCTGAAGTTGTCTGAAGAGCTTCTCATTTAGATTTCTAAAGTCCAAAGAGTAAAGGAAACAGTAAAAGAAGCTAGAGTACGTGAAGGTAATAGCAGAAGGGGCATTGGTTGTGGTCTGCATATATGTCCATACAGCTGAAATTGTGAGAAATTATGAGTGAGTTTTGGCTGTCTGTCCTGAGAAGCCGTACAGACGGATGTTCACTGTCTCCTGAATATCAGGCTTAGGGTGTCACCCAGCAGAATCATTATCTGCTCTTGCAAAATTGGGCCATACGTGACTTCTGAAGGTAATGTGGCTACTTGGGGAACCCTGTGATCTTATCTCAATACTCCTATTTCTGGTCTCTCATTCTAGACAGTGGCCAGGCTGTGCCTTTGGAAGCTTTAAAAGTAAAATTTTCATATACTTTTGATTTAAAAAAACCAAACCACACACAAAGAAACCTCACTTCTATTTTGCTTCAGCTAGGTTATTTTTAAAATAAATTTTGATTTGCAAAATGTTTCACTACGTTGGAAGAGTCTTAATTAGAAAATCCCTGCTGGCTGTTGAGTGCTTTGAGTTATTCTGATTAATCGGATACTACCACTGTGTGGAATAATTCCGCCACGACTTGGGGAGTCTTTTGAACAATTTGCTGCTGCTCAGGGGTTCCCAAAAGATTGATTATAAACCGAGACCATCACAGGAGCATGCAATAAAAAAATCATTCTGTGCTGTTTTAACTCTGACAGTTGCAAAGCCTGCACAGAA
Source organism: Pluvialis apricaria (assembly GCA_017639485.1). NCBI lineage: Eukaryota > Metazoa > Chordata > Aves > Charadriiformes > Charadriidae > Pluvialis > Pluvialis apricaria. The sequence continues at coordinate 37,799,980 of CM030012.1, read as the reverse complement.
CTGGAATAAAGACTGAAATCTGACTGCAGATGTGGAGGTCAGTTACAGAAAATTGCTTTGGTGTATGGAGAAGACAGCAGTGAGACTGAAGAGTTTCCTCACATCTCCTTTTTCCTGTAACCTTTTGGCTCTGTTTTGTTGCTAAACCTCCTGAGTGCAATCAGAGATATTTTTTTGTGTATTGTCTTTTTGGTATGGTAACTACTGCAATATCAGCATGTAATGGCAGTCAGAGATACTAGTAGTGTGTTAGTAGTCAGCAGGGAGTATTAATTTGTCGACCTGTACTGCAGCAATAAGTACTGCAGCTAATAACTTATAGACCTGTACTGCACCCAAGAAATACACGCTAGACAATGCCATATATTTCAGTGAAGCAGTGGGGAACCTTGGTCTGATCTTAAGTATAAATGGGAGCTTTTGATGTGTTGTATTTAACTTTCTTTCATGTTAGGAAACCAGCCGCAGATATAGCTACTCCAGCTGGAATGGAGAGGGAGCTTCTCTAGTCAAAACAAAAAAAGAAGCTATGTACAGGTTTAAGAGTAGATTCTGTGTGAGATATTTGCCATCTTTTTAACGCTCTCTCTCTTAAGGAGGAGGAAGGTGGCAGCACACACTGTTTAATCTCTTTAACTGGAAAATAAAGTGATGTAGATCTTGAGATCCACGCAAGAGACAGGAGACAGGCACACCTGTAACAGCCAATGCCAGGACTGTGTGCCCAGGTCAGAGCCTGAACGCAGCCGCCGGAGCCAAGGGCAGGGGCTGGGGGTCCCAGGTGAAGCCAGCTGGGGCCCTTGAGGCCCACGTAGTCAGCTTATGTGAAATTTGCTTTTGCACATAATTGTAAAAAGCATGTGTGCAAGATTAAAGTCAGTATGTGACATTATGTCTGTGTGAAGGTATGTCTGTAACCCTACTCTGAGTGTTAGTGGCAGTGGTTAGTGCTCCTCTGAACACCTTTCTGGCAGATGGAGGATGGCCTGCTCTCGGGCTTTTTTGCCCAATCTTGCCCAGTCTACGTCCCCACTTAAAAAGCTAAGAAAAGTGATGGGTGCAGTACCATGCTGAAAACCTGTCAGGCGGCGCAGCCAGATCTGTAGTATGCTTCCCTCTCCCTGCTCAGGTCACTCGGGCGTAATAAGGGAAAAAAGTATACTCCGCTCCCTGCAGCATCTCACACCGTCTGGTAGCCGGTAAGAGAAAGCGACTGAAATCTTGGTGCGGCTGTTAGTACAGCTACCCCACCGAGCCCGGGGCCGGCGTGGCTGGAGAGGCGATGTGGGCGCTGAATCCCCTGTGCATGGGCGAGGAAACCAGCACCTGCCACCTGGCTCGCTTTCTCACGATTTGTCACCGTGATTTCTGTGAGATTTCTGTGCTCTATTAACTAAGAAGCAAAGTCTTACACCAGGTAAGAAGTGACACAGAAAAAGCAGTGTTGTAGCGAGGTGCAGAGAGAAAGGGTGTTGGAGTGCAAGAGGCTCCTTCTGCATAGAAGTATGTGTAGGGGAAAAGCAGATGGGGTTGTTAACTTAGAGCTCCAATGTATTGGTGATGTTTCAGCAGGAAAGAGGGAGATTAGTGTATTTTGTTCTGTCTGGAAAAGAAACACTTTGATGATTTACTCTCAGCTATTACCATGAATCACTGTCTTAGGTAAATAAAGCTGCTGGCCTCCCTATTTTATGGGATGTTGTGTATCAGGTTGTATGCTCTTGGATGTATTGATGTAGTTCATGCTAAAGGCCTTGGTTACTTTTTGTGAAGTTTTTTGTAGGAAGATTTATAAGGAAGTCAGTCACCAGACCAAAATGTTTTCAAAATAGAATAGAAAAGGTGTTCTAAAGTTACAAATGTGAAACTTTATAACTGTCTAACCATTTATTTATTTACTGCTTCTAACAAGGAGAGCAGCCTGTATTTTTTGTAACATCTGAGCTCAGGAACTCTTGGCAGATGTGAGTTTTCCTCTATGGGTCCACCTTGGACCTCAGAACTGTAATGAAGAAAGTATGGGAGTTTGCTTTGGTTTTCCTTGTACAAATGGGTAGGTGTCAGGGAACCCGGTGTCATGCCTGGCGCAGTGGGACTGCGCTGTTCCATCTGTGTGGACTCCAGGTAGAGTGGAAGTATGCTGAAGTGTTTATCATCCCTTGCATCCAGAGGTGTGAAGTCGTGGATGTGATTTGTGTTTAAGAAACAAGCATTCAGACTCCTTATGGCTGTTCCTTGCGAAACAAAATCTTTGTGGTGTGTTGCAGTACTCAGGGGGCTCATTTTGTAAGGTTCTTTTGTTCCAGCAGATTAATGACATTTGGGGTGGCCTAAAGCTTTTAAAAAAAGAAATGTTGGCCTGCTTTTCTAGTGTTAAAACGTTTTTCTGCATTTATACAGGTTTTTCATGACAGAAGAAATTTTGTTCTTTAGAAAACATTGTTATAGCTGTAAATTGGTAAAATTTCAACTTCTTCAGGGTAAAAAAGTTGTTGTCTTTTATCAAGTTAGTTTCAGTGTCTTATCCTTAATTCAGTTGGGTTAGCATGATTAGAACTAAGCCTCCCCTGGCCTAGTAAATATGGCAAAATTTTATTTTGGAAGGTGCAGAGTAAAGAATATGAGAGATTTCCCTAATATATTTGTCTCTTACATGTTCCCCTGTGTTTTTTAAATGTATTTTTTGCTAAAGATCACAAAAGCGTAAATCAGTTTTGTACACAAAAAACAAAATAGAGGACTCCAGATGATCCTGCCACTGGTACCAAACAAACAAAAAAAAGCAATTACGCTGGATTTCTACCTCCACATGCTCTGATTGCAGACTATGTGATATTGTGTGGAGCAAGTGCAATGATAATGCAAATAGGCAAAATTAAGTTTAAGGGCACACGAGTAAAGGTTTTTAGGTAAATATGCTGGAAAGTGCCTATGAAAATAGCAAAGTACTATTATTCCATCCAAATGAACAGGTGAGCTGTGTACACACTGCAATGTTAATGCAGTATTTGTTGTGATGACACCATCATTAGTCAGAAAACTTATTTTTGAAGATTACTTTGTATCCACATTTGTCATGAACTCTGCTTTATTTTGCATTTTGTTTACTTGCAGTTCAGTAAATGTAAGAAATATCTTACCGGGTTTGTGCCAAACCAGATAAAAAAGAGCTCTTGTAAATAATAATACAGATCAAAGAGTCCTGAACAACTCTCACATCCAAGAGAGGTCTGTCTTCAGTCTGAAAGCTTCTCTTTCTCTTCCCACCCGACTTTTGCAGTTGGTTTAATAAGAGTTTAATAAATTAAATATTTATTTAATATGGTTTAATAAATTAAATATTTATTAATATTTAATAATACAATACCTTTGTATTGCCTCCAGTACCTTCTTTGCCTTTCATGACTTTGGAGAGCTGTGGTTCTTGTGGGTGTTGTACTGAAATGGTAACTTGAGATTAGATTTTTTTTCTCTTTCTTCCTCTGAAAAGATGTAAAGACCTCACCTGTAGAGAAATTTCATGAAAAGTACATAACTATGCCAATATAGCTTTAGGAATAGGTATTGAAAATGTATTAAAAAAAACCCCAAACAACCGTGAACAATTCAAATAGGGTTAAAATAGAAAATTAATAAGGAAATTGAATTAATAATATTCACAAACATAACACTTGGCAGAAAGAAGATACATTCACAGAAAAAAAAAGACCACTAATGTCTATTGTAGCCAACAAACACAGCATGAAAACAGTCTTTGTAAACCTTGATGTTTTTAAATGTGATAAAGAATTCTTAGAAACAAAAAACTACTCTAAGAGTATATATGTGGACAAAGAGGAGGAGGCATGCATTTCTTCTTTAACATTTGTTCTGTTTCCCAGAAGCATGCAATTGGTAAAACAATTAGTAAGTTAAAAACCCAAAAGTTGGAGTAGACGAAAGGGAATAATTTTAGTGCCAGTTGCATTGAACTACAGTTTTTATGTATTTTCAGAGCAGTGTGAATCTGGTAATTGTATTATCAGTGTTCATCTAAATGTGATGTTTGAAGGAAATAGGAATTTAACCAGATAATGCCTTCTGGTTCCTCTAGTAGGCTGCAGAGAGGAACACTGAGGTGTGTTAACACTGATCACAGGGAGGTGACATTAGGTGATGTGAGGCATAAACTGTCGACACAAGAAGGGTCTGCTGGCAGCTTGGGCTAGCTCCTTTGTTGCAGAGAGAATTTAAAATGGTGATCAGATCAATAGAGATCAATCTCTGAGTTTGTGCTTTTGGGAGGCTAAAGCGATACTTTTATAGTCCCAGTAGAATTTGAACTGGGCATGTGTGATATACCTACAGGGAGTAGTCTCTTCCGCTCCTCCTTTTTTTCCCCCTTTGTATTTCAGAGAAAAAAAACTGATGAAAGCGTTAAATGAGTAGAGGAAAACTGTCCATCATCTTCTCCTCATTCAGTTGTCCATAGCAGGGAGCATTAGAGATGACCTGCAAGTCCTGCTTTCCTGTCACTGCTTGTGTCACAATCTTAGCAGGGTTTGGAAGGCAGTAAGGTAGCTTTATGATCATGTTTATCTAAAGAAATATTGGGACAGCCAAATTCATTGACAGTGGCCTGCTTGAAGGGTGAAAAGTGGCTTCAAGCCTCAGTTTTGCATTTTGTTTTGGTTTTAGGTTTTCTAAGTAGGTTTATTTATAATGTATGTCTCCTTGCATGTACTACAGAGACTCCATAATCTCAGCAAAGGAAAGCTAGTTATGAAATATTTTACAACTAATTCATAAATCAGGCAGCCTGGGATCAATGGAATGACAAAAAAAGGATATATAAAAATGCTTCCCATTTAGTCTACTCATTTCCAAGGAATGGAAATAGTCCTTTGGGTCATTCCACAATTCTCTTAGTGTATGGCATTATAAAATTTATTTTTAATTTCCATTTTCTTTGCAGAGTATCGTTATCAGGTCACATGAAAAACATATAGCCTTGAGAGAGTAGTGCCTTCCAGTGATGTTTATAAGGGAGCTCTCTGTACACTAGCAGGCACATCTGTGGTTTCAAAACATTGCAGAAGATAAAGCTACATGACTGCCATTAATACCGTAATGAGCCATGTGGCAGAAATTGCTGGCCAAATATTTGGCCTGCAAGAGAGATGCTTTTCTTTTTTAAAAAAAGCAGACCCAGCCATGTTGCATATTAGGTAGAAAATAATTGGTGCATTGTTTAGTTTAACCATTTAAACTCAGAAGAGACTATAGACATGCTGGCAACATTTGCTGCTCTGTACGGCCAGATTAAAATTTGTAAGTGGGCTATTAAACAGCAATTCAATAACGGTAATTATTAATGTACATACGACTCAAACTTTAATATAGTGTTAATGTTTTTTGCATTTATGTATACACTAGATGCTTTATGAAATATTTATCTAATCATTGTAGTTGTCAGTTACATCTCTCTATTAGCGTATTTTACCAATAAAACTTGAAATGGTTAATTAACTTTTCCACCCTTGAAATACCAGGATTTTTTGATTTATTTGCTGTTGGAACACTGAGGCATGAACAAAAAATGAATAATCTCCACTAAAAATAATTTTACAGGAATCAGGGAAGTGCTGTGTCACGTAAATTCTGCTTTAGGATACAGATGGGACACCCTTGCTCTCCTCAGTGCACAGGTTCTGCAGTGGTCCGTTGAGCTACTCACACAGGTGACGGTAGAATGAGTCAGGGTTTAACAACACGTCTTTGAGTTCTGATGTAATGATTTTTTTTGCATTGCTATAATGCCAATTTTTGAAGTTAAATTTTTGAAGTTAAATTTTTACTGAGTAGGCTTCAGAGGCGATTGTCGACTCTCAGTAAAATGCTGTGGGCTTTTTGTGTTCTCTTTCTTTACGTTCAATCTAGAACATTCACTGTTTTAATTCCAAGTTTGTTACTTTATTGATGAATTAACAAGAGACTTCTTTTCAAGGCACTTCTCATAAATTAAAGCTTTTAAAGTACTGTCATAGTTTGTGGCACTCTTACAGTGTTAGCACAAAGATCCAAATGGATCATGGATCCAGAGCATCAGCAGGTTTCTCCGTACATAGAAGTGGGTTGGCAGGACAGGGCAGAGGGTTGTCATATAGCTCCCTGTGCAGAATATTTTTCTTTTTCTAGGAGAGCACTGGAGTGTTGCAGTATGTCAGTAATAACTATATTTTAAAAAAAAAAAAAAAAAAGGGATCAGCTCGACAGAATCTGAAAGAAGTCCATATGCTAGTTTGCTAAAATGAAGGCATCTTAATGAAGACATTTTGGAACACGGGTGGCTATTTTTCCTGCTATATTTATAAAATTTTCAAAATAAGAAAGAGAGGTTATTACAATTATGCAATCTAAAATGACCATCACTGTGAAGCCCTCTGTTTGCTTACATTAAACCTGTTCTTAAAACTTATAGAGCGATTCTAATGCGGTTTTCCCCAGTAAGCATCTGGTACCAAACTGTTTAAAATTTACTGCTGAGGAGTTGCCTCCCACTGGAAAATTAGAAAGAGTTGAGGTAACCTCTCACAATACCTTGCGCTGTTACTCGAGTGCCTCCTCGTTAAGCATTACTTATGCTTGCCTTGGCACTTTAACACCTGAACGGCTTATTACAATGTGTCTTAGAAAAAGAGAATTTCTGTAATGGCTTTTTCTTAATTTGTTTTTTAATAAAGTGCCCTATCCAGAATGAATTGATATGAGAAAAACAACTCATATACATATTAATTAGTTTCCATTTAAGATTCTTTTATCATTTATTCTTAGTGTAAGCACACGGATGGTTTGTTTTTGGAACTTTAATGACCATTTGGTAACGTACTTGTGAGTAGTATTTCTCTAACATGACATTGTGCACCATGTACAATGTCCATACATGTACAATTGTTTTGTTTTTTTTAAAAAAAATACTGTTTTTTTCTTCCACACTTCATTTGTCATATATTTTCTTATGCAATTTGCTTGTTTCCAACACTAGTTTTATGTCTAGTTACTTATTTTAATAAAACAACCCAAATACATTCCAAATTCAAACAATACAATTGTGGGTTTTTTAGCTGTGGAATGATTTTAAGTTTTTATTTGTGAATGTATTTATTAAGTGGTTTTTGAGGTCGTTGCTGACATAAATTAGTGTAACCAGTGAAAAAAAAGCTATCTAAAAATTCAAGTAATCTTGCTCATAAATGAATCAAAAAGATATGTTTTGAAGCAATTAAAATTTTGCCTATATCAAAAATAATAATGTGTGGTTAAAAAAAGCTGAATCCTCTGATAGCTTCGTAAAGATTTCTTCTGAAAGTTAGCAAAACCACTTCAGTAAGGAAGAATTCAGTTTTTCATGTGCAACAGCTTGAATTGACTAAGACCAGAAAAACGTGTCGAACTGGTTTGGACTGCCTGTATCTGATGCCTGTATCTGATGCAGTATTGTTACTGTGGTCTAAGCATGCAAGCAAGGTAAGGTTTCTGAGGAGGAATAATATATTTTATCTTACTGAGTGGTGTAGCTGGAAAAGAGCAGCTACATGAGGTGAGAAGCAGGCAAAAGAACTGTAAAATTTGGTCTGGTGAAATTAAAAAACCCTAGTACCATAGTAGTGTGGTGCCCTTGGAGCAAAGATCAGTTTTTGTTTTAGGGTGCTTTAATGGTAGCCTGGATTCTGCTGCCTGGTTAATTCCTGCCAGCTGCGCTGCACTCTGGGCATGTATAGCTGCGAATAGTTGCTGAGACGATGCAACTGAGAGCTTGTGAGTAGAAGTTCAGTATCATATCAGCCTTTTTTCTTCATTCAAACTCCATTAGCGGGAATTATGTCCTAATTGCAAGGCATTGACATGTTATGGGCTTGGTGTTGGATAATAACAGTATTACTTAGAAGGAGGTTACTGTTTAACAAAATAAAAAAGCAAAACTAAATTTAAACTGGTCTCTTAAATTCTGCAAGAATTTGGTGTAACAAAAATCAATGTGAAACCTTATGAAAGGGAAATATGATTTTATTTATTAAACAACACTGATTTCAGCCCTTGTTCTCTCGCAGATGCTCGCAAGCACTAAAGCGTGTGTGTTCAGGCGTGGGGGTTACTTGCGTGGAATGGGGAGGATGACAGTGGTTTTTGAACAGGTCTTTTAAACTTGTTAGGAGTCAGTAGTTACTATGGGAGGATCTTCTGCCTCAGAATCCTGCTTACTGTGATTCTTAGTTACCTTCTAATTCCTTGGCAGGGCTGCTGCCCCTGGTCTTTGTTCCATCGTTTTGGGAATTGTAACTGCAGTCTCTCTTCCTGCTGGAACAGGCAGGAGAGCAGTGACTACCGCTGTACCTCAACCTCCTTGCCATCCTCCACGAGTCCTCTGCTGACAAGTCATCTCTGCTGTGGCCGTTTCAGAGCGCAGGCCTCCTGGTCGTGATGCAAACAGCACGTTCCTCCCTGCTTACCTGTTTTATTGCTGTCAGCGGTGTCCTTGTTATATCGATACGTGACATTCTTTCAACCCTTGCTTTATTGTTTCTTCTGGTGCTTTCACATGCATTCGCTTCCATTCATGTTTCTTTCAGACTGATCTTAGTATTTCTGTTGCGAATCTCTACAGGCAAATCTGTAAATGCCTCAGGAAGGGATTCACATGTTTTTCATGTATTTAGGTTACTAGTTGAAGTATGTCAAACACCTGTAGATAAAGTAACAAGAGCTTTTTCATTGGCTCTGTTATCTTGGGAGAGCTTTTGGATTTGCAATTGCAATTTTTTGGGGACTAGTAAAATATGCAAACTTAACTCTTGCAGGTCATATTCACCCTGAAGAGTGAGAAATGTGTCTATGTTTCTTTTTAAGGTAACAAGACTAATTATATATCTGTTACTTAAAATGGAAACTTTTGCATCCAGGCAACAGAGTTACAAAGCTGAAGGGGTTTCATCTGTAAATGGACACCTTTTAGTTCCTTCATGGAAGAGCTGAAATTCCTATAGATTTTTGGCGTACATTTTTGTTGCTAGTTCGCCTACAGAAGCCAAGAGAAAATGCTGGGTTGTTTTTATTTTCTGTTTGTTTGTTTCCATATGGTGTAGAGAAGTCTGAAATATTTTCACCTGCTGACAGTGGATGATTCCGTACAAGAGAGGAGCAATTACACAAATGTATCATGCACGCATTCCCAACTTTTGTGGCACGGTAATTTTTGTAGGAAAGCAAAAGGGAAGAAGTGGGTGAGAAATGTAGAAATACGAACAACAACTGCTGAAATGTAAATAATACATGCCTTGGTTTGTAGCAATAGGTGGGTTGAATGTTTAATAAACAGAGGTCAACAATACAGCAGCTAACATCTTGGTTATTTGTGGACTTACTGCCTGTGTCACAACAAGAAGTGTTGTTTTACACATGACTGCAGAGAACAGATGCAAGAACCCTGGCAAGCTTTGTTGAGCATGTTATTTGTATATGTGTATAGGAAAACACAGCAAGCTGTAAGTGATTTGATGCACCCACTTGCTGATTCGCCTCATCAAACAAGTCACTGCCTGTGTGCAGTCTTCTTTGGTGAAAGAGGTAGGATGTGCATATATGGTTCTTCTCTCTTGTTCTGATAGCGGCTGCTCTCTTTTATAGGGTTCGTTGTATGCTACAGGTGTCTTAGGTTCATTGAATGTTTACATGCATATGGCTAATACATGGTAGACCTTACCAGGTTATAGATATGTAGCAAGACAATGAAGTAATTTTTTAGCTTCAGAAAATAAAACTAGGAACTAATTTTAGGTGACATTGTTCCAGCTTTGTATAATTTTTTTTCATATTGAAAAATCATATTGAAATCAGTTTGATTTTAATATGCTAATAGACCTAAAAATTCCATATATCAGCAAAAAGATTATCTTTAGCTGTATCTATCTGCAAAACACAAGTTTAAAATTTTATTCCACATATGGATGATTGATGAGGGAGTTTGTGTCATCAGGCCATGCTATGTCATAAGCCCACGCCAGCGCAAGAAAACATATGGCAAAGTTTTGGCGGTGTTATTGCAGGTTTCAGTGAAGAGTATCTTGTGATGTGCCCAGCAACTTATGAAGTCCAAATATGGATGGCTAATTGTATTTCTAACACCAGGGAAGAAAAGGAGACTTACAGTAAAAATGACCGTGTTATCTTCCTTTTGCAGTAGGGCAGTCATCTAAAAGGTTAAAAGAAAACTTAAAAATTCTTTCTACATGTCAGGGGTGTTTTTGGGGTGAATGTTCTGCAGTTTTACAGCTTGTCTTACCCTCAGAACTATTTTGCTGCTAGAGGGTGTCCAGACCTAGAATTTTTAAAACTTTTCTTATTCTTAAGGTCAAGAAAAATTTTAGTATTTCTTCAGTTTGTGTCACTGAATCAGGTTCCCTTTCCTTCAGTCAATCCTGGGCATCTGCATGCCTCTCTGGATTTTGAGTCATCAATCCTTGTTAGATAATCTACTACCCATAGATCTTGCTGAGGAGATACAAAATGTGGATCAAGCTGAATTTCTGGCTTTCTTTAATAAAAGGGAAGCAGTAAAAAATATTAATTTTTCAGAGTGTTTTCTGTGAAGGCATTTGAAAGATGAATGATTGTGGCCTGTTTCACTTAGCCCAATGCTATTCTGGGTTTAATAGTGCTGTCTTGCAGAGAACGGACCTGGGAACAGCAGTGTTTCTTGCTGGGATGATTTTGAGCAAAGAAAATGGAACTCAGTTATTGAAATAGGAAAAGAAAGCAGATTGGAGAGTAGCCGCTACAGAAGTCCTATAGTGGCATTCTGTTATAGATGGGGGATTGTAGAAAAACAAGAGAGGAAATTTGGGAAGAATGTCAATGAAGAATATTTTTTGTAAGTGAAATGCTTGATCAACAAAATCTCAAATTTTACTTCAGGGCTGTGTATGTTTTAAGGAAGACAAACAAACCAAAAACTCCACCTCTTGTTTTCAGTCAGGCCAGAAACGTCACTGTGATCTTGACAGTGAAGCACCTTGCCTGCCCTGAGGTATCCCATGGGAACACATCTCTTCCCTTTGGCAAGTTGGAATAAATCTGATTTGCCTCTGTAAGTTCGGATTTCTTCAGTGAGATGCCTCACTCTGGTAAATAGACAGAACATTTTTCCATGTGATTTTTTTTTTTTTAATAGTATTTGATTTAGGGTCATACTGATTTTTTCAGTTTATAACTCATGGTGTTTCAGACATGTGTCAGAGTCCCCAGCTCTACTTTCTTCCTAGCAAGTATTGTTTGAGTCCGTTCACAGGGCTGGGAGGAGCAGAGAGCGTCATTCACTACAGAGTCAGCTGTGGACGGAGGAAAAAAGGCTTGTTTCTAAATATAACATAAATTAATCCCACTATGCAAGACATATTAAGCGTATGTAATTTCTGTCTGAAGGCATCTGTGTATAAAGATTCAAGAGCAAATATGCCCAGCTGGTGACCTGCTTAATGGCTGCATGGCAAAACTATATAATGAATCAAATTTTGTTTCTGATAACCTGGCACTTTGGAGAAAGGGAAGCACAGTCAAACTGATGCAGAAGTGACATCAGATCTTTCTTAGCTGTATAAAGCAAAAAAAAAAGAGTCACAAGACTGTGGGGTAGGCCAGAAAATAATTTCTGCTCTATGAAATAGCTGTTACTATGGTGTCTTTCAGCTACAAACTCTATAATTTCAGCTGCAACGGAGGATGAAAATTGATGCTAATGGGTAGGAATTATTTTTTTTAATCAAGAGTGCAAGATAGCCTCAATTACCAAGAATAATATAAAGTCTGTCTTCCAACTACTAGTAATTACCACAGGCTTTTAAAATGGTGCTCCTCTGTTAAGTGGCATTCATTTTAAATTGTGTGTATTTCTGCTTTTTTCCTCAATAAATAAGCCAGGGAAAATCAGCTAACCAGTCAAATTGTCCAGTTGGTTCTATACTATGAGACAGTATAGATCTCATTTATCCACTATACTGCAAGTTTTGTCTTCATATCTTGAGTGAACAGCTGGAAAAGTATTAGATACAGAAAAAATAATTTGTCGTAAACGTGGTGGTGTTGGACCACGTCTGTGTTGTGTTCTGGTCTGGCAGCATTTTGTACGGGTGTGAGAGTGATGGCAGAAGGGGGTAAGGCTGAACAGCACAGGAGGTCGTCAGGTCCATAGTGGAAGGTGGAAAGTTGTTTCAGTGTGCTGTGGATGCTGGAGCAGCTTACAGCCCAGGCCAAGCGCTGGAGCTGCTCTAAAAGACATTAAGTTTTTCCACAGCCTCACAAGTGCAAAACTGTCAGTCTCCTCCTGGATCTGACCTTGGCATGTCACGCAGAGAGGACAGGGATCCTGCAGGTTTCTCCTAGTAGGGACTGGGGCTGGCCCTGTAAATGAAGCAAAGTTGAGCCACATCTGTGATGTGAAAAGTCACATCTTAGTGACCACACCTCCTTAACAGCACCAACATGCCCAACATGCCTGCATGTGAATCGCAGGTGCACGCGGGCGAAGTCAGACAAAAAAGGAGCATCTGAAGAGATGTGTCTGGACGTACATAGTGAGGCTACCAACAAAAGTGACTACAGGCTCTCTACAAATGAAGAGGTACTGGCAGATAGCACTGTTATTTAAAAACAGATCTCAAAAGTACTTGCTCCCTGTGTTAAGACTGCTATTTACAGTTAGATTCAGCACAGCGGTCAAGGGAGCTCAAGTAAATCGCTGTGCTGCTTGACATCACCTTGCATAAGAAGTGCTACCATTGCATCCTCTCAGTTGTTTCATGATGCGCAGGTTCAAAATGGCCCATTTCTGTGTTCTTTGTAAAACAAAGGGACAAAAGCTATTCCTTTTGCAGCAGGGATGATGAACAACAGACAGATTGGCTGTTCAGAAAAATTGCCTGCTGCACTTGCATCCCAGGCCTTGCAGTGTTTCAGTAACAACATCAGATTTTTGCTCTCTGAGGATGACTGGCACAAAGCCTGGAGTAAGAAGGGCCAGATGGTTCACTAAATGTGGAACTTGATTGGCAAAGGACATATGTAGGATCCAGTACTTCTGCTAATGATTTAATGTACGTTGATGTTGTGGACATTCATTATTTTTACCTCTTCTATACCTATCTCCTTTATTTCTATTTCCTTCCTCTATAGAAGAGGTAAAAACGTTGGTCCCCATGTCGTGGGGGGCTCTCATGGGAGTCATGTGAAGTCCTTGGGTTAAAAAATTTTTGGTTCTATTTTTGCAGTAAGTAAAACAAGCTGGTCTCTTAGACACTATGATTCAAAAGTTAATAAATTTGAAAAGATTTATATTCCTGTTATGGTTAGAGCAGTAAATCTGGACGCTCTTTTTCAGGTTTTTAATTTCCTACCTTAGGTTTCAAAGGTAATGCTATACATTTGTCATATTTTCCTGTCACGGGAACAATCTAAGGCCCTGAAGTTGCAGACACAATATTCTTTAAACTTTTTTCCTTCCAAGGAGCTTGAAGAGCTTCAGGTTCTTTGAGGACATCACTTTTAAAATAGAGGCAAGGAATTCAGACAAGTCAAGTGTACTTCAGCAAAATAAGTGGGAATGGTTATTTCCTTGATTGGCTGAAATGATCGCGATGGCTGTTGAAGGACTGCAGTTTATCGAAAGGGAGAAAATTACTGTTCCTGGCTAGAAATTCTGTCCATTTAACGGGATAGTAAGTACAAAAAGTGAGGTGGGTATGAAGAACTGGAGAATTATCAGTGCAGTACTTTCTTGTCTCCCTTTGGATAGATCTATCTGAAAGAAATACAAGTGGGTATCTGAGACCTTTAGCATGATGTGGTTACTTTAGAATCTGCCTATAGACAATAAATTTATAAAATACTAAGGTCAATAGTAAAAGAAGTTTAAAAAGGAATTATATTAATGATAATTTCCCATAGTGATTTTGACATTACAAATACCATCATGTCACACAAGTTATGCTTGCTGTAAGAACAATTTTAAATTTCTTCATATATGTTTTCTAACTTTACTCCATCTTCACTTCACAAGAAGTCACAGTAGCTGCTGCCAGTGGATTGTGTAGGCAGGTGTTGGCCTTGAAGTAGTCCTAGGCAATACCACAGCAAAAGTCAGTAACTTACCTGTTCCTGCAAGGAAATCTTATGTTCACTTTCTGGGACTAAGCTGCTATGAACTAGCTCCTTCCCTAAAATCTTTTTTACCTTGTAACTATACACTTTCTTGGGAACAGAAACCATGCAGACAAGTATCAAACTCTAAATGAAAGGGCTTCCAATGTCGTTTAAATCTATGCTGAAACGCTCTGTAGGGAACTACTCTGTACTGGGCAAATTCGTGCTTGATGAAGTTCAGTTGAGCTGAGTTTGGTGACCAGAGCTCCACGCTGATAAATCTCGTACATAATTATGATGTAAGTAGGAACACGTGAATGAGAATTTTAAGAATAGCAGTGAGACATATTGTCTTAAAATTAAGGAGATCACCTGTTTTATGAACGGGGAAAAAAATGGTTTGGTATGCAGCAAACCTTGTACCAAGGTAGCTCTCTTCCTGCAGACACTTCATCTTGGATATAAAACATTTGTTTTCACATGTGCACAGACTGAAAATGAAAGACATATGTTAAAACAGCAAATTAAGTTATTGCGCACTCTTTTTAAATGGAGTGCAATTGTTATTTTAACACTGAATTTTGAAGTTGTTAGCTAGAATGTTAAAAAAGGTTGGATTTAGTTTCAGGAAGTTTACTTTTTGTTTTATGGGTTTTTTTCATCTATAAAGGCAATTCTGTCAGTCTGGTAACTATACTTTTTAAAACTAAATTATACAAAAATTATAAAAATTTACAAGAATTTGGCCCTGCTTGAGCAGGAGTTTGGTCCAGATGATCTCCAGTGATCCCTTCCAGCCACAACCATTCTGTAATTCTGTAATAAAGTTATGCATTTCTTCAAGTTCTGTAAGCTAACATGTATCCTGATACATCCCTCTTCCCTCTGGAGGTGAATAAGTAAACAATGTGCATTTAACATAAGAAGAGTATTTGATAGCTACCTGTTATGGTTTGTCAAAAATGTTTTCAGTGAACTGCCTTTTGAGGGAGGCTTGCCTTTTAAAAGAGAAAGTTCTGCAGAAAACACCTTCCTCAAAATACCTCAGAAAATAATAAAAAAGAGTTTGTGGTTGGGAATGTAATCATCCTGGTGTTTCAACAAGAGAAGTTTTCACGTTCATCATGTGGACAGAACCTGTGACTTTTTCAGTGAATTGTTTTGAATGGAAGATTTTAATGGCTAAAACCCAGTTTCTAAGTACATGCTTTTTTTTTTTTTAATTAAGAGGGCTGCCAGCTCCTTCCCTGTAACGCTGCACTGAGCATGAGTGGGTACACAGCGGGTCTCTGCTGGGAAGGACAGCTGGATCCCAAGAACCCCGCTCTGGATGGGAGGGAAATCAGCAAGCAGAGGAAGGCAAGCTGGGAGGAGGAGGATTTTGCTCAAGTGTGGACTTTGTTTTGATTCAATTACGCGCTGATTAATGTTAACAAAAATGGAAGATGAATGTCATACCCAGCTAATGGATTGGGTTCCATGAGTTAATCGACAAAGGGCAATATTTGTTCTTCCTTTTTTTGAATGACTGCATGGCAAATGCATTTGTTTCAGATAACAGTCTCTGGTTTCCATGGGGATCGTCCTTCTGCTTGTTAAAGGTATTATTAAGAATCTTTCACATTATTTGAATTATTGCTAAGAGCTATTATTTCAAAACTATCTCAGCTGTTGCTCCCTACATCAACACTTTGTGTGCCTGGCAGTGAAATCTGAGGAGGGTAGAACTTGGAAGAGAAGCAAAAATATTTTTTGCTTCTTTGAATCAGACTAATGCACTCTGATAACATTTCGCACTCAGAGAATGTTACTCCTTGCAGATACAGCGAACTTGAAACACTACAAAGGCTTAAAGGACGTTGTCTCGGCAGCATGCTGTGGTGGACCACTCTTGTATTTACTTTCTCAGTGTACTTCTGTGCAACTTCATGTACTGTGTGGCTGCTTATCTGTGCTACTTCTCAATTAAAAAAAAAGTAGGGGATGACTGGAAACAACCATCCTTTCAATCAGAATACAGTGGAATTGGTATATAGTGCATGGAGATTTTACTGAATGTTGATACTTGTGGTAATATAAGAGGATAAAACAAACCTTTTACCTTGTTTGGCACACTTTATACATGTGTGTGTTTCTAACGTGAAATGAGCTGCTTCTCATGCAGTGGTTACCTTTAGTATTTCCTATTCCTCTTTTTTACTTGGAGGAATTTTCAAAGGCACAGACAAGCTGGATACTTACCTCCTGCTCATTCATTCTGTGTACTGACAAGGTTGTCAGCTGACGTCAGGTGTAGTAAGGGTTTTATTTAGACACAGCTCATTCTCTGAGAAGACCAAAGATAGGCTTTTCCTTTTCAAATGAAAAACACTTCATCTTTTCTTTTAGCGGTGAAATTCTGTGCCACCAGTGTGGGTATGCTTTGTCACATGCAATCGTTTATGTGACACTCACGTCCCAAGCAGTATTGACTTACAGGAAACAGCAAGTTGCTACGTTTTCCAGCTGCCTGTTCACTCTAACTTTCCCTGGATGCCTCCCAACTAACCAGTAGAATTCCATGTAGTTTACAAAGTTTGAATCCAAGGTTATGTAGCCCTAGACCAGTTATCCAGCAGAAATACCACAAAAACTAACCCGTGGCAGAAAATGACAGCTTTGCCCACCGTGAGGATACACAGTTGTAAGCCAAGGAGAATACTGGTGTTAGACTAGTGCCTTTCACGGGTGCAACAGTGAATGACTAGTACATACAGAACAGAAAAGTGCCTCTAGATGCAGTGGAAAGATTCAGAGTGCAATTGCTGTAATACGCGTTGAATTACTTTGTTGCCTGGAACGTTGTTATCTTCTTCCATGGAAAGGAGTTGCTGGGCAAAGGTGAGGAGCAATGAAATGGGAAATGCATGCGGTTTGGTTTTGAAGCTTCTTAATATTTAATGCATTGCAAAGCTTCTGGTGTAATTTTTTCTCTGAGTGGGTGGCATCAGTTGAAGGCATCAGCAGAAAGATCTACCAGTTTATACTGAAGCTGATCTGGTTCATCAGAGCAGCTTACTAATATACAAGTTACCCATAGTTGCAAGTGGAAAGAGAATATTTCCCTGAGGGGTATTCACTCGCTAATTTTCCAATGTCCCAAGTGGACACTTCTGTCTGCTTATCCTTTTTCCCTCTTTGAGGCTCAGGCTTTATTTTGTCTGTCTAAAGAGTTCTTCCTCATCTTAAAACCAATTTTTTTTTTTACACTTTATTCTTTCCAGTTGCATTTAGGATCAGTCAGGACCAGAGCTAATTTCATTTCCTTGTGACTTTCTGATGTATAAATGACAATATGACATAATTTGTAGAGGTAATTAAACATTTGCGAATCTGGAGTCTTGAATGAAGCTCCTCTGTAGGACCCTGAAGAATAGCGCAGGAGTTCTCTAACAGCTTCTGAAGTATTAATGAAAATCCGTCTTATTTCTTTTATTTTTCCATTCTTCATTCATATTCATTTTAATGGAGGTGAAACTTGCTTTGGAAGTAAGGTTATAAAATCAATGCAATTCAAACTAGATGAAAGATTTAAATTTTAAAAAAACAAGCAAACAAAAACCCTCAAACCAAACCAACCAACCAACCAAACCCCAAACCAACCCCAGCTTCTCTCCTACTCCAGGGCATTGCAACAATACATTATTACGATGCGAGAAGTGCTTCTTTAATAACTGGAGAGTTAGCAATATTTTTGAACGCAAGCAATTTGATTGACTGAGTATCTCCTAGCAACTTAGGAAGCTTTAAATACAAGTGATTGAATACTGCCTGTGGAATATATTGTCAAGTGCAAAGCACCTGCCAAAACCAGATGATGATTCCATTCTTTAAAAAACATCAGATAGTAAATACGTAATTCAATATTTTGTCAGTTACCAAAAAGGAATTTGCATAAGACACATGACACAGTATATAGAAAACTGAATACCAAATGACATTCAAGCACTGCAGACCTAAATAGTGCATCTGTGAGGTAGATTTTGAAGTTAATACTGCATGCTTCTATTGAAACAGTGCACTGTTTTATCAAGAAGCTAAACTTGACTTTCTGGTATTTCTGGGTACTTGCCACTTGGTATACACATTGGCCACATGAACAAGAATGTGATCTTGCTGGCATTTTATGTTGGCAACCATAGGAAAACTGTACTCAGCAAGTAAAAGCTTGGGGTTTTTTTTATTGGTTAGAGGAAAAATCAAGCCAAAGAATGGTAGTGTCAACAGAGAAAAGTGGGGGGGGCTGCAGCTGCTTTTTCATATCTCACTCAGCAGCTTAAGATGATGTTTTCTCTCATTATGTACGTTTGTAGGTACCCTACAAACACACTGCCTCATAAATCAATTACACTTCAACTTGAAAGAGCTCCCGGTAAGCATCAACAATATATAGTATCAACAACATACAGTTGTTGATATAGTCTACAGTAAGAACAACTTAACTTTTCTCGGGGGTAGGAAGCTAAACCCTACTTTGCATACTGTCCAGCTGCAGCAGAGTAAATGGAGTTGTCTTGTCAAGCAGTATTTTTGTGCTGGTAGCTATGCTTTGGTTGATCTGGTGGTACTGCACGGTATGTCTCCAGGAGAAATAAAATAAAGGAGAATCACATTTTATTAAGATAATACTGGCCTTTGCCATGTAGTTACTGCTAGTGCAAAACGACTAGCTCACACACAAGCTATGCACTGAGCACAGCTGCATAATTTGGCCAATGCTGAGAATTTTACTAATTCACTAATAGCTGTCATTCAGGACAATTTTTGCGTAGTGCACAGTGAACTGGATAACAAAGAATGATTGCAGTATTTCTTCAGTATGAAAATTTGAACATAGTTTAATCAGGTGTTACATTTTATTTTTGTCTTTGATTGCTGTCTGGTAAGATGATTGAATGACTGTTTATTGCTTCGCGTCTTACGGAAGGAGAGGTATTTAATGAACTGCATTAGAACTGATTAGCTAGGGGATAGTATGACCAAGTGATATGGGCTCCACTAGAGATTTTTCTCCATTAAAACCACTGTGAAGAATTACTAGGGGGAGTTGTATAAAGTATGTTTGTTTTCATTTCTTTGTCAGATCATTTCATAAAAGGGTGAATGCTTTCTGCAAATAACTCTGATGACTTCTAAGTTTACAAAGAATGCTTGTGAAACCCTTGAGAAAACTTTGCATGGTTTTGCGCTGTTTTTATGATGTCTATGTGACAAACATATAGCTGAAACATTGAGCACCTTTCAGTTTCAATTGGACAGCTTGCTTAGAAATACATGATCTGCATGTATCTTTAAACCTGTGTGCTTCTAACTTGCTCTGGTCGCCTTGCACATTCATCTGCTGCCAGTTTTAACACGCTTTGATAGTTTATATTTCCTATTGCTGCCAGTGAGGCTTCAAATGCTCTGTCTGAAGATGGCACTGAAATGTTCCGAGTGTTAAGTGCTGTAGCCTGAGCCGAAGCAGTGTCTGTGCAGGCATAGGTGGAAAGCCGGGACCAGGTTACGTGGTGTAGAATGTGCGTGCCCCGCTCAGCTGTGCTAGCAGAGATCCTCCTGCCTCCTTAGCTCTGCACTAGTACATCTCCATCTGCTTGGGTACCATAGAAAGTGTCTGCCACAGTGTTTGATCAGTGTTAAGAGTTTGCTGCCTGTTGTGTGCCACCTGCCCTGGGAGGGTGAAGCCAGAGCCAAGAAGACAGGGAGCAGGGAAGCCTGACCAGGCTGTCTGCTTCTCAGTGCCCTCTCCCTCCTTAAGATCACTCCCCTCTGCCCATATAGACACAGGGAAAAGGGACTTCTCAGGCTGAGCAGACAAAGCAGAACAAGAAAGAGCCATTGCTGAGACACCATGCGGTGTAGGGTCCGTGGAGCTGAGTGCACTCCAGGCGCTTTGCAGCAAGTGGTTAAGTACAGATGTGTGATTTTCACTGCCAGCCATGGTGGGCTGACCTGTCTTTGGGAGTCCTTCTGTGTGCGTAAAAGGCCCTTTGGGCAAGTAAGCATTTCTGTGGTCATGTAGTGGGTGTCTGCATTTCCTTCACCTGTAGTATTGTCTTTAACTTGTATTAATTGCAAGTGGCAAAAGCTTTGAGAATTGTGGGTGTTTTATGACATTCCAGGTAAGACTTTAGTATTAAATTCATCTTCATTTTTGCACAGTCCTATTAGGCCTGTTTTTTCCTGGTAGCACTCTTCTTTTTTTTTTTTTTCCAATTAAAAAAAGAAAATGCAAACATCTTGCTAAAACCAGGTTTTTAAAGGAGAGATAAAATCCTATATTCTTGAGTGTGAGTTTTCTGGCATCTTGGTATGCCTTAGAAGGGGCCCAGAGCTGCATGCAGTAAGAACAGATTGCTGCATTGACTCCTGTGCTGTAGCTGTGTGAGTTAGAATCATAGGGAAATTTGCAATGGAAAATTTGTTTCTATTATATGATATTTCTTTCTCAGATCTGGATAGAATAACATACAATGATAAAGGAAAAAATACTGTCTTAGCTAATGCTGGTTTCTGTCTGTACTTCTGCTTCACTGCCTTCCATTCACCCTATTTGAAACAAATGTGTAGGGCTTGAATATCCAACCCAGCAGGTTGCATTCTCTGTGTATTTTTGTGTAGTTATGTGCATCAAGTCTGGGTTTTTTTGCCTGTCCCATTTGTTTAATTACATATTATTATGTATATCTAGGATCTATTGGGGAAAAAAAAAATTTCTTTTGGATGTGGCTTCACACAGGCCTGTCTGTGCCAGTGAGATGTCCAGTGGAAAGAAAAGCAAGTTGCTGTGATCTACTTACACACAAACATATTAAACCCGTATATTTATACTTATATTTTAATGACATTTCTATTTACTTAAGTGTATTTTAATCTCTAAAAAAGAATTATGCACTAGTTATTAAAAAATGAACACTTTAGCATATTTGAATACTCAGGATGACTCATTTAATGCAGAAGTCAACATAAGAATCTAAAAACATGGTTTGGATATCCTACTTAGGCATTTGCCTCTGAAATTCCCTAATTCATTCATTAGTAGAAGCTGGGAGGAGATAGCTGGGGAGTAATTTTTTTCAGTCATCTGATTTATAAAGCCACCAGCCATTACAGACTTTTTAGTTTGAGCAGGGTGATGGTTCATATCAGTGCCTCTTGGCAAACTCTGAGAGTATTTTTATTTGCAGTACTAGGGAACATTCAAATCTGTTAAAATTATGTTATTGGGTTTTGGGGGTGTTTGTTTGTTTGGGTTGTTTTTTTTTCCTTTGTTTATCCTTCCTGTCTCTACTCGCAGGTAACATCATGGTGCTGTGGTCAACTTGCAGAACGTCAGTACTTAAATCTGTAACAAACCGATTCATTAAGAATTTGGCCTGCTCGGGGATCTGTGCCAGCCTCGTCTGTGTGCCTTTTGACATTGCTCTTAGTGCCAGCCCACACTGCTGCTGGTGGATCTATACGATGCTGTTCTGCAGAATTGCCAAGTTTCTGCACAAAGTCTTTTGCTCAGTGACCATCCTTAGTTTTCCAGCCATTGCACTTGACAGGTAAGAGAGCAAATTTGCCAGGATCCTTGATTTTTCTTTCTTCTTTCTCCCTTTGAAACCCTTTTCTCCCTTTCGTATTGGTCTTGCTCTTGTTCCAGTGCTTTGCTCACAGTGTGCAGCTTCTTTGTAGAAAATACTGGGATAAATATTCTTCTCTGTAGCGTTGAATACCTTTGTTTTTCAGTTTACTCTGATATCTCTGGACTTTTATAAAGGACTTTGAGTCTATAGATCTGTCTTCAGAGAAGTTTTATATCCTTTCTTCCCATTAATAATTCTTGTTCAGTAATGAAACTTAAAAGCAGACAACTTCAGACTGCACATTCAGGTGCACATTTAAGCCATTGCCTGTTAGAAGAATTTACCAATGCCTGAGGCAGATTGTCCATCAGTTTCAAATTTCAAATGTAGATTTGTTTAAAATAAACTCGAAAAATATTAATACAACCAGAATTAATTCAGAGAGGTTTTGCACATAGAAGATCAGTCTAAAACAAAAGTGGCCTTTTGGACTGTCTGAGGTTTTTGGATTCTGTTCATTTTGCTTCTTATTATTAGCAGTCACTGATCCCACCTAAGTGCACGGCTCTATCACCTTGACAGTGACTGTAAGTTAGATATTTTTAAGGGAGGGTGGATACTGATTTAATACAGTTTACATTACTAAAACAGTGGATTTATACGTTAGATAAAATTGTTAGTATGTTATCGTGTCTCACCACAGAATACATTAGCTCTACAAAAATAAACTGTATACCTCATAAAGTGATATGTCTCTTACTTTAATGTTATTGTCTTGATAAGTGCAGTATCACTATCTGTAATGCACGCCAGTGTTGCCTGTAGCATATAATTTGCACTCCACCAGTAAAACTTGTGATCTTCCTCACAAAAAGCACAAACTCCTACTGCTTATAATAATAAGCGTAAAAGGATCGGTCTCCCATGAAGATTCTGTGAGCTTAAAAGTCCACAGTAGTAAGCAAACAATGAATTAGTGCCTGAAATTTGAAATGCATGTCAGAGATGCACTTTAGTTTTGTTTTTTTTAAAATGCACACAGAATGTTCAGTGTCTGGCTACTCTTTTGCTCAGGGCCTTGCCAAGCAGAGCTTGTGCAAAAACAAAACCCCATTGTACTTCCAGTAGGTGGGTACATGGAATTTGTGACCAGCAGCTTTTTCCAAATATCTAGAGAAAAATTCTATCATAAAGCACCTTTTCAAATTAACTATGAGTCTGGCCTTTCAATGTGACGTATGTGTGCCTCCATCATGTTTTCTGAAATTTTGTGCTGTGTACAGTATACTGTCCAGTTTACAAGTAAGTAAATGATGAAATCTTCAAAATACTGTTCATACACATCAGCCAAAGTTATATAGTCCCAATTATTGAAAGAATTGTTCACCACCAATAATGTGATGCTGAAGTTTGAATATTCAGTTTTTTTCTACAGACAGACCTGCAAAAGCCGACCCTTGGGGTTTTTTTTTCTCTCATAAGCAGGTAACTGGTTAGCAACCCAGTTAGGGATTTGGGGCATTATGCTCAGACAGATCCTGAGAGGCTTCTAATAAGCACTATGCTCATTATAGACTTCACTATTATTACTATTCTTCACTATTTTTATTATTATTCACTATACAACTATTGTATCAGCTGTTGTTTTGTTGTTTTATTTTTGACAGGTACTACTCTGTTTTATACCCTCTGGAAAGAAAAATATCTGATGCAAAATCCCGAGACCTGGTTATCTATATCTGGGCCCATGCAATAGTGGCCAGCATTCCAGTATTTGCTGTAACCAATGTGTCTGATATTTATGCCATGTCCACCTGTTCTGAATCCTGGAGTTACTCCCTTGGCCACCTGATATACGTCATCATCTATAACATTACCACTGTGATTCTACCAGTGGCTGTGGTATTTCTCTTTATGATTCTTATTCGCAGGGCACTGAGTGCCAGCCAGAAGAAAAAAGTCATCATAGCTGCCTTAAGGACCCCTCAGAATACAATTTCTATCCCTTACGCCTCCCAGCGGGAAGCTGAGCTTCATGCCATGCTGCTTTCCATGGTTATGATATTTATTTTCTGCAGCGTTCCCTATGTGACTTTGGTGATTTACCGCACCATACTCAATATTTCAGATATTTCAGTCTTCTTGCTCCTGACTGCCATTTGGTTGCCCAAGGTCTCTTTGCTGGCTAATCCTTTGTTATTTTTAACCATTAACAAATCAGTACGGAAGTGCTTAGTGGGGACAATATTACAGCTGCACCGAAGGTATAGCAGGAGAAACATTGTCAGTTCAGGTGGTGTTGCAGATGCTAATTTGGAGCCCAATGTCCGTTCGGGGAGCCAGCTTCTGGAGATGTTTCATATCGGGCAACAACAGATCTTCAAGCCCATGGAAGATGAGGAGAATGAGACCAAATCCATTGGCTCTGGTGACTTTCAACAGAAAGAAATTCCTACCACCAGTTCAGAGGTAGGTGAGACTTTGGTTCACAAATTTATACCACAGACAATTGCAGACTCTGCAGCTCAGGTGGCGCCAGCTCTGCCCGCAGAAGCTGATATGGTAAATGACAAGTATTCCATGCAGTTTGGTTTTGGACCCTTTGAGCTGCCTCCACAGTGGCTCTCAGAAAACCGAAACAGTAAGAAGCGACTCCTGCCTCCTTTAGGGAATACCCCTGAAGAGCTAATCCAAACCAAACAGCCTAAGTGTAAAGCAGAAAGAAAAATCAGCAGAAACAATAAAGTCAGTATCTTTCCCAAGGTGGATTCTTAGTAAGAGCAGGAGCTTTAAGTGACAGAGGAAGGTCACCTTCTGTTATATGTGTGATCCCATGGATCTTTGTTTTGCTGAAATTTGTTACAGGCTGATTTTTTTTGTGCCAAATGTAATTTAAACAAACAAACAAAAGGGAAACGTATATACAAGTGTTTCTTATTAGTATGTTTTCATGAAAATAATATATCAAAAGATGGTGATTCTTAGTTTTATCTGTGAACTCCCTACAATGATACTTGTCTGATTAACTTTCAAAAAGTACATATGGCTTTGGGAACACTTTTTCTGGCTGAAGTATGGAAGTACAGCAGTCGGTTTGCTGGGAAACCTCATCTTGTATTAAAATGGACTGGGTACCAAAGTAACTCAATAGGAGAGGCTGTGGGGAGAAGACAACAGATGCAAAATGGGTAAATCTTAACCTCCTGTAAATAGACACAGCAAGGTTCTGCACATTTCATTAATGAAGTAAGATGGACTATTAAGTACATCTATTTTCTGTTAAGCCCATTTCTTAAATCAGTGTTAAAAATAAAACTTGCTGGACTTTTTGCACAAATTAGTTACCAAGTATCTGCCAAACATCTAAACTTTTTTAATACTTAAACCACTATTTTTTGGCTTAAAACTTCAGCAAAGCCAGGGATAGCCAAATTGTCATGTGTGTCAAATCTGAGAAAGACCTTTTTTTTTTAAAAAAAACCCATATTCTTGTAGTTTTAATTAAAAAATGGATTGGAGACCATGCAGGACAAATCCTGACTCCAGTAAACAAGTATGTATGTGCCAAGGGCATAAATAGAACACTTTGATCCTGTGATAAAGGGCATATACAAATGTCCCGACAGTGTAATGTACGTAGTGTGTAAGTAACCAAAGGGTCAACCTTAAAATAGACTCATCTGCTGGTGCATTTTGCTGTTTTCTAATGGGAAAGCTAGCAAATGAAAGAAATGGGTCAGAAGTGCTAGTAGCCTTGTACCGAACTGCTGAGTGAGGAAGCTGGTAACAGACCCCAAAAGGCAAAGTTTATTAATGCCGTTGCTTGCTATTGTCACAGGTAGGGATTTCCTTCTACCGTCACAGACAGAGATACCACCCATCTTACTCCACTCATCTCACAGAGTAGACCACCCCGTGTAGGAACATGAGACATTCAAATCTGGTGCCTAATTCCTGATTGAATCAGTCATGCCATCCCTGGTACCAGCACACCAGCCTTTCTACGAGAGTTCAGGCATTGTACTGCAGCTTGCCCCCCTGCATCATCACAGGCATACTGTCTCGTTTATACTGAGTGTGAATTTTAAACTATATCAGTCTGTTAGATGACCTGAAACTATTGTAACCCCGGCATTTTAATCCTTGTTCAGTTGCAAGTAGTCTTTCCTTCTTCCTTACCTGCATTCACTGTTGTCTCTGTGCATAGTTTCTTAAAAGCACAATCTATTAACATCTGTGTACTCCTTGTGGTTCTCCTGTACTTTAGCCCTTTGGTGCATGCTGAACCTTTATCTGTAGTTACTGCCTGTTTATGGAAGTACTTTTCTTTGAAGCATACTTTTAAAAGGACAAGGTGAAGAATCTTGCCAAGTTCACAGTAACTTGCTAAATCTAACCAGTTAATGTTAAAAGTGAGAAGAAATTCTGCTGAAGCAGGATTTGGAGATATACCTGTTCTTCCTTTGACATGTTTGAAGAAAGCAGCTTCCGATGGCTCCAAGGTGGTGGATTTCTACAAGGCATTAAAAGCAAATGTTTTAATAAAAATGTATTAAAAAAAAAAGTTTATAAATGACTATGTAAATGATGTTTTTCTCCATTTCCTCTTTGGTTTTAGTGCTTTTCACTTCTTGGTAGTTCAAGAACTTCTCAGCTTGGGAGTGAGGAGCAGTCTTCAATGGGTCCAGATGGGTGGTGGGAACCCCAGTTGTCCTGCTTCTTAGATACAGAGATGAGAAGACAGACATAGCTTGCCTGAAATCAGACCGAAGAAATATTCCAGGAAAAGGTTTTCCTTCTGTGGCAGAGGTAGAGAAGTACCGTAGCACACATTTTTTTAAAACGTTGAGAAAAAGTAATGTAATAGAGTGTTTGTTTTTCCAAAGTTAGTGAAAGAACAGATGCCATTCAAAAAATCCTGAAAACCTCAAAAGCAAAGGAGGAGTTATATTTTCCTTATGAATTTTGGTTAAATTTAGTATTTATGGCCTACTTACATATAGATACTGGTCAAAGTCTCTGAGTAACCATCTATCTGCATTCATTAATCACAGATCTGAACTCCTTTGAGGAAAGCAAACTTAGTCTTAGTTTTATCCTTTTCAACTCTCACGTTGAATGAAATGCCAGTGATAAATTGGAAGAGCCAAATTGCACAGAATTTAGTTTTATCGTATCTGGAAAGCAAGGGGTTTGTGGTGGTTTTTATCTGTTGAGACAAAAATATCTTTTTCTTTCAAAGAGGACACATGTAAAAATTTGCTTGTGTTTTTTTTTTTTTTAGCAGATGTAGCAGTCATTGAAACCTTTCGCCAAGAAATTAACTAAGGTGGTTTTCCATACCTGAAGAATTATTTGGGAATGTTTTATTTTAGTCCCTCTTTCGGCAGTTTATCCATGTGAATGTTTAAGGGAAGGGGAAAAAAAATACACAAAAGCACATCTTTGCATAGAAAAAATAGTCTGTGTAAAATTCATAATACAGCCTCTCTGCTAGAATTGTCATCAGAAAACAGTAATTCAGGAGACTTTTTATGCCAGATGGAATATTTGACTTGTAGAATTTGATTTTTAACTTTATCTAACACAGTGGTAACTTTGACTCATTACTGCTGTCTGTTGGCTTGTTGTTCAGATGAATCCTACTGGGCAAAATGTTCTCCAGCATCCAATATAAAAAAAATATAATCAAGACTTGTTTTCTTCTTTATCATCACATAAAAGATAAGCAAAAGTAGGGTGGGAGGGAGTTGTTATGATGGTTGTTTTTAACCACCACAGGTGTTGGTAAGATACATTTTTTTCTCCAGATTATTGAAAGAAAGTGAAGTACAAAGCAAAGCTGTGGGAATTGAAGAAGTGAAAGCCTAGGGTAATTTGGCTTGTGCAAATAGATTTAAAGGCTCAATCTTACTACACTGGAGAATAAACTTGGAGGAAGGACAGTTAAAACTCATTATTCTAGCACTTAGGTGAGAAAAACAGAAAATGGAGCTCATTAAACAAAGGAATAAATTCTTTAAAAAGGATGAAAAGACCATGGGGACAATGTCAATTTACTGTTCCTAGATATTCTCAAGAAATACTGTTAAATTCAAAGAAACATAATGTAAAAATTAAAAAATCAAAACCCCTTACAGTCCTTCAGCACCAAATAATGCTGTATTGGTTGGCTACATGGCAGTTATGTATTTTGCACAATGGGATAAGCTTCCAGAGAAAAGCAGTTGTTTTCCAGAAACTCCCCAAGTATTCTACTCTAGAACAGATCTATTTGTTATTAACCTGCAGTAATTTAATGAATGCATTTGTTCTGATTTTAAAAATACACCTATAGGTAATGTTTTGCAGAAAAGGCTGGCTGGATTTCTGTAGTGAGTTTTCTTCTCTGCTGCTCCCTGTTTCCTGGGAAAATACTCCTGTATCAGTGGGCTATATCTTGAAGAACAGAGAGGAAAGTCAGGCTGTGGTTCCAGATCAGTAGGACTGGGACTTAGCAGCTGGCTCCAGCGAAACAGGAGCTGTCCCATAAGCTGCTGTGTGGGCAACCAGCTCTGGCGGTGATTACATGTCCCACAGAACCCAGCTACTTCCTCTCAGTCATGTCCGCTGACCTTGCGCTGCATAATTTGATAAAGAATGTCAACATAAAAAAAGCAAAATCCCTGCCTTCTAATCTTGTTTGATGTAAGTTACTGTTTAATTGCGCTTTAACCTACGTAGGAGTCAGTATGAGATAATCAATGGGTTTAGGGTTTTTTTCTTTTTTTTTTTGGCCATAAAGGACTCACCCCCACCCCCCCAAAAGATATAGTTGAAGTCATTGCTTTCAAACGACTGCTTCTTATTTTAGTTGAAGTGACTTTCTCTGTGCCAAAGTAGGGATGTCTTTATCAAACGGACCACAAGGTTAGTCACTGCAATCTGCAGTAATTGGTAATTCAAGGACAGTTTAGGAAACCAAACCAAACCAAACCAAACCACATCTTGCAGAAAATTGCAGAACTCCAGTTGCAGATGCTTGCACTTGGGAGCACGCTGATTCCTCCCCTCCCCTAGAGGGCACAGAGGGGGACAGCAGGAACCAGCCCAAAGTGATCTTTATTCCAGGTCTGTTTTTAAGCTGCTAAACCAGCCAAAGGTGGTGAAGAGTACACAGAGGCTGATAGTTCTGATTGCTTTCTTCAGGGACAACAATACAAGAGTGGGATGCAGAAACGTTCTTCATCTCAGCAAAAGCCCCTCTGCATGTGCATAGGAGCACTTCTCTTGTTTCTTCTCTGTGAGGAGAAAGTGGACTATTTTTTAAAGAAAGCGTAAGAAGTACCAAATCAGATCCAACACCTTTGGTAACACAAACCAGGGTTTCTCTACGCAGCTGTTCTTCTGCATCCTGAGGTTCCCTATGGCGAAACATAACGGACCAAGATGGTGATTTACTCCAAAAACTTCTTTGTGCACAGTACTTACCTAAGTAAGTCTGTCTCCTTTGCCTCCATTTTCTGTAAAACTAAACCTTCTACTTTTTGCCTGGATCATATCCTAAGCCACAGAAGAACATCGTTTGGCACTTGTAGGATCTCATTCTACTGGTGTCCTTGCACTTGTCCGGCAGCAAACTCCAACCCACTGCACCCCGTGGCACTGAGACATTTCAGCACAACACAACCCGTTTTGAGCGCCTGCTTCCCCAACTCTGCTGTTTGCCAGCAGAAGGAGGCGTGGCAGCACGGAAGACAGTCTTGTCAAGGCAGGACCTTCCCCAATGCAAGTCAAAGGATGAAAACCTGGCTTTATTAAACACAATGGAATTTTCACCACTGACTCTAGATTTAGCCTCTTCATTTCGCTTTTCCTCCTCGGCTGACAGGTTCCTCTGCTGTACCACTACTGCTGGTGGAGCACTCTGCAGAACTCTACTCATCCTCGCTCAGGGTGTCTGGAAAAGTTGGAATATGGCCCCAGATTCCTGGCTTTTGGCCCTTGAGTTGGCACACACCAATCAAAAGATATTACTACATAATCTGTTTGTCCTTTACAGGAAAAGGGTCTGGTTATTCCCCTAACGTTTAGGGGAATTAACATAAGGAAAATTAGCTGTGCTTGTCCTGATCGGTGTACTGAAACTGTTACAATCCACCTAAAAATACTGCCTAAGGTAAAGCAAAGCTGCTTCAAGTGAGTACACAAAAGAATATTGAAAACATCAAAGACTAACAGCTAATAAACATTTGCCCTTCAACCTGTATGAGACAATGAAAGTGTTTTGGCTACCTATTTGTGTATTAAAATGCTGTTCAGCAGAGGAGTATGAATATGAGCAGTCACAATGGGAACAAGTTCCCTGTATTTTCCCCCTCACTTGTGTTTCTTCTTGATTGGATTGGGGAGAAAAGGATAAATGAATTCTGTTACTATGGTGACTGTGTTCCCAGTATCAAGACAGCTTGGCTAAGTGTATCTTCATCATGTTGTAACCTCTCTTTTGGGATGAAAAGCACACCTTGGAGTGTTTTTCTTGCTATGCCCTTTCCAGACACAAGTTTTCTCCAATTCGACGTTTTTTTTTTTTTCTTTATTCTCATCATACTTCAGTTAAGTATCTAATTTATCATGGAACAAAACTGACCTATTCCCAAAAAGGCAAGAAAAGAAAATTACACCCTTTGTTCTGCTTTTCTAGTTCAAGCTTCATTATAAATACACCTGCCACCTGTAACAATATTTGAGATTCTGTAATATTTAATGATGTTTACAAAGTTCAGTCCTCTTATGGGAGATGAAGACTCTTATGGCTTGATTTGTAGGATTTGGGAGGAACTCTATGAACCTCTTCTTTTCCTCTCCGGGTCTTTTAGGACACATAACACTCACAGATCGTAAGATCGACTGTGATTTGAGATACCTCTGCTAAGCCACTATTATTAACTCTCGGGTGTGACAGCCTCATTGATAACCTTCACAGATTCCCTGTGGACAAGCAGCAGTAAGTAGCCTATTCCTGCACCACATTCAAAGGAGTTTTATGCCCGTTTGTTACCAAATGCCAGGCTGGACACGCTCCTCTCATGGGCTCTCCTGAGCTGTAGGCAGTCTGTCATGTGGGAAGCTGACCCTACTGAAGAAAGAAAGAAATACTGGGGTAGTTATACCTAGCTGCTTTCCATGCCTCATTATTCATAGTTAATATAATTCCTAATATAGCAAAAGGCAGATTTTAGTTTAGCTAGGTCTGAACTATACTGGCCATTCTGGAGCTTTCTCATTGTCATTACTGGCCTTAAATACTCAACTTGTGGATGTAAACATTCAGTCTTCTGGTTTTGCTTCAAATCATGATCTGTACCATCTGAAAACACCACACATTCCAACCACCACTATGGTATTGCATTAGCAATTGCAGGATTAATGTTAGAATTTTAATATATCCCTGTATGAGGACAGACTGAGAGAGTTGGGATTGTTCAGCCTGGAGAAGAGAAGGCTCCGGGGAGACCTCATTGCGGCTTTCCAGTACCTAAAGGGGGCCTACAGGAAAGGTGGGGAGGGACTCTTTATCAGGGAGCATGGCGATAGGACGAGGGGGAATGGCTTTAAGCTGGAAGAAGGGTAGATTTAGATTAGATATTAGAAAGAAATTCTTTACTGTGAGGGTGGTGAGACACTGGAACAGGTTGCCCAGAGAAGTTGTTGAAGCCCCGTCCCTGGAGGTGTTCAAGGCCAGGCTGGACGGGGCTTTGAGCAACCTGGTCTGGTGGGAGGTGTCCCTGCCCATGGCAGGGGGTTGGAACTCGATGATCTTTAAGGTCCTTTCCAACTCAAACCATTCGATGTATGACTCTCTAAAATACAGGTAGTTCACTAGCATATTTTCTGTATTTGTCTTTAGCTCTTGACTGTAAGCCACATTGCATCATTACTGTGCTAAATGCCAGGAAAAATTGTTCTTCTCTTACTGTTGCTTCCAGGAACATTGACAGTAAAACGCCATGCACTGTAACAGTCAATAAAAACCTCTACTGGTGGGGGCATGCATTCGCTGTCTGCAAAGTAAGAGTTTGGCAGAAAGATTTGTCAATCAAAACCTTCCTTTGAAGAAGATGCAGTTTTTTTCCTTCAAATTGTTTCTTGCAAATTTTTGCCACCAATGTAAACCTGATTTTAGCATATATAGGTATCAAAGGAAGTTGTAGGGGCCAGTAACCATCTCTAGTTTTTGCAAGTTCATCAGGACACTGCAATCAATTCTCACATCCTATTTAAATGTAGAAAAGAAATAAAAGAGATGGGATTAGGAAGTAATTACACTCCCCTTACTAATAAAATTATTAACAGTGAATATTCAGGTAAAAAACTGTGACCGCAGTATTAGTTTTAATGAGTTCATTTAAAACAGTCATTCAGCTATCCTGTACAAGTAAACGTGACACAGTTTATGCAGGGAACTGACAAACAGACTACCAAAAGAAACAAGGGTAACTTCACAGCGCGGGCATATTACGCACAAGGCTCCATCCGGTAACCTGTTGCTGTTCAAACGGTTCAAAAATCGTTCTTTTACTGAGGTGGGAAAGGCAACAGCTGCCAGAGCGATGCCATCGCGCGCACGGCTGCGGCTCCCGCCCACCGCGCCCCGGCCCGGCCCGGCCCCGCACCCCCGCCCCGCCTCGGGGCCGCTCGGGAAGGGGCGCAGCGCCGAGCGCCGCCGGGGCCGGTGCCGGTGCCCCCGCTGCCGCGGGCACGAGCTGCCACCGCTTCTCACCGCGGTTTTGGGAAATCCCGGGGTTGGGCTCTGTATCCGCTCGGCGCTCGCGGCGCCGGCAGCGCGCGGCTACTCAAACCGGCCCACCTTTTAAGCCGCGCCGCCGGGCCCAGGCAGCGGAGGGCCTCGGCGTCCGCAGGCGGCGGCGGTGCCGCCAGGGAGCGAGCAGCCTCCGCGGGACACCGAAACCCGCCGGGAGGACACCCGCCGCCGCCGCCGCCCCGCGTCCCGGCGACAGTCTCAGCCGGACACGGACGCTACAGCCGCGGCGCCGCCGTCCCGCCGCTCCGGCAACGCGCCCGGCGCAGCCCAACTACCTGCGGCGGGAGGGGGGCGAGGGGGGGAGAGAGGAGAAGGACGCTCTCCGTGCAGCATTTGTCTCTCTACCAGGACGGAGAAGAACAGGCTTCAGTGGGGTTATGTGGTGGTTCAGACTTCGTGAGCAATAGAGCTCCATTACATCTGCACTCCTGGGACCGGGCTAAGAACAGCCCTTCCACCGCCACCCCCGTCCCGGCGATGGTACCGCCCTAGTTCAGGGCGGACTCCCGCAACTATCGCGAGAGTTCGGTGAGTTGGTCGTCATGGTAACGGCGGCGGCGGCGGCTGCGCTGCCTCCGGTGGTCCCCGCGCTGCCGCCCTCCCGCGGTAAGGACCGGGCGGCCACGGCGGGGCCGGGCCCTGCCGGCGGGGAGTCGGCCGGCCACGGGCGCTGCCGGGCCGGGGGGGCTTCGCCCGCCCTCCCTCCCGCCCTCCCTCTCTCAGGCCTCCCCCCGCGCCGCCACCGCAGCCACGGGCGTCCCTGGGCGGCTCCCGCCGCTGTCACCGCGTCGGTCCTGGCTGGGAGCGGTGAACGGTGTGAAGGGGCCTCTTCGATGAATGAGCCCGAGATTCCCGAGTTCAAATGAGTGAATGAGTATAAACCACTCTTTTCTTCTTCTCTGCCCACTTCTTCGTGCTGTGTGGTGTTACGGACCTGTATGCGTGACTCAGTTTGTCCTTTTTCTTGTACTGATCTATATAGTTGTGTTCACTTGGGCCTTCTGAAAACTGCCAGTGCACCTCACATTGCTCAGGTATCTAATTCCTGTGAATTCGTGTAGTTTTTGCAGAGAACCACGCATTTCTGTTGTTGAAACTCAAATTTGAATTGGGACTGGGAACGTGGTCGCTTGGATTTGGGAACTCCCCTACCCGTTTAGAACTACTGGATGTAAAAAGCTTTTGGCTGCTGTATTTGATATGGTCAAGATGTGTATAAAATACCCTCGTTCTTTCATTGATGCTAACTTGCTAGTCACATGTTTTTAAAAAAAGGAAAAAAAGCCATGACGTTTGCTTTGTTGGGAGATTACTTTTTAGTCATTTGAAGTTTCTTTGACAGTAAGCTCATTTACATACTTTAGTTGGCTTGATGACATAAAAATATATTTGTACGTATATTAAAAAGTTTATATTTGAGTGGCAAGCTAGTCTATACTGGAAAGACCTCTCAAGACTGAATTGCTAGAAAGGATTTGAAACTTGCTTAGTCTACATCTGAAATATTACTAGCCTTGTGTTGCTTTATTATGAAACTGATAGTTTGGAAGGGTTTTCTTAGTTTTTTTTCCAATTTTAGGTCACAATGGATATTACAAGGGGAAGCTTGGATAAAATTTCAAGGCCTGCATCAAGCTCAAGAGCTTATCCTCCTTGTAGATCTTTAAATACGTCTATGGAGTTATTGACACCAGAGCCATGTTTGCCAAAGGTAATTCTTTTCACCTTCAGCAAGACAGAAACTCTATGCCTAATTCTTCTTAGTAAAATGCCAAAGAAATAAGATTCTGCTTTTTTAGCTTCTTACAGAGTTTTGAGCTCTGCAGGTGTGCTAAGGGGTTGTGTGAAAGTTCATGAATGTGGACTGCTCCTTATGCATAAATGGAATGGTGTTCAATTTTGTTTTTCTGAATATGTGTTACTTTTATGTTTGCCACAAAAAGGGCTATTCAGCACTTCAGCCTGCAAAACTTGGTTGTCTTCCTCTTTATATTTAATCAGATTATTAAATTCTATTTGAAGGAAAAACATTTGAAATTCTGTCAGTAATGTGTAGATACACAGCTATAGGCTGTTGATGTGTGAGCCAGTATGTGCATAATTTCACTTCCACCTCATTTGTGCTTTTAAATTTAAGTTGGAATAAAAATTATTTTGCTTATTAAAAGAAAACATTTGAGCAATCCTCACAAGTTGCATTTTTGACTACAAGGCTCTCTCAGGATATGTTGAATCAAGTTAAAAAAAAAAATTCATAGTATTCCAAGAAATATGTTAACTCCAGGGATCCAACAAAGTCTGTCGGAAGTAGGTGTTCACCCATCCTCCAAGAAAATTAATATTGGGAATTAACTTAATTTTGGGAATGGGGTATGTGATATGGTTGTTGGGATGTTGGAACTGGGATGTGGGATTTAGAGATTTAGAGTGATTTACTTAGATTAGTCCAATTGTATTGTACCTCTGTTTACCTATTTGTAGAATGGGATCATACCTAGATGCTTCACAGAAGTATTAAAATATTTTTTATAGGTTTGCAGTTGGTTATTAAGGTTAACATCAGATAACTCTGAATTCAAGTTCTCACCTAAAGATCATAGGCTATTGCATGAGAATTGCAATCTCTTGAGACTGATGAATTAAGCATAAGCTTTTCAGCCCTTCAAAGAGTGTAACAAACTCTATAGTATGAGCAAGAGATTGGGATGCTACCTGGTGCAGAGCACCCAGAGGGTCAAGAAATGGATGAGGCTGTTGTACACACAGACTCTTAACTGGTTGGGTCTACCCTCTGCTGCAGCAAAAATTACATAAACCTTTGGAATAATTTCCTAGCTTGGCAATCACAAATCTGGCAGTTTGTGGAATGATGAGTTTGGGAATCCATGTCATATCTAAGAAACAGAACTCTATATCAGAGTTGTTTTGTTTTTGTTTTTTTAATTGAAGAAGTACTATGCAGTCTTGTATAGAATCTTTGTTAGCCTTTACGATAGTATGTGATTATTGTGATTATCTTTTTCTTCCCCCCAAAGATTTCGATTTTTATGGTAGTTATTAATTTGCATTTCATAGGTTGATTCACCTGTCAGTTTGGCTGGTAGTTATCAAAGAGACAATCTAGAAGACTGCTGTCCAGAAGAAAACAAAGGTGATGACAGAGAGAAATCTGATGTCAAGGAAGTAAGAACAGATCAGCAAACCACGGTAGAAAGTACGATCTTTGTTCTTCAGAAGTGTATACTGAATCCCAACGAGTTGTCAGGTGTGGGAATGACTACCACTTTCCTGTGTTGTGGCTAGACCAAATATCATGTTTGTATAGTTTGGGTAAAATTCTGTTGGTGGAGGGAAAACAGGATGCAAATAGGTGACATTCTAGAAGAGAAGGAGTTGTCAAAATTCATACCTTCACTTCTTTTCACTATTTTGAATCCATCTTTGAAAGAAATGTGCTGTTGCTGCCATTACCACTACAGTGTATGTCTTGTGGCATGTAAGATGTGACCTGCACCTTGGTGATTGGTATCCGCATGTGTTCCATGGAACTACGTTAGAAAGTGTTGTTAGTAAGGTGTTTTTATCAAACTTTTCACAGAGATCATGATAATTTTTTACAAACTTCATATCCTAATAATGGTCCACCTGTGCAAAAAATTGGAAATTATGGTTGTAAGTTATCCTATTTAACAACTGAACAATGCTAATACTAATAACATACTTTAAATACAAATGTATATAAATATATAATGTATATAATATAATATATATTTATAGATAAATATATAATATATAATATATAATAAATATAAATATGCAATATCTCATTTTAATGAAAGCACTTGTAGAAGTGCTTCAGATGTCATTCTTTTGGCTTTCTATAAATGGTAATAAATTAACCTTCTAGAGCCTCTGGCTATTTAAAAATAGAGAAGCAAAGGCCAGTATGTGCAGCAGAAAGTTTGGATACCTTCTCCAAGTTTAGACAAGATTTAATGACAGAAATGGGGTCAAAGGAAATCCCTTGATTCCTGGTCCTGTGTTTAACATGAGTCCTGGTGTACTAGTACATATTTTTTTAACAGTAATCCACTGCACAGGCTCTGTGGTGATCCCTAACTGACAAAAGTGTGGTTTTGGTCTCTTAATTTTATACATTTCAAACAGTATCTTTAAAAGTTTATTTCACATCTGTCTTACTGTGAAAGGCTTTTTCCTGTGTTTTTCAGGATGTATGTTTAATTCAGATTCTGGAGATGATAGCACTGAAACACAGACTTTGAGATTCTCTGAACCTTCCCAAGGAAAACTAAGTAATGCAAAAGCAGGTATTAATTTTCAGGTGTATAAAGTGAACAGTGCAATAAAATTCCCCTCCCCCACCCTTTTCCGTGTGTATATTATATAGTTATAAAGAAATATTACTAATTGAAAATGTATATGCGTAGTGATATTCAAGAGGTGTTGGATGAATTATTTATTTAAAGATTATTTTCCTAAAGAATATTCGCTTTCTTTAATGATATGATAGTATTTGAGTTTTACATAGATTTGGTCAGTCTAATAAGGCAGAATCCAGTGGTGATTCTATCTAGTACAACAGTGCCGGTCATCTAACATAATATTGATTTCTTCAGAACAGAAATTGGATAGAACTCAACTTCAAAGCTTTACTCAGGAGTTTTATGTACAAATCCATCTGCTGGGTTCAGGCCAGTTGAAATAAGTGCTCTTTTTTTAATGTCCTGTCCTTGCGGCTTACCTGCAGCTCGGTTAGGTTTTTGTAGCTTTCCCCTTGCTGTATCGCTCATCACTTTTTATGGCATAAAGTCGACCAACGCATCACAGTAAATGGTTGGAACCAATGAATGTGTAAAGCATTTGACCTCAAAGGCTTAGAAAATGAAAAAGTATTGCAGGACTCCAAAACCTGGAAGTCTGTGGGATAGGGACAGTGCTACGAGTGTTTCCTCTGCTCTTTCTATGGAAGCTGACCAGAAAAGAGGGCAGAGCATGAGGATGCTATAGGAAGGGGAAAAACTAAAAGTGATCAGAATTATAATCTGCATGTCTAGGAAAAAAAGAAACAATAAAGAAATCTATTTTAATTAAATAATGGTAGTTTCCATAATGTTTCACCATTTCTATTTTTCAAAACAACATTTTTCTAGAACCAGTATCAGAATCTGGTTTGGCTAAGATATGTCAAGACTCAAAAGTCTGTAACATGTAAAAGTAGAGATATTGCCATCTATCTTAACCCCAGAATTTTTTCATTTTAATGAATGACATTTCAACATGTAGTCTACTAGTCAGGCTGAAGAATTATTTTTGATTTTTAAGCTTATTTTGTCTGTGATTTTTGCTAATACTGCGGAGGTGTTGTCACTTTTCCATTATAAATTTGAATGGAATTGCTGCCCCAAAATGGGGAGGCTCTTCCTCCCCCACACCCCCATATCCAAGTGCTGTACCTCAGAGTTTGATTCAGTGTTCTGTTACAAAGACCTTTATATTTTTCCCTGCTACTAAGAGGTTTAGAAATGAACATGATATATGTGCTTGAGAATAATTGTGCTGTGTCTATGGTTGTTATCAAATTACTTGTACTGCTTTTTAGTTTGATGTTTTGGGTTTTTGGTGGTTTTTTTTTAGTTTGAAATGCTTCAAGCTAATATTAATTTTAAATATATTCTACAGTAAACTCTTCCAACTTGGAATATTCTGAAGAAACAGATGTAGATCCTCAGATTCAAGCAGCTATAAAGAAAATGAATAAACTTGACGTGATACTGGCAAAAAAACATTTTAAAGAGAGAGCAATTAAAAAACAAGGCAAAGAAATGAGGGCAAAGCTCTGGGAAGAACTTCAGGTTATAAGTGTTCTGCTTATTTTGTAAATAGTATATCTTAGAGTACTGTCTTACAGAATTATCATATTCACAGATGCATTATTTTATTACAGAACTTACAGTTGGCTGATTAAAGTGAAGAAATGGATCTTAAAAAGTAACTTTGAATAGGTTTTAATATATATTGGCTAGGCAGGCTTTGAAAGAAGGCTGTCATCTTTAAAAATTGTTATGACCTATAGCCGTATATACAGCTGTCTAGGTCTGCTTGAGCTCGCTACTTGCAGGTGTGATAAAGCGTGACAAGAAGTAATGGCTGTGAATCCAGACCTAAAAGTGTTTGTTCTGCTCTCGTGTGACCGTTCTCAGGCCCATCTCTTTCAGTACTGTCTATTAGTGAAGAAATTAGAGATGCCCCCTGAAGAAGGCATAAGAACGCAAGAGAACAAATTCCTTCACATTATTCCTATCCTGGTCTGTAGCATTTAAATCTCTCTTTAAGCCTTGAAACGTGAGAGTTAGTATTTCCTTTGAGGTTAAGTATTGTGTAATTTACATGAATACAAATGTCAGTTGCTAAAAAGACATGATTGCAGTTGTTTTGACTGCATCTCATGATTTCAATGGGTTTAGATTTAGAGACATATGTAATTCACAGAACTTGTCTTGTGAAATGTGTCTCCATGTAAAAGACAATATATAACAGAGGCTTTAAAGTTCCACCATGCCTTTATCATAACTTCAGGAGATGTTCAGATAACCTCAAGAAGAAAATAAAAGCAGTGAGTAAATGTTGCCACTGAGCAAGGAATTTTTAATTGGGTCTGAGGTTCATTTGACCTGGTAAGCAAACAATGTATTCAGCTTTAAAGTATTTACTTTAAAATAAATATTTGCATATATATGTATATTTATGCTTTATTTCTTTTGAATAGTCTATCAGAACCACTGGAAGCCAAGAGGAGATAGAAAACACAAAACTTTTTTTAGCTTTGATCTCATCATGGCAGTATACAACTGGTAGGTAAGAAAGAGAAGTAAATACCCTGATATAATTATCCTGTGTTTTGATTAATATTCATATTTTTGTTGGGTACTATAAAAATAAAGCTTTCAAACCTTTATAATAAAATAATATTTGCATGTAAAAGTACATTAAGGAAATATTTGAAAAATTAACTGAAATATTTTTTGCATTTTCACAAATGTAGAAGTTGTACTTTAACATTAATTTTGTTTATAGAAACTGCATTTTTTCAAAGAACTGGCTACTCTAGAAGGGTAGAAATCCAGGATCAGTTAAGCTTGCATTTTTCAAGTTGATGGCAAATAGATGATTTCAGAAAGGATGCGTGACTGATAACACTGGTAAATTAATGATAGCAGGTACAGGGAAAATGAAGGGTGGCAACCTGCTGAAAAACTTGGATGTCTTTACCATTTTGGAACATCTGGGCAATAAGCAAGGAATTCAAAATTGCTTTGGTAAACAAACAAAATAATAAAGTTACTCATGTCTGGTGGTCTTAGTGGGAGAGTTTGCCAGGCTAGAGTACTTGGTGTAGGAAGGGCAGGCAGTTAAAAAATATTAGGCCTAAAACGTTATTTAGAAGCTCATTTTCATATGGGAGTGGGAGAGAGAAGGAGAAGGAAGCAATGGAAGTGCCATGGTAAGGATCTCTTAATATGACAGGTCTAGCGGGAGGGATATCCCAAGCCTTTTTAGGAATTTTTAACAGAAGAACCAAAAGAATGGGACCAAATTATGATACTAACTACTGAGTTATATGTTGGAAAACAATACAGGAAGACGTAGGCACAGCCTAGGTCCTGGAACATGGTCCAAAAGGGAGTGTGGGTCATTTACATGAAATTTGATACTGATTACGTTAAATTTAATTAATTTCTAAAAGAATTTAAGATTCTGAACGTGAGAGAGAATTTGAGTAAAAGATATCATCAAATACAGAGTGTGATTCTAAGGAAAAGGTATGAATATGAAAACACGAACTTAGTTTTTTTAATCACCTTTTTTCCTGAGAATTCTAGGGAAGAAAATTTAGGATAGATGGCAGTTTTAAAAAGTGAAACTATGTTAAAGACATGCTAGCAGACTATTCTCAGGAAGACCAGGAAGTCAGATAAGATCATTTCTGAGTTTCATGATGATATGACAATGAAGACAAAAATATTCAAAGTGGAAGTGAACATGCTGATAAGAATAGATATTTGCATTTTAGTAAAAATCACTTCCGTCTTCAGTAGCATTTAAAACACCAAATTCTATAGCTGCATTAATAGTAGACAAATGGCTAGTAAAGGACTGAGTTCTATAGCAGGAAAGGTGAACAAATAGTTAATGATACAGAGAAATGTGGAACATGATACATAACAGACAACTATGATCAAAATTACAGTGAATACCAATAATGTAAAATTGTAAGTAGAACAGGGAAAGAAAAGTTAAACTATTGAGAAATGTTTTCTGTACTGGGTCAGAAGGACAGAATTCTCTTGGAGTTCTAAAGCAAGTGGCTGAAGCATGTTCTGAAGTATTGGTAGTTTTCTTCAAGAATGCACAGAGGATGTGCATGCTCGCAGGGACCTGGAAAAAAAATGTGTATTTTAAAATGTTCTTTTTCTTTCTGTGGCTAGACTCTTGCTGAGGAAGACACTGGAACAAACTGTAGGCGTTCTGCTCCCAATGTCTTTATTGGGAGGGGCAGGGGGAACAAAACAGGCTGAATTTGTCAAGAATATACCATGTCAAAACTGCTCAAGAGTGGTTTTAAAACATCAGCTGTTTGAATACTCTTTCTTGGTGCTGGAGTTCTGAGAGATGTGTTAATCATATGCACATTTTGCATCCTGTCCTTCCTCTGTGTACCTTGGTTGAAAGGATTTCTTGCTTGAAAGGAAACAGAATTGTGGTACATTTTGTCTTTTTTCTTGTTGGGGAGAGAACAAGGATTCGAGGTCTGGATGGTTATTGCTGAGCAAAAATTTCAGCTTGAATGTTGGAAGTATGCGCATAATAATGGTAGCAATGTGTGGTTAAAACATTTCAGCAAAGCTTATCATTACAAGATAACCTTCTTTTATTTCTGTGGTAAAATTTTTATTATTACAGGAAGAACACAGAATATGAGTGATATTTAAAAAGTATCCAGTAGATGTCAGGATATAGTAAAAAAACAGTAGGCAAGCAAGACTATATGGTTGTTAATGAACTCCATGCTTCAATTCCTCTTTTATTTCAAAGGTAACTCCTTGCTGTAGAGATCATGTGCATCATATGGGTTTTGATGTACTGTGCTGGCAAAACTCTGCATAGTGTAGATTTATATTTTTCTTCCAGCTTGATCTTTATCTTGAATTTTCTGTGATATGCTAGTGCCTTACTTTTCAGGTCTTATTTATTTACTTATTTAAATGAGTCCCTTGATAGCTGCCCAGGCTGATACTGAAATGGAATGCAATTCATATATTTTGCTTTTCAGAGCTTGAGTTTGATAAAGAGCTTTATTAAATAAATTGTATAGGGGAGCTATTTAATTGTAGCGTTTGATATGGCTGTGAAATCAAAACACAAGTTCCAAGTACAAAATCGTAAATAACTTATCTGTCCCAGCATCTCAGGCACAAAAAAACCTCTGACACACTCATGGCAG
This sequence comes from Pluvialis apricaria, assembly GCA_017639485.1. Taxonomy (NCBI): domain Eukaryota; kingdom Metazoa; phylum Chordata; class Aves; order Charadriiformes; family Charadriidae; genus Pluvialis; species Pluvialis apricaria. The sequence goes on along the minus strand of CM030012.1, from coordinate 37,757,874 downwards.
AAACGTAAATCGGGACTTAATTAAATACCCTTAAATTCATTCCCCTGTGCTCTGTGTAACAAAATCATATTTTCAGTTGAGTCCATTAGGCTTCATTACTACAGGATATTGGTTGTTTTTTTTCATTGTGAAAAACACATTTTTCACATGTGATATCTATGGTTCTTGCAATACGAGTCATTTTCTCTAAGTGCTAAGCATATAGACTGCCTGTTAATGCTCTACCTTATACTTCCAGTTGATATATGTCAATACCATGACTGAATTTTTTTCTTTGAGTAACTGAAACAACTCTTGCATGCTAGGATATTTGAACACTTTTTTTCTAGACTATACCCTTGACTTAAGCTGCTTGGAAGTCTAATAATTCGTGCACAGGCAGACACCAGCTGTGAAAACCTGGATACTTTATTCTCATTCAGAGTTCTAAATGAATTGCCACATGGTGTCTGCAGAGACTTTTGAACTTTAAGGCCTTTGGCTGTACCTTCTAGAATGTAATTATTTGTCCTGTATAGGCAATAGTTGTTAAAAACAAAAACATAGCCATATGAAACAGTATAATTATTCATGAAACACACCTTACACTTTTCCCTCTTCTTTATTTCTTGAGAAATATGGTGATTTACGTGATTACGTGATTTATCCAAGTAAATTTCTCTGACTTTCATGTGTGAGATCTTATAGTACGATACACATAAAACTAGATCTTCAAATTCAGTTCCATTAAATTTTACTGAAAAAATTCCTTGCAGATCCCTTCCATGCTAAAGAAGATGAAATATGTACTTCAGTATTTCACACACAAGTTAATCCAGAAGATTATGATTGCTATGAAACCCAACATAATCAGGGTAAGCTTTATTAATTGTATAGTTTGTATTTCTAGATATGGCAAAACAACATGTGCAATGTGTGGGTAATGTAGACGTGGCCTTTGTTGCTAGGCGAAAGAAATCAAAAAAGCAAGGTTGCTTACTGGAATGGCGACAGTTCTTATCTTTTTACAAATGATAAAAGAGAATAATTTTGTTTGTGACTTATCTAAAACATTTTACACAACATGCTAAGAAAATTTTTACTTTTGGGTTTATAAAACTTTCTCTTTCATTGCAAAACGATGAGGTGTGTAACAGATTCGTTGTAAAATGTATCATTAGTTCTTTATGGAAATTCTTTAAAAACTTGGCTTTGCTGTTACTCTAAGGTACTGTAACTTTCATTAAGACATATTCAAGAGACCATCAAAAAATGAAGAGTGGTGCTGTATACAGTTGAACTGTTCTGTAATTTTTTTGTTTTCAGGAGGAATTGTATGGATGTGACAAACCTAAATCTTCAGACAACTCATTTTATATTTTGTTTTGCTGACTATTGTAAGGGAGCATTGCTTTTCTGGATTAAGTACTTTCTGGCAAAAATCAAACATCTGTGCTGATTCTTTTAGACATGGCTTGTTTACGTGCACTATATAGAAGTTAAATGCTGGTAGTAGTGTAGTGTGTCCAACACTTCAAAATAAATGGGATTGTGCTTTTGTGCCTCTGTACTTTCCCTATTTGAAATTCAAATTTATATGGTTGAGTAACTTCTCACATGTGTTGTGACATAAGAAGAATAGCTTCAGCTGCCATTGCTATCAGCTGCAATTGTTTATTTCTTTGTCATCTACCATTCTATGTAAACAGAAGGAATCTATCTTCCTGGTGACTGGCTAAGATGACAAGGACATAATAAATGGATGTTCCTCAAGCTTGAACCATTGATGGCAGCAGAATCTCTGCACTTTTTAGAATGTGGTTGCATGTTTTAATTTTTAAACCTGAACCTCAGCTCCCTTATCATTTTGTCACTTTTCTTAGTCCACCAGTATCTGACCTTAACTTTGTGTTATTAAATATTCCTTCACACTGGGTTGGAGCAGTGCTGTGCTTTTGATTTCTCTGTCTTCCTACCATGTGTCTTCATTCCTCCCCTACTTGACCCTCAGCTTCTGCCTTCACAATTTCTGAGTTGTGCTGGAATGTCCTTGTATAGCAATGACAGGTTTCATTACCAGTATTCAGGACAGCAATGACTTCTGAAGCTCCCAGTACAGGCATGGTTAGTAGCTGCTGTTGCTTGCACTATTTTGAGATGTTCTCCTGGTTTGGGAATGCATGAAATAGAGATCACTTACAACGTAGGTACAATAAATTACTTAAATGACTTTTACTATTTCTGCTGGAGGCTGTTGATATGGTTTCTGAATAGCTAAGACTTATTGTTTTGATTGCTTTTGGATTTCTGTGTAACAATTGTCACAAAGGCAGATGCTGAACAAGAGGAGCTTAACTTGTGAAGAAGAACATATGTATTAGTTCTATCATATTACTTTAGCAGTCTCATCAAGATTTATACCAAATCTTTGAAATTTGTACCAAATCTACCAAAACTTGTATGCAGAATTTGTTGAGCTGCAGTCTCTCTTTTGCTTACCAATGGCAGTCTTCAATGTATTCTTTGTCCCAGTGACCCATGTCTGTCCCTTCTTTACCTGAATGCTCTGAGATGTACTGTATGATATCTCCCTCTCGAAAACGCTTATTCTGCAGTTAGAGAAAGACATAGCTTAAAAGTAACATCTCATATATGTTGCGTGTGATGTTGGTGTTTGGTCTGTTTTCCTCATTTCAAGATTCAATTTGTCATGTTTATATTGATTGGTAGATTCTGATATGATTTGGGATGCTTTCAGTAAGCAGTTGTGCATTTGAACTGTGACAGCATTTTCTTGGTCAGATCCAACATCTCAGTCCTTTAAGGTTTACTTGCCATTTGAGAGTAAGTCTGATTGGTGAGAATGTTGCACATTTTTTTTCCATACTGTGTAAAAGGATGCATGGAATTTGTTTCATATCTTTGGGAATTTGCTTCCAATGTACTCACTCTGAAAAAGAGTTACTTACATGTAAACTTTCGTAGCCTATCTTCTATTATCTAACATGTTAAATTGTGGGGTTTTGTAGGCAAATAGCCCACCCATTTTTATAATCTCTACTTTCCAGAAAAGCAAAATGTACCATGCCTACTTTGGAAGTAGTTTTTGAGACTTAGAAGTTGGCTGTATTTGCTTAGACTTGTTATTTAATGTGATAAATATTTGCTGTTCATAAAGGAATTGCTGTTTTAAAACTGGTAAAAGTCTCTGAAAAACAGAATATGTGCCCATTTTTGTATGATGGATAGAAACCCATTGTTTAAAAAAACGTATGTGTGATGTTGTCAGAATATCATGTGGCTGTTTAATAGCTTTACAGCTCTATGAGTTTTATTTTTAAACAAAATTTCTTTTATAAGCTGTGTTATATTAATATTGACTATATCATCTGTTCTTCAGCTGTTTTATTTTAAAAAATGCACTTGATATGTCTCCAAATAGTTCTGTGGTTTTCAAAAAAATTATTGTCTGGTTTTGTACTGATGATAAAACTGAAACAATGATAGGGTTCGAAGGAATGCCGCGGCTTTTAAAGCCGCCATGTTTAACATTTTTGAGGTCAGAAATCCAAAATTATTTAGCCTTTGCAACATTGAATGATCTCACATAATAAAAGCTTAAAAATGGTATTAGATTTTGACGATAGTTATGTTTTAAATGTAACAACATAGTTTATCTAGATAATGAAATCAGCATATAAAAAGTTTGTCTATCCACTTTATATGTTTGTTAAAGATTTAAACAGGATTGCTGTTACTACAGCTCTCATTGAGTCAGAAAAGGAATGATCATAACTTAGCAACTTTTCTTTCTCAAGCTTCAGATTATCCAAGTGAATTAGAAACAACTGAATTTCTTAATCAAGCAGAGAGAACACATAGCAAAAGTAAAAACAATCAGGATTTCATTAAAAAGAACATCGAGGTAAGCATTAAAGCATGAAATCATTAACATTTTGTTATATGTTAGCTAAAATTTGGTATATAATTAGTTCTGGAGACAGGTTTTTTATCAGGAACATTAAAAGCTAATTGGACATATGTGAAAAAAATCTTGCTGTTGTGTTGTTCATGGCAGAGTACTGTATAAGAGTTCTCATCTTGGATGCTTATATTGGTGGGGATAATACTGCTTCTATGTATTTGCTAAAGAGTACTGGAAAATGAATTGTTCTGTTTGTGCCTGGACATAGCTTGTTTGAGGGCATATATTTCCTAAGACCTTCTTTAAATATATTTACTGTTAAGTTAAAGGAAGGTGTTCCTATGCATAGAAAAGAATAGGCATGCAGGTGGTTTATGTATAGCCTGTGTGGGATCCTTGTTTACAGGAGACTTCTTTCTGTCAGCAAATAGATGCCTTGATTTTCGTGCCCTTTTTTCTGCAAAGACCTGGTAGCTATAATGATTTTTCATTCAATGAAAAATATCCACCCCCTCTGCTATGTCAAAGACTGTTACAAGATTATCAATTTATTATACGTAGGCTGCTAGAATTTTCTGTCATAGTGATAATTTGTATTATGGCAATAAGCAAGATTTGGATGTTAATTTCACAGAGTTTGAAAACTTTGTGCTGTTGGAGCTAAAGGAGTTCTAAAGTTTGGGTTTTTTCTTTTCGTAAATATTTCAGCTAGCAAAGAATTCAGGAAACCAGATTGTTATGCTTGAGGAAGAAAGGAAAAGGCTAATTGAACTGTTGAAAGATACAGAAGATGGAATTGAATTGCAAGGTCTTGAGGTATGGCAACTTTAATTTGTAGTATCCTGTTGTATTTGGCTTATTTTTATGGTAAATCTATATTTGATTTGGTTTTAGTCCTACCATGAGGTAACCTACTGAGATAGGAGAGAAAAGCTGGACAAATCCAATTGGCTTCATCTCCAAGAATGAATTTGCATTGGCTTCTTTGTTCATTTTCCTAACACTTGGACACGCCTGGCCTCAGAAAAACAGCAGAACTTAAAAGAAAAGCTAGACATGGGTGGAAGGAGCCTTAGAAGCACACTCAGAGAAGAAGATAACCTATTTTCTCTGCATGAAATGTGAAGTTGTGGCCTATCAGTCTGTGTAGCTAGTGCTGTACTCCCTGGTAGAAGGGCCAGCAGCTAGTTCAAAAAAACTTTTTTGAGGACATGAACCTTCAGCAATTGGGGGAAATATAGAATCAAAGAGTCATAGACTGGTTTGGGTTGGAAGGGACCTTAAAGATCATCTAGTTCTGACCCCGCTGCCACAGGCAGGAACACCTCCCACTACATCAGATTGCTAAAAGCTCAAAGGCCCATCCAACCTGACCTTGAACACTTCCAGGGATGAGGCATTCATATGCCCCATTCATCAATATGCACTTATGATGAAACTTATGTGCCCATTCAGAAAGATAACATGTCATCTTTGTGTGGCTTCCAACTCACGCTGTCTTAAAAGTATACAGAGGAGCCAAAGTCTGCTTAAGTATTAGACATTCATGCTTTAACATAATATTGTGAAAGAGCGTGCATTCTGCACACTGCAGTGGATAGCAAGAGCTGAAGGAGGTATAAATATCTTTCCTCATGGAGAGTAAAAAAGAGTGTTTGATTGTCTCAGCAATCACTGTTTCTAGTAGAGTCTGTGCCACAAAATGATTACCAGTAATGTGGAGACATCAAATAGTCTTTTGATCTTCCAGTTACTAGGAGATGGCCTTTATTTCTTACTGCTTTGAGAGGAATGTCACAGTGAAGGAGTTCTTGGGGGCTCTGTTGTTTTACAGAAGTAATCACCAGGCTGCTAGGATGGGAAGATAAAAATCGGTTTGAAAAATGAATAGTACTAGAAACTTGGAGTATTTTTCAACTATATATGGTATTAAACATGCTAAATGTGTTTTCATAGAATGAACATCCTCAAGCTACGTAAACTTAATATAATGCTTCAAGAAACCTGCATTTTAGTAAATAAGAAATATTGGGAAAACGCTTGCTCTGTGTAGAGAAATTAGGTGACCTTTCTAATTTGTTATGCGTTAACATGTATGTACATTATGTTGTCTATAGTAATGTTATGAACTCTTTCAAAACATTTGTAAGTATACACTGAATCACAGTACTTAAGAAGATAGATGTGAACTTTGTGTAGAATGAACAAAATACATCCGAGGTCCAGTTTCTGTTTAATTTATACAGCTAAGAATGATTTGGAGTAAATTATTTTTCAGTAGGCTAAATAATAACTTCAGTGTGAGAGGAAGAAACAAAAGCAAATGCAATGTATTTTTTTTTTTTATTCTGTCTTCCCATATGTTACTTTGAGTTATTTTCTAATAAGGTCATCAAGACATGCAAGAGGTGATGATCTTCAGTACTCTTTTCTAAAATGTGTCTAAAAATCCGTCTTTACAAAATACTGTTTCAGGATATGGGATAAGGAGGTGAGCGCAGGTTTTCTTCATCTGAGTCCAAACTGGTTATGGAAATAGAGAACTAACCTACCTGTTAGTTACCTGTTTGTGACATTAAACAAATCTGTAATTTACCAAACTTCAGTATGATTTCTAGGTTGAAAATCATTCGGTCCGTGGTCCAAAACTTTTCTCTTTACTCTTGGGAAACTAGTAAATATACACTATGTTTTGGCATTTTCAGAGCTTTGTGGGGCAAATGTTAAGTAAAGGAGTACATATCAGTCAGGAAAACCTGATGGACAAATGACTAAGATTACAGAAATGTGCAGTATTTTAACAGTAACTGTTCTTTCACAGCTAGTAGGTTAAAGTAGAAGCACAGCAAACATAACCTTTGGCATGCAAAGGTTTAAAACTACCAGCACTTAAACCACTCAGTCCTTGTGTTCATGAGATGAAAAACTTCGACTTCTGTAAAATTCCACCAGTCTTCCTGTTGACCTGACATTTGTTCCCTTGCTTTACACAGAAGGCTTATTTAAGTTTTTTTGGACATGAACACCGAGCTTACAGATTGACTTATTTGTATAAGATACTCATCAGTTTATGATTTTGCACAGAGATGTTTGACTTAGCTGACATAGTTTAGTATTAAAAAAATGTAGCGGAAGGCTCTTTGGTCTGATGTTGATCTACCGGTTAGGAGAGTTGATTTTTATTGTACTTGTAATTTGTTGCATATTAGAAGAACAAAGCTAAAGCTCACTGGATCATTATTTAATTGATCTTTTGTCTGTGCATTTAGGAAAAGATTCAAGGTATTCTATTATATATGCTCGCAACAGGTTTGGCATTATAATCCCACATAAAGGTGACAAGATGTTCAGCTGAAACAGTGCTTGGTCCAGCCTTTGAGTAAGAAGAAACTGTAGGGAGAGGGTTGTGGGTTTTTTTTTTTTGTTTTTCTCCTCTTGTCAGAAAGGTTGGTATTTGACTAACAATACCATCTCTTCTGTTCTTTGCTGACCAAGGACATGTTTCAATTTGAGGAGATGGTCCTTCATTTGATAAACATCAGCATTTGAAGATACGAAGATGTTTTAAACAGCCTTCTGTTAGTAAACATCATGGCTTTCTGACCTAGAGGGTTTTTTTAGAATTTGTTATTTTACTGATTGCAAAAGTCTTCTCTCACAATACGTAGTTATTTGGTTTTCTTTTAGCTAGTGTCCTTCATAAAATTTAGAGGCATTTATGCAGAATAGCTAAAGCAAATTGTGACTAGCCATGTGTACCGTCTTTTGCACCAATTCTCAAGGCATCAAGGCAATGGAAAAGTATACCATCTATTCAAATTCTGTTTTTGGCACATGTCACTATCATATGGGCATGTATCTACAGAGATTTTGCTGTTTATATCAGATATTAAATAGATCACTACACAGGCCATGTGTGTTGCTGTATGTTCTTGATACAATGGATGAGAATGGGAATAATAATTTGTGGGTTAGTCTAGTCTGTACTAGATCATCTCTTTAAAGAAAACAGCTCCTAAATCTACTGCCAAAGTAGAATAAAAGTAAGGATAACACTTAGTTACTTAAACCTGTCTAGTCTGTCTTCCTCTCCCACATTTGAATTATATTATGGGTGAGGCATTTCCTGTGGCTGCTTTATAACAAAGATCATGAGGAAATTATCAGCTAATGAGTAATCTAGGCTGCTTCAAGTTGGCCCAGGTAACTGTCCAGAGATGACCACTTTCATCTTACTTCATGCTGACTTATAAAAAGCTGGTGCAACCACATTGGCTAAAGCGATGTTTTGGAGGTTATCAATCAAGGCAGAGCTGGCTACGCTGTGTGAATTCCTCTGTATAATGTGCTGTGGATTAGATAACTTCATTTGACTTGTACTGCTAAATATGTCAAATGTCCAAACAGCACTTCTCACTTTTTAAAAAAAGTGTTTTATGAGTGTTTAAAATAGTTTAGAAGTACATAGTCATGCTAATCTAATTGTCAAAGCTGCAGGGGTATAATTTGTTTCAGATGTTCCACAGTAATAAGCACTGACTGTGCTGTTATAAAAGTATTGTTCTGAGTTAACACACGGGAAGCATTGACAGGACAGAAGCTTATTTTCCAAGTGAAGCTATCTTGAAAATACGAAAGAGGATGTGTGAGTCTGTTTAACCCCGGAGTAAAGCGACTGCTGGAGTAATTTGGATACTTGGAGCATGGGCTATAGACACTGACCTGTGGCTAATGAGCCCAGTTGCAACTTAACTGACTCCTGTAGAGTCATTTCAGCGTGTTCGCACTCTGCTCTTCAGTGTCTGATTAGGGGGTGGTCAACATGGCACAAGTGTAGTACTGCATTGGATACTTATGTTATGATGGTCACTGTATCACCTGAGCAGATGCTTCCACAAAGCTGGCAAGCTTCTACAGACATTTCTGAGTGGCTCTTCTGGGGTCAGGTCATGTCTGGTCAGGCTTTCTAGTTGTGTATCATACTTGTATGAGAAAGCATCAGAAGAACTGATTTTGTTTCTCAAAAGAGATGATCTTTTTTTTAAATATAGTATGAAGGTAATTTATGACAGGTGTTTGGGGTATACTTTTTTTCTTTTTGCAACCAGTGTGCTGTAGGGTAATGGGGATGAACCGGGGATGACCTCATAACACTGGTATTGTAACTGGAAGCTGATATTTCCTCCTCTTGTGTGGATGTGGCTGCTTGAGTAGCCAGAGGACTAATCTGGAAGCTGTAAAGGAGTGGCGGACATGAATCCCTTGCAAGACAGATGTTGAAGTCTTAGGGCAAGGTGCTGGCCTTCTTCTGTTAGGAAAAAGAAAGGAAACCAGCAATATGCTCTTGTCCTCCCCTGCATCCCTGCCCTGCCCTTCTGAGGTCCTACCTGCTGTTTCTCTGTGGTCATTCTCAGTGAATGGCAGTTGTGCAGACCTCCTTCCCAGAGTATGAGACAGGAGCACCAGGTTGCTGTGGAGAACCGTCATCTGTTTGTAAATGTGTGCTCATTTGTTAGGGTTAAATGGGCCAAGCTCACTCATAATATGCAACTGTCTGTAGTAGGAGCACATATTCATGTTGGTTAGTCAGGTGTTGCTGCTATAAAGAGGAAAAAGTCATGTAAATCATGATCAGGAAAAGAACTCTACGCTTTCTGTCTCTCCCGGTGTTTCTGTGATAACATGCTGGGCCTCTAGAAGGGCGGCAGCTACTCACCTCAGAGCAGTTCCTTTGCTTTCCTGTGGATGCCTTGTTTTCTTCTTTGGTGATACATTGCAAGTGTCACGTTACATCTCATACCCTCATTTGGAGATTTGGCTCCAGGTGATTTCTGCCATAGCATCAACCTCTACAGTTTCATTCCAAGTCTGGTTTTGGTCAGGCTTTCCCTCTTTTTGACTCGTATCGGATGGAAAGTGGTTGTCCTTTTAGACATAGCTGCTGGTTGTATTTCCTTCTTTGACTTGCACAGGAGTCTGTTGCTTCCCCTTCCTTCACAGGACAACAGAGAGTAGTGTATTACGTTCCACTTTATTTGGACTTCTAATGTGCTGCTGTGCAGGTGTGATTGAGTGTGCACCAGAATAGGTGTTTCTGCATTTGGTGCCAGACTTTGAGATGCAAGTTCATTGGGTAATTTTGACAAGATGTGTTCAGTGTAGTTGAGAACATCTCATTTTTATGCCTGCTAAGTTGCATTTGTCTTTTTTAAAAGCAAAAAATATCTTGCTGTCTCAAGTTTGCTCTATGATCAACTCTCTGTACAGTTCCTTGGGCTTAAGCTGTAATGAAGTGTCTCAAGAGTAAGTGTGCAAACAAGGAGTGCTTAGATACAAGGCATAACAGAAGTGATTTAGGATGATGTTGAGGACAGTTCTAGTGCAGTTTCTAAGGGCTGTGCTTTTCCACTTCAATATTAGCATTGAAAATGTGAGCTTATAGCATGTTCATTAGGTTTTCTGTCTTAGGACTGGTGGATCTACATCTGCCAGATGCTTTCCGCTCTATCCTCTGCTCTGTCTTGCAAAAGAAAATTGATTTTCATGTCAGTAGTGTCAGAAAGGGATGTTTACTGTGCAGAGCTGGACAGCAAGATCTATATGCAAGTTAGACTATGACAAGCAATTATTCCTTCAAAAGGGAGCTGGGACTGTTATATAGAACAAATAGAGAAACCAGAACAAGGGAAGAGTTTGCATCCATGGAAGTGAGCTGTGATAGGGATGGCATAGGATGGCATGAGACTGTTTTAAAGGTTTGACTGACTTGGCTAAGGGGCTATAAAGTGAGATGCATCATTAAGAAAAAGGGGTTAGCTATGCAAAGCGCTTCTCTTAGGCATAAAGAGAACTTGATCAAGGGAGCTGTATAACCTTCAGAAGAATGATGGATGGGGAACTTGGGAGCTGTCCGGTTGCTCTGTGGCCAGCTGGCATGGAGGCGAAGCGTCTGGCTTTAAGCAATGTTATTTCAGGGCTTCTGAGTGGCTAGTCAGTGAGAACACAGGCTTTGGACTTTTATAAAAATAAATAAAATAATAGAAGTAGTCTGTTTAGGTTAACACAACATCTTTTTTGGTATTACATTTTGACAATGCATGTACATGCATGGGCTTTCTAATAATAAAATTAAATATATATGTTTTAAGTCCATTTAAGTTGCTGCTTGGTTATATTTAAAAATTAAAAATGTATGCTTCTAATTGTTCTGTCCATACCTGCTTTTCAGTGTGCATGGTAGATGAATATTGGCAGATTTCAGCTATATACTGAGATGGATGAAAACTTACATTATATTCTTAAGTACAGTTTATTTGAAAAATAAATACACTTGATGTGTAACTGCCTTTATAGCCTGTTCCGTTTGGGAATGAGGATTAAATATTTTCTGTATCTTTCAATAGGAGGATGTATCTGGCTGGCTAACACCAGGAGAAGGGTACACACCTGAACCAATGGAATTTCATCACCTCAATGAGATAGATCTTAAGCTTCAAGTGCTACTATCCGATGGGGATTTTTCTGCAATTTCTAGCTCTTGCTCAAAACCTCCAAGCCAGATTTATCAGGTATGTTACAGAACAGAGCTTTTGTTGCAGATTTCTTGTTTGAAGTGTGTGTTGAGATCTGATGTAAATGAAAATCCAGCATGCGTCTGTACTTGTATTTTTTGCATTTTTCTTCAGTTATCTTCTTTTTGTTCTCAAAGCATGTGTGTTAAAGAATGAAGTGATATCTTTGGCTAAAGACATCATACTGAAAAATAGTTTGTTGCTATTTTGAGTGGTATATAATTCAAGGACTGTCCTGTTTTTAACATTTGTTGATTCCATGCTTTCAACAAGAAATTTCATATGCAGGAATTGATAACTCAGATGTTTTTAACTGTGTGAAGGCCTCACTGGTTTTGCAGCATAGTGACACATTACCCATGATAATTCATCTTTGGAAATTAGAATTGGGTTTCTTCTTACCTCAGGACTCCAAAAGTGCCTCTTCATTTACGATCTGAAAGGTAAAGCAGTTACTGATAAGCAATGTTAAAGATTGTAGAAAATAAATTGAAATTGTATGTCCCTTGTTTTTAATTGCCTTTGTCTTTTTCCTTTGCCAGCAGTATTAAGAACATTTGGGGTCTCAGCCTTGAAAAATGATTGTTTGAATTTTGTACATAGAAGACTCCAATTTAGCCCATGCCCCAGTAATGTTGCCCCTGATATAGTGAGGGAAATACAACATAAAATAGCATAATTCCTATTTTGCACTAGTTTGCACAAAACTGGTTTACTTCTGTAACATTTACAGTTTATAGCCAGAGGCTCTGTAAAAGTGTACATTGGCAGAATTATATTTTCAGTTACCAGTGTATGAGAAACATCCCTTTGAATGGCTAAAATAACTGTGGGATTTTTTTTCTTTTTCTAAAGATCACGTTAATGTCATTTTTTGTATCGACTTCTTTCTAAACTTCAGGTTTTGTTTTGCCTATAGTAGTATTTTGTCTTGCTCTGACCGTTCCAGAGGAGTCACGTTTTGATGTTGATCATTTACCAAGTAAGATGTAGTGTGTGAAACAGCGACTCCCTCTAGTGGGTAATCACTTACGCAAATGCAGTTGTTACCCAGTAACTTCAGGTTTATGGACCTGAGCTTGCCAGCGATCGCTGGATCTTGTGTGCGCTGCTATGAGACATCAGCTTGAAGTTAGAGCAACTGCCTATGATCGTGAACGCTCTGTTTGGGAACGTTTGTCCAAGTGGTTGTTGTTGCTTCCTTTTCAGGTAAAAGCTTGGAAGTATTTGAATAAAAACTTGCATTTATGTCTATGCTTATTGAAGCATTATCTTTTTGGGTAATATAAAACTTATTATTGATGCATTATCTTTTTGGGTAATATAAAACTTGACAGCCAAAAAGAGATCATTTCTATAAATTACCCTTCACTAGTGAAAAGCAGTTGCCCTTCAACTTTGTTTTGCAGCATGTAAAGTGCTTTCAGACATTGTAGTTCCAGGAAACACACAGAGGATTCCATTTGTCATTTTTTGTTTTGTTCAGATAAACACGTGAGTCATTTTAATGAAAGCTACCAAAGAATAGGACTATTTAAAGGTGGTTTTCTAAATTTAGAGAAAGAGCTAAACAGAATAACTGTAAGTTGAAGTGAGTAGGAGACTTTAGTTATTTAAAACTGTATTTAGAATGACACTAAGTGCATAAATGCAAAACTAATTTAAAAAAAAAAAACAACAGCAAAACAAACAACAAAAGCAAACCCTCCCACTCTGCAGCTATCTAATTCCAGAAGCGTCTTGAATTCCAGGTGCCTTCCCAGTTGACTCCAAAATCCCATAGGTGCTTTCATTCCTGCTTCTCTGCGTGCCCAGAGCTGTTTCTCTCAGCAGAGGACAGGGTGGCTAGTGGTTGCCTTAGTCTCATTTTGATCCAGACTTTAGGCAAGTGAGTGTTAAGTTCTTCATGAAGCCTGATTTGGTAGGTGCAATCTGATTGCATCTGGCACTGTGACATGACTGGGCTTATTTATATTTACATAGAATTTCAGCTGCTATTTTTTTTTTTTTTAAATGGTAACTGGAGGAGAAAATAGTTGTCTCAACTTTCAGGAACTTGACTGCTTACTGTGGAAGATTCATACCAGGTCTAGCCCTTAGTCCTATGTTCTTGGTTATTTTTGTTTTGATAGGTAAAAAAAAATCACTTTTCAGTTCATACATAGCAGTAACAACAGGTCGAGTTCTGAATTTGGTTATGCAAGTTCATTCTCAACACCTCTTGTTTTCAAATTCCTTTAACAGTTGCTTTTTCAAAAAATCAGGAAGTAACATGCAGCAGTAGCTGAGAAATTAGTGACTATTTTGAGCTTAGAGGGCTGTCAAAAGGCATGAAAAATGACTTTTTTTTTACAAGTAGTTGTTCTAAGTTCATTGTTGCTCACGGTCTTTTTAAAACAGCCTTGGTTATCACAATAAACATCCCCTAATATTGTTATAAACTGGAAGTTTTAATGAATTTGCTTTTTAAAAAACTTTGTTATTATTCTTGAAACGTCAGTTCTGAGATCAGAAGATAGGTGTATCACAGAGCGATATCAGAATTCTTTGTACTGAATGTCTTCCGGAACCTGATCAAAGGCAACTGATATCTACCCAGAAAGGGTCTGAAGAAATTAATTGAAGATCTTGTTTTGTGACATGTTAGCATGAATGCCACATGTAAGACAAGGCAGTAAGAGCTCTGGTTGTCTGCCCCTTGTTGGGTTTAATTTCAGGTGTTTAATGACAAGATTTTCAATTGTTTCTTCAGTTGACCACAGCAACTAAATGAGGAAGTAAACTAGCTATCAGGCTGTTATCCTCTGTAAAACCAGTTATAAGTGGGGCACATTTAACTTACTAATAGAGTGAATTAAATATGCAGGAATTACCTTATTTATTAACCCTCAGACATATTCTCTAAACATTGTGAGAGACAAAGTATTCGCTGGTGAGACTGGGTATCTGTAGTATTCAAAACCAATAGTGATAATGTGGTATTGTTGAAGTCTCGGGTAAGTTTCTATTGATTTCTTTTATTCAGTTTTAGCTTAGATTTTATCACTACTTCTCCCGTAACTGAGGTCAATTCTGTAAACTTAATTGCTAGATAAAGATGTTAGCACAGATGCTATGGAATGCAAATTTGAATGCACTGCAATATTTGTTTCTTAGGAGTTGGTTTTTTTTAAATCAAGGTGTCAGGACAGGGCTTCAAAAAAAAATCCTGAAAGTACAGAATTTCTTTTGAATTAGTCTAGTTGTTACAGGACACAAGTCTAATTTGGAGTGTGGATGTCCTTTCATTTGGAGAAGAGGCTTATTTCAGTGACATTAATCTTTCTTCTAAAAATCAGTGCTTAAATTCTTTCTGATTTCCATGGGATGTGGATTTCATCTGTTGTGGTTGAGTACAGTATAATGCATTAGTGATGGGGGAACACTGGGAAAAAATGTTAGTGTGTAAATCATCTGCTTGGATTTTCATTGAGAATTTTAGAAGTAATTAAAACAAAATTAGCTTAGAGTTGCATATCATAAAGCTGCTGCTTTTCTTCCAAGAATTACATTAGATATACAACTTTGGAAATGCAAACACTTAATCACCACTGGCTCAATGGGAGAGCTGCTTTCTGCCACTGATACTTTGGCAGGATATAGGAACTATGCTCTAACTCTGAAATCTTTAACAACTGGCTTTAATTATCCTGCAGTACCATAGCTGAGCTGTTACAGAGGAGCATACAGATTCATCTTTCTGTGCAATGAGTCCAGCTGGATTCAGAATGCTTTTCCATGACTAATGTTCTCTTTTACATGGAGGTGTTTCTCATCAGAACTGTATTTGTCTCTGAAGCATTTCTTTGTTCTGGTGCCAACTTAATTAAATAATTAAAAATGCTTTTGCCTTACTTAGTATTTTTGGGAAAGAACAAATTAAGTTGAATGTAATCCTGGAAAAGACAAGAAAATGGTAGGATGAAGAATATGAAGTATAAGACTGTGTGGGATGAGGACAGTTACCAGCTTGAAAACTGGAAAACTACCTGAAAATAAAAGGAAATGGAGATGGTGTTTAAAGAAACAATAATATCTGTCTGCTTGATTGCCTTATAATTACTTCAGTGTTGTGTATTACCTTGATGAGTTCTTTCATACCCGATTGGGTTTCTGTTATCAGAAAAATATTCTATTTTTCAATTATAGCAGTAGACTACACTTAACAGTTTAAAACTAAATAAATATTCAAAATGATACAAAATTCTGAAGATACAGTAATGTTTCAGTTAATGAACTCTTTGATAGCCTATATTCTATGTCTGCACTTCCCTAAAACAGATGATTTTGACAGGTATCTCTATTTCATGGCATGGTTAGAAGCAGGTTAATAAGCTAATCAGCCAGTTTTGTGGCTCAGGAAGATTGTATGACACTACTATCTTTCACTAGGTAGGATTCTGGTTTTATTTATTTATAGAATTTTGGAGAAAACAGAGTGCAGCAAATAATTTTAGCCATCTCAAATACTGGATATTTCTGTTTTGCATTACGATCGTTACAGCTTTGGCTGTTGCTAAGTACTTGTATCTTCCCCTGTGTAAGATATCTAACAGTTTTATTTTCTACCTCATCTTTAAGATATTTAGATCTTTGTTAAACTCAAATGGATTTCCACTACCTACACAGGCTGTGTAATTGAAACAAAATGTTTTGAAGCATTTGGAACATTGACAATAAAATGTTTTCCCTGATATAATGCTTCCTATGTTTATTTCATGATATCTTGAGAAAAATATTAAAAAAATAGTAAGTGGAGAAAAGTCTTAACTTTGCTCATATGGTGTGAGTTCTGATCAGTTACTATTGAGGGATAAGAGAAATGAGACTGTAAGAGCTACTCCTGTGAAAGCAGCAACTTAACGCTCCATAGCGGTAAGATTATAGAACACTATGAAAGGAATTCATAGGGAACAATTATGAAAGGAATTCAGAATGAAACAGAAAATATCACTGTGCTGCTGTAGACATCTGTAGTGGACCATATAGCTTGGCTATTGTGCAGTGTGGTCCCTGGATCTCATAATCAGTACGGAAAAAATGGAAAACTGGTTACCAGAATACTCAGAAGTGTAGAATGGCTTCTATGCAAGGAGTGACTTACACAGAGTTTGAAAAAAGGAGTAAGAGGGAATGTGATTGAAGTGTGCAAAAACATGTTGATCAGAGAGAGTAAATAGTAACAAATTTTTTTACTATCTGGTCTATATAGTATTATATCAGTTGTGTATGTTGATGTTGGAGAAGTGTTGAAACAAGTGATTTTTACTGCTGTTTTCTGGTAAATGTTCATAGTTCAAGTTTTATCCAGTACTCTCCAATAAGAATTGGTTAGGTGTTATTGCAGAGATAAATATTCAAAAAGTTTATGGAGAATAAAGTTGTCATGTTTATCCCAGTTAAGAATTTCTTTTAATAGAACGATATTGTCTTACTAGAGAAGCAACCAGGCTTAAAATCATACTGCATGTGATAAAAGGAAAAATAACTTACGATACATAGTTTTCCTAAAGTTTGAAGAGGTTTCTCATAAGTGCTTGCTACAGCTGAGCTGCCTGTAAAATGAAACGGGTGCCTGAACCTATTTGAAAGACTAGGACAGAGGTCTGCATAAAGTTTTGCTTCAGAAATGAGTGTGGAAAAGAAAGTAAAAGTTTGAAGATAGTACCTTTTTTTTTGATTTTTATGACTCCTCTCACTGTCACCTTTTTAAATCTAGCTGGTGCTGCAGCAATAATAATGTCAGAGATGCTGTTTGCAGTTTGAGCTCTGTTCTTCATTGAAGGCTGAGTTCATATAAAAATATGAACCAGTAGTCCATGCATACAAACCCCACAATAAAATACTAGGAGGTTTAATATAGTATTTAGTGACTTCTCAGTACTACTAGTTGCATATTCTTGTAGGTGTATCCGTAACATTGCTTTTTAAAACAAGTCATAACTACAGCTCTGATCCATGCTGAGCACTAACTGCTCACGTGGCAATGTCTCTATATATGGACAGATCAAAAGGTTGCATATAGAAATGTAATTGCAGAAATAGCTCTAAGTTGGGTTTGGTTTTTTTTAAAAAAGAAATATGTTGCCGTCATCTTCCTCACTGCCCTCTATGAACAATTTCACTTGTATTAAAATCACTGGAAGGACAAAGCCATGTAAAAAACCAATTCCTCGTATTAGAGGGAGCTTCAGTTATACTTTGAGCTGCTCTGCCAACTCTATATTATATTGCAGATACAAAGGTCATATCCTTGTTTCAGGTATTATTAAACACAAGTTTAAAAGTCGTTTGGTTTTTTATGTTCTGTATAGATGTCAGTCATGCAGATTTCTTGCCATCATATTTAATTAAAAAACCTCTCACTGTATTTAGAAGCCTAGCTTTAGACACTCAGTGTTAAGAATTCGGCTTTAGGTGGCCCATGTTAAACTTCAGGCCAGTTTGGAGAGATTCTAGTCATTAACAGGTGGTGCTGTTTATATCTCTCTCTCTTATAGGAAAATTTACTGGCATTGTAGTACTCCCAACTATTGCTGATTGTAAATATATATTCAAAGATTTGTACTGTGTTAAAATAAGTTTATTTTCAGGCAACTAATAATTTGGTTTAAATGTCAGAACTCATACATTTGTTTGATGTTTAGAAAAAGTTGTTTACAGATGCTCGCAGTTTCTTATATGCTGTAATTGAGAAATTTTCCGTTGAATGTTAAATTGCAAAGGTTGTTTTTCTTTCCAATTAGACACGCTACTTCAAATTCTTTTCCTTGTGTGTGTTTATTAAGATTCCTTGAACCACTTCTGAAAATAAGAATGAATAGAGTATGTTTTTATGAAATGGTTGCTCATGTTCCTTTGGGTTGAATTGACTAAGAGGGTTTGGGGTTTTTTTGGTTGTTTTTTTTCCCTCTACCATTGTTTGGATTCCTTGGGTTCTTCTACAGGATCTTTGGTTTGCAAGAGAAAGCCCTTTTTTTTTTTTTTTTCCAATTACAATATAACTTTGTTGTTTTGCCAATACTTGTCATTCTTAATGATCTAAATTACATGTAATATTGAACCTTGCATGTATTCAGGATTGACACAAACTTGAGAATCTGATCCAAAGCTACTGAAGAATGTGAGAATGTGTAACCCAAATCTTTAATAATAGTTGTGCATCTAATTCCAACTTAAATGAGAGGGTTATTTCTCATTTACCATGATATCTAGTAAACAAAACCTACAGTCATTTCAATTCAGTTCTTCCTTTTTCTTCTGGCCTAATTCTAATCCCAGGAGCGAGCTTTGAACCCCTAATTTAGTCTCCCCAGTTCTCAGTGCATTTTTATTGTTGTAGTAGAATTTAAGCATCAAAGTGTTAGCTCTGGAGACTAAGAAATTCCTTTTACAATGCAAAGAGGAAGAACTCTGTTATTGAAGTAAGTCCGGCCTGGTGTTTAGCTATTGTACTTGAAAATGTGCATAGTGAAAATTATGCATTTACCAAATTTAAAATTGACACATTTTTCTCAACATTTCAACGTTTTCCTCATAGAAATCAGAAGAACACTCATCTGGCTTTGAAGCAATATAAATTCATACGTATAATTTCCGCCTACTCTTCCTTTTGTCAGGAGTCTCTGGCTTATGCAAACAGAAGCCTAGAAGCACTTCCAGGTGAAAAGGTTCTGCGAGACAATAAGGAACAACGTGATCAACAAAATCGTCTGAAAGAAATAGATCATCAGCTGAAGTCCCTAGAGAGAAATCTTGTAAGTCTCCTATTTTTCTAGTATTTTTTTCCGCTCAGTTTGAAAACTTTGGAGTTTATTATTCCATGTGTCTTAAAATAAAATCAAATTCTGCAACCTTGTGTAAATTCCTGAAGGAATCCCCAAAGAAATATACAAGCAAAAGTCTCAAATAATTTTACTTAATCTGGGAAACATTTTTCAGTTGTAATGCATGTTTCCCATTAACATTCAGTGTTCTCTGAAGGACCAGGTCTGGTGGGAATGTTGTATACACTAAGTTATTGTGTGATTTGGTTTTGCTGAATTCATTTATTGTTTTTTTGTAACCTAATTTTCATTTAATACATGGATTCCATAGGTGCAAGGGCCTTTAAAACAGGAGCATGTAAGTAAAATGGTAGAAAAAGTCATTGCTGTTTTAGAATAAGTACATCACATCTCATCCTTATTACTACTTTAAGTAAAAGCAGGTAGGGAAAAGGCAATTTAAAATCCAAGAGGATCCTATTGTTAACCCTGTAGGCAGAAATGATGTTTATTTCTAAGTCATAGACCCCGGACTGACAAACCGAAAGTTATGTGCCTCTCTCAAGTAATATATTACTATTCTTTTCTCTTTCAGTGAGTATAATCTGTTACATTACTCTCAAGTTACAATAAGGAAATTTAACTAAAAACTAGTGACAGGGGAACCTCAAGGACTTCAGGAATCTTTTTACTCATTTTTTAAAAATAGGCGTTGTAAATGTGCTGTTTGATCTGTGCTGAAAGAGCTACAAAGCAGCCTACACAGAAGAGAATTAGGGAGAAAGTATACAAACATTAAAAAACAGATTAATTCAAAAGGATAGTCCTAAGATGATCTAATTGTTATTTGTTTGGCCTGAAGGCCAATTCTGGTATTTATTTTTATGTTAGATCTCTCATAGATCATCTTAAGAGCACAGGAAGAAAATCCTTTTTTTTCCTTTTTTTTTTTTTTTTAACTTTGTACAAAACTTTGAAGGTTTGCCTTGCTCAGATGAAGTCAGGAATGAAAATGCTGAAGACTCAAAAGAACATTACTACATTGCTGAGCTGGCAGGAGCAGTTAAAACCTGGATATATATTCATATTTTGAAGATTTTAACGTCTTTGTTTAGTGTTATTTTTCTGCTTTGAGATGAGAAAGGTTTTGTTTCTCCATAGAATGTGCTGTGTGGAGAAGACAAACTAGTACAGTAGTGTACGAGAGACTGAGGTAAGATGACAGCTGGCAGGGGTAACCTGATGAAGCTGAATTTCTATTGGGAAACCCCAAGAATTTTGGTACATTAGCAAGAGGCATCAGTATAGGTAATTGACATAGAAGAGGTGTACAAATGAAGAAGGTGGTGACTGGGAATAGTGAGTGTGGATTTACCAAGGGTAAGTCATGCTTGACCAACCTGATTGCTGCCTTTGATGAAATTACTAGATCTGCTCTGTAAGCTGAATAGTAGGGCTGCGACTCACTGGGAGCGATGCTGGAGGAGTGGGCTGGCATGAACCACATGAAATTTGTCAAGGACTAACATAGAGTTCTGCTTTAGAGAGGAATAACTCCCTCTAACAGTGCAAGGTGGAGCCTGGCTGGGCAGGGAGCAGCCCTGCTGAAAAGGACCTGGCATCCTTGTGGACAATAAACTACACATGAGCCAGCAGTGTGTCCTGCAGTGATGAAGGTTAACAGCGTATTTGGCTGTATCAACATAAGTATAGCCAATAGCTTAAGGGATGTGATGTATGTACCCCTTTACCTGCTACTCATTAGACTGTGTCTAGAGTATTGCATCCAGTTTTGGGCTCCCCAGTAAAGAGACACACCTGAGCAAGTTCTGTAGAGGGCCGCTGAGATGATTTGGGGCTAAAGCACTTGACCTGTGAGGCTGAGGAGACTTGGTTTGTTTAACCTGGAGAAGAGATGGCTCAGGCAGACCTGACAGTAGTTTTCCAATAGCAAAGAGGACACTACAGAGAAGACAGCTGTAGAGTCTTTACTGAGTTACACAGTGGGAGAACAAGAGACAACATTAATAAATTGAAACAGGGAGGTTCTAACTGGTTTTAAAGAAAAAGAAAGTACCTCGGAGGTTAGTTAAGAATGGGAAACAGGTTGCACAGAGAGACTGAAAATTTCCATCCTTGAAAATTTTGCAAACCTATCTGGGCAAAGCCATGAGGCATTTGATCTGATCTCATAGCTGACCCTGCTCTGAGCAACAGGTTGGACTAGAGACCTCCTGATACACCCCCCCTCCCCAGTCTGATTTTTTGATTCTACAAGGAAAAGCACCAAGAATTTTTGTGCATTTCTCAGGTGGGAATCTTTCTTTATTATCACTGTGTTGAAGGAAAAATAGTAATTTTTCATGGCTGTGCGTTGTAGAAATTTGTTTCTTGTGTGTAGCTGATTTTAGTGTTTTTCATGTAGTCATAAAACCAATGTATGTTTGTTGCGTCAGACTGAAAATCTATCTTTTGGCTTGTGGAGGTCTTTATTCAGCAGTACCTCCTGCAGTAATCAGAGCTAGGACAAATACTGTTCCGGTTATCTTTTATCGCCCTCAAAAAGGATCTCCAGTGCGGATCAAAAGCTTTGTGATTCAGAACGCAGCATAACCGCAGTGGTATAATCTCAATTACTGATAGCACTGTTGCTACAGATGCAAGCACTTCAGCCACTATCTACATATGCAGGGTCTATGCTGGCAGTGCTGGAGCTGCATAGATTAGACTTCTGGAAGGTTTAAAGGTAATTTGGATACAACTACATGCATCCCGTCTTTGGTTTGGAAAAAAAAAAGGCTAATTGACACATTTTTCCTGACGTCAGTTAATTTTACATACTTCCGGAGTATGGGAACAAAGACTTCAGACACGAGACAGTGATTGCTTTAGAGGCTGTTCACTTATACGTGTGTGTCACTACAGGAAGGCAGCATATTTAGCTTTTATCTGTTCATAGTGCCAAGACAATAGTAGAGCTTCTTTTTAATACACTGCTCTATTATGTTAGACAGTTAAAAGATGGGAGGCAGGTAACTGGAGGAATTCTGTGGAACTTCAGTATATTGAATGGGTTAATGGGTAAACACATAAAATAAGTGCGTGTTGTCATCTTTTCCTAGTCATTGACCTTTATGTCACTTTTTGTCACTACTGACCTTGTTCACGAGGCAAACACAATCTGAGGAAGTGCGTCTGGGAACTGTATGATAGTCTACAGCAGGCCTGGGAAACGCAGTGGGCTGCTGACTCATTCAGATATTTTGTATATAAATGGGTCAGTTCCAAGTCTCAAGTCTTGGTTGGGTTACAGCAGTATTGTTTGGTATCACATTACACGCAGACGCTTGCAACATACCACACATTTTTCCTTGGCTAGATTGTCTGTATTTAGAACTCTAAATCCATAGACTGCACCATTAATTTACAGTGTTTATAAACATAGAATACCTCCTCTGTACGCATGAGTAACTCGTGGCCAGAATAGCATTGCTGCGTGCTATGCACCACCTGGTAAAGCTTCTTCAGGGGGACATACTGTGTCCTCTTATCAGTTGCTTCTCTGTAGCATGACTCTCAGATCATAGCATATGTATATGAAATATTTGTGCATTAGGTCCTCTGCAAGATACTTTGGTTGCCAGTGTAAGTAAAGAATATTGAACTCTGAATGAAAGGAGTTTTTTCCTTCTAACAGTAAAGTAAAATATATAGAAAATGTACACTTTTTTGTGTGAACAAAGAACAGCTTTCAGAAAATACTGCTTTCTTTAGTTTCGTGTCTTTGATACCATCTAATCTTACTTCTGGAAAATGCAGTTATTACTAGAGAAGATTGGACAAAACAACATGGTATCTCCTCTTGATGCAACATACATAACTGAATAAAATTTTTGTTACTTGGTGTGGGAATGTCTAAAAATCAGGTAACTCTTATGCAGTTTGGATTGGATTCCTTGTTTCTATACCAAAGGAATATTTTGGCTGTCAATTCTGTAACAGCATTAGCAGCAAAACTGCTGTCTGCCAGGAAACTGTGATGAAAAGCTAAACTGAATGCTTGGGTTGAGGAGGGGGGAGTATGTAGATGGCATGTTTGTGGAATAATTTAATTATTTCTGGAAATACTGTTTGTTATTCAATAGGTGGCACTCTTCACTGTATGTCAGAGGAAGAATGCCTAGGCATGGCTCTAGAGGATATTATAACTGGTGAAAACACTGTCATTTCTGTGATATAAAATATAGGTTTTGAGAGATTGCCTTTCACTTTTGGCAAGATTCCAGGTGTGCAGCTTTTAATGTTCAGTTATTTTTTTAGCTTACCTAATTAAATTGTCTATTTAAAATTCACATTGCATTTAAATTTCTCCTTAACTCTTTCCTAAACCACTGTAATTTGTTGCGTAAAATTGGAAATAAATTCTCTGCTCTGAGTAGAGGAGGTGATTTCTTAGCAGTTAGGAATGTTATTTCTGAATGCATGGTTATACTGGGATTTATAATTTTAAAATATAGTATTTTACAAATCTAATGCCTGAGAGATGACTTTTTTAAATGTCACCTAGAAAATCCCTCAGATAAAATCTTTTCGTGTTCTTGGGGTCTTTTTTTGTTGTTTTTGTTTGCTAGGTGGAAATTATAGATAGTTTAGCTAAGCAGAATTTAGCTCTGTGTGTTAGGGAGTAACTTACAGTAGGTATAAAGGTAACTTTATTATTTCGTGTGTGTGTGTGTGTGTGTGTACAGTAGAATGCTGTGTTTCTTCTACTACTGCAAAATGAATTATTCAAATGAATTTCTGTAATGGTAGCTTTGCTCTGACCGTCTCTTCAAGGAAGAGGAATACTTTAACCATATTTCTGGAGCAGGTTATTTAGTAGGTGCTGGCTTCTGAAATTTTAACATTTATGGATTCCTCCACTACAGCTTACCCATGTGACCTGTGAGACTTCATGGTTTCAGCTAAGTCTGGAACTGAGCACACTAAACAAGGCTGGGAGATAAGACTTTAACGTACTTTACAATCAATATAAAACCCAGAAAATCTGCTAAGTATTATGCTTGAAGTAATGAAACTAAGGGCTTTGGAATCTGAGTTCCTCCTTTATTTTGAAAAAAATTGTCCCCAGTGAATTAATATACCAAAGAATGTATTGTATGCATTGTTGAAATGCATTGTGAAATTTCAATCCAACTGAAATGTATCTGTACCATGGTTTCTGGGCCCTTGCTGAATTTCTTTTAGGTTTTAGTTTGACCTTAGTTCACTTGTTCTTCAGTTGAAACCATGGCTGACTCTCTCCACATTCTTTCATCTTTCAGTTTCCTGGAAACCATTGAGCTTATCTTTGTTTTGTGAATTGCATTGTTAACTGCTGCTTCAAAAAAAAAAATGTTCAGCTGCCAAATGCGTGTTGCTGAGCATTAATGAAAGGAATTTTATATAGAAAGAATAATAAATGTAGTTATTTTTCAATTGTAGCTTCTGCTAGTTGGCCATTTGCAATAATCCAGTAGCATGTTTGACAATGTGTTGAATTTCTTCATGGCAGATAGTAGGTTTAAATGGACATCCAAGCAAGCTGTTAAATGAGATAGTTTCACCTTTGCTGGCTATGTGTGCGTTTATTTCAAATGTCTTACACCGGAAGCTGATTCTTTCCTGCCAAAATCTGGCTGCAGTTGCCTGTTTTGGGGTTTTGGTTAAATATATAAATTGAAAAATATTTCAAATGCATATAGAATATATATTCATATAATTGTGCGTATACACACATATATGTATAGTGTTACCTCAGCATGACCGAGATACTGACACATACTTTAAAAAAAAGTGTTTACTTGCAGGAAGTACTTTTAAAACACAAGCTAAATCTAGTTTGCCTAGTCTTAAATTTAAGTTTATCATCAGATGTCCGTACATCTCTAGGAATTATTTTTTCACAAGTTTATGCAAATTAGGGGCCAAAGACAATATGTGATTGTTAATTATTGAGGTCTTTTTTATATCAAATAATAAGAAAATACACATATTCTGTTATCTAAATAGCTGAACTTTGCAGGAAGGTGATCAATTGATGTGAATGATGCAGCACAAAAATAGTAAATATGTGAAGAACTGCAGGACCTTACTCCAAAAGGCATGATTCTTATCTTCTTGATGCAGAATAATGTATATCTGTGGGGAAGGAAACCTCAGGATAAAATTAATTACTGTTTAGGGGTGGAGAAAGTCTCACAAACAATGTCATGGTTTACCCTGTATCAGGATGACCAGGGGGTTTGTTGTATTGCATAATTTTATTCCAGCTTTTTCCCTGAAACTGATTGAATTCCATGCACCTGATCCTGAGTCCATCTTGGGCACCTTCCAGAAAAGGAGAGTAATTTGTTCCTGACTTCTACCGTAATTCCTTTCTTCCCCTTTAAACAGAAGAAGAGAGCAAGATAAAGTCCTATGGTGTATTTGGAGAGTAATTTGTCAACTAGACAATCCTGTAATATGGTTTTCAATCACAGTGTCTGCAGAAATTAATTGCTAATAATTTTGACCCACAGGAACATAGCCATATTTTTTGACTACTTTGCTTTGTGCATTGGTAGTCCTCCTAGGTTCTTCAGATATGCTGTGCAGTAACATATGAATAGCAAACATCTTTATTTCAATTCACATAATATCATGTAGTGTTTGGTTTTGTGAATAAGGGTATGTTTGTTCATAAAAGTAGAACATGTTTAATAAAACAATTTCATAACATATTTCATTGCACCAAATAAAGGGAAAAAGGGCAACTTATCTAAATAAGGTTGAGATGTACCACTTTCTACGTTATTCCTTCAGAAATTATCTACCACATCCTAAAGTTGATTGCCAGGTTGTTGCCAAGCTTCAAACGGATCTGTTTTATTCAAGTTTTACAAGAATTTGTTCTCATTTTTGTGATTGTACAAAATTGTTTCAGAAAGAAATGTAGTAGCATTTCCACCTTGGAGAAGATATTAGTGTGAAAACCTTATTTTCTTCATTTTACAGCTACTAGACACATGAAGATAGCAATAAGGTTAATAGCAGGTTGATAAAATTAAAATATTTCACTCATATACTTAAAATGAATTTCCTATTTATTGATTGATTTTCACAGTACTGTGGACAAGAATGAAACAGCTGGTAAAAGTATTTATAATAAATAATTTGAAAACTATAAATTGCATTGAGACTTAATATAATTCAATAATTTTTGTATAAATGTTAAATTTTTAATACTAAATCCTATTAAAATATTAATCAGTTAAAATTATAACAATGGAAAATTATTAAGGTAATATTTACATAGATGCTGGAGCCAGTTAAATTGAGCTACATCCATATGATGGTAAGTAACATTACCAACTTGCATCATAAATATTAGTTATGCATTGACTAATGCATTAGTTATGCATTGAGTTTCCAGTTAGGACGAGTCTGCTAATTGTTTGCCCTGGAATATGTAGAAGAAAACTGAGAAACATCTCCCTTCTTTTACTTCTCTCAGCTAACTTTGAACAAAGGAAGCCTTTTTTCTATTTTTTTGGTTTCCCTGTAACCACTGTATTTGTTCCCATTCTCTTTCCCAAGAGATCTCATTTGCTTCTCTAGAGTTGAGCCTTCTCATCTTTTTTCTCCTATATATTGTGGTGTTTGCCATCTTAAAATAACAAATAAACCATCTTTGACTACCCACCCAGCTCTAAATTCATGTAGTGCTATTTATAGTCATTCAGTTTTGTGTCTCTAACGATTTAAATTTGACTGTAACTGCACTACTTTCTTAATTGTCTTTATTTATAAATGGCATTAGACACCATCCGACAGATTCTTATTGGAAATGTGTTTTGTCTTAGACGATGACAGAATTCATGAAAACTGATTTGTTTCTCTGCTCTTGTATTATTCTTTCAGTATATCCTTTGTCGTGCCCTCTGGCCTCAGCAAATCCAATATAAGAGTGTTCTTGTATTTGGTTATTACTTTTTTTAGCATGCCATCCTTTTATCTGCCCTCTGACCCCTCCCACTGTCGTGTCTAAACCAGGTTGCCTGTATCCACTTGCAAGGCCCTTTTTTTTCCCGTCTTAACTCCTCTTTCTCTCAACCTGTCATCTTTAGTTCACAGTTGAGATAAATACACAGCTTCAAAGCAGGACAGTGCCCTTCATCACCCAGTTGTTATATTTTCAAACAATTGCATATTGCTCTGTTTCCCTCATGCCTAAAGCCTTTTCAAAACACTTTTCAGTGAATTGGTGAGGATCATATTTCTGGTTTAAGGCAGTCAAGCATATTGATCAGTGGATTTTCAGTGTTTTCCTAGTACTTGACTACCTGTGTATATGTAGCTTTTGTATGGATATACTTACAGGTTCATTTGGGATTTTCTTTTCCCCTTTCTCTTCCTGCATTTGTACAACATCTAGCACCACAGTTCAGTGCAATGACTGTGGTTTCTAGCTGTGGTGGTATTAAAATAATGATTAACAATTTCTCTGATTAGTACGGGTGTCCACAGCATTGAAGTGTGCGTGTCCTTTTGAGGCAAAGAGAAGGTGTTCACTTATTGTTACACATCTCAGTAGGCAAACTTAGGAGTTCCTCATTCCTTGCTGCCAGTTAGCACTGTTCTTTAATCTCTGTAGGAAAGCAGCCTTGTTTTTCTTGGCCTGCCTGCACCCTGTGCACTGAAGAGAAATAGTCAGGGAAAAGCCTCTGTTTGTCTGCAAGTGTTTTAGGGGAAGGCTATGTGTCTGCTTTGCCCTAAGATGTCACATTCAAAATGAGAGAAGAGAAACAACAGGGCCACTGTGGAGGAAACCTTCTGCAACATGTTCTTAGGTGTAATTTATCCTTAATGGTTGAGTATTAGCTTCTTGATCTTTTGATAAGTAGCATATAAGTGCATCTTTCCATCTTAGGGCTGACGACTATGTAGTTTAGAGTCTGCGATAAATGTCAACATAGACATTTTTTGACTGTAAATTTATCTTATACATGTGTGTCCGTATGTCTGCATGTACAAACTGTGTAGTAGACCTGTAATCTTTTCTTTAGACACTTGTGGGGCCAGGATGGATGTGTAATCAAACAGCATCTCTAAAAGTGGAGGATATAAAGCACATAGCAGATGGACAGGATGCTGATACTCTTGTAAACTACATCAAACTATTTGACAGGCACATGGGGCTTCTAAGCCAAAAACACCTTAAATGTCCTAGCAGGATGACACTTTTATTATAAATATTTGTAATATCAGTGTTGACATCTCATGTATTTCAGTTTAAGCTATATAATCGTTTTTGTATTTTCATGCATAAAAGGCAATACTATTAAACAAAAAAGTTAGTTTCGGTATGATTCCTGAGAGTATAAAAAGTCCATTTAATCTATAGATTTAAAGATGGAAACTACAATTAATATGTTAACGCAAACTGATGGCATACTGTGATAAATCTGATAATCAGAGGTTTACAAAAAAGCTTAATTGAAAGCTAGAAGTATTTCTGATGGATTTTTGGCTTCTAGAAACAGTTCCCTGAGGTGACAACAGCAGTATTTCTAGCATGAATGCAATAATTTTCTTTTCAGAAACACTGTAATCCTGTTTACAGAGTCAAAGAAAGTTGGTTTGAGAAAAGCTTTGAACGTTTTTGTCTCATTGATCTAAATAGTCTAATTACACAGCATATTTTTAGTTACACGGCACAGTGCGGGCCAGTATCAAAAAATACTTAGGAAACTGGGATATCCCTTTTTCCAGAAAATCATCACTTAAAGTATTCCCCCTCGTTAGAATCTGAAGAGCTAAGGGCATATAAACTTGTGATGGAAAAATGACATAGATAGATACCTAACATTCTGCTGTTGAGTATTGATACTGGTTGTCAGTTTGGCAGAGTTGGGCATCTCGTGGCCTGTCTCAAGCCTAGGTCTGTTTTTTAATTCCCAGACGGAGCATTCCTTTGTCTATGGGCTCTGTTTGCTAGACATGCTCAGAGCATGCCAATACACCCAAGCAGCTGTAAGTGCAAAGCATGCTACCAGTCACAATGAAGATTATGCTCATTTTCTTTTAGAAACACAACCTAGGAAGTTAGCGTCTGTCTTCGAGTACTCCTCAACTTTCCTCAACCTCAACAATTTCATCTCAGTAGCTTTGTTTCCATTTTCCTTCACACAAGAGAGTGACCCAACCCCTACATCATTTTTTTTTGTAAGTTTGAGAGGAGGAAGGACATTCTCTCTCTAGTGGTGAAATTAAGATACTCATCCAGGAACACAAAATTCATGGCCAAACCAGCATAAATTAGAACGACAATATTTCTCTAGCCCAGTGATGGGCAGGATGCTCCTCTGGAAGAAAAGAAGGTAACATTCTGAGCACTGCTTGTACAGACTTTGATTCTCTCATGCAAAATGCACAAACAGATTATTGTGTGGGGACTTGGAACTTCCTTTTTGCAGATGACGATCTCGTTGATCTAGATTAATGGTTTCTAACACGATGAATTGTGATTTTCCTAGTGCTTTGTTTCAGGGCCATGGTGAAGAGAGTTTTTATTTGGACTTTCCTATATCCTTGTTGTCAAGGTCTCCCCTCATAGAAAGGCAAAGTAGATTGAGACTTAGAAATCACTTTCTGGGCATGTACTTTTGTAACTATGAAGGGTGAGTGTAATTGCCATCACACCAACTGACTTCGTGTACCTAAGAGGCATGGCCACATACTCTGTGATAAATTCTAATCTTTAACACAGCACCCTGATGCCAAAAGAAGCAGGGTTGTAGGTTCTTCTTTGTCTCTTTCCTGTTTTCTGATTTAGTTTTGGTTTTGATTTCCGCTTCCCCCCATTATCTCTTAATTTTGGCACTGTTCTGCTTACAAATGTTGAGAAATGCACATTGGTAAATAATACTGCATGATAATGATCATTCTTTACAAGTTTTTGCTTCTAGAGTACTTAGTTATAGAGATATGCTTACTAAATGGTGTGTTACTTTTAGTTTCACCTATTTGCACGTAGTACCTGAAAAAGAAGCCCATTATGGTGTGTTGACATTGGAAGACTGAAGGTACTGACTAGACTTTTGTAAGAAATGTTTTCCTTTACTTCTTAATATGGCCCATTTTTGTTTTTCTGCTCTGCTAATTATATTTAGGAGAGAATAATTTATTTTAATTCCTTCCATAGAAGAAGTCCCACACTTTTAAATTACTCCTTCAAGAGTAGTTGTACTATATCTTCACAGGCTCTTTTGTTTTTGTTTTTGTTTTTTAAATGATTTAAAGAGTAAACCAAGTGATGTAGTCAGTTATTTTTCCTAAGTGCAAAAAGGAGTCAAAATTAAACACACCTCCATCCTAAGAATCTCCCTTTATATGCCCTCTGTGACTGCCCTTTTCTGGAGCACCTCCACATTCTTCATGTGGTTGTCTTAATTTTCTGACATGCGGGGCGCTCCGTATCCCTTTCTGGTGGGATCTAGTCATCATTCATATCTTGGTCATGTAGTCTTTGCTGCCTGGACTATTGACAGTCTTTGGTTAGAGTGTATATATTTTTCTTCTGAGTAAATTTATCTTCTCCAATGCCTTATTGCAAAGTAGTGTAATTGTACTGTGGGGGGTGTGTGTATATATATGTATATATTGAACACTAAACAGTATTTGTTGCTAAGAAGAGTATTTAACTCTAAATACTCTGAATGGTTTCGCTTTCTCTGATGTTCATGGAAAAAAAGATTAAAACTGGATAACTGCTTATACAAACATGAGCATGTGGTTGTAGCAGACCTTTTTTCTTCCTAGCTGCTTTTCTTTCCGTAAATCAAAGCTTTCCTTCAAAGAAATCTCAAGGAAAAGTGGTGTCTCTCAGCAGGAAGTCTTCATTCTACAGGAAACAAACATTTTGTGCCTGTCCTCTGCTATTGGCCTAAGTGTAATAGAAGCTTATTAAGAGAGTGCTGGAAGCTCCTGGTTTGTGAGGAGCAGTCCACAGGACTTCGCCCCTTTTGTTGAAGCCATGTATATTTCTTTCTCAATTTCATAGAATCTTCTTATTGAAGAAGCTCTTGCCAGTGCAGAGTTTCGCTGTTAGTATGTCTATTAAAAAATCCAAAGATTCAGATATTAGGACAAGCGAGAAGGTTTGCATATAAATATAGCCCATTTAAAAAGTTTTTGGATTCATCATATATTTAACAGGTATACCTGTGTAATTAGGAAAGTAATTAGAGTCGCTTATTACTAGAATTATCAGTCATATGCAATATCTTGTACTAATTTTTTGCTTAAGATAATTGACTGGGGAAATAAAATCCAATGTAAATATTGGCAAGTGTTTTTATTACTAGTATTTTAAGGGACAAAACTAGAAAGCAGTAATGAGGAAAATAACTTCAAAGTGATACCAACAAGCAGCTAAGAATTTTTAGTGTAATAAATTAGCAAAAGAACAGTGACCTTTTTGGTATTGTATACAAAGGAAGTCATTGTAGCCTATGTTTGTATGAGTAATTTCAAGTACAGTGTGATAACGGATTCAGGGTACTTTTTCAGAAAGGTATGTCTTTAACTCCAGCTTATATAATGATAATAGTAATAATAAACTTGAATTATGCAGTTCAAGAAATGACAAAAGTAAGTCTTGTATAGAAGGTAGAGAATATGGACTGATTTGTGGGGAAAGATTAGAAATAATAATTATGCATAGATTAACTGAACTCTTTATGAATGATACACACAAACTGTAACCTGTAAACAGATCAGGAGTTATAGATGTGAAGCGTCAAGAGCAATAGGAGGTGCATAATGAATTCATGCAAACCATTATTATGCAAATAAACATCTTTCAGTTGTAAATAATAAGAAAACTGAATTATCAGTGTTTGAAATTATTGTATGAATAGCTTTGATCGCTGGTTTCTTCTCTGTCTCATTACCAAGTGACTTTCAGCGACTGTCTGGTTTCTGAAGGTGAAACGGTGTTGATTGTTTTTGAATGGATACACCTATCAAACAATTTTTGATTGGAGGAGGAGGGGAGGATTTGTGCCACGTGAATTAATCTTTTAGTGTAAGTTCCAATACAGAAATGGCCTTTTAACTTTTCTTTGTGTTCTTTATTTTTCAAGTACCCATACTTCCTTAGCTGACAATTTGCTTTTTAAACCTTTATAATAGAATGTTTCTAGTTTGTTTATGAAGTTTTGGTACTGAAGCTTGGAGTTTCAGGTGCAATATATTCAAGCTAAGAAAATGAAGCGTAGTATTGGAAGCTGAATGGATAATAGCAGCAGGAAAATCAGCTGCAAATTGAGATTCCTTACATTAATGATGACATGTTTTTATTCTCATAAAAATTACCAGAAGATAAATTAGATTTAATTTGTTCTATTGTTACATGCTATAGGAATTGCTTTTTTTTTATTTTTTTCAATGCAAGTTTTCTTAAAAAGAGAATCTTCTTAGTAGGAAAAGTAATATCTGTATCTTGCTTGTTTTAATACCAGGGGTTCACAGCAGCATTTAGCTACAGAGAAAAGTGAGTAAGCAAATCTTTTAATTAACCTCCATGATTATGCATCATGTCCTCTTCATGAAATAGATCTAACAGGGAGGAAAGCCAGTTGTTTCTAATAATTTTCTAGTGCTTTGTGGTTTGTATACTTCAGTGTTCTGAAGGTCAGATAGAACTACCAGACCATAAAATCCAGCCAGCGAGAGATCTGGAGCTAAGAGAGCTCAAGGATTTATTAAGTGATGTGAAACTCTATTGTTTTGTGCATGTGTTACATAATTGCTGTCAATGCAAGGCTGTTAAAATTCCCTGCTAGTAATAACACGAATACCATTTTATAGCTTCAAGAGGAGATAAAAGAAGTTTCTTAGTCAGCACTTCAACAATATCACAGCACATGTCAGTTTTATTATTCTGAGGCCTTCAGTTTTGGCAGATGCTCTCCATTCTGGCTGTGGTGTGGTAATTACCATATAAATTAAGCAGTGAAATAAGCTGAGTGCAGCCTTATCCCTGCTGCCTGTAACCAGGTTGCAAGTACCGCAGTGTGAAACAGGCATAATTCAGGCTGATTATATTTAGAAGGCCACATTTTGAAATGCTGGGCCTTTATCTCTATTCATGTCAATTTTAAAAGTAAATTGAAGCTGTTTAGTTGCTGTGCAAACAGAAGGATCATTCTTTCTCCACAAGGTACTCTCCATAATAGCATTCCAGGAATTAGTTTAATCCATCCAGGTTTGATTCATAGCCACTAATTATATTTCAGCATACATTCTAATGCTTCAAATTATATGTGTCCTTACTTTAATGAGTTGTAACTAGTCCTTAAATTGGGAGCTTTGCACGTTTCTTTTATATCTAAGAGGCTTTACTTTGGATTTTGTGGGATTAAACTACTATGGAAGGTCTAGGAAAGTGATCTGAAATGAGTGGATTTGTTTTCTTTTGCTTTGTGTTTTTTTCCTAATTCAGTTAATTCTGCTCATTTGGGAAGCCTTGGAAATTTTTAAATCAAGAGTCCAAATGCAAATTCCTCAAATAATAGTGATAAACCAGACATTTTCTTCCATGTGATAAGTAACTGTGGGTGTCAAGAGTGGGCAAAGAAAATAAAGATGATGTGAGTAACTGATGCCTTTTAAAATCAGAAAAGTTGTGTTGGAAAATAAAAGCCTCAAAAGAAAAGAAGTGTGTTATGTAATATTTTTTTCCCTGGTATTGCATTACAGAAGTCAAAGCATTTTAGAGAACTGGATATGTTATGAATGGTGTAGTGGACACAAAGAAACGTGGCCAAGATCTCGGTGAGCTGGTGACAAAGCTGATGATATAACTGCAATCTTTTGACTTAAATTCTTCTTTTAAATTTGGTGTCATGGAATGAACTGGAGCAGAAACTTGTGCCATCAGTGTTAGGCTAAAGTTAGTTATTTTTTGCTTTACTAAACTATTTTCTCCATAGATAAAATGTGAATCTGCAAAACTGCTGCTTCAGAGGTAACTTCTGATCTTTTAATAAGATGGAAAGTAAAATCAGGGGGGTTGATTCTTGTGCTTACTTTTCAACTCTGAGGGATAAGTTACAAGATACTATTTGAAGTTATTACATTTTTTTAAAAGTATCATTATTATATTCAAAACAGAGTAAAATCAGAGATCCTATCTTCTCAATTTTCAAGGTACTTCTGCAATAAAACCTGTTTTCCCTGTTTTGGTGATTTCTTCAAGTATAGGATTTGGATGTCCTTTAACATTCTTGACATGGAACTGACAGTGTAAACAGTGAAACAGAACTGAAATAATAGGATTTTTAATCTTTGAATGTCAGAATTGTATTTAGCTATAGTAGAAATAAACATAAATTCCAGCTCAGCTAATTTTCTTATTCCTACTTAAACTTCTCTTTGGTGTCAGGTATTTCTTTTTCTGCCAGTTGTATGTTGTTTAGTTGGGCTTCCTTCCCTTTCCTTCCCTTTCCTCCCTTTCCTTCCCTTTCCTTCCCTTTCCTTCCCTTTCCTTCCCTTTCCTTCCCTTTCCTTCCCTTTCCTTCCCTTTCCTTCCCTTTCCTCCCTTTCCTTCCCTTTCCTTCCCTTTCCTTCCCTTTCCTTCCCTTTCCTTCCCTTTCCTTCCCTTTCCTTCCCTTTCCTTCCCTTTCCTTCCCTTTCCTTCCCTTTCCTTCCCGCTTAACAGTTGACTTATTTTTCTAACTGATAATTTAGGTAGTTTCATGCAGCACTTCAATGTCCTTTAGAAACAAAGGTGCTACATAAAAATAAGCTGTTATTTTAATATCTTGATTTTGAATTATTAAATATTTGAATTGTTAAATATTAGGGTAATCTTTATGTAAGCATATTGAATACATTTTGATATAGTCAAGCGAGGAGAAGAGGTGCCTCCAATCTGCCAGACAGATGGTACATGACGTTAAGTGACTTTTTCTGTTTTGGATAATCCTATCTTTTGCTCATTTTTGTAAGCCCTTTCTGAGGAGAAGAGAAAATCAGATAAACCATTTAAATAACTATTTTCTGTATGTGTATCTGGTTTATACATTGTTGTTAATTCTTACCAATTACCTTCATTAGGGCTTTTTTGTATTTGCATTTTCTTAGAGATTAAATCAATTAAGAGATGCCATAATCCCACAGAATCTTTAGAGAATTCACAGAGGAGTATGAGTGGTCATAGATATCTGCCTGGCCAGAGTAATTTTAAAATTTAATGCTGAAGTTACTACTTGGTTTTGATACTCAGACCTTTCAGTAAATACTTAGTTTAGCAGCCATGCTTGGAATGTCTGGTTTGGTAAGACCTTCACAAAAGTATTTTCTGTGGTTGACAGAAATGATCTGAGAACAAAGCTAACAGTGGATAAAAACAATTAATTGAGGCAGAGAATATGGGAAGGGAGGACCTTGGTTAACTATTAGAGATGTGTCACAGTTAAAGTTTGATACACTGTTGAGCTTGCTTAACAAGCCAATACATACAATAAAACAACTGCAATCTACTAATCATATTATACTACTTGACTTATTATTTGGATTTTTGCCAGGTAGAAAATGATTAGGCTAAACCTTACTTGTACTTTCACAGTTGACCTCCCTGTAATCCCGTGGAGGGAAAAAAAAACCACCCAAACCCCCAAAACATGGGAAATAATACCGCATGGGGAGGAATGTGTTTGACTTAATATTGCTTGTAGAAAAACTGCATTCCACCACCATCCTTCACTCCTAAATGCTATTAATTCACAACTTTACTTGTCATTCCTTTACCAAAAGTACTTGTAAATACAAGTAAAATACTTGTTACACCTGACACTGTGGCGCTGAGTATTTGATGCGGGTAACTGAGACATTGGAAGAATCTATTGCAGTAACTCCAGAGACTGGATTATTTGGAAAGTGCTTTGTAGTACTTCTCTTTGCATCTCATAGTGTGCAAGTGGACTAACCATACTAAGCAGGGCAATGGTAGATCTCAGCACCTACTTGTAGATTTAGGATGCTACCACCTATGGTTCTGTGCTGTTCCTCTAATGTTTAGTCAGTTTTGAATATAGGGTAATATTGTTTACTTATATAAATTCCATTGAGCATACAAATAACTGAAAACAAATTTCACTGTGAGGACAGCAGATTTTAATGTACAATTTTATTCTTGATTTATAATTTTCCCTCATTTTGTTTCTAGAACACAGCATGCAGCAAACACTTTTTAATTAAATTTGTTCTTAATCTTCTCCATTTTAAACCATTTCTGTGGTTTGCCTAGTAATAACTTATTGAAACTATGAGCTGCCAGGTGATGTGCAAGTTCACTAGCTATATAAACTCTGAGGTTAGGTTAAGCTTTGTTGATATACACTTTTGGTATAGGATAGCAGAGTCTCGTGCAGAAATGCAGTGAACTCACATTTTGATCAAAGGTGGAAAGAACAGTCAAGTTATGTGTTAATTCATCTCCATACATCTTTAGGGCTTACTAAGTAATTTTTCACTAAAAAAGAAAAATTGCTGCCTTACAAAAGCCTACACTCCTCTTCTAAATGTGACCAAATGCAATGTAGAGAAAAGGACACAAAGTGTACGAAGTAAAGATGACTTTGAGCTTTGAGCTTTTTAATACCATGAAACTGCTAATGTCTTTAATAAAAGTTTTAAAGGAGAGTAGAAGCAAGTAAAACAATATAGTATAAGAACAATGTAATAAGCAAGATTGAAAAATTATGCCCATTCTTGTGGGGTTTATGGTATAGCAAGCTAAATTTTGAATTTAGTGATTTTAACAGTTGGCCGGGCTGAAGTAGCTAAACATTGTCGATAGGACAGCATTTCAAGTACAGTCTAATTAATCATTAACACAACTTTGTGAAATGAATGCCCCCTGCAATGAGTTTGCTTCATCTACACAACAGCCTGTGTTCAGCCACAGCTGAAAATTGTAGGTAGTTTCTACTTTGAAGCAAAACATTAAATTCTAGGTTACTTGTTATTGCAAGAAAAAAGAGAAAAAAAACTTCTTAAAATCACACTTAAAGATTAATTTGGACTGAAATTGCAGGAATGTTCTTTGAATCATTCTTGCATAGCCGTCTAGTGTAAAATGCTTTAAAGTACTTAACATGCATATTTCAGCTTGGTGAACTAGTATTACATTGGCACAAAAAAATGCAGTCTGCAAATAATTAAACAATAATTAAAACAAGAATAAACCAGATTTCTTTTAGTACTGAGATCATGCTTTTGAAAGCTGATGTTCTCTCAGGCTTTTGCATTTCTTTTTGCCAAGAAAGGGGAAGTCTGCCCAAAGTTTTCTGCACTCCCAGATCCGTCACAGAATCCCTATGTACAGAAAGCAAAGTAGCTTATGCATATTGCTCTACTCTGAAGGTTTTAACTATGGATGCGGAGAGTTAGGCAGGTGTCAGATAAGTTCAGAGAGGGAGATTTCTTGCATAAGATAGTTTTTAAGTCCATATATTATTTTTTTTCCATAGGAAATTAAGATTTTTTTCCTGAATAATCTGGTAATTCATATTCTATTAAAACACTATGTTTCTTTCAGATAAGATACATATAAGTGTTTAAATCATTACAGGAACGATCGCTATAGAAAATCTTGATGTTATATAAACAAGTGGACAATGCAAGAAAGTGGAATTAATTTAGTTTAATGTAGCCATAGTCCTGCACGTGCATTCGTGTGCTGTCTATGAATGCTGTTTGTGCTTGGGCATCAGGTTGCCTAAAAGGTATAAAAAAACCCTCATGCAGTTTCATAGTTTATACTTGAAATGTTTGAGAGACCTGTAAATCAGTTTAAGGTTCTAAAATAAAGGTAGTCATAATCTATGCTCGACTGCCATTAGTAACATTAAGAAGTCTGTTAGACTGATTTTTACCACTTTAAGTTCTGAAGAACTAGAAAGTAGAGAGCTGTCCTTTCATTTTGAGCAGAATACTGTTATTCTATATTTTGAGTACAGGATGAGTATTATTGCTTGTATAAAATAACAGCTCTTTCATTCTCAGGCCCATCTAGTTTCAAGGAATGTCATTTATGTGGTAATTTCCTTCAGCATTTATTGCCTGTCTAAATCTTGAATGAATCAAATAGAATATATTACCTGTGGCATAGATTTTAAAATAAGATCATCTCGAATATCTCTTGGGGGGAAGGGGAATAGCCTGATAGTCTGCTACTTCTTATGCTTTCTTAAAACTTTGTAAATTAGTCATTCAGAATTACTGCTTCTTTGAAAACCAATAAGTTTCTTTAGATATAAACATACACGCATAATAACCTTTACAGGTAAACTAGCTAATTGTTTAATGAGCTACAATCTTTACAGGTTTTGGAACAGAGTTTATCACAAGTGTTCAAGCTGGAGAATCAAGAGCCTTATTCTTTGTTCTGTTTTTCTTATTGTTGTAACAGAGAAAGAGCAAAATATCTATTTGAAAAAGATTCCAAACCAAATTTATTTTCTTGAAAACATTTATCTTCTTCCTCTTTGTAGATATTTTATGTTTGAGCAGAATAAATAAACAAATAAACTAAAATATATTAAAAAACCCAAAAAGTTGTTCTTCCATGCAGTATGGTGTTGACTAAGAAGGTTTTCATAGAATCATAGAATCATTTGGGTTGGAAAAGACCCTTAAAATCATAGAGTACAGCTGCAAATCTGACACTGCCATGTCCACCGCTAAACCATGTCCCTTAGCACCATGGCTACATGACTTTTAAACACACCAGGGATGGTGACTCCACCACTTCCCTGGGCAGCCTGTTCCAGTGCTTGACAATGCTTTCAGTGAAGAAATTTTTCCTAATATCCAATCTGAACCTGCCAGTGGTGCAACTTGAGGCCATTTACTTTTGTCCTACTGCTTGTTACCTGGGAGAAGAGACGGACCCCCATGTTGCTACAACCCCCTTTCAGGTAGTTGTACAAAGCGATAAGGTCTCCTCTCAATCTCCTTTTCTCCAGGCTAAACAACCCCAGTTCCCTCAGCCGCTCCTCAGAAGACTTGTGCTCTAGACCCCTCACCAGGTTACTTGCTCTTCTTTGGTCCTGAATGACTTCTCTTAAATAGTAAAGTTATCAATAAAATAAAATACTTACTGTGATAAGTCAAAAGCCGAATGTAGTGTTTGAACATTAATAATACCTCAATCTGCAAAGCAGTAAGGAAAAAGAACTAGCCATTCAAAATATAATACTTAAGCTGAAACAGCAGTACAATACACAACGCAATGAATGGCGTATATTTAGCTCAGTACAGTATCTGTTTTGTATCTTTTCATTTTTTCAGAGTTAACACTTAATCACTGTTTTTGTTGGAAAAAGGGAATATTGGTCACAAAACTATTGAAGTTAGTGTTATATTGAAGATGTTAGAAATAGTTTTCCTCCATAATTCTCTTTTCATTCTGACAGATTTATCAGGACCATTCATATAAAAAATAAAGTAGTAGGAAATGTCATAGGCTTATTTTCTGTGGAAGAGATAACATCTACAAGTCACAAATGCGTTGTTACTCACTTATTGTTTATAAAAGCAGGATGATAGTTTTGCTCAGGGTGTCTGAAATGTCAATAGTTCATCTCTAGCTTTTGGTATCTTTTAATTATGACTATGGTTTAGTGGCATAGATCTGCACAACAGTCTTTAATAAAATGGGAAACCTTGCTGTAAGTGGGGTTTTGTTAGTGTGACAAGTAGACTAAACAGTGAAGGTGATTAAATGTTAAGAATTCGTATTGGATTTCAAAGTGTTTTACTTCAGAGAAATGATAGAGTTGTCTTTCATATCATATATGAAAGACACACAATGATATGTAATAATATTTCTAGACATAACTTTTTTCTCACTTTTGTTTCAATTGTTATCCTTCACCAGAACAAACATAATAGCTCTGTTTAAACTATGTTGTCCGTATTTGTGTATTTGGGTGCTTCTGTGGTGTAGATGAAGTTTCATAGATGTTTCTGTGATGTACTTCATTTACTGTGAAGAAGTAAAATGAGTGGTTTTGTTTGTCATAATTATGTGCACATGCTTAAGATTGATCAAGTAGACAAAGAAAGCTTTACTTACTTCATATTTTAAGATTTTGTCATTGTCTTCACTACTGAAATTGATATTATAAATTCTGATCCTATAGGCCCGTGCTTGTAATATGAATTCAAAGAAATACTTATGATTGAATTTTGTCCTGTGTGTATTTAGGATTAGGCCTGTAATTTGCATTACTGGAAATAATGAAAGTGACAGAAAAATGACATAATTTGTTATTGTGGCCTATGCCTGGGAGAAAATTTTTAAAAGTAATTCAACAAAGATTTACACCACTTCAGACATTTCTTAAATAGTGAAAATGCATACTTCTAGGAGAAAAGTGCAATTTTCTGGTTGCATATAGTAAGTGGAACACTTTGTTTTTTACATTTTCTTTATGAAAATAAATTAACTATGCGCTTGCTCCTGTTACACTAAAAACTGGACAGAAATATTATGATGGTCCTATGTGTGAAGTTTGAGTTTTGTGTGACTTTTAAATTGTCATGAGATGAGCTTTGTATGCATATGTCTGTATTTGTATGTGTATGCTTGCTTAGAATATTGTCTTGCCTAGCCAGGCAACAGAAACCAGGGCTAAATATTCAAAACACTATCATATCACTAAACTGTGCATGGCACACATATGCTGCATGGAGAGTAATTTTGTCATGCAAATTAATGTTTGCATATGTAGTTACTGCTTTTAACACAGTATCATGTAGATTTGCTTTCACAATAGGAAAGTGCCCATTCTGTATACATAATAAATTAGGTGCATAGCTCTAATCATGTGAAAAGAGTTTTTGCATGACCAGATGAGACACTGCAAGGTAGCTATAGCCCCCTGAGATGGCTGGCTGTGAAAACAGCCAGTGAAAACAGTGAAAAAGACAGTGAAAACAGGATAGATATTCCTTTGTTTCCATTTTGGTAGTTGTCTGTTATATTCAGTCATTTTGTAAATCTGACTTTAAAAAGTTTGTTTTATCTCTTTACTGGTCTAGAAATATCAGTCTTCTGATATGTAAATCATATCATTGCTTAAGCAATGGTTCGTATGCATGAATTTTGTATAAAGGAATATGAATTTTTTGTGCTATAGGTGTGTTGTTTGGCTGGCTGTGGTTTCTACCTACACTATTTAGATGTACTATTACTGATCTACTTTAAGACCAACTATTTTCTACTTTTATGGGAAACAGACGGAATGTCTGGAATTCCACTTACAAAAAGGAATCTGTATCCTGCTGAGTAATAGCAAGACGGTTGTCTTTTTTTTCCTAACTGCAGATGTAAAATTCAATACCAAAGGCACGCAAAATATTGAAGGTGATTTACTGCTTAGATTTAATATTGTTTCTTAAATTACATAGCTATAAGGAGTATATCTGGCTCCAGGATTAATTTTGAGAGATGTAGCTTAATCTTTTGTTGGAGAAATGTATTTCTAAAAGGAAGAAATAGAAGTCATAAATTTAAATCTTTCAATTGCTTGTATTATTAACATTTTTTATTTTGTGTATTTGTTGCTGTTTATAAGCATTCATTAGATGCATGTGTACTTCCTATGACTTTAGCAAGTTTAGCTACGTAGTACAAATAAAATTGCAACACATTGCTGAATGTGTTTTGCTTATGTTGATGACACTGGAAACTGGAGGTGCTCAGAAACTTGATGAAAGATGTAGGTTTATCATATTCTTAAGAAATTTAAATACATTATTCTTAAGACTTAAATATCAGGCACTTATGAAAACAGCAATGAGCTAAAAATGTAGGTTCACTTGCATCACTAACAATCATATAAATAAGCGGTGCTTATGAACTAGACGTATCATTATTTTAAGGAGATGATAGTTTATATTTACCCAGCAAAATCCCTGTCATCTTCTTCATTGATAGCATTTTGTTGGTATTGTTTCCTAGTTTTCAGCCTTCTCTCAGAGGAACAATATGTTAGTAAGATGAAGACATTGCGAATAATATATTAAAAGAACTTCAAGCCATTATTCAGTGTGAAGCAGATATGCTGTGATGAAACAGCAATTACCCTGTAGTTAATACTTGCTCATGTTTTCAAATTCATATGGATTTTGAATAAAATTAATATGAACTCTGTGACTGCATCCCCTGGATTTGAAAATTTTAGCAAATCATTGTCATTTTTATAATGAATTTAACTTTTAATTTTCCTCTTTAATAAAATACTTGGGTTGAGCAGGTGAAGTGATATGAACAGTTTTTATGTTACTAACATTAAAAATATTTAATTGAACACCATTTTTATGTTATCAGATACCCAGTTTTAAATATGGAGTCCTGTATAAAAACTTTTGAGTGTTTGGTTTTTTTAATATTATTGACAGAGAGACAAAAAATAAGAGAGGCGATATGTTGACTACTGTTCAGAAAGACACCGTATAAATGCACAGTCCATATATATATTTTAAATTTAGAAGGAAATCTTCAGAAGTCATTTCAGTTTTGAATAAGCACAGGAATACTCGCTTTCATTTTTTCTACAACCCTCTGGCTGTAGAAATTGCAGTGCTAATCTGTTAAGGACATGCAGCAGCTGGAAAAATCCCAGGTCTCTAGGAAGTAGAGCTAGCAAATGGATTTTTTTTTATGTTGGGAGAACTTTCAAATTTTCAATATTATTACTTGTAAACTCTGGGTACAAAGTACTAGTACAGGATCATGATACACTGCAATGCATATTGTGTCAAATTTCTAATAACATTTAAGTAGGTAAACATTCTGTCTTTTATTATTGTTTGCATTGTTAAGAATCCTTCTAATAACATCTGGGATTTTTACAAACTTCAGGAGTAAAAGTGTGAGAGAACAATACTTAACTTGTGCAAATTATATGTCTAAATTCAAACACTTCGTGACTCTGAAGAAGTAGCAATGAGATATATGCACTGTTTCAAAGGAGGAGATACGATTTCTGGGGCTGGAGATTTTTTAGAGTGATTAAAACACACAGCTCATGCTGAAGTCATTGGAATTTGGTTGCCTAATTAGTTTTAATAAATCTTATTGTATAGGGTTAAAAAACTTGGTTTCTTGATTTGTTTCTTTGTGTAACTGATAATGATGATTCTATTAGGAATGACTTACTGAGTCATCTAGACCCCTATTCTGAAGTCAGAACATGGGTGCTTAACTGGTTACCAGTTTGCCTCCTTTTTTGTAGTTCGATTTATCCTCCCTTGATTGCTTCCATAGATTTTTGGGGCTTGGCTTTCTAGACTATTTCAGGGAAATAAGTTTATTTTATTACTTTATTTCTGTCTTTACACCATGAGTATATTATCATGTCAGTAAATCATACTCAATAAATTCATGTGGCTAAGTCCAGAAGGAGGAGTACTGCATAGGTGCCCTTAAATAAAGAATGAGACTTTTGGAGAGAATGCTGTCATACTGAGGGGAAAAAAACCCCAAACAACCCACCACATTTTCTCTTGACTAGTTCTCTGTGGCTGAGGGCACACTCTTACTGAACATTTTAGAAGTCACTCTAGGTATGAAATATCTACGAGAAGTTTGTGATTGGAAGTCATCCAAGAAACACTGTGCCATAAAGGAAGGCATGATAAATGTAGTTATACTACTGACTGATTATTAAATATAACATTATGTTAAAAGCATTGTAATACTAGCCAGAGTGAAAGGGGGTGCAAATACATCTCTATCCATTTGTCATATTATTTCTTATCCTACATAGAACACACCAGTACCAAGAGGCTCAAAGCATTCATTTGGTGTAGATGACACTGTTACAGTTCCGTTCAGCATTCATATACTTTTCTGAAAGTTTGGGTTTTTTTCTGCTTGTTTATAGCATGACGTGCCTTTGTTTTTAGTGCAGGGTTGCCTCTTGTGCGTTGTCTTTTTTCCCACAGGTGACTTCAGGTGGTAAAGTAGCAGGGCAATTGATAAGGGGGGCAGAGCTGTGGCTTCTGATTCATGGCTTTGAATGGAATTTTTAGGCAAATCAACAGTCTTGATGAAGTGGAAAATAGTTTTTGGTTCTCCCCC
Source organism: Pluvialis apricaria (assembly GCA_017639485.1). NCBI lineage: Eukaryota > Metazoa > Chordata > Aves > Charadriiformes > Charadriidae > Pluvialis > Pluvialis apricaria. Next base: position 37,713,411 of record CM030012.1, on the reverse strand, counting down.
ACCCCCTTGTTTCTCAAATTTGAGTTGTGTTATATTTTTTAGTATTTCCCACATCAACATCTGTTTGCCTATTCTGATGTCATATTCTTTTCCTCTTCCCCTCCTTCTCTGCTTTCCCCACAATAGTGATGGTCTCTTTTGAGTTGTTATCAAACCGTTATGATGGTTGCAACCCACTCATGCTGTTATTTCTTGCAATATCTTTCCATCATCGTGCTTTGTGTTGTCTCCTTTAGTTTATGTAGCTTCCCTCCTTGATCCCTGCGTGCTCCTTCTCTTCCATGTTTCCTGCAGGAAATTTCTGGTTTCTAGACACTGTAGAACCTAGCCTTTATAGAGAAGATAGAGAGGGGAGCGTAAGAATAGATGAGCAAAGTAGAGAATCTACTTTGAGCTCTTTTTCTCCCCCTGTTGCAGAGAAGGAGGTAGAATTAGAATGAGAAATTCTTTCCCTACTCTCACTATCTTCTTAGAAGCACTTTTTTCCCTAGCAGGAAAACAGCTTGACAGTCTGTATCCAGACCAAATGAGCAGCCCTGATTATCTTTTCGAGCCGTTAAAAAAATAAGTGTTAGAATTCTGTTTCAAAGATTGGGATCTTCAAATCAGCATTCAGATTACTTATAAGTCAGGAATAAAAGATCATAATCTATTTTATGAAAAGATTTGCTTTGTGCAATGATTTTTATAAATGTTGCTCTCAAAATTTCTTATTGCCATTCAACTGGATGATTTTCTTAATTGTCATTGACATTAGAGATCTTTATATTTATTTGAAATTGTAAATGACAACATATTTGTGAATATATAAAAAGGGGAAGAGAGTTAACTGATGGCTTGAAATAAAAAACTGTTTAAAAATAGAAGTTATGATTACTAAATCCTTCAACAAGGTATATAAGCATTCATATCTAATAGATCAGAGCCATTATCTATTACAACCATATTTTATATAATTGGTTTGCTACTAGATTTCTGAGATTAGTACAATACTCTTTCTGCAATCCTTGAAATTTAAAATCCTCACTTCAGATCAATCCAGGCATGCCACTTTCCATACTTTAAAACACAGCACAAATCCGTGTTTGGTTAAAGCTTCACTGAGGCGGTATACATTTATTCCACTTGTAGTCTGTAAAGCTTTTAAATTCAAGAAGCTTTTAGTTTCCATTAGTGAGACTGGATTCAAAACCAGGTGGCAGAGATGAATAGACAATGTCTGTGAACAATGCTTTGTTGAATTCCACATCACAATACCTACCCTGATGAGATTCTTTTCTTCATACTGAAATAAGAATTAAATAGCGCACAGTGGATCACTGAATCATGCTTTAAGAAATATTAAAAAAAATATGTGAGGTTGTTCTTTTGGTATCTTTGTCTGTTTCTTTGTTGTCTAAATTCAAACTGGTTTTAATCCTTCAACCCCCGTTGTTTCTTGCATTATTGCTCTCAATGCACCACACATTGTTATTTCTGCCCAAGTTCCCTTCAATGAGAAAGGCTTGGTCCATTGTCACTTCTAACTTCGTATTGTGGGGAAGTATTGTGAATATGAGCTACAAAGATTTTTTTTTTATTTGGAGTACTACTGTGATTATTAATATAGCTGTATTTTTTTCTTGCTTCTCTTCAGTCTTTATCAGCATGAACCTGCAATTGGGTTCTGAATTTGGTATTTGTCCTGAATGTGTGCCTCTCTAGAATATGTGACTCCGGGGGAGGAAAATTCCTCTACTGTGACATCAATTAATGGTATTGTGTTGTATAGTAAGCATGAGTGGCAGAAATCCAGCCAGTCAGAGGAGGCATGTAACTTCAGGTTCTTTTGTTGTGATAGTCAGAGTTGGTTTAAGTTGGATATAAAGCTTTGGTTAGCACATAAAATTCCATCACTTTAGAAAATGAAATATGATTTAGCTACTAATTGGAGATGGGGCGGGATAGGGACATTTTCTTGAGAGTCTAGATTTTACTTAGTTGTGGGCTTCTTAGCTTGGATAACGTATTTCCAGAGAATAGGATAAAACTGGGAAGCATTATTTACGTAGATGACCTACTTTTATTCATAGTGATTATAAAGTACAGTATAAACAGTGTTCTTGTCAGTTTGAAGATGATGCCAAACTGGGGGGGAGGGAGCGGGTGCCAACAGTCAGTACACTTGAGGGCAGGGCTGCCATCCAGAGAAACTTCAGCAAGCTGGAGGAATGGGCCAACAGAAACTTTATAAAAATTCTGCAAGGGTAAAAGCCAAGTCCTTCACCTGGGAAAGAAGAACAGCCAACAACAGTACAGGCTGGGGACCTATGGGCTGGGAAGCAGCTCCACTGAAAAGGACCTGGGGGTCCTGGTGGGTGGGGGGGTCAAACTGCACGGGAGCCAGCAGTGTGCCTTGGCAGCAAAGAAGGCCAACAGCATCCTGGACTGTATTCACAGGACCGGAGCCAGGAGACTGAGGGAAGTGAGTAACACCTCAGCTCAACACTTGTTAGACCACATCTAGATTTTCTGTATGGTTCTGGATGCCCCAGTTCACGAAAGACATCACTAATCGGTAACAGAGGGAAATGTGAGGGCTGGCACGCTTGCCCTGTGAGAAGAGGCTGAGGTAACTGGTCTTGTTCAGCCTGGAAAAGAGGTGGCTACTGATAGTAACCTTCCAACGTCTAAGAGAATCCAGGCTCTTCATGGTGTTAGGACAAGAGACCATAGACATAATGTGAAACGAGATTCAGACTGGATGAAAGAAAGAGCTTTTTCATAATGAGATTAGTCCAGTGGTGGAACAGGTTGCCCAGAGAGGTTGTTCCATCTCCATACGTGGAGATTTTCAAGACCCAACTGGATAAAACACTGAGTAATCTGGTCATAACTTTCATTTCAGCAAGAGCAAAGAAAAAAGGTGGTTCTGGATATCCCAAGGAATAAGTAAGGGCTAACAGACGACCTTTGCTAGCTAGATGAAGATCAAGTCAAATTGAGAGCTCCTCTAATATGACAAAGGTAAAATCAGAAGCAAGAGGTTAGGACTCTGAGTGTATATTAAATGCCAACTGAGAAACTGAACAACTACTTCCGTAATTATCTTGGATTTGCCTTTTGGAAAACATTGTTCTCCATGTGTTTACATAATCTGAATATGAATAAATAAGTAGTCTTAAAATCAATTGAATAACTAAACATTTGATGTTCTTCAACTTACTTCTGAAATGAAAGTTCATTTCTTTATCTGCTCATTTGGAGGTTTAATTTGGTATGAAGGTAATTTTAACATCAGGTTCATTTAAAATAATTGTTAAATTCTCTGCATATGATTACTTTATATTTTCTCATTTAAAATGATTTATCTTAACTTTCTATCCTGTCTTTGTATTTTTAAACACTGAGAGCATTGTCTACTACCATTTATGTTACTGTCCACTTTACAGATTTTTGCTTCTCCAACTTTAGGCAAATGTCCTTCTTTTTTGAGGGCAAATTTGTATATGTATGAGATGTATTGCTGCATTTCAGCACGTTCACTGGAAAGCTGGGAATACTTCACATGCAATTGTTGCCTTTCTCCCAGAAATGATTCCTATTATTCTAAATTTCTACATCTTAAACTAAGGGGAGATGTATTTACAAGGTGTCAGTCCACCGTGGTACTTCATCTATGTTTTGCAAAGAAAAAGCTTCATGTATGAATGCTTGCCCATTTATCTCTCAATAAGTAGTTGCTGAGGAATGCTGCAAAGCTCTGCAGGTATTTTTTAAAAAAGGTTGTACAGGTATTTGAAACCTGTGTTGGGTACTCTCCAATTATAATCAACTTGTACCTTATTTAAACTCAAATCAAACTTGCCAGTTGCCCTGCTAGTGACAGCCTAGGGCATTTTGAAGGTGAAAACATTTCTCGCAAATGAGAGCCAGGTTGGATAAGAACAGCTTTCCTCACATTACTGCATTCATATGTTTATCAATGTTTTTCATATGTAAAGATTGACCCCCTTCCTCCAATTTAAAATACTTCTAAGCCCTGCTGACCTCCATTTTGCTTAGGCTTAATGCGTGGCACTTTTAAATCACTTTTACTGTCTCTTACCACATTTAACAAAAAAACCAAACCAACCACTTAACATAACCCTTCACAGATGTTAGCAGGGTTATAGAGCCGTTGTTTTAGTAGAGCACAGCAACAGCTTTGTTGCAGGAAATGAGGGCAAATATCTCTTCCAGGGGAAACTATGGAAAGAATTTAAATAGAAAGAATATTACCCAAACTAGAATTTGGTTTTTAGGTGGTAAACCTAAAACCTGTATGCTTAAGGTGCCAAGGGATCTCTCAAGCACAGTTGTTAAAGCCCCCAATTTTAGGCCTTATTCCAAATAATGCTGGTTATATTATAGAACCTCCACGTATCTCTGTAGGACAAAGATCCATTATTTATTCAGAAAGTCAGCTGAGTCATGAACTAGGAGTTAATCAGATCTCTCTTGTACAAATTCTGAGTTGAAGCCGATTCTGCTTATAGCATGCAAGATCACCCAGATGGTAGATTTCTTTTCTGCTGTATTTATGTCAAGTGATATTAAATCTTTGAATTTGAACATTCCCTCTGATGGTACCCTCAGGTTTGTGATATCCATCTTTAACATACTTTAGGAAAAAAATTCCAGTATAATTTACTATCACTTCAACTGTTTCGTCTTTCTAACCATTTTGACATCTTTCTCATTAGTAATAGGTGATGTGAGTGTTAGTGCAGAAAAAGCTATGGTATGGCTGATGTTTTAAAAAGAAGTTTATTTTAAACTATCAAATTTCAAGTGATAGAATCATAGAATGGTTTAAGTTGGAGGGGACCTTGAAGATCATCTAGTTCCAACCTCACTGTCATGGGCAGGGATATCTTCCACTAGACCAGGTTGCCCAAGGCCCCATTCAGCCTGGCCTTGAACACTTCCAGGGATGGGGCCTCCACAGCTTCCCTGAGCAATTGATTCCAGTGACTCACCACCCTCACAGTGAAAAAATTCTTCCTAATATCTATTCTAAATCTACCCCCTTCCAGTTTGAAGCTATTCCACCTCATCCTGTCACTACATGCCCTTGTAAAAAGTCCTTCCCCAGATTTCTTGTAGGCCCCCTTCAGATACTGGAAAGCTGCTATAGGGTCTCCCCAGAGCCTTCTCTTCTCCAGGCTGAACAACCCCAACCCTCTCAGCCTGTCTTCATAGGAGAGGTGCTCCAGCCCTCTGATCATCTTCATGGCCCTCCTCTGGACCCACTTCAACAGGTCCATGTCCTTCCTGTGTTGAGGGCTCCAGAGCTGGATGCAATATTCCAGGTGGGATCTCACCAGAGTAGGGTATAGGGGCAGAATCACCTCCCTTGACCTGCTGGCCGCACTTCTGATGCAGCCCAGGATACAGTTGGCCTTCTGGGCTGTGAGCACACATTGCCAGCTCATGTTGAGCTTCTCATCAGCCAACAACCCTAGGTGCTTCTCCTCAGGACTGCTCTCAGGCCATTCTCCTCCCAGCCTGTATTTGAGCATGGGATTGGCCTGACCCAGGTGCATCTTGAACATGACAAAGCAGTACTTTTGTTAAAATAGTAATTCTGATTTATTCTTCTGTATTCATACTAATTAATGCAAGAGTTACAAGGGGAATTAGTCAGCTTACAATGTATTCATGAATACATCCACTGCCACAGTATATTCAGAGGAAAAAAATTCCAGCTGGTTAGAAAAGTTTGTAATATTAGTATTAACAGGTGAAACTAGCCACTGCAATTACTGATCTCATCAGAAGGCAGATTGTATTCCACCTCTAATTAACCACCTGTTGAGATTAAGATTAGGTATGCTGTCCAGGCAGGAAGTGAAGATGAAAACCCATCATTTGAGAAAGGTGAGTTATACCTTGCTGAACACTGTGAGGATCTTGAATCTGCATGTATAGGCACCAAAAGGTAGTGGTGGTTGATGGTTCCACCCTGAGAGCAGCTAGGAGAATCCCCACCCTAAAGTCCTTGTCTGGCAGGTGAACTGCTGCTTTCTGGGATTTTTGATGTGAGGTATTGCTGAAAGGGCTCTTGAGAGTCATCAGATGACCCTTGCTCTGTGCTTCTCCATATAGGTTGCTGTTGCCAAGAGTGCTTTTAATTTTTGACCATATGATGATGTTTCACAAGCTCTTCATAAAGTAATGAGCAGCAGAATAAGCAATGGAAGTCTGCAGGTAAACAGAAATGGAAACTTGGGAATTGGTCCAGAAACTAGAGTGGATATGTTTCTTGGGAACTGTTGAGGTGAGGGAGTGCGGGAGCAATACGTAGGTAGGTGGATGTTAGAGAAGTGTACTGTTGCAAGAATTATGGTGAATAAATCATATAATTGAAAGTCTTAATATATGATTAAGGTATGTGACACAATTGACATGATTTAGTGAGAACCAATATGAGTGGAATATTACTATAATGGGGCATAGCCTTTCCAAAGACAGGCTAAATAATCGGGAGGAAAAAGCATATGTATTGAAAATTTAGAGGAACCTAGAGTTATTGAACGATCTGGTAAAATCTGAAGGGAAAATAAGATAAAGTCAAAATGAGCAGACCACCACAGTAGATGAATAAAGGGATGCAGCATTTTGTGAGCAGTTAGCAAAACAAACTAGAATTTGGTGGTATGATGAAATGTTTAATTACCCAGATATCCTTTGAGAAAGGTATAAAAGAGTAAGTTTAACAAGCATTCACTGGTGACTTTTTTTTCTTTTATAATGTCATAGTGCTGTTTGGGTTTTTTTTGATAGGGAAAAAGAAAACAACTTGCTGGGAAGTTTCTATAGACATAATTTTAAATAGTGAGAAACTAGCTAGGAACGGGTGAAAGGCAACTTGATTGATGTGACAGTGAAATGATGGTACTCACAATGTTTAGCAAAGAAAACAAAATAGAAACAGTGGATGTCAAGAAGCAGACTGAGAACTAATAGAACTAAAGATCTCAGGGGAATAAGGATTGAAAGGAAAGCTTTTTGAAAATAACAACCCTCCCATCCCCCCTAACTTTCAAACTCATTTGAAAATGGAAAGGTCACAAGTGAAGGTAATCCAATTGCAAAAGAGAGATTGGGACTTACTTGTTGACTTCAAACACGCTAGGATAGCATTTAAAAAAGGGCTAATAATGTCACATTAATAAGGTAATAAGGGTGTGTATCAAAGAAAAACAATGGTTTAGAGAGATATTTTCAAAAAGGCTAGGGCTCATATGAGCTAAAATGAACAAGATATGTCAAGGAAAGCAGCATGTATCTTAGAAATTCCTTGTCCTAAAAGGAGGACCAAAACCTACCATTCGGTAAAGATCTCTTTAAAGTCATGCTAAGGACAAAGTCTGTAATACTTTTTTTTTTTTTTTTTAAAATCGGTCTTTGCTGAAAAGTTTGTCTACGAGTGCTAACCTTACTATTTCTAATATCAGTGAACTAGCATGTCTATCCATAACTAAAACACCAGGGTAGATTATATAGACTGGGTGGTTTTGAATTATCTGTTTGATGGACCTCGTAAAATGTAATTATTGCATGAAGAAATGTCAGAAATGTTAATAGTCAAAATTAAAGATGTCCACAAGAGTGGTTACTGAGAGACTGGGAGTGGCAAAAGTAGTGCTTATGTTTTAAAAATAAGGAAAAATAACAAGGATGCAACAACAAACAGATTTGTCAAGAAAAATAGTTTCAAGACAAAGGACTTCTTCCTACGACGGGATAGCAGATAGAGGCCATTTCGATAGAAACAATAGATTGAAGATGGGTTCAAATCTATTTACAAAAGCAGGCTAAAAATTTTAATGATTCACTGTCAGTGAAATGTGGCTCTGGAGAGATTTGTCCTTGGCTTCGTTTTATTCTGAATTCTCATTTATGACCTGGAAATGGAAATGAGCAGAATGCTTATTAATTTTTGGTAGCATGGAGTTGACAGACGTGTCAATATCTTAAAAAATGAGGATTGTATAGAAATGGTCAAAAAAAAATTAGGATGCAGTTCAGCAAGGTGCTGTGATTAGAAATAACACCACAAATACAAAGGAGAATAACTGTTTAGGTGGAAAGTTTCTCAGGTTTATAACAGATTATGAACCGCATGAGTTACATATAGCAAAAATGTGGAACGTCATGTTGTAATGTATGAAAATGAAGATATATTTCTGCTGTATGCAGGTTTGTCAGGTCTCAGTTAGAATCCCACACGCTGTTATGTGAACCTTAGTAAAAGAGCTGTGGGCTGTTTGGCGAGAGTGCAGAGGACAGCATCAAACAATGTCTAGATGCATAGATCACAGACCTAGAAATACCTAAATCACTATAGAAAGGATTGGGTGAGTTGAAATGAATGAGAGAACTCTCAGGAGGATGTGGTAACAGTCTTCAATTATGCACCTCTGCACAGTGAAAGGAAAAAATTGTTTCCATAGTGAAAAGACAAAAAAGCAATTGTTCCTGATTCAAAGAAGAAAAAAATCCAGGTTAGATATTAAGAAAACAATAAATAGATAGGGTTTTTGTGTAACCTCCCTCCACTAGAGACCTGAAAAGAGATTAGATAAAAGTTGTATTGGAAATGGCATGAGAATAGTTAAATATTTCCGGAGGGCTTGGAATAGGTGATCTCTTGCAGTGATTTTTCATGTTTGTTTTCAAAATGTCTAATTTTCTATATGGGCAAAAGGAGATGTCACAGAATTTCTTACAAGTTGGACTAGATGCACTCACAACATGGCAGACAGTAGTAATAGTGAAACTGCAATCCTCAAAAGAATTTGTTATTACAAGACCTGGAGTGTATGTGCCACATAGGACTTATTATGGGGGTGCTACAGTTTCCTTACATTGTCAGTACATCTGTACCTGTAAAATGCTGAACATGAACTGTTGTACATCTGAAGGCAATCCAGTAACAGTCATCTCTGAAGTGTGTGTAAAGCATCCTCAGATAGTAAAGAAGAGAATTAAGATAAGCATTCTCTCACTAGAAGAAGGTAGATCAGCATGTACTGTGTAATGTAATTTATTTCTCATGGTGTGATAACAGTCTATATAATACTGCCAAGTAAATGTTTCCTTTGATGTAGTTTATATGTTATTCCATTTCAAATTCTGTTGCATTTGAAAGCATTAAGTATGGACTTGATTCTTCGAGCAGTCGTGAAGCCTCAATAAAAGTTAAAAATGCTTTGCATCTCAGGATGTGCAGTATTAACTTAACCTGTGACCTGGAATTGGTTTCATAATGTGAATACCTTATTGTTATATAATAAATCACTTAGGAAAAAATGTAACCCTGGTACAGAACAGTATTTCTCAATTTATTAAATAGAATTATTGGATTACTAAGGCACATCTAGTAAATTTCTCATTGTCAAAGAAAACTCGTAGAATTAGTAATCAGTAAGACAAACTTCTCATTTTTGTACTAATATTTTAAAAAGGACATAGGGAGAAAAGCAATAGGGACAATGATTTTGAAGAAGTCAGTGGGGTGGTGGTATTAATTTATAGTTTTGTGAATAAAATAAGAGCTTTCAGCCAAGGCTGGGAGGCTTAAAATAACCTTTCAGCTATATGATTCACTTGGATTTCATGATGGGATATAGACAGCATCAATTTAGTTTTACTGCACAGATGTCATACGTCTAGACTCTTTTACTAGGAATCTCTGGAGTTTTTCCTAACTTGCAATCTGGGGCTTGTTCTTTGTGGTTGAAGAAAGAAACACTGTGAACTGGAGGTGGTTGTGGCTCTTAAGTCACTTGCCTGTACACTGTAGGAACAGACGTGATGTTTAGCACAAATCCATTAAGTGCTTCGTAAATTAGCTACCCTTAAAACCATCTGGAGAAAAAAAAAAAGTATATTTGAGGGTAGCGATCAGCAAGGCTGGCAGAGAGGACTCTGTCCTGAGAGGGTTGGGAGGTAAAGCAGAAGTATGCAATTTCTGTACGGATTAATGCAACATTAAGAATATGAGTATTGTATCACTCTGTGCCATCTCTCACTCTAGAGAGTCCAGAAGTATGACTGCAGCGGTGGTACTACTACTGATAATAGAGCTGTCATTAGAATGGATTCACCATGGACTGCAAATGCTATCCAGGAGATCCTGAATAGATTCCATAATAGCTGGCCTGGGTTGAGTTCTCTGTTGCCATGGTTTTTACGCTAACAGCTGTTTTTCAGATAGTTTATATATGGCTTGACAAACAGCAGCCATCCCTTTGGATGGCAATCCAGACTTGCATATGCATTTGATATATTTGACACAGAGCAGTTTTGTACTAAAAAGTTCTTGGTAAATGTTTAACAACAGATTGCAGTGTAAAATTCAGACGAATTTCATCCCTTCTGTCACGTACTTACAGTTTAAGATGGCTGTCTGGTTTATTTGAAGCTTTGTTTTGCTAGCCATCTTATGTAACCCAACAGTTGGCTGATGATTTTGGGTTTTTAGAGTAGTCAAACAAATAGTAACTTTAGCAAGTTCAGAAAAGAATGTAAATGTTTGTGAACAATGTGTTGTTAAACTGTTATGATGATTTACCCAGACTGTTAAAGGAAAACTAATTAACTTGGTGTTAGAAGATGAAATGTGAGATAGTCTTCCTCATGCTTATTGATGGTGGCACATATTGTTTTAGTTTTTTAAGAAAGAGCTTTAAAATCTTGTGTTGGTTAAGAGTATTAAATTCCTGGCATCGTGTGAATTTTTTTCAGGCGCTCCTTTGTAAGTATTTCAAGTTTATTGTAGTTTGACTAGAAGCAGAATGCAATTGGTGGAAACTAGCTCACAAACCATGCTTCACAAGCATTGTTTTCGTATCTTTTCTTGAAGAAAAAAAGAGATGAGTACAAATTGAAGTACAAGATGTTCCTTTTAAACATAAGGGGGGGAAAAAAATACTGGAAGAGTGACTGAGCACTGGAACAGGTGGTTAAGATGTTGCGTCTCTCCTCAAAGAGAGTCAGAACCTGACTGCTCAGCAACCTACTCTAGCTGACTCCGCTTTGAGCAGGGTGTTTGGACTAGGCAATCTTCAGAGGTCCTTTCCAAACTCAACTACGCTATGATTCTGTGATTCTATATCTGATAAAATATGTTCATATAATTGAAGAAATCTTTGATATCTACTTACATTAGCTTCTTTAAAACAAATGATTCTGTGATTTGTTTTATACTTTTTAAATATTTTATTGGACAGCTGGAAAGACATACTGTATTGGTTGACTGTTTCATGCTGAATAAAAACAGACACGCCCAGTATTCTTAAGGTTTATCAAGAAAGGAGGAAATGCTTTAAAAGCATGAATATGAGGCTTTTGGTTACCATGCGTATGGACAGCATACTTCACATCTTATTTCTACAAATTACGTCGTGGTAGTGTCTAATGATAGTAATCCTTGACTTTTGGTAAGGTTGGGGTAAGGTGCATGTCTGAAAATTGTAAGAGTGGAATTTCATGTAGATGTATGTATCTTTTTTTGGGAAAACATGCTAGGTTAAAAGTGCTAGAGGATATATAGGAACCCTAAAGGTCTTGTGTTTTACAGGAAAACAGTCCTCTCAACCAGGGAAATACAAGTAGGTATTTAATACTTCTTTACAAGAATTTCTCTTATATTTAGATGTCAAGGGAGGTGATGAGCAGCAGAGTAAAAATACAGTGGGCCACTCTGTCATGATTCTGAAGGACCTTGCTGCCGAGCAACCCCTTGAAAAAGCCAAAATTAGAAAGGAAAAGAAGGTTTTTTTCAACCTTTTGCCCTGTACTTTCTGTAGGCTGAGTTCCTTGATGCTATTAAAAGGCCTATCATATAATGTCACATCTGGATATTGTCTGTGGCTCTACTCAAGCTCCTTGTAGTTATATGACAAGAATAGGGAAATATGCAAATGCAAAGAGCCTATCAATATACCTCATGGTATTTTCTGTCATCTGAATTGTTCATATGTTCAAAATGTAGTGTTCTTTTTGGACAGTAGTGCAAGCCAATTGCGTTCAGAAAGCTACCTTTGGCACTCATCTTTAGGAATGGTTTTAGTATGTTTAGTAATGCTGTAATTTTAATTACCGTTCTGTACTTTCAATGTGTCAGACATACAGTGCAATAGGGGCTCTGTAGATCGTTGGCAATCGTAGGATATATAGCAGCCAGGATTAAATAGCAATAAAGGATTCACTCAACTGCACTAACAAATCAGACGTGATTACAGTCTGTGTCAATGCGTATGCAGAGATTAGAAGATGTGTGCTGATGAATCGGCTGTAGTCCATTTGCTATGTTATTTTTCTTTGTGTGAGGTAAGTGAAGAGAAAATGATAGTGTAATTATATGGGCCTAAATGATATGAAATATTTTATGAAGGTAGTAATAACTGAGGAGGTTGATTTAAACATTCCTTCATGTTTATGATGTATGTTATCCCTCATTTTTAGTTCCGTTCACCAATATGTTTTCCTCTTTCAATTATTTTTTAGTAATCTTACCATTATATGGTTATCCATAAAGTATTTTGCTTTAATGTTTAAATAGTATGACATTTAATCACCTGTAGTGTCCAACTGTTTCTAATTTCTGTTTTCAGAAGAAATATAGAATGCAGTTTTCTCTTCATTGTTTGACTTTTTTGTGCTTAACTTTCTCAAGCTCTAATTTTTTTGCTGTAACCTCTATTTTGCAATCCCTTGTATGAATAAAAACACATCATTGTGCGAAGTGATTTGTAGGTCTGAGTTCTCATTCTAAGCATATACAATATTGCATAGCTTGCCCATATTAGTATTGTTTCTTGCCATCATATAATATTTTTAATTCAAGGAACTTGGAGCTCTCCAGTCAAGCTTTTTGACTGAACCATTTTATCCCTTAAATAACTTTTTTTTTTTTTTTTTTAGATACATAAACTGAGGTACAGTAAATGGCTGAACAGAAAAACTTCAATAGAAAAGCCAGGAATAGATTTGGATGGTAAACATAATTTACCCTTTTATGAGTAGAGTGCCTTTAGTCTTCATTTCATGCATGACAGAAACTGTATATAGAACTTATAGTAGCAAATGAAGTTTAGCAGGTTAAACTCCTCTTGTTTAATTTTCAGCAGCTTCAGAATAGCCACAGATATTTTTTAAATTTAGGACCAGGTTCACTTTTGTCTTCAGACAAGAGATTGAATAAGATGGATCATTAGTTCCCTGACTCTCAAACTGTTCTCGTCCCAAGATCTGTTGGCACCTTTTATGCAGTGCTCTAACTTCAAAAAGGTATGGTTTTATACTGTAGCTATAACCAGTTGTAAATGCTCGGAGCGGGGCAAGGCTTTCTCTCCCCTCTTTGTTACAGTATGCCCCTTTTTGCACTGGCAGTAAAGTACTTGGCCCCAGGGGCTGTCCAAAAGTCAGAAGATTCCCTCCCGGTAGAACTCTCAACCAAGTACTGCTCATTGGAAATAAAGAGGCTTCATTTGGAAAAGGGAAGCTGTCCTTTTAGTTCTTATCTCATTATGTACTTGTTGTATTACTAAATGTCCACCACTCCTTTCTTTTTTTCCCAAAGTAACCTTTTGAAGTTTTCAGCATGAACTTTTTTCCCTGTGTCATAAGAAAAATAAATCTTAAGTTCCTCATTATAGAAAGTATCAGAATTCTTTGATGAGTCTTGTTATTATTCTTGGATATTTTTAAAAGATGGATTTTTTCCATATGGTTCGTTTCATGAACATATGGGTCTGTTTTGTGGGTTTGGGAGATGCAGTGATCCAGATTTTCTCTTCATGTCCTAGAGTCAAATATTGGGGTTTTTTTTAATTCTATAATTGACTACCTAATACCGCAGAATAGGAATTTGCATTATACGCATCCACTTCACTTACTAACTTATTCTTAATGCTTTATTATTTTGTACTGGTTTCATTGGCAGACTCTCCCTGTGCCCACCCTGATATTTCTGGTTTTGTGAATAAACCAGTAAATTATCAGAATTAATTCATATGGGTGTGTGGTGGGTATGTGCATACATACATGCACACCCTCACCCCCACTCCACATGTACAGATATAAACCGAGTGAGGGAAGCTTATGTCACTGATCCTTTTTCATTAGTGAGACTTTTTTTATTATTATTTATTTAAACAACATATGAATTTCTACCAACTAAGCTCTAGGAACATCACAAGAGAAAGGTGGGTACAGTGGCTCAGCTAACTCTCTGCCCTCCCACCTAGCGCAAGTCAGTTAAAGCTGTACTGAGTGAATGTATGTTAATTCCTGGGCTTTCTCTGCAGTTCAGGGTGAGGATTATGTGGTTTAGAATAGTATTCGGAGCAGCCAGTTTACTGAGCTGGGAACAGCCTAAGGCTAACTTAGAAGAGCAAAAAAAAAAACCCAAACCCAAACCTGTCTGGACAATCACCCTTTCTGGAGCTTAGGTATTTTATGTGGGCTCCAGTCAGGTGCCTTTGTCTTCTTAAGATCTGAAACCTAGAAGAGCTTTGTAAAGCTAGGCACATTTAAAAAATTTTTGTTTCAAACAAGGAAGAGCTCCTCTAATTACTCCATATATCTGGTGGTTCAAACATTTGCCTGCCAATGGTAGAACTAAATTTAGTTCTTTGTAAGCCTGCTGTTTCAGACTCCATCTGTGATCTTCTAAGAGAAAACCATCCACCCTCAATAAGGTATAGAATAGATTCATGGCTGTCGTGTAAACTGGGCTCTATTATGTGAGGAAAGCCAAGCCAAAGAGAGCGTGCCTGAAAGGGTACAAGATGGTATGACCCACATCCAGCTCTGAGTAGGGAGACTAAAGTGCCTGAATCTCCTTTCCCAAGAGTGACTTGGCCATAAAATACGAAAATACCTGTGTCGTGTCCCTTCCCTTAGTATTCTCTCTGTACTCTATTTTATGGCTTTTTAGTATGGGGACTTAAAGCCTGTTGCTCCCACCGGCCCATATTAAATTGGCTCACATAAAACTACAAATCAATGACCCATGTAAGGAATATACTTCCAATAATGCATAAAGTAAAACATAGACTGCATCAAATGCATCAGGTGCATTAAAAGAATTCTCATATCAAGTGGTGCTTAGTACTGTAAGGGGATACATAGAATTGTAGAATACCAGGCTGGAAGGCACCTCAAGGATCATCTGGTCCAACCTTTCTGGGCAAAAGGACGGTCTAGACAAGATGGCCCAGCACCCTGTCCAGTTGAATCTGAAAAGTGTCCAATGATGGGGAATCCACCACTTCATGGCTGATTGTTCTTGTTGTGAAAAATTTTCCTCTTGTGTCCAATCGGAATCTCCCCAGGACTGGCTTGTACCCATGACCCCTTGTCTATTCCATGTGACTCCTTGTAAAAAGGGAGCCTCCATCTGCTTTGTAGCCACCCTTTAAGTACTGGAACATGGTGATAAGGTCTCCCCTAAGCCTTCTTTTCTCAAGGCTGAACAAACTCAGTTCTCTCAGCCTTTCCTTATGTGGCAGGCTTCCCAGTCCTTTCATCATCTTTGTGGCCATTCTCTGGACCCTCTCCAGCCTGTCCACATCTTTTTTGTATAGCAGGGACCAAAACTGAAATTCCAGGTGTGACCTGACAAGTGCTGAGTGGAATGGAATAATGACTTCTTTATCTCTGCGGGTGATGCCATTGTTGATGCAACCCAGCATCCTGTTGGCTTTCTTTGCTGCAGCAGCACACTGTTCACTCATATTGACCTTGTTGTCCACCAGGACCCCCAGGTCCCTTTCCACAGAGCTGCTCCCAGCCGGCTAGATTCCAGCCTGTGCTGCACTCCTGGTTTATGTTTTCCGAGGTGCAAGAGCTTATACTTGTCCTTGTTGAACTTCATAGGGTTCTTGTTAGCCCACTCTTCCAGCCTATCCAGGTCTTCCTGCAGGGTGGCTCTCCCTTCTGAAGTGTCCACTTCCCCACTCAGTTTGGTGTCATCAGCAACTTTCGTGAGGGTACACCTGGTCCCATCATCCAGATCACTTATGATGATATTAAACAGCATTGGGCCCAATATCGATCCTTGGGGGACCCGACTTTTGACAGGTTGCCCGTTTGAAAAGGAGCTATTTACCACCACCCTCTGGGTGCAGCCTGTCAGCCAGTTCCCCACCCACCGCACAGACCACTTGTCTGGATCTTAACGCATCAGTTTCTCTAGGAGGAAGCTGTGAGGAACCGTGTCAAGAACCTCAGAGAAATCCAGGTGGACAATGTCCACCACTCACCCCTCATCAACTGAGCAGATTACTTTGTTGTAGAAGGTGACATGCGTGAACAGATTCCACAAGGCAAAACCAAATTGGTTGTGTCTCCTGCCAGGCAGACAAGTGATATCCACAACAATTCATTCTTAAAATTCCAGAAGGAGTGGAGTTATGATGTCTCTGAAAAGGATAGAATATCGTTGTGTGGCTCAGAAGCATGATGTGTCTGTCTTAATTAAAACTCCTTCATTTTAGCAATTACATATAGCTCTCAAATTGTGCCAGCCAGGCTAGTATACACACAGCATCATCCTTCCAGATTGCATCTGTATCCAATGTTGGTATTTATGTAGATCTTTATGTCTCTAACAACAAAAGGTTAGGTATTTATGTATGTTTTTATTATTGTCATTAGCATAAAAAAAATCAGATACTTAGAACTTCCATCTGTTCTAGTATGCTCTTACTGCATCTAATGCAGTATAACAATACTAGAAACAGCTGCTAAACAATGTGTTTTCAGAGCTGTATATCCTTCTATGAACATCTTTTATACTTGTCTTAGCTTGATATATGAACTGTGTTTCAACCAGATCCTTGGTATGTTTAACTCGAATAATTTGCCCACCTATCCTGAAACTCCTCTAAAAGTTTGAAATATGAATAAGCGTAATGGAAAAGCATGTTATCTTAAGGAGTGAGTGTCCTTGGTTAAAGAAGTTATGACTTTTAAATATTTATCATCCCCCTAAACTTCTCCTTTTTGTTTCAAAAAATGTGATCTGTTCTTTTCTCAATGTATTTCAACAGGAACTCTCTATCTGAATTAGCCTAATGAATAAGTAGCCTCCTCCTAACTGCCTGGAAGATGCACACAAAACACTTGAGTGTGTCATTGCCTACTGATTCAGTAGCTGTGATTCCACATAACTGAGAGTCGTGTAGCATCCTCTAAAACCAACAATGTCATCATTAATTCATCAGAAACACAGCTGTGAACTTTGGTTGTTTTTTTTTTTTTTTACCAAAGCAACCAGGCAAAAACATTCCAACGTGCAGTAAAGAAAGTTCCAAGCAACTGGGGTGCACAGTGCTTTGTGTTTAAGCCATTGACCTTGTAATGTGATCACACAGACTTTTTGTAAATTAATCTTTCAGATCTTATGAGTGACGCGTGAACTTTGACTTCATGAGCAAAAGACAGACTCCAGCTCCAGTAGAGTCACCTGTATCCCTAATGCATGATAAATTTACATAACTTTCTTTTGAAAAACGTGAGTCTTTTGGTGCTTTCCTGTCTTCTACTAGGGGAAATAGGAGGCTTTTTTACCTTTTAGTGCAGTGATGTACATCATTGAGTATAAATGGGATTGTGCCAAGCTTCGTTTAAAAATATATTTTAGCTATTCCTATACCAATTATGTGTTTCAAACTGCAAAACGTTAACTTTTTTGTGAGCTAGAGGTAGCTGTACCATTTTACATTTTGGGAATTTGTTTGTTGTTGCTAGAATCATATTAATTTCCCTAAAAGTAAAATTTCTTAGAATCTGTGTTTACACAGCTGTTTTGAATTACACTTTATACATGAGCATGTTCTGCAGAAAACAGGTGAAAATTTCAAACACTAAAATATTCCTATATCATCAGGACATTATTTTTTAAACTGTGAGTCTTTTTACTAGAAAGCCTTAAGATTTCTACATGAGTATAATTATTTTTTTGTCCCTGGTGCAGGACAGCTGGTATGCTTATGCTTAGTGGATGCTATTTGGGCTATCTGGTTTCCTATCCGTCTGTCGCTTAGCTTGTGGCATTCTCTTTGGTGATGAGAAGTAAGTACAGGAACCTGCCCAGCGTGGTTGTGTGACCGGTCAAATGCCATCGTTGCTTCTAGTTACAAACACGTAGGCATCTCTTCTTTACTGAGCATGGGTTTACCGGGGAATGAGTAAATGGAGGTAAGGAAACATGCGTACTATGATGTTGCGTTATGTACCTATTGGTCTGTAGCTTCCATAGTCAGATCAACCTACTGTCTCTGTAAAGGAGACAACAACAAGAAGGAACTGCAACATTTTTGAATGCATGTGCTTTTCTAGATGTCTTTGTTCTGGGGCATGAGAAAGGATCTGTGTCTGAGAAAAAGAACAACAGAAGATGCTGAAAGGGGTTTTTATTTCTGAGGTCTAGAGAATTAAGAACTATAGTGGCAGAAAGTCATTGTGAGGTTTTTCCTGGTTGCCCCAGAAGAAAAAGAAGGTTGGCCCTCCTGCCTGGTCTTATGATGTTTATGCTGTTTCTACTTTGGCAAGGATGTAAAATGCATGGATTTTGTTTATAATAATATAGGAAATTTATTATGCCACAGGAATATGATTATTGGTACTAGTGCACATTTACTATATGTGTGAGACAAGCCTGAGAAAAAAACTATAAGGGTTTTAATAAATGATCAAAACTAAGGTTTATTTTAACAACTGGACCTTCTGAAGAGGGACCTTTGTAGTTAGACAAAAAAATGAATAATATTATCATTTTGCATTTCTAATTTTTTAAAAAAACAGCACTCAGACATCATGTAATAATAATAGATTTGCACTTTTTTATCTCAGTATTGGCTTTTTTATTGTTATGTGGTAAATGTAAATTTTCTGGTGATGTGTATTTGAATGTTTCAAGGTTTAACTCCTGTTCTTTTACTTACTGAAAGGATCCACCCCCACTTCCTCAAAATCAAGAACGGGTGCAGGCAGACTTGAAACTCCAAATAAAATGTTTTCCCTGGGGCAATATTGTTCACCACATTCTTCCTAAAGGCTTTTTGGGTTTTCGTTTTCAATGGAAATAGAAGAGCCAGATGCAGGTATCTAATTTCAAAATACCCTTCCATTCTTTAGAAAAGAAAAAGATTCTTCATTATTCTCTTTTTTAAAAATGTTTTTTCAGCACTCTATAAAATATATGCCCACATTGACAAGCACAGCTACAACCTGACGTTCACTACAGAAACTTTGCACTTGCCCTGTTGCAACAAGCCCCATCAAACAGAAAAAGATAATCAAATTCTTCATCAATTCTTTCTCTGACCTCTGATAAGCAGAGACTGAGATGTGGCAAAACTATCCCTACCCTTACTTGTTTACCTATACTCACATACAGTGATTTTTCTCTAAAAGGCAATGACAATTTCATAGATTTTAGACAGGATGTTCCTAAGTGAGTGTAATTATTCATGCCGTGACTTGAAAGGGTCAGAAACATTTCATGAGCAGTAAATGGGAACTTGATTTTTTTCTTTTTTTTTAAGAGACTTAATAGTCCTGCCATTGTGAGGTAGGATTCCGTATTTGCAATTCACATAACTACAAATATTGCCAACTTCTCTTTCTTTTTCCCACAAGTTGTGTAATTTTTTAAAGCTGTAGATTTTTGCAGTGCCATAATTGCACTAGAATTTTTACTCCTATTAAAAAAGAGACAAAACGAAGCCTTTCTTTAAATCTATATCAATTAAAAGATCAAAAAAAGAAGAAATTACAGTTTCAGATGTACTAGACCTGGTATTTTTGGAGAGCTATCCTGGCTCTCAGTGTTTGAGTGCTTGCATTTGCCAATCCATGGCAACGCTGTACATGTTTTTTTGAGCTTGTGGGATGAACTACAACAACAAGATGATGAAACCTAAGCCAGTGTGATACATTATAGGTCTTGTAATTTAAAACTAGGTGTCTTTGCAATTATGTACTTCTGTAAGTTTCTGAGAAGTAGTGTCTTATATACCTTTTCCTAATCCTCTGTGACTTACCAAGTTTCTGTTGCGATATTGATCTTCACTTCTTCCCGTTTGTTCTCTTTTTGCTTAGTATCCTTTGAAATGTATTGTCAGAAAGGCTTCGGTTTTAAAACAGTAGTTTGTAAGCAAAATTCTAAGTGTTCTTTAGATTGTAGCTGGGTTGAATTACAACCTGAGGTGCCGGTGTCTGCCTCCTGTGAGAACCTTGGGGAACTGGAGCTAACAGTAGCACTTGGCTGAGGCTCTTGAATTAGGTGGCATGAATGTGAAACAAAGAGAGGAATACTATGATCATCTGTATTTAATGCAGAGTCAAAAACTCTGTAGGAAAACCACGTTTATAAAAGCAGCTGCGTGTTTTTTCCCTTAACTTGGATAATTACGACTGCACACTATCTGTGTTACTTCACTAGAGAACACTGCGGGTTTCTGTATCTTTTTATTCCGCGTGCAGCAGAACTTCCTTCATATCATACTCCTGCTATTGGGAGAGAATATTTCTGTCTCCAAAATATGTATCACAGGTCAGATTTACCATATACGTATATATGTTACATAGAAAAAGTCAGTATTCAGAGGTGTCTGCTGCTATTGTTACACAGGGCCAATTAAGAGTCACTTTAAAAGATACCCCTAAAGAATATCAGGAAATATGGTCTGAACTTCTAGAATACATAAACTATTATTTTGTTCTTTTTTGAACTTCTGTCTATGGTTGCTTTCAATGAACCTTTCCAGCTTACTCCTGCTTGGGCCAGTCCTGGTTTTTAGTGAGACTAAGCTACACCTAACTACATAGGTCATCTAGATCGTGTTGTTGTGGCTTCCCTCTTTTCCTTCTCATTGGATGGAGGCATTTTGTTAGTTTTATTGGTGTTTTAGCACTTGCGGTGAAGTTTCTTGTGTTATGAAGAAAAAAATCTCCATGCCCTTAGTTTTATTGCTGTTTATAATTTCTGTTCCCCCAACAGATTATAGACTGTAAGCATTCTTAAAATCTCAAGATACTTTGTTGCAGAGTTTTAAAAGTGCTACAGTAAGATACTGCAGTACCATTATGCTACACTGTATCTATTTCATGGAAAAATAAAATCCAACATGACCAAAAAAAAGAAAAATAAATGGGTTTTTATAACAGAAAACAGCTGCAACCACATCAAGGCATTTTTGTCTACTCTACTGGCTTTGCTGAAAATTAAAGCCACAACTTAATAATATTCAAGGAAGCTATTTCTATGGAATGAAATCTGTTAAATGCTTAATAACAAACAGTTAAAAACACAAACCGGGATGTTTAGGAAACTGTTTTTGAATATTAAATAGCCTAGATTGCAGAAGTTCTGCTTCTTCAGTGGAGGCTAGAAAATGAAAGTCTTATTCAGAGTGATGGATTTTAAATACCAGTTCAGGAATTTGTCTTAAGTTTTCGCACACGTTCAGTCTGCTCAATTAAAACCAGCTTGCTTTCTAACCTAAGAATACTTGAAAGTGTATGAAATCAAGTGCTCTAAAAACAGCAAGCTGCCCATTTGTTGAGAAAGATTTTAGAAACGAGAGGAAAAATTATACAGTGACTCATATAGAGTACAATGCTTAGTTTTTTCTATCTACAAATGCAGTAGATTAGATGAGCTAAACATTGAACTAATCTGAAGTTAGAAGAGCTGGATTCTTGCAAACCATCTTTTGATAACCTTGGAGTAGACGGATTTTAAATTCAAAGTGATTTAAGTCAGGTACTTTTAACATAGTTTAGTATTTAAATCAAGGGGAGGTGTTACATCATGATTTATGCAGCTTTTAAAATTCTTAAATATTTAAATTATTTTTTCTAAAGAACAGTTGACTCTTATTGATTAGCAACTACTGGGATGTGTTGATTTTCAATTAAATAGGCCCATTACATTAAGTCAGTACCTCTTTGCCCTAGTCAGGAGAATATACTCTGTACACATTTAATTAAACAGTTTAATGTATGTTTACTTAGAATAGTAGTTTTTACCTTTTGTTCTATTAAAGATACTGAATAAAATTTCTTCCTTTGTTGATTCCTCCTTACTAGAAATTTGTGCCCTTTATTTTTTATTTATTTTTACCCTTTATTTGCTTTTGTATTTAGGTATTATATACAATAGATTCAGAATTTCCTTTCACTTTCCTTTGTCAACCATTTGCTTTGTTGTGTAAAACCTACTATGCGTAAGTTAAATGGGTAATAAAATATAGGACTTCTTGAACAGTTTTACTGTTTTGTAGCAGTAAATCAAAACTCACTTACCTTTCCTTTATAATATGAGGCATAAGTCTTACATTATATCAGCTCCAAAAATGACAGAAAAAGCCAGCATACTAATGGAAATATAGATTTTAATGAGTTATATTTGATATTTTAACTGTTTAGGTTTGAATCCAATATTGTTTAGGGCCTAAAGGTTACAAATACTCTATTTGGTTCAGTTAGTGAAAATGGAGCTTCAAAGTCATAATCTTCCTCTAATAGGTAATTGAGAAAAAGAATTATGTAGAGTAATTTTAAATTACTTTTAAAATAGTAACTTTTAATGAATAAATACATGCCTGATAGGAATGTTAGAAACTTTAAACCTGACATTTTCACGTTTTGTTTCCTAAAGTTACCTTCTTAAAACTTTGGTGAGGATGTACAAATTTAGATTTTGGTGTCCATGGGTGAAATATTCATTGCTAGTATGCAGGCACCTAGAAAATGTTATACAACATGTAAATCAAAAGCTACGTTGAAATGAAGCTTCAAAGTTGAAAGTAAGCTTCAGAAAATGAAGGGTAAAAAGTATGGCTTGTAGCAATTCAGAAATAAAGCTTTTTGGATCTTTAAAAGTTATAAAATTATTTCCATATGCTTCCAAGAAGAAATTCACACTTGCAGCCACTGAAACCTCTTCACTATATCCTAGTGTAGTACCATGCAAACTCTGCAGCTGCGAGTAATGTAGCTTAGTGTCTATGGTATCAAGTGAGAAGAAAATGATTGTAAAAGATATTTTAGCTTCCTTTTTCTTTTCTACTTCTGTCACCTCTGGTGACCAGTTGCTTTCTCTTTCTAAATTCTACAGGGTGCGGCATAGATGATGAAGCACAGTTTTTCATTATTTGCACATTCAAACCACAAGCAATTGAATGTATATTTTTGGGAAAGATAAAATAAAAGCAAGTACTATGCCTCTTTGTAATGACTAAAATATGCATGTTTAAATTAGTTTTGCCAGCAAGAACTTGTCATAATTATTTTTACTTGTATAAGCTGTAGGCGATCTTAAAAATCATAAAGAAATGAACTGCTGCAATTACCATGTCTCTTCTTCACAATTTTCACCTACTTTTCTTTGTGTCTTTCGCTACTCTAAATAAGAGTAAAAGTGTATAAACTCACATCTGCCTATTGATGTCCATTAAGATTTCTCTTTGTCAGAGAAAGGGGAAAAATCCTTTAGGGTATTTTATTTCCAATTTATTAATGAAGTTTTTTTTCTCTTCTGAATTTTTATACTATTTTAAATTTTTTTTTAATGGAAATTTTATATGATTCCATGAGACTGATAATGGCTTTGATGTTGTGGTTCTGATAGCTCATGATGTTGATGGCTCAAGTTGAATTTTCTTTTCAGACAGTGGTGTTACCAGATGCCCACAAATCTACTCTTTTTTTTCTGGTGCTCCTGTTTTCTTGCCTAGATATTTCTGTCCTTTCTGCTTTCTGTCTCTTAGCAGCAGTAGCTACACAAAATTGACTACCGGACCTTTTCAATCTGCCCTTACACAAGCAGAAACAGTGGAAAAAATAAAAGAAGGGAAAACGTGACTAACAGAAGGAAAGATACCAGAAGGAGAAAAAGAGCAAAAGCAGGAGGTTTTCCCCTGTGGCCCAGGAATCCTGTTCATTCTTAAACATTTGTGTCTTTCCTGAAACAGTACAGAATCCTCCAAACCCACCCAAACTACACATAAGCACAGGACCATCAGTTGGTGGATCATGATTGTAGCATCACAACTGTAGCACAAGGAGCTCTTAATTTGTGAATCCATTATTTAGCTTCCAGTCTTAATCAAATCAATGCACATTACTGTCCTCCCCAGAAATATGCTCACTGAGCTGTAAGCATGTTTTTGATCTACTCTAGTTACATTTTCCTCTCATTACATTCTGAAATAACTCTTATGAAATAGCCTTACAGAGGAAAGATTAACTTTTTTCTTTTACAATCTTTAAGCTCTTTCTCGTAACGTAGTGTTTTTAGAACAAACAAGCAAGCACTAAAAGTTGTAACAGGACGTGTGAGACACTTAAGAATTTCTTTGTAGAAGTGGATGTATGGGTCTCTGTACTGGGTCTGGCTGGGATGGAGTTAGTTTTCTTCATAGCAGCTGCTATGGGGCTGTGTTTTGGGTTTGTGACCGAAACAGTGCTGATAACACACCCATGTTTTAGGTGTTGCTGAGCAGTGTTTGCACAGCGTCAGGGCTCTGTTTTTCGCTCTGTCCCCTCAGTGAGTAGACTGGGGAGTGTGCAGTAGGCTGGGAGGGGACACAACGAGGCAGATAACTTGAACTAACCAAAGAGATATTCCCTGCCATATAATGTCATGCACAGCAATAAAAAGGGAAAAGAGGGGGTTCTGGAAAGTTACCCCTCTTTTGCTCAGGAACTGGCTGGGCATTGGTCTACCCATGGGAGGTGGTGAGTGATTGCCTTTACATTCATATTTTGATTTCTTTCTGTCTTATTTTCCTTCTCCTTTGCTTGTTAAACAATTTTTATCTCGATCCACAAGTTTTATTGCCTTTAATCTTCCTTTCCTCTTCCCCTGTCCCACTGGGGTGGGGAGGGTGAGCAATCCTGACTTCTATGGTTGAAAAGAACTTTGGACTTTTAGTATTTCTGGAAATTGTAAGAAGCTCATCCACAATGACATGGTGTGTCTGGTTCTGTATGCAGCATATTAATAATATTCCACATAGCACTGACCAGTGCTGTTCGTAGGCAAATGCATGGTGCTTCAGTGTGATGCATAGAGGTGAGACCTTTATGAGCAGAGTTGGTGCTGCATGTTGAGTTGAGTAGTGTGGAGGTACAAGGCAAGGACTGCCTTTTCAATGCAGGACAGAGCTGTCTGAGAAACTATTAATAAGTCATGAAATAACTAAAACTTACAAAACCTTCCTATGTCAAAAAACTGAATGTTGTCTCAATAGATCAGTGTACTCTTTAAAATGGAGGTTTTTTATCAGGAAGAGAGCAGTCACTTTAGTATTGACTGTTGCAGTCCTACACAATGTAAGTAAATTAGAGCATCAAAGTAAATTGTTTCAAGCAAATAAAGTATCATGAGAACTGTTGATTGTAATACTTTCAGACTAAGCAACAAAATATACACGTTTATAGACATGCCAGCTACATAAGTCCTTAAATAGTCCTGTCTTTCTAGTGCTTATTCATTTACTGTGTGTCATTTTATGATTATTTACTATAATTAGAAATAATCCTGACATATTAGCTTTCTCCCCATGCTAAAATCTGGTAAGGCCTTTCAGTGTTAGTCTGTTTCTGTGACTGTGGAAAACAAGCTGAAAGCTTTGAACTTGCAAGCCCGTAGTCACAGCAGGTCTGTCCACAGCATGCTACAAGTTTGCATTCCTACCACATGCAGTAAGGTTTTCTCTATAGACCCATGTCACCGAGGAATTCAGCAAGGAACAAGAAATCTTCAGTCAGAGAAGGGCCACAAGTGTGTGAAAACCTAGCCACACATAAACAGTAAAGGTCATTAGCAGGCTCCTAAACTCCTGGCTAGAAATTAGTTTTTTGGATCATTAACGGTAAAAAGCCTAGGAAATGAATAGGACTCAGTGTCCTATTAAAAATTAGCCAGAACAATTAAAAGGTTTTCCAATTTCTAATGGGAACCAGACCTAATAGCTCATTTTCCCTTGTCTAGTGGGCTGTTTCTGTATTTTGAATTACATTCATTTTACATCCTTGTGTTTTTAAAGAAATATCTTGAAGTATTTTTTCTGTATAGGAGTTGTAAATTATTTACAGTAAGGGCAATGAAGGCTTGGGAGAAGTAGAATCTGGTGTCTCCCTAAGACTGTGTTACAGATTGCAAGTCTTGTGACTCTAAACTAGTCCGGTTAGCTGTGACAGGATTTCTTCTGGTGTGTGCAAATGTATACTTAGCAAACTCCTAATACAGTTGCTGTATTATGCGATCCCACGAGTTAAAGTGCTCATTTGGTTGCAAATGCACAGCCTTTTTTGGTGTGAGGTGTCTCTTCTCAGGGTATTACATGTTTCCCTAAACTCAGTTTTCTGCTTTCAACAGCAGCCTTTCTGCTTTCATTTCAATGTAAATTTCTTGCTGCTGAGTGGATGACTGATGGCTATTTAAGAGCTATCTTCTTCTCTACTGTATATTTTTCCTTAACCCTAAAATGACTTTGGCACAAGAAAATTGCGAACATTGAGCCTTTAGTATTTTAA
This sequence comes from Pluvialis apricaria, assembly GCA_017639485.1. Taxonomy (NCBI): domain Eukaryota; kingdom Metazoa; phylum Chordata; class Aves; order Charadriiformes; family Charadriidae; genus Pluvialis; species Pluvialis apricaria. The sequence goes on along the minus strand of CM030012.1, from coordinate 37,686,819 downwards.
AATGTAATTTTTGGAGAGGTATGTTAAATACTTTCTCTTTCCTTATAGTTGCATCCTGGCAAGCATGTCTTACAAAACAATCCAAATGGAGGAAGAGATAAAGAAAGAACAAAAATAAGTAATGTTTTACACTGTCTGCGTTTCCTGCAGGCCTGCCATTCTGGAGGAAAACAAGCCCACAAGTTACCAAACTTTTTCACTCTATAGCTGTTATACTCATTTCCCTCCCTATTCATCTTAGGCTCTAAATCTACCCACTTAGCCCTCTGGTAATGATCAAGGTAATCTATGAACTAATTGTCAACACAAGCCATATGATTTTCCTGAAAGGAAAAAAAGAAAAAAAATTAAATTTGGACAAGAAAAAGTAGATTGCAGATAAGTGGGGTGGGGATGGAGGGAATAAAAGGACAAAAGAAAGGCAGGACAAGATGGTCTTCCTAACTATGTTCATTTTGTACTCAGTCAGTCATTTACACCAGATGCAGAGTTTCTGCAGTGAGTGAATTGCCCTGTCATTAACATAAAATTAGCTCCAAATGATCTTGGCCAAGAGCTTTGAAGTATGTTAGTATAGAACCACACACTCAAAAACATGTGGGAATCCATGCGGGTTTCCAGATGTGAGAATCTTTTGTGATACAAATATAGTTATGTTTACGTAGCATAATATTCTGCTCTGGGGTTACACTCTAGATGCAGCTGTGCTTCCAGTGGTGGTATGACTACGTTACTGCGGTGCTCTGCCTGAGTGAACGCACCTTGTTTCTTATAGTGAGTCCATTCTAATAATGACCACTTGTAAACAGAAATTGTCCTGCACGTTAAAATACTCCTTCAAGAAATGTAAGGAATTCAGCATGGGCTGGTATATTAGATAGAGAGTGAAAATTTGAAAAATTCCATGTTTCATTTTTGATTTGTCATGTGTTCTGCTACTAATCGTTTTTCCCTGATTTATTTTTCATCGGTGAGTACTTTCTGCACTATGATTAAAATTTAAAAGCCTGAGAAAAGTTTGAAGAGGTCATAATTTTTAATTTGTTATCTAAATAAGTGCTTAAGGATGTGATTTGATTTCAGTTATATTATCAAAAGTACACTGACTGATACCAAGATGAGCTGAATCTCAATAATTACCTGATTTTATGTTCATCTAAATAAAGCTGTCTACACATGATAGTCTGTCAATACTTTTTTTTTATTTTTGTGTAAAAGCCCTTAACATCTCAATTTCTTTTATGCAGTTGTCTTCTTTTGGATGTGTAAGAAGTGAACTCAAAGTATCTCTAGGAAGGAAATTGGTCTGTGCAGGAAAAGACTAGTGGGTTGAATAAATGTATAAAATTGAGTTTAAGTACATCAGCTAGTGCCTGAACTGTAAAGTACTCAGTCTATAGTAGCGTTTATTTACTATTATTGGTGTTTGAACATGTAAATATGGAATGGTGACTGAAAGTAACCTAAAATGTCTTTCTTGTTCCCTTTGTAGTGTCACCTTGTAATTTTTAATTGTAACAAATTTTACAAATAAATACTATTTCCCTCCTGACTGAAAACTATCCCCTTTCATGAGCATGAATAATCAGTTTTCAGGCCTAATCCGTAAACCCTGTGCTATTTAGGCTGCAATCTTATCACGTCATATGCATCAAACAGGGTCATATCACTCCTGTAGTTGGATAAGAGACCTTCAGGGGAAAAAAATCAGCTAGACGTCTGATGGTGATCTTTCCTCTGAAATGACAGTAGCTCTATGCTCTAGCACAATGTAAAGTAAATTCTGTCTAATAGTCATTACACGGTGAATAAAATCGTTGTTTGACATAAATCACTGCTGTTTTAGGGAGTTCATCAGATTGTCTTCTGATCCTTTGCCTATTGGAGGTTGGGTGAAACTGAGGTTTTGATTGTAGGAAGCATTTTTTCCATTAAGCGTCGCATAGTGTCTGTAACATTTATAATATATATTATTGTACCTTCTATATCTCATATTTCATGAGCAAATGTATTATGCAAATCTACAATATGTCTTGTACTTTGTATTATAATCTTTAAGTTGTCAGGGAGTATTGTGCTTCTCTATTACCAAGGAGCATTAAGGATTGTAAAGGCTAGAAGTAACTTCCCATTGCAAACCTCTCTAAGCAAAATATCCTTTGCAATTCTTCACTGTTACCAGCTAATATCAGTCATTATATTTAATATAAAATTTTAACAAACGTCCAGTAAAGGAAACGTGCATGGTAAAAATGGTGGGAGTGTGCCACTGTCTGAAAAAGGAATTGACTGAAAAGATGCATCTGTGAGCTATCCAAACAGTGATAGCTTGTAGAAAGCAGCAAAACTGTTGTACAGAAGATGGGGCTTTCTTTTGTCACATGCCATGGGACATACTTGACGTGGTAGGCCTTGTAGATGAGTAACTGATGTGCTTTTTGTCACATGGTTGAGAGAGGCTATGTTGCATTTCTACAGTGAGCAGCTGGGAATAGTCTGGTCAGTATGTGACAATCTTTGTGGGCTGCTGCTGTCCAAAACCATTTTTGACCCCAGTTGCATCGCCCCTACAGCTGAAAGTCTTTTAGCAATGTGCTGGTTTGCTTTCCATAACTACAATCTTAAAGTGTGTGTGTGTGTGTGTCTGTATACACAACAAAACAACTTATATGAAAAAGTACGTGCTTTTGTAGTTAAAAAGCAGTGATATCTAGAGGAAGACTAAGCAAAATCAAAGGCCTCTCAAGTGCCTTGTGAACATCAGGCTTCTTTCCTAACTTTCAGTGTCTAATCTATCTAGAACCTAGTGAAGATGTGACATAAATGATGTAATTATCCAAATGTATGTTTAAATTCAGTTTGAATTGAAAAACATTGATATTTGTTTAAGAGTTCTGCCAGTGCTTTTGTATCTTTCGAACTGTTTTATGGTGCTGCTCTTCATTAATTATATTTTGACAGAAGAAATTCTTGCCCTTTTTTTTCAGACTGAAGAACAAATGGGCCTCTCTGAAGAGCAGCTTAAGACCCTTCTGGAAGAATGTATGCAGCCTCAGAGAACAATAAGCAACGTTACCATGCCAAAGTCTCAGGAATCTCTTTCTTGTGGATTAAGTCCCCCTTGTTACACAAGTCAAGACTCCGCTCTTCACTCCACATCTACTCTTTCCAAAATGTTAGTTGAAGACCATATTGTAGGGATGTTAACGGCTCAGGAAAAGGCTGGACTCGAAGACAAAAGCTTATGTGTTAATGCAGAGAGTGAAATCCCTGGCTACTATATCAGCAAAGCATTGGCTGATAGTCACTTATCAAAAGATTCATTGGCCCAAATAGAGGAACCTGATGACCTAGAAGGTTTACAGAAGATGGGAGATAAGAGTATTACTGAAGGTTACTTTATGTCAAGAGCACTCAACACAAAAAGGTTGAAGAAACCTTCTTTCTTGGGTGAGCCATTATATTGCACCAGCATGAACAATGAGCCATCCACAGAGGCTGACATTCTCAGCATACCACTGCAAACCAAAGGAGGTGAGACTCTTAACAACCCTTTAGAATAGGCTTTTGATTATGATGAGAAAAACCAAGCAGGTTCTCACCAAAGGTATGCACCAATACACACTGATGATTATGGTGGAGCAAGGAAATACTTTTATAAAACATAAAACTGTGCCGAAAATAATACACACAAAATAACAGAATGTTTATTAACATTCTTGCCCTGACATAATTGACTATAAGGCTAGAACTCTTATGAAATATAATATTGATGTTGATTGATTCTGTCAACTGGAAAACAGAGTTCACAACACATATGGATTATCTTTTTGGTAGTAGAAAGTCATGTTCACTGTTCTGTGGAAAGCAAATATTCTCCCAGTAGTTGGTATAACAATTCATACAAAAATCTAAGTGTTTCTTGAATGTTTTTAATGAGGTAAACTCGGTAGTATAGAAACAAACATGACCTAGCTATATTAAAAAAAATAAATTGCTTTCAGGGAATTTAAATTTACTCATAGAAGATAACAAAATGAAAAAATATTGCATAATTTCTATAAATTACTGTTAGTTCAGTAAAAGAAAGAATAGAGTTTAACCAGCACAAAATTAAACTCACCCTATCTGGTATTATAAAAATATGTGTTCTTTACTTAAATGCAATTATACAGTGATTTTGTAATCTAAATTGGCATTTAGATTTTTAGCCCAAGACCACTTCTCTTTCTGAAAGCAGACTGTTCAGATAAACCCAATTTTAGGCAGGTACATGGGCTTCTTTCATACAAGTTGTGACAGTATGAAGTTGTTTGTGATTAAAGTGCTATAGTTTAATTCTATTAGAAATCAATAATTTTTGCTAGGTTTGTCAAGATAGATCTTTGTGATACTGGTAATCTATTCTGAATTTGGAGAAACATTTTTTCACATTAATTGGTAATTTAAAAGAACATCCTAATACCTCTTAACCATGTTATCATTTCTTAATTATGATCCGAACTCTTTCTTTGATTGTTCGCACTTAACCTTTCTACAGTGAAGGGAATGTTAATATATTTTAAAGTGATTCCACCTATCAGAAAGCAGGAAGGTTTGTTATTGCTGTTTTTACACTGCCAGACAAACTTGGTATCCAGACTCACCTGCCAAATTTGCCCATTATGAGATTTAGGCCATCGCTCCAACAGGAAGAAAATTGAAATACAATACCTATAGAAAAGGTTGGGGTTTGTTTTTTTGGGTTGGTTTTTTGTAGGTTAGTTTTCAGCTAACTTCACATGCCAGCTTTGCTCTTCACGTAGCTGCAAGCATGAGGAGCGTGGAGCAAGGGAAGAAGGAAGTGGTCTGCCCCAGAGGAGAGTGGGGTGGCAGTGGTGGTGATGGGGAACACCACAGAGAACCACCTCTGCCAGGGGCAACCTGATCTCATGCAGGTTTAACATGACTGCACACTACACCACCAGTCTTCATCAGCAACCAACAGTGAGGAAAACTCAAGTTTTGCTGCCTTCACGTGAATTAACGTTCTCCTTTAGCCTGAATAGATGTAGTACAGTCAAGCGTGACTCAGCCCCAGCTACCATCTCTCTTTATCAGTGTATTTTAAGATGGGATGTGTTAAATCAAGCAAAACACCATGCACTGCAGCCACTGTGTAGTGAAGGCAGCAGGTAACCGTTTATACCTGTTGCGCTAGACGTCGTCACTATGAGGTAATTTTATTGCACAAGAGAGAAAGGAGATTTCGGCTATTAAGTAAATTTCCATATGGGACCTCTCATGGTAAAAGTCTTTAAGGTGAATGTGTTAACATTTATCACATAGTAATTTAAATATCTTTGAGTCATAATCAGTCATAATCGTAATTTCTCATATCAGAGAAATGCAATAGAGTGTTATAATTATCTGTTTTCAGTAGTGGCTTAGTAATGTTCAACCATATAGACCTCAAACCTGTATCATTAATAAACATCTTGGTTTTATGGTCATTTTGCTTACCAAACTGTTTTTTTTTGCTGGGGGGTGTGTGTTTTCTGCATTACCAGAGTCGCTAAATCTTTTCATTTTTACTAAAAACCTAAAAACAACCCCAAGGATATCATTGCAGATATCATTACCTCATCAGGCTTTGAGTCTTTGTGTCAGTGTCTCATTTTTAAAATGGTGTGAACAGGTAATCTTTAGGCACAAGAAAAGTAAGTGCAAAATAAAACCATTTCAGAGGTTTGTAATTGTTTTTACATTAGGGCCAAATATTTTGCAGTTACCCATAAGTTTAAATTACTTATATTCAGATTTATTGTATTCCATTACTATTACTCTAATGTTAAAACATACATCCAAAATTAGCATTTAAATAGACAGCAATCTATTCCTACTATTTTTGTCAACGTACTGCTTATGAGAAAGTGTATAGCATAAACCAGAAAACCCTGATACCTTTCCATGGAATTAATTTGTTTCCTGCAAAGGTGACTCAGTTCTGTCTTAAAGCAATGATTCCTGGCCATAAGCAAAAGGCTGTGATTTTTATCAAATTTGTAAAGTTGCCTAATGTATTCTATCATTAAGCTGCTTGTTAGTTCAGACATGATTAGATGTGCTAATTGTATGGAGGAATAGAGATCCCAGTAGAGCGCAGTTTAAGGCAAATACCTCTGCAGATGAAGGTGTCAGGTGTATTTTTATTTTTAGGAGACAATTACATAGTTGAGCTTCATTATGGTCTTAATTCTAAAGGACATTTAAGCATACATGCATAAACTTCTGTAAACAGTTTGATTTTCTGGCCTGCCACACATGATTTAAACTCTGTGTAGTGCTGTGTAAGCAAACAAAACTGTGTTTGTGTGAAACTGGTTTAGCAGAATTTTGGTTTCGCAGTCATTATGGTACTGTAGTCTGTGATATAGGTTTATTGTAATACATTATTTAAGGAAAGCACAGTTATTAACATCAGTCATATCTAATATATAGAGAAGTATTTGTGTATATATATCTGAAGGAAATTCATGTGCCTTCATACATAAGTAATTCCTGCTTTTTGAAAGAAGCAGTAATTTGCATCAGGGTCATACGCATGTAAATATAGGTGATGTTTACTGAGATAAACAGAAGCCAGGCTTACCCACATACAGATATGAAAAGCTTCTTATTTCTCAGTTGTATAGGCCAATTGGTAATAATTTCCAGCTCTCTCTTTTTTTTTTTTTTTTTTGGCTATATTAAGTTTTAAGTAAAAGTTGTATCAGAAACCGCTGTTGCTCTTTCCTCTTGCAAATAATATTGTGCTTGCAGCAGTTCAACATATGATTCTTTTCTTTTTTACAGAGGATATGAAGATTGAAAGTTGAGGGGAGATTGATTATATGCTTCTTTACACAATGTTTTTTCTAAAAGTTTGGTTTTCAGACGATCTGAAGGGAATGAATTATTATCATTGAAAGCTGTTCCATGAGGTAATTTATTCTTAAGAGATAATAATTATTATTGTTATCATATATTGTTGTGGTTTGATTTCAAAATAAGCTCTTGCACCTCACTGAATTTTCTAGAAGTGTTCTATCTAATAAATAAATGTACATACTCATTTGTGTAGCTGTGCATCTGATAGATGTGTGTGTCTTTGTTCATGAAAAATACAAAATACAACTTGCAAAGTTCCATTTCTACTGATGAGATTTTATTAGAATGGATGTGAAATGTATATAATAATTTTCTCTTTCCTCCTTTACACACAATCTACTTTTTTCATGTAGTTAGCTAAAACCTGGTCTCCGTTACCCGAGCACGGTTTGCTGGAGCTTGCAGCCTGACTTGGTGAAGGACCCAAACACTCGGTCTTCTGCCCTGGGGCTGTCTGCTGGAATCCTGGTTTGATCGAAGGGAAAGACTTGCACAAGTCCTCTGCTGGGTCAGAGCATCTGCACCTGGCTGCTCAGCCATGTCCGATTCTTGATCCTGCAAAGATCGCAACCGTATAGCAAACCATCTTATCCTCTGGTTAAGATGTGTAACTAAGTGATGAAAGATCACAGTCCCTTGTGAAGGCTGGGCGCGAATAAAAGTGAAGAAGTTCTGAAGTTTGCCCTAGCAGTTACTGGGTTCTGCAGCCTTATAGTAATGGCTAGCTGGGGGGAGGGTAGTACAGCTGTTTTGTGTTTGAGATAATAATAAAAATTCATTACAAGTTTTTGCTTGTCTACTCTTTAACTACTGTTTCTCCTGAATTTTCTACGTATTTACTGAGCTGATGGTTAGTTTTTCATTTCATGCACTGTAGTGTCAGAATATGAAGGAATTATTTAAAAAATACGGTTCTCTTCTAAACTTTTTTTTGGGGGGGGGTGGGTGTTATTCTAGCAAAGAAAACTCAATAGATTTTCCCACTGCCAAGCTCTCATTTGACACAAGCTAAAAGGACAAATACTCACATACTATACTAGCCATTTAACATTCAACACGAAAAGATGTTTGGATACAATGTTAACTATACAATGGTTGTGTTATGGAATAGGGCTTACTTGAACTAATCTGAATGTTTAAATTAATGCATGTATTGGCCCAGATTTTAATCCAGTTTACAGAGTTGCCAGTCTGAGTGGATGTACACTCCTGAGGAAGTGGTAATCATGTGGGTATAACAGAGATCAGAATCTAACCTACTTTCCTTTAATTGTAAATGTAAATGAGACACTATATTTGTGACAAGCAAGTGCTATTTATTGTTCTGTTTTCTGATATTTTTACTTGTTTTGCAACAGCAATAACAAAATCATGGATACTGTGTGTTCTGCGTAGTGCCATTGCTCTGCATAGGATCGCTGTAAGCACATTTCACGGAGCTTTGCAAATCTCACCTAGCTGTATGTCTTATCTTCCTTAAAAATTTTAAGTCTGTGTCGTAATTTCTTTACCATAAATATAATCAAAGCAATACTGAGAAAGTTTTTTCAAGAGCATTTTCTGTGCCTGTGTGATACTCGTGCAGGACTGTCCACTGGCTGTAATCTTTCCACAGTCCAGTTATTTTCACACGGAGTTCATGTTTTATAGAGTCCTTCTCAAAAACAGTGTAAAAGTGCTCGTATAGTTTTGTTTCAAGTTTATATATAATGTCATATGCATATGTACTAAGAGAAATAATAATGAATTCTTACTTTTGTGGTGTATTTTGTTATCTTAAATCTCTCACTGTTACGAAAAAGCGTTTCTTAGCACCTTGAAGGAAGAGCCTGTTGCTGACTAAACCTTACAATATTCCTGAAGGCACGAATACAACTTTTTATTCACATCTGGCATTTTAGGGATAAGCAGGCAAGTTTGAAGGACTATTGACTTAAAGAGTATATTCCCACAGGGACTCTACTACTTCACTTCAGGCCCTGGGAAGTGCCGAGCACCCGGCACGAGCTGTAGTCACTGCAGACGGCGGGGACCCAGCGCTCATGAAATGCTATGCCAGAGGTGCTCAGGGTCAGTACCAGAACGCAGAGACTGTGTCAAAAATTAGTGACCTAATAGTTATCTGTGCTTGGTTTCTACTGCATTCTATTAATTAACAGATTCTTTGGGAAGGTTTTCTTTCTTGCTCGATGTTGCAGGTGAAATATCAATTGAAGCCCTCCTTTCTTTATTTTCAGTTTTAAGTAAAAATGTAGGAAATAATTTTATTCTGTAAAACATGTTTACTGGCATGAGGTACAGAATAACGGAGATATTATATAAAATGTAGTGACAAGGTCATTCGCTGAAACATCACCGATGTCAGGGTAGGAGGAAAGTGGAGCCCAGGAGGATTCATGGGTTTTTCTTTGTTTTTCTAGTGTCTCTCGATTGTGACCTGCAATAACCCCTCCATTGAGCTCACCACTGGAATTCCAGCTGCACTGGAATGCGGCAGCTTCTCCTCAGGGAGTGTTGCAGCAGTGGCGATAAAGATATTTAAATGACTCTTTATTTGCAGCCTAACTCAGGATTTGGAAACAGGTTTTCTAAAATACATACCTTCATTCAGCATAAGTTGTATTTGGTAAAAAATTCTGACAACTAGCCTCTTTACAGTCTTTCCTAGCTCTGTTCATCCCAAAACTCAGCAGAGCACAGGACAGTGATCTTTAAAGTTATCCTTCTGACTTTTGGGCTTTGAGATCTGTTTTATATTGAGGAATAAGAAATTTTGTGTGTGCATGTAGGTTTGTGCTGGTTTGTGCTCCTTATCTTATTTCCCACTATGATTTTACAGCATGAGATAGATAATGTTGTTCTAAAAATTTAATATTGGTGAAAGCAACATACCCATGAAGAGGAGATTTTGGTGTGCTTGCATCTGTTTGCTGAGCCATATATCACCAAACCATTCTGCCATTGTCACTGAGACTCCTCAGTAATATACATACAGTGCCGGTGTTCGTGGTGGCCGGCCCTCAGCTGTTGATGTTGATTTACTCTAGTGGGTATGTTTTGATGCTGCATGGTTTGCCATTTTAAATTACAAACTCCATAATGTTTTCCTCTGAAGGATGAAGATAAGGGTGATTCAATAGTTTTCATGAGGCATATGTGTATATATAAAAGAATATATAGATTATATGTATTAATATATATCATATATACTATAAATACATATGTTTGAGTAGGATGATTTAAAGAACTATCGTGTTGATTTCAGTATACTGTAATGACATGAGAAGTTCAGTCCAGATTTACAGTTATTATGCAGATTTAAAGCAGTTGAAGGTCTTTTCCATTTCAAAGAGGTAACAGACTAAATACCCTGATTAAAAAAAAAAAAAAAAAAGAAAAGAAAAAATTTGTTCACTATAGAAAACAATTATAAAAGGAGTGAAGTTATTCTTATATGTCCAGGATTCAAGTTTAAATAAAAGTAATTCTATCAAGGGGTGAAAAAACTTCCAGCTTCAGCATAAAAAAAACCCAAACAAACCATCAGGAAAATGCCCCACAAAAATTCTCAGCCAAATGCTTTTTTCCACGCCAGACGATGGTTGGTATCTGCTTTGTGGAGCTGTAGTGCATGTTTTCCCTCTCACTTCCCCAGCAGAGCTCCTGCAGAGTCAGTGGACATGCTGAGCACAGAGTGAAAACAGGCTGTGCAAAAATTATCTGCTGCATAGATCAGAGAGGAAAGGGCTGCTTAAATATGTCATCAGAGTAGCAAGGACTAGTTTAGAAGTGCGAAAAAGTATGCCAGTAATTCATGGGCTAGAAAGAGTGCAATTTTACATCCCAGTGGGGGAGGGATAGGTGAGAGGCTGTTGTTTGCAGCTCAATTTCTGTAATTTCAGTAAATTAAAATGTCAACAATTAATATGAGATAAAATTTCAACAGTTAATAGAATGCACCTCTTCTCTTTGTTTGACTTCTTAGAAAGGCTTTCAAACCATAGCTTTAAATGAGATCTCTCTTTCCTGCTTTTTAGGTGCACAATCTGGTACACTGTTTACACTTACAAGAGAGCCTCCTCCCCCACTTACAAAAAAAGAGCCCCACCTCTGGGAATCTCACAGTTTGAAGGGCAGACACAGAAGACAAGGTGGTTTGGCAGACGTTTGGGAAGTTGTTAAATTAGGAAAGTTTTTGAAATCTAGGAAAAATAACAACTGTGATTTTTTTTCTTTTTTTCCCCCCTTTTTTTAATTCTCCACAGATTTATTGAGAAATAATTGCTCTTTTATTTGTAGCTAGATTTAAAGGTCAGGAAAACTGTTTCCTTTTTAAATAGAATAGAGGCGCTTGAATACTACTAATGCTATAACCTGCAGTTATCCAATTATACGTTTCATTGAGGGATTGGCTGGAATCCAGGTGCAGTAGTTGGAATAAAAGGCTCCCTGTCATTTAAGTCTATGTGAAATAGTTCACTGCCTGCAATTGAATCTGCAGTACCTTATCTATTGTGCTTTTTAAAAAAAAATAAATAAAGCGAACTGGAATGCTCACAAGTGTGTATTAATTTCTATAGTGCTCAAGTATATGAATAATTTTGACTTACAAGCGGGGTATTCTGTATTGAGAACTTTTATTTTTCCACTTAAAAATTTGCTATCTATCTTGTGGAAATACTGTTTTATGCCATTATTTTCCTATTGTTTGCTTTGTGCATTTGGTATGCATAGTTTTGGTGGGAAGGGTATTGCCAGAGGCGTTCTACCCTAATTTTACAATAACACTAAAATGGTCTCTCTGTACACATTTTGTGAGTGGAGTCATCAAGGGAGACTGCCACCGTATCTAAGCAGCACTCAGTTTAGCTCTTGTATGTGTGGCCTGGACTAGCAGGTCTTAAATTTGAAAGCAGTTGAAAAATTAAAGACAAATGATGGCTGGGCTTCCTGGGATTTGTATAACTTTGAAAATCCAAGTTTCTCTGTGATACTTGCCTAATTTTATGGATTTCCTATGGAAGATTTTATCTTTAAGACTTTTGCTTGCCAAACACTTTTCTCTAATGAGTTGTCTTTTTCTCATCATAACTCTGCTTAAATATTCATACAACTTTGTGCACCTCTTCATTCTCTCTCAGAAAAAATGAGAAATAAGAGCTAGAAATCCCCTTGGGGTTATACTAAGATGCTCTCTTTTATAATCTCAGCAATCCTTTCCAAAATGAATTTATGTTGAAAATCAACCCATTGCCATACTATGGACTTCAATACAAAATCATGACAACATCAGTAAAAAGTGCACTGTTGTCATTAAGATGCAGATCTTGCTATGGTTATCTGCCTTTATCTTTGAGACCCCACCTGGAATATTGCATCCAGCTCTGGGGCCCACAACACAGGAAGGACATGGACCTGTTGGAGCTGGTCCAGAGGAGGGCCACGAAGATCATCAGAGGGCTGGAGCACCTCTCCTATGAGGACAGGCTGAGAGAGCCTGGAGAAGAGAAGGCTCTGGGGAGACCTTATTGTGGCCTTCCAGTACCTAAAGGGGGCCTACAGGAGAGCTGGGGAGGGACTTTTTACTAGGGCATGTAGTGACAGGATGAGGTGGGATGGCTTCAAACTGGAAGAGGGTAGATTTAGAAAAGATATTTGGAAGAAATTTTTCACTGTGAGGGTGGTGAGGCACTGGAATTAATTACCCAGGGAAGTTGTGGATGCCCCATCCCTGGAGGTGTTCAAGGCCAGGCTGGATGGGGCTTTGAGCAACCTGGTCTGGTGGGGGGTGTCCCTGCCCATGACAGGGGGTTGGAACTAGGTGATTTCAAGGTCCCTTCCAACCTAAACTATTCTATGAATAACAGAGTTATGTGTTATTGTATCAGTGATCCACAGAAGTATTACAAAACCAAACTAGAGCACAAAGGTGTAAATATAAATGTCCTTGTTGGTTTATTGTTCTTTGTATGTAAGAAGCTTTATTGTACAACTTACACAACTTTAAAATGGAAAATGGTTAAAAATGTTTACAAAAAAGCATGTTCTTAGAAAATTATGCTAGCAAAAACATTGGGAGGAGGGAAGCAAAAAAAAAAAATCTTCCGTTCAGTGTGCAAACATTTTATAAAAATAGAAATACTAACGCTACAGGTAGCATTTCATGATAAATTATTTAAATAGCGTATCTACACATTATGTGATTAACTATTACAATGGCAATGAGAAAAATAATTTATAAAAATACAAGCAATGGTATACAAGATGACAGGAAAAAATATAACACAACATTAGAAATTGTCTTTGACATTTTTTTTTTCCAATGCCATTTCCTTACTGGGAATACATTTTCTGCAAAGAAATTTTGACTATGTACAGCATTAACTTTAGTACTACAGTAGCTTTAAAGTTTGTTAGACATTTGAACTCTGCTTAATCCAAAGGTTTTTCTCAGTCACACAACAATGAGGTAATATTTGTATGTAAAACTTTTCACTGTGTTCATCTCTTTTCCTTTTTTGAAAAGACAAGGAAATATCATAGGTATAAAGATGCTGCCCCTTCTGTTGGGGAAAAACAGTCCTCTGTTAATGTACATCAAGCCCTCTCCCTCTTTTGCAAGGAGCTCCTGACATTCTGTACGGTCTGTGAAGAATTCCTTCTGTAGCTGCACATTGCTCGTTACAATAATTAGCGTGCAGTGGCACAAATAGCCTGTTTGAATGGTTCCTGCTTGCAGTCATCGTGCCTCTCTCTCTGCAAGCTCTTCAGGGCAGGTATTCTGGTTTTGCGTCAGGCTCACGGACCAGTGGTAAAGCACTGCAGACATTTCCCAGCACTAAATAACCGCTGAGATGGTAAATGGCATTCCCTCATCTCTAGCACTGTACGTGGGAGACGGGAAGTGCTACCATCTAAAGGGACTTGAGTTTTAGCAGTGCACAACAGTTGCCTGCCAGGCTACCAGCTGCCTTGCACAAAGGAAGGAAAAGCCAACACTGAGCTCAGACTGAGAAAAACAAACATCCCATTCCCCACCCTGCCACTTTTCCCTGCGCCTCAAAGCCTTTATGGGAAAATTGCTCTTTGTAACAAATACATCAGCATTATCTGCTCCAGACAAGTGTTTGGGGTTTTTTTTTTCTCAACTAAAACCCCTCTAGTTTCAATATAGAACAGAGTTAATAAATAATCTGTATTTACAATCTTACAGTCACGAAGACTTGTAACAATGATTAGATGGATAGTCTTGACGCATTTCTTGTTGTTTCGATCAATAATCCCTCAGTCATTATAACATCAAGGATAGGTAAAAATAAATATTTTACAATTTCAGTATTTTATCTACAGGCCCCTTCCCCTCCCCTCCAAAGAAGCGAGGGGTTTAAAGCATCTATGGCATGTAGAAAAGGAATGTTTTCATTACTACTGTTTTTGTGCCTTTTTAACCATAAAAAGTGAAGCACATGCTGGTTTCCTGAAGGACAGCACAGTGCTAGCTGAGATGGTGGTGCTTTCTGGCACCATATCTGAAAGAAAACTTTTAAAGGTAAGAAAGATCTCCATCTAATCAGGACAAAACAGAATCTAATTGTAAATCCCCATTCTCCCAAAGCTGGTGTGATCCAGTGTGCCACTTTTTATCCTCTTTCCCCCTCCCACCATGGAAATCAGTTTTAGGATATCTGTTTTGTCCTGTGTAATAGAGCAGCTGATCTAGCTCACCACAAATAGAGTAAAAGGCTGTGTTTTCCTCTGAAAGATATGACGTATAGAATGATAATAATTTCTCCAAGTTAAACAGATGTAAACCAAGGTAGCGCAGCCCTCATTAAAAAAACTTCCTCTCCCCCATAAAGATAAAAAGACTTAGAGTTCACCCTCCCACCCAAACCCCCTTTTCCCCCACACAATGAAAGGTCTTCAGTTTAAGTAGTCCACAGCACATCCAAAGATGTTCTTTTTACAAAATGCTACTCCATGGGACCTCCAGTTAGAGAGGCAGTGACACTGCACTGTGATAAACAGCAAACAAATGTCTTTCCTACTGAAAGAAGTGTGCTTGTTCAGTGAAGACAATTCTCATTTGCAAGACACGTTTGTTCCTTCCACTTCAGCAGAGGTCAGATACCAAGTATGTTCTCACTTTCATTCTCTCAAAAGCATTCTCTTGAGGCAGGTCATGTGTTTTGAGTCCACATTTATGCAGAAAGAAGAAAGGAAGGAATAATATAATGGTCCCAGGATTTGTAAGGCTAAACGTTTCAGAAGGTGCAATACCAGCATTTTTAAATAGTCTCTGGATCCAATGACCTCGTGATTATGGATCTGTGAAAAAGAAAAAATTAAGGTATTTAAACATTTCTGTGTATTATGCATGATAATGTCTAAGACATTAATCCCTAGAGACATTTGTAAAGAACATATTGGTAAAGAAAACAGAGTGCTTAGGTAATTTCTCGAGTTTGACTTCAGAATCCAGTCTATGTAGCCATTACATAATGAAGTAATAATTTAAGAAGACTAGGGCACCTGGAATTAGTTGTATGTACTTATCTCCACTGAAATGCAGGAGTGCAATATATGGACAGCTTTCTACTTTGCTTGCTTTTAAGCAAATCAGTTTTTTGCATGCCGGACACTACTCTCTTGCTCCCTGAAGTCATTATTGTGCATTTTCACCTGGGACTTTGTCAGCTGTGTTGATTCATTCTAGTCAGCATTTTAAAGGAAATTTAAGTTCCAGATACGAAATATATCTTAACATGGATTTCTGATACTTTGAAATAAGAGGGTAGAAATATACTTAGATTTTATACTTTTAAACTTTTAACTGTGAAGGGTTTATCAAGAAGGTGTCCTGTTTCTGCAGAACTCGCTTGAGATCAAGCCATGAGAGATCATGGGTGAAGTTTTCCTCTTAACTCTTACTTCTTGATCCATTCCATTTTTCTTGAGAGCAGTTTTCTTGAGCCAATTCATTTATATAGGATCTCTTAAGTCTTCCTTACCTCTGCATTCATATTTAAGATCTGAGAAGAACACCATTTCTTGAGAGAAGACAAATAATCCTAGCCGACCACCAGCATAGGTTTTATCATAGATGGGTCCTGAGTCTGCCATGATTTTCTTCCCTTCATACATTACAACCCTACAGAGAGAGAATAGGTCAGCCATCTTTGACAAGCTTCTGTTAGGTTCATCTTTACAGACATCCACTTTCCCTGTGATAATTACTTAAGATAAAAGGATGATGCTCACCTGATGTAACCAGTCTTTGGTCTATGGCTAAGACGCCATCTGTATGCAGTGAAGTCTTTCCAGCCTATGTGGCGAGGGTCGTGCCACAGAGTTCTCACCTATGAAAGAGTATTTTTTTATTAACCAGAGGCCTGAGATAACACAGCCATTATTTTGACATGAAGGTACCTCAACGATCATGGTTATGACTAGTAAAGACTTAAAGTCACTAGGCTCTGTAATGGGGTCTTTTGAAATCAACTGCATTTAAATTTACTTTTAAATACGTAAATAAGAAACTACTCTACAATTCCAGAAACAATTGATTCACTGCTGCTGGAAAGCCTGTCTGCAGCACGCGATCCTGTTAGTTGTAAACAGTATTTTGAATGATTTGGGATAATTATAAAGTTATTGGTCTTTGCCAAGAAGCCTATGCCATTCTGATCAGCATATGCAGACTCCCTGGTGAGTGTGTAACTTGTTGGAAGAACAGCCTGCCTCACAGTGCAGAAGAGTGGGTTGTCAGAGTGCCACTCTTACCTGGCCAGGAGTGTTTCCTGTGTGCCACAGAGCATTACGAAGGTGTTCTCCTGGACCAGTGGTGGAATTCACAACTTTGATGGAGAGACCTGAGTAGCCTTGAGCTTTGGTTGGTGTGGAGTCCCAGTAAGACTGAGTGATCTGCTTCCACATGACAACATAGAAACGACTGCTAGACTGGTAGCCAAATACAAAGCCAGCATAATCATCGTCCCGTTCTGTATTGATGAAGAAGGTGCCACTGAAGTCTACAGCATTGAATTCATCAAAACCTACGGGGGGCATTAAAGGAGAAAGTTTTAGGCACTGCTCTTTTGTGATTCTTAAACAACTTCATTTCGCAGGTTCTCCCTTCCCTGTCTCCCTCCCCCCCCAAACCAAAAACCTAACAACGGTGTAATGCCTGTTAAAGTTAACATTTTCTCCTTACCGACTGCAAGACCAGGGTCACAGTTGACCGTCTGAACCAGTTCTTTACCCTGGTGACGAACCACCCAGTTTGGATCATTTTGGGATGTTCCTTTGGGATCCAGGGGAATCATCTGAAATCTTCGGAAATCAGTCTCACTAATGTCCACATTTTCAGGGCAGATATCATCAATGTCTGGCACACTGTCTTGGTCAAAGTCATCTTTGCAAGCATCTCCACGTCCATCACCTGCAGGACACAAGTAATTTCACCATTATATCACCATTGTTTGCTTCCAAGCCTTACAACTTGGAGTTGAAATCTTAACTGCAGATCTCTGGCTGCTCAGGTACTGCTGGCAGACACTACAGAAGCCACAACAGCTACTGTATAGATGCCCCTTCACTCCAGCCTGATAGTGACTTAGCAATAACTTGGATATGTGGCCATTTTTACATTGCTCATTACTCCTGAGGAACACTATAACAACAATACAGACATTTTATCTTTTTGTTTCTTGGAAGTTTTATCCATCCTTGAATAATGTGAAGAAAAAAAAAGCATCAAACTATTGGAAGATACTCTTAAAATGCTACTATGATACTGGTCATCTTACCATCAGAATCAGCTTGATCTGGGTTGGCAACCAGTCTGCAGTTATCTTTGTCATCAGGGATACCATCATTATCATCATCATGGTCACAGGCGTCACCTTTTCCATCCTTGTCATGGTCAGCTTGATTGGCATTGGGCACATAGGGGCAGTTATCAAGATTATTTTGATGGCCATCTTCATCTATGTCCTGGTTATTGTCGCACTGATCACCTATGCGGTCAGAATCGGTGTCTTCCTAAGAAGGAAAAAACCCCAAACCACAAACCATTTAAAAAAGCCACTTAAAGAGGCTGAAATAGGAGTCTTACTAGCTCTTGCTAAAGCAAGTAGAAATCCCAGTTGATTCTAGCCGAGATGGATATAATGAGGTATTAGGATTAATACACACTTACTTAAAGCTGCCTGTGCTAACTGCTTTCGGGCTGCTTTAAAGTTGCCCTGGTTTTATTTGAATCCACAGCAGCAGAAAGAGGTGTGGTCATCATCTTCTCTTTCTCCCTTCTGCCACCTGACTCTTCTGTCACTAGCCTACCATACTGGACACAGAGTACTTTACCTCCCATCTTCTCTGGCAACTCCCTGGTTCCAAGGGCCAGATAAGGGTAATGATACCCTGTACCTAGACTGTAATATTTGAACATGGTCTATCAAGCCTTCATTTTACACCTTCCACACTGTATCATAATTTTCTTTATCATAAAAGCCTATAATGTTCTTCATGCCTCCTGACTCATCAGTCAAGACAATTATTCCCTTAGTGGTCAAAGGCTGCATGAACTGCTGTGCTTGCTGATCCCATATTTTAGCCAGTCATTTGCTTAGTCACCTTCTGAAATAAGAAAAACAATCCAGTCATCCCTGAGGCTGCCTCAAGGCTTAGTCTTGTCAACACTGGTGGATGACCCTGGTGTTAGTATAGACAGAAGGCCTACCACGCAGTTTGAATAGTTATTCTATTTGAAATCTAGTATCTTTGCTTCTAGAACTTGATTAGAAAAGCGTTTGAAAAGCCTTTAGACTTATATTAAGATCTCAAAGTGTTAAAAGAAACACTGCCTGTATGTCATGGAGAAGAAAGCTGAAAGGATCTTCAAGCACTTTCGACCCTAAGGTGGGGAAGTAGTAAAGCAAGTGACAAAGGCTAAGAAATTTTGTATTATCTGTTTAAATCGTTCAAGTAACACTGCTTTTAGGCCACATAACCATACTACACTGGATTCCACTGATTTGCAACAGCTTTTCTAACCCTTCAAACATTTCGGTTATGTCCCTGAAGCTATTAAACTTAAAGCCTGTGCCATCCTGCCAAGTACAAGGCTGTACCTACTTCTGCCTTCAAACGCTTTTGAACCAGTAAGTTGCAGGAGAGGCTGTATTTGCCCCAGATTTTATGAAGGGGAATTTTAAAAGTGTCAGCACACACCTTTTCCTTAGAGAAAAGCAACCTGTGCTGCCTTCAGCTTACTGGTACAAAAGTTATCTTTTGAAATGCAGCTGTTGCAGACTTAAGGACAAAGATTAAAGAGCAACTTTGTGTTTAAGTGAACACAGCCCTAGAGGCTAGGTAGGTAGGAACTACCTACCTAGATTTCATACAATGCTCCCAGGAGTTTCATATCCTTACTATGAGAGTCATCACAACTGACAAACCTAAGAAATGCTTAGGAGACTAGTACATGCGGTTGTCTCAAAGATCTTCACTAGAGTTACTTTTCAGAAAATACCTGGCACCTGTTTGAACTGTGAGGGCATGTTATTTGATACAGGCACCATTTGGCAAATTAATAAGAATGATTTGTGACAAGTCAAATTATAGCTGTAACTTGTTCAAATATTTTCTACAATACATAACATACTAAGTTTTTATAATATCAGTCTTCTATTTATATAATGCAAATCCCCTACCTGGTCAGGATTGTGTTCCAGTGGACAGTTATCACACTGATCTCCAACACCGTCCAAGTCTGTGTCTCTCTGGTCTACATTGTAGACATATTGGCAGTTGTCCCTCTCATTAAGGACCCCTGCAAAATTAAAGTTCATGAATGGAAGTCAAACATCTAAATTCTGCAAAGGACTGTATAAAGCCAGCACATACTTCCTAATAAATTTCTGAAAGCATTTTGAACAGCACTTGAAAGCTTTGAAACTTGACTCATCACTAGCTCTACCACATGCTTCTGTTCCTACTGCCTGTGAGAGTAGCGCTAGAATTTAATTGTGCCAAAATGTGTGCATTTCAAAGTGAATGTCCATTAGCTATAACTGTTACTTCAGTAGTCTTTATGTCCTGAAACCACCACAGGAGAGCTTTTGTGTGTTCAGGGATGAAGTTCTGGTAGGAAATCGGTGGTACATTTGAGCAATCTGTGATTAGAAAACCATCTAAAGGAGTGATTATAGGCCACCTACCATCTCCATCAATATCCACTGCACATGCATCTCCTTCTCCATTGTTGTCAGTGTCAGTTTGATCAGGGTTGTGATTGTAGGGGCAGTTATCACAGCGGTCACCAACATCATCCCTGTCATAGTCATACTGCTGTGGGTTGTAGATGAATGGACAGTTGTCCTGCAAGAGCAAGAAAGAAGTCAAGCTTTAAAAAAGTCAAATTAAAGCTTAAACCAGATTCTGCTTATGCTTGTACCACTACACGAAAGGAGAAATGAAAGGCAGGGAAACAGTTAAACCTGGAATGCTTCTATCTCAAAACACCCCATTGCCTGCACAAGCGTAGGAATGGCTGAGTAAAAATGAAGATTCATTTCCAAAGCTCAACCAATTGCAGAAAGTTTGTCTGCATAATTATGCATATCTAAAGGTTTCTAGGATAGCTGTCAGTACTAGCAATTTCCTATGGTCTTCTCTTAAGATTAAGGTCAGAAGCTAGACCCCAGCCTTAAGAAGGGGAGAGCTATATTCTCAAAGGCTGTTCTTTTGTGTTGTCTTACCCGGTCATCAGGAATACCATCATCGTCATCATCATTGTCACAGGCATCACCAATCCCATCCTTATCGTAGTCTTCCTGCCCAGAGTTGGGCAGATTAGGGCAGTTATCCTAGAAAGGGCAAAGCACACCAATGTGTTTACTCCTGGCGTGATTACAATAGGAATCTTAGCAGGTAAGGTCTAATCATTAGGCAAAATCATAAGACCTCTATCAGGCAGGTGTTATCTTACTGCAGTTCTCTCAATTTTAGCTAGTCATTATTGTGAGGATAAGTCTTAGAAAGCCATAGCTCAAATAATTTTTGAAACAAAGAGTTGGCTACTTTTGAGAATCTCACCCTCTTTTTCTTCCCCTGCAGATAGATATCTGTCTGAGCAAAGCTGATATAGGTATAGCCTAAACTAGAGTCTTCCTAGAACATCTGTAATTGTGGCAGACTTCATTCCCTCCCCCCTCCCCCTATTGCAGGAATACCTACAGCAACAGCAAGAACCTCCTAGCAATACTTTGACAGTGGTATCATTACACAGAGGAGTATTTTCCCAGTTTTATTTGCAGAGAGGATAGTTTAATAGCTCTAACTAGATAGAGACTTGCTTTATACCTCAAACCTAACATTTTTGCTATATTTTTCAGATAGGCTGTTATGGTGGTAGATGGGAAAACAGGATAAACTTACTTTTTTACAGTGGTAAGTGGCATTGGCAACACAAACGAGGTTCTCATTTGGCCATCCATCCAAGTCAGTATCTTCTCCACAGATTATGCCGTTGCCAGCATAGCCTGGTTTACACTCACAGCGATACATGGGGTCACTGAAGTGGCCAAGGTAATTGCATTTGGCATTCTTGTTGCAGTCATGTGTTCCATCTGTGCATGGATTACGTGGCTTGCAGACCTAGGAGACCACACAGAAATTAAATCCACTGGACACATCTTTTTATCCCTCATTTTTCCCCAGAGATTCAAATAAAACATGGAGAATACAAGCTTGTTTTAATCAGAGATCCTTCAATTGGGAAAAAAAAAACCTCATATGCTACTTTCTTCCACTCCCCAACTCAAGTAGCAGTCTTAGCACCAATTATTTTTCTTTTCTTGTTGAAACCTTATTTATTTTCAAATGGAACCAAGCACTAAAATACCTCTAAGGCATATATTGTAGGATCATAAGTGGATACTGATTAAATTACTTTCCTAAAATTATGTACAACATCTGAACCCGCCATGGCTGAGGAGGACAGTGATTTTTAAAACTCATTTTGAACTCCAGTAGAAACTGCTTAATGCTCCTCCTGTTCTGAATCACAGAGGATGGCGTTCTATTAAACGTATCAAGTGCATAGGTGCTTTCTGTTGTTTAGAAACTTTGGGATATTTCATAACCTGAAACAGTTCTCAAGTTGACAATACCTGTTTGTTAGCCATGGCATCCTCAACACTGCGACCAAATGGCTGTGTCCCAGTGAAACGTGGTGGACAAGGCAGACAGTTGTACCCAGGTTCAGTATTCTCACACCTGTGCACTCCGTTGAAGACAAAGCAGGCATCAGGAACCTCTTTGCACTGAAATACAAGTTTGAGATAGAGGAGAACAACAGTTAGTGTTATGAAACACTGGGATTTTATTCTCCCTTCCCATTTTCTTTCACGTCCTTTCAAGAAGCAAACTCTAGTCTTCTTACCTCATCAATATCTTGGCAGTGGACACCATCACCATGGTAGCCAGCAGGACAGGCACCACACTTCCAGGAACCATCAGGGGAGCTGGTACATGTGGTCCCCGCAAAGCAAGGATTGGACAGACATCCATCTGAAAAAAACAAAAGAGAAAAAAAACAAAAGAAAGATGAGAGATGCTTACCATGCTGCTACAGTACTGTATTTGGCCAATATGCAGGTTTAAAATTCTAGCAGTTATGTTTTACAGATATATGTCAAATTTTTTAATCAGTATTTTTAAGATTGTCCACAACCTTCAGATGTTTATGGGAAAGTGGATACTCACCAATTGGACAGTCCTGTTTGTTGCAGACCTGAGTCCCTTTAGCTTCACCTACGCAAGTCTTCCCACCATACTGAGGCTCAGGATTATTGCAGAGACGGCTACGTTTTTGAAGTCCTCCTCCACATGTCACTGTGCAAGCATCCCATGGAGACCATGGTCCCCAGTTGCCATTAACTAAAGGGAGATAGAAGACATGTATAGCTTTAAATTCAGTGGTACAACTAGTTTCTACCTTACTAAGGACTATTACTTTTGTAGTGAGAGCTCTTCAGATATAGTTTGGACATAAGTGACAGGATTAATGGACTCCGTGAAAGAGCCATAGGAAACAGTTTAATTTCAGATGAAACTAACCTGTGAGGTTTTACCTAGCCCACGTCTAAGTTTAAAGAGAAAAGATTACTAGAACTAGATTACTCAGGAAGTTCACTGTTTAAGCTACCAAATAGTAGTTACCACCTGGACACACTTACTTGGGCAAGGATCTTTCTGGCAGGATTTGTTTTCTCTTGCCTCGCCCTCACAAGGTTTGCCATTCAGCTGTGGTACTGGAGAGTTGCAGAGACGAATTCTAGTGATGATGCCCGTGCCACAGGTGACAGAACATGATGACCATGGTGACCAGTGACTCCAGCCACCATCCTGTTTAACTGCAGGAGAAAGATGTCTGTTATTAATTTTAGTTTCTGAAGAACAGACTTCAGCTGCACAGCAGCTTAGACATAGCCAGTACCAGAACTGTACCAAAGACTCCAGGTGTATTGGATAGCCTCAGCACTGTCACAGATCAAGTTGTTTTGTCACTAGAGAAATTGCATATCTAAACTGGCCTCAAATTTTGTTCTGCAAGCTGTGCCCAAACATGCTTGTTTACTGCACTGTCTGCTCCCCTTCACCTGATTAATACAAGTTCTTAAAGCTAGAAGCCAATGCTCCATCCCAGTGACAGAGCTACATGGCAATCTCTGCTGTTAACATTAAGCCAACAAAAGCAGCCTGTGTTTTATTACCAGTGTGAGTAGATTAAGTACTTACATCTCTTATCGCACTCCTGAAGGTGGCAAGTCCGAGTCTGTACAGAAGACCCTTCACAGCGGTTATTGAGACTGTCACAGGATCTCCCTCTCTGCTGAATCCCATTCCCACAGGTCACAGAACATGAAGTCCATTCAGACCAAGGAGACCATCCATCATCTGCGTAGTCGCTAGCTGCAGAGGGACACAGCTCTGTTACAGCTCTGAGTAAGACTCCAGGTATGTGTTTTTCCATAGTTCTTCTCCCACCCCTCTCTCCACTAAGAAGGACACAACTGTCCTCAAAAGCCACATGCATCTTCCTTTCTTGTACAAGATAAAGGCCGTGAACTCAAACGTTTCAGTGCTCATGTGCATCACTTAAGTGGTTAACCTCAAAGAGGCATCAGGCTAACCTTACTCCAGTGGTGCAAGGTTAAATCCAGTTGTGGTATACTTTAGAGCAGCATGTGTCTAGGTAGATGAAGCCAACTGCTACAGAAGTGTGAAGGTGGTATTAAGTACTTACGCCAGCATCGGGGGCAGCACTCCCCATCAGGCACGGTGGCATTGGAACAAGGCATGAGAGGACAGGACACTTTCCGGCATATAGTGGCAGAGTTCTATAAAGAAGTGTGAGGATTGCAATAAGCAAGTGGAATATAAACAATGTCTGGAGTCTGGTTAAATGATAAAGAGATCTTTTCTGCAGCACTTAAAGACTCAATAGCCCATCTAAAGCTGAGACCCGTGTACTTAGAGCTAGTCCAACCCAAGGGTAGTGCCAGGTATTTTTAGTCAAACTTCATCTTGTTAACATTGTC
The DNA here is from genome assembly GCA_017639485.1 of Pluvialis apricaria. Lineage (NCBI taxonomy): Eukaryota > Metazoa > Chordata > Aves > Charadriiformes > Charadriidae > Pluvialis > Pluvialis apricaria. The sequence continues at coordinate 37,662,304 of CM030012.1, read as the reverse complement.
ATCCGTTATTTTTTCAGTCAAGTGTGGAAGTATTTTGGTTTTGCACAAGTTGATCAAGAGTAGCTACCAGATGCTGGCTTGAGTAAAAGACTGTCACGTGATACCCAAAGCATAAGGTCAGGCTTCAAAGGAATGAAACAAGAATGAGAGAGAAGCCAACTTTCTTTTCGGTTAATATGGATTTAAGCTGATTATATGGTAAAGATAAAATGAGTTTAGTGGACTCTGCTCAAGAGCCATGAAATCTATAACTTATACTTAGAAGACTTTGATCTTTAAGCCAAGCAGGCAGGGTAAGAACACCCACCTCCAATCTCAATGAGAACTAAAGAGCAGCCCTTAGTTTTGCTTCTAGAAGGTAGCAGCTTGGTCAGAAGAATGCTCTCATGATTACTATTTTTATCTCCCCAAGCAAATGACTACATTAAGACAATTACAGCTAACGTTGAGTAAGAGGGTTGGTAGGAAAGAGGCAAATGCAGAAGACACCGTGTCATTTGCTGACTGCAAGACAAAAGATGTAGACCTATAGAAGACCTGCAGAACTCAGTGAAATGCCTTGAATTGCACACGTACAAATACTCAGCCTTTAGTTTCTAAACAGAGGCAGGTTAGTTAACCCACTCCTTGGTAGACTGGTACTCCCAGATGCTTCTGCTAAGGTGTACTTACAGTTAAAGGGAGCAAGCAATGAGTTTAAAGAAACTCCGAAACTGTATATCTCGGTGTACTTTTACAACATTCCACAGAAGCGGAACACAAAGCATAACTGACTTGCCAGGTGATCCTGGGATTTAAACAGCTAAACTGAAATCTGGAAAGGATTGCTGTTCCTTATAATCTGTAACAGCTAATAGGACACAGCTAGAAGCATGTTAGATAAATAAAAACCCTGTAAGTTTGTTAAGAGCCTTTACCAAGTACTAGAATGTCTCTTCCTACTAAGCCAGCAGGAGGTTCAGTGAGGACGGAAGGTGGATCGAAACTATTCCAGGGAGCAAAGTACTATAAATTTGTTCTATTGATGCCAACTTTTAGTTTACTCATGGCCTTATGTAAAGAATACAGGCATTCCCCAAATTAAGGAACTAGAAATGTGTTAACAGCTGTATCAGAGTGACAGTTTGTATAATTTGCTGAAATACTGCTTTTGTAACACTCTATGAAAGCTGCATTTATACCAGAGATCTAGTAGGATGAAATAAACCGAATAATTCTCTGGCTACTGCAGGATGCTCAGTTCTGTGTAGGATTCACTCTTTCTAACAGAGAATGGCATTTAGAAATATCTGTTAATTTCAACTCATGAATTTATACACAGAGGATTTATGAATGTGAGGAATCTTACCTGGCAGGTACATTCAGTGCAGCTGTCAATAGTCCACTCTTCTTTATTTTTGTGCAAGATTCCATTGTGAATGCATACTCCAGGAGTGATTTGGACCACTTTGGCAATCAGTTCATTTTCTTCAGTCTTAAGGGGAAGGTGTGGGAAGGGGAGGCAGGGGAGAGAAGCAGAGAGAAGGTATTTATAAGTTAATACAGAAAGCACCTTCTTCCACAGAAGTCATCGAGTAAAGTTATTACTGTTTATCCAGGCTCTCAAAGGGCAGATTATAATTCATTTATTAAGTGCCAGTTAATGACAGGTGCCATGAATTTAGCCAACACTCACCACTTTGCGAACTCTGTCTTGAAGTGTTGTAACCATGGACCGGAGCCCTTGCAGTTCCACAAACATATTTGTTAGTTCATCACAGGAAAAACCACAGACTGCTTGGATGTCCTTTGTTTTATGGCCAATGTAATTAGTGCGGATAGCTGGGCTGGAACCGTTGATGGGGTTGTCCAAAGTAATGATCGCACTAGTGGCTAAGAGACAAAAACACACATAAAGCAAATGCATTTTTTACCACGTGCATTTATCATTCCAGGGTAACACCTGCTAAACAGCTGCCACCAGATTCATTAAGGTGCCTGCAGAAATGTAATCTTATTCCTTATGCAACGTGGATTTGCATGTCAGCATACTTCTGAGCTCTGTTTCAACTTGTCTTTCTAACGTAACGAGGAATCTTATTTTTAATAGGTCATTGGATTCAGAAGATTGCAGACTTACAGCTGGAGCAGCCTTTGTTCCTCAGGATAGTTTCCAGAGTTGTTCCAAACACAAACCGCACATTCTGCAGCAGTCCCTGTGGACAGAGGAAGAATTACAGCTACTTGCAGTGACTGCAAAGGAAAGAAGTACAACTCGCGTGGAGAGAGCTTGTAGGCACTTGAGGTCACATAAGATCATTAAAAGTAATTTTGCAATAGACAGATGGCAAAGTGAAACACGTTACTTTATTCTCATTAATAACAAGCCCCGCTTCCTAACATTCTCATCCTTGACCGCGAGGACCTGGCAATTCTCCAGGGAGGAAGGAAGAAACCCATGAATTTCTGAATCTTGTATAAGAAGCTGAGCGGTGAAGCTACAACTAGCTTCAGTGCCTTCTTATTGCTGCACAACATTCTGTCCCTGCAAATCTGATGCTTCGCCCTTCAAATTCCATTATCAAAGTTTAGTAGATTTAGAGGCGGTCCATACCAGATGTACACAAATTAGTGAGTGGTGGAACCCTTTCTCCCTGTTACCCATCTCTTTGTAGCTATTTAGGCTGGTTGCATAGCTAACGCACCTTCAAGGCAGACGACTGAAAATACTAGGCGAAAATGTAAGTGAAATTCTTACCTGGAAGTTGTCATTGACTCCCCCTTTGGCGATACGGAGCCTGGCACTGCTGGCCAGGTCCCTCGTGAAGATGTTCTGGATGGGGATGTCCAGTTCAGCATTCTCCATTTTCTCACACCCCACATAGAGCTGAGCCCGGTCCTCCTGCACAAACAGGGTGATGTTCTTCCAATGTCCTGTAGCTAGCAAGGCATCCTCTACTGACACTAATTGCTGCTTGCCATCACCAGAGAGGCTCAGGTCCAGGGTGCCTGCCTTGCCATTTGATACTAGGCTGAAGACATGACCAGAGCCATCTTTCTGTTCCACGGACAGCAGTGTGCCTCTACTCTTCTTGGCTTGCCGGAGAGTGGCCAGGAGGATGAAGCCCTTCTCAGCATGGATGGCATCTAATAAGTCTTGGAACCTGGAGTCAGGGACAGCAGGGATGCGACTGGCATCTTCAATGCGGTAAGCAGGGCTGGAGGATTCTGGTCCCTTCACCAGGTACACCCCGGGTGCCCGGCGCCCAGCTCCCTTGCGAATGAAGCCGATGAGTTCAAAGAGATCGAAGACACTGTTATCGTCACTCCTGGACTCTGCAGAGAGATCAGAACAAGCATCATGAGCAAGGGACAAGAAGAGGCTGAGTAGGTGCATACTTCCCAGGATTGCTTAACACGTTGGCTTGTGGTGCGTAGCGTGCAAGGTACGGCACCTCACACGAGAGCGCAGACAGTAGCTCCGCCGGTATGGCAGTCCCACCAGGAGCTGCTGCGCGGCAGTACATGTGCATTCTTGTACAGGAGCCAGTCGGCACAGGAGTGCCAGGTACCCGCTGACTGACACACTGAGGTAGCAGCCGTTCTGGCACCTCATTAGGCTCTGGCAGAGGAGAAACAGACAGGAGAAGCCCAGACTGCGACATTCCTATGCTAGGAGACAGCAAAGTGAGCCTGCTTACTCCGGCACGGTGACAGCGAGCACCACAGCAGCTTCCCTATAGCACCACCACAGCAGCCTACTGCCCACCTCCTTCTGCAGCCAGCACCGACACCGCGTCCCCCCCTTTCCTCTGCCCAGCACAGAGGCGGACAACCTATGCGCTCCCAAGTGCTGGAGATGCTGCGCTTCTATTTCTGAAGGTTCCACGAATTCCACACCGGAGAAAGTTTCCTGCTCTAGCTGATGCTCAAGTTCAAAACTTTTTGTTCATTGAAAGCTTTGGAGCCCCTTCACCACCGAGCACAACTCCAGCCGCCCACACAGACACCCACAAGGTTTTGCTTTGGGGGTTTTTTGGGTTGGTTTTTTTTTTTTTTTTTTTTTTTTTGCCCTTCCCCGACCGCTCCGAGTACCCAAACCGCCGGCTCCGGAGCCGGTCTTACCTGCGGTGCGCTTGGCCTCCGAGGCGCCGAGCATGAGGAGGAGGAAGAGAGCAGCCGTTGGCCCCATGGCAAAGGTCTGTCCCTGAACCAGCCTGGGGACAGTCACAAGGAAGAAGGTCACCGCGCTGCCGTCGCGCCCCGCACCTACCGGCACCAGCGGCTGCCCCGGAGGCGGGACGGCTGCGTTAGCGGCGGCCACGGGACAGGTGCTCCGCCGCCGCCCTCGGAGGGGACAGCCGGCGCGGCGACGGCCGCTTCAGCACTTACCTCCGGGGAGAGCGATCCGGGCGGGCAGCGCCGGCCTCCCGCACCTCCGGGCACCGGCGGCTAATATCCTCGGGCAGCCTTCGGCTGTCCCGGCGAGGGAGGGAGGGAGGGAGAGGAGCAGCAGCAACGGCGGCGGCGCCCGGTCGGGGCTGTCGGAGCGGCGGTCCCCGGGCGGAGGCGGTGGCGGCGGTGCGGGTGATGGGCGCTGCCGGGGCACTGCGGGCGCCGGGCGCCGCGCGCGCCTTTAACGGGTGGCTCGCATTCCTCGGCGCGCGGCGGGCCAATCAGCGGCGGCGGGGCAGGAAGCGGGAGGCGGGCGCCCGGTGCCTCGGCGCGGCCAGAGACAACTTTCCGCAGGGGCCGGGGCGGGGGGCGGACCCGCCGGCCGCCGCCGCCGCCGCCGTGCCCCGCCGGCCGGGGGTGCGGGCGGCCGCCGTGCCGCTCCTGAGGGGCGGCGCCGCGCCCGGCCGCGCCACTAGGGGGCGCCCCGCGAGCTCGCACGGCGCTCGTTCCTCAGGGCCCGGCGGGCGCGACGCCGCCGGCTCCCTGTCGCCTTAACCCCCCCCCGTCAGCCGCGGCGAGGCCCTCGGGGCCCCTCCTCCCCCAAAGCTGCGGTGACCCCCGTCTGGCACCCGTCCTCCGCCGCTCACGCCCCTGTCCCCCTGCCCGCCCGGCGTCCCGGCCCTGCCCTCCGGCCCCTCGGCTCCCGGCCGCCCGCACCGGCACTAGCCCCGCGCCCGGGGATAAGGGGGTCCGGGCCTCGCCGTGCCCGCGGCCGGACCCCCTGGGTAGGACCCCCGGGAGGGGCGCACCCCGCCGCAGGTGTCTGGGGCCGCGGGGGCGAGGTGCGCCTCAAACGCCGCTACCTCCGGCTGCCTTTGAGTCACTCCGAGAGAGCAATCGTCACCTAATTAACTCGCTTCACTTAATGGAGGGCTTCTCTTCCTGCCCGCCGGTGGCAATACACAGCACACGGGGCGCTGGGCCCACGAAAAAGTGGGAAGAACGTAAACCCCCCTGTGGTCTTTCTGCCCGCCCGGGGGAAGGGCGCGGGCCGGGTGGCGTGGGGGGAGAGAGGGGAGCCGTGGCGGGGCAGGAGGGCAGGCCGGGGGAGCTGGCGCCTTCCCCTTCCCGCTCCACTTCTCCTTGGCCCTGGGGAAGGGTGCATGGGGATGACCCCCGGGTTAAGGACTTCACTTAAGGAATGAAGTGAGTAACGCTGTGCTGCAGCTGAGAATCGCCTGTAGTGGCTTTGTTTAATGCGCAAAATGACTAACGCCGCTTCAGCCAAGAATTTCCCACGTAATCCGGATTTCAGGTAAGAGGAAAGCGTTGAGAGGTTAAAAAGGCAGGTTCCCTACGTCATGTCATACTCTGTGTGACCGAAAGTGACTTGACTGCGTGAAACGGCTTTGAAGTAGTCGAATTCCAAAAATGGTTAATTCCTCTGCGTTCCCCGGCCTGCGTATGCTTGGCATGTGCTCCTGTGGAAAGCGGAGTGTCAGTGAATGAGAAGGATCTCGTCAGGCGATTGCGTGTGTGGTGAGGGAAAATTGGAGCGAGCTTGGCAACACGGAGCAGGGACTGGGTTGGACTCTAAACTAAACTGTGTAAAACGCATCAGGCAGCCGGGCTGGATAACGTATGAGGAGGCATTGTTGCTCTGCAGATTATCCCAGGAAATGCCTTGGGAAATTCTTGACCCAAAGAACGAGATAGCTGCGGAATTGTGTATATTAGGGTAAAGCCAAAATGATGGCCTGCCCTTTTAACTTAAGAGAGAGTGTACGATCTGAAGTAGGCCTCTTTATTGTATAATGATTCATAGAAGAAAAACCTCAAGTGTCTCAAGATAAAAAACAGAGGGAGAAAAAGAGATTATGATAATTATGAGAGCCCCGCCAGGAAAAAAAAAAATAAGCAAGGGAGCGAGCAATAAAGAGACACTGACTGATCCTCCCTGGACAGGTTTAATTGACAGGTTGTTGTAATTCTTAGTGGTCAGCCCACTAAGCCCTTTCCATACCAGTGAGTTTCACTGAGGGATTGTCTCATGGAAGCCAAAAGGGCTGCTGCTCATGTGAGCTTTTGTCTCGGAGCCTGGGGTGTTATGATCAAGCTTTTCTTCAAGTCGCAGTATGTCAAGCTGAGGTTAGATTTGAAAGGCAGTGAGAGAACCTCAAAAGTGTTTTTACGTTAAGTGAGAAGATTGGGGCAGGCAACCAGGAACCATGCACTTCAAAATGAAAAATAATGTCCAAAATTTATCTCTTACTTCGTCCAAAGGTGTGTGGATGAATTGGTAATCTTTTATCAGAACACTCCTGCTTGATGAGTATTGTGAGATTTTGTAATTTGGACCCATCTTTAAATTTTAAAGAATGCCTTTAAAATGTCAATTCAACTTTGAACTATCTGATTACACTAGAAATACAACACTGTGATTGAGGTCAAAATCTGACCCATAATTTCAGCACGTCCTACACATCTAGGTTCAAATTCTTACCACAGTGCACAAACCTAGCTTTGCTGACTTCTGTGGAGCTAATACCAATTTACACCCTTATAGCTGATGCTGGAATTTGACACTTAGCTCTGCTCTGGTGGACAAGAGATGACTGACTTGTTGAAACACTTTTAGTGGAATTTACCTGTTGTCATTTGGATGTGTTCAAGAATGTGAGCCCTGTTAAAACTGGTAGTCAGGGCTCAGGAGTGCGTGGATGTTTTATGTGATTAATCAGTTATTCACCCTCTTGCCCTGAACCCTGGAGTCACAGCCTTTTCCTTACTTTCTTTTGAGTTCAGGGTCCTTTTTTATTTTCATTGAATATTAGTTGCAGAAGATGTTTACAAGTCCAAAGCTTCTTAGTGTCGCTTCATTTGAGACCGTAAAAAAAAAAAAAAAAAAGTAGTTGGAAAAAAGTAATGGATATGCAGTAAGCATCTGGGAGAACATTGGTAATGGTTTTACTTCTGTGAGTGTAGATGTGGTCTCACTCCATTGTAGTCATTGACTCAGACTTATTTAATATGTTCATGATGCCCTCAGAGTTTGAATAATTAATTTCTATTGCAGTACTATTCATTTAATTGGTGATATATCCAGAATTAATTGGGACTCTTGCAGTTACTGTACACAGAATAATTTTGCTTACTGTGTAAAGCCTACAGGGAAAAATGTCAGAGCTTTTTATAAACTCTTCATTGACTTGAAGAAACATTAATTTTCAGTGGGAGGGGTGGGACCAAAATATTGAGAAGAGTATGGTTTCTGAAATGCTGATGTTGGAAATAAAAACTGAGGAAATGTGGAGCTGGTTCTTCAACTTGTCTGACCTCTGTAATAGCTCACATTTTATACTAGTTGAGATTATTTTGCTCCCTTTTTGCAGTCAGTATCTCTCTTCTCAGCAGAAAGCTAAATAGCAAAGTGAATGTGATATCATATCATATCATATCACAGAGTGTTTCATGTCCATAAGCATAATGGTGAGGTACAAGAAGGAAGAGCAGATCTGCTGCGACAACAATATGCAATTTCTAAAAAAAGAATCAATCAGTGTGGTTTCAAGTATGGTTTGATTCTAGGGCAAACCACAAAGAAATACAAGGTTGCTATAATAGAAGTGAACTTCTCTCTAGATAAGACCTTCTGTCTAGAATCTCTTTATAATGCTATCCCCTAGCACACAGAAAGATAATGTTTTTTTTTTTTCATTTAAAGTTACATAAATAGAAAAAGGAACCTTAATAACCTGTGCTGAAACTGTAATTTAGGGATAATAGGATAGACAATGTACATTGGAGTGTTGCTACTGAAATGCATGGTATTAAAACAATTCACACCAGTTTATCTGATATGTCTTAGTCACATAAAAGGAAAGCTTTAAAAATATACAATATATCTTTTTATAAAGGTATAATGTATATGAATATAAATGTATAAATATATAAAATATCAACTTCATGGCACAGCATGAAAGATACAGAGAGTTGTGTTGTTTATTATTATTATCATTTTACAATTTAGCAAAGATCTAAAAAGTTTTTACTATGCACAAAGTTCTTGTGACTTACTTTTGGTGGAATTCATTTTGCCTGCCATCTGCAAGGTAGACTTTTAGTCCAGGTGTGCTGGTTAGGTGATTCCTCTATTAAATGCAGTCTTCAGAAGATCTCATTTATTTTAGCATGATATGAATCCCCTCCTAGAGGTGCTCCATGTTTCCTACAGAAACAGCTAACTGGTTTAGTTTTAGTGGCTAAAGTCAGATGAGGAGGATCTCACCGTTTATGACTTTCTGTGGCATATCATCAGGTGCTGTTGATTGTGCTATCATTAAGGAAGCTAATGGTTAGCTCCCAGAGGAGATAGATACCTGTTGGAGGAGCACAGATGTGAATGTAGGTCATAACCCTTGCTCTCTGGGGTGGAATCCAGGACATCGTTGTACAGCAGATCTGTGTCATGTCTATGAAAGAGTCATTCTACATAAATTACAGTTAAAAAATACGTTCGTGCATGGTGCGTTATGTGCTTAACAAGGATACCCTGCTTATGAGTGTTCTTTCTTTGCAGGCGTATTCCCTATGAAAACCGCGGCTGTAAGCTGCCTGTATACAAAAATCAGACTGGCTATTTTTTGTCTTTGAAGTTCTTGCATCAAATGCAGGCCTGTTCCCATATCAAAAATGCGTGGGAAATTGCAATGTCTGATTAATGGATAGCTAGCTTATTGAGCTGAGCCTTAACCCCTTAATAAGCAGAGATATCTGTAGCTGGTTTTCTTCTGAATTATAATGGGTGTGCAGTACATTTGTTTGCTACTAGTCAGATTTAATACCAGAGAAAAAGTGAAGCCATCCAATAATTTTTAAGCCTTTTTTTCCATAGAGAGAAAAAACATTTCTTTTTAAGAAATAGTTAGAATTTGCAGTATGAAACAAAAATTACTCCCCCACTCTATTCCTGAAACTAAAAACGTTTACTGTACTTCAAAGTTCAAGTGTGTTTCCTTTGTCTATGAAGGAATAAAGAGGAAAAAAACTAGCATTCCCTATCAAAAGGCTTTTTCATGTACTTCCTTTGTCAGCAGTGGATCAAAGGTAACCTTAGATATAGGCACCTAGTCTCTGCCTCAGTAAAGTATTTCCAGTCAGTGAATCATTAGAGCATGTACTCAAATTCAAGCTCATGGTAGAGTTTCCTTGGCTTTCATTAGAATTCAGAGCATACTCGTGGACATGCGTTTCCAAATGTTCTGCTCAGCAGAGGCGAGCATAAGTACATATGTTTGTATGTTTACATACTGGGACCTTTGATCCCGTGAAGTGAATGAAAGCTGCTCATTTGCATCCGTTAGCAGTCTGTGTCCCAGTGTGTTTTTGTGTGTTGTAAACAAGCAGCTGCAGAACTTATATTCTTCTCGAGATAATCACAGGTGAAGTAAAAAAGAGACTTAAGTTTATGTTCACCTATCAAACAGAGCATCTCTTGTCTCCAGCATTAACTTCGTATTACACAGTCAGGCAAGACTTGATTATACACAAGACAGAACATATACATTTTACCACAACATGAAACCGCAATCGAACAAAATGCCGTATCATATACAAACCTGTACTCTGGTCTTTTCTTCTTTTAATTAGGCAGAAGCAATCAATTAATCACAGATCCAATACAGCACTCTTAATTATGCCATTACTTAATATTGCATAATATCTTTTAAGCATCAGGGAAAAAGGTATTGAAAGATCTGTGCAATACATAGCCGGGTGTTGCTGGCAGTCTTGTGGTAGAGAAAGTGAATAACATGTATATTAAAAAAGGACTGCGCTGTCATTACACAACTTGAAAGATATGCATTTAAAATAACTAAGAGAAGTGACGAATAAACAGTAAATTGCTCCCGAGAAGGAAGATTGACTTTGTGCTAGGAAATGATATGCCTGGAAGTTTCTTAAAGGCCAGTTGCTTAAAATGTCATGTCTAGAAGGGACTGAAATACAAAATAAAAAGCCCGTTTTGTTATTTCCAAAGTCCTCTCCATGTTATCGCAACATAGGTAGCTGTCTGCTTTTTTCTACTTTCACGAAAACTGATAGAGCATCCTATATTACAGTTTATCTGTGTCATGAACTTGGTCAAATTAAAAAGATAAGGCAAATGCTGAACTTCACTGTTGAGCCGTAACATAAAAAGTACTGATATTTTTCTAGTCATTCCCTTATTCTGGACAAGTATCTGCAGCACTTTGACGCAGCAGCTATTGCATAATGTGCACGTACAGAGTAACAGTAGACACTTTAGGAAGAACACAGACTGGAAGAGATTCCGTTTCATGTTGAGGAAGGAGACTGAAAAAGAAAATTGCCTGGTATAGTTATTTGCAGGCTTTTATTACAAACAATGTCTTCGGGGCAGGGAAGTAAGATGTCTTGCCAAGAGATTATTTTGAGCAAATAAAATGATCTTAGTTTATGACTAAGAATCCTTGACACACCCCAGTTGAAACTCCCATGCAGTCTGCGACTTAATGGAACGGCAAACTGCATAATGTACGTACGTGAGATGAAAAGTGCATAGAAAATACCGGCATGTTTCTTACAGTTTCAGATTGTGTCTAGCCTTTTCTTTATCCCAGAGGTCATAACAGCAGTGTTGAATTGTGAAAAGCCTTTCTCATTCTTGTAATTTTTAGATACATTAGCCCTGTTGACTTGCTCACATGAGTACGGTCTACTGGCATGAATAAAATTCTTCAGGGTCAGGTTCTTACACTGCTTTATTAGAATGCAGCCTGCTGTGACTCACGTCTTCTAAATTCAAATCACATATAGCGTAATACCTATAGCAATTACAGTCATCTCCCAAATTGTGTCACATTAATTATTACTGGGAACGGGAGGAAATTTTGAGAAAGTTGTCTTTGCAGTTTGTTGATACCATAGTGTTGCCTAGTTGCACAACATGTGGAGTAGAGTAAGCTGGTTTGGAGAGAGTCATCCAGGCGATAAACAAGTGTGATGTGTAGCACATACCTCCCTACCTTGAAAAAATAAAACTAATCTTTCCCACTATCCAGCCACCTCTACACTCACTGAAACAAAACTTCTCAGAACGTCTGAAATAGGACATTCTGGCAACTCCCAGTAACATTAGAGAAACCGAATAATTTGGTCTTTAGCGAGGAAAACTTCTTACGGCCCTTTTGAGGCTAAAGGCTTGGTCTACAAAAAAGAACTAAAGCACAAGCACTGCCCTACAACAGTTCTGCCTAGGTATGCTTTCACTCGGTATTAGGGAATTCCTCTAGGAAATGACTGTGGGAGATTTGGGCCTTAAATTCACAGCCTGGCGTATTCTTTAATAGCCTCCCTTTGTTAGCGAGTACCTCAAGTCTAACAAATGTGCCAGTGGAAATAGTTGCTAGGACCTGAGAACGTAGACATCCAAATTATTTTATCTTTGATTTGAATGAAGTGGAATTAGTAATGGTAGATTTTTTTTTGCCTAATTTTGTAAGGAAATGAAGCAGATGTGATCACGCTCTGTGTCTGTTTGGCTGTATCTGTGTAAAAGGCTGCTCTCTCCCTCCCCACCTGATAACGTTAAACCTGTTTTCAAACACAATCAAACACAAATTTGACAGGGGAGGAGAAGTCTTAAGGAGGTTCTAACAAGTCACATAAAAATTGGCAGCTGGGTAAAGAAAGACAACCCGAGTTACACAGGTAAAGGTGTCAGTTAGCTGCTTCTGTGAACCAGTCAGCTGCCGGATGGCTCTATCCAATGTGTTTTATTTGCAGGCACTCTTAACCAGCCCCAATGTTTGCTGCTTTATTCCCAGTCGATATACAGATGAAGTAAGCAGGGAACTGAGGACATAGAGTAGATAGATGAGGTTGTCAGTATGAGAAGGAACTAGGGCTGTCAAATGGCATCCTAGAGCACAGAGAGCTAGGTGAGATGAGAAGATACGCAGCACAGCATACAAGTACAAAAGAACCCAAACTAGTACTTGTTTTTGTAAAAATTCTGTGTTGTAGACAGTATTCTAGAATGATAGCAACGTGAGGGAAAAGAATAGAAAAATGGGATTGAGATCTCAGATGACTGTCAGCCTAATCCAATTTTCTCCAGTAAACCAGGCTCAAGTATAGCAGACCATCCCAAGGGGATAATTGCCCAACCTGTTTTTGTAAACCTTTCATTCAATAAAATTCCACAGCTTCCCCGTGCAGTTGGCTTACACCTCTCTACTTGTAGAGGTGCTTTCATGATATGGTTTTCTTTATTGCAAATTGCTCTGATTTCTTCTTGTCCTTCTTTCAGTGGACATAGAGATTGGTTACTGTCCCCTTACAAGCAATCTTTCACACATGAAAGCCTGCTATCATGTCTTCCCTCAGTCTTCTAGACTAAACAAACCCAATTTCTTCAGTCTGTCTTCATAAGTCATATTTTCTGAACCTCTTCTTCTCAACTTTGGACTTTATCCAGCTTTTCTTTAGCTTTTTGAAAAGCATGGTAACCAAAACTCTTATGCAATGCAATGCTCCAGCTGAAGCCTTACTAAGACTTAGTGAAGAAAAATAATTTCTGTCTTTTATGTAGAATTTTCCTGGTGGCATATGCTGGCATGACAGTGGTGTACTTTTTCTTTCCTTTAATTTAAGTTTTGCAAGAATGTCATATCATTAATCTGTATTCTGCTTGTGGTTTAATACAGACCTCAAATCCTGTCAATGTTTTTTGTTGTCTTGCCAGTTATTTTCACATTGTATTTGATGTCTTGTTCCTAAGTAAAGGACTCGGTCTTCACTGTGATGAATTTCACCTTAGCTATTTTGGATATAAGACTGTTTACAGGGTGGAGCTCTTTGTATCTGAACGTGGTTTTAGCCAACTTTGCCAAGGTAAGTGAAGACCAAGAGTCTGATATACCTGCACGGAGCAAGCCAGGAAAGCTTATCTTCTATTTGGAAATAATTATCAGTATTACAGTATTTATTACAGAAGTATTAAAGAATATTCTTTAAATATTTGTGGAGAGTTATATTATTCAGTTGCAGGGGTGGAAATTAGAGGCATGAAGGTTTTGACAGTAACATTTTCAAAAACAGCTATTGCAAGTTTTGTGTTCCCGCAAAACAGCCGTAGATATATTGGCCAAACGTAAGCAATTTGCTTCCTAAGAATAAGCCTGATTTCCTGCAATGGTGAAGGCATCCAAACTTGGAGGCTGTTTGGAAAATTTTGACCAAAGGAACCTATCTGAAAACATCAAGCCAAGGCAGAAATTGGAATGTAATTTAAGTGTCTGTATCTATGGGTACACACTATCTTATGTCTTGGCAATGGTCTGAAGTAAAATATACAGCCTTGCAGCTATGCTAATTAACTTAGGCACGGCACTAACCGGCCGTGTCTATACCACAGCTGGTGCATGTCTAGCTGGCTCAGTCTATGAGTGGAGTTAACGCAAGACTATCCCCATTGTCCCTTTAGGCAAACACTGAGTCTTTGTTTTCAGTGTTATCCTCAGTGGGTAGGTGAAGCACTATACTGCCTCACACTGGCAGCCTAACGTTTTTCACAAGTGATAAATGTCGAGATTTGAGGATACCAACTGCAATTTTCTCTTAGGAGCTTTTAACTACATGAAATTTCCCTGTGTGGAGTGGTGCTAAATGTACTTACTAAAAGAGCTGATTCATCAATGCAGAGATACTCCTTTTGATTGCTGTTGCACGCATGGGTGCACATCCAGTATCCTTGCTCACATTCTCAGGCATGAACAGATTTAAAAGACATTGCTCTTGATCCAAAGTGCCTATCTTTTTTGGACATCTTTAATTCTGTCTTTCTGCTTTTCTCTCTCATCACTGAATTTACTTATTGAGAAATAACTGTAGGCACTGTGTGAATTCCAGTATATGTATTTTCCTCTTCTGGCCCTTCCTACAAACATACTCCATGTGCTAAGAGCCCTAACAAAACCAAATGCTGGCTTTGTGGCTGTGAAGAACATTTTTTTGCCATGCTAAAGAGAGAACATTATTTAATGTACAGATGCAAGAAAACCAGAACTGCTAGGACATATTTCAGAACATGAACACTAATCGCAAGCCAGGAATATAGTACAGCCTCCAATTCACTTGCAGAAACATAAGCAGATAAAGTATGTGTATACTGCATTTAATAAAGTATAGATCCTCAGGGAGAGATAAACAGAGTATTTCTGCTTTTAGATAAAAGTAGACAAAAGAGATTAAAATCAGGAAGATGTTTCATTTCTGGGGTTAATAAATCTGCGTGTAGCTTTTCAGTTCATCACATGCTAGAAACCGCCCCTGTTTTGCTGAATAAATCAGTCTGTGATGCTTTGTGTTTGACAAGATGTTTATTTCTGAGCCAATGATACTCCATACAAAATAACCACTCTATGAACAAGTAGGAAGTCATGCTTAATCAGAGCTTTCAGGAGACAGAAACTAAACGGGCAGGGGAATGTGTGATTGGCATGAAAAAGTAGGCATTTTCCTTCATGCCTTCCTTTTTTTCTGTTGGAAGATGTTATCTGAGGTCAGGTAGCCCATGTAGGCTGTAGCAAAAAAAAAACCTCCATAAGTTCAAACCCCATTGTCTATGATACGTTAAGAAAAGGGATGTTTGTGGAGAAATTCTCTGAGCAGCTGAGGTCTTTGGACTTTAGAAGCAAGCAACTAAATATATGAACTTAAACTGGAAACGGGGAATTCTTCATACCTTTTTGCACCCCAACATGCATGACCATAAGGTTGTGAGAGAGGATTAGCTTAAATGAATTAGAATGTGATAGTAGTCAGATGTTGATGTACCAGTTATGACCATGATTTTGGGACCTGACCCTGAATGAGCTAGCTGCTATTGACTATGTCACGATCCCCATGTTTTTCATGCATAGTGGATTGTCGGTCAAAACACTCTTTTTCTTCTTTAATGACATCCTTATTAAGGGGAACAGATTGCTAGCCACATCTTATTCTGATGGAAAGGAAACATGAGAAGTTTTCTTCATTCAAAAAAGACATTCTGTGTTTTGAACTTCTTCATATATAAACAAGATATTGAGTATATTAATAGGTTAAGGGGGACTGTATAACGGAATGCATACAACTGAAATGCAGAAAGTATGTGTATAAAGGTTATGGGGTTTTTAATTGACATACCACTTGTAACCACAAAAGGGAAATTTTGTCAGTATTTATAATGCATGCATTGATACATTTATGGAAGGAATGCTAACTCATGTATGGTAATTCATCTGCTTTTAGAGCCTGTTGGCTTATTGCTTTCTCCCTGTAAATGATGCTTTAAGAACACTAGCTTGTAGTTGTTTCATCATGCAAGGATGTTAGCGACACCAAGAGTATTTTCATTTATTTCCTTTTCATAGTTAAAGCATTTTTATAATTGCAAAACTCCTCTTTAATTACCATTGTTATTTCTACAGTGGGAAGCTCACCCTGTTTTGGAATGTTGGTTTTGTACTTAATTCTTTTCCTTCCCAGCTTGTGTAATTCTGCACAGGCGATTATTAAAATGTAAACTTGTCTAGCAGCAAAACAACCACGGAGATTTCCATGTAAAGATGAGTAACTGTAGAGTCAGGTAGGAAGTGAAAAATTTGAACTTGAGTGGGACAAAGGAAGAGAACATTTATGGGAACATTTGGTGGGAGTACAGAGGATGAACAGCCTACGGTTCTGGGCCTTCCCATTCACTTGCCTTGCCTGTCATGTGGCACGCCAAATCAGTTTTCCATACCTCAGATCACCCATGTCTTCAATGAGAACAGTAGCACAAACAGTAGGATAGTAATGAAATACATATAGCATATCAAAGATACGATGCAGTTATGAGTTCAAAGAGTTTGAAAAAATTGTATCATCTCTGTCAAATCATATATTGCTTTTACAGATTCCACCAGACTTCTATTTACCCATTTCAGTCAAAAGCCAGCAGGAAAAAGATGGTAATGAGTTGTACTAGTTCTTTACAAAACTGCTTTAAAAAACAATTTAAAAACCAATGCTGTTGGCATTGGAAGGGGTAAGGAGGCTTCAACTGAAGTGCATTAGCAAAGTTTAAACCTTATGCAGGTGTCTGGAGTGAGGTAATGAGACATGGCCAAGAACTGAAGGCTCAGGGAGGTCTCTGGAGGGTGGGATAGTTGAAGATGACTCTCAGAGAGCAGGACTGGGTAGAAGAGGGCTGGGCTTTTTTTTTTTTGCCTTCTTTTTTTTTGCTCTTTTATTCATATATAGGCTTTTTTGTGCCTTGAAATGCTTTATATCTGTTGCATAAAAACCTCGCAAAAAATACTTTTGATTAAGGATTTGACAATAATGATGGGCCTGCTGCTTCTTGTACGCTTCATATTTTAAGGCAGAAATTAGTTGCTATCCTTGGTACAGAATTTAACTGGGTCTTTTGTAGGCTTCTGATTCAGCATTCTCTGCTCAACTTGTTGCCGGGGTCCATTTAAACAGTATAACCTGGCTCTAACTGCCAGGCTACTAGCTGTCCCCCTCCTGGGATATGTCTTTAGGGGTATAGAGAGTTACCAATGAGGACAGGAATAGCAAGCTGTTACCAACGGCCTGGACTCTGATCCTGAATGACAATCTGAATCACACTTATTGGGGCTCTTTGTTATTGTCTTCTTTCTGAGTGTTCATACAGGATGTGATGCTAAGCAAATCACAGAGAGTGATGCTGGAGTGTTAATCTCATAAGACCAGTAAGCTGATATATGTGGGTATAGTGAACTTTTGTGGCCTGGTGATCAAGTGACAGAATTGACTTTTTTCCTGTAATTTTTGTTTTGCTTTGGGTTATTTTCTCTTTCCAAGTTTTTAGTGAGAAAAACATTTGTTCCTCAGAGCTTAGTTTTTGGCTGGAGATGGAACTCATGATTGAGATTCTAGAAAAAAGTATGGCTAGATGTATGGTGCAAAACTGTAGTCATTGGTGTGACCAGTTTATCCAGAAAAACTAACACAGAATAGTGAGTGATGTACAGTGAAGTCCGGAGCCAGACACTATACACCATAAACTTATAAAATGCTGCAATATTCTCATGAACGTACTGATCATTAGGTAAAAAAGTGTATCTGCAGCCATATGGTATAGAGTTATGTAAGTTCATTATGCAAAGAAATGCATAAGGTCGTGCATGTGGTAGTTTGAAGGATCAGTTTTTCAGCTGCTGTTAAAGCCTATGACTGTCGGCGTGAGCAGACCAGAAGAGAGCCACAATATAGCTCTATTTAATTTATTGAAGCTATGAGCAAATACACATATTTTCTCAGGATTTGCAACCAAACTGAATGCATTCCCAAGAGTTCCCAAGAGGTTTCAAGTCTAAAATGTCCAGATAAGTCTCTAGTCATAAGAATGCTTAACCAAAATACTGTAAAGGTCAATTTACTAAGAAAAAAACCAAAGTAAACACCTTTTGTGTACTGGAGATTCCTCGCAGTGATGAGACTTGGCACATGCCATGGTGTTAGGAAAGGAAAACAAGCATGCACAATATAAAGTATTTAGAATGACTGGGCTTTTCATTTTGTTTATCATTTTAAAGATTAAATAATCTCTATACAGAGAGAAAAAAAGAAAAGAAGAGCCATAGTTTTATAAAATTATTTTGGAAAAAATAACTGTGTTGAAGTTTATTCCATTCTGCGCAGGGGTACAAAGAAATACCTGGCTGTATAAGTAGTCTGGTACAAGGACAGCATGGGCTTATAGCGTGTACATGGTAGAAATGCACTTTAAAAAACGTCTGTGGACACAGTATTAATTTAATGAATGCTGTCAGCTAGAGTGTTAAGTGCAGTCTCCTTACTGAAACATTTGGAATCTGCGCTGGTGAGAATGTGACCTAAAAAAGTTGCCTTTAGACTTTTATATAACCTCATCTTGACCTGGCTGCATTTCAGCTGAAGTTTTCAACAGTCAGTAACTTACACTCTTTCATGTGAGCAGCAGGGAAGACTTCAGACTGAGGGACAGCAAGTAGAGAAATTAATTGTCTCAAAAAGGGAGGAGGAAAAGGATGGAATGAGGAAAACATGAGAACAGAATTGCTGTGAAACTTGGTGACGATGACAGTAAGATTATTCTTATTGTTTGGTTTTACCCTGGGCCCCATAAAACTTTAATCCAGTCATGTGGGGAAAGGAAAGGAGATTACTGGAGAAATTATTCATACAAAAGAACGTACACTAGAACATGCTTTCCTAGCAAAAGAGTTTGGGATCAGCACTCAGGATGTGCAGAATGGGAGCAAATATTTGTTTTTGAAAAGACCTCAGGAAGAAATACGAAACAATCCTCTTGAGATGGGAGGAGTATCACTGACAGTATGAGTGTGTCATATCATATCAAGAGTAGAGTGGTTACTTGTGTGTTGCAATGGCCAGAAGAACGAACAGTTGCTATGTTGCTAGAGAACAATACTGGTTATTTTTCCTCTGGTGTTGGCCTCTTTTTTTTTTTTTCCTCTTTTTTTTTTTTCCCCCCCTGTCAGGTTTAGAATGTGATATTACCTCTGGTAATTTCTTTGAGGGTAAATGTAGCCTTGCTCTTTGCAGTTGTATGAAATCCTTCACAGGTTTTTCTACAAAAATCCTCAATCAACCCAGCTTTTCATTTTGGCACAGAGTCAGCCATTAATTGGGTTTTGTTGCTGTTAGTAAATTGAGCAAGATAGTATTATGCTTTTTGAGGCAAGGTTATTGTTCCAAATGAAAGTCCATTTTGAAGTTCCATTTGGGTCAGAAGTTGGTATCCATTCAGAGGAGATGGGAACACATGAAATGAGGAAAGATACTAAGAGTAAAATTCTTTAAAATGCTTCAAGTGTCTTAGGCTCACAAAGGGTTTGTGTAAGTGAAACTTCCTGCGATTTTTTTCACCCGTACCTTTTGGAATAAGAAAACTTCAGCTTCAAACATTGCTCTGCCTTGTTTTTTTTAGTGACATTTTGCTGTAGTGTTGAGGGTCTAATATGACTTACAGCTTTAATCTATTGACTGGCAAAAGTATTTAGAAACTGAAAATCAAAATATTTTTTGGAAATGGAAATTCTGAAGTCCTTCTAGGCAAATATTCCCTGTGGTCTAGAGTGTCCTGCTTATTTACATGTTATTTATATGTCCTGGATATAAAAGATCAGACTTCTATACAGTCACCAAGGGAGGCCTTTGCAATGCCTTTTACAATGTCATTGACCTTGCTTAGCTAGAAATTGACAAATACACACTGACACTTGTAATTATTTCAAATTATATGACTTATCACTCAATATGGCAAAGAAAAATAGTAACTCTCTTAATTTTTTCTCCAGCCATGTACTTTTTGATAACCTTGTCAATGGCCAAAATGCCATCCTTCAATTCAGGCATCATATTGCCACTGGAAAATCTCCTTGCAATAAAGGACTCTTCCTAACTGCTGCTCACTCAGAAATTTCTTAATGCATTAATACGAGGAAGTGGTCCTTGCAAGTATCATCTGTATGTGAATAGATGAGATGTATTCTCTTTCCTAGACTGGATTTTAGAGAAGGGGCCTGTGTGACACTCTGAACCAGCTGAGCATTTATGCTTTAAGTGTCGGAAAGTTACATACAGCTTTTGTCACTGGTCAGCAGAGAAACTTGACTTTTATTCCTGTTGAAGGAAGTGATATGTTCTGATGATAGACGTAAAAGATGTATGACCTCAGCTGGGTATTTGCTATTTACATAGACAGGGAAGACTGATGCAGGATCTTACACTAGGCAAAATTAAGTTTAATGAATTAGGATCCCAAAATACCATGCTTGAGGTAAAGGTTTTCTTGGTGAGGTGCTGAAGATGTCATGGCCTATGATTTCCAGAGAAAGGTGAAATTCAGCCCTGTGGCATTTTGTTCTGTTTTCAATGTATAAAGATTTTATGGTGAAATTTCTGGGGCTGTAAAGTTTCTGTATTCCAGAATTCTTCAGGATGTGTGCATTCTCCCATACACACTCGCATGCGTGCGCGCACTTACCCACACCCTCCAGAAGAATCGACATGGCATGTCACATCAGTCTGGCAGGATTACATTCGTCAGATGTTCATTTTTGCTTCTGACTTCTACCCACCCCCTCTCCTTTAATTTTCATTGTGAAGAAACAGCTCTATTAGTGAGATTATTCCTAGATTAGTTGAGCTCTTTAGCATGTTGTCTATGGCCTTGTTTACCTTGCAAGAATCAGTGAGCCTGAGCTGAGTCCCATAGCAGTGTCACAGATCGCAATGGCCTGGCATGAGCAGTAGGCACTAAAACTCAAGACTATTAGCGTGGCCTAGGGAATGGCAGTGGTGAAATGCTGCTGGCAGGTTATGTGCACTGGCAAGAGAGTGAGAGCTGCTGCCAAAAAACCAGCAGAGACCAACTTCTGCAAAAGATCAGAATGGCCTGCCTGAGGAAACTACTGTGCCTGTCTACCCTGTGGTAGATACTGGGAGTGATCTCAAAGTCTAGTCCAACTGGTTTTGAAGAGCAGAAGAAAATTGCTCTTCAAGTTGCACTGTCCAGTTGTGGACTTGGATAACGGGAGAAATGGTCTTCAGCACAACGGGGATCAATGTAAACCTCTTTACTTAGATGAACCCTCTTCTGCCAGTTCCCAGCTCCTGGCCTGGAGGACATTGCTGAAAACTTAGATCATGGACAGTTTTCACTGTGGAGACCTCAGTATGGAATGAGGTTTATGTTCTAAGTTCTGATAACAACTGCAGAAATATGGATGTCTGTTTGGCACACGTATCCAGTTTCTGTTCTGGACTGCATTATAAATTTATCTTTGGGCTGAATCATTGAATCATTGCCTGTACTCATAGTTCTTGATCCTTTTTTTTTTTCCTTCACCGAGAACTGCGCAAAAGGCCTATAGTTCAGAGTCAGGATTTTGCATCTTCCCTCCCTAATGTCCTTGAATGCTTACTTTGAGAGTTGTGATTTGTAAGCTAATTTAAAGTTAGATTTGAATGTTTAAATACACAACCAACCTCCCCCTCAAAATAGCCACTTGCAGTCATGAGTAAGAGCCTCATATCAGCCAGTTGGTTTTTGTCTTGGGAAGTGAAAATACTGATTCCTAGCATGGCAGATGGCAATTGTTAGTTATGCACTGAATTTTCTTTCACTCTTCTCCCTCCAAATGTCATAGAAACCAAACTTATTTCATTTTGTCCCAATGCGAATTTTTTTTGGGAGGCTATTTGGACTTGACTGTGACCACAGTACTCTTGGCAGGCTTATAATAGACCTACAAAGTCCCCAGTTGTGAGCGGCTGTTGGATGAAAGCGTTAGTTTAAAGAATAGTTTCAGGGTATTCGTAGAAAATTCTGAAAGTCGTCTTACCCAGCAGATTTTCACACAGTGGGTTTTGCATCACTGTCACAGTTTCCCCCATGGTTTCCCCATATAATCCATTTGAGTATGAATCTTATTAACATATCTTTGTTTATAATTGTCTTCAAGGCAAAAATGTGGAAGGACTGCAATCCCAGAATGTTTTAAATCCAAAAAACATGACCGAAGAAAAGTCTGGAAAACAGGGGGGAAAATGAACATTGAAGAAAATATGAAGGCTGCTAGCAAGACAAGGAGGGGGACCAGACTCTCCCAGAGCTTTTGCTGGGCCCTACCAGTCCCAGCCTGCTCCTCTGGGCTTCTCCAGCCTATCTCCTTGCTGATATGCAAGTCTGGAGGGAGGGTGAGGAGCGTTTGGAGCATGGAGAGGAATTTGTCTGGATTCAAAGCCACTCACAGCCACTGGAAATCTCCCACTGGCTTTGATGAGCTTTTAATCAGGACCCTGCCCTACTGCAGGCTGCTGAGTGAACCCCCACTTCCAAACAGAATAGATGGCTTTGTTTTAGGCCAGCATGTTGTAGTGAATCACTCATCCATTTGTTGCAGCATGCACAGCAG
The DNA here is from genome assembly GCA_017639485.1 of Pluvialis apricaria. Lineage (NCBI taxonomy): Eukaryota > Metazoa > Chordata > Aves > Charadriiformes > Charadriidae > Pluvialis > Pluvialis apricaria. The sequence goes on along the minus strand of CM030012.1, from coordinate 37,639,907 downwards.
AACTGTTTGTTCCAGAAATGAGCCCAAACCCTAAATGCCAGATCCAGATTCAGCCTTTCCTAAAGTTCAGGGATGTTCCTGTCTGGTGGCCGCACCAAATCCCTTCCCTTTTGCCATAACCAGTATCTGTCCCCCTCTGTCTCTAGAGGAGCGACGCTATTGACTAGCACTGCCATTGTGCATATCACAGGGAAAGCTAACAAACTCAGAAGTCAAATTTTAAGAAGTCTTCATTTTGCCCAAGAAAATGAAACTGAAAAGCACACTTTGCCCCTTCCTCCCCTGGCCAAAAAATCTATGAACTGCTGTCTCAAATTGATTTCAGTCCTGTGTGAGTGACTTTAGCAGGCAGAATTTTGGGGCATTTTCAGTTTGCAGGCTAGTTGTTTACTAAATCTTACAGTGTTTGCCTTTTCTCTGAGAGCAAGCTAAAGCTGGGAGTGTGAGCGTGCTGGGAGATTTAGTGCATCTGGCAGCTGCAAAATAATGATTCTCAGCCAATGTGTTTATGAAAGAACAAGGCAAAGAAAAAGTTACGGAGTATATAGTAATAAACCGTGTGGTTCCAGTGTTGTCCTTTTCCAAGCAACTGCTACAGTATATGGAATCTGTGAACAAACCTTAGATTGGTATTAAACTTTTGCAAAAGGTTTGAAAGACCTCTGTCTCTTCTTGCACTCTTCTGACCCAACGTGTAGCTGGCTTGGCTCATGTCTTGCTCATTTGTGATTTCTCTCTGTGGGATCAACATTTTCTATCATCAGCAACTAGCTCACATACTTTATTTCAGTGAAATCTGCAAATTTTGCTTCTTGGCAAAGTAACAGAAAATTAGCCTCAGAATTTTTGAAGAGCTGGAAAAGCTAAAATTTTTGTGTGACAGGATCAGAACACATTACCCCTTTGAGTTAAGTCATTCGGTAGTGGAAATACGGCCTGGCCACCACCACCATCTGCACCAACACCTCTCTTGTGCCAATTTTGTGTGAAGGTACCAAAGTCAAAGCAAAAGCTTGATTTCCAAACAAAACCAAAGAAAACTTTCTACAGACAGCATCTCATAGACCTCCAGTGAGCCATTGGCATTTTCCAGGCACTTGAGTCAGACTCCAAATGGAGCCAGGCCCTTCTGCTTTCAGGCATTTCTGTCTTCCCCACAGCTTCCCTTTCCTTGCTCATCGGTCGGACAGACTTGCCTGAGTTTTCACAAAGTCAAACTCACACATCCCTAGGAAGAGGGGCTGGGAGAAAACATCTGCACGTGGTGGTCCATTGGTAATTTAGTCATTGAGATGGTACAGGGACAAGAAGTGGTGCTATTGACAATAGCACGTGATAGACTGTGGAGAGATTCTTAAATGAAAAAAGGCATGGTTTGGTTCTGTTGAGCAACCCAGGGTTTGAACTAAGCACCCAGACTGAGGGAGAAAAGATCTAAGTAAACAAGAAAGGTGACATCACCATACCCGGGAGAAAAGTTAAACAGAGGCGCGTGAACAGAGGGCCTTAGCCAATTGGGTTGGGGGGCGTTGTACATGAACAGGGGGGCTGGACCAATCATCGCGTTGTTGACTATGCATGCTTTGCTGCGAGTCTATATATACTCTGCTAAAATACGCAATAAAGGAGAACGATCATACTCACATTGAGATCACGTCATTACTCCGGTTCCGATCCCACTCCGACAATAGACTTTATTTTTTCATTTGCTTTTCATTTATGCAATGTAGCCAGATGTAGCTAGGATAGATCCATTACAAATCACCGGTAATTTAGTGTCTACACCAAGCACTAGATGAAGGTTTAAATAAGCTAGCACACTGCTCTGAAATGTTGCTTATCATGTTTTTCTTTCACAGAGTTTGTGGTACCCTTCAGGTTACATTACTCACTTGGGATGTTTTTTTCTGTTTCCCAATCTATGGTATGTGTCTGCTTACTTTTAAATAAGTGCTAAAGCTGTTAGTGATCAGTCAGATGCCGGTGCAAAAGTCCTGAAATGTCCATTCCTTTCTCTCTGTCTATTGTCACTTTAAGTGGACTGAGGAAGTCTAGTTTGTTGCTGCTGTTTCTCAGTGAGACTCTAAAAGCCTAAATGCATTCAGATGTGTTGAGTGAGGCTCAGAAGAAATGTTGTCCTGACAGTATTTTAGATGGAAGCTATTTTAAAGTTCATTTCCTTTCAGTATCAGGCTCTTTGGCTTGTTAAGGTTAAATATGTATGCTTTGACCTATACAAAATGGGATTGTCATATTCCCGCGGTCTCATCCAGAACTGAAATGATCATATTCTTCAGCTGTAGCATTTTGCCTAAGTATTAGGTACTTTGGTACAGAGGGTATTATTGGGAAATGATGAACTCATTGCAAAATCTCTGCAGGTATAAGAAGTAAAAGAAATCTATGAAAGGTTAATTAATATTATTCTATTCTGATAGATATAATTTAAGTACCATTGTTTTATATCCTGGAGGTAAAAATGTTTTTCTTTTTGTGTCATATAAAATGCCTTCCAGAATGGCTTAATGCAAGTCTTCAGTACACATTCATGAAATCTTTGCTCCCCAAAGAGCTAATGAACTTGTTTCTGGATTACATTCTCTCTGTATGACAGCAACATTTGAACTACATCACATTGAAAATGCAAGACTCATAGAAATGACAGATGGAAAAGACTTACTAGATCTCTGAGTTCTTCCATTAGCATGGCACAAGATCATCCTTCAACATGTCACTGTAATGCTGAGATCATTCATTTTCTCCCCTTTAGGATGCTACATTATATATGTAAAAAATCAGACAATGAATTCCCTAAAGCTCAACAGGTGTCCCTGAAGTTTGGTACTCCCTTGAGTAGGGACAAGCCTTTGGAAAACCAAATGAACACAAAACTAAGATTTCCTAAAACAGGAGGCTTTCAACAAGTCTGATGACTAAAAGAACTTTCCCTAATCCCCACAAGATGCTTCTGCCTGCCAAAAATCCTCCCACCTCAGCTTCCCACAAACTTAAATAATTTTAATTTTTTTTCCATAAGAAACTTCTCTGATTTACTTAAATGTTGCAGAATGAAATACTCTTCCAATTGAAATACCTTTTGAAGTGACATGTGAAAATGTTTTCTGTTAAAGATCCACGCTGAAAGGATTGTTATGCCTACTTCCCAGCATGATGCAAAGTCTTACCTGCTTCTGTAGTTACTTTTAAACTTCCTAATTGTATAAAACATGAAAATTCAAGGCCATTTTTTGTTATATGCCTGGACTGAAAATGCATAGGCGTCACTTTGCCTTTGATTACAGTATGGTTTAAAGCAAATGTTCTAAAAATAATTTAACTGTGCCCTCTGAAAATGGTTAATGACCTTCAATTCCAGATGAGTGATTCAGTTAGCAATGTTGGGGACCGCAGGTATAAAAGCAAAATGGAGTAGGAATCCAGTGGGTGCTGCTCTATCTGTTGACACTGCTGTATAACAGTGCCTCTTGTAGGGCTAAGACGTTTTTCCCTCAGTGCTAAAACATTTTTTCTTCTGATTTTAAACAAAAACATGATCTCAATTATTTGGCAAGTCCTTAAACATGTTTGCACTTAATAAGGAGAGACTAATAATTCTGGTGGTTTTTTTCCACAGTTTACCATGACTAACTTCTGAGCATAATTCCTGCATGAAATGTTAAGGCTTAGTAGAATGCATTATTTTTCAATGTTAAGGCTCAGTAGAATGCATTATTTTTCAATATTACCGTGTCATAGAAAGTGCCATTACTGTGCATTGTTAAGCAGTGCTACCATCTTCCATACCGTCTTTTCTGCCTCTCACAGATTAGTGAATCAATTCCTGAATGATTTAAAGATACTTTGTAGAAGAGCCTATGCCACCTTAGAAGAAATGTAAATTGATAGTATGAACACAGTTATTTTGTCGTAATTGGTTGATGTGCTCAAAATTACTTTTAGAAAATTGAAAAAAAAGTATCTGTAGATCTTTCTGACTACTCAGCTCAGCTATAATTTCAGAAACATTTTCTAAAAGTGATCCAGAATAATTTTGAACAAGCAAAGAATCCCTGAAATTGGCATGATAAATGCTATTGGAAAACTAGTATGTTTTAAGCTAAACTAGAGGTTTTTTTCTCCCCCCCAAAAGACAGAAAAACATAATGCAAGAAAACGAGGCTGTTTGCCCACTTAGCATTCCATTGTCCGTAGAGCGTGGCAGTAATCAGATATACAGCTGACCTAGTCCCATGCTACTGTATAGGGCTTGGTGGAACTGCAGTTCAAGGCTCTGCTCTTTGCTCCCCGGCTGGCTTTCTGCTCTGTCTCTTGGTGCTCTGCGTTACATCCTTAGCCAATTCAGCAGCAGTATTACACATGCTCACGAGGGAATCTCTGGGCAGCCTTTCTTGCTAGGATGGATAGGCTGCCTCATAAGAGACCTTGCATGTGGGAGGAGTACACAGAAGAATAGAATGATTCAGAGTCCTTAGAGAAGCAAAATGTAGCAGCAGACTGATTGTTGGAGCTCTGAGCAACTGGGTTTGATTCCTGGTATGGCAATGCAGAATCATAGCCAGCTTGTTGATGATCTTCCCATCAGACCTGCATTTGGCTTCTAGCCTTTACAGTGCTAAGAGGTTGTAGCGCCGTCTTTGTTGGAGGGCAGAAGATGAAAAATAACAAGACAATTCCAAGTTTTGGTTTAATCCAATTGCCATAGCTGCTTGTTTTTATGTTAAAAGGTTTGGCTCTGTAGTGTCTTTTTTTCTTTCTTGGTTTTTTTTGGTTTTGTTTTTTTTAAAAAAATCATTATTAATAGGACATGTAAATGTTTCCATGCATTGTTTCTTGGCATTTGCCATTCAACCTCAGCCCTTGTGTCAGTTTGCATTTCCAAGGCATGAATATCTGCAGTATCATAAAAAAAGGAGATGAGATTACAGGTTTCCTTGAGGACAATCAACATCAAGAGGCTCATGAAAAGTTCCCACAGGAATTTCAAGAAATCCCAACCCTTTTCTGGCTCAGTAAATTCCTACATGTGCTTGAGTCAACCAAGTCTTTTGTAAGGCCTTATATTTCTGGCAAAGCTATCAACGAACAACATCTGCTTGCACCAGTGCCCATTTGCTGTAAGAACTTCTGGTTGTTGTTTTATGGCTTCCCCATACATATCCCACGTCTAAAGCAGAAGGATGACTGGAGATATCCCAGTGTCTGTTATGCAGTGTGTTAACACCAGAAAGCTATATGTTTTCAACAAAGGAGATACAGGAACTTTAGATCAACTTGTATGACTGGAATAGCCATTTTAGAGGTTATAATTGTTTTCATATATTCTATACACATATGTTGTGTATAGAAAAATGAAGTGCTATATATTTTTCTATATTTGTCACCATTTGCTCCATTAAATCAGGCTATAACATCAGGTGAGTCAATATTTTCACCATTATTTTTATCAGGCTGTATTCTGGAAAGAAGGTGTTTATATAAATAAATAAGGTAGTATAGTCTCTCTTGTAGTGGATCTAGGTTCCTGCAATTTCCATTAAGACTCCAGTTGAATCAGTTGAGAGTAAAACATGCACCACCAATACTAGAAATTTTCATATGGTTTTAATTTTGAGGCTTAATGTGGAGGGTGAAAGGTGAATGAGGTGGCTATTCAGTCTTTTCTGAGTTGGTAACTTATTTAAGGCAGGAGATGCTCTTTGTGTTCCCTGAAGCAGTAATTTTGGGACCAACCAGTGCTTTGTGATTCTCCAATTTTTAAAAGATTAAGGTAAGCTAAAATTTGATACTAGATAATGCTGGAGCCTCTTAGTTTTATCTTCATTTTCTATGAATTTTCCTCATAGTGATGCTAGATGTTTTAGAAGGTCCAATCAGATCCAGTGGTCTGGATCTACATTAATTAAATACTCTCACCCACAAACTAAAAACTATGAAAAAAATATACAAAGAATTTAAAAAACAAGAGAGCAACAACCTAGACAATTGTAGAACCAACATTGGTTTTAGTATGTGAGTAAATATTTGCTGAAGAAAAATTCCCTTGCATTTGGTTCTCATTCATTTTTGCCTGTTTTGAACCAAAGACTTTACACTAGCTTTGATGTTTGCTGTATCACAGACCTCCATGTTACTAATTTCTTGATGCCATGGGAAAGTACCTGCCTGTTAGAGCTGGAATTTTACTGCTGTTATGAGAGTCTCCAGGGTATGTTCTGGGCCTCCTCAGGTATCCTGACCCGGCTGTCTTCCTTGTCCTAAAGCAAGCAGTTGATGCCAGAAGAGAAAGCATCAGGAGGAACACAAAACTTCTAACTCTAGAATATCATCTTTCATCCAAGACCGTCTTTGGGGATCTCGCATATGGAACCTCTGAATAAGCACAAGCAAATTTTAATAAAGGAAGATATTTAATGGCTATTATGGTAAGAATAATTTTTTTTTTCCCTTGGGGTAGGTCTGTTATCACCAAATGGCAGAAATGAAACTAGTCATCAATCTCTCTAAAGATGGCTGCACAAGCCCTCATTTGAATGGACTCAGTGTGCTGGGAGGTGATGTAATTCTGAACTGCCTGGAGCTGTTGCAAAAGTATTAAATAGGAGGCTGAACAGGCCAATACAAATCCTTTTTTCCCCCCAAGGTTCAAAGTCTAAGAGGAGCAAAATACAACTGTAGCCAATGACTGGCTGGCTGGAGAAGGAGCCTTCGGAGTCTGTAACATCAGCGCTATCGCACCATCAGTGGCCAGAACTCCAGTTCGAGAACTAGGTGTAGCGCAAGGTCAAGAAGGCAAAATTTAGGGCAGAAGCAGTGCATAGGGTGGTGTAAATGAGTTGATTTGTCAACTCAATGAATAGCTAAGGAGTTCTACATGGAGATCTGCCTGTTCCTGCCTTCTACCCCAGAGATTTACTTGCAAGGAGTACAGGCAGCTTTGCATGTTCTTAGACACATTATGGACTTGGAGACGTGAAGATAGTGAATTCGATCTCAGCGGCATTGTTGTGTTTTTCTGGCAAGTCTTTTCTTAATCAGTATAAATGATTTCCATCTACAGCAGAATTGAATCCAGACCAGAACAGAGGATCTCAGTCTGCTCATTCTGTGAGAGGGCTCAGATCGGGATGTGGCTCCAGCCTTTTTGGCTTAAACCCATTTCTTGTCTGTGTTGTGGTTTTATGAGTTGATATAGCAAATATGTGACATTTGCTCTCCTTTTCCTTCTCTTGGAGTTTTTAGAGAGATGAGAGTTCTCACTGTAATATAAGGCAGAAAACAAGAGAAGAAGAAGTCGTCTGAATAATAAAGGGCATTCTGTGCAGAGATCTCCATGCCTGGAGAACAACAATTATTTGCAGCCTCCTAAAGGTTAAGGATGTGATGGATGTTAATGCATAGATATTTGTGGTTGTTCATGAAACAGTCCCTTTTGGGGAAGAGCAGAGACACAAACATCATTTTTCCCAGTGGATGTTACCAAGCTGAGAAGTCCCTTTCTATATCTCAGGAGTTCCTAAAGGGACAGCATTACTAGCACAAAGAAACAGTCTTACTAAAGAATCTCAGTACAGTAATATGAAGGATCAGATTGAGTTCAGACAAGTTCTTTCGGGTAGTTATTTGGAAACATGAAAATGTCGTCTAAAAAGGAAGTTTAAAGATCCTTTCTTGGACACACAATCCTGGTGTTTTTAGTCAGATGGAGATCTGACTTTGATTCTGAGTTTAGTGCTTAGAGACTGCTGATACTACCCTTCCATCTGGGACAGCACAGTTGCTTTAAAAATACATTTGCTAGGCAACGTGTCCATCTGCTCATGACCACAGACAGGAAATGGTTCGGATGGAACTTGATGATCTTCAAGGTCCCTTCCAACCTAAACCATTCTATGATTCTATGATTCTATAGAAAAGCTTCAAAAGTGCAGGTAGTCTACTGGTGTGTTAGGAAATTGTCAGAAATTGCATTGTAAGTGGGATTCATCACATCTAGGTTTAGGCAACTGAAAGTTAGGCATCTAATCTAATCTAATCTAATCTAATCTAGTTGCCTGGGCATGTCTTCTATACAGTAGAGAGACACGGACACTTCCAGTGAGTGACTCATCTCTTTGAAAGAATAGTGCCTAAGAGAGCTGGAAGGATTCACTTTCTGGGTGGTCCTGTCTCTTCCCAGTGGTTATAGAGGTAACATGGAAAACTAATATGGCCTAGACACCTAGATTTTAGAACTTAATCCCTCCCTTGCAGTGTGGAAAGGCAGTGCCTCCATTGATACAGGTGCTGTGGAAGGTGTTAAATTGAACCAAGCTAGTCAGGAGTGGTGATCTAAATGTTTGTGCATCAAAGTCTATGACACCGTATCTTTCACTTAAAAAGTCAGAACAGGTAAACAAACAGTGCCATACTAAAGTATGAAACACAGTCCTGTCTGAGCAACAGGAACGTTATCTGGCCACCTAAATTCCTGAGAGCCATGCAGCTGTTACAAGTATAATGCTTAAAAGCAGTCCCATGTCATTTAAGACTAACTAACAGGTTCAGATATTTTGATTTCTAAAACTAGCTACAATACTTCTGTGTTATGCTTTTGATGGTCTTTTTTGTTTGTTTGTTGAGCTTGTAATATTGTCACCCATGTCCCCTTGGTGGACACTAATTGTCATAAGTCACCAACTTCAGGGGCTATCTACAACATCGTCTCAATAAACAGGGCGTTTATGCAGAGCTCAGGCCTTTGTGCTGGGCCTTTGTGAAGCTTTGGAGTGTAAGGAACAAGAAAAGATGGATACTGAAGAGACTCATTTTCTTGACTTTTTTGTCTTTCTTGGTAATAAGCAACAGGTGAGAATTCATTCCCTTCTTTCTCCCCAGAGTATTTGAAATACAAACAGAATCAATTTTTTTTTTGCAGAATGCTTTTCTCTGTTGTGTTATTTCCTTCATGAGATGTCAGAAGCAATTAAAAAGAAGAGAAGTTGGAACAGTTCCCTTTTGGCCAGAGCCAACTTCACTCATGCTACAGTGACCTGGCTCTAATTGATACTTTCTTTGCTGCCAAATATTCAAGATAGGTATCTAAGTTCAGCAAAGAAGTACTGCAGTGTGTGTATAGGCCTCTTATATGCTTCTGCTCTGTTATACCTGCCTAAAAATGACAGCAGCATTGAATTGGTGCAGTTGAAAGGCTTGTCAACACTGTAGCACTCAGAACCTGTCTTACGAAGATATTATGCAAAACGCAAAGAAATAATGCTCAGCTATATATTTCAACCTTCAAACCTCTACCAGTCTTCATATACTTGCATATATCTCCTTGATCCACAGTCATGTTTTGAGAATGGATTTGAGCTGTGTTGCATATTTCATGTTAATTTTAAGCCAAGGAAGCCATTTTTCCCTCATTTTGATTGTTTGTATTCTTAGAAGAGGATTTCAAAGGCAGTGGATAAATACGCGCTGATAATTTTGCACTTAGATTTCTGTGTGTGCAGAGTCCTCTACGCACATCCTGCTGCCTTTGGCATATATGAATTAAATACTATCTGCTAGGCTTAGGCAAGTAAAGTTTCCTGCTTGTGAAGGAATTTGAGATAGAAAGTAAAGTTTCTGAGGTGAAATTAAGGGTGATTTTGGTGAATGCTTTGAAGTCCCTTTGCAAGCACTGTAGGAGGTATCACACAAACATACAGTGTGTTACATCCAAATGGCTAGTATTACGGCATTAAAACTGAGAGATGAATATACCCCAATTTAAAAGGAATAGATGATCCTAAATGCAATTATATAGCTCATCAGTGTCAAGAGAAAGTTTCCAAATACGAAATATTCAGCTGGGAAAGGTAGGAAATTAACAGGGGTGCATTGTCATGTTACCAGTTTTTTTCCATAGAAAATACTTTGCATTTCCTCCTATAAAGTTGATTATATAGCTTGGCTTTCACCAAGGAGATTGCTTTTAGACACCAGTTTTGTCTGTATGAAGAAAATACTGATGTGACAGACCCATCAGACTGAATCTAACCGAATTTTCCTCTATGAATATCATAGAATCATAGAATGGTTTAGGGTGGAAGGGACCTTGAAGATCATCAAGTTGCAACCCCCCTGCCATAGAGGGATTGGGGGACACCAGGGGACACCTCCCACTAGACCAGGTTGCCCAAGGCCGCGTCCAGCCTGGCCTTGAACACCTCCAGGGACGGGGCTGCAACAACCTCTCTGGGCAACCTGTTCCAGTGCCTCACCACCCTTAAAGTGAAAAACTTCTTCCTAATGTTTAATCTAAACCTGCCCTTTTCCATTTTAAAGCCCATTTCCCCTCGTCCTATCACTACATGCCCGTGTAAAAAGTCCTTCCCCAGCTCTCCTGTAGGCCCCCTTTAGGTACTGGAAGGCCGCAATAAGGTCTCCCCGGAGCCTTCTCTTCTCCAGGCTGAACAGCCCCAACTCTCTCAGCCTCTCCTCATAGGAGAGGTGCTCCATCCCTCGGATCATCCTCGTGGCTCTCCTCTGGACCCGCTCCAACAGGTCCATGTCCTTCTTATGTTGGGGACTCCAGAGCTGGATGCAGTACTCCAGGTGGGGTCTCACGAGAGCGGAGTAGAGGGGCAGAATCCCCTCCCTTGACCTGCTGGCCACACTTCTGATGCAGCCCAGGATACGGTTGGCCTTCTGGGCTGTGATCACACATTGCTGGCTCATGTTGAGCTTCTCATCAGTCATCACCCCCAGGTCCTTCTCCACAGGGCTGCTCTCCTGCCATTCCCTGCTGAGCCTGTATTTGTGCTTGGGATTGCCCCAACCCAGGTGTAGGACCTTGCACTTGGCCTTGTTGAACTGCATGAGGTTGGCTTGGTCCCACCTCTCCAGCCTGCCCAGGTCTCTCTGGATGGCATCCCTCCCCTCCAGCGTGTCTGCCTCGCCAAACAGCTTGGTATCATCAGCAGACTTGCTGAGGGTGCGCTCTACCCCACTGTCCATGTGCTGACAAAGATGTTGAATAGTCCAGGTCATGCTTTAGCTGACCTCAGCAGAACAGTATGGATTCATACCTAACTGCAAACATGGCCCCTTCTTGAGAAAAACCTTTAGTTCAACTTGTTTTTATCCAGAAGCCTAAATGTTGGATCAGTTTGCTTGGAAGCGATCTAAAGAGCTCTTACATCTTAGGTACTATTTAGAGCTCTCTGTTTATTCACTCAGCCTTTTACTATAGACTAGCCAAAAAGCAAGCTTGTACTAGTTTTGTGCACTTCCCCTTCAACTAATTTCGTAATGTTTTTTTCTGCAAAGACCAGGACTTGGTAAATACTGACATGTGGCATGTCCCTGTATCTGGATCTGAACTGCCACCTCTGTGGTACATTCAGCCATGATGCATGTCTCAGCTGTTATGTCTTAGCTATGTGGTAGCTGGGCAGAATTTCAAGGCAGAAAGAGTTATGTGCAGATGTCTGAGGAAAGATGGTAATGTGCTGCTTGTTACTGGAGAGTTCTTAGTCTTACATACATATTTCAGAGGTAGGTACTTCCCTTTAGAGAGTTTCCAGTAGGGAAGAGACAACAAGCCTACAGTTATTTCTGTGAATTTCTCAGTTTGCGATTTATTATTTCACCTGTCTTTAAATAAGAATGCCAGCACATTGCCACCAGGAGCAGTGAGGTGTCTTGTTTCATTTTAACTTATACAGCATGCTGGCTTTGGTAGCCTCCACTGAAAGTCTTTCGGCTTTCCACAGTAATATTTTGCCATAACTACCAGGCACACCTATGTCTCCTATGGGAGCTGAATTTAGGAATAGCAGTACTTTCCCCCTTCTCTAGTGGCACAGACGGTACAGGCAGCTATTTTTTCTTATAACGAATATTTACATTTGGTGCTGAAACTGAGCACCTCTTCGTGCCCACTTGCCCCTAAAATAAAGCTTATAATAAAGATTTACATGATGGATAAGTGAGGGCGTTCTTAAAGAGGTGTATTTTCATGCCTGGAAGAACACGGTGCATCCTCAGGTTAGCTACTAATCTACCGATTTTTATGCATAACTCCCTCTTGCCCATATGTCAACACTGTTAGAGTTATGAAGTTGAATACCTGTTAGGAAACACCAGAGTTTAGGTTGGCTCTTTAGCCTTAATTTGTGCTTTTTTTTTCTTTTTTTCTTTTGGCATATGCCTTTTCAAAGTTTTTCATAATTGCTAATTATCCTTTAATTTTATTGCTAGCAAAATAATAAATAAAAAGTACCTGAATAACATTGCAAGGAATAAAATATCTGATGCTATTTCTGAAGCAAATGTGAATAGATATTATCTTAGCTCAGGGTATACTTTTCCAGTAGCTGATAAAGAAAGGAATTTTCCTCCTTTCCATAATGGAAAACATCATTCTTAGTTCTGAATTTGGTCAGAGCTGGTTTTTATTTTCTTATTAAAATGCTCATTAAATATAATTTATAAAAATATAAATTCTGATTTTGATTAAACAGGTCCATTATTTTTTCAATTTAGTTTGTACTTTTTAGCTTTCACAACAGAAAATATTTCCTTAGTGTCTCACATAATTTTGAGGAAAATTATCTTTTCCAGACAGATGTTTTGAGGGCTCCAAAGAGATCAAAAAGTGACCAGAATGTCCATTAAAGTGTTTGGACTCCAGAATGATGCTGCATAATTACTATGCTATTAACGTTTTACAAAAATATAGTGTTTGTTGAAGATTGCTCCTATGTAGCATTTTACAGCCACTAGATTTGAGGATTTATTATAAAATAGGATGTACCTACATATGTTACTTAGTCTGCAGGAGGGGATTAACAGAGTAACACAAGTATACACAAAAATAAGAGTAGTATGTGAAGTAACTTCAAAAAAGAGATAAAGAGTGTCTCGTCCAACCTTTCACTTTAAAGTATAATAGCCAAAGGACAGGAACACAGTAAAATAATATTTATATGTCAAAAGTACTTTTGGCATCTGTTCTTTATTGATGAGAATAATATTTATTGCCATCTGGATTTCCTAATTCATTTTTCTGATATTGCTTATCTGGGGTTGCCATAGGACACAAACAGCTGGATTAAATTCCATCATGTTGTGTCACTGTGACTCATTTATTTTTTCTTATCTATGAAAATTTCTTGTTGTAAATAACGTGTCACTCTTTCCCTTTCTGAAGTACTTTGCTCTCTTGCTGAAGTAGCATGGTCTGTCTCTCTCTCGCCTTTCTCTGTTCCTTGTTTTCATTATTTTCCTCTCTATCTCTGTCAGATTCCCTCTCCCTTTTCCTCTTTTTCTCTCCTATTTCTTAGTTCAACAAATGCTAAGTAGCTTTATAGATATGTTTTAGCCTCATCTATGGGATCTAAATATATGCCTGAATAATAATAATAATAATAATAATAATAATAATAATAATAATAATAATGCATTTTATAATGTGAGAGGTTAGTTAAACTACATTTAAGCTTCCCATCTGAGATTTCAGTCCATTTTATTCGGAAACTTTGACCTGATGACATCGGGACAGGGCTTTATGGCTGATTCCCTGGAACTGCATAGCTACGTGAACTTATAAGGGATGGAACATTTTATGGTTATTAGGATTCCTAATGTATTGTCTGTCTTCAAGCTTTTGTAGAGTGTCTGAAGCCCAATAGTCCTGTATGAGATGGTAATACCTACATGCAAAACAAATAATTGCAGAAATATGATTTATTAGTCAAATATGAAAAGTCATAATGAATGCTATCTTGCCTATATTTCTTCTCTACTAGGCCAACATCAGTGATTGCTGTTTTAAAAAATGGTTTTATTCTAGAACTAAATCATACACACAGCAGTTTCTTTGAAACTGTGGTAGTCTTCTTTTTCGCAAACTGGATATTTTAGGAGTATCAATTCAGATGTAGCTGGAAGTCTTTCAAAAATGTAGATTCAAATCTGCCTCAGATTTTGGGTCAGACCACAGTGTGGCCATTTTGTGCATATTTATTTGAAAAATGCTATTTTTTCATTGCCAATGGCAAAAGCTAAAAGGAGATTCCTTGTTTGTTTCATGAGAGGGGACTTCTGACAATGAAAATGGTTATTGTTCCATTGCAGAATCTTAGTGTTGCGCAGATATTTTGCTTTCAGAGGTTTTGCTCAAATTTTGTATATTTTTAATCTTTCAAAGCAGCATGCAACATATTGCTGCAAACATAACAGATACTATTCTAACCACTCAGGACTAATTTTTTTTTAATATAAGATTGAGTAAAGACACATTCCTTTAGGTCAGCTGCTACAAAACAGGGAGGAAGACTGAATTTGGGGCAGAAATCCTTGACCGCAGTTTGACTCTCAACCACACTTGGAGAGGTACAGCTTATCTGTGGTGCTCTAAAATCCATCTGAATGTCATCTAACCTTCCCTGTACCTGTCCCAAAAGTATGTCTTGCGAAATGACCCATGTAGGTATAAGTGCACCTATGGCAAAGGAACAGATCTAGTAGCTTTGCAAGGTGCTCCTCTGTGGGCTGTGATGCTGGTGTTACCACAGCATCATTAAGGCATCGAGTTAAATATGTAAAAACGGAGGGGGAGCAGAATGCAGGGCCAGCTCTGGTGCTGTTTATGGACGTCAAAGCTGAGGCAGAGAGGATGTGGACATATTCTGGGCAAAGCCAGCATGACTGTCTAAGCGTCTAGGGAAGATATGGAGGAACTGACTGGGGAGGGAAACAAATCTGGGGAAGTATACCTTGTTGGTATGCCAATAAGAACAAATTGGCATTATCTAGCTCACTGTAAAGTGATCAACTACCTTATACTGGGTGAGAGAATAGTTGCTGCATCCAGGTGCAAGTCAGGAAGGATTCCTCTTAGGAACAAGTAAATGTAAGCGTGCATGCAGGGGCTGGTATTAGTGTAGTCTACTGCATGTATGGAAAACTGGTATTAAAGATGCAAACTAAATTCTGTCATCAACTATGGAAGAGGAGAAGAAAACAAGAGGACTTGCAAAAATACATGGCACGCCAGCGTGCTGCTTCTTAAGCTAGCACTGTCATTACAGCATTTTCAGAAGTAGCCAACAATTCTAAAAAATATCACTGGTCTAGGAAATATTTTCTGCAGGGATTGTGACAATATTTAATCCAGAGAACTTGCAAAGCCTGTTGGAAAATACAGGTCCATCTGGCTACCGCAGATGGAAAAGGGAAAGGAGTGTTGCAAAGGCACATCAGTGGTGGTTCTGTGCAGCTTCATGCTAGTTCAGCATCCTTCCTATACTGGCCTGAATTTTACTCCACTCCTCGGTAATGACTCCAGAGAACATCTCATGAAGTAGGAACTTGAATCACTCTGTCAGGTTTCTCAGCAGTGTGAACTTCTCCTTTGTTGTGCTCTCACTGGTTGCTTACTGTCCTGTTCAGTCATTAATCCTCTCACAATTTGCGAGGTGATGAAGTAGCTGCTTGTGGAATGATGCTTTTATACTGGCCATTTGGTTCTGCTTGGGTCTGTGACAGGTGATGTCGCATGAGGAGAACCTGGAACTGGAAAATCTAAATAAAATTCAGAATAGTGCTTCATTAGAAAAACATAACTGGATTGAGGTTAGGTTGTTAAATGGTATAAACTGACCTACAATCTACAGTATACAGTCTTCTCCTGTGTACACAATCTACAGTATACAAGACCTTTTTTGTTTTGCTGCTCTGTTCAGATGTTAATGATACTTATCCCATTGAACATAGACATGCATGCATTTGAGAACCTGAGAACCATGCTGATCTGGTTTTTTGCATGTTGGGGTTTTTTTGTGTGTTGAGGTTTGGGTTTTTTTGGAGTGTTTTTGTGCTAATTGAAAGAGCAGATATTTCTTCTAACTAAAATCTATTAACTTATGAGACTAGAAGAAAACATTTACTCACAGTCAATCAGACATGGGGCTGCCCAGGTTCTTTAAAAAAAAATTCTCTTTCCCCAAAGGATATATGCATATAAACAGTGAAAGTAGCAGTGACTGGCCAAACCAGGTGCACGTACAGATTTTATCTTTATGGTATATTCTAAGAGGTACTGAAATATGCGTTTATCACTGTGGTTACAAAGATGAGGGGAAGGTTGTTTATTGGTTAGGGTTACTTTTGGCTATTTCTGAGAGTCAGCAAAGTAAACAGAAAGGATGATTAATATGCTCTCATAACAAGTTTACTGTGTAAGGCCATGGCAAGGATTCACAGTCACTTTTTAGGACAGATGTACATTGTAAGCATTGTAAGCCAAGCAATGGCTACTTAATATTTTATTCAATGAAATATGTTCTTCATATTTCTCTGACATCTCTCCCCACCAACTCATTTTACTTTTTAACCCTGTCACAGATTGTTCTTACTTGTATTGAATTTTTTTTGAGATCCAAGGATTTTTATGTTTGTACTGATCCCAATATTTTTGGTGCTGCTCCAAGGTTTTTTATGTGTTTGTGCTGATCCTAATATTTTTGGTGCTGCTTAGTGAACTCCTCTATGACAAATGAAAAATATTCAAAAGAAGGCAAGTAAAGACTTTTTTTCCTGGGCAATCATTACAGTAGCAGTCATAGTCAGAGGCCAGTCTCCCTGCATCCTCCCTTGAAGCCTGGGACAAGGCTGCTGAGAGGATCCCACAGTGGAGGCAGAGCTGGGATGCTGAGGGGAGCACCCTGCTGTCACCACAGCCTGTCGTGCTTGACATTAAAACAAACATAGCAAGGGGTAAGAATTTTACTCAGGAGCTGCAGAGATCTGTAGTTAACATGAGCATTTGTATGTACTGAGAAGCACCTATCTGCACAAGGGATAGAAACAGGCACCTCAGCACATAATTCAGTTTGGCAGCCAACAGAAATAAACATAATGTCTTATTTCTTTGATTTCAAAAAGAGAGAAATATATTCTGGAAGGTTCTGAGCCCTACGTGCTGCTGCATTTAAGCTCTTCATTCAGTTTTAAATGCTATTTGTCTTTACAGTCTGAGTACAACTCTTAAACTATGCTTGGAGATATCCTTTTCTCTGAGCATCAGATGCATTGGTCCCTACCTGTGCAATGATTGGAAGAGCAGGCAGTACAGAGGGAAAAATCCACTGATCAGACTGATATAATATTTCTTTTAAGCCCTAGTAAATGAGAAAACTTGTCTCACAAATTAAGCTTTGGGGAAAAGCAAGCATTAAGCCTTTCTTTTATCTTTGTGACATATCTTAGTAAAATAAGCACAAAAGCCAGTGTTCAGTTGTCTTTAGAATTTCTTTTATTACTTGTAAAGGTATAATTTCCCATCCTGTATCATGTCACAAAACAAAGCCAGGTTCAGATGAGGAGTTATTAAACAGTGAATTTTCCTCTTATTAAAATCTGAGCAGAATGAATTACAAGGGACTTTCCATAATGACAGGCTAAGGACATGCTTTCAACCCATTGCGTGGGATCTTGGCAGAGACTTTCCAGGAGTACTTCTGCGAAAAAATTCTGTTCTGCCATGACAGTGTGTAGGATCAGGAAGGGAAATGTACAAGGGTCAGTTGCGTGCAAAAATAGCAGTAGAGGCTACTGCAAGTAAGATTTCTTCCCTAGTGTTGGTGTATTACATCTAAACTCAAGGTGCCAGATTTATTGCTGCTGGAACTTAATTGGAGTATTCTGGCACATCATTTTAGAGTCAAGCCACAGAAGGATTTTAATATCAAAACCTAAAGTGCTTGAAGACGTTAGGAAGAATGGTACTGTATCTTCTAAATACCAACTAGTTGTACTCGTTCGAGTATTTCAGAAGTTCTTGTTAGAGCCTTAGCGGTTAAAACCTCACCTTGATACCAGGTTCTACTTCCACGATAATACCAGGGCAACAACAGCAGCAGTACTTTCTGATGGATGAGCAGGATCAGATGAAACAGCATCCAACATAACAATTTAGACCCCTCCCACCCCCGCAAAAAAAAAAAGGAAAAAAAACCTGCTGCTTTTTTCCTAGGCTTTTAAAAACGTGATTTTTTGTTTGTTTGTTTTCCTTTCAAATGGAATTATTAGATGTGCTGAGCTAGCATGAAAACATTGCTTCTAACATTATTTCTAGCTTGGCTCTGCAAGGTTCCTGTCTCAAGAAAGGGCATTATTATCACACTGGGTTTGTTAGGCTCTACTTGGAACTCCCAGCTATGAACCAAACACAAAGATCTTACAATGCAGTTCAGATATCAGAGCACACAGAAGAAGACAAAAATTACCCTAGCTTTCGGTAGCAAACATTATTTTTGGAGTTCAAAGCTCCACTATGAGTTTCTGTCTGCTTGTTGCAGTTCAGACATTCCCTTTCTACCAGTGTATTGCAATGTGTGCTTGTGACCATCCTGTTGCTTCTGCTTGCCCTGAGTCTGCTTGTTTTGGCAGTTTTGACGGCAGAGAACGCCGGGCCCCTTTCATGTGGTTTGTGTCACATGTGCTGCTGTGTGAGACACGCGCGGCTCTTCGGGAGCATTCGCCGCTTGCTGCTTCGCATGCTCTCTTGTACACTTCCTCTGCAGATGGCTTTCCTGGCTCCCATGGACCATGTGTTTTTTCAGTTTCTTTTAATGTGTGTACACCCACCCCATGCAGTTCCAATGAAGTATGTGTTGTTTATTTCCTCTGCTGTCCAGCTCTGAATGTTTAGATCTAGGGAGGCAATCACTGACACTAAGTGCAAAAATGATCCTTGACACAACCTGCTCTTTTCCTGGGATGCTTATTCTTCTCCCTCTTGGAAGTGTGGAGGTCTCCACTTGTTCTGTTTTTAACCCTGTGGTGACTAATTTTAGCTATCTTACCACCGGGCATCCATTGTCTGTGGAGGGAGGTGGATGAGATATCCTCCTAAGTCAGGCATCTCAGATAGGTGCACAGATTTCCCTCTCTGGAAGACTTTTGTTTCTCTCCCCATTAACACAGAGGAAGCTTAAATGACAAACCTAGGCTAATTGGCCCACTTTGAGATAGCAATATCTAGGTGAGATATATCCCTCTCCAAGGGACCCAGCCTTCATGGCGGTATGCACGAATGCTGTATACTTGCAAACTGTATCAGCTAATCCTCTTATCAGCACTTTCCATACTGCTTTACCCATGAGGACAGAGCGGAGAGCTGAGTGTCAGCAGAGGGACGTGTCACTAAAAAAGATAAGGACTCAGAGCTTCCTTAGAAGCGGGTCAGTTGCAGACTCACACGAGGTATTTCTTCACAATATGAAACAGGGTAACAGACTGGACTAGGTAAGAAGGGCAGGATATTGGTGAGAAATTAGGGCAAAACCCCCCAAACCAGATTAACAGAAAAACCCTGGAACAGTAGGAGAACAAATCTCTGATGCAGAATATTTCAAATGCAGGTGGGAGATTTAGCAAATCCTTATAGTCAGGACTGAAAGGGGAAGCTGAGAACGGTCAGGCTTTTTATAATGTTAGTGGTCCCCTTGACTTACTTCCTGAAAAAGCTGAATGTGTGCCATATGCTTT
The DNA here is from genome assembly GCA_017639485.1 of Pluvialis apricaria. Classification (NCBI taxonomy): domain Eukaryota; kingdom Metazoa; phylum Chordata; class Aves; order Charadriiformes; family Charadriidae; genus Pluvialis; species Pluvialis apricaria. The sequence continues at coordinate 37,620,362 of CM030012.1, read as the reverse complement.
ATTTATACCAAGAGCTATTCATTCCCCATCAAGACTGATGTTTTTATTAACAACTCTGCTGTTTTTGTTCAAGAGCGAAACTGTCAGAGCCCGGATACCAATGGTAAGTTTAAAGTATTTCTGCTGATTTATGAGATTTCTCCACAAATTGTTTTCAGAATTTGTACCACTTCTATATTTAAAGGTGTGCATTAGGTAAACTAACCAGCCACATCTGTGAGAAAGAGGGCTTCCTCACATCTGAAGCAAAAGCTTGCTTTTTGTAGATATGTTAAAATAATTCAGTTCTTTGTATCCTGAAATAGTATTGAATAGATCAAATAAAACAGTAGCAGCGGCAAGATTTTTATTTTGGCTGTTGCCCAGCAGTACGAAAAATCATATAGATATAGACTACTTCTCATTTTCCTTAGGATTAGCAAGCTGATCCTGTGTATGAACTATGTGTGATAGTCCCTGTGATGCCAATGGGCGCTCTGCACGTGGATCAACTGCACACTCCATTCCTACATGTAGGACATAAGGGCCATAGTGAAGGAGATTTAAAAACAGCAAGGTTATTCCTTGGAGAAAATCTGGCATTGCCCTAACTCTGCAAATCCCTAACTGTTGTAACATAATGCAAAGAGCACAAGGCAATAAATGTCGATCTGTGAGATGTGAGAGGAACGACAGGCTTGGAAAGGTGGTTTCTATCGTTGCTCTGGTAAGAGAGCAACAATAGTAAAAGAGGTATGATATGTAAGGGCAGACTTATACTGCTTCATTTCCAGTTTGGTCTGTATCCATCTCTTAGGAGTTTCCTGTATGAAGTTGCTGAAAAAAAAAATCATGCATAGTGTGAATTATAGGTAAGGATCCAGTCTTATGCTCATGCAGCATCCTGTTGTAGTCCCTGGAAGTCAAGCCTGTGAAAAAGGCAAGACTGGGCATCTAATTTCCCTTTAAAAAATGCTCTTTCTTTCCCTGAAAATGGATTAAAAATAAAATAAAATCTAGTGTTCTTTGCCACTGGCACTAGCTCTACAGGGCATGGAAGCAACTGACTGCTTGTAATCTCTAGATATTTCCTGACTGACTACAAAGGTCATCTTGGAGGGAGCTGGGGAAACTGAAAAAGAGTTATCTGAAGGCCAAATACGGTGAAAGTTGCTGTGGCTAAAATTCAAGTTTATTTACAGACAATAAAAAGAAGTGAAAAGTTTGCTGATTTATTTAATTTTATTTTAGAAAGCTTCAGAGCGGCTTGTGTAAAACAGAATTAAAATGAAATCTGGTGAAGTCCCTGCTGACTGAAAAAGGGAAAACATAACCCCTGTTTTTATAAAGGGAAAAAAGGAAGGTCTAGGGAACTACAGGCCAGTCAGTCTCACCTGTGTGCCTGGCAAGATCATGGAGCAAGTCCTCCTGGAAACTATGCTAAGGCACACAGAAAATAAGGAGGTGATTGGTGACAGCCAACATGGCTTCACTAAGGGCAAATTGTGCCTGACAAATTTGGTGGCCTTCTATGATGGCCTTACAGCATTGATGGATAAGGGGAGAGAAACAGGCATCATCTACCTGGACTGGTGCAAAGCTTTTTATACTGTCCCGCACAACATCCTGGTCTTTAAATTGTAGAGACGTGGATTTCATGGATGGACCACTTGGTGGATAAGCAACTGGCTGGATGGCTGTACTCAAAGAGTTGCAGTCAACAGCTTGAGTGGAAGCCAGTGACAAGTGGCATTCCTCAGGGGTTGGTACTGGGACTGGTGCTATTTAACATCTTTGTTGGTGACACAGGCAGTGGGATTGAGTGCACCCTCAGCAAGTCTGCTGATGATACCAAGCTGTGTGATGCAGTCAACATGCTGGAGAGAAGGGATGCCATCCAGAGGGACCTTGACAGGCTTGAGATGCGGGCCCGTGCAAACCTCATGAAGTTCAACAAGGCCAAGTGCAAGGTACTGCATGTGGGTCGGGGCAATCCCAAGCACAAATACAAGCTGGGCAGAGAATGGCTTGAGAGCAGCCCTGTGGAGACGGACTAGGGTGTGTTGGTTGATGTGAAGCTCAATGTGACCTGCCAATGTGCACTTGCACCCTAGAAAGCCAGCTGTGTCCCAGGCTGCATCAGAAGCGTGGCCAGCAGGTCAAGGGAGGTGATTCTGCCCCTCTACTCCACTCTGGTGAGACCCCACCTGGAGTACTGCATCCATCTCTGGAGCCCCCAACATAAGAAGGATGTGGACCTGTTGGAGTGAGTCAAGAGGAGGGCCACGAAAATTATCATAGGGCTGGAGCACCTCTCCTATGAGGAGAGGCTGAGAGAGTTGGGGTTGTTCAGCCTGGAGAAGAGAAGGCTCCAAGGAGACCTCATAGCAGCCTTCCAATACTTAAAGGGGGCCTACAGGAAAGATGGGGAGGGACTCTTTATCAGGGAGCGTAGTGACAGGATTAGGCATAATTGTTTTAAACGGAAAGAGGGTAGATTTAGATTAGACATTAGGAAGAAGTTCTTTACTGTGAGGTTGGTGAGACACTGGAACAGGTTGTCCAGAGACATTGTGGATGCCCCATCCCTGGAGGTGTTCAAGGCCAGCCGCTTGGCTGAAGATGGCTAAAAGGATCAAAAGTTCCTGGGTTGAGTGCAGACAGACATTGAAACATCTTGATCACTTAGTTGTCCCTTGTCTAGAAAACCAGACCACAGAATGTCAGTTTAGTGTCCACTCTGGAGATTATTGGTTAGCCGTGGCTATTGATAGAAAACAATTCATGAGCATTCATCAACCTGCCATAAACACCGAGCAAGATTAAACTAATAGATTGGTTTAAATCTCAAAATTACATACTTTATTGTTGATAAATAGCACTGAAACTTATGCTTGCTTCCACAGGTGCCCAACAATTCCCTTGCTAATAGCTTGTTAATCACGTCTTGGTCCATGTTTGTTGGAAGCAACATGTTCTAGTGAACAAGATGCTGGAAGGGACCCAAGAGCTCTGGTTTAGATTTCCAGCTCGGTCCCCTGTGATCACTCTTGGCTCGTTTTCCTTCTATTGGCTGCTAAAACCACCATGCTTGTGTCATACGTAGGGGACCCCCAGTGTCACCTTGAGCCTACTGGTATCACACTCACACTGCAAGTTTGCAGGGGGTCTTGACCATGGGTTACAGGGAATTTCAGTAGATACTGCTAATGAACTTGAATACTCTGGCAATAATTCTTGCGCCACAAATCAATCCAGTCTTCCTGTGCAGAGGACAAAGTTTTAATTTTTAAAAGCTAATGTCCAGGATGATACTAAACTGAATAAACACAAATATAACCAAAACATTCCAAAGTTGGTACACTTTCACTGGAGTATGGTGTTGTCATTCTCTTTTAATAGATGATAAATAATAAAAGGGTTCTTGCATTGAAACGTGTATGATAATACAAAAGAGAGTGATAACATTTCTGTTTTTTATTGACTATTTATTTATTTTTTAACATGGATCAGCTATAAAGGAGAACAGGACTCCAGTGTTCCTGTATGTTTGCTTTGACTGCTGTGATAACTACAAATTAAACCATCACGTTAGGAGAAAACCTGTTTTGAGTCTTCAGGGAAGCAAAGTTCAGCAGTTTGTTTTCACACAGGAAATTACTGTTTTAAGGGATAGTATTAGGTATCAAGAACCCTAATTGCAAGATAATGCCTGATTTCATTATTATTTACTTTGTAGGTTTTGGGATTCTGTCTTGAAATAATCCTCAAATTTGATGGGGATTTGGAGCCAGAACTGATAAAAAGGAACATCAAAGATAGTTCTGATAAGGTATGCTGGTGAAAACAGTTTCCTCTGTAGTACAGCAGCACACAGTAATTACAGCAAAGCTTCCATTGGCGTAATCATGAATATTTAAAAAAACCTGTTTGTATTGTAGGTTGAACGCATTAATATCTTAGAACTGAACATATAGCACCAGATATTTGAAACTCTTATTCAGCTTATTTATGTTGATTGATGCTGCATTCTTGTAATAATGTTCAAGAAAAAAAAGTCAGAGTTGCACGGAACTGATTGCAACAAAGAATGTAACACACTACTATGCTACAGGCTTCACAAAACTGCTAAAATCTGTCACCTCTTGGGTCCCTGCTTTATTAAATGTTTTACAAACACTGAGAAATGAAAGAGTCCATGTCTTAAGAGCCTTCTAATCTAAGCAGTTACGCCGGCATGGATGATATTCTTCCTGGAGTGTGACACGGCTTGATTGCACAAGTGTGTAACATAGCCCTGTTCTACACGTATGCTCGTGCTCCATTGAGACACCTGTGTTGTCACAAAAGAAAGCGTCAAGGACACAAGAGGCAAATCTTGCCAGATGTTCTTAGTTTGTCTCCTACTGCTTCCAACCCTGTTTCTGTTAACTGAGATAAAACAGTGGTAAATGATATCTTTGCATGAATGTAATAGGTGACTGGATATTGCTAAGAACTTAAACTCTACTAGTCGAAAATGACCAGGACCACAGAGGAGCGTGAAGGGATCTTGCTTTGCTGACTGTGATTTTGTCCTGAGACCAGTGAGCCAAACTGTTTTGCATAGGTTCTTCATGTAGTGATGTTCTCTTTCCTGCTTGCCAGCTTGCTATGAACAGGCTGATTTTTCTGAATTTGTGAACTGTTTGCAGCTGTTGAACAAAGACTTCATCCAGTACTAAAGAGAGACTTCAGCTGAGTAGTCACCTACTTATGTGACACCCATAGCTGGTGGGTTGTTTAGGACCTGTTTACAATAGCTGTTCATTCACTGTTTACCACACGAGTTGCAGGTTTGGCTGGCAAAGCTGTAAGGTACGGTAATGGAGCTTCAGCATTTACAGCATATGTCTTGCCCTTACCCTGTTGACCAAAGAAATGAAGAGAAATATGAAGGAGGGACAGAGCTTTCATTTAAGTTTATTCATGTCAGATCGTGCCAGTTGCAGCTGCCAGACTGTTTTGAAAACATTAAAGGAGAGAGAGTCTGAAAATGAGTTATCCATGGTGTTGCATCATCGCGTGTCTAGGAATGGCAAGCTTTTGAATTCCAGGAAACCATTTTATGTTACATCAAAATAGCAGCGTCTACTGAATTGAACAAAAGGGTTGGGTTTGGGGTTTTTTTTGGGTGTTTTTTTTGGTTTTTTTTTGTTTTTTTAATCTTTATAAAAAGAATGCAAAATATCTGGGCTAAGTGGTAAGGTGAAAGAAGGTGTTGAGAATGTGCTTCAGGAGGAAATGCAAATGGAAGGAAATCCCTGATCTTATTTCTGTTGATAGAAAGCAGGATCAAACCCTTTATCTGAATCGTATAAATGTGAAGAAAAAACCATGGTAGTAAGCACAAAGACTGAATGAGTAGGTCTATTGAGATTGTTAAGAGCTATTGTTTCTTCAAAGTTATAGAGTTTGTCTCAAGAGCAGCAGTGGGGACTTTCCTTTCTGTGTAGTTCAATGAATTAGCAAGAGAAAGATCAAAGATGCCTCTGTCATCCAGGATTCCCATCTTGTGTCACTTTTCACTGGCAAGCAGCTGGTAGAAAAGGGAAGGATGTGAGAAAGTAGTAGACAGGGGAATGGGGAAAGAAACATGGAGAAAGGCTAAAAGAGGAGAGGAGAGGATTAAAAGATAGATGGAAAAGGGGAATAAGATAGATCAAATGGAAAAAGAATAACAGATGGAGCCCCAGCAACACTAGTCTGCCAAAGCACCCTTGTTTTCAAAAACTATTTTCATCAGCATGCTGAGCTTGCATCTTGTCTTGTGTGGTCCTAACAGCTTTTTGGATTGTTTCTTGGGTACTCGGAGGCTTTCTATAGAGCTCAGTGGATCTACAGGCATGGACACTAGCTGAACGCCCCTCCCATGAATTATCAAACATCTGATCACTAGGATTTAATTCTGAGAGGTCATTACAACATGAAAGTGTGCGTCAGAGTCCTCTCATTCGTTACAGGAACCTTATAAAATATTACGTGCATGGGCAGAACTCAAGACAGAAACAGGTTGTATCTGTAGAAGGTATTTATTCCTATACCCCCTTGCTTAAGCTTGTACTATGCTGTTGCAAAATTGCAAATAAGCTGGTGAGAAAAGCACATTTCACTGTAGTGCACATGGTAACAGCAGGCCAAAAAATGGTATAAACAATACAGGTGGCAAAGTCCTACCCTAGTTAGTGTTAAACATCCACAGTGCTCCAATAGCAGGATTGCTGTACCAAACGTCAATATTTATGATATATTAAGTCATTTTGGGGAAACAAATAAGCATCTCTCTGATAGGTGCAGATGCAAACACATGCAAATATCCCTCTTAGGTCTAATAATCCCCTGAGCCCTCCCCTCACTCTACCATTTTTGCCCTCTGGACTGGTGAAAATGGCATTTTCCCTTGGTTTAATACAGTGAATGCAGAACAGATGGCAATCATGAGCCCAGTCGTGGGCCTTGATTGCTACTGATCTCTCCTTTTTATTCTTTGTCTATTTTACATTCATGAGTGGCTTGCACAAATTTTGCCTGATTATTCTTTTTATTATCTAGAATGATAAGTAAGGACAAATCACAGCAGGGAGAAAATTTTGCCTGATTTAAGGCTAATTTTCTATACCAAAGACAGAAATGTCAGAATTTAATAAATGCTGGTGATTTCACATGAGGTCCTGTCTTTGACTAAATTTTGCCGGCTGGCTGTTGCACAGGTGTTGTGCACGCAGTGAGAGGCGAGGGAAGGGCTAAGTGGTGAGCCCTGAGGGTCCTCAGCTGGCTCCCGTGATGGCTGAGGTGTGGTTGTGCTGAGGGGGATGAGTTATTGCCTTCTCTGGCTGCAAGGACAGCTAGTGCTCAGGAAGGCCTCTTTCTGGGATTTTGTTTCTGGGGGAAAGAAGAAAGATAGCTGCCCCTGGAAGTCTCCAAGAATATCTGTGTTTGGAGGTTCTACCCCACAGCACAGGGTGAGTGGAAAAACTGCAGTTACGCTTTCACTAAGCCATAGGTGGACTGGAGTAGGTTTGCCGATCCATCACGTTACCTGGTTGTGGGAAAGAGAAGTTTGTTGTGTGACTCTCATGATAGGAGGGAGGTGGGCTTATGTGTAGAAGCAGAGGAATCCAAGCAGTTGTAGTTAGCCCAAGTAATTGAACAGCGCCTAGCTTTTGGGGAAACTCATGGGATGCTTATGTTGGGTACTGTGCTGGAGCTGGGCTGCAGTAACTGTGGGCTGTGTGTCTCACAACGAGAGTAACCGGGGAGCGGCTGTCTGACCTGTTATTGCCTGCAGGTACAGCTAGGTCAGGCTCTGCCACGTACCCTGCTAGGGGCTCAGCAGAGCTGAAAACAACTGGCATCTGCTTTTTCAAGTAGGTGTGTGGGGCAAGAATTCCCAGTCCTGGTCTGAACTTGGACTTGAGGGGTGGAGGAGGAAACAGCAGACAACTTCAGAAGAGAAAGGTAACATTCTGGTAATAAACTTTGGGGCCTGTTGTTGCCTGAGGGTGGACCTGTGCATGTTTGGCTGTGAATGCACAGGTGTATAGCATGGTGTTAGGAGTTGGTACTTGGAATACAAAGAATGTTTGTGGCTCTCTGTAGGACCAGTATGCATCTTATTGTTAATTGCTGATGGCTTTTTGTTTTGGAGTCTTTATCATGAGTCTTTTATCAGCTTGATTTTACGGGAGATAAGCACACAGCGCGTGACCAAGTCGAGCTGTATTTCCAAGACACTCTTGTATGATTTGCTCTCTTAGATATTCCATGTCAGCCATGTAGCAGAGAGCAGAATGGCTGCTGTACAGGAGAGAAGCATTGCTGCCTCCGGAGAGACGTCATGGTTCTCGCTTTTACTGTAAAAGTTCATATGTGTGTGTGTTGGTAGCTAATAGCACTTCTTAATCCATCTTCCTCCCCCTGGAAGACTGCTGTTCGATCCTCCCAAAGCTGTCTTGTGTGGGCTGAACAAGGCTGATTACTTCAGCCGCCCCTCACAGGGCGAGTGCTCCAGCCCACAGCCGTCTTGCTGAACTCGCTGCAGCTTACTGATGCCTTTCACGTACTGGGGGGCCTGGAACTGGGTGCAGGATCTAGATACAGTCTAACAAGTTATCTGAGTAGAAAGGGTGATCGCGTCCCTTGCTCTTCTGGCTCTGTTCCTGTGAATACAGCCCAGGGTGCTGTTGGCCGCCTCTGCCGGCAGGGCACACTGCTGGCTCGTGTGCTGCTTGACCCCCTCTCTGTCCACGACATCCTTTTCAGCAGTGCTGGTTCCCAGTCCGTCCGTCCCTCCCTCCATCGGTGCAAGACTCTCTCTTCCTTCCCAGCTGCAGGTCTTTCCCTTTGTCCTCATTGAATTTTATGAAGTTTCTGTTAGTCCTTTGCTCCAACCTGCTGAGGTCTCTCTAGATGGCAGCCCTGCCCTCAAGTGTGTTGACTGGTTTCTGCCAGTTTGGTGCCATCTGCAAACTTGACAAAAACCTATTTGTTCCATCACCCCCTCCAGACTGTTGATGATGATGTTGAACAGGTTGATCCCTGATGCTGTTGACCCATCTAGCCATGCACTTATTCAGACAGTAATGTCCCTACTTGGGCACAGGAATATTGTGAGAGAGGGTGCTGAAAGCCTTGCTAAAGTTGAGGTAACTGATATCCCCTGCTCCCCCTCATCCACAAATCCAGTCGTGTTATCATAGAAGACAATCAGATGGGTCAGGCATTATTCACCAGTGGTAAATCCATGGCTTTGCCTGTTCACAAGTAGAAGTAGTCACTGCTTGCATGAGACATCCACTTCTAGTAACTGAAGGGAGTTCATGCCAGTTTTATGAGAGGAGACAAGCTGCTTTTTATGTATTTTAAACTGCTCAGTCACTTCAGTGTTAGGATTACCCTGTGATGATTGTTCATAAAGTTATAAATATCCTGTAGGAAGCTGTTTCAGGCTTACTGCAGATTTAGGCAGTTGAATGAATTGGTTACCTGAATTCGTAGCAGTAGGCTGTGAATAAAATCTTAAAGTTTGGATTTTTGGGCACAAGTGGAGTCAACTGCTAGGTAACACTTTGCCAGAGTGCTTCTCAAAAGCAATGGTTTTACAGCGCTTTTTTTTTTTAACACGTAAAATAAAGTTTTAGTATTTTCGGGGAAATGGTACGCGACTGCATGCAAGAAAGAGAGAGATTTCTTTATGCTGTTGCATAAACTGACAAACTGTGTAGTTAGATACCCTATTTCTGTTCATTATTAGACTGGAGTGTGATGTGCTAACCAGAAAGTGTGTCCCTCACTTTCAGGGAAAAAAGCCAAAGCTGCATTTTCTTCCTTCTTTCACCGGTTTGTATTCAGAGGGACTGTCCTCCTCTAATTTGCTTAACGAAGCTGCAGTAGACTTGCAGAAGTAATTATTGGGCTTTATGTTTTCACAGTTCGTTCTCAGCACTTCAGAGTTTGCAGTAGTTCACTCTTTTAGAATGACAAACACATGATGAAATTTTACCTGCCCTCTTGTTTTGTCTTGCTAATGTGGAATAAAGTCATAGGAGGTAAAAAAGTCAGGTTACAGAAGGTTGATTTAACAAAATACATAAGCCAAAGAGCTGAATTGTGAAAGATTGTTTGCTTGCCCTGTTAGTTCCAGAATTGCCAGTACCCTGCACTATGATTTTAATAAAACCTGTAGTCTGGACAAGGTAGTCTAGAAAGGAAAACAGATAATTAGGAGACAGAAGGAGTATTGGTAAGAATCCTGTCTGTAGAGGAAACAAACAGGAGAGGAAGGGGTATAATTGGGTATAGATTTGAGAGGCTTATGGTGTGAACAGCCATTGACTAAATATTTTTTTTGGCATGTTCTTTTGTCTAATTCACTAGTGGAATTTGTCATAACTTGTTTCTCATATGTGAATGTCTCTTTCACAGGTTCAGATTTCCAGTATAATTTCAATTAGCATAGTAAAATTCCAGTGAGGCTGTACAGTTTTGAAGTCAGTAACTTCCCACTACTGTTCACTCCTGCTGTGTTGAATAGCTCGGGTATCATACTGTAATAAAGTGTTATCAGGGTTACTTATTTACTTTCCTTGTCTTCTGAAGTAGATAACAGTTGCATAGCTGATGAATATTTGGCATGGCTTGGTTGTTTCTGCATTGGAATGCTATTATTAGAATGTCCTTCTTAATATTTACCAAAGCAGTATATCATGAAATGTTGCATTTATTATGACAGTGAGCAAGGAGTGAAAATTATATGCTGTATTAGAGACCTTATTTGTTACAAATGGCAAACTTTTGATTTTATTTTTGAGGGTTTTTGTCATTTATTCCCTTCTGGAATCATTTGATCATCATGATATATATATATCTCTTGATCTTCCTTCCTTCATTATTTTAAGTGCAGCGTAGTTAAGAGACACCTTCAGTCTTCAGAGGCACGTATACTCTGGGACAGCATATTTAAAAAAATCTCATTAAGACATCAGCTTTTTTTTTTAAAAATGAAAAATAAATTATTCTCCTGGCCCAAATCCATGGCAATATTTGCCCTGCAGTACACACGGAAGTGTTAGCCTTTGTAGGTGTGAAATTTGGTGAGGTCTCAAAGTCCTGGAATGAATGAGTGTAGTATGCAGAGTGACATTCCTTTCATCAGAGAGTGGGCAGCAGCCTGGAAAACTTGATGAGTTAAAGGAAAAGCATGTATGGTAGCATGTTGCACGTCATAGGAAGTACAGCCCATGTTTCTACATATAAGGCCAGAGTTCCGGTGGAAGCAGTGTGTCTGCAGAAAAACATCACAAAAAAATAACCCATCGTTGAATCTTTGAGCATTCCCAGATTACATCTGTACATTTTCCAACAAACAACTAGCCTACACGTTTCCCTGAAATATGGAGATTCTTTGGTTGTGTGGTCATGCCTTGGCTGATAGGAGGCTTCCTGTGAAATCTGTAAATCATCAGTACTGAGATAACAAAAAGAAAACCTAAAAAGATTATTTAAGTTAACTATGTAAAAGTACGTGTTCTCCCAAACAGGACATCTCCCTAGAGCATTAGTGCGTTTATATACAATATTACAGCTGTTGTACTGGATTGGAAATGGTTAGTGACTGAGGAACTGGCAAGAATAAAAGGAGAACAGTAATAGTTTGACTGCTTGTCATTCATAAGTAGCAGCTGCATTTCCTTTTCCTTCAGTTATATGTGTTAATTTCCAAATGAACTAGTTAAATCCCATCTTACTGCAGTCTGATCATCTTAAAGATTTCCCCCCCCCCCCACCCCCCCCCCCCCCCCCCCCCCCCCCCCCCCCCCCCAAAGCTGAGCCAATAAACTGATGACCTCTGCCTAGCTCTCAGTCTATTCTCAGCTGGAAGTAATTGCTGTTCTTCATGTCAGGCTGAGAAGAAGGGGATGACCAAACAGTTGTTGAACTCTGCTCTTACCCCAGAGGCAAAACCTGACTGCTTGGAGATGTTAATGCAAGGAGATGCCATGGGGAAAACTGTGTTGTGGCTTGCTATGCTGCCTCTAGAGAGGACTTTGGTCTGAAGCGTTTGTATTCTAGAACCTTTATTTAACAATCAAGTAAGAGGTTACTCATTTAAAACAGAAGAAAATATTAGTTGTGGAGTCCTTTGGATTTAAGTGTTTTAGCTGAAGCCAAGTGAATGGACTAGCAGTGGAAATAGGCTGCAGTAAATTCTTGGCCACCACATTTGTCACCCCAAATGTCAAAGGAATAAGTGTGTTGACAGATGAACTGCAGAAAATCGTGCTTGACGGTTTGAAAAAATAAAGCCCTAGTGCTCCCATTGCCTGCTGGAGGTTGCTGTTTCCATCATAGGGTCAGTGGGAGAGAGCAATCTAGTTCTGCAGCTTGGAGGAAACAGCCAGACTTTGTACTGGGAAGGCTGAAGTGTGTGCTCATGTTCTGTCCCACTGCTTGCTGTGGAAAAAGTATTGCCATGAGGCTGGAACTCTGTTTGACAGAGCTCACCTGTTCGTGTATTAAAACTAAGAAATCCTTACTGTGATTACTTGGATGTTTGTCATTCTGTGTTAAGGTCTGATGCAGCAAAGCACTCTTGATTAAAATGATACCCCAGCTAGTGCCTGATCCTGTTTGAATTGGTTTGGGTGGTATTGTATATTTAATCAAAGTCAGGCTTAATTACTTTTCTGACACAGAGCCTAAAATTTACCATTGTATGTTAGTAATACCAGAGACTAAATAAAGTCGAATTCTTCTCTGGGTAGCACAGCTGCGTTGTTTAACAGTTTCATGGACGTTTTACAATCCAACTTTGATGGGAAATCACCCTCTTGAAATAGAAACCTTACCGAACATCCTAAAATATAATTTAGTTGGTAAATCGAACACTACTTCAAACAACTCAAGTGTACAGCAGCTCAACATGTAGCATGACCTGAAGTAGTAACACTTTTGACTGACATTTGAAGTTTTAAAATCTCTTTCTATATCAACCTTGATTTGAACAAAACATGCTGCTGTGGTATAGTTATGAGATGGTGAAGAGCTACTTTTCTACTGAAAATTAGAATCTTCAAACAGCATTTATCTTTCGTTCTCTGGTATCCAATTCCTACAGTTTGTGTTTCAGAAGAGTAGCATGGTTAACAGAATCTACTAGTTTGTTCACCAGGTATCTTTGTTGTTTGCATAACATTGCTAATGCAGAGCTGCTTGAAGAAAAGGGTCGTAGCGGTTTATTAAAATATAGCTTAATAGTAGTAAAATGCTGCGATAAATCAGGTCTTTTTACCTGCAGCTTTCTTTAGTAGGATATTTTTTTTTTATTTAAGCGATAGGTATGATAACATGACTTAGTGAATTCCTGGGTGTGGGTTATTACAGCTGTGATTTTTAAAGACACAAAAACCAAAACCTCAAGAAGTCCTGTACCCGAGGCTAAAATAAAGTTGTGCAGACAGCATGAACTCAAGAAACCTTTGTTTAATAAATAAATAAAAAGACAAGGCACTGAATTGTCACAATTTTTTTTCCCTTAGTTCTGCTTATTAGGACTGACTAATGTTAGTCATTAATGAACAGGAAGAACTTTCCCCATATGTGGTTTAATCTGTTGAATATGTTGACTCATCTGTGTTGAATGCATCATGCCATGACTTATCCATGTTATATATAGACATATATTTGGGATTCCTGAAGTATGAATAATCATTGATGAACTCCTTGTAACCAAAGGTTGTAGCTGTGGAAGGGAAACGTCCGGATTACTGTCTGTGGGACCTGGACTTCATCTGTGAATGACCACATCATAAAAATTGGAGTATAAATAACTTTGTTATTTATGATGAATAAAAAGAAGCAAAGTTTCCCAAAAGAGTCCATTTCACCATTTCCCAAGCCGTTCCTTTCCTTCCACTGCATCCTTGCTCAAGGATGGGTTAATGCTGCGTTGCATAATAAGTAATGGCTGCAGAGCCACCTTTTTTATTCTAGTGAGACTAAGTACTAGGAGTGTACACAAGACTCCATGATCACCATCTTCCTGCAGAAGAAAACCATCCGTGAGACTTCTTGAAGTTACTAATCTGTTTTTTTACACTTCAGAAAGACCTCGTATGGTAATAGGGTATTAAAAATGGCTGACTTTGCAGCCAGCTGTGTCTGTATGTCTTCTGTTTTATGCTGTAACAGATACTGTGTTCAGTCCCCTCCTCTGAAGTTCCTCACGTGCTTGACTTACACCACACAGCCTAGTTATTGGTAACTTCTCCCTCCACTAACTACACCAATCTTATCCAGCTTTACATAATAACAGATGGTTGTGATGACATTTGGGGTGACTCTTGCCTTTGAATGGCTATTCTTGCCTTTGCACTAGAACATATTTGGATTTAGTCTGTTGATTAATTTTCCATGACTAAGACTTACTGAAAAAATTTCTGAAGGTATAGACGAATGCCAAAATTCTTACAGGAAATTTAGTATACTGGAAAATATTTTTATCACATAGGAAATTAGCCTTTCTAACCAGGTGAGGGATGGCTAAAACCTCTCAGTCTTCTGTCTGTGACCTGTATTAAACTGAGGTCAAGCTCTTTCCAGTATCCAACTCCTCCCTTTTTCTTGCCCAACCAAAGAGTAAAATAGCTATTTCCCAGAAATGAAATGTTCTTTTATCCGGTTGTGTGAACGACATTATGATTCCATTGCCTTGTTTTAAAAAAAAAAAATAAAATTCCAGGAGCAACTCATTAAAGAAGGTCATCAGAGGAATAGTGCCTTAGCACACTCGCTGGAGAACTTGCAGTCCTTCCCTGTTTGTGGTTCGGCGTGGTTGGAGGAGTCTGGCACGCAGATGGTGTGGCGCAGAGCTTTGTCAGACAGATAGCGAGGAGGCCAAGAGAGTCTAGAAAGAATGACAAAGCAGGATGAGCAGACCAAATGTCTTTGTCTTATACATGCTCTCACCATATGAGATTGTGTCATATGTTCTCTCATGTGCCTTTACAAATAATTTTGTGGAATGGATTATTTGGAGAGACTTTAGGGGAAAGGTTTTACTCTATAAAAGGATTCTGGAACTTTGATTTTAACTCTCCTTCTTCAGTCCTTTCTTTTTCTGTGAGTTCAGTTCTTGTGTGTTAAGAGCTTTGACTAAAGGTGATGTGAATATGATTCTTGCGAAAGAGTCTGGTCGTTTGAAAAGAGTAATGAAAGTCATATTTGCTTCGATGGCAACAGGCCCGGGCTGTGTTTAGTTGAAGTGTTTCTCGTTTTGCAGCGTGAGGAAGAAATCTTCATTTTGCCAGGATTGTTACTAAAACCACATTGATATCCAGGATATATGTTGCCTACTATCTAAGGGGCCTTGGAAAAATTGATAAAAATGTTGGGCTAGCGGGAAACCACTGTGGTCTGTTTTTGTATAAGCTCGTGAATTTTATGAAACCGGAGTTTGAAAAGCATAAAATGGGAAGAAGGAGGATTCAGATATCTGAGGGAAGTGGAAAGGTATCTTTTTGTGTTGTACTGCGTTTTGTATTTAGAAGAAATGGCAATATATCTCTTTAAATTCAATGATAAACGAGTACATTGCTGTCAGCTAACAGGAGAGTCTCTGATTTAGTGCTTGTTTGCATTCTTGACAGTTGTGTAAAGATAAAGACAGGGTATGTGGTGCAAAATTTTGTTTTACCAGAGGTATAGGTATTCACCCTCTTGTACTGATGTTCTTTTCCTGTGTGACCTTAGGAAATATAAGAAAAAGAAGACTGAGGCCTATTACTGTTTCCATTTAACCTTCCATCAGTCTGATGACCTAAATGCAGATCTTAAAGAAGATTTTTTGACTTGACCAAGAGTGTTTGGCTCTCCAAATTCCATGGTAGCAAATGGCTAGTAGTAGTCTGGAGAAAACTTCACTATCTTCATTCCTAGTTTGCAAAACAAAACCAGCTATCTGGCATATACCACCTATGTATTTGGGCAATACTGAACATGTTGCTGGTGCAGTATGATAGTAGCCAGAAATACAGTAGGGTGAGTCTGTCTATTTCTTGTGTGACTTAGTTATACTACACTGGAAAATAAGTCAGTTGATGCAATAAACTGCTGTTCTAGTACAGTGCCCTCCTCATGCTTTCTATTGCCACTGTGCCCTGTAGTTGGGAGGAGTGCCCCATAAACAATCCTCAAGGTCACCCTTCAATTTGGCCACCAGACTTTGTTTTTCCATGACATCTCTTAACTTCCCTTCCCGCCCCGATACCTTTCAACTTCTGGTTTGCTAAGGTTAATTTCTTTCACACATCTACTCGTCTTACTGCTTTATTGTATTCTTAGCCTCTTCAGCTCCTCTCGTGTCTCTACGCTCTACAACAATTATTAAAAATGTCTTTTATAAGACTCCTCTATAAATGACTAACATGGGAAAACACAAATCTTTAATTCCTTTCCATATCTTTCAGTTCTCCCATGGCTTTTTGTTTTTCTTCAGGAGATATTAAAATGATGCATTAGCAGAAGTTTTTCAGAATGAGGATACCCTCTAGACACTGTCACATCATACAGGTCCTATGAAGAACAAATACTGCTGTAAAATCTGTGGAAGGAGCTCCTCTCCTCATCTAATTAGATTTGTGTGTAGATGTTTTTTTTTAAACTTAATTTTATATACTTGCAGTACCCATCACAAAGCCACAGCTGAAGTATTCAAGGCAATTTTTGTCAGAAATGGCATGATCTTTTTCTATTGTTTTTTTAAACTTTTAGTTTCTTAGGTAACAAACAAACAAGCCCTACTACATCACTTTCAAGTCTTTCTGTTCTCATGTTGTCCTCAGTTTTTTCCCCTTTTTGGGTAAATAGGAAATCTCCTTGATTGCATTGAAAGATCTGAGTTTTTTTGACAAAACTCTTGTAAAACGATGTTGGCAGACTATTTGATGGTGTTTCTTTTAGTTATGAAATTGCATTAATTCCCTTGAAAGGCATTCAACCTCTCAGAAACAGGTGTCTTCCAAATTTTATCATCTTACTATCCAATAAAAAGAACCACTTTGCCAAAGCTGTTAATATAAATGAATATAAACCTAGAGTAATATTTGTGCAGAAGGTACAGGGATTCTTGTAGGTAGGCAGGGTACTTGTGCTGTCAAATGAGGATGATTGCAGTCTGACAACACTGTCCAGTTTAAGTAGCTTAAGAATTGTGCTTGTGACTCCAGATGGCCAGAGAGCCAGAGGATATAAGTTGTCATTATTCCATTGCCTTTAATGATTCTATGCCAGCTTACACCACGGGACAATCTCCTCCAACTATCTCTATCTATGCTCACTAACTGAAAAGATAAGGATATAACTTAGAAATCTTCATACAAAAGAAGAGGTGAAAGGAAACAGCTTAATGTAGATGCAATATAAATTGCATCTAATCGGATATCAGCGCATTCACTCAAATAAATGATCCAGGCTTCTGTTTACTCAATAATTTGTAGTACTGCAGTGAGTTTTTGGAGTGTCTGAGTAGTGACAAAGAATGTTCCTTAAATAATCAGTCTAAAGACTTAACTCCAGCATTGTTAAGTAATAGCAACAGCCAGCTCCAGTGGATATAAAGCCAAGTGTTCAGTAGTCTTTTGGCTTTCCTTGGGTGTTAAAGATCCTGAGATCACTTTACAACAATCCGCATCAGGTAAATTGCTTCTTTATTTCTATTCTACAAATTGTATGTGGCACAGATGTTAACTGATTCACTCCAGGCCATATATTAAATGCCCAACTGTCCCTCCCTTTCCAGTCTGAGTGGCCCCATTGTGACAGTGTTTGCAGGATCAAATGTTCTTCAACTTCTGTAAGGTTGATATGAATTTTTGCAAACCCTACAGCGGCTTCAGAGCTGGGTACCATTGGCCTAACTTTCTAGAAATGTAAATCAGTACAGCCCTGACTGAAGCCTTAGCTGGCATTTTCTCCTTCATTTAGACTGATAACTTTGTTTTTATATTCAAGGTCACATTATGCCTCTGACCCTAAATGGAAATGATTGCAGCAACAGAGTTGATGGGCCCTCTCCCCTTGTCTGTTCCTTGCAAAATGACAGCCATACTGCATGCGTAGCATCTAGATGCTTTGTCTGTTTTGTAGCATCTGGCCACTTGCTCTCTTTTGGGGAATTTCAGAGAAAAGAAGGCCCTGACAGATGATCTGAAGTAAAGAAAGAAGAAAAATCTAGAGGGGTTTTTTATACGTTCCTTCTAGAAGATGGCCAGTTAGCCTTCCTATCAAATCACTTATCTTTAAACTGTGGTTTCTTGTATGTACCCACTCTGCAAAAGGAATTTAATCTGTTTTGCATTCTGCTTATTTTTAGAGACGTGGATCTCAAACAGCAACTATGGGGTTTTTTCTTCCTTCTTTTTCCTCCTTTTTTTTTGGCCAGTGAGATTGGAATCTGTATTGCAAGTAAATCTTATGTCTTTTTTGTATCACGCCCTCTACAGAGGGTCAAACCCAAAACTGCTCCTCTGTGGGTGGATAGGAGTAAATGCGCTGGAGGAAGTTGCATCTGAGTGTGGGAGACAGATGAGTGGGCTAGGCGATCATTTGCCCTTTCTCCTCATCTTGAGGGAATTTTGAATTCCTCATCTAAAGCTGAAGCTTTGTCCAGTCTTTCTTTTCGCTACCATTTGCTGATTGTTTGTTGCTGAGGGTAAATATCTTACTAATTAATGTATCTATTCAGAAGAGATCTGGGAAGGGAGGTTCTGATGTGAAAGGAAGCTAATGGGAAGGAAAGTCTCCTGTTCTGCTTGCCTAATTTGTTTCACTTTTCCTACATTAGTATCCAAAAATCAGTTGCTGTGGAAGGTGAAATTTGAAATTTTACTGAATTTCACATTTTTGCAGCCCGAGTTTCATCCAATGGCATTTTGATAGGCTAAGAGTGGGACAGTGAGAAACCTGGGGGCATAGCTTGGGGAAACAGCAAATGCTGGGGGAAGAACCCAAACAAACAAACCCCAAACCAGAATGGAGACTGTTTTGTCTTTTTTTCATAGAAAGAAGTTTGTCTTTTGTAGGACTAGTAGTTAGAGGGAACATTTGAATCTAGATTAAGTTGCAATAGAAGAGCTAGCTACTATGTAGATTTAGATGTCAGAAAAGATAGACCTTATAATTATTTTTGAGGGGATTATGTATTAAAGTGTAACAGTAATACAGACTATTTGAATAATGTAAGAATACTTACTACTTATAGATATTTGTATAAACATAATAGCCTTAGAATTTGCTTTTACAGTATGGATAGCTGTGTTGTGTGTATATGCTCAATGTTTAATCATACACAGTAAATTGAAAATGCAAAATAATGCAGCCTTGTGTTGTAAGGATGTGTTGGAAAGGAGTTTGGGAAGATTCTTTGCCAATCTCTTGCTCAAAGCAGGGTCAACTATGAGGTCAGTAACCAAGTAGCTTGGGGCTTTATCCATTCTCGTCTTGAAAACATCTGAGGCTGGAGGTAATGCAGCCTCCCTGGGTAACCTGCTCTATTGCTTGACTGTCCTCACAGTGAAGATCTTCCTTATATCCAGTTTGGACCGCTCTTGTTTCAAACGATGCTTCTTGTCCTCCCTCCGTGTACCACTGTGAAGAGGCAGGCTTTGTCTTGATACCTGGCTCCCCCCTCCAGGTACTGGGCAGGCTGCTGTTAGGTCCCCCTCCAAAGCCACCTCTTGTGCAGGCTGAACAAGCTTACTTCCCTCAGCCTCTCCTCACTGCGAAAGTGCTCCAGCCCCCAACCATCTTGGTGGCTCTCCAATGAACTCACTGCAGTTTAGCAATATCCTTCCTGTATTGGGAAGCCCAAAAG
Organism: Pluvialis apricaria; assembly: GCA_017639485.1. Classification (NCBI taxonomy): domain Eukaryota; kingdom Metazoa; phylum Chordata; class Aves; order Charadriiformes; family Charadriidae; genus Pluvialis; species Pluvialis apricaria. The sequence continues at coordinate 37,600,975 of CM030012.1, read as the reverse complement.
GTATTACTATAAGGAGAATAGAAAATGAGACTATGCTTTACCAGTTCCTTGTTTATGTGAAATTATGTTTCTTATTCTCTACTGATGTAGGGAATCAATTTTCCTTTCATTTGTTTTTTTTTAAGCTTTCTTTAGTTTAATGGCTATTTAGGTCCTTGCTGCATCATTGCTTAGTTCTGACCAACAAATTGATTGATGATGAAGCTCTTAAAATTTGAGGTGCTGTGCTCTCTTTTTTCCCCCTCTACAGTGGATGTACTAAGGGGAGGGCTGGGCATGAGATCTATTATTACACAATACTTGGTTTACAGATGCCAATGTTCTGTGAGAATGTACATGACAATTCATTTTGTCATTCTCCCATTGCCTGAAAAAGGCACTCCAGAAAAATTTTACTTCTCCTTTCTCTCAATCTGCAGGATCCACACAAGTGATCTGTCCTTTGCTTGTAACTTTTTAACAGTAATGATATCTTACTGATGTTGTGCATGTCTTGCATTCTTAACTGACCATCAGTAATGGGAAAACCTTTGTGGGAACTGAATAATCTCTCATCTTTATCAGCCTGTGAACAAGCCTGTCCTGAGTCTCTTCATGTGGATCACGCATGTGATGGCATGTAATAAAGCCTAACTGTGGACCTGGGACCAGCTTTCTGATCCTGCTCAAAGTAGAAGGCAGCCAGTCAACCCTGGCTCATCAAGTGCACTTGAACTGTAGGGAAGATTCCTCTGAAGCCTGGAGTCAGCGTCCTTGGGAACCCAAATGCTTGACTCTAAAGATGTCACTACCTCACATTTCCCCACACCTACTTTTTTTTTTTTTCATCTTTTATCATGTCACATCTACATCCAGGTCCAGCTCATTTCTGTTTTGCTGCATTTGCTCAGCTTTATCTTGTTTTGCCAAAGTCAACACTTCTACTAGAAAGAACTGTGATACTGCAATGACAGAAATACTGTGGAAAACCCCACCATATGCCAGCTGTGACGTCCCAGTCGTTTGGGATCCGTCTGTCTCTGTGAACGTCCCAGTCTCAGAACAATTGTGTGTTTGTAGCCGGAGTTCACAGGTTAGCAGTGCCATTTCCCTCTACTTAGTTTTCATGATTTTGGCAGTGCTACATGATGTCACATAGAGCTCACCAGAGAGAGCTCTGGAGAACACAGAGGATTAAATCCAGAGTCATAAAGTGAGGAGTTTCATTGCTACTCCTGTGGCTGCCCTGCATAATGCTAGGTGAATCCTTGTCCTTATAAATTTTCCTTCACGCTGCAAGAACTTTGTTTAGTGAGTAAGCGGGCTTGCTTAACTGCTGTTAGAAGGCTTAAATTTACTGTAACAGTAAACTTTTTGCTTGTGCTGAAAAAAGCTGAAGTGTCTAGAAACTAAAAAAGATTTAAGAGCAAAAGAGGTATAGTATATTCATATAAAAGTATACACACAATCTTGCAGGCTCAGGTTTCATAAGAGACTTGGCCTGGAATGTTGGCTTTTCATACTAACTGTAAGCTAATAACTGAGTATTTTGCTGCTGCTGTGACCTTGCTTGACTTGATCTAATATGCTATATTTTAGTTGGGGGTTTTTGTGATGTAAAAAAGGGTATGCATATTTCAGTAATGCTGTCATTTAGAAACCTAATGCTTTTGTAAGCCATTCCCTATTTTTGGCTAAGGGTTGTGTGGAGGGTGGGTGACACACCAGAACTTGATGATCTACCCAGTACATTCTGTACTTTGAACAAAAACTGCAAAACCCCTTTCTCTTAGATCAGTTTGAACTATTTCAAGCAGCTATCAACGTAGATTAATTAGTACTATGGATACTCCCTTCTGAACCATCTACATGTGTTACACTTTGAACTAATGTATTTTAAACAAGCATTGTGCAATGCAGAAAATCTGGGAAGGCTTTTGACTTGGGATCCCTGAATGTTCAAGGTATCTTTGTCCATGGATGCCACCTTTAAGATTCTGGAAGTGTTCCTTACAGTGTGCTCCATTTATTTCTTTGGTGTGGGGGAGATGTTGACTTCAAACTGAATGGCTGAAATGGCCTTCTGAATCCAGCTTGAAATGATTAAGTTGATATTCTCTCTCCAGTTCTCGAGCACCGCAGCCTACAATACTAAGTACCGATATTTCATCTGCCATGACCAACTTCATGGGTGAGAACATGGACTATAGCTTGCTTTCCCTTAGAGAAGTTCTTTTAAGGCTTGCACCGGCACTGAAAAGGACCTAGTCAAATAGGGGATTAGGAATGACTTGTTGTACTAATAGTGTGGTAGCTGATGGAGGCTTGCTTTTCCACTGCCTGCAAAATACTGTTTTGTGGAAAAATGGGTTTTCTGAATAGTGGTGTGTTTTGGTTAAACTGGTGTTGAAGTGTTTCTTTAGGAGGTTTAATGGTGTTTGTGATTTAACTGTGCTTCAATGTTACAGCATGAATGTTGCCCTTTGGAGATAAATGCAAGAGAAGCAGCTCCTGGCTGCTCTCCAGCATAAAACCAAAGCCATTTTTGAGAAACTGTTGTTGCTATCAGCTAGACTGTCTGGAGTGCTTTCACCCTTAGCTACTGAGGGTAAAAACCAGAAAATATGGTCCAGGAAATGCAGAGATAAAAAGGAGTGCATGCCCAAGAAGTGAAGCAAAGCGAAGTTTTTCTGTGGGTCTTATACCTATGTGCTGAGAAATGAGACTCAATTTGCTCATTGAACTAATGGACCTTGGGCTCTATAGCAGCAGTAGATTCTCATGACTCATAAAGGCCTCTGAGTCTTCAGTTCTCCTTTCTGAGAACCTATTATTGATCATCTCAGTAAAAAGAGGAAAACGGCACTAAAAGAATTGAAAAAGGAAGATACTGATAGTAAAAAGAAGGAAAAAGTATAATTTACACAGACGTCTTGTGATTTCTTGCAAAGTATGTACGCGACTTTATACATTTAATTAAGACTTTCTTTTTACATTTCTGATCTCAGCAATACTACAGACAACTTTTAATCTAGATTTGACAAAAATCCCTAAATCACAGCTTCAGAATACATAATATCACACTGTAACAGAGTAAAAAAGTTAAGACATTTTCAAAGAGCTGTAAAGAAAAGTTTAAAAAGAGCTGATTAAAGACCTCTGGCTCCTTGAGATAGAGCAAGCTAAGCCTTATGCAATAGTCGTAGCAAGAGAACAATTTATGACCACCTACCCGTACCAATTGTGAAATGGGGTAAGGAAAAATATACTCCACCAAGATAGTTTAAATTATACTACAAAATACAAAGACAGTATGAACAAACTGGTTTGGGAAAGTTAAGAGGCAGCTCAAACTTTCCTTTCCAACTTAGTCTCTTGAACTAAGGAGAACTAAATGTCTCTTTGCTTTCCTCCAGTTTCCTCCTTTCCAGGAATGCCCTGTACTACAGAATCCAACAGGAAAGAAATCAACTCTTTTTTTGGAGAATTTGGACAAGTCTGTATGGAAACTATTTTAAATATTTGAAAAATAGAATGGACATTAGTAATCTAAATTCATTACGTAAATGATAAATCTCTGAATACTGCAGTTTCACTTAAACCTTCTGAAGAAATGTCTCTTTTTTTTTTAAAAAAAAAGGACTTTTAGGCCTCTTTTTTTTAAGAGCTGATTTGTCATAAAAAAGCAAATAAATATGACGAATGGCTGAAACACTGTGAGAAAGGCTTTGCTTGAATTGCTGATGAAGGCAAAAAAAATAAATCCAAAACTTTTTAGAAAGCTGGACCTGTTGAATTATCTAACAATTTCTAGGTCTAGGAAATTCTAATGACTACCTGCTTGCAAACAATGGAAACTTCTTGAAATACTTTCCGCATGGGGATTTTTGTACAAAGCAAGAGGATTGTTGATCTGAACAAGGAGAGCATGAATAATGCAGGTTTAAACAGGTCTTTAAATCTATGTACGATGGCTTCAGAATACATTAATGCATTTCTGATAACCATTCTATAAACTCCTAAAAACATCTGTTCATTTCAATGCTCCTTACAAATGATGATCAGTACATTTGTCACTGTCCACCTTCTCCTTCATGTAACATTTTAAATTATTCAGATTCCTTCTTTAGACTATTGTCCATTCCTTCACTTTAAAACCGTCCTGTGCTTCTAGTACTCTTAGAAATGGGAACTATTTTTTTTGTTGTTTTGACTCTTGTAGTTGACAAATCACCTTTTCCCCATTGTTTTTCAGTACAGTTAATGACTCGTGTGGCTGTCTTTATTTAACATGATCTTCAGCTTATTAAAATGTATTATCGTGAAAAATGTTATTAACTTTACAGCATCATCAGTTACAGCTACACTTTTCTGTAATTGTTCATTAATTATTTTTGTAGAGCTTGCTTATTGAACCCAAGGCACTGTGGTATGCTGTGTCCCTAAATAAGAATAGGTCTTGCATTGTGTAAAATAAAACCTTGGAGCAAAACGATGGATTTAAGGACAAACGGCTTTCAGGTTTCAACACCAGTCATTTATGTGGGACTAAATGTACCCCTACATTTGTCAAGATGAAGACTGTGCTAGCACTATTTTGTGCTTGAACCTTTGCTTCTTGCGTGACCTCAGTGGGAATGCTCACCTACAACTTGTATTGCTGACTTTAAGAAATGTTAGGAAGCAGCTGCATGGCAGAAAATACCTTCCTTACATGTTCAGGTTTTCTAGGCTATAATCCTGCAAGCATAATTCTGCAAGGCTACTGATGTGGTATAACTCAGACTTTTCATCTTGCTTTGTAGATATGGATAGGCAAAATTGGCTCAATAGGTGTTTCAGTTGCTTATGTGTCTTGGGAAGAACTTGAGACCAAATCTGAATGTAGCTCCTATGACATCTAAAGACTGAAGATCTAAATTAAAACTTACCTTCAGCAAATGTTGCAGAATCTAGCACTCAGTTGGTTTTGAGTAGGAAATATTTAATGTAAGTATTTTGTAAAAACAGAAAATATTTACAATGAAAATGCTGTAAAAAGTTTGGTTTTTTTTTTTTGAGGAAACAGCAAAGGTTTTGCAAGAATTCAACAGAAATGCAGTACAAGAATTTTTTGAAGTGATTGTAAGGGTCAAATATTCTTGAAATTCCATAAAATACACCTGAACTCACTGTTGACACTTTATATTTTGCCTGTGTATTGTCAGGATGACTTCAGGATGAATTGCAGAGGTGTAGCTTGGTCTCCAAGCATATTTAAATAGTATTTACAATTATTCTTTTTGCTTATATGATTACTTGACTGAATTTGGAGTACTCTTTCAGTTCTTAATAGGCTATAAGTCAAATGAGCAGAAAACTTTTAAACTGCTGAGCTGTGGTCTAGGCCTTCTTATGGGTATCTCTTTGGAGTTAATACATGTCTTCAGGTCTCGTGCTTAAAAGCTTTGCAGGAATGGAAATGTAGAAGAAGCTCTAGCTGAGAAGCTGTGTCTGGACCCAGCAAAAAACTTGATTCAAGTATCATATTAGTTCTGAGATGGGAGTTTGAGGCTTAAATATTTTGTGTATCATGGAAATGGATATAATCAGTTTGCTTCTTCATGCAGAAAAGGCAAGAATACCATTGCATAAAAGAAGAGTGAAAGGTTAAGATAAATGTACCAGAACTGTTAACAAATACATAACCTTTTTGAAATGTTATACTGCACGTAAGATGATACTTGCTTAGCAGTGGAAGTCTTTCTGGACTTAGAATGACATTAAATCTTTAATGAGTAGGATACTGGAAAAATGAAAGGGAACTACAAACTAAATATAGAACACTGATCTTCAGTGATGGGAACAGCATCAGACATTTTTCCTGGAATCATATTAAATATGATTCTATTTTTTTCCATAAAAATCAAACCTATCTGTAACACAATTCGTCATATCTAAGGCAGGATTAAATGCCTTCTGGTATTGTACAAGGATTTTTCAGGAATTACTTTTCTAAAGGATACATTTGGCTTATTTTTTATCCCACAGATGGAAAACATGACTTTCATCTTAAGAGGACAAACTTATTTCCTTTGTGAATTATGGTTTTAGAACTATCCAAGTCACCTTGGTCTTCATCGTTGCTTTATACAGGATTCCACTCTGCGCTCGAGAAAACAAGGGCTAAGTATCTCCCTAGTTTAAAGATTGTTATTGGAATGGAAGGAAGGCCTGATGAACAGGACACTAGTTAACTGGGCTTGTTATTTTATTATTAACATTTATTAAGAGTGTTTAATTGGGTCTGGCATGGGTTCTGTTGATGAAAGGCACCACAAAGCATGGTAGAATTAAGAATATCCTATGAACTTTCCACCCCAGGTCCCAAATGTCTGTGTAAATCATGGTTCAAGAATGATAAATTGTTTCTGGAAAGCACGAATTTAGGCATTTGCCTGGGTGGTTTTTTTGTTTGCTGAGATTTTAGTTGTACAAGGGTTACCTATTAATGTTTAAGGTATACAAAGGACACACCCCCACCCCCCCCAAATCTTTAAAGCAATGAAGAAATTTGTTGAATATATGTCTAATGTCATTCCCACCTGTTTCCACAAACTCTGTGACACAAGTGGTGGCTGTTCAGCTTCACAGCTTAACCTAAGCTGTTCTTAGCCTGTGTTACTTCTGCACTATGCTTGCTTAGCTCTTTGTACATATGCATGGAGTGCCAATCCTCAAACTGAATCAAGTTAAAATAATACTGGGGAATAGGGGAGTATGGCAAAGGCTGGTTTTCACACAGAAAACCAATAGCTGAAGTAATCTAGATATTCGTACTCATGTCACGGAAGTGATTCATATGTGGAGCGGAGTTGCAAGTACTGCTAAAACCAGCTGCGGCTAGTTGTAGAATGATGGCTTTGAATCTTGTGGAAACCTGATGCCCAATGTTCCTATGCCTTCTCCCATCTTGACATCAGCTACTGGAGTATTTTCCTCAATCTCTGAAAGGAAGCTTACCTCTACAAGAATTCTTCTCCAAGCAGCCCTTACCTTTGGGGACTCATGGGGCCCTGGCATAACTCTCAGATTAGGAGTAGGGTTAGTGTTTTGAGAAAGCTGAAAGCTACAGTAAAAGAAAGTCTAGCCCATAGGTTGAAACTCAGGCTATTGGACACCATGAACCACCAGGACATCCAGCACAGAGACTATTTAGACTCTAAAGTGATGAGACAGAGGAATATGTAAATATGGTTGAACTCTGACAAGGGGGGGGGGAATTGCAAAAAGAATGTGTGTGAAGCTGAATGTATATCAAGAAATTCTTGTGTATTCTCCACAGATGATGAAATTTTGAGTTATTGGTGTAAATGGGTACAGCTCCTCTGGCTTCACTGAACTTACTTCGTGTTATACTAGCTGGCTTTCTCAACAACTGTGTTACAAAATGTTAGTAGTGTAATTAAAATTGAAGCATGCTGTTCACAAACGTGTGTCTGCTGGTGAAGCTATAATCCATAAGAATGCCACTCTTGCTCTCTCATCAGCAAGACTACGATGTGAAGTTGATGAACAATTACAAATTAATAGTGTCCTTGGCAAACCTGATGAAAAGGAGGTATAGAGTTGGCTCCAGCCAGTTTAATGTCGGTGTTTTCGGAAATACTATATAAGCTCTAAAATGCCAAATCTCACAGGAGAGCTTATCCAATGAGGACACAAAGTGTGGTTCATTGTGGAGAATAAGGTTAGGAGAGGCAATGAGAAATATTGTTTAACACTTCATTTGCTTTTTTTGTGGTGTTGTGATTCAATTTTTACACTACAGTAGGAGCTCCCAGTTCACTTACATGGCAACCAGTTCTAAACAAGGCATGGGAAAATCTTAACAGTGCTTTTTTGTTGTTGTCCTCTCTTTCTCTCTTCCTTTAAAATGCTAGGGTCTGAAGTTTATCTTGTTTTGATGAAAAACTGAGTCCCATGTTTAATTTTAGCACTGTCTGTGGACAAGGTTTGATTAAAACCACAAACTGAATGCATACGGCCCTGCAGAGGCCCTGAGATCAATAGGAGTCAGGGACTGCAGCTTCAGAGATGGAGTTGCTGAGGAGCTCTTCAGCCCTCTCTCTTCAGGGATGGCGGTTTCCATATGCATCAGCTGTTTGTTTTTAAGTAGTGGTATACACCTCACTGCTCTGAGTGGTCTGCAGTTCTCAAGAGTTGGAGCTGTCACAAAAGCATTGCTTCAAGTATAAAGAGATCATGTAGTGTATTAAGTGTTCTTGGATGTGGCTGGATTCTCAACCTGTCAGTAACTTGCAAATACATTATACCCAAATCAGGCATGGTGCCTGCATAGTCCTTCAAAAAGGACTGTAGAAGTTCCTGATAATTATTTTTAGAGGGATTGTTTTGAAATACCTCACATTAATTGAAATGTTTTTGTAACTCCTTTGTAAAATTATAAATAAAATCAAAGTAATCTTTCCCTACCACTTAAAAAAACCTCCTCTGTTCTCCTGTGTTTCTGGAAATGGTACAGTAGCATCATGATAGTTCAGGTAATATTATTTTCCCAGAGCAAAGTTTTTTTTATAAGTAAGGGTGCTTTCCCAGTGTTCACAGATATGGAGAGCTAAAAGAGCCCTTGTTTCATTATCATTAAATGCAACAGACTGTGACCTGACTCTTTCTTGTTACACAGAGAAATTTAATCTAAACAATGCAAACAAAAAAAAAGTAATGCATATAGAATATTTCATGAACCAACCAGTGAAGTTAACAAGGAAAAATTCCAGCTACACAAACAGCAGTTAACAGCTAATAATACTGCTGCAAAATAGTACTGAGACCCCCCCTGCTCTCTTTATAAGTTTATGCCTGATTGAATAACAGAGTATACTATGGGAAGCATAGTACATGAACACTAAACCACTGTGATCAGATGTAAAGAATTGCCGGACAAAATGGCGTTGATTGGCATTTTATGAATAGAATAGCCCCAAGCCTTGATTCAAACACATGTGCCTGCAGAAATGGTAGTCTTTCCTTGGTTTTGAGGGCTGTCAAGTGTGATTTATACAGTTGCAAGATAAGCAACCGTGTACATGAGAGCTCCATCATGCCCTAATGCATCTAGTGCATGACTGGGCCTGTATTCCTGGCTGCACTTCAGGGTAGAAGGATCACTGATAAATCAAGACAAGAAGCATTTCCTTGTTATCTTTTCCAGGTGACAAACTGAATGGGCTGTGCGTATCATAGATTTGCTGGATGCTCAGAGGACACCTCAGAAACTGAAAGTAGCCTAGAGTCACAAAAATTCTTTCTCCCCACTCCAAAAATATTTTTGTTACCTGTTAGTATAGTGGAGATCTGCTTTCATGTTCTTGACTAGCTGCTATTGATACAGATCTTTTTTTTTTTTAAACAGATTTTTCTAATTCCTGCATTGAGCAGGGGAGTTAACAGTAATAAAATAAGTATCTGAGGAACTCAATATGTATTTTTAATATCCGATTCAGAGTGTTCCAAAGGTCTTCTCCAAAGGAGCCTGAGCAGTCTTATACTTGGGGACTTTACTTTGTTCATTAGAATTTAACAAAAAATCAACATCACGGCATCCACGCTACTGGTAAATATAATTTAGCTTTTGGAAGGAGTAATTTAAAACACTTTTGAGAAGTAGAAACTGAAAATCACAACGTGGAGGGTTCTATTTTTTTTTTTTTTGTGGTCAAGAAGTCATTTAGGCCAGCAGTATTTGAATTAAGTATCACCATTTTCTATTCAAGACCTTTGGAGGGTAATTTTTCTTTGAAAACACTGGGCAAAAAAATTCCAGACACCGCCTAAGGTGAGGAGTAGCAAGCAAAAAAAACTAGTTGGGAGCCACTGAACCAGTAGATGAAGTATTTGATTTTGGGTATTTGGCTCACCAGCTGTAAAAATGATTGAACTGAGCTATAATACTCTTCATGGTTTATTTTCCTCTTTCTATGAAAGCATTGAAAGCAAAATATACATCCAAATGATCACTCAGACCCTGCAAAAGGAGTTAGACTTTTTCCTGGAAATAGGCATGTCCTGATGTGGCTGTTACAGGTGACTTCTCCCCCCGCACCCCAAAAGGTTGTCTCAAAGACCCCTTTATAGAGGAGACCACAAGTAATACTGTGAAACATTCGTGCTTTCCAGCCCTCCTGCTTTACAGTCTCTGTAAACAAACATTAGCTTAGATCAGAGAGTGTGGACACAAGATAACCCCTTCTGCAAACAGTGTATGGCTTCTAAAGCTAACACAGCAAATATGTTGTCTCTCTCCCCGGCCCCTTTGCTCAGGAGAAGGGAGTCTCCTCATAACTCAGCAGTCAAAGGATTCTTTGAAGTGTTTGAGTCTCTGTGCTGAGATCCCTGCTCAGTGACATGGGAACATTTAGAAGCTCCAGCTTTGTGAGGTTGAAGTGTCAGGTCAGGTTGAGACATGATTTGCAAAGTTTGCCAAGACCGTGTCTGATCTCAGAGTGCCCGTGGAACACCCAAAATAGTGCATCTAATGTACTGACGTGCGTATAACACTGGAAGGGTGAGTGTCTTTGATTGCATAAAGGGGTACTTTGCAGACTCCTGTGCCTGTGACTCAGAGCAGATACTTTCCAAATGTCTGGGGCCTATTCTTTTAGAAGAAAAAAAATGCAAAGCATTTTCCTTTTATAAGTCCAAAGGAACATTTCACAATAAAAAATACTTTTTTTTTTTTTAAAAGCCAACTAACACTGGTATTTTTAATGTGGCTCTGAGCCGCTGATTAAGAGCCTAATCCAACTCTTACTGAAGTAAGGAGAGTCTTTGACTGTCTTGAACAGAAATGAATATTGCTCAGCAAATTCAAAATTTTTTAATGGGGTATATTGTTAAAAGGACCCTTGTGCTTTATTTATCTATATCCTTGCTTGCCTTTGAGTAATCAAAGTACACAATCCTTTGAGTATTGTTTCTTTTCTCTTTACTGCTTTCAGTCTTAACTAGGATTTTAAATTATGAGGGGATTATGAAAAACCTAGTCCCAAAGTAGGAATCTAAAGTTTGGTACCTTTATCCGTGTATAAGTTACTTATATAAGACAGGAATGTCCTGATTTTCCCCGTAGTGCTAGCACTTCAGAAAACACCTGAAATTACAGGGAGAAATGGAGACTTAAACAAATAAATGATTTTATTTAATTGCATTAGGTACACAGCTAGGCAACAGTTATTCTCGGGTGAGGCTTTTAAAAATGACTGTGAAGAAAGGATAATGTGGATTAACAAGAAGATCTTTAAGTTGTTGTTAGTGGTATCATCTGCAGCCTCTACTGCTGAGTTAGTCCAGTCAGCAGAGCCAAGGCTCTATCACCATTTTCTGCTTCCTCATGCTCGAAGTTCATCAGAGCTTGGGAACTCCAGGGTTCAGAGTGTTGTTGATGTTGATCAACATCTAATGTTGATGATTTTAAAGGGGAAAATGAATGAACTATTTCCTCTTTTAAATTGAATGCAAGTGGTTTGATGTCTGAAATTGTTATGTCAAAGATAATTCTTCCCTCACATAACCACATAGTCCTTCTGTCTGATAGTCCATCCCAAGTATTCTAAGTTTATTTTCATTAAACAATGAGGTTTTGATAAAAACAAAGATTTATTATATTGTAAATCTTTTCATAAGAAGGGTTCATGAATTTACAGAGTTGAAAATAGGGCATGACATACATAAAAACCCTATGTGGCTGGATGCGAGCCTTCATGGACTTAGAATTCCTAAACCGGTGTTAATAACAATGCTTGCAGTACATTGCTTTGGAGTATATTTCCATGATCATATAGTCTTCATTAGCTTCTCCCTGGCCAGGCCTGTTGGAACACCTGTTGAGGTAGCTACAGGTTTTTCAAAGTTGCCACTCAAAGAGTAGCATTGAAAAGGTCAAGGCTCTGCTCAGAGCCTTCATGCTGCAAAAGCAGGCAGTCCTGTGAAAGTGAAACTGTACTTAGGTGGTATTAAATGTGTTTCTTTCTCAGAGCCAACAATCTTCTTAACCCTAAAATCATATAAAATCTGAGACTAAATCAATGCAATCTCCCTGCAGAAACACTTTCAAACACACCAGGCTGCGACATCCTAGTAGTTCTGCAAGCTACTGAAACTAGCCATGCGACTTTGATTTTGTTTCTTGGTTTGTTTTTTTTTTTTTTTTATTATTCAGAAAATTGCATAGAGCTTTTTTTTTTTCCACTTGGCAACTCTTCCTGGTGAGCTGAGCTCACTTGCTTCATCTCTGTGCAGTAGGTAAGAGAAAGCCCTGCTTAAACATCTTGGGAATTGATACACAAATCTGTTTTATCTTCTTTTCCTTTATCTCACTTCCAGCAAAAAGACAAATGTATGAAGCTATACACAAGGCCAATTTCAGGATATATCCCCAACAGCTACTGTTATTTTAGTAGAAGCTTTTAGTTAGATGATAACATGTAGACAAAAAAAAGTCATTTTGATTTTTCTTTAAACGAAAACAAACTTTAAAAATTTAAAAAGCATTGTGGGGTCTGACTAAAACTAACAAAAGTGAAGTAATTCCAAGATAAGGACGACTGAATCGGAGCAACTTCATTCAATTTGTGCTGGTCAGAAGTAGACAAGTGTATCACTAGGCAGTATCACTTCCTTGTATCACAAGTGTATCACTTCCTTTTTATTTTTCTTTCTATAGCCTTGCTATCTTGAGCTCTAGAGCTTTTGATATTTTGGGGTAAAGGTGTTATGACTAATGGGAAGTAGTTCACATACAATCAGCTGCAGTAATATGAGTTAGCTTCAGTGATTCTAAAGGCTAATGAGATCTCTTTTTGTACGTATCCATTATTAAGTATTTCAAGTGCCTTCAGTAGCTATTTCTTACACCATTTATAAGTACTATATAATGATATGATTCTTAAATTTGACAAGATGCCACCAAATATTTATAAAATTCTGTTATTTTCTGTTTGTTTCTGTTGAATTTTTCCATGGCACACATGCATTGCATGGAGGGGGGAAAAAAGGGGGGACAGTATCTTAATTATGGAAAAAAACTCCAAAAAACTGGAAGCGTGTAATTAAACCTTAGGGCGCTAGACAGCATTTTTGTGTCACAAATGTTCATGTTAAAGAGCATAATACCTCTTTATATCTGAAAAACTTTTAGTGCGTACTGAGAGTAACTTTGTTAGTTTCTGACCAAAACTAGTGTGTGCAGTGCAGAGAATTTGGCTCCAGTATTAGCTTAATCTAGTTTTTGCCAGTTTTCTTTAGCTGGGTATGTTCTCCGAACAGTTTATAGGGCTGACCCACAAAAAGTTACGTCAATTGTTGCAGGCTGTGGTGCAGGAATGCACTTAAGACTGAAATGTTCTTAAGACCGAATTGCTACAGCCAGCTCTCATGTAATGAAATTACAACTTCGGCATCAGTATAAGTTTTTTTTTTTTTTTTTTTTAATCCAGGGGTTCTCTCATTGTGGAGTCGACTATGGTTATGACCCAAAGATGTCCTCTAGTATTAGCTTTGTCCTTATGCAACTGCTCATGAGTATAATGCTGCATCTAACAGGAATAGGCTGGTTGTTTGGGAGCAAAGGGTGTTAGCTGGTCAGGCTGTAAGATCACATTAGAACAGTTCGTCAGCAGTAATACCATCACGCAGAGTACTTCAGGTGAAACTTTGCAGTATGACTTCTCTTATGTAGCTTACATCGGTAGTTAAATTGAGCCATATTTGCAGGGAATAAATATGTGCATCTTTCCTGACTGGCTTTTATCTAACTAGGTTTCCCCTTTACCCAGCTCCCATTCACAGGGGAGCAACCCTATTCCCCAAACACAGCAGTATTTTAAATTTGGACTGGCGAGCCTGGTTTGGGGTATAAATTAGAGATTAAGTGCTAATTTCATGTAGGGAAATAATGCTCAGTGAAGAAATTGGCTAAGCCATTTACACGTTCGTAGTGATCCAGCTGCCACCCTGCCACTGTTTCCCCTGAATAATCATAAAACAGCTGAGTTTGGAAGGGACCTGTGGAGATCATCTAGTCCAACCCCTCCTGCTCAAATCAAGGTCAATGAAGGCAGGTTGCTCAGGGTTGTGTCCATTTCATTCTTAATATCTTCAAGGATGGAAATTTGTGGCCATTGCTTCAAGTCCTTTCTTGGCTCTGGCTTTGTCTTTGTTGTGGCTCTGTCATCTTTACTTCCACCATCAGGTGTTTGTACACATTGATACAATTCCCTCCTAAGTCTGCTCTTTTCTAGGCTAAACAGTCTCAGAACTCTCAACCACTCCTTGTATGAGAGATGCTCCAGTTCCTTAATGATCCTTTGTTGGACTCGCTCTGTGTCCCTCTTACACTAGACTCAGCACTCCTGATGTGGTCTCAGCAGTGCTGATCAGAGGGGAATGATCACCTTCTTCAGCCTGCTGGAGATGCTCTTCCTAAGGAAGCCCAGGAGACTGCTGCCTTTGCTGTAAGGACGCATTGCTGGTTCATGGCCAGAAAGTGTTGAACATGCGAAAATGTTGAAATCCTTACTAAACAAATTTAGTGGAAATTTTAAAGCCTCTTGTTTTGCTGAAGAACAAAGGGATGTTCCCAGAAGTTTTACTAACATTAGGTGGATTTCATGTGCATGAATGTGTGATTTTTTTTTTTTTTTTTTTTGCGGCACAGCTACTCATGCCTTGGTTTGGCTACTCTAGAGGTTATCTATCTAACAATCCAGAACTGGAGTCATCAGGATATATTCTACAGTGATGTGTATAAAAGGAGAGAAGGAGCACTTCAGGTGTTCCATGTTGTGCCTGCTTGCAAAAAAAAAATCAAAGAAGGGCTGGGGTGTGCTTTTTATTTCCATCTGTCACTATCCCTTGCTTCTCCTTTCTTCTCAGAGATGGGGCCATGGAAGCAAGCATGGTCCTGTGCTCACAATGTTCAGAACCATTTGACAGCAAGTCATGTAGAGGCAATTTTAATATTATTTATATGCTAGTCTGCTTTTTTAACAACCAAATAGTGTTAAACTGTGTCTTTTTTTTTTTTTTTTTTCTCCTCCATATACCTCAGTTTTTCATCTGTAAAATGCAGGCAAGTATATGTACTTGCTACAGAGGAGCAAATCAGAAACTATGACAAGCAACTTTTAACAAAATAGAGAATCTTTTCTGTTTCCGCTTTTTGGACTCCATCTTGTTCTGCAAGGAAAACTTTGTCAAAATACTGCTTCACTCTAGTGCCAGGATTTAATCTTATTACTTAAACTGTTTGTTGGATTTTAAAGGCTTTCTAATTAAATTTGTTCAAAGTTTTCCCTCAGGACAAACTGAGTAGGATCTTCAAGGTCTAATCCATTATTTTGTATTGATATTCTTTAAATCTCTTGATGGTACTTTGCTTTTAAATGCATGTTTGTTTTCATACAGTAATACCACAGAAGGGCTTATCTTTAATATTTTTATTAGGCTATATGTTTTATAATTTTTAATATTTAAAACATCTACTTAATTTACAGAGTTGTAACTCTTTCACCCCTTTTAACCAGTCACTCTATGTGAAAAAGACACAGAGGAAGGACTTATCCTCCCAACTAAAATTAGCAGGGGCAGGATGGGTCTAACTCCTGAACTCTGAGAAGTCAGGCTCTTTGGGCCTTCTCTAAAGTCAGTTGCAGTCCACATTCTGAGCCTGAAACTGGAGGTCTTAGTGCTTATCTGCAATAATTAAAAAGAAGTCAACTGATCCCGTGGGTTGCAGTCTATATTAAATATTTATCTTTCTAATTTTGACTTTTTGTTTTTGTATTTGAATTTGACTGCTGTTCAGTTTGCTTTTCAGAGTGACCTTTGTGAGAAATGTGAGCAAAAATTTCTCATTGTTTTAATTTCTGTGTATTAAGCGCATTCCTCCTAGCTCATTTTCTCATTCTGTTTTTATTGCACCACTTCCGATGCAGTGTGTCTCATGACATTTTTATAGTATTTTACTTTTCCTCTTTGTGGACCAACGAATGTCCTCACACTGTGCTGCCTCTACGTTCTACTGTGCTGAACTAACCATTTTTGAAGAGCATTCTCCCATCAGTGCACATTTCTAATAAATCATGGCCGCCTTTATTATATTTGTTTGGATCAATGGTATATTTTGAAAGAAAGTTACTTCTTTGTACTGTCATTGAAATTATTATTATTTTTTATTCTTGACACTTTGGAAGAAATAAATGTTAGCTTAGCCATAATGTTCAATAATTATGTTCGCACTGTTGTCAATTTTCATTAGACTAAGCAGACTGAAGGTCTAACATTGCTGAGTTTTGTATGTGTCTTTCAGGGCAAACTGTTTAATTAGAAGCACTTTGCTTTATGTTAGGCTATTTTGCCTAGGGAATTTATTATTGCCAAATTCCTGACGTTGAGCTATCATGCTGTCCAGGACTTCAAACCTGTGTATGTTTTTTATCAATCTGGAACAAAAAGACTCTAATTGATTCCCAAATGTTTTTTAATGTTTCTAGCCTTGTTAGTATGTGACTAGCAATCCTACAAGGTATTTGCTTCTCTCTCAGTAATTGTTTTACCTAAGATTGTGCCATACCTGCTTGGCAAAACCTGTTTGTTCATTTCTTATGGTCCTTAATCTTTCTCTTTTTCTCATGGTGCTGTGTCATAGAGCTTTTTCACCATCCAGTTCTTTGAAAAATACTTGAAAACATATTAATTTACACTAGTTCTTCTTTCTTTGTGCCATACTCTGCAATTTTACATTTACAGGTGTAATAAAACTGGCAGACACGAATTTCCCAATTCTGACATCACTTTTCTACACTGAATTCCCAGATTTATACCTGAATTACAGATTTTTAAAAGGTGTAATGGACTACACATCTATCTTATTCTACATCTAGATAAATATATTTACTGTGTATTTTTCTCTATATGTGCCTAAATTAGATGACAGTAGTGTTTTCAACAAGACTGAGTTAGGCTAGAACTAGGTTTAGAACCACAGGGTATTAAGCAAGGAACTACAAACTGCTTAAACAATTCAGTAGACAAAACCTCTTGAATAGTTGCCACATCCTCTGTTAATTCAGGTTGTGGAAAAGGCTTGTCATTTAAACCATTATTAATAAAGTTTGTTTTCTAATGGGCTGCAACTCCTGGGTGAAAAATAGCCCCAGTGAAACCAAAAAGAATTTGTTTTCATTTGAAGTCATTCTCATCATTTTCTAATGGAACTGAACTCTACTAGAAAACTCAGTTTTCTTCTTCTCACATTGGAAAACCAGGGCCTTATTGTCATTTACACTTGAATGCCTTTGTATCACTCTAGTGGTCTAAAGGACTCTGAGTATGGATATTAATACTATAAAAAGCAAAAAAAAAAAAAAATTGCAAAGTATGTCTTTTGTAAAATTAGGAGTGTCAAAATAAGGAAAACACTGGGCTTTGCTGAATGCAATAACTCATTTCAGAGCAACAAAAATTTGAGTAAGAATAGGCATGCCTTCACTATACCTAATCAGGGAGAATATAAGTAAAACCAAGGATTCTTGGAAAATTCTCCATTTTCATCTTTGACAAGGCACTAGAGCCTTCACCCTTTTAAAGACAAACAAACCCAAAAGCTCCTTCTTAGATATGCTGGAGGTGGATGTCCAAGCCTAAGGACCCATCGAATGAAAACAAAAACCTGGTTGATAAATGAGTTAACTAAAATAAAAACCCACAAAAAAGCTTTTTTGTTAGAAAAAAATAATAATTTCTTTGACATCCAATGACTTGATTTTTTTCCATAATCTAAACGTCCTGTTTCTGCTATCACAAAATGGCATCATAGATCCCTAGATCTGCAAGACTAAATACTGCTCAGTGTCAACATCAGGCCAGGGCTATTTTCTGAGAGAAATTTTGTATTTAGGGGGAAAGTAGAAAGCATTTTTGTGGTATGCTGATGTTTGGAAAACAATGGTTGTTTAGAATTGCTCAGAGGACTGGAATGTCAGAAGCAGTCTGAGAGAAAATGGATTTGTTGGCAGAAGGCAGACGAAGTGGTCAAAGCCATGTGCTAAGTGCAGTTTGTGACATGGCTTTTTGATTTGTCCCGTATCTAGTACTAGCACACCTGTGCATCTGGTTAGTGTGCAACAATATGTAGCTGTCTCCATAGGCTGTAGAATTTCAAAATGTACATTTTAAATGTACATTGTCATAGCCAGCAGCCACATGTTAAATTACTGTAACATTGTCAGCGTATCTAGAAAAGACCCAAAAAACTTTTTGGCTAACAGAAATTTTGAATTGTCAGTATACTTGATTTGCAGAATGCTTTTTCAACATGTTTTTCCAACTTCTTGCACATGATAAAAAGCTGTGTTTTTTGAAATGAGTAATATACAAGATGGCTCTAGTTTAAACAACACTGAAAGTTCCAGCCTGCAGGATTCTTGGTGGGGCTTCAGTGAATGATCTTATTGGAAATAGATTAGTTCCATAAACCCAAATTTGGAAATAGGAAGAATAATAGTAAGTGCAACCAGATTGCGAGAGTAAAAATCCAACCACAATTATGTCAGGGCAGCACTGGACAAGTGTCGCTTGTTTTTCACTTACAGGTCCAAGCAAATCCTCAGCTGTTTCAGAAAAGTTCTTAGGCATTCAAACCAGAAGGTTGTTGATAAAGGGAGAAGATTGGGGCACTTTGCTCTCTGGTAAAATACTCAGATAGCTTCTTCAATTAGATAACTGGAATGGTGTTTTGCATAAAGAGTAAGATTGCCTAAGAAGGTCTTTGCTTTGTTGTTTGATATCAGTCATGAGAAAAGCAATCACATGCAAAGTTTGAAAGTAACCTGGTTTTGATATAATTAAAAGCTTCAAGCTGAGTTTTGGTAAGGATTTGTGGCTTTTTTTTTTTTAACAGAATCATATCTGCTTATGTTTTTGCATGGAAGATGTGTAAAACTTGGAAGGAAAACAAAAAGAGATAGCTTCTTATTTATCATACTTTTAAATTTTAATCTCAGACTCAAAATAGTATTCAGTGAATGTGATGATATCTTGGGAGAAGCAAGAATAAGTTTTACGTTGACTCTTGGAAAATGAAAAACTTTTTTTTAGATTGCTCTGCTATGTTAACTGGGAACTGCTACATCAGAGTAGATAGGTGGATTCATGTTCTGCAACATTCATCTATCTAGGGCTTCAGGGATGCTCAACTCTTGTTTGCTAACTTGCAGTAAACTTAGCTGTGTCAACTTCTTTGCCAGTCCCTTCTTTATACAGCTGCTGCACTCAAACAAACATGATACTGCCGCGGAGAACCAGACTGCATAATTATCTTGCCTCTCTGATTATCTAGTTTTTCTCACTAGGTGATAGACAGAACCAGGCATGTGTGTGGCAAAGAGTAAGAAAGAAGCAAATGATTCAGTATGAACACTGTTGTGAAGCAAAGTGGTGCTCAGGCTATTATATACCCAGGGGTTGCCCAGCTCTTGAGTCTGTTCAGAACTGGGGAAATACAAGTGTGACTGGTGGAACATCCCTTTCCTGCTCTGCAGAAACCATGGCTGAGATTGTAGGCCGTCTGTGCCGACTTGCTAACACTCGGGTCTTCTTTCTCTTTAATTTGGTTTACATAGCTTCTATAGCTGTCTTCCTCCAGGAAGTCACCAGTGGTATTTGCAGCTTAGAATGAGAGCGTTTTCAAGATTTTTTGAACTTAGTAAAAGAAAGCAATAAAAACTAAAGAGATTGCTGAGAAATTAAGACCATATATTATGAAGACACAAATAAGAGTATTTACAAATATTTATTACAAATAATGGGTAATGGTAGTGGGAATCAAGTTTGCTGCAGTACTATTATTAAAATAAAATAAGAAGCAAGTAAAAATTTGACTAAAGTTTAAACATAGGAGAAATATAAGTAGACAAAAGGAATTGAAGGAGAGTATTGGAGTATCACAAATATTAAGTAGAATTCAAGGAATTAAAGACAAGTATATTAAAGAAGTCAGTGGCAAGAAACTGATACAATTCTATTCATCTTGCACATCATCCATTAGCAAGTAATAGAGGGCCAAAGTTCCTTCATTGATGGTACCAGGTGTCAGGGATTGCTTATTATTATAGGTATCTCTAAAAATAAATCCATCTGTAAATAGAACTTACTCTGATTCTCTAGGAGAGAAATGCTCTTAAAAGCCAAGAAAGTATTTGATGCTGTATAGCTGCTGTTCATAGACAATGAAAATATATGAAAGAAAGTAGTCCCAGCAAGAAAAAAATGTAGAGGATAAGAATGTAGAGGGCAATACTACTGCTATCGTTGGTGCATCCTAATAGTAACAACTGATAAATAGAAAGAGGCTGCATTTGCGTAGAGAGTAATAGTGTAGAACAACTAGAGGAACCGTTTACTATAAAAGATATGATAATTCCACTGAAACAACACATTCTCCAAGATTATGTGCAATGATATTGGCTAAGGTGCTGAAGATTCACAAAGTCAATTTAATGGTGCTAAGAGAAGTTGATGCATCATCCATCATTATCTGCCAAAAGGTTATATTACCAGAATTTTGCAGGTACCTCACTGCCTGTATCTGGAAAGTCTATATATTTATTGTAAGTAATCTGAAATGCAAGTCAAGCTTGTTTGAATTAATTTCTTTATAATGTTTGGCAAAAAGAAAGATAAAACACCTTAGGAAAAAAGACGCTAATTTTCATAGGAAAATGAAACACACTTTTCTGAAAAAACATTTTGTTTTAAATACACACACAGATAAAAAGAGTATTTCTAACCATCCCTGCAGATTTGTATTGAAATTAAAAAAAAAAAAAAACAACCAATTTTTGTTTTTCATTAAAAAACATCTGCAGAAATCGGGTTCCGTTTTCTTACATCTGACCTGTCAGATTAATTTGTGGGCTCTTACTTTAGTATTTTGAAAAGCCTATGGTGATCCCTTTACATTTTTTTAAAATGCATGGCCTATTCTGGTGCACTTTTGAGGGAAGGCTTGGCTGAAGAGTTGCACTGCTTTAAGCTGACATTGGAATTTCTAGAAATGCAAACACCATCTCACTACAGAAGCCGTCAGTAATTCCAGCATTTTTCCACTGTTCCTTTCACCCTTATTTTTTGAGGCTGAGATACAGAAGGGCAAAAGTCCCCTAAACCCCCTCCTCTGACAAAAGCACAAAAATAAAACATAGGAACCTGGAAAAAGGGAGACACAAAATGTGGGTAGGGTATAATTATTGCTGCTACTACTGTCACCATCATCAATAACTGAGATGGTATTACTGTTACAATTTTTTTTCCTATTTATTATCAGTAAGTAGGTATGTTGGGTATAACATTAAGTAAGTATGACTTTAACACATTATTGCGCTGAACCTTTCAGCATGCAAATACAGTCACCTAACAGTTGAAAAACAGCTACATTTTGTAATAAAGGCCCTGCTTTACCTTTCAATTGCAATAGTGTAAATCTTTTAGTCAATGAAGGCTGAAGGAATCCCCTCGGGGTGAACCAAAGGGTGGCGAGTCGTGTGATTTCAGAAGAAAGCGCATAGGCACAGCTATTTCAGGTAACCCAGGTTTAAGTTCTGAAAAGCCTCCAATAGGTCCTACCCAAATTTCTGACTTGCAGGAACCTGGAAATTCAGCTGTTCCATGCAAACTGCCTTCTTTGTAGTCATTAGTTTACCACTAACTGCTCTTCTGCAACTTTTGTGCTTTTAAAACTCTTTTCCAGGGGACTCGTTTGTTGGCTAAAACTTCTGTACGTGGGAAGGAGAAACAGCTGTAGTAGTCCTTAGGTGATTTTAGGTTGCTGTGGGCCAACTTCTTGCTTTCTTCAGTTGGTTATTTTTACTTGCTTTTAAAAATTTTTGTTGTTCTGTCTCCTGGGGCTTTCACTGCCCTTGAAGATGTGGTGTATGTTCATGTCAGCTAACCAGAGCAGCTGTTCCTGCTCTGGATTTACATACTAAGCCTGAATTATTTCAAGACTAAAAGAAAAGTGGTGTAAGGCCTTTAAAGACTTTAAAAGGTTGGAAAGCCATCCCAGAATTCAGATGACATGGTTGGTCATTGAATAATTGGCCATTGTTCATCTAGAAATGCAATATTTACATCAGAGAGGACAATCCTCATCAAGGACTAAGGGTTCATCTCCCCGTTTTCTCTGTTGGGTCAGAATTGCCTGTAAAACTGCATCTCCCATGATGGATTGTAATTATTGTTTCCCATGATGAGCTGGTGTTCATATGGGGGAAAGAGACTCCTACGCTGCTTGTGTCATGGAAGCAGAACAAACAGGGCCATAACGGAGAAAGGGAGGCTGAAGTCTGAAATGGCAACTTCTACAAAGCATTTTTAAAAGGATATTTCTTTTTTGTTTAGAACCAAATTGACTTTCACTGAAAAAAGAGAACTGCTGTGCTTGGCATATCACGTTAATTTGGTATTGGGAAGAATCCACCTTCGCAATGCCCCTCGAAAAAACAGAATAGAAAGGAACTGGTAGTTATATGGTAGCTCTCAGGCTGCTGCTCCCCATGGGCTGGGGAGTTGGGAGCCACAGGGCATCCCCGTGGGGGCAGCAGTGTCTGGTGGCCAGGGCTGTCCTAATACCCCTGCCAGGAGTGGGACCGTGGGGGCAGCCCCAGCCCTGGGCATCAGGCCCTTCCCTGGGGACAGGGATGGGCTGAGGCTGGGACAGGGCATCAACCTGAGGGTGAGGTCTACATCAGCGAGCTATGTGGTGCCAGTCTGAGGCACGGCTGGGGCACAGCTGGAGTGGCAGCTTTGAGACAACCCAGCCCTTAACTAGGCCCTTACAGTAACTGTTTTACAAAGATTAAGACCTCAATTAATTCTATTTCTTTTTAATGGGGCTGTTTAGAACAAGAGGTAACGGGCACGAACTTGAACATAGGAAGTTCCGTCTAAACACGAGGAGGGACTTCTTTGAGGGTGGCAGAGCACTGGAAGAGGCTGCCCAGAGAGGTGGTGGAGTCTCCCACACTGGAGACATTCAAAACCCGCCTGGACGCCGTCCTGTGCAACTGCTGTAGGTGTCCCTGCTGTGGCAGGGGGGTTGGACTAGATGATCTCCAGAGGTCCCTTCCAACCCTGACCATTCTGTGATTCTGTCCCTCCCTGGGTGACTTGCAGGGGTGTGCCTCAACTCCTTCATCTGTATATGGTTATAACAGTCCTCGTAGGACTATCCCTATAACAAAAGTTCATACTACACTTTTGGTACAAGAATTATGGAGCCTGTATTTAACTCCAATGTATTCAAAAGCTTTCTCTTTGAATGTGACATTTTAGAGCTGAAGTGTTTAAACAAATGCACTATGAATAAAAAAATGCAGATCAATTTTAAAATAATGTTACATATTTTACCACCATTGTAGGACACTATACAGATATATCTAGAACACTGAGTATACTGTTCTGGCTGAATTGCTTCCGTAGGACATTCTTAATCAAAAACGTTGCGTTGTAGGAAGGAGTGATGTTTATACCAGGTGCAAGAATTTCTTTAATAGATGTGAGTTTTTTCATCTACTGAAAATGCTGAAATACTTGCTTCGTCTTTCCAAGGTTGATGACCTTAGAATATTTTGAAGTTTAATGTACAGGAAATTGTACAGGATTTACTGGTACCTCTAAACATAGTTATTTGTTCTTCCCTTGTTATCACATCAGACTACAATCCTTGCTTCACATTTATGGTGCACATAAAATCCCATTCCATTTATCATTCTTGACGCACATCTGGTTGCACTTCCTTAGGATGAATTGTTTTCAGCTAAAAATAACTCCAGGCTTATAGATATTTTTATTATCCCATAATAGTTAATATTTTTCTTTGGGAAATAAATCCTTGTCTTCAAGATTACTTTTTCCTAACTCTCTGCAGATCATAATGACGTGCTAAAACCGCAGATCGTTTGAATGTCCAGCATAAGTGCCTGTGGTTAAAGGTTACTTATTTTCTAGCAAAAAGAGGTCACTTGGTTCCTACAAGTAGTATAAACAAGTTGTTTGTATCTGGTTAGAATCATAACCTTTTCAGCGTTGTGTATTTTCTTGACACTTTCAAGCATTTGGTCTTTTTGTTTATAAGTTTGTTTGTTTTCTGGAAAATGCAAAGGTATTATAAGTTGCTATTCACAAGGCCTTGACAGATTAACATTTCAGCTTTGTGTTGTTCAGTATGGACTCTCACAGTCACTCATCCATCTAAGTCTGAACACATAGCCAGATGCAGGATATCTGATGTTAAAAGGAGCAGTATGACACTCACAATAGTTAGGGAATGCCAGAATTAAGCTTCAGTCTCTTTATGCATGGGCATATGAACATTAGTTTTAATTATGTGGAAACAGGTTGTTCTCTCCAGAAGCTTTGTCTCATTCACAGTAAAACTTAAGCGGCCTTCATTTAACAAGAACGTTATTTTTAATTTTGTTCTTACTTTTGTGGTTGAATGGATGGCCCCAGGTTATTTTAGCATACACTAATGAAATCCTGTTCTGTATACTGAGTGGTTGTTTTCAGAGTGGGTTTCTTCTGACATCCACAACTGTGGTCCTGGAATGCCTCATTGTTTCTCATAATATCTTGGTAAGAAGGGAGAAAGCTATTAGAGAAAGGAAATTGAAATTTAGAAGCATTAAGAGCAACAGCTTCCACTCATTTTGGGCACCGTGTTTGAGAATGTGGTGTGTGATTTCATTTCTCCTACAGGTGGATATAGTCCTTATCTGACAGGGGTGGGTGAAAGTAGTTTTTTTGTAAAGCATAGTAGAAATACAGAAACACCACATGCCATCGTCTTGATACCTACACTGTTTACAGGCTTTTTGGTGATGGGTATGTTCAGAAATCAGAGAAACAGTGGTATTCAGAGGCCAGGGTTCCAGTCTGCATCTTGTAAAGGAGCATCCTTGGGAAGATGTTTGCTTTTCTGTCCAGTTTTGCTAGCTTTACCTCTGCTGCTCACCGACTTCTGCCCGTCTTTGTTACAGGCCTGTCTCTACTGTGACTCTTTGTCTAGTCTCAGTCTTTGCTATCCAGTTTCTTCATTTCAGTCTCATTCTCATTGTTGTCTTGTTGTAGATCTCTCATCAAACCCAAGTCTCTCTTCTGGTCTCAGCCCTTGCCTGGTCACCACTATCTGATTTGTTCTGGTCGTGTGTTACCTCCCTCGGAACCACCCAGCTCCGTTTAATCTCACTTCCAAATTCTTGCCCTGGGTTTCTCACCCAATTTTAATGTTGATCTTTCATGCCAGTTTGAATTCAGATGGCATTCAGTGACTATCCACCTTTGCAATGTCAGGTCCCACAAGGAGTGAAGATGTCCAGAGCACTGAGAGGAGAGCACTGTACCTGGGAGTGTGTCTGCTAAGCTATACGTTCCCACTCAGGAAATGTGAAATACGGATTTTTATTTTGGCCAAATTTGAGTAGGTTCTTAGCAGAAATGTGGTTGTAAGTCACAATAACAGGGTCTTATAAAAGAAACCTTGATAAATAAGGCAACTTTCAGTTTTCTGGCTCTGCCTTTTCGTGAGCCCTCTGGCAGCATGGTTCCGCTTCACTGACCTTGTAGGGAAGGGGAGTGAATGAAACACCTCCTGTCTCCCATGGCTGCCAGAGCAAGGTGTAGGAACTACTGCAGAAGGAGAAGCTGGAGTTGGAAGCCATGCCTCTGCACAGGTCTTACCTCCCTTGGTGGTCCTCTTGGTAACATGCTTCAGTTTCCACTCCTTTTCCTTAGAAGTCCTCAAGGGAGGAATCATGTCAGCTGTCAGGAGAGATGTGGAGTTTGGGCAGGAGGGGCTGGAGCACCTCGCACTCACCCCATCCGCCAGGGCCATTGTCCCTGCTCTTTCCCCTCGTTTCCCATCCCCGCCAGCCTGCGCTGCCCCTCTGCTTGCCAGACCCTCGAGCTGGCGGCAGAATAACAGCCCTGCTGCCATCACATGCTGTGGCTGCAGGGCGCCCTTGCAGATGACAGCCTTTCTGCAAGCTGTCATTAACTGATGTCAGAGTTTGTTTTAAATAAAATGGAAATGCCTCATTTGCACTGCTATTTTTCAAACCGTAGGAGGTTCTGAATCTGTTAATATAAAGAGAAGAAAACGTCAAAGCTCTACAAGAAAGCAGAAGTCAGATGATAACTGCAGGGAAGGGGAGAGCGATTCCCTCATCAGGAAAGCAGACCAAATCAATAAACTGTTATTTTTATTTCCCACAGCATGTGGATGAAAGATACCAAAACTTCAGGAATTACCAGTGTGCGAGCACTTTAGGAGGTGTCTCAAAAGAGAAGGAAGTTTCAAGTGTCCTGCTTATATCAGTCATGCATTGTGACATGTTGAGATGAGATGTTACTCAGTGTTTCTTTTACTGCCGGGCCTCTCAGTCACGTGTGCATTCTTGGCTTTCCGAATGATACAGGTCAAGGGCAAAGTGCCGTGCAACAGTTTTAAATTTAGTGGTTCCCAAAACACACTTCTGTTGATGAGGTATCCAGCGTAATGCTGTTCTTTGTCACTTTATACAGTAATTTAAAAAAGATTAAAAATTCTTAAAATTTGGAAGAGACAGTAAGACATGAATGTTTGGCAAGAATTTCCTAGATCAATCAGTTAGGCAACCAGACTAATTAATTTTGTTTCCAAGGGTGTTTTTGTTTTGTATTTTCGTTAAGTGCTGCTGAAATCTCCCAGATAAACATGTTAGAAACTGAAGTCCTTTATTATTGAATATACATAGCACCATTCAAGACCCAACAATATAGATCAGTTTTTCTTTATTGGACTCTACTGCTTTTTAAGAAGCTGCCCTGAGTTTGACAAGCTTGAGTGGCTGACCTGTGGGGCATTAAATAAATAAACTATTGCTAAGGTTACCAAACACTGTATTTGAGTAAACAGATGCTTCCAACAGCCATAACTCACATACACTTTAAAAGAAGTACTATTGCTCAAATCATGTGAGTATTTGATAATCTTACATTCCTGTTTCAAGTTAAGTGCTGTGGTGGACAGCTTTTTGAATTGCATATTTTTGCCTATTAATGCTTTATTAATAAATTAAAGTCTGGAAAACTGATCTGTTTGAGATTAAACTATTGCCCAATACTTACATAGAGAAACAACATAAATCACAAAATACATTATTTTCTCAAAGGAGGCCTTGGCATATACAGGCATCCAGCTTCTTTTGGAATGAATCACACATGGAAGCTGAACTGCTCACTTCTATAGTGACTCATTTCTAATACACTGCTTCATTAGATCTCAGCTCATGAAACAAACAAATTCACCAGCATGATTTTGTCTGGTCCCTACAGTTTATTTCAATCACTGTTGGTTCTTATGTCATGTTTTGTGTGATGGAGGGACCCAGGCATGTGAAAACAGACATAAACTGGTGTGTGGTTTGAATGGGATGAAACATTAGATTCTTTTAAATTCATGCGCCAAAGCGCAAAACATTTCTTATTGTTTGAGTGCTTCAAGGAAATGTTGAGCTGGCTTGGTAAAAGGAGCATCGATTGCCCTGTTGAAATGAACACAAATTGTTTTGACTCTATTTCAGTTCAAAGACAGTTTGGGATCTGAAACGATCTACATCACGTGTTCAGATATAACATGATTTCTTTTCTACTTAATTATCAGGAAAAAGGGGGAGAAGATAACATCGTTAGGTCACTGACAAATCTCTAGCTGGCAATACTTTCTGATGCTGAAATTTGTAGAGTTTGTGGATTGTATCAATTCGGATATTACTACAGTCTGAAAAATGAGAGAATTGGTTAAATATCCAGTTACCTTTTAAACCCTTTCCAAACCAGCCCAGTGTCTGAGATGCTGCCGTTGTTTTCTGTTCTGCATAAGCAGCTGAGTAGGGGAATCTGGGTATGAATAGCTATTTACATTTACCATCTCTTTTATTCTCTGATCTTTTTATTTTTTTTGTGCTTATTTGATCAGATATGTAGGCAACAGTAAAGGTATCTGGAAAGGCCATCAATTTTGCAGTATTTAATCTCTAAAGTCATTCCTTCCTGTTAGCCAGGTACAAGAAACCAGTAGAATTACAAATAATTTCATGTACTTTAGGGAATCCATTAAAAAAACATCGTCTTTTTCAACTGAATAATACTGAATATTGTTTTGTATTTCTCTCATATCTTTCACTGAAATGACTGCAAGTGTACCATTTCTGTGTATAGAGCCTTACACAATGTTGCAAACTGCAATGTTGTGGGATATGGGAGTCATTTAATATCACGGTATGCTTATTAATCTTGTGTAGAAGCGTATCTTGTGTAAAATGATCACATTTACTCTTTTTTGTCGTCATTGTAAACTACCAGTTACTTGTCCTGTCAGTGTTTCCCTGTGGAAAAGAACTGTTTGCTCTCAGTCCATCTTTCCTGCCCCATGACATGAGTGACCATAGGACAGGCTGTAGGAGCGGCTGCTTAAAGACGTGGGAGGAGACAGGCACTACCGGTTGACGCATTTCTATGCCAAAGAATCACAGCACAACTTTCTTTTCTACTTCAAACAAGATGCCTTAAACAGCAGTGTTGGATCATGCGTGCTCCATGATTGGATTGTATCCCTTTCATTGTGCAATATGCAAATCTCCAGATAGTGACAATACCTGTCATAAATAACGTCTAGTTACAGAGCCTTAAATTTCGGGTGTCTGGGATAATGAAACACTCAAAAGAATTTCCAGCAAGACTTGCTCATGTTCTTGGGTAGTCTGACGAAAATCTGTTTAGTCTAAAGGTTATTCACTCTGCTTCCAGGCTACAAGAAGGACACAATAACTTGCAAGAGGTGGAGGGAGGAACACAGACATAGGATTAATCTCTACAATTGAAAGATATAGTCAGAGTAGTTTTTTGTAGGATTACAGCTGGATCCTCTTGTATATTTCTTGCCAGCTCACCAACTCTTAGTTCTGAGCTATGCCAAGTGTTACTATCTTAAATTCAAATGCAGTTGTGCGTTTGGGGGAGGTATCAAAGATTAAAGAACCCAGAGAATGCAGTCCATTCTCTTTCTCCAAGATGGTATTTTGCCATATTGTGGCGCAGGTATATTTTCAGGCATCTCTGTATTAGAGTGCTGGCCAAATACAGCTCCCCATAAAAGTACTGCTTCTGTATGCTGACATTAGGAAGGAAGATAAGGATGAAGCACTGAAGGGAAAGTGCTGTCAAAGCATACGTGTCCGGGTGCCCCCACAGTCTCCTTTCTCCCTGGCGTGCTGACATGTATTCCAAAGTTTCATTCTACCTTTTGTGTCATTTAGTGAATCATTGTACTCTTGGTCTGTGAAGAAATTATGATAGCAAAGAGGTTGTTTGTTTCTCTGATTAGGGAGAAAGGTACATGATTTCTTTTAGTTTCCTTCGTTAATTTATCACCCCGTGCTCAAGCTGGCCAGGCTTGGCATAGCTGAAGGTGACCTGATTTTGATCTCTGCCAAATTCCATTGACTGTGATAGAAGGAAGTGCTACAGGAAATGTGTAGTTGAGTGGCGGGACAAAATTACTCCAGCCACTCAAGCTAGTTATGCGCAATGTCTCATCTTAAAGATAACACACTTGCAGCCTTTAGCTTGTTTAGTGATTTTTTCTTTTTTTTTTTTTCCCTGCAAGTTTTCAGACTCCTAGGGGGATGATTCATCGCACACAGTAGAAGTTGCACAGACTATGCAGAAGGAATGAGTGTCTCTGACTCTTTCTCAGTGTAATTCCACATCCTGTCTAGCCGTAATCTTTAAGGTCTTAATTTGAGAGGGTTACTACTATGAGACTTTTAGTCAGGTATCTGAAGGTTAAATATTTTTAAAATTATATCTGACGAACTGACAAAGGAGAATCTCTGATTGTAACCGAGAGCTACATTCTTGTTCCTGATCCAGAATTCGCCTGCTGTGAAAAGCAATTGGCAGTAATTAATTGATTAGAAGAATGTTAAAAAGAACCTTTTCTGAAATGTGCACTTCCTGAAGACTGTTTAATTTATAGCAACCTTCCCTTCCAAACATTCAGACAAGTTACCTGCCACACCAGTTTTCTCAAATGGTATAGTTCTGCTTTAAAAAGTGACTGTAAAAATGGTATAATTGGAGCCATCTTTACCACTACACTGTTGTTTTGAGTGTGCTCAGTTTACAGTCTTTCTCCCTAAAAACAGGCCAATTCATTCAGGACTGAGAATCACTGTAACTTTGCAATTTATTCATCGTGCTCTGTAGGAAAGCCAAATTTTGACACCCAAAGTGCAAACATTTTAAAAAAAACTCCTTTGCTATTCTGCTGCCTCTTCTAGCTGTGGTTTGTGAGAAACCGTTAACGTACATTTTAATTCCAAGAAAAAAACCTTGGAATTCCAAGAAAAATCTTGAAAATCTTGAAAATCTCTGAATCTCATTCTCCTTGTAGAAGAAAAAAAAAATAAAAAAGAGCGTCTATCCTGGAGAAGGATTGTAGGTTAAGGAACAATTTCCTTGTTAGTGTAAATCCTTCCAAATGATGCACGGCTTTTGTGGAACTCCTTTTTAGTTGCTTAACTCTGCAACACCTTGAAACAGGAACTGAATTGCCTCGTTCGCAGCTATCCATTCCCTGCGGTGGTGGAAAGGTAAGTGTTGTGACAATGATGCTAAACCTCCTTTGTGGATCTGTTCCATCATAAATAATTCTGTTGATGATGCAGAACACTGAAGGAAGGCTAGGACTCTGTACAACTCTTTTCAACCTTCTGGCATATGACCTAATTCTGTAAGTAGGTAAATGTTTGTTCTTGCCCCTTGAAGCAGCTTCCCTACAATTCTTTATTCTAGAAGCTGTATGCCTTGCTTTTATGCTTAGCACCTAGGTGTAATCTAAAATGCCCAACAGATTCTTCAGCTGGGTCATCCCGTTCCTTTATAACCTGTGTTTCAGTTTTTCTCTGTGCTCAGGAGAATTTTTATTTCAAATACTTTAGCTGAGGAAAAAAAAGAAATGTGGTTGAAAAATATGATGTTGCATCCTTCTGCCAGAATTTGAGTCAAATCAGTGGTTAAGAAAGCAGTTCCTTCCAAACTCTTGATGCAGGCTGGTAGCTCATCAATGAAACCTTTCATTTTTAACAGATTTTTAAAATGGAAGGTATAGGAGGTGAGGAAGGGAGGAGTTGTAAGCTTAGTTTGTAGCAGCAGTTTATGTTCTTCATATAGTTTAAAATTCAATCTTAACATGGACCAGAGTCTGTATTCAGCAGGGCACTGCCTTTCAGTCTGATAAGGGTATAGGCAAGTGCTTTCATTGAAACAGAGTGGTTTAAGTCCATACTAAAAATAAAGCATGTCTGCACACGTTTTACTGGCTCAAGAGTAGTTTGCAGTGAGGTAACCTTAGTACAGTTTTATCACTGCTATGCAACTGTTCAGTAGTAGATAGAAGAGCTCAAAACTCTTATTCCTTTCATTCCCAGCCAGAGGCTAACTTATCCTTTCATCTGGAGATGATTTCAGCTGTGCTTTTTTATAGATTGAATTAGGCACAAATCTCTTCTCTGTAGCTTCCTGCTGAGAAATGCTTCTTGCTTTTTATACTTAAAATCAGCGTACATGGTTCCAGCCATTTCTTGTTATACAGGTGCCAGAGGTTATTACAATTAATAATTTGTTCCCAATTGGGATTGTTTTTTAAACCATTAATATTTTTTAATTGTGGAGAATTTTAATTGTATACTATACTCTTGTAATATTCAGACTGTGTTCCCATGAACTTCTGCAAAAAGAGAATTTAGCTTTACAATACTGTAGCAAAAGATTGCTTTACATAACCGCTTCGATTTCATGACAATTAAGCCTGTCAGAATATCTAATATGTAACTCAGCAGCTGAGATTATGCTAGAGTGAAATAATTTTCAGATCTCACCAAATTAAATCAGATAAGCTGTGGATGAGTAAATAGAATAGCTACAAGTAAAATTTCCTTTGAGAAGGAATTTTTATTTTCAAGACCCATGTATATTTTGGCTGTCTCATGGGAAATTGCTCAAAGAATTGCAGGTAGAATAATGTTCGTTTCCAGAAAGTGCTGAAGTCATCTTTATCATGCATGTATATATATATTTTTTACATAATAATCAGTTTATTATTGATCTGAAAAGCTTACTTCAGACTTAAAGAGAGCATACAGATTTAGTGTCCTGGTTGAATTTATTCTTCCAGATTATAAAGAATGAGCTGTTAAATTATTTTTAATTAAAGTTTGGGAAGAAAAAACAGCCCTACTTTTGTTACTTAAATGATTCAAAAATGGATAAATGGTATCTATATAATGCCTTTACACATGCTTTTACTGTAAGTCCTTGTTACATATCTCAACTTTGATTTCATCTTAAGCCCCCTAGGCTGAATGGAAGATCAAAAGTAGCAACATAGTTTCTCATACAGCATGGGTGTACGTGTGGTAGATAAGATGCCAAAAGTATTAAAAAAAAAAAAAAAAAAAAAAAGACTAGATGGCATTGGCTCCAGCTCACTATCATGTCATGTAAACCACTCTTAACTGTACTTGAATCCATGTATACCATTGTGCATACAACTGGAAAACACTGGGAGATGGTGATAGGCTATTCCTGTAATTCAGAAAATTACAGGTGAGCTATCCTATTAAAAGAAGCTACCGCTTTGAAAAAAGTAACTGGTAATAGTTAGGTATTTGTCCCTTGTTGCTTATGGTACTTCTCAGGGTTAAAAAAATAATAATTACATTGTTTATACAATATTTTAAACAAAATTGGTTCAAAATCATAGTCAGAGAGACCAAAGGCAGAACTTATCCTTAATCTTTTTATTCTAACATTCTTAATGGTTTGTTTACCACATCACAGCTCATTCGTTACCTTAAAATCATGTTACTGTGGTGGCAAGTAGTACTTCCATGCAACAGCAGGTAAGACCTTTTTTCTATACTTCCATTTGTCTGGTTCATTTAGCAGATAATCTTTCAGTCATTTTAAAAAAGATAAACAATAAAAGCCCTAAAAAATCAGACACTAGTCTTTTATATGCATAAAAAATAAAGGGAGGAAGTCAAATGCCTGATCCCAGCCTGGGATTGAATGGTAAGCAACCTCTGAGCAGAGGTACCAAAGGCAGAACTCAAATTTTTGGATGAATAGCAGAACTAATGGAGACATAGTATCTGGAATTCATCAACTCTTAGGAGGCAGCAGCTACTAGAAAACTATCTTAGAGTAATTCTGGTCTCTGAAGATGTCACAGACTGACAATGCACCATCAATAACTGCTTGATGAGGCATCTTTGTGAAGTTCTTGGGAGCATACGAAGCCTTTACTTCAGGAAGAAAAATGCATGTCCAGGACACTACCCTTGAAAGGGCATGAGCCCAGAAGGTTGAAGCAGCCACAGGAATTGCTCTTCCAATGCTGGCACAAAGGATCTTTTACAGAGACCTCCTGTCCCTTCCTTTCCATGCTGCAGCTCTCATTCTGCCTGAAGGATATTCTTAGGAGTACATCCTTAGAGTGGAGTATTTGAGTTTGTGCTTTTCTATGCCTACTTCATCTGAGACTTGTCATGAAGATCACACAGTGAAGTGGAGAACATTATGGTCTCTTTACAAGAGAGGACACCTCTCTAAGTCTGTTCCCCCAGGGGACAAATATACATTTTGCTGAAGTCTTTGGTAACAATTTGGACATTTTGAGTGCAAATAATATAATACTATTTTTTTGCAGATGTGGTTGCATCCAAACAGTTCTATTTCTGCAGCTGGTCCAAGGATCTTACAAGGTTCGTGTTTCTTCTTTCCAAATCCTTACATAGTTGAGGTGCTGGAGATGACCTCAAAGCCACTAATTAATATTCCAGAATGCTAATGGCATAGCATGAGGAAGAATGTGGGTTACTAAGGAACGGCAGTAATTCCTCAGTAGCTGAAGTTGTACCACAGCTCTGTTACAAATTTGAATTTTGACACTCTATCACCATCTCCGCCCCTGCACCGACAATATCCTGCTGAAAAAGAAGTCTTGGCATTCCTGAAATTTGGCACACTCCATCTCGTTCTGGAGAAGATTGTTTAAAAATAGGAAAATAGGTTTAAACCTAGGAGGAGGAAGGGACATGAAGTCTCATTGGCATTAAGATTGGCAGGATTTGAGAAGTGTATTATGAAAATTTAGTTGCAATTGGTTTGCTTGTCCTCACCCCCCAGTGGTAACTGACTGCAAGTGTGGGAAATATAGCTAATTGAATAAAACTTGAGATAGCGTATACTGGCCAGTGCAGTAATTCAGCTAAAATGTGAATGCTCTGTGGGGACTGAGCATGCCCAGTGCAAACTGAATCCTCAGCAAAGAATCTGTTATATTATTACAATCCTCTCTTCAGCATTAGAGAATTAATATTTTTCAGAGGTTAGACTGGCCTTATTCGAATTAAGTTTTGCAGACATCAGAATCTCTCAGAAGGTAATAATTTAATCATTTTGAAGAAAGCATCCAAAATTTCAGCCAAAATAGTTTGCCTAATTCTGGAAGACTTAAAGAAGTGTGACATGCTGGGGAATGTTAATTTCAGGAAGTAATTCAGACTTTGCTAATTCTAAAAGGACATAAAGAAGTTTGCCTTAGTAATTTCATTCATTAAATTATTACCATAGTACAATAATTTAATTTTTACTTGGGCTGTTAAATAGTACCTTTTTTTATCTTGTGCGTGTTGCATGTGTGTCTGTATTTCACTGGGTCCTGGAGGTCTCAGCTGAGATTGTAAACTCTTTGTACTTGACAGAACTGTGATACACAGTAATCACAGGAGCTAAAATCTGAAGTGATGTGGATGATCTATCACTTTCCTCAGTCTACAGATTTGAAAGACAGATGATCTGTAAAAATGACATCCTTGCATGTCTGCTAAATTGCCAAAGTGATCCTATTTTTCCTTAGACCCATTACACTGCTTTAACCTCAGGCCTATTCTTTCTCCCATGATTGCTTTCAGTCCTTTCTTTGAACAATTCTCAATGCAAGGCTCATCAAATGCCAGGAATTTTCTGACAATCTTCAATGTCATCAGAAAGAGAGCAAGCTTCCAGTGACTTTGTACACCTCATGTCACTTCAGTCTTAGACTTCCCTGGGAAATTTGTTCAGTAACCAGATTAAAATAAACATTTAAGCATTTTGAAAATGTCATTGCAGTTCTATTTTTTTCAAAATTCTTGTTGTGTTCTTGGCTTATAATATCATTGACATGACTTGGTCATGTTTTCTTAAGTTGGCCTTGCTGAAATGCAATTTAGAATTTTGGGAGAAGGTTAAGAGGCTTCAAGAGGTTGTTTTCAAGTGTATAAAGATCATTATTTGTCCTTATAAACAGTGCTAGATTTGAACTGATCTCCCTCTAAATTCAGCTGCTGGGTCATGGAAAAGCATTGGTTTGCTGGCAGAAGAACCAGGAGAAATGCAGAAGAGGGGGCAAGAGTGAGTGTGTTGGGTGATTAGAATGGAGATTTCCCCAAGAGGTCACACAGTGCAAGGATGACAAGTTGGACAGGATTTTAGAAGGCTGTGAGAAAGTGATGTAGCTATAGCTTGTCCTGATATGGTGAGATAAAGGGACAAAGCATGTATCTGCCAAGGATCTGTATAGCTAGACTGATTGATGAGGAAAGGCAAACCACATAGTATATTTGTGTCTTCTTTCTGTTCCTTTTGACCTTCATTCTTTTGAGACCGTTTTTAGAAAGCTTAGTCATTGTGTGGCTTTAGCAATGCATTTCCTGGGAGTTCTGGGACTTTCTGGGTGTTGCTAACTTAAATGTTTCTTAGGGAAGTGTTTTATTTATGAAGCATCTTTATGTAGTCAAGTCAGTGTTCTGTTTTTGAGCCAAATCTACTCTCTTGTCAACATGAAACTATTCCTGCAATATTATGTCATTTTCTCTTCTTCACTTTAAATATTCATGATGATGGTAACTTGCTTATTGTAGAAGAAATAAGTTATTTCACTAGATGGAGTTTTGAAGAAGTGGCAAGAAAAACGTATTAGTCAAGACAAAAACAAAACATGGTTAAAAGTTGCCAAGTTTATTTCACTGTGACTGTATGTTATGCATTTGAAACCCTCATGATGTTAGAGGAAAACGGATGCCAGAAAGTCACAAGATAGAAAGTTTATTATATTCTTATACAGAGAAGTTCTACCCCCAAACAACTGCTTGGACAGAGTCTGTTTCAGAGATGCAAGACTATTACAAAAGTTCTGTATTTATTTATAGGTTATACCTAATATATATATCATATGTAAATACGGTATTTCCAGGAATTGCCATGGGGAAAACTAAATGTGATTTAATTAACGTTAAAAAGTATTACATACAAGCAAAATCAACAGTAAATTACGCTGCAGCACTATCTGCAACACACTTGCCGTTTGCATTTACAGCAACAAGTACTGGGTGTTTAGTTTTCAAAACTGAATGTCTACTATGTTTTACCATATAATGATAAATTGCACAGAAATGTACTGTGAACAGCTGCAGAATATTTTAGTGAATCTTGTCTCTGATCCAAAGTTTCATCTAGTGAAGACAAAATTATTGAATCATAGAATAATTTAGTTTGGGCGGGACCACAACAGGTCATCTGATCCACTTGCCTATGGGAAGCAGGGGTAGCTGCATTAGTCATGTAAAATCAGAGACTAAAACAGTTAAGGAATAAAATTATATATGTAATTATATAATTAACTTGATAAATTTCTTTAAGTGA
Source organism: Pluvialis apricaria (assembly GCA_017639485.1). Classification (NCBI taxonomy): domain Eukaryota; kingdom Metazoa; phylum Chordata; class Aves; order Charadriiformes; family Charadriidae; genus Pluvialis; species Pluvialis apricaria. The sequence goes on along the minus strand of CM030012.1, from coordinate 37,564,087 downwards.
ATTTGAAGAGAAGGAAAGGAAATAGGGCTCTTGATAGGATGGAGGTTTGGTCGGCAGTTAAATGGATGTGATTGAAAAACCTGGAACATTGACTTCTGAAACAGAGCCTTCAGTGCAGTGTTTGCTACATCGCCAGCAAAAATCCTATTTGGAGTGAACTGGAATTGCCAACTAATTATTCCCGTAAAGACATAGGCTATAATTTTCAACACTGAGGATGTTAACACTATTTTTTGAAACATACTGCCATTTATAGAAACTGTACTTTAATATCTAAAACTTTCTTCAGAGTTCCAATTATATAATAAGTTTTAAATGCTATTTCAAATCTATTTGGTAGTATATCTTTAACTGGTTGTGTGTTCTTTTGCAGAGGTGACTTTAGATATACAGAACTCCCACTGACTACCAAAAGTTTTGTCTGGCAAAAGAAGATAGAAATAAGGACCATAATTAAACTTTAAATGTAAAAGCATTTCTGTCACTATTACATTTCTCGGAGTCATTCAGAACTGTGGATTTTTAAGGAGAAGATACTTTACTAAAATCAACCCCTAGATGAAAGAGAAATTCTATGTAAAAGAAAATTTTCTTCTGAAGACTGTTATTCTCTCTGTTTTCTCTTAGCAAATTCAATCTAGGGCAGTTTTGGCTGCCTGGCCATTTCATTCATTAAAACGACAGCTCAAATTCCAATACTGAACATGTAGCTACCAACAAAGTTTGATGCAATTGTTCCTTAGAAGTCATCAAAGATATACAAAAGCATGCGTGTAGCTGCAGATGCACATAACGGGTATTGTCATTGAAAGGGAGCTGGTACAGTGTTTGCACTGAACTTCTGAAAGGCTGCTTGAAAATATTCTTAGTGAGATAGAGTTTTGTTTTCCTCCTTGTCTCAGACCTATGTAAATAACGGTATGCGTTTCAGCACAAGAAGCAGGGAAGACTGATCATGGGGCAAAGAAGGGAATCTCAAGCAGGGCTTGGAGGATTGCTCACAGTGATACTTTTTCATTGCAGACTGTTTGCATTAGGGTGCCAAGAATTTTTAATATGCGTTAAGATGAACTGTGTGCCTGCCTATTGTCTGCTCAGTCAGAGCAGACTTGTATGGTTTTGGTATTACAGATTTCAGCTGGTTTGTTTATTATAATACCGCTGGGCTTCTAAAGTCTGCAGCTGAAATTACTGCTAGAAGTGGAATAGTATGTTGCTTTTCACAACTTCATGCTGTATTTCACAGGAGCTTTTAAGCTGTGCTGGTTACAGATTTTATTGAGGTATAGATGCAAGAACAGAGAGATGTCTGTTTATTTGTATAAGAGGAGTTTGTCACTTTCTGGAGCCAAAACCTCAGGGGTTGGTGCTGTTTGGCCTCAATGACTTTAAACTGTTCTATCAATGTAAAAAAGCTATTTGTCTGAATTCATTTTTTATTTCGATATGCTAAGTTTTTTTTTTTTTTAAAAAAAGATACTGACTGCAGTATAAAACAGACCAGGCCATGATTGTCAGTCCCAAACTAGTAAACATAACTGACTCCTGTTTTATAGAAAAAAATAAATGGCCTGATAAAGGTTGAATATTGGCTGAGAAAGACACGATTAGAGAATATCAGCGAGAAGCCTGATTAGTTTTATAGGCCCAGAAAAGCTAAAATCACTCAATATATCACTCAATATTAGAGTCTTTTGTGGAACAGAGGGTGGGATATAGATGCATAAATCCATGAGACAGACAAGTTCAGATATTGTGGCCCTGCCTGCTTTACAGGTGTTTCTGGCAGCACACCACTCTTATCCTCCTGTTGCCAGTGGTGTAGAAACACCACAGTGGAACAGCACAGTGAGCCTACATGTCTTATACATCTCTGTTGTGGGGGTATGTTGAGTCTAATATTTCTTGACTCACAAATATGGACAGGAATGAGTGCATCAGGACTTCTGTGTTAATGATGGTTAATTTGGTGGTCACCTTTCTTGAGATGGTGCTTCATGGAAATAGGTTGGGACTGGACCTACGATTGTGGAGGAATTGTTTTGGTTTTTTTTTTTTGCTCAGGTGGGCACCATGGGTGAAACAGACTTGGGGAATTTGTACTTAATTTGTTGCCCATTAACAGAAACTTCTGATCAATGTTTTGTGTATTAAGAAGCATGTAAACAAATCCTCCCCCTTCCCCAGGCTCAACTTCAGCCAAACACCTATCCTCCCCACTTCCTAGTTTCAATTAAGGTGTTCATTTTATTTGATACTTAATGTTCATTGAGTGTGGGTAGGGAATGACTTCTCAGCCCAGTTGGAGAGTCATCTGCAAGAGAAATGAGCCAAGTTGTGCTCCCCTTCCTGACTAAAGTCTGATTACTTTACAGATTAGAAGAGATTTAGCAGAGGAGGCTGAAAGAGACTTGGCCTGAGTGATTCCTGAAAGGATGCCTGAAAGGTAGGAGACCATACACAACTTTGAGACTGAATTCAGACATGAATTCAGAGTTGAGACACTGAATTCAAACATGACTGATTTGATCCCAAATCTTCCACATCCCATGTGAGTACTTTCTCATCCAGCTAGTCAACAAAGTGCTGTCAGTCACCACCATGACTGTGTATCTGCAAGGAGCATAATCCTGTCATTCAATGTGCCTTTAGTTCAGCTATTGGATGTAGGTGCCAGGTGGTCTAATCACTGGTTGTCTGGAGATCTCAGGTGGGAGTAATGTCCCTTGTCCAGGCCAGAATATTTCAGGAATGCCAGTGACACAAGACTGCAGTCATCTAAGTACATTTTGAACCAAGAAGGGACGTGCTAGTGTTTTCAGGCACTTTGAACATGAGGTAGATGTCTGTCGGGGATATTGAGATGCGCTACTGGTTTTAAAGGCTTAGAATCCTGTTTTAAACACCAAAGGGCATGAGTTTATACATGGGATTTAATTTCATATTAAAATAAAAGAAAAAAACTACAAAAGACTGTGGAAGAATAGTGTCCTTTTGAGAAGCCCTGATGATAGTGTTCATGGTTCCAGATATTTCTTGATTAGAAGAGCCTCGTTATATCGCTTTTTCCTGATAAAATATTGTATCAAACATAATAAATTGAAGTAAGTTGCTGAAGGGTTTAATTTATTTCATCACCTGTAGAAATACCTGGCAAAGATTTTTGTGTGGGGGTGAATATGTTCATAGGAGCTTAATACTTTCTGCTTATAAACGTAACCAAAAAGAGCATTAAAATATCAATGTGATTGTCCAGAAGATAGCAATAGTTGCAGTTCAGTGCACTGGGACCACACACAGAGCTTCTATCTGTTAAGTTGTCAGGGACAGTGTAAATTTGTGATTATCTCTGATATTTTGCAGTATGCATCTATATTTTAAGTTGTTTGTCAGAACATTTATTTCTCTTATTTTGACTTACTGGAACAAGACTCCTTTCTTTTTCCCTAATAAGATATTCCAGTTCTGACTAAGTTACATTTAAAAAATATTATCTGCTATTTGCAAACCGCTCACATCTCATGTAAAGAGTACTATGTTGTAGTTGTTATTCTTACGGTAGATATACACTCAAGGTCATTGTATCCCTTGCTCAGTGCTTATGAGCTTCCTTTGATGACTGAGTTTGCAAAGTGCTGAACACTGCTACTGATAGAGGTAGGCATTAAACCACGTACTTAATTCCACTGACATTTATGGGACTACTTATGTTCTTAATGTTAAGCGTGTGATTCAGTATTTTGCTGGACTGGGGTCAGAATGCTCAGTGCTTTGCCGCCTGGCTTATTAAGCACTGCTAATGCAGGTTTAAAATCTTAATTTAAAGCTTAGCTGGACAAGGCAAGATTTCTATCAGGTAATGCAATCTGCTTGCGATCCTCTCTTCGGTTTCCAGTGTAATGTTAGCTTGGGTATAGGCAGAAGTGCACCAGGGCCACTTGCACAGTAAATGAAGGGCCGCCCAAGTCATAAGGCAACATGTTGACAATGCATTTGGCTGACAGGTTTTACTTTGGGTTTTAGAATAAGTCCTAACTGTATATTATATATAAACACAAACACGTCTGATGCCTGGCATGACTCATGTTTAGTTATTAATACAATCCTGGAGATAAGGTATTTGACAAGAACATGCCTTTATGCATGCTGAAACTAAGACGGTTATATAATACCAGGAGTAGCAAACAACTTTTTCAAAGTCTCATGGAAACCATTCAGGAGTGGGAACTGAATGCCAGTTTCATTATCACCTATAAGGCGCCAAACAATGAGGCATTGTAGGCTCACAGGCAGTGCTCAGAACAGGAGGTTTAAGTGCATCAGCCAGTAGGTAAACTCAATCAGGCTAAATCCTGTCAGATGGAATATGTCCGTTAACAAAGCCATTAAGTGTATTTTAAATGTCAGTTAAAACTTTTGCGAGGAATGATCATGGGAGGAACAAGGGAGGATGCAATGAGTCAGGCAGTAAAGTTCATGGTAACAGTGGGTCCATAGTCGTCTTTTATCCACTGGTCTCAGGATGTTTTACCATGTGAGCAGCTGTTTCTATGTGCGTTTTACAGACCTGAAAATGAGGAAGTTAGGGGCTATGCTCAAAGGGAACAATAACAATTTAAGCTAAGGAAGGAAGATGCTAGACAGGAAGTGCTGAAAATGCTTTGATTGAAGTGTTTTTATGGGGGAAAAGAATTCTGATGAACCTAGTTTCGAATAACTACTGATGTTGCAATTTACTAAGTTACCAATTTTATGTTACAGTATAAAATTACTAGTAAGGATTTATTTCTACAGTTCACTTTGCCATTTCTAAGAAAGTTCTATTTTTTTTCTGAACAATTTGTTGAGAAACTGTGAGGAAAAAAACTCAATGAACAGGGTTGGTGAAAAAGGATCTTCCCTTTGTCTCGTTACATCCAACAGTTAAATAACAGTAGGAAGAGTCTGAATTTAAGAGAGAGAAGAGCCAAGATGGATCTGACTATATAGAAGCCCTGCCCTGAGTGAGGACCCTTCTGGAAAAGGTCTACAATGTCCTTTAAAGAAATCACAGGAGAAATGGTGTCCTGGTTAATGATCAAGGGTTTACAACTGTGATAATTCTAATTATAGCATTCTCATAATAGTACTTTTCTACTTGAGAATACAAAATTAGAAAGTTTTGTATGTCCTGGTGCCCTCTAAATATGCAGCACTTTTGACAAAGATGATGCAGGAGACAATGTGTGAAATCAACACTCCCTCCCTTTTGCTCTGCACACCTTCAGATAAAATAAAATCCTTTCAACTTAACAAGGACACAGACAGCTTTTATTCAGACTGAAACAGTGATTTGGTGAAGGAGTCAGAATGTTAGTGTTTGGAATCTCTCTTATGTTGGTGGGATAACTCCTTCAGCTGCTTCCTGAAGAGGACAGAGTCAGAGCACCACTGAATAATACCAGCAGTGCTCTTCAGGAAGTTCTGCCCGGAAGAAGCTCCTTCTCTCATCATCATCCTGGCAGAGGTGACAGTAAAGATTTTCATCTTGAGTTTATTTTCCAGCAGTAGTTAGCTTTTACCTTCCAAATAGACCAGATCACATTCAATAAAAACCATGTTCAGAAATATTGATGAGGAAGAAGGATCCAACCCGCTGAACTTTCACAGATGTGTTGATATCCATGTGCACCCCTCACACATTGCAAAGCTAGTGGTTACATGTAATAAACACCTGATTGTCCTTTAGTGATGCGATCCCAATGTAATTTTTTCTACTCAAACTTATTAAAAGGAATAGTAGGACAGTATTCCTTTATGGTGCCATTGACTCTGTAATTTGAATCTGATTGTGGTGAATCATATCACTCTTTGCAAGTATGATATTATAGTCCCCACTTTACAGACAAGAAAACCCAGAAGAATTTGTAATTTGTAGCAGGTGTTACACAGCTATATGTGATAAAACCATGTGCAGAATTTGATACCCGGACTTTTAGTTCTGTGTGCTGATGCAGCTATTCTTCATCAGCACCTCCACAAAGCAGAAGAGTAGGCAAAGTTGTGGATTGTATTGTTCATTCATTAATTTCTAGGGTTTTCCAGGGAAGATTTTGCCATACCAAATATAGGACTTGTCAGTCTTCAAAATAATATCAGGTAAGGTAATTTCCAATACATTTTTGTTTCTATTTCTTTTACTTTCACAGGTTCTCTAGGGATTTTTTTTCTTTAAAATTCCCAGGATGACAGAAGAGTCCTTGGTGATAAGTTATTATAAGAGCCGCCTTTTCCTTAGTCCAAATTCATATGTGACAAAGTTTGAAAATATTTTTTTATATTACAACACTTAGACATTATGGAAGTTAAGAAGGCCCAAAGGGGACAGTGAAACCCAGCTAACATCCATTTCACAAGAAGAGTAGCATCTCTCATTTTGAGGAGCATGTGAATTTAGATCCAAATTGGAACTTACCTGTAACTCTAGCTGTAAACTTTTTCAAATTTTTGTGTGTTATTTCTACAGATCCATAAATTCCCATTGCCATGCAAGTATAAAGCAAAATTATTACAAAGCTTAACAGTAACAATAAACCAATAAAATTTAGACTCCAATTTGGCAAAATGAACGCTCTCCCAGTTGCTACTTGAGAGGTCTGAGAGAATTTACCCAGTTAGTTAGAAGTAGAACTTAAAATTGTTGCGTCATGTACAGTCTCAATATTAAGAGAGCATGCAGGCATTGTGGATACCAGGATTCATACAGTAGAGTAGGGAGAGCCAGAAAGTCCATAATTTTAGACTGAATATAAAATTTGAATTGGGCTATAGTAAAATACTTCATAAGATATCCTTATCTTGAATTGCTCTTAGTATCATCTGTTTGAGTCCCCTTCTTAACTCAGTTAGCCAGAATAACCTTTCAGGTTTTTATTCCCTGAAGACCTGCCATAACATGAAATGGGACTGAGCTTTTTCCTCAGCTGTGATCCAGATTTTTTCAGTTTTGAGCAACAAATGTTAGAGTTAGGACCACTTCTCAGCTCTTTGCTTTTCCGCATAGATTTCATAGACTTGTGGTTCTCAGACTGAACTTCTAGCTTAGATGTTCCAGTCTGCGACCTAGGGAAGCCAGAACATTTAGCTGCTTTATCATGAATACGCTCTTATTCTGTCACTGCTGAGTTAAACAAAGCTAAATGTTTGTAAAATTGAGCTTTTCTTCTTGACAAAGATTCAAATATAATAATGTAAGATGAGCTGAACTCGTATGTTCATTTCCAAGATACTAGTTATGTATTTCACGAAAAACTAGCAATCTGTAAGGTGAATTAACCTTTTCAAAACTAATACCCTTATGTAGGATTCTCCTTTGAAAATGTAGTTTATGTGCCTGACCTTTGAAGCCACCTTATTATAGAGTTCTGGCTGAAATGCTGGTTGTGTAATCAAGCTAGGATTTGGTTTGTTTGTTTTTTCTTCTGTTAGTCATGAATGGGTTAGGAATGAACTAGCATGGTTTGTGATGACAGATTTAATATGTTGTTGTTCTCCAGCTTTTTCACAGAGTTCTGTCTGTGTGTGTGTTTACATGTACATATGCTTGTGAGAATTAATAAAGCTACGGAGTCTAGATTTTTCACAGTAAGAAGTCAGTAGCGTCTCTGTTGGAGTCTGCTCACGTTTGTCTTCGGTTGTCAGCGTTTTTATTTAGCCACGAAACAGAATGAACTAACTGAAAATGCTTCATTTCAATTAAGAGTTTTAGTGTAGGTTCTTAGACTAATTTTTAGGACATCCAGATGCAAATAAATTTTGGTATTTGCCCCTGCACTGTTTATTCCCTGTACTTGTTTCCAGAAGGCCGATATTAATCAGTTTGCCATATAAGACAGAAGGTAAAAAAGAAGCAACTTTTTAAGCATTCCTGCTTGGCATGGGAAGTCAGGATATAGCTGACTACCTCCCTAGGTTATGAACATTCTCCTGTTGAGTGTGTCATCTATTGAGCTGGGGTTTTACTGGTGTGGTAACATTAAATTTGTGTAAACGGTGTCATGTGTGTTTCAAGGTCTGTTGTTAAAACCCAGCCCGATATAGGAATGCCTTTTTATTCCTCATGCCAAATTTTTCTTGGGAGTGAAGTTCTAAGAAGTACATTGTTGCTTTACACTTTTAGGCTTGAATGCCTCTTTTTATAGTAGGTAGTAGATATATCTCCTTTTGTTTACTGTAGTAGCTGTTATTTTATCACAGATCTGTTTCAGAGTACACGTGAGGTAGGTTGGCAGCAGTTTCTGTCAGCTGCTCACAAGACTTATTTTCATCATTTTGTGCGTCTCTGTCTAACTGAAGTTATGTCCCAGTCCAAGCCAAAATTCATTATGCTGAGACACACATGGTAATGTTATGATTATCTCTAAGTATTACTGGAAATAGGCATCAAATAATGTGTGATGTGTTGTTTTGAGTTCTTTTGTATCATAAATTCTGTAAGTAATGTGGCAACTGAGGTAAAGCAAGATTATTTGCAAAATGTGCGTCACTAGAAGATAGTAAAATTGCTCTTTTTTGTACTTTCCATACTCCAGAAACTTATAATTCATGCTTGCTCATTTTCATCTGTCTCAGCTAGTGATGACAAACGAAGAGAGAAAACAAGAACATAGCAGAACTTACCTGGGATCTTAAACAGTGAACTTTTCTCTTAGCATGGACTTGTCTTGTATACATTGTTTTGCTTCCTATTTCTAGGTGCAAATGAAATAGATGAAAAATGTAAAGAGATGGAGTCTTTTCTACTCTTGACTTTAGAATGCAAGCTGAGAGGCAGGATGATGATAGGTTGTTGAACACTGGATCACTTTGGTTGCAATCCTTGTTGAACACTGGATCACTTTGATTGCAATCGTCTTTTTAGAGGCTAATTTTGGAAACTATAAAACTGAAAAATCTTCTTAGTTGAAGACGGAACAACTGAGCAGGCATCACAACTTTATTTGTCCCTTCACCAATAATGTTTTTCTCTAGGTAGGAGTCTGTAGAAGGTAGTAGGCTTGATGGGCAGTATTGTAGATTGAGTTTGCATTGTGGATGTTCATCCTCATAGTTGTTTTCTAAATAATTTATAAATGTATAGTCATGAGAATGCTTTTTAGTTCTCTCATCTAGGAGTGCAGACCTATGCCATCTTCCAGCCTTATATCACGTCCAGATCCATGTGTGCACCAGTCCTCCTTCCTGTGCCTACACTTGGTTCCTGTAGAAATGAAATTCTGTGCATGGGCCTGGGAGGAATGGGGGCCATATTTCAGCAGATCCGTAGTCTGCATAATGGGAAAACAGCGTTTTAGGGGTCTGAAAGGAACTGGGTCTCAAATCTCGATGTAGATTTTTCCAAAATATTCTGCGTGCAGAAGTAAACTTGGGAACGGAGTGCTTTAAGGGGAAAAGTGAATAGGAGTAAAGTGGAAGCAGGGGAGAAAAGGGCAGATAGGATTCTGTAGGAAAGAAGGAAAGGAGAGTGTGCTGGGCAGTGGGAGTGGGATAGTGAGGTGGATGGTGTGATTCCCCTTTTCTATGGATACTATTCAAGAGGTGGACAGCAAACGCAGACAAAAGTGACAGAATATGCACTATCGAGTGGTCTGATAACACCAGCAGACCTGAGGGGATCTTCATTTCTTGGTGCTTCTCCTGCTGAAAGGAGTTCTGGAGGCCTCCTCCCAAAATACAGGGCCTTGTCTCTTCTCTGCTAAGCTCAAAGCAGTGACTTCTTTGAAGGCTCGAGTCAGGGTTTTGAGGTTTTTATTTACTACTGATAGTTATGAAAGAAACTGGACTAAGGTTTAATTCTCTTCATTGCCATCACTGGATTTGTTTAGTAAACTACAGACTTGGAGCAGGTTCTGGTTTTCATAAGAAATTGTCACCTGAAAACCAATGTTGTTTTTGTCTTGATAAGGATATGACATAGCAACTAGGAGTGTGGTTCTGATGTGGGATTTTCTTTCAGTTTAAATTCAATACTTTGTCCTGGAGTGTACTCGGCCTAATTTCTGATCCTTTTTACAGATGTTAGATGCAGTGCCATATCTAAATGTCCTGCATATGGGGGAATCTCAGCTTTCATTCAGTGATATTCTGGTCCTGGTGGCCTTAGGAGAGGGCAAAAATACTAAAGGGTGAACAAAAGCTATCAAATTAACGTTTCTTTTTCCCCCAGAATCTTGCAATTGGAATTAGCAGTAATACATGCTGCTGCTTTATTTTCTGTGGCTGATACTTTCTGACATTACACGTGATGACACCAAGTATGAGATAAGATTTCTTGTGATAACTATTGTATCTAATAGGGTCTAACTGTTGACTAAATACTTTCGTATTGTAAAAGTAACACACAGCTTAGTGTTTGCTCAATTAAGGAAAATTGTGTTGTCATGCTATTTATCTCATTGACTTAGAACAATGATCAGTGGAAACTCAGTATAATACACTTATCTGTTATGAAATTCTTGTCTGTGACTGTACCCATCCAAGAAAAGACTACTTAAAGGTCATCTTCTGGATAGGGAAGGTTATGACTCAAAAATCCCACAAAATATAAGAATGATCAAACATTTTTTTATGAATATGGAAATGCATTTTAATTATTCTCAGCAATATTTTATTAATCATTTCCCGTCTTCGCATAAATTTTTCCCAGCTTGCACAAAGTTCTGAATTCTTCGGCAGAGGACAAAACCTTTTGTAGTAATGAGTGATAGTGCTTTTTACTACGCAAATATTTAAGAAGTTCTGACACTTGAGAGGTTCCAGGAAATACTAATCTAGTTGGATGTTTAAAACCAAACATACAAAAATGTGGCAGCTGTAGTTGTTGAATTTTTTCCCGAAAAGATGAGACAGTGAAGTTAGCAGAGCTAAAAGGAGACTAAATTAATATTTTAGACCTGATGTAAAGATTAACCTAAAAAGGATGAAGGGGGAGGCGCAAGGAGTGGGAAAGGTACTGCACCTTTGCCGTCAACAAAGGATTTCTTCTGTAGTGTTTGCTATTGTGGTTCAAGACGTGAGAAAGTGTTCAGGTGGAGTGGGAGAGATCTTTAAGAAAGCTGTATTCAGTTAGGTCTTCTCAGCTTTTCCAAAAGTACTTGTCTCAAAATAATAAAAGCTGAACACAATTCTGAGACATGATTTAAGCCATACAGGGTCTATGGCTGTAGAAATGCCCTCCATGGGCCAAGTGAAATGTCATCACCTTAAAGTCAGATAACTTTATTTTTACGTTAAAGAAACCTGGAGTTTATTGTGAGTAAAATTTTGCAGTCTATGGAGGCACATTTCCCATTGGGATCTGCCCAAATCGGAACTTGCAGAATTCGGTCCAGCCACACAAGTGGCACAGGGTATATCTGTATTGGGTTGGCGTGGCAAGGTTTTGGTAGCAGGGGGGCTACAGTTCTGGCTTCTGTAAGAAGCTGCTAGATGCTTCCCCTATGTCCGATAGAGCCAATGCCAGTCGGCTCCAGGACAGACCTGCCACTGGCCAAGGCTGAGCCCATCAGCCACAGCCTCTGGGATAACATATTTAAGAAGGGGGGAAACTGTTGTGCAACAGCAGCCAGGAGAGAAGAGTGAGAATATGTGAGAGCAACAACCCTGCAGACACCAAGGTCAGTGAAGAAGGAGGGGGAGGAGGTGTTCCAGGTGCCAGAGCAGAGATTCCTCTGCAACCCATGGTGAAGACCATGGTGATGCAGGCTGTCCTCCTGCAGCCTGTGGAGGTTAACGGTGGAGCAGATATCCACCTGCAGCCCATGGAGGACCCCACACCAGAGCAGGTAGATGCCCAAGGAAGGCTCTGACCCTGTGGGAAGCCCATGCCGGGGTAGGCTCCTGGCAGGACCTGTGGCCCCATGGAGAGAAGGGAGCCCATGCTGGAGCAGGTTTGCTGGCAGGACTTATGACACTGTGAAGGACCCATGATGGAGCATCTCATTCCTGAAGGACTGTACCCTGTGGAAAGGATCCACGCTGGAGCAGTTTGCGAAGAACTGGAGCCCATGGGAAGGGCTTATGTTGGAGAAGTTTGGGGAGGACTGTCTCCTGTGGGAGGGACCCCATGCTGCTGCAGGGGAAGAGTGTGAGGAAGAAGGAGCAGTAGAGACAATGTGTGCCAAACTGATGACAACACCATTCCCCGTCCCCCTGTGCCACTCGGGATGAGGAGGTAGAGAAACAGTGAGTGAAGTTGAGCCCAAGAAGAAGGGAGGGGTGGGAGTGAAGGTGTTTTTAAGATTTGTTTTTATTTCTCATTATCGTACTCTGATTTGATTGGTTATAATTTAATTTCCTAGAGTCAAGTCTGTTTTGCCTGTGACAGTAGTTGGTGAGTGATCTCCCTGTCCTTATCTTGACCCAGGAACCTTTCATTGTATTTTTTCTTCCCCTGTCGAGCTGAGGAGGTGGAGTGATAGAGCAGCTTTGGGGGCACCTGGCATCCAGCCAGCATCAACCCACCACAAAATCTTAGTTCAATTTGTAACTCTTCATTATCTTCAGCTGTCCTGGACAGACATGCAAGTTGTGGACACAGACCTTAAAAAGGAGAAAAGCCTACTTGTTAAAGTGTTTTGCTGTGTTGGAACCAGTGAATGAATGAAAAAGACTGGAGCAGCATGGTTGAGAAGGTGGGACTATCAAACAGAGAGAAATAAATTCTGAGAAGGGGCTGTCATGCAAATACAGACCTACTGAGAGAGGCAAAGGAAACTTTTGCTTGCTTATTAACACGAGTCAATGCAGCACATGTTCGTGCAACAATGAGATGCATCTGCCCTGCAGCATTGTACACACCAACCTAGAGGCCCTTATGTAGGAGCAGCAATCAGTTAGGTGAAGCTCACTTACCGTCATAAATTAGGTGTATTCACATCCGCTCATTTCAAAGTCAGTAAGTGGTGTTGGTGGGGTAAGCTCTTTCAAATGTGTTCAAATTAAATATGACAGCAAGTCTTAATGAATGACAAGACCCATTTCAATCCAAAGGCTAAGGTAAACCTATCAGAATTTCCCGAGGGAGTTTCCAGGTTCTGAAATCTATTCTCTTACTAATAATGCAGTATTAAAACACTGAGTTGCACTGGCCTCCAAAAAAGAATTCTTTGATGTTCTTTTTCCCTCCCAGGAATGTTTGAATGGCCTATTAGTGCTGGTAGGCTGAAAGTGGGGAGTCAAATGACTGCTGGAAGCACAGATGTTCTTGAAATATGTGGGCTTACCTTTAGAATAAAATCTGCAAAAATATTTAGACACTGACGTTCCATCAGTTTCATGTTGGTGCCTGAATATCTTTGAGGATCTAGCCCTTAATTACTATAGTGGAGGTAAACAGAAACATCTAAGATAACCTGAGTTTTAAATAGCTTGAACATCTGCAGTTATTATCAACTTTGATAGGAACAGCACATTTGGTGGCAGGAAAGTGGAGACTAATTAGTACATGCAAGAAAAATCATAGTCCACTGTACTAAATTTGTCAGTATGAATAATTTCTGCGGCTTCAGTGTTTGATAGCGATCGTCTGCACATCACCCGATCCTGTCCCTTTTCCTGTGAAGTGGAGGTTTAAAGAAGAAAGTTTTATTAATAAGATTTTGCTGTCTAGATATTGATCCCAGGTTGTGATGTGGAAGATAGTTGGAATGTAGAACAATAAAATTAAATGCAGAAGCAGCTTTCAGTTAATTTCATTTGCAGTGCTCTTTGTTTATTCTTATATTTTTCAGGTGAGGTATGCTCTTTATAATTCGATTAATAAGATTGGAACGTCCTGCTGAAAGTAATTTAAAGGGCCAAGTTTATCCACTGTCCAGTGCTTTCCTGATTTTTGCACAATTTTTGTAAGTTTGAGACCCACTTCAGTGATGATTCTAAATCAGTATCTATGTTCATCTTTCAAGAAAACCCACCCCTACTCTATTTTCTTAATTTTTGAACAATCTGTCTGTACTGTTACTTGATATGCAGACCATTTTCTTGTATGCAAAACAACGTATAAACAGTTGCTCCTTTTACACATCTGATGCAATAATAACATCGGTATCGGCCTCAGTGAGCTGGAATTTCCTGCATAGTGGACATACCACACCAGAAGCGTCAGTTAGTTAAGCCACCAGATAAACCAGAGACTTTCTCAAAGCTGCTGTTTCTATTACAGAATATGTGCCACTTACTTACACTTCTTCTATATAGTCTGTCCTAGGGAGACTTTAGCATGCAATTTCAGAGCCAAATTGCCTGAAAGGCTCTCACTTCAACCTCATGAACGTGTCTGCTTTGGAAGATAGGTCCATGGTCTCTAGTAATAGCGTGAGGTCACATATCACATAATTGTATTTTGGAAATGCTTCTGTGTGATGACGTTGTCTTCAGGGCAATACTTCTGGCTTACTGTGGATAAGTCATCTCATCTGCTTTCTTAAGATTACTAATGAGGATTGTAAAACCAGAAGAAAGGCTCCAGACTTGTCCTTTCTCCAAAATATATTCCACATATTTATCCTGTCTTATTTTCTAAACACATTTCTGATTTTTGCCTAGTATAAAAATCACCCCGGCTTCCCTAGGGAAAGGCACTGTCCAACACATCTGTGCAGAAACAGTCTCTGCTATAATGGAACAACAAAAAGAAATACACTCTTCACATTGATCGTTAATGTAACTATGCTTGGTATAGCCCAGTAGCAAAATGTTTGGGTTTGGTACGTGGAAAAAGTGTTAGTACTGTAATTCACTTTGTTATTAGGCAACTACTTCCTAAAAAGGGTAGAAAAAATAATATGATAAAAAAGTTTCTTTTCTTACCCACCTGAACAATGGTGAGGTATTAATTTAGCAGAAATTCATTCATCAGTTCTCATTCCCTTGGCTGAGAACCTGAATGATCAGATGTGCTTAATGACCTGTTTTGGACAGAATGTGCTGAAGGACAAAGGAAAAAACTTTTTAAAATAACAACTCTAGAAGAAATCTGCAAAGTTATGCAAGATTTGTAGTTACAGAATCACAGAAATGTGGGTTAGAAAAGACCATTGGAGGTCTCTAGCATCCCCCTGGGGCAGGACTATTGCCAAAGCAATCAGATCAGCCATGGCTTTATCTACTCAAGTCTTGAAAACCTCTGAGAGGACTTCATCACCTCTCTGGTTAATTGTTCCAGTGGTGCATTACCTGGTAATTTACCTACCTTGTTTCTACTATCCAGTCTGAACCTCCTAAATCACAGTTTGTGCCTATTTTCCTGAGATTTACCACCTGCAACTAGCAAAAAGTTCACCTCCATCAACTTTATAACTACCTTCAAGTAGCCTTAAGTTGCATTTAGATTGCTCTCAGCCTTCTCTTTGCATTTGTCACTGCATTTGTCACCAGTTCTTTGCTGTTTTGAGCAACAGGACAACTAGAGTATCACCCAGCTTGTTCCCTCTAGCATTTATGTTGTAAATTTACCATGAATGTCATCAAGAAAATGCTGTTGCTCTCCTAGTAGATGGCTGTATGGGTGGAATCATCTATAAAGGTGAGAGCCTGTGATTGGAAGACTTCTGCTAGTTATTTGTAGAAAGCTTCATGCTGTCCCTCTTGATCGAGTAATCTATAACAGACCCTTGGATCCTGTGTTCCTTCTTTCTCTTGATCTTGACTAAAAGGCTTGCAACAGATACATCTTCACTTTCTTACTGGAACTACTTGACACAGGAGCGTGACTCCCCCTCCTCTTGTTTGCTACCTGTCCTTCTCAAACAGTCTTTGCCTATCCATGACCTTGTCCCGGTTTGTGCACTATCCCATCAGGTCTACCAGATCCTGCTCATGTGGCAGCCCCACAACTGGCCTGGACTTGCAGTTTGTCTTTGTTGCCCAGGCTCTGTGCATTACTGTACAAACACCTTTGGCAAGCCTCCTCCTTTCTCAAACATAGCAGTGTGATCAAAGAACACATATCTGTGCTGGTGACATGAGCTGTGTAGCTGTGCGTTTGTTGGCAGCTGAATGCATCTGCTCCTTCCTGGGCTCTTACTCTTGGCCAGAAAGGCTAAAGATAACACCATGTGAGCCCTTGTGCCCCTCAGCTTTGCTTCCAAAGCCCAATAGTCATCTTCAACCTGCTCAGGGTTTCCTCTGGCTGTCATTGGTGCCTGAAAGGATGCTTGTCAAGGCTATTAGTCAGAAAGTTTGAAACTAGAAGTCTTTTCAAATTTGAGAGAGTCCTAATGAAAGCGTGTAATGATGCACACATCTGGAAGAAGAAAAGTATATTCTGAACAGGGTGAATTCCATTTATTTTGCATCCCAAAGGAAGACAGTTGCAAATGCGGGTGACTGCACCTTACACTGCTGAGTTGCAAGACAAATCAAATCATTAGTTATGAATATTAAATTTACATTTGCAAACAAATAAGCTAGGAAACATGTCTACACCCCGCTGGAACATATCTAGAGTCACAGCGACTGTGATTTCAGGGAGGTACAGAGAAACTGGTATAACAGTAGCTTGTCAGCAACAATTCAGTCCATAACAAATAACGTTAATTTAGCAACATTTAAAAAGAGTGGTGGTGTTTGGTTTGCTTTCATTATATTTTCTAATTCCAGTCTAAAACATCAAATTCTGATATGTTTCATGTGGAAGTAGTAGAAGAGAATAGTAGATACAACATTAAAGTGCTAAGGTGACAACATATGTATAGAGCTTTGCAAAAGGAACAACCTCACAAAGCAGAATGAAAAACTCATCCCCACATAACTGCAGAGACGGCAGAGGACAGTAAACCAAGGCTCCCTCTAAACAGTTATCATCAGCGAATGTTGTGTGGTAGAGCTGATATCAGAATGCAGAATACTTTGGCATTCAAGAGGGAGTTATGCAATACAAAAGGTGCATAAGTCTCCTTTCTTCATGTATACACATATTGAGATATGTAAGTATCTATTTACACGCCAACATCAATGCATATACTCCATCTAATTAGCCCAGAAAGGGTTAATCAAGGGCATAGTTACCTCTCCAGTTGCAATTAGCTTGCCAATCAGAAAAGAGATATGAAGAAACCTGTAGCCTAGGGCAAAATGGGGGCAGTGAGTGGGATGTTGTGTTGTTTTCGCAGCTTTGCTCAGCCTATGTCTCAGAAGTGCTGCTAAAGGCGATGTGAGGTATGCAGGCAGAGAGCGGTGAAGAGTAGAGGAAAGAGTAAGAAAATCTTTTGCTGCTGAAGTCACGATCCTTGAACTGTCAGTTATAAAGTGGCTTTTCCCTGGTGAAAGAGGAAATGGTAGCTCTTAATATGACAGAACTAGTAAGACATCGGTGTGGAAAGATGGCCATTTGGATTTGGATACAACTCTGATAGCTAGCGTATGCCGTTCCCTACAGATAGCAGGGTGAGAAAATAGCCAGCCTTGCTGTGGAACTCGAGTAGAGACTGAGCTCCTAGTCGTACCTTTCTGTAAAACTAGGGCTTCGGTGGCTGTAGAGTCTCTTTATTTTTTAAATTCCCTTTTTATCCGTACTGTTCATAAACGGTGGTAAAGATGAGGAGGGAAGGAAGACTCCTCGTGAAGTTTCATTGAGGTTTAAATCAGGGGATATCAGAAGGGAGACTGAGCTTTGTCTTATTTATTATGTTTAACACCAAATTCCTGAGGAATACCAAGTTTCACAGATTGATAAGAAGAATGCAATATAGGAATTGTGCATAGAAATCTATTGCACTTTAGGTTGATACTGTTTCTACAACTTCAAGATGATAAGAAGGTACTTTATTCTTCCCTGTTGAATAATCTCGTAGAGCTTAATGATGCACCTTATGGGCTCCATAGTAGTGCAGATCATAGAATCATAGAACAGAATAGAATTGTAGAATCGTTTGGGATGAAATGGACCTTTAAAGGTCATCCCGTCCAACCTCCCCTGCAATTAGTAGGGACATCCTCAACTAGATCAGGTTGCTCAGAGCCCAGTCCAAACTGACCTGGAATGTTTCCAGGGATGGGGTATCTACCACCGCCCTGGGCAACTGCTAATGCCAATAGTGGGATCGCTCCTTTAGGAATAGACTGATGACAATCGGAGTGAAAGTGATTATACAGTGAAATAGTTTATTATTCCAAAGTAAGGAAGTTATAAAGAAAACATATCTCTGGAGAAACGACTTGAGAAATCAGCATTCATAAAATATGAGGAGCTGATACGTAAAGGTTTTGGGGAAGGGAAACTGACAGAGAAGGGAGTGAAGAAGGGCTGTCATCTAACAAAAGCAGCTGTCATAACAGGATAATAGTAAACTATTTTCACAGAAAGTAAAGATAAGGAACAGCAAAGGATGTAACAAAGTTCTAGAAATTCCTTAGAAGAGGAAGAAAAAGGAATGCTTGTTTACAAGGGCAGGAGCACAAATTGCAGTTGATACTGAAAAAGTGAATTTCTCAGTTTCCATTTTCAGGCATTGTGTGTAGTTTAAAAATTTGAGATATCAGTATTTTTAAAAGGAGACAGGACAATAATCCGGAATACAGAAGTAACAGGTTGAAGGATGCCTAGGTAAAATAAATGTGGTCACATTGCATGGGCCTAATGAAAATTAGAGCAGCATACTTAAGTCAACAATAAAACTAGTCTCTGAAGCGTGAATAATTATCTTTGAAAATCTGGATGATTTAAAAAAGGAAATGCCAGGCATTTGTAAGCATGGATTCCAAGAGAGATGCTGAAAAAAATCATTATTTAGTAACAACAGGGAGAATAATAAATTGATAGCCAACATGAATTTGTCAAAAATACGTTCGAGTAAATGTATCTGTTTTCTGTTTTTAAAAAGGGAAATTGCCTAATGGAGCTGCAGTTATGGTGTATCTTGAGCTTAGTGCAACTTCTGTATTGTCACATCAATTTTCCGAATTAAGCTAGAGAAGTCAGGTCTGTCTAAAGTTTTATTGCACAACTGCCTTGGTGAGAAATTGTTAAGGATTCACTGTCAAACTGGGAGAGTATTTCAGGGTGTCAGCCTCCATTTTTAAGCAATATTTTAATATAATGGTTCAAATTTTGGAATAGAAACTAAACTTAAGCTAGGCTCTTTTGGTAGTGGCTAGAGAATGAATGGCACTGATTATTTGAATATTTGCACTGTTTTATGAAGAAACGTTGATAGAGAATGCATCCTCTGGGATAACTCCAAGTACCAAAACTATTGCTAAAACAGTCCTTGATGTCAAACCTTTTACAAGGTACTGAAGGAACTGAGGTAAGGCAGAGACTTGTGATGGTGCCTGACTTGCTCATCCCTGAAGAAAGCAGATCAGTTTGATTCTGAGGCGGGGAGATACCAGCACTCTTCTAATGATCTGCATTAAAGCCTTATGCACCGGTGCTTTAAAAATATTAGCAGACCGGTTTGCAGCTAAGCAGCTGTGCAGAATAATAAATTGGATTCACCATTCTGCAATTCACTTTCCCTCTTGTATTTTATGACGAGTGAATGAGAAGGGTAAATCATAGGAGGAAATAGCATTTCATACAGAGAGGAAGGAGACAAGGGCAGGGAGCTGTGGTCTGATGAGATGTTTTTTTCAGTTCTAAAGGTAATGGAACAGGTCTGGTCTCACTCTACAATAATACCCATCCCTCCAGATGGAAGAGTAACGTAAACAAGTCTATAAAGTAGCGCTGCTAACCATCCCAGCTGTATGATAGAACTGAGCCTTTCATGCATTGGGAACGAAGCTGCTAAAATAGTGCAGATCCTGAATATGATTATTGGCAGGAACATCACCATAAAAATAAGACCCCTTTTCTCATGTCTCCCAGCATGCACATGGGTCAGGTATTTCAATAATACCTTATTTGTGACAGACCTCGGGAAAGATATATATATACACACATACAGGTCTGAAAAATTCCCTGGCCCTGCAAATTCCCCTTTATCAGTAGAAAACACAAGTGTCTCGCTTTTATGGCTCTACAGTGTTAATAACAAAGAAACCTAAATTGTTGTCCTCTGGTCCCACAGTGCACAGATATATATAATATTCTTAGGTCAGTGGTTACATGGATGAATGGTCTTCGTGGATTAACTTGATGTAAAAGGTGGCTGAATATGAAATAGATGCACAACATATTCTTTAGAAAAGTTGGGTTTGGGGCAACATATAATGTCTTTGGTGTTGTGTCCACATCATGCTCTCGAAGGTTCGTGCTACGTGGATTTCTGAAGTTCAAAATGGGATGAAAAGAGCTGGAGTCTACGCAACACTGGTGAATTTTTCATAAAGAATTTTTCTGCTAATTATTTCAAGACCAGGCAAATCTAGAGTAATACAACATGCGATAGCAATGCAATACAGAGATTGCTGATTAACAGATAGAAAGAATTCCAGCTTTATAACAATGTCCTCTGCCTTGCACTAGTTCACTTCCAAAGTTCCCCAGAGCATGTAATGGTTTCTGTATTATACTCAGCTAGAAATTCCATACCTCTGACAGTGCCAAATCCACTATAAATTGAATTAAATATGTCCTTTATCGTAATTTATTGCTCCCAGTCTGTGAATTGCTGCAACAGTTTCAAACATCTGGACTTGTCATATCATATTATCTCAGAACAATAACCATAAGCTGAGAAACTGGTCTGTTTAATAGAACGGTGTCTATGCAGGACCGCAAAATCACAACCAAGAGCATGCATACTTGCCTACTTAGTGCTTTACGCTAGAGCAATTTGCAGTGTACCATTTTGTGCCTTCACCTTAGATCTTGAGTGAAGACTGATTTAACAGAAAGGAGTGCTTTGTTTATGGCTGAATGTTTTTTAAACATAGGGCTGGGCAATTTTTGAGCAGTGCAGGAAAAGTTAGAAGTCCTCTACGAAGGTTTCTGCTGTGTGGTATATAAGTCTTTTAGTAGCCATTCAAACAGAGAGGAACGTCAATCTAATGCAATCCATGTTTCATGGTCTTATATCTGTTTCCTGATAAATGCTGTGTGAGAAAAACATCCCTTTACTAGATTATCTGTATGGTGGTTTTTTCATTTTTATAAATTATGATGAATACCTAAATTACTTGCCAACATTCTTTTTAGAAATTATTATTGTTACAGTAACAACCTACTGAAGATTCTTTTGGACACATGGAAACCTTGTATAACCCCAAACTTGGAATATGCTGGATGAGTCTAATGCTGGATTTTCCACAGCCCACCTAGAGCTGCCACCAGCCTCCTGGGGAGAGCTAAGAGTAAGTTCATCCTTACAGAGTAACTTCACTGCTGGACAAAGGGCACACAGGAGCCTGAGGAGGCACTTAAGCACCACCTGGGAGTGCATCTTGAAAGATAAGTGGGAGCTGTGTAAGCCTTAGCTAGGGTTTTCAGAACGGCTGATTGTATGTGCTGACACAGATGTATGCAGATAGTTTATTTCTCTGCCTGTGCTTGTAGCTGAACAGACGTGCGTCATGTTGGGCTGTTGTGGGCCAGGGCTACTTGCCTGTGCTGACAGGATATATTAGGTGAAACACGGTGCAATGCTAGTATACCTACCTGGCTCCTGGGCTGAATCTGACTTGTGTTTGTCCAGACTGAAGTGCAGGGTTGTAGTCATGCTTGTTTACACCCATGCATGTACAGGTTATGTCATACAAATTTTATTGACGGTAAATCCTCAAATGACTTACACATCTTTGAAAATCCCACTCCTTTTAGCCTATGAAGAATTTGATTTTGCATTTTCAGTCTGGAAAACCAGAGTACAGTAAAGAGAACACAGCATCACAGAGATGTGATATAGCCTCTGAGCAGGTTTTCGTTTAAAGGCATTGTAATTTGCTTTTACTTTATATTAAAGTAACTAGAAACATTTCTGTAATTAAATGAAATGTTGCATACAACTTTGCTTTTTAGCAGTTAGAAGTGAAGACATTTGTACAAAAATGTACAGGTATTGTATTGCTTAGTCATCTTTTTTGAGAAATTAATAAGACCCTCTTCTCAGAAGTAAACTTCTCAAGTTTATGTTTCCTCTGTTGTAGAATATATAGTACAATTATCATAAGATTTAATTTGTGTGTTTAAAATCTTTTCAGGTTATGAAAATTCCATTAATGCATCTTTTAAAAAGTTGACTGACAAGTGCTACTTAAATGCACAGTTGAAATTCAATTTGAAGCTCAAATTTGAAAGCATCAGTGTGGTGTAGGTTTCTGCAGTATGCATGACAGCATTATTTTGCCCTGCTGTACCTGCGATAGAGCAAAATACACCCTACCTAGTTTTCTAGTCTCTTTCAGGGAGACAGAACACTATGGTGTTTCTCCTTAGCTTGTTTCTCCTGAAGCATGTATATTTGCAATATATGGATTCTGTCTCTCTGTATAGCATACCTTACTCAAAAACTATAATTTACTTTTTCCTTTTGATAGTGCTTGTGATTTCGTCAAATTTCAGCATTACTCAAAAGAAGCAGATGAATTAATTTAAATAATTTTATTTTCTAGAATTACTGATGAAAAACCTTTTGGAGAATGAGAATTAATGGTACAGTCAAGTATTTTTAGTTGTTTTCTATGTTGAGGTCAGATAAAATCTCCACCAAAATTTTTTGAAATTGTGAGAAATCTTCACCTAGTTTCTCTCCTGAAACTGATTCTAAGCTCACAGGCAACTCATTTTACAACTCGGCACCTTTCCTTCTAGAGATCAGCTCTGCAGTTCAGCATATCCAGTAGCCCAAAATAACAAGCTGCCTACGACTGGTGTCCTCTTCTGTTTTTATGGGTTGTGGAAATGGGGTGAACATTTCCTGAGACCCTCTTAAAGACCTCACCTAAAAAATTCTGCACCCTGGCAGAGGGTTGGAGTGTGCTCTGTGTTTCAAAGCCTGCAGACAGTATTCACTTCATACTACAGACTCCTAGTGCTGATACAGAAAAAAAAATTTATTTATATCTAGCTAATGATGATCCCTACAGAAGTTTTTCCCTTAAAGGCCATTTCCTTACCTGAGCTTCAAGTGCAAAAACAGAGGCATGAAATAATATTATGGGTTGCCAGGCAATGTCTCAAACAAAAAGCTGCATTTATGAGTTCTATTTCATGTGTACAATTTAGCACAGTCTTACAACGACGTGAAATAAGATTAAGATTGTTTTGAGCTCTGTGGCCAGGTTTTGTTGAAAGACTGAATCTGTTCAGCCTGAATTCTGCATTGAGAACAAAGCATAATCTGCCATTGTGTTTCTCAGTGCCGCAACGTTGCGAGGATGCGTGATTCAGCCTTCCTCTGCTCATGTGATGAATGACCAGATTAAGACATTTCCTGAAATGTGGACCAGGGCTGGTCACCATAAGGGCCAAAAGAAAGAAATACAAGGGTGCCTTTAAGATAAGATCACTCATGTTGGAAACGCCTATTCTGTTGTAAGAGAGCACTGCACTTTTGGCTTGAAGCGTCCGCCCGTCTTGTGTTTACTACAGTGAATGCTTGTCTCAAATTATGAGAGAGGTTGTAGTATTTTATTTATTTTTTTTTTAATTGGGACATACAAGGCTCTCAAGTGAGACCACCAAAATCTATTTTGTAGTGGAATTTAAACTGATATATTAATGACTCTCTGGTGTATCTAGATAAAGAGCACTAAGATGTGCTAGAGACCGCAGCTTGTTACTGCCCACAGCAATACTTCTTGTATTAGAAAGGATTCCACTGTGGTTTTGCCATTTTATTTTATTTTGTATATCAACAGCTCTTGTCTGTTGAAAACTACAGAGCAAGCTCACCAATGGGGCCAGATTATTAAATTTCTGAGAACATCAATGAGATAATTTGTATATTCTTTGTGTCTCTACAAGGAAGCACAAGAGGGTAAAAGCAAGAACTTTATTTTACCAAATGAGTATCTATGCTCTGTAACAAAAGTCTCTGTTCTTCTGTGGCCAAAAAAAAAAAAAGTTTTAATCCAAAAGATTTTTCTTTAATAAATTAATCCAGCTCTGGGGTGGATTTACTCAAATACTATTCTAATGCAGGATGAAGAGCCGAGGATAGACTACTGGCAAACACCACAGTCATAAACAAAATTTTTTCTTATGCATGTGTAGTTGCAAGGCTGCCTACCATCGTTTCTGTGAGTTCTGGGGAGAGAGGGAGGCTTTGGCAGGTGTTTCTTCATGCCTTGACAGTGGTCAAACTTCTAGCAGAAAAATTAGTAATTGCAATTTTAGAGGTTAGCTGCTGGACACTGTGTACTGTGGTCCAACTGACTCCTAAATTTTTGCTATTTTGTCAGGAAATGTTTTTACACAGAGCATGATTAGAAAGCTGCTGTACTGTGTCCCATTCAAAGGATGTCTTCTAAACTTGTGTCAAGAGCTTGATGTTATCTTGGTAGCAAAAATCAGATTTACTTATTTGTTTCTCTGCTTTTATACCAGATACTACTTTGACAGCTGCTGCTGAGAAACACTAAAATAGCTTAAAAATAATACAGCAATAACATCAATACACATGACAGAGCTCTGCCAGATGCTTTGGGATGAAATACAAAACCTCCCAAATAGCTGCAAATGAAAACAAAACAGTATGTTCTGATTTATGTTGCATTCTGAAGGTCAATAAAGTTGGGATCTGGCAAAGAGCTCACGAGAGCAAATTCCGTTGGAGACATCTGCCGCTGATAAGCGGTGTTGCCTGTGCTGCAGAACTCAACAACAGAATTTGACAGTAAAAAGCATCCTTACTGGTGTTTAACTGTTTAATTAGCCGCTGATAGGCAACACAAGAATGTTGTTCTTAAGCTTATGGTGGTGCAAAAATATCTGGTTAAATGGTAAATCCAGCAGAAAACATCTATAGCTTGTGAAGTTAAGTCACACCCAGAGCGTGTGCATGGACTGTGGAAGACTGATCTCTCCGGGAGATCCCAGCAAAATACCCAGACTTCAGCCTGGATCTGTGTTATGGAGTCACCTGAGGATAATCCATTAGGTCCAATTTGTGTCACTCAAGATTTAACACCTGGATGTGTGCAGAAAGAAAGAATTATTCCACTTCTGTTAGGAATGAATACAAGAGATGGTTCACCTCTTATCCCTGGTCCCTGTCTTCACATGATCAAATACACTCATTTAATGGTCACAGTTTTTTGTGACCTCAGCACAAAGGCCAAAGATAGGATAAGTCTGAAGTTTGAATTACTTTTTCAAATTCCTTTTGGAAGTGAGGCCTGCGTAAGCCAATGGAAACATGTTGGAAAGAGACGCTGGAGGAAGCTAGCGTTGTTCCTGCATGTGGTACTTGGTCTGTGACTGGACCACAAATCTAGTTCTGGTGCATCGTCAGTGTCATGTTGGCTATAGCTGTGATGTGTTTGGATAGGGTCTGTGTGCCACACCGGGAGAAACTAGTAGGTGGGGAGGGCACAGGTTTCTTATTTCTCCCACCAACAGTAAATCTTATGGCATTGTAATATGGTGGCAAGGGGCAGGAGGAAGCAATGAAAATATCGGTTTCTTGCAATTCTCCAATCCACAGCAGCATCTCTGCCTGCACCCTTGCAGTTTGCTAGAAAGTTGATCAAGAAACCCCAGAAAATAATTTAATGCTTCATTTCCTAGATTGCGGTATTTTTAACTGTAAAAAGGATAATAAGAAGTGAAGACCTGCAGACATGGGAACAGGCTCTTTCCATCACTGAAACTGAGCTGTGAGTGTTCCCTTGGCAGGCTGCTCTGTCTTTTGCTAAGTTAAATTTCTAATAATCTGTATTTTTGAGGCCTAATTTTATAAATACTTAAGCACGGAAACAAATGTACTCGTGTAGCATCAGAAATGTTAAATATATGTAAAGAAAGGGATTTTTTAAGTGGTAAAAATTTGTTAGCAGTACTTTGATTGAATAAGGTTCTAATTGAAGCTTCAAAAGGAATGTGACTCTTTAAAAAGAGCTATCTATATTAAGAAGTGGGAGAGCGTAAATTACTCCAAGAATTAGTAATTGGAAAATAGAAGGTGAGGCTAAGGTTGCTTGACAATATTTTTCTAATTTCAGTGATGAAGGGACTGCTGACAGTATATTTGAATCCCATCTAAGAGCTTGTCTGTCTGTCTGTCTCTCTCTGTCTACCTGACAAGAGAGCAAGGTAAATAAGAGTTGTGCTGTAAAAGCAGTATACAGGGAATAATCCTGACTCACTTATTTTTTCTTACTAGAATTGTTAATTGCTTTTTTAAATTAATGGCTGCAACTGATTTTTCCCTTAGATTTGAAGGACTTAAAAATATTGAAATACAAAGGAATGGGATTAATAAAAAGGTAATCCTTTGAAAGAAAAGATCTGGCGTGCATGTAAGGAAGTGTGTAACACAAACACTCTGTGGGAGGAAGCCTTTTAATTGCAGGCATCGTTATAGGTAATGCTTTAACACAGACTTTGCAATCTGCTCAAACATCCCTCACAATGACAAATCCAGAATGCACGTGCACAGACAGAGCTGTAAGCTGACCTTGTGTGAGGAGCTAGGGGCCAACAAGTGGGCTTGTGCTCCCCGAGTCCTTAACGTTACACTTTTCATACATCTGTATTGTTGGTTATTTGCTTGTGATCAGCTAAGCTTCGGAAGAGCGGAGTTCTCCACATTTGCTGGTAAACCCGGGTGTAGTAGCCTTTGGTATGCCCAAGAATCTTTGCCTGACCCACAGGAATGATGCAAGCGAGAACCTGGGCGCATGAGACCCCTCTAACAAGTTCAGGCTGCATCCGGATGTGAGAACAGGCTTGCCCGTTGGGCAAGTTGGTAGCTGTGAATGGGCTCAGACTCCCACTGAATTAGTTATTTAGACCAGGACTTTTCAGCCTGTGGCTCATGAACTATTTTTGACTTACAGCCTATAGAAGGCAATTAAAAAAAAAAAAAAAGTAGTTTACTGCTGCTAGGCTTATATTTGCTCCACAGCAGTCTGATCAGCCCTGGGAGATTTGCAGGGATGTAAAAATTAAAAAAAAAAAAAAAAAAAAAAGTGCCTGGTTTGCAAGCCCCGCTTTTCAGTGGAGATTGCAATTTAATTGATGCAGTCAGTCACAGGAAGACGTTTGAACTAAATTCAGGGAGTTGTAAGAATGATGATTTAAGTAACTGGGAGGAAAAATTCTTTAAGTGAATCATATTAAATTCAATGGGAGCAAGTTCAGGCCCAAAACTAGAGAAGATTAAAGAAACTGTGTATTCTAATGCATGTTCTGAGCAACAATATATAGTTATCTATTAATCAGAGAAATATGAAGATTTTTGGAAAGGATAATTTTAAATTAACAAAAGCCTGAAATACCCCAAAACTAATCAACTGGAAAGAAAGACCTAGTTGTTTTTCTTGTGAATGACCAATGATAAATATGCAATTCAGCCTGATTTTGCACTGACCACAGCAGGTTTTCTTTCCGATGAAAACAGATTGTTGCTTTGTTATGGTACATATTTTTGGTAGTAATATTAGGAGATTTATGAGGAATCATTATGAACACAATTAAAACAATCCTATTATCCTTGATGTGCGCTTTTGCCAGCTGTGATGTATGTTTCATTGTTTGATGCATCTGCCTCTGAATACAAGAGGTTAAATTAGACCCCACAAGATTTAATTATAGATGTATTTGCCAAAGCTGAAAATAGAGCTTTCTAAACGTTTTGAAGTGCATTATGTCATTTAAACTTTTACATGGTGCATAATAAATGGTGCGTATTCCAGGTGAGTCAATCAGAATGTTTTTCCAGCGATAATAGGAGTGGTAAGGGGAAAATTAGGGCACAGACTTTTAAATCATCTTTATAAAGGATGTATTTTAAACATATAAGCCTCCTAAAAATCTGAGAAGCTTTTGTATTATTCATAAAGTGGTTTTAATTTTTCAGAGTTAGCCTCTTTTTTTTTTTTTTTTTCCAGGAGTGGCAAATATGCTTGCAGATAAAATCAAATCAATTACAATTCTCTATAATCTGTATTCAAAAACTCCACAAGAAACTTGTGAAGACTTCCTTTGGTATACCACTTAATAACTAACTTTGTACAAGTTTTAGAGTCTTAATCACTTTGCAGTTGGGATTTATAAGTGAATAATATTTCTCTATATTGAAGATGAAGGAAAAAAGACCAAAATCTGTGACCCAAATCCTACTGTTGAACAGGAAATGGATGATTGTTATATTTATACATTTGAAGGAATCTTCTTTTTTCACTTTTAGGATTAAATCCTGTCATATAATTTCTCAGTAGTCAAGAGTTCAACAAGTTGTTGCTGTAAAATTAAATCTAAAAAAGGTTGTAGAAAAGAAAAAAGAATACAGAGAAATTGGTAATTACGGGAGGAAATGAAAATGATTTGTCTAGTTCAGAATGCCATAACTGTGCAATTTCCATGGACACAGATTATTATGAAATGTAAATCAGCAAAGAATACATAAATAAAAAGCAATTTTAAATCAAATAGCTGGAGATTAATACTCCAGGTGTGGTCTCAGCACTGGTGAGGCCATGCCTGGAGTGCTGTGTCCAGTTCTGGGCTCCCCAGTACAAGAGAGGCATAGACATATTGGAAAGAGGCCAACAAAGGGCTGCAAAGATGATTATGGGATTGGAGCATCTCTCCTATGAGGAAAGGCTGAGAGAGCTGGGACTGTTCAGCCCGGAGAAGAGAAGGCTCAGGGGAGATCTGACCAAGGTGTATAAATACCAGAAGGGAGGCTGCTTACTTCAGTGGTGCCCAGTGACAGGAAAGGAAGCAATGGGCACAAACTGAAACACAAGAGGTGCCAGCTGAACACCAGGAAACACCTTTTCACTGGAGAAAAGGAGTCTGAGGGGAGACCTTATCACTGTCTACAACAACCTGAAAGGAGGTTGCAACAAGGTGGGTGTTGGTCTCTTCTCCCAAGTAACAAGTGATAGGATGAGAGGAAACAGCCTCAAGTTGTGCCAGGGGAGGTTTAGATTGGATATTAGGAAAAATTTCTTCACCAAAAGGGTTGTCAAGCATTCGAACAGGCTGCCCAGGGATGTAGTTGAGTCACCATCCCTGGAGGTATTTAAAAGACATGTAGATGTGGTGCTGAGGGACATGGTTTAGTGGTGGACATGGCAGTGGTAGGTTAATGGTTGGACTCCATGATCTTAAACATCTTTTCCAACCTAAATGGTTGTATTCTTCTAACGCTGTGAGGATGATTGAACACTGGCACAGGTTGCCCAGGGAGGTTGTTGAGTCTCCCTCCTTGGAGATAGTCAAAAGCTGGTCCTGGACAACAGGGTCTAGGTGGCCTTGCTTGAGGAGGGGGGTTGGACCAGATGACCTCCAAAGGTCCTTTCCAACCTCAATCACTCTGTGATTCTGTGAAAAAATCAAACATATACAATTTCTTAGGTTTTCTCATGTAGCTTCAGAGAGCTGGGTTGTTTGGGGATTTTTTTCATAGGTGAGTGAATACTGTTCTGGCCTTTCTGCATCCTATTATGCAATCTGCCTATGGACATGTTGAACTTAAATCAGGCCATATGGGGAAGGAAATGAGTATAATAAATGTGAATTGATGCTGTCATTGATGCTTCATGCATCCTCCCTAGGAATTTTTGTTATTAAAGGACACAGAATTCAATGCTGTCACATCATGACAAAACAAAAGCAGGACATAATTTTTCTTCCCGCACCAAATTACTTCTTTAAAGCACAGTCATTTTGTATTTATGGATGTCATTTTCAGTTAATCTTGATCTAAAAGTCTAGGCAATGTTCATTGCATGGGTGTATCTTCTGGATACAACTTTTATAACAGGTTTTCACATAGATGGTAACAAGATAAAAAGAAGCAAAAGGAGCTTACTGCATATTAGCAATTATTAATTGTTAGTATTATTTAGCCCAATCGTACTACTCTAAAATAATTCACTTCCCAAAATGTTTCTATCTTAATTAGAAGTAATCTGTCACAGTTGTGAGACAGCTGTAACTAGTATTACCTGAGTATCATGACATGAATGTGGCAAGGTAAAAACTTCCTTTGCATTTTCTGGAGACCTGGGATAATGAATAGGGATGATGGATCAGAGCTCGAGTTTTCAAGAGTTATAATTTTCCAAGACTTGTAGCACAATCCCTGGCAATGCTATTAGACAGTAAATCTGAAAAAATAGGCTCTCAGTAGCTATTGCAAATTTGTGTAACAAGCTGTTTGCCAGATTGGGAGAAGCAAAACCTACAAGCCCTATGTCCCAGGGCTGCTTTGCTAACTGTTAGACTACAATGCACACAGTTAAAACAGTGGAGAAAGCTTTTTCATACACCGATTCTACAGCCAAGTTAAATACAGGCATTTGTAGTTGACAGCAGGCCATAGGTCACTTGGCTGGTGTTTTTAAAAAATTTGAATAAACTGGAAATGACCATTGCAAAACTACTTTAAGCATGAAATAAAAGTTACTTATCGTAGCAATGATACCTCAGTAATATAAATAAATAAGAAAGTTCCATGAAAAGACAAAATAGCTTGCTTTTCATCAGGGGTAACTATCAGCCAGCAATTAGATCACTAATTAGATCTAATTTAGTAGAACTGAAGTAAAATGTAAGTATTTAAACCTGTTACCTGTTATTTAAACCTTGTAAGGTTCCAGAACAGTCTTCTATTTATTTGTAAAATTAAACTGCTTAGAGTATAGAATAAAATGGGTTTTGAATGATTCATAGTTTTAAAATGTGCAGACTTGGTCTTCTCTTTCAAAAATCAATAGTCCCACTTGTTTTAAGTATGATCAGATAATACGGTATCAGTTAAAATGTTTAATAGTAGAAAACTTGCACAGATAAAATGTGGCAACATAAACCAGTGACTATGATCACGTAAATGCTTGCTTAGCATGTCACTTGAGAGGAGTTATTTTTCATGTTTACTCTTGCCTGCTTTTATCTTATTTGCCCAGTTGCCATCTTAAGCCATCACCAAGGAAAGGGTATAGTAAGAGATGCATTTTCCATTGGATCTAGTATTATAAACTTATGCTTTCTACTCTCCAAGAGCCATGATTTCACCATCTGGAAAGATGAAATCTTTGTAGAGGAATGTGCACACCAGGTTTTCTTCTATTTTACTTCCTTAAAGTTACCTCAAGTCTCATCTTGGGGAAAACAAAAACTTTCAAGATCAGATCACAATAAGAATTAGATACAAGAAATCCAGGGACAAAAAAGACAGAAGACTGTAGAAGTGCAATCAAAAATAAAAGCTGGTCTGTCCTGTTCCACTGTTGGAGTTTAAAATCTTAAGGGTGTTTTTTTTTTAATTAGGTATTGTTGAGCAAAAGAAAATGTATGGAATTGAACAAAATTCAGTCTGTTTAGGTCTAATTCCTGACTCCCCTTCAAGCACCTAAGAGAAGATGGCTCAAATCCAGGTGAAATGCTTTGGGAATTCCTTTCGGTAGTGGAGTAATACAGGGCTAAAGGAGAGACATGTTCGACGAGTAAAAGTGCATCTCTGCCATTCTTTTCTACATTGATTTTGTCAGATTCAATTTTGTACTGTTTTGTTTTCATGTCTGTATGCAATTGAACATTGCTGGTTTCTTTTACTTAATTTCCATTTTTTTTATAATCCTTCATTTCATTTTTGTCTAGATGGTAATGTCAGACACTAAAATAACATCTATAAACAGCACAGGTCTGTGCATATGCCAGTAGATCTATCAGTTCCTTTAAAATGTATTATATTACACACTATTGTTACCCTTAGGCTATCTATAAAAATTAGGAACGGAAAGCTATGGTTTTAAATGATTTGTTACTTGCAATGTATTAAAAATGAGCATTTTTTGTAAAGTTTAATGAATCACATTGTTAAACACTATGTATTTTCCTCCTTGTCACAGCACAGAGTACAGTCCTACTGGGTTATTAATCAGTTTTATTAGGAGACTGCAGACGATGTTCCAAGAGCTTTATCATGTTAGCAAATATTTAGAAAACAATGACTATTGCATGATTGAATTCCTATAGGTTATGTCAGCACAATGCTGTTACTACACTGAGGAATTTCCAAATTCTGCCTTTCTCCTTATTCTCATTGTTTGTGTGCACTGGATTTCTTCTCAGAACGGGAAGAATGCAATTTATATTCTTTCTTTTGGGCCTGTGTTTGTATTAGTGTTGCACGTAGTCTAAAAGGGAAGAAAGTGTGCCACTTTTTTTTAATACCTCTGAGCCAAGTTTCGATTCAACTTCTTGTGCTAAACACTGAATCAGACACAGAACATCACTTGTTTTTCTCTTCAAGCTGATACATAGAAACATTTTTTTGTTCCTTCATACATAGACCACAACAGCATTTTTCTGACCTATTCTTGCTAAGTGGAGCTGAAATCGGATAGGTCAATAATTTGTCATTTTTTTCATTTTGTTGTCATCCCCCAGTTTCATCACTAGGGGTGCTGTAGTCATAAAGCGTCTCTCAGGTTCTGATAATTGTCTCTTAAAATCAGGAGGGCATGAAATCACACCTAACAAATCTTGCACGGTGGTATAAGTAGATAAACCTATTTATGTAGTGGTACAAATAAAAACAGTGCCATGGTAGAAATCCATTAACTGGTACCAGTTGGTAGCAACGTACAGAGCCCCGCAGGATTTCAGGTCATACAGTACATTTAGAAGTGGATACAGAGAGCATGTGGTTTTCCAGGAGGTGGTGAACAAGGAGACCTCCCAGTGGCTTGTGAATACCACCCATCTTTTGACAGTTTTAATAAGAGTTATATGATTATCATTGATGATTGATACTTCTTTAAGTTCTGTATTAGTTACAGTAGTACATGTTATCCTCATTCATGCAAAAATATAGCATTAAGCAGTGTTCTCATCTTGCTTTATAAACTGGTAATTGTTGACAAAGGTGTCATTTTAGAGTTCATCAAGGTTTCTTCCGAGAAGTATATGAATTTTTTACTCTAGGTAAATTCAGGAACTTTTGTTCCCACAAAATACATTCGATCCCCATTTTCAAAACCCGAAGCTAGTTCTTCAAGTCTGGGAGTTACTTCTTTGGCATTTGGCAGGGGAAAGGACTAATAACCACTTGAGATCAATTCTGACCTACTTCTCCATGATTCTTTGGTTGGTCTGTTACTCTTTTGATTCAATCAGAAGCTCAGCTTTTGAAGTTCCTTTGGATCCACTCCACTTATGGAATCATAGTCAAGATACCAGATTGAGGCCAGGTTGGAAAATCCTGTTGAGACAAGAGGTTGATGTTTTAGTGGCCTTGCCTTGTGTATGTTTCACATACTTTCCGTATAATCCCATATTTTGGTAAATTCTGTCTCAGATGAAATATTTACTATATGACTCAGAAAAAATGTTTGAGAAGAGTTTCATCCTGCAACAGTAGCTCACATTGGGTACATCTTGCATTCTGGGGCCTTACATTTTTTCCTGGTTATTATTTTC
This sequence comes from Pluvialis apricaria, assembly GCA_017639485.1. Lineage (NCBI taxonomy): Eukaryota > Metazoa > Chordata > Aves > Charadriiformes > Charadriidae > Pluvialis > Pluvialis apricaria. The sequence continues at coordinate 37,530,567 of CM030012.1, read as the reverse complement.
CTCCTGTAATTATTAATACATAATTTATCTATCAGAAATTTCAGGTAACTGAGTTCCTTGTATTTCTTTGAAAGGAATAAGAAAGGTTATTTAAATTCAATTAATTCATTTTTATTTTCCTCTTTTTACTGGGCAGTGCTGGCTTGCAAACCTCTGAACACTTGTTATTCCTTGAACTCAGGTTGTCTGTCAATAGTCAGTTTTGTTTTTAACTAGAAGAGTCTCTTCTGAGAGAAACAGGTTGCAGTTAATTGATAGTCTCAGTCACTCATGAAGTAATTGAATACTGGCTTATGATAACTATCTCAGATGAGAGCAGAAACTGCTCTGCCTAAAATTTGCTTTCTTCTTGTGTGTGCTTCAGTACTGCAATATCCATGCTCTTAATATTCATTTAAATCCTCAGCACATTGAATTTCATGAAGTCTACCATGTGTACGCCTCAGAAGGTTCACCACAGTACCCTAACCTGATAGTTGTGACAAGCCAGCTCCTGAAGCTATGCATTCCTTGCTGTTCTATATGTTTGTTGTGAGCGCAGATCACGATGTTCTACAGAAACAGCACTGCATTTCTGAAAGTGCATGAAAATGCACCATGATTATACGAGGTGACACATCGCTCCTGTTTATTATTGTTTATTTGTATTAATTAATCATTCTCAATGACAAAGATTATGGCAATGTGTATTTCTGAATGTATAGTGTATCCTATAAGGGGCTTTATTTAAAGGGTAACTCTTTCCCTAGCTTTATTGATTGATTCATAAATTACGTGATACATTAAGATATTATGAATGCCAGTGAACGTCCTCATTCAACATAAAACACTTGTTACACCATGCCTATAAAATACTACACTGAATTTCTAAATGTAATATGTGAGAACTTCAGTATTCCAACACCTCTATATTTAAACAATGAGATATTTAATGTTCCCATGTCACATTGCTGAAGTCTCATGATGAAACATCAGAAATTTGTTACATGAGTAGGAGAACTAGCAATTTATTTGTGATATCTGAATTCCTTGATGTAAATGGAAAGCTCTTTAGTAATACATTAATAAGGTCCATTTTCTCTATATACTACCTCTGTGAAGCTTGTAGAAATGCAGTGTCTTTACAATGCCTTTATGAACTGTCAGTTATGGTTGAAACCAGCTTAGAGAAGTTATTAGGACAGTGTGATGAAGTAAGTCTTGTTTCTTCAGGAAACGAGGCTGAAATATTACTTTTTTGGGACTATTATAACATAGTGCATAAGCAGTATTCTATGAACAGTCTGTTTGCTTCTCATTTAGCTAATATCAGTATCAGTATATTGTAGTATAAAAAATACAAGGTTAAGACACGTGAAATCAGATTATTGAAATCTTTTTCCACTCTGGAAGTGATTTTTTGCTGGAGTGCATTAGAAATTCATGTTACTTCTTGTCTTTGTTGTCCAGCTGCCAGTTTGCCACTAATTTACCTGAGCATTTACATTCTCTATTGTTTTGCTCTGTGAACTGAGATGTAGAAATCATGACAGTCTGCCTTCCAAAATTTCAAGAAAAAGATAATAGGTTGGCTAAACTTCTTCCTTGCAACTTTGCTATTAGGAGTTTTGAGGGTTTCATTGAATAAGCAGCAGCAAGGCAGATCGCATTACAAGGTTGAGCACGCATTCTTTCATTAAGAGAAGAAAGGCTGAGAAAGGACTAAAACGACTAAGAGAGGCTGAGGAGCTGGCATGTCCTGACATTTCCACTAAATGCATCAGTTTTTATGGAAAACTACTGGCACCTTACACTATACACTATATGGAAAGAAGACAAATATAGATGTAGGATTAGGAAACAACTCTTTCTAGGCATATTTCAGTAAACAATATTAGTAAAATATGAATTAGAGTTAGTACAGGATAAACACTAAATTGTGAGTTTTTCATAAATCTCTATTTTAAAGTAAGTCTGAGTAGGACATAAAATAATTTGGAATTTTTATTCAAGGAGGTATCCAAATAACACGATTTTTACTTGAGAGAGTGGGTTTCTTAGGACTGCCTACAAGATTGATTCATTATGATTTTAGAAAATTTTATAATAATGTCCTTTCCCCCGGTATTTTCAGTAAAAGTTAGAGATTGAAGAGGTAGACTAGATGCTTGAAGACTTTTTAAATTTAACACTGAACAAAAAGTCACTTTGGTCATTATTTTATCTAAACCAGTTACACATGCACCTCAACTTTAGACAAAACTGTGCCTGATAGCTAGAGTCATAGCTGATGTAGTGTGGTATAATCCTAACCTGTTTTCCCTCAGCTGCAACTCCAGCTCTGAAACTGTACAGTTCAAGGCAATTTCTGTTACTACCCTAATTTTATTCGTCGCCTGAAGGTTTTAATGCTTTATTTGCAGACATTTAATACAGTTTGAACCTGAATGTTATTTTATTAATGGAGAGTCGTTGTTTTAAATGACTCATACATTGAAACTATCTAGCAAGAGTCCAAGTATTAATTAAAAAGAATATGCCAAAGTCAGTGGCAGAAAAATACCGTGATGATGAACAATTATTACAGGATAAGATCCTTTTCTGGCAGAAGATACATTCCTTGGATTTTCGTGTCAATGCCTAAAGCAGCAAGAGCTGCCACATTTAGCTGTTGGCAATTTAATCTCAAATTGCAGGAGACTTGCCAGACAGAATTTTTAAAACTTCGGGATTCAGAGACTTTGCATTGCATGTGCATGTAAATTAAACCTATTGGAACCTCTTACCAAATGTTAATCGTAGAAAATTCAGGAAAAGGCAAGATCATTTATTTACCCTACAAGTTAGGATGGTAAAACTATCATTTTGAAATTAAAATCCTTTAATGAATATTTATTACCATATCCTCCCCCACCCCAGACCCCCAAATTGCTTTAGCATTCCTTGGCACCAAGTGTCTCTGTTATTTTAGTAGATGATCATATTTTCATGTCAAAACAACTTGAGGAAGAAAGAACAGTACGTCCTATGAAGTGTGTCAAACCCAGTTCCAGTCAACAATTCACATTGTGACAATCTTATATTATGTTACTTAAAATAGGTGCTTCTTTGTACAGGATATTTCCTGTTAGACTATGGAAAGTGACTTCTCAATCATGTTCTACATAGTTGTAAGTATAATCATTGGATTAGTCTGCCATATCTGACTGAAAGCTTTCTATCAATGCCTACATCCTAATTCTGGAGCTGTATAAATAAGTCATCAAATATTTGAGTTACTATAGATTTGCCTTTTTTCTGAAGGATCAAGTTCTCTTTCCTTTTAGTGTCAAATCTTGCCTTCATGGGGTAAAAGATTATAAGTAGTGGGGTAGATAATTATAATGATGTAACTTCTCACCTTACCTCACAGACATCAGCATTCACACCTTCTGAAACTTTTGAAAACCATTATTTTGTCAAAAAATTCCTGTTCTGAAGGGGACACAAAGTTACATTGTTTTGTCCTTTGAGATTAACTCAGTTTAAAAACAGTGGCCTCAGCCTGCTAAGCTCTAGGACATTGTGGGAGTTAAATGGTAGTTCAAATGAACTGATAAAAAAAGTTAGCTTTTACACCTTTCCTATGTAACGGTGATAAGGACTCTCAAAAAATTTTAGATGACAACATCGTTGATGATGGATTATCATTTAGATAACAAACTTGTTGCTATCTTGACTTTAGAAGCTCAATAAAAGTGAAAGGTTCCTTCATATGACAGAGTGGAGGACAAATCTACTGCAGACAGGCAGTCTGATTTTAAGAAAAGAGTCTCACTTTTCTGTAAGGACCACAGGGTCTTGCCAGGCAGCAAAGTGCTCTTGAGCCAACGGTGTGCCCTGACAGCAGAGATGGCCAACAGCACCCAGGACTGTGTTCGCAGGACAGAAAATGGGAGAGCAAGGGAAATGAATAATGCCTCAACTCAGAGCAGTTGTTAGACCATACCTAGATCCTGCATCCACTTCTGGACCCCTCCCCAAGACAGGAAAGATGGATAAACCATAGCAAGTTCAGCAGAAAGCCACCAAGAGCTTATAGAACTAGGCTTATTCAGTCTGGAGAAGGTACAGCTTTTGGGGGACCTAACAGCAGCCTGCCAGTACCTGCGAGGAAGTTACTAAGAAAATGGAGCCAGGCTGTATGTTCAGTGGTGCATGAGGGCAGGACAAGAAAGAAAGGACATTAAGTTGAAGCAAGAGGTTTTGGACTGAATATAAGGAGAAATCATGAGAGCAGTTAAGCAGTGGAACAGCTTGCCCAGAGAGTGTGAGCTGTCTCCAGCCTTGGAAGATTTTGAGACTTGAGTGACCAAAGCCCTAAGTAACCTGGTCTGACCTATAGCTGACTCTGCTTAGTGCAGGAGGGTGTGCTAGAAACTTCCTAAGATCCTTTCCAATCTGAATTTTCCTTTGATCTGCAAACCCTATTCTAATGTAAGATGCGAAATTACTTCAATGCCCTAATTAACCATTCTGTGTCCAGAAAATTTGTGATATCTGGTTTTGTTGTTGTTCCTAGGACTAATTTAGAGAAAAGGAGATGAAAGATACTTGGTTTACAAAATATCCTAATTATAACTTTATTTTTCATGAAAAACAATTTCAAGGTCAGGCTTGGAACCTCCACCTAACCACAGTCGTCTTCCTTGTAGTGAGTTAACTCGTCTGAGGAGCCAGACTGAGAATTAGTCATAATCATAGAATCATAGAATGGTTTCGATTGGAAGGGGACCTTAAAGATCATTGAGTTGCAAACCCCCTGCCACGGGCAGGGACACCTTCCACTAGCCCAGGTTGCTCAAAGCCCCATCCAGCCTGGCCGTGAACGCTTCCGGGGATGGAGCTTCCACAGCTTCCCTGTGCTGTTCCAGTGTCTCACCACCCTCATAGTGAAAAATTTCTTCCTAGTATCTATCCTAAATCTACCCTCTTCCAGTTTGAAGCCATTCCCCCTCATCCTATCACTACATGCCCTTGTAAATGAGCATATTTACATTATTTAAATGGGCATATAATAATGTTTGACCATTGCTTTAGCATGGAAAGGTCCAGCTTGCTGGTGCCTCAGTAGGAACTGCTGTTCACAAACCAAACTTCGTGACAAAACAAATGCACATGGAGAAGTGTCCTTGTCCATCAAAGTACATAGCAAGATTAGACAGAGAATATCCCATTTATAATCCATATCATATATGCCTTCTGTCTGTAGGAAGGAAACTGACACACTGTGTGAGATTTTGTTGGGCTTTTTTTGTTTGTTTTTTTCCCTTTTTTTTTTAATAGGCAATGTAAGGATTTTTATGGCTCAGCTGACTGGTAATTTAATAAAGAGATTTCATTCTAGAGGTGAAAAATCAAATCCAGAAGAATTTGCTGATTAAGGTAGTGTTTTAAAGTGGAAAATACTTCAAGCAAGCTGAATACTTTGCCCATTTAATTTTGGTTGGTTTTGTTGTTGTTGTCTTACTTCTGTTATCTTGCAATTTCTACCTTATCCATATGGTTTAACCTTTTCTTCAAAGGTAAAACAGTCAAGTGTAAAAGTATATGTGGCAAAATGTACCTTTCTGCCAACACTTTTAAAAGTTTTTCTCAAAAGCAACAAACACTTTTTGCAGAACTTTCTGTGTTTCTCTTGAAAAAAGCCTTCAAATATTCAATGAGATGCTTAAAAGGAAATATGATTATTAGAGGATTTTTTTGGTTGGTGTTTTTTTTTTTTTTTTTTTTTTTTTTTGTCTGTAAAGCAGTTACACCGTCTCTGGCCAGATAGCTATTTCATGCTGTGTTGTTATCCTCTAGAGTTCCTCTCTAAAGTAACATGCTTGTGCAAAAAGAGATCCTTCTCTTGTGTGATTGCTGGCATACTGTATGCAGAAGATGATAAAATGCAGTTATCAGTGGTGACTGAATTATCACCCTGTCAATGGTCTTTTCAGGTCAGGATTAGGTCATATTGCCTGTTGGAAAGTGTGGTGGAAATTCATAATTCCATTATCATGTTTTGTGCCTGGGTCCTCTGTAAATGAGAAACACTGGAAGAAAAGTTCAGGCGAGCAAATTATTGTCACCTTTTCTTTCTGAAAAGTTTACAAGGCAGATGGGAAGACAGGAGTGTTTACAGGAAGGTCCTTGGCAAGAAACCATGGCAGACTCAATTTTTTTATTCTGGAGTTATGTTATTATGTATTTTGCTATATTTTCATAGTAAAATGATGCTATTGACTTTTTGAGATTGCTTAAAGCTTTTCCTTTGGCTTTGTGGGGGGGAGTGGTATATGTGTGGCAAAGACCATAGCAAACTAGGATACAATTTAATCTGGAAAGAAAATGGATTATACAGGATTATCAAATACTGTGTTGCAAATCTAATTAATTGCATAGATGAAGACAGATAACTAAGCAGAAATTCAGGTGGCGTCCTTTTCTCTTTCACTTTCCCTGTTTCTCAAAGGAATTACTATTACACAATCATTTAAAGAGTTGATAACCTTTTTTTTTTTTCCTTCTCTTTTTGTGTTTACAAATAACTTTAAAATATTTTTCCATTTTCTTGAATGGATTCCCTAGGTAAAATTATCTGCCAGGTAATTTATTTGGGTAATCTTTATGTCCTTTGTGAAACAGTTGATTGCAAATATTCTCCAGAAAGATGAGAAGATATGATCTATTTGTATTACCTACGCTAATTGCATACTTCTGCTTCCTGATAATATGAGACTAGATCGTTGAAATAGGTTTCTAGACCAATGTTTCTGATTACAAAATTGAAATCAACATCACAACAGTATTCTGAAAATATTCCTAAAATCTACTGTGCCTATCCTGTCATCAATCTTGTTTGCTACAGTACTGGCATCTTGTTGAACAAAAGCTGATTTTAAAAAAATAGAATTTTATTTCCAGGGTGTACCTAGCAGATGTTAAACGAGATATTTTGTGAGTAGATTTAGGGTGGGAACAGTGAAGGAAGGATTAAGCATAGGAACATACCACTGTGTGTATTGATGTTGCAATTTGGTAGTTCATTAGGATGTAGTTCTGGCAACAGCTTGCTTCTGTACAGTTCCATAATTATTGCTGGAAGTTTTACAATGGAGAAAGGCAGCTATTCTGGGATTGCCCAATGTGCATGTGGTGAAAAGGTGTGGTATACAAATAAAGAGCTACACAGAGCAGATGACGGATTAACCGTAAACCAAGCCTTTACATTTTTTTGGTGGAGTGATTTTATCTCTGTAGATGGCAATAAAAAGCAGTCATGGCACTCAAGAGAATAACCTAAGTTCTGCACTTGTGGCCTTCCCAAAGGGAGCAAGGAGAGCAGGGTTCTCTTACCATGTCCCGTAACGTCAGCCTGTCCAAGGCTTTGTCCACTGATCAGGGCAACATGACTGCAACGTGAAGAGGGGTGGATGAGCTAGCTTTGTTTGACTCAGCTTGGATAAAAGTAACAATGAAGACATGACGGCACAGGCTCTAGTCACCTAAGTAAATGCTCAGGCAAATGTGTGTAAAAGTGCTGAAATCCGTGCCTTTTTGACATCAGTTCTACTGTTATCCCACCCAGGTAGAAAAAAGCTAGTTCAAAATTAAAGATAACTGTTCATAACTGCAGACATAGCCACATCCAAACGTAGCAACTTTAGTAGAACATAATGAAATATAATGGAATTGGTTAATTTCTTGTTATTCTTTGTTCCATAATAATTGTAGAAGTTAATATTTGGATAAATGACAGCACCAGCAATTCTGACTCTTCATCAGCCTAAGTTCTTGTGCCAAGCACTCTGTAGAGGATGAATGTAAGGAGACTCAAGTAGACATATTCTCAGACTAAATTTCCTACGCCTATTCATACAGAACATTTCCAAATGCCTTCAGGATGCTCGACCTTACTGTGAATAACAGAGTCAAATGTTTTCCTTCTGATTCCATTTGTTAATTTTTAATTAATTTGTGTATCTTTGACAAAAGAAAAAAATAAGGAAGAAATAACTGGCAGAAAAAGAATATGTTCATTTGCTCAGGATTTAGTTTTCTCCCTTCATCTGTTTGAGAAAAGGAAGTACCTTAGTATCACGTAGTAAGGATATGTTAATGTTTTGATCTCACTTAAGTCTATTTGAGACACAAGTTGTCTAAAAATATGTAGGACTTCTTGAAGGATTGTATTATGAATGTTAGATTCTTCATAAGATGCAGATAAAATCCAGCATTGCAGAGTATAGAAATCCAGTCTGTCATAATTTTGTCAGCTGAAAATCTCAAACTTTACTACTTCTATACAGATGACAAGAATCGGCAGCTTTTCCTTTTGATTTGATGCCGAAACTGTCTGAAAATTTTCAAGTGACACAAAACCAAGTAAATGAATCTTGAAATCTGTTGGGCCATGGCACACTGTGATATCTTTATCGAAGAATGTGCAGACTTCACACTCATCCCATGGTTTGTTCTAGCAGCATCGTGCCATACCTCTTATAAACAACCTAAAAATTTCCAGTCAGGTAATGTGACAAACTACTCAGAAATAAAAACACAGTAAAAAAGTGTGATTTACATTTAGCACCTGAAATAATTTTTACTTTGAAAGATAAAACAAAAGCTGTATCTGGGCTAGAAGATGACTTATCTAAAATTGACAGATGCATTTTCTCATAAATTAAACATGGCCAAATTTTGACACATTCATATGTTTTCTACTGTAGTGATGGACAGAAAGCTTTGAAGTTAATGGGCTCTTTCCTCAAAGGGCCGAATAAATGCTGGTGCTTAAAAATCTCTGGCATCAAAGTCTCTTTATCTTTAAGGAGAATTTTTCTTTGTGTGAAAAAATAACACAGGACTTCAGGCCTCGCTTATGCTCTTAAGTGGAGCTGAAATGAGAACCTTGACCTTCTCCCTCTGGCAGGGGACAGATTCATACTGCCGTAACGGCTTGCCATAGATAATGGTCTGCTAAAATCTTCAGAATGAGAGCTTTTTTTTCTGTGAAGAGCTTCATTTTTCTAGCTGAAACAGAGATTATTGACATTCCATGTTAAAATCTCTATTTGACATAAGTTGTACGCTACAATCAGTACTTTGAATTGAGGCAAAGAATGTAAAAATCTTGGCCAGTTAATGAAATTTCAATTAGCTGCTCTGAACATGCATTTGAATGTGATATGTTCTAAGGTTTCCTGTGCCCCTCTTGGCATTTGCTCACAGCTAGTCAGATCTCTCTTTTTTTTTCCCCCCCCTGAAGTTCTTTTTCAATTCATCCGTGGTTATAATGTGTTGAAATTTACTCCTTTTTCAGTTGGGAATGCAAAAGCAAAAGGAATGCATTGTATCTTTGCTGAAGAAATGAGTAAGAATTTCAGAACTTGGCCCACAAACTGGTCTGCAGCCTGTGGTCTTATGGGAGGAAAATGCTTACATGTCATGGGAGGCTTTTTATCATTATTTGAAGTCTTTTTTAGCCAGAGATACACAAGTCATAGAATCTGTAGCATAAAATAAGAAAGACCAAATTTTCACTCAGTTTCATTGGAAACGCCTGTATGGATTGCACGTATTTGTAGGAAAGTTCCAAGGCGTTTATTAGTGGCAATTGGTCTGGTATACGTTTTATAAGATAATTTTCCATCACTGCAGTTTACAAACAATTATATATGTTACAACTATAATCAGGGTAAAATAAAGTTGTATTGTTTAGTTTTCAATAGCCAACATGCCATCTCAAAAAAACAGGAGAAAGCAACATTCTGCTTATGAAGCTTTGATGATTCAAACTGAAGATATGTCTTTAAAAATTCTGTTTTCTGGGAAGTAGTTAAAGGTGCTGGAGGATTGTCTGGAGCAAATAGCTCTGCAAAGGAAGCCCTTCACTTTGCAGAGGCAGAACCATCAAGTCTCAAAGGCGATGCTGTTGCTAATGAAACCAAAAGTATGCAGGAATAATTCTCCCTATGAGAGAAAGGCCCAAGAAACGGGAACAACTGTAGAAAAAATGGCTACTAGCTACAGATGATAAAAGACACTTCAATGAATCTGTGCCAGAAAGAAAAGAAGAAACTTGCTATTAGACACAGGATGGGCAAATCAGAAGGAAAAGCATCATTCCAGCATAGCCTTTAGATATGTCTCACTAATTTCAGTCAGCTCTAATTGTTATTTAAAGGTAGATGTTTTCCACCTATTAGACTCTCTTCCATTTTGTTTGGATTGATCTTTAGCCAGTTTTCTCAAACTCACACTCTCATTTCAGGCAGGTCTGAAGATCAAAGGCTTTTTCTTTATCAGGTAAAGAGAGGTGATTCTCATTATGCTCATGAGGTCTCAAAGTAATTTTTCAGTCTTCCCAATAGTTTTGCAATAAAATTAGCTAATCAATGGAATGTACATTTAGTGGATGTAGTCATTTATAACGTTGGTGGAGTTAGACATAACTAGGCAGTTCTGTCCAGCAGTGTCTGAGGTGATGCAATATGCTCGCTGAAGAGGGATCAAATGCGCTTGAGCAAGTTCTCGGTGAATCTTTTCCTGATTAGACCAGAAGGAAATCTGACAGAACAAACCCATCTGGATTTTAGGTTAACGGCTGTACCTCCTCAACATCTTCATGCAAAGAGAAAAAGAAAAAAAAGGTGATAATTGGCAAGGCTGGCAATTTTACGGGATGGTTTCTGAAGGATGGGCTAATCAGCTACTCATTTGAGGTTATCTGTCCACTGATCTCCTGCTGACAGGCAGTAAAAATCATGGATGCCAGATACTTTTAAAGCACAGATCATTCTCTGGATGCCAAGCCTGCAAGGCCTGTTATTTTGATGCAGCTTGTCTGGATGTAGAAGACCTGATTTGGAAATCGTTCTCTTTGATAGATGTTGTTTTCCCCTTTGGCTTCCTAGGAAAGCGAAGCAAGTAATAAACATAATAAAGTCACAGCACTTAGAGGTAAGCTTTCAAACCAGTCCAAAGAAAATATTATTTATATAAAATAATTCTTAACCGAAACCAGAATCGTCTCCTTCGACAGATACGTAATTGTAACCCATAGCATTCTCTTTTGACCAAACATCATATGAATTTTATACTTTAAAATTTACTTCCCATACATTTTGGGAAGGATAACCTGCCTGTTTTTTAACAGTGAATACTTTAAATCCAACGCAATCAGTAAGATATATTTAATGGTCAGTTCTGATTAACTGCATCTGTCACTTCTGGAGTGTTTGGGAAACAGAGATAGACCACAGATGTGGCAATGTTTTGTAAAATCTTGGAGTGTCTTTGAGCGTATCTATCTCAGCACTGTTTGAAGTTTGAGACTTCTAAATCCTCTCTCTACTTCATGCGCAATATTTAGGAACTTGATTGTTAGGTATTTTTCTGTTTGGAATGCCAGAGTTAGAAGTTAATGTAAACTCTGAAGACTACAAAGGTTGACTCATTTTGTTTGCCACATTTGAGCAGATTTAGTGTGGTGGGGTTTGGGTTTTTTTTTTTTTTTTTGGTAATACTGCTCATTTATATTTACTATGACTAATTTTTTAAAACTCTCTTGTGCAAGCCAATTCAAGCAGTGTGACCTAAAAGCATAATCTCTTCTGAAATTGTGGGTCAATCAAAACAAGTGGCTGCCTGTGACACTAATTTTTCAGGCTACAGATTTCAGGCACAGACTTAAATTACAGGAAAAATCTACTTGTTCTTCTTTGGTTTACTTCTAAACCAGAGATGAGGAAAACACACCTGCCTTAGACAGACTGTCTAGAGAATCTTCCTCTTTATGACTCCATTTCAACTGAAACTCGGGACCATGCTTACATTAAACACAAAGCCAGAGCCTTTGACCTCAGAGGTACAACTCCAGTACTTAAAATTAAGCCAATTTTTAAGGAGGCAGGTGGCTTAACAGACTACAGCACAGACAAAAATGAGGCAGATTATTTCCCTTCTAAAACCAGCTACACTACGAAAGCCTAGACAATATGTGTGATTTCCTCTCCTCTGAAAATTCAGTCTGGCATGCAATTTATTTGTTGTTGGAACAATAGACAACACTTTCTGTGCTATTGTAGATGATGATGTATCGCTCGTGATGAACAACTTACCCTTCTTTTCTTGCTTGACCCACACAGATGACTGCTAATTTAGGATCATAGGATGATTCCTATTGGAAGGCTCCTCAGGAGCTCTCTAGTCCAACCTCCTGCACTGACAGGGTCAGCTGTGGGTCAAACCGGGTTACTCAGGGCTTTATTGAATTGGGTGTTGAAAACCTCCAAAACTGGAGATGACACAACCTCTTTGGACAAGGTGTTCCTCTACTTGACTGTTCTCATGATGTCTGCTTATATTTAGCCTGAACCTCTTCTTTCAACTCAATGTCCATGCTTTTGTTCCCTGCCTTGTGCAACACTAAATAGCCTGGCTCCAATTTTGTAATAATCTTCCTCTAGGTGCCGGCAAGGCTGCTGTTAGGTGCCCCCAAAGCTATCTGTTCTCCAGGCTGAACAAGTGCAGTTTCCTCAGCTCTTCTCATGGGGTAAGTGCTCCAGCCCTCAACCATGTTGATGTCTCTCTGCTGAATTTGCTGTGTTTTTTCAATTTCTTTCTTGTACTGTGGCAGTCCAGAACTGGACATGGGATGTACATGTGATGTAGCCAGTGTTGAGTAGAAGAGGTGATCGCTTTCCTCACTCTCCTGGCTCTGCTCCTCTGAATATAGCCCTGGTGCTTTTGGCCTTCTTTGGTACCAGAGCACACTGCTGGCTCATGTGCACTTCACCCCCACTCATCCACCAGGACCCCCAGGTCTTTTTCAGCAAAGCTGCTTCCAAGCCATTTGGTTCCTAGACTGCACAGGTGCTAGGGATCTTCCTTCCCAGGTGCAGGACCTTGCATTTATCTTTGTTGAATTTCATAAAGTTACTGTCAGTCCATTCCTCCAACTTGCTGAAGTTTCTTTGAATGGCAGCCGTGACCTCAAGGGTCTTTTCTCCCCAATTTCATGCCACTTGAAAACTTGATGAAAGTGCACTCCTTCACCTGCAGCTTGTTGATAAAGATACTAAACAGTACAGGTCCCAGGATAGACTTCTTGCAGTACCTTACTTCCACCTGGCGCAGTAACCACTACCCATCGAGCCCAATTATCCAGTTTTTAACCTATCTATTTATCCATTTATCCAGACTGTAACACCCTAATTAGGATACATGACCTTCTGCAGCGTTTCAGTGAGGATCTTGTCAATCTTTTTTTGAAGTTCCCTGGTGTTGCACAATCTTCACAGCTGTTCACACAGTTCCTTGACTTGGCGACATGGCTCCTCAGCCAGGGCATGCCTCCTGCAAGCAAGGACATCTTCCCTGCCCCAGCCTCTGCCCCAGGCACTGCCAGCACCCTGGAGAACTGTGGTGTCCCTCTGGAACTCTGAGTCTGCTCACTGCTGTGCCAGGGTAGTCATTCAGTCACAGTCCTCTCCCTAGAATATGACGGATGGATGTTTGACCCTCCCTAACAATGAGTCAGCTGGAGACAAAAGCTCTAAGGTTTTGACAGAGGCTGTTAGAAACTGATAAAGTTTGCTAGAAGCGAAAGGCTTTAGTAGTTATTCTTTCCTAGCAGCAGCAGATTAGAATTGTCAAGGAGAGTCATACTGTGTTGTTAACTATACAGCCTCACTAATACAGGAACCATTTTCTTTCTCTGAATCACCTCCAAAAACCATCAAAAATATATGCCAACAGATGTTAGGGGAAGTGATGTTGATGATTCTGTAGGGGAAAATCCTAACACTTGAACCAATTCTGAGTCAATGTCCATATACTCCTTCAGGAACTGACTCAACTTAATAATTTCACAGAAGGCTACCTGGAGAAGAAAAAAGGTGACTAGTTTTATGCTGGATGAGTTTAATCTATTCAGTGAAGAGTCTCAATAAGCAACAGAGAAAGGATCCATGAGGATCGTCCATGAGAAATGAGGAAAGAAAAGAAAAGGAGCAGTGAAGTAATGGAACGTGACTTCCTAATTTAGCCATGGGCAACTTTTGTAACCTCTTTCAAGCTTGTGTAATTTCATTCTGGGTGGTATAAAATTGCAGTGTGTCAATGGCTCTGCAGCAACTGCCCACTCCTGCCCCTGCACATAAGGACATGTTCCTTTATTCCTGTCATGGGCTAGTTTGTATGGGATGACATTGACAGGCAGTTTTCAATTGTCTGTTAACCAGTGTCCTACATCTCTGACCTACAAGCAAGGTCATAGTCTAGTTTATCCTTGTAACTTGTTATCTGCCCAGACCCTCAGGCACTTAGCAGTTGAACATGACTGTCAAAGTGTTGAGTCTGGCCTTCACTGGACCAAATGGAGAAAGTAATGCTATAGCTACCTTTAGTTAAAACTGAGAAGTATAGATTTGAGTTTAACCCTAAAACATGTGAGAGGAAATCCCACTTGTAAGTTCTTAATATTTTCTAATTTCTGATAATATTTATAATGCTATAGCCGTGTAGAATCAGGATATAATAGAATTTAAAAAAAAAACAAAACAGAGAGAGTTTATCAAGAAATGGAACATCTTTCGTAGAAGGAAATGCTGAGTAGGCAAGGACTGTCAGTATTAAAAAAAGACAACAGACAGAGGTATGATACAAGTCAATGAACGAGAGAGAATAAAGAATGACCGTTCACTCTTCACTGAGCCTGATGACTGAAGGGTACCCAATGAAGTGTGTGGACAGCTTGTTTAAAACAAACTAAGTACTGTGTCACACAATATGTAATTAGATTGTGGAATACATTCCCTCAGGGTATTAAACAGAGGAAAACAAGCAGTGGCTTCACAGAGAAAAGAAGTATGGGTGGTAGTTGAAAAATATGACTTGAAAGCAACCTTTGTCTCAGGAAAAGCCTGTGTCAGTGATTTCTGTAAACTGCAAGGGTGGACAGGAAGAAGGATCACTGTAAATGTGTCCTATTTACCATTAGATAATGTGATTACAGGCTCTTCTCCATGAAGACAGGTGAGCAGAGAAGGCACAACAGCAGGCAAGGGAACCCCTATAATCTACTCAGGGAAAGGACCCACTGCCCCAACCCCTCCCTGGGCTGTTGCAGGGGAGCCTCAGCCCCATTGGGCCAGAGGTGATCCCCATCACAGTGAGTCTGTGGGAGAGGCTCTCTGGGTCTCCTTTCAGATGGGGGTGGTTTAGCACAGGGGTATGGGAGTCATTGTGGGAAGCAGGGGAAAACCGTTTGGGGATTGTATGAAACTTATTATGGGATTTTTAGGTTAGGTACCAAAGGTGGGGAAAGGAAGTGTTTTGGGAAGGAACAAGCATGGAACGCTGTAGGAAAAAGAGCATAAAAGACCTGGCATTTGATCAGTATGCTTGTCTGGCCATGTCCTGCACTTGGTCATAGCAGTCTGTCCCATCTTCTTATTAAATTCCATTTCTGGCTCTTTTTTTGGGGTGAGGAGTTCTATTCTCTGTTCCATGTGTTTGCATGGTGGTCTAAGTGCAGCAGCTACAGTGGGGACCGTGGGTCATTGGGGCCCATGCATGTGGGGTGCGAGCAGCTGGAGTCAAAGCTTATGTCAGCATGTGATCACTAGTGAACATCAAGCCAAACCAGTCAGTGAGTAGGTGAAGTGGTTTGGGAGTCGGGTGTGTGTATGTTTCTGTGAGTGTGATGATTGGAGGAGTTGGCTACTGAAGGGATCAGGGGACCCAGGTCGAGTGCTGAAGGCACAATGGGGCCTGGATGTCAACGGGGAGACCTGTTTGTACACGTGCCTGTGTATGTGTGTGAAGGGTTCATGTGTGTGTCTGAGGGGTCTGGGCCAGCAGCTGGAGTGGGGCTGCAGCCTCAGAAGCTCATACATCCAGGTACCAACAACAGGGGACACCAAGGATCCAGGGGCCAGAAACCAAGCAGTCCGGATGTCTGAGCCAGGCTGCTGAGGGGACCTGCATTGTATATATGTATATATTTCCCACTAATGGACCTTCATCCTGATCAGCCAGAGGGGGACACTGGATGAGGCTGTTTGTGCTTGCATGAGTCCTGTGTTTCTGTCTGTATTGATCTGTGCAGCCAGCTGTGTGTACACAAGTGTATGTGTTTTATGTGTGTTTGCATGTGTGCCCATTGGGAATACATGCTCAGCCTCATTATTGGTTGGACCTAGGGCATGGACCTGTGGCAGTCTCACCTCTTTTGGACTCTCAGGTTCGACCACTACCTAACACTTATTACTACTGGTTGCTACCAGAACACATTGAGTAACGTGTCTTTTTTGCTGTACTGGGTCAGAACCTCTGTACAGACAATTAAACATGCATTGTAAAATTTCAACAGCCATGCCTAGCAAAAAAATAATTAAAAATAATGTAATAAATTCCTTCTAAATTCCCTTTACTTCATATTTCCCTTATCTGATTCTCCACTTTATCCTCCCTACATGAAGTCATCTGTTGTCTTTGTATCAACTAGCCTTACCTTTACACATTCTTGTATAACATTTTAGCTTTACTGCTTTTATATTCTTTGAATTCACCCGAGGGAAGAAAAATCATCATAAATTTAATAGTTCTTCTACTGAACAATGAAAGAAAAAATCAAGAAAGAATCCAACAAACAAAATGAAAACTAGTGCAAATTGTGGCTGAACACTTACCTGATCCTTCACCAAGGTGATGTGAAGTGCAAATCAGTATTTTTGTCATTTTTCTTTACTTTCCACAACAAATCACAATGAAAAATGATGGGAAGCTGACACGTAAGTATTTACATTTCAGTTTGCTGTTCTTAATACCAAGTGATGTTATAGTAGCATGTACCAATGAACATGAAAAAACAATGATATACGTGTTCTAATGAGTTACTATATTATCACAGAATCATAGAACATCTCAAGTTGGAAGGGACTTATGTGGATCATTGAGTCCAACTCCCTGCTCCTCGCAGGACTACCTAAAACTAAACCATGTGACTACGAGTGTCACCCAGACAGTCCTTGAATTCTGACAGGCTTGGTGCCTTGACCACTTCCCTGGGGAGCCTGTTCCAGTGAGCAACCACCCTCACAGTGAAGAACTTTTTCCTAATGTCCAGTCTGAACTTCCCTTGATGCAGATTCATTCCATTTCCTCGTGTCCTATCGCTGGTCACCAGAGAGAGGAGATCAGCACCTCTCCTTCCACTGACCCTCCTTGAGGAAGTTGTAGAGTGAGATGAGGTCACCCCTCAGGCTTCTATTCCCCAAGCTGAACAAACCAAGTGACCTCAGCTGCTCCTTGTAAGTCTTCCCTTGAGACCTTTCACCATCTTGGCTGCTGTCCTCCAGACACACTTTAAGAGTTTGATGTCCTTCTTATATTGAGTTGTCCAAAACTGCACACAGTACATGAGGTGGGGCCAAACCAGTGCAGTGTAGAGTGGGACAATCACCTCCCTTGACCAGCTAACTATGCTGTGCTTGGTGCCCCCCAGGGCACAGTTGGCCCTTTTGCCTGCCAGTGCACACTGTTGACTCATATTCTACTTGCCTTCAACCTAAATCCCCAGATCTCTTTCCCTGGGGCTGCCCTGCAGCCTCTCGTTCCCCCAGTTAGTAGGTAAAACCAGGATTGTCCCATCCCGGGAGAAGAATCCAGAACTTTCTCTTGTTACATTTCATATGGTTGGTGATTGCCCAGCTTTCTACTCTATCCAGATCTCTCTGTAAGGCCTCTCTACCCTCGAGGGTGTCCACAGCTCCTCCTAGTTTAGTATCATCAGCAAACTTAATGTATGTTTGATTCTTGTGTCCAAGTCATTTATAAAAATATTGAAGAGAACTGTCCCTCAAATTGAGCCCTGGGGAACCCCACTGGTGACTCCATTTACTATAATTCTTTGAGCCCGACCCGTCAGCCTATTGCTCACCCAATGTATTATGGCCCTGTCTAGCTGTTTGCTGGACGTTTTATCCAGAAGGATACTGTGAGAGACAGTATCAAAAGCTTTGCTAAAATCCAAACCCACCACATCTACGGGGTTCCCTTGGTCAACTAGATGGGTGACGTTGTAATAAAAGGAAAATTAAGTTGGTTAAGCAGGACTTTCCCCTCGAGAACCCGTGCTGACTATGACCAATGACTGTGTTGTCTCTAAGTGCTTTTCAGTAACTCCCAGAATAACCTTCTCCATAATTTCACCAGGAACTGAAGTGACTGACAGGCCTGTAATTACAAGGGTCTTTCTTCTTTGCCTTTTGAAAATTGAGACTTTTGCCAGCTTCCAGTTGACTGGGACCTCTCCAGACTCCTGACACCGTTGAAAAATAATGGAGAGAGGTCCCGCAATGAAATTGGACAGCTCTTCCAGTACCCTGGGATGAATCCCATTAGGCCCTGTAGATTTATGTGCATCCAGCTGGAGCAGCAAGTCTTGAACAAGTTCAGGGTCGGCTGGGAGTTTATCCTCCCCACTGTCTTCCAACACAGACCTGAGGGTCCCAGCGCCCATTATTGGTGTTGAAGACAGAGGCGAAGAAGGCATTAAACATCTCCACTTTGCCTATGTCCCTATTTGTGAGGTGAATGACGTCTTCAAGCAACAGACCAATGTTATCGCTGATTCTCCTTTTGCTATCAACATATTTAAAACAGCCCTTTTGGTTGTCCTTCACAGTGCTGTCCAGCTTGAACTCTAATTGAGCCTTGGCCACATGAATTTTCTCCCGATAGTTATTATCCCCTTAGCTTTTACTCTTTAAAAGCTTTTTAAAGTTTTTAAAAAGAAACTCTTCCACTTCCTTTATCAATGCAGGTAAAAATAACTTTGACGACAGCCAGCAGGATATATAGTAGAATTCAGTGGAGAATTTAGGGTAAGAGTTCAGACTAAGAAAGAAACAATGTATCGTAACTAGTTAAAATTGTGATGAGACTTCAGATTAACAGCTTCTAATTAGCAGAAAGTAAATTTGAAGCACCTCTATGCTGGAGTTGGGAACACCAGGCTCGTCTGTCTGCTAGAAGACTCTGTGGATGGGGTCTTAGGATGACAGTTGAGCTCTAGCAGAAGTTTTACACTCCCAGTAATATAGATTTCACTAGCAATGGATTGAATCCTGACTCAAAGAATGTCGTCTCTTTCTTACTTCAAGAAACATGTGAGGTCTCCTGTGCAGCTACTTATTCACATGCAGTGAGCTAGAGATCAGAGAGGATCACAGCCTGAAGTTATATGACTTCAGGTTAGAAATGAGCATGAAATTTCTTAGAAGCAGCCGAATGTCTTTTGTTTTGTTTAACAGAGCTATACACAATCAAAGACATTGCAATAGCTTAGGGCTGTGTATTTAAGTTATTTCCCTCGTGAATAAGTTGCACACAATTTAACTGCCTAAGAATTTACATATTTTCTGAGACTTCCTCATTGCAAAAGAGGAACGTTTGTCTTCATAATTGTCAAAACATGCTACTCTTTAATCTGGCATAATATTTACCTCTCTGGTACTGTGTGTCAGGAATTCAGGCTCAGGTTGTAGATGGTATCAAATTTTAGTAAGTGATAATGACATTAGGGAAATGTTGCCAGGAGAAACATCTGAACTATGCAGGTTAAAAATTGCCATTCAGGCACTGATTTAAGGTGCTACTGATTCTCATTTTCCTTTGAAATGCCATTGAAATTCTTATGTCTATTTGTACTAGGCAATGCCTTTTGTAATGAGGTGCAGTGTTTTCTCATCTCTTAAGTTCAACTGAAGCACACTACACATAAATCAGCCCCAGAGAGTGTTCACCTCACACTGTTTTACCAGCAAATAAATTTTTTTTTTTCACTAGCAAACATACATAACAAATGCCTGGCGTTGTTAGTCTCATTCTATAAACCTGAGATGTTCAAATGAAAGGGCTAGTGGTGAAGAGATGAAGACAGACATTCTTAGCCAGCTAGAATACAGATGCTGAGCTGACTAGTGAGTGGAGCATTAGAGTATCTGTTCCACTTGATTGGTACAAAGCTTTCCAATGTCATTTTGACTAGCTATGAAATCAAATTATTCTGCATGAAATGTTACGCAGCACTGAACTGTTCTGCTCGTGCAATGTTGTGAGTGACTCTTTGTATATGACTCCCCATTTTTGTTTTGTCCTAGGCCCCTAAGAATCCAAAATTGCACCCCTGCCTAATCCTGGGTGCCCGAGTCCAAACTGAGCCCGTGGAGTGCCCACCAATACTCTGTGAGTGTCCAAATCCCCTGCGTGTGCTTAACACTCAGGGACAGCATCTGATACTTTGCAAATGGCATCAGTAGTTACTGCTTTTAGTGGATGTCAGTGTAGTAATTATATAAAAGTCTCACCTATCTAACAGCTAAATGATTACCATACTCAGCCTTCAATAGGAGACCTAGTTTCAGCTCACTCATTAGTCTGGACCCATATCTTACATTTCTAGAAATATATATATATAAAAAGAGGAATATTCAATGAGAGTATGAAGCTGGAGATAAGCACATGACAAAAAGGTCAGAGGGCAGGTCCACAGGGGGATGTGGAACAGGACGGAGGTAGAGAGAACAACTGAGATGGGAATAAGACTCTACAATCTAATGGAAGCTCGTGCCTGGGAGCACTGAGATGAGTCTGCCCTTTTCAGGCGTTTTTGTCAGTGAGTATTTATTGGAAGGACAGGTTTGTGGGGGCATGTGATAGCTTTCATTAGATGAACAAGTGACGTTAAAGAAAGCTTGTAGGGAGATACTCTCAGGATAGAATTGCACATGTGGATCTCGAGCAGTTGAAGGCATCTCTCTGTAGGTTTGGGCAAATCCTTGTCTTTCCTGTTTCTTACTCACGATGAGCACCTCTTTGCTCAGTGTGCAGGCTGGAACACTGGTCTTGTGCAGGACTTTTGCTCCTGCACTGGGCAGAGAGTGCAGGCACAGCACTCAACATGCTGGTACCACTTCAGGTTCAGGCACTGAAGCCATACCTACCGTGGTCACTGGAGGTAGCCCTGGGGACCATACTGAGAGCAAAGAGGAAACAAGCTGTGGAAACAGGTCAGCTGTGACCAGAATGTACCTGCAGGAAAATGCAGGGACACCCTCTGCAGGTGTTATTCAGGTTGTCCTGCCATAGGGATGGGGTGCGTAGAATCCTGGGCTCACTACTGCGTTCACAATTGTCTTTTTGAGAGGTATGTATGCGACCAGAAAGCTGTTGCTCTGCCTAACTTTAGAGTGCAAAATTCCCTTACTGAAACCACCCTTTAACCCCTATGACTGTAACATGCCTAGAGCAGGTATTTGGAGTGGCTGTTGGGCTTGCGTATTAAAAAAGAGTTGATTGTACTTTTTTTTCATAGTGCCATTCAGATTATTTTGCGGTATGTTTAGTGAATTTATAGTATGACCAAAATTAATTAAGAAGTAAAGCAAAGAAAGTTGCCAGTGTATGATAGTGTAGACTAATTAGTTTTTAGGAATGTTTTGTCCCATTTTTAGATTATATTCACCTATGATTGATGACTACTTCTTTTGTTACATGGCTGTTTGAAGCAGTTCCTGTAAGAAAATACCTACTCTTATATTAAACTAAACGTGGATTAGTACTGCAGTTGAAATGTATTATTGAATGTATTTCCTAAAAATGCTAAGAAAAAGTTAGCTGACTGTAAACAAAAAAAAGTTGTCTAATGAAAGCTCAATGTCCTCTAAGTGAATACAGTATATTGGGCAGAATGATCAGAAATACCTGATTAAAAATCTATTTGTTAAACTTTGAATGGAACAAACCCCACTGATCTTGCCAAAATCTCTCTGTCTTTATTAGCTACAACTAAATGAAATTATTTATGTATAATAGCTATATAACCACATAGAAAAGTTAGAAAAAAAATTAATGGCATTTTTTAGAAACTTGTATACTGTTATTTTTATCCACCATCACTATATTCACCGTCAACTGCTCTGAGGCACTTTAAAATAAAAATGTTGAGATTCCTTTATAGCAATGTGAATAGCGCCTCTACAACAGAACAGAAAATGCATTTTTTGACCTGCTCATGGCTCCAGATGGCATGCTGATTTAGAAAAGAGATAGATAATAGTTACCATCAGGATATGAGATGAACAGAATGGGGGATTGATTTGACAAGTTCATTGTACTCTGTTTCTTTTGTCTAATGTAGGATTCTTTAATTTATTGCTTTTCTTCCCAGAAAATCTGCAGTAATATTAGAGAAGTGCTGATAGTGTAAATACGCTACAGTGAGCCACCTGTAGGTAATACTGATGTGACCTGTTTCTCACAGGTATCAAATTCTCTAATTATCCTAAAAAAATTCAGCTCAGGTGTCTTCTACTTGCAACTATCATTCTTTCTTTTGTTTGTTCACTCATTCACTCGTTCTCTCTTTTTTTCTTCTTTCACAGTATATATATGAGTCTGTACAGAATTTTAGAAAGAAAATTAATGATTTGAAAAATATTAGTAACACTTTGTAATCAATGTATTGCAGTGCATGAATCTGTTAGTTGCTGGTATCACTTACATTACTGCATGTAAGAGAAAAGTTAAAATTTGGTGAGAGGAAGAAACCCACAAAACATCCAGTGTATGAGAGTAATTAAAATGGAGGAATAAAAAAATCACAGTTGTTTACAGCATTTCTACCTTCTGCTTAGTTATTCTAGTGTATCAGAAAGAAGACTATAGCCAATGCAAAAAAAATATAAGTGAGCATAAGTCATAAGGCAAGTGAAAAAGACTACTAGATAGAGTCTGGCAAACACCATTCAGAATTGAAAATCTTTACTGTATTATATTTACAAGTTTTCCTTTCTGAAATGAGTTAAAAGCTTCATTCTGCTTCCTGTCAGGCAAGTTTCCGAATCTGAAAATTGTTGTCAAAATTGGCCTTGAATACCATCTTCTGGGGAAAACCTGAAGGAGAAGACAATGGGTATGAAACACTTTTGGAATTAGGGTTATCTATATTTAGCATATGATATTCAAAATAGTTTTTGGCAAATGTCTAGCTTTATCAGTAACTCTAATACTCTCATAGCTTTCACAGGGGTAAATTGAAGATCCTTCTTCCATTTCAGGACTGCAGATAAAGGTATTTTGGAAAAATTTACTTAGAATCTTTATTTGAATAATAAAATTTTCACATCATCTGCTCCTAAAATTCCTAGGAAGGAATTTCATATGAAAGGCCAAGTTAGAACACTGGCTGAAATAAGAAAAAAACCCAACACTACAGCTAGAGTCTGGGTGATAGCTTTGGGTTTAAAATCACCACTAGTTTGTGAATCTGCATTACAGTGGGTGGTCACAAGGAATGGAAGGAGTTATATTCAGGTATCGGTATCGTTCTTATGAATTCTTTCTGACGTTTTAAGAACCTACTGATGCTGTCCCAATCTGCTGTAGCCTGAGTTGCACAGAACAAACTCATTTGGAAATCTAGTTGTGCCCTGGCATTGTTTGTCCCAGCTCATCACCATGAACACGCCTCTTGTTCTGCAGACCTGGCAGACCTTCTGTTCTTATATTAGTTTAGGGACAGTCGGATAGAATAGATGGCGGGTCAATGGAGAATTTGGGCAGTTGTTCCCTACTTGAACTTTTGTAGCCTTTCAAATTTGGAAAGAGTAAAACTTAAAAAATACTGAAAATATGCAAAAAATCTTCATATATGCTTGCTAATAGATATTCAGTGATAATATTAAGTAATCAGTCACATCAAAAAGGTGATAGTACAGACTCTGCATGTTGACACTGTCCTCTTCCATTCCTTGGTAGAAATTTCTGGCCTAATCTTTTTTAGAGTTCTGATTTCCTGTTGACCACTTCCTTCAGATTATTTGAATTCAGACAGTTTAGAGGATTTCATTCACCAGAGTCAGTGATTCTGGATCTTTCAGATACATTATGCTTTTAAATGATTTTTTAAATTTACATAGGCTTTTTTTTGTTTTTTACAATGGTCGAAATAGACATATAATGAAATTTTACCAGGCCATCTTCCTTAAAGAATTTTGAAAGATAGCTTAATCATTCTTTTGCTTACTTTTTAACTGTCAGTATTTTGAGGAGAGGATATGCAATTAGAACCATGCAGCTGAGCCCTTACATGCACTGTTGTGGAAATTAGTCCTCTTCCTGCTGTAAAATGTAGCCTAGGCTGTGATAATTACTAACTGTTTCAGAAAAGCCACTCTTTAAACAAAGGAGTGATTTAGCATGTTACATTTTAAGGAGCAATTGATATGCTTTGAGACCAAAATTCATTGAATTGGTAGTTTTTCCTTTTATGGTATAAATGAATGGTCATATATTTTTCCCTTTTCAATAAAAGCTAAAGAGTTTAAGCCAACAAGAAAATATTTCCACACTGAACTGGTTTGTGGATATCTTTCCAGCAGCATTTGATTTAACACTGCTAAACTCATTACTATTTTTTTTCTCTGGTGGATCAAACCCAGGATTTCCAAAAATATTACTACCGTTCTCGGATTGCCTGCTGACCGTATGAAAGAATCAGTTTGAGGTAAACTCCTCCTAGGTATCGCAGCCAGTTTGGAGACTGGCCGAGCCACATGCCCTTTGGTATCTTCTTAAATGGAGAAGCCAAATTTGCAATTTGTTCAAAAAATATGTCTGGGACTTAAATATTTTCAGAGCTACTTAGAATGTCAACTTTTGGCATGTTTACTCTCCAGCTGTGAAACACAGCATAACACGTCAAGTGATAAAAATGGTGAATGAATTAGACAAGTCTCTTTGGTCACTAAATAGACTTTCAGACAACTTCTGACAAGCTAAGATTATAGATCGTGTTTTTTTTTTTTAATCCCATTGCTGCAAACAAACTCCTTTTCAATTTTTTATTCTTTGGTGGTTTTTTTTTTTTGATTGCTTTAGACTTTATACATGACTGTCTCTTTGCTATTTTACTGATTTAAGGTTTGAATCATTTGGTTTAATTCTAAGCCATAATTTACCAGCAGTAGCCTTGCTGTCCTCAATTTTCGTAATTTCCATCACACACTGGTAAAACTTGAGGCATCCAAAAATATATTGACTCACAGTCTAGGTATTTGGTAAATGATCTGCATCTTTCCTTTCAGTTTTTCATTGCCTAGGTATGTGTGACCATTCTTCACATAGCTGTCATTATGCAACAATAAAACCTTCTTTAAAACATACAAACGAGAAGCCAAATGAGAATGATCAGATGAACAAAGTGGTTGGAAGGAAAAGTGTCTATGTGAAATTTTCCTCTATAAAATTTGCATTTGTTTTAATGGCTCAATTTTATTATGTTCATGAACAAATTGTCCCTTCTCTTGAAAGACAAGTATGTAGCGTAGTGGCAGTGTGTGCCCCCTTAACCCCTATTCTTAGCAAAATGAGCTTTGCTCACACCGTGTGTTTGTTCAGCTTGCTCATCTATGTAAACTTCAGCATTCATGCCAAAATGAAAGACTGAGTGTCTTTGAAGGAGAACACTTGTTTGGGTACACAGAATGTGTCTTAGTAAGTCACTGAATTATAACGTATAGTAAAATAATTGCGCTGCTGCAGTTCAGCATGGGTATTGTCTAATTTACTGCTGTGTCACAGAATTGTAGTTCCATAGGAGAACGAAACAGCAGAAGGAGTTTGGTTATTCTGATAGAACTAGTGGAGACATAGAACCTAGCAATGAAATGCAAATTCTGAATATTTTACCCAGATGGTCAATTTGGACTAATAATCACGTGCTAGCAGGCATTTTAATGAGTTGCTTATGTTGGTCTTACTTAAACAGATATGACAGTCCTTATTCATTTGGCTTCTAAATTGATAATACTTCCTCATTGTTCTCCTAATACTGCTAGTTAATACTGACTAAACAGAACACTAAAATTTAGCTAAAAAACACTTTACAGTTGTTTGCTTTAGCCAATTCCAATAGATGTATCCGCAGGTGACATTTGTCCTAGGTAGCTTGAGTTACTCTTGATGGGAGTTTTTTCGAGCTTGGTTCTTTTAGTCAATGGAGATACAGGGGCAACTTCAGAAGTGATTTATCTTATTCCAAAATCAGTTTTGAAGAAAAAAAGGGTGATGAGTCATATGCTGAAGATGCTTATCTTCCTCTGCTGACTGTTGAGACGCCCTAGACCTAGAGTAGGCTAGTAAAGATAGAATAAAGGGCATCTGATTCATTAAGCCATCTAATCCCACTTACTAGCAGAGAGAGAGATGCACATCTGGACAACATTTACCATACCTGTTTTAGATACTATCTTAGATGATCCTTTTCATTTTCTCTATTTACTTTAGAGGTAGTCTAGTTGACTATTGTAAAATAGATGCATAACTTCTGGATGATTAAATTAGGAGAAATGAATCACACCTTGTGTTGTATTCTGAAATCATTAAATGAGGCATAGTTAAGAATGAAAGTAGAATTTGGCTCTCCCTGCTCATTAGCATAAACCTCTGCTTTTAATCTGCAATGTTATTAGGTGACTGTTTTTCTTTGTAAGCCTGCAAGGAACTATAGTTATTACAAAGGCAACCAAATCAAGATGTATGTTATTCCCTTCCCACAGGCACGAGGAGTAGGGTTTTGATTTTCAGTGATTTAAATATAGTGGTAGGTTAATCCACAGAAGTTCAGGTTCTAACCACAAAGATTTCCTTGTGTAAATCTGAACTGGCATGCATCAGTGTGCAATGGTATGGGATCACATAGCCAAGAACAGCGCGTGCCCTGGTGACCAGTCCCGGAATGCGAATAGAAAAATGGTAGAATGGCAATTATCTGAGGTAGTATTACACTGTCTCTCTGCACAAACAGTCTTCTGGAATGACGCTTCCATTAGTTGTAAAGACAGATTCAGTCTGTCTCCAGCGTAGGCTGCCTTTTCCTAAAATGGTCATTCCTGGCTTGCCTGAGTTAGAAAAAGTAGTATGAATTCATGGGCTGGATTGACATGTGAAGCTGGAGAGATGTCCCCACATCTGTAATACGCAATTCATCCTCAAATTAATAAACATTTCCATATTGCTCAAAGTAGTTTTCAAAGAAGAGTTCAACAGGCAAAATTTCACAAGAGCTAGCAGTTTATAAACTTTTAAATTCTGAATAATTTATACTTGGTCTTTTTTTCTGGATATCAGATAACATTCTCAGTATGGTCATATAGTGTAACACGGTAAAAATTGATAAGATCCGTCTCCACTTCTGATATCCATTTCTCTTTTGCATTGTAACGCTGCCAATGGGTAGTCCCACCGAATGTCATTACTTAATGTCCTATGACAAGTTTTGGTGAAGTGGTCAAAAATGGAAAAAACTCAAAAATGCATGTTAAATTCATTGGACCACAGAAGACTGCTGGGAAAAGGTCAGGTAATCTCAGGTGTGGATATGGTACCAGGTACAGCTACAGCGATTGATACTTCTCAAATACTGCTATGGAAACTAGTAACTAGTAACTAATTAGTGATTTCTGTGACTTCTATGGCTGTATTTTTCATTTAAACTATACTTAAATTTAAAACATAGCACTAGAATTTTTTAAATTTTGGAATATGGTTACAGGGGAGCTTTGTTTCCCTAGAGATTTTTGAACAAAAGTCTCACCTGTTAGGTCATTCAAGAACCAGAAGGAATCACTTGTAGGCCTTCTGACTTTGCCTATTTGATTTCTGTTATTTGCTCCACTGTCTTTACCTGGAAAAAGAGAAAAAAATGTTTTTTCAAGACTTTTTCTTGATTTGGTTTTTCAGAAAGAAGTGAGACTTGTTTTATTTCTTTATAACAGTGATATCCAGAGGTGTTCGCTCTGAAGTAGTTTAATACTAGTTTTAGCTTCTATGTATAAGGTCTTAAAATAAGTTTCTAGGCAAACTTTTTTTTGGTTGTTTTCTTTTTGCTTTATTCATCACAGTTTTAGATATGTACCATATCCTCAAAAAATTTCCAAAAGAAAAATCTTTCTTGCAATAGCCAATAGGGTATCATGTAAGGGGTGATAAAGGCCAGACAGTAGGGACCATTTGTGAAGTCTGCTTTTATCTGTTAGCTGGAATTGTCTGAACCTCTTCAAGTTTCCTGAAAAGGGAGAAGTCTTCAGACTAGAGGCTGATCCAGGACTGACACCAGATCTTTACTGAGTACACTGTGATTCAAGGAATCCACATGTGTCTAGGATTCATGCCGGAATTACCTTGTGCTTCTTCTTAATCCCTAAGTCCTCCTCTTGCTTTCATAGTCAGAGGATTCCTCAAAATAGTAGGAAAAAAGATTTCCTTTCCTTTAGACATTGATTACAAACCTCTATGCATTTAGAAATCTATTTGTCAATATTAAACATTTTATGATTTCTTGAAGTTCTTTGTTAATTTTTTAAAAATGCTAAATGTAATTTTAATATACAATATACAATTACTGTATACTTATTTTTATTAATATAGTAAATATGTATATATAAAGATTTATTATACCTTATATATGAATATACTTAACATTCAGTTTGAAGTGTGTAATGAAATATTAGATTGGGATTTACAATTTTGCAAAATTAATTATAATATAGAGCTACTTTGGATAAGGATACTATATCGTTTTTATAGTATGCTGATATTGTTGGTGGTTTTGAATGAATTCTCAAATAAAAATACTTTATAAAAAAAGACAAAAAAATGTCAAAAGTGATGACAAGATATGACCTATGTTATTACAGATTTCATTTGTCTTAAGTCATGGTCTTCCAAAATTTTGCCTTTCCCAGCTAAAATAAACAGCTTTTCTACACTGCTATTTTATGTTTGACTTACAAGATGTTGTATTTTTATTAAAGAAACTCATCTTCCTGCCTTCTTGGAAAAATAATATTCTTGCAGCCTACTATGCTACATATTAACAACCCAAGTGTTTTCTATGCAATGGCTTTACCACTGATTCCAAAGCTGAATCAGTACCTGCAATATTCCAGGAGTTGAAGGAATTGTAAAATTTTCTCTTTCCATATACATACTTTCTAATCACAATGTCTCTATGTTACTGGTCACTTTCCATTTAAAAAAAAAGAAAATCCAAACTGGATTGTAAAATTGTTTGCAATAATTCAACCCAAGGAAAAAAAAATTGCTAACAAATCTTTTAAAAAATATTCTGTGGTTGAACAGAAGCAGGCAACAATCAAGTCTTTGGTTGGTAATGTGCATCAGAAAAGAAGGACCAGACCCATGGATGGACACAGGGAACAGCAGGAGATTTCAGCACCTTTTTGGTGCAAATTTTATATTTGTTTTCTCTTCAGATTATATATCCTTTCTGCAACCAAAAAAATTAAAGAGACAAAAAAGTAAACAATGCAATACTTATATAAAGCCAGCTGTTTGTGTACTCTGCAACAGCAGGAAATGTTTACTGTGCGTATTTCAAGCCTTCTTGTCTTTTTGATCTATCTCATCAGGCTACATTTGCCAATGAAATTAGTACTAAAATGGAAATCTACAAAGTATGCATTTTAGTTTCATCCGAGTGCAGACTCTGAAATACTTTTATGTTTTTACTTTGTGATTTCTTCATTTAACTTACATATTGTGAGTTGGTTAAGCATACCTTTTTGTAGTCTTCCACAGCATAGAAAAAAAAAAGGCAGAATAAATACACATAGAGTAAAAAGATATCAGAAAGATAAATAAAATAACAACCCACCTGTCTTCATGGAGTCCTTCAATCAGCTCTTTCCAGCTTCTAAAAGGCCTGACCCTCTTATTTCAGAGTTTCTTAACAGCCTGCCTGTTCAAAAACTAATAAATCATGTTATCAGTTAGTATGACTTAGTCTTTGATTAACCATTGTAAATCAATGAATAACTCTTACTTTTTAATGAATTAACAAGCTTTCTATTTTCCTTTTTTTTTTTTTTTAGCCTGTTAGTCATAGAAGTCTGCTCCATTGCTCACTGAAGGCACTAGTACCTTCTTCCACTCTTTACGCAGACACTAACCTGGCATTTAGCTGTACAATACCTAGGCACCGAGCAAAGTAAGCTCATAATTTAGAGAAAACATGATTCCAGTGTCATGATGGTTGCTCACTAGTTGGTTATCAATAGATGTGTAAGTTTTAGTGCTGCTAAAAGTAATGTACTGTGGAAAGGCTTTTCTTAAGAACTGAAAACAATTAATTTGCTGTGATGCCTTAGAGCCTTTTGCGGGAGATGTTATCTTGCTCAGTAGAAAATTGGATCAAAATTGAACGAATAAATGAATGTTTTTCATAGCTTTGTGTGGTTACAGACCACCATTTGTAAATATCAGAATAAATATATCTCCCCATAGCTTTTCATACATGGTACTAAACCATATGATAATGAAAGCCATTGTAGTTTTTACAGCTTTCCACATATTTTATTACTCTTGTGGCAACGAGAGCAGAGTTTGCAGCTTTTTGCCTTTCTGTATAGTATTTTCACTTGCAGGAACAACAGAAAATATTTCCAGAAGTCTCTCATGGCATGTGTATGTGTTCATTTGGACTTAGTGGAACAAAGTCCCATGTAACTATTCTTCACTCAATGCTTATTCTTATCATCTCTGCTCATAGGATACACTCTCCATCCTCTGATCATTCCATTTATTTCTGTTTTCCTTTTGTAGTAAAAAGATCTTTTTCTCAAAGAAGGATGGCAGAACTGTGTGCAGGATTCCAGCTCAGGTGTATTTCTTTCTGCTCTAGAAACATTTTCTCAGATAACACTAAGACCGATTTGTCTGTTCCACTTTGCATCACGCTAACGGTCTTACTCATTCTGTTATTGAATAGTGCACTGTGTCTTTAGGTCTTTAGCAACTGGTGATTTCTTAGCTTGCAGAATAAATTCCTTTTATTTGTGTTTGTATCCAGGAACTTTCATTTTTTTGCTGTTGAGTTTATACCGTTTCTATTATTCCAGTCCCAGAGGTCACCCATTCTTCCTGTATCCTACCTGCCCTGCATTTATGATAGCTCATAACCTTGTGTCAGACTTTTTCTGCCAACATCATGGATGAAACCTCCCTTGTATTGTCCATTTCACCCCGCTTTTAAATATTACCATTTTTAGTTCTTCACCTAGCTTAGAAACTTTATGGTAAAATGTGTAATTGTATTGTGTATGCAAAATGTGTAAATGCATTTAAGCTTTATGAAATCTGAAGTACTAAATCTAAACCTAAAGATAAGGTCTTCTCCATTTGTCTAGAAAATTAAATACCCAGTTTTCCATCTGAACTAATAAGTGTACTTCTATCCAACGCTATACTGAAATCTAAAGATATCGTCTAATTTATTTGCAGAGAAAATAATTTCAAAGGCTCTGTTTAAGTCTGTCCTATTCTACCTTTGGTGAGTCCATATTTCAGTTTATTCTATCTTCTGTTTTCATCACGTATGTTTATACAGTCTTTCTTTCAGAATGTGTAGCTTTGGTTATGGTTGAGACTAAAGACAATTTTTGTCAACAAAACACACTATATTATCTAGTCCTATAATAAGATTACCTATCACAAAACTCTTAGAATGACTTCTCTCTATTCCGTGGCTTTAAATAACTCCTGCCTATGGATAGTCTCTTTTCTCAAATTCTGAAAGTATTGGAAACTTTATCAATGATGAATTTAAAACTGTGAAAATTGCTTGCAACGAAGAATTATGCAATGAAGGAAGACGGATAAGCAAGTACACATTTTCATCTGTAATTTCAATGAGTCAGAGCAGCTTATGAAGTCACTAAGGATCATAACTGATTAAGTATGTTCTGGAATGAAAATTTCTGGACTTCAAATTCAAGTTTTTGTTGCCTTTTGTATTTGAATTTAAATCTATATATTGAACTAAGATTAAGCTTTTCGTTCTGCATCCTAGCAGAAGAAAAAATTTCTTTCCTTATACTCATAAATCAACTGATGATTGAATGACTAAGATTTGCATTTCTAATATAGTCATCATCAGCATTTTAAATTAAACTATATTTACAATTTCTTGTGATTAATGATAAGCTATTTATGATAAAAGGTGTTATGACACATAACAGTAAACCATTTTGAAACAGTCATAAGACAAATGAAATGATTCCTTAGGTCTGACTGGATAACTCATAGGGTATTCATTCTCTGGAAATCCCCTGTACGTGCAAAACAAGTCTATACCACCAAACTTATAAAAAAGTAATTTGCAATTTGATTCCCCTTATTTTATGATCTGCCATCTCTGATAGTGAAACTGTGGAGCTAAATTTTCTTTTGCAAAGACTGTCAATGCTTTGAAAGAAGAGACTTGATCACCGAATCACAGAATGGTAGGGGTTGGAAGGGGCCTTCAAAGATCATCTAGTCCAACCCCCCTGTAAAAGCAGGTTCACCTAAAGCAGGTTGCACAGGATCATATCCAGGCAGGTTTTGAATATCTCCAGAGAAAGACTCCACAACCTCTCTGGGCAGCCTGTTTCAGTGCTCTGTCACCCTCAAAGTAAAGAAGTTTTTCTTCATGTTGACATGGAATTTCCTGTGTTCTAGTTTGTGCCTATTGCCCTTTGTCCTGTCACTGAGCACCACTGAAAAGAGTCTGGCCTCATCCTCTTGACACCCGCCCTTTAGATATTTCTAAGCATTGATAAGATCCCCTCTCCAGTCTTCTCTTCTCCAGGCTAAACAGACCCAGGTCTCTCAGTCTTTCCTTACAAGAGAGGTGCTCCATTCCCTTGATCATCTTTGTAGCCCTCCACTGGACTCTCACCAGTAGTTCCTTGTCTTTCTTGAGCTGGGGAGCCCAGAACCGGACACAGTACTCCAGATGTGGCCTTAGCAGGGCAGAGTAGAGGGAGAGGATGACCTTCCCCGACCTGCTGGCCACGCTCTTTTTAATGCACCCCAGGATACCATTGGCCCTCTTAGCCACAAGGGTGGCTGCACAGATGCAGTACCCTACACTTGCCCCAGCTGTCTGCAGAAGGTCTTATCGACTTCCTCTTCCTGATCCAGTGGTCTGCAATAGTAAACACCCACAACAGAGTCTCCCAGATTAGCCTGCCCCTTAATTCTTACCTATAAGCTCTCAACACGTTCTTCATCCACCCTGAGGCAGAGCTTGATACATTCCAGTTGCTCTCTTGCATAGAGACCAACTCCAACTCCTTGTCCCGCTGGCCTGTCTTTCCTAAAAAGTACATAGCCACCCATGACAGCATTCCAGTCATGTGAGCTATCCCACCATGTCTCTGTAATTGCAATGAGATCATGGCCCTGCGACCGTACACAGATCTCTGGTTCTTCCTGTTTATTCCCCATGCTGCGTGTGTTGGTGTACAGGCATTTCAGAGATGTAATAAAGCGTGCAGGTTTCCCTGAAGGGGAGCAAGAGGATCCACCACAGCCATTCACACCCTTGAGGTGGTTGGCCTTCTGGATCTCATCCTGGGAGTCAGCTAAGGAATATTTGTCACCGCCCTGGCTGGCTGGCCTGGCTTATTCCCCAGTTGGATAAGTTGGCATGAGCATTGCCACCTCAGACCCCACACCCCAACTCCTTCAGTTCAAAGCCCACCTCATCAAATTGGCCAGCCTGCTGCCAAAGATTCCCTTGCCTCTTCTAGACAGTTGGATCTCATCCCTCTCTAGCAGGGCATATTCATCAAAGAATGTCCCGTTGTCATAACAGCCAAAACCCTCACAACAGCACCAGCCACGTACCCAGGAGTTGATATGCATTATCCATCCATTATCCATACATCTTTCTACGAAGACCACAAAGACCTCAATGCAGCAGTAAAGCAGCACTAATACCTACATGGAAGACCCACCATTCATAGCAGCCTGGTGTAGAGACCTTCTGGACCATTTTCTAATGCTTCAGCAATAAAAACAAACAAACAAAAAAGCCAGCTTTCCCACAGAATACCAGAAGTTCCCTTTCAGACACCTAAGGCAGTGGCCGCATTTCCCAAGCTGCTCAGCATCCAGCAGATTCTAGAGTTAGCGGCAAGAGCTACTTGTTGAAAATCTGGCACCATCTGCTCCAGAGCTGCACTTTTTCCATTCTATCCAGGCTGGAATATCATACACACAGAGCAGTGATTACAACATCATGGGCATCAGGCTTAAGTCAGTGGGCAGGGTATTTCATAGCTGCTCTTAAGTAACCAGCGTTCAAAACTTGACACACTCCCGGATCATTGCTGTCTAAGATTTTGCTAAAGAAAGTCCAAGGACTCTAGGTAGTGACGAAGTCATTTCCTACATGGCACATTCTATGGGCAAATCTGTCATCTCAGGGTGCTCTTGGCATGCTGTGTGCTGTCACAGGCCTTTTGTTCAAGATGTGAGAGAGACCCAAGTGATTAGCAAAGGCCCCAAGGTACTGTTTGCCACAACACAAGTGTTAGCCTCCAAAACTGAGCTATACTGAAGCATAGTCAATTATCACTTACATGTCTCCAGGGGTTTCAGTTAAAACAAGAATTTGGGTCCCTTTCCTGCTCCACACAACCCTCCAAAATGTAGTATAGTCTTTCCATCTCCTCAAAGTAGTAGCTGTATTTCATTCGTAAGCAATGTGCAAACTCTAGAGAGCAATACAATGCTATGCTGAATATAGGTCACTATTAATCATTAGTGACCTATGGCTCTAAAAATGGTACAAACATCACATACCATCAGGTTGAGTTTACATGGAAAACAATGAGACTAGATATTCATTCCAATTTGTTAAAGTTAAATGTGTGTCTGGTTGTAGAAAATGCCTGGATTCTGCCAGAATTTAACTTTTCATTTTTGATCTCCACAGGGGAACATAAACCAGTGATGATTTTTTTTCCAATGCTGAAGTTGTTAGATCCTAAATTTCCAGCTGCTCATACTGACACCTTTTCAGGGACTCTATGTGAACAATTTAATCATTTCTTTCAGCAGAAAAACTGACTCCGTTAGAGTGCAGTGGCCCAGAGGACCAGAAGCAGCTGTTAAAATGCAATCACTGTTGAGCTCATATAAATTGTTATAAAAGTTCTTTCACTGTTTCTGTATTTAAACGTGCTAAAGTACATCCAGTAAATGCATCCAACCTCTCCTTTAGATGCTTGCTCCTACTAGGTTTATGAAAGAAGGTCTCTCTGTAGCAGTCTTTGTGTTGGTCTTTTATCCTTGGTAATGTTCCAACAGCTCTGAAAATGGCAATCATTAATTCACTGTGAAAAAAGCACCACTTCTATCCCGATATTCTGATTCATTTTCTTCCAGTTTCTAACCTGCTGTTTCTGGCAAAAGCCTTTTTGATAAAGTGAAGGCTGAGTACTTTTGAGGCACACTTTGACAAAATTAGGTGCCATATGTGACAAGTTTCACTTGGTGTTTATTTAAGCTAGGGGGTAGACCACAATGACTCCATTTGGTAGCTCAGGTCTAGATCGACAAAAGAGTATTTAGCTGCTTGATTCCTCTCTAGGGACTAATCCCCCCTGGGAGTTTGGCACCTCATACCTCTGTGGTCTTGAGCCTTTCCTCCTAACTTGATAGGATGAAGTGAATCTGCACAGAGCAGGCCAATGCGTATGCTAGCATCACACTCATCTGACTGAAATCACAACACAGGTCTGGCATGTGCTTAAGAGGTTCCTGACAAATGCAGGCTGTTGCCCAAAGCTGAAATTTGTTCCCCTCATCAGGCTCTCCAAGTCTGTAGAAACTGCAGTTGCTTTCTGACCATATGGATGCATTGCAAAGCAGTAAGTTAGGTTGTGTATTTATAGGTAGTCAGCTACTTAAGAAAAAGGCTTTTTGTTTGAAGCAGCTTATGGTTCCCTTGCTGCGGAGGTGAGCTACCTGGAATTGCCTGGTATTTACCTGAGGCTAAGAAACACAGCTGGGTGGTTGCTGGAAAGCTGCTGATGCACAGTAACTGGTCCAGATACTCAGAAGTGCAATTGTCCTCTATTCATTTAGAGTTTGACCAAAATCAACATAAAACTACTTTCACAGAAACTAACGGGCTGCCTTCAAGTAGTACTGCAATGATAATTACTAAGTTCCATTTCTTAGGCAGCAACTTGGACTTGGAAAATCCTAATTCCAGAACTGTGTAACCCCCGCAGTGATCTCAGGCAATGCTTTTCTGAGATCCTCAAATGTATTTACACATCACTGATTTCAGATGTGTATCTAAGTGGCTTTGAAAAATCTGACCAGAATGCCTCTGTGCCTGGTGTGAACTCTGTTGCGTGGGTTATTAGTAAAATCGGATGTTATAGTAGTGCTGAGATCCTATGTTAATGAGGGCACTATGAATAGCTGACAGATAACAAAGATAGTTTGCCACTGAACTGAGGAGTATTTAAAGGGAAAGTTTCCTCATCATTTAGAAACTCCCAGAGTGAATCAGCAATTATGAAATACTCCAAGT
Source organism: Pluvialis apricaria (assembly GCA_017639485.1). Classification (NCBI taxonomy): domain Eukaryota; kingdom Metazoa; phylum Chordata; class Aves; order Charadriiformes; family Charadriidae; genus Pluvialis; species Pluvialis apricaria. The sequence goes on along the minus strand of CM030012.1, from coordinate 37,494,095 downwards.
TTCCCTCCTTAATATCTTTCAATGTTCAAGTACTTGTGTTATTTGAATCCTACCTCAATCTTTGATGAAGTGGGTTATGAGACCCTACCTGTTCCATGACTTCCTGATTGTATTAACTGGTGGCGGTGAATTCCACGTGCTTCTTCTCAGACTCAGCAAAGCTGTTCCATTGCTGCCTTCTCATATGCACAGTATGTAATCTTTACGGTATATCAGAGGTTTTTGGTTTGCTTGCAGGTAAAGGCAAACCTTTATATTTGTATCCTGAGGTTTACTGGTATCCCCAGTGAGGCATAGGGCATTCCTGTATATAACTTAGTTCAAAAACAATTGCATATCAGTCCTTCTGACACCTGTGGGGATTGAGTTACCAGATCAAAGCTCGGAACTGATTTTGTTCTTCGCGGTTGCTTCACTCAGTTAGAAATAATTTGTAAAAGACCTTAAGGGCACCTTCAGCTGAGCATAACTGCATTGATTGGAGAGATATGCATACTTTTGTAGGCATACTTGTGCACATTTCAAAGTGTAAGGTATTCACACCAGTGTTTTCCTGGAGGAATACCAGTGAACTACGTGGGTGTACACATAACTGTATACCTGGAGAGACATCTATGGGCTGTGAACATAGTTAAAACAGAAAAACTATCAATATTCTAAGTGGAAAATGAAAGAGAAATATGTTGGAAATCTAGCATCAGGCCTACTAGAGATGCATTTAGTAGGTCACCAGGAGGAGACAGGACAGGACAGTGCATTTCCTTTCTTCTCTATTGAACCCGATCGTTGCTAACTAAAACAGTGAACATTCTTAGAAGGGAAAGAAAAGGGTTCATAACAGTGTGTGTGACAGTCTTCCTATTTCAATAACAGTTAGAAATCCATGGTCAGGCGAAGAGATTTCAGGTTTTTTCATTTGATAAAGTGTTGCAATACACCTAGAATTGCTGCTGAGGGAAAAAAAAAAGAGACTGACAGACACCACTCATTTCATCCAGCAGTGCACACGGTTGCCATTGACAAAAGGGAGCTATTATGTCAATTTTGTAAAGGAGGGAAGTCTTCTGCAAAACTCATTAGTTTCCAAGTTTTGGGGGGTGAGAGGGAGAGGAGAGAAGTACATTTTAAGGGATGGGGAATCAATTTGTTATTGTGTGGCTACTTTTCACTCATGAAAGGTATGCTTTGTGATGATGGCTGTGTACCCAGAGCTTGGGGTGAATGATTAAAAGACTCTGAAGACTCAAATAATTAAACTTGCCCCTTTTCCAGTAGAAATAGTGTCCAACAAGATAAAATCATGGTTGTGATATAAAAACATTGCTGATTGATAAAAAAAAGAGAGTTTACAACACAGGAAAACTAAAAGAGGAATCTGAGTAGTAGAAAACTTTAAGTTTTTCTCAGGAATTCCTCAAGTATAAGAATACTCAAATTACTACTCCAGCAGACTTAATGTAAATGGTGTTCATTTTAGAAACTTCTGATTTCATTAGCAAATGGAAGCTTAAGTAAAACAAAGCACTCAGACCGGTAGGCAGTGATGGCTAGAAATAACATTCTAGATATTTTAATCCTGACATTCCAGAGATGTTTACCTTTGTGAAGATAAGCAGAACATATACAAAAACCAAATGAACAACAATCTGCATTCCATCATAAAAATGAACTTTGCAGAGGACTTGCTCTTGGACTCCGAGACTAATTCTTTTTTTAGAGTACAGTTTGTAGAACCAGAAAATAAAGACAAAACCAGCCTGTTTGCAACAGGTCCCCTCTCAGGGACCAAATACCACACAGAAAGTAGTTTTGTGGTTTTGTATTTATTGTGGAGTATTTAGTTTAGTTATTAGAACGCTATTTTTTTAGTTCTCCTTCTCAAGTATTCCACATCAGCTTTGGGGTTTAAAGTGATGCTTAAAATGTCTGTAACTTCAATACAGTTACAGAGAATTCAGGACAACTCCTTTTGCTTTGGAGTATATACCATGTCTGCTGTATGTGTCTCTTATACCGCTGCTGCATGATAAAGAGAAAGCAAGACACTTTTGAAGCATCTGCATTATCATTCTCAGATGCTACTTTCATCTATCTTATCCATTACTGTAATTTTTACACATCTGGGCTGTCCTACACCAGAGCTGGCTAACCTGATTTCCCTTGGCATTAAGGCCCCTTTTATCAGGTTTGCTGAGAAGAGAGCCTAAAACGGCTATGAAATTTTATCAATAACTGTTTCAAGTTACCTGGACCTTGAGAAAGTAATGTTGAGAGGACCTCAGCCTGGTCAATGTTCATCTGAATGTTTTAACGTGTCAGGGAAAGTCAAAGTCAACAAAAGCAATGTGTGAATGAATAAAAATGAGGATCATCAGACTCTCATAGCTCCAGCCATCTTCTAGGTGAGATACAAGACTGAATGCCTCACTACTGATTATTAGGGAAGCATCTACGCTGTGATGGACAGCAGCTGTCAGGGTGGCATAGAGGCCAAACTCGTTGTTCATCTACAGTACTGCCTTGCTAGAGTGACTTTGGGGCTGACTCGGTCATAGCCCTGAAGACTTTCCCCAGGTAAATGGAAGGTCCATGCAAATGCACGTGCTCCAGAGAGCTGCCTCTCACAGTACAGGTGAAGCCCAGCACTCCCTGCAGCATCCAGCTATGCCTTCTGGCTGAGGCAAGAGGTGGTGGCAGGAAACATCTTGAGACCTTCTTAAAATGACTCCTGTGTCACCTGTTTTAAGCAGACAGCATCCATAGGGAACCTGAATTCAGGTTGAGTTCAAGCAGTCAGCGCCTTGCGAGTCTTGTCGACACTTCCAGGTACAAACTGTTCTGCTCTTTGATTTAACAGTTAAAGAATCAGCATCAAAACCTACATTTTACCATGCAGAAGCAGCTAATTTAGACCAAATCCAGAACACTGCTTTCTCATCTAGACAAAAGCAAGTAGAGACATACTGTTTCAGCAGTCTTCTGCATTGCACTCCTGCACAAAGCAGAAGAAAAAAATGAAAGCTGGCATGAAAATATGGCAAAATTTAATAATATATTGTCCTTTAAGAGTGTTCTAAAGAATATAATAATGACTGCCTTGATTTTTTCTTTCTTTTTAAAATTTTTTAGTTTTTTCTTAACTGACCACTTCAGGAAAGAGAGTATAAATTCTGGCTTTAATTTATCAGTGGCAAAAGACTATAATGTCTAAAAATTGTGGAATTTGAACCAGCCTGTCCTCAGGGACAGGTCTGTCTGCTCCCTTGCTTGGGCACGCGGTGTGCATACCAGCAGGCTGTGCTTCTCGGTGGCTTCAGAGTAATCCTTTCACTAAAATAACATAATAATCCTTTATGTATTAATGGGTCACTTTAGCCAGCTTCAGTAAATGAAAGAATGGAACTTGTTACGTTCCAAAATAAAACTGAAATTCTTTGAACTGCTGGCAATACTGAAAATAAGTGAAGTTCATAGCAAGTATATATCCAAAACCCATACAAAGGCAGGCTCTGAGACATGCTCAGTTGCATTTTCTGGTAACAGTTATTACACTTTTTTTTGTGTGAAGGATCCATGTCCTGCCTGTGTCTCTTTTCTGTAACTCATTCGCAGGTCTGTACCCAACATTAGGAAATTCCTGAGGGTGCCCAAAGAGATTCACATTTCCAGCTTTTTTGTTTGGGCCTTTGACCTTCCTTATTACTTGCTGCAGCTTTGCTCCATTTGTGTTGGGGGGTGTGTGTGTGCACAAAATTCATAAGCAGTCTGGGGTATAACTAGCAAGAGCGGTGGTGTGGAGTTTTCATTTGTAATGGCCAGCTCTCATGAGGGTACCAAATGAGCACATTGCAGTCGGTAACGGCCTAGCATTACCTAACCCTAAGTGTTCAACCTTTTTGTGATTTGCACCTCCTGAGATGATTTCCAGTGAAAACATAGACCATACATAAAGATTTTAAGCCTCCTGAAATAGACTTTCTCTGTTTTTTACTTCATCTTTGGAGACTCTCAGGAATAATCCCCAACCACAAACTGATAACGTATAGCAAAACTAAAAAAAAAAAAAATCCTTAGCGAAATGTTGTGTCCATCATATATGGACATGAGTGTGACAAGGTTTGTAGAGAAGGGTAATATATTTTACAATATCTATTCATACTGTAAAGAAAACAAAACCACTGAGTGCACAAGCCCCACTTCTAGGCCACAACAGAAGACACAGACTTGAAATTATGTACAAGCTGGGAATAATTGCTCTGATATGGTAGTAATCAATTAGAAAAGTGTGGGTATTATTTGTGGGCAGAATGAGATATTAATTATAAGGAATTACCAAAGTTCTTAGCTCTTGAGGGATGGATACAAAGAAAAGTTATTGCCTGTGGAAATCTGAGGGTTTATATTGTAATCAGTCTTCATGCATTCAGAGTTTCCTGATAAATTTTCTGCAGATTTATCTAGTACTTATTCCTCCGGGCAGTATAGTAGAAAATGACATGTGTTTCGTTCACTGAGAAGAGTTACATGTGAAGTTCTTTAAGGATATAATTAAGTTCTACCTAGAATCTTATGTCACAGTACAGGTAGCTCAGGGCACAGTTAATAATTTTGATAGAATAATTTTTTTCCATTTATTTTGCATTATGACATAAAATGTACACATTCTCACACTGGATCTGAATCAGATTTCTGGTGCATTCAGGTCTGTTATTAATTAAGATCCATCATAGTAAAGTGAGCTTTAGAACACTAATAACTTGCTATGATTTATGCACCTTCTGTTGCAAATCACATTTTTTTTTTCAGATTATCAGGCAAAAGTTTTCTCTTACTCTTTTTTTTCTGTATAAACTAAAACTTTGCTTTTGCTTTTCAAGATTCTCACCATGGGACCATTTTGTGCTGTAATTTGGCAGAGGTGCTTTCTGAGTAGGAGGTTTGGGCTTGTTTTCAGGATAACTGAGGTATTCTTTTTCTTTGCCTTTGTTAAATTTTGGTATTTTGCTAACCTTTTTGATGTGAACATAGGGACCTGCAAGAATAACTTTTCTCTTGGAAATGGAAAAAGTTCTGTTCTCTACCATACATGGGAGTGGGAAGGGGAGAAAATTATTCTCTTTGAAAAATAATAAGTGAAAAAATGAATTTATAGAACTGTCCAGAATTCATATCTCTGAAAAGGAGCTGGTTGTACTTTTATACAGTTGTTCTCATATACTTCTTATTTTTCTAAGCTATGTTCAGTCATAATTTCATGGTTACTTTTAATGCATATATTAGAAAATCTCTCCAAAACAAGGAATTAAATTCATAAAAATATATATATGGGTATATCTACTCATTGGGTACTCTTAAATCAGAGGTCAGGTTTTTGGCTTCTATTCCATTCCTTGCCAACAGTCTGCTAATGTGTCCTTAGAGATCTCTTGTCTTTCAGTTGGCTCACCTGAAAAATGCCTGTTGAGGAAGCAAAAGTGAGGAAAAGTGTTTTCTAAATTGTATTGGAATCCTTCTATGAAAAGTTAAGTATATGAAAGACAAATCTGATGAACAATAAGTCCATTAAGAAAAGGGATCCCTTTCAGGTGGACAACAGAATGAAATTACTACATCTGGTGATGGGGTCAATAAACAGTAACCTTTGCTCATAGACAAATTCCCTGTCCAAGTAATTGCACTCTGCTTAAGCTTGTAGTCCTGGGGTCATGTGCAAACCCATTCCTCAAAAGCTCAGCACACTATAGAACTGGTCTAAGACCTTGTGAAGGGAGGTTTTTTTTTTAACAACTTGATTTGTCTCAGGTGTGAGGAGCAGAGATTATTCTCCTTCACTGCCCAAGACTTGTTAGATGGGATTCCAAATTCAGCTAACAAGAATAGACTAACTTTTCAGGTATGGCTCTTATTTTGGAAATAAGAGCATTACTTTTAACTGTCATGTTAAGTATCATTACACCCAGAAGAGTAGGGTATATCAAACTCTTTCACTTTATTCCAGGTAACTCCTAGAAGTAATACCTCTGTCATTCTGTGTATTCTCTGTATGTTCCTGACTCTGAAGTTCCTGCAGTTCACAAAAGACAATTTAAGGGACTACTTAGAACTTGTAGATTGTTCAAGTTCATATCAATTGAAATGTATTCAAAGTGCCTTCTAAAACTGCTTAAGCCATCTGACTTTACATCTGGAGTAGCAGTAAAATATATGAATAGCACTGAGAAGACTTATACTCTGGGGCAGTGGAGCATCAAGACCTTGATCCACAGTTGAAACACCTACCTTGAGCAACCTTAGCTTAAAATAAACCTATTTTCTAATACAATTTCTTGGTTTCCACTTTACTGGGTCTATTACCAAATTATGTTTGTAAGTGATAGAAAGCTTTTTTTAACATTAATTGTTCTCTTATTTCTCTTATTCTCACATAAGGAGTCCCTAAAAAGGACATAGTTCATTTTGCTTTGCAAAAAGTATTTTGAAGGGATAGCCATTTTTATTCCAGAAACTTCTTTTCGCTGTAGTCCCAATGTAAGCCCACAAGGAATCTATGGGAATTATCCAGCCACCAAAACATATATTGAGTTAGACCTTTATGGTTTGGGTATATATGTTTAGACCTCACTATCAAACTATCGCTTAGTTCTTTGTCAGAGGGACAGGACTTGGAAGTTTGCATTATACTTGCAAAATGAAGTGTATTGAATGGCACACATGCTGACTGCTAAAACTTACAAAGCATTCCTGAAAATCAGTACTTGCCATATATGACTTTCTATGAAAGTACTATATGAAACATATACCTATTAGGCTTTTCAGAACATGTGTATTTAATCTGGGTATAATTTTTAGAGTGATACAAACAGCAGCAACAGGAAACTTAATTTTTGATATAGTTCTTCTAACTGTAGGGAAGTATATCTAATGTTCAACCTGAACTTAGCAGCAGCAAAACTGCCTCAGAAATGTTTTAATTTCAATGGAGTTTTAAAAAAGTAATTAAAATCAGGATATCAGGCTTATTCCAGCGTTCCTGTAGAAAGTGTAATGAGATCATTAACTTCCAGATAGAGATCTGAGGCAGTGGCAGAACATTTTATTGAACGTATAGTGAGATACAGAAGATTTAAGTTTTCTTTCATTTGCACTGGTAGAAATTAGAAATATGGCATGAGATGTAAAAGAAATAATGGCAATGTAACGTCAAAGAAAATAAAACTAGTAATTTCTAATAGACAAGCGCATGTTTTGGAAAAAAAAAGTTTCTGGTGTTTAGGCTGAAATACAGGGGCAAAACTGTAATTCTGTAAATGCTATAATTGTCCAATCTAACTCCACTACTGCGTGTGAGAGTACATTGTAAATGGGGTTGATAATAACACCATAAATTTAGACATCATAATTTTCAACACCAAACGCTACATATGTAAACCTTTATCTATAGCGGAGTGGAGCATTTTTAAACCATCAGGATGACTGAGTTCTAAAAATGCCTTTGTCCATTTATGCCTAGGTTCATCCTTTACTTGCTATCTAAAGTATGTGTTATTGACTACTTCCTAAATATGATCAGAACTTGTTTGAAAGTCTTTGAAATTTGTCTCAGAAGCTGTGTTTTGTGTAGGATACAGCATTGTCAACTGGGAGCACAGTGACTGCCGCCCACTACCTGGGTATCAATTAGGTTCTTGCTCTGTCATGGCACAAACAAAGCTTTCTACACTTCCTCCTCTTTTTTTGTTTAATTGTGAGGAGATGTATTACCTGACTTATGATAAGAGAACTCCACTGAAAAATGCTAGTGGTACTTAACTGTTTCCAGTCATATGATAGCTCAGTGGAAGATGTCAGCAAATTCTGGTCAACAGCTCTACTTAATTCTAAAAAGAAAATTCACTGAGTTGCAAGAGCCTATGTGTTTTACAAAATTATCGTCCAAGGCTGTGTTGTGATTTTGCTCAAAATGTATCGCTTAGCATTATTCAACAAATACATATCATTGCCTTTTCTCCTTTCTGGAGATAGTTGTTCATTTATAGTCATGAAAATAAGTTCTATTAGGGAGCAATGTTTTCTCACTCTGCAGACTTAGAGGATGGGAGAGAGGTTCTTGCTTGTGAACTATGATGTATTTCAGGAATGTTGACTACCAACACAGAATGTGTTCACCTTAGAGCAGGAGGTTTTCTACAGAACACATCAGTAAAATTGTCTTCTAACAGCCACCCGTTCCAGCAGCCAGGTGTGCTGTACATGCGTCATGTTTCTCACACACATGAACAATTTCAAATATCAGGTTCTTTATTGAAATCATGGCCAACCATATTAAGATATGATTTCAGGTAATTATAAATGGAAATAATATTTATAAAATACCTGTCTAACTAAAGGTCATGCTGCTGTGCAAAATCCATGTTTTCCTAGGAGTTCAGTCAACTCCTTTGGTTTAATAAACCATTTGTTGGCAGATTTGTAAAGTGATACTGGTTCTGCAGGTCCACAGAGGAAATAATTTCACTGTTTCAGATTACAAGTGCTACAATTCTTAACCAAGATGTTATTTGGGAATGCCAGCCTTAACAAATCTGCTGCATTCTGCTTGAAACTCATCTATCTACTGTATGTGCTTTATTTACACCAGAGTGTGACAGCTCTCTCCTGCTCTGTCTTATGCAGCTGGCCAGCCTGATCTGTGGTCAGTGACCAAGGATGTGTCTCAAGGACCTGGGTCGGGGCAACCCTCAGTATCAGTACAGGCTGGGGGATGAAGGGATTGAGAGCAGCCCTGCCAAGAAGGACTTGGGGGTACTGGTGGATGAAAAGCGGGACATGAACCAAAAATGCGCGCTCACAGCCCAGAAAGCCAACCCTATCCTAGGCTCCATCAAAACAAGTGTGGCCAGCAGGTCAAGAGAGATGATTCTGCCCCTCTACTCCACTCTGATGAGACTCCACCTGGAGTACTGCGTCCAGCTCTGGAGCCCTCAGTCCAGGAAAGACATAGACCTGTTGGAGCAGGTCCAGAGGAGGTTGACAAAAATAATCAGAGGGCTGGAACACCTCACCTGTGAGGACAGGCTGAGACAGCTGGGGTTATTCAGCCTGGAGAAGAGAAGGCTTTGGAGACACCTTATTGTGGCCTTTCAGTACTTAAAGGGGGCTTAAAAGAGATATGGGGACAAACATTTTAGCAGGGCCTGTTGTGATAGGACAAGGGGTAATGGTTTTAAACTTAAGAGAGGGTAGATTTAAACTAGTTATAAGGAAGAAATTTTTTACCATGAGGGTGGTGAAACACTGGAAGAGGTTTCCCAGAGAGTTGATAGATGCCCCATCCCTGGAAACATTCAAGTTTACGTTGGACAGGGCTCTGATCAACCTGATCTAGTTGAAGACATGTCCCTGCTATTGCAGGAGGGGTTGGACTAGATGACCTTTAAAGGTCTCTTCCAACACAAACTATTCTATGATTCTATGATTTTATGAAATGTATTTGCTTGGTCAATGGCAAATTGAGCTGGAACACTATCTGAATCAGCGTTTGATTTTAGACAACTGTTAAAATATTATTTCAGTGATCCTGGTATTCTGAAGAAGTATTGGTTGAAGTAAAAACGGGTGTTCATGCTTAAAATTGAAACAGATTTTATCCCACCATACTGTGCCCTTACAGAGTGCAGCATCGCACAAAAAAAACAAAAACCACGTTGAACCGCTATGCCTCTTTTTGAGACTTTTGAGTCATTGGCAGCCTGGTTTTGTTTAGGAAAGGAAAAATGAAGCCGCTTGATGTGGTTTCTAATTTTTCTGCTGAAATACGGAGTCAAGTAAGGGGGAAGATTGAAAATTTTCCAGTAAGATAGGGTGTCCTAAGTAACTATTGCTGCAAAATTAGGATATGAAAGCAATGCCAGAAAACTGTATCTCTGAAGTACATACTATTTTCAAGCATTGTCTTGGGATTCATGGCAGAAAATTCCTCTGTGACAAGCATGACCAGCCATCACATGTACAAACACGGTTGCTGGGCAGTGAGCAACATCGTCCTGCTCAGCGGAAGCATCAGGACCAGAGGAAGTGAGTCATGACTCACTTTCCAAGGATTGGTATGAAAAAAACTGGCCAGCAAGTGGGGATGACAGCTGCAGCTTTTAGTGTCAAGGGCCCAGAAAAGTCATCTGGTTCCCACAATGGCATATTGCTTGTATTTTTCTTTCCTGTTGTGATGACTCCGATCTTTGTCTTCTGATGCTTACAGAGTACGTGATAAGGCCTGGCCACAAAACAAGTATTTCAAAGAAGCTGGAAAAGTGAAGACATGCCATAGGTTTGATGTTGCTGGTACTTATGGTTACTTGGTAAGGAAGGCAAAGTTAGCCAAAAATACACCTAATCATACAGTCACAGAAGAAACTCCTGTCCTCTGGCAAAATAGCCTGCTTGCCACATGGTGCTGTAGCCTGTTAGACCTGTATGAAACATTCAACTTCAGTACCATAGGCAATCCTAGTTTTCAATATTCTGTTACCTTCCAAATAAGGACGAAAGAATGAATTTGAGCTTTTTGTGTGTTAAGCAAAGTGTTTCAAACATTTAGTTTCAGTCCTGCTGTTTGTTTTTTTTTTAACCTCATCATTTTAACTTGTACATTTGTAATCTTTTGAAGGGAAGTAATTGTAAAGATGGGATGTTAAGTCCTGTAGAAGTGATTCTTTTACTTTGGTCAAAATAATATGTATTCATCTTCTTGGATCTAGTTATTACACCGTAAAACGTGAACAAAATAAATCCAGTTCACAGTATGTTGGATATGCTGGCAGTGTGACCGTTCGGTGTTACCACTGGCTTGACACCCAGCAAGCGCAGGACTTCCCTGCCTCTGCAGAACACAAGAGGGAAGAAAAGCCCATGTTGGGGTTGGGGGGGTCATACTCTGGAGGGAAACGAAGTAGAAGAGCCATGGAGACTCCTTCAGTTGAGCTGTTTGACAAGAAGACTTGATAACAGACAAAGTGGGGCCTGGGCATGGAGACTGTGGGGTCTGGGCAGAGATGCGGCTCCCACTGGCACTACAAAAGGATGAAGCTGCTTGGTTGTGCTGATAGGGCTGACCCTAAAGACTCACTCGAGAATCACAGCTGTCTTAATTTCTAATCAAATACTCAGTGCTTTTAACATAAGCAGTACGTGAATTGTCTCAGTAAAGAGCTCTTTTATTTGAAGTGTGTGAACCCTTCGGGAGCCTAGACGGTGGCACCCAGGGTTTGGTGGCAATATCTCTTTCTGCTGAGATCACGACAAACCCAGCCCACTGACAGCCCTCAAAGAGGACTGGCTTGTGCAGTGCTTGCAGAGACAGCCACCTCTTTGAGTAGCTGCCAGCCACTTCTTTAAGAAATTTCCATTGAATTGTTGTGGTAAGGTATTTTTTCCACGGGTGACTTCTGTTAACTTTACCTGACATTAGGTGGGTATTTTAGAAATGAAGCCTTCTGGGAAAAAAACACCCAAACAAAACCCTATAATTCTATGGCCTTACATTTGTAAAGAAAAGGATTGAAGAATGTGAAGTGGCACTGATACAGCAGTGCTTTGCTGAGTTGGTCATCTGATGCAGTTCTTGGTACATGTGCCAATGGATGTTCTTTCATCTGTTTAGCTTTGACCTAGTATTCCCATAACTTTATTAACATTCTTAGCCTTTTTAAACAGCATTCCCAAATATGGTTATTTGGCAAATCCACACTCTCCACAGCAATATTAAAACTCTGAATTCAGATGATTTCACTAACTTTTTATTTTGCCTTGTCAGTCCAGGTAATTTGTCTACGGTAGCCAGCAGTTCTAAGAATCAGGGTTCATTCTGTAAACAAAGTTTTAATTAAGACTTCCAAGTGTTTCCAACAACCATGTATCTCAGGAAATATTTGGGATTCAAGCATCTGGGATGTTTGATTTGGATTATTTTTCAAATGAATGAATCCATTCATTTGGGATTCATTTTCAAGTCTTCATATTTCCTTTGATTACAATGGCCCAGTAACAACCTATAATGATGGCTTTAGTTACAGGCATACAAAAATAACATCTTAGTGCCATCACAGCATTGATAACAGTAAAGCACACAAAAATTAAGGATTTTTTGGAAAGGTATTCTTTTGTGAATATGCTGGATGTCCTGACTTAGTCCTGTAGCTGAGGAGGGCATAGGTTTCTGAGTTTTAACTGGATTGACGGTTGTTTTCATGTCTGCTATTGGCTGTTGTAAAAGCCACTTCTGTCAATCCTGTAGATATTAAGCAATAACAGGGGATTTTTTTTGTCCGTATTAATTATTCTTTTTTTCAGCCTCATTAAAAATGTTAGAATATAGGGATATTGAAGGTAGAGTAAAAAGTGTTGAAAACATCTCTGTAAAAAATTTGGTAAAAGAGCGGGTTTGAAATGCCAGTATTTAGCTCCATTTGGTACATACAATTTAAAGGATTTCTGAAGCCCAACAGGCAAAGAAGGGGTATGGCATTTCTTACCCGTCCTTTTTCTCTCTAGTGTCTCCTGTCCCTCTTGTTTGTATCCTTTTGCCTCCAGGATGATTGTCATGTGCGGCAGCAGATAATTTCGGTGCTTCTTATGCTTTTTCATGCCTTGGGAAGCTAATAATGGACTTCTTTACCTTTCATATCAGATTGCAGCAAGGGCTGGCTGCTCCCTGAGCTCTGGAGAGCCGGCACCCCAGGCAGGGAACCAGCAGTGCAGGGCCTGTCCCACCACCACCAGTGGCGGAGCAGGGCAGACCCCGGGGTGGCAGTCAGCTTCAGCCCAGAGCCTAGGTCATCAGGCAAGTGCATGGTGATGGGACAGGTCCAAGGTCTGGAAGCCAGAAAGTCAAGCAGCAGGTCAGGGTGAGGATCGGGGCCAGCAATCACCAGGTGGATCCACAGTCTGAGGTCAAGCTGTGTGTCAGTCTGTGGGTCAAAGTCCAGATCAATGGGGCCCATGGCTGGGCAGGGCAGGGCTGTGGAGAGCTGGAGCCCAGCACTGCTGTGGTGCCACTGGAGCAGAGACTGGTGGCCCCAGGGAGATGAAATGGGATCCTGGGCTGTGGGCAGGGTGGGGGCAGCCCCAGGAGTCCGGTCAGAGCAAGTAAGGCATATTGATGTCCTCCAGACCCTGACATCACATGTGTTGGCAGACTATGTTAGAGGAATGAAAAGTCTAAAGAATCAGAAAGCTTTCAACATGTAATATAAAGGCAAGAAAGAAAACCTGGGTTTGGACTGTTAGTGACCAAGCGCTCCTTGCTTACCAAGCTTGAAAGAGCAGCGCAGTTCAGGGAAATAACTGGGTGTTTTTCAAAACCCTTTCCTTTCCCAGGACCTTTCGGGCACACTGATATCTTTGCCACCTGAGTTTGCCATCAGGTTTTCTCATTGTCCTGTGTTTAATAACAGATCAAGTGAGGAGAAACTAGAGAGTCTGGGACTCTTTAGTTTGGAGAGGAGGTAGCTGAGAGAGTCAGCTGAAAAAGTTTCACAGAATTATGAAAATAATGAAGATGTATCAGTGTTGGTCACTGCTATGTGTGAACCGCAGGACTTTCAAAGGGTCTAGTAGGAGGCTGGTTAAAAATAGGTAAAAGGACAAAAATGCTTCTTTGCACCATAGGTAGTAAACTGCTGGCCACTGCTGCCACAGACATTGTGGATACAGAGAGCATTTGCTGGCTCACCAGGGATTAGATAAATCCGTGGACAACCAGTCCGTATACTGAATATGAGGAGGAGTGCCAGAGGGTTCATCCCTGCTTTATCCACTCTGGATGTTGGGACAGTGCAAGGGAACTGCATCTCACAAAAAGGCAGTGTTGCATCCTTTCCCTACGTAACTTCTCCTTCAGCCACTGCTGGGGACAGACTTCTGCACTTCGCCCAACAGGGCACTTCTTATGGGCTGATGGTTTTGACTCCTTTCCTTAACGCTTTTCCATTACAATTAATTTGAAAGCTTCAAGTCCATTCTCTGGATTTAAACTCATGAAGAAATTCAGAGAGAGTACGCACACACGTATCATTGGCAGATTATGTGACCAATTGTCCACACTGAGACACTGGATTGTGACCAACTGTCACTGCTCTTAAATCTTCCCTAGCTGCATACCATGGCTGCTAAAGTGACACTTACAATGACCTGCTGGAGCTCTATTCTGGGTAGGTACTTCAAGTCTAACTCTATTCAGATATCTGTAATTATGTGAGTCAAATATTCAAGACAGAGAGCAGATAACAGGGATGAAGGCAGGGAAAAAAAAAAAAAGAGATCTAAGGAGGACTTGTAAACTACAGCAAGAGAGGAAGCAAAAGGAACAGAGATCATGAAAAGCACAGTCAGGCAAAATAAGGAGGGTGATGAAGCAGAGAATATTCCCCTCACCTCTACCTGAAACCATGGGAGACCTTTTGTTCCTAATAAGCATCACTTCCCTACATATTCTGGCTCTGCATAGCGAGAGCTTTAGTCTTTTCTGTCTTTTAACCATCGGTCTGTGGGATGTAGGATTAGACAGTGGCCATCACATATGGGCTAAGCAGTCCTCAGATAGGGACAGGACCTATATCCCGTCTTTCTTCTTCTCATTATAACGTGTGGCAAGTTAAAAAAGTACACCTTCTTACAATTATTTTACAATGAATGCAGTTAAAGTAGAATGAAACCCGATGAAACAGCTATTATCTTCATAAGTAAAGGAGAGTTGTTTTTACAGGTTTCAGATAAGAATAATAACTCTGCCTTATCATTTTATAGAGTACAGACAGTGCAGCACCTGTTGTCTGGGGGTGGGGGTGAAATACCCCATCAAAACCCCAAAGAAACAGAAAAAGGGAAAGCCTTTAAGAGAAGTGTTCTATTTAGTATGAACATGGCTTTTATCTTATTTAGAACCATTTGACTATCTTGCCTGTCTATTGATTAGACAGAGGAAAATTTGATGGGTTTGTTTTCTTAACTTACTCAGATGAATAAGTGAATGACTGAACAAGTAATGTGGCTGCTTGCTCCCTCGATCTGTGTTCAATAATACCGAAATGGGCTTACTTTTGGCTGAGGGAAAATATTTGCACAACAAATGAGCGGGCAGCCACTGTGTCCAATACCAGGAGTCAGCCATCTGGATTTAGCATCAGGTGCCCGAAGAAAGAACAGAAAATCTCTTTGTCCTACATAAATCTCCAGAGAAAGTTTTGATCCAGATCCTCAGTCGGATGCTGCTTTGGATACCGCTGAAAGCTTACCTTCAGTTGTTTATTAGTGTTGTCTCCTTCTGGATTTGCAATGATCCTACCATTCCGTTCCTATGGTTGGGGTGTTTGTTTTCCCTTCGTTTGTCAAATCAATAATGCCAGAGGAAATACCAACCTTCAGTGACCTACAGATATCTTTATATCTTCCCTGTCAAGCCATACAGAAACTCAGGGAACAAAGAACCCTCTTTTCAGTCCCATTCCTTTGCCAGAATATTTCTATGTTTTCTGGGAGGGACCAGCAAGATATTCAAGGAGAAACTGCCAGATAAGACAAGCTGTCACTTAACACAGATCTTACTGATTCCATCAGAAGGGAGGATTTCTTTTGTCTCAGGTAGAACTGCTACTTTCAGACCAAAAGTCTCAGTTTAAATATCATCAGGAGCTCCTGTCCAGGAAGTGTACACTGGGAGATTAAACACCAGCTGGGGAGAGTCCACTAAATCATTAAGTCTGCTGGAGCATCTGGCCATCATTCGACAGACACTGCTGGGCCACATGGTATAATAAAGTTCAAGCATTATAACAGAGATTCGTTACTGGGACCACAATGCAAAAGGGTTTGGTGGTTTTTTTTTTCTAATAATATGTTGCCAGAAATATCTGAGCTGTTATTTTTATCTTTTTTTTTTTTTAAAGCCTCTAAAATTATGCTAAAACCATATGACTTGCAGAAATATGCCTTAAAGTCTAATTGCTGTGTTTTTCCAAATAGTTTAGTGAAATTACCAGTGTAACTAAGGAACACATACAGCGCCAATTCCTCAAGAAAGTGTGAATACGTTTTTTAAATTATTAATTTCTTTCTCTCTTCCTGCAATGTAAGGCAGATAAATAGTGATTAGGAGCCAAATTTTATGCAAGAACTTATATTGCTTAAGCACAGAACAGACATCCATATGTAGTTTGCACATCTGTGTGCAAATCTAGTTTCAGACCTTCAAAACAAACTATACCTCAGGATGTTATATGCAAGGCTCAGACTAGAGCTTTGGTAAAGATATATGTGCTTACGTATTTATTATTCCTGTTTTGCCTTCCAAACAGAATTTCCCTGGGGTGTTAATTGATGGCACTCTTGCTGCTGCAGCCCCAAGATGATCTTGAAATTTAATGGATTTTGCATTGCTGTCATGTATAACTAGCCCCAGAATGCAAAAGATATCCGAGTGTGCTTTCTAAGTAGTAAAAAATATCAGATCTTAGAATAATCATAACAATAAAATTAATCATCTGAATCCTTGTGTATAGCTTGAAATCTGGCTGCTTTTCTGGAGCACCTATACAAGAAGAAACATAATTTTTCAAGGACAGGGGTTATATTTTTTGCTTTGTCTATGTGTAATAATTATTTTCTTGTTATGTAGTACATCTAACATTTCTTTGGCATAGTGCCAATGCATATGCCTCCCTTAAAAAGGCCATCAATCTGAAGAGCTGTTAGAAATCTCTTTTCTGAACTATTTAACTATTTACATTGCTGAACAGTTTGTTTTCTTCCTTTAGATGGGTAGGTGCATTTTCAGTGTTTATAAATGTAATTCAGTGCTGGTACAATTGAGTTTTCCATAACTAATTACTCAGCAGTATCGTAAAAAGCATGTGGTTTATGTAATGATAATATTCTGTAAATGAATCCTCAAATGGAAACTGCAGTCTGTCTTTAGAAAGGCATCATATGCTGCCATTGAAGTAAGATAAAATGATTTTCATGCCGGCTTTGTACTGTAAATCTATTTTATCTCAGTTAACAGAGATTCCTTTACCATTCTGTTTCCATCTATGAATTGCAGAGCAATCCACTTTCCGTAGGTGAATACTAGAATTACATTAATTTGATAATCCAATTCTATACCTATAAAATATCATTTGATCCCTTATTGCAATGTTCTGTTCCCAAGAGTGCCCAGTAGCAGGTAATCAGTGAAAGATACAAAGTAGAAAGGTTCTGTAATATATCGCTTCACGTGATGATTTCTCAGAAAGATCAAACATGCCAGATGTTAAACAAATATCCATTGAACTGTTTTCCTTTTGAGAACACTTAAAAGATTACACTGCAGAAATGTTTTACATTTCCTGTAATATAATTTGCAATGTATAAAGTAATGTTAGAAACTCAATTTGAGATGAACACCCAGAAGCAAAACTTTATTGCAGTATGTTTTCAGGTCAACCAAGGATGAAAGGATAAGGAAAACGTGCTACTAGAAATACTGTTCAATACTGGGCAGGTCCCATCTTGTAGCCTTCTTCCCCCAACCTAACTTAGAAGCAGCTGAGGCAAGTAAGAGAGAAAAGGATTGCCTGTATTTTTTTCTTGAAATTACTGCAGTGTGGTTTGCTACTCTGAGACAAAGATGTGCTGTCCTTCCTGAACCTTCTCCTTTTCTTATAGCTCAGGCATTTTGTGGAAGGATGGGCTCTCTGTCATGAGCATTGAGTTGTGAAAACACCACAAAACAACGTATGACCTGTTAATTTTGGAAATGACTGTCTATGATAAATAAGCATAATTTCTTGTTCTACATGCCTCATTTGGAGGTTGACTGTATGGTTGCTTGACAGTAACTACTGCTGAAAACTGTAGGCACAGAAACACACACTTAGTGGGTCGGAATGCATGGGATTTCTTCGCTGTGACATAGCTGTTTTAGAAAAATTGCAGCATGAATTGTAGCATTTATTTTCTATGTGTTTCTGGCTCCCATTCAGTTGTATGCTTACAATGATTAAAGTACTTGTTCTGGGAAGATGCTAACACACCCTTCTCCTCGCAAATCCCCCAAATCCAAACTATATGTGAAGAAGCTGAAAAAAATGCTTCAAAGCCATAGAAAAAGGAATTTCAGGATGCTGAAAATTAAATAGTTTAAAAATATTACCAAAAAACTGTCCACAATGTTTCCAAACACTTACAAGGAAATATTTGGCCATGAGAGCTCAGAGGATGTGTCTTTTTTGCAGCTCATGTCCCCTCTCAGTTGGGCCCAGACAACATGGAGAAGGAAGACGTATGTTACAAAAGCTGAAGAGACAACTAACCTGGGAAGGGAACAAATAAAGGAGCTTAAGGGACACGTTGCTAGCAGAGGCTGGTAATGCTGGTAATGTTTTAGCAGGAGACTGATGCCTGGGTAGTAGCTGACCAAGAAGTCTGGACCTATAAATTATTGGATGAAACACAGGAATGGACTGATGTTGGTCCTGGAACCTGGAACTGACTGGGCAAAGACAGTGGGGTAAGGTGAAGAAAGTGGGAGAAACAGAGGACAAAACAAATGAAAGTCAGAACTGAGTCACAGGGGAAGAAATGTCATTGGTGGGGTTGACAAGCCATGCATGTATTGGTTATAAATCTCTAATTGTTTTATAATCTAATGGTAGACTGTTTTTCTCTCCTGAGAAATTACTATGTAAATTTGAGTTGTGCTATGCTGAGAAAAGCCTCAGAAATATAGCTTCTGGGTTTTGGGTAAGCATCCTAGTCATCATAGTGTTTTAGAGAAGATGAGCACTACCCTGTAGATTACATGTCTGCTGAGTGGGACAAGTCAAGCAGTCGAATAGGGTTCTGGGCTATGAATCCCAATCTTGGGGAGCCGCCTCATCCAGAAAGGAAAGGAGTGCACACCAAACCATCTGTTCAGTGCTTTCTAACAATTTATTTCCATTCTGCATGTTTGGTGTTGTGACACCTGCTGCCAGCTGCCTCAGGCTCCCCCTTCTACAAGGACTAGAGGGAAAATGGGGACCTAACATAGATTTTCTTTCCTGAAGCCACATGCCTAACTTACAGTCTTTTGTGTCAGCAGTAACATCTAAATCTCATCTGAGCCTTAGTGCTCGGATATAAACATTACGTAGCAATCCTTTGGCAGAGGCAGGGATAGAAACCCGTTCTCCTGGGGAACATGTAAATCCCTTAGCCACGAAGCTGCCTTCTCAATACTTCTGACTTCTTCCCCTGTGCATCTTCTTGTTGATGAAAAATGATGCAGAGGGCTCTGCATATGAGATACCTTCACCTGGGGTACTTTGGTTCACCCATCCCCCTGCAAAAAGAAAACTGGATTCTTCTACAGTAAAAAAATATAGGAGGAAAAAATTGTGTGATCTTGTAAGTAAAATCTGAATCTTAATACATGGGATCAAATTAAAATTGTACAGGCAGATTTATCAGCCTGTAAGTGAAGTGATTTATCAGCCTTGCTAGCTGTGTATCTAAAAAAAAAAGTGACCTAAGCCTAAGACCTCCTCACTTGTACTGATGGAATGATAACTGGTCTTGTATACTTTTAAAGAGGCATTTATCTTGTAAAGAAACATACATGCTAAAGCCGAATAATCCAGCTAGCAGTTATCAGATTTGCATACCATTTGTGACCTTTTCTAAATCATGCTCCTCCTAGGAAGCTCACCACATTTGCCACAGTTTCCTTGGAATGAGAACCACACGTGCTTTAAATTGCCACAAGAAGATTATTTGAGAAGGTCAGTTGTAGCTGTCACAGGGAACCAAAACCAGGTTCTTCGAACAGAAAACCTGTTCCTTTCAAGAGTTTTTGCTAAGCAGATGTGGCTTCAACCGCAGTTTGAATTTACAACTCACCTTCAAAGTTCAGGAATTTTTCAAAACAGTTTTGCCATACACTCCTCTCCAGTTATATCTCGTGGTTGCCTTTCAAAAGTTAATGAGTCTCTGGTAGTATTTTAATGGTATTTGTCAGAGGAGGGAGGCACTGAGGAGCCTGCTAAATCTCACCAATTTCTCTGCCATGAAGGCAAAGCTGAACGCAGCAGAAGCCACCACGACACGGGTGGCAGACCACAGGTCTGAAGCTTTCCCAGCTCAGCTACCAGTCCTCTGGTTTCCTGGGCTTCTGGATTTGCACCTGCAAAAAGGCAGTAAAAATCCTGATTTCCATTATGCATATTGTTATTTCTAATACAGTTATTTGTTATTATATCCATGTGTGGCTATTGATGTGTGTTTCTACATGTGGAAGCTTTTGTATGTTCTTAAATGAAGAGCATCAGCTGTTGTGACTGAGGTTTTTGGGATGCCATACGTACTTATGGTAACAACACCATACATAAGACAATGAGATTTTGCATGTGTTTGGTGTCCTTGCATGGGTGGATCTGTTGATCATGTCCTAACTCATAGGCCAGTCTTGTGTAAGAGCTACAGAAGACACTATCTCAAGGTGCCGTTTTCTTTGTCAAGGAAGGTTATGGGGAAAAGACAATAGAAAACAGTAATGTTTTTTTAAAAATTGTGTTCTATGCACTTGTGCTTGGCAAAAAGGCTGAAGCTACATAAGGCTGACACAAACCTTACTAAAGAGTTAATATTGAATCTATATACTTGTGTCCATTTGTAAGTAAAATTGCACCTGCAGTGTTAGAATGAGCATAAGAAACCTCAAAACCAAGCAACAGCCTTGATTATGTAAAAAATATTAGTCAACCGAGATTTCCTTCAGTGTTTTACTGCAGAGTACTACGTCCCTAATCCTATAAACCCATCCTCCTCTGGTGAGGCTTATCTGGTGTTAATAGTGAAAATTAGCAAAACGCAGAGTGTAAAAAGATACGGATTGCACCTACCAAGGCACATTCAGATCTATATGCAAACAAGTAACTGTTCACAGAAAAGTGTCTCATTGTGAGCAGTGAAGTTTTAATTTGGTGATCTTTTTTTTCTATGGCATCTCTTCGATGTTATTTATATTCCTTTAAAAATATCTTTATTACTCAGAATTATTTTCTTTATAATGTATTATCTTTTCCATTAAAAAATATTAAAGCAAACATTCTGCTCGTCATCTAGTTTGTAGTGCAACTTGGAAAATACAGGAAGGATATTGTACTGTTTTCACACACGTCCCTTTCTCATTTTCCTACAGCATATTGGAAATCTGTGTCACAGTCTGTCTCTTTGGCTGACCTTCAGGAAAACTCCATTAATATGTTCTGGTAAGGAAAGATGAAATATATCTGTGAGATGAATGAAGCAGTAGTGAGGCAAAAACCTGAATACTTAGAGAAAAAGGAAGTGAAAGAAACTTGTTTATCTGAGACTGTAAGACAACCTCTAACAGTCTTGATGCTCAAATTATATGAACATGAAGTAGAGAGTTGCAAACACTCTGATTACTTTCATTATTTGAATTTAAGTGCTCTACATACCAGACAGTGAGCATCCATGTTCCACAGTGCAGACGATATTAACATCGTCTCAAATGCATCTTCTATTTGCAAAGGTTCTGAATGCACAGTGTGTTCTTAAGAGTTCAATTAAAGAGCTTGCCCGTAAATCAAGAACAAAACCAACACAAAAAGCACAACTCAACTTCTGTGGAGGTATGATGTTGCCAGCAATAAATGTGGAAAAAGCCATTAAAATGGTTATGGGGCCAAATAAAGGCTCAGGATTATTGGACTGTTTGCACTGGCTGTACATGCAGTTTCAACAAAATCAACACCTACATCTAACATGGGACAATTAGGCTTCAAAGAGTGTTTGATTACAAAATAGGTGAAAAACCTGTAAATTTCAGTGCACTGCTATTAGTGTGCATTTTCATTTTCTTGTGAAGTTTGTATAGTTTCTGACAGAATTATAGCTGAATTATTTTAACTCTTAAAAATCAAGTTTTAGTTCTGAATCCACATTTAAACATTTAGAGGCTATTTTTTGTAAACACTTGTTCAAATAGACTTATACTACTTGTTTTTCCTGCCAATAAAAAGCTTAGCTGTAACATTATGCAAAAATGAGCATGATTAGGATGCATCAAAATGAGCACAGTCTGGAATTAAATTCCTAAGGAACATTCATGTAATATTGTACTAGTGTGACCTGCAGTACATTCCTAGTGATATAGTAGAAGCAGGAAACAGCTGATGTGAAGATTGTGCCTCAATTTTATTGAAGAAACATACTATGAACAGAAGGGCAGTCTTTTACAGCCACAAAACCCCAGGGCTCTCTTGTAACATCTTGCTTGTCTGTGGAGAGGTGAGTATTCCACTTCTTGCCCACAGTTTTCACATCCCAGCCACTACTCGCGCTCCTGCTGGAGCACCTGGCTTTAATTAGCAGCCTTCATCACATTCTTTTTGTGTGCATTATTGAACAGGACTTTTACTGCTCATGGATAGTTGCTGCTGCATTTCGCTCCTCCCAAAAGTATTATATTACACTTGTGGATAAAGGTAGGGAAGGCGGTACAACAAAACAAGACAATATAAGAGGGACTCAGTTGCCTAAATGAAGTTGTCCAGTGTCATTTAGGATGCCTTCTACTACCCAAGATAACTGCACAGGGCTGACATGGGACTTAGGGGAACTCTGGCATCCCTCTGGATAGCAGTGGAAAATGCACAGTGGCTAAAATAACACTGTTTGGGTAGCATATCTCACACCGTCGGTCCTATCGATGTGCAGTCCTTAGTGCTGGCACCTTAAAACTTGTCAAGTTTTTCATAGGCTTCACACTAGTCAAGAACTGAGGAACTGAAGGACAGTAGTAACACAGCTTTGCAGGTTGGTACAGAACAATCCTCAAAGCAGAACAGAAGAAAACAGGAAGGGTGCTTCCTTCAAATCCTAGACTATAATATAAACTATCATCTGGGATGGCTGATGGAAGGAGCTGACCCCTTGTTTTCAATACTGAATGAGAGATGGTAGATGGGACATGGTACTTAATGACTGGTGAAATTCAAAGAGAAGTATGATCCAACCAAAAGAGCAGATTAGGGAACTTCTCTGTGTAGGAGCATTCAGAAGAAGCTTAATGAGGAAAAGACTGCATTTACAAAGGAAGAAGAAAAGGATGCTTTTGTCCTCCAGACAGAAAATTAGGAGAACCTGAATGATGAAAATGTCAAAGGCTTTGAGATGCTGTGCAAGAACAAGCCTGGACGCTGATTGGACGTAGGGTCTTGACTGAGATCTGAGTCCAAGATGCTGCCCAGAACTCTGGGCGGGCATAGGCAGACTGGCAACATTCCCCTCCAGGAATGAGAGGATGGGGAAGAATGCCAAATGCTGCTTAGCAAATCCCTAAACGGTCCACTCAGTGACAGATTTCTGAAGATGAAACTCCTTGACATTGCTAGCTACTTGCAGCCCTTTTGTTTTGCAACAATTTTATTGGACTGTTATACATTTGTGACTACCTTCAGCAGGGTTTTATGTGGCAGCCATGCCTAATGTGTAATCCTAAGTCTCTACTCAATTCTGCAAGACCTTTTGTAGCTTCAGTAGCACGCTAAGCTCAGGTTTCTAGCAGACATAACAAGGAGGTAAAAAAAAAAAAAAGGTTATTTGAGACAAACCCCAGTTGATTTACCTCAAAAGGTTTTCTCTTCTCCAGGAGATAGCACATCTAAGATAGAATGACATGAGTGCTGAGTCAACCTGATGGTTTTCCAGTTCAGCACAGGCTCTTATTGATGCTGTAACACTGCTGCTGCCTATAATGACCTTTTGGATACCTCAAGAATTTAAGACACTTGTCAGCTGCATTTTGCAGATCCTATTTGTAACACAGGACTCTTCGGATTCAAAAAGCTTTACACATTAGCTTTTTGGCTTCAGACAGAAGCTCACTATTGCATTCTTTTGCACTGAATAGAGGCTTTTACAGTGTAAATGTGCCCTTATCTAATTCATAGGGTTACTTCTAGCCAGCCAACACAACTGCACGTAACTGTGCAGTTGTTAAGAGGTTATTTTATTTCATCTTGAACAGGTTGGTTTTTTTTCTTTATTTTTGTCTCCCATCAGGGGAAGATGAAGAAAGGCTGGAGGCATGAGGTACATACAAACTCATTTTATGTAGGTCTTTGATATGAATCCCTACATTACTGAAGTTATCGCATACGATCTTCCCATAACATCTTTGTTGCTGATTCTGGCGTGACTTTTTTGTTGATGATTGATTGATTATAGCTTTCCATTACATTATAACTTTCATTCAGAAAGATTGCAATGCACTAATTTATTTCTGTAAAAACTCTCAATTTAAGCACCCAGTTGAACGCAGCCTTTTCCTGAATGCTGTGGTTATTCCAAAGCACTGAATTCCCTATTCCCTTTGCTCCCCTTCTCCTTCCTCTGCACCCAGCCACATAGGACACCTTCTCACTCTGCTAGCTCTGCCTTTCACTGGATCCCCAATTAAAAGCTAATTCAGCTTCTGAAGTGACACAAAACTCATCCAGCAAAAGAATGAACATTTTTCAGCTGGTTTTATGAGCTGAACTGGCTCACCAGTAAGTCAGAGCTGGCACAAGGAATAGGGCAGGACACTGCACCTACAAACAGGTCCTAACCTGATGGAGCCAGAGCAGGGAGATGAAGAAGCTGAACCACCCCTCTGGGAGGTGTTTTGATTGCACAAATATTTTAAATGAGCTCAGCTGTCTAACTGCAGACAGAGGTTAATTAATGGCAGTTGTCTGAGCTGGACTTTTCTTGGACCAGAGTTCAGAGACATTTGCCCTTTAATGCAATGTCCTTGAAAGTAAGGCAGGTTCACTAATGCTGCTTCTTGTTAAAGTCTCCAGGCCAGTTTATCACCTTGGCTTAAATGAGAAGTTATCAACAACATCCTGTCCTGCAGCAGTCTATTTAAAAAAAAAAAAACAAAAAAACCCAACAAAAAGCTTCCTTGTTGTTACTGACAAATGTATCACTAAGATGTGCTGAGAAAGCAGCTTGATGTGATATAGCTGTAAGTAGTATGTTATATTGCCTGTATTTTTGAGACTCTATCTGAACTGAAAGATCCACGAGAATGTCACCTGGACAGGGTAGTGAATCACTCAAATAGTGAGCTCTGCCCCTTCTGTTGAGGTATTTCTGCTGTGTAGAGAGCAATGTAAACAGGAAGAAAGAAAGCACTAAGAGGAGAGTATTTCTGTAGGCTAGCGGTTCAGTTACTCATCTAAAAGAGAGCCCTGGGCTCTGGTTCCTGCTCACTGGTCTGCTGATGCAAATGGATATCGAGTATCAGCTGCAGATGAAGTCTCAAGGACTGAGGCTAGCACACTGAACTCCCCATCCTTGTCAGTGGCTGGGCTGGATTGAGGATTCTTCATTCTTGGCTGCCTACAAGCACAAGTTTATTAGTGTCTCTGGAGAGTCCTCACTTTCCCCAGCCCAGCCCAACCTACTGTCTGGTGATGAGCACACTATCCCGGCAGCGTAGGCTTGGATGCCCTTGGGCAAAAGATTCCAGTGTTTGCCACCTGGGTTGTTGCAAGTCAGTGAATGGTATTTGGGACAAAGTGGATTCAGTGCAAAGTGTCTCTGACAGGGATAGTGCAGCAATCTGCTTCTTCCTTGCACCCCTGTCTTCTCATCTGTCCGTGATTCCCTAGCTGTCCTCTTTTACTGGTCTGAGACTTTTGTGACGATCATCGTGAGAGTATATTGCCTAAAACATGTTCAAAAGAGACCCGCTGTTATGATTGGCCTGATCTCTATGTATGCTGTGTGTATGATGGTCAGTATCGGGATAAGGATACTGGGACATCTTGGGGTGGGGGGATCAGTGTGGCACAACCTTCTCATGGGTAGGGAAGAATGGAAAGTGATAGGCCAAGGCAGCAAGAAGCCCCCAGCACTTCTAGGAGTGCTGGTAAATCAGCACAGGGGCTCATCTGGGTACATAAGAAGTGGGTGTGAAACAGTATGAAACTTTACTGAGTACTGCTGGGCCAGATCTGGGCAGGGGACAGAACAAATCCGTGCAGGGAAGCCAGCAACACTCAGCTGAGTCAAATGCCCTTCATCCTTCCCAAAACATGGGATTATTTCCTTCTCTGGGTGATTAATTTAACAGCACCCCTTCTACCTCACTTTTTTACAGTTAGTATAGCTACATACTGATATACCTACAACGAATATAGCTCAATGGCTACAGACCTTCTTATGGGAGATCTAGAGATAGAAATACGGCACTCTTAGCTGTGACAATTTATCTCCAGAGGAGAAAATTCAGGACTCAAAGGCACAAAAAATTCACTGTGGCATAAGAAGTTAGTGCATGCTAAATGTGGGTCCATAGCTGTTGGTATCTGTGTCTGTGAATGCTCTCAGCCAACCCCTCACATGTCAGACCCTACATGAGAGAGGCTTAAACTGTGGTGCATCATGCTACAGCCAAGGTTGGCTAAGTTTCTGAACAGGGATAATTATTCTGCCTTACCTCACAGATGGCAACTTGATAATCTACAGTCTAGGCCCTGACCCAGGAACTCTTGCAGCACTCTGCAAGCTCTCCCTTTTTGATAAATCTCTAGGCTTTGAAAGGCTGTGTGTTCATACCACCTTGTGACCAGCTCTTCTTAGACATTAAGGAGCATTTTTCTTCTCAGTATAAACATGAATGTAGTGTAATTCAATGAACTTCATTGAAGTACTTCTGGATTTACTTCGGTATAGTTGACAGCAGAATTGGGCTCTATATATGTTGGCATGCACTCTATGGGACATTGTGAGAAAAAACAACAAAGTTATCCTTCTTAAACCATGTTTCAGCTTGCCGGTGGATCTGAGCTTTAAACACTACACTCTAGTCTAATGCCAGAAATTTTACCTACTTTCAGATCTCCCCATTGTAAACTGTCTGCCAAGGCTTGAAGACTGTAGGTGTAAAATACAGTTAAGGAGTTTTATGCTCTGAGACTTGCCAAGCAAAGTAGAGTCCATGTCTCTCCTGTATTAATGACTTATATTGTAGCATGTCTGGAAAACTAAGGCTTTAATTAGCAAAAAATAGAAAATGCTTTAAAACATAGCCAGTTTTGGTACATTGGTGCTACTTCTTAGAGTATGTTTAAGAAGGTTTTCATTTTCTCTTACCAAGGAAAAAAAAAAAGTGAATGTAGTATCATGCTGAAAGTTTTGATTCCTTGTCGTTAGCCAGAGAACAGGTATATGCACAAGCAAGGTTTCATATCATGTAAATGTGCATGTACGGATCCTACCTAGATTTAGCCTTTGTGAGCAAGAGGTTTGTCCTGTTTATTGGCTGAAGGCTAACTGCATACTGGCCTGTATCGATAGGAGCATAGCCAGAGGAACTGATTATACTCCTTTAGTCAACACTCATTGGAACATCTGGAATGGTGTGTCCAGTTATGGGCCTCCAACACAAGAAAGACACTGATAAACTGCAGCAAGCTCCACGGAGAGCCGCCAAGATGGCTGGAGGCTGGAGCATTTACCCAGTGAGGGGAGGCTGAGGGAACTGCGCTGGTTCAACCTGCACATGAGACAGCTTTTAATGGCAGCCTTCTACAAGGAGGTTACTGTGAAGACAGAGCAAGGCCGAGCTGCACAGTAGGAGAATGAGAAACAGTGATAATAAATTGAAACAGGGAGATTCCAACTAGATACAAGGAAAAATTGTCTCCATGGGGATAGCTTTTCATTGGAACTGGTAAACTAGAGAGGCTATGGAAGTGAACAACCTGATGTGAATCCAGTGTGGACTCTGCTTTGAGCAGGAGGCTGCCGTAGAGGCCTCTCTGGGATCCCTCTCAACCTGAATGAGCCTGTGATGTTGTGATCTTACAGAGATATTTGCATCAGTGAAAATGAATGTAGCAAGCTACCAAAACAAAATGGAAGTTTTTTTCCTCTGGATGCAAATTCTGATACATTGTGCAATTAAAAGCAGTAACAAAAGACTAGGCGTCATCTTCACTTAGCTTTCTCTGCTCTGTACCTATTGAGTTTGTTGTGAAGTCATTAATGTTAGGCCAAATTAAATGAGAGTAGATGTCATCCTTTAAGTTACTTCTGATTTACTAAGCAAAGTAAATAGCTGTATGAGTGTAAATAAAGTTGTACTGTCGACTTAAGGAAAATCATAAAAAAAACCCAAATGAACAAGAATGAAGAGAGGAAAAATGATGAAAAATGGAGGGCCAAGTTGTCTTTATTATGTTCATGATGTTTCAATATATTTTGGACATTTAAATTAGTGGTTTACTCCTTTATTCTTTGGGTCACATTTGAAATTCACAAGTTTTGTCTACAACATAGCTACAGTATGAATTTCAGGATGCTTGCTAGACCTATAACCTGGTGCCTGGGACACCAGTCTGCGTTTAGCCTCAGCTCAGATTGTCTAAAATTTAGGTAATGCCAGAGTTTAGAATGGACTCCAATTATTCTTCAGGGCAAAACCATCCTTAGCTCTTCTGCTTTGGCTTATCGTTGCAAAGGCTGATGGGATAGCTGGAAGACTTCGTTTGGCTTGGCTGCAATTTACTTTTTTGGGGGTTTCCCTACATTCTCTTTGGAACATAAGCATGGCCTACCTTGAGCAAGGCAAGTATCATAGACAGACGCTTATTTTAGTCTCTGGTCCACCCCTTGGAACAGTTTACAAAGCAATGCAGATGCAGTAGTTTAAACAGTAGTCAATGTTCAATATTCTTGTGACAAAGTCTTCTGTCTTGTGATATTAATATGTAATGGGCCAGTTGTATATGCAGGTGAATATTTGATTCACAGTTGCATTCACATTTAATTGCCAACAACTAATTTGTTATACTCTTAAATTTTGCTTCTTATGTATTCAAATGCCATTATTCTTATTGGTCTGACTGTAAAGCACCATAGAGAAATCTGATGAAGAATTAAAAACAACTCTTGTTGTGTACAAGGGTTGTACATGGATACCACTGCTAATTTTGAGGGGAAAAAAAACCTGTGACTCACAGTTGATCTTGTTAAGAACAGCAATGGATAAATGCTTGGGTTAACATAGATTTCTAAGAGGGAACCTTCATTTTACTTGGCTTACGCTGCAGTTATTTAAAAGAGAGCTAGATAAAAAGACCCATTAATCTACTTTCCTTCAGTGTTTTCAAACATGCTGCAACATAAAATGCCTGATAAAATTATTAAGATTATTTATTTCACAGTCCCACTGCCTTTACATGTCTGAATGGCACCCAGCCAGTAGTCTACTCAGAGTAGTGTTTAGTGTATGCAGGCAAAGAAAAAAAAAAATTGGTTAGAAAAGCTATTTTTTAAAGTAACTTGCCAGAGTATTCTGGTTTGTATGCTAAGCGTTCTCACAAAAGGTAAATTCACTCATGTTTCCAGGTAATTCAATAAGTAAGAAGCACAAAATACTTAAAAAAATTCCAAGATTGTTTTCTTTTTGATTTTGTAAAATCTTGATAGGTAATGTTTTTTTCTTTAAGTACTCTCTGCTATCATCTTGTAATCTAAAGATGCAGAAAAGAAGTGGGGGGAACTGACTTTAAAACGTAGGCATTTTGGTGAAAAGTAGCAGCAGTCCTGGACCAAAACACAAAGAAAGTGCTTGTGTTCCCCAAAATATGATCTGCTATAGCCAACAGTAAATTGACTCACATCGTATAAAGCTGATTAGCCAAGATTTTACTTCTTTCACTTAGTAGGTCTTTATGAGTCTCATTTTGCCACACTGGCTCAAACTGAGCTGTAGCTTACTCCTCAAGGCATGCCTTTGATTCTAGTTGCTCTATCTAGACTCTATTCAGGATGACTAAAACTTCCAGAATCTGGTTTTGTGTTATATTTAATATTTTAAAGATAACTGCAGGCTTGATTTTCATTGCCAAGACTTTGTAGCAAGTAAATTCTGTAACCAAAAAAACAGAAGATAAACCACAGATACAACCACAGCAATTTCTTAATTAACAGAAACCACCCTCAAGTTGTATTTTTAAACTGAAAGGTGTTCTCTTTCTTCCTGTTTTCACCATTGTGGCTGCTTTAAATCTTCATGCTCTAGTTACCAAAGGGTATATGGCCACAAACACACAAATCAGTCTCAGCATTGGTGCTAGTAATTAAATCATAGTACAGGGTGTGATTCTACAACCCTTGTGTTGTGAATCCATGTACCCAGGCTATAATACAGTAGAACTGATTTAATTATTTTGGTTTAGGATTCCAGGGGTTATGGTACATTCTGTGTAGTTTCTCAGAGACCTTCAATATTATAAAACTTAGAGGTCTGATTCTAAAGATGCCTGATATTATAAAACTTAGAGGTCTACATTGCTCTGTAAGAGCTATATCACATCCTCCAAATGGGAGTCACAGGAGCCAGCAGCTTAAGTGGGAGCAGCTTACAATAGTCAATGGGAGATGCTGAAGAGAAGAATATATCTTAACTCATTGAATCATATAGTAATTTACATTGGAATTTCCCTCAGAAGGTCAACTATAGTGTTGCTCAAAGCAACTCAAAACTTGTTAGGGCAGATTGTCCAGTGCCACATACAGTTGAACTTTGAATGTGTCCAGGGATGGAGATTCCACAACCTCTCTGAGCAAACTGTTTCAGTGGTTTATCACCTTCACTGTGAAGACTTTTTTTCCTTGTATCTATACAGAAATTCCTGTGCTGCGATTTGTGTCCATTGCATCTCATTTTTCCACTGTACACGCCTCTGAGAAAAATTTGGCTCCATCTTCTATGTAGCCCCTTCTGTTCCCCTGCAAGTTGAAGACAACAATTAGATTCCCCTTTGATCTCTTCTTCAGACTGAACAAAAGTTGTCTCAGCTTCTCTCTTTACTTCCCAGATCACCTGATAATCTTGGTGGTCTTCCACTGGACTTTAGTATGTACAAGGGAGATTGTAACTAGACATAGCACTCCAAACATTATTTCACAAGTGCCAAATAGAGGGGAAAAATCACCTTTTCTAAATGTTACACATTCTTGCTAATATAGTCCCGGATGCTGTTGGTCTGCTGCTGGCTCCTGTTCGGCTCACCTTCCATGAAGGCTGGTGGTCTGACCAGGTTTCCACCCACTTTGTAGTTTACTCATTCAATCTATATCTCTCTAAAGGGGAACTATGGGAGACTGTCTATAAAGCCTTGCTAGAATCATCCACCTTACATATACCCAAAAATAGAGCTCAGTCAAGGGTTCCCCATTCAGCTGAGTATTCATTCACTCCTAACATGCCTGCCTGGTTGGCATGAACTGCCTATGTGCTTTCAGGAGGTCGTCTTTGAAAGCCAGCCAACTTTTCTAGGGCCCTTCGCTCTTCAGGAAACCCTGAATAAGCTGAAATCAGATCTCTTGGAGCCTAGGGTGATTATTCTGCTACGTGCTGTCCTCATTTCCCCCAGGTTCTTAAACTCAACCAATGTCATTGTCACTGCAGCCAATGCAGCCATAAACCTTCATATCAACTCTTCCTTATTTGTGAACAATGGGTCCCCCTAGCTGGTTAGTTCAACGTCACCACCACAAAATTTTCCTTTATGCACTCCATGTATCTCCCAGATTGCTCGTGCCTCCTAATGTTGCCTTTCCAACAAATGCCATGGTGGATAGGCTTCTCTGTGGGAACCAGGGCCTGTCATCACAGGGCTTCTTCCAGTTGTTTATAAAATACTTTATGCAGTTTCTACCATGCACTAGCAGGTCTGTAGCAGACACCCACTGCAATGCCCCCTTTGTTGGCCTTCTTCCTGTTAATGATATGTAAGTGACTAAATGTCATAGAACACTCATGTCAGAGTGAGACTCACAGCCTGAAACAGCCTCCTGTGTTAAGATGCAGGCATGTCTCAATAGAGTGCTAACCCATCTTAGCAGGTTCACACCTGCATCTGATTCATCTCCTACCACCTGTGGATATCCATATCCCCCCATATAGATATGCCATTGATTGTGTGCTCTCGACTTACAGCAGCCTCTGAAGATGTGTGCAGAACTGGGTTCAGCTTCTTCCTCTCCCTGCCACCTCTTCATCAGCTCTGCTTTTTTAAAAATAATGATAGTACTGATTTATGTCATTTTACATACAAGGGATTTACCTCATTTGCATACAAAATCTGAGAATCATTAACAGCCGTTAAGCTTTGTCATGATGTTTCAAGTTCCAGGCACACAACAAAGCTGAACAACCTACAGTTAGTCCTTGACTGCCAAAAACCTGGACATCAGTATTCCACGGGTGCCTGTGGGCCTAGGCAGAGTTTTTGACAATTTCACTCTTAGGTTCAGTGCCTCAGTTCTATAGAAACTCCACTTTAGGCACTCTGTAGATTTTAGCGCTGGCTTTTAATCCTTTGAAATAATAAATGAAGACACTGATTTTTTTCAAGGACAATATATTTCTTATAGTAACGTGGTTCGACTCAAGGATGGCTTTGTGAGGCAGCACCTGTACTTATTCTCTCCTGAATCTTTAGATCAGTTGGGCTAAATTAACCTTAGCCCAAGGGTAATTTTCTGCCTTGAAAATCCAACTTAAGATCTCTTTTCTGTGGATCAATACCAGTGCAAAAGGTGACAAATATCAGACACTTGTGACTGTTCTGGCATCCTATTGCTTTTAGTCATTGTGCCTTAAACTCAAACACGGACCAACAAGAAAGGAACCCTCATGTAATTTAGTTATGTCGCCATTAGCTCTGCAGTGCTAATAGAAACTAAGTGTAGTTAGATACTAATTTTGTCTGGGAACTAAGCAGCTCGGATGCTGAATGCAGACAGGGAACTGTTCTGCTAAGCAGCTGCTTTTTATATACAGTCATGTCTCATAGACAAGATACACTGAAAGCAGTAGTTTTGTATCAGTAATTGACACTGAATTAGCAGAAAATTCAGTGTGTCTCAGCCCACGTGTGGTGACGAGATAGCCATGCACCTATTTTTGTCAGTGTTGTAGTGTTGCATTTTTGGACATGACTCACCCATGTAACCCTCTTTCTGGAATGAAGTTGCTAAATTACTTTGTAATTTTCATTATAACTGGAGACACAACATATGATTGTGTAAAATCATGAGTTATTTTTTCATCATAACAGTATATTCTTGATAATTTTGGTTTGATATTCTGTGTGTAGAAGGTGTAACTAATTTCTGACAGGTTCTTGTATTTGCAGGCACTATTGGTGTAGCTGTTATAGTCCAAAGATTTAAGAAAGACAAGATTTGTAGGTAGTGATAATATCTCTTATTAGAGAAACTGATATCACTAGAAAGATTAGGCACACAATGGTCTAAACACTTCTGGCACACTTCTGGTCTAAACAGAAGTAGTGGATGTCAAAGCTAAATGCCAGCTAAGCACAGAGTTTAACTAAATATGTATCAATGAGACAATTGTGGAAAAAGAGAGACAGGTAGTTTTGTCTTCCAGACAGTACCTGCCTACCTCTTTTTCTCCTCTTCTCCACATGACCATGATCTTATTCCCCAGGATAAGGTTCCAGAGAAAAGAAAATTGACAATTTTCTTATTAAAAGTTGATGAATTTTAATTGTTTAATTATGGACGTAAGTCAAACGTTCTGAGGAGAAAGCCACATAATGAACAATAGAGAAACACGATGGATACAGAGCAAGTCAAAGATAGTCCAGCAATAGCCAGAAATCAAGAAATTCTCTTTCAAAGCACAGAAGATACCAGAGACTTGGAGCACAACATTCTTATACTTTCTTGAGAAACTAAACCCACTTCAAGAACACAGTATACACTACATGGCTTCCCTGTTGTGTATAGCAACCCTGGGGTCAGTTGTGCAGGGCGTTTTTAATCTAGATATGAGACTGTGTGAGGCGACCTTTTTACAATGGATACCAAATTGCCATTGCATGGTTGAAATTGTCTTCTGTTGACAGGGATCATTTTGAAGACAACTCTTAACAGCTTAATCTTACTGTTCTACTTAACTAAAAAGAAAGGTTAAGACACATGGATTGTTGAGGAAGGAATCGGCATCTCTGCCATTACCTAATGACAGCCATTTGGCAGCCTTTTGAAAGAGAAAAGCGGGTAAAGAGATGGTGAATAGTGCGCTCGTCATTAATTTGTCAAGTCAACATATTAATGTGATTTGGGTCAAGTTAGGGGTTGCTCAGCCAAGCATTCATGGCTTCACTAAACCCTGTGAGTAGTAGGAGAAGTTGGGGAAGCCTGTAAGAAAGTTTAGTTTGGCAAGGAAGTGAAGAGCCAAATAAAGGAGAATTCCAGGGAGAGACCTTCTCCATCAGCTTGTATGACAGGGAGAACAAGCAGGGGAGTTAGGTTATGGCAAGTCAGGAAATCGGTGAGGGGCAATAGTTAGCCCCAGTAGGAGAGCGCTGAGGCAGGAAACAGGAAACACTGTGAGTCTGTTGACCTCCTGTTTTCAGAGTTCTTCTTTCATGAGCTCATAGGCCAATATCCTCATAGGTCTGCTAACGGCGAAAGACAGAAGTGTTTGTTTCTCAGGTTAGGGGCTCTAGTTTCTTTCATGTGAGTTCAACATTTTTATCGGCCTTAATGAAAGTTTCATTCACATGAGATGAAGAGAGCTGCCTCTCCCTAGAGTTTCCTGTGTAATCAGAAAGATATAATTCTGTGTTTATGTTAAGGACAGAGGGACAGAGCACTATGTGCTGTGTCTTACTGCCTGCTCAGTCCATTAATTTTCCAGTAATTTGAAGGGATTAAACATAAACAAGAAAAGGAACAGCTGCAAAAAGCAGTGGGTATACTGCAGCACTGATATCAGTCAGTTCAGTAATGACCATCGGTGTTCTTCTCTAGATGCATTTCAGAATTGCAACACATAAAATTTCTACTGTTCGTGAGTAATAGAGATTAGCTGGTGATGGAATACACATGGGTTCTGCTAGCATGCCCCTGGGTATTTCCATTAATCCTGTTCCTTTTAGGATATCAGAAAGAGTGTGCTAGGCACTGAGATCCCACATCCTGCCCTCTAACTTGTCCCCTAAATAATAGTGAAAAAGGAAGTCTTCTGCTTGCTGAAAAAAGCATCCTGGTATTATATGCCGACGAGTTTCATAGTTTCAACCTTGTTTAATGTTAATTGATCAATTCATTTGATCAGAACAGGGTTATTTACTGTACATTCCCCTTCCTGCTAGCCTTCAGGTACACTGAAGTCATTAAAGAGCTAATTTACATAACAGCTTCCTAAAACGTGATCTGCTTGTGTAGACCTAGGTAGAGCTTTCACATGCAACTGAATGTATTAGTATATTTTGCAGGTGAAATTTAAAGCACTCTCTTTAATGTCAACTGTAAAATATATATGCAGTAAACATCTATTCCCAGTTCTTTTCGGCTATGGCAAAACTAAAAACAAAAAACGTGTCAAAAAATGTGCAATATTGTCCTGCAGAACTTGTGCCTGTCACACTGAAATAAAATATTAATATCACGGTTTCAACTCTAAACTGAAAAGATCTTTCTTTTTTTTTCCTTTTCTTTCAAACTAACAGTCAAAGCTTATATAATGGTGGTGCACGGGATTTAATTAATGAGTAATTTAGCATGCATTACTATTGGCCAAGCAGTGCAAGCGGGGACAGGTATTCTGGGGAGAGTATAGGGACGCTACCCAGTTATATATGGATGGGGTCAGGAAGGCCAAGGCACAGCTGGAGCTGAACACGGCAAGGGACGCAAAGAATAATAATAAGGGATTCTACAGGTATGTCAGCCAGAAGAGGAACGTGATGGGCAAGACTGGCAAACTGGTAGCAACAGATGAGGAGAAGGCTGAAACACTCAACAACTTTTTGGCTCAGACTTCACTGGCAACCTCTTTTCCCACACAGCAAGACAGGAACGGGGGGAGCAAAGTCCCTCCCACTGTAGAGAAGATCAGGTTCGTGACCACCTGAGGAACCTGAATGTATATATGTCTATGGGACCTGACGAGATGCATCCCAGAGTCCTGAGGGAATTGGCTGATGTAGTTGCCAAGCCACTCTCCATGATATTTGAAAAAGTCATGGCAGTCAAGTGAAGTCCCTGGTGACTGGAAACAGGGAAATGTTGCAGCCATGTTGTCAGTCCAGAACAAAAGGGTAAAAAGGAGGACCCTGGAAACTACCAACCTGTCAGCCTCACCTCTGCGTCTGGGAAGATCATGGAACAGATTCTCCTAGAAGCTATGCTAAGGTACATGGAGTACATGGAGGTGATTTGAGACAGCCAGCATGGCTTCATCAAGGGCAAGTCCTGCCTGACCAAACTAGTGGCCTTCTTTGATGGAGTGACTGCATCAGTGGACAAGCAAAGAGCTGTAAATGTTTTCTATCTGTACTTCTGTAAGGCTTTTAACATGGTCCACCAGAACATCTTTTTCTCTAAGTTGGAGAGGTACGGGTTGGGTGGGTGGACTGTTCAGTGGATGAGGAATTGGTTGCATGGTCACATCCAGAGGGTGGTGGTCAATGGCTCAATGTCCAGACGGAGACTGATGACAAGTGAGACCTCAGGGGTCTGTACTGGGACCAGTACTGTTTAATATCTTCATCAATGACATAGTGGGGTCGAGTGCACCCTCAGTAAGTTTGTGGATGACACCAAGCTGAGTGGTGTGGTTGACATGCCTGAGTGATGGGATGCCATCCAGAGGGACCTGGACAAGCTTGAGAAGTGGGCCCGTGTGAACCTCATGAGGTTCAACAAAGCCAAGCGCAGGGTCCTGCACCTGTGTCAGGGCAACCCTCAGTATCAGTACAGGCTGGGGGATGAAGGGATTGGGAGCAGCCATGCCGAGAAGGACTTGGGGGTACTGGTGCTGGTGGATGAAAAGCTGGACATGAACCAAAAATGCGCGCTCACAGCCCAGAAAGCCAACCCTATCCTAGGCTCCATCAAAAGAAGCATGGCCAGCAGGTTGAGAGAGATGATTCTGCCCCTCTACTCCACTCTGATGACACCCCACCTGGAGTACTGCGTCCAGCTCTGGAGCCC
This sequence comes from Pluvialis apricaria, assembly GCA_017639485.1. Lineage (NCBI taxonomy): Eukaryota > Metazoa > Chordata > Aves > Charadriiformes > Charadriidae > Pluvialis > Pluvialis apricaria. Next base: position 37,457,015 of record CM030012.1, on the reverse strand, counting down.
TCAGTCCAGGAAAGACATGGACCTGTTGGAGCGGGTCCAGAGGAGGTTGACAGAAATAATCAGAGGGCTGGAACACCTCACCTGTGAGGACAGGCTGAGACAGCTGGGGTTATTCAGCCTGAAGAAGGGAAGGCTTTGGAGACACCTTATTGTGGCCTTTCAGTACTTAAAGGGGGCTTAAAAGAGATATGGGGACAAACATTTTAGCAGGGCCTGTTGTGATGGGACAAGGGGTAATGGTTTTAAACTTAAGAGAGGGTAGATTTAGACTAGTTATAAGGAAGAAATTTTTTACCATGAGGGTGGTGAAACACTGGAAGAGGTTTCCCAGAGAGTTGATAGATGCCCCATCCCTGGAAACATTCAAGTTTACGTTGGACAGGGCTCTGATCAACCTGATCTAGTTGAAGACATGTCCCTGCTATTGCAGGAGAGGTTGGACTAGATGACCTTTAAAGGTCCCTTCCAACACAAATTATTCTACGATTCTGTTTATCTATATGGAAAATACAGGTCACAAGCGTCTTTTATTTCTCTTACTTAAAAGTGCTTTTTCTCTCAGAGGTCCTTAGCAACTTGAACTACTAGAAGTGTCTTCCAAGGAATGGGGAAACAGACAAAGTAATAGGTCTGTTTGCTTTTCCAAACATTTTTTTTCTTCCTGTTCCACCTGAAGTTGAGAGAAGTGAAGCCTTTAATTCGATGGAAAGTGTCAGTGCAAAACCTTAGACAGCTTTGTGGTTCTGATTTTTTACAGAATGCAGAGTGGATGGACAGCTAACCATCTAGACTGAAATCTTTCTTTCTACTGCTCTGGTGCAGCAGTAAGCACCTATCGTCTCACTGTGGCTGACAAAGCACATATATCTTGAAGCTGGTGGGTGTCGTCTTCGTAAATATGCCTGTAGGCAATTAGATAAGGGAAGATGCTGCTCTTTTTCAGAACAGCAAAGAAACAAGCTTCTGAAGGCATGCTCAGGCCTGTCCCTTCTAATTAAACCTTGGCTTTCAGGATTCCTACAGCAGAGGAAATCTTCGCCTTTACGGAGGCCAGTCGATATGGAGCCAGCTATCTATTTTTATTGTGGCTGGTAACAAAGTCATTATGAAGTGCTTTCCCATAAAAGGCAAATTGTCCACTATACAGAAGGTGTTTCATTAAGGTAAGGAACTGGAGACTGCAAATTGTGGAGGATGTTATTACATTTCTTTGCCTACAAAAGCAGCGAACACTTTGCCAACTGTACTACTGTCTTCTCATTAGCTTATATGGCTTGTATTACACTACTTCCTAGCCTCATTGCACCAGCTGATGCAAAAGTAAAGAATAAAATCCAGCCCCGTTTTGGCTTTGTAGCTTAATATTTCTTGGAGGGGCAGTCACAAACCTGTGAGAAACATTTGCATAAGAAGTAAGATTCCTATATTTCTTTGACAACAATCTGAGCTGCAAAGAAAAATGGTTTTAGCCTGAGCTAGTAGTGGTTTTGCCTTAGACAACCTCAACATCTAGCAGTCTGAGTTAGCAAGAAAAGTGCTTCAGAGTTCTCCAGCATACTAGAAAAACGAATGCAGATTAGTCTCCAAAGAAATATAGCAATCAGTCTGTTCCCCTATATGAGCACTTGTAAATTCTGGTGGAAATTCTGCTGCCACTGAAGTTTAGTAGGATTTTCATATTGACTTCTGGAAAGCCAATATTTCAGTATCAATTCACAGAGCTGTTCCTGCCCTGCCGTCTCCCTCCCTGGAGTAAATGGAGAACACCTGTGCAATTATTGCTGTTTAGAATAGATGCATTTGATAAAATATGCAAGAGATTTTAATTCTGTTCTAGTCAGAAATTTTGGTGGCATCTTTTGTAGGTTTTTTTTTTTTAAAATGTTGATTGTAGCATAGTAGACATGCCTGTACGCTGGGTAGTTTTTCAGTAGCTTGGTAATATTACTGCTGCCTTTTACTATTTTTTACTCTTTTTATTCTATCTGCTACTATTGCTACTATCGTAGCAGAGAAGCTAAAGGAAAAGTAAAACCCATGGGGTTCTGATTTTCAAGGTACAGTATCTATTTTGACTTCATGTCAGCTGAAATTGCATGCTCAATACTTGTCAAAATACTCTGTCAATTCTAGAAAGGATAGATCTGATAGATCTTGAGCTGTTGTAGCTAACAGCTTTCTTTGGAGTCATTGCAATAAAATAAGTTTTCCTCAAAGGGAGAGAGAAGAATGCGAGAAATGACTGACAGGCAGAGAGGTGGACAGAGGGAGGGAGAGGGAGCTGGGTCACCCTCTTCCTACCTGAGGAAAATTATGCCATCTCTGTCTTTTCAAAATCACTGGGTTAATATAAGAAAGAAAAGAACCAAACAATATTGTTACTATAAGCATATGATTCCCACTCTGTGTAGTCAAAATCTATAGATTCATTAATCCTTCCCAATTTTATTATGATAGCAAATTTATTGGATATTATATGTCTTTTCATTGTTTCAAAAATTCAGTAAACTGTACTAGTGATAGATATTCCACAAGAAGCAACAAGATGAGGTTCAAACAATACCAGAAAAAAAACATCTGTACGCACACCCATACACATACTTGCACAAACACACGTACAGAGGAGTCACAAATTCAGGCTAATTCGCTCCCTGAGCCTGTTTAGGAATAGATATCCTATTTCTGTTAGTGGCACACACGATTTCTGATTAACGCCAGTGCTGGTTTTCCAAGCTTTAATTTAAGTATGAAAACAGTCCTTCAGGGAAGATGTCAGCTTCTTTTAACTTTAACTTTTAACTTTAACTTTTAATCTCCACTGCCCCAAGAAACTCCACGTTAACACCTTTTCTCTCTTTAGTGTATAGAAAATTTATTATGACAATGACTGGATTAAGAAATAAAAGTCAGTTAGGCTAAGCCTTACAATCATAACTTTTAGGTCTTTTTGAAATCTCAGAAAAAGAACATGTGTATCAGCTCATAATCTGAAACTTTTAAATGATATAGAGGTTTGCGTAGGGTTCAGCCAGATCCCAAAGCCCTTCTCCCTGTGATTCCTACTGAATACAGTCCTTAGAAGTATTGAATGCTTTCAACTGCCCTGGAAAATGTGATTCAGTTTTATCCAGGAATAATGTAGCTTGAGAAAAGATTGCGTTGAGCGAACATCAGCAGCTCCATGTTTATGAGAATTCCACTCTTCAGGAACAAAATCTAGGGATATGGATTTCTGGTGTTTCATTGTTAGAAAAATAAAGAAAAGGAGATGAACATGGCTAAAGATGATGTGGCAGTTTACTAATCAGTAGGTAGACAGAGGAAGTACAATTTCTGGGATACTGACTCTTCTGAGAGTTTGTGGTTTTATTCAGCTGAGTGTCTGGCCTAAACTTGGCTACACGTTAAAAAAAAAAGCAGATCTAATTTTTTGGCCTACGGTATCTAAGAAATTGTTCTGCAGTAACATGAAAGCCTGCATGAGCTGAACTGGAAAGCAAGAGGACATTGTGTAATAAATAGGAGTCAAGAAGGTGACTGGGGAATAACATTTTCCATTACACCAATCCAAAGCAGAAAACTCAACCGCACGTTTCTTTTTCCTCCCTGTATGTTCTCCTCAGTTTCTCAGAAAGGCACTCACTATATTCAGATGTAGATTCATTTTTCATTTCTTATGCAAATATTAGTAAACTGAACCACGAGGCTAAGTTCATCGTGTTCAGGACTTTCAAAAGAGCATACAAGTGCCAATTTGTGGTGGTTCAAGGACTTAGCTTTTACAGACTTCTGTGGAGATTAAAAGTTAGCTCCAATACAAACAGCCCTTTCAGTAGACTCTCACTGATTGTGACAATGAAATCAATTTTTCAGAAAGCACACCATTAATGAGTAAACTCTCCTTGTTCTCAAGAGGGCTATCTCTGTTAAATAAGATGGAATGCTAATTTTAAATACTTAAAAGAGAAATCATTGAGAAATAATCTTTTTAGTAGACAAGAAGACAGTTTGCTTTCTTCTACTGATGACTCAGAGGACATGTTGCTGCATAGCAACCTGTTGCCAAAGAAGAGGAGTATTTCTGTTGATGCTAGCCTTTGGAAACTGCCCCTTTTTTCTGTTCCTATTTCTATGCCCCCACAGTAATTACAATAGCCACCCTCTGACATTGGGTGTGTAGCCCTCCATGTAGATTAGCTTTTGAGATCTACACAAAAAAGATGATTATAACTAGCAGCTCTCACAAGCCTTAGAAGTGGACTTCAATACCAAACCACTTCATTAAAAGTGCCTACAAGAATGCCAGTGAGTGGGAATTTTGTGTGCAAGATGTGCATCTAAGAGCAGCAGAACCGAGATAACAAAGCTATTGACAATAAACTGAAAACTTCAAACAAATTTTCTACTCCCAAAATAACTAGGCTTCCAGGTCACAGATGCAGCTACTGCTTTTTTGGAAATGTGGTTCTGCTTACTCCGAGCCAAAACATACTCTTTCAATACAATAGTATTCTTCTCTTTGTATGGAGGAGCATTTAGAGCTCACTCATTTAGTTCCTGATCCCCTTCCTAACTGGAATTTCCTTGCTTGCACTGTCCTCACAGGTTTTTATAAATTATAAAGTACCATGTCAAAATCAGTTTGTGTAAGTTTTTCATGTAACTTTGCAAATTCATTCATCGTTAAATTAATGGTGAAAGAACAGATTTTTTAAAAATAAAAAAGCAGTTTTACAAGGGCACTAAAATGCAGACTTCATCATGACACAGTATATTACTGCTCTGGGATTCTCTGACCTAGACAGAATCTGCTAGATCAAGAATCAGAGTCTGTGTGACCACAAAGCCGCCATACTTTGAGGGCAGCACCTAGCAGTGCACTGTGCAGGGTGCTTGGAGAGAATATGGGTATCTCAAACACGAGACTACTTTATGTAATGCAGACATACGCTAATTGCCATTTTCAATAATGCAGGCACTTAGTGTTTCAGTCTCCTTGAAAGTGGAGTAAAGCTTTTGTGACAGTGAATCTTAGTGTATCAGATCATCTACAGGATTACAAAATTGTTATTGTGAAGGTTCATCTTCTTGGAAAGAGCAGGAAATATTTAGTCCTGTAATTCTTTTGAGGGCCTAGTTTTGCCCCCTCTGCAGGACTAAACCTGTTGATTTACAGGATAAAGTAGAATGGGAGCTTGACCCAGCTGTAGCTGTCTCCCATGCTGTTATGATGTTCTCTCAGTACACGCAGTGCTCTCTGCTGGAATGTTGTTGTGTACATGTGTGATGGGAGAGAGCCACCGGCACCTCTCAATCAACATGCAACACCATTCATTATGTATTTATGCCAAAAAAATGGGTCTTAATGAGTGGGTGATAAGTAAGATCATGTGTTGTTCATCCTTCTACATATACATCAGCTTGTGGTCCTTTGCCTAAATAGACTCTGTTTCTCATCTGCTGAAACAGTAGATAGCAAAATGTTCCCTGGGTGACATTCATGAGACCACTCTTCACTGTTTTGTCCATTAACAAGTCAGTTTAACTTCAGAGCATACTGCTTTTTTCCTAATCTTTTTTGACCTAGTATGGGTATCTCAGCATTTTCCTTCAGCTTAAAAAGTTTATGGCATGTTGTTTCTGTGGAGTAAATGAGCAAACTCCTAATATTTTTAACAAACCCGAGCTGATTCCCAGTGGCGCTGCCAGGTTAAAGATCTGTTTCTTTTCTAAACGGTCCGACATCGACTCCAGCCTTGGCAGTGGCAATGCGGGCGAGGTGCTGCCAGTGTGGGTAGACATGCTGTTGCTGGGCATTCCTCAAGCATTGCTCTGTCTCTTGAGGCCAAGAGAACAGTTTCCAGCTGGGAGGCTTGAGCAGAGAAAGGGTTAAAGTTGCTCTATGGGAGAAGAGGAGATGTGAGAATGGAAACTGAAGTGTTTTAGTTGTTCACAGTTTTGGAAACAGTACAAAACCATGCCCAGAGTGTGGCTTTTGCTGCCTATTTCATTCTGTTATTTAACAACTAATATTTTGAAACACTTGAACTCCTTCTTTGTAGATTCTGATAAACTTTAGCCGCTTTATAATTTTAACTATTTTTAAGTGTAGAAAATAATGCATAAAATATCTTTTTATTTGTACTGGCTAACTTCAGGAACCACTAGTGGACACACTGAATAAATTCAGCCAATCTGACACTATACGCGCTCAGTAAGTGAAAGCTTTCTTTGTCTCAGGGCCACCCGACCTGTGCAAACCAAACAGTTTCTCAGTTCAGTTGCTGTTGGGTAGGGAGTTGTGGCATCAGTGGACCTGATGCCATGGCAGGGAAGACAAGAAGTTTCTGGACATGGTGAGAAAACAATCTTCTCATCAGTATAGTTTGCTCTTCCTGATCAAAGTAGAAGTTCACAAGTGAAATAATCAATATGCAACCATTGTCTTTGGTCATAAACCACGGATTTTGTTTTCCAGGAATTAAAAATTATTCAAATTAGCTTCTCTGCATTGACTTTATATGGCTCAACTTAAAGATGTCTGAGAGCCTCTGAAAGTTGTATTAGTCAATCAGTTTGCTGACAAGTGCTGAAACTATGTACAAGGACTACTTTTCGTACTAAATTAAGCACTAATGTAACAAGTTAATCAAGTAAATTCCATTTCAGCGACATCATAAGGAAAAAGGGTTACATGAGGCCTGAATAAACTCTGCTTTTTGAAGAGCTGAAAGAGTGATCTTATACAAATGCATTCTTGAATTTGCCATGCAAAATGATATATAAGTGTAAGGGCTCTGTTTAGTGGGTGTATGTACGTATGCAAGTATGTATGCATAAAAATTGTAATTTCAGAACGAATACTGATAATATTAAAATGTTATTTATACAAATATATCTTGAAGCAGTGTGAAACGTCACACTTGCATCTTCATATGAATACAAATAGTGTTCAGGGCTATCTCTGGTCCAGCTGTCTCTGGCAGTAATTTTAAAACCTTTACTTCTTCTGGAATTACATCAAAAATAATTTCGTCTTTTATGGAAATGTTTGCCACAGTGCAAAGGGTGTGGACAGTCTTGTGAATATGTGTATTTGCACATGCCTGGTCCCTCACCTGCTCATTCCTGTAAGACATCCTTGTCTTTCTTCCTTGATGAAACTCATGCTTCCAATGATGTGTTTAGTTATGGTCAGCAGTCACTTGCGATATTAATGAACACAGCAAATCCAGAAAATTTGTACCAAGCTATTTCTAGGGGATGAAAAAAAAAAAGTTAGTGATTTCCAGAAAAGTCATAAAATTTTAAGTACCTTTTGTATGCGTTGTAGATTGGACTGGTGGCACCATCTATTAAAATTGCCCAGAAGTTCCATTACAAAATATTTTTTCTGTTGCTTATAACTTTGCCAAACTTTAACTATTTGGCCTGAAATTTTGCATACTGGGTATCTGCCTCAGGCTGAATCTTTCTGGAAAAATTAAGTCAAAAAAAAATATTTCCAAGAAGAAAATTAGGGGGAAATGCATCATTCTGTCCATATCAAAATATTCTGGTTACCTCTTTTGTGTGAAAATTTAATGACGTGAAACAGAAACATAAAATTTGGCAGGCGTGACTGAGGTGTCCAGGCTGTGCTCTTTGTTGTTGATGTGGAACTGCATCTTGAATAAATTAAGAATCTTTCAAAAGAAAACAAAAATTAAAAAAAGAAAAAAGAAAATATCCTGGTCTGCAAATGCCAAGTAGAGGATTACTAGTTTTCTGAAGTCACAGTTCTGAAAGACTCCTGTGTGCATGGATCAAGATATCAGCTTGTAGTGAGCTGGGCTTTTTTTGCAGGAGATCAAGTCAGGGACTGGTACCAAAAGTGCATGCAGTGAGACCTCAGCCCTCTCCATTCCCAGTCTCCTTGCTCAGGCAGCGTAAAGCTTTCTGTTTCCACTGCAAAGATGTCCAGAGGTGATTGCAGGAGGAGTATGTTGGGACAAGGAGCTTGGTGGACAAGACTGAGACTCGAAGGATGTGTTTGTAAGAAGGGCAATGGAGGTCACAAGAACTGGGGTACAGGAAAATAGGGCTATGGGGCGACTGACTGGTGCCGAGCCCTGAGGAGGTCTAATTTTTTGGACTGGAGGTTGAACACTGAAGGACTATGGAGGGAACTTGAAGGCAGGAGTCCTGTGGAAATAGTACTGTGCAGTCCTGTAATTAAATATTGTCATAATGCACATACTCAGCCGTGCTGCATTACGAGTACAATTTTGACATTTACTACTGTGTGAATGCTTATTACTGGAACTGTTTTTATATTTTTCATGCTGTTTTTTAGTGTGCAATGTAAATGAATGCTGTGGTTTCCAGTGTTAGGCTCTCAGGACCTTCTAGAGTTGGAAAACCAAACTTTATAGCTCACTGGAAAACTGGTAGGCTTTCCTTCTGATTTGTATAATACTCACATCATAACCCATTTGCGTGGCAATATATCAGACTATCTTCTCACTTGTGACAGAAAGTGCTACCCTGGGCTTGAAACTCCAGATTAATCTTGCTTCCAAAGACATAAGCTAATAAAACATTTCAATTCTTTTTTCCTTAAAGTGGAGGACATTTATCTAGGCTACAGTAGTGCCTTGCTCTGGTGAAGGAGGCACTTCATTAATATGGGTAAGACTCATGTTGGATGCATGGAGTTAGAAGGGCTGAGAAACATGATTTATAAACCACTCCTGTATGCAGCAGGTTAGAACTGGACTGAGAAACTGTCAGGCCTAGTGCGATCCAGCTGCTGAAATCGGTTCCTCTTTGTACTGAGCAGAAAAGAGTCTAAACCAATTTTTACTTCAACAACTGAAAACACTTCTGGAATAGTTTAGGTTAGAATGGACCTTGGTGGTCATCTGGTCCAAACGCCTGCTCAAAGCTTGTGTTAGTAGAAACTCAAGAAACCAAATTAGACCCTTATGCAGAAAACAAAACAAAACTTTTTTAGACATTTTAACTAAATACTGGTTTTCCTATAAGAAATTACTCCCTTCGCAAGAAAAGCACATTTTTGAGGTCGGTAGATCTGTTTATATCTTCTGTCATATGAGAACAAACAATGAGGGAAGAATTAGTAGAATTCTTAATACAAGAAACACAAAGTGTGAGATTCCTGAAAACAGCTGTTCTGCTATTAACATTCCTCAGACACTGAACAATTTTGTAAGTGGCTTTAAACCTTGCCAAGCTAATTGCCATTGTAGCTGGGTTGGTTAGGGCAAAGACTGTTGGAAATGGGGTCTTATTATTGTTCACATGGGTCAAATGAGGGCAAGTTTTAGCTGATCTCTGAACTGCAAGGTTAAATGTTTGACCTGATTGTATTGTCAAGAAGGCAAAGAGGACAATAGAGACAGAAAGAGCTGCTGGGTTAAGCAGCAGTTGCTCAATCATACTGTCTTCCACACAGTTGCACAAATATAAACAGTATAAAGAAGGGGAGAACTCAGTTCTAGGGTATCATAAAATTACATCTGAGGGAAAGTTGTTTAACAGACACAGGCACTATCTCTGAGAAGCTGATTGTATCAGCCATGTGCTCTATATATGGAGACGCCTTTGCGCAACTTAAAAATCCTTCGCTAATATTTGTTCTGATTTGTGTTTAATGAGAATGTTTGCAGCAGTATTTAAAACATCAAATAGTGTAATATAAATATCATAGCATATGAGCTTTCAAAAACAATTAACTGATAATGATGCTTAATAAACAAATTTCTGATATGAATGACCAGCTGGCCCACTTAGCAAAAATGGTGGGAAAGCTTAAAACCATGCTACTTTTATGCTAACGACACTTTAAAAAGAAATACAGATGCAGTATGCTTGAAAGCAGAAATAAACATGAAAGTTTATGCTTGGAATTTCCCCAGCTACTTTCATATTGGTCAGATACAAATAAAACTGTGTGGCCCATGTTTTTAACCATGGCTGATTTTTGGACAGCAATGGATCTGAATGTACCTTGTCCTGCTGCAAAGACTCGGCAGTTTATAAAGCGGGAACCTGGGGCTGTGTTATCAGTGGGTACTTTGAACAGTGGATGTTGAACTGCTATGATTGGATTAATCTCATCTAACTTTAGCTATCCCAGATGCATCCATTGAGCCTAGGATCATCCTTTCAGCACTCTGTACAGTCAGGCAAGAGACATACACACCTCCAAAGAGCAAGTCCTTCAAAGAACCGCTGAGGGTTTCTGATGGTCCCCACGGAGTTGTAATGAGTAGCTGAGACCATGGCCCTTCTTTTTAGACTTTTAAAGCCATGTGTAATTAAACTAACTCTGAATCTCTAAGATGTTTTTTTTTCCTTTGGGTAAACAAAGACGTACAGAACAGAACAGTGCCCCAAACTTGAAAATCTGTTTTGCTTTTACAAAAGAATGTGATCTTGAATATAAATATAGTCTGCTAAAAAGATCCTAGGGTCCACAGCCTGGATCCAAAATCTGGTGAGTAAAAGCCATTGGTCTTGGTCAAAGTATTGTCTGTAGAAAGGAGGTGAGGAATGAATGTGATTGGAAGGGTTAATAAAAGGTTAAGAAAAGGCAGAAATTCTGTACAGATGAACTCTTTCGGGGTGGAAAAATGCAGTGAGCTCCCTGTTGGCCATGAAATGTCACTTGTTTCACAGTACTAAGTTTAATTTCTATTGAAATTGATAATATATTTTTGCTTGTACTCTGAAACTATCACCATAAATTTTCATATTACGTATTTTGAACTGAATTTCATCCTTTCACAGATAATTCTCTGGAAGAAATAGTCTCCCCATGTTAACTAATATTCATAATTAGTAGTTCCATTGCACAGGAGACAACAATAAAATAAAACCGAGGAGCTAAATATTTTGTTAGTTAGTTAACCTTCAATGCTACATTGCAGAATACTGTTTTGCAATTGTATCTTGAGCAATTTTATTCTCAAACTGTCTACTTAGTACAGACACCTGAAATCACAGAATCACAGAATCACAATTAAATTACATGGTGAGAATGACAAATGTTCAGATTCTTGGTTCTTTTGGATTTGTTTAGGGCATATTTGACATTTTAATTTATTTCAATTTTGTGTTGGTCTATACCATAGCAGGGATTTTCATGAATTGCCTCCATACCCAGGGCAGGTCTTAGTTAACCATTGCTAGAAAAAAACCCAAAAGTTTAATTATAATCAAATCGTCAGCCTAATCAGAGCTGCAAACATATGTTTATTTTTGAAAGAAAAGCAGTGATTTTTAATAGGATACAGTCTGTATCGTAAACTGGTAAAAAGGTGTAAGCACTTTGTTCAACAAGCTCTTTTCTAATAATGCTCTCTTCTGCCCTGTTACAAACATCACACTACTGACAGTCTGAGACCAACAGGCATTTTGTTCCCATTTTGTTCCCGTTATGACTGCCAGAGAGTTTTTTAAAAGCAGCTCCAGCTTATCAATGCCTTAGCACAAGGACCCTCAAAACAACTATTTGTTATCAAGGAAATTCCTACTGATGGTGCAGCCATAGGACTACAGTATTAATCCCTCATTCTCTTTCTTGTTTTCTTTTTCTGTTTATTGGTCTGAACTCATCTGCAAAACTGTCATTTTTGGAGCTTGTACCAGTCTAAATCATTTCAACCAATAATCAAACACACAAACTAAAATAATATTGTTCCATCAATAGGAAAATAGTTACTATTACTAAGGAAAATATTATTCACCCTGATTAACTTCAAGATGAGCCTTAGATACCTTCAGTTTGACCCACTTTCTCTTTTATTGGATTTATTGCTCAGACGTCAACATTTTGTGAATTTCAGATTGCTTTTAACTGTCATTAAAAAACACACAGTAAGCCAGCATTGTTTTTTATTTGTTTATTTTCTTGATTTGTAAGTAAAAGCCAAGGGCACAATTTTAGATTAGAAGTATTCATTCAAGCATTTTGAAGTAAGGGAAAACAGATATCTGCTGCCAGTTATTAATGTAAAGCAGAAGACTGGAAGTGTTTCATATTTTTCCCTGTGATTGATCACGATATAGAAATAGGCCTAATTTCTAGTGTAAGATTTTTTTTTTTTTCCAAATAAGTGCTTTTAATCAGAGGTAGTCGGGAATCATTTTCTTGTCCCACAGCATTTTCAAGTGTTCAGAAATGTGCCTGGTTCCATACCCAGATAAAAGTGAAAAAGCAAATAAAAAAGGAAAAAAAAAAGATGTTTCACCCATAAATCAACACTATCCAGGCCACTGACGAACTCCCTAACAGGACAAAACCTACTACATTTCAAGTTCCTGATCCAAAAGACTATACTGGGACTGTGCAGCCTGGGCAGGTCCTGCTTGCCGCTTGCCTGCATCTCCACCATCCAGCCTGGGGACCAGACCAGGGTGCACCACACCTGTTTTTTTGGGCCAATATGCACAGGTCTGGCTCAGGGCACGCGCCTGAAGTGCTGCTAAGGGCTGGAAGGCATCCCTAGCTCTGCTCCTCTGGCTGGGTCTGCCCAGGAAAGGCCTCCCTTGGTGTGGCCAGATGAAGCAGTCCCATTTTGTAGGACTGATTAAACAATCTTGGAGGCAGGGGCTTGACCCTTAGGTGCCCAACCAGCAAAATCATCTGTTTGGGCGTGCAGAAATAGTGACATATTCCAGGGTGGGAATTAACAACAACTCTTGCAAATTTTAAACAAGCTGCTGCCAAGAGTATTGGATGAAAGTTCGTTTTGTATATTGATTTGTTGGTCTTGGTTCACCTGGCTGCTTGACATCTGCACATTTATTCATCATCTTAGCTTGCTTGGAAAACAACGGAGCACGTGGTGTTGAGTGGAGATGGAGTGCACTGCTCTCCATGGGAAGAAGGTTCCTCAGGTGGGATGTGTTTGTGTCTACCTAAAGTTAAGACTCCTAGCACCACTGCAGACTGACAGCCTGGATGACCATTTTCATCCTGCATGAAATGCATTTTCACACCTGCGTCCCTTTACATTTGTGTGCGCAGCCAGCCTGATTCTGAAGGACAGGCTGCATCCTCAAAGTTGTGTGAATTGCTGTTTTCTTCATCCCAGGGCAATCCAAATATCACTATCCGATTTCTGTACTGATCCATTACTCCAGAACAAAATACTCACAAATGTTCTGTTTACACAAATGAGCTACTTGCTACACATTGTTCTTCATATAGGAAGGCCTAGTCATGAAAGTATCCTCCTGGGTACTACATAAGCCTGAACAAAAGAAGAAAACATACACCTCAGAGAGTCTTGAATCTAATTGTGAGTCATAAAACAACAAACCTGCGGAAAGGGTATTGGAATATAAACTATAGATCAATAGCACAAGCAAGGGGCTAAGCACATAAGTAGCCAAGCATTGCCACGCTTTCTTCTGAGTGTGGTGGCTCAGAAGAGCCCTAGAAGCAGCCTAGAGGAAAATAACATGAGACCATTGCAAGTACAAGGGGTAACCTTGAGAGAAATCATGCATATGCTTCTTTGGAAACATAGCAGCATTCAATCCCGAACGGAGATAACAGCCAGGACCCAAAAAACATAGTGAATGAGGAGTCTTGCAGTTTAGTGTGAGGTAGAAGGGAGCAGTTGCAGGGGGAGCCAAAGAGGTGGGTGATGCAGATAACATACATGGATGAGAGGATAATCTTTGCGGTAGGGAAACTGATGCATTTTCAAGTCCCAAGAGAAAGCTGACAAACTCACCAGGCTGAAAGAGTCTGGGTGAAAGTTACAGGTTTGCAGGTGTAGGAGAAAGATTATCTTAGAAAGAAACATAGACATGGAAAGAAACTTAGACTTGGTCTGGATGTGAGAGCTTAGAGTGAGCCTAAAAGGATGAGATTTTCTGTTGCATGTGAACCTGTGATAATTTGGAGAGTAATTTCTGTCCCAGAATTTGTCAGTTTTTGTTTACTGTTACTGCCAGGGCAGCCATTATCAATTGGAGAATTGTATTTGTGGTGCATTTCAAAGCAGAAACATGCTGTGTTGGGAAATAATGTAGAAGAACATTAAGACCCATGTGTTAGTGCATGACAGAATGTTTTCAAGCCTTGACAAGAAAATTTTCTTTGCAAATAGACAATAACAAGTAAAAGGTGTGGATGATATTTTTGGTCACATTCATTCACAGCTAAAGTCTTGGAAACATCAGTATCTTTAAAGCCCAGTAACAACAGATCTACCTGTGTCACCTTCTGTAGACCTGCTCAGATTTGGACATAAATTCACTAACAAAATTTTCTGGAATCATATTGTCTCTGCTGTCAGAAAAGATGTAAAGTAGTGCCTAAATTTCCCTACCTGGAAAGCCAGTTGGCTTTGTCAGCTGGAAAGCAAGTAAAAGGCAACTTGCAGGCAGATCTGATGATTAAGAAATTTGGGCTCAAGTGTAAGTTCAAACCTCAGGCTAAGATGACAGCACAGATGCAGCCAGAGCTAGCAGCTGATCTCAGAACTCTGTTTGTTAACTTGCCGCATGCTGGATGTTTTCTTTGCTTGATCCACTCTGTGGTTTTGTCTACTGCTGCATTACCACCTTTGCAAAATCAGTGGGACTTTGTGAAATAAAGTTGGAATAACACAGCAAGAAGCAGGATGCTCTTGTCTTTGGATGTTGCCTGCTACTACTTTTTCATTTATCTGTTTGCTGATAATAAAAAATATGTCAACGCAAAATACAGTCCAAGGCGGGAGAAGTCCCTGGAACGCCGTGAGATGCACAAGACACTAAAGCAATAGGATGCTGTGTAGCAGAGATACTGCTATGGTATTCTCAATCTTTTGAAGTGTCAGGGATATTAACTGGTCTGCAAATGGTAAGTTCCATACCCTTAGTGAAGGTGGGTTTTAATTATGTTTCTCAGCTTCTAGGCTAAAACTACTACATGGCATTGACTCTCAGTACTGCTTTGAACTTTGAACAGCAGCCTGGTTTCTCTGGGAGAAGTTGTCTGCGTAACGATAGCAAGAAGTGGTATCCTTTGCTGTCAAACCAGTTCCCCTCAAAACCTTCTTCTCAAGTGGTCAAATATTAACCCAAGTTTATCGATTTTCTAAAGAAGAGGCAGGCTTAAAGAGTGTTAATGTTAGCGACACTATTTTGACTGCTATTATAATCCACAATTTCCCAGTGCAAATTCTAGAGGGACCAACTGGTGTAATGCTCCACTTTTCCTGCTGCTCAAAACAAGGAAGAGCAGGTGACAGATGCAGTCAGAGAGGGCAGTTTGGGCAGGAACAACCATGACATGACTGACTTCAGGGTCCGCATGAAGGCTGGGAAGGGAAGCAGCAGACCAGGAAAGCAGAATTTGGCTTATTCAGGGAATTGCTAAGCAGAATGGTGCCATGAGGGTAAAAAGTGCCCGAGAGAACTGACTGGTTCTTAAATAAAACTCTGTGAGAGCTCAGCAACAAAATATCCTGTTGTTCAGAAAGATGGGGACTTTCAGCAGAAGACCTGCTTGGCTAAGCAAGGGCTTCTTAGCTTCTCAGTGAAAGGGATCTAAATGCAGCCTAAGCTACGTGGAGGGGAGTTAGGAGAATGTCAAAGTCAAACTCTTCTCGATAGTGGTAGTCAGCATAAGAAGAGGAAGTCGGCACAAACTGCGGCCTGAGAGGCTCAGACTGACTAGAAGGAGAAACTTTTTAACCAAGTAGCCCAGCCCTGGAACAGGTACCTGCAGGAGAGGTGGCAATCTCTGTCCTTGGAGATCACGTCTGCTGTGAGAAGGAGATTGGAATCGTCAGCATTTCTATGATTTCAGAAATATCCTTGTACAAGTAAAGAACCCATTTCTCCACCTATCTTGGTTGAGTCTTGAACCTAGCTGAGCTGGGGACTGAGCTGTTGAAGAGGGAATAGGAACATGCTTCTGCTTCCTTGGTTGTGAATGAGCCTCAGCATGGTGTGCGAGACGTAGAGAGCAGCTCCCTATCGACTTACTGCCCAAGCAGAGACTGTGCTGAGCATGCAAAGAAGCAGACCGCAGATCTTCGTTGGTAGATTCTTTTTTGTGGAATAGTTACATAGTGATTTGGGGCTCTGTTTTGTCAAAATCCCTGTAAATGGCTAAGTGTTTTGGTGTATCTAGGCCAAAGCTCCTGCAAGGGACAGTGGAATGACTGCAGTTCTCGTTGGACACACTCGTTAGAGCTAGAAGTCTGAAGCCTCTGAGAAAAAAAAAAGCACAGTAAAACAACCAACAGCAATGACTACGTATTTACTTATTCCCAAAATTTTAAAGGTTAAATCTTTCACAAAATTTAACGTCAAAAATGTTCTGTATGTTGCCTTTTGAAAACTCCATTGTAATTAGAGCTCCTCTCACCTGACAGCTCAGGCTTTTTCTCCATTCAGTCTCTGATTTCTGACCGTACATTCCTTCATTATTTGCAGTACTTGCTAATTAAGTGCTATCTGCAAACTTGGAAGTCTTTGCTTTCCACATTGCTGTCTACGTTATATTTGTGTAAATATTTCAAATCTGGACCTCTAACACTGACTCCTGTCATCTTCTACTACTGACATTTTAGTTTGAATACTTTCCATTTATGACTACAGTAGATTTCCTACTAATGCAGCCAAATTTATGTTTAAGCATGCCAGTTTTCTTCCTCTCCTATGACTAGCGCAGAGGAGCTTAGTAGCAAGAATCAGCTAGATTTCATGCATTTTTCAAAATCAATCAAGATGGAGCTATCTGCTCCTTCACCTCTGCTAAATGTACCGATTGCTTCCAAAAGAGAAAACTGAATTTGTCTCACCTGAAATGCATTGCCTTTTATAATTTTTCTCATCTAGTTCACTATTCTAAAAACTTTTTGTGATACTTCTTCATGCTTAAGATCATATTTCCTTTTACATCTGGGCATGTATAACTGTATATGCCTCTGACAGTATATACATACATACACAAGCACATATTCAGGATTTAATAATATTATTTGGAGGAAATCAAACTTTTTTTTCTTGGAAGTTCCCTATCCTTTAAATGTATATCTTGAAATTTTCAAATTATGAAAATAATCTTACTTCCTTTAAAACTCTCTACAGTGCAGGTGTTCTTGTGTATACACCAACTGATCCATCAGCCTTCTTTTCAAACCACTTCAAGAATCTGCACATCCCTAAGGATCTGTGGTCTCCCAGAAAAGGTGCAGTTTTACAGATGGAGCTTCTTCATGGCCTTGTTTCCTGTTAAATATCCTTGTCTTGTTTATGCTCCTTCTTCGATGTTTGCCTCTTAATATATTTCTCTTGGCTACGCTTTAACAGTGAGTTTCTCTATTTACATTAGTGATTATTTATATTAAATACCAAAGTTAATTTTCTTATTTGAAGCAAGTATACCTGGTTTTCACCATGTAGGGATCTAAACTTAATTCTTTAGATTTACAGAGCAGTTTGCAATTTACCACAAACAAAAATGGAAATCCCTACTGTTATGAAGAAAGAAAATTATTTTTTATGAAGGATTACCAGATACAGCACTTCACAGGCTATCCTGAAGGGTGCACGAAACTTAGCACTAAAAAAATTTCTGAGGTGTAAGCATATATGCATGCTTTACGTACTGAGGGAAATACTTTGGCGCATAAAAGACAAAGGATAACGGGATATTTTCACACAGCATTTTGAAAGAAGCATTGGAGACTGAGTTCATTTAGACTATTTAACATGTGCAGTCCATGTTAAACACGAAACATTCTGGCAAGCAAAAGTGATAAATTAAACAATTATTTTCCTCAAAATACCTTTTAACAAACCAAACCCATGTCCCTGGTACTGCCTTAAGTAAGAATATACTATACAGAGAAAATAGATTTAATTACGCCTTTTTTTTTTTTCATAACATAATCATTTACACATAATTCAAAAGCCAGTGTCTTGTAGGATTCTTGCTAACTCACTTCAGCCAAATTTATAGTCTTATGAAGAAAAGAGGTTTTTGTTTGTGATGATTTGATTGTCAAGTATGGCCATTTCACCAGCTAGCTGCCAGGTTATCTCAAAAGTTAAACGGTGATTCTTCAAATAAAGAAGTTATAAGCCCTGGAAGATAGGGCATCTTCACTGTGCACCTCACATTAGATGAATGAATTAGAATCTGCATGCAGTATGCTTGCTGCATGAATCATAGAATCATAGAATCATAGAATCAGTGAGGTTGGAAGGGACCATTAAGATCATCAAGTCCAACCGTTAACCTACCCTGATTTAAAAACACCCACTTCTAAACCATGTCCCTAAGCACCTCATCTACCCTTTTCTTAAACACCTCCAGGGATGGTGAATCCACCACCTCTCTGGGCAGCCCATTCCAATGTTTAATAACCCTTTGAGTGAAAAAATGCTTCCTAATATCCAATCTAAACCTGCCCTGACATAACTTGAACCCGTTTCCTCTTGTCCTATCACTTGCCACGTGGGAGAAGAGGTCAGCCCCCATCTCTCTAAAACCTCCCTTCAGGTAGTTGTAGAGGGTGATAAGGTCACCCCTCAGCCTCCTCTTCTCCAGGCTAAACAACCCCAGCTCCCTCAATCGTTCCTCATAAGGCTTGTCCTCCAGACCCCTCACCAGCCTGGTAGCCCTTCTCTGGACACGCTCCAGCACCTCAATGTCCTTCTTGTAGTGAGGGGCCCAAAACTGAACACAGTACTCGAGGTGAGGCCTCACCAGTGCCGAGTACAGGGGGATGATTACTTCCCTACTCCGGCTCACTACACTATTCCTGATGCAGGCCAGGATGTTATTGGCCCTCTTGGCTGCCTGGGCACACTGCTGGCTCATACTCAGCCGGCTGTCCACCAACACCCCCAGATCCTTCTCTGCCAGGCAGCTTTCGAGCCACTCCGCCCCCAGTCTGTAGCACTGCATGGGGTTGTTGTGACCCAAGTGCAGGACCCGACACTTGGCTTTGTTGAACCTCATACCATTGGCCTCAGCCCATCTGTCCAGCCTGTCCAGATCTCTCTGCAGAGCCAATCTACCCTCAAGCAGATCAACACGCCCCCCCAGTTTAGTGTCGTCTGCGAACTTACTGAGGGTGCACTCAATCCCCTCATCCAGATCATTAATAAAGATATTAAAGAGAACCGGTCCCAGCACCGATCCCTGGGGGACACCACTTGTCACTGGACACCAACTGGATTTAACTCCATTTATCACC
Organism: Pluvialis apricaria; assembly: GCA_017639485.1. Classification (NCBI taxonomy): domain Eukaryota; kingdom Metazoa; phylum Chordata; class Aves; order Charadriiformes; family Charadriidae; genus Pluvialis; species Pluvialis apricaria. The sequence continues at coordinate 37,437,792 of CM030012.1, read as the reverse complement.
ACTCTCTGGGTACGGCCATCCAACCAGTTTTTTACCCAGCGAAGGGTACACCTGTCCAGGCCACGAGCAGCCAGTTTCTCCAGTAGAATGCTATGGGAAACGGTGTCAAAAGCCTTGCAAAAGTCCAGGTAGACAACATCCACAGCTTTTCCTTCATCCACTAAGCGGGTCACCTCATCATAGAAGGAGATCAGGTTTGACAGGCATGACCTGCCTTTCACAAACCCATGCTGACTGGGCCTGATCACCTTGTTCTCCTGCATGTGCCGTGTGATGGCACTGAGGATGATCTGTTCCATGACCTTCCCAGGCACCGATGTCAGACTGACTGGCCTGTAGTTCCCCGGATCCTCCTTCCGGCCCTTCTTATGGATGGGTGTCACATTTGCCAACCTCCAGTCGGCTGGGACCTCCCCGGTTATCCAGGACTGTTCATAAATGATGCAGAGTGGCCTGGTGAGCACTTCCGCCAGCTCCTTCAGTACCCTTGGATGGATCCCATCCGGCCCCATAGATTTGTGCACCTCCAGGTGCTGAAGCAGGTCCCTCACCATTTCCCTTTGGATTACAGGGGCTTCATTCTGCTCCCCATCCCTGTATTCTAGCTCAGGGGTTAGGGAACTCAAGGAACAACTGGTCCTACTGCTGAAGACTGAGGCAAAGACGGCATTAAGTACCTCAGCCTTATCCTCGTCCTTAGTCAATACGTTACCAGCCTGGTCTACTAGAGGACAGAGATTATCCTTAGTCCTCTTTTTATTGCCAATATATTTATAGAAACTTTTTTTGTTGTCCTTGACAACAGAAGCCAGGTTTAGTTCTAGCTGGGCTTTGGCCTTCCTAATTTTTTCCCTACATAGCTTCACTACCTCTTTGTAGTCCTCCTGAGCGGCCTGCCCTTCTTTCCAAAGGCCATATATCCTCTTTTTTTCCCTAAGCTGCAACACTAGCTCCCTGCTTAGCCAGGCCGGTCTTTTTCCCCGACGGCTTGTCTTCCGGCACATGGGGACAGCCTGCTCCTGTGCCTTTAGGACTTCCTTCTTGAAAAACATCCAGGCTTCCTGGGCTCCTTTGCCTTGGAGGACTGCCTCCCAGGGGACTTTTTCAACCAGGCTCCTGAAGAGCCCAAAGTCCGCCCTCCGGAAGTCCAAGGTGGCAGTTCTGCTGACCCCCTTCCTTGCTTCTCCCAGAATTGAGAACTCTATCATTTCGTGGTCACTGTTGCCAAGACGGCCTCCGACCATCACATCCCCCACAAGACCTTCCCTGTTGACAAACAACAGATCCAGCAGGGCACTTTCCCTAGTTGGCTCTTTCACTAACTGTGTTAAGAAGTTATCCCCAGTACCTTCCAGGAACTTTCTAGACTGTTCCCTCCCTGCTGTATTGTATTCCCAGCAGATGTCCGGCAAATTGAAGTCACCCACGAGGACTAGAGCTCGCGACCTTGAGACTTCTCCCAGCCGTTTATAGAATATTTCATCTGCCTCCTCATCCTGGTTGGGCGGTCTATAACAGACTCCTACTACAATATCTGCCTTGTTAGCCCTCTCCCTGATCTTTAACCATAAACACTCAATCCCATTATCACCATCTTCTAATTCAAAGCATTCATAACACTCCCAATATCCTTTTATATCTGTAATTTAGCAGAGCAATACAGCACAGCAGTACTTCACACTTCCAATGTTTCCATCGACTACGTGGGCTATAGTTACCAGACGACGACACTGGGGCTCCACTTACATGCAGTTGATGTTCTCAAATATTTTTGACATTTAATAAATAAATAAATAAATCCCACATGCTAAATTAAAGCTGCAAAAAAGAGTCCTTTTTCAGACAAATCAGTAAACTTATCTGACCCACCACAGCAGGATGGGTGCTGGAGGGCTCCCGGTGAGGAGGGTTAAAAGATGAGGCTGGGCACATGGAAACAGCGACAGCATCTTCAATAACTACACATAACCGCAAACTGACTCTGAAGCCCCGACTTGAATGTCTAATCAATACTTACACCTAGATAAGGTTTTTGACTGTAACGCAAATCTGTTCTCAGGGGCCTGCCAGGGAAGCATGGGTCTTGTGTGTTTCAGCCACTTCCCCTTAATACGCAGAGTGTGTCTTCTGCTACCTAAGTATTAGCTGCAGACATATCCTATGAAAAGGTGTGTGAGGGATAGCACACCTTACCCTATTGTTCTCCAGTCTGCTTATCTGGTTTATACAGCTGTATACGCGGTGGCTTTGGCAGGCAGAATTCCCATGGCTGTTATCTATCAATAAGCAACATCACTTGTTGCAATTATAGGAGAACCCGCTGTCATGTCGAGTTGTGGGACAGCTGTCCCCCAGGGCTATGCCCTAAGGCTATAGAGAGGTTACGTCTCTATACAACTGTCATATGATTAATTTAATAATGTATTACATGCCATGCTTCTTGAACGTTCCATTGTGCTCTCTTTTTTCCTATCAAAGAGCTATTCAAAGTAAACAGTGACCTCATCAATACTGTCTGAAACTTACAGTAAATGGAAATCTTCCAAAACCATAATAGAAACCATATTTCAACAGATGTAAAAAGCAAGATGAGGAGTGAGAATTAATTTGGATGAGAATGTTACAATACTTGATACTTGACTTGGCTTTGCTCAACCTCATCTTTTTGCTAAGTACAGTATGCTTTTTTCATGTGAGAATTTAGATAAAAAAAGAAAATCCCCAGTGCAGTTTTTGCTGCACCATTCATTGCTTGTTGAAGAAGATAAAAGTAATTTTACCCACAGAAGATAAAAAACAAGGCAGAAAAAAGTTGGCCTGCAGGACAGAGGAGCATGAGTACTGTCATGATTGAGATTTTCAAAGCTGCATGGGTGTTTAAACAAACACAATTTTATATAAAACTGTTCATTAACCTATTTATCCATGACCTTTAAAATGCCAGCCTTTCAAAAAACATACAAGGATTGCTAGAACAGGAACAGAGCTGCTATTCAGGCATTTTTAGATTGATCACAGCCCACGAGCCAAGTAAAATAAAAGATCCTATCAGAACATCTTTGTATTTCAGATAGCATTAAGCTGCAGGTGCTTGATTTCCATACAACTCAGAGAAACACTTGTCTTTGCCTTGTTGATATATCTGCATTCTCTTCATCCCCGAAACTCTTAGGAAATTGTTCAATCTACAGTCATTTTTCTTTTCTAGATAAGGAGAGGAACACTGACTTGATTTAAAGGAAAAACACTAGAGGGTAACACTCTGGTTCAGGATCTGCACATTCAGCAAGTGCTTAAAAATCAGCACTTGCTTAAATAGTAAGCCTTTAGTGACTTGGATTCCTACTGAATGTCTGCCTTTTTTTTTTTAACCAGTAGATCAGCATCTCATATAACAAATTCTAAGGCTAGCTGCATTTTCTCTTGCAGTATTAATGCGTTCACATTAATGATCACATTAATGTGATTTCTATGACATTAGTAGAAAACTCTCATCAGAGTTGTTCATCACTGCTGCAATTTCCTGCCAGGGAATCCTTGCTGTTATGTAATGTAACAGTGCTTACACCCATTACGAAAAAAATCTCAATGAAAAAGTCATATAAAATATACTGATGATGTGGTGTGCTCACAGTGAAGCCCTTATTTCCAGCATTTTGGCTAATACCTTTCTTTTCCTTATTTAATTTTGAAATCCAGAACCTATAAACAATTAAGCTGGAAAAAAATCTTATCTAAACTTTATAAAGGCATGGTCTAATCAAATACAATCAAAAATGCATTTATGATACTTACATGTATTACTATATTCATATTTCAACCATATTTTTGATATCTAGAAGCCACAGACATTCTAGGTAGGTGAGATTTATCCCTCAGAGTGTGAAGGATGTCTAATTATGCAACAGATTTATCATATTTCTGGAAAATGCGTGGCACCTTAAGAAAATTGTGGTCATTTATAGCATTGGAAGAGCAGTATTTTGTTTGGTTTTGTTTTAAGTAGTCATTAAAAATTGAAGAAATACCATTAGAGCATGTGTACTTTCTTTTCAACTCATGGTCTGCTTGCTGATGTTTTTATTACATGTACAAAACATAATCTTTTGTGGGCACTCACCCCGCTAGACTCCGTACCCTCAAAGAAGATGATAGTTCTGGACCCATTGACGTTTTAATTTTAGAAGAAGATAAGAAACAGGAGTTCAGAGGGCAGAGAAGGGTGTACAAGAAAGCAAGTTTGGACAGCGTGGTAAAAAATTGCATCTGCACAGTTGGCAACCACACTGGCAAAGAGGCCTATCAGTGCTTGTGTGTAAATGGGTGTGGGGGTGTGTGTCTGTTTGTTGGCATTATTCACCAGAATTAATAGCATATATTCTTCTAAACATTAATTTTCTTGATAGTGTGGAAAATACTAATATGCTAAGTAGCAAGATCCCGAATCAAGGGAAGTGCAGTTATTTTAAAGCTGTGTAAGTTGACATAACTGTCCTCAATTTATATTTTTTGGAGGATGGGGAGAATTTCATTACTTTATATGGGCCTCAGAGCATGAGGCTTTTTCTTGGAACAAATCCAAAATGGTTTAAGTATGTGGTACTTTATGTCCCTATTCCATGTTTTTCTGTATTTTTCTCCCCACACCCCCAGCTATATATCACAGGATAAGTGCTCTTCTCCTATGTATAGGGGAGTCTGGAGGGAAGAGATACGCAAAGCTGGAATTCAACTTGACAGGTTTTGGTAAGTAAATGTTTCTTACTGTTCCATTTTAGAGGCTGCATTGGTTCATCTTCTGGGGTGGCTTTTCCTCCCACTCTACATTGCTAAGAAATTGTATAGAAAGTTTCCTTTTCTTCAAGCCTCTCATCATTACTTTCTTTCAACAGAATGACTCACTGTTGCTCTGGATTCCCTGTGCATGCTATCACAGCTCTGTGAACAAACTTGCTCTCCTGTTAGCCTGACATCATCTTTATTACATTTTTATTGTCACTGACATTAAACAGGATGGGCAAAAGGAGACTACCTGTGTCTCGTCATTTCAGCAGTGCTTAGACGTTGTACTTAGCACACTTTCTACCATATTTCTCCTTTGACACCATTCCTCTTCTGGGAAAACAATATAGTCAGTCAAGCACTTCATAGGTATACACTTTTTCAGCTAGCTCCTGGTAGGATTTATATCCATCACATTTCAGCTCCGATGATCTCAGGGCAGCGATGCAATATATTTGCACGCCTATTAACTTCTGTGGAAGAAAACGTCTCGTCTAAGTAATGCGATTTGCAGTTAAACATCTCTCATCTAATAAGGAGGACTGCTTTTACTCACTTCTGTCATCCCTCAGATCCATCATCCCTGCTGGTCTACAGTCCCATGACGTACTATCATCTCGTGCAGAAACCAGCAGTTACTCCAGTGTATTTTACTGAAAGGCAAACCTCACTTACCTTTCAGCTTCATCAGGGCTGCACTGGGATGCAAAACCTTCTCAGTGGTTCTTTACTGTGAACTTCTACAGTGTAGTGTGTCAGTCTTGTAATGATCCCGTGTTGGACACAACCACTAGTCCTATGGCAACTGTCACTCTTGAGGTTACAGTTCACTTCAAGCAGCTGACAGGAAAGTTAAATAAAAAACAGTAAGGTGAGCCCATAAAGGAACTACAAACTCATAAAGAATCTGAAGAACAACTGGCTATGGAAGGTGTAGCAAAGCAGTAAAACTACCAGTTTGAGTGAATGGCAGACAGTTGGATTTACTATCCTTCCACCAAAGCCCAAACTCACACCGTCAACCACCTTCACCACCTCTAGAGAGACCTCAGTGCTTTGTGAGGTGGTTTGACATGACATAGAAGAGGAGCTGAATTGTTGTTAGTCATATTCTCTTGATCCATCTCAGGTGTGTAATAAGGGTTTGCAGAGGAGGTGAGTTTCTGGACTCAATGGAAAGTGCTCAGAGCCTTCCCCAAAGTCTTATGCCATTTTTTCTCTTGATATCCTGAACACAGCTCCATGAGGGATTGACAGACATAGTCACAGTCCTACAGGGGAATGGATGCACTTTCTTTGGTAAGACGACCTAGCTGCTTTGTGAAAAGCAGTGGATAGGACAGATCACTGTTCTTCACTGGGCAAGAATGGGAAGCATCAACAATACGTGCCCACACAGGAGAAGTAAAACTGCTGTTGTGTAGGTACCTGGAGGAACGATGTCTAAACCAGTAAAACTTTGTCTTTGCTATGACTTCAGTAGTGCAGCCCTACCAAAACTATGTCCTTACTTGAAAACCACTGTCTACTCTGGCTGTCGACATTACTCTGGCAAAGAGCTCTGACTATTCTGCTCTCAGTTTGCTTCTCTGCATGGGGTGCAGTTCCCTCCTCACGCCTCCTCCCCAGTCACTGCATTTAGAAAGAGGCAAGCGTGGCCTAGGGGGACAAATATGTATGTGCGCATGAGGAACACTGAGTTTTGATCATGGCCAAGCAAGTTCTGATCAAGCATATGTGAGCAATTGCAAGCTAATGCAGCACTATTTTTGTTAGTCTGTCTCAGTCTCTTGCAACTCTGACCAACATCCCACACTGAGAAGTCTGAAGTATGAGCAGAAATGTGTTTCCATTGTGACCTTATATGTATTGGCCAACTCAGCAAGGGATGATTTTGTAACCTGTTGTTGTAGACAAGAAATTAGTGCAAAGTACATTTTGGGAGAGCAGGTCCTGCACCATCCTGCCCTGAGATGGATTGTGCCTTTGAGTTAGAGTGTCTTCTAGTGCTCCTTGTTTTGTGACTGGCTGTTCTGGTCCCAATCTACATCTTATATACACCATACATTACAAACGCCATACATTAGCTTGGATAAGGGCTATGCACTAAAACAGCTTTTCCCTTTTTTTGTTTTCCTATTAAAATATGCGACTTTCCATTCAGAAAAAAAAACCCAAAAAACTCCCCAAACTAAAAATAAGAACTGTATTCCTGGAAAAAGACAAAAGATTTCAAGAGAAGGCACTTTTCACTGCCACATTTGTTTGATCAAAAATCTGATCTATTTTTAAAAGTTTCAGTATTTTTCACTTTTTAACAGAAAACAAAAAAGAAAAGGATTCCATTAGGCAGCCCATGAGGAATTTTGCTGGGTATCCCAAAGGTCTGTGTACTTCATAGTCTATTGTTCTTTCTCTATGCAATGTACCAACAGTAATGAAACAAAAGGTTAAAAAGAACATGGAAGGAAATGCATGGGTCTAAAGGCCAAGTCTGGGTTGCATGTTTTCAGTCTGCATCCTGCGGGGCCATGCTAATTTTCTAGTTTGTGAGGAGGAAAAACATATTCAAATATTCGTAACCATCACTCTTAAATAACAATAAAGATAAACTGGCATTAAGAGTTTGTAAAGATACGAGACTTAGTTTCACAAAAGTTGCATTTAATTATTTTTGGTGCACCGAAACAGTTCTCCTTCGCTACCACAAGAGAGACATTTCTGCATATGTTACACAAACGACTCCGCATGACCGGGATTCGGCTGCTGCCTGCCTGCCCTGGCCCAGGCCATTCTCATTACTGTGCCCGCTGCAGACTGATGCCATTTCTGATGCGGTTTCTTCCCACACTGTGCTAGTGTGGAAGAGGTTATAAGAAATTTTTAGCCTTCGTTTAAGTTATGGGAAGGAATCCTAAAGCACGAGGAAATTTGTTTGGTACTTTATATGGTTCAAAGTTGGGATGGAGAGGACCAGGAACACCCCACCCCACCCCCACACACACACACTCTTTGATACCCAAATGACAGCACTGTTGCTGTTGCCCAGGAGCACGCTACACACAGCACAGTAATCTGTTTTACAGTAAAACACGAGCCTTTAATTACACATGGAACAGACTGGAAAAGTTCTGACAAAACATTTTTCTGGTAGGAGTTTGCCGGTTCAGACAGAATGAAATGTTTTGCTGAGACACTGGCATTTTCCCCTGGTTCCCTCAGAAGCTGGGCAGCCGGGGAGCTGCTCTGGGGCCAGGGCTCCGGCAGCTGAAGGGTGCAGCTCTGGAGCAGGTCCCTCAGGAGTAGCCTTCCAGGGCAATCCCCCTTCCTACCCTGGCTCAAGAGATCTCAGTGCTCACAGGACCAATGCTTTGGGGAAGCCTAGGGGATGATCTGCTCCCACACTGAAGCTTTATTGCCTTTCACAGATAATTATGAAATGTTTGGCTTTTGTTCCAAACTGGAACAAACCCAGATTTCGAAATACCAAAATCCTGTGTGAAAGTCAATTAGGTCTCTCTGCGAAGCTGAAACTATGAGCACATACTTCCCACGTGTAGCACCTGCATGAAGATGTCAGTGCTGAAAAACTGGCAATGTTGATGAGGTTGTATTCAAAATTTTGGGAGACACGTCTTGAATATAGTGTGTTTCCTTACCTATTAGAGTTACAGATCCTGTAGAGCTCCCTGATGCTAGAAAGAATAAATAAGGATGACACTAGGTATTGGATGAAATTTAATATTATAACTCGGAATTTTTTGCATTTAAAGTTTTAAGATGTGGCTGTGTTACAAACATTGGTAGTCTCAATGCCTCCAGAAAATACCCATCATGTGTGGAATACAGAAATAATTTTTTGACATTTTCAAGATATAAATTTCTAACAAGAGATTATTTTCTTTCCTTATAAGCCTCATTTTAAGTATACTGTGTCAAAAGGATTATTAATTTTCACTAATGTATATGTTTTTTAAAAAAAAATCAGGATAAAATTTCATTTATCACCCTCCAATGAATTACTAGTGAATAATTTAGTTGACATGAATTCAGTTCTTGTTTCTCAATGTTCAGCTCAATTTATGACGTATATTCTCAAACTGCTGTTCCCATAAGACTGAACACAGCTACATCATTTGTACACTCTTTTGCTTTATCCTACAGATGGCTGTGTTATAACACGGAAAGCTCCTAATAATTTTCTTCCAAGCCAAGTGTTGAATGTAGGAGCGGGAGGCAAGCAGAAATACTGCAATTCTCTTCAGTAAAATAATGAACTTTAGCTTCTGTAGCCTTGTATGTGCAAATACATCTGAGTCAAAAAAATCTGCAAATAAATAGTGTTGCAGTTTTAAGAAGGAAACCACATCTCATACCTTTTTAGTTACTGCCTATCTGAAGCTGGGAGAGAACAGCTGCAGATACAGCACTGGCAGCCTTGGTTGGGGCCACTGTGTGGTGATGGAGGTGGTTACGAACAAGCTGTTTTCAACAGGTTGCACATCAGCTGATGCCTCTGCAAATGCCCTGAATTGATACATGAAGTCTTGTAGCACATAAAGAAGCATCACTTTATAGAAAAAAAAAGTCTTAAAATCACTCTATCATCAAATGTAGGAGAAATGCCTTACAATTTAATTTATTAAAATTTAGTTTTGTGGAACAATTCACTGAAACCTATAAGAGGAAGATCACTCTGCACTAAATACTTGTACCTAATAGTTTCAAACTTAGTCAGCTGAACTTTAGTTTCTAAATGAGGGTCTTTGTTCCCGAATATATCTGGTCTGTGTTTGAAGAGTACCACACCTTAGAGTAGTTCCTGTTCATTCACAGGACTTTTGTTTTGTTACCTAGAGTTACATCTTTGTACATCTGTGAAGCCTCAGGCTAATGCCCTGTGCTGCATCTGTCTTTGCATAGGAAAGGACTTATGAGAGATTCTTACCTACAAAGCCCATGGCAATATGATAAATATATTTTCTTGCTAATTCAACAAAGCTGCTGTACAGTTACACTGAGATATATCAGTTCTTATAGCGTTCTCTGGATGGAGAGATGTTTTGTTATATGTAACTAAAACATATGTATCTAAATGATACTGCGTTCTAACAGCAGCTCATGAACTTTTGTCCATTCAGGTTTTGGGATACTCAGAAACTTTCTGGATCCCAAAATCATTTCTTTCCATGGTCACATTAACAACTTCGGCTCAGGACTTCCCAATTACTGCCTCATTTCTATTTAAAATTATATGCATGTGATAAAAATGGGAGTTAGTGGAAGACTGCGGGTAAATATATTCTCCAGTATATGCTCTCTCTAAGTATATTCTCTGTGTCACTTCTCCTCAAAAGGCTTTTGTGGTATAGATTTAATTTTTTTTCTGAAGATGGCTTTGGGCTGAAATACAAGTTCTCTAACTAGATTTCAAAATAGCAAAGCAGGACATTAGTACAGAAGTTGTTTTTATATATCTGAAAAGTAGACTTATACTGACATTACAATGATTAACCTCATTACTCAATCAGTGACCCCTTGTATTGAACCTAGAGAGCAGAATTAGGAGTTCATGCAGCACAATAATAGATCTGAAATATATGGAAAGCTCTAATTCCAGCCAATAAGGAAGAAGGAGTACTATATGATACTGTGTAGGAATATGAAGCTATATTTTGTTATAGAAACACCAGAATCCTGAATGCAACTTAGCCTACTAAATTTTGATATGCTATTTGAACCCCACCCCCATAAAGCTACCCGTTGGAAAAAGTGAACCTTAGAGGAAATATACTGAACACACACGAAATTTGTTTTTCTGGGGTGAATAAACAGCAACATTGTTACAAGATTACTTTCATGTTTCCTTCTTATATGACTAAGTTTAATGATTTTTTTAGTATTATTATTATTATTGAATGGGGCTTTCATATTTCTCAAGCTATTCAAGAACCTCCCACTCTCGCAGTCCTCAGAGATTTGCAGCCAGCGTTACTCAGAGGACATTCCAGACTTGTCACTGCACAGCTGCTCTTGGCAGCCAGCCCTCCACACAAGGGCTTTGCCAAAGCATCGCTTGGACCCCCCAACCACTCTGCTGAAACAATAGTTAATAGTATGATATTTGCTCAACTGCTAAACATTCCTCTTTTTTGCCTTAGAATTAATTTGTTTACTTCAGTTAAAACATGTGCTCTATCTTTGACGTCACTGGATTTACTCCTGCAGCTGAGTGAGGAAACTGTCATTGATGTCTTATATTCCACGTATAGGCTGGTAGGTAGCATACACTTAAAAGTCTGGGTTGGTGATAAATAAGATTCATTATATTTCTTTAGTTGTTTGTTTGGCTTCAGTCAGGGAGTTATTTACTTGGGAAAGTCTTCACTGTCTAAATCTTTGATGTCCTTGCTTCAAATATCAGAAATGTAAAGAGATAAAATAATAAGTCTTACCTGGAAGAGGTTTCTTTCCTTTTCCTTACATACTGAATTTCAGTCTGGTAGTTTATCGTGCCTAGTCCTGAAATATTTGATTCCAGACAGTGGAAGGTGGAAAGGTGTGTATTTCTTTTGTCCTATTCTAGACTTCATAGAATCACAGAATGTTTTGGGTTGGAAGGCACCTTTGAGCATCATCTAGTCCAACTCCCCTGCCGTGGGCAGGAACATCTTTCACTAAATCAGGTTGCTCAAAACCCCATCCAACCTGACCTTCAACACAAACTTACAAACTCCTCGTTCCATGTGAATACCAGGAAGTTTGATGCAGATTCTAATAAATAATTAAAAAAAAAAAGATTGGAAATTATCTTTGAAAAAGCTGTGTTAGACTTTAGAGGTCTTGAGCATTTACCACATTTATTTCTTATAATTTTTATCATCCTCTAAGAACCAAAGCACTAGGGATTCTCCCTCTACGAAGGAAGAAAGCACTGTAAAAATAGAGGCAGTGAAACATTACAAAAATGCTTAGAGAATTTTCAACATAATTTAATTATAAAACATCTGATAGATTCTGCCTTTTTGAATACAGGACAAACTAACTTTCTGTTTTAACATCTTTATTTTGTTTTAAAGTTGATGTGGTGCTGGTGAAACTCACCAGAAAGACCTCAGAAATCCTTTGTGTGTCTAGCAAGAAGAGCACAAGGCAATAGCAGTGAAAACTTGTTCCCTACAAGTACAGTGTCGAGGGATCATATTTGGCCCTAACTGAGCAACATCCCTCAATGTGCATTTTAACTATGAGGATATGCTTAAATGCTGAGAGGGCATCAACCTCTGCCCTTTTGTATCTTGTTTCAGCTGTGTATTTCTCCACCATGGGTTTCATCCATGTTCTCTATTGTGGAACAGGAATATGTTTTTTTAAGGCCAAACTCAAGTTAACTTTTTTAGAAAGAGAGCAATTTTTATTGTGTAAGGATTTTTTATCAATACTGATTTAAACAGTTGTTCTTAAGGATGTCTTAGAAAGTATTGGTTAGCGTGCAGATTGCTTTGATTAGGTAAATGTTTTTAATGGCAATTACTGGAATGTATGTGAGCCTCTGAAGCTGGAAACTAAAGTTCAAACTCTTCACCACTGCTAAGAGGTTGCATTAGACCTTTTTCTCAATTACTGTAGTACCACCTTCTTTATTTGATCTTTGTACCTTTGTATCTGGCATACAGTTATTTTAATTTCATGAACTATGGGATGCAGTCAGATTCTAAGTCTGATGAATTCTTCAAACATAAGTACACTATTTAATAGATTTTTTATTTTTAGGCACAAACCTCAGAAGGCTTACTTTCCAGCAATACTTTGTCTGTGTCATTTGGATCTTACCTAATCAGCTTTTGAACTTTCCTGTTGTAGTAGTAAGATCAGAAACCTGGTGTAAAGAAAGTGATTAATTTTATTTCCTTTGCTCAAATTGCAAGTGCCATAAGTTTATTCCCCAACTATCTCCAAACTGCCAGCTCTAGTGCCAATCCAAATGGAAAACCATGATATGAAAAAAGAAAACACAAACAATTACAAGGCACAAATTTCTCCAAAACAAAGTTCAGTTCACTTAGGACAGGATGACTCAACCTTCCCTGCTAGAAAGTTAGTGACTCTTTCACTGGGGAGTCAGAAAACTCCCAGAACGTACTTTTATACCACTTCTTGTAATGTAGGATTTCTCTTTCCTTATGCAACTGGTCTTGTTTGTCACTCACAACTTCTCAACCTGTGATTAAACGTGCAAACATTACCTATTTATTAACTTAGCTAGAAAGGAATCCATGGGCCTGCTACTTAAGTGGCAATTTACAGCTGTGCTGATGTCTTTATTGTTCTGACTTCTAGTCTAAAATGCAACAGATGTTTACTAGGATTCCTCTTATGATGATTTTTTAATTATTATATCTTTTATCTATGAAGACATTGAATGAAATGGCACTCTAAGTGTCAGCAGACTGGAGAGTTATCTGAAGCGTGGTAAACTGTTTTTCATTCTTTATGGAAATGAACATAGGCCTAATAAGGTTGTTTTCTCTATGTTCCAAATGAAGAAAACCTTAAGAGACTCCTCTAGATTCTTTCAAGAATGTGCAGTTTGTTTCTGTTTTATATGTTAAAAATCCATGAAATTCCATGCATCATTGACACATTAGTTCTTACAAGTTTTGTTAGGGAAAAAATGCAAGATTTTTTACCATGCTTTGGCTAGGCTGAGTTCATAGGGACTGTTGAAGGAAACCTTCAGATTAGCAGAACCCTATTAGTTACTTTGCTATCAGTTGCAGTCACAAAGCAAGTGTGCCACTACTAACAGGCAGAATTAGCAGCTCAGCTGCTGACAGACAAGAAGTGGTGAGAGGAATTAGTGATTTAATATTGTCAGTGATTCTGGTTTTTATGGCAACAACAAACAATTTATTAATAAAATCCACAGGGAACTCATGACTAACAGAAAGTAACCAGCCCTCAACTTTCCCATACAAGGCTTACTAGTTAAAAATAAATATATGTGACCTGAGGTGCTGTGGCCTGCATTGAAATGCCTAATCAAGTGGTCTGGGGTAAAGTTCAAGCAAATAAAAGAAGATGAAAAATTCATCTGTATTAATCAATCACAGGGTGACTAAATCTCCAGGAAAAGAAGTCAAATGTCTAGGCAATCTTAGGATGTACCACGAGAGGCATTTTCAAGAGAGTGTATTAATGTTTTTGCACACAGCACTGGGAGACCAAATCCAAAATGAAAAATGGGCACAGTTCTGCTCCCTCATGTTTGAGAAAACTTAGGGGACTGGAACAAAATTACAGAGTTTACTGAATCTAGCAAAATAAAAGTAGAGAAGACGTACAGTTTTTTTCTTGAGGCATAGCCAGAATAAGCATCTACAAGGAAGAAAGAGACATACAATAGGAAGAATAAAGCATGAATTTACACTGAAAGTTAAGAGGTTTCTGACTCTCAAAGGAGTGAGTTTCTGAAAAAAACAATGGGAACACAAGGAGAATAAATATGATGCAGTTCAAGGAGAATAAATATGATGCAGTTGCCTGCACCTCAGGTATATAGATTTGCTGAGCTTTTAAACTTTGTATTTGTGTAATATAAATAGCAAGCAAGGAAAAGGTTAAAGATGAAAATTTAAAGGAATGTGCCTCAGAATTTTTCTAAACAGGCAAGCTTTATTTCTTAGGAATGAGGAGTTACATGGAAAAGCTTTATGTAAATATGCAGAGTTAAACATTAAGCCAGTAGCTGTTCCTTCTCCGGAAATCTGAAAAATGACAAAATTAAGATAACTATTACCAGTAGGCAATGTTTATTAATCTACATTTACACAGCACCTTTTCTCTCAAAGGATCTTTAAGGTCTCTTTAGACCTCACCAAACTAATAGCCTTTGTGAAGACATAACTGTCCGAATTGAACTACAGTTGTGTTTAGGAAAGGTTCTGGTGAAGATACTGGTTTCTGTCCCTGCATAGACAACAACCACTGTGAATCTGTGCAGTCTGTAAACTTTAAAGATCAGTTTATCTACTCGTGTCTTCTTTATTAGTCTTGCTCTAATCCTACAATGTCCTTCTTTGATATGGAATACGCAGAATTAATCACAATATTTAAGGTAAAGCTGTACCATTACTTTAGACCATAGAGTTGCATATTTTTCCACATTCATTCCTGTCTCATTCCTTATACAGTTTGACGTCTTATTTGCTTTCTTGTCAGCAGCTGAGCATGAGCAGAGATTTTCACCGACTGTGCAGTTAAAGCTTTGAATGTGACTACACAGGCTTGCAGACTAGTGGTTTTCATTTCAGTTTTACTTTTTCCCTTTCCTTTTCACTCCTTGTTTGTAAATGATGCAAAACCAATTCCTGTTTGTCCTGATATTCAGGTAACCCACAAAAACTGAGAGGATTCTGGCATGGACCAAGGTTGCCTATCTCTGTAAAATGCTCAGTACAAAGCTTCTTAATCTCTCACTCTTCCTGTGTGCTCTAAGTTCTGATTTATATCTAACTTACAAGCATTTGAGGTTTTTGAAAAAAAACGTTTTAAAATGGCAGCTTATTGTTACCTCATGATGAAATATGGTGCGTGCTATTTATTTATTTGTCCATGTGTTTACCTATGTTGCCGTGGTTTCTGGGAACACTGATCAGATGCTAACCAGCGTATGGAAGTAGAAAATGAAGACCCAAACACCTCAGAAGATAAGGGGTAGGAAAAGAGAGGCTGTTGAAGAGAGAGATTGCGGGAGAACTGAAAGGAATCAATCAGGCAGTATCAGCACAATGGCTGTTGGTGCTATATATCAGTACCTAAACAAGCAAAATCTGATCCATGGCAGAGGATGTGAAGGGAGAAGCACTCCAAGGCCAGGCAGGGTAGCTGCAAAAGCAATGCCATAAACAAAGAAAGAAGGAAGTGGATCTCATCTCTCTGAGAGCCAGGCACTAAAAAGAGTAAGCTATGGAGAAAATCTAGACACCTAAAATTTTATTAGTCATGGAGAAAACAGCTAAGATACAGCCAGAGAAGGGTTGACAAGAGAAATGGATAGGTGTAAAGTGAGGAAAGGTGATAAGAGAGATATGGAAGTATGAACAGGAATGGTGGAGAAGGGAAGATTTGGAGGGAAAAGAGTGAGGACAAACAATGTGAGAAGAAGATAATTAAAGAAAGTAATGGAAATGGGATCTGAATTTTTGCTGCTGGGAGGAGGCAGGGTGATTAAGATAAAAAGCAAGAAACCATCAGGCTTCAATGACACAAAGCATAGGGAGGAGAAAGTAATGAAAAGGAGCAAATGGGATCCCTATGGGGAAGGAAAGCAGAGGAGGTCTGTAAAAGACCATCCAAGTGTCAACTGTGGGAAGTGTCAAAGGAATGTGAGCCCACTATGAAAGCTTTAAATACTGGGCAGTGCGGTGAAGGTACTCCTGTGCAGACCTGCTAGGAAACTGTTTTGTCAAGCATAATTTTCTTGCCCATTACTGAATCATATTTTTCCAAGTTGAAGAATAAAGAACCTGGGATGTTTTCTCGAGAATCTAGCTGATGACAACATATTTACTGAACTTCTCACAAAAATCATCACATAAATATTTGACTCTGATTGTGATTTCAGCAAGTTTATTTCCAAGAGTTTGATTTATAGATAAAATTCCATCTACCGAGTCTCCAAGCAAAACAACAAAGACTGAGAATATAAGAGAGACAAAGTTATTGGGTTTTGTTGTAATGTATTATTTTCAGCTACTCATTTTTATTTTTAGGATACAAATCACAGAAACTAACTGAAGCTGGAGAACGTCCTTTCAGCTGTAATAATTTGCATTTCAGTATTAACTCCTTCTGCCCCCCTGACTAATTCTTTGCTGCAGTTTTTAGATGTAAAGTCCTGCAAAGCAATGCAAAATCTGAATATTGCTGAATTAAAAAATTAAAGTAATGTAAGACTCTTCAGGCTACTATAGACTACCAGTTATAGTCTGATTTAAGTGATTGCATAATGCTGAGACTTTGTTTATATCAGTGGAGTAAATTGCTGATTTACAAGGGAGACCTGAATCAATTGAAATATTTCTAACTTTTTCCACAGTTGTATTTTTAGAGAATGAACTGTTGGCCATAAAGAGGCATGCAAGGAAATGAACAGGTTCCACCTTCCATCATTTCAGAGCTGAGCTGCTGTCTGCTTGACAGCTGAGCTGAGAGCTTACTTGCCACTGAGCCTGATGAAAATAAGTGGAAAATCTGTTAACTCTTTTGCTCTCTGTTTCTTTGGGATCAAAATATACTCTAAAGTAGTGTTGCTGAAACATTTGGAAATCATATGCCTGAAATAAGTCTCCTTGTTACTTGAAATCAGTTCTAATTCTAACAGTAGCTAAAAGAAACGTAATTTCAGGAGGGTGAACTGATGCAGCTGAAATTATAAACTGGCACTGTACATATCGTCTTTCGCGCATGAAAGCCAGCGGCAGTTTTCTCAGACTAAGGACATAGTACCCTACATGTCAGGGCCTCATCCTGGTTTTGCTCGTGTTTGTACTTTTTGCACATTCTTTTTTTGAGTTGCCATACAGCCTGTATGAGGACCCTATTCTTTTCTGAGGGCTGAAGAAACCTTTCAAACACTGTTAACAAGCTATACGTTTTCCTACTTCTTCGTGGCATCTAATTTTAATGCCCCCAAAATTATGTAGTAATTCATATGAAGTAAAGGCTGATGAGCTGTAGGTTTCTCAGCCCTGCCATAAAGGAAGCAGTCAGCTACTATGGGAGATGAGAAACTTTCACTCTTTTGCTATATCCTAAAAGAAAAACAAGGTCAGGGAAATTACACTGGACTGTAGAATATTTGGGAAGTGAGCTCTGCACAACGTAAATTGAATATACTAATGTACAAGGTTGGTAAAGGAATCCTAACTGTGTATATAAAATGTTTCCCTGATGAATAGTCAACGGCTCTGGTTTCTGTTTAAATTCTTCCCTTCACACTCATGCATCTAGGAAACCAGATTGGAAAAGATTCATTTCTGTCATTACCATATTTACTGGAGCAAACAGGAACACATTTACTGCGAAGAAACTCTTTCTGCAAGAGGCACTGAAGTTGCCATGTCAGGTGGGGAAGACATCGTTAGTCTGTGTCAGCCTCCATAGAAAGGCTGGCTGAAAAGGTCAGGATGCACTGCAGAAGCATGATGTTTTGTTTTCTCAGAACATGCCACCTGCTTAACATGATAAATTACACCAAGTTTGAGTATCAGATGTGCGCAAATGGCAGCGCTTTATCATCTAGGCCTAGGTCTTCACCCACAAACATCTGATACCTTTGGCCTGGAAATGTCTGTAAGAGTTATTCCTGCCTTGATGAACCCTGAGGACCACTGCTCTCTAACAGAGAAAATAAGAGCACAACATGGCCTTGACTGTGGCCTAACTGCAGTGCCCTGGTATGCCTCTCCCATTTTACCAACCTATTTTTAACAATGAGCAGCATGTCATCTGAATAAACTGTTTTCAGCTTCTATTGCTGGGATGTATTTAAGAGTCTTTTTTTCTCCTTACTAACCAAACAAAGGGGGTGAAGTTTTTAAGAAAGGTATCTAAATATATCCATTAATTGATGAACGTGCTCGCTTTGTTGCTTGCAAGACAGTAGACAACTTCTGATCATCAAATAAGCGCTAGAGTAAACAGAGGGTTTAACTAGGAATTGTTTTTTGTGGGACTGGAGTTGTGGTTGTGGCATAAGACAAATTCTTTGAATACATAGAAAACATTAATCATTGGCATCTAAAGAGGAAAAAAATGTTAGTGATGTTTATTGAGGGCATCATTAAATGCCATGGCTTATTATAAAACATGAAAGAAAACAAACTTCAACAAACCACAGTAAAAGGGAGAGAATTTTTTTTCTTACATTGCAGACTTTTGGAAGAGTTTAGTTTCTGCTTTTTGGGAGCAAATATTTCCTACTCCATCTTTAACCATCCAGTAGGACAAAGGTCCTGCAAAAATAAGTTAGATAGGCAGCACTAAAACAGTACATCATTCCCTGACAAAACATAGGAGAAGAACGAGAGGTAAGCCTGGAGACAGAGGATGCGTCACCTCAATGTAACCCGCAGTTCAGTCACTAAGAATAGCAGATCTTTTTTGATGTGCATACTTTCTCATAAAATAAAATATAAAATAAGGTAGACTAAACTAGAAGCATCCAGCTTTTTTGGATCTCCATATAACACCAGATTTGAGAAATGTTGCTTCTGAGCTGAGGTGAACAAAGGAGTACAGGGTGTATTTCAGTCCTTCAGTATGAAGCAAATATTAGTAATGAATGGAATCAGCAGCCATTTCAGATTTACTCAGAATAGTGGACCCAATTTTTTAAAAATGTGTATCTGTTTATTAATCCTCAAAAATAGCATTTTAATACTCCTTATTTCAGTATCATAGTTATACTCCACTAAGTAATAAAGTTGCTGTATGTTATATAAATGTCATTTCAGTATTGAAACCATATGGATGTATGTAGATGTTTTTATTATATGCTGTTTATCATACATTTATGGCGAGGTCACCTGCATTTCCAAGAAATAAAGGACAAACGTATGGAAAATTCAGGACAAAACTTTCTTGGCTTCCCTTTGTCCTTGCAAATCTATTCATATTTTGTAGCTTTTGAGCAGGTAGAAGGAAAAAGTTTGACTCAGTTTCAACTCTGGGCAACTCTGGCAATTTCTGGAGCAAGATCTCATATAAAAGCAGATGTTTTATAGCTTTTTATTATCTTCTTGTAGTGTTGTACCCAACCAACAGTTAAAGGCAATAGCCATTTTACAGATCTGTGTTCCAGACCTTTTTGTTTTTGTCTTTTACTACACGGAGAGAAGCAGCCAAATCTATAAAAGGCCTATAACAAACTACTATTCCATGCCACTGTCTTAAGATCATCTGGATTTCTCCTATTATTAACGTATCCCAAACATTCCTAAACAATGAAAAAGTTTACTGTCCTACCCAAAGTCAGCATAGATTATTTTAATTCTGTCAGATGATGTAAAAATAATCTATACTGTAGAATGGTTAGCTATTTTTATGCATCTGAGGTATCCCTTGTTTTGTTGAAGTAGTCAAAACTTATGCTTCAGCTGGTACATGGGGTGGCTGATGTTATGTGGTTTGTCTGCTCTTTGGCCTTTTAACAAACAGTTAAGAGCTTATGTATTTTTACTGTCGGCTTGGATACTACTCCTGGACACAGGCTAAGTTATTTTTTTACCTACTTACTGTATTGTAGCTCAGAAGCAACACGATAGCCATAGCAATTTCTCAGTTGTTTTCCTCCTCATTAGTTTTGTAGCACCTCAGTAATGTTATTGTGTGCTCTGGATCCCTTGACTATGGGGAAAATCATTTACCCTTTAATACTCTTTACAGAACTTGACTGACATGGAAGTAATCTTTAGACCTGATTTAAAGGATGCCTTGCTGATGCTGCCAAAAAGTACTGTCCAATGGGCCTGCTCTGAGCAGTGCAATAGACTAGGTGAACTCCAGAGATCCTTCCCTACATAGTTTTGTGTTTCTATATCCATCTTACAGTTACATGCATATGTGTGATATGTGTTGCCCCATATACCCATACTCTGGAACTACTTCAAATATAGAACATTTTCCAGTTTTATTGTTCCTGTAATGACACTTGCTTTCTGTCTCAGTTATGCTAAGAATATTAAACAATTCTAAAGCTGCACCTCTGGAGCTGCTGGACTCTGTTATCTTCTCTTTGCTGTACTGTCAATACAACTGATCCAGCATGTTGGGAGGGTGCAAGCTGGATGGACACGCGGCCAAAACAGCCCAACAAAAACTCTGGCATGTTGTGCAGTCATGCAGTTAGCATATGGGTGGATGCAACAGCATTCTCTCTTTTTCTTTGACATGCGCATCAATGTCTTTGTGTATATAACAAAGCAGATAATGCTCCTTACCAATACACAGAATCGATATCCAACCTATATCTTCAGTTGCCAGGAGCAGCTGGTTGAGAAAAAGACTATGAGAAGAATAGATGCATGTGCACAGCAGTGTAGACACACACAAAAAGAAATAGACAGCTCTTTCTCTTTCCAAATTATAAGAAGATGGTTAGATTTACAACAGCAAGCTATGGTAAATGTAGAACCTTACAACTTGCTGTCACAAGAAAATGGAAAATGAAGCAGCAGTTCTCGTGCCTATTTCACTTTATTCAATAAAAAGAATATGTCTGGTGAGATCTTTGCAATATTCTTTCCGTATTTATCAAGAGATAAGAAGTAGTGATGACACAATTTATTGCTCAGTTACTTTTGTTTCCTGCAGAATTAGCATGTTCCTTTAGAGTTACCATACAGTTCCTGCAAAATAGCATGTGGTATTTTATCTTTTCAAATCATTACTTTGCATTCTTTTTTCCTACTCTAAAAGTAAAGCCTATTAAAAAAAAAAGTCATGAAAAGTGTTTAATCAGGATTTGTATTGTTATTTGCTAAAGATGATGACAGAGGCTGCGCTCCACTTCAAAGACACATCAGTCTTTTTAATGACATGCCAGCGGTAATCTTTCTGTGAGTTTCCTAACCAGAAAATGAAAAACACTGAGGCTATTCTGCTATAAAGGATTGTGTGTTAACGCTTCACCATTCTGTTAACAAATGATAAACTACATGAGTTTCTACCAATGAAAAGAGATGGCAGAGATGATGTAACCTAGCTTCTACTCATAACTAAGTAAATAAAAATACCAGTTCTTGAATGCCTCTTTATGGTCTGTCAGACTAAACAGAAGTTAAAAGTGATTATTTCAGTGGTCCAGTTAGTGAAATTTCAATAATTCATGGCTTACTGGCCTACTGTCTCAGAGGAAACCCAGTATGATCAGAAATTTTTGGTAAGATGTAATTCTGGTGAAGATGAGATATGAAATACATACTTTCACCCCAGGAGTAGTAACCAATTTCCTCAAACCCCTGTCCATACAACAACTGGAATTGTAGTCTTTACAGTCAATACATACATAGATATCTATGTGGTTATGTATATTACATTGTAATGTGATGCTACTGACCAAAAGCCAAATGGATGTTTTTCATTTCTATTTGGGCACATAAACACCTTTTGGCTAATCTGACAAATATCTGACTTCCAGTCAAATTATGAGGAACTGGCAGTGTATCAGACCAGTTAAAATGAAGCTATTATTTAAGTATCTAGATATGTACTGAATTTTTAACCCTGGCTTAGATCTTGGATCACAGTTTGCATAAGTAAAGAATACTATATACTGCTTCTGTGGTAAAGTAAAAGCCTCTAAAAGGTGATTTGTCTCCCTTCAGCTATACTCTACACACAGAAATACGCACACACTGAAAAATGTATGCATACACTCACAAACACACATATATGTATAAATGTAGGAAATAAACTTATGTAAAGGCGCATAGAATTTCCATGAGAACAGCTGTACTGCCAGTTTCTTCCCTAGATAATACCTTTTTAAGGATTTGAAGAAAATAGCTATTCCAGTTAAACCATTCCAGCTCAATAATAGGAAGATTTACTATATATGAATCTTCACTAGACATTCATGGACTCTTTTTTGTGGTTTTTTTTGTGATTCAAAAGCAAGTGAGGAAATACCTGAATTTGACAACAGCCTAGAAGGTGCAGAGCAGAGAAGCAAAATCATCATAGTCTGCAACAGGCAGGTGCAGTAGGTACCCACTTCAGGCAGCACAGCTGTGCTCTGCTATCCTATCCACATATTCCAG
The DNA here is from genome assembly GCA_017639485.1 of Pluvialis apricaria. NCBI lineage: Eukaryota > Metazoa > Chordata > Aves > Charadriiformes > Charadriidae > Pluvialis > Pluvialis apricaria. The sequence continues at coordinate 37,415,185 of CM030012.1, read as the reverse complement.
TTGTTAAATGCATAATTAAAGATGAATGCATGCAGAGACAAAGGTGGAGTACTATTCTTTTTTTGTGCAGAATCTTGTCTTTTCAGGCTTCAGAGCCAACTTACCAGACAACAAAAACCATATAGACCAAGTATAAGACTCTCATCATGGTAAGAAGAGATATGCTGGAAATACATGCCACATACTGAAATGGGAAAGTAGCACTCTTCTGGTGTCTCACTAACCAGTAACTTTGAATACGGTCTTAATTCATAAAATCTCTCTGTGAATAATGCCAACTCAGAAAAGGACAGAAAAACTGGTTTTGGCCAATAGTTTATCCAGTTCTCTCTGACTCCTGGACTGTACGTGTACACTACAGTTTGCATCATAGCTGCTGCAAATGCTTGAACTTGCAAGGTGGCAAATCTTCAGAGAATTTTGGGGCTTATTTAGATTTACACACATAATTAATGCCATTGAAGTTAACAAGACTAGTGCCCTTTGCCTCTAGGCTGGAGTGCTCAGCACTTACAGTAACAAGCCCTCAGCAAGCCAGAGGAACGCGCTTTTGTAAGACACTGAAAATTTATTTGGATTTCCTTGAGCAGTTTATTAGTGCAGCTCTTTATAGGCAGCCTCAAAGTTTTACATCTCTTGGTGAATTAATTTATCCATACTCTAATATAAACATTTCTTCAAATAAAGTGAAAGATTTTTGTTTCTTTTTGCACTGTCAAGTCACATTAAATTTCTGAATGGATCGTGACTTGCTCTCAGAAGCAAATTTCTAGTCCTTCCTCACTATTGACTGTCCAGCACCATGCACATACATGAATCACTCATTATCTTGATTGTTTTTAACAGCAAGCCATTTAAAAAAAAAGGTCTTTAAATGTATCATTTCTTATCATTCTGATCTGCCGTTCCCCAAGATGACTCTAAGAAGAAATAATTCGTCATTGTGACTATTTTTATATTCAAATATATTAAAATTATTTCAGAAATAGATATCCACTACAATGGGGGTAAAAGACAACATTAGCTTGTATACAAGAGGCAAACAGTAAAAGTAGATATACAAAAGCTGATCTCCTGTTTAAAGGATTTAATACCATTGAAAACAAATCATCATCTCCCCACATAACTAAGTAGCGCATCTGTGTTTTGCAGAGACCCAAATTTCTTAACAAAACACATGCGACTGCTGCTGTGTGCCTTTAGCCAATAGCGTCCTGCTGAATAAATGCTGAGGGCATTCCTGACATTCCCAGAGGAAGGCTCCTGGCAGAGTAAGCCGTGGCGGCTCTGTCCATCCCAGTCATGTACTGAGGGGCCGAGCTGCACCCACGCAGAGGCCATTCGGGAGACTGCGCACGCTGTGATTTCCAGCCATATATGGACACCACCCATATGTGAACACAGTGCTCATCTCCCTCGAGCACGAACCAGGACCGGGACGTCCTGAGGTCTCATGTTATAGATTCCCAATGATGTAATCACATGTATCCAGTGCCTAAAATTGGTAGCTACATCACCAAGGCAGAGTGGTTTTTTCCTTCCTTTGTTGTTTGTTTGTTTGTTTGTTTTTTAATAAAGTGGAAATTATTTAAATAAGGTGGAATTTATTCAAAAAATGTCAGCGCTTTATTTTTTTTCTAAGCTTTTGACAGGAATATCATCGCTCTGCCATACAGTTTATTTTTCACAGCAAACTCTTGACTAAAATAATCATTCATGTTATTTAGCAAATTGACTCTTCTTCCAACACTTTATCTTTAAAAATCTGACTTAACAAATGGGATCAGAAAAATAAAATAAGTCCTGATGTTACACCTTCCTCTTTGACATCTGTGGAAAAAAACTGCTTTCACTAAATTGCTGGAATGTCACAAAGATATATCTTCTATCAGCTTAGAAAATTGAACATTTCCATTTAGAGAGTCACTGGTAAATTTTCTTCAGGAGGCAGAAATATCAAATGTGCACGAAAAACTCTCTATCGACAGAGCATTTTTGGCAGCCAGTTATAGATCTGTTGTCACCCTTTTCTTTAACAGTAGTGGCTACCTGTTTCTTTCGTTCCTTCCCAACAGTTCTGGCTGCACTGAAAGCACGTTACCATGAATACAGAAGGAATCAAACAACAAAATCCGCTCCCCACCGCCACCCCCCCCACCTCTCCTGCCTTTACCTCCTCAGAGCCAATGTTGTTTCCAGTGTTGTTTTGTTTGTGTACGAGACTGACTTTGTTATTTATGCTCTTTTCCTACCCTGTGTTGCTGGTGTCTGTGCTAGAGGTCACTGCCATTTCCTCTGTCTGCTTCCAGGGATTTAACTGTTTCTTAGTGTCTTCAATAACAACTAGTATTTACATTCAGTCCAAAGCATATCTATCTATCTATCTATCTATCTATCTATCTATCTATCTATCTATCTATCTATCTATCTATCTAAATTGCTACTCCTTGTCTAAGTTGTCATGAGATCCCTGGGACCTTGAATTATGTTGCCTATGTGGAAAAGGCAGCACCAATATGATGGACCCTAAGTATGGACTAACACTGAGGGTTACTAGAATGGTTTGCCGCTTCAGGTGATACCGGTCAAAATCCCAGAGAAAATAAAGCATTCCAGGATGGACTGAGCCTGCTCAAATTGGAAGACATGCTACAAATACTAATTTCTCTCAAAGGCATGTTCTGTCACTATTTTCCTCAAGCCATTGCTTACTTGCAGAAGCATCCAGCTGCATTTGCGTGTTAGCTAAAGGAGAATCGGGGGGGTTACACAGCACACATAACTTTCGTAAAATACCTATAAAAATGTATCATTAACATGACCCATTTCCTTATCTGAGATCCTTATGCATGGCTCATAAAGAGAGTTTATTAGTTTTGATGAGAAGCACAGCAGAAACATAGCGATAAGGTATATTTAAAAGATGCTATGAGAATTAGATAAAAAATGCACAGTGAAAGTGCCCAGAAATAATTCAAATGCCTTTGATGAAATTTGGCTTTGTAACATTAAGCTTTTTGTTCCAGCACAAAGTATTTAGGAATTGTAATTTAAACTGAAAATATGAAATGGCTAAAATACACAATGGGGTAAGACTAGATTAATTTGTCTTATTATTCTTATATAATAAATCCTGATTTATTGGCTTTCCCTGCACTTGTCCCCAGCCCTAAATTCCGAGGGAGAGCTTGTCTTCTTACGATATGCTTGTTTAGTGCTTAATATAGGGGGCCTGTGGGCTAAGGTCAGGAGTCCCTAGGGATGCCATCAGTGCAAACAATTAATATTTTGACTAAATAGGGAGAAGAGAGGCAAATGACATAATGCTTTCTTTTGTTACATTTTATTCTCTTTGAGCAAGGAGTATTTATGTATGAATTACTGTAATCTCCGTCACAAATGGGTATACAAAACATATACCAAGCTGTAACAAAAGAGAGGCCCTTTCACTGAAGTGTTTACTTGTCTAAGCTGGGACAATGTGTATATGTAAGAAAGGGAGAGTAAAAACAGGATAAAAATAAACCCCTTGGATTAACATGGTAATCATAGCACATCCCTTGCTTATTTTTGGTCTGTATGTATTTCTACTAAATGGAGATGAACAAGTCCAACCAGGGATTAAATGAAACCCAGCAGAATATCCAACAATTGCTTTTGAACTACATAGTGTTCTAAAAATTGGAGGCTTCTTTACCAGAAAGTGTTAGGAATTATTCCAAATCAGCTAATGTGCTGGTTACTGCATTTTTCATCAAAATACCTCAGGTAACATTAAAACTAAAAATGATAGTTTGCTCTGTCAAATGTTCTCTGAAGCCAAAAACTTTAACTTGTTATTTAAACATTTCAAAGTACTGTCAATGAAATAAATTTTCATCAGTTAAATAAATTTTCCTCAAAATGTCCTGTTTCATCAAATCCAAGCTTTTTAGGAGATCAACAGTTTCAACATCAATCAGTTTTTTATGATAACTTTGGCATGAGGAAAAAGGCCATCAGTGCTGCCTCTCTTTCTATTATGCCCAGTATAACTGCTGCGCTGATTTTAATCTGTTACCATGTCCTGCATGTTGCTACATTGCTGTTTAGCTAACATATATTTTTCCTGTATGATTTTCTGCCTCAGCCAGAGGACTTTGTTGGAGTCTCTAATACATTTTGATTTGGCTATAGCCTCCTGGCACCTTGCTCAGTGGGCATTCCTGTGGATATTCCACAGCTACAGCACCAAAGAGAAGGCACAATCTTGCACTAGTGTTTGTATTTCAATAAACTTTCATCAGCAATGCTTCTTAGGTCAATATATTCAAGGTCACTTCTGACCCGAAAGACATCACCATAAAATCATGTGTAGGGCATAAAGAACTGCAAAAGTGAAAAGAAACTCTCTCAAGTGAGCATTTATCAGGTGTCACTAAGAGGAAAAGGATCCACATCAGCCTCCTGGTTTGGAATACAGAATCACATTGAGCAAATACCTCTCCAAGAGAGAACAGAGGATAGGGTTGTTTATTGTTGGACTGGGAAAGAAGCTGTCAGCACGTTCTTCAAGTATAAAAAAAAAAAATAAATCTCCCATCTTTCAAACCCTGTTCACAAGAGGGAAAAAAATAGGCAAGGAATATGAGGGTTCCCCCTGTACACACAATAAAAAATAAAATAGATGACAAAGCACTGCTAGAATAGAGGACCATCCCCATAGGCAGTGGACTGTAGCTTCCAACCAGGATTTCAGCTGCCAGCTTCCGAGCAGGCTATTGAGACTAGATCAGATGAGTCTGTCCAGTTAACCTAGTCAGGATGAAAGCAGGAATTTAATTTGAAGATAGAGCCTCAGAAGGGAAGGAGAATTAAAATATAGCAGTTCTTAGAAAAAACACCAACTGAAAAAATGCCCAGTCCAGCTGAACACATACAAGGATTTAACAAACATACTAAATGCAATGGCAGAATAAAGCAAATTCAGATTTGCCAGACTAGAAGGCCTCTAAAGGAAGGAACAAGAGTTGAAGTCTTTCTCTTATTTGCATGACAAAGAAGAAAGCACACAAGTAACACCAATATTTGTGGGAACTTGTGAATATTTGTGACTACACCAGTGAGAAGTCATTCACTTCTCAAACAGGTCAAGGACAGTGCCTTCCTAATGAAAAATAGTGCGGGGCAAGACACAATCTAGAGCAATTCCAAGAAATGTGGCTGACGTGATTCTAATCCTGAGTGGAAAATGCTGGGGTGTGACTGAGGATCAAAACCAGCTCATTCCACAACCTTCAGGCTATGAGACAACTAACAAAAAACCCACATCCCATGAAAAAAGTCCAAGAAGGAACTATTATTATTTCTTCAGATAGCTCAGAAGCCCACCCTCTTTCTTTATTGTATACTTTTAAACTGCAATCCATGCCTCTGCTCTTGACAAGCTCATCCCAAAAGTATCCAGTTGCAAATGCTGCAAAGGAGTAGTGTTTTGGCTAGAGATGAGAAAGAGACAACAAAAAAAATTCTTCCTCGTTCATATTTGTTAATATCATTATGAATAAAAGGCAGCAGCCCCATTTGCTTTTACTTATGGTGCCATACCATAAAACTGCAACAGTCCCACAAAATTTTTCTTAATCCGTCAAGTTCCTTAAATTTTACCCCACCTGTTTATTCACTTCAAAATTCCTATCCAGAATATATCTGTTATTTTGTTCAGCCAGAAAGAATGGTCTCTCATGAATTAAGTGACCAGCTATACAACACAAAAGATGACTACTGAGCCATCAGGGCAAACAACAGCAGATCAGAAATTCTCCCAAATAACTATCCAGGCAAATACTTAAAAATGTCAAAACCATGTGAAGAAATCAAGATCAGCTCGTCAGTGATTTGCTAAACAGCAGGGGAGAGTAATTCACAATAAACACTGATGTCTTTTTCCTGACATCAGCATCATCCCTCTGCTGAGGCCTAGCAAGTGTTCAGGACTTTGTGAGGGGAGGCAGAAAAAAGGAAGAGAAATCTTGGTAAGCTTTTAATGCAATTCCTTTTGCTTACACCCTACACCATAGGAGGCAGAAAGCAAATAACCTGCTGCTTGCCAGGATCCCTTGGCAGAGGGGCCCGAAAAAGACAGTATCGTAGGAATTCCCTCATGCTGAGCTTGCCCATACAGAGAAGGAGCCTGGGCGAGTTCACTGAAACCATGATGGCCGGTGATGCCAGGTATGCAAAAATGACAGTCACAAAAGCTGTAATTTTTTCAGTGAAATATTTTGTGGAAAGTATTCCTGTTTGGTTCTTATGGCAATGGAGGTGCAGCTATATAAAGCTGGAATGTGTGAATTGTTTTCTTCTGCTTTTTTTTTTTTTCCTTTTGGACTAACAACTGAGTATGTAGGGGAGAGAATCAATGACTGGCAGGAAAGCAGTTACACTGTAAACAAACATGGTAATACTTCATCTCTATTTGTGGCCATAATCAAGAAAGGGTCAATAAACTGGGGATGCAAAAGTGTTTATTGTGCTTTTCCTGCACGTCTTTTTCTGTAGCAACTCTGCCAAAGCAGTAAGGAAGACAAGCAAAGAGCTTATAGGTCAAGGCTCCCCAGCAATCTGAAAACTTAAAACAGTCCTGAAAGAAGATGACACATGAGAGATTTTAAATGAATAAAAGATGGATGTGAAATATTTTACGACCGTATTCATCTGATTTAATTCTCTTATCCTATATCCTTCATAAAAGCAATTTGCCCACAGTTCAGTATGATATTACTGGTGCAGAATATGGGCAGATTACCTTCGGCAGTGGATAGCTTTCTCCCCATCCCCCATTGCATTCTATGGGAAAACTGACAATGGGTAACACGCTGATGGGAAGATCTTGCAGGGGGTACTGAGGGCTGAATAATGAAAAGTTCCTGCAGGAGGCACCTTCCAATAATGAAATCCATAGAGCGGAAATCCTCTTTAGTGATGAGAAGAAACTTCAAAGATACCTCCCCTTAAAGAACATGAATCATTTCACAGAATCTGATTCATGGATCCAGACAATGCTTGCTATTAGTAGTGAAGATGACTAAAGAAATTTTATATACACCTGATGTTGCCTGTTCTTCTTAAGGTACTACTTTTAATATTTGTCTCTATCCATCTGCAGGAATTAATTGCTATACTTTTTTCAGACTCATCTGTGGCTGTATACAAATTTGTCAGGAAATGTGGCTGCATATCATTAGGCATGTCTCCAGGCTGCGCTGTCTGCAGTGCCTGAGCCAAGCACGCTAATAAGGTCATGGCAATTATTTTATACTAATACCAGCCATTTTTACAGATCAAGATGAAAATACTCCTGTCAGATGTGAGCTGTCTTCCTAGTCAGATTCTGGGAAAAAAAGGCATGCTTCTTTTTCAACAATTGCAATATAGACAGGAGAACTGCAGCTTGGAGGGAAAAATCTGTTGTAGCAAAACTTTGATATGTGTGGCTGAAACTAGAATCACATCTTTTAAGTAGATTTATTCCCAAGATTGATGCAACTTTACTATAAAAAATCTGTAGATCATACGAAACACATTCAGTTTCAGAAAGGTAAAAACAGGAAACTTGTGTAAAACCCAGAAAAATTATTTCAAATGAGCTTGACTGCAATCTTAAATCAGGCTGTGTTGCAATTTGATAGATCATAGACTAACTTATGGTTTGTGTAAAATAATTTTGACTCCAAACCCATGCTAAATGCATAGTTACCACTAAATTTTTAAACAAGTTTGAACACAAAATGTTTAAACCTGGACAAATCTTTCCTTCTCTCACTGATCTTTAAAAGTTATTTTTTAATGACATGCATGTAGATAGGTGCATAGTATAGTTTGTCAAAGAAATAAAATCCCCTTGCTGATTTTAAATAGTTAAAATTATTGATTTTAAATAATCATGATCAGCTATGTTTCATATAGAGTAAGTATATAGGGAAGGTCTTTCTTGATCCAGAAACATCACCGATTCTCATGGGGGTCACATTTAAGCAGGGAAAACATTTCTATGCACCACAGTGCTATTCCTCAAACCATCATCTTCTGCAGCTTATTTCAATCTGTCTGTTGAACCAGATATTGCAAAGTGCCAAAGAGCGGACATCTGTGTGAATAGAGGAGGTTTCTCCTCCTATAACCTACTCTACACTGGCATTCACATTCTGTGGATCAAATGTGGAGAGCAAGGGATAATACATCAAAAATACATCAAAAAGTCAAGTCAATAATCCAGACTAAAGAGCTCTTAAATCTAGTTGTCAAAGGCTTATGAAGGCCCAATGACTGGCAGCTGAAGCAAGGTTTAACTTGGAAATAGGGTGGAAGTTTTTAACAACAAACACAACTGTCCACAGCTCTGCTAACCATCAGCTGGAGTCTTCTATGCAAGATATCCCACCCTTGTGAAAGATTGGCTGTAATTCAACTGCTAACCATCAGCTGGAGTCTTCTATGCAAGATATCCCACCCTTGTGAAAGATCGGCCGTAATTCAACTGCAGGATTTTGGGTTTGATGCAGAAATGGCTGGGTGAAACTGTATGGCCTGAGTTACGCAGGAGGTCAGACATGCTGTCCAGAACAGACCCTTCTGGAAAGGAAATTTATAAAAATAGTAACAGAAATATGTAACCCAGTGAGTGTACCAAGCATTTATTTAGGACTTGGGTTCAACACCTCGAATGTAATGTGCTTTCCCCCTCAGATTCCTAAAGCCATTTATATCAGGCCAGCTTCTCATGACTACTTGTATTTATAGTTTGTCTGCCTGGTTGTCACTGGTCACATTTTTAGGCTTTGCATTGCATTTTAAATCCCCTGAGTCATTTCATGTTCATGTTTACCACTCTTTTCCTTCTTTTATGAGATTTTTCCATGAACCTGAATTTAAAAACATCCTTTCCTCCTCTCCACTGAAAAGTCACAACCACAAGTCATCCATCACAGCTCCAATTTGTCCCTTAAAATTTTCTCTGATCCCTCACAGAAGAGGCATTTCCAAGCAAGAAGTTCAAGCTCCATTTCTCCCTATTTCCCAGGAGAATTGAAAAGAACTTGTCTTTCTTCCAAATATTTAATTTCCATTTTTTTCTTCAAATTCTGCATAGAAAATTAATTCAGTGAAAAATTGGTCTTTTCATTCCCTGGCTCCCCAAGCACTTGCAGTTCCTTTCCATTTTTTTTGAGCTGTTTTTAAGCTGGAGGGGAGGGAGCAGAGAGGGAACAGGCTATGCTGTGGTTGTATTCATCTCTCTCCCTCATGCATAGTTCACCTGTTCCAAGCTTCAAACACTCATCACTTATTTCCTTTTGTTCCCTGAGAATAAAGAAATAACTCATGCACACAGTGGAAGAAAAGAGTATCAAAGTATGTCCAAAAACCCTGCACAGCAGCCTTTTCTTTTAAAAAGGACTTAACTCCACATTCAACTCTATGTTGTACTACAGGCTCAACATGCTGATTACAGGCATACAGCTATATCATCCTGCATTTTACTCTGAATTGTGAACAATCTCAGACCTGACTGAGATTTGCCATCTGAAGCATCACTCTTCCCACATGTAATAAGCCCTTTTTCTACAGCTTTCCGCAAATGGGAGTAGTCCAGCGGTGCCAGGCTATTGCATACCTGAGTGATACCTTGACAGCTGTAGGGTCCCATACCAGGGACTTCAGTGCGGCACATGTGCCTCCAGCTTCTTGGCACTTTGGCAGTGCTATGGCCCTCACGCCCAGGATGGTGAGTACATGAGTAAGGTTTGCAGCTGACTGTTGGTTTCTACATCTTCACATTTAGTTATTGGTTTAAGAGACAACACAATACAGAGGGAAAAATAATATGATGTGTGGGAGCTGGCAGTAGGGATTTTTCCCAAATGTTTGGGAGGATCCCATTTCTCACAGATGGTGCTGCCAAGAAACAGCCTACTTTTCTTTTAGAAAATACGGATTGTTTGCAATAATCTTCTGCCTAAAGTATTTCCCGAGTCCAAACACTAACCCTACCATAAAACAAGAAAGCCTTATTCAAAGATACTTATTATTTCAAATGAGAGAAGAAAGCAAAGAGACCCAACAGGTGGTGGTGAAAGGATTACTCTAACACCAACAGAGGTAACGACAAAAGTATCTTGCAAAAGACTTTGGAGGAGTGGAAGGGATGAGAGAGAGCAGGCTCCTTCCCAAGCAGAAAGTCCATTGCCTGTCACACTTAGCTGCAATGGTGGGAAATTTTAAAGCTGGGTGTGTTCAAGATTGAAGAATGACCCTTTATGAAGAAGGCAATATAATATAGCACATTTGCTTTCACAGACTCATACATCGTTGTGTCATGCCTACTCTGTTTTGTTTGTTGTTCTTTCATATTGTGTCTCTTTTTACTTGATAGGCAGAAAAAGTATTTCCTTACCTTAAGGAAAGATTAGGCAGGATGTTGTGTCATAGGCTTTTATTCTTCTGACTGCCATTCAGTGCATTAATAAACAAGGAATGTAAATATCTGTATATGACTGGGGGAGAAGTCATCTGCTGCAATTACTGAAAAGAGCTGCTGACAGTGAAACCCATGCAAGGTGTAGTACAGGCCCTGGCACTAGGAATAGGAGGGATACAGACACTCAGCAGAGCCTGCTACCGGTGGGTTGAAAGGACAAAGCAGGTTTCCTCCTGACTGAACAGCTGTCAGTGGTCACTCCTAGTGAAGGAAAGTCAGAAATCAGAGCAGCATGACCTGTTGGGCTTAACTACAAAAGCTAATTCAGAAGCCCCTGATGCTGCCAAAATTAGGAGGACAAAGAATTTGGCTTAAAGACACTTTCTTTCTCTTTCTGTGTAACTGAATAACTCCAAGGTGGTGTAGAATATAAACCTGCTAGAGACATATGAAAGCCTGCAGGTTGTTTGTCATAACCATATCTGATATAATTACTGGTAGCAGAGGTGAACTTGAATTAGAAGCTATGAATCCCCAGTCAAACTTCCTGAAAATTTAGCGTGTGTTTGGGAGTGAAGGTTTGGGTTGGACTTCTCCCTCATGGGCAGACAGAATGTACTAATTCTGAGTCCAATTCCATGTTTTTCTTTGTTTTGGTTGTTATGATAGTCATGGCTACTGCTGCAAAATTAGGCCATTAAAAAAGAGGCAAAGAGCCCAATCCAAATGATTCCCATTTGAGCTAAGCTCCTTGGGCTCAGCAATAGACAGAGAGGTACCTATTTAGGACATGTGTTTTCTACTTGTTTCTGCCCTGGACTAGTTTTGGATGGTACAGCTAGTTGACAGATGAAATTTCCTTCCTAAGGAAAAAGGCTCATATTTTCAAAACTATTTTCATCCCAAATTGGCATTTTCAGAGACCATATCTTTAGAAAAAAATCAGTTCAGAAATGTCAAAATATTTTTTTTTAAATCAAACCCAAATATTCAACATTTCCCAACCTGTTTTAAGCTTGCTTTCACATGAGCTGGTGTGTGCTCTTAGGCTGGAGTCATGTTGCTTTCCTAGGGAGCGAGAAGTGCATTATATTTCCATTTATGCCTGTAGACTACAGTCAATATCTCATCAGATTTTGAGCTGATGGAAAGCCGCTCAGAAACTAGAATAAGTATGGGAGACTTACACTTACATAATGCAACGTATTGCTAAATACGCTAAAGACTGGCCAAGATGAATACCCTGGTCCTGGTCCAGCGCTGATAGATCTTCACAATGCGAAGACAGTATTAGATCCAAAAAGCAAGCTAGCCGTATTACCAGGGCACGGAATCCACAAATGCTTCACTCCACTTCTCAGCCAAACAGTGTAAAAATTCCCTATGGCTTTCATCTGTTGCTGCAAAGCTTCTATAGTGCACAAGACAAAATCACGATCAAAAAGTTAGCAGCTGCTCAACCTTACCATAGACCTACTAATATAAGTTGTTCCAACACTTGCAGAACTAAAGAGTGGGAAGAATGGAATGGTCCCTCAGGATCTGCAGAAATAGGGGATGGTATTATTTGGAGGGGGAATAAAAGCAAAAATATTCAGATCCTGCCTCCAGAAGAGTTATTTGTATTTTCTACAGGTTTCACACTTGTTCTTTAGCCTGAGATGTGTTTTGAGGTAGATTAACCCTTATATCCTGAGTAAAACATGAAAAATGTTCCTTTCTTGCTGATTTCTCCACCTTTTAAAATATATTGTGAAAGTGAAGTATTCTCATAAGACCATTTTAATGAGAGAGAAGTGCAGCTATGTTGTCTTACAGACTTTATTAAATTGTGCTTAGAACTCATTCACTTTGTTGACTCAAATTATGGAAGCAATTCTTGTTGTAGAATTGTTTATATGTCCCAGAGCATTCATAACTCACTGAGTTCAACCATCTACAAGTGTTTAATTACAGACTGTCTGTTTCATGTAAAAAAAATGTTTGCCAGCAGTCTTTTGGCAGAGTAAGGAATGAACTTTGTAGAGGAAAACTGAGTAGCTCATGAGCAGCAGCAGCAGAAATGGGGAAAAGAACTTCCCCAGAGTTCCTTGAAGATTCAAGTTGCTGGATCCTGGCATGATTTATTTTCTTATATAAATCTTGCTGGAATTATGATAAATTTTGCATTTAAATTTAATTTCTTCCCCCACTTCTACAGCTGTAAAAGTATGCACATTTAAGAATAGCATGTGAAAATTAAACTCACAAGACACCATTACACAAGATGCGAGCTCAGACTTTGTCCAGAAAGGGAGAGAGCATCTAGTCCTTGAAAATAATATTCCTTCATGCTTTTTGAAAATACAAGCACAGATAATTAATGTGCTACTAAAGTGAGGCTGCATCTCACATTTCACAGGCTCAAAACATAAAAATATCCTGTGTTATTTAATCTGACTATTTGAACTGACTATTTTGAATATTTGAACTGACTAGAGGATGGAGGTTTCTTTGCCTCTGTATTTCTAAACCAATTTTTTTTTTCATTGTAGATTTCTATGATGTCTTGCTGTGAAATGCTGAATTTATTTGATGGAGTGCTTTTAAAGCTAAATCTGAAGATTTGGGTTAAATTTTCTTTTTTTTCTTTTTAATTTGGAAATGCCATTATCTTGACTCCTGGGCAGTTTCATGTGAATACCTTATCTCCCCTCTCTCTGTCTTTGGTTTGACATTCATGGCTGCAGCTGCTGTGCAAAGCAAAGTTTCCACTGAATGTCCATATCTGAAGCAAAATTTCTGCCATTCTTAGCTGCCGATGCTCGCGATCCTGTGTCAGGCCCACACACCATATTGCAACCTCAGCCTCCCCTTCCTGAGACGCTGCTGCCTCACCTCAGCAGAGGAGCTCATGTAATCCTTTGTTGGCAGATATTAGATACACCAAAATATGTGAGGACTTATTTTGAGAGTGATGTTGTCTCATCTTGGTCCAGAAGACAGAATACAAAATCAAAACAGGCAGGACTTAAAGAAAAAAACACAAGTTATTTCAGTGTTTAGTATCTGAGGACTACCTGAGCAAGTTTGTCATACTACAAGTGGAATTTTTATTGGAAAGATGGGGGGAAGGGTTTCCCAAAGCTACCGAGGCAAGCACAGTGAGTCTGAACATAGAAGAAGGTGCTGTTTCCACCATCTCTCTGTTTCAGCCTATGCCAAGGCGGAATCAGTGCGGCCTTCCCATTTGTATTTTGGGGTCTCAGATGCTAGTCCTCACTAACCACGCAAGGGGCCGTACCGTGCTGTGAGCGGTGCCAGCAGGGAAGCCGAATGCCCAGGAGGCCCAGCGGCAGTGGGAGTTCTGGGGGGTGGAAAGGCCCTGCTTCACTGCAGTGGGGGGTGCCCTAAGGGGAAGGGGCAGCCCTGGGGCTCCTGGCCTTCCCCCTCCACCCTCCTCTGACAGCCAGGTGCCCACGATGTGCTGAGCTGTGACCAAAACCCTCGGTCAGCGGTCAGCCATGGGGCTGTGGGTGGTGTGTGCCAGGGGAGGTCCCGGGCCGAGGGAGCCAACCTCCCGTCCACGGCCCCTGGCAGAAATGCCGGAAAGTTCTCCTTAAAAAGCAGTGAGTTATGCAGTTTTGTACCTGAGCCGTCAGCCGAGAGGGAGGAAATGGCCTTTTCAGGCTTTCAGCTGCCAACCAGCCAGAAGGCCAGGGGTCAGTTATGGGAGAGGACGAGGGTAAGTTATGCCCCCATAATGGCTCACTTTGCAGGCTCAGTCCGCACCCCTCCAGAGCCTGGCTGTGCTCCGAGGTACCTTGAGGTACTCGAGTCCTTGCACTGTGAGCTCATTTGTTGTCTTTTCCACTCCTGGGAAAAAAAAGGGTCATAAGAAGAGATCACTAAATGTGCAGCATTCATAAAGCGCTGCCTCGAACAAAACAGACACACTGCAGTGTTATCATATCCAGGAAAACAGCAGCAGACGGCATAACTTTAAAATACCACCCAGAAACTCTTGTTTGGAAAGGACAACTCATAGCATCAAAGCCGAAATAGATTTGCCAAACCATACTTTAACTTACTGCCAAGACACCAAATTTATCCCCTTAATAGCAATGATCCACTGAGCAACATGGTGACTGCTACAGGAAAAAGGACAAGGGTTTATTTCACAGAGGTCAAGACTGTGCAAAGACCCCTACACATATTAATACTTTGTGAGAAAGGTAGGATTTTTTTCCATATGAAGTTGGCCTAAGGCTAGTTTGTTAGTAAATAAGCCTCACAGGAAGGAAACAATAGAATCAATACAACTGCTAGCTGTCAAGTATAAGGAAAAACATTTATGAAAATTTCAAATGTTTAGATGAATAGTTTCAGACCAAAAATAAATGACAAATAAATATCTAATAGAAATTGGACTTAGGAAGGGTAAAATTATGACACAAGATATATAACCATACACAAAAAAGCGAAGGGAATGCCCTGGTTTCTGCCTTACTTTTTCAGACTGTCCTCATCTGCAGTCATTTATATGGCAGCGTATGTGGAACAACCTCCTCCTGTATTGTGAAAGAGGGAAAGGGAGGGAGGAGCTGTGACTCTCTCTTCCCTTACCATTCTCCTCAGCACGCTGAGCCAGCCAGAAATAAAGTCACCTCTTCATCTGATGTAGCCCGATTCACATCCCAAAGCTCTGCAACAATGCGCTCCGCTGAAACACAGGTCTCCAAGCTGCTGCCCAGCTCGTCAGGCTTCTGAGAAAGAGTGCATCCAAGTCCAGACTTCTCATAATTGTAATCATGTTATCAACTGACATTGACATTGTGACAGTGCCAGGTCCTGCACTTGGGTCACAACAACCCCATGCACAGCTACAGGATTGGGGTGGAGTGGCTGGAA
Organism: Pluvialis apricaria; assembly: GCA_017639485.1. Taxonomy (NCBI): domain Eukaryota; kingdom Metazoa; phylum Chordata; class Aves; order Charadriiformes; family Charadriidae; genus Pluvialis; species Pluvialis apricaria. Next base: position 37,399,839 of record CM030012.1, on the reverse strand, counting down.
AGCTGCCTGGCAGAAAAGGACCTGGGGGTGTTGGTGGACAGCCGGCTGAACGTGAGCCGGCAGTGTGCCTAGGTGGCCAAGAAGGCCAACAGCATCCTGGCCTGTATCGGGAATAGTGTGGTGAGCGGGACTAGAGAAGTGATCGTCCCCCTGTACTCAGCACTGGTGAAGCCCCACCTTGAGTACTGTGCTCAGTTTTGGGCCCCTCACTACAAGAAGGACATTGAGGTGCTGGAGCATGTCCAGAGAAGGGCAACGAAGCTGGTGAGGGGTCTGGAGGACAAGTCTTATGAGGAACGACTGAGGGAACTGGGGTTGTTTAGCCTGGAGAAGAGGAGGCTGAGGGGAGACCTTATCCTGAAAGGAGGTTGTAGAGAGGTGGGGGTTGACCTCTTCTCCCGGGTGACAAGTGATAGGGCGAGAGGAAATGGGTTCAAGTTATGCCAGGTGAGATTTAGATTGGATATTAGGAAAAAATCTTTCACTGAAAGGGCTATCAAACATTGGAATAAGCTGCCTAGAGAGGTGGTGGATTTGCCATCCCTGGAGGTGTTTAAAAAAGGGGTAGACATGGTACTTGGGAGCATGGTTTAGAAATGGTTTTGTCAGGTTAGGTTAATGGTTGGACTTGATGATCTTAAAGGTCCCTTCCAACCTCAACAATTCCGTGATCCTCTGATTCTATGATTCAGACATACATTGGTGTGTGCATGCATATATGTCACATATGCAAATATACATGTACACGGAAAAACATGGCATTTCTAATGTGCATACACACAGGCAAAAATCCTCCTGAACCAACCTAAAGTGCAAGTCTTGGTCAGAGAGGGAGCAGATTGGTTTTGCTGTTTAATATTTTGCCATCTGAACTCAGAGGATAACAGTAAGCATATGTCATTTTCAAGCTGAGGTTAGTCATCTAAGACTTTCCTGCAATACTTTGTCTCTTGGTATCTTTTGGGGAGTGTTTGTAAATGTCCATGTATACTTCTAGAAACTAAATACATCTGAGTTCAGGGAATCAATCTCTTCTAGGTGTAATTCAAAATGTTGATACCTATCAGCAGGACCTAAACCAGATCTCACTTGTTTTTTTCCTTTGACTTCTTTTACTCTGATACCAGGTCTTAAATACCATGTTTAGATTCTGATAACCCAAAAGGACATTTCTTAGCATAAAGGTGAAATCAGGTGATTTGTTTTTTTGGTGGCTATTATTGACTTTAATATGGGAGCAAAATATTCTGTGTAGAGAACTCATGAAATGTATGTCCCCTTTATTTTTACAGTCTGTACATGCTCACTCACAGGACATAGGATTCAGATTTATGAGGAGCAGGAAGGAGAGGATGGTAGTTGTTATTCCTATTCCTAGCCAGAAATGACAGTGTTTGCAGATTTAATAGTGCTAACCAACCAAAGAATATTTTTTTGCTTTATGATATTTCTATATCTGTGGTCAAAAAAGAGATAGCTATGTTTTAAATCTTTTTGAGAATGTAAACATATAGACTTTAAGGAGACTTATCTCAACCACACTACAATTTTCTGGCCTGGCAAGCCTTTCAAAGCCCTTATCACAGTTACATGTATTCGATAATGCAGAAAAGTCCAAATTTAAGGAGTAACAGTTGAAATGTATGTATATGGGGCTAATTGGTCTCAGCAGTTATATGGCATAGAAATGGTGGTGGGCTGGTTGCAAGGACACCTGCCACCTGTTTCTAGCTCAGCCGTGACTTGCCATGTTAGTGATGGTAGGCCTTTACCACTCTGTTGCTACTTTACTTGTCCCGTTTTGACTGTCCCATCAGACTGTAAGCATTTACAAGGAAACCCGGGGAACTACAGGCCAGTCAGTCTCACCTCTGTGCCTGGCAAGATCATGGAGCAGATCCTCCTGGAAACTCTGCTGAGCCACACAGAAAACAAGGAGGTGATTGGCGAGAGCCAACATGGCTTCACCAAGGGCAAGTCATGCCTGACAAATTCGGTGGCCCTCTACGAAGGGGTTACAGCGGCAGTGGACAAGGGAAGATCTGCTGATGTCATCTACCTGGACTTGTGCAAAGCGTTTGACACTGTCCCACACGATATCCTGGTCGCTAAATTGAAGAGACATGGATTCGATAAATGGACCACTCGGTGGATAAAGAACTGGCTGGATGGTCACACTCAAAGGGTTGCGGTCAACGGCTCGGTGTCCAAGTGGAGAGCAGTGACGAGTGGCGTTCCTCAGGGGTGGGTACTGGGACCCGTACTGTTCAACATCTTTGTTAGCAACAGGGACAGTGGGGTAGAGTGCACCCTCAGCAAGTTTGCTGATGATACCAAGCTGTTTGGCGAGGCAGACACGCTGGAGGGGAGGGATGCCATCCAGAGGGACCTGGACAGGCTGGAGAGGTGGGACCAAGCCAACCTCATGCAGCTCAACAAGGCCAAGTGCAAGGTCCTACATCTGGGTCGGGGCAATCCCAAGCACAAATACAGGCTCGGCGGAGAATGGCTGGAGAGCAGCCCTGTGGAGAAGGACCTGGGGGTGATGATTGATGAGAAGCTCGACATGAGCAAGCAATGTGTGATCGCAGCCCAGAAGGCCAACCGTATCCTGGGCTGCATCAAAAGAAGTGTGGCCAGCAGGTCAAGGGAGGTGATTCTGCCCCTCTACTCCGCTCTCGTGAGACCCCACCTGGAGTACTGCATCCAGCTGTGGAGTCCCCAACATAAGAAGGACATGGACCTGCTGGAGCGCGTCCAGAGGAGAGCCACGAGGATGATCAGAGGGCTGGAGCACCTCTCCTATGAGGAGAGGCTGAGAGAGTTGGGGCTGTTCAGCCTGGAGAAGAGAAGGCTCCGGGGAGATCTTATTGCGGCCTTCCAGTACCTAAAGGGGGCCTACAGGAGAGCTGGGAAGGACTTTTTACTAGGGCATGTAGTGATAGGACGAGGAGGAACGGCTTTAAGCTGGAAGAGGGCAGGTTTAGATTAAACATTAGGAAGAAGTTTTTCACTTTAAGGGTGGTGAGGCATTGGAACAGGTTGCCCAGAGAAGTTGTTGAAGCCCCGTCCCTGGAGGCGTTCAAGGCCAGACTGGACGTGGCCTTGGGCAACCTGGTCTAGTGAGAGGTATCCCTGCCTGTGGCAGGGGGGGTTGGAACTCGATGATCTTCAAGGTCCCTTCCAACCTAAACCATTCTATGATTCTATGATTCTATGATTTGAGAACAGGCACATCACTGCCTGTGCAGGATGCGGGTGTGGGGTGGGGTGGTTGTGAGTGGCTCTTCCATTCTTGCAATGCACATACAGTTTATACGTGTCTTCAGTGAAGTAATCTGACAGAAAATAAAAAGAACTTTGCCCAGACTCTTCTCTGGAAGGGAGATAGCAATGAATCTATTTTAACAACAATGGTTGAACCCCAATTTGGAGGCCCTAAGACATAATGTCTGATTGATGCATTTATACACCATTGGATGCAAATTGTCACAAAATGAATCTTGCCTTATCAGAATTCTTTCGCTAATGAGGTACGTTTGTGGTATCTGAGCTACGATGTTTTTTTGGCTTGCCACATCTTTAATTTGGAGCAATTCCACCTGCGTCATTATACTTCTGTGACTGTAGTCACTGACAGAGACCCTTAAACAGGAACATGGATGAATTCCACCAGCATGGAATGATAGCCACCCTTAGTGTAGCATGTAAAATTACTTGATAATATATGGCATAGTATTGAACAACTTCCTGGAAACCTTAGCAATACAGAAGTTTAAAAGAAATGGCGTGGCCTGGAGTTCATAAACAACACAGGCTGAATAAGCTGCTTCTAACTGCATCAGAAACTTTTGCTCATGGATTTAGCCTTTACTTCTAGAACTAAAAGTGCTAAAAAGTGGCATGACTAAAAAGGAAACGCAGCAATAAAAATTCCAATTTGACTCTAGGGATAGCTTCAGAGACATTGTGGTCAGAATTTTCTCCATTATTTGCAAGTTGCCAAGGAAGAATGTTTTTTATTCTGGATTGGCTTTGGGAAACCTATTAAGATTTTTAATTGCATTCAAAAATATTCTTATGTTTTGAAACCTAGTCTGCAGGAAGTTTAACCAGCCCTTCATTAGGGTCTCTGAGTGTGGCTGAGACTTGTATATTAGCAAGGTGCTTTGCTTGTCTCTGCCCAATAAAAATACAAGAAACAATGCCAGTTGGGGGAATGAATAGAGCAGAAGGGAAGGAGGGGACACAAGTTATGAGCTGCTTTGGTCTGCATACTCAGGAAGTACTTACCAACTTCCATTGCCTCATTCCATCTCTTCCATTAGAAGGCCTTTTTAAATTACAGGAATAAGTGGCCCTTAGCAAATAACTTCACAACAGAGAGCAACCAAATGGGACTGAAGCAGAACAGGAAACTCCCTTCTGCTACTGCAGATAGTTCTGAGCTGTTAGCATTTTTTCCTCTCAGATCAGGATGAAAGACAAAAATCTCAATAATTTCCACAAATTGAAAATCTGAAAAATGTGGGAACTGAGTGCAGATGAAACATTTCATTTCAATAATTTTGTAATATCTTGTTACAATGCTGATCTGTCTTTAATCATTTTATGTCTAAATTTGCTAAGATTTCAAAGACTTTACTTTTGTAAAAAGTTTCAGCTTGAAGGAGACAAAAGCTTTCTAATTCAAGAGGTTGAAACCAGACTATTTTTAATGTTTCTTATAAAAAATAATAATTAAGGAGCAATAGGAAATGGAGCCTTCTCTTATCCATTAATCTGAGTCATAACTCAGATCAGTAACAAACGCTGTGTGTTTCAGTGTGATGGCGCTTTGGTGACTAACTCTTTTTTCCTATCTGGTTGACTGCAGCAGCATTTGGATCAGTCCTGGTAAGATGGTTCTCTTAACTGTGCCAATACCAGAAGGCAGCTTTGCTGCTATATACTGATAACTCAGTGGAACATCAAGGAGAAATATTTATTTTTTTAGCCAAGAACAAGATATTTGACAGTCGAGCTGGTCACAAATGGAGTGTATCCTTTGGCAATAAAAATTTTCCTTTACAGTCAATTCCATGATTGAGCCAAAGCCACTGCTTTGTTCCTCCACCTGTCTCTGTGAGTCAGCAATGGTTTCCTCTTGCTTTCCCTCCAAGTGGGATGCCAGTGCCTTGCCTGGACTGCAGAGGCACAGGTGTTGTGCCCACATTTGTGAATTGTTTCCTTTTTGCAATCTTGGCAGCGCGTCTGAGCTCTGGTGAGATTTTTACTGAATAGGATAGAGAATTGAGGGGAAAATCCATTTTTTAAGTTGCTCATGAGTTTTTTACTCTAAAAATCAGGAGTTTGAAAATCTCATCAGAACAATCTCTAATTTGTTTACAACTGTGACTAACAAAAATACTAACTTTTGGTCATTAAAAGAAGTACTGAAATGTTTTAAAGTTTATTCTATGAGATTCTAAAAGTCAGAAATGCGATATACACATTTGGGCCAAATTTTCACATTCAGTTTGTGCTGCACATGCTACTCCAATGATTTCAGAAGCATATCCAACAGGTAGTTTTGTACCTGTGAGTTATGATGCTGTAACAGACACATCTCTCATTTACTAGATATATATTTTAGCTTACCCCATAGCTGCAGTTTGCACTCAGTTCTTTCTACTGAGGTATGTATTTGATGGCTTTTGCCAAATGTTCTTCTAGAGCCAATATGAGTGTGAACAACATGCAGTAAGAGATGCCACCTGTACAAGTGTGCCAGCCCAGGCAACATGCTTCCCACCTAACCATGGTGGGAAAGAATCTGTGTGACTCAGAGGCAGGGAGAGGAAAATAAGTGTCAGACCTCTAGACTGAGCGCTCAACTTGTCAGGGAGGAGGGCTATCAGAGCCAGTGAACTCTACACTGCCTTATTCAATGGATTGTAGATCTGTGATTTCTGTCCCTATGGCATCCATCTCCCTCACACAAAAAAAAATTCTTCATCTAATTGCCATTGGTTTGGTCATAGCAACCGATCCAGACACTGTGAGGCATAGTGTTGCTAATATAGGCGGTAAGCATGTCAGTAAACAAGTCAAGCCCAAAACACAGAAGAGTATGCGTGTCCAGTGTGTGCGTGCACAAACTTTAAACTGAGTCGTCTCGTGCCATACTGATGAGCAACATATTCTGGCCATTCCTTTCCCATGCAGGCTTAGCATAGCTGATTTGTGTACTCAGCACTGAAACCTACACTTTTCCCAGGACCCATCAGGTCAGATTGCCCATAACCTATCGCTCCTTTGATGGCTCTCATCCTGCTTTCAATTGATGTGGCAGCGCATGAATACATATGACCGAAAGCTTGATATAAAATTCATTTGTCTAAACACCGTCTATTTATGTTTGATGGCCTGAACAAATATTAATCCTGATTGGAAATATAAGTCATTGTGTCTACAGTGTCCTGTCACAGCATCACTGTTAGCTCCCCTGAGGCCAAATTCTCTGACAATGCACACAGTGTCCGGTTCTTTCTGCACACAGTGCCGTGCCCTATCTGAAATCCCAGGCAGGAAACTTCTTTTTCTGTATGCTCACCAGTGTGGATGATCCCCAGGAATTTTCCTGGTCTGCCAGTGTATATCCCATAAGACAGGAGATAGACCCTGCACCGCTGTGTCCAATAATTTCCATGCTCTAGAACAGTGTTCAAAGATGCCATAGAAGATGCACGCCTCATCCTCAGTGGGCACAACATGCATCCTTCCTGTCAGGGCATGAGCTCCCATGCTAGCCCTGAGTCTGGGGAAAGCCCTGAAGGGACTGGAGCCTCCCTGAACCTACAAAAGGGAGTGAAAATCTCCAGAGCAGCAGCAGGCCTGCTTTTTGTGTTAAAAAAGCAATATATCCCTCCTTGCTTCCCTCGAATCTCTGAATTTGCACCCTTACTTGAAGACTCTGCTCCACCACTGCTTATAAAATACCAAGCTCAAGGTTGTCAGACAACCTACATGGGCCTAGAAAACAGTCACATATGAAAGCCAGTACAACAGGCACCAATCCCCCTATGTCTTGCTGGCCTGTGCCTAGTACACATGTTCACCTAATGTTATTTTTTCAGTGGTTATCCTACACAACCACCATGTGCCAGCCTGTGCACAGCCCAGTGAAATATAGAGGCTGGCCTGGGCAATGGCACCGGTTACCGCAGTGGCAGGGCTAGTCCCCACTGGGTACAAAGGGTTCCCAGTGCTGCATGGCCCCACGGCGCCTCTCTCTCCCTGCAGCACCAAGCTGCCATGCTAGGATGTGGCAGAGGAGCCCCATGGCAAATAACCCCACACAAACCCACAGATACGTCTCTCTCTCAGACCTGGAAATGGCTAACAAAGCCAGGGGAAACCATTCAGACACACACAGATGAGCTGTTGTAGAATAGCATGCTTTGGTTTCTGTCTCCAAATATTCCAGGGCTGTTGAGCATTTCCTTGGTCTGATGTGATGGGAGGCTTCCAGGCAGCCATGGACCTGCAAATGTTGGTCTTCAGGGGCTGGCACTAAGAGTTTGGTCTCTGCACACAAATGGCGTGACTGAGGGAAGCAAAGGTACTTACTTCACCTCTTACAGCATTTTTTTCTCATTCTTACAGGAAATATGTGTCTGTTCTTAACTTGTGTTTTGTCTCCCAGCACAGTTCCCTGGGGAAGATCTCGGCTCCCACATTCTCACACATGCATGCACACTGCAGGGCTCTCCCCTTCCAGCTTCCCAGCAGGCTGAACCACACCACACCACACTACATTGCTGATCTCCAGGATTTCTGGACCAAGCTCCTAGCTCCCTCCAGGGAGAGAGTATGGTGAGTGGCACGGCATCAATGATGCAGTCAAGTCAGGCAGGGCTGTTATTAGAAATCTCTTGCTGGGTGAATGAGACAAGGAAGAAGAGAAATGTAGAGCAGATACTGTCTGAAGGCACACCAGGCAAAATGTGGCACAGACACTCTTGGAAAACTGCAGAGATGATTTATGGATCTGCAAGGTAGACTGAAACAGGGTGTTTCTCCATTCTCTATTGCCTTTATTGGGATAATTATCAGGAACACTCTACCAGGGGACTGCAGTAATGAGTGACAGAAATATTGATTTTGAATGTTCAATCTTGTAGAAGAATCTTCAGCTTGAGTACATCATTGTAACTTCATTTTGACTTCAGTGGGGTATTCCATTTTCCATCAGATGACAACATTGCCGTACATAGAAAAATATCAGGACAGTGTTTTGGGGTTTTTTGATGCTGAATGAATTAGAAACTGACTATAAGACTATAAATAATATTTTAGTGCTGGCAGCTAAAATTCCTGGATCTTAATCCAAAAGGGACTATAATAACCAGACCTCCTGCCTGAAAATGGGCACAGAGTGAATGAAGGAGCATTGTATCTCTGGGTATATATTTCTATATTTCCTATTTCAGTGACACAGAATTGAGAACATGGAAAGTTAGTTGAACAGCAAAAGCCAAATGTGCTGTCAGTTGATACTCTGGCATTTCATATACACTCTATCTCAATGCCACATTTCCTTTGCTTGCAGTGAATCAATACATATAATTTACTATAAAGAAAACAGTTCTGGAGAATCCAGAAAGTACTTCAGTCAAAGAGTAAGTTAAATTTCCTTAAATTCTGAACGGAAATGCACACAAACTTTTTGTTGGTTTTTTTTCCATGTGCATCGTACACTCGTTTGCTAATTTTACTTACATTTTCTCCAAACAAAATGGAAATCATTAAATTCCTAAAAGGTAATGATGAATCAATCAGAAACACCACAAATACTTTTTGATTCTTCCAGTTATTTTTTCACGAGTGTTAAAAAAGTGGTCAAATATTCTATCCGGAAGCCTACACTGTGTAAATTATTATTATCTAAAACTGTGCACTAAATTAAATCAGACAATTTTAAGTTGAATTTGTAGTGAGGTAGAGGGTTGGTTTGATTTTGAGAGTTTTGTGGTTTGTTTTTGTGTTGGTGTTTTGTTTTCTTTTGGGGGGGGGGGTAATTTTTTTCATTTATGAAATTGAATATTCTGCTTGGTGAACTGATTCAATGATGGAGTTGCTCCCGAAAGTCATTTGTGAGTGAAAGGAGTAATGAGAACATAATAGTTAATCCCTCAAAAGTTCAGCTGGATTAAAAGCAATTTGAATTCTTTTTTGGAACCAAAAATACAGCTATTTGCAGATGGTCTTCATTAGAAATGCTGGTGGCAAGAATAATTTCACATGTATGTCTAGCCAATATCCCTTAGGCCTTAATATTTTCAGTATCAGAGATGAACATTCTCCTTGTAGTCATCTGCTTGCATTAAAGAAGTATACTTACCATACACACATATAACATACACATATCTACACATACACACACGTACTATTTCTTTAATGCAAACAGATAACTATAAATATTAAAATATTTTCATATATTTATAATACAAGAAAAGAGTGAGGTACACCATGCTGAGAAACATACTGGTTCAGACTAATTTTTCTTTTTTGAATCTGCAACTCAGAAGGTTAACAACTTATTTTATACTATACTGATAGTGTAAATTATACATTACTATCGTAGAATTAATTTCCTGCTATGGACAAAATGGATGTACCCTGGAGAACACATCAGCCTCCATGTCACCCCGCTGCCTTCACTTAGCCACAGTACCACACACAGGCAGGTAGGTAGATATATAGTTATGCAACCTGCATATATTATCTGATTGGCATGTTCACTTGCTCCTTGACTGCCATAAATGAGTGGCTGTGCAGGTGCCATTAGCACATGCGTCTTTTTCTGAATGCACCATTGTAGGAGTAGCTGAAAAGCTGTTTGTACTACACAGTCAGAAAGTTGGCAGCAGTGCTGGGTGAAAAATGGCAAGTATGTTTCAAGAAAAATTCAAAAAACTTCATGTTTACTCTACATTTTTTAACATCTCAATGAGAAATTTGAAAAACCTGAAGGTAATGGAACTAAATACTGTTCAGGTTTTGATTTAACCATTATTGCATTCTATTCTTCTTGCCTTTCTTCCTTCCTCCTCCCATTTTCTTTTGCTATTTTCATTTCTTGGTTTGTTTTTAATGATCAAGTAGAAGAGGATGAAGATAAAGACACAGGAGGAATGAGAGGGAGGAGGAAAAAATACCTGGGAAGCCGTAACACTTTTAGCAGGTTAGTTTAATAGAGAGGTCTTTGAATACCTGTACTAAGGTAATAAACGTGCCAGTAGGTGAAGCTCAACAATATGCAAGATAGTTTGCATCTTCCCAATTTGATAGAAAACTATTTGGCTTGCTCAGGACGTGTCCATTCAGCTGATCGTGGATTTTGCCCCCATACTTTTGCTCTCTTAAAAGTGGAAAAGCGCTTTGTTAGGCAACACTCTAAATGTCACTGCCTCCTTTTGCTTCATGGCTTGGAGTATTTACTATTTATGACCCGAATCAGTAGATACATGTTTCATGCATATGCATAACACTTTTGAAAAGCTGGCAAGATACACCTTTGAGTAAGGAAGGAAAAGAAATGAAAATTTAATGGTTACAAATTTGGCCTAAGCTGTTCCTCCATTTCAAGCTTCATTTGTTCGCTTTCCATTTCAGCAGCTGTTGGAAACACTCTTCAATAGGAACCAATTAAATCCATACCACCTGTCCCACTCTGATTTGGAGGCCAAATCTTTTTGTTAGCTGTCTTAACATTTAAGAATTAAAAGACCATCTCAACCTCAATTTCCATGCCATGAAAAGAAACAGAAGAGGAATAATAGGAGCTTTGTTAGGCAATTTGCAGGCATGTGACTTGCAATTACAGTAAACTCTTCATCATTCCTCCCAAAAATTGTTTCCAATTTGAAGTGCAGTGTCTTCCTCTCCAAATTTGGTAAATGCCAATATGTTTTAGCTGGAATTTAATGCTGACATATATCTATTTTATTACAGGTTAAATTTTTAGGTCTTCTGATATTTAGCCTCTCCCCTGATGCATCTCATGGCAAGGTAACTGTGAAGACATTTATGGATTTGTGGGTGTACAAACAGTTGTTTGAGAAAACTATCAGGATTCTCCCAGAACCGCATGGTACGTCTATTCCTATAGACTTGAGAGTTATTCTGCTCTAAACTCTGCAGATCTCCCACACAATGTTCATAAATAAAAGCAGATTTTGAATCCTTGCCTTTAGTCCTAAATCCCAAGGTAAGGATTGACTGGAATATATTGGAACAGATCTTTAAGCTTGGACTAAATGCTAGTCTTAGGTCATGGCCATGCCTTTCAAGCACTCAAAAAACCTACTGTAATATGTTATTTTGGTACTGGGCCACGGAAATCTTTCCCAAATTTTGATTGTGCGAGCTGTCAGCAGAGAGTTGTATAGTTGTAAGCAGGAGGCACTTCAATGTAATTCAAGTGAAACTTGTCACCCCATTTCACTTCAGATCAGCTGATTAGAAAAAATGGCTTATTGTGCCAAGATAAAAACAGATAAGCTAAACTACTCATTTGTTTTTCCAGGGAGAGTTTCATACAGTTTATTAAATAGAGAGTCCAGAGCAGTAATCAACGCATTCACTGGGATGTTAATGGAGATATGGTAAAGCAGTGTATGACAGCCAAGGGACAGAGTGCACGTCTTACTCACTCTCTCCAGCCATGAAATCAGGAACTCAGATCATTTGTCTAAAAGTCATCTACTATTACTTTGGAGTGAATCAGTGCACAGAGGTTTAAGGACATCCCAAGCAGATTTATTCATTTAATAGGGAAAAAAACAAAACAAAAATAACAACTGCTTTACTTGAAAGCCAAGACAAAGGGAGATTTAGTTTAGCTAAAGCAATATTTGACTCCAGTTCAAGTTGGGCAGGAGTTCAGCCAGAAGTTATCATATGATTGGGTTTTGGGGATTCTATTTTTTTGGAAGTCTGTGAAATGATCTAGTAGTGGTCTCAGTCCAAATTCCAATCCTTAAGAGCCTCTGCTCCTCACAAAACCCCACAATTTGCACCATTGGTAAGAGTCTTAGAATAGAAAGCAAGAGCTCCAACCCATAGTTTGCTTGGGGCCTGCTCTGCACATCTGAAATAAGGAGATGAGGGACACCATTACCTTTGCTCTCTTGACAATCCTCCATTAAGAAGAAAAAGTATTTCTGAGTAAAAAAGACAAGGAGTACCAACTACACCAACTACTCCATTCATATTTTTGTCCTTGTCCTGATTTTTTTTCCTAATTTTAGCATAAGCTAAAGGTGACAGTAGGATCTCGGCAAACACTTCTTGCCATTGTCATACTGTTATTGAGCCTGGTTAAGAGTCAGCAGGATCTACACAGTGAATTACTTTCACTTATTTTTGAGCCACTGGAAGAGCATGTGCCCTAAAGTTTGTTCAAAGTGAACTTTTCAATCATTTGCTCTCTAGGAGATGTAAAATCAAAATATCAACAAATACAGAGATTAAGTAGAAAAGATCATGAAAAACACCGGTGTATTTCAAATATATGAAGTTACCCAGTTTTAAGGATTTTTTTTATGTCTTAGACACTCTAGACTTCACAGCAACCAATGAAACATATTTAGTCTGTATTTAAAGTAAATATCCCATGGAATAGCACATGTTCAAAGTACAGGGAAAGCTTTCACTAATCTCTCACCCACAATGCAGCCTTGAACTACATAATTTGCCCAGTCCTTGTAGAGTTTTTTAGACATTGCTTCTCAGAGCACTGTAATTAAAAAAGACATTTTCTCGATCCTATTGCTGTTGGCCTCCTCAAAAATAAATGATATTCCTAAGAGTATATCAGGACAATTTAGCACTTAATAACACTTGCAAACCAAACTCCAGTAGGATAAAGAGTAATGCAAAATGCATGAAGTCATCGGATATTTTCTTCGCCAACACCAGCCATAACACACCAATAATGATTATATACTATTTCCCCAACTGTTCATTGAATTATCTCTCTTCCTCCACCTCCTTCTACACCTCTCCTCCACCTTTCCAAATGAAATTATGCTCTCAAAAATGATGCTTGTCACTCAGGGTTTCCGCTGAAAATGAAATTTCAAATTGCAGAGCATGCCCTCAACTTCAGATAAAAGGATAAAGTTCCATTAAAACAGATGTTGAAATCAACAGTGATATTCTATATTTATACAGCTATATATGATCAAACTTCAGAGTGGTTGAGAACATCTTCTCTCCTGAATAAGCTTTACCAACTCACACACAACCAGATATTAAAATGAAAAAGAACTGAAAGATGTTTCTTCTCTGCAGTTTCACTTTACTTTTTCTCATCCTTATACCAAACTGAAAATAACAGATTGTACTGCAAAGATTTTAATCTTATTTTATGCCTGTTCTATTGAAATGTGCCATTGAGACTATATGTCTGCAGACTATTTCTGATTCATATCACTTAAACAGGAGTAGAATCAGGCCCATGTAATCGTGCAAGGATTGCAAAGATATATGGTTTCCTTGGCATTAATCAGAACTGTTGGATAATGGCTCCCCTCAGAGGTAGTATAGGAAGCATGCACCAGTCCAGTATGTCTCCTTGCTACAAGATGTCAAGAGGAAATATATTGTGCAATATGCGTGACAGTTGAAAATGCACTGCAAACTTCACCCTACAACGCATTAGAGATCTCCAGTTTAGTTCTTTTCCTTTACGGGAAATGGCTGTAGCTAACGAATGCAATCTGTTATAATTAATGATGGAAAAATATATAAGAATTTTGAAATTAAAAATTGGTATCAAGGATTAAGCTTCATTTTACAAAATATGACCAGTTTTGAGGTTGTAGTAGAAGCACGCAAAGGAGAAACTTACCTGACTACGTTCTAATACTTCAGCTTCACAAAACTAAAATGAAGGCAAAACAATGAATAAAAGATTTCTATTGATTTAAAAGTCAATTACTTGCAAGCTAGAAATTTTAACATTTGTCAAACCAGATGTTTAGAGTGGCTCTGTGCCAGGTTCAGCTATGTTTGGGAGAATTCTCTCTCTCAGTAGTGTCCCATTCAGTCCTTTAAAGCTTACAAGCAAATTCTTTTGCCCCAAAGCTCTTAGTTTAGGATAATGCATCAGCATGTACTCTATGCTATACCTGTTTTAGGGATTCTATTAAGGAGCATGGAGATTACTTCACCCAATATTATCTCCTCCCACTTTTATGAGATGCATAAAAATGTTCTTGAACTGACTTTTTAAAAAATATCAGAAAAGATTTCTAAAAATTACTCACAGTTTGGCCATCAGATCATTGTGGAATGTATTAGTTAGGGTTGTTTCTTAAACAAGACAGTAGAGAAAATGGGTAATTTACTAAATGGAACATATTTTTTGAGGTCTACTGGATCTGGGCCCTGATGGGATGTACCCATGAGTGTTGAGGGAGCTGGCAGGTGTTATTGCTAAGCCTCTCCCCATCATCTTTGAAAGGTCATGGAGAAGAGGAGAGGTTCCTGAGGACTGGAGGAAAGCTAATGTCATGCCAGTCTTCAAAAAGGACAAGAAGGAGGACCTGGGAAGCTACAGGCCAGTCAGCCTTACCTCCATCCCTGGAAAGGTGATGGAACAGCTCATCCTGGATGTCATCTCCATGTCTCCAGCATGTGGAGGAAAAGAAGGTTATCAGGAATGGTCAACACGGATTCACGAAGGGGAAATCATGCTTGACCAATCTGATAGCCTTCTATGAAGGCACGACTGGCTGGGTGGATGAGGGGAGAGAAGTGGATGTTGTCTACCTCGACTTCAGCAAGGCTTTTGACGCTGTCTGCCATAACATCCTCATAGGCAAGCTTAGGAAATATGGGTTAGATAAGTGGACAGTGAGGTGGATTGAGAAATGTCTGAATGGCAGAGATCAGAGGGTTGTGATCAGTGGCACAGAGTCCAGCTGGAGGCCTCTAACTAGTGGTGTTCCCCAGGGGTCAGTACTGGGTCCAGTCTTCTTCAACATATTCATCAACATCCTAGATGAGGGGACAGAGTGTACCCTCAGCAAGTTTGCTTGATGACACAACACTGGGAGGAGTGGCTGACACACCAGAAGGCTGTGCCACCATTCTGCAAGACCTGGACAGGCTAGAGTGTTGGGCAGAGAGGAACCTAATGAAGTTCAACAAGGGCGAGTGTAGGGTCCTTCACCTAGGGACAAATAACCCCGTGCACTGCTACAGGTTAGGGGTTGACCTGCTGGAAAGCAGCTCTGCAGAGAGGGACCTGGGAGTCCTGGTGGACAACAAGTTGACCATAAACCAGCAATGCGCCCTTGTGACCAAGAGGGCCAATGGTATCCTGGGGTGCATTAAAAAGAGCGTGGCCAGCAGGTCAAAAGCGGTCATCCTACCCCTCTACTCTGCCCTGGTAAGGCCACATCTGAAGTACTGTGTTCAGTTCTGGGCTCCCCAGTTCAATAAAGACAGGGAACTGCTGGAGAGAGTCCAGCGGAGGGCTACAAAGATGATCAAGGGAATGGAGCACCTCTCTTGTAAGGAAAGACTGAGAGCCCTGGGTCTGTTTAGCCTGGAGAAGAGAAGAGTGAGAGGGGATCTCATCACTGCTTATAAATATCTAAAGGGCAGGTGTCAAGAGGATGAGGCCAGACTCTTTTCAGTGGTGCCCACTGACAGGACAAGGAGCAACGGGCACAAGCTGGAACACAGGAAATTCCATCTCAACATGAGGAAATACTTTTTTACTTTGAGGGTGACAGAGCACTGGAACAGGCTGCCCAGAGAGGTTGTGGAGTCTCCGTCTCTGGAGATATTCAAAACCTACCTGGATGCATTCCTGTGCAACCTGCTCTATGTGAACCTGCTTTTATAGAGGGGTTGGACTAGATGATCTCCAGACCCCCCTTCCAACCCCTACCATTCTTTGATTCTGTGATTCAGATTTCTCCAGTACAAGAAGTAGAGGATATCAGATGAAACTAGCATGTGACAGATTCAAAATAGCCAAGAGTAAGTGGTTCTTCACAGATGAGGAGGAAAATATCCAAGTATATACAATGAGAGTTTCTGAGATGACCACCATCACCACAGGAAAATTCTGGAAGTTATAACAGATCTGAGAACTAGAAAAACATCAGCTCACTGCTCAGTAGCAGTTTAAGTAGCAAAAAAAAATTATTATAGGAATTGTTAGGTAGGGAACAAAGAGTAGAAAAAGCACAGAGCTTTGTCACAGTGTAAACCCATGCTACATCTTGAATTCTATGTGCAGGTGAGTCCCTAGTCTGAAGAACGGGTGCAATGCTGTTGGGAGAGGTATGGAGAGGGGTGGCAGCAATGACAGCGTGTGCACCAGCTGCCATACATGGACCAGACAAGGAGCTAGGGCTCTTGCGCCTGGAAACGACTCAGCTAGGCAGAAGTGCAACAAAGCTTTATAAAATCATGAGAAGCAAATAAAAGGTAGATTGGGACTCATTGCTCATCACCTCTGCAAATACGAGAAATATAGATAATGGGTGGCAGGTCCAAAGCAAGCAGCAGCAGGCACATCTTCACTGAGCGCATCGCTAAGGTGTGGAACTGCATGCATGTGTAAAGCTTAAGTGAGATAAAGAGAAGACTAGAGAATTTCATGGAATAAATGTTTGTTAAATGTGTAGATTCCATGTCTAGCTCAGGAAATCCTTTGGTGACAAATTGCTGGAGTCAGAGAAACAGTATTTTATTTTAAAAGTTTATTATTCTGTACATAAGGCAAGGGTCCGAGTACATTTTTGCTATCTAAAGGAATTTCAGATTTAAATATAATTGTTAATGGACAAAACCACACACAGAGAAATTTTATATTCTCTTGGAGATTATGAAATGGCAAGCATCACCTGGAAAATAGCAAACCAAGATTAAGAATAATTTTCCTTCCATCAGTCTTTGCATTGGCAGTTGTAAAACACTTTTGCTCATATGTACTATTTCTCACACTGTTATAAGGTGGGCCAGTAGCTTTTTGCATTTGTTTTTAAAATGGCTAAACAGGATAAGGAATGACTGATAAACCCTAGTTTTCAAAGGTTTGATCCACCCCTATCTTTCATTGAAATCAAAACTTGTCACTATAGTTGTCAAGTTACAATGGATGGCAAGGGGACACTAAGAGTCTTACTCAGTACATACATCTGAACATAAACTAATAAAAAAGGTGTGCACAGTCTCAGAAAAAAAAATGAATCTTTCTCCCAAAAATGCAGGAAAGCAGTTTTTTTTCCAAGCAAATGTAAGTGACAAGATGCGTATAAACTGCTTTGTGCATCTTCCTTCATTCAAACAATACACTAATTAATTTCCAGCCATAGAAGCTGGAATAAACTAACACTAATTAGTGCACTACAAATTTTATGAGCCTAATATAGTGCAACACGACAGCATTTTCATGGCCCCTTGCTGAATGGAACTTGGGATAGAAAGACAGAACAAGTCCAGAGGTTGTTCTCTTTAATGACATGTATAATGCTAATTAAGATTAAACATAAGATCTAAGATACCAGAAGTAGTATTCTTCAAGCACTTTCCATAAAAAAACCCCAAAATTACTGGTTTTGTAACCCAGTGAATTTCTTTAATAAAACAAGCAAACCCCCAAATCTCAGTATAATCTTAAAACAGTCATTTAACTAAGAATATTACTGCTAGAATATATATAACAGACCTGCTAAACGGTTTGGATGCTCTAAATGTCGGGATATTTACAAGAGGATTATCTGTTAATCGAGATATCATTATGGAATCTGAGTTCAAGAAGGATTCTTGGTAATTCCTGAAAAACAGGATCCTCTACTGTATTTCAAAGAATATGCTATTAACCCACAGCTCTGAAAATCACCTGCCCTTTTCAAAAGCCTTAATCTATGTTTTGAGTAAGTTAAAAACCCACAAAAGTTGCCAATACAATCCAGACAATGCATCTCAATGACAGAGTGATAAAATCTCACTTGCCAGGAGTGAAAGAGCAGTTTCTTCCCGATACCGCTCACGTGAGTAGATGAATTAGTGCCATATGATCTTCTGGCATTTTTAGAAATCTATCTAGTATAAAGAGAATGAAGACCACTATCCAGCGAGTATGCTTACAGCATCATCTGTTCACTTTCTGTCAGCTCTCAGTTTGTACCTAGTGTAGCCTCTATTTTTGTATAATCCAGAACATAGAACCTGTAGTACAAAAAAAGTCTACCTGAGCAATTTCGCTTTACAGTCTAACTGTAAAAAACTGTGCTTACATTTAACATTATTTTTCTGTGTCCCACAGCTAAAAGAATAGCATGTACCATGGAGCAAAGAGAGTACCTAGGATGCAAGTGAAGGCCGTGCTCTTTCAAAGGCATGGCCATGGCACTAATTGCTCCAAAGGCATCTCGCTCACTGTGAACGTGGTGGTGCCAGGCAGTGCTTGGCTATGCAATGTATGTGCCTTTGTGCAAGCAGTGCCGAAACAAGCCTCAGAGATATTGTGCCTCACTGAGGATGAATGTCTCTTGCTGCTACCAGCTCACACCGTTCTTTTGAATGACATATGGAAGAAGTACAGGGCTGTCTTTGGCCAGATTTTTCCTGCGTGCTCTGGATACGCTGTGAGGTGCCCTCTCTTTCCAGAAGTCTAGGGATGGAGCAGACCAGTAGTGCTTCATCTCGCAACTAAATGTTCTCACATGGTTGTTGCTGAATATGGCATTACTGGCTTCAGAAATAATGGCTTCATGTACCACATTATAAAAATAGAAATTAGTCAGTTTTCCAATTCAGCTGGCAGGTTTCGTTTTTAATATTTTTATTACTGCAGACATCATCGTCCAGCCATCTGCTAAAGATGAGACAGACAATAACTGAGCAGAACTGGAATGGATTTTGCTGCATTTGCAGCTGGGCATTTCATTACTGTACTCTGGTGGGGAATTGACGGAGGGAGGTATTTTGTTCTTTTTATAGAGACAACCAAAATGTGATGCACAGCAACACTCCACTGTGAAAAAGGTTGCTGTTGTTTACAGGAAGACCGAATGACCCATACTGACCTTTGCTCACCGTTGTCCCATCACTGTTATGAGGGGAGAAGCAGCAAGTCTGTCTCAGTTCCTCCTTCTGTCATTCCTGAGATTCTTCTGATCACTGAATTATTGAGATTTTGGCAAATTTGAGAAAGACACTCTAGGTGCCATAACTGTCCTGTGTCTTGCTCTAGCTCTCTCTGCTTCCTTTCCCTCACCTCCCCTTTTTCAGTTCTGCAGATAAGTTATCCTCCAGGGGAACAACTCACCATCCTCCCCTTCAGAAACTGGCGGTCCCCAGGCTCTTCCTTGCTTAAATCCAAAATTACTCCAGAACAGAAAATTAGGATGAGTAGCTTTGGCCAGCTGTAGAGCGTTTTGTTTTTAAAAAGGGCAGAGCATACACACAGAGATAAGCGTGCTTTTCTGTGAAATAAAAATCTCTAAGAAAAGCACATATTTTTCCTTTTTTTGGTTTTAGTTTTGCAAAAGTCAAATAAAAGAGTGCTTATTAGGGTTAATGGTAAGTCCAAGGTCAGGGGTGTATGTGTGTGTGCGTGTGTGTGTGTGCGCGCTGAAATTGTGTAAGGACACAGAGCAGTCTTCTGCACACAGAAGTTAAAACTGAAACCTTGAAGTTCCATGGTAGCTTTTACATTAGAAGTTTCTGGGTTTTGGTGGTCTTTACCCAAAACAGCTCCTACACAGTTGTCCTGTCCATCTGTGTCCTCTCAGCACAAATTCAGTTCTTTATATTGGTTCATTTTATGGAGTCTTTAAACAACTTGTAAAACTTGCTGGACTAGAAGATGCTTATAAACACAAAATTTGCCACTTGCGCAGAATTACAAAAAAATGCAAGAATTGTCCCTATCAACTTCAACAAATCTCAGCATGAAACCACTGCAGAATTAAAGAATGGAGAAAACACAGCTAGAAGTAGCACATAAATGAGCCCTGATCCACTGCCCATTGATGTCAGTGGAAAGACTTGCACTGACTTCACCAGATCAGGCCTGTTGTGAAGGTCTGAAAAATGTTAACAGTATCTTTATGCAGGGTATTTTCAAAACCAAACGGGATGAATTTTTTTTTTAATCAATTGCTTATATAGTGCTGCATTGCTGCACAGAATGTCCCTGTCCATAAGAAACTGACAGAACAACATGATAATATAAGAACTGTAGCAAGGAAATGTGGAAGATGGAAAATCTCTTTAATTATCCTTCAATTAGTAGGAAAGTTATCTATGCCAAGAAGAAATATAACTGAGGACAATATGCAGTAACATACTGCAGCTGTTCAGTTTAGAAGACACAAGTAAAATCATTTCATTGTTGCCTTTTTGTATATTTACTTCCCCCACCCCCCATACCACATTTCTTTTTAAGAAATCCCTTAGCACAGTTAAATTGGAAGGCTACACAGGAATTCTTACGCCTTTTTATTATTTTACCAGATGAGGGTTCAGGCATGTTGTCAGGTCATTTGACCTCCTTAAATGCATTGGCAGAGCTCTGACATTCATGGCCAAGAAATTGTCCTTGCTTCCTTTTCTCAAAGTTGTTTAAGTAATAATTTGTATTAATTACAGAAAGTACATCCTTAATTAACTGAGGAAAGACTTGTTTTTTTCCCCAGGCGTCTCATTTTAGCTGATGAATCCAATGATTAGAGACATGGAAGCTGATTTGTGAGCCTGATGTTTTGTCTCATTTAGACTTGGTAAAAGGAATGGGAGTGATGAAGGAAAAGGTGATCAATTCACAGAGAAAAGATCACATATGCATTTGCGATTTGAGTCCAAATATACTCATGTTAGTAGAAAAAGCTGTAAGTGCAAGCTGCAAAAGAAAGCCCAGATTTTGTGGTGCAAAGTGATATACAGGATCTTGATTTAGAAAGGATTCTGCACACTGCAGTGAGTAAAAAAACCCCAAAATTGATGGGGATTACCGTTCCAACGGAAACGCATACAAACATACTGGAGAGTGCGCATTGCCTGTAATAACTATTCACACCAAAGGAATACTGCACCAAACTGGCCCATTTAAACCCAAACAGAGGTGCCCTTTGTTATAGAAGTATGCTTCCAGGAAGAACAGGATGTTATTGAATGTAAATGAGTTTCAATCAATTAACCAGATAATTATTCAAACTTATATGCCTTTTCCAAGAACATATTTTTTTAAACTTTAGTGCCAGAAGTCAAGCACAAAAGACAATATTGCAACTATAAAATAAAAAGGCCTGTTTTTGCAAATGCTATCAGGATCCAACATGTATCTGAAGCCAGTGTTAAACAAGGCATTTACTACCACTGAAGTAGTCAACCATTTCTTCTGGCTGTCAGCTAAAGACTTCAGAACTTAAATATTTGCTCACAGATATGACATTTTTGTCCCCGGAAATTTTGGGTACATATTCAAAAGTGCTTATGCTATTTAGGTGGTTTTCAGAATCTAAGCTTCTGAGTTTATGGGAGAAAGCTTAGAGGATTGGAAGTGGAGGAGCTGCCAATTTGTACATTCTGCTGCTCCATCAGAATAGCCTAACTCAACAAAGCACCAATCTGACAAAGCACTTAAGTAGGCGCTTAATTTCTGTCACATCCATGATCTTCCAGATTTCAGCAAGGCATTCACACACTTAAGTGTTAGTTTCAGTACTTTGCTGAAATAGAGTTGAAAAGTTGCTTTACCTATACAAAGTGCCAGAGCAATTCAGGTTCTCACCCACTCCCCGAGGCTTATGTGTTCTTTGTGGCCCGTTAGCTGTTCTTTCAAGATCTGTTCTTATATACCACCCCAGCCTCCTTGAATGTATTGTATACAGACAGACAGTATGTACCAACACTCATCAGAGTGCCCTAACACTTTAAGAGAATAGCAGTTTTCCAAATCCAGTATGTATTTCACACTCGGCTCATGAAAATATATAAACTAAATGGTTGAAAGTCTCCATATGACTTATTAAAATGCATGAATTCTTTAGTTCAGCAAAAATATTCCTCAATTTTCCACTTACATTCATAGACTACAAGCAAAATAATAGATACCATTACAAATTGCAGAAGTGCTCAGTATAACATACTCATTTACCATATTAATGAACATACTGCAATTTAGCACTGTTCTGGATGTCTATTAGGATGGTTTTAGAGGGCTTGATTTCGCCTGGCTTTTTGCAAACACATCACCAGAATAATCACAGGAAGGTATGGAAATGAGTGGTCTCTCTTTTCCTTGAGAGCAGGTTACCACCACAATGAAACAAATGTTGTATGAGTAGGAAATGTAATGTCCCTGTTTCGGTATGTAGGAGTGTATATTCAAAAGATCCTCAGCACTGAAGGTGGACAGAAGCAGCTAGCTTCACGCATGGGATGAAATATGAGAAAACACTAATGGACTAGTGACAAACTCACACTCTTCTAGCACAAACAGGTCCAAAACAATGGGAAAGGGAGCCAACTCGTAAAAATATAAGGCTTCAAAAACGCCTTTATTTTACCCTCTGAGGTTTTGGGCTAGCTTTTCCTCTTTCTATACAGTAACTGAATTGCTTGATAAAATGTATTATGGATCACTTAACATTTCTTCATATTAAATTCTTCAGAAATATGTAGGAAACCTTACATGTTATAAACTGTGTTTGTTGACAGTGACAATTTAGATTTCTGCCACTGAGAGCATGAGGAACAAAGATCAATGAGAAGTCAAAGTTGAAATTTAGCATAGATATGCAACTTTCTTAATAAGGCAGGTATGTTAGCTGGATAGCAGGGAAAACTCGTGGGGAAAGGAGAGTATTTGTCTGACTCAGACAGGAACACTTCCCTGTTCCAGCGGTGTATATGTTTCAGCACAATCTCAAAAACAACGAGGTAACTTTACAGAAATGACTTTATATCCTCATATCCAGACCAGATCTCATGTCAAAGGGAAGGTTTGCCTTCAACAGCCCTCAATACTTCGCCTTTTCAGCTACCATCAGTGGATTGTCACAGGCTTTGTTTGCTACATGCAACTATGGATCTTATTTCAGTAACATCAGCTTCACTGGAAGTTGAGTCTAGACCACAGAAATGTTTGAAACCATTAAAAGGGAATGTATTCATGTTGTTGAGCATGTACTCAAGTACAGATCTTGCATATTCAGGTCCTGAGAAACAAACAGTCCATAACTGGACATAACAGTCCATAACCGCGGCAGTTTGCGCGGCAGTTTGCGCAGAAGGGCACGCAGGAAGGACGCTGAGGGTGCTGCAGGTTCCAGAGGTGGGTTCACCCAGTAAGAGGAGCACAGGCATGGTCCCCACCCGCCGGAAGGCCATGTCCTCAGCACCAGCCAGAGCAGATGCAGCGACACAGACAGTGCTCCCTCGGAAACACACAGGCACACAGGCCTCTGGCTGCAGGGAGTGCCACAGCCTTGCTCTACGAGCAAGTTGTAGCGGTAACAACAGCTGTGTCAGGTGTGAGCAAGTGGATGATCTGCTGAGCCTGGTGGCAGAGCTCAGGAGCGAGGTTGAGCGACTAAGGAGTATCAGGGAGAGCGAGAAAGAAATAGACTGGTGGACCCAGGCCTTGAGCTCCATGAAAGAAAGACCGGGCCAGGCATCGGAAATAAGAAAAGACCACGGGGATATCATCTCTATGCCCTGTAGGGCTGAAGGGACGGAAGGCAGAGGCCTACCGAGAAATGATGAATGGAGGCAAGTCTGCAGTAGGCGCAGCAAGCGAGCCCCCTCCTTGCCCACCCCCCCTCCCCTAGTACCATTATCCAACAGGTACGAGGCCCTGGGCACGGCAGGACAGCCGGAGGACAACAAGGTGGACAGTCCTAATACATCACAGGAGACGCCAGGACTGGGAAGACCCGCTCAAAACATTAAGACCGCTGCTACAAGGAAGAAAAGGAGGGCTATAGTCGTGGGCGACTCAGCACTGAGGGGGACTGAGGGCCCAATATGTAGGGCAGACCCCGCTCTCAGGGAAGTCTGCTGCCTCCCGGGGGCACGCGTTAGGGACATCACTAAGAGACTCCCTAGCCTGGTGCAGCCCTCGGACTACTATCCACTGCTCCTGTTTCATGTGGGGGGCGATGAATGTGCAGAAAGGAGTGCAAGGATGATTAAAAGGGATATCAGGGCTTTGGGACAGTCACTACAGGGATCTGGAGCACAGGTGATTTTCTCATCCCTACTTCCTGTTGCGGGCAATGACATTGAAAGGAACAGACGAGCTCAATCTGTTAACATGTGGCTCCGTGGATGGTGTCAACGACACAACTTTGGGTTTTTTAACAATGGAATGACCTTTGCAGCATCAGGCCTGCTGGCATCAGATGGGGGCTGGCTCACTCAAAGAGGGAGAAGGGGTTTTGCCCAAAAATTGGCAGGGCTCGTTAACAGGGCTTTAAATTAAATTCGACGGGGGAAGGGGGTATTATCAGGGTTGCCCATGAACAGCCAAGGGATGTTACATCAAGGAAAGGGGAACAGGGCGCTGGTGAGGGCCTGCAGCCATTAGCTCCAAGATGTGCCAGCTACGCTGCAGTATGCCCAAACCTTCACGTAGATGAGCTAGGAGCTCCTGGACCAACGGGAGTCAATCGGGAGGCACTGTTAGTACAGGACAAAGGAATTACAGCTGCTCCAACCAAATCGGCCGCAACGAAGACACGGCTGAAGTGCCTCTACACAAATGCGCGGACCATGGGGAACAAGCAGGAGGAATTAGAGACGTGTACACGCCTCCAAGGCTACGATCTCATTGGCATCGTAGAAACTTGGTGGGACAACTCCTATGACTGGAGCATCGGCATGAAAGGGTACAGGCTCTTCAGGAGAGACAGGCAAGGGAAATGAGGAGGCGGTGTTGCCTTATATGTTGATGAGCAGCTGGAATGTATGGAGCTCAACCTGGGGGAGGATACCGAGCCAACTGAGAGCCTATGGGTCAAGATTACAGGGAAATCGGGAGCAGGGGACGTTACAGTGGGGGTATGCTACAGGCCACCCGACCAGGAAGACCAAGTGGATGAAGCCCTCTATAGACAGATAAGGGCGGCATCACGTTCACAGACCTTGGTTCTCATGGGTGACTTCAACCACCCTGACATCAGTTGGAAGGATAACACAGCCAGGCACAGGCAATCCAGGAGGTTCCTGGATTGCATTGAGGACAACTTCCTTCTCCAAGTGGTTGAGGAGCCGACAAGGAGAGGAGCCATGCTGGACCTTGTTCTTACCAACAAGGAGGGGCTGGTTGACAGGGTCA
The DNA here is from genome assembly GCA_017639485.1 of Pluvialis apricaria. Classification (NCBI taxonomy): domain Eukaryota; kingdom Metazoa; phylum Chordata; class Aves; order Charadriiformes; family Charadriidae; genus Pluvialis; species Pluvialis apricaria. The sequence continues at coordinate 37,374,479 of CM030012.1, read as the reverse complement.
AACTCAAGGGTAGCCTGGGCTGCAGTGACCACGAAATGGTTGAGTTTGAAATCCTCAAGGCAACGAAGAAGGTGCGCAGCAGGCTGATGACCCTGGACTTCAGGAGAGCCGACTTTGGCCTCTTGAAGAATCTGCTTGGTATGGTGCCGTGGGATGAAGCGCTGGAAGGAAGAGGGGTCCAAGAAAGTTGGTTAATATTCAAGGACCACCTCCTCCAAGCACAGCAGCAATGCATTCCTACAAAGAGGAAGGCAGGCAGAAAAGCCAGGAGGCCTGTGTGGATGAACAAGGAGCTCCTGGAACTGACCAAAAGAAAAAGGGAGGCCTACAGGGAGTGGAGACAGGGCCGGGTAGCCTGGGAGGATTACAGAGGAATCGTTCGAGCAGCTAGAGAGCGGGTTAGACAAGCTAAAGCCCAGCTAGAACTAAATCTGGCCAGGGACATTAAGACAAACAAAAAATCCTTCTATAGGTATATCAGCGAGAAAAGAAAGACTAGGGAAAATGTAAGCCCTCTCCGGAAGGATACGCAAGAACTGGTCACCCGGGACAGCGACAGAGCTGAGATACTCAATGACTTTTTTGCCTCAGTCTTTACAGACAAGGACAGCAGCCGCACTGCCCAAGACGCAGATTGCAAAGGAGAGGATTGGGAAAACGGAGCACCGCCCACTGTAGATGAAGATAAAGTGAGAGACCACCTGAGGAACCTGAAGGTGCACAAGTCCATGGGACCTGATGAGATACATCCGCGGGTCCTGAGGGAACTGGCAGATCAAGTCGCGAAGCCACTAGCCATCATATTTGAGAAGTCGTGGCAGTCTGGCGAGGTTCCTGCCGACTGGAAAAGGGGAAACGTAACCCCTATTTTCAAAAAGGGAAACAAGGAAGACCCGGGGAACTACAGGCCAGTCAGTCTCACCTCTGTGCCTGGCAAGATCATGGAGCAGATCCTCCTGGAAACTCTGCTGAGGCACACAGAAAACAAGGAGGTGATTGGCGAGAGCCAACATGGCTTCACCAAGGGCAAGTCATGCCTGACAAATTTGGTGGCCTTCTATGAAGGGGTTACAGTGGCAGTGGACAAGGGAAGATCTGCTGATGTCATCTACCTGGACTTGTGCAAAGCGTTTGACACTGTCCCACACGATATCCCGGTCTCTAAATTGAAGAGACATGGATTCGATAAATGGACCACTCGGTGGATAAAGAACTGGCTGGATGGTCGCACTCAAAGGGTTGCGGTCAACGGCTCGGTGTCCAAGTGGAAAGCAGTGACGAGTGGCGTTCCTCAGGGGTCGGTACTGGGACCTGTACTGTTCAACATCTTTGTTAGCAACAGGGACAGTGGGGTAGAGTGCACCCTCAGCAAGTTTGCTGATGATACCAAGCTGTTTGGCGAGGCAGACACGCTGGAGGGGAGGGATGCCATCCAGAGGGACCTGGACAGGCTGGAGAGGTGGGCCCAAGCCAACCTCATGCAGTTCAACAAGGCCAAGTGCAAGGTCCTACATCTGGGTCGGGGCAATCCCAAGCACAAATACAGGCTCGGCGGAGAATGGCTGGAGAGCAGCCCTGTGGAGAAGGACCTGGGGGTGATGACTGATGAGAAGCTCGACATGAGCAAGCAATGTGCGATCGCAGCCCAGAAGGCCAACCGTATCCTGGGCTGCATCAAAAGAAGTGTGGCCAGCAGGTCAAGGGAGGTGATTCTGCCCCTCTACTCCGCTCTCGTGAGACCCCACCTGGAGTACTGCATCCAGCTGTGGAGTCCCCAACATAAGAAGGACATGGACCTGCTGGAGCGCGTCCAGAGGAGAGCCACGAGGATGATCAGAGGGCTGGAGCACCTCTCCTATGAGGAGAGGCTGAGAGACTTGGGGCTGTTCAGCCTGGAGAAGAGAAGGCTCCGGGGAGATCTTATTGCAGCCTTCCAGTACCTAAAGGGGGCCTACAGGAGAGCTGGGGAAGGACTTTTTACTAGGGCATGTAGTGATAGGACGAGGAGGAACGGCTTTAAGCTGGAAGAGGGCAGGTTTAGATTAAACATTAGGAAGAAGTTTTTCACTTTAAGGGTGGTGAGGCATTGGAACAGGTTGCCCAGAGAGGTTGTTGAAGCCCCGTCCCTGGAGGCGTTCAAGGCCAGACTGGACGTGGCCTTGGGCAACCTGGTCTAGTGAGAGGTATCCCTGCCTGTGGCAGGGGGGTTGGAACTCGATGATCTTCAAGGTCCCTTCCAACCTAAACCATTCTATGATTCTATGATTCTATGATAACTCCTGTACGACCGTCAGGGTTACCATTTTGTTCTCCACACATCCAGCTACTATTTTTGTTGCTAGTGTTTTAATTCACTTCCAGTCGCAGAACTTTTCTCAGGAATTTTTTGTTTTTACTACAGATATATATGTAATATTACATATATATATATGGGAGACAGCAAAAGTTCAGCCCTAGAATTTTCTTTAAATGGAATTGAATCATATGTATGACAATAATCCTTTCACATGTGAGTGTCCCATTATACATGACTGACTGGGACTAAAACTCTTAATACATGTCCTTCTGTCACATTCAAATTCATGCTAGATAAATGACACGCAAGCAAAAGTTTGAATGAGGACAGGTGTCATAGGAGTGGTGTCTGAAGTAGGTACCTTGTACCTTTCCTGAAAAGTTGTTTCATACTTAAAAATTTACTGACTAGATAAGTTCACATCCTCCAGAAATTAATTCCTAGGCTAGATCCTATCTAGGATTTCTTTCAAATAGTTGACCATTTTCTTTCTATTTATTCAAAGATGGCCTTGTGAAATGTTCCAAGCAGGAATTACACAGTGTCATTGGAAAATATGCTGAGAAATCAACCCCGTTTTCCAAAATAATACCCTAAAATTCTTGATGTATTTTTAGATTACATACAGCACCTGTCATGCTCTACCACAGCATGTACTACATGGGTCTTCTGCTTTTGGAGACTATTGCTATTTTATTCTGGAGCAAGAGTCTCAAACATTGAGTGATAAGAATAAGTAGTGAGACTTTGCAAAGATCAAGCCATCAGTGTCTGCTGTGAGCCAGACACGCATGAATTCACAGGGAAGTTGACCTTTGGAATTCATGAGAAAATAGAAAACAATTCTAAAAACTAAGCAGGAAGCCACAAGTTAAGTAAGGAGATTAAATTAGACACAAGCTTGCAATATACATATCGTAAGGAATGGAAGAGGAACAAACTTCTTCATTATTAAACGTATCAGCATAAAAAAGCATCTGCACAACAGGTGTTCTTTTAATCCTTTTCTCTGACTGGAGCAACAACACCAAGGCAGAGGGACCCCCTTTCTCATCATGACCTTATTGCAGCCTGTTACTTGTAATATTTGTAAGATTTATACCCATAAAAAAATATATTCAATTCCATTTATAACAGAAGGTGGTTGTTAAACTGACAAACATCCAGAAATATAAAGGGTGTGCATAAACACTGCCAGGGACAGGAAGCCTGGATAGCTAAAGAAAACTTGAGCACTAACTGCCAGAAATGATGAGAGTGGCATTCCACAAGAAGAAAATGGGCTGCAAGCTACTGTTTGTGGCACCTGAACCACTTCATCTGGCTTATTACTGAGGTTAAGAATCACTGTGCTTCCCTGGAAAAAGCTGAGGAACCACCCAGGCGATGAAAGGTAAAGCCAGGAGGTTTATAACAACTACTCCCATGAGAAAATGATAAGCATTAATCCAGAAGCTCTCTAGGCTGGAACCACGTGCCTTGTCAAATGAAGATAAAGGCTGGGAAAAGGAAGCAGATTAAAAATACAAGCATCCTGAAGAATCGCTCATGTATTTCTTCTCTGGAGAGCTACTATTTCCAGCTCAAACCACCATTCCTCAGTTTAGTGAAGACCAGGAGGGGACTGCATAAATTAGTGATCCTAGACAGGCTGAACACAAAGAGAAAAATCACAAAAGGTGACTGGGGAAATCAGAGGGTGCTACATCACATAAAGGTCATAGACATTCAAGTGTCATCCATTTGCACTGGGATTCTCCAGAAGACAAGCTGAAGAGAGGCTTCCTAGCACAGCTCCCTGTATAGCACATGTGCTGTCTCTGATATGACTTAAGGTGTCTGAATATAATTTATGGAAAACAGTCTTTCACTGAACCCAGACCTTCAGTTACAACAAATGTGCTCCTTGCTGTTAAATCTTTAAAAAACCCACATATTGTCCGAAACGATTATATAACTGCTGAGGGATGTGCACATTTAAGATGGGTTATAGCAATCTGAATCTAATTTTGTAAAAAAAAAAAAAAAAGAAAATTCTCAGAGAGCTGCAGCAAGTGAATAGATTGCAGACACAGAAACACCAAATCAAAGAAAAGGTATTATTACCTCTTCTTAGCTCCCTAAAATTTATACCTTATGAAATTAAAAAAAAATTAATTGACAAACCCTCTTTGGTTCTATATTATTATCAGATTTTTCCTCTGTGTGTCTGAAAGCTGAATATTGCAAGCAGCTTTACGTCTGAGTTTCAGAAGGAAGTTGAAATCATGGAAAATACCTAGAGGTAGAAAAGTACAATGTGTTTTCTAATGGTTACAGGAAAAAAAAATCTGTGAACTAGAATTCTTGGGTTTGATTCTTGATTTTATCAGAAACTGGCTTAAGACACAACCAGCTTAGATGTTTCAACAGCTGAAAGATGCTTGGCCACAGCAAGATGATTCAGAGTGCCAGTTAGGAACCTGTCTCCTTAGTCATTCAGCAAAAAGATTTTTTTGGGATATGTGTATTGCCAGGCTCCCAAAATAGTCAATGGAGACTGATAGGCTGCTTTTAAGAATGAGTCAGAGCAAAAGCATCAGACAGTTATTCCTGTAATCGCACTCTGGAGGAGCCCATCTCTCACTGCCCATTAGAGAAAAAGTGCATAAGAAGCACCAGTGAGTTACCTGACCTCAGCTCAGTCCTAGGGGAACCGATCCCTCCACGTCTCACACAGAAGCTCGGCCAGCCGAGGACATTGTCACGTCAGCCGCAGGACTGGGCTCCCACTTGAGCCCCAGCTGCCCTGATGGCTCAGGTGGCCTCTCTGCTGGCCGAGGCTGCCGTGAGTATGGGAAGAGCCAGCTGTGTCTGCACACTGGGCCACTGGGGAAAGAAAGGTGATACCATTCTGGATGTCAGCTGCATCTCCGTGCTGATAGGAGTGGGCCTGACCCAAAACATCTGACCCAGACAGTTCCATTCGAGCCTGGGTGCCCAGAACTGTGCAGGCAGGAATCATGGGGACATAAAGAATAAGCCTGAGGAAACATAACTCTCCAGCTCAGTTAGTATGGCACTCACTGGTAACAGGGAAGAACTGAGTTCCCACTGAAGCAAGTTTCTGACATGAATATGGTTTTAGAAAACTGTTCCCAAGAACAGAAGAAAGCATGACAAAACTAGATCGTGACTTGTTATAACTAAACTGTCCTAGGAGTAGCCTGGAGATGTACTGAGATGGGTCTCTCTTTTGTACTGATATTCATATTTCCAGGTAGTCACCAGTTTTTGAAAAAAATTAATGAATACACAGTGGGACCTAAGGCAAAAGAACACTTAAATATCAAAATTAATAGACATTGCTATTATTTTATATTGAGATGAAGCTAATATTTCAGCAAATCCCATGCTTTTAAACTATGGGTTTAATAGTCTGGATTCCTTCTGACTTAGAATCACTTTTCTAGGCAATCATACCTCTTCCTCTCCTCTGAGCTTGTCTCCTGAAGTTGTAAATATCCCAGAATAAGGATTTCAACCACCTATCTCTTGTCTAAACTGTGCACCTCAATTTCTCAACTACTGCCATATGAGGGGGCTTCAAAAGCAGGATCACTACAGCTGCATCCACATGGACCAAGTAGCACTCAATTGTGCTGCCCCAAGAGCTGTGCTGCCCGAGCTGCACCGTGCCATGTGGATGCTGACTGAAGGGCCTCGACTACTGCACTGTCTTGCTTTCTGTGCAAACACTCACTATATCTGAATACAAAGAAGTATGTTCCATGTTGCCACCATTGTTTGTTTTCAAAGGCTGCACTGACTTGTATACAACATATTTTCAGTGCTCTGAATGTATCAGAGGGGCTTAATTCACATATTTTCGTTTTCACTTACGAAATCTGTAATCTTTTCTTGTTTGCAAATTTTTATGCACCACAGCCGTACAAGTGATTTTTTCATTGATTGTCACATTTTGCTGCTAATAGCGTAAGACTGAGTTGCAAAACCAAAACCGCTTTCCGAGGAGCAAGTCCTTCCAGACTGTGAAAAACTGTTGACACTAATACAGCAGTACTGATGTTAATATGTATATGCTCTATCTTCTGTGCAGGTAGACTACAGTCTGGAAAGCTCTCAATGTATCCTCTTTCAAAAACAGGTACAAAAAAACAAAAAAACCCAAAAGAACAAAAAGAAACCCCCAAACCAACTGAAAAACTACTTTGTTATAATTAAGAAAAATAGCTAGAATCCAATATACTGTGAATGGCTGTTTTTCAATAAATTAGAAAACAAACAAACAAAAAAGAACCAGTTAAAAATAAAGAGAAATAAGTTACTTTTGAACTGCTTGAACTCTTGAATCTACAAATGAATTGTGGAAAATCAGACAGATAAACCTAGGTAAAATGACGTAATCTCATTTCTGCTTCTGGGGGAAGAAGAGGAAAGGGGGAAACTATTGTGGTTTTGAAATCACAACAGAATGAACTCACTCTCATTCTCTGACCTATTCATTTCTCAATACTTATTTTTATAGCTCATGTTACGAAGTTGTGTAATGATAATTTATAGGTCAGCTCGACAGAACCAGGCAGACAATACTTAACACGATCCTTACTGTTCCGGTCCACAAATCTAACAGCTTATATTGCCTCTCCTCTCCCCCAGACTGTTTGAACTTTTCTGACAGAGATGTGCAATGAAAGGAAACGTATGAACAAAAATATGGAACAAAGGGGAGAAAGGGCAGACTTTTATATAATTCATTCACAAACATTTCTAAAAGCCCCAAGAGGTAGAAGTCAGCAATGATGCCGCGTTCCAAATGCAGTTCGGAGAATGCTACAGAACTGGTGCCCGTGACATGGATAGATGTTTATTTTCTCTGAGTTTACGTCTAAGACTCTGGGTTCAGCATTTCAGCAGGTCATTACTAAGCTTCCAAAGCGATGCAAGCATGGCTTGCCATGAGTGCAGAACTGATAATTCGTCTGTCACCAGTAGTCACATCCAAGCCTGCCCAGACAGAAACACCCACACCAGAGGCAAAATGTGGTTCCTATGTATAGGAAATTCTATTTTCAGCTACTGAGTTACCTAAAAATAAACTCCTACTCAAATGCAAGAGTTTCCTTCAGTCCATTTTATTAGCACTATTAAAATACAAAGTACGATTTTGATTTGCAAGAACTATTCCTATTCTAGCAGTGTCAGGTGGCTGGGTTCCAGTGTCCTGCGAATACACTTTACATTCTTCTAAAGAACTGGGCATTTTCAAAAGGACAGTACTTTATATTTTGAAAAAATACCCCTCAGCGATTTGCTGCCAGCTGAAGCATCCAAAGTGTCTGCCCTCAAAAAAGATTCAGTGCTTTTGGCAGTATTTGCAAGCTAGTCTGTTTTTTCCAATCCAGAAATATTTTCTTTGCCAGACAGTCATCTGAAATAATGTTCTTACACAGAAAATACATGTTCAGTATGTTTTGCATTTATACACTGTAAAGACGCCAGTACGAAAGAAGTTCTGCAGTCCTAGAGGCTGGCACTGGATTATAAGGGCAGTTACTTTCCTTTCAGATTGAAAGTGAAGACACTGGAAGATGGCAAAGGTGGTAACAAAGCGCTGGGATTTCTAGGACCATGAGTAGGACAACATCACTCCCAGGACTGCAGAATCATGGGGCAGTGATGCTGAAGAGTGCTATAAGGTTACCCTGCAGGGAAGGTTGTGATAAAAATGGAGCCACTCTCTGTGAGGAGGGAAAGAAGCCACCAGGAGGTCCGTGATGTTCGGCCATGGGGCAGCATTACACTGGCTATGTAGCTGCCATAACCACCCGAGCTATTGCCAAGATGAAAATGCTGAAGGATTGTGAACAGGACAGCAATTCTGATGATGGGCTAGAAACCTCCAAATTCTAAATTATAAATGTTTTCCTCCCTATTCTATGGGACTTTCCAGAGTCTTCTTTTATTTGAACAATGAACTAGCCTTACAATTCAGATGATAGATTACATTTTTCATCTTATGTCTTGATACTATACATGATCTTAGCCAAAAGGCTGAGAAGTGATGTCTTATGAGGAGCGGCTGAGGGACTTGGAGTTGTTTAGCCTGGAGAAAAGGAGGCTGAGGGGAGACCTTATCACTCTCTACAACTGCCTGAAAGGAGGTTGTAGGGAGGTGGGTGTTGGTGTCTTCTCACAAGTTGCAACTGATAGGACGAGGAAACGGCATCAAGTTGTGCCAGGGGAGGTTTAGGTTAGACATTAGGAAAAACTTCTACACTGAAAGGGTTACCAAAGACTGAAACAGGCTGCCCAGGGAAGTGGTTGAATCACCATCCTTGGATGCATTTAAAGCCGTCTAGATATGGTGCTCAGGGACATGGTTTAGAAGTGAGCCTGGTAGAGTTAGATAACGGTTGGGCTTGATGATCTTAAAGGTCTTTTCCAGCCATAACGATTCTATGACCAGAAGTTCCCAAACAAAATAGGGCTTGGAAGCTTCCATGATTTCAGATTTTGAGGGATCCATGTGGACCTCTCACAAACCATAGTTTGCATTCCTTTATAAAAAGGAACAAAGTCAAAGAATTTAAGTATGTGAAAAGATTTTCAAGTGCTGAAACAGTGCACAGCACTCTAAAGGCGTGGTCAGACATAGCTGGATATCAGACTATGTCTGACAAATTTAGCTGCTCCCCCAGCTGCCTGTTCCGTTCTGCTGACAGAGGTCATCACCCTCTCAGCAGAGCACGACTGGTAAGCATTCCTTACCTGCTTCTCTGTGAGTGTAGATAGCTCTGCTTAGGCTGCTCTTTTTTTCACAGGGTTAGCTCAGATTCTGCATTTTGCACCGAAGTGGTTAAAGAATGTGTATTCACACCGCCAGATACCTCTTCTGCCCTTCATTCCACAGGAGGTCCAAATGCAGGGCCCAACAACATGCAGATCAATCTGTCTATGGTATAAAACATCATTACATTCAAATTTAATAAGAATGTTGCAGCATTATGACAACTCTAATATTCTTCAGGACTAATATTTTTCCTTTTAAGTTTCATGAAGGCCTTGTTTTTTTCCCTCCCACTCTCTTTTAGGTAAAAGAAATACAGTTTTCTGGGGACATACAAACAAACACTACTGAAATTAAATACACATACTTCCCACTGGCAGCCTTCTTGAGTTGCATTTTTTTTTTGTTTTCATTTTGGGTTTTGGTGCTGGGGTTTTTTTTGCATTAAAATATTATCTCAGAATTTAAAGGACTCATTAATCATGATCCAAATTCTCACAGGGAGTAATCAAGCTCCAAGTTCTTACAGGGAGTCTGGCCTTTTCTTAAAAACCAGCCTATCTGTTCTCAAGATGTAGTATAAAATGTGAGATAAACTGTCAGTGTGTGTGCTTCAAGAAATCCACAGTTATTATGAAAAATATTTTTTTAAAAATTGCTTTCTGTGTGTACCCTTATGAAACGTTAGCCTTTTGCTTTTCTTCTGTGAAAATATCTATGTGATATGCCATGGTGTATATTATGTATAAGACTAGATGAGATGGTCAAATAGTCCCAAACATACCTGAAGTAAAAGGTTTGTCCAGAAGACAGTTCAGAGAAAGGAGGTGTTTTTCACATATATTCACAAGAACCGTTCAACATCATCTAAGCACGGTCAACCTGTGATTCCCACAGTCAAGGAGCAGATACAGTGCCTGTGTGAATACAGTTCCAACACACACAGTCACAAATAGCAGCCTTTGAAGTGACAACGAAGCATCAGCGAGCTATCCCTGGGCCACTCAAACACATTAGTAACATCACCCCAATTGACAGAAAAAGACCAGCCTGCGCACAGCCTACGTAGGCATCATATGAGGGCCAAGGACGGCAATGGGGACTGCTGGGGCCTCCCTGCACCTTCAGAGCTGCCTTCAGAGCAGCCAGGAGTGCACAGCCCCAGCAGCAGACATGCTGCAAAGACTATGTAGGGGTGGCCCGCTCAGAGGTGAGGTCATGCTCTGCCATGATTTGGGCCAGGGCCAGCGTACGCAGGCTAGCTGTCTGGCCAGACAGCACATACCATCTCAAAAGCTGCCTGCAAACAGGATCCTTGTCCAGCTTATCTGGTACAAGCTGAGGGAGCCGTCTGATGGGAGGCTCGGTGCCAGGTACAGATCACCTGGGAAAGCGTAGGGTGAAGGGCCTCTATGAGCACAACCCTTGCTGCCGGTGCACCGGTTATAAGGGCACAAAGCCACACTGAAGATCTGTAGAGCCCTTCCCAGGGAAGAGCGTGTTAAGCTCTTGCAGTCTACCATCCACTTGTGCTTTTATTCCAGTTTGCCAATCTACATGTCACTCATTGAAAAAATTGACTGTGCTGTTTTCAGTTCCTCAGGTTTCACCTACTTATCACACTTTTAGCAAGTTTTCTCCAATGCCTTCCTTTTGTAACAGATTTCTCCATCTCAGAGGTCCTTTGCACTGCTTTTTCCGTTTGGTTTTTTTTTTGTTCTTGCTCTCAGCTTGCCCTGACTAGGGTCTAAAATAGCCCTTTTCAATTCTTTGCCTTCTACCAACCACTAGGTCTGAAAGAGTACTTCTGGGAGCTCCAGACATTTTCTACCATCTCCTTAGTCCTCCTTCCCTTTCTGAGATCCTGCCAAAGGCAGCAGAGTGGTCACTGACTTAAAGGGTCAGTCACACTGTATAAAGGTTTTGTTAAATAAATTTTCCTTAAAAATAGCCTGCCCAGTTCTATTTGTGACAGTGGCCTGATATTTTTAGGCTCTTGATTTAATAACAAGAAAAACAAAGCCCAGCTAAAATCTCCATCTGATTGTTAAACCAGCAATCTGAAAAAGCATTTCCTCCTCTAGAGACAGCTGAATTGGTCTCTGACTTTTGTTTAATTTCTCCTTTGGCTGCAATACTTGGATAATGTTTTGTTTGTGCTTTAAAGCTTGCTTACCAGGCAGTTTCTCCAAGCACTCGTCACTATACTCTTTGTTTCAGCAGTATATACTTCAGATGTCAGGTTTCCTAACTAATCAGAATATTTGACATCAGGAAAAAAAAATCCAGTGGGAAAGAAGCACAGGAAATAACCTAATGTGATATTAGTTACCAAAGAAGTAATGGTAAAAAAAGGTTAAGCTGTTGGGTCATCACATCTCTAGCTGTATGCTTCTGCATAGAGGCCTTCCCTTTGGATTGCTTTACGGTAAAACTGTAATGCTTCTTTGACGTGTCATACAGCTGGCAGTCTTTAAAAAACATAATTGTATCATAAAACTAATTCTTAATGCGATGGACCTTAGTTGCTTAGTTCTCTAATCCACTGTCACGTAGAAGTCCCTGCTGGCCAGAATTAATCACATTTCCGTTGTGACTAGCCCTTGGGAGACCACGGCTAAGATTTTCTTCAGTTCATGTAACCAAGTTTTGTATGACTTTATTCAGAAGTGGTGTTCGAAATTAGACAATCTGTCTTTCTCCACATGCTGGAACATTTTAGCAGTAATTCTAAACTGCCTCAAATACATGTTGTAAAATGTTCTGCATCTGTGTGGTTTCTATATTCCAAATAGGCGCGTGTGTTTCCATATTACAAATGTGCATGGCAGAGTCTAATAAATCTAACGGTTACAGCGGTGCTGCACATTAATATTGTGAGTGTAAGTCAAGGCAACAGGCAGTATTTTACTAATTTTAAGCGTCACATTATATGCAACCATCATGACTGCAGGAAGAAAACTAGTGTAGCAGATCAGTAAATTAACTACCAGGTACTGTGATATCTAGGTGCAAGGCTATGGACAATCTAGACAGAGCGCTATGGCCTGGCAAAAGCGAGTCGCAAAATCTGGGGAAAGACTTTGTGCTGTTTTTTCTACCAAACCCCCATGTTAACAGGCTACAGCACTGAAAGCAGCTACATGCTGAAGTGCATCAAAAGGCTGAAGTATGTTGCGGTACTGAGGGAACAGGGTACCTGGATAGGTCATGGCAGACAATGTCATGCTAGCAGTGAATGTTGAAAGAATTGTCATGATGTATTATTACAGACTGCCAGACTCAGTGAGAGCTTCAACTCAAACATTTGGTAACAAAGGCAGCCAGTTACGTTCACCAGCAATACTTAAGTTATGCACAGTAAAGGAAGGACAGAAGAGAGAAGGAAAGAGAGAAGGAAGGAAGGAAGGAAGGAAGGAAGGAAGGAAGGAGGGAAAGAAGGAGCCCCTTTGGAAATAGTTTTGAATTTACAGAGAAAAAAAACACTAAACAAACAAACAAAAACCATCAAAATAAGAAAAGAAGCTTTAAAATCCAAGGCCCAACTTCAGCATATCGTGACACATTGTTTCCTGAGAGGCTTGGCTACCTAATTCTCACATATGAAACATGCCTCTGACCAAGTCCTTGCATAATACAGTGCAGTCATTCAACCAAATAGATTAATGCTTCATGGGAAACTTTATCTAGGAAAAAAACCCACCTCAGAGGGCAGAATAGGAACGCTCGCATTCTCAGGAGGTAATTTGTATGCCCAAGAGATAATTTACAACTCTAGAAAAGCACAGTTCAGTGTGAAAATGAAAAGAAATTTTCCTGGTCAGTTCAACAAACCAAATCAAAACATTTTCATTCTTCAATATTGAAATATGTCATTTCAATTTAAAAACAAAAAACATGACAAGATGTGGTTATTTCTGCATACCCGTTTTGGAATGTTTTATCTCAAGCAGAAAGAAAAATTGTATTTCAGTTACTTGATCTGATACGGATTGAAATAAAACAATGAAATGCTGAAATTTCCTACTGGGTGGACATCCCAATTTGTATCAAATCTAGAAAACAAGTGCTTCTTTTTCAATGAAATATCTGATCCAAGTAAGCAAGGATTATTGTGACTATCATCTCTGACACGAAGATACTTAATGGTAACATGGTTTGTGAAAAAAAGAAAAATTCTAAGTGTGCTTATATAAATCAATGAAGTCCAAAGGCCAGAAACTTTGTTGTGCAATTATTCTTTTGCACTGTTCAAAAACAAAAGGTTATTGGCCAGAATTTTGGAAGACTTGTTATCTCAGTGCTTTGAAACACAAATAAGTTACCCCAGAGCAGATAAAGTATGGTAACACCCTCCACACTATTTCTGCATGTGACACTGAAGCATAAACATGTGGTTATTTTTTTCTCTCCTACTGAAGGGTAGTGTCTTTCACATTTACTGTGGAATAAGACCATGCAAACAAGAAGAACAGCTGACCCTCAGTAATGTTTCCCAGCAATAAATTTTTCATATGTCAAACCTCTCAATAAGCAATAACTACACAAATAACATTGTTTTTTCAGGTGCCGCTACCTCAAAGATCATAGCTCTCAATGATTGCTGAACAATTCCAAGCACAGGCAGCCCTAATAAACAAGAACATAATTTTGTTATGATTTTGTATTAAGACGAGCATGATGAGGGAAAATATTTGGAGACAAGTGAGAGCGTATCAAGATATGAAAGAGCTTCTAGGAGGTTTTATTTAACTTGTTTATTAAGACTGGAATTCAGCTCAGCACAAAACTTTCTGTGACTTGCTGGAAAAAGTTTTCAGTGAAATGCAGAACAGCTGTGCTTTTCTGCAGTTGCACTAAACAACAATATTTGTCATAGCGTTCTACCAAAAAGGGTCTATTCAGTTGAATGTAGTTTTGGGGATACGAAGAACCTGCAGAATGTATCTTAAAAAGATGCCATTTTGGCCTGTTGTCAGTGTGTCAAGAAGGAACTCGTATCTCATTCCTATCCTGGGTTCAGAAGACCCTGTTACATTCAAGGTGATGCTGCCCAGCTGTAGTAACTGAGAAATAAGCCAGCCTGAGTATTCACAAGCCATGAAGAAGATGTGCTCATGCTTGCATGGTACAAAGCACTGAAGAACAGAACAGGCATAGTTAAAAGAAAAGCTAGCAGAAGCTTTGGGCTGAGTCCCAACTACATGCGAGCTTGGGTTTAGGAGAACATATTCTAGGATTGTTTGAATGATAAGAAATGGAGCCACCTAATGTATTCCTTCCCAGAAAATTACAGGAGAAGTTCTGTCCTTACTGGGTCCCAGAATATGACAGGAGAAGTTCTGTCCTTACCGGGAAAACAAGAATTCCTGTAAGGTACGGAGGGACTGGCATCACTTGATTTTCACAAATCGGCTCCCATGCTGTGAAGTAGTCAGACTAGCACGTGATGAACTTTTATTAGAGCATCTCTTGTGAAGTGAAGTTTTAATCAGTTCAAAACTGCTTTGAATTAAGCATTTTTCTTCAAGCAATCTGTTGAAATAGGTGCCATGATCAGCGCCATTGCTTCTGCTTTTTTGTATGGTCCTATCAGCATCCAACCAAAATAAACAAGAAAAGTTTAGGTAAAACTGTGCATTCCTCCTTATGTTCATCAATAGGTACCAAAGTGGGTTCTATAAGGTGGCTTATGTTTTATTTTGTAGAAATTAACAGATAGGTTAAAAAAAAAAACAGCACTAGAAACTGAGATTATCACTCTAATATCATCTGATGTGTAATTAGCGAATCACAAATCATTAACCTCCCAAAAAGGCACATACCTGATCCCAGCCTGAGATATTAAAAACCTGCTCAGCTATTATTTAATGTGGTGTTATCCCCACCTCTGTGATCCAGATAATTAGCTCAGAGTTTAGCCTGCTCATCTGGAATTTAGAAACACACACTTGGTCTTTTGTTTGCATTAACTGAATCACCTCCTTGGCCCTACTTCTCCTCCCTCCTTGTGTATGTTTTAACCAGGATAAGCAGGTGAGTTCTCTGTTTATAGCCATACATCTTATTATGAAGTTCTCTGATGCAGAGTCTGCCTTGCAAGCCCTGGATTCTTTCCTTAGCCCTACTGGGATAGGGAGGCTCTGACAGTGTGATGTAATGATCATAAATGTCTTCTGTTGCTGGATTTAGTGCAGTTTGTTATGCTGGCTGTTTAAGGGGGAGCTGCAGAGTGTCCAGTTTCACATTTTTCTACTTAAAAATTTCAATTGCCTACAATAAGGCTGTATGGGTTGCTGAAGTACATACATCTGTAAGAATCTAGATAAATTACTAAGCTCCAGCCCCCCCCCCCCCCAAAAAAAAAAGAAATAAAAAGTTACAAAGAAAGAAAGATAGGCAAAGAATAAAGAAATGCCATCAAAAAAAGAGAGAGAGACTGGGAGCAATACTGTGATATCCTGTCAAAGTACTTCGACAGAGAGGGTGATTATCTGTATTTTGAGTAAAGGAGGACCTTCAGGGTATAAATGTGTAGAATAAAGATGCAAAAGCTATGCAATTAGTTGAAAGAGCTAGAAAATTTAGATTAGAAATAAGAGTCGCTTCATAAAGCAAGGAGGATAAACACCTAGTGGATTACCTAAGGTTCTAGCAGATTTAGTATCACTGCGAATGTTTGTTTGTTTGCCTGTTTCTAAAACAAATGCTGCAACTTAAATGGGGATTAGTCAGGGTAGTATTTTTGTTTGTTTTTTCACTGGAAACTGAGAGTTACAACAGGCCTCTAGTTTTACAATCTGTTCATCAGTTAGATATAGCAAGGGCATTAATAACTCATGTTCAGTAAATTCATAAAGCAGCTGTTTCAGAAATCAATCACAGTCCTTAATTTTATCACATCTTTGTTTGTTTGATAGTATGACTACGTTAAGCACTCAATACAGTAGCTATTATTCAGAAAAAAGACCCAAGAAGAATATTTTTAAACCAAACGATCACTGTGGAAATGCCAGCTGTTAATATAGTGGTGTTAGCAATTTGCACTGTACTAGGCTGGATGTTGTCATTCAGGTATAAGTCAACATGGGAGAGATGTGAAGATAGTTTCCTACCACATCTCCAGTGTCACTGCACACAAAGAAATGTCCACTTTGGGTGACAGGCTGTGTTTCCCCATAAGATATCTCTGGGGTTAGACAAATCCTATGGGTATCAACCCAAAAGATGGAATCAATCCCAACTCCTCTTTTCAAGATGCCTTCTGACCTAGGCATCATGGAACTGGCCTAAAAATCAGAAACTGCAGTTTTAGTTAGTATTTTGAAAGAGAGGGGTTGGAGGCAGAAAACCTACATTTTTTTTCTTTCTACATCCAAGCAATGTGTTTTTTTTAGGGATAGCTGTTTGATTTCTTCCCAAGGTTAACCCTCTATTTTGGGGTTTTTTTCTTACGTTAATTCTTTTTCCATCCTCCTGATGTTTTGCTTAACAAAATTCTTATGTATACACACTATGACCATAGGTGCATTATAACATGGTCACTCTAGAAGCCCATATAACTTTTCAGTAATAGTACGGAAAGCAAGAAAATGGGGGAAATAAGGACACACCATTAAAAGCAAGATTCCTATAAAGCTCTGTCTTTCCCAGCTTGGTGTGATATTGTTTATGAAGCAGCAGGAGGATACTCACTTTCTGGCTTCCAACACTCTGTCTGCCCTGGGAAATTTAATCTAACTAACAGTAGGCAAAAATATTATACTTTGACCAGACTTCACATACCGTGAAGAGAGAAAGGGTTGGGACATATCTATTTTTAACCAAAAAGTTTCTAAAATTGAATCACTTTTGTGTTCCTGCTCAGTAAAGAAAATAAAAAAGTATTACTTTTTGTGGTAAGCCACACAAATATAAAAATCTGTTGGACTTTGATTGGAAAGAAAAAAACAACACAGCAATAATACACCTAGGAGCAGATTCAAAACATAATAAATCTTTTTTTCTCTTTTATTTTTCCCTTTTATTTTTGAACAGCAAGGAGTGTCAAATTCTAACCTTTTGCCTGAAGAAGCTCAAAACGACTCATTGCCTTTCTCCCAAGTATGGACATGCAAAGAGAAAGGATTAGCTAACAGAATACTGGCAGTCTGGCTTTCCACGGCTTTGCCTCTGTCAGTCAAGAAACATGATAAAGATGCTATTAGACCTGCAGATTCTCTCTCCACTTTTTCAGCAAATTTATGTATGCAAACAAGACACGGAATATAGGCTACAGTTCAGCTCATTGGGTGTATGGCTGTCACCACAGACAGCAGTTAAGTGCCAGCATGGGGTCCCTGCACATTACATTTGCCTCTTGTCCCTCCTGAGAAGCAGAAAGCAAGTATCTTATTTCTATTCTTACTTGAATGCCTTCACAATATTTTTCTGGTATAATCAATCATTTAGAGGCAGTACAGTGTAATAGACTTAACAAAGAACTGAAAAACAAGAACTCATTCTCGATTTATCACTAAAGGAATACTCAGCCCTTGGCAACACTAATAGCTCTTTGTGAACATTTCCCAGCTGTGTCAGAGCCATGTCCAACAGTATTCATATTAAGATTACTCAATAGGACTCATTTTCTTTTTCCTCAGATACACAGATTATTCAGATAAGACTATAGTGCAATCTATTAGCTCGTATCATCTTTACATGTTATAGATTAAAGCTTGATATGTTTGCGTGACACTACACAGATGTAAAGTGCTAGCTGAGCTCCAAGTATTTCCTCTGTCCTAGTGGGGCTGTCTTTATCTGAAGCATGTGCAGAATTATGCTTGAAGGTCAGAAACACAACAGATAATTTGGAAGCTTATTCCACAATGGAGCTTCCTTGGCAACTTATTCTATAATTGCCATATACCACAAAAAGCCCACAGATCATGCAGCTTCTGTGCTAGATCCTACATCAAGTTATTCTTACTGTCATCAAGAGATTTGTTTTCAAAACTAGGTGTCACACCATATTGTGGCATTTGTGTCAGCAACGTGAAAGGCACGGGGTTTGTTCTTCTGATGTGGTATGTTACCCTACTTGTTCTATAAATATGTGTGTACAAAAACAAAGCCTTAACCATAACCTTTGAGACTTAAGTGACTGTATAACATTCAGCTGTGGAAAGCAACAAAAAAAAAGCAGTCTTCAACAGGAAAAAAGTGTAGCTCTCTTCTTGTGACAGGCTACAGCAGCTCTGCAGAAAAAGTGGCAGAAACTTTATGTCTACCCTTTTGAAGTTCCTACATTTACATGAACTGCCAGCAGCAGACGACTTTCAAGAGCAGGATGTGCAATGAAGAGTGATCTATGTTTTGCATCATCCAAGAAATTTTAAAATCTGATTTCACAAATGTTAATTTTAAAAAAAAATGCTAAAATGAATATATTAATTTGGGAATGTTACTTTTTCTGCATGTTCTGCTTATTCTGGTAACAAAAATATCCTGCAATATTTAGATGCCAGAAAAATCTGAAACGGTGTTAATATGGCATAACTTTTCAAAAATGCTTCAGAAAAAAAATTATTTCTGCTTAATGCTAACTGGTCTACAAATGCCTCCCTATGACAAAAGAAACACTGCCATATTATATATTGAGGAAAAGATTAGTTAATCCTTTTTTAGATTGCTAGAGATCAGATTTAACACACCAAACAGTCATTTCCTGGCAATATCAACCATTTTCTGGTCATTTCTAACCAAGTCTGAGGAATGCCTGGGATTTCCTAGTACCTGCAAAATCAAGAACATGTTTTGTTCAGCTGATCCTAAGATAGAGCAGCAATTACATATCAGAAGAAAGGAAAGCGAAAAACGGCCTTTACCATACCCAGCTGGACAATAAAAATGTGATGTAACACCTAGACAAAAGAGCAGATTTACTTGTTCAGATACTTGAACAGTTTTTTAGCTGTTTACAGGTAAAATACAGAATTTAGGAAAAACATCACTTAATTATGAACACAGATAGGCCTTCTGTTTTCCCAAACAGTTGTATTGAAATACCACCCAAATATTATAACCAGTCTTACTGGTATGTGCTGGCTAACATATAGACAGATATGGCCTCTGTTCAAAACCAGAGACTGCTCAAAATTCCACCCTATCCTGTGCTTTGGATGTGACAGATATGATTAATAAAACCTTACAATGTTGCATGCTTTACCATTCATTATTATTTAACCAAAATCAATCAAGCCACAGGGCTTCATTTTTAAAATTAGATTTATTATCTATAAACAGATGTCCTTGTAATGGCAAGCCTCAGAAGTTCCAAAAAGTTACAATTTTTAAAAAAAAGCTCTATTTTTTCCCTTTCTTCTAGTCCAAACCAGACTTTCTCCATCCTTTCATTCATTTCCCAAGGAAGCCTCCTACTTCAGAGACACAAGCCTTAAAATGTAACTCTTAGTAGTTTGTATGAGAGGGTTTCACACTCTTCCGTATGGACAGACAAATAGTTACAGTCAGCCCCAGCAATGAGTGGAACTGTTCCATGCCATAGAAATCCAGAGTGAGTGCAACCAATGTGCCTTTTACATGGGATGTGAGTCAATCTGCATCAGAATAGTTGGCAAAGTCTCAGTAATGATTGAAAAATACCATTTACTGAAATACTACTGGAGGTCGAGCGAGATGAAGTTCAGCCTGGCTCAGCTCAACAGACCAAGATGCATTGCAGTTGGAGTCATATCTGCAACTCCTGCCAGATCATTCACTGTATTATACAAAGCTCTCTACTGTGCCTGACCACATGGAAAGTGGCAATGACAGCTGGTTTTCTGCCTGACTCTGTCTGGGGACCTTTTTATATTCCAGTGCATTAAACAGTGAATGTAGACTTACATGGGTGAGATTTTCTTAGAGGTATAGAGGCATAAAGCTGACGTCTCACGCACTGTACATGCAGTGCACGCATCCCAGCCACTACCTGGCTCACCCACTGAGTCAGACCAAGGCTGGGTCTGGAAAACCAGGAATTTGAATCCAAGAATGGGCTGCTTGATTCATTCAAGGAGAAAGGTTGTACCTAGTTTTTTTCGGAAGAAATGTATTTTTTGGTAAGGCTATCCTTCCTTTCCATTTTGCTTCACTAGTTCATGCAGTACTGTTATTGAAATTAAGCCAAGTTTTCCCTTCAGTTATATTTGCGCATGCTTTATTAGCAAGCAGCCTCAGGTTGCCTTGGTTCATTGTAACTCAGCAGTGAACTTTGCCAAGTTCTTTTAATTCACACAGGCAATTGACAATTATTTTAATCTTGACTGAGCTACTTTGTGAGCTTAGTTCAGGAATACCGCAGAAGTATTACCTTCTAGCTTGAAGCAAATACAGCACAAGAAGTCTTGTAAATTATTTCAATAGGCCGCTAAAACCACGCTGGCCAAGGAGCACAGCTGAACAAACTATATAGTTCAGGAAAAGGTTGGTTTTACTGGCAGTTGGGCAAAAGAGACGGTACCAGCCTTATCTTGTGAACTTTGGAACTGTCTGTATCATATCAGTCCCTTTTACATTTCTGAACTGCAAATGGTAAAGACTTGTTCTTACCTTCCTTACTAAAGGGAAGTTTTACAATGTCTGACGGGGACAAAAATAGAGCGATGTGTTTCTGGGTCTGATCCTGACTTTTCTTAGTGCAAATCAGAAGCAATTCCACCAAATATTAACTGGCTTAACACATAAGAGGATTTCCGAATTAGGCTTAATAGGTTATTCATGAAAAATTATAATCATGATGAATAATTGGTAGTAAATTGCTATAAAAACTCTCCTATTCTAAGTAACTTTCACAGCGTATCTGAAAATGTTTTCATAATTATGTTCTGACTTTATCAGAAAGCCACCTAATGGGCAACCTAGCAAGGGAATAACATCCACTGTATGGACTTCTACCAGCCCAATCACAATAGCTTAATACAAGAATACATATCTAGGCCTGGATGACACATTGTGATGACACTCTGTCCATTCCCTGGCAGGATCAACACAAATGAAACATATTTGAGATGTGAGTGACTGAATCCTGAAATAAAGCATATAAGTAAATTTGCACTCGTGGAGAAAAATGTTATGGCTGATACGGTACTATACGTAGTCCTTGTTTCACAAAGCTCTTCCTGTTAATCACCTTGCACTTCTATTGAATGGGGTTTTGACAATATTTAATAGCATGATACGTGAAAGTAAGCCTAAGAAGATTCCAATTAAAGTTAAGATTGACCCATTCCAACACAAGCTTAAACTATCCTGCATTTTTCCAACAAGTCTGTTTTTAAGTAGTAACAGTTTTCTGTTCAATACACTCACTTAGAGGCAAACTTCCAATGATAACGGAAAGTAAGGTCAAGAGAGCTTTCCCTACTACGTGAATAAAGCCCACCAAGCACGATGTGGTTAGGCATAAAATCAGAAGATTAGTTGCCTCTAGAAAACAGACAGCATACAAGAAAGTGGACATTGGGCAATATCAGTAACAAACAGCAACTGCTGACTCTGTTAAAGTGCAAATATAATTCACGTTATAACTGGGTCAGTGTCCTGGTTGCAGCTGGGATACGGCTGATTGTCCTTCTAGTGGCTGCTGTGTTTCAGATTTGATATGAAAGGAATGTCAACAATGCATATTGTTTTAGATGTTGCCAGGTGATGTTTATATTAGTCAAGGACTTTTTTCGGCTTCCCATAGAAGCTGAGAGGGAGCATAGACAGGACAAGCTGGCCAACGGAATATTCCATACCATAGACATCATGCTCAGTATGTAAATGGATGTTGGCCAGGGGGCAGGGATCCACAATCACTGCTTGGGATGGGCTGGGCAACCAGTCACCGGGTGGTGAGAGTCACTTGTGTTGTATTACTTTATTTTGTACATTCTTTTACCATTATTATTAATAATAATTATTATTATCCTTTTCCGTTATTGTTCTATTAAACTGTCTTTGTCTCAACCCATGAGATTTTTTTTCCTTTCCCCTCCTTTTCTCCCTCTTCTCCCCATCCTTATGGGGGGGAAGGGCGAGAAGTGAGCAAGTGGCTGCGTAGTCCTAGTTGCCGACTAAGGTTAAACTATGTCAGTTATAGACCTACACAGACATCCATGGTAGAAAGTTAATGATAGAAAGAGTCATTACTCAGTCTACTGTGTTTGGAATCTAGTTTACTGAGTCAAAGGATCATTAAAGCCTGCAGAGTTTGAACAACATCCAGATACACGACTCTGGCAGGGACCTCTGAACATACACATAGAGAGCAGTTCCAGTTTTCAAGCCCGTCTGAGAAAGCTTACTGGACACATGTAGTTTCCCAGAAATATCCTTGGTTTTCAACGAGAAACAGCAGCCATGACTTCAGGCTGTCTCACAGCCCTAAAAATTCATCTATTTCTCATTCAACTAGAGTGTTTCTGGGTAATCCCAAACTGAAATATGGAATCCTTATTTATGAGGGCCAAGGTCCCATCCTGCCCATGGATTTGTGCAACAAAGCTGAAATGCACGTTCTGTTAGAGCTCCAGACACACAATGCTTCACCATGGTATTTTAACTCTTCAAGACATGCAAAGACATAGACATAACTGGGCAGAGAAAGACTCTTCACAGGAATCTAAAAAGAGATAGAGAGAAAAGACTAATGCCCTTTTCTCTGCATCAGTTTTCCCACCATTCTAGAGATATATTTAGGTTCTAATCAGAGCTAGGATGCCTAGGATTCCTCTGCTACCTGCTTGTGCTTTTAATTATGAGTCTTGTATTCACAGTTTACTTGCTTTCATTTACCTTCCCTGAATCTATAGTTAAACTGTTTTCTTGCACCCACATATCCTCCTAGGATTTTAAAGACAAGGATCAGCATATTGCTCTTGTGCTGTTTGAGATTTTCCACCAGCAGAGAAATTATGGGTTGGCTCCTCCCATCTTTACTCATTGCATCGTCCCGATATACCTCTGTCAAAGCAGTTGTCCATTAAGATTTTACCCATGACCTTTTCCTCCTCCATCCAACAGAGATGTGCAGCAGCCAAAGTTGTCAAACTGACTGACTGCATTTTCACTGAAAACACTAACAGTATAACAGTATGATGGTAAGAAAAACGTAACTTGAACTAAGGTTCATAAATACTAGTCCCCCAAAATCATCATATCCTTGAACCAGACAATGTCAAAAAAGAACAATATGTGGAACTCCTGTTACGGTCATACTAGCCATCTGCTTCTTTCTAGAATGCTTTCTGTGGGCCTAAGTGAGGAGATTGTGAAAAGGAATATTTACTTCCTTTTAGTGAGGGCTATTGCAAGGAGGAGAGATGTGTGCATTTCATGGTTACTTTATTTCCCTCCTTTTTTTACTGAGATGAAAGGACAGGGTACAGATGATCTAGCATAAAACAGTCAAAGATGGATTTCAGAGAGAAAATGAACATACTGTAGTT
This sequence comes from Pluvialis apricaria, assembly GCA_017639485.1. Taxonomy (NCBI): domain Eukaryota; kingdom Metazoa; phylum Chordata; class Aves; order Charadriiformes; family Charadriidae; genus Pluvialis; species Pluvialis apricaria. Next base: position 37,350,916 of record CM030012.1, on the reverse strand, counting down.
TCTGGTATTTCTAGAAAGAGTCTTTGACTTAAGAGCAAGAAGGAGAAATTTTAAAAAAAGCATGTATCTTTAATTAGCAAGTCCTTGGCAAGAAATCTGGAAATATCATCAGTAATCAGTTGGAAATAGCACAATAGGAATGATAATAGCAGGGCCTCCAAGAGAGGACAGCGGGGACAGAGGCTAGGAATTCATTTCCCACAAAGGGAACGACTGTAGTAACTTCATGTGTGTTTGCCAACCAACACTTAGGAATCAAGGAAGGTCACACCATCGTGCAGCATAATTTACAGTTTTAAGGACAGGACCATGTACAGTCTTCACTAATGCAGCATCCTTTCTCCGAGTATGATTCATTTGAAAAAGAATAAAATGTTTTTCTGTGTTGGATACTGAAACTGAACAAAATCTAGAGTAGCTATAGTACTGCAGAGAAATGGTTTTCGAGTTAAGGCCTATAAGAAATGTATGTTGGACATTGCAGTGCAGGATTCTAATTTTTCCTGATGTTCATAGACTTGCTCCCAGTGAAGTCAGGGTGCTCACTCTGTCTCTGTTCTTTTGACAGGAGAATGATGCAAGCTTTCAGGTGAGTTCTTCTCACCCCAGGGATTTTTAAGAGAAAGGTTGGAATCCTTTTTTTTACGTATTTTACGTAATACGTAAAATTTACATATGTGAATATCTGCATGTTCCTTGCTAGTGAAAATACAGAGCAGACTAACCTGTTGCTTTTAATTTTATTCTTAATGAATCTATAACAGCTAGAGATATTAGAGAATAAATAACTAAAAGGAAGGCTGGGAGTAAATACTGATATCCACTTGCAAACTTTTTGATTATTTTTTTTTAATTTTTCTGAACAAATGCTTCAAAAATTTTGAGCTAAAAATATAAATAGAAAATAGTAAAGTAAAACTTATGAATAAAATGATGATAGTAAACCAGTCTGCATGAGCAATACAGCAGAACAAATATTTGGTCCTGAATGAATGTCTGTTCAAAGCATCCAGGAAGATTTTATGAAGAGCCAGGTTAAGGAGACTGTACAAATTATTAGCATATTTTCTAAGTAGAATATGAACTGTCAAGGAATTGCTCATAATATTTCCAGTTATGCATTCCTAAGATACAAATAAAAATTCTTCTGCATATCACTCAATTCATTATGAATGTTTCCAGTTGAAGGCAGAGTAAGTTTTGGCCTTTTATGGACAGTTAAAAGCCGCACCTGCTTTATTCTATTTCATGTAACAAAAGCACATTATCTTTTCTTTCCTGTAGTGTATAAGAGCCCATTTTTAAAGGCACAGCTTGAATGACAACTAGAAAGACAAGCCTGTCTTCCATTTCTGGATTTGCTTTTTGGTATTTGTTTTGTGAAGTAGCCTACTACTGTCAAGATACAGTAGCGAGTTTATGTCTCTTAATTGAAAAAAGGGAAATAGTGTAAAGCAGTGATTTTCAACTAAATCCAGTTCATCTGAAAAAGTGCTGCTATTTTCACCAGTCCATAGTCCCAGTTCTTTGCTCATTTACATCAGCTAAGCCATTCAAGAAACTTTTCTGCAGATCTTGCTTGAGTCCCTGGTACAGTATTATTCCTTTGTAACATACTCCTAACCGAGGCTATCAAAATCTAATTTGTCACATTCAACGAGGACAGAGAGAAGACTGAGACAACCGAAATCAAGACTCTGGGGGATATTAAATTTTATGTACCCAAATCACTGCACCAAAGCAGTATGCTGCTACCACAGTAATCGACAGCATTCCTTGTAAGAAAAAGAAGCATTACAATATTTCCTAGAGGATGGATTTTAGTCTTGGAAAATAATAACAATAACAATACACTTTGACTTGGGGTTATACTGAGAATGACAGTGAATTCATAAGTCATCAGGTTTACTCTTCAGCCCACAAAGTAGCATGGGAGGCAGCAAAGTCTGAAGGATACTCTCAGTAACCCGGTGAGTTCTGAATGTTGTTCTTTGTTCTCCGCTGCAGTTCAGACATCTGGCATACCTCAGGCGAAACTGCTCTGCTGCACAAACTAATCCCTTCCATTGCCTCTTCAGTTGCTCAGTGTTTGTGGAAGGCCATAACACCCTCTCACACTGCTTTCATTAGCCTTTAACTTCAGCAGTCTCTTACCTTTCCCTTTCACTGTTTACAGCTCTCAGTCATTTAGCCATAATGGGCCAGATTCTGGACTTTGTTAACCAAGTAATACTGCTTTGGAAAACAGAGTGAATTTAGTCAACTGGGAAACTGCGCAATTTGGGTCCGTTGCTTTGCAGCCAGGTTTTCCCAAAGAAATCAGAGGGTTGAATCTACAAAAGTGCTGTTCTACCATCTGTGCCTAGAAACACCAGTATGTGGACATTTTTTTGGTTAAAGCAGTTCAACAGAATATCTCTTTGCATTTGTGGTCCTGGACCAGACTTCATCACACAACATACCTGATCCTATAGAAAAACAGCTGTTGGGGCTATATTCAGGTTTTGAAGGAGCATGAGGCAGGTTGAAATAGAACTTTATGAGTCTGTGTCAGTTTTAAAAAGATCTGTGTCCTGCCTAAAGAGTTATGCAACATAAATGTGTCCAAGCTGCCCATGCATACTTCCCCTCAACAAGCGTGGGCACAATTCATTAGGTCTAATCATGTGAAGAGCAAGAATTTTCTCTCTTCTTCACGGGCAATATGGATAATCAGTGTTTCAACATTCAAGTTATCCTAATTCCCAGAAAAGGGAGCTGTACAAGAGGTATTTCAGGGGAGAAGGATCCATGGGTTGGAGAAGAAAGGGAAGTATAGAGTCATGTTACCCAGGGATAAGAAAGAAAAATGAGGGAAGCTGCAAGCATTAATTTCCATCCTGCTGTTTCTGTACCTGCAGCGAATCACCGGAGCATAAGCAATTCTCAGAAAATCTCAATTTCAGGCCTCAACTCCTTGGGGTTTTTTTCAGCAGAGAAAAAATATATAATCTAATTTTCTTTACTCCCAAACATCATAAGTATGTTATAAGGTTATACTAGCAAACTATTTGAGACACTTTCTATAAAAGAGAGTGAGGCGAGTCTGAGCATGGTCAGCCAGTGTTTATGGGGCTATATTGTTTTAAACAATTTTTGGAAAATGTGTTATAGCCAGCATTTCAAACATCTCTTATGCTCAGTGTAAAAGAGGCTTTCCTGTATTAATTCAAAGCACTCTGAAGCCCAGACACAACACAACACTCAGCAGCTCATAAATTTGTCAATGGATGAATTTAGCTTAAGAAAAATAAACTGCATGAATTATAGGTGTGGCAGGGAGCACCACCTATATTCTTAAAGTTACTTTGACCCTTTCCAGTTGGTTCTAACTTGTTATAACTTTGCCAAATTTTAACTTCCAGTTGATATTTTTTTCTAATTTTAGCTAGAAACCTTCCATGCAGTTATCTGCTATTTGAGCTATTTGGGGAATTTTCAGTCAAAACAGCTCAGCAATTTCTGAGGGCAAATGAGGGGAAAAAAAAGAAAAAGCCTTTTATGTCCAGAATGATAAATGCCTTTGCTCTTTAAGATGATGAAGGGCTCCCATGCTTTGGTGCAGGATGTCTTATTCCTAACTCTGTGCAAAATCCACCACAACCTTGTCCAAAAGACAAACATTTCAGAAGGCACAATTTGTACATGAAACTGTAGTAGATATTTGCTGATTGGCAAATGTTTCCTAAAATCTCTGCCTACACTGAACATGCAGGAGCCCTGAGCTGAGCAAGTCTTAGCCTTGCCAATGGGGTTCCCAGCTCCAATAGGGAGTACCAATACTGCTGGGACGCAGTGGGGGCCTGGGGTCTTCCTGGGGCTAGGAGCTGAGAGTGCCCAGCTGAGAGAGGGTCCCCATGGCAGGGCTCAGGGAAGGGCCTGATAGCCAGAGCCCATCTCACCCCCCCAGCCAGGAGTGAGGCAGCCAGGGGGCACCAGGGTGGCCCCAGTCTCAGGCACTGGGCACCTGTCTGGGGACGGGCCAGGCCATGGGCCCATGGGTGGGCCCAGCTCGGGACCCATTGCTGGGCAGGGCAGTGGGGAGCTGGAGACCGGCCCTGCTGTGACATCGCTGGGGCAGGGGCCGATGGCCCAAGGAGGCTGACATTTGATAGGGTGAGGGGGAGTGGCTTCAAACTGGAAGAAGGTAGATATAGAGTAGATACAAGGAAGAAATTTTTCACTTTGAGGGTGGTGAGACACTGGAACAGGTTGCCCAGAGAAGTTGTGGAAGCCCCATCCCTGGAAGTGTTCAAGGCCAGGCTGGATGGGGTTTTGAGCAACCTGGTCTGGTGGGAGGTGTCCCTGCCTATGGCAGGGGGGTTGGAACTCGATGATCTTCAAGGTCCCTTCCAACCCAAACCATTCTATCATTCTATGAGTCTATGACATAGGGTCCTAGGCCCTGGGGGAGCCCCCCAGGGGGTGGTCAGGGACAGGAAAGCCCCCGAGACCTGACAGAGTGAAAAGGAAGGCATCCTCTACTGTATGCCCAGGCAACCGCAGGGGTTAGTATGAGCTGACAGGGGAGAGAAGAATTGAAATGGAAAAGACATATGGAAACTGTGAAAGATGAAGATGGGAAGAAAGTGGAGTTAGAGTGAGAAAAACGGGGGAACAGGACAGTAAGATGGAGACAGTGATGAGTCTGTGACACAACCTGATGGACAGGCTAGGACATAAGAAGAAGAAGGGTTTGGGTCAGCTAGTTCATATTTCTTTGCAAAACATGGAAAGGAATCCAAAATTGCTGAACCTAAATACGTTTCAGCTCTCAATAAGCAGCTGTAAAATTCATGCCTGAAGTGCTACTGAACAAGTGCAATGATAGGGTATTCCTTATTAATTTGAGGTCTATGGTGGAGGTCTATATATTGAATTTAAAACCTCTATCCTGACAGTAATCAATGGAGCTCTCAGCACAATAACAGATAAAGAGGTTTCTGGGTGTTTCAATGTCCACTTTTGAAAGTAAATGTGAAAAAACCCAAAACCAACAAACAATGAAATATCTTGTAAAATGGTTAATATTGCAAAATCAAGCAAACAAAAGTTAAGGGTAACCTGGCATAGTGGCATAAAGATATTCTGATACCATTTGCAGCAAAATTGACTTGAAAATACAGACATAGTGTGTGTGTAGTAGACTAGGAGACAATTGGTGTGGGTCATCCTCAATTCCTTCCAAACCATCTGCTCATCCCTGGTAGAAAAAGCCCACCTTGGGATTCAAATAAGGCTTTTGTCTGTGCTACTAGTAGACTTCACCAGTGCATACATTTTCCAGATTACACATATCAATTTAAAAATGCTATTCTGTCAAAGTTGTGCTGAGAAGTTTAATATTAATACATGAGGTGTGGCAACCATGGAAATAGCTGGAAATGTGGCTCTGAAAATGAATGGCCAAAGGAAGGAAATAAAACCACAACAAAATTCTGAGGTATATGATCCAGAGGCACTAACAGCAATGAACTTAATGAAAAAAACAACTGAATATTGGAATAAAATATGTAATAGGTTCCTCAGAAATTTCTAGATAATAAAAAGGCAGCTGAATCTGTGCCTGTTTTGAGGACTCAAAGGGCATTCGGCATTAATGTTTAATGGTCTATTTTTCTATTCTTACTATGTCTATGTGGAGCTGTAATCCACAAAGTATCAAAAGTATTTTCAAATGAAACAATGTACTTTCACCTGAAATACTGTCATCTTGGTGCAAAAAAAAACCCCTCCCAAATGGGCTTTCTACAACAGAGAAATCCTTTAATTAAATTAAGAGAAGGAAGTGAAGAATAATTTTCTCCAATTAAAAACATTTAGGTAATTTAGGTAGGCTAAACACAATGACCAGAATTGGAATTTATAAGGCAAACAAGGATTAAACACTCTGCTGTTACCAAACATTCTTTGGATTCCTTTAAAGACACAAGGGACAGATTGTCAGTTTTGTATCTCCTCTGTTTGACTGGACCATGTCTACAATGGGACTTGTTCCTTCCATGTCAGACTAGAAGGACCCAGAAGCCTATCCAATTTTTTTTTCAGCTATAAAAGACAGTGATTTGGTTCTCACTTTATTTGCCAACATTTCTTCCTTTGGCATCCATGTTTTTACAGACGTTTACTCTCCATCATTGTGAATGACCCGCTTCAGTAGTATGTCTCACACTTTCAGACTTCTCTTCAGTTTCCTGATATTTATCCACTCTATTTCAAATAAAAGGATTTCTCATCTTCAGTCAGGTCGTCAGTTCTCATGAGTAGAGTTAGACTAATTTACCATCAAAGTAAAACTAGTTTTGATTTCACTAATACCAACGACAATGGAAAAATGTTTCCTGATTGTCGTTAATGCATCTGGACCAAAACCCGTCCTTATGTTTCACTTGGTGTTAAGTTTAAGAAAAGTCAAACATTCTTAGGCCAGAGTATTATATTTTGTAAGAAAACTTTTACAAGAACATAATAATAGAGGGAACTCTACATTTCATAACTAAAAATTATAAAAGTGCTAAAATTTGCATCATAAGACAGTGGACCAGTTATATGGAGTGTGTAGCAATGGAAAACAGCTAAGAAGGAGGACTTGCCCATCAACTGGTATGGTCAGATGTGTTCTTCCATTAAGCTATATTACAAATTGTGATTCCCTCTCTGTGTTGCATTGCCTGTTTGCTAGATGATGACATTATTAGCACCTCTCACTCCCTTGTCTTGGGTTTTGTCAGCTGCACTGTTAAAAGTACCTCACCAGTTGCAGCAGTTCATAGATGAAAATGTCTATTTTTTCTGTAGCTTGGTTGTACCCAAACTGCTCATGTAGTTCCCAATTGTATTTTGTTGCCAGCTCAAGGTTTTACTCCTTATTATAAAATTAATGGGTAGAACAATTCACAAGGACAAATGTGGGAATTTAGGTATAATTAACAGAAACAATGTCACAATGTCAGTGTTTCCTGACATTTTCTGTATCTTAACTTCTAATAGAGGCTTCTATTGTCTATGCTGGTGCTGGCTCTTGACTATTCCTCATACCATTCCTCTGAATCATGGAGCAAATTACTTAGAAACTCTTGATCAGAGTGCTACCATTTCTCCTGCTTCCACAACTGAACAACAGAAATTTTCGGTTAGGGAAAATGAGAGGAACAAAGAAGGTGTTTCATGGATGTTAGAAGAAAGAAGATCCTAAAGCTCAGAGGTCCTGATAGTTATCACACAGTTTTGTGACACTAAACTGAACAAAATCAGTAGGGAGAATTAAATTTTCAAATAAGTAATATTGTCTTTGAAATCTCAACATACCAACATGTATATACAGTGAAGAGCTATGTCAGATTCCTATATTCTGAATGTCCCATTGAGTACAAATGAAGTGAAACACTTGTACGAAGCATCTGAGAGGCCCATATTTTAGTATTTGTTCATAAAATTCTCCCACAGTGCCTTTTTCATAAACAGAAAATCAAAACTGCACATATGCATGCACACATGTATGCATTCATGCCTGAATTGGTCACAAAAATAGGATATACCCTCACATATAAAAATGTGTGAATTATGTATAAATTGCAGGCATTCATTATATTTTTGGTTGGATGCTTTTATGCATGTGATAGCAAAAACATTCCTTAAGGCTGTACTGCTATGCTAGTAGGCACTGTGTCAAGACCAAACAAAGAGCCAGTTTAGTACTGCTGCTCTATAGGCTGGAGTGTACAGAAGCTTCCCCATTTTCCTCCGCAGGTGAATTTTGTGGATCTACCCCCCCTCTGCGTTCTGTGGCTCCTTATTAGTTACACTGTCGAGGACTCAAACTCTTAAATGATTGCCACTTTACCCTAGGAGATCATGGAAACCTGGCAGCGAGGTGCTTGGCTAGCTGCACCACAGAAAAAACATACTGCTGTGTTTTAGAAGCTCAATGTTATAACACAGCAACTATATCATATGGCTGTTTTCACATCTTTCCAAATCCTACACTGTTTATATCATTGGCATGATAAATATGTCTGAAAAGTTAAGATTTAAAAAGTGCTTCCCCAGTGCCACTTAACTGTTAGAAGGATGCACAGAACACTGTGGGAAGGGATTTAAACACTTGGTGTCCTCTCAGTCCACTTTCATTCAGCAAACGGATATCCCTCTAATTAGTTATAGTTCAGTAACTGTTTTAGCTACATTCAGCTGAAAGCACATTCAAGAATGTCTGTAACCAGGATTTGTTTAAGTAGCAAGGTCATGTCTTCAGGCATATGGTCCTCTAGAGAGACTTGGAACAGCAACTCATTCCCCATCCTGTGTTTCACAGACTGATTACAATGACACTTTATATCCTGAAAGAGATTTCAGAGATGGTTCGACAGTGCTGACTACCACACTTATTGACTACTTATTTTTCTGCCCCATCGATCTGTACACACTCATCATCTCTGATCTTCCTGCTTGAGTGTAAAATCTTCTTTTCATTTCCAGTAATGCAGAGAAGGAACTGGACCTGTCTGGGGGCCCTTCTGGATACAATGCATAAATAATTGTCATTCTCCATATATTGTCCACTCAGCGGACAAAGATCTAGTACACTGCCTATTTTCATCCAACATTTAACTGACCAAAGTTCAAGTAAGATACTCGAAATTGCAAAGTAATTACTTGATCTTTCACTATACCTGATCATCTAGAAATAACATACTGGAAACTGTCTTTTGCCTGTCCCCGTTTGTGCCAGGTTTCGACTAGCCTTTGCTACTTTTCTCCGAAGGCTCTTTGTTGTACATGTTGTTGGGTATTTTCCTTGTTTAGGCAAAAGCATACAGAGAAGACGCTGTTCAGTAGTTGCTGTTTTCTTTTAATACGGCCACTTCCTTTTCCACAGACACAAAGTAGCCCTGTTTGCAGTAAAGCATTTCTGGTGGACCAGATGATTGCTCTAACAGACTTAGCTTTTGGCAGTAAGTGTATGCTATTCCTAATGCCTGCTCTCCTTTCAAATACAAGTCATACATATAAATATGTATGTATTTTAAATATAATTTCTATATGCAGACTAAGCTCTTGGGAAATTTATTTTAAATATCTAAATAAAACATTTTTAAATGTAAATAGCTTGCTTTAAAATCTAAGTTTCAGAGTGCTCCACAAAGCTGTCAAAGTACTTTAATTTCCATTTTAAAATCCAGTCCCTAAGACATCATATTCTCCCAATTCAGATTCTTCCTTTAATCTCTTTTGCAAGGGTCATGAGGTATCAACACGACTAACGGCTGAATCTGAAGGCCTACTTCAGTAAAGTATTTAAGTATTTAAGTGATAGTATTCAGTGGAATACTTAAAAATACGACTAACTTTAAGTGAGGTTTATAGTTAGCCAGGTGCTTACATCCCATGATTAAAGAGAAATGCTTTGCTCTCTGAGCAACATCTCAGAATGGTTAATCCAGCTGGTATAAAATAAATAAAAATTCCAAAAATAAAATTGGAATTGTAAATTGTTTGACAGAGGATCTTTTTCATATATAAATCTATGAAGCACTGAAAATGTTGTTAGCACTCTAAAAATAGAGAATATCATCATTATGAACAACCATAGTACCAATTTTCACAAATACGCTACCAGAATACGTTCAGTAGAGACCACAACTGAACATGTATGGGTGTTAAGTTTTGATAAATGGGTCCTGAGAACTTCTCCAACAGCACTTACCTTCATAAATTCCAAATGCACTTTTTTATCCAGGGTTCAGAAATTTTAGGTAATCTTTTATCTTTCCTGTACTTAGGTTCCCTTTAGATCTGATTCTGATTGAAACTGAAAAAAAACCCGCAATTCACATTAACAAGGCTTTTCTTGCAATATTCCTGCTGAGATCTGAAAGGGAGATGACAAACCAAATGCAACAAAAATTATTCTCATGCTGTTGAAAGTCCAGTTTTACTGCGTGGTGAACTTCCATGCTGTTTAAGGAACTTTTTCTTGGTCTCCTGTAATCCCATAGCAGGAACTTCCCATCCCAAAAGCAAAGGAAACTTGTGCATTACTGGTGCTAGCCACACATATCAACAGACAATTTTTAATATTTAAATAGAAAAAGGTTATGTACTCCTCTCAGTCTTTGATTATAGTCTTCCATATCAGGAGCAATGATTTTTTTTTTTAAATCTAGCATCACAGATTGGAAGTCAAGCTAATTTCTAGTTCAGCAACTGCTACTGCAAGACTAGCTGGAGTACTCCAGACTTTAGTCTGCATGCAGTAAAAGAGGCCAAGCTAATAACCACAGTTTCCTAGATTAACTGATCACAGGAAAGCAATACTTTATTTGCATGCATGAGAAAGACTGAGTTTGGTTTTGTGAATTCATATACAGCCATGTGGAAGCATGTGGTCATATTTTTTAAGGGCTGGTATTTGTTTTCTCATTATTAGGTAAGTTGTTGGACAGTAAAAAGAAGCCCAATAGTAAAGGGGAAATTAAAGAAATCTGTGGAGAAAAGACAACCCTGCCCAGGAAAAGTTGCTGAAAGCATTTGTTTTCAATCTTATTCCAATAATGTTCTGTTTAGCTTTTCAAGTGTGCTTTCCATAGTTGTGTATGTTCCTGCCTTCTGTTCAAAGATAAAGTTACTTTTCGCATTTTGTTTTCAGTCATCTTTATTTTTGATAGATGTTACTCTCTTGTGATTGAATTGCGAATGGCAGAAACAGAATGGCTCAGAAAGGAAGCAGGCTCTTAACTTGAAATTTCCTGAAATTTTAGTTGCTCTGTTAGTCAGGAATTGTCAACAACACCAAATGCATGTTAACACTTCCATTTTGAGATGGTCCTGATTATTTCCAAGTGTAAATTAAAAGAGTACCACAATAGAATTCTTATTACAAAATTTTTCTTGTTTTCCTTAGACACCATCTACTCCTTTCATATGTTGACTTCATTATACTGAAATGTTTTTTTTGTTCATAGCAAAATGTTCCATCTTTACAGCAAAGTGTAGTCATCAAATTAGCTTATTTTAATTTTTTATACCTTGATGAAAAGGAAGAAGAGATGGAAAAACAAAGTAAGTATTTTGTAACTTTAAAGGCACCTATCCTCTATTGCAGATATTATCACCAGTACTTAATGATAGAGAGTTCAGAGCTTCAGCATTAAAACAAAAAAGTTCAAAGGAACTGTGGAGAACAGTTAATAATTTTTAAAGTATTTTGTTTCTAAAACATCCAACCTTTCAGAAAAATCTGAAAAAACCCCGAACTTAAACTACAACATAAGGTTTGTTTGCAAATTTAGAGAAAAAATATTTTCTGCATTTTTAAAAGATAAACAAAACATCTCCACAGATTTTGTTGGTGCTTTTCTACAGTTTTAGCTAAGCAATAATGAAAAAACCCCTCTGTAATTATGGCTATGTAATGCCTGTATAGTTAAAAGGAAAGCATATTACGTACCAAATCTATCACAAGCAATGAGACAAACATGTTTTTCTCATAAATGTCTTCTGTCTCATTCCTATCCGTATTTTTCTGTTGACTTTCTTGCAATTAATAGCTTAAATTAGACTGTAACCCTTCTGAAGGAATCATTTTTAGCTCACTGCTGAACTATTCATAATGATTTTTAATCCTGCAACAATAATAAAACATTGTATAATTTTGGTTTTCTAAAATTTTGACTGGAAATTTGATGGAAAGAATCCTTTCTGATATTTCTGAAATTCTTAGTTTTAACTAGTGACAGTTACTTTGTTCAAGTTTCATTCTTTTTGCCACTGTTATCACCTGAAAAAAAAGCTGATGAATGAAAATACTGTAGAGAGCAAAACTAACCAAACTGCCAGGGCTTTTTATGAACTCTGCTTGAGTTCTGCGTTATGTTTCAGGTCTCTGAATATTTTCTTACCTCTGTATCTATAGTTACTGGTAAGAAGGAACCATAGTACTGTTTATATACAAGTATGGGGTACATCTGAACAGATGCAATATGTTTCCTTTTCAAGACTTTTTGGTCTTTTCAAGACTTCTGTATGGTCTAGTTTTGGACCATCTGTATTTTTATCCCCTTGGCTTGACTTTTAGCAAAATCAAAGGGTAAAAGTGGAATTCAGCTGGTATTGTCAAGTCAGGTTTTATATGAGTTTTGAAAATTTTCACCTCAAGTCATAAAAACTTAACTTCACCCCAACCCACTTTTGACTCAATTCAGGTTCTTAAAAGCTTGCAAAATATACCTTCTACTAGAGAAGAACCAGATTCATTTTTTCAAATTAAGACATAACCTTGGCTTTGGGCTTTCCTGTGTAAAATGCACGCTGCTCTGCTTCTGAGCTTCCTGATTTCAGAGTCCAGTTCTAAACTGGAATCAGACTGAGATCAAATTTACAGGTCTTTGTGGTTGAGGATATTAGCCTTCAGTTTTAGAATCTGGCTCAAAATTATAAAGGCATAGATATTTGAGAAGAGAGAGTCACATTAAGCAATACACTCAATCTTCTGCCAAAATGTTATTGTTTCTACACTATATTTTCCAGAGCGTTATGGAAGTTCTTTTTAAATGACTCAGACAATGAGCTTCCTGTTTTCCCCTTGGGAAGCTATTCCATAGTCTAATAGATTGCTGCAATTAAGTAATGTTTTCCTTACAAGCAGTCTAATGTGTTTTGCTTTACTTCATCAAGTAGCACTCATTGCTTGCCCTGTGACAGCACAAATACAGGCTGGGAGGAGAATGGATTGAAAGCAGCCCTGAGGAGAAGGACTTGGGGGTGTTGGTTGATGAGAAGCTCAACATGAGCCGGCAATGTGTGCTCACAGCCCAGAAAGCCAACCTCATCCTGGGCTGCATCAAAGGAAGCGTGGCCAGCAGGTCAAGGGAGGGGATTTTCCCCCCCTACTCTGAACTCATGAGACGCCACCTGGAGTACTGCATCCAGCTCTGGGGCCCCCAACACAAGAAGGACATGGACCAGTTGTAGTGGGTCCAGAGGAAGGCCACAGAGATGATCCAAGGGCTGGAGCACCTCTCCTGTGAGGACAGGCTGAGAGGGTTGGAGTTGTTCAGCCTGGAGAAGAGAAGGCTCCGGGGAGACCTTATGGCAGTTTTCCAGTATCTGAAGGGGGTCTACAGGAAGGATGGGGAGGGACTCTTTATCAGAGAGCGTAGCGATAGAACAAGGGGTAATGGTTTTAATCTGGAAGAGGGTAGATTTAGATTAGGTATCAAGAAGAAATTCTTTACTGTGAGAGTGGTGAGACACTGGAACAGGTTGCCCAGAGAAGTTGTGGATGCCCCATCCCTGGAAGCGTTCAAGGCCACGTTGGATGGGGCTTTGAGCAACCTGATGTAGCAGAAGGTGTCCCTTCTAGGGTTTGGAACTAGATGATCTTTAAAATCCCTTCCAACCCAAACCATTCTATGATTCTATGAGTATACATATGAATATATCATGTACGAGGGTCATTAGTGAATTCCCTCTGGCTGTTTACCAAACTTTTTGTCCACTTGCCAAGAATAGCACGTACTACAAATAATGAACAGAGCAATAGCTGATATTCCCTACATGTAAGGCTATCCCGTATGTTTCCACATTATTCTCATAAAAAGATTTAACTTTAAGTTTTTCCTAATGAAAGACTAGGGTTTTAGTTCTGCACCTCACTAATTTTGAAAACAAAAAGAACCAAAACCAGTAGGAGGCAATCTATTATGTGCTGGAGTGAGGAATTAGATCTGACCTACTACTTTTACAGCTTCTCATGGGGCTGTGTAGAGTGTAACTGCTTATCACACTTAATTCTCTGTGGCCTTTACTAGCCCTTGAATTAAGGACACAGGGTATTCCTGGAACAGGGCTTTTCATCAGACTACTGTTTATAAGGATGGAGTCCAGATGTGCTCCAGAAGATGACATTCGAGGGGTTTAAGAAGTTACTGTCCTCAATTCTTCACTGTTACTCTCTTGTGCAACTTGTTGTCCTTTCAGTAACTGACTTTTTAATCAATTTCAGTGCATCCTTATTTAAAGCACTGCTATCTGACAACACAATTGATTGTATTCAGGTCAACAAAATGGTTTTACAAGTAAGTAAATAAGACTTCAGCTGGAGGAAGATTTTATGCACACTCCTAACAAATAATCTCTCAACATTTGGGAGCAAGTTACATGTCTTTTCAGGATCCTAGGATTAAACACAGAATGCCTCAGGGATTAATGTTCTTGACTGTTCAGGTTTGTTAACTGTATTAGTACTTACAGTTCCCCCTCAAATTAGCAGAGAGTATTTTTCAGAGTAATCATGCAGCATATCCATTGGCTTTGTCTAACCATGTTCTGTATTATTTCTGTGGTACAGATTTTTGTCCTTCCACAGGGCAAAGGTGCAGTTGTTGGAACATGTGTAAAGCCTAGGAAGAATAGCGAAGCCTAATCTAGTGAAATTAGTCTTCACTGAGAGTTAGTCTGGCCTCAAACAGTGCAGTGAGACAACAAACACAAATCTCTTAAAAACCAGGTATTTTTCTCCCATACTCCAATCTATTTTGCCCAGCATACTTGCAAACAAAAAAAGCAGTGGGTGAGGGTCTATGGTCAAATGCAGAGTAAAAAAGTGAGTCTCCCTTTATCTCTTTGGAAGGCTCCAAAAGAGACTTCATTTTGCATTGGCCATACTCAGTTCTTACTTATGAATGGTTTCAGTGTCAGTCCCAGGAAAGAGCTGCTGATACATCGCAGGACATTGCTCATGAGAAGTTCTGTTTAACTCTTGATCTTCAAACTACTGTTAAGGCATCACATCGCAAACCCTATGTGGAGAAGAATCTTACTTTAGACATGATCTCTATCTGGTGGAACATTTTCATCCAGCTGTAAGAAGGCAGAATGGCACCTGCCAGTGGCGACTCAGAGGACGTGGGACGTTTCTTCAGGAAAGAGGCTTCAGCATTCTAGAAATGACAAGAGTTGGGTTTTTTTTCCTCACTAGAAAGGAGCAATACAACTGTTTTCTTACACTTTAAATACAATGGAAGGAATAAATAGGAACAAGAGCATTGCCTAAGAAGTTGTTTATGACACATTCTAGCATTCCCTGCTTGAGGTTCTTTTTTGTCTGGTTCAGTTCAATGAATATGAAGAGTGTGTCCCTTAGTGATAAGCAGCAAAATTATATCAGACCAGCAAACAACCATGCTAAGCGGGATGCATCTCCGTTCATCATGCAGACAATGATTTCACATATGTGAAAGTTCACCTGAGGCAGAGCTAAGCATAGGGGGTAGGCCCCTTGTTTACTTTTTTGGAAAGAACATGCTAAAACCCGTGTGCTTGACTTTGCTGACTGTATCCAAAAGTTTTACTATTCCCATAGCCAGCAACAGCATGTGGGAACGGTGATGCTAAACTTCCTGCACCCTGTCACAGTTGTACAAGGCACAGACAAACAGAGCTGTGTCACCTTGTAGCTGTTGGTCGACAGAGGACATAAAAATTCCTTTTACTGATGATTTCAGCTTAATGAAGTCTGCAACTGTAAGGTTTTTGAGAAGCCTGTGTTCAAAGCTTCCTTTTGACCCCGGCATCAAACACAGCATGTGCTCATGCAAAGGAAGGTGTACCACAAGCACATGCCCGTGATCCATGAGAAATCCACGAAGCTACCCTGACTGCATGTACATTTATAAAGACAGAAATTAGCTCATTAAATACCGTGCCAGAATTGTTCATACGTATAGCTACAAAACTTGGCAAGTATTGTCTCACATAGAAATCCTGGGTAGGAGAGTGAATGACTGAGGGAAGGAGAAAAAAAACAGAGAAGGGTAAATATTTCTCATGGCATAACAACAAAATATTCTGTTGCAGGCCTGAGCCATCGATTGGCCTGAACTTTAAAGAAATGTCACTGCCAGCTGAATTCTGGCCAAGTGGCAACATCTCTGCAGCCCGATATATACCCAAATGAAAAGGTTTTGGGTGCCAGATACCAGGAAGCCAGTGCTTTTAACGCCACCACCCCATAATTTATAGCATCTTGGTTTGTGCTACTGCAGTTAAGGGTCTGCTAATGTTTGCCTTTTGAATTCAAATTCTCAAGTGTTTATAATTTGGCCATTAACAGGCTCTCAGTATCGAAACCTCGGCACACACAATGGCTAGCCAAGAACAGTTCTTAGGTAATTTTTTTAGGAAGAATGTTAGTTGGTTTCCAAAATATGAGAAAGGAAGGAAAGAAGGCAGGAAGGAATGACTTAGTTAAAATAGTTAACGATTATAATTTTCTCATGTGTTCGATAACTAGAAATGGCTTGCATTTTAAAACATGAATTATTGCTGTGGGGTGGTATTATTTTACTTGTTTTAAAACTGTTTTTAAGATGAAGCCTTTTGCAAGAATCTAACCTTTCAAGTGATTTTTGAATGGCAATTGTTTAAAACAATCTCAGCCCTTCAAAATGCCTATAGATGTACATGGATCCAAAAGGTACATTAGCAAAACTCACCACTGTAATTTTAAAAATGCAATTAGTAAGAAGAAGGAAGGAAAACACATACCTAGGAATGTTTTCTATCAATTTACAGCCCACACCATTAAAGCACTTTGAGCTCTGAAGTACTTAGCTCCTCTGAGTGCTTTTGTGGCAGGATTAAACAAAGGAGTTTTATCATAGACAGTACCTGTTCAGCTACAATGAGATCACATTCTTCTTATTTTTATTCAAGCTACAGAACAAAGAACAATATCCATGGATACCCAGGAGTATCAAGGTGGCCCCTACAATCCCACTTTAGGTCTTTATGCCTTACTGTACTTCCAGAGATGACGACGGGAAGTGAGAAATGGAAATCCTAAGCTAAAAATCAATCCAAAAGCATTTATGCTACAATGACTCTACTTTTCACTTCAGCAAAAGCAAAAACTTCAGGAATAATCTTGGCTTCTTGTATCTGGCTTCAGGCTGTAAGTGTTGATTAGCCATGCATTTTAGCGAGATTTTTGGTTAGGATGATTCTCAGTATTCCTCAGAATGAAGTCCATACTCCTGAAATCTGAAGCTGTTGTTGTCATTTGAAACAAGGACACACTGTTCAGTTCCTTTTTACTTCTACTATATTAACCTATAACACTGCCTGCCATAAGGTGCATAGAGCTCCCTAATAAAACTCTGTTTACATAAATATATACAAGCACTATGTTGTAAACACCAAGTATTTAAAGATGCCCTATATAAGGTAACAGTTTATTAGCCTCTAATTGAAGGTTTACACCACTGAACATAGAACAAATGAACACTGTGGTTTGCTTTTTCTGGCATTGCCAGTTAAACACCTCTCAAAGTACCTGCCTGGTTACGCAAAAAAAAATAAAAAAAAATAAAAAGTTTTAAATACAGGTATATGAGAACAAAATTACAGATAAGGCTGACAAGAAAAACAAGTTTGACACTATCAAGTTTTGGGGAATTTCAAGCCAAGAGCTGGGTTTGGCTTTGCATTCAGAATTAATAGATAGACCACGGAGAATGGGCAATGATTAGAAAACTAGAAGCAATTAACTCTATTCACCTTCTACTGAATCATACTGTCTAGGGCTTGGCAAAGGGAAAAGGTATTTACAGCTGCAATACACAGAAAATATTCCCATTTCATATGCACTATATATAAATATTTTTATTAATCTAATAGGTTGTATGAATTAAATCTCCTTTCAGCATTACATTCAGTGAACTGTGTGTGTTGGAATCCTTGAACGCTCCTTTACTGCACATGTTCCTGCTAATCTGCTCTAGGCTGCACAGGCTGCTACACGTGAGATCAAGAAGAGTGCGAGAACAAAACAGTGGCCATGGAAGGAGAGATCAGACATTTCTGTAAAATAACATCTTTTCCTTAACATTTACAAGTAGCATGAGATGAGGTACAGAATATAAGAAGTTGAGCATTTTCCTTTTTCTAGTAGGTTTGTACATTCTGCCTTTATTTTTGTTTGGTTTTTTGTTGTGCTTTGGGTTTGGTTTTTTGCTTCCTCAAACACATCATGAAAGTTTCTTTTTATTGGCTTTCCTGTATGGCCTGCAATCTGGACCAAAGCAGTCAGCCAGTCATGATGTTATAGGAAATATATTGGCCTGAAGATTATGACTCGGCAACATAAGCAATCTGATTGCATTCCCTGAGGCTTCCACTGTAATGCTCTGGTGATGTATTGATCAGGATGCAATTACCAATAATTTATGACTACTCTAACCCATATCAGTTCCGAAGCTGACTAATTGCTTGTTCCCAGATCTTTGTACAAAAATGGGACTAAGAAACACAGGGTAGCTTGACAGATATTTTGTGTTGTATTGTGTTATTTTAGCCATAGGAATGAGATTATTATCTTCAAATAAGTTAATTCTAGAAGTAAATGAGCCTTTGGAGAAAAGAAATATCAAGAAAAACATTATACTGACTAGATCCTTACCAGCATTTTAAAACCAATAGTTGTAACACATTCTACCTAAAGAGGGTCTTTGTTGAAATTACCACTTGAAGAGTAAAGTACGCCAAATGATGGCAAATGTAATGCCTTACAATAAGGACAGTGAAGGAGAAGGACGCATCTTTAAATTTTAACTTCATGGAAGTAGGTTTAAAATATGGCTTTTCCTCTGTTTTTTCACCTTTCTTGTGAAAATTGACAACTGCATTGTGTATTTTGGATATGATAAATGAATGATTTTGTTTACATTTTAATTTTACTTCACTGTGGTTTAAGGTAGGTGGTAAAACAAGGTATTCCAAGTGTAGTGAGTGTGAAACCTTTTCAAGTGCTTCACACCAAGATCACACAAAGTCTGCAGTTAGAAATAATATCTTTTGACAGATAGCTAGAAAAGATGGACAAACTTGTCTCTGGCCTGAAGAAGAATTTAGCCACTTGAAAGCCTGTTTGTTTTACCCAGCTGTAACAGTTGGTCTAATAAAAGAGTCTACTTTTGTCTGCAAACCTGGCTGGACCAACATTATTTGACCATGAGGGCAAACAACAGATAGCAACGTAACCACTGGCACCCCAGGAAGGCCCCAGAGGACCCAAAAAAAAGCACTGTGTGCCCCATAGAAGCTGTATGAGACAGATTCGGCACTTAGGGGTCAGAAGAAGTCTGTTCCAGTGGTTGATGATAACGTGCAGGAAGGTAAAGAGAGCATGACTGGATCCAGAAATTTTCCTTGAACAGCGAAAGGTGGGACATAACTCCAACTACGTTTGTCAGGTTATACCCAGAAGTATTGCAGAGTCCACAGGCAGTGGACTGTAGTTTTAGCTTCATACCAATTAAACCATGTCAATTTAACATGTGTAAAGAAATATTCAGAATATCAGGCAGAACATGTGAACAGAAAAAGACTCAAAATGTGGGTTTTGATTTAAACAAGAAGGTCATGTATTCTTCATGAGACAAACCACGGGTTTTGACACACTGTCTTTCTCAGATTGCCTTTCAAGGCAGCAGTCATTCTGGTTACATTAAATTGCTCATAAGTGAAGGCCCAGATGTATGTTTATCATCTTCATATAAAACCAGACTTCCTTGAAAATAAAAAGATAGTTTTGCAGTTAGCTATTTTTTCTGACCAAACATTGGTAGTAATGTATTAAATACATTTTAAAGGAAAAGAAGATAATAAAACAATTTACTCTAAGTTTTGATTGTGGCACTTTTCCTTCTGGAAGGTACATTTGCATTCTCTTCCAACTATGATTTTATAAAGGCTTTGTAAAACTTAATTGAAATTTTCTTTACAGAAGATGATTAGATGGCAAAGCAACTGTGTCAGGCACCCACAAAACGCAAAGGGCACAGCCTGTCAAATGATTACCATGCTCCAACAAAATTCTAGCGTGGAGTCTGCTGGAGAGCAGAGATCTGAAATGTCTAGCGAAAAAGGATGCGCATTATTCTGCTTTAGAGGGACTGCAGTGGAAATTTAGAATCTTAGTTTCTGCTTACAGCAAGAGCCACAGAGAAACTCCCGTCATACATGTGAGTTTCTTTTCATAGTATGGATCTCCCTCTGATGCACTGGGCTGCACAGAGAGAGGGATCTCATCCTATTGCAGACAACCATTGCTAAGGCCCTGAAGTACTTTGAGTTCTGCAGCCCCCTTTTCTGGGCTAAGTATTGAGGTTTGCCCTTTCACATTCAAGAAATTATTTGAAATATTGTTTAAATAATAGAATAAGGATATTTTTACAGTTCACTCAGTATTTCTTTAATCATTGTTATCCATCACCACATTGATGCCATAACTAGGTTTGTACTTAACAGGTCTGTCCACATTTTTTTTTTAATTCAACATGCAGTTATATTCTACTCATATGTCCAAATTGTTTTACTAGGAAGCATGTATTTTGCAGTTGTGTTTCTTTAAAGAAATTGATCTATCCACCAGAAATCAAGCAATGGATCAATCCAGGTCAGGATTGTTGGAGGATTTTTTCTTAAATTTGTATGTCATGCCCACAGAAATGAATAAATCCCATACAAATTGGGATGAGAAATAAGTGGAGAATTTTTTATACTTTTATATTTCTGTTGTTCTGACTTACTTCTTGACAGGGTTCACAACTACTATGCTAGAAGAGTAAATCATATATGTTCCACAGGTTATTCAGAGAGCAGACACATTTTTACCTATTTTTGTTTATTACTTTGAGTAAGAGGCCATATACTTTTTAAAGTCTCTTGTACTTTGTTTGAAATTGCCAGAAGCAAACACTGAAAAGGCATGTCAAATGGTACAGAGGTGTTTTGCAATGGATTTTAAAGACAGGAAGAGTTTTATGAAAATCTGATATGTGTTTTTATACATCACATTGTTATGATGTCTTTCAACAATACTACAGAAGAGACTAATTTCATGCTCTTTCCAAAGTATTCAAAGGCTCACTTAAATATATTTGGCCTGATGTAAGTGTAATGTGTGCAAGGAATCTGATCTGGAATATTGCCTGCTAACAATCACCAAAGGAAAGTTTAGCCACATCCAGTTTTCCTCAGGGATGATGATTCTTACATATATACTGAGAAAATATTGTATGCAAAGTATTGAAACATGGATTCAGATCATACAATGCTGTTTTTACAAAGATAACTTTTAAGGTTAAAACAAGACTTTAAACCCAAAGATTTCCCCTTCGTGTTGAATTTCCTAAAAGGATTACAAATCCTGAATAGCAGTGTGGACGAGTGGGACACCTGTGTTTAAAGCTATGTGAAATTAATGATACCCATGTGGCTAATCTTCAGTAAAAGCAGGGAACACTGTAAAATAATCCAGCAGACCTGCAGAGAGGCAGGGTGCCACTTTGTTGGACATATACATTATATTCCTTGGCACTAGAATTAAGGGAGTGGTTATTTCATTCCCATGTATTTTGTCCTGCTGGGAGATAAATAGAAAACTTCAGCATGCAAGAATAATAAATCTATTGGTGAAAATAAATCTGATATTTTACAGCAGTTATAGTTCTGTTATTGGTTTGAACAAAAGCTGTCTGGAGGTCTTACATCCAGTGGAGATCTGCCAAATAATATGACTCATGAAACTTAACCCATATGGCTTCCAGGCTGTATTCATTTACATTTATATAATATTCTGCAACCATCTACAGTAAGAGACTTTGTTGCACTTCTCCAGGATATGACACAAAAAAATCACTAGGAGATAGTCATAGCTGAGTGTTAGTCCTTCCTCTATACAGTTTGTTCATCTGTTCTTATACACCTACCAAAAGTGACTGAACTTTAGAAAGAGCCAACACTTCAGAACGTAAGCTAGTAAAATTGTCAGACTTCTTCCAAAGTTATTCCAGCCATAAAGCTGTCCTTTGTGAGATCTTAAAAATGTCTGATGGAACAATTCAGTACAAGACAGCATTCCTAACCAAAGCGCAGTGCTGGAAGCACGTACATACTCGGTACAGCTTCAGCTGCCCACCTTGTTATGCCTCGGCAGAAGTGTGTGGGCTCTTCAGAACACACCTCGCAGTAATAACAGGAGCATCTAGTGTGAATAGCGTCACTTTATATATTTAATTGTGTCACTGCCTCAACAGGAGCAAAGCTAGCACAGTATCCGACTGAGTACAGAGGAACTCTGTAGTCTTTCACCCAAACGGCTGGGTTTTGTGTAAGGGAAGAAAATTTCTATATGAAAAAAAGGAAAGATTCAGAACTGTAATAATGAATTTGTTGGTGATCAAGTCCTTTAGACCCAGAGTGGAATCTGGTAGCCATACATATTTATTTCATTCTGTGAGAGTCCAATACATTTAGCCCAAAAGATGTTTTGTGTCATTTATATATAATGAGGTAATTGCTTGTCATGTAATTATATGGCTTTGTTCTTTTTTACTTTTTTTTTTTAATATTTATGTGCAATTCAGAGCAAAATTGCAAATAAAAAGTATTTCTTGTAATTGGTATGACTTGGACTGAGAATTTTATGCAGCACATCTGTTAAGATTGTACTAATGGGAAATAAATCTTAGAATGATCTGAAACCTCTGGGGAATCATGGGAGACAAGGAGAAAGACTGAGGAACTGTTGAATTGGTTGAGATTCAATGAAGCTTTACTCACCCCTTGGACTAAACATTTTTCCCTGTTTTTTCATCTGTACCTACCTCTGAAGTGGCTGATTTCCTGGTATTTCTGGGACACCAGAAGATGAAAACATCAGAAACCTGTTCTCATTACAACATGAGCTGTTTTTCATTTCCTTGTGAGAGTGTAACCTGGAAAGAGCAGCTTATTGCCTAAAGCAATATTTTGAGTCAAAGAAATTCATGCAGAGAGAAGAGCTGTTTCTCATGATAAATGCAACCACTGAGAACCCAAGTCTTTGCTGAGAGCACATAAGAATCTCAGTTAAATGCAATGGGACAGGGTCACTTCCCTCACGGTGAAGCAGGGGTAGACATACTCTGTAGATACTGGGTATTTTTTTAATGGACCTACTTGATATACTTTTACTGATGGAGGACTTAATATCACAGTGCGTATGACTCCTGGCAGCATCTCTTGGGTTTACAGGGTGTGTGACTTCTCCACTAGTGTTTTTCGTAATTTACCTTCTTATTTTGTATTGCTTGGATATATCCATTTCTAACTACACAAAGTAGAAGTTAAGCCAAATAGCTAAAGGTAAAAAGTTTCTTCATCTCTGTATTTTTGTTAAAGATCTACTAAATGTACAGGTTAGATTTTTGGGATGAGGACTTTTACTCCCATCAAATCTTAAGCTTGGTTCCTCTCTTGTTTTGTTTCTTCCAATCCGTGTGTCCAAATGCTGTGGAAATCACACACAAAGAACATTCTCATTGGGTACCACAAAATTACCACAAACATATATCCTGTTCTAATTGCAGGGGAAACAGTTGTGATCTCAGATGTTTCATGTGGTAACTGTTGGCAAATGGGAACATTTAATGGTAACCATAGTATATTTATTTCAAGTCACTTCCCTAAGTATAATGTGCTCAGTACAGATAAGTTTTGAAGTGAAATCGCAGCTACAAGATCTTTTAGTATATAATTTAAATGTATTTTCAGTAAAGACTATTTTTGCCTTGTAGAGCAGAGAAATGTTGGTCTTCCCATGTCACAGTCTCACTGTTTGTTTGTGTTATGTAAATTATTAGGGAGTTTTTGGCTAATGTTGCAAAACCTAACAGACAAGCAAAAGACATTTTCCATGTTTAAACAGCATATAGGAGTCAAATTCCTCAGAGAAATCCAGATCCTCCCTGAATTAATGCTCATGGTTTTTAAAACATCTGGTATAAAACTTAGCTTACAAAATCAATTGTTTAGGGATTTGGGGGTTTTGTGGTAGATTATTATTTTGAATATGCCCAGTTATTCACTTGTAAAATGAAAAGTTATTCTCATCCTAATCAGTTCAGTTGACCTGTCCTGTGTTTTCTGGTCTTTGAAAAGTTTGGGTAATTGCTCTCCATTTTTGCCTCCCTTGGAACACAGTAGTAATACAAAGTTTATGAATTAAATGAAAGTCTGTCTACTACCAAATATTTTGATGTTTTCCACTGCTCTATACTAAATCTGAGATCTTTAAAAGCAAGGAATGGGCTACAGCCCTCAATACAGAAAAAAAGAAGTATGATTACCTCCACTTATTAAATCTCAAATCACCTCCCTAAAGCTTTATCTTAACCAAGAGTGATGGTGCCCTCTTGGTGTTCCCATCCTGCTGTCTAAAACTGCTGCATTTGTTAGAGAGAGTAGTGAACCTACTTCCATCAGAGAGGAGAGACCATCCACCTGCATTGTCAGTTTGGTATTCTGAAGGGACAAAGGGAGACAGAAGTCATTCTTCAACACTCAATGAAAATCCTCTTGTTGTCAAGCCAACATTATTGAAATATTCTGAATTTAAATGAATTGCAGGGGTAGCATTAGCAGGAATGTCAGCAAGACCAGTAGGATCTTGGCAGTAGATAGTTGGATAAATTCAAACTCATATGTACAAAACTCTGCATATTTCATTGGAAAGGAAAGCTGCTTGTAATTCCTCTCATGTATGACAGTTTATTTACTATTTTGCTAAAAGCATAATGCTGAACACAACCAAAAAATTGTTACACATACAGCTTGAAATAACTGACAGGCGGAACAGATTGACTGACAATTATCTGAACGCAGACTACCTATGAAATACATTTTGTTGAATATTCATCTAAGTCATTTTATGGCAGTGCTGGAAATAGACTAAACTCACCACATAGATTTGATGTTTTTCACTCACTCTTATAAAAAAAAGCTGAGTCAATGTTAAGACCTTCAGAACACTTAGAATAAAATCTGGACCAACTACATTTTTATGGCAGAACTTCCCCTGACTTCAGTGGGGTGAAAATTTCCCCCAATATCTAAGCATAATCTGCAGATAGAATCCTGACACCTGCTCCAAAATAAAACTAACAAGCTAAAAACTGCAGCCCCAGTAATGGGCAGAATGAGACATGAAGAATATTGTGTCTATTCCAAATAAACCTGGACAAGCAGTTTATGAACACAGAATTACCCTTCCTAGATTAGCTTTCAAGCAGTGTATTGAGCTTAAGACTCATTTATTTTCAAAAACTAATGACCAGATCTTTATTTGTTCCCACTGATAAGGATATTCACTGACACCTCTACCTAAAATGCAGTCCAGCTTGTAGATCCTTGTCCTGATATGCTCTGCTGGGATATTGACTTATATTTATTTACAGAAAAAAGTGCTTGATGCTGAATCACCCAAACTATTTCCCTTAGCACCTTACTGTTCAATGGAGGTCTTTCATCTATTTCTTAATGTATCCCCAGTTATTATTAGACTGTATCTCTTAACTTCTTTTCCCCATTTCATGAAGACCACAAGGAGTGGAGTGAAACGTTGCTGGTGCAGACACTGCCGATCTTTGGAGGTGCAAGGCATCTGCTGTGAAAAGCTGAACTCTGCTTTCCAGTAACTTCTCCAAAGGAAGGGGGGATACGCAAAGCGTTCAGCACATCCCAGGACTGAGACCTAACTTCTCTTTAACCTTTCACTTTTCTCATAACAGCCTTTCAGGAGATGATGAAAACAAGCTGAGAGACAGAGTCTAATAATCACATAAAGTTATATGGAATTTCCTCTTGGACAACCACAAGGTTATACTATCCAGTGACCTAGCTGTATTTATGGAATACAGGAAACCTTTACCGCCTTTCCTTTAGGCTTTAAAAATAAACAGTCTTACATAAAAATACACAACTGCCACACTATGTCTCACACCATTTTAAGGCATCTTACCTAGGAGTGTCTGCAGCCAAACATGTTAGACATGAGGAAGGGAGCCTTCTGTTTCCCTTACCGTACCTCCTCAGGCACTGTCACCTATAGAGCACAGAAGGGCTCTGTATGAATAAAGTGTTGTTTGAGTGCTGAATTGTGAGACTTTTGGCAGTATGCAGTAGCTGATTGATCATCTCACAGATTTGTTTAAAAGAAGAAATTTACAAACCACCCACAACTTTTCAATAACAAGCTCATGCATTTCTCAAAACAGAAACTAAAGGTATTGGAGCTAATTCTGATACAGGTCAGAAATTACCAGGCAAGACACATGGAGTATCCAATTTCTGTGACAAAAAGGGATGCTATAAGTCTTGCTTTTCTGTGGGTGAAGTGTTCCAAAGCAACTGCTTACTCCAATTGTTTAAGTCCTATTCAAATTATCTGGGAGACAAGAGGTTAGGACAGCACATCAGGACAATTTTGCTAACACCTGCAGATGGGAACTAAAATATGCCTAACTTCATGTGTATGCAATCAAAACACTCTGAATTTTAAATATCAAACACAATTAATGGATTACTAGAACGTAAACTAAAGTCAAGTATTATTCTAAAGTCATGTTTGATTACTTTCTTCACAAAAATTACAAACTGATCACACGCAATATAAAAAGGGCAAATATTAAAGCACATCTACAAGTTATTTAAATCATGGCATTAAATCATTTGAAAAAAACACTATAATTCCAGATTTCAAATAGTCATGATCTAAGGATGGAACCACAATTACATGTCTACCATCATTTCTTCCTTGGCATCTCCTGAGACTGCCAGTCACCATTAAATTTAACAGATATTTACAAAAACAATATTACTAACAAGGATATCTGTGTCCACTAGGAAATAATTGACAACTACCCTGCAGTTTAATAGGCTGCTAAACAACTAAAATGACAATAATGTTAAATATTTTACCCCCAAATAGACTTCTGCCTACAATATTCAGGAAGCAGTGCATTTACAGTCACTAGAAAACATCCAATGCATGCTATGGTGCAGGGCCTCATGATGCCTGGGATGCAACATCTCCTCAAGCTAACAGTAAAACTGCAGCAATTAACTTGGGTTTGTTTTTTTTTCTTTCTAAATTCAGGCTGTGCTTTTAGCACCACCCTGACCAGTATGTGGTTCTTTCAAAACCTTTAACTCGCAGAAGGCCACATTATCCTGGGTAGGATTTAGCTTCCAAAAGGCAGTAGTTGGTTTTAATATTGGGAGTGATTTTAGAAAGCAAGAATTTCTGACATTCATTGAAAACTATGCTGACTTTTCCAAAAACAAACACCATCACTTGGTATTCCTAAGCCAAAATAGTAAACCTGAAACATCATGACAGACGTGAGGATGATGGATAGTGTGCCTTCAACCACTATGGCAATGGGGAAGCCACATCTACATTACCTACTCCTTCCCATAACAAGGCGGGAAGGTGGTAGCAGCAAGATTGCTTTACTGGCTTTCCTAGGAGGATCCTCTCTTCACCATGACACTGTCTTTTAGACTGTTGGCTGCCACCAGCTGACCCACAGACCAAGCTGTGAATCATGAAGTTTAGATCCAGATCTGAAAGAGAACCTGCCCAGAGTGTGAACAGGGATAGCTTCACTGTTTCATTCTGGCCCCTCCTATATAGCTATATGCTTAAGTTGTTTGTTTTTACTAGGTGTTTTAACTGAAGAAGCACACAGGAAGATACCTTCCACATCCCAGTTTACAGCAAACTTTTACATAAGATGCAACAAGCTCACATAAAAGAATCATAAAGGAAAGGAATGAGGTGGAGTGTAAGAATATACTCAGAGCACAAAACATCCCTTCACTGCTCAGAATGGTCCTTGGGTTCCTTTGAATTCCTACATAGTCATAGTTCAGTAGCATTTTGCCCACTTATGCTGCTGTCTCTCTGTTCCCCATCCCCTTTTCCCAGGATTTTGTGCAAAACAGAGTTCATAATATTATTCATAGTTTGGCCACAGATTAACCAAACATTGTCACTTGACAGAATCAGTAAGAAAAGTTGCATTATCACTTTATGCTTCGGCTCTCTAAAGACATTCCAAAATACGGTTTACAGTCATTATGTTAAAGACAATAACAGGTTATGTTGAAAGAGTCACAGTCCCACTGTAGCATTGCTATATGCATGCATGCAGTGTGAAATGTAACAGCGGCAGAGTCTGATATCTTGGAAAACAGCTATTACGATAAGGAAGACGAGAGAAGGGAAATGAATGATGAATCTAAATGCCAGGTGCACTATGGTGAACAAGCACGTTCTGACTATTCTACCCAGCTCAAATACTCTGTATTTTGTCATGTCTTGATATTTCTGCACTTACAGTCTCTAAATCCTGGAGCTGAACGTTGGCCTGTAAAAGAAGTTTTTTGTTTTCTGTCTGTAAAAACAAATGAAATGCACTGAAACCATATGGCTAATCTATTCAGTATGGTTTTGAAATGTGTTCTGGTTTTTCTACCCTCAGTCATGGCTAGAGAGGTGTCCTTTCAGTCTAATCTCTCTCCTCCAACCAGATGTGCAAACATGCCTCCTAGAAAGCAAAACCGCTGGAATGGAATGGAACAGAATGGAATGGGAGAAGGTTAAAAACACACGTCAGTTTTCAGTATCTCATCATTTTCCCTTCAATGACATACACTTGTGGATGTATTTGTGTATACAGCCTGTGCATTTATTAAACTCCCATCCTCCCACTTTACTGAAATTCCCTTTTAACCAAAGTCCCCAGAATAAATCACTTCCTTAGTTGTTTATCATTTGTCCAAACTTCTTTGCAGTTCCTGCAATATTTTAAGAACTTACAGTCATTCTTGAGCACGTGCACAATATATCCATATTAATATACAGGTGGTCAGACTTCTTTCTTCCCCCAATTTTTTCAAGTGAAGAGACAACTTAGTATCCTACTTTTGAGGTGCATGAACAATATTCAGTAGCACTATTTTTTTCTATTCTGTTTTTAATTTAAATATCTTACAGTCATGTAATACTTAGTTTCTTCAGCAAAATCAAAGTGAAATGGAAGACTAAAATTGTCCCTACTCACAGTTAATATTTAATGTTAGTCCAGTAAACCTGGCATGCAGAGAGCCATACTTAATGCTGATATGATATCTCCATTAAAGTCAGAAGAGTTATACCTGTTGATGCCTACAATCTGTAGTACTTGCAATGCTTTTATCTATCATAATTGTTTTGCCAGTGGAAGCTATTGAGAACCTGAGACTCTCTCCAGTGTGAGAATTAACTTGCTGGTCATCAGGGCATTTTTAAACTGAACTTAGATATCTTACTGTCTAGGAGGCCAAAAATTTCTCCTTCTTTTCATCTGTGTAACCCCAGCAGAGTCATTTCCACTGGCTGAAATAGTCCGCAAGAATGCAACTGAGGTAGAAAGAAGTACCTGGTTCACATAACACCAACATAAACTTGGCAAGGCTTTAAAATGGAGAACAGAGCTTGGCCCAACAAAGCACTAACTACTTGAAGTCAATTTAGTCATTTATTAGTTACACTTTCAAAATAACTTTTCAGCCAGAATTTACTACTACTTCCTCACAACTACCTAAGATACTGGGTTAGGCTCAGCCCTAGAAAAATGCAAGAAATATGTAATAGGCTTAACGTACTTTTGCTATTTTATATCCATGCAATCATTTTTCTGATTTATGATAAATATAAGCTTAATAATTTTGATTCCTCTGAGCAGTAAGAAGTGTATTTTACCCTACAGAATATTCCAGTACCTGTAACTTGAATGTATAGAATGTGGGTAATAATAAAACATGCTTCTCTTCCTTTTCGTAATAACCCAAGTCTGTTTGTAGTATATCTAGAAACTGACTCTGGACTCATATAAGGTGCTTCAGTCATCTTTTTTCCCAACATTGCTTTGAAGTTGTTTAAATTAATATAGAAATGAAATAAATACTGCATAAAGGAGGACTTCGGTATCAAAGCAAAATATAACTTTGAGCAAACACGATAAGGATTAGAAGTCTTATTCCAGACCTCTGAAATGAATTGGAATGTGGCCACTGGAATGAATGGAGCTCCTACCCTCTAGGAAGGTACAGTTTCAGTGATGGCAAAATAAGGGTGTTTTATAGTTTTAAAGTAACTACTTTTGAAAGTAAATATATTTTACATATAATCTAGATGTCTTACATGTATTATAAAGATCCCTTTTATGAGGGTTCCTTGCAACTAAACCATTGTGATTCAAGCAGAGGCAAATGCTGAAGTAGATTTATTGTGCAGAAACTTTTCCTTTTCCTTTCCTTCTATATGAGCAACATCGACAATTGGCAAGTTCATAACAATAGGCAGATCCCACCTCCCCTAACATAGATGTCAAGCACTGCCTACGGAATGCACAAGGTCTTCACATTTGGCCTGTCTTTGACTGCTCATCTTTGACCTTTCCTGAGACAAGAAACAAGGATGCCAACTAATTCCAGCAGTGAATGTCCTTTCTTGCATTATAGTCATCTGAAGTGACACAGAAACTTGACTGAGCTCATGCATCATTAAAAATTTTTATCGTTTCAATGCTGTGCTAACTTTGGACTGTGATGTGGAGGGTAGAGGCTCCACATTCCCCTAAGAAACAACAATCATTGACCCTTCGAAATCTAAAAACCTCCGAATTCACAGTGCTATCTCTGCTCCAGGAAAAATTCAAGTGAAAACTCAAGTCCTTCTGGGGATCAGTCAGCATCTTTGTCACTGATTAAATCTGTCACTGGAATTGATTCAAAATGAAATTTGACTTGAAAAAGATAAATTCTTTGATGAAGACATGGAATTGTTCAAATGCCAATAGGCATATGCTTTTTAAATCTTTTGCAACTTAACTGAGTCTGTCAAGGATCTGAAATTTATTGAACGTCACTTCAGGTCAGACATGGGTACTAAACAAGCAAAAATCATCACAACAGTGGTACAAGCAGGATGAAACATGCTGCAAAACTTGGTTTTCCGGGTAACCTAAAGTTTGATGCCAGCTAAATCTACTTGTACACTTTTCTGAAATAAACAGAACACATGAGGTTCTTCCTCTGCCAGCTCTAACAATCTTCACTTCAAAAATTATTACCGCAGATCACAGAACATGAGAAAAAATCTTGAAGTTTAGATCTGGATTTGATTTTCTGTCAACCAGAAGGACCAGAAAGATGTCTTTCTAGTAATAAGGAGGGCCTGACCTAAAAATAGCTTCTTGAGTCTTAAACATGTATATGAAAATACAATTTCATTTACTGTTTAACAGCTTTTTTCATTGGGGAGTGAAGACAGAAAATTTGGCTCAAAGTAACTGGGCATAATCATCTTGCTTTTTAAAAGAAATAAGAATATGAACCAAAGGAAAAACTGAACTTGAAGTACTCGATCTCTCTCTGTCTTCCATGAGCTGTGCTGTGAATTCTGGCAATCTGCTTCTAGTTACTGCTTTTTTGTTTGATGCAGAGTGCCATCTTTTAATATATTTTCCAAGCCATATGATTTGAAACAGCAATGAAGAATATTGTTTACCGGATTTTTTTATTTCCATGAATGCATTAAGTTGCCTGTATATACATAGCCAGTATGTATAGTCTTCAACAGTATCATCCCTTTTTTAAATACTCCACCTGCTCACAATATAAGTATAGATAGTATAAGCAACAATGCTGCATCCTCTTCACAGAATGACAACAGGAGAACTCAGTCCTAGCCTGAAATAAGAGTATTTTTAGTGATGGGAAGTAAATTCAATCTCTAGAACTCATACCAGTAAGCCACCCAAAAAGGCATAAGTTTTCATTCTGGTTTCTGAAACAAAGAGTTCCTTTCAATTGAAAAGGAACAAGTGAAAAATTAAATAGGATGTATTTAAATATCCACTTAAGGAATAACTTCTATATCTGCTAGATTCTCATTACAATGGTGTTTTTAAGTATGTAAAAGAGGTTAAACCCAAGGACCTCAGCTTGCAAGCTTTTTCTTTGAACCAGTACTTTGTGGGAGCTGGCTAGGCATCACGGACCTGCACCTCAAAAAACGAGGAAATCTACCTACAGAACTCAGCACCCCAGGACCTGTAGATCCTGTGAAACCAAATGGGTTCAAGTTTATTGTAATGCTCATAAAGGACTGTTCACAGGAGATGCCACCTCTGTGCTGTGCTCTCCCACTGATTTCAATGTGACTATATCATGAGAGAAAACAGATTTCACAGAATTCTCTTATTAGCAATTTATGCGATTCATATAATTTATAACTTTTATATAATTTATATAATTTCTAACACTTCTAATGACATAAATGAATTAGTTTTATTAGCTGTAGCAGGAGTTTCACTGAAGCAGTACAGATGTGCATACATTAAATTTTATAAAACAAAGTTTAAATAAAAGAAAGCAACAGTTACCTCTGCAGTTCAAACTGTCTGTGCAGTCCTGCAGCCTCACTTGTCTGATATGAAAGCCCAAAATATAAATGAGAAAACACAAAATGTGTTATTGCTAACATGCGATATATAAAAAAAAACGAAGTGAGCAGAGATGTACCAATGATGCAAGTTAAGGGGCCACTTATTGCCTGGGAACAGGTAAATCTTTTCAGCAAGACTGCATTTCCAAGCATGTAAATTGGACTCCATTTTTATTTCAAAGTATCTAGAAGCATTGCTATGGGCCTCTCTTCTTGTCAGTCTAGTACTAAAATCCACATTCATTCTCTGCTATAGAGAAATAAGACAGAGAGCATCCTCTTTGATTTATTCTTTATACTCTGGTGGGGAGTTTCAGGGCAGTGTACAGGTAAAATCATTACTTGAAAAAAAAAAAAGTAATTTAATAAAATCCAAATTTTTCATTTGTATTTTAAATTGCTTGGCATCTTTTGTCTGTGGTTTTGATACTTTCTGTATTTACCTTACTTGGATTTGTAAGATAAGATGATGGGGTGTTGTTGGTTTTTTTTTTCAGAGAAACTGGTGTGGCTGGAAAAGCATACAAAGTAAACTTTTTGTTATATTAGCTAGTCTAACAAAAGCTCTGACTTCTCCCTACAAATCTGGATTAATTTGTATCAATAAACCCTCATGGTTACAGTGAGAGTTTGATTACTAGTTTTAAAATATGAGCACAGGATTTATTTACAGAAATTAACATCTAATTAAACAAATGAATGTATTTCTCTAATTCGTCATGGAACACACCTTACAAGGTTCTCCTGGTGTTTAAGCCATCCTTTTTGAAAATGATCAACATTTTTGTACATAGAAGAAATTTTCTGGGAAGAAATTAGTATAAATTGCTCGGAGGACTCTGCAATAAAAGTATAGTGCCTGTTGTGCTGATCTAAACATTGCTATTCATGCAGATCAGCTGTACATAAATGAGTAGACCAGAAAAACACTGACAAATTCAGGGGAAACTTCCTTGTCTCAGACTGCACGTCATTAAAGACACAGAACTGAGAGATGCCAGCCTAAGATATCTCAGACATTTATCTTCAACCATTGGAACACAAAACCCTCTCCAAAATGTAACCGCAAGACTCAATGCTCATAAAAAGGCATAAGAAAAACAATAGCTCCAGCATTTCCTCTTGGATATAAGTGCAATTCCAGACCTTATATGCTGTATAGACCACTCAAAATACTCAGCAGATCAGGCATAAGCAGCATTAACTGGTTCAGAGTGACGTGATTTGCCTGTGACGGTAGCATCACTGACACTCACCTCATAGCCCCAGCCAAAGGCAGCAGGCAATCCACCTGCTCAGAGTTCTCAACATACTGAATGCGAGGAACCCACAGCTCAAGAATTAATGAAACCAAGTAAAATATTTGTACAAAACGTTCTTACACATAAAATGGGCAGATCTGGGTCACTGTTGAAATCAGTGACTCATCTGGATTTCTAATTTGCTGTGAAATATTCTTGGATAACATCACATACTCAGAAAAGGGATGATAGATGGGAGCATGTGCACTTTTCTGTAAATATGAATCAGGAAACCAGGACATAGTTGAGGAATTTGTTCGCTAGTAACTCCAAAGTGAAAGAGAAGGAAAGACAGAGTTCATGCTTTTTTAAATTGGTTAAAAAAAAAAAAAAGCAATTCTGCCATTATTGTCATAGAGCAGTTGCATTATCCTCACACATTTCCAAGAATTTCCGGCTCCATTCGTGTTCCACATCTTTCACAGAGGGGTGGAGGACTTAGTGAAGTCTCAGCCGCCTTTGTTGGGTTCTTCAGTTTCCATTGTGTGGATTTATGCCGGCTGAGTGAGAAAGTCTGAACAGCACAGCACTGCAGAAGGTTTCCACTCTTTGTTTGGTAGTGTCACGACATATGACATAAAGGACTCAGTGCACTCACCAGTGTTTGTCTTACTGCTTGGCAGAATTCACGTACCCAAGCTGCATGGCTGTGTGGAGCCACGGGAGAAATGGGTGCCCAGGGATGTCCCACGGGGTGCCAGAGAGCCAGGAAGGGCTCACCGCGAGATAACCAGTGACACTCTGCAAGGGGGCTGACGTCCCTGACCCCTCTAACTAGCATGTGTGCCACTGCTGCCAGGACTTACGGGGTTCTGCAGCAGATGAAGCCACTGAAAAAGCTTTACTGCCGGAAACGTAACTGTTGGGGGAATTTATGCTCCTACAGTTTTAAGCAGCAACTGCATGATAGTTTTGTGTTTAAAAGAGGTACCTTCCTGCTACACTTACACTCATACATGTCCTTGTGAGTCCAGCTCCTGCTGGCTAAATTTAAGGCCTTTTGACCTTGAAACAATTTATCAATATCAGTGTTGCCAATACAATCCTTCTGGAACTACTGAATTATAAATTTAAAAAAAAATTAAAATTAAACTAAAGCCCCTTTATTCCCAACAAGAAATAGCTGAGTTCTTGAATACCTGACTGAAGCAGAGACTGAAAATAATAATTCTCCCAGTCAATGGGATCATGTGTATACTCCCTTTCATACAATCATCTGCTTTGGCTTCCAAGAAAAGACAAACTTTACATGGTAAGAAATCCCTTAATTAGGTTAGTGATAGAGAAAGCAACCCCAGTGCATTGCTGTAAGCAGCAATGTGTGAATTTTCTATTCAACACAGCAACAGTGGTCTATTTATTCGGCTTATGTGCATAATTACTAGTAAAATTACAGGTTTTTTTCTTTAACATACAGTAGTTATTCTTTACAGGTCTGCATTCTGAACAAAAATATTTCCTTTAGATTTTATTTGAGTAATGCTTTCTTCAGGTGAGCTCTGGCAAATGCCATAAAATGTTATAAATCTGGAAACCTAGGAAGTATAGAAAGGGGAAGGAAATTACCTCAGTTTGGCATGGGGTACAATGTTACTTTCTTTAAATAAAATGTATCCTCTGTCCTTAGGAACCCCTTACAGGCTAATTTAACGTTTCATTGTACTCTGTCACTTACCCTTGGCTTGCCAGACACACACATGGCATCTGATATTGCGGTATCTGGAGTTACAAAGAGCTTATGTTTACATACACTATTTTTCTCTTCTTTCCTAATACATGGTTGACTGGCACCTTTCCGATTAATTCATAAATGCTTTTTTACTTACTAATGCAAAATAGCACATAATGGGATGTGCATTGATAGCAAGACTGTAGGTAAGTACAGAGGATATCATACACTTGTCACCAAAACTGCAATTTAGCTGGCTGTATTACCATATTATATACATTTTCCACCCTCAGCTATTGTTAGCTAAGCAAGTAGAAAACCCAATTTTAGAAAAAAAGCTGCTTGTGAACTGAAACCCTAGAAGGAAAAGTATGCTTGACACAGGTGATATTCTTAAAATTGTGTTTTAATACGTGATAGGAGCCTTACAGGTAAAAAGTCTAAAAGATAATAGCCCTGTTAATGCCAGGTACTATAAGTCTACATAAGACCAAACCTACAACTAAATAGTGTTACAGACCCCTAGTTTGATACAGAATTTAAATCTCCTAAGAGGAATTCAGAATCAACAAAGCACATGTAAAATCAGTTAAAAACTAGTTAATTTATAGTTCTCATATTGTACTCATCCTCCAGACATATTTCTAAGAAGGTTTTGAATGGGGATAGATCACTGTCAAATACTGTTGAATATCTTTCATAGATTGTCTGAACAAGAGACAAAATGATATCCAGTGAAGTTCAAGAAAGATATAAAGACTAAAGAATTTATATATGCAGAAGATAACAGGCCACTTACATGGGGTAATCTGGGTAGTTTTCTCAATCTACTTTATGGGAACTGAGTGTTTAAAAAAACAGCCAAATGGAAACATGCAGCAATCATAAAGAAGGAATGATGTCTCACAGAACAGGGACATAAGCTGAAATGGTCATGGTAGATAGTTAAATGACCATGGAATTCCACTTGTGCTTTCACATTTTAAAATGGAAGAAGAAAAGCACTTTCAAAATACTTAGTATGATGTAAGACCTTAATATCATGTCATCCCTGACCATCTCAGGCAAAACTAGAGGGACTCTTGCATTTGTATCCTCATTAAACCATCAAAGGCTACAATGTACAGACAGCGCTGAGAACACAGTCCATTACTTAGATACATGTTCTCAAAACTTTGAGATGGGGTCCTTCACTAGCCATGCAGAGTTAGAACTCATTTCTGCAACGTGCTTTTATATAAAGACAGTAGCTTCACCTACTTAAGGGACTAGAGAGGTTTGAAATGCTGAGTGTAATCCCTTTATTTAATAGGTTTTTATTAAAACATCTCTTTCTTATATCTCTGACTTATTAGCTGTGAAATCTCAAACAGAGTTCATTATGCATTTCCAAAGGACAGTAGAGGTTATGGGTCAAGAACGAAGATTTGGGCTGCACAAACCATGTTCAAGAGGTGCCTAACACAGGACCAACTCTACAGAAAATAAGTTTCTTTCTTGTCTGCCATTGACTGGGTTAAACAGCCATCAAACGCATACACGCATGACCAATGTGCCCACTCCTCTCCTCTCTGATTAGGGATTCAAGCACTTCCTCAGCTTGACAAAGTGTCTTTGTATAGCACTCAATGGCTTTTCTTTCCATTACTTTGACCAAGATTTGCCCAAACCACCTGACAGCAGGATCACCGCAGAATTCCTGCATCAGACATTCTGAATTAATCTTCCCCAAAGGCCCTGATACAGCCAGCTTTCTCCTCAAGCAGAATCTGAAAGAAAAGACAGGCAAGTAAGGGAGGCATGAATTCCATGTTGCCCAGCAGTCTGTCTTTAGAGACATTGTAGGAGACCACTTTTAATGCCGTTACAATGCCCAGATTGAAAAACAGCATGAACTTAGCATGTTTGGACATTCAGGCAGGGCCCTCACATACAGCATATTCTAGGGATACAGCAGTTAGCAGCTCTCAAGTCAAAGCTGTCATATTTTTGCATAAATAATGAAATATATAGTAATAGAAGAATGACTCTAAAGCTTGTTAACTAGGACTCTACCTCTGGCTTTTCCATGGAGATAACTGAGCTGGCTCCCCATGCTTAGGCACCTCAGAGCTCGTGCACTGTGAAGGGCACTGGACAACTACCCTGAGACTAAGTAATTTTAAAAGCATCTTTTTGGGGACCTCTCCTTTACTGGCAGTGTGTCAACACATCAATTTGATATTAAGTAGTCTGGATCTATTACTCTATAAGAAGATTCAGAAGTTACCTTTAAATTAGAATTGAAACAAATTAAGAATTCGCATTCTTCTAATTACAGTCACACCCTCTAGTAACACTTCTCATGCTTAACTTTCCTAAGAAGAAAAAGTCACCTTTCTCTGAACTCCTCACTTGTCTGTGCAGGTAATTAATCAGTCAAAAACACTCAAGTATAAAGTTGATCTGACAAACTCCTCTGAGAACATGTGTGCTGTAATTTTGCTGAACCCCTAGTGCAGGACAGAGTGCTGGCTAAGCCCAAAGGTTTATCAAAACACAGTGATAAATCCCAGATGTGATCACAGCTTTTCATGCTTTTTATTTTGTTAATGTCTCCAAAACTGCTTGTGGGATTTTTGTTGGGTGTTTTCTTTCTTCCCCCCCTTCCACAAATTCAAAGTAAATTGGTCTGGTGTCTGGTACCTGGCACAGTGGCACGCTTCCTCTCAACAACTGTAAGACTGTCTGAAAAACAGAACAACATCTTTGAGATGGGGTGTTTATACGGGCAACATTCAACCACTGCAGTGAATGTCATCCCACCTTCAAAGAGACTCCAGAGCACTGCTCACCTGATGAAAGCATTAACTGTTTTTGGTTGACTTGATTTACATGGAAGCGGCCAGCTCATTAGCTGAGCTGAACCCAAAGAAGTAAATGCAATGCACATGCAGATGTTTTCCTAGCTACTTGATGTCAATGTTGCTGCAGCTTTCCTCAGGGTAAGAGTACAAAGGCAGCAGTGATAAGGTTTTGCAGAATCCCCCAGCAGCTAAAGGAGAGCAAGCTGTTGAAAAGATTTACATAAGGGCTACTTAGGTCAAAGAAGTTAAATTAATGTAACCAAATCTTAGCAGTTAATATATAGGATTGCACTGTGCACTGCATACAGGACTGCACTATACCCTTATGTATTGGGTCTGGCTGAGATGGAGTTAATTTTCCCCATAGCAGCCCTCATAGTGCTGTGCTTTGTGTTGGTAGCTAGAAAGATGTTGATAACACACCGATGTTTTGGCTACTGCTGAGCAGTGCTCACACAGCATCAAGGCTGTCTCTCCCAACAGTAGGCTGCAGGATGGTCAAGATCTTGGGAGGGCACATGGCCAGCACAGCTGACCCAAACCAACCAAAGGGGTACTCCATGCCGTATGACATCTACTCAGTAATGAAAGCTAAAAGAAAGGAGGAGGGGCAGGGGGGCATTCATTATTATGATGTTAGTCTTCTGGAGCAACCGCTATGCATACTGAAGCCCTACTTCCTGGGGAGTGGCTGGACATCGCCCGCTCATTGGAAGTAGAGAATAAATCTTTCGTTTTCCTTTTCTTCCACGCATGGCCTTTGATTTTGCTTTAGTTTTATTAAACTGCCTTTATCTTCACCCATGAGGTTTTTTCCATCCTATTTTCTCCCCCTCCCCCCGAGTCCTGCTGAGGATGGGTGTGATAGAGAGGCTTGGTGGGCACCTAGCATTCAGCCAAGGTCAACCCACCACACCGTATTTTCCAGAAGTAATAATTTAATATGACCAAGGGGTAAATGCAGGGCTTGCCATTCACATACTGCTCCCTAAGAAATTTACACTTTTTTAAAAGTTCTTTAGATTTCTAAGCTACAAGTAAAGTTACACCTAATTATTTATATAACTAAGGCGTCTCCTCTAGGAGCAGTCATTCAAACATTCAACTCGGATAAGCTAGATTTCTCTGGTCACTAGAAAAAAGTTCCTCCTGCTCAGCTGCTGTTCAGACACTGTTCTTTCCTTGAGTAAGAAGGTTTAAAATAATAGTCTAATGAATACTCAAAAAGTTATTCACAGTATATATATGAAAAAAAATAATTCAGCAACAAAATGAAAATGGATAAACTTTAATGAATGTAATACAAGACTCTGTTCCTAACTAATATGGAAAATGTTTCATACTCCTCACTTCCTAAATGTGAAAACTACTTTTTGCTGTCTTTCACTCACAATCCTAATTAAAATTGCACCTCAACATCATTTCTCAGCTAGAAATCTTAATAGGAGCTACCTATTATGGTTGCTTTTCTTGGCTTGTTATCAAATCCTTACCAAGCTAAAGATTAATCAACATGCTTTTCCTCAGTTCATTAATTTAGCTACTTTACTCATATAATCTATCTACGTGGAATCTGAGGGTCTTTTA
Organism: Pluvialis apricaria; assembly: GCA_017639485.1. Lineage (NCBI taxonomy): Eukaryota > Metazoa > Chordata > Aves > Charadriiformes > Charadriidae > Pluvialis > Pluvialis apricaria. The sequence continues at coordinate 37,311,094 of CM030012.1, read as the reverse complement.
TTCCTATTGCAAAAGATCATACAATTTGATCTTTAGTTAAGAATACGTTGACTATGACATTCACTCGTCTGTAACAGAATGACTCACTCATCACTTTACTTTTGCTTCTTATGTTCTTATATTCTTTTTGTCATTTTTCTGCTTTTCTAATACTTGTCTCATACACTTGGACACTGGAAATACCCACCTTTTTTGCCCTTCTTTTTATCATCTATTTATACACCTTTGCCTCTTCCTGTCTCCTAGATTAGCATTATGTTTATCTTAGATTTGTAAACCAATTTTCCCCACCATTGTCTTTTTATTGATTTAGAAGACAACATAGTGAACAAGAAACAAAGTGAAAAGGACAATGTCAATGGTGTTTGTACATGCATACATTTAAGTATATCTAGTTACAATCATGTACTAAATTCATTGGCTTCTGCGTCTATTTGGAGTTCCTTATAGGCTTATTTTCTTAGGAAGTTGGGCAGAGAATGAGAATTTCACTTGCAAAATTCATCACTTGCAGAAGAATTTCTATCTATGAATGCTCAGCATTAATAAAACAAAAATCAGAATGGGTAAATGGTTAAAGAAGGAGATGGCAAGCTTGAGAAAACAAAGAACAGAGCATGTCTATGATTTGTGGTAAGCACTGATACCCAAAGGCCTTGTTTTCCCAAATTAGAGACAAGCAATTTTTAAAAAGTCAATGTCAGTTATTCATTTCCAGTGGCAGGAGAATACAGGTAAAAAACACTTTAGACCCTAAATTTCAATTCCCAAACTGGCTATTCAACTCTAGCCCTTTAACTACTTTTCAGATTTTACATTCACTGCATTTAGTCAGTGGTCTGATGGTTATAATAGGTTACTGTGCAGTGCTGCGTGAGAAAGCATATGCTTTTCCCTGACAAATGCTCTTCCAATCCTGGATGCTCAACATACGAATTTTATATTATCAAATTCCGAGAAAGAAAATGTCGTTTTCCAGTGTTCATACATAGTAACTGTGCTGTCTCTTATCACAGTGGAGACTCTTTCATTTCTGGAAGACAGTTTATTAGGGTCTAACCTACATGGATATATTCCTTGATTTTAGAAAAATAAGTCAATATATATAATAAGGTGATTAATCTTGCCGCTAGTTATGCCAGGCAGTAGTAAGAAATACCCGTGTCTTGATCTTCACACTCCAGCTTGAGTTTGTAAGCACATGATTTGCCGACCTGTTTCAGTGTCACGGAATCTTCACAAGTCATTTCTGTACTTGAGATCCTTAAGGTAAAGCCAAAAATAACTTCTTCACTGAGCTTATAGCGATTATTATGCCAGTAGTAAGTGCAAGAGCAGAGAGCCCTGAACACACTTCATAGCATCTAAGCTGAGTAAAGAGCAAGGAGGGAACTGTAGAAGCAGTATTAGCTCTGTCATAGTGCAGAATCCTCTGAAAAATTATTTCCTTTTTCTACCTAGATTTTACTAGCTATGATAGCTTTACTGGTAAAGTTCCTTTTACCAGCTATTAAAAAATGGCTCTATCTGAAAAGAAAATGTGAACTGAATTTTCTTTTTCTATAATTTTGGAGAGGGGCCTCTGTTAGTGCTCTAGGTCCAATATCAGATGGATCAGAACTACCCTATGTGCATGGCAGGCATACCCTGCAGGTGTGTAGAGGATCCCTATATTGCATGTACATGTGCTGCAGAGTCTCTCTGAAAGTCTTCCATGATGTTGCAGAAGCCATCAGTTAATGTCTTACATGCTTTAGCAAGGCCAATATTAGTCTTTGTGGATGGGCACTGGCCAAACCAACCTTCTATTCCTCAGCATCTGACATAAGAGAGCTGCAAACAGGGAAACTCTGGCATTTCTCTGGAGTAGAGGAGATCAGGTATTTCTTCAAGAAGAGGTATAAGGACTTTCTCTGATGTACAGAGATTATGGGGTAAATCCAGAGAAAAACAATGGGTACAATTCTATCTAAATGTGAAGAATATTAAGTCTATTATTCTGAATTTTAATGTATTTGCAAAGTTAGTTAAGCCTCTTCCATGTTGCTCCCCCATATGTTATCTGATGTCTATATTCCTGCAAGTTGAAAAAAAAATAATCCAGATATCTCATTCATTTTGTTTTCCTGTAGTGAATATCAGTGTTCAACTGCTCAGTTTCCCACACTTCAGGATATACTAGCACAATAGCATTCTGAACTATTCCCAGCCCAACAGCTGGGAGTGAAGCATTTTGTTGAATGTTTCTAAATACATACTGCTTTATTGATTCCTTTTTTAAAGGAGAGGGTTGGAAACAGTTTGCTGCCAGAAATAAAGCAATAATTTAAGACTCCATTATCAATTAAGAATGATGCATTTTCCTCCTCAAAGAGTCTGACCTCTTGAAGGAGGCATATTGAAGAAGCTATGTATTAATTAGGCTGATCCTGAAAATCTGGATGATCCTGATTCTCCTTTCCTGCCTACCCACTTTACCATGAGATAACAGTACCACTGGCCTCTTCTGATTTACACTGCTGTGCCTTGGAGGAATAATAGGGCTGAGAAAATGGGGCACTGAAGGAAAGGTGAGATGGCTTTTAAAGTTAAAAAGAAGAAGGAAGGGAAAATCTGAGTGTCTATTTTAAGGGAAAAGTACTTTTGAACATGATCAGCAAGGAAGAAGCAGGAGGAGTGCCAGACTATCCTTCTGCCCACCCCTTAGCCAATTACCTAGACTTCTTCAGCTCTCACCCATGCTGCCTGTCTGTCCAATTGCCTTCTGAACACACGACAGTCATGGTTGTCTTGCTCTTGGATAACTTTCAGCCACAGAAGAGCTCAGGCATGTGTGGGAATTCTGTGATTATGGAGTTTGTCAGAGAACCTACCTTTTTGCCACAAAGTCCAGCTCCAAAAAGTAAGTTCTTACATGTGTGTGACAAACATGCTCACAGTTTTTCTCTCTTCTTCTCTAATCCTTCTTTCCCATATAGCTGTGGAGGAAAAATATTAAAAATATGAATGAAATGTATACTGATATGATGGTATGTTCAAATATTTAAAATGATGCTTGAAAAATTTATTTTTTAAAAAAAATCATGATCGGAAAATATTTTTTGTGGGAAAGAAAATCAGTATTTTATCCAGAAAATCACTGGCAAATGGCAATGAAGTTCAAAGGAACAACTGTGTTAAAAGTGAAAACCCAAACCTCTGTTTTACTTCTGCTTTCCTGTATAGTCCCATTTATCTTACCCATTTACAGGACAGGCTAGCATTCATTTATTATGCTGCAAAACAAGGAAAATCCTTGCATTAGTTAGAAACCTTCATACCTACCCTACTGATGGATGTATTTCTCATCTCTCTGTAACAGCTCTGAGGTTGGCACGCTGGTGAGATTATAAATTTTCATATTTAAATTAACAAAGAATTCTTTTCTTATTTGAATGATGCCAAAAATTTCCTGCCTCCTAAATGCCACTGAAAATTAATATACAACTTAAAGGATGTAGTCACTCTTACCTTGCCTCTTTATTTTCTCCTTCCACCCTCACCCCTCTTATGTCCTTTCTCATTCATTTCTTATCACCTTACTCATTACCCTAAAGCTTTTCATGTTTTAACCTTTCACCCTTACCTTTTATTCCTCCTTGAATTTGTACTGGGACCTTGGTTAAAACATATAAGTACTTTATAATTTCCTCTGGGTTTGGTTTTTTTTTTTGTTTAAATTTTCAATATGGTGTTGCACCTTTAGAAGCACTGCTCTCAATGAAGTTATTCATAAAACATTCTATGTTTAGATTTGCAGTCACAGTGCTGGCTGCCTCTCTGTCTCAAAAACGGTTGTGAAGAAGTGGGTCTTAATAAAACTCCTGACTGAAGATTGTGAAGTCTTTGATGGAAGGGCTGTCTCTTACCATGTGTTTGTATGACTCCTAACAGAATCAGACTCAAAGTCAGGTTTGAACCTTCTGGCTGTTTACAGCAACACCAATAATAGCATAAACCCCAACATAAGTATTTCAGGGGGCATCCTTTTCTTTTGCTTAGTGTATGAGCTGTGTATCGAGATTATTTGTATATTTAATTTACCTGCTTCCTGCATAGGCGTTCAGCTTCATGTCCTAGACCATCCAACAGGAAAGCCAAAACACTGAATTTATGGTCACTGATATCACTGTTTTCAAAAATTAATTTTATTTCTTTGCATACTTAAAGTAGATACGAGGTGCTACAGTAATAATGCAAAGAACAGATATGGCTTCTAGTTGCAAAATTCAGAACCAGGTTCCTAGCCATATTTAAACCTGCAAAGGTGGGTCAAATTTGGGGTTTATCTTAACTGTTATATATGCATTACCTATGCCAGCACTGCACCAATGTATAATAACTCTTCAATACTTAAATCCACAGGTTTCAAAAAGCGGTGTCGGTGGGATAACGAAATCATAAAGGTATGAAGGGCCATTCTGCACCGCTGGGTGTAGGCAGACCTGAGTTTTTTCAGCCTGCACTGAGCCCAGGACTGGAAGGCAGAGCATCACAGTGACAAGACACCTGCTCCTATAGGACAAGAGCCACCACAGGCCTGGCCTTCAAGCCAAGCTCGTCCTGAACTGCATCCATTTTAATAACCCTACCTGAAAGCTAGAACATGTTAGCCTGGGCCCAACAGCACACTAACTCGGTGTCCTGGTTTGAGGTAAAACAGGACCAATTTTGTTCAGTAACTTTACTTTTTAGCTAAGCCTCTTCTAACTACTGCAATTAACAGCATATTGTGCAGAAACTCTTCACTCTCAGAGCGATGAGACCTATGTTTATAGTTGATGCTAAGGCACAGTATGCAGAGAAGCTCTTGCTTATACTTACTGCTGTAACAACCAAGGTCACCTCACTTTTGTCATTTGCCCCATTGGAGGGTCGGAAGCAGAAAAGTGTAGAGTGGTCCCACCTGCAGGGAGGAGCGGACAGGACAGGTGACCCAAAAGGGACCAGCAGGGTATTCCATCCCATCTGCCTCATGCTCAGTATAAAAGCTGAGGGATCAAAGGGTCAGCCTCTTTCTTCAATGGCTGGTGTCTGAGGAGGGCTCTGTCTGTCCATCTGCCTTTGATCCCGATCCTGAATCCAGATCCGGAATCCAGTTCCTGTCAATCACTGAGTCCAGTCTGGGACCGGTGACATGACCGTCATCATGGGAGCTTGATATGGTTTTGTATCTATTTCATTATTTTCTTTTTTATTTTATTATTGATATTTTATTAAAGTCATATAGTTCCTTTTAAACTTGTAAGTCTGTCTCTCTCTCCCCCTCCTCTCCTTGAAGAGGGAGGTGTGGGACAGCATCTGTCGTTCACCTCAGTGGCCGGTGTGGCCCAAACCGTGAGACTCAGGCAGGCAGTGTCTGGACTATTGCAATGGTGTGGTTTTTGCATTCTGGCTTTCTAGTAGCTCCAGCCCAGTGAAGCAGTGTCTGTCCCAAGTTAGCCATGCATGCCTGTGGCCACACAGGGACTCTGTAGCAGAGCTGGGATTAGAATCTAACAGTCCTGGCTCAGTCGAGACCATAGGTTATTTCTAAAAACTTCCCTCAACATCCAGGTTCCCATAGCCAATAAAATCAAATAAACTGTGCTCCCTATCTTCTTAATTCTCAGCAATGTGTGCCAACATTATCACTGCAACACGAAAGACACTCTTAAGCAAACAAAATGACTTGAACTCCAAATTATGTTTTCAGATAGTAGGAGCTACTGTTGTAACCCATAGGCTGGGCATTCAGTTTTCACAGCTTGCAGCTGACACCTAATGAAAGTCATCATCTCTTACTCCCATACTGTAACAGCAGGCCCAGGGTAAAAATAAGGTCACACTTCACTGATCAGAACGTCAGAAATAAGATCTAAATTTACATGCATAGGAATACACAATTTTGAATGTTATATTGCATTTCCTGGTATCACATTCTTGTTCTAGAGATACTCTCTAAACTAATGGCAGCTGTAATATACATCATCCAAAGCGAGCCACCCCTCCATCACCATTTCACTACACTGCTAAAACAATACAAAGCAAGCTAACATTTTCCAAATGCTGCAATTCTCTCAAAGTTCCTGATTTATCAGTCATCTGTCTTAACTCGTTTCTTTCCAGACTGAATAAGCAGAACTGTGATTTTACCTCTAAAAGCATTATTCTTCAATAAGTGCTTTTTAGGTTAAGAAAATATTGCTCTAATTTGTGCACCAAATGGAACTAAAATGCATTAACTAAGCTGCAATTGTATTTTGTTTTCTCCATCTGTTAGCACCCTGTTGTGCTTCCATTCCTATTATGTGTAGCAGACTTTCAGAAAAATCTTCCGGAGACCCTCAGACCCAGAGGAATTTGTTAGGTAATGTGATTACAGGCTTGTCTCCATGAACGCGAAGGTGCAGAGAGACACAATGGTAGATGGGGGAACTCCAATAACCTACTCAGAGAAAGAAGCTGTTGCTAGGGAGCCTCAGTCCCATGGGCCAGAGGTGACCCTCATCTGTGAGTTTGTGGGAGAGGCTCTCTGGGACTTCTTTCAGACTGAGGATGTTTAGCCCAGGGGTATGGGAGTAATTCTGGGATGCGGGGGATGAACATTGTGGGATTGTACAAGACTTACGAGATGTTTAGGGTAAGTACTAATGACAGGGAAAGGGAGAGTTCAAGGAGGAACAAGTGTGAGAAACTAGAGGAAAATGGAGACAAAAGCCATCTATAAACTGGCATTTGGCCAGCACGCTTGTCTGGCCATGCACAGTCTATCCCATCTTCTCATTAAACTCCATTTCCAACTCTTGTAGGGGTTGAGAGGCTCTCTACTCCATGGGTCTACGTATATATGGATATTTAAATGCAGCAAATGGAGGCAGACCGTGGGGTATCAGGGCCCACACATGAGGGTAGGCAACAACTGGAGAGTGTGCATTTGTGTGCATGTGCATGTCGGCGTGTAACCACTACTCAACATCAAGCCAGACTAGCCAGCAAGCAGGGTAAGATGCTTAGCAGACAAGTACTGATATGGCCATAAGTCTGGGCCAGATACCAGAGGAACAAGAGGGGTTTGAAAGTTGGCTAGTGGAGGACCAGGAAGTCCAAGCCAGCTAGCTACTGGAGAGGCCTTGGGATTTGGAGATCGCTACTGTTAAGTTCATAGTTCCAGGCCAGCAACTGGAGAGGCCTGTCTGCATGTGTGTGTCTGAGACATCCGGGAAACCAGGGATTCTGGGCCAGCTACTGGATAGATTGGGTGTCTAACACTAACTACTACAGAAGGATCCATATTGGCTTATATATGTATGTACTTATATATTTTATACTAATGGGCTTTCATCCTGAGCTGTCAGAGAAAGAGGAGGAGGCCATTGGTGCTGTATGTGTTTGTGTGAGTACTGTGTTTTCTGTCTCTCTTGATCTGTGTGCCCAGCTGTATACATCCGTATATTTGCATATGTGTTTCTGTTTCTATTGTGAATACATGTTCAGTCTCACTACTGGTTGGACCTGGGAACACAGGGCTGTGTCAGCCTCACCTCTATTGGGTTGAAGAACTATATAAGCAGTGACTAAGTGAAGACTTGGAAAGCACTGTTTTGGATTTGATTAAGTGCACCATTAAGAATGCCAGATTAAATGAAATAAAGTATTGTAGGGGGAAAAAAAAAAAAAAAAAACAAACAAGAAAACTTGACCATTACAGAATCACAGAATGGTCAGGGTTGGAAGGGACCTCTGGAGATCATCTAGTCCAACCCCCCTGCCACAGCAGGGTCACCTACAGCAGGTTGAACAGGATGGCATCCAGGCAGGTTTTGAATGTCTCCAGAGTGGCAGACTCCACAGCCTCTCTGGGCAGCCTCTTCCAGTGCTCTGCCACCCTCAAAGTAAAGAAGTTGCTCCTCGTGTTTAGATGGAACTTCCTATGCTCAAGTTTGTGCCCATTACCTTTTGTCCTATCACTGCGCACCACTGAAAAAAGACTGTTCCCATCCCTCTGGCACCCTCCCTTTAAGTATTTATAAGCATTAATAAGATCCCCCCTCAGTCCTCTTTTCTCTAGACTAAAAAGACCGAAGTCCCTCAGCCTTGCCTCATAAGAGAGATGCTCCAAACCCCTAACCATCTTTGTAGCCCTTTACTGGACCCTCTCCAGCAGTTCCCTGTCCTTCTTGAACCGGGGAGCCCAGAACTGGACACAGTACTCCAGATGCGGTCTCACCAGGGCAGAGTAGAGGGGGAGGATCACCTCCCTCGCCCTGCTGGCCACACTCTTCTTGATGCACCCCAGGATGCCATTGGGCTTCTTGGCCACCAGGGCACATTGCTGGCTCATGGTCATCCTGTCGTCCACCAGGACTCCCAGGTCCCTTTCTGCACAGCTGCTCTCCAGGAGGTCAGCCCCCAACCTGTACTGATGCATGGGATTATTCCTCCCCAGATGCAGTACCCTACACTTGCCTTTATTGAACCTCATCAGGTTTTTTTCTGCCCAACTCTCCAGCCTGTCCAGGTCACGCTGTATGGCAGCACAGCCTTCCAGCATGTCAGCCACCCCTCCCAGTTTTGTATCATCAGCAAACTTGCTGATGGTACACTCTATCCCTTCATCCAGGTCATTGATGAATATATTGAACAGGACTGGACCCAGTACTGACCCCTGAGGGACACCACTTGTTACTGGCCTCCAACTGGACTCTGTACCACTAACCACAACCCTCTGAGCTCTATCTGTCAGCCACTGTTGAATCCACCCCACTGTCCATTCATCCAGCCCACACTTCCTAAGCTTGCATGTGAGGATGGTGTGGGAGACAGTGTCGAAAGCCTTGCTGAAGTCGAGGTAGACAATGTCCACTTCTCTCCCCTCATCCACCCAGCCAGTCATGCCTTCATAGAAGGCTATCAGATTGGTCAAGCATGAGTTCCCTTTCGTGAATCCATGTTGACCATTCCTGATAACCTCCTTTTCCTCCACATGCTGGAGACATGGAGGTGACATCCAGGATGAGCTGTTCCATCATCTTTCCAGGGATGGAGGTGAGGTTGACTGGCCTGTGGTTTCCCAGGTCATCCTTCTTGCCCTTTTGAAGACTGGAGTGACACTGGCCTTCCTCCAGCCCTCAGGCACCTCACCTGTTCTCCAGAACCTTTCAAAGATGATGGAGAGTGGCCCAGTAATGACTTCTGCTAGCTCCCTCAGCACTCGTGGGCGCATCCCATCAGGCCCCATGGACTTATGGATATCCGGTTTACCTAATTGATCCCTAATTTGTTCTTCTTTGACCAGGGGAAATTCATGCTTCCTCCAGACTTTCTCTGTTACCTGCAAAGTCTGGGACTCCCGAGGGCTGGCCTGAACAGTGAAAACAGAAGCAAAGAAGGCATTCAGCAACTCTGCCTTCTCTGCATCATCTGCCACCACAGCACCCATCTCGTTCAACAGCGGATCCACACTTTCCCTAATTTTCCTTTTGCCTCCTATATACTTAAAGAAACCCTTCCTATTGGCCTTGACATCCCTCGCCAGGTTCAATTCCAAAGCTGCCTTGGCTTTCCTCGTTTCATCCCTGCGTACCCTGACAGCATTCTTGTACTCATCCCAAGCCGTCAGCCCCTTCTTCCACATCCTGTAAACTCCCTTCTTTCACCTGAGCTTTTTCAGAATCTCCCTGCTCAGCCATGCAGGTCTCCTGCTTCCCTTGCCTGATTTCTTGCTCTTTGGGATACACCAATCCTGAGCTTGGAGGAAGTGGTGCTTGAATATCAGCCAGCTCTCTTGAGCCCCCTTACCCTCTAGATCCCTCTCCCATAGGATTTCTCCAAGTAATTCCTTGAAGAGATCAAAGTTAGCCCTCCTGAAGTTTAAGGTTTCAACCCTACTTGTCATTTTGTGCATACTAAACTTAATCCTGAACTCTATCTAGTCACCATCACTGCAGCCAAGTCTGCCCCAACCTTAACATCCTCCACCAGTCCCTCTCTGTTTGTCAGTACAAGGTCCAGCAGTACACATCTCCTTGTGGACACCACCTGAGCCAAAAAGCTATCAATGCACTGGAGGAACCTACTGGACTGTACATGCCTAGCAGTGTAGCCTTCCCAGCAGATATCAGGGTAGTTGAAGTCCCCCATGAGAATGAAGGCCTGCGATTGTGAGGCGATACCCACCTGTCTGTAAAAGGCCTCATCAACTCCCCCATCCTGATCAGGCGGCCTGTAATAAACACCCACAACAGTGTCTCCCCTGTTACCCTGCCCCTTGATCCTTACCCACAAGCTCTCAACTTGCTCATCATCAGCCCCCAGGGAGAGCTCAATACATTCCAGTTGCTCTCTCACATAAAGAGCAACTCCCCCACCTCGTCTCGCTGGCCTATCTTTCCTAAAGAGAACACAGCCCTCCATGACAGCGTTTCAGTAATGTGAGATATCCCACCATGTCTCAGTAATTGCAATGAGATCATGGCCCTGTGGACCGCACACACAGACCTCTAACTCCTTGTTTTTTCCCCATGTTGTGCGCATTAGTGTACAGGCAATTCGGAGAGGCCAATGAATGTGTAGTTTTTGCCCTTGAGGGGTGGTGGGCCTTCCGATTCTCAAAAATACTAGCACTCTGCCCAACAAGTGCTGAACTACTACAGCTGGGTGCCTCTCTGGTGAGCCCAGTTACATCCCCATCCCCCTTCCAATCTATTTTAAAGCCCTGTCAATGAGCCACGCTAACTCTAGTGCTAGAACCCTTTCCCCTGTGAGATAGGCTTTTCCCATCTGCTACCAGCAGGCCTGGTGTTCTGTAAATCAGGCCGTGATCAAAGAACCCGAAACCCTGATGGTAGCACCAGGTTTGGAGCCAGCCATTGACCTGCTGGCTCTTCTTGTTTACCCCTTCATCAAAACCTGCAACTGGAGGAATAGAGGAAAACAAGACTTGTGCCCCAGATCCCTTAACCAATCGTCCCAAGGCCCTGAAATATTTCTTCATTGCCCTCAGTGTTCTTCTCACTATGTCATCACTGCCTACCTGAAAAACTAAAAGGGGTTAATAATCTGATTGCCGCACCAGGGAAGGAAGCTTCCTCTTAACATCGTTAACCTGGGCCCCAGGGAGGCAGCAAACTTCCCTATATAGCGGGTCCGGTCTACATATCAGGCCTTCTGTTCCCTTTAGAATTGAGTCACCTATTACAATGATCCATCTTTTGTTTTTTACTGAGGCAGTTTTGATTCGGGGGGTGGTCCGACAAGGCCTTGATGACACCTCCAAACTGGGAGGATTATCATCCTCACCATTGTTTTGTTCCCCTTGCAGAGCACTCTATCTGTTCTGCAATGGGACCTCAGAAGGTGTAGTAGTTGGCGGGCAGATGTGCCTGTGGCGCCTGTTGCACCGGGCAGGAACATCTCGCCATTGTCCCCTTCCCTCCAAGCTACCCTGTTCAGCCGGTCGGGCAGAGCAGTGGGAGTTCTCCGTAGCAGGGCCTCTGTCTGCCTGTTGGGTTTCTGTAATGGGAGACAGGGTATGACTCCACGTATCTCTCTCCCTCTTGCATTCCCTGATAACCCTCAACCTACTTACCTCCTCCCTGAGCTCCATCACTAAGCGTAGGAGCTCCTCTACCTGGGCACACCTGCCACAGGCATGCTCACCACTGCCATCTGACACCGGTGTGAGAGCAGGGCACACCCCACAGCCCGACACCTGGGTGGCAACGTGCTCGCACGAGAGTTCCATCTCCAAAGCAGCATCAGAGCTGGTGTGTGCACAGTTCACTGGGGCCATGGTCTTTTGCCAGGTAGATACCGTGGCTACCTGACCAAGTTGGTAGGTTTGCAGCACCCTTCCATGCAACCTGTCGCACCCTGATAGCCTGGTCAGTTCGCCCACTCAGGGGGTCTGCCCTCCCATGGTGCTCCCGGGCGATGCCCTGGGTGCCACCCTCCAGCTGCCCGCTTGCTCAGTGCTCCCTCACAGCTCCTTTTGAACCGCCACGTGCGCTGCTGACTCCACCTCTGCCACGTCAGCAGCCCTCCTCCAAGCTGCCGGTTCCTGCAGGAGTACGAGGACGAGCTAGTCGCTTTCTCCAGCTTCTAAAGGCCCCAAAAAGAGCCCCTTGCGGGCCCTTTTTTTTGCCTCTGACCCCCTTCCCCAGGGCGGACCTACCTGCACTGGAGCTGGTCTCCTCAGCAAGTGACCATTCTTGAAGCAGAAATTGGTCAAAAGGAGTTATCAGTCAGCTACAGAATTAGTCACTGGAATCAAAATAATTTTTTGAAACTGGGTGGCCTATGCCTAATACTGTCTCTTGTGTTTTGGTCTGGCATTTCAATGATTTTTTCAGTGATATTCAATATATTATTGCAAGTTAGTAAGACTCACTCAAATTGAGAAACACATCCCGTTTCCTTCTTTTCTTAGCCTATAGTTTCCTACAGTGTCACTTGTTTTTGCTCAGAAGAAACCAAAATATGCCTGGAATTGTAATTTGGAAAAATTTTGTAGACTTGTGGTAGTAGTGGCAGTGACTACATGCCATAAAGCTCTTTAATGAGCTTCACCATCTCCATATCAAGTTCTGCAATTAATGCAATTTGATCCCAAAAGAGCCCTTTTCAGAAACCATGTAGCCTTTAAAGGGCCACATATAATATATTAACTCTATTTTGATGAAAAACAAATCTGCTAGATACTTAACAGACTTCATCCTGAAGTAAAAGCTGGTATATGGTGTTGTTCTTGGCAAAATAGCCCCAGCCTCCTTAGAAGCTGTGATTTTGGATTACCACCCCTTCTCAGTAATAATGAACATAGGGTAATCAAAAATGTTATATGCAGGAAAATATAGTATATGCAGGAGATATGTTATTCTTCTCATGCAAAGTAATGAGGACGAGGTCCCTGTTGCTATAAATCAAAGCAGCACCACTTAAATTTGTGAAACTGTCCCAAGTTATAGCAATTCAGGTCTTGCAACTGCAATCTGCTTCCTAGTGCTAGAGGCGATTGTAGCTGGTAACCCCATGTGCTGTACCTGCCATATGAACTTCTCTTTTTGAACAAGACTTTTGCTCAGTTTTGTTTCCATGACCTACGCTTTTAGGAAAGGATGAGCTGTCATTAACAATGTTGAAACTAAGTAACATAAATTGAAGGCTCTTTTACATTTCAAATGTGGTGTAAGAGTCAGGACTGAAGAGTAAAAGGAAAAAGTCCCAACCACAAAAGCAGAAGGCAGTTCTGGATTTCCAGCACCAACATTTCAAAGTTTAGAGGCATTCAAAGACTTTTTTCAGAGAGAGGTCATTTGCAGAATGTGGCCATGGATCTAGTTTTAGATCATGATCTCCACCCACTTCCTTTGCCCATAGAGATTGGGATAGTCAGGTCCAGGCTCAGGGCCATCTTTAGTAGAAAACATTATCTTGAAAAGCTGTATTCTTACAGAAAATATTGTACACACTGCATTAAGAAAGATTCAGATAAATGTTAGCAATGACAATAAAAATCGCATTTTTCAGTTTCCTTGTTTGGGGCATGGGAGAGAACTTTGTGTGCAGTAAGTTTCACTGATCCTTTGTACAACCCATTTGTTTCTTTCTGGGATGTTTCTTAATCAAAGACCACATTGTTATTGCATGGAATAAGCAGTTGAAGAAAGGTAATTTTCCATCCCCATTTTTCAGTTAGGTGTGCTGTCTGTATGTAAGATCACATGCCATTAGAGCACTGTAATTATTTAGCGGTCTGCTGTGTGCAGGAAGAGGCTTGGCCAGAGTGTCCCCATGACAATCATTCCATGAAGATGTTTTGTGCCCTGATACTGCTCTGGTGGCAGATGACATAGTAGAACGCAACCCTCCAAAGACAATGTGGTGATTCTCTTTCTGTACAAGTGTAAGTGTACTCCTGCAGAAAAGTGCTTGGAGCTGACTGATCCTGGATCCTTACTCCATAGCATGGCAGGAGGTGCTATGACACAGCACCAGTGCCCACATTGTCAGTGGCCTTTTGCTCCTTCTTATTAGTCCAATCAACATCTCTTACAGTGATGGAAACTTTTCTAGCCTTGTGTCAGTCAACAGAGTTGGTCTTAGGGAAAAAGTAGAGCCAAATCCTGGGACCTCTACTACATGTCCTCACAGCAGCTGAGGTGGCAGGAATGCCCATCAGATGCAGGGAAGTAATTGCTGAAATCACCACATCTCTTGAAGACAGCCAGAAAAAATCTGACTGTTCCACCAAAATATTTATAGAGACCTGCTTGGGAAACTGAAAAATGTCCCCTCCTGAAGATAAGAACAGGAAAAAAATGAGCAGCAAAGGGGTGACAGAAAAGACTCCATGTTCAGATAAATTTGTCAACACAAGACAGTCAGGTGTCCATACAAGTAAACACGTGTTGCTTGGTCTGTCAGAAATCAGGGTCAGTTATAAATCACACATCACAACACAACTCACCGTTAGTATAAATCTAAAGGCATGACTGTCACTATACTTCAAAAATATTTTTCTGGTCCTTTCAGTTAAAGGAAAAAAGGTTGGCTCATAATCAGACTTTGAGGGAATTCAATCAAATGCCCACATCCTAGTGAAATACATTTGAAGCCTATTGTATTTGGAAACTGATATTGATTTCCTACATCCCTTTTTAAGAAGAGAGAAACAATAATATCCATTCCCTAAAACTTCTCATACATCAAAACCCATGAAGAAGAACAAGCTCTACAACCTTATAATTTTACTAACTTTGCACACCCATCAGTGTACTTGTATGTACTCAGTATGTGCCTACATAAATGTATAATTTCAATGGTGTCCAGTGAACCCCACTTATGAAGAAGTGTGCAATACCTCTGATCTCAGAGACAAGAGGAGAGACAAAAAACAAACAGGAAATGCATATTTTTCCCATAGGAACTTGTGCATTTCTACAACAATGTTCTACCCCACTCTACTCCACTGCGGTTGCTTCTGCTCTGTTGAAGGGCAAATTTCATAAAAGGTCTATGCAGTTTTTCTGTCCATCAAACTCAGCGACATTTAATGCTACTGTTTGGAATAGAATTTCCTGTAAACAAATTTGCAGTTGCCATACCATATATCAGTCAATCTAATCAAAATACTGTGTGGCTGAGAAACTGGTAACATTCTTCTGAAAGTAAAAAACATCTGGTCTGAATAGCTAGGCCAGCAGCTGCGCTAAAAGAAATGTGTTTTTTTTCCCATTAACAAAAGAAGCGAGACTCTCCATAAGGTACATCCATTTTCTCTTGTCCCTAGCTCTAGGTTTAACTCCTCTTAATATCAAAAAGCTTTCTTGGCAGTGCTGCCGTCATGGAAAAGGAAAAGAAAAAAAAAAGTTATTTTCTTTTGTACAATTACATGGACTGAGCAAGCTCCTAAAGGGCTGGATTGTTAAATCCATAGTGATTTAAGCTAAACTTTTTGCCTTTGCATCTGAGAGGCATCTTCATATCATCAGACAGAGTTCAGCTGTTTTGGAAGAAGTTCTTTCTCTGCTGTCAGTTTCCCCCTCTCAGCCCAAGTCTTAAATATGATGGACAGTTGTTCCAGCTGCATTACAAAAGGAAGATCTCACACAGCTGTCTTTCTTCTGATCCAAGTTCTTTGAAGGCTTTTCAGCCTTAAAGAGGGACAATCATGGTACAGGACTCTGACAGTTTGAAGTTCAGTTACAGTTTCAGGTCAGACATGCACTGTGGACACAGCCTAAGCCAGAACGTTGGTTGGGACTTTAGGATATTGCAAATCCCCTTTTCATCTACAGGTGAACATCTAACTGTAAGGCTAGATGGCTATGTTTTCTACCTGTTGGTGTAACTTGGTCTTGTTCTTCCACAAACCAACTTGTGCCCCAAATTCAGCAAGCGTACATTGGTATAAATTAACAGCAACTCTACTGCAGGCAAACATAAGCAGTAGGAAGGCCTTCATATACTATGGTCTTACCTTTTCTCCTCTCTCCTATATAATATCTCCTAGTTTCTTTTGCCTCAGATACAGATGAATACAACGTAGGTTCGAATGGACAGTGACCATTGCTCCGTTTAAGTTAATCTTCCTTCCTTCAAGTCAACTAAATGGACAATCTCATCCTAGGGGAGTCAGATCAAAGGAGAGAATTTTTCACCCCAAATATTGTCTACTCAAACTTTAAGTACTGTTCTATAAGATAAACAAGAACAGAATTTGCCTTTTAGATGTACATTTTTAAATACTGCAGGTAGTTCACCTCATAGCAACAACTCTTCAACAAAAAACAGACTTAATTTTTCTCAAAGACCAAAAAAGGGTTAGCATCTGAATCTGGAACCTAACTGAATGAAATGAAAATATGCAAATACTGGGATTACAGTCAGCCTACCACAGCCTGACATAGAAATGATGAGCGTGAATTTCAAAAAGTATCAAGTGTTAAACCAAAAGGATGAAACAGGGAGGCACTTTAGCTCTGAAAGGCAAAATCTATGGGTACCAATCATAAAACTATTTCCAGTCCTCATGAAGAATGATGGGCAAGTAGACTGTGTCTGAAGACAAGCACCTTCTGATCCTTCCTCAAGAAGGATATAAGTGAAATGACAGTTCAGAGATTGTTCGAAATGGTTGCAGAGTCCTATCCTGTTATACAATTGGGTTTTTGTTGGGTTATTTTAAACTCTACCATTTACATAGAATATTGCTTTCAGTGCCAAACTTTAGGTAAGGACTGTACAGCCACAGCTGGAACAGCACAAACAGAAAGAGGTTCTTCCTGGTCCTAAAGCCTGCAGCTGATACTGCTGCCACTCAGAGAGATGGGCTGACATCCCAACAGTGGGAGCAAGGGGTGGGGGCATAAACAGGAGGCAATGACAGTTACAAAGAGCCCCAGGGGAGGGCGTCCGTAATTAGTGGACCAGCAATAATGGCATGTGAAACTAATTACAGTCGTAAGGCTGCTCTGTGATAGATAAATCCCATTCTCTGGCCTCACGCCAGGAGCACATAAACTGCCCCGGATGATTCCCTCTCTTTAGCACTATCAGGATCAGTTCCCATATCCCTCTCAGCTTTGGGGCAATTTTTGATCCTTCTTCCACACTAATTTTGTCCCACAAGCTTCTAGGGATTTTGTCTTCTCCTCTGGAAGGCGGGATTTCTCCTGCCTCCAGTATCTCATCACTTTTCTTACAGCAAACACAGGTCTGGCTGAGGGATTCTTCAAGTTTTTTAGTGTTTTTTTTTTCTTTATACTTCTTCTATCTCCACCCCTGTCAAGTAGTTTGCTGCCTTGCTTTCCCTAAATAGAAATCCTAATGGAGACTCTGCCATGACTTTTACACACACACCCTTTTCTGCTTTCCCTGACATCTCTCTTTTGGAGTCCGTTGCACACAGCTCCCATTTCGGGCTTTTCCTCTCCCAGCCTCCTCACACTGGCCCTGCTGTCTTCCATCTGACATGTTCCTTTTCCCCTTACTTTTCTAGGTGACTCAAGCTCTCTCTCTGCTTATGCAACCAAAACCTTTTGCACATTTTTGTTGTTTTACAGGGGCCACTTCAGGTCGCTACCTCTATGCCTATGAAAACAGTTCTCTTTCTTGCACCCCTGTTTTGAGTGTAGGTCTCCACATGTTCCCTGAGGGCCACCTGAGTGTGTGGAGAGGTCCAAACTGCCAGAAGAGATCCCAGAAAAACTCTCTCTCCTGGGTTCAAGTCCCTGGCAAATACCTCACTGTACTTCTGAAGTTTAGTTTTTGTATGGAATTTATAATAACAGGAAAGAGAAATATACAGTCTTTCAGTACTTGGAATGGCAATATGTCATGTGGCTAGGAAAGGTATGTCTGGGAGTATCATATAGCTGTTACTCAACCTAGAGACAGAGGAGCTTTGTGTGGTGTGCTGAGGCTTCTTGAGCAAGTCAGACCAAAATACAGACACACGGCTGAGGCTGTTCTGGCTTAGACTGACACAGACAAGTTTCACACCCAAGAATAAGTAACTATTTTTTTTCTTATGACAACAAAATTTTGTGAAGGTAAAAAATTAAGTCCCAATATTAGACTCATCTGACTTCATGTTCAGTGCACGGCAAGCTCTCACTCCCTGCAATCCTCATTCAGGCAAGGACCAGGATAGTTTTCAAAGCAAACTAAAGAGGAGATTTATGGATCATGCTCAGGCAAGAAAAGTTCAGTTACGCTCTCTCTGGAGACCTCACAAGGGAGAAGCTTTCTTCTTTATCCTGAAAATCTGCCATTCTGAATTACTCAAGATAATTACAAGTTTTATTAGCTTTCTAGCCATGAATAATTAGACAAAAAATATATAACCGCTCATATTTCCAGCAGTAACACAGGAGTAAAAATATTGTTAACAACCAAAAATGTTTGTTCCCTAAAGCTTTCTAATACTTTAGCTTTCAATGTTCTAAAAGATAAAAAAGGAAAGTGGAGTTTTGTCTTAGATTACCAGTAGCAATGGGGCACTCTAAGTTACAGAGTTCCATTTGGAGTAGGATACTCTAGGGTTTGTTCATGCATAAAGAAATTAAGAGAATCAAGAGGGTCAGGGGGAGAGGGGTTGTTTGTGGATACCTGCACATTTAATAAAATGTATTCAATAATGTCACTGAAAGGAAACAGATGGAAAGATCTCAATTATAAAGATTAACATAGGACTTCCTATAAGTTGCCTTGGTAGAAGTTAGGCATTTTCAAAGTCAACTTAGCAATGGTGTGCTTATTTGGCGAAATTTATGGTTAGAAAACAGCACCCTAAAGGAAGGAAAGCGGCCAGTTTCTTCTTTCCATGCAGTACAGAAAAGTCCCATAAGTCATCAGTGGCATAGGTCCCTTTGATGTATATTTAGGCAAAACTTCATTTGCAATTAGATACACAAGCAGCATATAAAACATATTTCCAGCAGCAGAAACCATAGTGTCTTACAGAAATTGCATGTAAGTCAAAGAGTTTGACAGAGATCTTCATGATGATAAGAATGGATCCCATACAATAAGCAGTAACAATCATTTCATGTTGCACACAGTGAAGCTAAAGCAAAAAAACGTACCATGCGCATTGAAATTGTGTATTAGATAAAAAAAGCCACCCCAAATTCAAGCCAATTTATAACAGAAGCTTCATTTTATTATTTGCACCACCAGTGACTACATTACACTGCAAGACTCTATAGCAATTTCTCCACTATGTGTCTGTTTTAGACAGCCCAACCAGGATGGATAACATATTCTATAAGCAGCTGGGAGAACTCTCACAATTGCTAGCCCTTGTCCTCATGGGGGACTTGAACTTACTAAATGTCTGCTGGAGATACAATACAGCTGAGAGGGAACAGTCTAGGAGGTTCCTGGAGTGTGTTGAGGATAACTTCCTGACACAGCTGGTGAGGGAGCCAACTAGGGAAGGTGCCCTGCTGGATCTGTTGTTTGTGAACAGAGAGGGAATTGTGGGGAGTATGATGGTTGGAGGCCATCTTGGGCATAACGATCATGAAATTATAGAGTTCTGAATTCTTGGAAAAGCAAGGAAGGGGGGTCAGCAGAACTGCCACCTTGGACTTCCAGAAGGCAGACTTTGGCCCGTTTAGGGGTCTGGTTGACAGAGTCCCTTGGGAAGCAGATCAAGACCTCCAGGTCCTTTTCTGCGAGGCAGCTTTCCAGCCACTCTTTGCCAAGCCTGTAGCGTTGCATGGGGTTGGTGTGACCCAAGTGCATGACCCCGCTCTTGGCCTTACTGAATCTCATATCATTGGCCTCGGCCCATTGTTCCAGCCCATCCAGATCTCTCTGCAGATCCTTCCTACCTTCAAGCAGGTCGACACTCCCGTCCAACTTGGTGTCATCGGCAAATTTACTGAGGGTGCACTCGATCCCCTCATCCAGATCATTGATAAAGATATTAAAGAGAACCAGCCCCAACACTGAGCCCTGGGGAACACCACTTGTGACTGGCTTCCAGCTGGATTTAACTCTACTCACCACCACTCTTTGGGCCAGTTTTTTACTCAGTGTAAAGAGTATGCCCGTCCAAGCCATGAGCAGCCAGTTTCTCCAGGAGAATGCTGTGGGAAACGGTATCAAAGGCCTTACTAAAGCCTAGGTAGACAAGATCCACAGCCTTTTCATCATCCAATAAGCAGGTCACCTTGTCACAGAAGGAGATCAGGTTAGTCAAGCAGGACATGGTGTACAAATTGTTTTGTCTAAGATATCCTCCACTTTTGTTATTATTGTATCCATATTTTCCTCTATTAGCATGTTGCTAATAAATTATCCTCTGCACTCTATTTCTTCTGGAATAAACTCGTGATAATACTTAAATCACACAAACACACATTCGAAGAGGAATGTAATCCATTACTTATCTGTAAGTGTGTCTAAATGTTTTCAGCAAAAATAGCTCTGTTATGGAGTAAAAATGTCATAACACATGAAAAAGCCTGTAAACATCTTTAGCCTAATTCCTGTGAGAAAATTGTTCTCATAACCGTTGCAGTTTCCTGCAGACTCAAAGTTCTGTCTAGAGAGTCTTCCGTTTATGTAAAATCATAACTATCTCTGTACTGACTTCCTCTTAGCTCCCACAATAGTTCTAATTCAGACTGTGGTGATGTAACCTTTTTAAAGGCTGAAGCAGCCACACAGAGCATATCCAAATCCCAGTGTCACTGGCTGTTTCTGTGTCCCATGTTTAAAAGAGCAGTCTCCAATTAAAGTTTTTTAGAAAAACTCAAAAATTCCCACTGGAAGATGAAACTGAACGCTTTTGAGTCAAAGATTTATATCTGCTGACTTCACAACACACGAAAGCTTGCTTATTTTTTACCACTTCTTTTAAATTCTGTGTACATATGTATCCACAGATACATTTAAAAGCAATACTTATTCTCTAGGCACCCCCGATATAAATAAATAAATAAATAATAACCACATGGACTACAAAACCCTTTTCAATCTACTACTCCTACACAGCTTTTAGAAATACTTATTTAGGGAACCTGAAGCCCAGGTGGCAGAGCTGTCTGCAGAGCATGTATTTTGTTTTCATAGCAATTTTCAAGCTTTCAACATTTTTATTTTTTGTTGGAAATTTTGCCAGAAAGGAATTGGGTGTCAAGAGCCAAACTTTCCCATTCAGAAGGCATTCTGGTGACTGGGTGTTGAAACTATGGGCCTGGGAGTCAGAATACAGTTTGTCATCCCAGAGTATTCTGAAACAGGTGGAAGACAACCTGAATGGGATCTGTCATCATTCCAGTCCAATTCCCTAACTACCGCTACACTGAAAGTGAGACATCATGTGTAACTGAAAACCTTTCCCAAAGAAAGGCTTATTTATACTAAAAGAATCTTAGCCAAAAGTATCCCAAACAACGGCAAAAGGAAGCACTTAGGAAGATAAGGGCATTAAGCAGCCATTTTGTGTAAGATCAAAAGTCTGCCTTGTCCTGTCACTTCCAAAGGTCTGTAGCAGAAAGTAAAGGAACTGAATAAGAAAAACAAAGAATATATAGAATCATATTCCTACGCCTTTATATCTCTCCCACCTTTTGGTTAAAAAAAAAAACCACCAAACCAAACCAACCTCAAGCATTTTTAAGTTCTTGTTGCAGAAAGGTGTCCTGATAAACCTTTTGGTCTACTGCAGACTTCTGCAACTGTTCAAGGATTAAATTTATTTCTGCTTCCAGGAAAAATACCAGCAGGTTTCAAAGAAAGGGACAACAGCATGGTTCAGACTTCTTTACACTCTTAATTGGTATCCAAGCACGAATACTGAGTTCTTTTCAGCAGGACATGGTACAGATTTTCCAAGGTCTGGATCAGAATTCCCACCTGCAAATACCAAATTCATGAGACTAATTTTTGTCACAATTACATCAGTTCAACTCTGCTGTAACTGCAGTGAGAGCACAGCAAGATGTTATCATTGTTATTTATCCCCAGCTAGTCTCATTTATGCAGAAGAGTGACTATAGCTAATTTTTCAGTCCTGTAGCCCTCAGCTCTGCTGTGAACTGCTCAGCTACAGCCAGTATCTGGCTTCATTGCTACTGCATTTCCTGGCTCCTGCTCCCCACAGCTCCAGCTCTGCAGATCAGTGTGTGCAGAGTCAAATATTGCTATTCGGTCATAATTCCAAAATGGTGTTTTCCCAGCTCACCCACCCTTAATTCTTTGGTCAAGACTCTCATTGGATCTTTTCTAGCCTTATGAAAATGACAGACAAAAAAAAAAAAAAAAAGCAGCTCTTCCACATTACTCTGTTTTTCTCTTTTTGAGACTAACATATTTCAATTTTGACTGACTATGCTGAGTCTTACTTATGCCTGTAGTTAAATTTGGCCCATGACCTGAAAAGACCACAAGAAGAATTAAACTTCAAGGCTGCTGTTTTTCATCAGCTCCTTTTTCTTGACTAGCTAAACCTTCAGAGAATCTGAGTTATAACCACATTTTTCAAAGACAGTTCCCTACTACTAGTCATTCCGAGGTTTATTGTGTAGGCGTCAATGTCTTCCTACTGCAGCATTCCTCATTTAAATTTCACCTGTGATAATATGCAGCAACTGGAGGAAACTCCACTAATTTCTTAAGGCATGTTAAATATCTGGAAGTTAGCCACCAACTAAAAAACTTAGAAACTAGCTTCAAAGACAGCAAAAGAACTATTACCAGATTTCTCTGGAAGAGCGCAAAAATAATGTGTGATTCTTACAGAGAACTGATCCTAAGTACTTTCAATCAGTAGAGTGAATACCACTGGCTGTAGACCAGCTACCTACAGTGCAGCCAAAATTACTGAAAACCAATTTATCTCCTTCGCATGTAACATAGGTTATTTGATAATCAGGTGAAGTATAACGGCATCTGTCATGCAGGAGGCCTTAAATACTAGCTTATCACATTGCAAATATATTTATTTATTTGCAAATATATTTAACCCTGACAAATGAATATGCATATGAAGCATATAAAATCTGCAATTAACATTTGTATTTACAAGATTTATTGCTTTGCGCCGTTGATATCTTCATTCATTTAGTTTAATTGCTTGCTGGCACGGATTTTAGGGGATCATATTTGTAGGCTCCAGAGAATATATTTGCCCTTAAGTCCATTAACATCCAACTAGAGATTTTGCAAAAAACAATCCACTAGACCAGCAGGCACTAGGTACTTATGAAGGAGTATATCAAATTCAAGACAGTAAGATTTTTGTCATACCTGGTTTCATGATCTAAAAAGACAGGAGAATCCCTGGCTTGGGAGTCTATTGGATTCTATCAGATGGATGATAAAACCATTAAAATTAAAATATAAATGTCTCTGTAGCTTGTGCAGTATCTTCTCAGGATCCCCATCACTTTTATTAGATAGTTATCAGCTAAGAGTGAAACAAGGTCTGAGAGACTCCTCCATAATGGTTCTGCAAAATCTCAGTAGCTTCACGTGTTTCCATTCACTAGAGAACAATAAGTGCTGACTCCCCCCTCCCAAATAAAAGCTTCATTATTTGACTTACTGTTGTGTTTTCTTTTCTAGTGAACAAAAACCTGTCACTTTTTTTGTCTGCTTTTCCCAGCCAACTTCAGTTTGGACGTTTTAAAAGAAAATGAGTCAATGTAATTTATTGGCCAAAACCCAATAAAACTTAGTAAAATACAATTTCCCAGTTTTCATGAATATATTCCAAGAAAATGAGCAATAAACAGAGTGGTAAACATAGCTGAGGCAATGAGAGATCTGCCTGAAGAATGATTTCCTTTGCAGCAAAGAAAGAATGGTTATGAGTGATGAGAAACTTTACTGGAGATAATTATGTATACAGTTTTTATCAGGATAAGTGAAATAACTTTTTAGTATTTTTCACTCCTTATTTTACTCTTCACTTAGGCTCATACCTCCAAATACCCTTTAAATAATATTGCTTGCAAAGGCAGCCGAAAAAGTGGCACTTGGCTCCAAAGAACTCTGAAGAATTTATAAGCTGTTTTTCCTCCTATCCTTGGAGCTACTGCCAGTAGAAGCCAAATCCAGACATTTGCAACTCAACACCACGAATGACAAGCTAATCTCATCAGTGTTGTCAAGGCCTAAGCCAATGACCTCAGGCATAGGACATCTGACAGATGCTGAGCCACAATAGCTAATTCATTTTATATGAAAACCTTTTAAGATCATTATTATTTGCTTATGTATTGCTACATTGAGATACAGCTCAAAAAGACACCGTGAATATTTTCAGTCCAGACTAAAATTCCAGTCCCTAAAAAGCTTCTGGCCAGCATCACAGTTCAAATAAAAAGATAGTAGGCAAGTCTTCAGCGATGCAGAGATTTGCTTCAGATAATCAGTATCCAAAAGTTGAGATGTTGATGTAACCTGCAAAGGCACTCTCTAAATCTCTCAGTTGTAGACACCATTGCAAAATATCATACCTTTTTGGAAATTGTTCTACTGAGGCTAAGAACTACATAGGAGCCATGTTTCATGTGGTATATCCGTGCCTCTGCTTCTGGACAGAAACAGGAAACAGCACAGCAATATGAAATATGAAAGTCAAAGAGCAGGCCTCCAAATACTTGCAAAACTTGTTGAAGGTTCAAGTCATTTCAATCCAATTGCCCAATCTTGATTAAAAGGGTTCATATATCTCTACCTAAAACACAGAAGGCAAATAGGTTCTCAGTAGCATTACGAAGACAAATGTTTGATCTCAGGCACATGTGCTTTCAGACATACTGCTTCCTAGATCACATAAAGTACAAGGAAAAGCTCAGATCAATCACTCTGGAAGCAAAACAATACTTCCTTCTCACCATGGTGCTGTCTGGGAGAGATTTATGCTATAAAATGAGTTTCAGATTTATGAGCTGAAATCCCAGACCTGCTCAAATTAAAGGCATAACTCCTACTGACTTGAATAAAGCCAACAATTTATCTATGGAGAGCTGAGAAAGGGCTGGAGGACCTGATAGGAGGAACTGGCCAGGCTCTCAGTCTGCCTAGGAGTGTCTATCCCATGTCCTAAATGTCTGTGGATCCTTGCTGCTTACTGAAAGAAAGGTGGCAGTGGCCTTCTTACCTCTAAAGGAAGTTAATTTGTAGTTTGTTTGGAAAATTGTAGCTATATCAAGAATCAGCATCCTGATTTAAAAATAACACGTCTTGCTTGATCATAGAGCAGAGGAGAATCCTTCCATAGTGGCCTCAATACACAAAAGAGAAAATGCAATTGCTTGGTAATCACACCTAGTTGGGGGCGCATCAAGAATAGATAGAATCCAAGACTGCAGACTCATTTTACACTGCAGAGTATCTTTTGGAATAGCCCAAATTAAGAACTAACAAAAGCACACACATAGAGATTATTATATCTTGAAAATGACTTTACACGGTACACACCATACTTGCTCAAATATTGTTCAGGCATTAAAGGCAATGCCTTTCATAAAAGGCAACAAAAAGCATGGGAGAAGATGACAAAAGTTGCAATGTTGTACATATGTGTAAAAGATCATGGACATAAATGAGTGGCACCTTCCATAGAGGTCTCAATAAGTCATATGCTGAATATTTTAGAAATAGGTTTCTTACAAGACTTTAACATAGGATTCTGGCATTACATATGACAACATATACAGAAAGACACAAAAGATATTGTTACTCGTTACATGTTGCAGTCATTAAGACACAGAAGAAAAGCCCATCCAACCTGGCCTTGAACACTTCCAGGGATGGGGCATCCACAACTTCTCTGGGCAACCTGTTCCAGTGCCTCACCACCCTCACAGTGAAAAATATCTTCCTAATATCTAATCCAAATCTACTTTCTTCCAGTTTAAAACCACTACCCCTCATCCTATCACTATATGCCCTTGTAAAAAATCCCTCTTAGCTTTCTTGTAGGCCCCCTTCAGATACTGGAAAGCTGCTATAAGGTCTGCCTGGAGCCTTCTCTTCTCCAGGCTGAACCATCCCAACTCTCTCAGCCTGTCTCCATAGGAGAGGTGCTCCAGCCCTTGGATCATCCTCGTGAGCCTCCTCTGGACCTGCTCCAACAGGTCCATGTCCTTCTTATGCTGGGCGCTCCAGAGCTGTATGCAGTACTCCAGGTGGGTTTTCAGCAGAGTGGAGTAAAGGGGCAGAATCCCCTCCCTTGACCTGCTGGCCACGCTTCTTCTGATGCAGCCCAGGATACGGTTGGCCTTCTGGGCTGCAAACACACATTGCTGGCTCATGTTAAGCTTCTCATCCACCAACAGCCCTGAGTCCTTTTCCTCAGGGCTGCTCTCAAGCCATTCTCCCCCAGCCTATATTTGTGCATGTGATTGCACAAATGGCCTCAAGTTAGCCAGGGGAGGTTTAGATTGGATATTAAGAAAAATTTTTTCACAGAAAGGGTTATCAAACACTGGAACAGGCTGCTCAGGGAATTGGTGGAATCGCCATCCCTAGAGGTATGTAAAAGACATGTAGACGTGGTTTTTAGGGACATTGTTTAGTGGTGCCTTTGGCAGTGTTAGGTTAATGGTTGGACTCAATGATCCTAAAGTTCCTTTCCAAGCTAAATGATTCTATGATTCGATGAGTGTGACCACCCAGCCAGTTTCTTATCCACCGAGTTGTCCATTGTTCAAATCCATGTGTCTCCAATTCAGAGACAAGGATGTCGTGTGGGACAGTATAAAATGCTTTGCACAAGTCCAGGTAGATGATGTCAGTTACTCTTCCCTTATCCACCAACACTGTAACACCGTTGTAGGAGGCCACCAAGTTTTTCAGGCACAATTTGCCCTTAATGAAGCCATGTTGGCTGTCACCAGTCACCTCCTTATTTTCCATGTGCCTTAGCATAGTTTCTAGGAGGATCTGCTTCATGATCTTGCCAGGCACAGAAGTGATGCTGACCAGCCTGTAGTTCCCCAGGTCTTCCTTTTTTCCCTTTTTAAAAATGGATGTTATGTTTCCACTTTCCAGTCCGTGTGAACCTAGCTGGACTGCTACGACTTCTCAAATATGATGGATAGTGGCTTGGCAACTTCATCCACCACTTCCCTCAGTACCTGCAGATGAATCTTATCAGATCCCATGGACTTGTACACCTTCAGGTTCCTCAGCTGGTCTCGAACCTGGTCTTCCACTACAGTGGGTGCTTCCTCGTTCTCCCAGTCCCCGCCTTTGCCTTCTGCAGCTTGGGCAGTGTGGCGAGAGCCCTTACCAGTGAAGACTGAGGAAAAAAAGTTGTTGAGTATCTCAGCCTTCTCCATGTCCCAGGTGACGAGGTTATTTGTTCCAGCAAACAATGTCACTTGCCCTGAACATTTACAGAATTTGGAAAATAAAGCAAAGTTTCATTTACTTTCATGTCTTGATATCTGGTTTGTGTAACATAATGTTCATGATATAACAAGTAGTTGCAATTCTAGATTTCATGGTGATAGAAAGTATGGCACAGATCATTCCATGTTCCAGATACGCAGCCTTTGTTGAAGACTCATGCAGGATTCTTTCATACTTCAAGTCTAATTGTGACATTTGTGGGAGAACACACAGAAATTTTAAGCATGTAATCCAGGTAATTGAATTACGGATGCCTGGAAAGGTTGATTGGGAATGGAATCACTAGACCCTTTGAAGAATGGGAAGTTTCTGAAGTTTCCATTGAACACGGCAATTTACAAAACTGTCAGTACACTTTTAAACTCATATACAGATATACAAGTAAAACTTCCAGCAGAAAACTAACAGAGGTACCAATCATCATAGCTGCAAAATTAGAAATACTTTTGCATAACTTAGGCAAAGCATTTTATTTTGCAGCCAAGCAATAAATCCTATCAGTTTATCTCCCTGAGCCATCATCTTGACAGAGGCTTGTTTCAATCACTTGAGAATAATTCCTTTAAAATATAAGCTCATCATATTATGTGGTCATACAGAGCAGAGATGTATTTTTATCACACTTTTACATACATAAATGTATTGCAAATTAACATTTTTAAATCAAGGCTTCATTTTCTAAACATTAAATATTTAATTTTCTATTATTTTTATGTATGTTGAATATTTGCTTCAAAGGGTATGAATTTTCATTTCTCGAGTCATTATTGCTATTATTACAAAGCCAATGGTATGCTTTGTTAAGAACTTTACCTGAAATACTGCCCAGTGTTAACCATTTACAGTGCACAATAGCAAGAACTCTTATTATTCAAGAACAATGCTACATATTCTTGAGCACCATCTTCTCTCACATATTAAATACTTGCAGACTTCAAAGCAATTCTAATTGTAGCACAAGTCCTTTTTAGAAAATTAAATTGCCAGGTTTATACATCAAAGAATTAATTATTTGAATTCTCAGTACAGCCAAGACGCACAAGAATTACATTGTGCACGAGTCCTTGAATTTAAGTCACATTGGGAATTAGTGTAAATAAAAGGCAATGTTGGAGACAGCCACGATGAGTGATAAAGCTCCAAAATATGGGGAAATGTTTATTTTGTAATTAGTGACAGCATTTATTTCTCTGTGTTTTGTTAGTTGCTTGAGAAACATCAGGAATACCTATACAATGCAATACCCACTGAAAAACAGTTGGCATGTGGTAAGAAGGAATATTTTCCTTGTTTTATTAGTTCCTCTCATATGTCACAAACAAATCAACAACGCCAATTTCAATGAGAAACATTCGGTGAGTGGTAAGCAGAGATTCTTGCCACGTGACCTCCAAGGGAATTGTGCCAGACAGGCATAAACATAAAAGGAAGTTTTCTTTAGCTTGGTTTTGGTTTTTTTTTTTAATCAAAGTGAAATTCATCCACTACCATCTTTTCAGCATGAAATATCAAGGAGCCTCACAAGATACAATAGCAATACAAGGCAAAGAGGCATACCAGTGAGATGAAGACAGAGTCCTGGGAGGCTGAAATTCCATCTTTAATTAAAGCATGACTTGGGATGATAAAGCAAATGCCAGATGCTGAAATTACCTACCTATTCATAGGTCATATTTTGTGCAAGGACCTGCCTAGTAAATTCTCTCCCACGAGTGTGGCAATGACTGCAGTCTCTTTCACCAAAGGCGCTATTCCTCTTAATAAAAACATCAAGTGCAGAACTAAATGCAGGGACAGGCTTGCAAGAACCCTCAGAAACAATATTAAGGCAATGCGAAAACTGAATCTGGTAGCAGGTCCCTGCACCAGAGATTAGTACAAAGTTATTATTGGCTTCAGAATTTCTAATGCATATTAATATATTGAGCATTATGTAGCTTTACAGCATTTAGAATTGAGATATATTTTCTCCATGTGGTTTCCAAAAGATGTTTTTTTATTAAAAAAAAAAAAGTGATTAACAACAACTCAACATCTAGCTCAGTGAAACAGGTTTCTAGGATAACAACTGCATTGCACGTAGCCCCAAAAGCACCCTTGTGACCCTAATCTTGCTGGAGTAACACTGGGCAGTAAAAGTAAACAACTAGAGACAAAACCCAACTTCTCATCAAACTTTTCAAAATTACAATTGGTTTGATTAAAAAAGATTAAATTTGCACATCCACTGTTTGGTTACTAGTAGAATACAGTTTCACATATATTAAAATGCCATTGATGTTGGTTCCCAATGCAGGATTTCAGCACACAGTTTGAGGGGCCACACGGTGCTATAAAGCAGTAAAACAAATACTCAAACACGTCTAACACTGAAAACTCAGCTAAGCAATGTAAATATTCAGGATGGAGAACAAGATCATGATTCAGCCCTCTAAAACAGGTGTTGCTTACACAATGCCCTCACAGTATGTATCAAATGGAAAAACTCAACCCAAATCCTTTCCTGAAGATTTAGAACAAAGTGATTGAAAAGCTGATTCTTGACCAAAATATAAGTGTTGCATTTCATGTTCCTACAATTAGTGAGTTTTATCAAACATAATTTCCTCAGAATACATTAAAAGCACCTACAGTGTTTTAAATATGCATATAAAATAAACAAAAGGATTAGTTATTCATTTATATTTAGCTGGGATTTGCTAAATTTTAGCACTGTATTTGTTTATGAAAGTTTTAATAAGGTATAAGTAACTTAGATGTATTACACAAGACATCTAACAGCAAGGGCAACAGACTTAGGAACATATCTGTTGATCCTATTCCAGTCTCAATGACTTGACTAGAAAGTTTTGAAGTACCCTGAAATCCCCTGGAGTTCTCAATTCATTTACCTTAACATGGGAACTTGCCTAGAGTGCATTTGCATATCCAGCAGAGAAATCACTGAGGACAGATTATTTCTTCCCACCAGAGAATACCAGTGTCTGTGCTACCTTCAAAGTGAAGGAATTTACTTTGGGTTTTCCAGCAACAGCAAGCAATTGTTGTCTAAATAGCTGCTTCCTCTCACCTCAGCTCCTCATTCCTAACTATATGAGAATTGCCATGGAGGAAAGAACATAAAGGTAGCATTTGCATTTGTCACTCCCTTTATGGAAACCAGAATGTAAGAAGGCAGTGTAATGCAATATGGCTATTTCAGTGAAAATTGCGTCTCATTTACAAGAAACAATTCAGGAAAAGAGCAAAGCTTTTTAAGAGGAGGGGAAGAGAAAGGTTGAACGGTGATGAATCAAATTCCTCTGAGCTGAGAGACAGGTTACATGCTCGGGAAAACAAGAGCAGTAAATTCAGCAGAAGCAGTGGGATGTGGAACAGAACCGAAAGAAAGTGTTTTAGAAAAGTCTTGTTGCATACACCACAGCCTGTCCTGCCTGACAGCTCCTGCATGGTCCAGTGATCAGCGTGTGTTAAAAGTCCCTTTCTGGGCTAGGTTGCTGAGGTGTTATGTTTAGCCAGTGGAAACCTGAACTTTTGAAGTTATTTTGCAAGCTAGCCAAAAAAAGCTATCATTGCACTTATTTTTGGCATTTTTCGTTTTCCATAGGACAGGGACAAAAATGTCAGTTGTGGATAAACAACTCTCTATCAGGCATCTGCATTGGTGAAAAAGCCATCAGCCAGGCAGCCAGAATCTTTCAACTTCAATTTCAGCTCATGTGCTGTTCTACCTACATCTTCTTCCTTCACACTACCACACTGTGTGTGGTGTGACAGAAAGACTGTATGTATCTTATTGTCCTGCTGCAATGGTAAGGAGTCACCAAAAAATCACTTTTGTTTACTACTAAACAGGAACTTTAGTATCAGACTCGGAAAAATAACCTTATCCCTAAATTCAGCCCATCTCTTTTTCTGCTTTTCTGCAGCACTTCCAGTTTCTCCAGCTGTAGCCAGAAGCCATGTCCAGTTCTGAATGAGTAGATAAGCAGCTGTCACACATCCTTCTGCCATTCACAAGAAACAGGTGCATCCAGAACTGCGGCAGAATCTAAGTGTCAAATTTTATCTTCCCCTTTGGGTCCATATTCATTGCAGTGAAAATGCCACACGCTACTATTGACCGAGTTTATTACAGTAGCATGTCTTGACCCACCAAGAGGAGCCTTTCATTGTGCTAAGCCATAGAATTCTGCCCATCCAACTTTCCATTTGCTACATGAGTCAGAATTTTATCAGCCTTTCTTTTACTGTGATCCCTTGATGCTACGTTATTAACAGGAATCAACAAGTAATGGAAAACCATTACGATCATTAAAGTATGCAGAGGAAAAGTAGCCAACTCATGCTTATGCATGTGCCAGAAACCAGAATACACATTTTTTCCAGTTCACAAACACTTGAGAAAGGAATTTTGGTCCTGGCATTCTTGGGAAAAATCAAATGCCTGAAGGACATTAAGTTCCAGCAATGGTGAGGGTTTTTTCTTGGTTTGGGGGGGTATTGGCAAAGTTATTGAAAAATGTCATTTTAAAAGTAAATAAAATCAACACTTTTTATTAATGTTTTGAAAAAAGACATTTCAGCTACGTTTCAGGTAGCTTATTTTCAGCCAAATACTGAAGCCATTTTTCAAAACTAGCTCAGGAAATCTTATTGAAGTCAACAGGGGTTTTGCTGAGTGAGGACTGCAGGATTTGTTTCTAAGAGTCATCGAAATAGTGTGTTTATTACTGAAGCAGTAGCAAAAAAATCAGTCACTGTCAATCATCCAAAATAACTATTTCCTTTAAAGGCTGACACTCAGCCAGATAATTCTATCAGATCTTTGTGGATTTGGATGGAGTGGTCTTCAGCAGACATTTGGATAACCTACAAGGAGCACATGGGCACATTAGAGTTGGAGCATAGGTCTTGCCTCAAACTAGAAAATCATTCTTTACCTCTTCTTTTAATAAGTGTGAGGGGATATTAAGGACAGTGGGAAGTTTCTGCCAGGGTGAAGGCAGAGTACATTTCTGGAAGGAAATGTGTTTTCACCAAAAGAAAAGGGAAAAAATAAACAAGGTGGAAAAAGAAGCCAACACTTTCCACTGAAAGAAAGAAAAACCATTAAAGTGAAAGAACAGGTAAAAGTAAGAATAGCTCCTTTGCAGGCTTGTCACTTACTATTGCTCTTTCTGTTTGATGGAGCCAAAATCTTGAAATTACTTTTTACTTCTGTATTTAAAGGCTGTAATACTTTCTTCTTCCTTTATTCATCTGTTTGCTTTTAAATTCTGCTTGCTTTCACATTTCCATTGCCTTTTCTCCTATGAAAAGAGCAGGTATGGATATGCATTGCCTCTAGAAAAGATGTGAACGCCCTTCTTTTACTTTACACCCTTCTCAAGATACTGGGGATAAGGGGGAGTTTCAGAAGCAAGCCATATTCTAGCAAACAGTCTACGTTGTCTGATGTTGGGTGTGTGACATCAGGCAGTTTCAAGATGCACTTGATGAGAGCACTGAATCTCCCATTCCTTGAAAACCTGCCTAGAAGAAAATACATTTTCTAATATTTGTTTATTTACTGAAGCTGTTCCTTCCTCCGATTCAATCCTTACACTGGCATGTGTTAACTTTACCTCTTTATTTGCTAAGTACCTGATTTATGATTGGGGCTGCTACGCTTCATCACACTACAGTGCTGACAGTCTGGCAATAATTTGCCCTGTTTCTTGAGTCTCCCACGTCCCTTGTTTAGGAAAGCATCAAAACTCCAGCCCACATGTGTTCTTTTGCAAATGGACAATATTCAAAGACATTCCTTTGCAAATGCCATTTAAAAAAAAAATAAATATAAAGATTGCATAATCTAATAACTTATAAGATCCAAAATGGCTACCAAACTTTAAAAAAAGGAAGTCTGTTTTCATAGACTTCGCACTTAGTATTGTGAGCTGTCATATTATTTTTTAAATATTAAGAGCACCACGTTTCTTTCAGAAACTGACATGTGATCTCTAAAAGAAATCACATTTTAAATCCTGAATTCAGCAGATGTGTCTGCACTGTTTTCTCAAGAAGAAAGATTCATCAAGTTTCATATGCAAAGTGTATCAACCTATTTCCAATCACTGACATCCAAATGATAGATCTGACACATTTCCAGCAGATTTAATCTGGGTAAGTATTGCTAGAGCTGAGTCAAGTGAAGAAGCAAAAATGCTGGAGTCAAAGTCCCTCTGCTTGAGGACTCATCTGTTATTTAAATGATATATTAGCAAGGTGCATGCTCATTGAAGCAACCCCTAGACACAAGATGTCTCAAAATATGGAATATTAAACTTCAGACACTCTTGGCACCATGACAGTAGTCAGCTTAGGTTACATAGTCCTTCACTGATAAATTAGTGTAATTATTTCAGTGCGTTTTTAAGAGGTGCACAGTATGTTCCCTTGGAAGCCCCACTGGGCACTTGGCTAAACCCAAAGCACCAATTTACCTACTTAAGATTTGCGGCAACTGTCCTTATTATGTGGATTTGGCCTTGTTGCACCCGTCTGTGTGCATGTATCAAGATACCAAACACCTATCCTCGTGCATTATCTCAGGGACACTTACAAAGCCCAGCTTGGTGGTCTCTTGAAATGAAAAATTTGTGTCCTGGAAAGAATGACTATTTTCCAGTAGAATCAGACTTCGGTGAAGGATACGATAGCTAGGGCAGAAAGAGGATATATGTCAGGGGACAGACCCTGGCTAAGGTAGCTTCCTAAGAAGAAACTTTCAAAGCAGTTGTATCCTGTCTAGAATTCACTAAACCTCTTCATCCGCATTAAGAAAAACAGCATAGTTTCAAGGTGGTGAATGTGATTTGTGTCCATACAACAACTTTCTTTTTAATAACTATTTTACCATAATCAGTGAGAAGCGTTTGCAAGCCACATATGAGCCCATTCTTGAACAAATGGAAACTTTCCATGGAAATTCAACTTCGCCAGGAAATGTTTCTTAGATGCAGGATGTAAATCAGACAGAGATCTCACGCTAGAAACTCCAGTTGTCCTGTGGCTGCAACATTTATCTGAAACGAAAGCATTCTGTCCTTGCATCAAATCAGGCAAACAAGGACTCCACTTGTATTTCCCACTTCCTAGTATTGTCTGTTGACTTATTGACTATTGCAGGTAAGATATGTCTCTCCTCGGAGCAGTTATACTCCTTCATTGCATTTCCTTCTCTCAAAATACATAAAAATATGTCTAAATGAAAGAAAAACTGCAAAAAACTTGCCCCATAAAGAGAAGAAAGATTCGGAAAAACTCAGTAGCTTCCATTACACAGAGGAACATTTCCCAGGCAGCTCTTTTCAGAGCACAATACCAGCCTTCAGAAAGACTTAGCTTAAGGCAGAGTAAGTAAAAAACATTGGTCTGTTCTACCAGTTTCTCCACAGTGCCACCATCAGTTCTTCAATATAAAACGAATAGAGGTGGATCTTGGACCCAGAAGGGAAGTCAGATCTGCTGCAAAACAGAGGATGCTGAGTCAAGCAGCACCCATACCACTATACCCTCTGTTTACTGGGTGAGCAAAGGGGTTGAGCACAAATACACATTTTGTGCCAGAAGCACAAAGAGGTATCAATCTGTCCAAAGTCCAAAGAACAAAAAAAGGAGTCCCCTTCTGGCCTTCACACTTCAGACTTGCTTTGAAGAGCTGAGAAGAGGGAGAATATTCTCTCCTGGTCCATCTCTGATGGTAGCTTTCTAATATCTTTATTTTGGGTGTGAGTTTTGTCCTCTGGAAAATTCACCACTGCACAAATGCTGCTGGGCAGAAAAATTTAAGGCAAATGTTTGACAGCTTTATTGCTGCTGTAAATTGTCATAATTATAATTTCAAATAATAGTTTCAAATTCCTCACAAAATTATTTCTTATATATTAAACATGAAAATGTGGATTGATTTTGAGCCAATCATGGGGAATCATAACCAATCATTACTAAATGCAAGCTATGTTCCTTGGACACCACTGGGTGTGTACATCACAGGATTCTTTGACTGAATGAATGCAAGACTGATAATAAGCATATTAAAAATTCATAATTCCAAATTAGTGAAGATTTGCTTTAAATTTACTTTAGTTGCAAATATTACTGGTGATGTTTCAATCAGCAGAAATTTCAATGCAAACGGAACCCAAAACATTGGTTTAAAACATAAATTTGAGAATTACAATAGCACTCAGTTACCTCTAGATTCAGAGCTGAGCCATGGCCTCCAAATTCAGATGAGGATTTGTAAAATTCCAGCAGCTGAGATTTTTGAATCAAGGATTTTTGGAATGGTATGTTTTAAAGATTTGGTTCAGTCATTACATAACAATCTGAATGAGGTCTTTTAAATCCTTTCACAGAAAAAAAAACCTTAAAATTTTTGAGTCCAGGTATTTTGATTCAATCTGCATTTTAAATGAAAGCAGTACTTGTTTGCATAAAATCTTTTGTTCACTCCCTTTGGTATCACAGTGTAACATCCACTGGTAGCACTCTACTGATAAAAATCTTCTCTGATGCCACACGATCCCACTGAAATGACAGGCAGTGACCTTGACACCACTTCCCTAAGGAATTTGACCCAATTTCCTACCATGAAATCCCATGACAGCTTTTCAAAATATTTTCAAAATAAATAAATAAATCCCCATTGATTATGACATCAATTCTGCATCTTTAATGTGTTGTGTTGCCTTTCTGACCTGTAAGCAGAGCAACAATTCTGGAATCTGTTAAGAGAATAACTACACAACTCCATGATGTCAAATGCACAAACTATTACTGTGATTTAAGAGCAAATGCTGTCTGCCGCTTAGATGGTTCTCTGGAGAGGTGACGGCCAACAGGAGGAATGTTCAGCATCATTACTGTCTATTTTGATTTGAGGACATAAAGGCTGTACAATGAGACACCCTCTCCTAACCACTGTTGGGATATATTTATTTACAGCTGGAATGATAATTACATGGATGGTTCTTTTAAGCTGAAGTATGGTTCCTCCTTTTCACTTTAAAGTAAGGGTGATCATACTAAATCTGTCATTACAAGTGGTGTTTTCTTTTTCCTGATACTATATAAGACTGCCAGCCTGCCAGCTCAGCAAAGATAGCAACAAGCACTTGTTTTGTTGACCAGATGAAAACAAGTGCATTTTAGTTTAAAAACTTCAGCATTTGAAAAAGTATACTTTTTAAGCAAAAAACCATGCTCTTCAAGAAAAAAAAAAAAAAAAGTAGCAGTATCTGGCAATTTGTATAAACAGTTCTTCCATGCAATGACAACTGCATACAACAAAGTTTCCAAAGTGTTATTACAACAATATATTAAATTGGGATGCATAAAACTGTCCCTGAGGCTGGTATGCAAAAAGAGAGCTCCACAACTTCTGCCTTGCCTTTTGCACCTTTGTCTCTCCAAACACAGGCAGATTCTGTCATATTTCATTTCCAGCTATGGACTTGATTTGAATTCTGATTTGTTCTAAGAAAGCAAACAAGAACAGCAGAAAAAGAATACAGCAGGGAGCTGGTGCTGCCCAAAGGAGATGGAATCATAGAATCATAGAATCATAGAATCATAGAATCATAGAATAAGTGAGGTTGGAAGGGACCATTAAGATCATCAAGTCCAACCGTTAACCTACCCTGATTTAAAAACACCCACTTCTAAACCATGTCCCTAAGCACCTCATCTACCCTTTTCTTAAATACCTCCAGGGATGGTGAATCCACCACCTCTCTGGGCAGCCCATTCCAATGTTTAATAACCCTTTGAGTGAAAAAATGCTTCCTAATATCCAATCTAAACCTGCCCTGACATAACTTGAACCCGTTTCCTCTTGTCCTATCACTTGCCACGTGGGAGAAGAGGTCAGCCCCCATCTCTCTAAAACCTCCCTTCAGGTAGTTGTAGAGGGTGATAAGGTCACCCCTCAGCCTCCTCTTCTCCAGGCTAAACAACCCCAGTTCCCTCAGTCGTTCCTCATAAGGCTTGTCCTCCAGACCCCTCACCAGCCTGGTAGCCCTTCTCTGGACACGCTCCAGCACCTCAATGTCCTTCTTGTAGTGAGGGGCCCAAAACTGAACACAGTACTCGAGGTGAGGCCTCACCAGTGCCGAGTACAGGGGGATGATTACTTCCCTACTCCGGCTCACTACACTATTCCTGATGCAGGCCAGGATGCTGTTGGCCCTCTTGGCTGCCTGGGCACACTGCTGGCTCATACTCAGCCGGCTGTCCACCAACACCCCCAGATCCTTCTCTGCCAGGCAGCTTTCCAGCCACTCCGCCCCCAGTCTGTAGCACTGCATGGGGTTGTTGTGACCCAAGTGCAGGACCCGACACTTGGCCTTGTTGAACCTCATACCATTGGCCTCAGCCCATCTGTCCAGCCTGTCCAGATCTCTCTGCAGAGCCAATCTACCCTCAAGCAGATCAACACGCCCCCCCAGTTTAGTGTCGTCTGCGAACTTACTGAGGGTGCACTCAATCCCCTCATCCAGATCATTAATAAAGATATTAAAGAGAACCGGTCCCAGCACCGAGCCCTGGGGGACACCACTTGTCACTGGACACCAACTGGATTTAACTCCATTTATCACCACTCTCTGGGTATGGCCATCCAACCAGTTTTTTACCCAGCGAAGGGTACACCTGTCCAGGCCACGAGCAGCCAGTTTCTCCAGTAGAATGCTATGGGAAACGGTGTCAAAAGCCTTGCAAAAGTCCAGGTAGACAACATCCACAGCTTTTCCTTCATCCACTAAGCGGGTCACCTCATCATAGAAGGAGATCAGGTTTGACAGGCATGACCTGCCTTTCACAAACCCATGCTGACTGGGCCTGATCACCTTGTTCTCCTGCATGTGCCGTGTGATGGCACTGAGGATGATCTGTTCCATAACCTTCCCAGGCACCGATGTCAGACTGACTGGCCTGTAGTTCCCCGGATCCTCCTTCCGGCCCTTCTTATGGATGGGTGTCACATTTGCCAACCTCCAGTCGGCTGGGACCTCCCCTGTTATCCAGGACTGTTCATAAATGATGCAGAGTGGCCTGGTGAGCACTTCCGCCAGCTCCTTCAGTACCCTTGGATGGATCCCATCCGGCCCCATAGATTTGTGCACCTCCAGGTGCTGAAGCAGGTCCCTCACCATTTCCCTTTGGATTACAGGGGCTTCATTCTGCTCCCCATCCCTGTATTCTAGCTCAGGGGTTAGGGAACTCAAGGAACAACTGGTCCTACTGCTGAAGACTGAGGCAAAGACGGCATTAAGTACCTCAGCCTTATCCTCGTCCTTAGTCAATACGTTACCAGCCTGGTCTACTAGAGGACAGAGATTATCCTTAGTCCTCTTTTTATTGCCAATATATTTATAGAAACTTTTTTTGTTGTCCTTGACAACAGAAGCCAGGTTTAGTTCTAGCTGGACTTTGGCCTTCCTAATTTTTTCCCTACATAGCTTCACTACCTCTTTGTAGTCCTCCTGAGTGGCCTGCCCTTCTTTCCAAAGGCCATATATCCTCTTTTTTTCCCTAAGCTGCAACACTAGCTCCCTGCTTAGCCAGGCCGGTCTTTTCCCCCGACGGCTTGTCTTCCGGCACATGGGGACAGCCTGCTCCTGCGCCTTTAGGACTTCCTTCTTGAAAAACATCCAGGCTTCCTGGGCTCCTTTGCCCTGGAGGACTGCCTCCCAGGGGACTTTTTCAACCAGGCTCCTGAAGAGCCCAAAGTCCGCCCTCCGGAAGTCCAAGGTGGCAGTTCTGCTGACCCCCTTCCTTGCTTCTCCCAGAATTGAGAACTCTATCATTTCGTGGTCACTGTTGCCAAGACGGCCTCCGACCATCACATCCCCCACAAGACCTTCCCTGTTGACAAACAACAGATCCAGCAGGGCACTTTCCCTAGTTGGCTCTTTCACTAACTGTGTTAAGAAGTTATCCCCAGTACCTTCCAGGAACTTTCTAGACTGTTCCCTCCCTGCTGTATTGTATTCCCAGCAGATGTCCGGCAAATTGAAGTCACCCACGAGGACTAGAGCTCGCAACCTTGAGACTTCTCCCAGCCGTTTATAGAATATTTCATCTGCCTCCTCATCCTGGTTGGGCGGTCTATAACAGACTCCTACTACAATATCTGCCTTGTTAGCCCTCCCCCTGATCTTTACCCATAAACACTCAATCCCATTATCACCATCTTCTAATTCAAAGCATTCATAACACTCCCTGATATATAGGGCCACACCCCCGCCTCTTCTTGCTCGCCTATCCTTCCTGAAGAGTCTATAGCCATCCATGGCAACATTATAGTCATGAGAGTCATCCCACCATGTTTCTGTGATGGCAACTACATCATAATTACCCTGGTGCACGATGGCTTCCAGCTCCTCTTGTTTGTTGCCCATGCTACGTGCATTAGTGTATAAGCACTTCAGGTGGGCTATAGGTCCTTTCTCCTTTTTACTAGAGGGAGCTAAAGTTCTGGAAGTTGTTTTAATCCCACGTTAATCCGGAGACACAGGCAGAACAGAGCACCTCCCTCTCTCAGAGAAGGAACACTGCTTGAGTGAGTTCTCATGTACCTTCCTCAGCTCCAGGGGACACGGGACCCATCTCAGAGGAAAGATCCGCCATGGCAGTATCCTGTCCAACCTGTGGCCACATACTGCAGTGAAGGGGAATGTGACTCGAAACAAAACTGAAGTGTGTTCCATAGGTGAAAGTGTCACACTCATTTTTGATTAGTACTGTAGGGTTTTAGACATCAGTACACACAAACGCTTGCTGGATGCAAGCATTCAGTTTCTCAACACATGCTCAGATCCCAGATATTTGCTAGCTTGTAAAGTAGCTTTAAAGAGTATTCTGTAATTTACTACAGATTGTCCGTGCTATAGTCCTACACGTACTCAAAAAATCTGTTGGTCTGAGTAGAAAAAGATCTTCCAGCAGGTTTGAGGGTTTTCTTTATCATTAAACATTTATAAAAATATGAAAAGAAACCTTACAACTTTCTATTAAATTATATAGAAGACTTTTGCCATAAATAAAAAAAAAATCACACCTGTACAGAAAAAAAACTCATCTAAATAAGAAGAGTTAGCTTATCCAGTCTTTGGTAGAGGCCTGGCTGAAAGACCTATCTTCACTATCTGGCTTTCCAACAATTATAGCATTACAAATTTTCATACATTAAAACCAGATCCATTAATATAAACCAGAAATTACTTCCATGTGTTTCCATATAAAATATTCCCTCTTCTCATGTTTAATAAATGTCCTGTTTGAAGAGATGTAAAATGATATCCTCATCCAGCAAAGCACTTAAGTACATGTCTAAACTTATGCACATTAGTAGTCTTCTTGATCAGGGTCTAAATGAGGCTGACATCATTTCTCTCTGCTGCAGTCTTTCCCCTACAGCAAGGTGATGTAAAACTATGTTGAAAGGAGACAAAGTAAGCGTATTGCCACCATTTAGCATAGGCATTATTGGTAACCAGCAGTGGAAAAGCCTGAACAAATCTCCATCGTGCCACATGAATGGTTTCCCCTCAGGTCCTGGATAGCCAGAAATAAAACATGAAAATTGAGGTCGTCCAGAAAAAGCCAGCAGTGCTGAGTAGATCAAAAGAAGCACACAGGTGACTCAGGATGGGCTATCATATCACCCTCGCACTCCCAGTTTCCCCAGAGACCACAATACTGAGGGGAAGCTTGTTATGCCTTTTACAGTAATTAATCTCATACGTCTTGGCTTTCCTGCTGAAACATTCTTCTGATCAATATTTTGACTGAAATTAATCACTCTGTTCATATTCATAACTGTAATATTTTTTCCTCATCTGAAAGCCACCAGTAGGAAAATCAAATTGAATTTCTGCTTCTTCTTTTTATTCCTTTTTCCTGCCTGGTCACCTCTCTTATCTTCTCATCTTCCCTTGACTTCCTTCACCTAATATATTATTTTACAAATAACCTGTTCTTTTTCAATATTCTTCTGTCTTTTCTTTCCTTATTTCTTTATTTTCTTCCCTTGTCTTAGAATCATAGAATAGTTTGGGTTGGAAGGGACCTTTAAAGGTCATCTAGTCCAACCCCCCTGCAATAAGCAGGGACATCTTCAATTATATCGGGTTGCTCAGAGCCCCGTCCAACCTGGCCTTGAATGTTTCCAGGGATGGGACATCTACCACCTCTCTGGGCAACCTGTTCCTCCTTCTTTCTTCCTCCTTTCTTTTTCTCTCTTTTTTTCTTTTTTCTTTCCCTCCCTTCCTTTCCTCCTCAATTCTGCTCCTCACTTCCCCCTTCCTTTCTTCTTTTTCCACTTTCCCCTTTCCCTTTTTTTCCCTTTTTTCATTTTTCTTTTCCTTTTCCTTTTTTCCTCTGCCTTCCACTTTCCTTTTATCATCCAGCTCTCATTTTCTTCTTTTTACTCTCTTCTATGCCATGATCTTTTTTCTCACTACTATTAAAAAAATAATACACAAGACCATACATAAATGTATAAACTAAAAATTTTAAAAAATCATTAACTGAGATAATTTCTGCAGGGTTCATCCTTCTAGAATTTCTTCTTTTAGAAAATGACAGTTGTCACTGTTCACAATGATTTAAGAAAGCTGAGAAGTAAAACTAGAAAGATTGTATTAGAAAAATATATAGACATAAAGGCTTAAGTTAGCATACTAAGACACATACACATTAAATAAAATCCTGGACTACATAACTGCAAGTTCAATATAAATATTTCTACACTCTTCCTGCAGAGTAAATAAAATGAAAGTTGATGTTCAGCAGTGCTGAATCTCTATGCTTCTTTAAATTTAGGCCTTGAAGATATTTGTGTTTTGTAAGAATAAGCTTCTAAAATTTTCCTTATGTCTTGCACATGTTACAATAAACATCACAGGGAAACTTTGAAGTCAGTTGCTTGAGTATACAAGGCAAAGTGGAAAGCTCGGCTACTGAAAAAATACTTCAGAACTTATGGTTTAGATACAGAAAAACAACAGACAAGAAATAAAGTAAATCCCCTTGTAGTACTTTTTTTTGTGTAAGTGTATAAATTAATCCTCATGCAGTACTGACTCAAAATAATCTCAGGACACTTGATGCTCGTTCTGGCAAATTAGACAACACAATGGGATGCTAGATTTTGCAAGTCCCCAGTCATATTTGTTTTAGTTTGAGAGACAAGTTGCATACAAGCAGTCCTTTGGGTTCTCAGTTTGTCTGAAAGAGAAATCATGGGGTTGTGTTTTTAAGCAAACAAGGCATTTCGGTTTTTTGTATGACTGAACATTCTGAAACTTGAGGAGAAAACAAACCAGCAGTTAGTTATGGTGTGACAGAGTCACTGTTATTTAGGCGCTTAAATAGCATCCTGTGGTGGTGCTGGTCAGCAGCAGCCTGCTGAAACCCTGCGCTGAACCAAGGTGCCCTCCGAAAAGGGAAGCATCGTAAGGAGGCACCACCTGTGAAGAACAAATGTTACACAAAGACATAAAATTCAGCTTCATTTCCCAAGTAAAAAGGGTTACATCTGTACAAGAGCACTGCTCATTTGTAAACTTCTATAAACTGTATGGCTGCTCAGGAGCGAATATAGTCACACTCAAGTCAGTGCCATAAGAAATACAGGAGCAAGCTGACTCAGCTACTCAGTTAAAACAAAACTAATGTAACATTTACTGTGAAGTTGAGACATTGCATGAGATGGCTTCATATTCCAGGACTCTTTAAAGTATATTATACATCTTGCTATTGTTCAACATAACCCGTCTGTCACTTTTCTCAAGAATTTTCTCCAAAAACCGGATATTTAAAATTAATAAAACCAAAATCCCCTCTAATAGGTAGATAATATCCTAAGAACACAAAGCTCTTCACCTTAAGGCCGTAGAGGAGCTAGTAACTTAACTGCTGTCTCCTGTCTGCTGGTCAGATTGAAACTGCAGGA
Organism: Pluvialis apricaria; assembly: GCA_017639485.1. Lineage (NCBI taxonomy): Eukaryota > Metazoa > Chordata > Aves > Charadriiformes > Charadriidae > Pluvialis > Pluvialis apricaria. Next base: position 37,267,683 of record CM030012.1, on the reverse strand, counting down.
TGTGTGTTACGGCTACATCTCTCCTTTAGGACTCCAGTAAGCACTGGAGTCCAATTTTGTGTCATACAGGCATACTCAGTGACTTTGTACAATATTCATCAGAAGCAAAAGACCAAAATATCCAAAAGCATGGGGAAAAAAAATAGACATCCTTGAATTCATAAAGAACAGGAATGCAGCCATGTAAAACCTACTGCTAGCAAACACCATTTCAGTATAGGGTCATTTCTTATATCCCTTTGGGGAAAATAAGAAATAGTTTACTGATAAAATGACGTATTTAGAAAGTGTCATGGGAACAAAACCACTCTAGAAGAAACATCCCACAAAATCTTCTGAACTTTGCAACTAAATATTCAAAGTGATTTTATCCGTAAACATGCATATTTTTTCTCATGTTTTTAAAACGCGCAAGTTTACTGAAGTTTGACAATCGGTCCTCTTACACCAGCTTACACAAAAGGACTCAGAGGGAGACACCAAGCCACCTCTCTGCTTTGTTTGTGTGAGGCTGAACGTGTGCCTCGCCAAATTTTCAGTGCAAATTTTAATGTACTGAAGGCTGCTCCAATTTATACCAGGTGGTGAGGTTCCAAAGGAGCCGTCTTTGTGGCCACAGCTGAGAGAGGCTCAGGAAAGCATCAGTCATGACTCCATGCTGACACTGGCACTGAAAGAGAATACAGCTTTTTCTGGCTCTTTGCTAGAAGGCATCCCACCCACAATTTTAGGAAAATACCAGATGTCAGAGTGGTGCAAAGTATTCTTGATGGCAATATTTCTGGAATTTGTTATTTTAAGTTGTTTATAAACCTATACAAGGGATTACAGTTTGCATTTACTGTTTATTACATTAACACGCAGATGGTTAAAATGTGCATTGTTGGAAAGAGAAGGGTCTGATCCTGAGGCAGGACACCTGTAGGGAGATAGAGTTTAAAAATTTGTTTGTATTTTTCTTTCATGATGTGCTATATTGGAATTTCAGCTTGCTATTTATTTTACATTTATTTATTTCCCTTCATATTTCTTTGTTTTATGAAAGCAAAGTCTATGTATCATTAAATGGATCTTTCTATTTCTACAGACATGTAAATGTAAGATATAATTATAGGGCTTCTTCTGTTGAAAACAGTCATATTTTACACCTTTTTTCCTCCTGCTCACTAGGTAGTGATTTTCTTTCTTAGCCACGGATTACTCTATTTCAAATCCATCATTCCCAACCACTCATTTGGTGGAGCACAGAGAGCTTTTTCAATCACTCCTTTTTGCTGACCATGCATATGAGGTCGCAGGATTCAGTCTTGTCCTCACAAGATAATTGTTTTGGTGCAGTTTTGTTGTAAATTTGAAGTAATACAGTTACAACCTTACATGAGGATGTTCTGATTCCAATACCACAAAACTTTTTAAAGTTTGTTTTCATCACATGGAAAGAGTTCTAAGCTAAAGTAAGCAAGCAATTCTTCTCCTCTAATAAAAGTGTTCGTATGGGAGATTATACCCATGTAACAGTTCAAATGATTTGTCTCCTGTGCAGACAAAGTCCTAGACAATGACGTGCTCCATGCAGACACAGAAGCAGCATCCAGATGATAGGTCTCCATATTGTCCTAATTGGTTCAGATAACATGGTTTTCTTTTATAATAGCATGTGTCTATTTTTTGTCAAATTTTTTTAAGGAAAAATATCCTTTCAGCTGAAATCTTACTATGACTGTAAGTTATTAAGTTGCTAAGAACCCTTCAAAAACTTGCTATAAAGTCCCAGTAAGCCTCAGACTCTCACAAAATTTCTGTAGTAAATAATTTCTCATATTATATTTTCCATATGCATGATACATTCTTTGTATTTTCAGCCATCTAAGGAACAATAACATTGCATGCCATGGTAGTCAGATGAGGCAACAGTCCAAAGAGCCACTCCTGCATAGTTACATAGTACATTGACAGGTACTTGGAGAGAAGATTCATATGGTAGAAAATTAAATAAAAGAATCCTAGGGGAAAATTCAGGTTAGAGAAATAAGATTTTCCTCACCCAACAGGGAAAAGAACCCACTTGTCAGTAAAGGCTGCAAATGAACTTTATCATCTGAAAGAATGAATTTTCTTAGTAATTCAGTGACAGAATTACAATTCAGTGACAGACTCCTATAATGAGTTGCCCGTGGATGTATTATTTTCATGTACATTGATGTACTTTCAATTAAAAAAACCCCTAAATTAACAAATTAGATCTGCAAACATTTGCGCTATTTTTATCTGGTTCATCTAATCCTTGTTCTCTGAACACTCCATCTTCTGCTTTCTATTTCAACCCATGAAACGTGAGGGTGAGCAGTGTTAGTTCATAATTTCAGAAATGCTCATGTTGTCCTGTCTGTGAAGTAGAGGAACACTTCAGATCATAAAAGTTAAAGAACTACTAGAAATGGAATTTTAAGTGCAGGAAAAGGTGTTGATGACGTGAATGCTGAGCAAGAAAGCACTCATGATTTTTAACAGTTCAGCTGAGAGTACAGGGAAACGGGTTTAGATAACATTAAACAATTGATCAGTTAAAAATTTTTTGCTCATCAGGCAATCACAAAAGCCTTTCTTTAAAGCTGCCTTTGCTCTATACTTGGCCATCCCATGGTCAAATAGAGATAGCAATTTAATTTTCAGTATGCCTGCAGACCTTCAGAAAGCCTTATTGCTTTTAAATCATACTGCCTCATATAACTGAATATGTATTAACTTAAAAGCCTGTTTAGCCTCTTATTTGTCATGCCTTTGTTCTTGATCTATGGAGAACTCAAATCCTTCAGGTCCTGCTACAGTTCCTGAAAATAAATCTGCTTTCAACTGGATTTCAGTATACATTGCACTTTCTACAGTGATTTTTTCCTGCACAGGGACACTACAGGCATCTGTCAATTTATAGAAGCAGTTTATAAAAATAAGTGAAAGGGAGACACAAAAAATGGGTAGAGGTAAGGAAATCATTTACCAGGTGACCAGAGAACAGCACTGCTTTATCTATTGCAGATAAGAGCAAACACTGAGAAGGCTAATCTTGCGTTCAGCGGTCCTAAACTTTTCTCCTGACAGAAGATTGCCAGATGAGGTCCTGGATAAAGAGGTGGATTTTTTCTGGGACTACTATATGAGGAATTATTCAATTGACATCTTACTTAAAAGACTGACTGGCGCTCTGTTTATCTTGCATTCAGTAGACTCCAGTCTGGCTGATTTACACAGATTCAGGCTTCCCCTTCCAGCCAAATTGTCTACCCAGTCTTACGATGATTTTTTTTTCCAATTCTGATATCCAGAATTAATTACTACTCCAGTTTACCCATAACGAGCTCTCATTCATGATGAGGAGACATTTTAGGGCACTAAAAATCTTTTTGTATTCAGTTAAACAAATCATTTTGAAAGTAACTGTGATCAGATCGAATATGTGATTTGCATCAGCATAGTTTTAGCATAGAGCTTCCTCAAAAATCAAAACTTTTAATGCCTCTTTATATTTTGGGACATTAGAACTCTAAAAAATACAAGAAATACTATTTCCATAGAAACAAGCTAACAATTAATTAAATGCTGAATTAAATGGGAACAGGATGGAGCCAATGGAAATTGTGTATATTACTGTAATTCTAAGCTAACTATCACTTAGTAGAGAGGAGGGTCTTAGGGTTCAAATAATTTCATTCCACTTAGACGATGTCCTTACAACTTCTATAACACTTTTCATTAAAGGAAACATGGAAAACAAACCAGCAGCACTGGAGTGCACTGCTCTGACCCTAAAACTATTAAATGCTTAAGGCATTGTTTAAAAAATCGTTTACAACCTCCATTATTTTTAAGAAGAAGGAAGAGTAACAGTCTATGTCTCACAAAATTCTACTGTAAGAGAACTTAAAGAGCATGTAGGAGTTTGGCCCACAGACCCTACAGGATGAAGAAGGACTTTTTTTACACTAACTCTCCACGTGCAGCTGGAAATAAGGATCAATGTCCCCAGTCTCAACTACATCTACGTTCTCCATCTTCCAAGACATGATTCCACAATGCTCACTGAATGATTTGAGGATGTTCTGTACTATTTAGCTGTAATATAGTCTAAGCTTATGTAAACATACATGTGTGCAGTATTGTTGTATTGTATTGATTGGCCAGGGTTACCTCTAGACATGTAGAATATAGGAAAAGGTTAACTACATTTAAGGAACGATGCTGCTGCCCAAGTTGTCCTTTCAGAACTGCAATACCAAGCAGTAGTTTGAGCACAATTATACACAGAAAGAAGCATGTAAATACTGTCTAGGACATCATTAAAAAGCAATAGAAGTTTCCATCCCTATATATCACAACAGATCTTCAACATGGATTTCTCTGACGTACAGGAAGAGATTGTCCCTCAAAAAGCTTCTGATGGCAGCATCCCTTAAACCCTGAGAGCTTATTCCCAGGCATCCATCTTCATTCTGAAAGCTCCTCTGATAAATGTCTGATTTAATTTCTGGACAATTCAGGGGGAGCATAAACAAAGTATGTCTTTTATATTCTGTTTCTGATTCACAAGTAGTCTTTGACACAACATTTACATATTTTCCTTTAATTTTCCTATCTGTATCCTGAAGTAATAACATTTCATTGCTGCAAATAATTAAGTACTGTTGAGTGCTATATAAATGCCAAGCATGGTGAGAAGAAAATGGAACCTGGAATGAGACCCTGGAAAAACAATACCACATGGGCAAGAAATGAAAGAATAGAAAAATGAGGGATAATAAAGACTTAAGAAAACCAAGAAGAAATTATTAACATGTAAGATAATTGCTTTTAATCTGCTTGTTTCCCCTAATTTGTCAGTTCCCCTACATCAGAAGAAAGACAGGATAGATATTTGGTGTGCTCAAATTGCATTACGAAGCCATACCTACCTGGAGGGTGAAAACAACTCACCGAAATGCAGAGGGTCCTCTAGCAGATGAGACTTCACCCACGCAGAACTGCTGATGGAACTGTTTCAGCATTTACAGCTAAACATAGCAAGATGGATTTCATCTCTACCATAGAGAAGGCTGCCTTTGTCCCATCTTTATGCAAGTTGAGTCTGTTCTGAGTGTAATATGCTGGGAACAAAGTAACATTTCTACAAACTGCCATGATTGCTGAGAAATTCCACTGATACCTGGAATTTCATTCATGTTTTAGGTAAATATCAAATGTTTTTGACAGCATTAGCAAATAGATACCTTGCTCCACAACCTCTGTGACCAACATTTCTAACTAAAAAAACCATTGTATTTCTACCTTTTCCCCAAAGAAGGAAAAAAAATGTGGTCCAGGAAATAGGTATGTTTTTCAATATTGCACCTTCTGCTTCTCAAAACAATAAAGAAAAAGCCAGTCTCCTCTGTTTGTATAAGCAGAATATCTCTTTTGGCAGCTGCTCTTTCCTTGTATAGGGTGCCTCTAAGCGAAAATGATCACTAAATAAATAAACTGTGCCTCTTTCCCTTCATCTGCGTCTTGCTCCTAAAATTTCTCATTTTTTTACATAATTGATCAGCGTTATTTGGATGAATGTGTTTGCACAGCTTTGGCAAGCAAATGTGTATTTCTTCCCTTCTCATGCTGGAAGGAACAGTTTATTTCAAAGAGTTAAACAGCCGCAGGGACCCTTGAGATGTTCTACATCCTCTAGCTGTGGTATGCACTCTGCTAAGCTTTGAACGATACACTATGCAGCAGCCCCTTTGAGGATATGGCTATGTAAACCATCTTACAGACTCTTTCCTAACTATACTAAAGGCCTAGTGTCTCCAGTAAAAAAACCTAACGATTCCTGTAATTGGAAAAAATTACTGCTAGAAAGAACCAACAACAGGAAAGGATTGAAATAGGTAATCCAAACACGTGCCTGAAATTCCATCATTAATAATACAACTGGCACAAACGTTCTCAACAATACTGCACTGTTAGCCACACATACCATTGTTTACATTGTTGTGATGCTTAGATTAACACAGATATAACTGTACCTTAAGTCTCGGTCGTTTGTTTCATGACATAAGTCAACCTCCTGTCACACATCTGTTTATTTTGCTGCCTTCTAAAACAGAAGAGGGAGTCAGCAACAAAGATGCAGATCCCATATGTGCTGTAGTCCCAGAGTCACATGGGTTTCTTTTGGAAACTGGGATCATTAAGTAAAAAAAAAAGCTATGAAATAAGCTCTTTAAATGTAATAGCCAAATTCTTTTCTCAGTCACTGAGTGTAGCTCAGGAATTTTGACTCTCTTTTCTTCAGCTGCCAAATGAAGCCACAGTAGGAGTACATGGTTGGTCTTATGAAAAAACAAACACATCTGTACTAGTGCCAGTCTTAAATTCACTGAAAAACGCATTTTTAAAAATATTATTATTTAGTGGAATCATTCCTTTTTCTCAGAGAACAGAAATTAATAATATCCTGTGCGACACCTTGTGTGATGGCTCTGTGTAACTTAATCTTGTTATCTCTCCCATTCAGTATATACATGCAGCCACTTAGCAAAACATTTAGCTAAGCATGTGCAGCAAAAATCTAATTTGGAAAAGGTATAGTAACCCCCAAATTTCCATAATAAATTTACATAGCATTTCACTTCTGAAAATTATGAGTTGTCAGGCCAGTCACTCTGTGCTACTTCATTCAAAGACAAACAACATTTCATGACTACACTTCACTACCTACAACACATCAGGAACATTTTACCCACTTCTAAAAGGCTCCCCGGGAAGTTATCATCTTTGTCTTCACAGTCAAAGGGTATTTTCAAATCTGCCTGTCCAGACTCCTTTCTTAACAGTCTGTTGGTTCTCTGTTATTATAAATTCTGATACACTTTTTTGTTGCTCACGTAAGTATTATATCACTGTAACAGAGGGGGGACACAGAAAAAGTGAGTCAGGGAAGGAAAACCAATCAAGGATGAAGGAAAACAACGTGGGAAAAAAAGATTCCCAAAAGTTTTTTCCCTGACAAGGCAGGCAGGCATAGGTTGTATGAAGGGTATAGGGGATCAAGGAATTGAGGGATCTATTTGCATCGACTGAGGAAAGGAGTTCTGGATATAAGACATTTGCTATTATTGGAAGACGAACAGAAGGGACAGAATACAGAACCTCTGTAAAATGAATAGACCCAAAGGAGACTGAAACACAGCATTCCAAATAATTTAGGAAAAACAACATTGAGGGCAAACATTTCCTTTATATAACTTGGCACGCCAGTGCTAAAAAACGAAATGTGGATCTCTAGCACTTGGCAACAGCAGATGGCCAGAAAAGGTCTTGTGTGAATAATACACAAAGCAACTGTGAGTTTTAATTCAATTTATCACAAAATTATGAAAAGAAAGATTTTCCTCTTTGCCAAATTTTAAACTACTTTTCCCATCTGTTTTTTTTCTTTTTCTTTGTTACTGCAGTCAAGTATCTTTAACTTTAATTAGTATTGCATATCAAGCACTAATAATTATTTTTCTATTACAAAATATTATTCAAGCAACATAGAATTGATAGCACAATGCTGAGAATGTTCCCAAACGTCTCTTATTATTTTGTTAGAAGGTAACGTATCAATAGTGGGACAGCCCCGGAACAGCAAGACTTGGAGAAAGTCGGCTATCCATCCGTTATTATTAATAAATGCACATTCCTTGTCACAGAGGAAAAGTTCATCCAAATGATCTTACTATTTATCAGTCCACTCAGGTTATCATGTCCTTTTTTTCTAATCAAGAAATTTGCTCCGAGTGCACTAGCTCGCCACCAGCTCTGGAGATACTTCCCTATGACAGAAAAACAATTTTGATACTTTATTTGTGCCGCTTTCTGTAAATTAAAGCTATGATCCTTTTTCCTAGAGAATACATCCTTCTGAGGCCAAAATACTAAAGATTTTGAGCAGTCACAAGACCTTCTTGCACGTATGCACAAGTTAGAGCAAAACTTGAAACATCCTGAAATAGAACAGCAGATTAGAAATCGGTCTGCCTTAATGCCACTGCTAATAAGAGAAATATTCTTAGGTTAATAGACAATCAGAAAAGTTACAACTGAGTAAAACACTGAATCAGACAAGCAGGAACTGGCCTAACCCACCTAATAAACCAAACCATATCTGGAAATTGCAGGGGAGAATTCTAGGTGGAGCAGACCAAATCCACAACACAGATCCTGTTGACAGTTTGACAACATTGCTGTCGTGGTTTAGGCCGAATCGGCTACCGGGGACATGGGGCACCCCAGATGGGACTGACAGATGCTCCTCCCTACCCCTCTTCAAAGAGAGAGGCAGAGGAGGGAAAAAGAGACTTATGAGTTTAGAAGGAACTAAACTACTTTAATGAAATATTAATAATAAAATAGAAAGACAATAATGAAAAATACAAAACCATATCAAGCTCCCAGCATGACAATCACGTCACTGGCTGGCACTGGGGAAGTCCCAGGCTGGCCTCAGTGACAGACGGGAACTGGACTCTGGATCTGGATTCCAGATTGAGATCAAAGGCAGACAAACAGACAGAGTTCAATGGCCTTAGACGCCGGCCATTGAAGAAAGAGGCTGACCCTTTGGTCCCTCAGCTTTTATACTGAGCATGAGGCAGATGGGATGGAATACCCTGTTGGTCAGTTTTGGGTCACCTGTCCTGTCCGCTCCTCCCCGCAGGCAGGGCCCGTCTACACTTTTCCACTTCCGACTCTCCAACGGGGCAAGTAACAGTTGGCTGCCCTTGGGTGTTATAGGAATAAGTATAAGCAAGAGTCTTTCTGTGTACCATGCCTGAGCATCAGCTATAAACATAGGTCTTTTCACTCTGAGAGTAAACATTGCACAATATGCTGTTAATTTCAGTAGTTAGAATAGACCTAGCCAAGAAGCAAAGGTACTGAACAAAATTGGTCCTGTTTTACCTCAAACCAGGACAATTGCATATCCTGAGACTTAGCAATGCTTGGCTTCACAGCTTGTTGGGACGTGTCAGTAATGACCTAGATACAGTCACCTTCAAACAACTTCTTAGTTTATTTATTCTCAGTGATGACAAAGCTTTACAAATGACTTGCAAGAACAACGAAAAATGTCCTGTCAAATCAAGTTTGTCAGAAGAGAAGACACTGTAGGTTCCCCTCTGCTGCAGGGAGAGCGGCCAGGCCTTAACAGAGAATTTGAAGAACAGCTGACAGTGGACCCGAGGCAGAAGACTAATTTTTGGGGCATGTGGGTTGCCTCTACCCTGAAACAAAAGGGACTTCTTCCCTTTTCAGGAATTTTCTAACTAATTCATGTTGTACAATTTAATTTTGATGTTAAAATATTGTCGTTTTTCTATATAAATACAATTCCAAGGACAGGGTAAATCAAAGCATTTTCTCTTTGAGCAGTAGGCAGAGCCTAATACTAGCACACAACCACACCACTTAGCCATATTTTATCTGCATGTTCTTTATTTTGCCATTTCATCCTCTGTAATATGAATTACATTTCACAGAAATCAATAACCTCATTCCATACTGTCGACAGTCATGGCAAGATTATGTTTTTTGCAGAAAAAGTACATAATTCTATTCTTTTCCTTGAAGTTCATCATGTAATGCACTAAAAAAAAAACCAACAAAAAAAAACAACTTAGCAAAGGGAAAGGGTTAGTACTAGGTTTTAATACAGAAACTTAAAAGCACATTTTTAAGGAAATACTTTAGTGTCCACCAAAGGGACACTAAAGGGAAGGGATGCCATCCAGAGGGACCTGGAGAAGTGGACCTCTGCAAACCTCATTAAGTTCAACAAGGCCAAGTGCAAGGTCCTGCATGTGGGTCAGGGCAATCCCAAGAACAAATACAGGCTGGGTGGAGAATGGATTGAGAGCGGCCCTGAGGAGAAGGACTTGGGGTTGTTGGTGGATGAGAAGCTCAACATGAGCTGGCAATGTGCACTTGCAGCCCAGAAAGCCAACTGTGTCTTGGGCTGCATCAAAAGAAGTGTGGCCAGCAGGTCAAGGGAGGTGATTCTTGCCCTCTACTCCGAACTTGTGAGACCCCACCTGGAGTACTGCATCCAGCTCTGGGGCCCCCAACACAAGAAAGACACGGATCTGTTGGAGCGGGCCCAGAGGAGGGCCACAAAGATGATCCGAGGGCTGGAGCACCTCTCCTGTGATGAAAGGCTGAGAGAGTTGGGGTTGTTCAGCCTGGAGAAGAGAAGGTTCCAGGGGAGACCTTAATGCGGCTTTCCAGTACCTAAAGGGGGCCTACAGGAAAGATGGGGAGGGACTCTTTATCAGGGAGTGTAGCGATAGGACAAGGGGTAACAGTTTTAAACTGAAAGAGTGTAGATTTAGATTAGGTATCAGGAAGAAATTCTTTACTGTGAGGGTGGTGAGGCACTGGCACAGGTTGCCCAGGGAAGCTGTGGATGCCCCATCCCTGGAAGCGTTCAAGTCCAGGTTGGATGGGGCTTTGAGCAACCTGGTGTAGCAGAAGGTGTCCCTGCCCATGGCAGGGGTTTGGGAACTAGATGAGCCTTCCAACCCAAACCATTCTATGATTCTATGAAAGAGCAACTCAAACTTAGTATCTCTTCTTCTTTGTTTGCGCCTCCCCTAGTGAAAGAGAAGTTTGTAAAAGATAAAAAAGAGAATTGAGAGATTACCAGAGAAGAAAATGGCATGTCCAACAGCCTTCTCCATTAATTGCTAAGCAAATCTTTACCTCCTTTTCCACCACATTTATTTCTCCAAAAGACACATTTCAATTAGTTTTTAGTTTAGGCAAAAGAACATTATAAGGTTTCTGATTTTTCATAATGAACAGCTGTGAAAGAGGGATGGATCAAGGACACTTTCTGCCTCTGTTTGTTCTGAATGGTCTGTTATTTAAAAAACTTATTTTCAGCTGCAAGAATTATTCAATTATGAAAGCAAAAAGCCCATAGGTTTCAACAGAGCAAGAAACTGGTGGATTGTATGATCTGGGACACAAAAGTTTCTGAAGAAGCATCAGTTTTCATTATAAGATCTAGAAATTTGTCAATTCTTACAAGGCATAATTTCTTCACCATCCAATGAAAAGACATTTGTTTAATTTCTTCGTCTTCCCTTTGCCATTTCATAGGCTTGGATCACTGCATTGAAGCTCTTACGATCTATCAGCTACAGGTAGGAAATCCTTAGAAAAGTTAACCCTACAGAAAGTCTGATAGGAAATGATGACTTTTTCAACTCAAAGAAAAGACATTTTAAAGAACAGAGACTGAAAAGAACTGAAAGCATGGCAAGTCACCAAAATAAGGCCATTTTTAGGACCTCTTGATCGGGAAACTATAGACTTCTTTCTGCAGCTTTGCATCAGTTTTGGGGAAAGCCTTGGAAATGGTTGTTAAAGAGCAAATGGAAGAACGTTCAGTAAACCACATCTTGAATCAAGGATAGCCAACATGGTCTCAGGAAAGGAAGGGCATGCCTCGCTTACTTGCTGGAATTGTTTAAGCCTGTGGCTGCCAATACAAACATGGGGAATGCTGTGGATACTGTTGCACTTGGATTTTCAGAAAACACTTGCCAGAATTCCTAACTGAGATTACTGTCTAATGTGCAAAGCCATAGCCTAATTCAAAAAGGGCAAAGGGGCCCTCACAGAAGAAAAAGGCTGCCCCTTGGGCAGGAAACAAGGCAAGCCCCTGTAAGTCGCAGGGAGGTTTCTGGTGTTAAGAGCTGGCCTTACTAATAAGCTTATAAATGCTGTGTGAGATGGAATTGATATGTACTTACATTTGGAGAGAATGAGTTATGATGCATCCAGAGGCACAAATAGAACACTGTATTATTAAACATGAAGGCTAATTAATAATCAAACCATAATTCTGCTAATTTTGTAAAAGTAAAAGTAAATTTCAAGATTAAAGAATCTCAAGGCAAGGGGTACAGCTGTAAAATCACTCACCGAACCCCTACCAAGCTTATTAGAAACATAGGCATGAAACATAGCAAAATAGTTTGAAGCCTGAGCCTCTGAGAAAAAAACAAAAGTTAGAGCAACTGTGAAGTTGTAAATAACTAAATTGTCAATTTAGCTACAGAACTGAACAGAAAAATCCAAACTTGGTTTGATCTGAAATGAAAGTTGAAAAAAAAAAAAATCAGGTGAAAAAAATACTGGGGACTAGGAAAAACAAACTGATTCAATCCTTCCAAAATGATGTGTTTCCAAATACTAGTAAAAAAAGCAAGGCAACAAAGGTACGAAATAAGAAATAGGCAAAAATTCTCTTTTACCTACTGTGCAATTGAAGTACTCACTTAGAATTAAGAAAACATATCCTCTGCCATTTTCCTAGTCCCCGGGCATTTGACTTTAACAAATGCACTCTAAGAGTTTTTTATACCATTGGATGTTTTTGTTCTTCTGTTGAAACTGTTCTCCCTGAAAAAAAGTATTTACATATTCATTTAGTTGGAGTGGGGGAAAAAAAGTACTTACTAGCCAGAAGGGAAACAGCCTAGTCCCTGGTTTAATTATTATTTTACACAAAGTAAATTTAGTTAATTTAATGCTGACACCTCCAGATTGGACTAGATATCTTCCTTCCAACCAGAAAAATGTGAGGGTTCTGTGCAAACCTCCTCAACAGAGAGGATACTCTGTGGCCTGGTGAACATCAACCTTGGAAGCCACCAGCATTTTAAGCATCATAACCACTACTGGATTAAGACAGCTGTCCACCTCAGTTCCAGGCAAGCTTGGTGAATCACTTCACAGTAAATCACTTCACAAATTTCATCTGTCTGGTTATCATAAAAAGGTAGTCTCATTCTCCCAGAGCATAGAATATGAAACACAATGCATAAAATATTAGTAGTTTTACAAAGACTGGTCTATAGGTATGCATTTAAAGCTGAATCATAGAAGTCCAAGCTTGTGCTTAATTTCTGCAAAATCACCTAAAATTTTTGCTTTATCAATCCATAAAATGAAAAAAAGGCCAGTCACAGTAATTTCCAGGGACACTTGTAATGATAAATGAAATAACTTTCATTCTGTAATACTTTTGGAGATCACTAATAGGATTGTCATGTACTCGTTTGTGTAGGTTAAAACAAGTCTGTGATGCATTAATGAAATTAAATACTTTTGCTTCATTGTAGTGCTTTCTTAAAAGAGACAACTTGTAAGACCTGATCCTCTATAAATAGGTAGAGGTAACACAGGGGAAGACACAGCCCCCACTGTTTTAGAAGGATTATGCCACCGAACCGCATGACTTCCTTACAAGGTTGGGAACACCTCCACTCCAGCTGTCACTCCTAATAAGAGAAGAAAGTATCCATGTTTCACCAAATCTGCAGCCTGATAATAAAAGACTGCAAAATATCAGACACAGGAAGGAGCTCTGTGGCAGCTGATCCAGAATTTTGAGAGTGCAGTTCATTAGCAACTCAGATCTTCCCACCTACACAACAGGACTGAAATAAACAGCGGTTTGTATCATTCATTTGCACCTTGAAGAGTTCCTTGAAACCCTCATGTCTCCTGGTCACACTTAGCCCTTCTATTTCAATGACCCTATAGAAAAATAAGGCTATTGCCACAAGAGTTTGTGGGTTACTTCTCAATTCCTTTTGCACAAATTCAGTACCACCTTCATCATGTCACAAACACAAAACTAGGATGGGGGTAAATCAGCAGTAGGTATTTAGGAATCAAAAGCAAACATCACGCATTGCATGTTTATACTACTACTTTTTTTCACACGCAATCAACTATATGGGAATGAAACCTCATGTTAAAATAACTTTCTGCAACACCAGGTTTTTTTTTTAGTTTGGGACTTCTGCCTCAAACTACAGTGAAGGGATTAACTGAATGAATGAAGGACAAGTTGATTTTCTGTGCACTATAGAAAGTAGCAGTAACAATGGAATGGTATTTTGTAGAAGAACAGAGAAATGCGCATTTACACATACATCACAAAGTGATACAGTGTTTACTATTTGTTCCCTGAAAGCTTGTCATAAATCATGGATGAATGTAATTGCAGCACTGTAACTACAGTACTGTACTTTAGAAAGGCACGGTACTGTGATAATTTAGAGATTACTTAAGCTGTAAAAACCATGGCAAGCTATATAATTCTAGAGCATCAGGTCAGCAAAGGCAAAAATGGCAAAGGATGATTTTAAGAAAGGTTTTTAAAAACCTCAGTGGAATAGCTGTGAATCCATATTTTACTTAACACAAACCACTAAAGCCTGGGGAGAGAAGGAGTTCCTCAGGATGGCCCAGGTTTTGGCACAGTGCTTGCCATTTGAATGAGACACATGGAATATGAGTTTTCCTGTAACAAAAACTATGTTGGCAAATATTTTTTTCCAAAAACAGGAGAAAAAAAAGTTACCACATTCAGGGTCTATATCCCGATGGCTGGGATAATGGAATCAGACAGGTGGTCATTGTTTGAATCAAACTTTAGAGCACACAGCAGACAGATACAGGCAAACGGCAAGCTAGGGGCAAATCACCAGGTGACCCCTCACTCAAGAGAATTTAGCTTAACATATGGCATGGTTCTTCTCATCCCTACACAGACATATACAGAGATAGCCCAGCCTATAAGTTAAGTGTCATATACACATTACAGCCATGGGTATGATAATTTAAAGCACCAGACTGTAATTTCATGAAACAGCTTGTGAGAATGCTACACTACCTCATATAAGATTTAAGCTAATGTTCAAAATTAGCAAGCACTATGGATCTTCTATTGGTTTTTTAGCCCTGTTAAATTGTCACACAGAACGGTGGCAGGTATCCTCAAGGAGAAGGGTTACTGTTTAATTGTTTGCCATTAACCAAGCACAAATAACAACCTTTCTGACCTTCACTAAACTGTAGCCAGATTCTCGTGTTTAGTGCAGTATCTTCGCAGGACTTTCAATTTTTAGTCCTGCATTTCTTGCCACCCACGAAAGCTCAGAACAACCGCATGCAAACCAACACTGCTATGGCTCCAGCAGTGTCTCAGCCATGCCTGCACACAGTGCCATGGGTAGGGCCATACCAAAGGAAGCCATCAGCATGCTCCACGCTATCTCTACGTACTCAACCCCTCCTTCCCACCAGAAGCACCAATAGTATGGGCACATCCATCTTCAGAGGATGGGCAGAATGTGTCCATAAAAAGTAATTTGGTCTAGACCTGTTTGCTTGACATGAATTGTTAGAACTTTGTGCTTATCTCAACCAGTTCAGCTTCTTTCCTTACAGTAGTAGGATACCTACCTTTACCTGTTAGTATAAACTCTCTTTGAAGGCAAATCTTTATCTTCTTATGTTGCTTTAGACACAGCAACAAGGACCTGAAGGGTAGGTTTGAATGTTAATGGTAAGAAAACGAAACTTTGAAACCCTCTAAAACTGTGTTTCTGATGCACCCTGCATTTCATGAATGTCTGCTGTAACGATGATCAGATCACTCCACTTCTCCATTCCTGGATGCTGAGAACCGAGGCTTGCTGAGCTACTGCCACCCGGACGGACCCCTGCAGGGCTCCAGGGTCCTCTGGGCCTTGGGACAGAGACAGCAAAGCAGTTCCTTGGCAGAGAAGGTGCATGTGCTCCCACTTCCCATTTCACACTGGGAACCCTTAATCTGTTTTGACAGCGTCACTCGCAGCGTTGTTCTGTGGGATGATTTTCTTTTCAGTTCCCCTTTCACATGAATCACAGTTTAGATGAAAAAGGATGTATGGTGATAATTACAGTCAGATTGCCAGGTAGTTTTGTGTGCCTATGTGTGAGTGAATAAAGAAGAAAAGAAGAAGAAGAAAGAAAAATCTGCTTGCTAACATCTTGGGATTTTTGTTCTTTCTTTTAGATGTATTTATCATTAAAAAGGTTCCTTTGTGCCATCTAATATGGATGTAGATGAAGGAGGAAAGCAAACATTCTTAAATGTATTGGAGTAAAACAACCCTAAGAGTGTGTCTGCTTAAAAAGCTATTGTCACTATGAGTAAGATTACTAATTATAGTAATGCGCCTTGGATTTAAATGAGGAATACAGCACTGGAATCAGTAATTTTTCCAAAAGCACATACTTATATTTAGAGATGCTCCAAGCAGCTCGAGTTCAAGAACCACTGGATTACAAAACCTAACTCTTCGTTACTTTTTGGCATTTAGATGTACTAAACGCAAGTCTCCTCAGAAGATGCGGTGCAACACTTGCTTACTGATTTTGTTGCTGGAAGTTTTTAAAAATGTGTAATGAATTAATGATTCCAATGCAGAGCATCTTGTAGTTTGACAGACTATGAAAAGGACAAAAACTAAAAAAAAAAAAATCAAAACTTTTCTACAAAGTTCTCTCTAAAATGAGTAACTTCAGTTGGAAGCACAGATCAAAAGACTAATTTGTGACAAGACACAAAACAGCTAGAAACAATCCTCACAGGTACAGATGTTTAGACACGCTTCTTAAAAGCCAGATGCAGAGAGCCAGCACCCAGCACCAGAACTGCTCCGAGAGGCTAATAGTCTCAAAATGACTCTTTCACCTCAGCACATCCACCAATCTGGCTATGCCCCATCTCTGTTTTCAATTTTATGTAGCATATGTACCCAGGTCTTATTGTGCATAAGGTGGGGAGCATGCTACATCTTGAAATACCTTCCAAATACAGTCATCATCTCTTTACAAAGGTAACCATTCAACTCCCGAGACAACTAAAAAGCCCTGAATTACTTTCTCTGCCCACCCCTGACTTCTCTCTAAGAAGGAGAAGTAGGTTTGACAAAAAACCTCTGCTGAGCATTAATCCCCTGTTGACAGAACAGTCACATTCAGTCAAGTACTTTTGATGCTGATAACGATTTAGGCTCTGTAAAATACCAATGTTGATAGTTACAATTTTTAGCTGTCAGATTATACTCCTCTGTTAGCAACCTGTTTTCTACTAAAAACGCTAACTGGTTCTCTGAATTATAAAGGGAAAAAAAAGTGAAACAGGAAGATACCATGGACAAAGCTGTAATTACAGAAGGTTCTGGTGACAACAGCAAGCTCTGGAGCCTTGCTCTTCTGGTTAATTATGATGTCATCATCTCCTCAATGCACAGTGTTTCTAGGACCTTCAGGGCCTATCATTTATTCTATATATTAACATCTAGAGCTATAACCATGATATAACCTAGTCATTGGGAAAGACCACTATGGTACGTTTCGATGCCAGTGCTTCTGCTTTACTGCATCTGAGACAGAACCACGGAAAACACATGGCCTTTAAAAATTATCGCTGAGGAAGTCAGAAAAGGGCTGCTAACTGGAGGTGCATTGAAGTAACTCATAGCTCTCTACTTCTGGCGCTCTGCATTTAAAAAAGGGTCTGCAAAGGATGCTAATTAATTAACCTGTACCACCTCCACAGCAGGCAAGTCAGTCCTACTGGAGATCTATCTCAGTTTAAATATTAAAACGTATTGACTGAAGTTTAGATGTTAGGTTTTGGTTCCAAGCTATTTTTCCCATGTGGAAAACCAGAAACAGATGTGGAGTATCTGTTTCTGATTTCTACTGCAGTGTATAGATCAGGAGGAACTCTACTGAGTAAAGCCAGATTACATCTAAGCGAATTGCCTTGTAAATATTGCGGAGGATGTGGAATTAGAGCCCTGAAACTTGTTTCAGACCACAAGATCTCCCTCTCTCTCTAATGTCTCAATAAGAAACCTCTCATATCTTTATTTCCAAAACGGAAATGGTATTCCCAGTCAGAACTAACCCTGCCCAGAAGCAAACAAATATTTTTTAAGCTTAAAAAACAAGGGTTTTTGCTCCAAAGCCTCCCATGACTGTGTATCAATTATCTGGTGTATCGCTAAAGAAAATGGCATTTAAGAAGAAAAGTATAGTATTGGAAAATCAAGTTCTTGCAGTTGTAGGAGTATTTGCTATTCCCCTGGAGATTCTTTCACTTCAGATCCCAGATATTGGAAATGCCACATTGTGACTTGTTCTACATTAAAAACTAGCAACACTTCTAAATACAATACTAAAACCCCTGCAGCACTAGAAAATACATAGGAAAAACTCTCAACACCAACAGAAATGTTGTTCACGTATAGGCTTAAATGAATACCATTTTTAATGGTCTAGCTATACACTTAAGATAAATACATGCATCCACGCGGCCCCATTGCTGTTCCTGGATCTGCCTGTGCAGAGATGGAGCATGTGTTTTTCCGACCTTTTGAGATTTACACTTGAAAGTTTTTACGACTATTGTATCAGGAGTTAAGAGCTGAAAAAGCGTCACCAGCCGAGTTGTCCGAGGGGCGGCGGACCCAGGCGATGGTGTGGAGAGGAACGGTAACGGCAGCGGCCGGGGGAGGTGGGTGGTGAGGGCTCTCCCCCCGGGAACGCGGGAAACGCTTCCCGTGCGGAGCGCAGGCTGCTGCCGCAGGCAGAGCACCACAAGCCCGTTCCCTTCAGGTGTCCCCCATTTCCCACTTGGGCCACAAAGTGAAAGGAAAGGCGTTTAAAATGTCACCTTAGACAATTCACCTTTTTTTTTTTTTTTATCAACACGGTTGACTGCCTTTGATGGATTTTCACTGGCAGCATAGCTGAAGACACATTCAGGCCGTTGTGCCACCGGAATCCACCGCCCCAAACGCTCCCTCAGAGGCGGCTGCTCCCGCAGTACCCGCGGCCGGCGGGGGCGCGGCGCGGCGCGGCCTCCCCTCCGCCCGGGCCTACCCCGCCCGGGCCTACCCCGCCCCGGCCGAGCCCGCTGGCAGCGGCGGGCCGCGGGCCCCCTCTGGTGTCCGGCCCTGGCAGCGCCGGGTGTCCGCCGGCGCGGGAGGAGGCGGCGGCGGCGGCCCCGCAGCCGCCCGGCGGCCTCAAGGGCAGAGGTGGAAGCGCACGGCGTGGGCGAGCCGAGAGCGGGGGTCGGGCTGCGGGGGAGGCGCGAGTTTGTAAACAAAGACTACCAGAAGATACCAGTGGGTTAAAAGATAGGCGTGCGCGATTTTATCTTCAGATAAAGGGTAAAACTGTGGCAAATGAGAGGTGAGAATGGCACTGCAGTATTAAAATGAGTTCACCGGTGCATCAGTGTGCACTGCCTTCGTTTTACCTGAGAGAGCTGGTGTTCAGCCGGGAGAAGAGACGGCTCCGCGGAGACCTTATAGCAGCTTTGCAGCATCTGAAGGGGCCTACAGGAGAGCTGGGGAAGGACTTTTTACACGGGCACGTAGTGATAGGACAAGGGGGAATGGCTTCAAACTGGAAGAGGGCAGGTTTAGATTAAACATTAGGAAGAAATTTTTCACTCTGAGGGTGGTGAGACGCTGGAACAGGTTGCCCAGAGAAGCTGTGAATGCCCCATCCCTGGAGGTGTTCAAGGCCAGGCTGGATGGGGCTTTGAGCAACCTGGTCTAGTGCGAGGTGTCCCTGCCCATGGCAGGGGGGTTAGAACTAGGTGATTTTCAAGGTCCCTTCCAACCTAAACCATTCTATCATTCTATGATTCTACCATTAGAGCTGTACCTCAAACCATGCAGTTGCACTGACTTTGTACATACAGAGAGAAAGTTGGCCAGCGACAGACACATCCCTCCTGCTCAAGCAGGGGGCCTCTGAAAGGAGTTGAAGTGGCCAGGCTGGTGTCACACCAACTCAGAGACAAAGACAAGTTTTGGTCTCTGGTCTCTTAACTCGCAGGTAAGTGCACCAGCCACAAAAAATGAAATTCAAGTAGTAAAAACATTCAAGCAATCACATGCTGTAGATATCTGCTTCTTCCATACCAGCAAATCTGCCTAAAGGGCTGCAAGGTATAACATTTCATGTTTATCAGATCAAACCCAATTCGGACTAGTAATAATCGAAACACTTCCACTTCAGTGGCTGTCAGAGCGGCACTGTTTTTCACTGTGTCATTTGTTCAGAAAAACATGTGGGGCAACTGCCAGTATTAAAATTCAGGTAGTATTTTGTTGTTGTTGTCTTAATTGCTGCCTTGTTGTGTTGGGCTTTGAGCAATCTGGCCTAGTGGAAGGTGTCTCTGTCCACGGCAGGGGGGTTGAAATCTTTAAGGTCCCTTCCAGCTCTAACCATTCTATGATTCTATGACTCTAATCTTGATAAAGGGACCGGACAAACAGAATGATTATGGGAAATAAATTCTCATTCATAACACTGTCCACTTCAGCAAGGCGGAGATAGTGGGCAGGCAGCATCCTACACTAAATGAGCGTGGTATGAGAAAAAACAGACAGTCTCAGCCCACAGCATTTAATCCAGTCTTATGAACAGGTCTTAAAGCAATTTTTTAAAAGGATTTATGACATTAACCAAAATAAACTAACAGGTCACTTTAGGAAGGCTATATCTGGACAGTGAAAATACTGGAATCTTTGAAAAAGACACCCAAATTCCTTCATTCACATCAATTGTCTTAAATAAACAGTGTTCTGAGATGAGGCTTCATATTAAATATCGTAATTTTAATGGTTTTCAACAGAAGGAAATGGAAAACTTTGGTGAAATTAACCTGACAGATGATGTAGTAGAGCTGCAATTTTAAAAGTAATATCCTTCCACAAGATCCAAGAAAAATGAAATAGTCTTGTGTTTTTCTGTAGGCTCCTTATTTTATTTTCTGTTGCTTTGACTGGCAAGCCCAAATATTTTAGCATGAATTTTATTACTGAGGGAAAAAACATGATTATTTCATGAAGATTACGTTGGAGATGCATCTCATACCTCTAATAGCATATTATTAACTTTAGAAAAAATGTTTATCCAGCTGTTCTTATTGCTAAAAACTCAGTTGAACAACATGATAATTATAGCTATGTTTTTTGCCCATGTTTTTTGAAATTAACATTCACAGAAATTAGCATTTCTGCAAAATATTTTACCTTTGCTAAAACTACAATTTCTGATAAAGATTCCCATGAAAAAATGTAGAGTAGACATCAGTCAGAAAGATATTCTACTTCTACAATATCTGTGTGACTATTTTATCGTTTTTCCCCATTGATGGTTACAGTGACCTGAAACGTGATTGGACCCCATGAACTAAACACTGAAGAGAAAAGGAAATTATGGAAATGTGTAATTCTGGTTTACTTGGGGTTTTGAAAATGTCTTCATCATGAATTTACTGTGTGAATTCACACACTTGCTATTTACACTCCAAGACTTACATTTCAGTCTACCAGAGGGTCTGAATTGCAATTTTAGTCAAAACCTCTCAATGACCCATTTTAAGATATTAATCAGATCTGCTAAACAGTGGCACAGACTTGCCTGGAGGTTTCCATCAAAGATAACAAATCTTTTGACTAGCCTGAAACGCAGGACACTTGCCAAAGTAAATACTGTTTAAGATCCTTCCAATTTGTGTAAATGTAATGATCATTAGAGCAGTTTCAGGGATAGTTATTCAAGAGCAAAGAGTGAACATTAAGAGGACGCTGCTCGCTCCCTGATACCATTACCTGGAGTTACCTAAACACCAGAGCATGGTTGCATCAATAACTTGATTGTTATGGATGGGGAAAAAATGTTTGTTTTTCTTTTCTATATAGTTATAGCATAGAAAGGAGCTGCAGTCCTTTACCCCTGCTAAAACTAGCAATACAAATGTTTGCTATCGTAGGAAACATGTTATAGGGTTTTATTCTAGATAATAGCTGTCCACTTCTAACCAAACTGAAATAAATTTATTATAATACATCTAAACAGCCTTTCAGTGATATTTAATATTCTAGTTAAGGCGGACCAGTACAAAATTTAACTCATCTGTTAACTAGAAAAGTTAAGTGTAACTAGTAGAATTGTCCCAAGAATAAACAACAAAGATTTATGCTGAAAAATAAAAGGGGTAGATGTTGTCTGGCTGGGAAACACAACTGAGGGAAGGTAAGAGGAACATGAAATACCTGAACCACAGGTCCCATGTGACAAAAGAGCAACATTACAGAATGTTTTTCTTGGCCTTCACTAAACATGCTTTTTCCAAAAGACATTCCTTTTTCCTTAATTAAAAGAAAAAGAAAATAAAATACCATTATCCCCTTGATAAAAAATAAACCCATTTTCGTAACCAATACACTGCAGACTATTTGTTTTCAGGTTTGAATTATCTACTTCATGCATGTAGACAATAGGATCCTCTTAACGGGTATTGTAAAGCTCCTTAGCACAGGAGACTCTGGCATCAAATAGCAACTTCAGTAACCTCAGAGGCTTTTTGGTCCAAGATTCTGATTGAGACTGAAGTTGTTTAGTGAAGAGTGCAATTTTGTGGCCTCCGCACAAAGAGAACATACGTTTTACATCCCCCACACAGGGATTCATGCAAAAATAGGTATGGTTATTTCAGACTGCAAAAGGTACAAATGCTTCAAGTCCGAGCATTAGAGAGCAGAATGAAATGCTTGTGGTCACACTAAGCTTATCCTTTCAACAGGAAAAGAAGAAATAATCACAGTTTACAGGAGGGTCTCTCTGCACCTGCAGTTCAGTTGCTGCGGTCCATCATCTCCATTACCTTTGGAAGTAGACTATTTAGAAAATGTCGAGCCACACTTACGAAGAACTCTGAATGCTTCCTGTGCTGTCTCCTTGCCTCAGTCTCAACCAGGGCTGGAATCTAATAACTCGGAACTAGTGATTTCCTGGCAGAATATTATATTTCTGCTGACAATCATTCTTTCTGGGAATTGAGGTAGTGCTGTGGAGAATGCTGAATCCTTAACTGTGCAGGCTGGATTAGATTTACTCTAATCCAATGTTTAAAAACAATATTTACCTTGCTTTAGTGGAATTTTAGCCATTTCCTTTATTACTTTGATAATACTTCAGAGATAGTTCTAAACCTGGACAGGAAGAAAGAAAAAAATGTTCCAGGGAAAATTACAGAAGTCTATATAGACACGACTTTTTCCGGCATTCTGATATATGCATGTGTATGGTTATGTATAATTTACATATGTGTATAATATAAAATCTGTTATGAAGAAATAGTTTACTGCAAATATTTAAATAAAACATGTTGGAGCCAGGGATTGCATGCTATTTGGCAAATTCTGTTCTCATTATCAAATGTATATTGGTGCTTTTCTAATGTACTGTTGGTATGAAGGCAACCACAGGGTTAATCTTCCAGGTTTCTAACACTTCAAATCTCTTTCACAAGAGACAACACAAAATGCATTCAAATTGTTAAATTCTTACAACAGAACTATGTAGATCTAGCAAGCAACAAAACTTATTTTAACCAGTCCTGAAATTATTTGACTTGTATCAACGCAGATGCAACTTGGAAATTTATAAATACCACTGTAGGGATCAAAGTTCGTTGTCACCATGTCTGGCTAACACAGGCGATTATTAAAATGAAGGAGAAAACTGTTTGTGCCAGGACTTGGACCCCTTAATAATTCAGAGTTCTATGTTTAGAACAGAACAAGGAGTTACAACACACAATATTTTGAGGCTTTATTTCCACTCACTTTATTCCATTCAGGATTTCAAATAGAAATCCTAAGCTGCCACAGGTTTTGTTTTTGTGTGCACAGTTCTTCCACAAACAGGGCAGAAATTACTTTCAGACAGGAGTCATTATTTAAATAACACATGATTCCACCCAGTTAGAAATACACTGGCTGAGCATGAAAATTAAATTAAGGGGGAAAAGGCTTGGCACATTTCACCAGTTTAAAGGATTATGAAACGCAGAAAAAGTTCTAGAGGATCTGCAAACCCAAAACACCACAAAGGTCTCTTATCCATAGCTATTTATGCTGCGATGTTTAATGACAAGTTTTGCAAGCAAACCATTTGGTAAGAGTTTCATCCTGAAGAAATGAAAATAACAACAGTAAAACTTAGTAGTTATATAAAATCATATATGTTTGAAGATACAGATAAAAATTAAGTGATGGGGTTTTTTTTCTCAAAAAAATCCTTCTAATTGATACCAAGTGGAAATGAGAGGCCACTCAAAGGACGCGGGGTGATTCAAGTTCCCACCTTTCCCAGGGGTAACAAAGAGTTCACAGTCATTCCTTGAAATCCAGAGGATCATAGAATCAGTCTTAGGTCTCTGTCCAACCTGGGATTCATTTGTTCTTGGCTCCTTGTCCTAAGGATGATCACTTCTCTTCTGCAGAAACAGGCAAAATTAGATCCACCTTCATCCCTGTAATGCTTGCTGGCCTGAATCCCCACCTTGTCCCTTTGATCTCACGAGTCAAGCCTCTGTGAGGCAGTTCCCAGCCTGTCCATGTATTTCCGTGTGCAGTATTCTTCATAGCATGTGTTTTTAGCAATCTCCGTGTGTAAAGCTAGGGGCATAATTAGGTCCTCCATGGACCCTGATATGCCGGAGATGTACATACCCCCTTACTAGGACAGAAGAGTAATCCTGAAATTAAAATATTCACAATCTCTGGGATTTTGTAAAATGTGCACTTTCCCTAAATTTTCCATTTGGCCACAATCTTCACAAGAGATTAAATAGCAGTGGGTCCATTAAAAGCATACTTATATCTTCCATATAAAGAAGTGAAGACCTTCAGAAGACCTCTGAAGTGAAAGTAGGAAGACTTAACTCATCAAAATTCTTTCCATTTACTTAGGAAGTTTATTTCTTATACAGACTTTAGCATTGCTGATAGTAGAGAGCTCCAGAAGATACAGGAATTAAGTAATGCCATCAAGGAACTAAAGCCTATTTCTCACCTCTTGCTGATTTGTAATAAATCTTAACAGTATTAAAGCTCAGGGGAAATTATATTTAATTTCCTTTTGTTCGCTATCTTATTTTTAAGATTTCATGGAAAGTTATGAGAGACTCAGTCTGCCTTTTGGAGACCCAGTCTATCATAAATCCTGAAACAGACACATTGGTCTATTTAACAGACTCTGCTGCTTTCATTTTTCTCGTGCTTCTGCATTTCCTGATACCATCTGGGACCACAGGTGGAGTGTTGAAATAAAGCAAGAAAGAGTTTTCTACTGATGAGATGGCCAGACAGATATGGTTAAAGAGATGTGCCAGCTGCCCATTTCCTAGCTCTGAGGTTCCATTGTTGTATTACCCAACACTGGAGGTTCCATCCAGTTTGTTTCATTAATTTTAATACTTACATTTCATGCTGATTATTTTGCCCCACCTCAATATATTGTGACCTGGGGATTTTTTTAAGAGACAAAAATCCTTATAGTATCATAGAATCATAGAATGGTTTAGGTTGGAAGGGACCTTGAAGATCATCGAGTTCCAACCCCCCTGCCATGGGCAGGGATACCTGTACTGATACATATGTACAGATATGTACAGATATGTACAGATATGTACAGATACCTGATAGTACTCTGAATAATATTCTATGAAGAAAGAAAAAAAAAACCAAACAACAAAACCACAAAAAAACCAAAAGAATTTGAGAAACAAATTCTAAATTGTTTCATAGTACCTCACCAACATTCCTTTTTCTTTAACTGTTTGGACATTAAGCACTGTCTTTATTTGCAATTAACTCCATTTAACGAAGCAGCTAACAGTAATTGTAGCCATGTTGTGATCTTCTGTGGTAATTGCCCATAAGAGAGTGGAACAACACGGTGACGGAATAGGTCAACTAGCCTTCTTTGACCAAGAGATCTATCCAAATATTAAAACTAGCCCCAGTCCTGAGTAATTTCCTGAAAAACAAAGGAACTTATCACACTTCTGGCAATTATTAAGATATCCTTAGGGATATTTGAAGCACTTTTTTCATTCTTCAGACTTTAATTTATGCACACAACAGTGTGTGTCTAGAAGGAATATATGTATAAACACTATAATGCCCAAATAATCTTGATTTCACCTTATCTCAGAAAAACCTGCCCAATTTCACCACTCAGTAGATGAAGCTCCTTGACTTTACCCTCCTTTCTCTCAGTTCCCATTGCTTCTGCCTTTTCCTAATTCATAAGGAAAATAAATTGCCTGTGAGATTGCAATGTCATTAGTTCCTGGAAATATTCTTCTCTGTTATGACTGCTGATGAAGAATTTACCCCAGGAAAGGCTTTTAACATCTGATATTTTTTTTGACTAAACTGAATTGGCAGTCAAAGCAGCAGAAGTCCAACCTTATAGCTGCCAATAATTAAGAATCTTGCTCAAAATTAAGAAAGTTGGAGACAAAATATTATGGATTCAAGGCCAACAACCCACAATCGCAGTGCAAAAGCTGACTTCATCATGGCCACAGGGAGGCCTGTTCATGAGACAGGGAGGGGGCAATGCCCTGCAGTACATGTTTTGGGGCTACAGGTACTTTTCCATGTTCTGGCAGCTCTGCTTAATTGTGAAAGAGCTGCTTCTGCCATGCCATATCTCATTTATGCCAGGATATATATTCAGAACAATCCACTGACACAGGAGGTTCATTAGCTCGTTTCAGAGTGGTTTACTTCTGGGCTTTCTGGGAAGCCTAGAAATACGGAAATGAACTCTGCAAAGCTGTCACAAAGTCTCATCTATGGATGGTTACTTGGTCACCTATGTTTTTATGATGATGGAGATGAAAAGCTTCTGATATTTTAGGATACTTTATTCACCTGTCAAAAATAATAATCAAATCTCTAAGCTCAACTGCTTCATAACAATATCACCAGCTACAGAAAATCTTATCAAATGCTTTTTCTTGTCAAAGGCATCTTGCTCCACAAGTTAATTCATCATCTGAAAATGAACAGGGCACATAAAAGCAGGGCCTAAACTGGCGTCTCTCACAGCAATTTCAAACAGGACCAAATGCGTTAAACAATTGTGCATCCACAGAATATAGCCATCCAGATCTGCATGAGGGGACCAGGGAAAGCACAGGAGCATGCCAGAATAAAAACTCTAAATTAATATATTGCAGGACGTTTACTCTCAAAGTTCAGGATAAGAAAACTGACAGGTTAGCAGAGACTTCAATCTTAATCACAGATCATCATACAGCCATATTTTAATATGTAAAATACAAGTGTCTATTTTTTTCTGTCTCACAGGTTTTTCTCTCCTAGTTCCTGTACAAATATGTCTTCCAAATCATCTGGAAGGCTGAGGAACAGCTGACAAAGGGAGTTTTCTTCTGTGCATATATAAAATATTTAAGAAAAGCTGGTTTGGACTCTGTTTTCTTTCTTCATGCAAAGCAAAGGTAGATAACCAGCCTTCGGGTATAATTTGGATCACAGAAAAATTCCAGCTGTGTTAGTTTGAAAGGCATCCTTTGAAAACTGTGTAGTATGTGTCTTGTATGATTCTATACACAATTACTTTCCTTGGATTTGTTAGCATGTCCTAACTATCAACCACAACTGCTGTTTTGCTTGGCAAGCCTCCCAACAGTCAACAGATGTTTTCTCCCTCCTATCTCTTCAGCGAGCAAATGACTTCCAAATGATATCCATCTCTCCTTGAACATAGGGTGACTCCTTTTGTCCTGGGGTTCTCTTCTGAGCCCTAGTGTTTAGAAACTTGATGAACAGAAAGGGCGCCTTTTCAGAGATCATCCACACTTTAACTTTGTGTTTACAAAATTATACTAGGGACCACCAAGGCTAATAGGCAGTATAGCCAACTAGGCTTACCTCTAAACTATTGGAAGACAAGTGTCTTAGATATGAAAATCTGTAATTCAAAATGGGTTTGCATAGCATGCTTCTCTGCCCAATAAAACTGATTCAGTTTACCTGCTTGAAAGCTTTACATTTGGTAAGTG
Source organism: Pluvialis apricaria (assembly GCA_017639485.1). Taxonomy (NCBI): domain Eukaryota; kingdom Metazoa; phylum Chordata; class Aves; order Charadriiformes; family Charadriidae; genus Pluvialis; species Pluvialis apricaria. The sequence continues at coordinate 37,239,845 of CM030012.1, read as the reverse complement.
ATTTGGTGCTTGCCACACACTGTCTGATGACTGCCAACATGAACTGCTAGGATTCATAGAACATGCATATATCATCTGATGTGACTTCCTTTTGTACTTTCATAACTGGAGGCAACATAGGAGGTGGAAGGAAAATCAAGACTTCCCAAGCTTGTGTTGTGTTGAAATATGACAATTAAATTAAGTCATCTAGCTTGCTCATGCTAAAGGTCTAAAAATAAACCAGTTGTTTTTCAGAGTTAACATTCTAAACCAGACACAAAAATCCCCAGAAATATAATCAAGAGAGTATTTTTCAATTAGCACTTATTACAGTTAAGGATCCTAGACATCTTTTAAGACTCAGCGGAGCTCTCTTTATTCACCCAGAAATCTCAATTCGTTAAAAAATGTAATTTTTTAATCTCTATTGTTGAAATTTGTGTTCCATAGAGTACAGTAGGTATGCTTTCAGAAAAGGATATATTTGTTATCACTTGAAAAGCATATATTTCAACCTATATTTGAAAGATAAACTTCTACCAAGTACTTCTTTCTCTCCAAGCAATTTGCAATTCTGAAAATGTGATCTTCAAAATGAGCACACGCATGAGGAAGGAATTTGTGAAGGAAGAAGGATTCTGTGTATTTTACTCACTTAGTTTTCAGCACAGAGTTGTGACTGTTCAAACCAGAATACTCCTTCTCTTACATAGTCGGTTACTCTTCCAGGCATTCTGGTGTTAGCAGGATTTCCTATAACCCTTCTCAGAAGAGGCTCTACCACTGTGCTATCCAAAATGCTAGACCCACAGACCCTAATGAATGCAAAGTGAACTTGCAGTAAATTAAATACTATAAGGCACAGACACACAGCACAGACTGTAGTGTAGGAAGAGCACAGACAGTTTTCTGGTCCCGGCTGAATGTTAAGCATTTGCCTTACAGATGCCTTCTGTGTTAACTCAATGGTTGTCCGTGGCCTCTCCCTGTACAACATACATCTTCTGGCCTGGAGGTCCCAGTGTTCAAGATAAAGCTTTGTAGACCTTAGACCTTGGTAAGAAATCCTCCTTCAATGATTTTTCATTGCCTGACATTCTCTACAGTGGTTCCAATACTACGATTTCAACTGAGCTGGTGGGCTCTGTCTGTCTCAGAAGAGTTGCTGTTCGGTGAATAATCTGGCAAAAACAGTATTATGAGAGAAGAAAAGAGATAATCACCCATAAACATGAACAATGCCATCAAGCACAAATTACAAAACTCATCTCTAGCTGGTACACTCTGTGACACTCTAATTTAGCAATTATATTAGGCTTTATTTTTAAAACCGTTTGCTGACATTGGCAAATCCTAGCCACAGTCTTGTGAGTGATTGACATGTTGTGAAACTAGAAAAAGGTGCAGAAAAATTAAAAAATTACTTATCCAGACCACAGAGACAGACAGTGTTTCAAGCTTAAAATAAGAAGCAGAAATTCCTGAATCTCAACTGGATAATCAACCACAGATTCTCTTTGCACACATACAACCAGAATACACAGGCAAATGTAAACTTTACAAAATGCGTGTTATTAATGTATCCAATGCACTGGGCTTCCATATGTTTCAATTTTTCACAGGGTGATCTTTGGTGTTGGTAAAAATTCAGTCCACTGTCCATGCAGATGAAATCAGGAGGAAGAATAAAAGCATATGTCAACTGTCAGAGAATCATCTGCTCTTTGAGCATTTTTGGCCTGCAGGAATGTAGTCATTTCTGAAAACAGATAAAATTCTGACACATAGGTATTTTGAAGGAGAACCAGATATTAAAGTAAGCTTGCTACAGGAAATACTGTGTAATAAGCAAGTGGAGAGCTGTGAAGCTATCACAGAAATAATGCAGATTTCATCTGCTTGACAACTGACTGTATCAGGTCAATATAGGCTTGCTGTAGGCTCAGGCAAAGCAGAAGGTTTTCTAAGGCAGCAGACTCTGGGGTGCTAGCAATAACCTTGGCCTGGTTGCTTCCTTTGCCCACACCTGAGGTCTGGAAAACCAGTCTAGCTGCTTCCGAACCAGTGTGGGTTTGGCACTGGTTCATTCTGTGGTGTGGAGAGGTCCTCCAAACAGCAGCTGTCAGACCATCCTTCCCATGGCAGTGAGAGCAGCCTTCCCTGCTCTCCAAGGTTCTTCCCTATACCTGGCTTCCTGGTTGTCTGTGCCTTTTCCCTGTGGTAGGACCCTCCCCCGAGACAGCAAAATTCATGTTTTTCTACATTGCTGAGAAGCATTGGGTGAGCTCTGGTTCAGTATCACATTTTTTAATGACCGGTAAGTGGTTAGTTAAAAAATCATTACTCTTACAAAAGGCCTATGTTTTTAATCCTAAAGATGGACTGGCATCAATGCAAGGAAAACCACCAGGTGCCAAGGCTCAGTATCTAATAAGCTGATCTGCTTCACTGCCTGCCTCCACCTTTCCCTAAATTGGCTGCAATCTTAGGCTCTGGCTTTACTGCTATTCAGGGATCTCTAACACATCTTTGAGACCTACATCAAAATTAAAACAAACAATTTATGAGCATGGACCACCTACACAGAGTTAAACCATTTGAAATTCTGTACTTCTCCTATGATGCAGTGTTAAAATCCATACTGTTAGTACGGTTTAGCTTCTTCCAGATTACAAATTCTCAATTTTACTTCACATGTAAAGCCTGGAATCAGGGAAGCCATTTTTCGCTATAAGCAATATTTCTTCCATTTGATATACACTAGGAATCATCACTGAGCAAGATTTTCCCCCATCATTACTTTTTTCTCATAACAGAGCTGTTGGATTTGAAACAAAAATGTGGTTCTCTAACCACAAAAATTGAACAAGGAGCACAAAACAACAGAATCCTTAAAAGGCTCCTGGTTTTGGTTTTAATTTTAAATATAGTATAGTAAGGCACTTTTAAAATTAGATATGGCAGAAATCTACAAGCAGAACACAATGTAAATTGAATGGAGCCTGAAATCACAAGCCTTCATATGCCGGCTTCACATGCAGCTACTTTAAAAGTATCATTTTGAACATCAGAAATACAGGGATGAGAAAAAAAGTTGTGGTATGTCCCTGTTCCAGCCCATCTCCTCTCTGCAGAAAGTACTAGCATAACTCTTTGAAGCTTTGGTGTATTCTGAAGAATTTATTACCTTCATATCCATTAAATGAGCTGTAAATTTTACTACTGTTTTGAGCTAATGCCTTTAATAAAATAATGGATTTCAATAAAATGAAATTACTATCCTTCTAAGTATATATTATACACTTTATTAAAATTGAGCCAGAATTAAAATATAAAAAACCCTGCACAGTAGTTTTTAAATACGAGTTTAAAGCTCATGTGATGCTTCCTCAACTGTTTTGGACGTGAAGTGCCACATTCTTCTCAATCATGAAGTCACATTTAAATTGTCCTTGTGCTTGATTATCTACTGGCATATATATTTCATTATATTATACTATAGAAGAAAATATATTACTGAGAATGACACAGTGTTTTCTACAAATGTATTTGTTGAGTGCTTTTTGAAAATCCCAGGAGTTTTAATAGCTCTTTTTTATTCCACGACATTCAAAGATTGTTTTCTAATAATCTGGCACATTTCAAAAAAGTGCATAGTCACACAGGTCCATATTTCTGAGTTCACTGACTTTAATAGAGCTACACAAAAGAAAAATTTGGCCTATTTTTGCTAATAAAATGATAGCAGAGAAAAGGAGGGGTTGTATGAGGACAAAAAATCATGATTCAAACTGTACCCCACAGTCTCAGTTTGTCTTCTGTATTTGTTGTGATTTCCTGGACTTCTGGGCCAACAAGTAAAGTATGAAATAGTGAAAGACCTGTGGGACAATCATGAATACATCTCAACACCCCCATGGACTCAGAAAATGCATCTCAGTCATATGAGAGATCCATGAAGATATGTGCAGAATATGCTATGTATAACAATCATCACAAATGGTCCTGACAGGAAGTGACAAAAAATGTAAATATATAATTGGTGGTGTGCCAGATACATGCCCCATTTAGTTTTTTCTTAGACAGAGGTTTTCTCAGTTGCAATATTTCATTGCCTAGATAACTGCTTTATTTGCTTGGCAATCCCAAGCAAAAATACAGGCTCAGTGGGGAATGGCTGGAGAGTAGCCCTGAGGAGAAGAACCTGGGGGTGCTGATTGACGAGAAGCTCGACATGAGCCAGCAATGTGCAATCGCAGCCCAGAAGGCCAACTGTATCCTGGTCTGCATCAGGAGAAGTGTGGCCAGCAGGTCAAGGGAGGTGATTCTGCCCCTCTGTTCTACTCTGGTGAGACCCCACCTGGAGTACTGCATCCAGCTCTGGAGCCCCCAACATAAGAAGGACGTGGACCTGTTGGAGCATGCCCAGAGGAGGGCCACGAAGATGATGCGAGGGCTGGAGCACCTCTCCTATGAGGAGAGGCTGAGAGAGTTGGGATGGTTCAGCCTGGAGAAGAGAAGGCTCCAGGCAGACCTTATAGCAGCCTTCCAGTATCTGAAGGGCGCCTACAGGAGAGCTGGGGAAGGACTTTTTACAAGGGCATGTAGTGATAGGACGAGGGGGAATGTATTTAAGCTGGAAGAGAGTAAGTTTAGATTAAATATTAGGAAGAAATTTTTCACTTTAAGCGTGGTAAGGCACTGGAACAGGTTGCGCAGAGAAGTTGTTGAGGCCCCATCCCTGAGGTGTTCAAGGCCAGGCTGGATGGGGCTTTGAGCAACCTGGTCTAGTGGGAAGTATCGCTGCCTATGGCAGCGGGGTTGAAACTCGATGCTCTTTAAGGTCCCTTCCAACCTAAACCATTCTATGATTCTATGATTCTGCCAATTTCTGCCACTCATAGGCTATCTAAAATGCAGAGCAATGGCACTCTGCCATGTATCTCAGGATATCACTTCCCCATCTGTCCAAATCAAGTACCTGTCCAGCCTGAAATTAAGCTTTTCTCTGTTGCACATATAGATTTAATTCTGAAGGAAATCCAGGGCTGTAAATGATGGGATGTGCACTTGCATGCGACCCCAACACAGAATCAAAATGCTACTTAGGCATGTGTCCATCACCAGCTTAATGTGTGGCAGGCTGTCCTGGATCTCTTTCATAGTGCCTCTGTAGCTCCTGTCTCCTACGGATGCCTCTTACAGAGGTCAGCCAGATCCTGTCAAATCCTGTGCTGGAGATCATTTGTCACGTTCCTCTAAAATCTCGTCAGCAATACAAATTCAGTTACTACTCATGGTGCCATTTACAGTTCCGTTTCTTATCAAAACCAAGCATTGAGCTTTCTCTGTAATAGGTAGTCTTGGCCATTGAATCAAGTTCACCATGAGTAAATTAGTTCTGAATCGTCTTCTACCATGTTCTCACTGCAGACAAATGCTATCCTATGTCAGACTAAGATGCCTAAATTGGACTTTGCCTTTGCTGACCTGACTAGGATTTTTGCAGTGTTTAATATCTGCTATCAGAAATTAATTTGTCTATGCTTTTTCTGGATCAAGAATAGTTCTGCTCACAAAGTATTAAGAAGTTACATAATTTAATTATGCATTCTCTGAAAAAAACATTTTTCTTGTTCACAAATGTACTGACAATTTAATTGTGTGCCCCATAGTTCTCAAATTGTGAGATATACAGTAAAAAGTAATTCTGCACTTAAGAATACAGTACAATCAAACAGCAGCACTCCTGGACTGTCCTTGCTTTTTTTTGATCAGAAATTTATTATTTTATTTGTCAATGACATTTTGACTTCACTTTCCTGTCCAGTCTGTTCTTGAGTCTTGTATAGCTCACATATAGGCTTTGAAATCTCACAAAAGGCATCAGTCTGTTTACGATGCCATGCCTGACCTTTTTCATAATAATTTCTCATTTAATGTCACCATCACCAGTTTTGCTGGAGGAAAAATAAAGCAAAGTTAGAAAACATTTAAGCAAACAGTCCAATGCACACTTTAACTAGCCACTCTACCCTGGGTAAGGAAACAACAGTGGCGAATTATACCTATACAGCTCAGCAATACCAATAACACTAAGGGATGTCAATGACAGAGTCAGACTCATGCACAACTTCCTGTGCCTACTCCCATGCTCAGTCCACGTCCACGAGTACTTCCAGGACAGAACTTCAGTGTCTCCAGAAACTGCAGATTTTAAAATACCAAATTATATTCTCTAGAACAAAATCGTGTGGGTAAAGTTTAGGACCAAACAGCTCAGCATATGAGTCTTAGTGCAACATGAAATCGGCCTCTGTGTCACACACAATAAGAGCATGATAATAAACTTACCATAAATACACTCTTTTTCAAGCATCTTTGGCCCCTTCCACACAAATATACACCTATACAGCTGTTCAGATTATTATCTATTCTCTTTACCTTTCGACATTTTAGAGTTCTAGAACACATTTGAATTTTTGGCAAGCATCTCACTGAATCTGTACATCATAAAAAACCTTGAAGAAAATTTAAGGCTTAATTTTACTATTAGGGCTAGCCAATAGAAAGCATCCAAATATGCTTTCTTCAATATTTAGACTGGTGCCTGAACTCATGGAACAAAAAGTGTAAGAAATATTCCAGATTGACCAAAACACCCTACTACCTGCTTAGAGTGTCACAACACAAACACTTCAGCTTGAACAGCTGCCAGGATGTGTGTGTTCGTGTGTGGTGCACACGTGTATGTATGTATCTCTCTCTTTGTCTCTCTTTTCCTATTTTCATAGAGCCTGCTCTCTGGCTTTGCTTTTTTTCAGCAGTTTTTGCCAATCCAAAATATGTAGACACTAAGTTAAATCACTCATTTTGTTTATGTGGCAACAAGTTCAGACTTCTTGCCGAAAAAATGTTCTTGGCTTTGGACAAAGCAGGCTTTGAGATGCTTCCATCTGTTTTAAATACACCACAAATCGTAGTATGGAAACCATTGCCCTCAACTGGTAGCCAATTTGCTGAATAAACCTATATATAAAAAAAAAAAAAAAAAAAAAAAAAAAGAATGATTCAACTGCAGACTGTTTTCATATTTTTATATCATTTAATTTCAAAGGAATTCAGTCCTTGTATGGAAGAACTTTAAATACTTGTGAATTTGTCTTACTGGGTACAGGGTGAAGTAAGTAAATTGACAAAAAATGGTTCTTTCAAATCCATGCATTGCTGTTATCAGTGTGGTAAAAAGGTTTAGGCCCTTTATATTCTTATATAATACCTTTCTTAATGGGACCTGAGCAGCAGTTTTACTTCTTTTTAGATTCTACTACTGCTTGAAAGGAGGCATTTGAGAGAGTTTGTGTCAACAGCACACAGAGCCTTGGAAAAGGCAAGATATTCTCTGCTCTGTCTTTGGTCTGTTGTGGGAATCTGGGCACATGTTTTTACTCTTCCTCTTCTCTCACTTCCTTTTTAACTTCCACTGCTAGTTTTGGAAAGGGAAAAGGGTTTCTTTAACAACATGTATGGACAGCACCAGCAACAAGAACTCCCAAACAGTGAGATCTGTATCTTGATGGAGGGAGAGCTCATAAGAAGTGATTCATAGCAAGGAGGAGGTTATCCATTTCCTTTCCATTCTTCCTGCTTAAGTATTTTTCTTGGGGACCTGCAGTAGCAGAAACAGCAGCTCAGTACTGCCTACCAGGTCCACACCATCAGGCACAGCTGCAATGGAGACGTCTTGATGGGGCAAGGAGGAAAGCAGAAGAAACAACAGTCCTGAGAGATTTTTTCCTTACAGTCTTATGCAGACCTTCTCTGGTACAGAGCTGAGTCTGAATCTGCTGAGGTCTGGTATTATCTCTCCGCTCCCTTCATCTTCTCTTTCCAAGAATAGCATGGTTTGTTGCAGCCACTGGTCTCCACACTGATTTGCCCGCTGTTTTCTTAATACAATCCAGCTACTTTAATTTACCACTTACACTCCCCAAACACACTCCTTACCCCTACCAGCCACTCAAGACTCTTCCATAGTGTATGACCATGCTGGAAAATTGACAGTAGCTGCCAGGGAAGCCAGCGAGATATACTACACTTTGCCAAAGAGCAGGGCACCTTCAACTTTTATGTCCATATGAATATATAAATATATTGCTTCCCCCATTTTATTAGGCCTAAACAGAACAAGGCAAACAAATGCTTTTCACAATCTGGACCTCAGAATTGTTTTCAAACACAGCTCCTTCAGACTCCAGAAATTTAGAATCATAGAATCATAGGATGTGTCAAGTTGGAAGGGACCCATAAGGATCATTCTCACAGGGAGATACATCTTTCAAGATAGTAAAATGTGTTAGAAGGAATAATTATGTATACACTTGTGTATGATTTTACATGAAAACTAATTACAGAATTTACTCAAAAGATTGTGGCAGATACTGGAGTAAAACCATGAGCAATCTACTCAAATATATCTTGCAGCCCACAGCACAGGTGGCCACATTATGCTTCTAAAATCAAGCATAGCATGGGAATGTACGCTAATTTCTCCTACATTATGCAAAACCAAGTCTTTCTGATATACGTTTCTGCCTTTTGTTCCCTTCCAGGCATGATCTGTTTCCAGATGTACAGCAAACTGAAAATATACCAAGTCCAGGAGCAAGGGACTCCGTGACTGTCATGGTAAATTGCCTGTGATCGAATCTGGCTTGTGGCTGAGTTCCAAACTTATTGCAGAAGAACCTGGCTTAGGATGGCAGGAGGCACCTCATACTGCAGCATCCAGGAATATTTCCCAGTTCTAAACCAACTCAGGCGCCACATAAATGATTTAGCTGAGCTTGAGAATGACTTGAAGTTTGACCCTATCAATAGAGGCACAGTCTCACTGCAATGTTGAAAAAATCAAGCGGTAAGCAAAGGCTGATGTGTAACAGAGCTGTTAATAAGTACTCAGTATTTCAAAATATACCAGGAGTAACTCACTGGAACAAGGAACTTCACTGTAGGCTGGTAGTCAGTATCTCAGATCTGCCAGACTTTATGCCATTCTACATTCTTCTACATATAGCCAAAATGTAGAATATCAGGGCTGCATGACTTCAGTAAACAGAAAAAACAATCCCATTCCTTCATTTGAAAACAATTCTTACATGTCCTAACTCACATAAAGATTCCATCTTATTCTATCTACATGCTTTGTTTGGTTGCAGATGTTGTGGAGTATGACCTACAGATGATGCAGAAGTAGTATCTAAAGGCATGCAAAATCAAATCAAAACTGGGATGTGCTATGCTAACAATTGACTTGTGATGCTAGTTTTCTATAGTAATGTTTCTACTTCGTCAGGTCTCCTAGTGCTGCCTGAACAAAAAAGATGAGAAGCAAGAGGCAGCTCTGCTCTGCACCTCAGCTAGAGGTGCTCCTCCCCTCAGCAGAGTCCAAGGCAGGACAATGGTGCTGCATGCGTAAAGCAAGTGGCAATCTGTGGGTGCTGCAAGGAGCACGAGACATGTAAGGGTGCATACCTTAAAGATATAAAGGAGAAAAATCTCATTTCCTCTACCGTGTGAGTGCCAAGATACCCCTGAAGGAACAGACCCAAGAAAGGTTAGAGTAAGAATTCAATCCCATCCACAAGCTCTCACTACATCTTTAGCTCTTTGGCTAAAATATTTATTAGCATTGCAATACTTGTTAATCCTTTCTGCTATCAATATTGTTACAAATTTAACTGATCAGATCTTTCATTGCTAATCTGCCAGTGCTATTACTGCATACACCCTGGGTTGGGACTTAGCCCTTTTTTCCTTTCCAACAAATTATATGTCTTTTATGTGTTCCTAGCAAATATTTATTGTAATTTCTTCTGAGGACTATACCTCATACCTTAATAGCAACAAAAACATGAAGAAAACCATGTTTACCCTTTCACTTCTCTAAATTTGCATAGCATGGGTTAGGGACAACCGGAAAGTACTACCATATAACAATGAATTGATTTATTCACTCACTTATTTTGAACTCTGAGCACCACATATATAAACTTTATACAGTTTTAAGCATAGCTTAGGAATGGTACAAAATAACCTTACAACAGTAACTTCTCAGCATAGTCAAATCTCACATGCCATAAAGAGAGACCTTCAAATGACTTCTAACTATGTTGCAATTTTCACTTCATCACCTCAGTACTCCTCAGCAGATATCACTGCTTAAATCTCCAATTAGATATATCAAAGAAGGCATCTTTCTCCTATATTCCTAACTTTTTATTAGCTTGATGAAATCCTCGGAATCTGTAGCTTTACTGAGTCATTGCTGCAGTTTGGCAGAGTCAGATGCATCTAATACTCTGATCTGGGAGCAGGCTGAGGCTCTGGTTCTTACAATTATGTCCTTATAAGGCATCTTGGTTCACTTCAAATCATTGCTTTTTCTATAAAGCTTTCATATTGCAGTGAATTACTTATGCTCAGCAAACTGAGGGTTCTCGTTGCTGATAGTATTACAATGTTGTTAGGTAAGAAATAACAGCTGAGATCCTCACTTCGATATACCTCCACAGGCAGTGTGAGAAATGAAGCAGCTCTCTGTCCTTCGCCATTAGCAGATAGCTGGAATACTATTGACACCATGAGCTGAGCACAATGTACAAGGAAACCTTAGTGCCTGCCCTTTCAGCAGGTTGTCAGCTTGTGCTCGCTCATGCAGCGCTGCTATACAGACCTGTTTCACACCACACATCTTTCACCCAAACCTGCCAAACATCAGAGGGCAACAGTTTTTCTCTTCTGAAGTTCTGAACTGTAATTTAAGTGAAGGAGGGAAAGCACTTGAAAGAAAAAGCCCAGATTAAAAGAGGGGCTCTCCACCCTTCGTTCGCACTGGCTGGAGCAGAGCACGCTCTCGTGTTCGGTGACACTTGGCACTAGCACAGCCATGCATTCTTTTGCCTCCTTGTCCAACCAAAGGTGCTTCCACCACAGACCCTTAGCAATCCTGCCAGTCACTTGCTTTTACATCCCAAATTTAACAAATGTGCTTATTTTTCTCCCATGCTGTACTGCTTGCTCCTCGGGTGATGCAGTTTATCTCAGTACCAATTACTTCAATATCAAGGGCAGAGGCTTACGGGACAGACATCCCTTTTTGCTGTGCATACAGTATATGCACACCGAGTTCCCTCTGCTCAGGGTCTGTAATTACTGCAACACAAATGAATAAATGGTATCAGTGTATTGGAAAGGGCTGGCATCATCCAGCCATATGCTACTAACTCAACATGCCAAATGAGTGCCTAAAGGGACTTTCTGAGCTATACCAGCAGTATCTGCTATCTAGACACAAGGGTAAGCAGCGCACCATAAATATTTAATATAAATCCTATCCTTTGTTCTGATCTGCCTACATCATCAGGTTGAAATACCAGCCAGTTCAGCAAGAGAGGTGCATATATGTCTGTGATTCAGTTTTCATGCAGAGAGAGTATCAATGTAAATTTTAGTGAGAGGAGGAAGGTTTCATTCTTATTGGTAATTTTATAACTACACAAGACATTAAAAATGCAAAATTCTCTAATTATTTTTAACAAGCAATTAATCAGAGCTAACTGGGAAAAGGCCATAATCTCAGATTTTAAATCACGAAAAGTGCAATCAGTTCTTTTTTTAAGTAGTTCTAAGTAAAGCATTCTGGCTGGCCTTTTGCTGCACTAATGTGCTGTTCCCGTGAATTCAGTTTGCTTTGTGTGCTTTGTTCTCTTTTCCTACAGCAACCCCTACTGTTAAAAATAAAACTGGAATTTTCAATTACAAGTCCACAAGGTTATTTTTAAGTAATCACTAACAGCTCAAACTTTCAAAGTGATCCTAATCCTGTTATACAATGTGTTTTGTTTCCCCAACAACTTTTTTAGGGAGCAATCTCCGATCTAAACTGGTCTCTGGGCGCAAAAGACATGAATTATAGATTTACAAGACAACTCTGAACTTAACTGGGGGAACCTGATTGAAATATCTGAACTGACATGCCACCCTGTGCTAGGTCAGTGGCAAAACTCAGATGTGGACTAAGATTTTTTAAATCCAGTGCCCAACCTCACTTTTGACTTAAAATAAAAATACTGAAATAAGAAGCAAATATTCAAAACAAGCCTAATTTAAGGAAAAAGAAAGCCATGTTATTTTGGATCTGTTTTTACTTTAAAATTTCGGTTTCAGGGGAGCATGATCCCAGTCTTTGGATTTAGTTCTAAATCCTTAATTTTACCTAAACTGTGAGGTAGAAGCTTAGATTTATAATTTAGTGTTCATGCTTTGAAGAAAAGTGATATGGCACAGAAAATGGAGGTCTACAGAAAGTCCAAGTACTGTGTCAAGTTTGGTAGGCTAAAAAGTGAAGTGAATATTTAAAATGAAATAACAAAAAAACATGCACTTGTGGGTTATTAGGAGATTGTTTTGACAGAAGGCTGGTTCACAGCTTCTGTTCCCAGATTTATAGAAACTGACAGCAGAGCTACCACTATTTCTTGTTTTGAAAAAATGTATTCTATGTTTTTCTGTGACTAAGGTCACTGTGTGTCATCATGTTCCCTAGAGCATGCTGCGAGCAAAGTTCAGCCCCAAGCAGCCCGTTAGCAGACTGTTTTTCTGAAGATATGTTCTATGTCTGTCTTTTATACCTACAAGGATTTAAAACAATTTTATAGATAGAAACACTCTATGACTATGTTATAATTTGTCTGAATTTGAATTACTCATATATTCAAAAGATAAGCTGTTTAAATGAAACACATCCTTTGACTTGAGCTATCTGCAAAAAGATATAATTTTTTATTTTCAAAAGTTCTCACAACTGACTTTTGTTAACCTTTAAAGGTGAAAAAAAAATCTCACAAATTCTTACGAAAAGAGAAGCATTTTCTGTTGCCCTCCTCAATCTTCCCTGATCCAGTCCTTTGGATTTGAACCTACATTGCATTGCCCTGACATGTCATTTCATACATGCATGACGGTGCGAATTTCCTATGGACACAGCAAGAAAGTGTGATAACGGGATCAATTAATAGATGGTAGCCCAGTAAAACCACTAACTGCTTGGATCACCCAACAGCTCTCAGCCCTTTCTGTTGACTTATCCTGAAGTCTGCACTGCCACAGATTCATTGATCTTAGTATCCAAGCAATCCCTATGTACCCATTCAGTCATCAGAGAGAAAGATATGTGTTACATATGCTGGAACAGATTTCCCAGAGAAGTTGTGGATGTCCCATCCCCGGAAGTGTTCAAGGTCAGGCTGGACAGGGCTTTGAGCAACCTGACTTAGTGAAAGATATCCCTGCCCATGGCAGGGGGATTGGAACTAGATTATCTTTAAAGGTGCCTTCCAACCCAAACCATTCTATGATTTGTTGACTTACAATGTCAGTCCTCAGCAGTCCCATCTAATAATAAAGTAGTCACTACTGGAAACTTGGCTTTTGTCATCTTCGGGTAGTAAAATACTCATGGCTCAAACTGAAAAAAAAAAACCTTCCAGGATCACTACAGAGAAAGGCAAGAAATACACGTCACAGGAACTCAGCACAAGACTGTACAGAGGCTACTCTTCACTATCAGTTGAAGTAATTTTTTTGTTCAAATTGCCATCCCAAATCAGACTCCAAAAAAATACAGACGAGACATAGAAGCCAAACAGCAGGCCATACCCTAACCATTCACATTGCTTGCCCTTGTATAGTAGAGCTCCAAAAAATATATCATTATGAAAGAAATTGCCACAGGCCTGGTTAATAATCCACATGTCCTTTGAAGCCCAATCAAACCATCCTTTCTAAGCAGGACAATTGGTGCATATTGAGAGGACCCTTCATCTCTGTGGAGTAATTTAAATATGCATAGGCTTATTCTACAGTGAATGCAGTCATAAGATTTTAGCAACAGAAAATGTGCAATATTCACCATTGTTTTACTGCAGCGTGATAACGGATAATCATGTCACGAGGCTGAGTCTGGCACAGATAGCAATCTGCTACGAGTTTATAGCTTATGGAGTTACTTCTTTGACTTAACTGGTAAACGTGGAGCTAGAACCTCGATTGAAAGAGAGCCCGCTGCAGTCCATGTGAAAATTTCCACTGACTTCAATACACTTTAGTTCAAGCCTTTTCAGCTGAGTGTCTCCACTAAAGTTCAACTGATGAAAGCAGCATTTGTATGCGGATGTGATTTGCTATGCAAACATATGATGGAATATGCTTTCTATGGATTCTTTGGCTGGCAACAAAGAATCTGGTAAACATTCACCCCCTTCAGACTGCAGTTTCAGCAACTGGAAGTTTTGTTTTTTCTGAGAACTGTGTGAACAGAAGCTAAATTTCATAATAGCTCTCTAAACACTGCTGTCTGGTTTCTGTTAACATTTGCATTACCACGGCTTCTCAGAGGGATTCACAACAATGCTGACTTCTCAAGGAGGCAGTAGGGAAAGAGATTGTTTCCCAGTGGGTGTTTTTTACTACACAGCTCACGTGTCGTGGTGGAGATTGATTTTTACGAAGAGACTCACCTAGGGAGAGCAGAATCACCTAGGGACCCAAGTCTGGCCAATAATAAGCATGCAGTAAATTTGCAAGCAGAGTGAAAGCTGAATGCCTATCTATTGTTGGCAAGAAATGGTCTAGAGTGGGTGGTGTATGGCTTATCAGAAAGAAGTGTTATGAAAACTGGCTGTGGATTTGTGTACTGGAATTTGAACAGGTGCACACAGATAAATCTTTGTACCTTGTATGATTGTACCTTGATAGTCATAAGTAAACTGTCTAGTGTGACCAAGAATCTTGATTTTTTAATTTTATATATATAATATTTTTTCAATTTTTTCAATTAGAAAAAAACCCCTTTGTTATTTTCAGCCAGTCACTTCAGCAAAGCTATTACAGAGAGCATATTCTGTAAAAGAATTTCTCTTGCATTTTGGCCAACATCATCTGGTAAAGCTTATTTGCGCTCACTGAAGACATAACACAAGGGACTGGGGTCGCATTAAGCTTTATCTCAAGGACGACTTGGAACTGACCTATCTTTTCTCTCATGCAGGTGAGGGGCATTTCTAACAATAATAACCCCACTGATTCTGTGGATGCACTGCCTTTGTACAAGTGTACTTGGAGAAAAGTTACCCTGTTCATAAATCAGGCGGCAAGATGCAACCTGGAAAAGGTCAAAGAATCTCTCTTTCATGCCCACCTGGATAAAGCCAACATAACAGAGAAAGCTGCCTACAGGGAATGAGTCTGTCCCTGGCTGATGGATGCAGAGAAAAGCTTCTGATAATTCTGACCATTGCTTACAGCTTAAATTACATCCTAATTATGAAAGAATAGCTATAGGTA
Source organism: Pluvialis apricaria (assembly GCA_017639485.1). Taxonomy (NCBI): domain Eukaryota; kingdom Metazoa; phylum Chordata; class Aves; order Charadriiformes; family Charadriidae; genus Pluvialis; species Pluvialis apricaria. Next base: position 37,224,458 of record CM030012.1, on the reverse strand, counting down.
CAAGTTATATTATTTCACAATACCTGTTCTCCTTCACTGGCACTGACAAGTTGTTCAGCTGAGGTAAAATTCTCCTTTCAGGGACAACAGCAGATTGCAGTTCCAGTATCTTGCTTTCCCAGTATGCACAGAATTGATCTCAATATCTGACAGAAGCACTAAGAAGGATCTCTGAAGGAATTAAAAAGCAGAATCTTGGAAGTAAATGTACATGAACCACAGATTGTAAATAATGTTGTCCCAAAGGAAAAAAGAATGTCTGAGAACTTCCATGGACATTTCTGCTCCACAGATTTAGTATTGCCAAATGATCTGCATTGCAGTAAGATGTGAAGTGCATATGCATTCACGTGCTGTATAAAAGATAAGAATTATGTGACAGTGTTGTCAGTAGAATCTCGTGGTGCTCTCAAAACTGTCTGCTCTGCCTTACTCCTATAAACATCGTTAAACATTTCAGTTGATAAACATTTTAGTGAGGCAGCTATTTCAGCAGAAAAGGAGAATCTATAGTTTGTAATGCACTTTGAGATTTACCATGAGGAGAGAGGGTAAATACATTTGTGTTACTTATATAGAGATAAAGATAAAAATACATGTTTGGGCACGCACACATCCACGTGCACACATGTATATTAAAAAATACACACATATCAACCTAATAAAAAGACCATGATAAATTATCTAGATTCCTTTTATAATGATTGAATAATTTGAACAGGAGACTAACGTACTATTTAAAAAATAAAGCAGCACTATAAATGCTATACAGTGCTAGACCATTTCTTTTCAGCAACAACTGTGATATGTTAGTCTCTTTCCAGAAATTCACAAATGGCCAGTCCCTGTCCTTAGGTGACCATGTGGCAAACTGACAAGTACACAAAGGTTAGGAAAAGGATATAAACATTTTTTCATATAGTCTGTCAGAGAGACATATTTTCACATATTTGAAACATTTCCTATAAAGTCGAGTATTTAATATTAGTCACAAATTCATAAATTATTCCTTATGCTTTCACTGCCAGGGACACATGAAGGAGCTTTGAGAGCAGTTTCAGACTCTAGGAAGCGAAAATTTCTGCTGCCCAAAAGAGGCATAAAAATGCCAGTTTCACAAAATAAACTCTGTTAAAGTGATCAGACTGCAGACTGAAAAATCTAGTTCAGAAGTCAAAAATGTAATACCAAACCACGGCAGTACAGACTAGATATAACAACATTTTCAGCACCAGACAAAGAGGACAAATTGGCTCAGCGGCCGTCTTGAAGGAAATTCTTGACTGCTCTGTAGTATCTCTGAGCAAAAGGACAAATGCTGGAAAGTGACATGAGCTTCAGCTGCCTTCCAAAAGGTGTGCTCAGAAGGCCTTACACCCCACAAAATCCGCACACAGAGTGCTGCCAGGGCTATTCTTAGTTTTGCCGCCTTTTTTGTCTTGCTACTTTAGTGGTTCAAATCTCTTTGCTTTTTGTTTCTTCCAAACCTATGCTTAAGTTCTCTTCCAGTTCAGGATATTCCTAAAGTTCAGTTTTAAAATATTATGGTTTTTAAATGTCAGTATTTAAGAAATATAATAAAGTTATACACTTCCTGTCATTTCTTCTAGAATAAGCATAATTTCTCACATATGTCCTTTAAAATGTTTTTTTGCCACAATAGAGACCTTGAGGGCATGAGTCTCATCTATTCATGGAAATGTTTTCTTAACAGAAAACAAGGGTTCTGTGGTTTCATCCTGTATTGCAACCTTCCAGCCTAGGACCATCTAGGACAAAACAGAAGAAACAGAAAGCCTTGTTTACGTAAGGCAGCAATTGCTTGTAGCTGAAAAATGAAGGTGACGTCTCTACTCCATTACAATGACATGGCTTGTTACAAATTTGACATAGCAAAATATAAACAAATCAATGCACAATTACTTTTCTTTGTAGAGACAAGCAAAAAGTATCAAAAACATAGTGTCCTCAACTGGCATTACTTGTAGACTGGCTGGCAGCCTCTGTAGAGAGAACAAGGAATACTAAAATACATTCAGAGGTGCTATTTCCAAGTCACTTTAGAGACACACTGGCCAGGCAATGTGGGAAATGAGCCTTTCACTTGTCTGTGACACCCCTATCAGATTTAGAAGATAAAGTAAAGGGACTAGGAGAGTTTCTGCTAAAAGAAGAGTTTATTGTTGTAGATGTATTGTTGTTGATATATTGGCCCAATTTTTCTCTGACAATCACAATGCGTGGGCTCATTCCCAAAGCTCAAAATGAAGCTTTGCACCATTTAGGATTGCCCTGCAGTGCTAAACGAGATGTTTTTGCTCTGTCAGGCAAGGGTAACAGCAGAAAATGAATAGATACCATCTTCTGCAGGGGTTGCAGGAAAGGACATACTGCTGTAAAGCTAAGACATATTACCTCGTCTATTTCTATACCACATTTTTAATCCAGTTTCTGCCATTGCTAGTCCCAGTTGAACTGCACTGTAGACATCAAAGGCTCTGAATTTTGTCAGTCTTGAGGGTATCATAGAAACTACGGTCTTGCAATTCATCTTTAATAGTTGTTTACATGGAAATCAAACAGCCATGGAATTTCTTGAAAATAGCTGAGGATCATTCCTAGCTCCTGTCCAGCACACTCTCTCTTAAAAACAACTTCTGTGGCCATACATCAACTATCATTGAGTGAGGTTCAGAGCTGTAATAAAGCTGTTTACTGTTTCACTCTGGACACGATTTTCTTATTCATGGGTCCCAGCCCATAACTGCTAAAATATATACTATCTCTTATTTCTGTGGCTTGGAATTTATTAACAGTATGCAATAATAATTTACAAGGAACTCCTCTCACTTTTATTCCTCTCTCAGGACAGGCTGGGAACCTCTACACACAGCTGTCTGAACTTGAATCATTTTCAGATTAAAATATTATTTCTGCTCTAAAGTGTCCTAGGAGCCTCCTAGGCAGAGTTGTACATAGTTAGGATCTGCCCATTTTCACAAGTGGGGAAACCAGGCAAGATTCGTAGTGGAAAATTTCAGCCCAGATCTGCATTTAGGTGAACCTGGACCACACATATGCACACACAAAGTTTAAGTAGCTGCTGCTTGGGAGGTCATTGGACCCTCAGCATGATCACTTCAGGAAAATGCTGAACTTTCTCGTTGGTTCTGAATCTGTTTATTCTGGTGTTCCAGTTTGTTCCTTTTTCAAACATCCCTTCTTAGTCTGACTATGCTCTTCCAAAATTGTATACTGTTGATTTGTATTTTGGAGTTTTAGCTCCATTATAAGACACACTGTTCCAAGTAAGCATACTTTGACACTGGATACAATCCAGGATAAAATATATAAAACCTGGGCAGTCACATCAAAGGATACTTGGTAAATTCAGTCCCTTAACCTTATAGCTTTCAGCATTTTTAATTATACTTTATGTGTTAGGATCTTTGTGCATTCAGTCTGTAAAGGGATGCTGTATTTAGTGCAAGAGCTAATCCTAGTCCTAGTGTAACAGAACTCATGCTCTGCTATCAAACCTCTCAGTAGCACCTGCTAAATTCAAGAGCTTGCTGTGTGCATTCATCCAGTTTTACTAAGGTATCTGGGATGAAAGGCACTGCAGAAATGCAAAACCCTATCGCTATTTATTTAATACCAAGCCAGAAAGACTAGCAGGACTTATACAATGTTTGAACTTGACAATTATACCAATTTGTTCTGGTTTGTTTTGAACTAGCATGTGACTGCAGAACCCTAGAAATTATCTTTAACTTGCTAATCTATGTGTAAAAAGACACAAATAGGTTAAATAAAAAATTCTGGTTTAGTTTTTCTCTAGCTCTTTACAACAGAGAAATACCAGAAAACCTAAAACTTAGATTAAGACTTTTTATGTGCTCATAGGAGAAAGTAGAGACACGCAACTGCAACAAGATCTAATGTTATTAAATTACAGTCATGCTACATAGTAATATAGTTATAATTAGCTAATAATGGCCTATCAGACAAAAATATGTGTTCAATGTCTTTTACTGAAAGTTTATTTAGAATAGCCTATGGGTTTATAATCGAGGTGAATAAACCTGAAGCCTCTACTGCAGACAGATTGGCATTTTAGTGGCACTGAAATGCAAGGCTTCTATGGCAATAAAAAAAGACATAATTTTGGACCATAGCTTGTAAGCAGCTGGGTAACAACAAGAGCCCCATAAAAAGATAGAGGGAAAGTTTGCTAGGGCAGAAAGGTAACTCTGGAAGCTCAGCTTTACGTAATGTGTAAGTGTGATCTTGTCCCATATTCTGATTATGCTTTTAAAATGGCTTATTGTGAAAAATTCTAAAGCTTGGGTGAGAAATATAACGTGATACCTACTGATCATTCACCAGTGAAATGCAACTATGGTGGAAGAAAACAGGCTATACTATGCCCCCAGTGATAAGCAATTTTAATGAAAGTCAGTGGTCAAAGTAACATTCTTAGATACAGTGTTTTCAAATTAATATTAAAAGTTTTTCTAGGATAATGGACAGAAACATATCAAGTAGACACTGCACACTGTCAAAATAATTGACCTAATACACGCCAGGCGACCAGACACAATATTTGATTTGAAATGTCGTATAGCTAAATGAAGTCATTTCAGTCTAACAGATAAACAATTCAGAGAATAAAGAGGCAGAAGCCAGACAGACCTTTTTTCTGAGAAAACTAACAGAAGATGACAAAGCTGTTATGAGTTACTCTGTTTACTTTCAGTAGTAGGAACTGACAAGACTCACGGCTACAAAGCAAAAAAGGATGGATCTGCTTCATGAATTACAAGGCTCCTTTGAAACATTTTCTATTTTTCTAAGGAAAAGGTTGTCAAAACATAATGTTTTTAATTACTTTCAGAGATATTTTTTGTCTTTCCCTTAAGTGTCTACAGCTGTCCCTTGCTCAATCATTTTAGAAAACAGATGAACTCTCCTAAAAAACATTCTGCTTAGAAGCAACTTTTATATATCACATATTCTACATATTTTTATTCTTTGACAGATTCAGTCCTTTGAACTTTGGAATGAAAAGAGGATGACTGCTTCATAAAACAGGTTTTTGCTCCTGCCACTTACTTCCCCATTTGCACAATAATTCCTTGGATTTAGGCACATGATTAGGCTTAAGATATCCTTAAAAAATAATAAAGCAATAACATGATAAAAATATACAACACTGTCAACAGCAAGTGTTCCATTGTCCAAAACAGGCAGCATGGGATAGACTGAACCAGAGGAAGAGCTGTGTTCTGCTCTTTGTGTACAGAAATTTCTTTATCAACATAACACGTCCTCACAGAAGACAGAATGTAAAACTTCAGACCTTCTAGCACCTTCTAACAGAAGCTTGAAGAATCAGTGTCAAGGAAAGAATTCAGGACAAAATTTTCAGGCAGTATGTTATATCTTCTACTCTTTGAAAAACTCTCTGTGTGCATCCTTCAAGAATCAAGTCAGAGAACATACTAGGGGCAATACAGCTAAAAGCACTCCTGAAGCCATGCTGTTCCTCAGCTGCCCTAAGACATGTAGGAGAGCCACCTGTACTTCAATAGCACGTCATGGGAACTGAAGTATTCCTATTTGCACCATCTTAGTTGAAGTCTTTAGCTGAAGTACTTCCTGGCTTCTGACTGGAAGTAGAAGATAGGTATCAGGAATATATATTTGTATTATTAGGGGGGTTACTTCCAAATGTATGTTTACAGAAGAGCTAGAACAGTGAAGAGAGTGTAGTTTTCAAATACCTTTAACTGGCAGAACCTTCAGTTGCTATTATTCACATTAGCAGAATCCAATGCAACCTCAATACGAATCAAGCCCAGACTATGCAAGGCCTTGAAAAATAAATAAATAAATACATACATGCATAAAACCAGACAATTCTTTATGAAAGGATATAACAAATAATTAGGTGGTGTTTAAGAGGTATCAGAGTACAATCATATAGATGCATGAACTATCTGTGTGTACAGTTTTCTACAGCGATACCTAGAGATTTCAGCTGCTTAATTAAGCCTTAAAAGGTATGCAAATGTGAGATCTGTAGAGGCTTATATGGCATTCCATGACAACCCTCTTTCTTTTTCACTTCTACAGACATTACATCCGGCCACAATTCTCTTCTTTATCTCTAGTCATATTGCTTTTAGACAGAAGTCCATGTGGTCAGTAAACAGGAGTAGGATTGTATGGAGAATGAACAGAGCCTTTGCTCGTTCCTCTCCTCGATGCACAGACTACCAGAGTTATGCCAGAAATCATAGTCTGTAAGAAATAGGGCCAGTACAATTCTGAAGGAAGCCAAAAGAAAAGTCACAGTCCTGTTGCTGCTGCTCCTAGAGAAAATGTGTTTGTGAAGTTGAAAATAATATAGTAATAGCTGACCAAACCTCTGTCTTCCTACATCAAAATTATAAGGCATTATTCACCTATTTTAAAAATCATATTATTTAGTTACACAGCATTTCTAACTTCTGGGGTAGATATTCTAGAGGTACAGTTGCAAATCAATTTGTGTCAGTCTTATATGCTTCTTAGAAACTATATCATAAAAGTACCAACAATTTTGGAATTATTTTATTCAGAATTTTAATCAAGAAAAGAATATTGTCTTTTACTATCAAAAAAACTGTTTACTGTGTAATAATTCCCAAGAGGCTGCTTGCAGATCTCTAGACTGCCACGACCATTACTCTGCAGGCTAGCATAAATATGAGTTTTTAATCTATTGATCCTAATAGAGACAACAACAGTACAAGACAGACATTGTTTCTGTCACACCCTCATAATATAAGTTGTGCTTCAAAGTCAACTATGGAATTTTGGCCCACATTCTGCAGGAGCCTTATTCATCCTTGGAGCATATTTAGAATCACTGAGAAAAAAATATTTGCCACTGAAATGGGAGATCAGTAGCAGAAAAGAACCAGAACACTGCACATAAGTTTGTAATTAGGGGCCTGATTCTGCAATAGTCTGAGTATTTCCTGAATGGTTTGGTGCTGAGTACCTTTAACTCATCAAGTCACGTCATCGGCTTAGTTTATTCAATAACACATCGCTGCGGTAAGAGGAATGAACAGAAGGTTGTTTAATAGGAGATGTGTTTCAATTGCTATTCAAAGGCAAAAAATCAAGTGTCAGACAACTGGAATTTTTTTGTTGGGACTGCACGCATCCTGTGCCAACCAAGGCATTAGAGCTCATCACCTGAAGCAGAGGGAAGGCCACTTCATGAATTAAATGGCTGGACTGATGCCCAGCAGCTATGCATATAGACTGAAAGTCATAGACTCGCTTTCACACTCAAAGCACTCTCACAGCATTAAAATATGTTGTTGTCCAAGCCACAGAGCCACTTTTCTTGATACTGGTTTTGAGGATAATGTGCAGCTATGTTGTTTGGGCTTGAAAACTGTCCAGGTTGGCTCAGACTGTGTTTTGCTTCAACTGTCTAACATGAAAAAATTCTTTCCTCATAAATCCATATCTTCAAGCATGCTGGCTTATCAAGCATTACGTGTTTACCCATGAGGATGAATAAGACTGTGCTCTGTCCTAGAAAGTCCAGATCAACAAGCTCATATGAATACTGGAACAAGCTGGTATGATCATCTAGTTGTATATGAAGGAGAAAAGAAACTAAGAAATCGCAGTGTACAAATTACATCTGGTGAGGCTAGCTTTCCAGGAGTTAAACTTTTTTCCTCATGGATTTAAATAGGACTAGTATGACAAAAAGAGTTTTTACTTTAAAAGAAAGCCTGTGAATTCTATTAAGGAATTTCCAAACTTTCACACCATCTCCTTGTGTCAAGACAGGATTTTTTGATTCAGTGTATCTTCGCTAAAAAGTATTGAAATAGAAGTTAGTAAATGCTGCTTTGTTTGGCAAAGGTCCATTTAAACTTTTAACAACAAGGGAGCACACAATTTAGTTCTGAAGTCTAACAGCTCTGGAATATCAGGCTTATTTTACAGCATTTAATTATTATAGGAAATAAACTCATAGTATTAGAAGTTAATCATACTCCTACAATAACAAACATAGAGTAGTAAACAAATAATGTTTTTCTATTCCCCAATTTTGTATTCATTTTAAAACCTTGAAATCCGGAAACTTGGATTGCAAGCTTGCAACTCTGATACTTCTTAAAATCTGATATCAAAGAGTGCTTTTATATTTATAACCTTTATTGCCCAAGGCACCATCTTAAACTAATATTTCACTTTCCATTGCTGAAGTGGAATGGCCAGCAATGGCATACAGTTCGCCAAATGAGTTCTTTTGAGCCCAAGTGAACCTCAAAAGTATATACAAGCAATGAAAACTACAGGATTACTTAATAACAATTTCCATCTATGAAAGGCAATTTTGGGACGTCCAAGTGAGTTCACATTCAAAAACGGTGTCAAACCTTCAAAAGGATCTCAAATTTTTACAGCTAGTCAGAGTGAACAGATTTATTGGCTTTTTCCTCAGAAATCTTTTCCTATTTCTTCCTCTCTCAACTGAGTGAGCACTATGAAAATCTATTACGTATTCATAAGCACTTTATCATGTACATTCTTCGTTTCAGTCCTTTTGCTGTGTTTCTTTAATTTCAAAGCTTACCTCAAACTACAGTTCATATGAGTTGATATTAAAATAATAATATATTTACATTCCTAAAAGAAATAAAATGTTGTTATATAAAGAAAATTGCAAAATGTAGTATCAGTCTCCATTATTTTTCATCCATCATTTAAATTTTGAATGAATGGTGGGGTTGACACTATGCCTCTTTTATGAGGTTGTCTACTTGATTATCAACCAAGACTTGGTTGTCACTATTTTCTAAGTGGCTACAAATAGTATCCACAGCCAAGGTAACAACTACTGGTCTAGCCTGGATTTTCAACTCTCCTTGTTACAAGCCTGAGAATACTGGCAATTACTTATGTAAGGCTGCAATGAAGAGGTCAGATGTTGAATTCTCTCTCTCTCCAGCATGAAAAATCCTTATAATCTTGTACGAATCTCTCTTTGGTCATTTAATTCCAAAGTTTTTGTTACTCTATGTTGTTAGCAGATGATAGGAAAAATTGCGGATGAATTACTGCTATTTCCTTAAGAATGAAATGGCCCTCTATAATCTATTATTAAGAAGAAACGATTATATTTGTCTTCTGGCTCAGAAGGTTGATATTCTTTCAATTTCTTACGGAATAAGCCACAAGGCCCATCAATTTTGATGCAATCAAAATAAAATATTTTTTAATTAAACCAGACCCTTGATTCTGTGGATATCTTGATAAGTTAGAATTCCAAAATTTTATCCATTCTTTTTGCTGAAGCATGAATTGCCATTACTCGGTTTCATATTATCTATGAAGCCTTTTATAGCCATACAAATTGAATACAAAAAAGAATTTTCTCTTTGACACTTCACTCAGGAATGACATTTTGTACATTATTCTTGCTGCATATGAAGAATTTCCAAAGGAAATCATATATTTCTGCACTTGCCTTACAAAAAAAAAGAAAAACAAAGTATGAATCATTTAAGAGTACTGATCTTGGAAACAATTATGTTTTCTCACTCATACATTGAATGATGACTGTTAGATTCATATAATAATATATGTAATATAAAGGGCATACCACAAATTCAAAAGGCAAGCAAATAATACAGAGATGTAATGCCATTCTAATTGTTGCTGTATTCAATATATATCACATGCTGTGATAGAGTTCCTACTATTTAAAGACTCGATGCAAATCCTGAGCTTTCTTAAATAATACAGAAACAGAATGCTACAAATTCTTTATTTGGAACCGAATGTCCTTGCTCTGTATATTACTTTATTTTGTGGGACTCAATTATTTTTAACATTTTCTTAAAATAGCAGAAAGAAAAGGTACTAAAATCCAATCTGTTCAGTGGCACAGATGTTAAGTTATGTTATGTTACGTTACATTACATTACGTTATGACATCTTATTTTCACATTTTTACTGCAAATATTTGAAGAATGGAAACACTAAAAGATATAAAAACTCCAGTAAAGAAGAGGAAAATTGGTAAAGGATGGAGCTTTTTCTCTAACTTTAATTTGTTTCGATATCTTATAAATCCTTAGTGCTACTGTATGACAAGATCCTCTGGTAGTTTGTTGCAACACGAGAGATCACAGAATAATACTTAACAATAGCACTTTCAAACATTTTCCTGCAACAACATGGTGATTTCCTATCACCATTTGTTACTTCAAGGTACTGGAGTTACTGCACTCCTTTCTGGACTTCCCAGACATGCAGGTACACCTTACTATTACAATATTTGTACAAAGTCTTAGGAACCTCACTGTTTTTGAAGTGCCTTTAAAACCAGATACCTTTGTTTTTCACCTATTTTGATCAAATTTGATCAATTTTTTCCAAAGTTGCACAAAGTTGAGTGATACCTTTCAAATAGGAAACATCATCAGTAAACTACAAAAAATGCCAACATTATGCTTTCTCGTAATTTATCAATGTTTTATATAGTTGAGGAATGGAATATATATAATGCAATATTCCACTTCCTACGAATAAATCTGCAATTTCCAGGACAAATCAAGCATACAGATGTGACCAAACCAGAAATACGGATGTATATACAAGAAGTTTACAACTTTCCTAACACTTAAGAAATGTTATAACAGCTGGCCCTGGAAGTTTGCACTTTCCTAATAGAAACTGCAGGATTTGCCAAAAAATAGATATTATTTTTAATTTTTCAGTTCAGAAAGATATTTGTCAGTCTGAAATAGACTTTCCTTGGCACTTGCCAGCATGAATACTAGTGATTCCAGTACTGGTTAATGTTCACTGACAAGACCTAAGAATTTTAGTTCAAGCTACACAGTGTATACAAAATAAGATAAAAGTGGCCATGTTAACATGGTTAACATTTTGTTAACATTGTCTATATGTATGTGACCAAGTGTAAACATTTATGACTGCACACTAAGCATTATTAAACAATGACATGCAAAACTGGGATACAGTCTTCCAGTAGGCTTTTCTAAACAGTGCATTGACTTCAAGCAATGGAAGTTGTAGGTTCAGAGTCTATCCTTTGTCTGCTTTGTACCCTTGAAATGTAAAGGAATGCTTCCATAAGGGAATACTCCAGAAGACCTTGGTTTTCTTGTGGTCAATTACATGGAAAAGCTATTTGCAAAAGGGAAAGTACTGAGTTGCCTTGTTATTTCAAAAATGTATATTTCAAGTGAAGCTGCCAAGCCCTGAACACTTAGAACATTAAATGTATGTTAGAATCACAGAATCATAGAATCGTTTAGGTTGGAAACGACCTTTAAGATCAAGTCCAACTGTCAACCTACACTGCCAAGTCCACCACTAAATCATGTCCCTCAGCACCATGTCTACATGTCTTTTAAATACCTCCAGGGATGATGACTCAACCACTTCCCTGGGCAGCCCGTTCCAGTGCTTGACAACCCTTTTGGTGAAGACGTTTTTCCTAATATCCAATCTAAACCTCCCCTGGCACAACTTGAGGCTGTCTCCTCTTGTCCTATCGCTTGTTACTTGGGAGAAGAGACCGACCCCCACCTCGCTACAACCTCCTTTCAGGTAGTTGTAGAGTGATACGTTCTCCCCTCAGCCTCCTCTTCTCCAGGCTGAATTACCCCAGTTCCTTCAGCTGCTCTTCACAGGACTTGTTCTCCAGACCCTTCAGCAGCTTCATTGCTCTTCTTTGGACACACTCCAGCACCTTCATGTTTTTCTGGTAGTGAGGGTCTCGAAACTGAACACAGTATTCGAGGTGGGGTCTCACTAGTGCCGAGCACAGGGGGACGATGACTTCCCTAGTCCTGCTGGCCACACTATTTCTGATACAAGCGAGGATGCTATTGGCCTTCTTGGCCACCTGGGCACACTGCCAGCTCATATTCAGCCAGCTGTCGACCAAAATTATAGCCATAACTATTGATTGGACTAATGTTTTCTTAAAAGAATACCATAGCAATTCACTGTTACGGACCTAAATCAAACAGTTTGACCAATAGTTCAAGCAGGCTTTAAATCTGATTGTTTGGCTGTTTTTGATTCATATTCTTGCAGTCATTATGGTATCCACTGTAAGCTACCAGTTATTACAGGTTTGCTCCACATTTGATCCATCCCACTTACGAGTAATCCAAGCTTGCTGAAATGTTTTCAAATTGCAATAAATAGAAGAGAAACTGCTTTCTCTCTCAAACCTTCTCTACTTAATGTTACACCACCTTCGCAAGCTTAAAATTGAAAGCATAAATATATTGTAAAGACAATTTGAAGCCATCCTGTAGCACAATTTCTGAAGAAATGTACACAATTCATTACAATGCACATATGTATTGATATATGAAATGCCACATGGCATTTCATGACAAATAATGTATGTAGAGCAGTGGCTTCTCTCTAACAGTGGCTAGGAAGGGACAAACCCTTACAATTTCTAGTAAAATTCATTACATATTATAACAAAATAAATAGCAAATATTTAGTATGGTCAAAAAGGAACTTCCTTCTCGATCTCAGCATTAAATAGCTTTATAACCATCAGTATTTTTTTCCTTGTATTTTCCCTTGTTTTCTGTTAAACTCCATATTCTTTTTAATTTTGTAGCCATCCTAATAATCTCTCAGTGTCCATGACAAACCCTGGCACTAAGTTTCAGATGCTAGGTATGCATTTACCTTTCCATTTTCTAATCAGCTAACTTTTAGTTTAACTGAATGTGGGTGTGTTCTGCTGTTAAAACTTTTTAATTGGGAGAGCTCAATGGGTTTATTCCACATTTCTCATTTCAGTTTTGTATAACACTCCTTATTCATCTGTTTTTAAACATTAATCTTTTACATTTCTCTCTATGTAAAAGTCTTTGCAGGTCATGGGTCATTTACTGCCTTCAGGCCTTTTCTTTTTCTGCATGAGTAAAAATCTATTCTCTGAAAATGTCTGGTCACTTTTCCCTACCTGCTTCCTCACAGAACCCTACTTGTAGCCTGTGAAAAGCTTACACTGCACTTGGAGCCACCTTACATTTGCATGCACTTGTGCGTTAGCAAGTTGAATGAGACTACTGATTTGTATAGGGGTGTGATGAGGAAGGACAAAGGAAGCCATACACTGAGCTACCATGAGATCTATTAAATCATGAATGTATTAGACAAGGTACAAGTCTATTTGATTTGCTCAAAGTTCCAAGATCCCTCATGTGGCCTAAAGTTAAATTCTATTTAGTCCTAATCCATCACAGCTATGTTAATTGATGTAAACAGATCATTACTGCACTTTTAAGGAAACCAAGTTACAAAGTCAACAATTAGAAGAAAAGAATTGCCATAAGAAGCAATTAGGGAGGAAAGAAAACACACTGTGTTCAGCTCATGTCTGTGATTAGGACTAGTTTGTTCCTACACAGCTGGTACCTGGGTACATCAAATGAATCTGCAGATGATAAATAGGAAATTATTAGCAGCTTCTCAGCCACAGATACCACATTCAAGAGAGAAACAAAAAGTTGGTGAAGGTGTTCAAAAGCATTTTTTTCAATAAATTTCAGTTAAATTGCTGTAGGGGAAAACTGTCTCTCTCTGTAAATTGCTAGAGTAATAGGCTTACACAGAGCAGAATATGTAATTCTTAGTGCATTAGTTCTTACTCAAATGTTCCTGATATTTTCCACTGTCTGAGATTTGTACACAGAAAAGGGCAAAAAGTCTTCGTAAGTTTAACTATCATCAAGAGGATCAGAACTTGGCAAGTATCACAGTGGGAAGAAAACACAACAGTAAGACACCTCACATATCTTTCTTTTGAACCTGAGCCCTTTCCTGTGATAAATAACATTTCTTTAAGTAACCAGATGTCCGGGAACACTAACTGTGATATTGGTCAGGATACCTCAGTGGAGGAAGACCATCTGATGTAATAAGAAAGAGATAGTTGACAAGAGAAAAGTTCAAGCCAGAAAGCTCTTTGTTGGGCTGTGATCTACAAGGTAATCATTTATGATGTTTTAATGGGTATGTTCCTTCCAAGAAAACAGCAGAACCCCATGAAATGATCAGCAGAAAATATTTTGCAGGAGTTGAAGAGTTAGAAGTGATAACTTTGTTTACAGGTCTTCTGCAAAAACAAGCAGAATTTATGTGAATAATTCACCAGGAGTTAAAATGAAAAGAACAGATGTGGGGAGAAGTCTATATTCTTACGGTCTCAGCATTCATTGTCTGTTTCTTGAAAAGGACTTCTATTAACACTTACTGCTTTTATGCAAGGGATAATGTACTCTCCTACCTGCCTTAACTCGACATAGTAAATGGTTTGTGACTGGTTTCCAAAATGTTAGTGCAACTGACATCCAGCATCAGTTTCTTTCTAGCTCTGAAAATCAATTAAATATATACAGACTATGCTTGGCTCCATACAGAAGCAGGGAAGTTTTATAACTAGAGATGCAATTTAAGTGATTTATCAACTGCAAATTCGCCTAAAACTGCCACATAGCAAGTCAGACATTGCTTCTAGAAATGAAACTCAGGTGTCTGATATTTAAAGGATAAAAATCACTAGCTTGAATTCTTACATGAACTGTTTCCCCTCATAGTAATGGAGGCAAATAGTTATTGAAAAGTTCATTATCCAGACATATATGGACTTAATTTCAGGAAAAGATAACTTTTCAATATGAGTAGTTTGACACTACTACCTCCTTACTCTTCACACACAAATCTAAAGGCAAACAGCCTATTCAAAGACTGAACTTTAGCTGACTTTTTTTTCCTGTCATCATCCTCCAACCTCTTTGATGTTACTAGAGATTACATTGAGGTATGATTAGAAGGGATGCTGGAATTGTGCCCGCCTCTCCTCCCAGGATTTTTAAGAGAGATGTGAGTAGAACTTTCAGACTTTGGCTAAAGATGAAAGACTCTAAAAATATGAAGTGTGGAAACGTGAAGGGCTCACCATGCTCTCTGTATCAAGTAGAGCCCTCACAAGTTTCTTCAATGCAATATATCACAGGAGAATCTCTTCAAAGGAAACAGAATAGTTAAAAAATACACATTCAGTATCAGGTGTCTAGATATATTTTGCAAAGAATCCTGATAGTGAATGTTTTTACCCACTTCCTCAATTTGGGTTAAAAAAAAAAAAAGAAAGGGAAGAACATGTTATTCTAAGGGGGAAATACCTTGAAAAGATATTTTGGGAAAATGTTCTAACAGAAAAACAGACCCTTCCTGGTAAAGATTAGTAGGAGGCATATATTCATTAAGGAAAGGGACTGCTTGCATTTTTCTCAATCTCCACTGGTTCTCCACAATCTCCACAGTGAAGGAAGTCTGTTTTGGGATGGCTTTTAATAGTCTTCAGCTGAATATCCTATGTGTTCCACCGAACTCAGTACACGTTTACTTATACAAGCAGACTGACTCCCTCTTCCTACTCCATCAAAGACTACCTGTATTATCACTATAATGCAAACAAACAAAAATTAATTCCACTCACTTTTTTGAAGCTATTAAAAACTCAACTCTTTGCCAGCTTCTCTCTTTCATACCATTGTGAACAGGGAAACTGAACTAAAACTGGGGATGGGATTATGTTTGGCACACACATCCCGTGAAATAAGCATAGAGAAAGCAAAATCTCTTTATGGAAGGAACCAGATAACCAGATAATAAGAAGAAATAAAGCCTCTAATTCAAACACAACTACACTTAAACAGATGATAACTATACTGTGAAGGCTTAAGCATCTAGCAAAGCAAAGCAGACAGCCTTGAAAGCAGAAACAGCACGGTAGCCCAGGAACAAGCACCTTTAGTAAGGTGCCAAGTAAAAGGATGGGAAGAATATTTTGTGGCTCAGGATGATTGAAAAGGTCATAGAGCTTTGGGCAACTCTTACTCATTATGTCTTCCTCTTATCTATTACTGTCTAAGTGAGGGAAACCAAAGTTCTTACTGTATTTCAACCTTCTTTCAGCAATATTGACTGCACCATTAGTTTCTCCTCCTAACTGGAATAGCATCATACAGCTTTTCAGCCATTACTGGGATGCCATTCACATCAAAAGGAGGTAGCAACCAAAAGTTGTAATGCCATCTTCTTTTATCCTGAATCCTGCTACCGTGTACACAACAGTCAGATGAGGGACACATTTAATCCAGCTTTTGCCTGCATGGAGCTTGTATTGTCATTCCTGTTTATAAACATTGTAAAATTTTATGCTGCATAAAGATTATATAAAAATAGGAATTTTTACATTAGAATCTTAGCTTTGCTTTTACTATCAAACATCTTCTCACAAAATAGTCAATAAGGACAGTACTTGAAATACAGTCCTCTCTAGGGTGATGGTATGCATTGTTCCTGAGGAGTAAGTAACCCACAACTGGATGCCCGCTCTTCCAGTACCATGCAGGAGTTGGAACAGAACCCTGTAAGCTGCAGGTCCCACAACCCCATCAAAAGTCTTCACAGAAAGCTGCTGCTGCCTTAATCTGTCCCCAAACCTCATCTCTCACATTCTGCAGAGTCAACAGAAAAAAAAAACCATCTGAATGTCCTTTTTTTAGGACACGCTTTGTGACCAAACATTGCAACCAGCAATAAAATTGCTGAACTAACCATTAGCTAACAAACTATTAAGCGCAGCAGTTAGGAAATTATTTTTTTTTTTACATAATGAAAGTGCTAAAAGTGAACTTTCCTCAGTCTAACAGAAAATTATGTTTTATCCAATTACTACATGATAAAACTAATTCTAACTAAGACCTGTTGAGCGAGCAGTGTTAATCCTCCATTTTGACCATCTGCCAATGTAAAACTTTGCTCAGATTAACATTTATTAATACTGTGGGGCCTGTGTAGGGAACAAAATCAAAAAACAGTAGCTAAATGTGATCATCTATTTTTATTTGGCTTCATTTTTTCCAGATCACCAACAATGCTAAGACAACAGTAAAAAATATCTCTTATTCATGTTTCATGAATGCTATAGAATCATAGAATCATAGAACGGTTTAGGTTGGAAGGGACCTTGAAGATCATCGAGTTCCAACCCCCCTGCCATAGGTAGCGACAAGTATGGATAAGTACAGAACTGAACACGTTACTGCATATGGTGCAGCACCATCATGCAGCAATTATTTGCATGATACACACAGTTTTTCCTGTCTGATGCCTCAGCATAAGTCTCAGTCACAATTCCATAAGGATGTTCTCAGATAGGAATTTCAAACCAGTCCAGAGAGAGTAGGGTTTGAGCAAAAGATTGAGAGTCAGCTTTCTGAATTTTATACGTGGCTCAACTGGTTATTTTCTGCCTGACTTTGGTCAAGATCACAGGTATGCATCACATTACTCACCAGAGCTTCAAAGGACCATGGAAACTAGAGAAGCAAACATTCATTAAAGAACAAATGTGCTCTTCTTATTACCAAGCCAGTGGTGTCCTAACTGTGGCTCACAAGTAACACTTTGCACGCAAAAGCCACCACCACTTCTCATACCATAAGCAAGAAGAGAGGTAAAGCTGAGGATCCAGAGATACTTTGAGCAGGAGACTAGACTAGATGACCTCCAGAAGTCTTTTCCAACTCATATGATACTATAA
Organism: Pluvialis apricaria; assembly: GCA_017639485.1. Classification (NCBI taxonomy): domain Eukaryota; kingdom Metazoa; phylum Chordata; class Aves; order Charadriiformes; family Charadriidae; genus Pluvialis; species Pluvialis apricaria. The sequence goes on along the minus strand of CM030012.1, from coordinate 37,206,751 downwards.
AAAATGTCATGTTCCAACAGAGTGGTACTTGCTTAGTATTGCTGCTTATAGTCCAGAAGTAATCATAACAATAATTAAAAAATCCAACACAACTACTTAGATCTTCACATTTAGTAAGTTTTGGCTTATTAACAGTTTTCTTCCGTATTAAAATGAGTAAGGTTTTCTAAATTTGTGACTTTTCCAAGCAGTGGGATTTACTCTATATTCCTTGAGAAAAAAAAAAATGCCATCAAATATCTAATATATATGTAGTGCTTCTCAAAGTCACAAATGTGACTAGGAGGAGGCTCTAGCAAGAAACACCCATAAATCACCTAAAGGGGACTGTCCCCTCCATCACACTGCATCTGAGCAGACTGAATCATCACAATAGCTCTGGCTCCTAACAGCAAGCACTGACGTTGCAGCAGGACTTTTTCCTGGACAACGCTTCACTAATAAGTCTCAGAATGAGGTTTTCTGAGAAAGAAAATTTCCATTGGAATCATGATATATTTTTGGGAGATTCCTTAGAGGGGAGTAAGAAAAATACGTCTTCACACACACACACCAAATATGCCTTTGGCTTATTATGGCTCTGCCTCTGCTGCCAGAATGGTATCTATCTGCACCACAGCAAATCTTACAGCCTAATGCACTGAATCCAGCCAAGCATGAGCATAGACTGCTGTTGTCCGAAATTTCTGGAGAAATCCTGCCTCATAATTTTATTCTGAATTTTCATAGAAAAAATGCTAACATTTGTGTTCCTTCAAAGTGGCAATGTGTTGTGTGACCAATGCTGGGTATCCAAATAGGAATAAATTGCAGTAAGTACTTTTGTGATACTCTCTGTCTTGTCCTTTTCTGTATTCTCTTTCAAGTTACAACAGAAAGCATGCTTTGAGTCAGGAATTCAGCAATCACCAATCTCTCAGCTGCGTGCCCTGACTAACCTCAGATAATTTTTTCAACAGCTTCTTCAGGAAAGGTAGTAAGTTCCCAGACAGAAACCTCTAGCCTACCGATCAGGAAATTCTGTTGGATATGGGTGTGAATACCTTCCAGAAAAGTTGAGAATTCAGAATAAGCTCCAGCTACCACTCTCTATTCACAAAAGAAGGAATAAGCCTAACTTGCGCTTTGAGGGAAAAAAAGGACATCAGCAACTACTTCCAGGAGGCAATTTATTGCTGCAGATCTTGTGTAAGTGGATGGATCCTCTGTAAGTGGAAATAGTCTGAGGAATGGGATTTGAGATTGCCTCTCACCTCAGTTTAGCTGTCGGCCTAGATTCCTTCTTAGCAGTTGGCCTTTACAAATCTTTCACTTCAAACCCACTGTTGAGGGAGTGTAATAATAAAAACTGGATTCTGAAGTCTAATCCAGAGGTAAAGTGCCTAAAAACCTAAGTCTTATGGTGTCAAACTTTACTGAATCTGGCCTTTAATTTCCTTTTTTTTCTCATTACCAAATAAAAACATCAGAGGGAAATTATCGAGATATTGCCAGCATAGAAATATAGCTGTATTAATTATTACTTAAATCAGCTAGTGTGGACTCAGATATACTTTCCTTCCTAAGGTCAGTCTTGCTTTCTTTAACTAAAAGAAAGACATAAGAACAAAATATTTGGAATAAAAAATATTTAGATAATATTTTTGTAAAACTTAGTTTATCTTACAGATGTAAATTTTGGATAAAAACCATGTAAAATAAGATAGAAGTCCAGCAATTTAAAAAATTTGACAGTGAAAATTCTGTGGCTGCTCCACCCTGTCCTACATAAACGTTAAAATGAACAGTAGTAGGAAGGCATGTGTGCTCTTAGAACAATTTCTTCTTGTTTACAATTGCAGTAGGCTAAAATGACTCATCGTTCTGTACAAAATGAGAACTGTGTGCTCACAAAAGATGTTTTGGTACTATCTGAAAAGTTTTAGTAAATTAGAATATCAAAATGATATATGCAATTTCTTTGAATATAAACTTGAAAATCATGGTGCCTACAAGAATGTGAAAAGATATACAATTTCTTGGAATTCTGTTTCATGCTGATAAGCTAGGGGACAACATCTGTTTTACTTCATAACTGTTCAAAGGGCAGGTGTTATAAAACTAAATTAAGACCATTGCAGTACTTGTCCCTCAGGAATTTCTAAAATAGAACATTTTCCAGAGTTATAAAACATATATGTAGCATTTCGGAAAATGTTAAGAACTCTTTTCATCAGGAGTGTCTCCTTGTACACGTGGTAAATATAGACAGTTTTTATGAAAGGTTCCTATATTAAAAATATAAACTGTAAAGACACTATATTCATAAGTCCCCTGTACTAACCACGTGCAGGACAGTTTTAGTGATAATTTCAAAGCCAGTAGAATAAGACAAGCACTTTGTGCTTGAAAGTTACTCAAAAAAATAATTGTAAAGTGTAATTCTGCTCAAATTATGTTTTGGCAGCTATTATAATGTCTATACAAAGAATACAACTTTTCTCAGTTTAATAAAAAAAGTTTTGCTTTTCTTTTCCCTTTAAAAACTACCATATATTTAAGTAAGTTATCAAATCAGTTGGAGAATAATGCATACAATACATAAACACAAATTCCAACATGTATTACAAAAGATGTACATACACCATGAAGGATTCAATCTATTCTTCAGCCTCAGTGCCAAAACACAAGCTGACTTCACTTGAAAAAAACAAGGTTAAGGGGTCTTAGGCAAAGAATGAACCATTCTGCTTGTCTGCAAATGCAGTGAAGTAGATAAAGAGGCTAAAATCTTTGCTTCAGGAATGAAAATCAAATGGAAAGAAGACATGTTCCTTCCTGCAAGTATTCTCCATAAAACAAGCTATTAGAAAGGAAAGAAGTTTAGCCCTCTTGGCTACTTAGAAGGAAACATTCCAGGAAACAATATTTGTGTTTTGTGGTAGAGGAGAATACCAGCACAGAAGAAGAGGGTTTTTGACTTTCTTTGAAGGTCATGAAAGGGGCAGAGCAACAAGGATTTTTAAAGAACAATATCCTTTCACATCAAAATCAAGTATCGAAACACACCACAAAACATAAAGACAAAAGCATACACTGCAACTTTACTAGAGGTTTCTGTATTGACCCAAAATTTCTACATAAATGAAGACCTAACTAAACGACCATATCAGGCCCTTCATGAAAGCCATTTAGTATGAATAAAAAAATTTAATGCAGATCTGTGTGCAAGCCCTCTGATGCTGTTAAAGGTGCTCTTGTATTGCTGTGTTTCACAGAACAAGAGGAAAACACACAGGGAAGGAAAAGAGTCCTTTCCTTTGTAAAAATCAAAATTCAGTGTACCCAAGGGCTGTGAAATAGTACCTTAATTCCTTACTGTATCTGGATCTACACAAAGGTACAAATTAGGGAAATGAAAAATATAGTGGAAAGTCTGAATGGACAGTTATCACAGCCTCTTATTTTCACTGAGATTTATTTAATGAGTAGAAATACAAACATCCCCATAAAATTTGTGTGGAATATCAATTTTAAGAAATTGAATGGGGTCAGAAGTGTTGGCTCTTTCCCTGTGTTTGCTGTCTTTTCTCTATGGGTTTGGCAGAGAAATTCATTAAGTTTGTAATAGAAATTTTTGCTACTTCACAACAGACCTCATTATGAAAGGGATTTATAAAACCCATGCTGATTATAGCCATGGGGGCTTTCTTACAGAAAAAGCAGTAGCTGGACAGGTAAGATTCCTAGAATTTCAGGCAGAGTGTAAATGAGAGCAGAATAGGAAAAGACTCGTTAACTTCTGAGAAGAAAGTCCCCTTTTGTCACTTTGACCTGTCGCTGCTTGAAAAATCACTTACATCAAAGTCTATTTCAGGGGCTTTGCTACAATTTTAGCCTTAAAAGAGGTGTTCGAAATTTCTGAGGCAAGTCACTAGAGTTTATTTGAACTACAAATAGGAGTATAAATAGTACAAATAGCCAGCTACTTGATAGACAAAACAAACCTATAATCAACTTGCATTGTTATTAAAACAAAACTATTTTGGCCACGTGAAATCCAAAAGAAATCCCATGTGAATTAATATGTTAAAACAGCCAAGTTTAACAGCAGTGTTTACAACTTCATTTCCAAAGTAAATGTCATCAAAAAATACTTGCTTTGATTTCTGTTTTGCAAAGAAAAATTCCTGAAGGATTTTGCAGACTTAAAGATGAGAAAAGCTACAGAATTTAAACACATTTTAAAATGTTGTGTGCACTTCATTGTATCATAGATCTGCACTCTACTTTGCAGAAATATCATATCAAATTATAAGGGGAGAGGTCAAAGTGCAATCACTTGGCCAAACATCCCAAGAACCCACCTAGGAACAGCTGTTAATTTAAAAGACAAGTTAGAACAAGTCAGCACAAAAGAAACAATAGAAAAGCAAGTCAGATGGAAGAGAAATGGCAGAATTAGACATCTTTAAATTAAACGTTAAATTCTTCTCTCATGAAGTTGATTGGATGCATATAATACGTAAAATTTTCCGTGTTGTTTCTCTTTGTATTTCAACCATTGCATTTCATCAATTCTCAGAAAAAGCTAAGCAGAAATGCATGATTTTCAGTTTCAAATGCTGGTCACCTTTATGCTCCCATGCTTTATAAAAAGAAGCAAAGTACGGGTCTTTCTGTCAGGAAGATAACTTCACCATTCTGGGAAAACTCACCTAACTTTGGCCACCCTGTTAAAAATAAACCAGTTTGAGAAAATCAAACAAAATTGTCTGTGTCCACAAAAAGAATGCTCTCTAGAACCTGGAATTAAACAGAAGTGCCAAAAATTGTCTACGCATCTGCTACCAATAACTATCTGTGAAACCCACTGGCTACATACCTCATTCTTCTTCAGCGTTACTCCACAGATAAAATTGCAACTTTTGATTGATTATTATTATTTATTATTTTGTTAGCTCAATACATTTGCTTAGCAGGTTGCAGGGTTTCCATACTTTGAATCTGTGCTTCACTGTGATGCTGCACCAGGGAGTTTGGGGCTTTTGAGTTCTCTTTTTTTAAGCTAAGAAATAATCCACACAAAAATACATTAAGAAAATATTATTTATTGTAAAACGAACCACTTAAATATTAGGAACTGCTTAAATTATCATTGTTTCTGACTGCATTATGATATAGCCTTTAATTATATAGTCTTCCACAGCTCCTCCTCGTCCAATATCACAATTATCATGAATTCCCATGTAATGCTGACAAATCATTTATATTGAACATTTCACAAACTGCCAGTAGAGAGAGCGCCTTCAGGTTGGTGTGCGAAAATGCTGATCAGTCACAAATGTACCTAAAATACATTGCATGTCTAAACATACGAAACGTTTAATGCCAAGTTTAGCGAAGAAATATCACCATGAATGTCCCAAGCTAGACACTCAAAATTTGTGTTTCTTTTAACCTGATTTTCTGAATAGTATTCAAACTTCTTAATACAGTGTAAGCTCACGAGACTGATGTGCGATTCATAATACCAAATAGCTTCCCTTTGCTGGCAAAATTGGCAGCCAGGGTCTAGCAGCCCTGAAGAGTGATTGGCTTAAACCACTAATTGTTATCTTGAACTGAGATCACAGTAGATAGTGTGAACACAGTCCCTTATAACTTTGTTTCCCCTTCGTTAAGTAAGTTTAATAACATCTCCTTCTTTTGCAGAGTTGTGGTGAAAATGAGTAATATCTGTACGCTTCTGAGACATTATCGATGGATGCGATAAAAAGGTGGATGGGGGGATTAATCATTTTCTCTGAAAAGCAGAATTTGAATAATGTGAAATATATATGGTGTTGGATTGTTTTATTTTCACTGAATGAGAATTATTGGTTTTTATCAAGGACCGTAACAAAATGGGCGCTATTTTACACTATGCTTCACAAGAAGCTGTCTTCTGTGAAAAGTCTCTTAAAAGCTGACCACATTTGCCATTTACTGAAACGTAAAATAACTACTACAGTAATTAAACCCTTACTCATCACCCGTTTACTTACTTTACTTACTTACGCATTTAACAGAATTTGGGATTTAGCTTCTCTTTCTTTCTGATATTGCTAAAGTGGAGCTTTTTAAGAATAAACTTGTTTTGGAGACTGAGCTCATGGAATGGTGGTTCTGTGAGCATCTGCAAATTTGTTTTAACTTAAACATAATGGCTATGAACCAGTGGCATCTATTAATGGCTCACACCCTTTACACCTTATTGCTATATTACCAAGGTTGACCTGGGAATTCTCAACGCCACAGAGAAAAGGGGAGTCTCCACCCCAAATCTTCGTTGATGTAAATCATATTATAGATCCTCAAGAACTTTACTTGAAGCAGTTGGAACAAAAGCCTGCTTATGTGATAAAGAAGTGATAAGAGAAGAAAAAATTATAAATTACCAAGTAAGATTTTAAGAGGGTTTTACATTGACATAGAATATCTAAATTTATGAAACAAGAGGAATGAGAGATGTCTGTACAGACTTTTGCACCAGCTGATGACCGAATTTCAAAAACATAATATGAAAGACTTCAAGCATGAAATCCTGACCTACTATTCAACAGTAACAGTGAAAGATTTCTCATTTATTTCACTGTGGACAGTGATGTATTCAAGTTCCCAGTGGGATTTAGGAACATTATGGACAAAATTACTATTTCATTTACTGCGAATTTATCCCACAAGTACCTGGAAAGGAGGAAGCATGGGGAAGAATCTTGCATTACTGTAGGTTTCTCTCCCTAAACTGGAATGTTTTCATTATAAGCAGCAGGAGCTAGTTTTGCATACCAACAAAGACCTAGAGAGAGAACTCTCTCCCTCCTTAAAAGTTGCTGTCTTGCATGTAGTTAATTTATGCTTTATTATAATAAAACTATTTACAAGCTTAATAAGAATATTTACAAGCTTTGACTCAGAGCTCTGCCTCCTCTGTTAGACACTACCATGTCCTCCCTTCCTGTTGGAGCTGTGGCATGATTCCATGCAGGAAGGAATGCAAGACTCTCAGGGTGAGAAAACTATCAGGAAAATGGAAGTTCAGCTGGGGGGACAGGGAGGGTGGGAAATGTATGCTTTGTTCCCTAATCTTTTTATTTGCATTTTAAATGTCAATGCATGCTTAACAAAAAAAGCAGAAACATTGATGTAAACAGGCACCAACACCTTGCAAGTGCCAGAATACTCCCTAAATAAGCATATTTCCTTCTGGTCTTTCTCATTCTATACCAGAACCTGGAATTTCTCTCTTTTCTTTACAGTCAGACAGTTTCAGAGGAGCAAGAAAGTGCCTCCCAACCAGTGCAGCCCATAATTTCGTGACTAAGACATTTTCCAGGAAAGCAGTGAGTTGCAACTCCATTCAGTTAAGAGGTGCACCAAATCTACGTCTACCACTTTTTGGGTGAAAAAATACTCTGAACCAGGAGGTATTATAGGCACTTCCTGCAGTAGGGTTTTGAAATAAAATAGTGCAGGATACTCTATCATTTTAATATCTAGATGCAGGCAGGGCAAATACTGGGGGAACGAGGAGGCAGCTAACAGAGCTTTAGCCCCTACCCAGCCTACCTTTTGGGACATAGAGCCCTATCACACAGCAGGGAAGACTCTGTGTGTAGGATCAACCCACTGCCACTGTCACCATTACAATCACAGTACTCACTCACAGCAGCAGACACAAACTGGAGATAAATATATGAAGAACTTGCCTGCCATGTATATGGAGTATTCTTGCTCCACTAAGGCGCGGGATGTTAGGCACATACATCTACCTACTGTTTCTGACTTGGCTCCCTATTCAAGAGTCAAAAATGATCAAATAATCTTTTAAAGGTTCTGATGTTCCCGTGCATTGGAGATGGAGACAAGGGATATAACACATGGTTCTGCACCTGGAACATGAGCGACTGGCTATGTAAAAGGCATAGTGTCACCTGCTTTTTGTGCCTTCCAAGTCTTTTATTGTCCTTGGAAATTTGTTGTGATGTTAATTTCTTAAATGTATCCATTTCCCTTTAACTTACAGTTTTGTGCTTTATGCTTCATGCTTTGTAGAGCCTTCTCTACACCAAATAAAGGCAGTGTAGGCATGTCTCTCTTTTTACTACTAATGAATATTAATTCAGTGAAACTTCTCATTCACATTCACTTTGATCTTTTGAAATACTGCCTTTATACCCTGATTTTTTGGAGGAATTCCAGGCTTTCTTATACAGGTTTTCTAATTTTAATATACACAAAGAATTTAATATACTGGCTGCCATGCTTTTAGTTACCTATTTTTAAAACGTCCTCTCTTCTTTTTTTTTTGTTTCCATCCTAAAATTCTTCTTAAAAAAAACGCAAAAAAAACCCACAAAACTGCCAAAATAAACTTTAGCTTGTATAATAGATGACCCAGGTTTTTATCTATGAAAATCATAATTTTATTCTTGATAAAGCAAAACCAGAAGATCCCGCTGCTTTATAAACAGAAAATATTTGAATTATAAGATTAGGTGGGAAGACACGGCTTTCTCAGTAGTTGACCCATGCACTCTGACACTTTCTCCAATACCCATGGAAACAGCGGCTACTCTGGCTTTCTAAGGTCTAGGGAGTTTCTGAGTAGCTTATTTCCATCCTACCACAGTCTAAGTAGCTAAGACATTCGCTGCATGCTGTCATGAAATCGGAGAAGGAGCCTGTGAAGGACTTTGCCTGACTGGATGATTTTTTATATATCATATTCTTTTTGTATGTCTTAAGTCTTTCTGCATATCTTTTTGTATGTCTCTTTGTCTTTCTATATATCATATACCACTGTGCTTTGGGTCCTTATCCCAATAATTCACCAGCACACTAAAAGTAATATTTGATTTTTCTCCCTAAAGATAGATTCTTTCAGACCTTTGAATTTACAAGTTAGGTAACCATGCAATCATAGGAGAGTCCAGGTTGAAAGGTGGCTCTCGAGGTGATCTGGTCTAAAATTCTCCTGAAAGCAGGGATACTTAGATTAGGTTATCCAGGGCTCTGCCAAGCCAAGTCTTGAGTAACTCCTGTGAGGGACATTCCACTACTTCTCTGAGCAACCTATCCCAGGGTTTAGGTGTTCTTATGGGGAAGAAAATCTTTCCTGCATCCAGAGGGAATTTCCCCTGAAGCAACTTGACTCTGCTGCCTCTTGTCCCTGTCACTGTACTTGCCTGAGAAAAGAGCACCTCCTTCTCCAGCATAGCTACCCTTTCAGGTGCTGGAAGACTGCTAGTGGATCCCCCCAAGCCTTCTCCTCTCCAGGATGAACAAATTCCATTCCTCTGATGTTTCTTCTAGTGGAATCCTTCACCCACTGCTTTCCACTAACTTACTCGGGAAACTCACCTGCAGTAGCACATTGAACAACATTGTTTCTGAATGTATTTGGAAAGTAAAGAAGAATCCCTTCAAAAATAAAATCAACTTCTAACAGTCTTAACTCCCTGAAGCAATTTAAAGTTATTCATTTAGTAGGCTACCTTCCTTCAGAAAAAAAATCTAGCCGTCAAAGTAAACAGCTTTAAATCTTGCAAAATTGCACAAGTGGATCAGACATGAGCTGTGTGTTAACACGTTTGCATGGAAGAGAAGGGAAGAAGAATGAAAGGCTGGATTCGAAGGGAACTGACTTCTAAATTATTTTTAAGGATTTACAGTCCATGAAGACACCATGTGGAGTGATGCAGAATAACAGGCTTAGAAGTCAAGTACGATAAAAACTGGAGTTATAACCAGCTTCTTTTTGAGATGTCTGAGATCATTCAGGCCCAGAATTAAACTTTCTATACTCTGAAGGAAGAGAGAAACAAACAGACAGTGCAGGCACAGGAGAACAGAGAGTTATAAGATGAGATTGTTAGGATATGGTACTGCAGTACTGCAGTTAAAATGACATTTCCTCACCTTGTTCTTTCTTTGCAGGCCTCCATATGCATTTGTAGCCTAACAGCTGCATACTATTTTTGCTCAGTGTTGGATGGGGACTGTCTCAACCACAGCATTTTAGGTTGTATTTCACATTTTAATTCCACTGCAGCTTAAAAACAGCTTATGTAGTCTATTTGAATCTGATTTTGAGAATAGCTGTTTTACTTAAGTTATGACAAATTGTCTCCTGTGGAGCCCAGGGCAACAAGTAGACAACCCTGAATGGAAACAAGCCCTATATCTTTAACAAAGATTTGCAGAAACTATCTGCTTTGAATCCTTATGTTTTTAAATAAACCAGCAAATAACAGAAATAGTTCTAGAAGTCTTCACAAAGCTTCTCTTCAATCAATAGCCACAGACTTTACATTTAAAAAACTCTCTAAGAATGACAGCATTGAAAAGTATAATTAAAAATAAAAGTTGAGGTATTGTCTGAGATCCAGTGATGTGACAGCGTAAGAATGCCATTGCCATTAAACATACCATAACACACACTATTAAAATGTGAATGAGGAGGAGGCAACTCTCCATACCAAGTGCAGAGAGGCGCAAAGAATCCCATAGCAACAGACCAAAATAGACGGATCCTACGAGATGCAGACAACATCTGGAGGTTCCCACACAGCCCCTTCGCAGCTCTCCCTCCCCTTTCTGCGGGGACAATCTGGATAGCAGATACATAGGAGCAGGTACACAGGGGGGGGGGGGGGGAAAGATAATAAAAGAGACAGGAAGAATAGTTTTATTTATGGATCTTCCAAATCTGTATCTCACAGAAGTGAATCATGTAAAGAACAGAATACGTAGCCTACAATGTGAAAGTACTAAATCAGACCGCTTAAAGACTTAGTTCCCTTACTTAAAGAAAAAAGCTCAGCCTGCAAGTTATCCATACAATTTTTTTAAACCCAAATTGGAAAAATGTGGCCAAAAAAAGGAAACATTGCAAAATACAGATCCAGAAGCGTAAACAGCCACAGAAAGAATAAAAATGGAGCCAAATTTGAAAGGATAAAAATAGAATCTAGTATTTCCTTACCATTTAGAAAAGTGGCAAAACGTTCATCGTGTCATAGCCAACACTTGCAGAAACAAAGTAAAAGTTTAAAAACTAGTCAAATCAAAACTCCCTGAAGAATTACCATTTTTTGTCTTGACAGGCTTCAATAAAGATAATAAGAAGATGGTAACTAACCAACAAGAAAGAGCTATGAAGACAGGGCTAGGATCTGTACAAGATTAAGCTCTAGAATAGACACAGAGGATTTTGCATGTTAAGGTACTGTGGCTAACATTTACTCAAAAGAGAAAAATATCCCAGAACTTGTTGCTTAATTAATGAGTGATTAACAGCAAGAACCAGGTCTAAAATGAAGAAACCAGGATGATGCTTTGTTGCTCTAATAATAGTAGACTTCTGATGTTCATTGTGTACAATGCCTATTATGATTATTACTAAAAAGGCTGCAGGGATTCAGTGCTGCTCATTGTGAACAAGTATGGCTGGTCCTTAAATTGATTTAATTCACCTATAACTTTCCTTCACAGCTGTAATAATTTCATGCAAGCAATGGCAAGCTCAAAGCTATTGCAGTCACTGTGAGTTCTCTTAAAGAGTCAAGCAATGTAGTAGTCGAGAATATTTTCGGTAAATCTAGAGTTTTATTATTAGCAATGACAAACGCTTTAGCGTTTTAGCGGAAAGAGGAAAATAATGGGTCTGACAGCAGTATTAAAATGGTGCCATGTTTTTCATGTTCCTACCAATTACAATCTTATCCCTTAAATTATCAGCATTTGTAACATTTTAACTTTAGTCTAACTGAAATCCTGTTCTCATTTATATTATATCACATCATATTGTGCTGTTTGTCTAAGTAACATCCTGTGGAGGTGAACTCAACTGTTTAGTTAATCTGTGCTGATATAGACATTTTTTCGCTTTGTTCACATGCACAAAAGTTGTGTGTGTCCCAAAAGGTCTCCATTTTTCAAACAGTATTAGCTTGGTCTAAAAAAATGTATTATCTCTACCTACATATTTTGCCACAGCATCTGCATTTTAATTGCTGCTTCATAGTTCCTTTAATCTTATCACTGTATTTAGGAATATAAGAAACGTATGCTGGGTACTGTGTCGTTCTCAATGCTCTTCATTAATTAGTAAGCTTTTTCATGGGACTGCTCTGCTCTTATTGACTTGACTGGGAAGAAATCCGAGCTCGTATGTCTCCTCCGCAGATTGTACGGTGCATGTCTTTTTAATGTCTTTTCCCTGCAAATGCCTTTTCTCCCACATCCTATCTCGTATCACATTTGTTCCCCCTTCTGTTACCTACAATTATGTCTTTTTGGGGATGAGATGGGAAACTGAATTTAGAAGTCTTTTTGGTTATTCTAAACACAAAACAAAAAAAAAAAAAGAAAAAGGAAAGACAAAAAAGGAACAGCTGGTTTACAAACGTTTCATTTTCAATAGCTTAGGCTCGGTTATTCAAGCACAGAAAAAATATTCTCCCAAGAAATAGTATTGAGAAAATAGTTCCAGGCATTCTGTTGTTTCCAGCTGGGCTTAGTGTGCCTTATAAGCAGGACTCATATTTTCTTAGGCAGAACCTCTCTCAAAGATATGTTGGAAAAGGTAAGGCCAGAAATCTGTGTCAGGTCCAGACATGCAATACTCCGGTGCCTAAAAGTCCTCCCAGCTTATTTTTATAAATCGTTTGTTAAGGCAGTTTAAGTAATACATTAGAAGAAAATCACTCAATGTACATCTGGTAAATATGGGATGTATAAACTATACATAAAAAGCACAGCGTTGAGGACCAGAAACTGTGGCTCAAACATTTGTCAGAGAATTTTGCTCACAGGTTATAAAAACAGTAACAAGCACGGTCTCCTGCTACTTGAGCTTACAAGATTCAAGCTATCTATGTACATCTCTGTATAACCATGTGTACATACCCTCCATGGCAGCTTCCAAACAGCTGAACACAGAATACAGATGCAGATTTCATGACTTTTCTGTTTATCAAGAAACATCTTTCTCACTACACAAGATATTCAGAACAGTTCAGAATTTTTTCCTAACATTGATGCTTAATGTTGAAAATAGGATTATTATTTTTTTTCAGTTAGAATCAGGAAATTTAATAGAGCATTTTCAACTACATACAAAATTTATAAACACACATATATACTTCCTTTATTCTTTCAGGCCAATTTGTTTTAATTAGTCACGTTCCAGGTATTTCTTTTCCTGTACTTTCACATGTTTAATTTGATACCCCTCTTCTTGATATCTCTCTGATATCTTGCCACTCTCTTTCTATCTCTATATTCTTGTCTCCTCTGCACCTTTTAGACCTTACTATCACCCAGTCTCTTAAGACATTAACATTTGCTTTCATCATTGTCAACATGTAATTTTCTTTCAGTACCGCACATCATTAAAATTTTTAACCCTTTTCTAAAATTCCTGCCATAGTTTTATTTCCTTTTTCCCCTTAATACCACTATATAAAATTATTCTTCATCATCTTTTTAAATATCACTCCTATTAACAAAACCACTGATTAATTTTAGTCGGAGCCTGGCCTACTCATTACTCTTTCAAAAAATAAAATAAAATAAAATAAAATAAAATAAAATAAAATAAAATAAAATAAAATAAAATAAAATACTAAAAGTTTACGTACTTCTTTATAAATATACCTTACACAAAAAATTGTAAGTACCATAAATCAGTGTCCTCACCCAACTGTTCAGAATATCCAAAGGGAAATTAATACAATGTGCTTATGAAGTGTTTAGAAAAATATTCAGGCAACCCAACATAGTATTATAAAGTGCTGTCATTCTTAGATGCCTGAATTAAACTGGTTATATGCCTTACACAGTATGTAAAAAAATGCTTGTTGAAGAGACACAAAGAACCTGGGAATAGTTACTTGAAATCAAAATCTAGGCTTTGGACTTCTATTATTTGGGATTACATCAAGGTCAACTGTAAGTTCTGACTAAAAGAAGTAATTGTTCTAATAGTAGAAAGCAGTCACTACAATTTTTACAATGTTCATAGTAACACTGTGACTCTGAGCCCTGCTATAAACGGGAGCTATGTGGCATGAAATTTTCCATGAGTATCCTAGGAAAGAAAACGCAGCAGTAAACATCATTAGTCAAGCGAGACCTACACGTCATAAGCAATAGGCAAGAGTCCAGGAAGGCCACAAGGTTAAAATGCTTTGTTTGAGTAATTATAGGATTTGAAGGATTAGGCTGAACCAAAAGATTTAAGGACATGGAAGGATTAAAGGGATAAATAAATAAATTACATTAAAGAGAATGTATAGAAGGCAGCACAAAAAATATAGTAAATTCAGTAAAGTTTTTGAAACAAGAATTGTTAAATAAAATAGTTGCAATGGAAGGAAACATGATTTTGCTGTATTTGATTGCTATTCAGTAACTGAATCGGCAGAGACAAATATTTTTTTAAAAAATATCTGTATGCTTCCGAGATTAAAGACCTAACAAAACAAGCACATATTTGAGGTGAAATGTCTTAGCCAACTTCTTTGTATCCCAGAATGTAAAGTCATTATGTACTCTGTAGCTGCTACGAAAGTGAAATCCCGGTATACAAACCATCGGTGAGATCACACCCACCACAGCCTGTTGTTGAAATCTGAAGATTCCTGCCATACACATGGAAAATGAATTCCAGTCTTCACATTATGCCACTCTGAGGTACAACATTTTACAAAGCTTGCAAAGCTTGTTTATTTTAAAAGCCTGCTGCCCTTGTAAGCTATTAATAGTGAGAATTAAAAAACTACATTTGTTCCAAAGAAAATCTACAGGACCTGTTTCTCCATATTGTGGATGAGAAAAATTATTCAAGGGTTATGATGCCTGGGTGATCCATAGCTTTATGAGGTAGGAAGTTGCCAGAAGATAAAACCACCACAAGATAACCATAGGTATACAGCACGAAACATAAATGAATAAAGGGTGTGAAGGGGTGTGTGTGTGTGTATGAAACAGACACTCACAATCGCAAGACAATATAAATTTCAGCAAAGCTATGCAAAGAGAATGAGGTTTGAAAAATAGATACCAGCTTTTATTTGGAGTTACTTCAGCATATCTTAATGATACGTCTCTTTTCTTCTTTTTTGGATAATCTTTAAAAACAAACAGCATCTAGGCATCGCAGTAAGGATGTCTGAGACAAGTTCAAGAGACTAAGAGAAAGCGTGAAACAATAAGGGGGAGAAGGCAAAAGAAAGAATCAGTTACTGAGAAAGAATAAAATGAAGCAAGAGGAAAGTATTAAGCACGTAGATGCCTCAAGAAACTGGAAAAAGGATTCAAAACAGAAAGCGAAGACAAGAGAGAACAATTTAACAAAATATACATGTTCTAGATGTATGTTTCTCGCTATTCCCTCTTTTCTAAAGACACACTCGACCTCAGCTAAGAGAGTGTTACCGCGTTTGACTGAACTGAACCGCTCAGCCTAACGAAAAGCCCACTGAAACTTATCCCCCAGCCAGGCAGGTTTCTGATGCGCGGAGCCGCGGGGCGCTGGGCCCGGGCTGCGGGGCGGCCCCGGGCGGCCCCGCTCCCTCCGCCGCGCTGCGCACCCCGGCGCGGGCAGGACCGGGCGGGCAGGGCCGGTCTGCGGGCACCACCTCCTGGTCAGCGGCAGGAAAGCAGGGAAAGCTAACAACTTTTCGTTCATTTTTACCCGACACAGCATAGTTTTTATGCGAAGATGAATGCATACTGTATTATTATCTGACCGTGGAAACCATCCAAGCTATGGGTGTGAAACGATGATAACTGCCACTCAGAAGTCTGACTTCAAACAAAGACGCTGTTAGCAACCCAGAAAATCAGATCCTAAATTCTTCATACATTTTCTTAAATCTCTTTATTAAGGGCTAGGTGTTTAGTTTCTCTCAAAATTAGCAACCTAAAAGCATAGTTTTGCTTCAGGAAAATTAAATAAAGCCCTAAAGTAGTTAGTATTGGTTTATGATTTCCATATTAAAATAAAAGGTTAGAGTTACAAATAGTAATTTTCAATATAACCTTTTTATAATATTAGTTGGGTTGGGGTCTTTTTATTTCTCTCTTAAGTGGCTATTTAGCTCAGCTTTTTTTTTGTTCAGATAGCAAATTGCTTCAGGAGATTACGGAAATGCAGACACTAGTCCAATTCACAGATTCTATAATTACATCCGACTTTATTTCTAAAACAGAAAATGGATGCAGCATTCAGAAATGCTATGTTACAAAGAATTCCACCGTGGGGTAGTGATTTGTAACCTATTATCCATTAAGTCAGCCTGAGCTAACCCGTCTCAGATTGCAACAAGGCATAAAACTCTACATTTGAATAAAGCATCTCTTGCAGTTGAACTATGTCCTATTCAAGTATTGCCATCATATGCCAACCAGAAAGGATTCTGATGTTGATATCTGCTTTTCCGCATCACAGAAAAATTAAGTCACTTTTCTCACAAGCTGCTGTCATTTTCAGACAAGAATTATTAGCTGTTTGCTTTTTAAAAAACTAGCTTTCTGTAAACTGAATAGTGCCAGCGAAACAGCATCTCTTGACAGCCCACACTGACAAATTTTCCTACACTCCCTTCGTTGTGCTCAGGCCCGACTGTCAGGTTTCCAGTGGGATTTTCAGTCCTCAGGTTCATTTGGAGCTGTTTGCGGTGCAATCATTCTCACAGAGGGTTTGTTGTTTTTTTTTTTAAATTGTGAACCTGTTCACCAGTAGCAGGGATGACTACTGATTTCTCATGTGGGTCACTGACCAGACACCAGATGGTGGAAATATACTGTTCCTACTAATCTGGCCCAGAGTTTGCAATTCCGAGGTGAAAAGCTTTATCCCATTACCAACTGCCTGAGCCATCCTGGCTCCAACCTGCAGGCTAAAGATTAAACAGTTAATAGCCTTGAAGTAACTACCACCCCCTCAAATATCCCATCTACTACACATCCCAGACATCTACTGGGTAGATCTAAAAGGAGATCCATAAATGTTAGTACACTTTACTGAATTTAAATTCTACCTAAGAAGGGATAAAAAGAAGCACAGCTGGTAAAATAACAGCATCAATTGGGATACTACTACTTATGCAACAGCTGGAAGGAAAAACGTTACTGCAGATAAAAGATCAGGAAAAACAGAAAATACAAGTAGGCTGTTTGTGACAAATGCAATCTGGAAAAAGGGGGGAGGACATCATAACCAGAAAATGCAAACACAAATAAAAGACAAAATATTAAGATGCATCTCCTTTTTGCAGGTTTCGGAAAAAAAAAATCACACTATCAGTATAACACTACAGTCTTAACACCTTAATCAGTTCTGAACAGTAGAACTAGATTCTTTCAGCGAACTTATCCATCCTACCCTTACAATTTTCTTCACCTTTGAACAAGTACTTTGCTTTGCTGCACATTCAAGCTCTTAATTTTTATACTTTAGAGTTTGTGTTGCATCCAAAATCACTACCTAAATTTCTATTTTCGACCATAAATTGCCAGAGGAACTACTCTTACATTTGTGAAGATGACACCAAACATATAATTTGGGGTTCAAGATAACTGCAAAGGAAACAATTCAAAGAATTCTTGAGCTTGTCTATATCCAGACGCAATCACTGAAATTCTTTAAAAATGCAAATGTGTTTAATACCAATATAAATTTTGAAAATACAAGAAGACAAAAGGAAAGAGCTAGTAGGTTATCTTTTATATGTAGGTATGTTCAGATTTCTGTATGTTAGATCTGCATATATTTGGATCTGTAATCTTTCACTGCTGTAGAAAAACATGACTCAGATTACATATCATGATCTTATAAAATCCTATTACACCATAATTACCTTATCTAGTTAGACTCTTTTACCCTTCTGGAAGATTTGACTATTCAAACCTGTCAAGCAGTACACAAAGAACTCATTTACAAGGTAACCATGAAAGTAACTGTACAAAATCTGCCCTTGAGAGAGGGGAAAGTGTAAGCATAGCTCCTTGGTGTTACCTTCGACGTCTCAGCGTTCACTCCTCACGTCATGTTTCATACAGCTTCACTTATGGCAGGTACAGAAAGTCACGCAGTATATATAAGGGCTTGGTTGGTTTTATTTATGATAACTTGCTTAATTCATTTACAACTGTGATGTTTCTAAGGACTGAAGATACCCCATCTTTTGTCCATGAAGCCATCCTATCACATCACATCACACTATGTGTCATAGTAGTAGTAGGAAAAAGCAGTGTTCTAAGGTAGATTACATAAACTGGAATCTCTCACAGGTAATTCTTTTCCTTGAAAATGCACAATCAGGCCCTGCCAAAAAAATTTAAAATATTAAAAGTTCCTCCAATATACATTTTTCTATATTAGAATTGTTTGAAGATTGAATGTATTGCAAATAATTATTTAAAAAGCGTGAAATTCTCTTTCTTCAGTTTCAATAATGTTGGTATAGCTCTTCTGCCAAAATCCCCTGTTTATACCAGTGTAGCAAATTTGGCTCAAGAGGATTAAAATAAGCAATGTTCGAGAAGTACCATTTTCTTGATGCAAACTTCAAACATGTTAAAAGTATGCTACAAGTGTGGCATACTGGTACCCCTCTATTAGCACTGTGCAGAAGCAGCAACATTAAATCTTTTCTCTATCAGTCAAATTTACACAAGTTAAAAAAACATGAACATGAATGTGGAACTGGAAAAGAAAGTTTCAAAAAAGAATATGAATTTTCAGTACCTTGCAGTTAATACACGAAACTGATTTTTTTCTTTAATTTAGAGAAGAAAGCAGCAAAAAGTAAGTCAAAGAAAAATAGGCTAAGAAAAGTATTTAGAAAAGGTATAAGGATGCTTAGCTAAGAGGACTGTTTTTCCAGCCCCAGATAGCAATGTCAAATAGGTGAGAGTATGCATATCAAAAACAGAATCAAAGGAAGATACATAAAAGAAGTGGAAATTCTTAATGGAAATGACTGCAGCTGAGCCCTAGGATGGTTAACCTGTTAATATTAGCAGCTAGATGGTCCACGGTCATTGCTAAGTAGCCAGGGTACTGCTTGTGTGCTTCTGAAAACAGAACCCGGCCCTTGACAAAAATTACACTACTATTACAAAATTTGACCCCTATGTGGACTTGCAGAACAGCTTCTTTTCAGAAGAGGTATTTAATAACCAGGCCCAGTAACAAAAATATTATTCTGTTTGGCAACCTTGACTGAACAAACCAGTTGCTCTGCCCTTTAAAAGTTAAACATAAGATCACATCACATAAGAAGGACTTCTGCCGCTGTCTAGTGTCAGCATCCAACTTAGCCACATTTAGCTTGCAATCTTCTAAAATCTATTTGGACTCTAAGTCTGTGTTCCTGACAAACTTCACAAGAAAGGTCTGTTTTGGAAAGCCCAAGCATTTTTAAGTGTGTATCATCTGGTAATTGTCACGTTCTCTAAAACAACATATCACCTGTTTGCTTTGATAAATCTTTTTGTCAGCATGCACAGCTCAAATAAAATAATTTTTAAAAACCCATATTTACTATATGTACCTGGATATACACGGCTGAAGTGCTCAGATGAGTAAGAGAACTGTATATATACATTAAACACTATGTACACAGGACAGCTTGAACTGAAACAGCAACATCTGCAAAAATGAAGGTAAAAGTGACATTAGGATGATGAAGCAAACAGAAAAAAGCTATCCTGCAATAGGAGACTATGACTGTTAGGCTAGCAAACTGAAATTGTTGAGAGGATAAAATTATTCTCTCACGGCAAACAGACATGATAGAAGGTGAGAGTTGTTTAAACTATAGGGTGATATGGGCACTAGAAGAATAAACAGGACATGAATAAACTTAGACTGGAAATTAGAACGGATTCCTAAGCACCAGGGCATTTTGGGTCAAAAGGAGAATGATGATGGTGAAAGACTAACGACTTTTAAGATTGATATGGTTATGAAACTTTT
The DNA here is from genome assembly GCA_017639485.1 of Pluvialis apricaria. Lineage (NCBI taxonomy): Eukaryota > Metazoa > Chordata > Aves > Charadriiformes > Charadriidae > Pluvialis > Pluvialis apricaria. Next base: position 37,186,737 of record CM030012.1, on the reverse strand, counting down.
GAGATGAAATATTGCCTGACCTGAGGACTTGGTTATATATTTGTAGCTCATTTTTAATGCTATCCAAAGCCTTCTTTGTATAGTAGTTTTGTGTCATAAGCTGGTATCTTGTAGATTACTTTGTTTTAAAGTCTGATGATACCATAAAATGAAAAGTGGATCACAAAAAGTGGTAAGACAGCCTCTGATTAAATCCAGAGTCTTGGAGTTGTTCAGACACTGAGGAAATGCTTTAATAACCAAATTACAATTTAAACTGTCATGCCTAGTTAACTTATTGAAGAAAGGATGTCATTTGTCAAAGTCTGCCCTCTCATCCCCCAAAACTGAGACTAAGGTACACTAGGTAAAAAAAATTCAGCCACGCCAAAGCTTAGATGCCTATAACAGGGAAAGATGAAGTCTCTATTTTAAAGGGATGCTGTGAGGTTGCATGAGGAAATAACAGACTTCAGGTCAGAATTTATAATGGGAAGGATGATGTCCAGAGGTCCCTTCCAACCCTGACCATTCTGTGATTCTGTGAGGAGCAAAATGAGGGGAGATGTAGAATAAATCTCACCTTTCCCTCCATTTATCACTAAAACAAGCCATTTTTCTCACCAGCTTTAGGGATGTTCTGAGATGCTATACCAGATCAAAGAGAGAATCCTAATAACACCCAAGCCCCAGGAATACTAAAGTTATTCATACTAAGCTATAATCTGGAGCTAGCACGGATTTCTCAGCCAGTTTGAGCATCGCACACTCATCACCACGCGTCGTCATTAGGAGCCTGCAGACATGGTTGGGGAGTGAGGGCTTGCGAGGTTCCTGATACAACATAAATACTGAAGGATAATTAGGCATCAGCAAGCTTTCCTTAGGCTGAGCAGCACCAAGCTGGAATGCAACACCGCACTCAACAGCACGGGCGGCAGCGACAGGTGCAGGCCCGAGTGACGCCCGTTGAGCCAGCTTAAGAGGTGGCCCGCCTTCGCCTTCGCCTTTGCCCCTTCTCTGCCGGTGCTCCCGCAGCGCCAGGGCCCCGGACCGGACAAGACTGGGCCGCAACCTGGGGAGCTGAACCCAGCCTGGGGCCTGAGGCGGCCCCACTGCGGGCGGGGAGGGGGTGGAAGACAAGGAGCTTTTCCCGACAAGGAGCTGGACCCCACCGGCGCAGGTGAGGCACCGTCAGGCCAGGGGGCTGGCGGCCCCGGGCGGGGGGGCTGGCGGGCCGGCAGACGGCGGCACCACGCCGCCAGGCGGGAAGGACGGCGGAGGCCTGAGGTAAGGCGGCTGCGGCAGCCTGGGCGGAGGCGGACCTGCCCTGACGAGCGACCTCGCCAAACAGAGAAGCAGCGGCCCTAAGAGGCTTATCGAGCAGCCCAGCCGCCGCAGACGGCAGGCGGCGCAGGGCGAGGCCAGGCGAGGCGTGAGGCGGAGGCCGCCGCCGCCGCCGCGGACAGGGGAGCACTCGGCCCCCGGGAGGTGCGGGCGGCGGGGGCCGCCAGAGGGCGCCGCCTGCCCGCGGCGCGGCGGGGCCGGTGGGGCGTGGCGCGGCGCGGCCCAGCATGCAGCGCGGCGCCGTTTGAATGGCGCAGGCTCGGGGCGCTGGGCCCCGGCGGTAGGTCTCCGTGACTCCTCCTTCCCTCACACCTCGGCGTGGCCCGGCCCGGTACCATGAGCAGCGGGTGAGTGAGGAGGGGAGGGTGAAGAACTCCCTGAGCCTCGGCCAAGAAGCTGGCGCTCCGGGCCGGCCGCCGGCGGGGTCCCTAGTGGCTGGCCGGGCCCCTCTTGACGCCGCGGCGCGGCTCCGGCCGCTGAGAAACCGGGGGCGGGAGGGATCTTCGGCGAGGCCTTCCGCCTCCCCGCTGGCTCTGGGGGAGCGGGGCGGGCGGTGCCATCCGGGCCGCGCTCTGCCTCGCCGGGGCCAGGTGCGGCTCCGGGGCGCCCCGCCCGGCGTGAGGGCCGGGGGCGGGGGTTGCCGCCGCCGGTGGGGCGGCGGGGCTGCCTCCTTCCCCGCTCCCCGCGCCGTGGGACGCGCGGTGGCCCCCCGCCGAGCCTCCCCCGGCCGGCACCGCCGAGCCGCGGGCCGCGCCGGTGCGGGCACGCCCCTACGCCCACCGGGCGGCCTGCGGCACGGCTGCCTTCGGTACTTGCGGTGTCCTCCAGCCAGCGAGTTCTGGCGGCTTTGCCTTTTTCTAAAGCGGTGGCATCAGCCGCGACTCAAAGCAAGCGTGTGCAGGGGCAGATAAGTGCCGGGGGAGCAGGAAAGGCTTTAGCGCTACGGCAAGGGCGGGCGGCAGGCTGGGTGTGAGGCCTGCTGGCGGATTTTTGTTCCCTGGGTGTGACAGATTCCAGTGGGGAAAAGGGGGGGGGGGGGCATCTTCAGATGCTTTGAGATCAGATCCTGCATTAATTACTTCGCTAAAAGGCCTTCAGATTCCCCCCCCCCCCCCCCGCCCCGTTGTGCTGGAGTAGTTTGGCATGTTGTTGAATACAGATCTAAAGAAATTCTGGGTAGTGAGAGCTGTTAAAGAGAGAGACTGGGAGGTAGTTTTAGAAACTTTGTTGCTCTTTTTGTAACATGATGTGCTTTGGAGCAAAGTTAAGTCAGTTTGCTTAAAAAGGGATTTCTTCCGTCTCGTCTTGGAGCATGCATTTTGCCTTTCCCATTCCCTTCGGTTTTTTGTTCCTTCTATTCTTTGGCTATAATCAAGGAAGGCAAAAAAGGATAGTTACCCATGATTGGTAGAATTAAAGCATAACAGAAGGCAGGTTAGTGCCTCTTTGGCCTTGCTAATTGGAAAGAACAAATTGTTCTAGTGAAAAGCTGTCGCTTTAATCTCTTGTTATCAGTGCATATAGTTTTAATTAAAACATCTAATATTATTTCATTGAGCTCAAGTTACCATTGGTTTGAATTCCTAAACTTTATAACTCAGAACATTATAATATCCTAGAAATAATATTATTAATGTATTTTACATGTATATATCTAAAAAAATCATATATATGTGTATACTTGCTTTCTCATCCAGTTTTGAAACTTCTCTTTTCAGTATATTTCCACTGGAATCATTTAAATAAGCTTTTTTAACAAAATTTGACAGTTTTGTGTGCTGGTCCCAGGGTAAGGAGCTTCAGTATGAATTAAGAAGGCTTTTTAAATACTACAAACGCACCACATTCAATAATAGAAATGTGTTTAAGGGTATCATAATAGAAGTCATGTGATCCTAAGCTATGTGAAATGTAGTCACAGAGTATGTTCAGCCAAATGGGGATGAGGTTAGTACCCACGCTTCCACCAAATTTGGAGCTTGAGGGGTTTTCCAGTATGTCTTTCTCTGGGTTTGAATTTAAAATTCTTGTTGCAGGTTTTTGAAGCTCTTCTTGGGTTGAGCAATGAATAGAAAAAAAAAAAGTATTTAACTTTATGAGTAGTTTCTAAAAGCTGTTTAAGATGTTAATGTGGGAGCTTTAGTGTATTGGAACTTTATTTCCTGTATAGTAACTCCCAGATAATTTTAATAATAGAACTTTTCCAGCCTTATTGCTCGAATGTTCATAAGTGAAAATCAACAGGTAAAAGCATCTTTTCATTAGTGAAGCACGATTTTAGAAAGGACTAGAACACTGACAAGTAATATTACTTTATATCAGCTTAACATATCTGTAAATGGTACCTCCAGATGCAGAAAACTGGGTACTTGTTTATTAGTCTTTTTTCTGGAAAATATTTTTTCCCAGAAAGTGACTAAGGTTCAGCTATTAGACTCTTATCCTAGCTCCACAAAGAGAGCTAATTCACACCTGGATTTGTCCTCAGTAAACTTAACTGAACTCTGACTTGTGGTCGTTGTCGGAGGTTTGTTATGACTGCTTGTGCCAGTGGGCCACATACAAATTCCATATGTAAGAGTAATAGGAAAATGAACTTAAATTGTAGGAATAAGCTAACCTTAAATAGTTACTCAAATGGTATTTGTCTTTACTGCAAATTTAATGTCATTCCTGTAATTTTTGTCCACACGTGCAACTTTAAACTGGAAAAAATGGCCTGACAGGTATAGCACGTTAAAAAATTGTGTCTTGCTGGCATATAAGACACACTTTTTACAGTGTTGCAGAAAAATTTTGCATTAACATACTCCTTAAAAACGTTCAGCTCTGCTTTTCTTTTAAAGAGAATTCAGTATTTAGCACCTGGTGAACTGTCAGGGCATAAATTACTAAAAAAGGAGTTTTAAAAAAAGAAACAAAACTGTTTCATATTCAAAGGATGTGGAAGCCATCTAAAACTGAGAGACAGATGGATTCTGTGACATTTGTCAGAGTTAAAATGAAAGGAACACATGCCAAGCTTATGGAATTGCTTCTACATCATAAGATAGTGTTAATTTATTTTTATAGACAGATTACTCTTTTGGAAGTAAATTTGGAATAACCATTCTTGGAAGTTTCTCATGAGAATTTTAAGTCTGTTAATTATTAGTGAAATGAGTTGATCCTTATGGGTTCCCTGGTGTATACCTATTTTGAATGCTTTCAAAGCATGAGCTCCCCTCCTTGGGGAGTACCAATTAATTAACTCTTTCATCCAAATCTAATGTTGTCATCCTTGAACTTGCACTTGATCTAATATGGAGTGGGGGAGAATCACAAGAACATCAGTAGTGGCTAGTGTATGTGGAATGCTACAGGAAAAAACAGCTGTTAAGAATTTGGGCGAAGAGTAGGACAGGAGGAATGTTTGAAAGGTTATGTACTGATGACTTATGTAAAATAGCTGGATTTCTCTTGCTTTGCTGTCATGCAAAGTACTCAAGTCTGTTCTGTAAGAAATTAATGTTATGTTAATACATGTGTAGATTACATAACTTGTGAAGAAAAGTTTGTCCCTCTCTGGGGGCCGTGCCCAGAACACAGGACGATGGGAGGGAGTGGCAGAGTTGTTAATACTTGCCTTTGATAGATATGCACTTGAAAGCCTTTTAGTGCTGTCTTTCTTTGCTCGATTCTGGTATGACTTGAAGAGTTGTATTGCATCTGGGAGAGATCGGAGTTAGAAAACAGCAGTAGAGCCATCAGGAAAACTTTGCACAGGTACTGTCTGTTGGCTGTGGGGACAAATGAGTTGACTTACCAGGATATATGGCTGCTGTTACTCTAGTCATCCTGCTTCCTGAAAATTGAGGAGAGTAAAAGGGGAAAGAAGGAGAGATTTAGCATCTGCTACAAGAAGTCACTTGTGGGATGGAGGAAATTGGTGGAATGTGAGCCTATCATCTTAATGAGATCGAGTATATCTTTTCAGATTGGCAGTCTACTTTGTTACAGTTGTAAAACAGTTTAGGCTTGTATGGTGAAGGGCTAAGGCAGAGCTGAAGGGGAGTTGCAGTCTATCCTCAGTTTACTTTTTAAAGTTTTGTAAAGTAAAAGAGTTGCATTGGCCTTAATGAAATGGTATAACATTGTTCTGAACAAATGTGGCTGGCGGTACTCATCACAAGGGAACAGTCAAAAATTCAAGAAGTTAAGGTGTAAGTTGTTTGATCTCGTATAAATTAGTATCTAATACCCGTTTAAAAGTCCTCAGTATATATCCCAAAGTAACAGTGGATGGTAGTATCTAATTAGCTATCCTTAGATGATATTTGATAGCAGGTAGGAAATGAAAGCTGTCAAGGGCCCTCTAAAGTGCCTTTCATCCTCTAACATTCATCTTAATTGCTGGCCAGCTAGCATTTTATCATGTGTTACTAAGCCTTTGGAAGCAGGATTCTTGATGTAGACTAAATTTATTGTAGCAGTATTGGGTTTGCACGTACCAGATTCTTCTGCTTGTTTTCTACTTTGTGTCTGTGCTACTTGAATTATGTTTTTGTATTTAGTCACTTTTAGTGTATTTCTTTTTTTATGAATTTGCACAGTCTACCCTGGAACCCATGGCAAGACTTGTGTCAACAACATCCTGTGGCAAGTTCAGCTTAATTATAATTTGTACCTGCTGTCCCCTTTTGTTAGTTTTGAGCCTGCCTTCAGCTAGTGTCTTTTGCCCCTTCATTCTTATATTGGGCAAGACAGAGAATGCTCTCTTTGCAAGTTCTCCAAGCCATTAATTTTGTAGGCCTTTGTCTTATTTTCCCTCTCTGCTGTAAGTAGCCTCTTTTCCAGACTGAAAAAGCCTGATCTCTTCAGTTGTTGATTGTATAGAAGGTATTCCATACGTTTTTTTTAACTTGCCTTTGTATGAGCTCTTTTTTACTTTACTTGGAAGTCTTTTGAGTTTTGGGGTGGTTTGGGGTGTTGTGGTTTGTTTTTTTTTTTTTTGGAAGGAGAGAGGGCTAAATATGCACACAGTATTTGAAATACAGGCACAAAGTAGTTCTGTACACTGTCACAACAGTGATCTGTTTATTTTTCACTATTTATTGATCCATATGGAGCACTGAGCAATCCAAATGATCTAAAGTAAACTGTCATATATGCAGATCTTGTTGTGGGTGGCAGTTGTTATCTCTGAGCCTGTGATTCTATATGGGAACCCAAAATTCCCTTACGCCTGCAGACACACAGGCTTTGCTGTGCATTAATCTATAATCATTGTTTCTGCTTATTGTATGTCACAGTCCTCCTCTAATTCTTCAGTTAGCCCTCATCTTCAGTGTGTGGTATAACTTTGTATTGTCATCTACTTATCTTCTTTGTGAGGTAATTTATCAATATATCGAACAGCATAAACCAATGGAGATTTTTCTGCAGGATTCCTGTGTCGGCCACCTTCAGTGTGGGAACTGCTTAGACAGTTTATCACTGTTTCTTAGCTATTTCTCCATGCAAAAACTTTCCCTCTTGTCACTTGGTTGCTTAGTTACCTCAAGATATTTAAGTGAGGGACTTCTGGAAGCTTTTTGGAATCTCAGGCTCTATCATGTAGCTGTCCTTTATCCATGTGATACTACTTCATGTTCTCAAAGAATTCCATTAATTTTGCAGGGCAGGACTTGCCTTCACAACAGCCAGGTTGAATCGTTCCCAATATATTATTTGTTTGTGCCTACTAATTTTATTCTTGATTACATTGTTTACTAATTTGCACAACAGAGATGTCATTCTGCATCTTCCTTGAGGCCATCTTTAAATACTGACTGTATTTTCCACACGTGATTTCTTCAGGTGCTTTGTCAGCTCTAAGGGAGAGGTTCTGTATCACCAGAGACCCTCACAAAACAGGTTAAACTATGGAAGCCTCTCTTAAACTGTAGGACTGTGAACACAGACATAAGGATTTTGCTTCACTTCATCAGGTGTTCCCTTATATCTGATCATCTGTTGACCTTTGGGTTTCTGTTCCCAGTCTTTAAATAAATAATTGATAGTTTTGTTGTCTTTTCCCATTTCAACTGGGAGGCTAGGGGGCATTATGTTCTTATATCAAATTTGTCAAAGCATGTATTCTCTTCATTTTTCTCCTAGACATGTTTAACTCTTTATACGGAACTTCTTTCCCCCCAGGATAATCTCTCTTCAGTTCAGGTATTTTGAAATGTTATCTTAAGCTCTTTAGATCCCAATATTAAACACAGATATGTGTGCTAATTAAGTTTCTGTGGTAAGACATTTCTTTCTAGCCTCCTGTTATTTTACCCTTCTATTAAGTAAAAAGCACTCTAGTTTAACAGTGCTGTTGTATGTGTTGGAGATCAGATTCTCGCTTACTGCTTAGCATGAAAGAGGAGGGTAGGTTGAGATCATTTATTAAACAAGCAAGTAAGGAGAGGTCACTCTTCTGCATGAAGAGTTGTAAACCGTCAGTGTGTCTCAGGAGTAGTTGCAAAAGTGATTCTTTAGGAACAGAGATTATGGAATTTTTTTTAGCATCTGACAAGATGATTCTGTGGGGCTCAGCTCTGGTGGTTGGAGGTTTTCTTCCCAGTTCTTCTGGAGGTTATTGCCTTCCCCTTGGCCACATTCTCAAACAGGGGATGCAAAAAATATTAATCAAGGTTTTTCCAAGTCCTCCTAGCTTTCCACCTTGGTCACTAGTCTGATTATAAGGCTATGTTTGTTTGGATTTTTAGGATTGTTGAGTGAGGCTTTTCTTAAAAAGTTCAGTTGTTTGCCTTTGGGTTGTGCTTCAAGTTCAAATTTTAATGTACAGCTATTTTGGGTCCAAATAGTGGTTTCAACTACTCTGATAAGTAGAGGAGAAGAAATTTGTTGTTCTTATGGTTTCTTCTAAATATCAGGGAAAAATACTTTTTTACTATTTATTTATAAGCCTGGTGGCTGGAAGCCTTGGAAGCGTGAAGAGCTCACAGGGTGACAACTATTCTATCACCGTCCTGTAGTACGCAGGGAAAGTTAGAGCCAAGTTAATGAACCAGTCTTAAGCCAGCCTTGTATCTGGAAAAGTATGGACCACCAACTGTTAAAGGTCTTGCCCTAAATAATGTCACTTGCAATGCTTGCTGAAGTCATCGTCTGAGGACTCCGTGTTCCCAGCTTACAGGGTAAGGGTTTCTGTTAGTAAATCTTCCTTTTCTTGAGAGAGAAAGAGAGACCTCAAATGAGATTCTTCATTACTGATCCTTTCTAAGGAAAACCGAAGCATTTGAAAAATTTTTTTTTTTTTGCTTCCACTGTATCCTACAATATGGAATTTAATATGCATTATGTGGAGAATACACCTTCTGTTTTGTTTTCAGCCTGCTACCTGTTTGTTTTATTTGATGGCCTTTAGCTACTGCACGGAAAGATCTTCTGTGGCTAATAAGCTGTTTCCCATCTGACTTTTTCAGTGATCAGTGTCTTAATGTTTTAAATACTGAAGTTCTTAATGTGGGATAAATCTCCTACATAGAGGAAAAAGGATAGGACTGTCGGTATTAAAGGTGGAGGTGAGAGATTGGGGCACTCATGTTGGCAGCATACTTTTGCCATTGAGGGAGAAAACCAATAAAATTAGAGCAAATAGTTGGCTTTTAAAAGTAAGGTAAGATGTCTTCCTAAAACATTTTGGGAATAGCGCTCCACGACGATGTAGTCTGTGAATCCAGTCTCAAGCAATGGATCTTCTGAATCGCTTACACAAAATCCAAAACTATATGTACCGCTATCCCAATATTGGTTTTGATTCTTGTAGAAATATTTGCATACTTCAAGAAAAAGTACTTTAGGCATTTTCTTACTGGCTAACTGTGGACTAAAGATTATTTTTTTTTAATTTGAAAAATAGCCAAAGTTATATGCTGAGAAAAAGAGGGGGAGGAGGGGTGAATTTGCCAATAAATTAGGGAGTGATCTTTCACATCCATTTTTTTTTTACCATTGCTATTTTGATGAAATTTGCCGCCTTCCTGAAAAACAGGGATTATTTTTATTTAGCTGCCTTTCCTTACTTGGAAACAGTTAAGACCAATTATGGTTTTTTTTTAGGTGGCAGGTGAAATACATAGTGTGAGATGTGGAGGAAAGAGTTTTGTAAATTGCCTTATTCTTGTTTGTAGGGCACCGCTCAGTGCAGGTATACTAAGCTGGTCTGAAAACAAGATCTCTGCCTGTCTTTCTTTGGAGGGGACTTGGTTTTGTTCCCTTTCTTTAGAAAGCTAAATGGGAATCCTGAAGTGCTCATCAGCATGTTACTAATGATAAGGCCTCTAGCTAACATTTGCTAAAGGGTGATATCTTGGATTATTTATATAATGGAACGCCTTGCAAATAGCTGAACTATTTTAACTGGTTTTGCCAGCTGCATTTGAAGAAAGTTGACAACGTTTTCGAAAATGTAACTAAATATCTTTCCCTTGAAAACAGGGATTTGAGAGATTATGGCATCTGAAGCCCACAATGTTAGAAAACAGAAAGTATTGCATATTGAAGGTTGTCCCATTGATCTCCCCAGAAAACGAATCTCTTCTTCCACTAAAAAGATCATGAAGGAGGTAAGTTGTTTGGGTTTTTTTCTGATGAAACTGAAGCAAACATTCAAACAAGTTGATAGTCTAAAACTAGAAGCACTGTTGAGCATTTCATGTTTAGATGTGCAATAGAACCTTAGCTTGAACAGTGATTATATTATGAAAACTATGCATTATAATAGGCACAGGCAGTGACTACGCACATAGATGCATCGTATCATCCACATGAGCAGTAGGTACTGATACTGTTTCAGTCACGCCTGCTTTTCTGCAGTCTAGCCAAGAACTGCTTCAGTAGAGGAATTGTATCATCAAAAAGTTCTCTCGCCGACAGGGCTACATGGCACAAGTGAGAGGTGGGGTAGGTGAAATACCTGCATTGAAATGGACCTGTCATTTTGTTACCGTACAGCTTGATCTACCACATTGTCTAGTAACATGCACTTCTGCTGGATTCCTGCTACTCAGAAACATTTTTCCATAACCTCTTACTGGCTCCTCTTTCCTGGCTGAAGAGTGAGGCAGTAGAGTACAGAGGAAGTACTAGGGAGGTAAACTTACTGTAAGATCACTTCAGACAGTGGTGAGGATGCCAGTATTCTCTATGTCCATTTGTTTATTGAAATTATGTATTAAAACCCACATGATTTTATAACTCAGTGTTACCAAAAAAAAAGCCATAGCATTGTCTTGCTGATGTGCACAACGTAAATGTTAACAGTAGTAAAAATTTTCAGGCTGGAATGCCTGCAGTATACAAGCGTAGTACCTGTTTATATGAAAATACATATTTCTAACTTGAGCATCTTAGTGCTTTTTTATTTTTAATAATTTTTTTACTAATGAAAAGAAGTAGACCAGAACATAATAATTCAACTCATCCTCATTAGGTGAAGCTTTAAAACATTGGAGGCTGCTGTATAAAAAAAATCTTTAGAAACTCATCTTCGAGTTGTGTTGCTTAATTTTCAAAGGTTTTGCTAACCTGTGTGGCACAACCTTGAATGAATTTTGTGATTCCTCTGGGATATCACTGTTTTATGCAGCCTGATTGGCGTCAGGGTGCTAATCTGAGTTCAGGATAATCAAGCTGCTGTTGTCTACAGCAGCCTTGATTTATTTAATTTTTTGTTGTTGTTATTCTTGTGCTTCGGTGGGAAGATGTGCTGCTGTTATCCTTCCCAATACTATCATCTGCTGTATTACGGGCCTTTAAATGTACATGTGAGACAAGTAGTGCAATTTTGCCATCAGATTCCAGTAGGCTTTTTATATTAGTCACAGTTTTTAGTTTGCTATTAACTAAAGAATCTGTCTCTGATGTCACAATCCTGTCTCTTGCCAAAGATACCCCATGCCTACAGCTGACTGTGGTGCTCCAAGGACGGCTGTGGCAAAGCTAGTCCATCTATAGGTCACTGTGAAATACTTGAAGATTATAGGAAGGTTAATGTAGCTGTGCTGTAGTTGCAGAAAAGGAGGAGCGGGTGGAAGGGAGGGAATCTGTGGTAAATTTAGGCCATGGTAAAGCAGGACTTCTTTTTGACAAACTGTAAGAGCGTTTGAGCCTTTTTAGTAATAAAGCTTTTTTATTCTTTATTCCCTTTCTCCCAGGGTAAGAAATCTCCAAAACAGCTGGCTTCATACACAAACAGGTAGGAGGGCTGTGCTGTCTGAGGTTTCAAGTGAGAGGGAGGCGGGGAGGAAGAAACAATTTAAATCTATTACAGCACCCAAGCAGACACAAATGGAAGATAGGTCTTCATTTTACTGACAATACTTGGTTCTTGTGTCCACTTCCATAATAATAAGTCTCTGCATTAATAAAAGCAGGAGAAAAATACTGGTGGTAGCTCTTACTTCTGATAACCCAAATATCATGAAGGTATATCTTGGGGATAAAATGTTTTAAGTAACCTGCAAGTTAACTGCTGAATTCATAATTATATATTTTAACTTAATAACATGAAGTATTGCTTAGGTTTAGAGCAACCTTCACTAAAATACTACTTTATTATTGCAGAATAACAGTTGGAAAAACGGTGACCAGTCCCCTCTCTCTCTTCAAAGTAGTGTATTGTAAAAGAAAAGTTCATTGTTATAGCCCAAAGCCTTGTTACAGAAAGAAACAGCTCCCTAAATCTAGGGGCTGTGACATGGCAAATAAAGAAAATGAACTGGCTTGTGCAGGGAATCTGCCAGCAAAACTGCACGACAGTCGTACACACTTGCTGAATTCTAGTGACTCTGGCTCATCTCAAACAGAAGGCCCCTCATCCAAATATAGTGGATTTTTTTCAGAGGTAAGTAGAGTATAAAGAAACTTTAGTTTAAAAGAAAAGTATTCCTGGTAGTTTGTTTGTGTGGTTAGCTGTGAAAGTTTTCAGAGAGGTTAATTTTCTTGACATACAGATTGGCCCCGGTCTTGTGTTTTACAGTCTTTATCTGTCAGTTTACAGTGACACAGTTGCCAACAGTAGTAGTCCTGCCAGTTTTCCCCCTGTTTGTGTCGGCACAGAAGCTCAGATCTGCCAGGCTAGCCTGCATTAAAATTCTACCAGCACCAAAGGACGACATTGTTTTGACCTGGTTAGGTTTTGTGATCTGGCATGACACATGGCCACATGCACATTTATGGAAGTGTGAAAGTGTTAGTGTATGGATGGGAATAAGGTGATGAGGTAGGACAGGACCATTTTCAATAGCAGTATCAGCTTCGTGTGTGTGAAACTAACTTAAGTGTTTGTATAAGACTGTTTCTTCTTAAGATTGCTTGATGAAACACAGTGAATGCTTGCAGGGCTTCTGAAACTCACTAAAAGGTCGGATATTTAAATGAAACAGGTTTTGTGATAGTGAAGGCTGTTTAAGTCTCTTAATGTTGAAGTTTCCATTTCTGTCATCATAGATGTTTGTTACCCATTGAGGCTTGCAGGTGTTTAGTGAGGCATGGCAGGGAAGATAAGATTGAAGACTTATCACCATGCTGCTTTTTCACGTTACTTTAAGTGTGGGCTGCCATAAAGGGAGAGCCCCGAGAGTCCAGTGGGCTGGAGGTACAAGTCTGGCACTCTTGCACTCTGTGGAATTTGATGGTTTCAAGGAAGGAGCGGCAGAATAGCTAGAATAAAGAGGTTGTAGAAAGGAGGTTAAAAAAAAATGAAGACTGGGGAAGATTCATCCTCTGAGAAACTAAAGACCAGATCACTGGCCACAGATGACTGTTTAACTGGTTTGAGAGATGGGAGTGGCTCTGCAGTGTTCATTCCAATCCAAGGTTTTAATAAAATACCTAAACTTCATTCCAAGAGCAGGCTTTTTCAGAAATCAACCTTTTCTGTCAAAGTTCAGAATAATAAAAATTAATAAGCATCTAAGTAAAAAGTTCTCAAAGTTGGTGAGAACTAGAGGTTGATGCTCATGAATGCTATTTAATTATTAGATACATCTCTTTAGTTGTCTACAGACCTTATTCTTGTAGCTTTTGGGTAAAATAGTCTTAATCTATTTGTGCCCCCTTCTAAGGGAAATCTGTGTTTTTAAGGCCATTGTTAGCTAAATTTCTAAAACAAACTCATCAGCGTACAGGTAGGAAAGCATATTTTTATATACTAAATTACTATATTAAAGCGGCTTATTGTGGTGTTGCTGGCTACTTAACTTGTGGTAAACTTCTTTTATATTTTTGAAAATATACAGGTTTCTCAGGACCACGAAACTATGGCTCAAGTTCTTTTCAGCAGGAATCTGAGGCTGAACGTAGCTTTAACCTTCTGGAGAAGGAGAAGTATAAGTGAACTGGTAGCCTACTTAGTGAGGTAAATTGAGTGTCTCTTCTTTTATACTCTATATATGCTAGTAATCCCAAATATGATGCAGTATTTTAGGGATTCCTTACATGTTGTAACTTTGTAATGCTTATTCTTTATATCATAGTGGAAGAATATACTTCAACCTATACTTCAAACTAGTAACAGTTCTGATTTTATTCTTAATTGTTCTAGGATACAGGATCTTGGAGTGGTAGTAGACTGCCTTCCTGTGCTTACAAACAGGTACAGACAAAAAGAAGTGGGGGATAAGAATTTGCAATACCCATGGTGAAGTCCAAGCACTTCTGAAACATCTTGTTTTTTAAGTTTACAGGAAGAAAAACCATATATTTCAGTTGGCTGCTGTGTAGATCTTTTGCCTTTAGTGAAATTGCTGCTTAACAGCAAATATGAAGAGTAAGTATCGGTTTCGTGTGTTTAAGACACTATTGCTTCCTGGCTAGGTAGTTCCCTAGAAATTATTGGTGACGGACTCGTTTCCTCTGCCCCTCCTCACAACCTTGCCTTTCTCAGGGAACACCTTCCTGAAGGGGAGCTTTCCTGTGAACCTTTCTCCTTTAACAAACCGGTGGTGCAAAACCTCTTTTCTGCAAGGTTAAGGACTGGGGAGGGACACTGGCTTTGCCCTTATGCAGATTTATTTATCCTAAACAATAAAACAGAATAGCACAGAGGTTTTAGTATGCTTTATAACGTGAAATCAAGGCAAACTTTTCTGGCAAAATACCTGAAAAATTTCTACTTTTTCAACATGAGCTTCAGTTTACCACTTTGAAATTGAAAATATAGGCAAGTATTTACACTTGCCAATTTGTCTAGATTTTTTTTTTCCAGAATAGAAAATGTGTTGCTTTCTAAGCTGCTCACCACTTTAGCTGACCTGTAGATATTGGAGGGGGAAAAAAGCATAACGTGTAAAATATGTTGTTACAGATATGTGATAGTTGGTTTAAACTGGCTTCAAGCTGTCATTAAAAGATGGTGGTCAGAACTATCTGCGCATACAGAAAAGGCAGAGGATGGGTGAGTATAGTATTGGGAAATATTTAAATGTGTTTCTGTAGCTTATTCCATCTCAAAATGTGTTTTAACTTTGACCAGTAGGAACACACCTTATCTACAAGGGAAAAATAAGTAATTTGAAAGTAAAAGCTTAAAAGTACTCAAAAGAAATTCTTCTGTTCTTAAGCCACAGGTGGTCTTTGGAAACTTACTTTAAGGATTGTCTTGGGTTTGTTTTTGTTTTTGAGGTTTTTTTACTGGAGTTTTAATAAATGTAGAACATAGTCATATCAGGGGTTGTGCAAATGCTGTAGAAGTTGGATCAAAATTTTTCTGATATTGTGGCAATATATCATAGTCTAATTTTATATGTAGTATTAATCAAATGTTTCAGTCAAAGTCTACTGAAATGTAGTATATATGTTTATAAAGTGTTCATTCTTTTTCAGAAATATTCATATTTTAAAACAACAATTAAGTGGATTATGGGAACAGGAGAATCGTCTTACTCTGGTTCCAGGATATACTGGTAATATAGCTAAGGTAATCCAGTTCCAGCTGTGTTTAGTAGTGGACATAGCTGTATCACTTGCAGTATTCCTCTCATTTGATGCTATTTACTCTAAACTATTGGTGGATAGAAACACCTTTACTTTATTTTCACTAACGCTCAAGTACATTGCACAATTTTTACACAAGTCAGCAGCATATTCATATGCCAATAGTACTATAGTTTAGAATGCTAACAATGAATTTTTATCCTTTTTTCTTTACAGATAAAGCATCTCCTTAATAATAAAATAGCTCATAGTAATAAGCCTTCAAATTGATGTAAAATAGGGCAAAGATAAGTAGGTAGACTGTGAAAGGACAGATGTTTTCTCTGAAATCTGCTGTACCCGTTGTTGTAAGTGTAATGCAGCATGGAGAATCTTAGCCCAGCAACGTTGTTTGCATTTGCACATTGGGTGACTGGGGCAAGCGACAACATAGTAAATTCTAAAGCTTATTGCTGGCCTAATGCTTAGAAAATGATGAGTTTCTGAAGAGCAGAAGAGTGTCTCCATCTGAAGTGAATCCATGGTTTGCCTTTCTTGGTCTGTTGTGGTATCAGTAATACAATGAGGGTGTCTGGTAACTGCATGGTTTGCTGCTCATGATACTCACAGCTATAAACATGGCTTTTTGAGGTTGGGCACCAAGAGTTGCACTAAGTAAGAAACCTTTCCTCGTGGTGCGACCTGATGAAGGTAGACAGTGAGAAAGGACTTAAAGCAGACACTTGGTTATGTGCAGGATTTGAGTGAACCTGAAAAGAACTTGGAGATTGGATGTTTTGCTTGTATCTGAAGAGGCTTTGTGGAATCTATAATTCTATGGCTACAGAATTTGTCACTTTGATGTATCAAACAAATAAGTTATTTCTTGTTCTTCTGGGACTGCTGTGCACCTCTAACTTCAATTTTGGTGTCTTTGCAAGGATAATTACAAACTTCTTGCGGAGTTTCAGTCAGCAGGGATGCAGAAGAACTGAGTTCTGACTCCCAACTGGTAGAGCAATAGAAGGTTGTAATATAGACTGCCTAGTTCTTCTGGTAGATCAACATAGCGGTTATAGCCAGTGTCAGCTTGTTTCTCTAGAACTCAGGTTCCCTTTCTGTTCATTTGCCTACTCCTTAATGTGCATCAGGATAGATTGTGACCAAGGCCACCTGCACAAGTCAGGAGCAAAAGGAGTAGTACAAAAATGTTGGAGGGATGGGGTGAAGGAATATCACTCTTAAACATGTTTCAAATACATGATCTCATGATGATGATTTTTTCCTGTGCACACAGGGAGCAGAGGAAAAATGGACTAAATTGATGGCTTTGGAAGCTAATCCCACTGTTCTTGCAGGCTTTTTAGTATGTAAAGAAATGTCATTGAAAGCGTTAGTTGAAAGTAATCTTGAAGTTGAAGATAACTTGTTCTGAAATTTGGCCTAAACATAATTATTCTTGTATTATGCTCCTGACTGGTTACCCTGCCTCAGATACACAGTCGATATTAAAGATATAAGTAATGTGACACTTTCTCCTTTTTCTCCCTTCTAGGATGTAAATGCTTATTTATTACAGCTACACTGACATGATTGGGAGCTATGTGTGCTTATGTGGTGAAACAATCCCCTAAAGTATCCCTGAAATAAGTATCTGAAAGCCTTTTGAGAAATACTGGCAGAAGAGAACTGAACTGTCAAGCTGTTTAATGAAACCACTAATAAAATCCTAACAATCTACTTCACATTGAAGTGGAAAAATGTCTAATAGGAGCAACTTTTACTTCAGTGAGGTGAAAGTGCACTATGAAAACTGTATGCCTTTGCTGCATTTGGGATTCACTCAGTTACTAGGTATTCATTTAAACGCTACTGTATTTTACTACAACATCGCATAAAAGAAGATGAATTATACTGTCATGAAGACAAGACAGCAGAACCAGTTATAAGGAACCAACAAAAGCAATCGGCATTAAGAGGTTTTAAATGTTTCGTTCACAAGAGAACTTCAAAATGCACAACTATCTTCCAATTGCATTAAAAAAACTTTGGAATATTCAATTACTTCTATGTTTTAATCAAATTATTAAAGACAGTTTTTGTTTGCACTATACAGCAAAGATGCCTTAATTACTAGTGTTTCAAAAAGCCAATGTGTTAAGATGCAAATAGCTATTATGTTCAGATTGTGATGGAAAAACTATAAAAGTCAGGGTTTCACATTGTGTAGTTAATGAAACATTGCACATACACAAAAATTCATATATGAAAAATATTATAAATACCTGAAGTTAAGCTTGGATAAACAGTTATTGCAAATGTCAGCAGAATGGTGAATTTATGTCTAACAAATGTTTTTATATTGTATGTGGATTTCTAACACAGTAATCTTGTTCTGTATCATTTAAACTACATGCAAATAAGTAAATATATTAAATGTATCTACTGTTTTTCTTCTCACGTTCATAAAAACAATTTCTATAATAATCTCTTCCACAGTACTTTTTATCATAGATATTTATGTCTATTGTTTGAAATGTTTACAGCCAGATGAGGCCATGTTATTCAAATCACACCCTTTTTATACTACCTCCTTTTAGAAACTGACAAAGAGCTTTTGCAGAAATAATCAAGTTCTATCCTGATCAATGATGGCAAATTCATACCAACAATAGCATTGAAAATACAGCTATAAACTCTTTTACTGTCCTATTGCTATCCTGTACAATTTTAATTTAAAAGTTATGGCTTAATAGCTCTGAGGTAGTTTTGATTTTAGGCTCGCTATTGCCTTTTTTATTTTGTGATTAGGAAGCATGCTTTTCCAATTAAAACTTATAAAGTGCCAGCTGTTCACTTAAAACATAAATATATGCACAGCATGTATCACCAAATAGTCTACTTCCTTAAAAGAAAAAATCTAAGTACTTACAGGGGTTATTTTCGTACCTAGCATTAAGCATATGCACTTTTATTGACATGCAGGAGAAAAGTCTCTTGATAGCCCCAAGTGGTTTTTGCTTTACATATAAAATAAATGAATTTTAAACTCTTGTAGTGATCAACAGCTTTAGGCCTCCTGTTGCTTCATTTTGTATTTAATTTACAGATCATTATTGCTGACTTCTGAAGGGTAACTAGAAATCTGTCATCAGAACTTGGTGCTTTTGGTTATTTGACTATTCTTTAAACTACCAAAGGTTTTGCACTTCCCAGGGCAGTCAGCTACAGGGAACAGTTTCTGGGGCATCCCAAAACTGAGAACTCTGTGGGACAATCTCGAGATATGCACATGGCCAAATTCTTTTTGCTAGAATCGTTATGTACAATTAGAGATATTTCACACTTAAGAGTTTGACATGGAACTTAGTACTTTTCAAATGTTCTTCTTGTCAATTAAAAATGTAAAGAAACTGCAGTATGATGATGTTCTTTTATTACTTTACTGTTCTTTTGAGCACTTAAATGTAAGAGTAATGTAATGACTAGCTTTATAATTTGGGTAGCAATTGCTGAAGCTCTTAGATTATTTCTCAAGGAGAATACTGTAAAGGTGATGAAAACTCTGACCTTATTTTCTCCTGGGGTTTTTTTAACAGACAAAATGAAGTAACTCATGGCCGTTTATTTCTGATAATAAGTAATCATTGTAATTGGTTAAAGTGAAATACTCTAGTATTCAAAAATCTAGCTTGACTGTAGATGTAAATATATGGGCTTATAATGAATTGTGCATGTGGCCATGGATCTACCAAATCATAACTGTGGATGGTGCTTTTGTTCTAGTGGCAAGGTAAGATTGACTTGAGGATCACTATTGAGGAATACCTAATAAAATAATGGATTATTTTTAACTGCCAAAAGTTGTATTTTGACAGCATCAATAGTACAGTATTAAACATTGTCATTACTATCTGTGCCTTATTTTAAATGAGGTTTTTTTACTGTTTTTTAGGCAGCTACTAGACTGTAAGAACAGGATTCTGGTCTCCATTATGAAATTATTTTTCTGTTATGATCTGAAAGAACTCATTTAAACTAGTCATGCTGACATTCGGGCTCAGCTTGTTGTATGCTCTTTAGTTCTCAAATGGGTAGGAATCAGTTTTGCTGTAACAGAATGTATATGTATGATACCCGTTCAAAGGCGACATAAGTAAAATGTCTTAATAACTATGTAACTCCATTAAATCCATGTAGTTGTCTTGGTGAATCTAAGAATTAGCTTCATGAACAATCGCATGTATAAATGCTAGTCTTTATGTGATGCTTTCTGAAAATGCTGTTTCTAGGATTTGCCAAAATATCTAGGCAGAATTAATCCTGTATGGTTTTGTGATGCAGAAGCATGTATGTACTTGAGGATGAAGGATGACTCTGCAAAGCTGTTCTTCATGTTATACCACTTGATATGAAATTAATGTCTTTGAAAAACAGTATGTCTTTTGCCTCAGTGTTCCCCGAGAGTACTTGAGGCTGTTTTGCTGAAAGGGTTTTATTTGAAGCCTGAACTAGGATTTACCCATCCCCTAAACTGAAATTAAAGAAGGCTTTTGGCAAACTGCCTCTTTCTGTAGAGCTAAAAAACCCACCCATATTCTGTTAATGTAAGAATCAAAGTTTAGGTATTGCTGATAGCTTGTTGAAGAGTGGAGATGGGAAAAGCTACCCCATTAATTAGCTGGGTACAAAGAAGATAGCATGTCTTAATAATTATGTGTAACTCTATTTTGAAGGTGTTACCCCTGTTTCATAGTAGAGAGTACTCAGCAGTGGAACACCCTTGTATCACAGGTGCGGCACTTCCAGGCTACTTAATAGCGCCTGCAAATGGTTACTGGTATCAACAAAAAAAAAAATAAAAGCACATCAGCCCTCTGGGAGCTTATCTTCTGCAGTGAGATAGAATCAAAATGATCTTTCCCTTTCCGTAGGCTACCTTATTGTTGTCAGAGGCTGCAGTTTTAACATTTGAGGGGCAGGAGGGATGGGAGGATAGGAAACGACAAAGAGTTCTCATGCCCTGTGAGTGACATCAGCCCCACTGCATTATGCCATATGTATCTTAAAGCAGGCTGTATTTTCATTTTCTGGTATCTGAAGTAGGCAAGTTTGGAGTTACAGGTCCTTGTGTATTTTGCATTGAAGAGATAAAAGTTTTGAAGATGGATGGCACAGTGCTGATTTGTGGTGTGCTTTGAGTTTGTTTTGTTTGTTTGTTTTTCTTAAAAGTGTGGACATTTTTGTGTGTAGAAACTTGTGCAAAGCTTACAACTACTTGCTAGTTCAAAATGTATTTGCCAGTTCATCGTGCCAAATCTCCCAGTTTTACAGAAGACTGAATGTCTGTCTTGGTGTGGAGATTTGCAGCTATATTTTGTGGCCAGTTTTCTGGTACAAAGGGAAACAGGTGGTTCATAGTCAACTATTTCAGAATACAAAACCATGCAAATCATGCTACTGGTGTGAAGTTATTCCAGCTTTTGTACAATGCAAATTCTTTAGTTTATGAAAGCAGCTGGTTCTTGTGTGAGGAAATTTATATTGAACTGATGCTGTGTTAGAGTTGGGAAAAAAAAAAGAAGCCATTTTTAATAGCCTAGGTAAAAGCCAGACAGTGTAGTTTAAGTTTTGTCTTCAGTCTGCCTTCCTACACACGGTAATCATCGTAGGCTACAGATAAAGATTCACTGAGAGAAGAGATTGAGCATGCTTGTGTTGTTAGTGCTTATATTATACTTGATTAAACAATTTATTTGTGTTTCATATTAGTTAAATGGCCTGTTTGCTGTCTTAGAATTAGACCAAATGCAAGTATCTGCTTTCTCCCACACACACCCCCGGCATTCATTCTTCAGCACTTAATGATGTTATTTCTTCCTCTTCAGGTTTAAATATACTGTGAGTATCTATTGTCAGAAGCAGGGAGGGGAGGAAGAAAATCCTAGATAAAACCCAAGGCTAGCTTCTTACTGCTTCATTTTGAAGCGATTGTGAAAACTTGCCCTCTTAAAACTTTTCACACAAATTTTGTTAATATTTATTAATTGAAGTGAGCAGTCATGACTGCAAGTTTGAGTTTGAACTTGGTTGAAAAAAATTGTGTTTTCACTTTAAACAATAGCTGCAGTATTTATTTTTTTTTAATGGAGTACTAAGTTGGACTCTAATACTAACCTGCCGTATGGGAGGCAGGAGGTGTAGCACTGTCTAATGGGATAGAATAGCAGTAATCATTCAGACTTCAACTTTTGCAGACCTAGGATCTTTTTGTTTCCATACTGACTAGACTTTTGTAGTATATCTCTTTATGTAGATTGTAGCTGCTGATCACATTGCTATAAAATGACATCTACTGTCAGGTTGAATGTAGTTGTTTCTCATTCATACAGATCACTGCTTCAGTCAGTCATTGCTTGGGGCACTGTAGTGTGGATGAACAACTAACTGCTGGATGCCATGTTCACAGTTTCCACTTTTTTTTCTTATTTCTTAATTTCGGTGCTTAAGGCCATTTGAATTCCCTTTGGAAAGTGATAGCTGCCAAGACGTGATTAAAATGCTTTTACAAATATGCTTGTGACTTGCTTTAATGCACGTCTGCGAATAATACTGTTCTGTGAATTTGGGAAGGAGACTGTTTTCTATATGCATAGGCTTGAAATAAACAGAACTAGGGAATTTTACTGAGATTGCAAACACTTCCTTGATTTTTTTTTTTGGGGGGGTAAGCACTATGTATTGTAAGACAACTAAAATCTAAATATTAAGATAAAGTTCCATTCCAAGACTTGCCTGTTCTTGTGGGTGTAACTTGGAATACCTACACACCCTAGCGTCATACTTTAGTGACCTGCAGACGATTTCAACTAGCTCTTGAAATTTAGGTTGATGGCTCTTTTTCAAGTTGTATTTAATCTACTGCGCTTCATTTTCAAAAAGTCTGAATTATGTTTGGATCTTGCAGTTGCCACTTTCACACTTGTTTCAAATATTCCACGGGTTGAAAGACATAGTACAATAAGTATTCCAGCTTGAGCAAAATAGCCCGTCTTTTTGTCTTTTGTGACAACAGACTTTCATTACACCTCTCCTCTGCATAAGACAAAGTTGTTTTCTGCAAGAGTTAAATCACTTTTAGAGACACTCTCAGAGGACTGCCACAGCCAAGAAGCCTGCGTGCTAAATGGAGAAGTTGCACAAATACAGTCAGCTGTTAGGAGAATGCATATTTCATTACTGTCATGTTGTCTTATCGCATTCGGATCAGCTGTGCTATTACCTACTTAGTCTAGATAAAAGTGAAATGATGGATTATTGGGGAGTTGAAGTTTTAAGAACTCTTGGCTGTAAGAAACCAAAAGGGCTATTTCCATGCTGATGAAACTGGTACAATGAATGCAGAAAGGAACTATTTGTGGAAAGGAACTATAGCTTGGTTTGGAGAGCAGAAATATCTCATTTCTTTCAATGTCTGCTAACAGTACTTTGTCTTGAAGCTGAAAGGCGTAAACATTGATGTGTGTTTGTTTAAAATAGCATTAAGTTTCTGTCTGAAAAGGAAAATAAACCCTTGCTGCATTAGTTGATTTCTGGATGACCATGCCACCTCATGTTCCAGCTGTAGAAAAAAGTAAATAAAATTAAAAAATATAATTAACCATCATTGTACAAGGAGTGGTAAAACTATTTTCAACACTGTAAGGTTCTGGCTATTATTAGTGAAATAGTAAAGCAAAGCAGGACTAAAGAATAACTGGCAGGTTCTGTTCTCTGCCTTGTGTTCTGAGAAGTCTAAAAGCTTGAAGGCTTTTAATACTACTTTTAATCAACCAAAATGAGTGATGATCAATGGAAGCATTAATTGTGGAGTAATTCTATGCCAACAGCTGGTATTAGCATAAGAATAAGCTGGGTAGCCGGCTGTGAAGTGAACCCTGCCCACCAGAGCAGCTGTCTTCCAAAATAAATTTTCTTAGGAAGAACCTTTTGGTACTTTAAGTAATTTACTACTGAATTTACTACTTTTTTTTTTTTGAAAGATGCTGCAGTTAAGGTGCTTTCTGCTGGAGAGAGGAGAGGGAATTCTGAAGATTAAGATTCTGAGATGTCCTGTTGGTGCAGGGAGTTGACTTTTATAAAATTAAACCTAGGGAAGGGGGAGTGTTTTGTTTGAGATACAGTGCAAAAATTCCCACCACCTAAGAAAGGGTGTCTGTGATAATTGGAGATTCCAGTTTGATGATGCAGGAAGCCTTTCCAGTCCTGCGTGCCTGGTTCCACAACAGTGAGGCCCTTCGCAAAGGAAGGCTGGAGACCTTGTGTTTGCAGAACAGTCACGTTTACTCCCAGTTGCTGCTTTTCCACCCCTCTGACGTGTTGGAGCACATCTGCTTGGCTGAGTTCCCAGCTCCACATCAACCTTGTCACTTATCCAAGTGAGAATAAAATGCCTTCATATTTGGCACACCTGGTTTCCCAAGTGATGTCTTGTATCTCAAGTCTTCCAGCTTTTCGCTGCAAACAAAATTATTAGCTTAGTGTCATTGAACTGTGAAAGTTTAGAGGCTTATACCTCTGAGTAACACATGCAGCTGTGGATGCTACCACTTTTTTTACCCCTACGTTAACATTAGAGGAGCAGAGTGGTGCACATTCAGTGGCTATTTCAGTTACCAGGTTTAAGATGAAGCTGCTGTATTTGGTGCATTTGTGTGTATGTATATAAATGGTTTTTAAACATAAACATTCTACCAAGTATTAATTGAAAGTAACCACTGTTACGAACACCTAGAAATGGGGTGGCTTAGAGGTGGGTGGCTTGTTGGTTTTGGGTGATTTGGTTTTTGTTTTTTTTTTATTCTTCACCCATCTGGCCTCTCCCTCTGAGTACATGTCTTCAGATTTGTTGGGTGTCTCCTTGAATTCTCATTTTTGCAAGCTTATGCCTTTTGGGGTGGTTTTCTGACCCCACAGAAAATAATCAGGAAGCTGGGCAGAGTGAGGACATGTTTACTAGGCTTGTTCACACAATGCTGCGCAGAAGTACCGTTTTTACATTTCCTCCAGCACTCCAGTGCATTTATACTTCTATTGGTGGCATGTCCCTTTACAGCTGTAAAGGGATTCTTTCCATTTATAACTGTTGATTCAAAAAAGCAGTATTAGTTGCTTCCCAGCTGAATAGAGAAGCTTGCTACAAAAGCTAAAAACAAACAAACAAACAGAGCCCCCCCCCCAACAAAAAAAAAAAAAAAAACAACCAAAAAAACCAAACAAGCCCACCCAAACCAAACTACTAGAATTCACTTGTCTTCTGTGTAAAGTAGTGCTGTGGCAAGATGACAACAAATGGTGCCACCCATTTTTCACTAAAAAGGGTAGATAAGATGCCTCTCTGAGGAGTCTCTGGTATTACGGATTTTTAGGATTAGTGCATTGTGTTTTAGCAGTTTATTTTCTAGATTGCCTGAATATTTGGTACATGACCTCAGCCACCTTACTCTGAAGAGCTGTAAATAGGAGAACGCCCTCGGAGCTGTCTTCACAACTGGCAGCTTGCTAACAGCAGCCTTTACCTTGGGGACCAGAGAGGCGTATTTTAGCATTTCTGTAGGCAGGCTTTGGTGTACATACTTCTGATATGTGCTTCCTCATTTAACAGTTCTCTGTGAGCACTGGAAAATGAGAATTTAGCCTCTGGTGACTCACTTGAGTCTGGTTTGGATGAAACAGTTCTCATACCAAGAATTCTGGTTATATGAAAGGAAATGCAAGACCTTTTTTTCTCCATAAACTCGCCAAATTAAACTCTGATCATAATAGGCTTCTGTATTGAGAAATCTGCTTATCCACGGGTCTTGGTATCCTCATTAACACTTTTTTTTCTGACAAAATGGATTGGCCTGTAGCTCCTTTGTAGTATTTGATTATCATTATCCTTTTGATACTTTTCATAACTTAAAGAGCAGGTTCTGTCCATTAGCTCTGAGGTATATCTCCAAGGTACTGCTACCCATATGTTTCCTGATGTTCAGCATAACTGTCTGATTTTTCAGGCATTTATTTGAAGTTGTCTTTTGGCCAGGAAACATATTTAGAACTTGAACTGATTTTTAAGGGTCTGAAATAATAGTATCTTCACAGGTGTTTAGGAGCATTGCACTTTTTGTGCTGGCTTTGCAGCAGTATAATTGAATTTTACTTCCCCAACAATGAGAGACTTGAGTGAGAGGAAGAACTAATTTGAGTGGGATGGCTCTAGCAAGCCCTACCTTTTGCCCTTGCATCCAGCGGAGAGATAAAAGGAATATAAGCGGTAATTATGGCTTTAGGGAGTATTTGAACCCAGCCTCAAGCATAGCTTCGGTCTCATGTATATTGCTTTTTCTCCTCATGGCACCACCAGCAGTCAGGTAGGCAGAGTTGTGGCATGTGTGTGTGGAGTGGCTGCGGTGCTGCTCCATGTGAGCTTCAGACACAGCATCACCTCTGCTAAGAAAGTAAGAGACCCTTTTGCTGAATTCGTCAGTAGAATTCTTTCCTAGCAGAACTTCCCTTAGAAGATGTTCCAAACGCGTATCTAAAGTTGTGTGCGTGATTCAGTTATAAAAGTACCTGTTCTTCTTTCCTGTGCGTGCCCCTTCTAGGTCAAGATGCCACTGTGTGACTTGTGTGCCAGGAGAATCTTCTCATTTTAAATGCACAAGCTCAGACTTCTTAATCTCCCTGTGTTTTGTCGGCTGCAGAGACTGTTCAGCCAGATAATCGGCTGTGTACAAGCCTGCAGTGGGACTTGCTGGTGGCCCACCTGAGCTCCAGCTCTCTGTGGCCTTGCTGAAGAATGCTTCTGTTCCAGATACCTACGCTGCAGCCATTAAAAGTCCAGTTGCTTTTTCATTGAGCATCACGCTATTTTAAAGAGAAAGGGATATCACGTATAATAAGATGATCGGTTTCAGAGATAAGCAGACTGGTGGGTTTTATTTAGTTTGTGTGTTTGGGGTTTTTTTTCTTTTCTTTTCTTCTTTCCTAGACAGGTATTACCTGAGCCCTCAGTTTGTTGATATATTTTTTTGCTAAGACTTTATGCACTTTGTTTTTCACCCTTTTCACCACCACCCCGCCCCCCAACCCTTGCATGAATACAAAGTAGCTCTGGCAGTTATTTAATTTTGCTTCGCCTTTCCAGTACTTCTTATTCTGACATGTCTATATCTAAAAGCACATCTTTACCCTTGCAAAAAGTAATTCTAAACTAGGCACTAGAGTCTGTCACCTGGAGTGAACAACACTTCTAAGATGCTTTGCTGAATTCTTAGACTTGCAGGAGACAGTAAAATCTTATAAACTAAATCCTGCAATATTTTTTCTGGGATCATTTTTGGTTTATTTGCCTAAAATCAAAGTTCTAAAAGCAAAACACAAAATTAAATTCAGGACTCCCGCTATCCGTGGCAAAGCTACTGCTTCCAGCGGGCCCTGGATTTCACCAGACATTACACAGAGCTTCCTAGAGGAGCCCGCTGTCAAATACAGTTACAAATAATGAAAGCAAGTAGCTAGAGGGGGAGAAGAGGCATCTGAAGGTGACTTATGCTACTATTTTTTTCAAAGCCAAACTGTTATATGAGAAATATAAAAATGAGCCATTTTTACATAGCTCAGAAAATAAAGGAGGAAAAAAAAAATGTAGGCATCCAGACCCATGAATTATATGGCAAGTACAAGACTTCATGCTGCAATTGGAAAGATTTTATATGATAAAGCTTGTATTATGAATCTAAAAATTACTTAATTTAATCCCACAATGCTGATCTGAGAAATGGCGAATCCTGCTTCAGGCTGAACTATTAAAGTGAGAAAAAAAAAAAAAAGAAAAAGTATGAATGTGCTATAGAAAGAATCACTGTACTCCCGTAGGACTCTTATTTACCTCTAGTCTAAGGCTGACATAGATATATCTGAGTCAAGCAGGAAATACTACTACTTATTGTAAAGCTGCTAATCACATTGCTTTAATGAAGCTGTTTAACACATTGAATAGCAATGTAACAATGCATAGAAAATTAGCTTGTTTGCCATTGATTAATGATAAATAATATGTGCGATTCACCACAGTGGTTCATTTGAGTAGTTCCCTGTGATGTACTAACTCGGGCTCATCAAGGCAAATCTTTACTCGCACCGTCTGATGATGCAGCATAAAAGCCCACACCAATAGGAATGTACATTAAACATAAACCCGGGATTCATATTTAAGTTTCTTACAGTGTAATAGAGGTGTAACGCACCTCCAAATTACTTTATTCAGATAAACAAGGCAAAGATTTAAGGGTAGAAGAACAGAAGTTGCTTATTTCAATAATAGCTGGAAAATAGTAACAGAAGAATCACAGGCCAATACAGTGAAACAAACAACAGGAAAAAGCTATCAGCAGTTATTCTTCTAAGTGTTGAATTTCAAAGCAGCAGCAGCTGGTAAACTCCCTCAGGTATCAGCTGTGCATGTGTAATGTTATATATATAAATCAAATGCCAGTCTTGTACAAGAAAGGCATGTACAGAGGAACTTGAAGCCAAAGAGGTTTACAGTTCTCAGCTTCTCAAAAACAGCCAGAATGTGTTTGTTTAACAAAAAAAAAAAAAAAGTAAGTTTCTACAGCTACTGCTGAAGATGACAAGTAGTAGGAGTAGCTAAAGCTTCAGAAAAAAACCAAAGCACTGCGGAAACACTTCTTCATTTCTGAGATCAAGAAATAGCCAACTGAATTTGGAGCCACTGCAATTTTCTATAAATAAGAGGATGAATTGAAGGGCCAGCTTTCTTTCTTTTGCTTCGTCTCTTTTGCTTTGTCAAATAATACAAGTGCACAGGTTTTCCTACTTTCATGTTTAGTTTGAATCTGGATTTGCTAACAGTACACACTGTAATAGTTTTTGTAACAACATACTTAATACACTAAAGACAATGTTTATAATCTAGAAAATGCTGCTCCAATTACAATTGCATTGTTACACCTTTAAGTCCCCTTATAAATTGTGTAAAATAAAGACCTCCAAAAAAAAATTAAGGAAAGGTGGGCTTAGAAATTGCACAAATCGCTCTTTAGTGGCCCTTGGTCAATCACTCCCTTGAAAACCAGCATCAAGTTTCATGACAGGCCAGACATGCCAAAACTTCCAGCCAGAAGGAGGCTCTGTGCTGCTTTTAGCCTTTCTTTTTCTTCAGCTTCTCCTAGCACAGAAGCAACCGTCGCATAATTTAAGCAACTGCTTAAGGCTGTCTGAATTAGAGCAGCCTTTTGCATGTCGGACACAGGATTTCCCAGACTCTCTGCAGGGCAGACAACTTGAAGACCTGCTCCGACTGTGAACGCGTCACTCGGTTCCTGAACAGGATTCTCTCTGGTAGAACGTCCTACCAAAGCGCTTGCAGCCACTTTGTGTCGCTCTGACCTCCCGGCTGATGCATACCAGTTCTACACAGCATGCGAACTTCTTGAGCTTGAAATACAGAGGAAGGAATGATGTTTTGTGGTAGTCTATTTACTATACTGCAGCAAAACAAACAAACAAAAAAAACAACCACCACTTTTGTATGTCATTCTGTAAAGGATGCGATAATGCTGTATCATGTGGAGGCCACCTTGTGGCACTATGGAAGTAGAATCCAGATGTAAAAGGCAACACAGCGTTTAGACTGCATACAAGAAACAAGGATTTAAAACTATTTTTGGAAACCACATGTCACAGTGATGTGTCATTCTGGGCTTAGGTGAATGATTACAGGTGGTGTCCACACAGGCAACAACACAGGAATCTGAGGCCATGCGTAGCACCATTCTGTGTGGCATTACTTCTTACATAGTCAGCTTAATGGATGCTGTAGTTCTCAAACGCACTGCTCACATGGTTTATGCACAATTGCTGCTTAACAGAGATGTAGGCACAAATTTTACAGTGAACAGGAGCAGATGGGGGCTGCAGTCAAAGTACTGTAAAACCAACTTCCAGGTTACCATCATGTTACACCCATGTTTGTTCTGCTTGCAAGAGAGGGGCTGAAAATTTTTACAGCCGGAAAATTATGCTCCTTTTACCTGCACTTAAACTAATAATTAAATTTCCTCCACCAAAAACCAAAATTTGAGTTTAGTAAAGATCAGTTCAGTTGATTGCAACCAGACAAAACTGGCTATCATCTGGCAATCTCAATGTCAGCATTTGCCAACTGCTATTAAGGGTGAACTAAAGTAGTACCCTCTTCATGGTTTTGGACACATATCATCAAAAAGGTGAAAACAATTCATTCCTGTAAAAAAAAAAAAAAAAAAAGTCCTGAAGCTGGTGGTGGAAAATCAAGGTAAGGTAAGCCTGAAAGAGAAGTATCAAGTACGATCACTGTTGGAAAAGGAAGGTAGGACAATCCTGGGTACCAGAACACTGGATCTTCCAGTGCCTGCCTGCCCAGTAACATCCTTAAGGAAAAGGCAAAGAGGTTTCTTCACGAAGCTGTACAGCATGGGAATTGATAATGCAGAGTATCGGGGTACAAGAAACCTGTTTCATGACTTAGCTTCTGTTGGATGCCTTTCAGCATAGAGAAAAACTTTGGCAAAAGCATCTGAATCTCAACAATTTCCAATGAAGTTTGTCTGGTCAACTTGAGGTGAAGGCAGACAAAGGGGTAGATGAAGGTTAGCTGAGGCAGAAATGTCTTGGATTGTATGTGCTGACTCCACGCTGTGGGGATGGACGCATTGGAGATGCAGAGATGATTCTGACAGCTACTGAGTTTACAGGGGATTAGGAGATTTTCTGCCCCAATGTGTAACAGTCTGTCAGAGATGGAGCGCAGAATAATGTCCAGAGTACTGACGGGGAATCTTATTGACTCAGACTGGTATTCTGGAGCAAGTCAAGATGGTGGCCTGCGTACTTTTCGCCCCAAGTCAGAAGTAAGACCCTGTCAGGGCATCTTGTATTCGGGTCAGCACAGAATGTCACTGAGTCCAGGCTGCGATCCTGACTTCTGTCCATGTCCTTATGTTAAACCAAGTAAACGTTTCTGGTGTAGTACTGTAAATCACCAGTAGATGGCAAAATGATTCCATGCCACGATACATTTATTTTTTAAAGGAAAATCGGCACTGAAGGAACTAGACTGCACAATTTTTGTTAATTCTATGTTTAGTCACAGTAAAGCTCCTTGTGAAGGAGAGCTTAGTAAATGGGTTAACTGGCTGTCACCTCTCGCAGTACCTTTATGCTAAATTCTTCCATCTGCCTTTCGTTTGTGTTTTCTCATAGATCTGCTTGCTTGGGTGGGCATTTTGATTTCTTGTCACCTCTAATTAGTTTCTCAAAAAAAATAAAAAAGAGGATGTAGATATGAGTATTCTGCCGCACATCTAATTCTTATTTATTCTTCGTATCAGCCAGGTCTGTGACTTCGCTTCCACTGAACGTTTGTGAACCAGCGTTGCCCATGGGTGCTACCTGTATACCTGCACTGGGGGACTGACTCAAAGACTACAGTAAGATTAGAGGCAGTGGCTGCAGCTGCTCCCTGCCTGTCTGCTGGAAGTCAACAGCTCTGCATATCGCTGCCTGAATCACTCGCAAAACAGGCTGTGGGCTGCTGTTGCCTGTGGTCCCGTGCACGTCCAGCGTGTTGAAGTAAACCAGTATCAATGACAGGATCACGTACGCTTTCAAAAGCAAAATGCTTAAATACGGGCCAAAGTGTTATCAGCTGTATAGAAAGAGAAGTTTCCAGAGAAATTGCACTGAGATGTTCAAAGGTGAATTAAAGTTTATAAAAATGCTTTACTAATGGTGAACTATAAGCAAAAAATGTATAGAGCAAGTTTTGCTAGCATTGGGACTGTGAAAAGGATTCAGCACAAAAATAAGTTCTGCTATGTTTTTGTAAACTCCTTCTTACCTCAGGGGAGAAAACAACTCTCTTGCTACTCAAGAGTATCCACTAGTATCCCAGGCTACATGATTCTCTGTTAACAGCTACGACGCTCACGGATTTTGATGTTGCGTTCAGAGAGTTCAGAGGAATTTAATGGGTCTCCTCTGCTTTTTCAGTTTGTACATGAAACCAAAAGTGACAAGAATGTGGAGATACGGATTTCAGTGTTATCAGCGTGACGGCATTGCATTACTCCAGACCTCCTCTTTGTTCGACCCATTAGGGACTGTCAGCTCTCATCCATCTGGCTGACAGTTCTGTAGCATTAGCGACAGCTGGTTGAAGTAACTCAGACAAAACCAAGAATTTGCTTGTGAGCAGGGTAGAACTTTTCAGAAACTTGCCAGTTTCTACGTAGCTGCTACAAAGGGAGTCAATCCATTAGTGGAGAGACAGTTATGAAAGATGGAGGTCATCCTTGATTGCACTTTCAGGAGGTTGATGGAATTGTTCTGTTGTTTCAGTTGAACTGAAACTGTTGCTTGGCAGTTTTATCTGTCCTTTCTGATCAGGTATTTGCTTGCAATCAAGCTGCAGACACAGCTTTGCTAATACTGAAATTCCTTCCAGAAAAAAACAGGTAGCATCTCCCAGATGATGTACTAGGAAAATGAGTAGTTGGTTATATTTTGATAAATTTATACCTGGACATTTTTATTTCTTTGTTTCCATTTGTACAACTTTTGGTTTGGGTTTTATTCTTTTTACCTAGAAGGCAAACACCCACAGCATGGTATCAAAACTCACAAATAGCATTGTGCAAGCCACTCAGATGAGATGCCATTATAGCTAGTCTTAACCAAAAAGGCAGTAATCAACCAAATTAATTACTTTCTCCATTGTGTACACTTAAAACTATGGTAACCCATTTATCTGTATGAAATAGAGCTATTAGTATGTAAAGAAGTTACACAGTAAGACGAGAAGGGACCGTTTACCTAACATTAAAATGGTTGCATGCCAATACAGGTATTAGAAACTTTGCATGTGTAAAAGCAAAGATATGCTTCTGCAATGAAAGCTGCACCCACAGTCAGGGTTTCTGTGTGACTATGGGATTCTAGCCAAAAGGCTGTTAAGTAACTTGTCAGGTTGTTAGCAAGATGATACAGAGAGAGAAGTTTCTTGGATTAGAGTGTGAAAGAACAAATGAGGTCGTCTTTTCTTTGGGTTCACAAGGTTTTAAACTGAGTAACTGTATTACCTAGGTTAATAAAATACTTATTCTTTGGTGTAATCCTTAAAACTGGAGGGCATGACCATTCTATGTTGTCCCACAGCATCCTAATACAGTTCCTTGAGGATGTTTAAAAAATAGGAGCATTTTTACACTAACTGCATATGAAAACTAGTAACATGAGATGTCGCTATGAAGACAATGTCTTTCTGTGGTGTTATACTGGAAACTGCATTGTGCCTCTGGCTTTAACATAAATCCTACTATTTAGTGATTCTATTGCTAAGTACTTGCTTCATTAGCAAAAAATGAAAAAATTGGTGCTCAAAATTATTCAATTCAGAGAAGCTACTTTCTAACACTCTTCAGTTCTAGCATTTAGGTTTCCACCCCCAAAACTGCTGGAGTTTCTTGCTTTTGTGAGTTTATGTGACAAGACGCACCTCATCAATCATATGTCTTCCTGGCTGTCTCCAAAATATGTCTCAAAAATATTACCAGAGACATAATTCACATTATCCCACTCACATGGGGTGACATACACTTCCAAAATTGTGCCTAGTAAAATATGTTTTTATTTAGTTTCAGCTGATGACCAGCTTCATCATCTCTAACATAGCCTTGC
This sequence comes from Pluvialis apricaria, assembly GCA_017639485.1. Classification (NCBI taxonomy): domain Eukaryota; kingdom Metazoa; phylum Chordata; class Aves; order Charadriiformes; family Charadriidae; genus Pluvialis; species Pluvialis apricaria. Next base: position 37,153,668 of record CM030012.1, on the reverse strand, counting down.
TTAATAATTACATGTTTTCAATGTGTTCACTAATTAACTCTGACATAAGAGAGGTAAAAAGGAAGCAGGTGTAGCCACAATGTGACGATGAGTATGTTTGACGTGACAAGACATGCTGCGTAAAGAGAAAATAGGGGTAGGGAAGGTATTACAGCCCTCTTGGTTTCTCCTATAACTCTGTGCCTGCCCACTAAGTAACAGCTTTTCATACTATTGTACTGTCAACAAGTTCTAATTATCCATCAGAAACAAACTGCAGTACTATAAATCATTGGTTAAAAAAAAAACACTTTAGGCCTTGACTTAATAACCAATTTTTTCTTTTGTAAGCTTTTTTGCAGCTATTTCCTACAAAAAAAGTGGATTATTCTTTGCATAACTATTAGGATTTAACTTAAGACGTCTTAATTCTAAATGGATCCGTTACCAAGGAAGATACATCTACTTCTTATGTATTTAAGTTCTTCAGGTTCACATTTGTGTCCTTCCACATTTTAAGTGGCAAATGATCTTATCCTTTGTTTTTACTCACGAACTGAAAACCAAAGGAGCTCCCCCCTACCGTTCCAACGCACACTCCGCTTCTCAGCTTGGAATAAGCGAACTGTTGAAAAATTGTGTACGGGGACAGATTACCCAGGTCGGAAGTTACCCGTGCCGCACAGCGTTTTGAGCAGCTGTGCTGCTTTTAGGGCCCAGGAGCACCAGATGCCAGGCGTGAAAACCGTCCCCCGCCACCCGGCCCTGCACCGCCCCTGGGGAGAGGCAGGTGCCCCCGCGGCCTGTGGCGGCGCCCTGCCCGAGGTGAGGCGCTTGCCGCGCAGCCCGCGCTCCTCCAGGCGGGCAACAGAGCGGCCGGGCCGGCTCGGGCCTCGGGCCCCGCACCCCCTCCGCGCTTAGGCCGCACCGAAGCGCCCGGCGCAGCTGCGGCTAAATCTCGGCCCGGCCGCCGCGCCCGCGCCCACACCGCCGTAAGCACTTCCGCCTCACTACGCGTCACGGCAGGACAGCCCCCGCGCCCCTATTCGCCGGCGCTCAGATACGTCGCCTGGCAGCACGCCACGCTCGCGCGCGCTCTCTTGCGCATGCGCACGGCACGAGAGCCCAGTTCGTTTGCCTGGCGCGCGCGCGCGCGCAGCAGGTCTGTGGCGTCGCGCTCGGCGCATGCGCGCAGGCGGCGGCGCGATGGCGGCGCGGAGCGGGGCGGGCTGGCGGCCGCTGCCGCTGTTGCTGCTCTGGCTCTGCGCGTCGCCGCTGCCCGACGGCGCCTGCGGCTCGGAGGCAGCCGGGACAGCGGAGCCGCCGGGCGTCGCGGGCCCTGGGGAGCGGTTTAAGATCGAGGGCCGGGCCGTGGTGCCCGGGGTGAAGCCGCAGGACTGGATCGCGGGGGCCCGGGTGCTGGTGGACGGGGAGGAGCACGTCGGCTTCCTGAAGTGAGAGGCGGGCGGGACGGGACGGGACGGGGCGGGGGGGCTGGGCCGGGCCCGGCGGGGAAGTACGCGCCCCTCGGCGGGCTTGGGCCGGTGCCGCTCGGAGATCGCCTCCGCGCCTCTGACAGGGCGCTGCGCCCGCGTCCCTTCTGCGGCCGCGGCCGCAAGATGGCGGCCAGCGGTGACAGAGCGGGAGCAGCTCCCTGCGAGTCAGCGGCCTTGTCCCGGTTAGCAGCGCACGGCTGTGGAGATGAACAGCTCGACCCCGACTTTGGCTTTGCGGGTGCGCTTGCGCCTTGCCTTGGAAGGCGTTGGAAATGGCTAGGCCTGTAGTGGGAACGGGGTGCTGTAGGTACCGTTTTGCTCAGCTTCCTGCACATGTAACCAAACTGATGATCAAGGCTGCTAGCTTTGTAGCGATCAGAAAAATTGGAACTGGGTTTTAGTTAAAAAAAAAAAAAAAGCCCAACACGTTTGCATTAAATTCTGGAGTACAGTGGGTACTTTTGTGGGTGCAAATTCTGTCATTTCTTTCTTTATGACCCTCCCCTTAGCTAAGAGTTTGCTTATTTTGGAGAAATGTTTGTGGCAAAAGTTACAGTTGTAGTTATCTATTACAGTACCTGTGAAAAACCTTTTCCACTGTGCCAGTGAGAGCCGTTTCAAAAGATATGGCCTTATTCCTTCACACAAGATCATGCAAATGCATTTGGAAGCTGTAAAGAATCACGTTAGCTTATTCATTCTCAGGTGGTAGTGGCTATATTCAGATCAGCTAAGGATCTGGAGATATTAAGACACAGAAAAGGTCCTCAGAATAAAACTAATCTGGTTTCAAGAGTAGAAGCTAATTCTAAAAAAATTTTGTGTTATTTTTAATACAGTATAATACATTGCTTTTAAAATTAGTGTTAAAATGATAAAGTTTATATGTAATTAATATACACCATCTTGTAAATGCCAATAATTTTTAATTATTCCTGCTGCAATAAAAGTTGAACTGAACTTTGACTCTGCAAAACTTGCACAATCTTGTCAGTGTAGCACCTGGTAAGCCAGTACAACCAAGTTCTGGGAGCCTGACATCATATTTAGGAGCTGATTTGATAAATACTATGGAGTTGGTAAGTTTCCAAATGCTTGCTTGGAACTTGAGTTGTCTGAAATGTGAGGAAATAGTCTTAGCTAAAAGCATACCATGTTTATGACAGTGTAAGCTAGATACCAAGCTCTAGCGATTACATTAATTTGATATAACTTAAAGCCAAGAAATTAATATTACCTAAGTTATTCAGTTTGATAAACATATTTGTAGACCTTGTGCTACCATAACATGGTACATTTTAGGAAGAATGCTTCAATGTTGGTTGGGATTTTTGTCACTTGTAATAAGCACAGTACTGGATGGCAGTATACTTTTAGTAAGAACAGTGGTAGAAGAAAGAACAGTTTTCTTAAATAACAGTGGTATTTCAGGCTCAGTAGAAAGATCCTTCACTTTCAGTGACATTTAAATGTATTTGGTATATCAGAAGTTACATTTGTCACCATCATTTGTCACCAACTCTCAGGTAGGTTTTGATTATATATTACATGGATGTCATTCCAGTTATCAAAAAAAAAAAGGAAAATAATTATGTGACATAGCAAAGCTGCTTTTTGAGTATTTCAAGAGTCATTCTCTAGTACCGGCATTTTTATAAATCTGATTAGTTTCCCCACTATAATAAAAGTTAAACTTCTTTTCTTCTCAAAAGGCAGTATTGGATACCAGTATGTGAAGTAAGAATTTGCTTTGTCATGTAAATAAATCTTTAGAAAAAATATATAATTGAATTTTATCAAAATACTGTAAAGAATGAAAAATTAAAAGGAAATTCCTAGGGAAATGTCCTTGTAGCAGTTGCAATATAAGATAGTGTAAGCATTCTTAGAGGTTCAAATCATCACATAAAGTATTAGTGAAATCCACCTACACAGTACTGTTTATAGGCTTCTGTCTTTGTGATGGGAAGGTCCTTAAGTGACGTACAGCTTTGAGAGAGAGAACTTGTGTGAAGGACGTAAGGACAAAATTCTTGTTGAGGGTTCATTTATTTGTTTCTTGTTGGAAATTTCTAATGTATCAGGTTATATTACTCTTTTTTTTCCCCCTTTGAACAACTTTTTCTTGTCTTAACTTTGAGTCTTATTTTTAGGAAAGATATCTTTTATAATAATTTTAAAAGGGTAGAGAACACTAAGTTTTTCTTCCTGGAAACTTCTGGAAGCATATAGGAGGAAAACTACAAGCTTCTGTACTTAATTTAGTGGCAGCTGGTGCTGAAGTTTTCAAGTACCCTTTTAAGAGTATTTTCACTGAATATTGAAGTTTCATGTTTTAAAATAAAAGTAGCCTGTCTAAAAATCTCTTCTGTGTATATGTTCAGAGCTGTTAGTTTCCTTGTTGTGATAAGAGCTTTGCAGTGTGGACTAGTCCTAAAGGGAGCAATTAAAAGTAAAAACCTCTATTTTACAATAAACGCACAAACTGCGTTTTTTGTGTGTTGCAAGTCATCTCTAATATCTGCCCACACTATGTAGGATGTCAATTTTGGGGTTTTTTTCTTCCAGCAGAAGTACTGAAGCAAAATAAACTTCATTGTATGTATTTCGGAAGGAGGAAGGAAGGTGTAAGTCAATTCTGCCATTATTTGAATACATGAAATCTAACCATTTCAAATCTTACTTAGGCTGTTAAATTATTCCTCCAGCAAGACAATAGCTTGAAGGCATGAGAAGATCTTTAACGTAACTGGTAATTTCTGCTACTGTTGTGGCACACATTTATGACCTTAAGGGGCTTGATATTATGAGTGCTGAGCAATTTAAATTTTTCTTTTGGTTGTTGTTATATTAAGGTTTATAATATAAAATTATACTATTACAGTTTCTTTGTTTAAAAAAAATAAAGCACTCTCTCTTGTGTACTGGAGCATACTGAAATGTAGTGGAACTTACTGCTTTTTCAGGACAGATGGAAGTTTTGTGGTTCATGATGTACCTTCAGGATCTTATGTAGTGGAAGTTATATCCCCTGCTCATAAATTTGAGCCTGTGCGAGTTGACATAACTTCAAAAGGCAAAATGAGGTGAGCATTTCCTGATTTGCTTCTGTATTGATCTATTAAGTATGCCTGACAGCACAGTATAAGAAGTAACGTAAACAGTACTGTAGATCTCATGTTCTGTTTCAGACCATGTGTTTCAGCTTGTTTTGACATCACTTGTTTGACAGCACATTTCTTAAAATCCAGAGTCTGATTTCTTTCTTCCTTTCATATTTATGGATAAAAAGAGTCCCATTTGTTTACTTTTTTTTTCAGCTATCCTGAAATAAAATCTAGACATAAATCAGTTAACTGCTTTATCTTTTGCCAATACCTTTTTTTTCTTCTTCCCCTTTTCCTTTCTTTTTTGGTAAATTTTCTGTCATGACTTGACACAATGAAATTCTAATTCTAAATTCTAAAATATTTCTGTTACACCTCCAGAAGATGCTCTTTACAGTTACTGGTAAATGGTAGTAGTTGTCAGGCAGCAGTATTTCTGTAGCATCATTACCTTTTTTTTTAATATTACGGCCAGATACATTATCCATAACAACTATAACTGTACATCTGTAACTGCACATGATTCAGTAAGTAATACAGAAAAATGGTTGTCCTATCTATTAAGGTGATTTTCATTTAAATTAACATGTTTGTAGTTTATTTTTGTTTGTACAGGAACACATGTAGTATTTTAACTTCAGGCTTCTCTTTTACGGTATCTTATAAAAGATGCTGTTACATTTTAGCAGTACAAACAATATAAACACTGCAGCAGTATTTTTAGGGAAAGATAGAAATTGAAATCTCAAACTGAAAACAGTGCAGACCATCTATTTATAATAATAATAACACAAATTTTTTGTGCTTAGATTTTTTTCCAAACTTTATGAAATTTTTATACTTTGCTAGGCAGTATCTCATTGGCAACAATTAATATGTAATCAGCATGGAAGGAACTCGGTGAAATAGACACGATAGTGCATATGACCTCTCACTCAGCACTGTTTTGGTATTTGAGGACTACAGGTAACAAATTTGACGTTAAGTAAATTGCTAGGATATGTCTGCAGAGCTTTTGCTTGACTTGCTTACCAGTAGGCTTGACATTTCTACCAGTCAAACAGGTAGAAACTATAATGAGGAATAAAGGTGGGAGATACATGAAAAAATGTGATACACGGGGAAAATGTCAGTTGGGCTTTTCTAAGGGAAGTTCTGCCTTAAAAAAATACTGGAATTCATAGAAAGATGAAATAGCATGTGGATAACGGGTATGTTTGGTAAGATCTACTTGAAAATCTCAAAAGCTTTTGAAGAAAATATGTAGTCATAACGTAGGAGGGAAATACATTCGATGGATGAATATTTGGTGAAAAATTCGGGAATAAATTATTTCTCTTGTAATGGGCAGAAGTCATCCCTGGAGTTGCAGAAGGTGGGTAAATATTCATAAATTGTGGAAAATGGTTGAAGAGTTAGACAAAGTTAGATGATGGTACCAAGTAACTACCTAAATACTAGGCCGAAGTGAAGAATACTAGTGAAGAGCTATGGAAAGACCGTATAAAGTAATAAAGACTGAGATTCAGTATCGATAAATCAAAAGTAATGCACTTAGGGAAAAGGTAGCATTAACTTCATATATAAATAGTTGTTGCCCTGAGCAAACTCTGTTTAAGCAACACTACACTGTTGAAAGCTGTATCTTCTCTTTAAACATTGTAGCTTTTCTTGCTCCTTACCGAGGTGAGAAAAAATATTTTGCAGAAGTCACATTTGAACAAATAGTTCTGATGTTTCTGATCTGCGGGTCTGTTTTCCGTATCGCGTTTTTCAGCCTGCTTAATAGCTAGCCTGCAAAAAAGGTAAAGTATCATTTGATTCCATAAAGTATGCTGATGAGAGAAATCAGCTTCTGAAAAGTAAGGCCTAGTTGATACTGCCTAGCAGATAGTTTTGTTCATAGTGTACTATTAAAGCTTTGCTTGGATTATTATTAAATAATTGTTATTTTTTGTTAAAGATTGTATTTATATTTTTAATGGTTTACGTTTTGCTCATTAGAGCAAGATACGTGAATTACATCAAAACCTCTGAAGTTGTCAGGCTGCCGTACCCACTCCAGATGAAATCTTCTGGGCCTCCTTCATATTTTATAAAGAGAGAATCTTGGGGATGGACAGATTTCCTCATGAACCCTATGGTACGTACAAGCAACACACAAAGGTTAAAAGTATGCTAAGGATCCAAACAGAGCTATTCTTCAGAATATCTAGAATAAAATAATTGAGAAAATATGTGCAAGTTTTGCTTTTCTGAGAGGATTGTTTTATTTCTTCTTTTTTTTTTTTGCTTGTTTACGAATAGAAAGTTTTTCTATGACCTCTCCTTCCCTACATACCCACTCTGTTAATGTATGTCCTCTGAAAATAGCCCATAGTCTGGTTCATGTTGTTCTTGCAGTGTGGAGATCAACATGTTGCAAGACTGTAATTATAACAGTTGAAAGAGATAACAAGTATTTACTTTAATGGTCCAACTTTGAAATCTGTTATTTAAAACATAATACTTCTTATCAGGTTTCTTTCCTGACAAGTGGATTACTGTTACTGGGTTACTGGCTCAAAATGCAGTAGTTCCAGAATGTGGCTGTTTAGCTAAAAGCTTTATGTCAGTATGTCGAAAAATGTCTGGAGCAACAAATAAGCTGAAGAAATGTTTGCTGGTTTCTGTGTAGGTGATGATGATGGTTCTTCCATTACTGATATTTGTGCTTTTGCCTAAAGTTGTCAACACCAGTGATCCTGATATGAGACGGGTAAGTACATTCAATTGATCCAGACATAGAGATCTGATAATGAGATTTTAAGGTACAGAAAAGTAATAAAAACAAGCCTGGACTTTTAAAGAAGTCTTAAAGGGCATCTTTTATTCAGTTAATACAGTGTTGCTGTTCTAACATTTCCAACTCATGAATTTGCTGTTAAACAGCAGAAGACGAAATTAAATTGTTTGGCGCAGCTTTGAAAGTATTACAGTATGAATGGTGTTTTCCAGAGTTTCTTTAGAGCAAAAAATATAATTTCTCAGAGGCTATTTTTTCTATAAATTTCCATTTAAATTCTGCGCTATGTTTAAATCTAGCACTTCATTTTTAGACATCATTTAATTCTCAAGTGTGTTGAGAAGAGTATGATGTGGGGTTGTCTTATCCGTCAACCTAAACCACATAGTTTACAAGACTGTTAAATCCAAATGTCACAATAGTGTATATGATATGGAGTCTTAATGTAGTCATTAAATTATCTGATTTATTGTCCTTTCATCATGCAAAATGCCGAATAGCAGAAGGCTAGGACAAAATGGAGATTCAAGGTGTTTGCTAAATCTTTTCTTATTTTTAGAAGTATTCCTTGTCTGTCTTGGGTGGCTGCTTTTTGAGGGTTTGGTTAATTTGAACTCCTTTTCCTCTAAATGACCACTGTCTTCAGTAGTACTTTATAGGTGTCCGAGTTTGGGGGGTTTTGTTTTGTTTTTTTTTTAAAAGTAATACCTATAAAAAACGTATCAGAGAGCTATGTAATGCTCTTGTGGCTTTAATTTTGATTAAAAACAGTATATGAAGATATGCTAGATATCTGTGGCATGTGCTTCAAACCAAGCTGAACTTTGGAAGTTGAATTTTTAAAAAAATCACTTATTCCTTTTTTCACTGATCTGACACTGCATACAGACAGGCTGTTCTGATGGTAAACCATCTAGCCGACTGATACAACTTGTTAAGGAGAAATTTTAAGTTGAAGGAATCTTGCTTGTAATTTAAATTATCTTTAAAGAATAGAGGGTAGTTTTTACGAACTCAATTGTAATGTTATTCTCGACCATATATTAAATTCTTAAGTGTATGTCCAACTTGAGTTTGCTTGTGGAAGGTATGGAGCTCGTATTACATTTTTCAAGTTAGCTTGTTTTTTCCTTATAGAATCAGCACAGTACTAGTTTATATAGAAAGGTAATGATTTAGTAACTGTGCTTGTTGTAGAGGCATTAAGTACAGATGTAGTATAGACGCAATAGTAACAAAGGCTACCATAACAGCTTTTGCTTTGTTTCTACCTTGAAAACAGTTAAAGCTGTATCATTCTGAATGGTAACTAGAAGAGCAAGGTGACAATCCCACATTAAATTGGCAATTACTGTAAGCATTATCACATTGTGGATGTGCAGTTCAGCTGTTGTATGCATTAAAATTACTTCAAGGTTGGTTTCTTTGTTTTAAACTGTATTAATTCGTCTCATAGAGCCACTGTGCTTAACTTAAAGTTACATAAAGCTTAGCTTTCATGAAACAAAGAAAGCTTAGCTGCTCTATGCTAATAGCTTGATATTACAAAGTAGGGCAATAAAAAATATCTAATCCCTTCAAACAGCTTCAAAAATTTGTTAGGTTTAGCATAAATAATACTAATTTGAAAACACAAAAGTATGTGAAACCTATGAGAACATAGATCTGAAAATCGAAATAAAAGCTTGAATTTTAAAATGGAGGAAAGTAATGCTGAAAATAAGTAATGGCATTTTTTCCTTTTAGATTTTTTTTTTAATCAGGTGATTGCCCTGTAAGACTGCTTAAGACATGGTTACCTTTTTCCATACAGCAGTGCTTTTAGTTTTGGGGTTTTATGTTTCTGTGTGTAGCTGGGCATTTGGCTGTGGTTGCATAAAAATATGTAGCAATATGTACCCTGGAGGACTACAAATAGTAAAACACTATTTGGGAAAATTTGACATCTTCCTGATACGATCTTTCAACTGATGCCTTAGAAACAGCCAGAATTGTTACGAGCTATTAAGGTTATCTAATCTTTGCATGCAGGAAATGGAGCAGTCAATGAACATGCTGAATTCCAACCATGAGCTGCCAGATGTCTCTGAATTCATGACAAGACTTTTCTCTTCAAAATCTTCCAGCAAGTCTGGTAGTAGCAGCAGTAAAGCAGGGAAAAGTAGTTCTGGAAAAAGGAGGTAGTTAAGTCTTCCTCCTAAGCCTGAGTTTGCACAACTGTTTGTTATGTGGTATCATGTTTATTTGTCTTGAAAGATCAAAAAGCCACTACTGTAAACTTTAATCAGGCACAAAATACGGTATGCTACAACTGTGGTGTGTAGCTTTTTATAGTCTATATAAGCTGTTTTGTACTTGACAGTAAGCAAAAGAGGACATGGCTTCAATACTGTATCTGTATAAAGTTATTGATGATACTGAATTAACTATATTGTTCTGTAGAGAATTATTATAAATTATATGATGTACTAAACAGTAATGAATGTCTTAATCATAAGACAATGTATAAAAAAATTTCAAAGGTCATAGAAGTGGAGTTCAGTCTTAAGATGGCTTTAATGTTTTATACTTGCTGTTGAATTCTGAAATGATAAAATCCTCCTTTCAAAATTGAGTCGTGGGTTTACTAAGTAATTTGCTGTATCAGCTTGTCATATGTGTTATGTATAAAATCATTTTATTTTACGTCATTTGCTCCCTGTACACTGTAGTTCAAGGACTTTCCACTTTTTATTGCCAAGATCTACTTGCTGCTAAAAACCTTTTGAGGGAGGGAAAATGCAAAGCATCCTGCATCAGAAAGTCTTCTAAGCTCTGTCAAGTTAGTTGTGAATCCAAGGTATCTGCATAACGTGATGAACATTTATCTTGGATATTTCCTTTCTAAATCACATTTATCACTTCTGCAACACTTTTGGTTCTTACTGTTTTCTGTGTGCTGTGCATTCATCTGATCGGTGGTATGATTTGCAGCCAAATACAGAACAAAATTTTAAAAATTAAAGAAAAAATGCAAAAGTATAGTAGGAAGATAAATTCCACTCATCTTTTAAATTATGTTCCAAAGTATATGGCTGTGTCTAGTGTTGCCGTGAAAACTGGCTCTCGCATCACTAGGTATGCTAAGTCACTGGCAAGACTTTGTTCTTTGAGCATGCGTGTCTGTACTGCAATATCTTTTTAAGCTACCCAGTAACTTCAGAGAAAAGTTGAAAAAATTTATTGTTTCCCACCAGATGAACATTGCAAATTAAAATGGCAGCAATACCTGTGAAACCCCATTAACAGCTCTCCATAAATTCAATTATTTTTTTTTAGCATAAATGCTGTTCTTTTCCATTTTTACATTGCTAACTTCTTAGTAACAATATCCGTTCAGTATGGGTAATGTATATCTGATTCCAAAAATGGTATTTAACATTCACCTAAAGTACACCTGAAGCAAAACCAATTCTAATGCATTTATTTGTTCCACCAAACGCTTAGGAGCACTATAAATTATCTTAGAATACATACTTAGAAGTATGCTGTGAAACATAAAAGCTGCGAAAGAATAAGTATGTGTTCATAGGATTAAGTCAACTTTTGAGATGTTGGAGAAGAAATAAATTAATGTTTTTTGAACAATGAAAGATTTCAGTCTTTGCAACTTAAGCTGCACGTTTTTGGTCTTGTTTTTGTTTTGTAAACTGAGTGAAGCATATACAATAGAGACGAGGATATTTGCATATTCTTGATGGAAGGATTTACTGAAATGAGTGTCATGTTGCCTTTGTTAAAAAAAAAAAATACCAAACAAAAAACAAAACAACTCCTCTTTCAGCAGCATCTTACTGAAAAATTCATTGGAAAAACATGGAGCAGTTCTTTGAAGGTGGAGCAATTATCTTTGTTACTATGCTATCCTGGAAAGTACAAGCCACGAGTTACTTTTGTTTAACAGTAATTGGAATGAGAATTAAATCGCATTAACTTGTTTTAATCACAGCTTGTTTGGTAATTAATCATACTGATGCATTTTTCCTTGTTAGAGAGGTAAGAACAGCAATATTTCTGCCTTGTTTCGTTGTGTCTGTTCACAGTCTTGATTCGTCTTTAAGGGAGAATGGAGAGTTCAGGTCATTAAAAGATTAAAGTTTTTGTTAAGAGTTCAGAGTAAAAAGATTGGCAGGAATTGTAAGGATTCAAAACTTTGGAAGGAGCATATGGAATATTCAACACTTCTCTTTTTCTTAGAATTAATGTATCAAGGTCCAGGCGATTTCTTTGTGCATCAGGATCAGATGCAGTGTACCACTCCCCTGCCTTCCTCAACAGAAAACTCTGCCCCACCCCCAGAAACCTGTTATGTGAACAATCCAAGCCTCAAAATCTTGTTACCTAATGTTATTCCCTCAGTCATGTACATCATTCCTCTCCTTTTCAGACACCTTTGTGATAAAGTGATTTTTAGAAGTGTATTGGTCTGCTGCTGAACTAATGCTGGTTATGGTACCAACTTGTTTGGGTTTTTTTAAATTTGGAGCTGGAATCTGTGTGTCAAGTGAGAAAAGAGGTTCTAGCCAAAGGGCCTTGGTCACTTAAAGTCATTTGGTTGCTTAAAGTTGTAACGTGGTCTTGTGTGATCATGAACGCCACTAGACAAAGCTTATTTGATAGCTTTCCTATTGCAGTTATTAGTATAATGCAGGGTTGTCTTTCTGCAGAAAGTAAATGTTTGTTGTAGTTTGGTTTTGATTCCTTACCCTTATTTACAGATTTTTAGTAATCTTTCTTCTGTGTTAGATCTGACATCTCTGTTTTCCTGAAAAAACATAGCTGCCTTTTAGTGAGGCTACTTGAGGTAACATAAGGCAGATGGTAAGTTGAAGCAGCTTTATTAATTACTTCATCAGAGATGCTTCCATTCTTCACATGTAAGGAATAAATCTAATGTATTGATATCTCACCTCACTGTTTTAAACAAAGAAATTATTTGTTTGTGCTCTTTATCTTTTTGGGGAGGTGGGGATCATAATGGATCTGTAGATGGGGTGTGTATTGCTTCAAAGAGAAAGGCTGGCTTTTTAAGATTTGTATATGTGAAGAGGACTTGAAACTCGAGAATCAAGTGCCTTGGGTTCTGGTGTAACTCTTGGGCTTTGTGCAAATCATTTATGACTTCTATTTCAATTTCTTGTGTGTGAAGTACAAGAAGCTTGGCTCACAAAGGTAATTGTAAAGATCAATTTTGTAATGAATATTGGGTACTCAAATAGTATGGCTATGAGCTTACTGAAGAAAATCCAATAAGTAATCTTCATTAAGAGCACCTTTATTATGCATTTGTATGTCGTTATTTATACATATTTATTAAAGCAATACTTAAGTAAACACATGTCAACATGTCCAAAACAATCTAGGCAATTTATATACTTTTCCAATTTAGTGAAAAGTGTATTAAATCACTAAGACCAATTTAAACATCTCCACCTGGGTGTTAACAGACCTTTGATTGCATAAAGGTTGTGTGTGATCAGTAGCTCAAAGAGGGCAGAGTGTGGTTTACAGTTTGATACAAGGGTCCTATTTTTACAGGCTAACAGTGATAGCAGTGCCTTAAGGTACTAAAAGGATTTCGCTTTCATTTTTAGGACATGTCTGACCTTAATCCTGCTGCTATTGATAGTAGATAGTGTGTTTGTATTCCTGTGATTTTTTTGGTTTCATTTGAAACTTACTTCTTTTAGGAAAATAACCAATATGAAATATAAATAACAGTAAATTCTTAACGACAATGCATGTTTTCATTCTGATGTCTCAGAATATATATATATGGCTATATATTGTGCTTATTTAATGAACTGAAGGAGAATGGAAGTGTTCACATCTACTGTTGATGGGCTAAGGAATACAGGAAGAACTTAAAATTTTGAACTTCAAATCAGTGTAGAAGCAGATTTACTAAAGAAAGTATGTTGAAAGGTTAAAAAAAATACATATGTACATTTTGCACATTCTTGGGCAGGAAAAGCACAAGATGCAGCTGTGGTGCACAGGGCATTGGGAAGATCCTGTTTAACAGGCTTAATTGTGATCTGTATCTCCAAAGGCTGGTTACTGACCAGGTAACTGGCACCGAGGCCAGCTTGGCTGGGACAACTTCTGTGCGTGCTGTACTCTCCAAAACAGAGTACATAGGCACTCATTTTCAGGAGTTGTTTCTTGCCCATGCTACCTTCCCTGCCATATCCAGGAATTACTGGGAGTGGAGGGAGAGTGTTATTACTTGGCATATCCAAAAGTGTGTTGACAACTACTGTACAAGCTCAATACTAGGAATCAGCAGATTCCCGTGTCCACGGAAGTTCTCTGGCAATGTTTCATTTAGCAAGATATTTGATGATTGAAAAGAGAAGAATTTGGAGAAAGACCACCAAGGTAGTGTAAGGATGTGAAAAAAAGACTGAAGAAATTTTAAGGATTGTTGTCATGGCAGATTTGACCCAAGTATTAAGATTTGCAAAAAATAACTTTAAAAAAAATTATAGACAACAGAGTGTTTTCGTGATATTCTATGGACATTCTCTTCTAGGTGACTGTAACATTGGCAGTAGTGCTAGCATATATGGATAGATAATTATAAGAGAGCAAACGAAGATGTCTGGCCACTTCATGATCATGGGTGTCTGTATGTCATAACTGTAGTCACAGACTTCTGTATTTGCAGATTACCCATGTGAGTGAAGAAGAAGCAGACATCCCATCTTCCTTTCCAGCTCGGTAGGATTGCTGTATCATTCAAGAGATTGAGCTCATCAGTCTTTTCCTCAGCCACTACTTAAAAGTTGGGCACCCATTTAAGGGCTTCCCTAAATGGTATAACCTGGCCACCAAGCAATCCACCTTTCCCCGCGCTATTAGTGGAGGCTTCATTCTGTGTGGTAGTCTGCCAATGGACTGGCTAAATACAAAACACATCAGTACACTTTTAAGTGCTAAAAAGCAAGCAGGATCAATTGTGAGGGGGAAAAAAAAAAAGTAGAATTTCAGAAATCTTACTGCTTTCATCATTTCAGTGTCTGTAAAGACAGGAGTTTAGATCTTAATGACTATTTTGAACTTGATACTGTGTGTAAAATCTGGTGATTGAGACCGTAAGATAATACAACATTCAGGGAGCTCTTAGTCATAAAATTGTCTGTAGGAATAGTATTGAGTTTTAGTCTATTTTCAGGTTAAGCTAGTGAAAGCTTCTTGAGGTCACAAATAGGTTGTTTGGTTGTTTGTTTTTTTTATTTCTGTTGTTTCAAAATCCATAAAGGATTATGAATCCCCTGTCATAATAAATATTGATTCTTCAGGAAAACCTATCTACTTTTGAAATTACAAGGCTACTCCTTCAAATTATGCTGGCAGTGACCCTTGTGTAATACTTTGTTCCCAATAAGGTTATGAAGATTTAATGACAATATAATTTTCTGTGCAAGTGGAAGTTAGCTAGTTAGCTCTTTTATTGATGATGCACAAAACCAGATTACGGTTGAGGTCATTTTTATTATGTATTTGGTTCTGCATGACTGATAGGAATAAAAATTAATTAAAGACTGTCATTCAGTCAAGGGCAAATGGTAGTGAACATACAACAGAAAGAAACCTTTCATGGCATTTTTCGACCAAAACTGGATTTTGAACTGAGTCTTTAAAGCTGAATACAAACATCAAAAAGTAATGTGAAAGGTGGTGAAACTCATTTGAAAACAGAGCAAGTAAAAAAGGAAAAAGGTTTTTAAAGGAATATTTTCTGTTTGAAATATTACAACATTCTCCTTGGAAGCTCTCTGGGTTAAGGATCTTCTTGCTGTCTGGTACACACAGAATAGGACACCCAAGCTCATAGTCTGGTGTGCAGGGCACAGGACTGCTGTTTACCGTGCAGATGCAAGGAGAATCCAGTTAAATGCTTGAAGTAATGCTTCCCATTCCTGGGATCAGAACAGAGTAAGATTTTTGAACTAATTTTTGGGAGTGGTGAGGAGTGTTTCTTCTCCGAGCAGTTTGTTTTCTCAACCATCCATAGATGTGGTACAGATTGCTTCAGCTTGGTAGGTGGGAAATGTATAAGCTGTATTAATAAAGATTTAATTTCTTGACTGTGGTAGCAGAACACCCTGAGGGGAGAGTATCTAAGGAAAGTGGAGATCAAGATTAAGCCTCCTAATGAGGTTGTATTTTTGCAGTGCTAAACATCATCTATGATCTCTTACAAAGAGGAGGAGCTCAGATGAGAGGTGGAGCAGTTACTAAAGGATGGGCTTGTAGTGAAATAAGTGCAGCATCCATTATCGCATTTACCAAAAGTAATGAGATTTGAACCATGGTGGTGTTACCAGGTGTGTGATTAAAGGATCCAGATGATTCTTTCATAAAGGTAATACTTCTACCGGTAGCTTTGTAAGGGTCCCCCACATGTTAGGTGTGTGAATCTATAGACCGTTGGTAGAGATCCTTGAGAAACCCTATTTTCTAATCCTCTCACTTTTGGATTTGAATTGCGGTGTTGATACTCCCTCTTCTGTTTTGGTTTGTTTTCCTGCTAATTCTATTCACATGGTATTTACAGAGTTTTTTTCACTTCTGTTTGCCCTTCATTTCTATGAAGACCACAAGGATCTTGTTGAAATTGCTGTAGCAAAATCTATTCAGCTGGTGGTGGCAGAAATAGTTGTATGCATCACTTGTGCTTTCAAGTGTTTCAGTGGCAGCAACCAATTATTTCTGTCACCAGGTAGCTAGCTAATGGTGGAGAGGTCATTCGTCCTGGAAAGATCTGATCAAATTGCTCTGCTTTCTTTGTAATATGTTTGAAGCTTATTTTATTGTAGAATTCGTTTCAAACCCTTTAAGTGTACCCTGAGGAGAGTATCAGAAGGATTGTACAGAATTAGCCACAGTTCATTGAATGTACAGGAGTTTAACAAAATGCACTGCTTAAAGTTTTTCCTTTGGGGGAAAAAAAAAATGAAGGAAATGTCCAGAGAGCCTGGGTAGCTCCTCATAAAATACGTCAACTTAAGTCCCAGTGCCTAACACTGAAGGTCACCTGCAGCTTTCAGCCCACTTCATTAGTATCATATAGGAAAGAAACACACTTGAAGAATTCTGCCTCTTTCAGTCTTAAATCTGTATTACAAAAAATTTGCATGCTCTCCCTCATACGTTGTAGCTGTTTATGCACCTTTTATGTATGAAGGACTAAACTTGCCCTCTGAAGCTCATTAAGTGCCTTTATAGCTTTGCAGTACTTTGTTAGCCTTTTTTAATCTTTTGTACATTGTTCAAATTTGATAGCCTTTTTTTTTTTAACTAGATAAACTTCCACTTTCTCAAATATCGTTCTTTGTAAGAAGTGATTACGGCTATAAAGACTTAAATTTCTAACTTGATTTAAGCACTGTTTGTTGGGGTTTTTTCCGTTAAATGGTGCTCACATTGCCTACTCTTTCTGCATATATTTTTAATACTTCACATATAGTTTGTGTTTACATACTTTTACTGCCTAATAATTCTTTTATGTTCCAATTTAGGAATTTGAATAAGCAGGTATTGCTGCAATAACAACATGTGCTACTGAGAATATTAATACAGTTTATCAACAGAAGTCCAAACCATGAAATGGGCTCTGCTGTGTTTGCTATTTTTAGCAGCGCTTACTTGCTTCAGTTAGCTCCTTTATGAACAAAATAGAAACCAAAATTACCAGTGCAGCCGGGTTATATAAATACCTGTGGAAAAATACGTAAACACACCTGAAGATCTTGCTCTGCTACCCAGTGTTGCATTGCAAGGGAAGTTTGGTATTCTTTCTCCAGCCAACGCAAGGGGTATTGGTCTCAGCAGCTGAACACAGCGTTATGGCTATTCCATCTGATGGCTACAGATAGCAGGAGATGAAAAACTCCTAGCTTACTTTGTAGGAATATACTTTTTGGATGCGTATGGCCTTGTACTGCTGTAGCACTTCCGGAGAGTCTTCTCTGAGTGACCATCGTCTGTGGCCCAAGGATGCCTTCACCAGGAGTGCTTAAAATGCAGTAGTCAGGAAAGGTCATTAAGCTGACCAAACTGAAGCAAGGGTAAATAAACGAGAGTTTAAACCATGGCCCTGAGATCTCTGCATGAACTTCCCTTCATTGCTAAATTCTATAGGTTAAGTTTTAGAATCAGCATGTTGAAGAGGTATTACAGGTTTTCTGGTCTGTGTGGGTTCTTAGACTGTAGGTTCTTAACACCACAGTTCCTTAAAACCTTTCAGTAATCATTGAGAAGTCTGACTAATTCATATGATGTGATCTCAACCTCTCTCTTGGGGAGAACCGTGGGCAGTGAAATGTCTTGTTTTGGTAGAAATTTTCCTGCTCCCACCCTATCCACCCCCTGTGTATTATTCATGTTGCTATCCATTTTCCTTAAACAACAGAAGGATCAAGAATCGAAGTCACATAGTTAGTGTGAGACAGTGAGATCTGTGATAACTATCATTTCCAGGAGAGATTGATTCCACAGTCAGCTGCACAAACACACGTTAGTGTGGCGGGATATATGTGTTTCAGGTTTGGTTTTTCGGTTTGCTTCTTCCCTGGGCTCATCATCAAACTGAGAACTTAATTTGTTTATTTAAAGCCTGTCTTATGTTCTGAAGCATTCTTTTTATGATCCTTGCAAGCATTTCTTGTGATGGTGTATTGCTCTATATGAAAAGCCGCTCTTTTTTCTTGTGGGTTTGGGTTTTTTTTTAGCAATGCTACTTTGTCTGTGAGGTTGCTAGAGAGCAACAGAAGTCACCGAATCTCTCATTGGAAATGAGATGGTTGCCATGACAATGCTCCCAGCTGCTTCTTGTCCAGACAAGAAAATCATTTTTAGAGTCATATTACAAGGTTAGGCTATGGTTCAGTTTTAAACTGAAATGTAGCTTATTGACTCAAATCAAAGATCAACACATTGCTTGTTAAAAATCTTTGGGCTGATAATCAGATAAAATTGTTGAATTAAATATTTGTGCAGGTACTTATCAAATATTTTTTGCTATTTGTTTTTGATCGGATACTTGAGGTAAAACTGGTGCGTTGAGATGGAAAATATTTTCATCTTACTGATTTTACTAAATGTCTTTTTTTTAGTAGAAATTATCCTGAAAGCTGACTGATACCTAGATAAGTAGTGTTTAAAATATGACTTTGAGTTTGAATAATATTTTGCAATGTGCCAAATCTGGATCAAACCTGAAATGCTCAATACTTTTAAGGTTTATTATCTCTGAAGTCCAGACAGTTGATGATGGAAGTGTTGGTTGTCTTGGTGGTCCCTAGTGAACCTCACTTTGAGCAGGATTATCACCAACACTAGTTCAGTTCAGCCATGCTGTGTCTGGCCAGTATTAAAAACCTCCAAGCATGGAGGTTTCACAGCCTGTCTGGGAAAGCTGTTCCCGTGCTGCACTACTCCTGGTGAGCAACCTTTCCCAAATGTCCAATTTGAACCTCCCAAGTCACAGATTGTGGTCATTGAACCATGTTATTATTAGACTAGGTGATTAATCATGGTAAACACAAAAGCTTGGTGAGGTTTGGATGAATAGTGACAGGCAGAGGAGCCCTAGTTAACCTAATCAGTGAAAACTGGAAGACACAGACTTGACTGCTCCTAAGACTACCAAAGGAGAATGATTAGACTGTTGTCCCTGGTGTGAAAACCAAAGAAGCTCTCCCAGAACTCCTTGCACAGTGAAGTATTGCCTGCAGTGGGACTCGCTGTGGGACGCAGGGGAAAGGGCACTTCGGAATTGTTTAAAGGTTATTATGGGAAGCTTTTAATGGGACTGTGGAAATGTGTGAAACGTTCTATGCAATGTTTAGAGGAAGGACCAAAGGTTGGGAAAGGGAGGGGTCCGTGTAGCAGGGAGGAACAAGGCTGGTTTGATTTCTTTCTTGACCAGTTTACACTGGCTGCTTTTCATCACCTTATCATCCCCTGTTTTTTTCAGTTCTCTTATTTTCTGTGTTTTGAAATGTAGCTCACTGTTCTTTATTTCTTTTAGTTTTTCCCCTTTTTAAAAGATAGGCCTCTACTATGCCCACTGAAATCCTCTGGGACCTCCCAGACTTCTAAAGGGTAATTGTAAATGGCTCAGAGAGGACTTTTGCTAGTTCATAAGGTGCCTGTAGAATTTAATCTGTCCTTGCCACTTTGAAAATACCTAACTTCTTTAGTGTCTTTGAGATGTTTTTCACCTAATCTGGCCTCCAGTCCTACTCCTTCATTGAAACTAATTTCATTAATTATCTGATCACTGTTTATGAGGTCTGCAACAAAAAAAGGCATCAGATCTGTGCAATTTGCCCTCGTCTCTCATTAAATAATGGATTTTTGGTTTTGACTTCTTTTTAGTTTCAATGCATTTACGGAATATTTGTCTGGTTTTTATGTCCCTTGATCATAGTAACCTTTTTAATCTTGACCTCTAATTTTATCCTAGTCTGTTACTGTATTATTCCTATGTAGTCACTCTTGGGAATTTGTCCTTTTATTCCACTTATTTGCACAACTTCATTCTGACTTTCAAATTTTTAAAGAGCTCTTGAACCAGACCTTTTGAGCTCTTAGTATGGTTCCTGTCTTTCTTCATGAGAAATAGTTTGTTATTTCTCCTTCATTATAGTACCTTTTATTAATTGACAGCCGCCTTAAAGAGCCTTTTTCTCTCAGACCCTTAGCAAGAGAGGATGGAAAATGCTTCCCTAAGTTTCTTGGTCTGCCTTTTTTTTTTTCTTTTTTAATCTATTGTCCTTACAATGCTGCACATACTTTTCCTTTACTTTTCCTTTCCTCAGAATCACAAATTCCACCATATTAAGATAGGTGTCACCTAAATTGCATTCCACACAAATAGTCTCCCAACAGTTTTCACCTGCAATGATTATATCTGGCAATTTCTGCAACTTTTAGAATAAAAGTAATTTACAATATGTGTCCTGCCATACTCTTTTCCAAAGCTACCTGAGTCACCTAAGTTTTTTGTTTCCACTAGTCCTGTCTGTCAGCTAACCAACAATTATTTTCCAGTTTCTTCCATGATGATGGATTTGGATGTATTTTTCAAGTTAGGTCCTACTTCAGTGTTTTTGTTGAAAGTGAACCCTTTTCAATTCAGTTAAATTTCTGCACCTTTATAATTTAGTCTGTGGTTCAACAGGAAGACGTGAAGAATATGTTTTTAGTGTTTACTTCAGACCTTGGAACCTTTTCATAAAGAAAAAAAAGTTACTGAACATTTGAAAAGTCAAATGTTTCTAAGAGGGAAGCATTTGTTTTGTTTTACCTTCAGTCAAAAATATATACCTTGATTCATTTCCCCAATAATGGTTCATCTCACAAATAATGAATGTGTAAAAACAGATCTAGAAGCTGTATTGAACTAGTCTTATGTGCAATTTGTTTCAGCAGTTAATAACTGCTTTCTGCATTGTCAGACAAAACACACACTTAAGACACCACTGCCAGCTCAGAAGTTCAAGAACAAGTGAAAACTGTTAGGAACAATTTTTTTTGTTACTGATCCTATACAAAGATACCAAAGTGCATTTAGCCAAGGTTGCCAAGCAATTCAAAGCCACTCAAAGTTGCAGAATTATTTCTATGGCCTGGTTTTGTTCCTTGTTTTTTGGTGTGTTTTCTTCCCAAAGCAACCGCTTGTGCTGTGTACCCATAAAACTTCTTTCAAGAAAGATACTTAGTGAGCCCTGTTTTATATGTTTTATGTGTTTTGCCTTGTTAGAACTTTGTCTCTTGAGTTCCTCGGTATGCTGAACAAAATTATTCTCTGAAAGTTAGGACTTTACGTGTTTCTGGCAAGAGTACAAAGCCATAAGTAATCCATCTCAAGTGTTTTGAAGATCGTGGCTATGCAAATTGCTAGCCTGTGTCAAAGCCTTTCCCATAATGACAGAGGCTGTCCTGGGCATAGTGATCATGAAATGATAGAGTTTTCAATTCTCAGAGAAGTAAGGAGGGGGGTCACCAGAACTGCCACCTTGGCCTTCCAGAGGGTAGACAACCAGTCTGCCTGAACAGAGAAATTTGGCTGGAACTCAGGGGAAAAAAAACAGTTTATGACCTTTGGAAGAAGGGGCAGGCAACTCAGGAGGACTATAAGGATGTCATCAGGCTATGCAGGGAGAAAATTAGAATGACCAAAGCCCAATTAGAATTTAATCTCACTACT
This sequence comes from Pluvialis apricaria, assembly GCA_017639485.1. Lineage (NCBI taxonomy): Eukaryota > Metazoa > Chordata > Aves > Charadriiformes > Charadriidae > Pluvialis > Pluvialis apricaria. Next base: position 37,132,038 of record CM030012.1, on the reverse strand, counting down.
GCTGTAAAAGACAATAAAAAATGTTTCTATAAATACCTTAGCAACGAAAGGAGGGCTGAGGAGGATCTTCATCCTGTATTGGATGCGAGGGAGAAACATAGTGACAAAGGATGAGGAAAAGGCTGAGGTACTTAATGCCTTCTTTGCCTCAATCTTGAATAGCAACACCAGTTGTTCTGCGGGTACCCAGCCCCCTGAGCTGGAAGACAAGGACAGGGAGCAAAATGAACCCCCCATAATCCAAGGGGAAATGGTTAGTGACCTGCTGCACCACTTAGATGCACACAAGTCTATGGGGCTGGATGGGATCCACCCAATGGTACTGAGGGCACTGGTGGGAGTGCTCACCAAGCCACTTTCCATCATTTATCAGCAGTCCTGGCTAACCGGGGAGGTCCCAGTTGACTGGGGGTTAGCAAATGTGACGCCCATCCACAAGAAGGGCTGGAAGGAGGATCCAGGGAGTTATAGGCCTGTCAGTCCAACCTTGGTGCCTGGGAAGGTTATACAGCAGATCATCTTGAGTGCCATCATTTGGCACGTACAGGACAACCAGGTGATCAGGCCCGATCAACATGGGTTTATGAAACGCAGGTCCTGCTTGACAAACCTGATCTCCCTCTATGACAAGGTGACCCACCTAGTGGGTGGGGGAAACACTGTGGATGTTGTTTACCTGAACTTTAGTAAAGCCTTTGACACCATTTCCCACAGCATTCTCCTGGAGAAACTGGCTGCTCATGGCTTGGACAGGTGTACTCTTCACTGGCTAAAAAACTGGCTGGATGGCCAGCGCCCAAAGGGTTGTGGTGAATGGAGTTAAATCCAGTTGGCAGCCGGTCAGAAGTGGTGTTCCCCAGGGCTCAACATTGGGGCCAGCTCTGCTTAATACCTTTGTCAACGACCTGGATGAGGGGATCAAGTGCACCCTCAGTAAGTTAGCAGACAACACCAAGCTGGGCAGGAGTGCTGACCTGCTTGATGTAGGATGGCTCTACAGAGGGATCTGGACAGGCTGGATTGATGAGTCGAGGCCAATGGTATGAAGTTCAACAAGGCCAAGTGCCAGGTCCTCCACCTGGGTGACAACAACCGCATGCAATGCTACAGGCTTGGGGAAGAGTGGCTGGAAATCTGCCCGGCAGACAAGGACCTGGGGGTGCTGGTTGACAGCCAGCTGAATATGAGCCAGCAGTGTGCCCAGGTGGCCAACAGCATCCTGGCCTGTACCAGGAACAGTGTGGCCAGCAGGACTAGGGAAGTGATCGTCCCCCTGTACTCAGCACTGGTGAGGTATCACCTCGAATACTGTGTTCAGTTTTGGGCCCCTCACTACAAGAAAGACACTGAGGTGCTGGAGTGTGTCCAGAGGAGGGCAATGCAGCTAGTGAGAGGTCTAGAGCACATCTTATGAGGAGCGGCTGAGGGAACTGGGGTTTTTTAGTCTGGAGAAAAGGAGGCTGAGGGGAGACCTCATTGCTCTCTACAACTATCTGAAAGGAGGTTGTAGCGAGGTGGGGGTCAGACTCTTCTCCCAAGTAACAAGTGATAGGATGAGAGGAAATGGCCTCAAGTTGTGCCAGGGGAGGTTTAGATTGGGTAATAGGAAAAAATTCTTCACCGAAAGGGTTGTCAAGCATTGGAACAGGCTGCCCAGGGAAGTGGTTGAGTCACATGGTTTAGTGGTGGATTAGGCAGCGCTAGGTTAAAGGTTGGTCTTGATGATCTTAAAGGTCTTTTCCAACCTAAATGACTCTATGATTCTATAACATTTACTGGCACTTACTGACATCGTTATCCAGGCTGCTACTTTGCCCTTGCTAGAACTGATGTCTTTCACAGAATCATAGAATCTAGTCTTCCTTATATGGGTTCATTACATGGGTTAGATATGGATAGTCTTCATTATATGGGTTAGATATGGATATTTTTCATATTCCTTATACAGTCTGATTAGTTGCAATATAGTAGCCAGGTTGTTTTTGCAACTAACTACAGAGCTTGATGTAGTAGTAAGTTAATCAATCTCAGTCAAATTCTTCCTTTGCAAGGGTGTGCCATGAGTTGTTAAAAGTTGTAAAGAGACTTTCCACGTAGGAGAGGCTGCATTGGAAAAATTCAAATGAATGCTGGCCAGTTAAGGCTGAGCAGAATCAGAGGGATAATTAATACTTCAGCATATTGTGGAGAAGCAATATGTGGTCATTGGACTAACAATAAGTTATTAGAGTAATACAGTATTTTGTTATGGTTTGGTTGTACACAGATTTCAATGTAAAGTAGTCCTACTGTAAGATCATTATATAATTTTCAGGGCTGAAAAATTATTCTCAAAATACTTGATCAAGAGCAGAGGGAGATATATAACGATTTTTATTGTTTTTCAAAGTTTTCATCTACAGAAATAGATGCCTTTCTGAGCATGAGTGAATGAACGCTGTTGCCCTTTCTTCTCTCTTCTAATTAAACACTTCCCACTTCACTTCTGCTCTGCCAGCTCAGATGAAAGTTTGGAAATCAACAAAGAAAAGCAAACAGCAAGAAAATAGAGAAAAATGGAAAGACGGGGGAGGAGATAAACAGTGATGGAAAATGTAGGAACCAAAGGCACAAAACAAAGATGTACCCCAATTTATATCAGTGTAGCATGAGACCTCTCAAGAAATACCACTAAAGTCAATGGTGTTTTCTAGAGTGCATCAGCATGGACAGAGTGGAAAGGTACCTTCTCCTGCCCTTTCTTAGCAGCCTAAGTAAGTACCTAAGTACCTAAGCTTGGTACTAACCAGAAATTAGATATGTCAAGCATACAGATATCAGAATTTCCCTGAGCTGCATAATGCTAAAAGCAGAGAGAATGTGTTCTTAAACTTTTCCCTGTAGCTCTGCTACTGACCAGTGTCGGGGAAAAGACACTATTCTGACTCCCTGTGGCCATCTTCATGTATAATAAAGTGCTGCTTGTACTTTAAAAATAAAAAGAAATATCACTGAGTTTTAAATGTTACAAGCAAATCTTCCCTAAAACATTCGTTATGTATATTTATTTAATTGTCCATGAAATACAAATCTAATTCATTACAGTTTTGACTGGAATTAATGTTAATTAACTTTTTAAAATCCAAATAAACTAAAATAGAAACCTGTTGGCCAGCCTGTTCTGCTTTTGTTTTTTTCCATGTTTCTAGCTCTAAGACACTGCTTCTGATTCATTCACATTAAAACATGAAGTAACAGCTAGGTTTATGATTGGTTTGTTCCTAATACTTAAAAGTCAGCTTGTCTCTATGCAATTTCAAATGTGACTAGCAGAATAGCATCTAGTTAATTCGCCTATGCAAAATGACATAGTACATTTGAGCATCTGTCTGTATGTATTTAAGCAACGTAAGTAATTTTCTGAACTAAAACCTCTTCATGGTTCTCCATCACTGTGTCTGTTTATTAATCAAGGAAATTTAATTTAGTTACTGTGTGGTTTTAATCTTTGTACTTTATAATTCATAGATACTTACTTGCAAGTGTAATATGTCAGAGCAAAGTCCACCAGAGTAAGAACAGTGTGAAATAATGAAGACGCAATTTTGCTGCATTTGAGATAGCGTGTTGGAGCTGATTTATTCACCTGGACTTAAGTAGCAGGCAAAGTACAACTGTAGAGAATGAGTTCATTCGTTTGTGTGTGGTTGTCTTTGCCAAGCTTCACTTGAAAGAGGTAAGGTGCCTGTCTAGTGCTGTTTTCTTCAGTTGCTTTCTTAATAATTTATAAACCCAAGTCCTATTCTGGAATTAAATGGATCTGTAAATCATTTCAATGTGTAAATATGAGGGAACAAAAAAGACTGACTCACTCAAAAATGCTAAAGGAAAAGCAAAACAGCTAAAAAAAATAACTCCAGATCCAAGAACAGATTTCCTGAAGTTTAGGGATGCTTGTGGGTTAGGTTTTTATTTTAAGTCATTTATAATGTAATAATTTATAGTAGTAACAATAACAGAAGCTTTCAGGGAAAAAGATACATGACAGTGGGAAATGCAGGCACAGCAGAATCTAAATGCTTTAAGGAAAACCCTGTGCCAAATTTCATGGCAAGTATTCTTCCAGCTTATTACGATCCCAATGTCAAATGACCAGCTTTGCATAAAATAGCAAATTGTATGTTAATAGTAAATCAGAATTATTATGGAATAGTTTTAGGTAGGGTAGAGAATTCTGTTTTGCTGGGTTTCTGTATGGTAGGCATAAAAATTAACTCTCAGACCTGAACTTTATGATAATGATTTATCTTGGACATTTTTTAAAAAATGTGCTGAATATTTTTTCGCTCTGGAAAACTGTTTGCTGAATCTGCTGCTAAGTCATTAGATTTATAAGGAATGTGGCTCTGTTGCATCATAAACCACTGTGGAGAAGGGTACTGCAGACTCTGTGCTGACACTGGCAGGAAACGAGCTCTGACTGAAGAGCTGCTTGCTAGATCTATTTTCTGCCTTCGTCAAAGCCACTGTGGGGAGCTCAGACCTTAAAAAATAATTAGTTTGGCTAGAGTCTAAGTAAATGCCTCCTTTGAGAGTATGGGAAACATTTCTTACCTTGATTCAGTATAAGCTGTCATTGATATAGAAATTCCTCCTCAGTCAAGCTGGGATTTACCTCAGTGAGGACCCCAGGATTTAGTCCAGTAATAGCCTAAGCCTTCTTGCTATGTTGGGTGGAGGGTTACTAGATGTGTCACCCTAAAAGGAGGACAAAATGAGGCTCAAAACTGGTTTGATGCAACGAATTGAATCCTTTTGGAAGAGGCTGAAGAAAAGTTCTTCTTGCTTTGTTTATTGAGCTTTTTTTTATATCTGATTTATGCCTGTGACCTATTATTTAAAGCTGTAGATGAAAATTCATAAAAAGCATAGTCCAAATGGGCTGAAGTGAGTTATCCAGTGCACGGAAATATTCCCAGCACTCAGAAAACCATGTCTTTGAGTACTGTTTGAACTATGGACAGTCAGCTGAGTCAGTGTTACTGTTTCTGCCAGTTTGACCACTGGTGCTTCTGTTTCACTACAGTTTCGACTCGGGGAATAAGCAAAATACAGTTCTGATAGATATAAGATATGCTTTTTGTTTTGTCATTACATTACTTTCTATGGCTTTTAGTCACACACAAAATTACATTATGTTTCATTGGCCAGCATGGCACAAGGTGACGGAGGTGAGAGACATTCTAAGTGTTGCAGCACAGAGCTCTGGGTCAGAGGAATGACAGTCAGAAATAGTGTGTGAGACATAAGGAAAAGGAGAGGCCCTTGAAAGATGGGAGAAGCCAATTTTGGCAGAGGCTTACTATATTGAAGCTAGGTATTTCAATACCTTTCTCCTTCAGGACTTTCATACTAAAAGTCATAAATCTTTCCACTTTCAGTTCCAGTCTGTGTTACAGTTCTGTATTGCTGCAGGAGGACTGACCCGGAAAGAAGATGTTGCCGACAAGCTCAGTGGGATTTATTCTGTTCTTGCTCTCTCATTGCACTGTGTCAGTGAGCACCAAAGAGACAGTGGTCTTGGCTAATGCCCACCTTCTCCCCCAAAGCGGCTATGACAGACTGGGTAACACCAATGACAAAGGTACTCATGAAGAGAGACAGTGATTTGGATGCATGCCGTGTTTTACTTTATTGCTTTGCTATAACATTTTCAGCTTATGTATTTGAAAGTCAGCCCTGCAAAAATACTTTGCAATATGAACATGTCCTGCTCTGCAGTCCAGAATCTTTAAAACCCTTGCTCAGCTGCCATCTAATTCTCGAGACATTAACAGGGTTTTTTTTGTAAAGAGACATTTAGTGGCATCTGAAGACTTACTCTTAGGACAATCATAACTACATTAGAGCTGACACCTCAGCACCTAAATCCCATTGGTACCTGTACCTGAGGCATCCCTAGCTTGCAAGGTCCAGCTTGGTAGGTTTTCTAATACATTTACCAGAGTAGATCCCACATAAAATGTACACAAAAAGAGTAGTGGGATTGATTCATTGTCCTCCTCTGACTGATGGCACTTGAAGGTTTATAAAATTCACTTTCCAAGTGAGTTTTGTAACAATCAGCCTAAATGATTTTCTCATTATCCGTCTATAGAAGTTGTTCTATTTATATGAATAATATTCACTGAGAAGGGCAAATACAAATGTCACTGTATATATCACTGGCTTGGACATCACTATATAAACCACCTAAATAATCATTCTACAAAATCATGGGATCAGCTTTGGGGTCAGGCTCTGTCTACCAGGCGAATATTCGAACAACTGGGGTACAGAGTCATGTACATGGTTCTGCTCTTTCAGGATATTGAATAATGTCGTGCAGGCGTGCAGGTAGTATTGAGATTTAAAGTATTCTATTCATGGCTTTAGATTCTATTAGGCAAGGAAAGGCATAAAATTAAGACCTTGAAAAGCCTATACACTCCTGTAAATGGGTCCTGAATGGCTTAGAAGTGCCAACAAACTTCTGAGTATCAAATATAAAAGACTATATTTAACACAATACTGATACTATGAATAACACTATTTAACAGGTTTAGTCCATTTGGACTTCTGCAAAGCCTATGATAAAATACTTCACACAATATTAAATCAGAGAAGGTAGAGTTACATTATAATTTCAGTAGAGATTGAAAAGAAAATGGCAAGGACTTGGGTAGAAAAGTAAACCATGAAGTCAAGGGGAGACTGGAAGTATTTGCTCATAAGTGATCTTTTCAGTGTTCCGATTAAGTATACTGATGCAAAAATAAGAATATGCTCATAAAGTTTAATGATAACATGAAGTAGAGAAATGCCAATACAAAGAATCAGAATATTACACAGAAAAAAAAATATTCAAATGTTCTTAAGTAATACCGTTGGGATGAAAATTAAAGGACAAAATTCTAGGTTTTACTGCCAGGTGAGGACCTTACCAGTTACAAAGATCCAAAGACCAAACTCTAGATTAAAGGAAACTACGCAATAAAAAGGCAATCCAAGAATATATCAACAGAGATGTTTTTAATAAGACTTGGGAAGACTCAGTGGCACTATATAAGGCCATCTGCAATACTGTGTGCAAATTTTACCCACGTTCTAGGAGACTAATTTGCAGTGAAAAGCTGCGGAAAAGCTACTAAGATGATTAAGGAACACTAAATAATAAAAGAACTTTCTTATTTTAATGGAATTTACCCTAACAAAACAAAGGCAGATTAAAAATATAGATATCCTCATGGTACATTGGGGCTTATTACCCCGGAAGAAGCACTATTTAACTAAAGGACAACATGACACAAGAAAGAAAGAGATGGACAGTGGACATTAATAAATTAGATTGGGAAGCAGATGAGTATTTCTAACAGAGTAATGACAGTTATTGAAGTCTACAGTGCTTTTCAGTTGGAAGAGAAGAAATTTAATAATTCTGTGAAGAAGACTGCATGATATAATTCCCTACAGGACAAGTAGTAGATAAAATAATCACTCATGGTCCCTTTCTCTTTCCAGAAAGCTGGGGGTTTTTTGTTTTTTGTTTTTTTAACACTAACCAAACTGTTCAGTGTACTTTTGATCTGTTGGTCATGAGACCACAGAATGAGGCTGACTCTTTTCAGACTCTGTTTTCTGTTCAGGAAAAGAAAAACAATGTGCTCAGTAAAAAAATCAGCAGGGGCTCTCTGGTCAGTGGTTTGAACAGAGAAGAGGTTTTTTTCTGAGCTTTTATTTTAAATTTTTATCTTTGGAAATATTTTTCCTTGATTGTTTTTTGGCAAATTTTTGAAAAAAAAAAAACAAAACAAAAACCATCTTGCCATACTTTTCCTGAATTATCGCAGTTTCCCAGAAGAAAAAAACTAAGTTCTAAATACAGTATCTAAATTCCTATCAGTCATTGTCAGGACAGAACACAGGATTTCATAGGTCTGAAGAACTGTCATTTTACATCACAGGTGGTCGATAGGAATTTTTCTCACAGAGATGTTAAAATTGCCAAGTTTTTATTACATATAGATTACAAATATTCCATAGCATAATGACATAACAATGTGCCTTTCAACTCTATGGAGAAGTAAGTGATTTCAATTCAGAAACATGTTTCTGAGTAACGGAACAGACACTGAATAACATCCTTCTCTACAGAAAGAATTCTCTATATATGAACTCATACATACATAAATTTATATTTAAATAAATTATATTCTGGCTTTTAGAAGTCTCAGTCAATTGTAAAAAGCAGAACATTGTGCCTTAGTCTCAGATACCGTACTATAGCAAGAAGTTACTTTATAAGTGAGTTACATTTGAAAAACACAGTATATGTATTTCAGCCCAATAGAGAGGGTCATCCCAAGCCCTATATGCCATTTTTATCACCCTCTGAGTCTACTGGATAAGCAATAAAGTGGAAAAGCACTTTCACCTGTTTTCCTGATATTGGTGCTCAGCACTGCACAGCACTGTAGTTCTACCTGCAAATCAGTGGTAAGATTTAGCCTGGAGTTTGAGTGAGCGGAACTGTTGCTAAGAAAATTCTCAGATGTTTATAGTTTTGTATCAGTAAGAAATACGCTTTAATATCTCCCTTTGATCAATGAACACATGGCATACGTATCAGAATTTAATGCAAGGATGTTACAGGTGCCTGAAGAATAAATTTGTTAAAGAGAAATTAGATTTCTTTGTTGAGGGTAAGGCTAGCTCTAGTAATTAAACACAATGGTCCAACACATGGCACAGGGAATTGCAAACTTGCTGACTAGTCAAACTGGAAGAACACAGGAGGAAATGGAATGGTCTGTACACAACTTTTGGCTTTTCAACCATGTTTCTGTTACAAATGCAAAATCGCACTTCTGTTGTATGACAGGGTAACAAGCCCTTTTATGAACTTCTGAACATTTCCTGCATGTTCTGCCCTGAAATCTTCCCCCCCTTTAGCTGTGCAGGTGCCCACCAGCTGGGATGAAGTCAGAGTCAGCTTCCAGTCAGAAGGCAATCATTTACTCACTCTAAATTCAATATCTAAAATTTACTATTTGAACAGAAATTTACTTTAAAACTTTTTTTTTTCCCCTACTCAGACTATCCAAGGGATTGTTTTGAGATTTTTCAGCGCTCCAAAGGAAATTCCAGGGATGGTCTTTACATCATCCAACCAAAGGAGGACCCAATTGTTGTCTCTTGTAACATGCAGGACGGTGGCTGGACAGTAATCCAGCACATTACAGCCAATAGTACTGTCGACTTTGATAGGACCTGGCAGGATTACAAATATGGATTTGGCTCTGTTCATGAGAACCACTGGTTAGGAAATGAATATATGCATCAGTTAACTAGTGGCTCTGTGCAATATATACTTGGAGTTAAACTTGTAAACCAAAACGCTGAAATCAAATGGGGACAATACGAACCATTCCTTATTGAAGATGAAGAGTCTCAATACCGAATCAGGGTTGGTCTATACAAAGGCAACGCCACTGATGCTCTGACCCTGGATACGGAAGCTTATCTCCATGACAACCAGAAGTTCACCACCAAGGACAGAGACAATGACAATTACTTTCAGAATTGTGCTAAATTGGAACTCAACGGCGTTGCCGGGGGAGGCTGGTGGTACGACGCGTGTGCTGGAGCAAATCTAAACCGTAGGAACGTGATATACTGGCAAAAAGACTGCAACAGGCAACGCGTGTGCAAGTTTGCATGGATGATGATCAAACCCATCGATCACAGCGTGTCATATCCAACCAAGTCCTGTCCGTGTCAGAAAGTTGAACTGTAGATGAGCCATGTGTACTTTGAAAGGAACATGGATTCTTTGTCCGGTGGCTGCACTCACACTGACTGCATAATTGCACTAAGTAATCATGACTGAAAATTTAATGTGGGCCTCTGCAAGGGCTTTGTGACAGCATATCGTGCAGGGCTGGACCAGGACATAGACATCTACCAACCACACAAGTGAGATGTCACTGTCAGAAATTAAGGCCTCTACCAGAAGATTTAAATAATTAATTTTATAGTATTTTAGCCATAAGAGGAGTGAGGTATGAAATCCGGGATATGATGTCTTGTATGAGATATACATGAATATACATGCTCCAGTTTTGCTCCAGTATGAATGTTCGCCATTGATCTCCTATAATTGCCCATCTTCACATATCATGCAAGAAGGAAATTTTCAGTGAAGTACTTACATTTACAAAACATATATTGGAGAGTACTGTGTACCATAGGGCAGCATCGGGCCTTTCCTTTTTACCTTTAGTGAAAGGTATTTTAATACATAAAATTGGAATTAGCTTCATCTCCCATGGCTTCTTTTCCCCTTCATTGACTCTTCTTTTTATCTCTACTTTTTAATGATCCCATACACAATAAAGTATTCAGCATAGGCTTTTCTTTTCTTCGTTCTTTTTAGAGCACCCAGAGATAATGGGATGGTCAGCTTTCCCATTTAAAGCTACTAATCCAAAACTTACAGCTCCTCTGAATTTTTCCCCAAGAAACTCAGTGAACGCATTTTTTAAAAGATCAAATTGGTTTTGCAATTGTTTACTTATTGCTCCATTTTTTTTCTGAATATGACTCTACTTTGTTTACCATGTTTTGACTGTTGCTTCTCCCTGTTCCATGATGTGCTTCAGCCTTCTCTGTTTTTTTAATTCCACTGTGAGAAAAGAAGAGAGTGTTGGCTTTATTTCACATTTGCTAGCTTCAATTGTTTTGGCACTCAACCTTGACTTTATTTAAACAGTGTCTCTTTTTTTTTGGTTATAAAATAAAGAGAGAATCTTTAAATTACATTATAAAATCATCTGTTTTAAAATAATAAATAAAAGTATTTCAGTTTTGATAACCTTGAATTGAAGACCTTGTTTTCTTTTACAGCTGTTTGGTTACTTCACACATTTCTATATCATTGGAATAGCTGTATGACAACTGAAGAGTTTTCATTGTTGCATTATACCAAATTTCAGGATAATAATTAGAATATCTTGTATGTTTTCTTAGATATTTCAATTGCAGAAACTCAACCAACAGATACTGGCAAACTCCTGCTTGTTAATTTAAAAATGGAAATCTCATAATCTCCATGACAATTACTTTGCAGAAAATAAATTGTATCGTGTTTTGAGAAGACCAAGACTGCCAGGATTACTTAAGAAGAGATATTAATTAGGAGTGGAAAAGCCAAGGAAGAAATTTTATTTTTTACAATGCACTGCAACACTTTCAGAATGAGATACAGATATGTTACGTGGGTGAGGCCAATATAGCATACATGCCTGTTTTGCAGCATCTGTTTATTTTTTCCCCCGAAATTGTGTTCAAAGACAGAAGGGTGATAAGGGAAGAAATAGACAGTAGCTGAATTGAGTTTATGTCACTGAGTCAATTTAATGGGGGTTCTGCTGTAACTATCAGGACCCCTCCAAAGTTGTAATGAGGATACAAGAAAATCACCCAAGTGCTGCCAGTCTCCCATAGCTTTTACTTGAATTCCTGGCCATATAGCCAGTTTCTCACACACCTTCCAAACATGTGTTTTGAATACTCAACATGGAAATGCACGACTGAAAGCCAGCAGGCTGCATCTGATCCTCAAAGGCAAGTAACCTGCTCTGCAGCCCACCCTTGGCCTGTTTCAGAGGGTTTTGGAAGAAAGGGCTGTGCAAATAAGCTGTATGAATGACTTGGGCACCAGCATCCCAAATCCAGCTGCCCAGTTTTGGAGGCACTCTCTAGTATTAACTGGCACCCTACAAACCTATGCTGACACTGAATTCCAGTATGGGAATTCGATTAAATTGTATTAATGACTCATAACAAGTCTCCAAGCAAAAATGAGACAGAAAGACTAATGCAGTTCAAGCAAAGACATTTAACAGGACTCAGAGAATGAGGTATGTCCCACACTTCTAAACAAAGTATGGATGGAAATGACTATTGGAGCTGGATTCGGGACTAAATAGCGGATGGAAATAAGTAAGAATATTCCAATACACCCACCAGCACTTCTTTCTAGAGCTCTTAAAGAGAAGGACATGGAGCCTTAAAAAGTGGACTAAATTCTATTTCGTAATTCTTTAGCAAAAGGCTGTCTTAACTGAACAGACTTTTTTCTCCATCACTGAACCTTAGTCACCAGATACCCAGAACAATGCTGAGAGCAGCTGCCCGTTGACACTGAATCAGTCTGAAACATGGGGGTTTCTATTCTGTCTGCTCCTATTCTCTTTTCACTATTACATTTCTCCTATCCTCTCTCTCTCTTAGCCTCTCCTGATTATACTGCCACCTGCACAGACTTAAAGAAAGGAGATGGCCCCTCCTAAGCATATCTGATGGAAAAAACATATTGGGTGAATAAATATCCTTCCAAAACGAGGAAGCATGGCAAGGTCTAGAGCAACAGGTCTACGGCACCCCTGAATGGGAGGCATGTTCCACTTTAAACGTGCAATCTCCTAACAGCAGAAAAATAGGTTTCTTCACCTCTTCGCTACTTTGTATTTCTCCCCATACTGTTTTCTCAAGTGCAGGAAAGGTAAGCATATTCTCACATACAATATCACATTAACCAACTCAGAATTTAGCAGAAAGAAAAATTCTTCCTTAAAAAGTATAAACTGACAAAATAAAGAGAGCCTGATGACCTCATTCTAGCAAAATCACTGATTTTATATTATTTGTCTTTAAAAATCATTCAACTTTCATATGAGACAGCGCTTGCTTTTGTTTCTGATATTCATATGTGTAACCTAAACAATAAATTTTCAGCCTTCCGCATAATCTATTTTTACATTTTAACCGTAGATTTAAAAGTACAACAAAGTGGTTTTAGGACCGAGAATTGAATACTGTGCATCAATAAATTAGCAACATTACCTGCCTGGGCTCATTTTTTTCTCCTATAATTAACAAAACAAAGAGTCCTTCAGTCACTCTCATGTCGTTTGCATTTCAGAAGGCACCAGGACCCAGGCAGAGTGATGGGATACAGAGCTGAACCCAGCTACACTCTGCAGCTGGTATACTACACTGTATCTTCTTTCCACTCTTTATCTTATAGCTACCTGATGAATTACACATCTAAGGAGGCCTTATATATGGTATACAGTAAAAAAACTGTCTGATCTCCACTATGTATAGATGGCTGCCTCATGTAAGGAGTAAAAGATATTCCAGTTTGTATCTTGGCATTGTAATCCAGGAATTCGGTAAAAATCCCCAAACTTCAGAGGTCTACTGAAACAGAAGCCATCAGCAACTTGAGAAGAAAACTTTGGAAGGATTTAAAATGTCTGGTTGTTTGAGGAAGACTGACTTGTTTGATACATCAGCAGATACATGAAGAAACCAATGGCATTTAGTAGCTAATGGCATAAGTCTTGAATAAAAGGCAGCAGTTTTACTGAGTGTAATGAAAACCGAAGTTCCTAATCTGGTACAAAGCCCAGCAGTGCCTCTTAAACCTGAATAAATACATTTACCAAGACGGAATAAACAATTACAACAGCATTCCTTTCTGAAAACACTAATAGTCATAGATTATCTCTAGTTTTACTACACAATGCTATATTTTTTTTAAACTAGATATAGATATGGGGTAACTGCTAATAAAATCATAAACAAGAAGTTTATTTGAATGATCAAAGTTTAAGGTTTTATGACACTCAGCTGTCAACTGTATGTGGAATAAAACTTCTTAGCGGGTACAAAAGGCAGCAATGGAGATGTGGGATGACCGCATAAGAAATAAGTGGCCTCTTTCTGATTTGGTACAAGGAAAGACAAGTATTTAAGTTAAAAGAGACAGTATCCATTTTTAGAGTTCATGTTTGGAAGGGCATTTCAAAACAGAGAATCCACTGACTACCCTGTGGCTGTGGGAGCATTTCAGGAGCTGATGGAGCCCTTGGAGTCCCCAAGGCAAACACTCATGCTCACTATGCCCAAGTGATTCCTTCATATTATTTCTCTCTCTATAGAAAGCAAAGAAAACTAACTTCAGAGGAAAGTTCCACCATTGCAATTGTTTGTTTTCCTAGAGCAAAGAATCCAGAGAAGGTATGTGTGTGTGCCCCCTAAAAATTAGAGTAACTTTAAAAAAGAAGCACTCAAAAATTCTCCTTCAGTATGAAGATTTTGCAAGCATAGCTTGCACTACAAAGGGGTGATTTGGAAACTGTGTTTCCTACCACAAGTAAAGAAGCTTCTTACAAAATTCTATTCAAAATCCGTAATCTGAAAAAAGTCCACAGGTATTCAATCCAGTTTCAAACTGGGTATCCAGTTTCATAACAACTGTGTTCTACAAGAAAGCAGCATCTTCTTCAGCATTGATACAGGATTCTTTAATTCTTGTAATGAATTCTCATTTAAATTTAACATACTTACCACCTGCCAGTGACATTTTTATTCCTTCAGGTATGTGACTATCCTTAGCTACCCTTGCATTAGGATTTCTCAGTTAAGTTAGTTTGACATGTTCAGGTCATCTCTCAAATATGACAAGGAGGTGATGTCACAGATTTCTGAGAATAGCCCTATGTGGGACATACAATCATAGAATGATCAGAATAATTAAATTAGAGGTGGGGACTTTTCATGAGACTCTAAAACTGGAACAATATCTAAAGGATGATAAGGAAGTACAATTAAGGATTTTGCCTTGAAGTGCATCACTGTCTCTGGATCTAGACTCCTCAAGTCCATATACCCCAGTGCAGGTCTCACGATGGGTACAATGGAGATGAGGAACAAAAATCCACATACGAAAATAACTTTCAACAGTTAATAGCAGTTACTAATTGACATGCATAGTTGAGTAGGGTAAGCATGATTCGCAATTGAATGATACAATTAATGGCCAAATATGGTCTGTCATATTTTACAGGTTCTTACAGTATTTTTTCTATAACCCTTTTGATTTCATCCTTCCTCAATTCAACAGGATTTGGCAGGAACTCTGCATTTACGTTCCATCTTGACTTTCCGTCCTTTGCAAAGCTCTTCACTCTGTGCTAAGTAGTCACAGAAAGTATACAACTGTAACTAGGTGTTCTGCACCCGTTTAAAAATTCTGGGAACTCTTCCTAGTATTTATCTACAAACACTGGGAACTCTTTCTAGTATTTATCTACGAACATAAATTATATTTACAGAAAATTAAAGTTAGTTGATAATTTATGGGGATCTGAAATACATAGGGAGGCTGGTATTTATGAAAAGGGAGAGACAAAAATTATACCCTCAGTTTGTGGGATAATTCAATATTCAAAAATATTAAAGTGTGCTGGGTCTCTGAAAAGCTTAGGGATGTATATTTATGCATCTGTATTGATAATACATACATATATATCTACCTATATATGTATGTGTATGTAATTATGTATAAATAAAACATAATTTTACAAAAAAAAAGATCATTTCACAAGTCCGTGACTGAGACCATAATCAATTATAGGATCAGTAAAAGGTTCATTAAAAGGATAGAAATACAGATAACAAGGTTTTTTTTATACTGTAAAAGTCCCACAACACTTTTTAAAGGAACAAAATGTAGTTTGAAAACAAAATATAATTAAGTACTAACTGATACTCTGATGAGGATCACATTTTTCTTTTTACGGTTTTGATTTTTTTAAGAATAAACATCCCACATAACAATAAAGCAACACACATCTCTTTATATAATTCTAGGTATTTACAATGTACCCATGTTTGGCCATGGAACATCTCACATGGTGAAGTGCTAGCAGCATAGTTTGAGCACGTATTTCACAATTACATTGAACCAACATTGTTGCATCCATCACCATGTATTCTAATACATTTACTGAGCACAGAGTCCATAAACATTTACAGAACACTCTAGTTCAACAGAAGCCAAAACCAACAAAAAATATCCCATTTAATTTCAGTAGAAGCCAATGCTTTACTTTAGCAACAACACTGCAGCTAGCAGGAACTGTTACTACCTCATAAATTTTGCCTTTAACTAAAGCTTGTGCCGCAAAGGGACACATTCATTTGCTAAAAATCAAACACAGTTTACTGAATGCCTGCCGCAATGTAACATAAAATAAACCCACTATAATAACCAACTTGTACATAGTTACTGTACACAAGAAAAGGTCTGGATAGTGACAGAGGAAAGTTGATGAAAGAGTCTTTATAAAGACCCATACTTTCCTTTAATAAATAATCATATGCTAATGTGCAAAAAATAATAGGCACAGTATGGTGTGTTACAAAATCAATCGTGAATTTAGAGAACATATTTTTCCATTACTACACTGCTAATCTTTCACTGACACAATTTTACCCTCTGGAGATTGGGGATAAAAAATATTAATTACTTGTACAGTGGTTGTTGACATGGAGGAATTATGTATCTGCAGGGAAACATTTTGACGGTATGATAATTTAATAAATTATACGAACGATTTCCCTGAGAGCAATGGTACATTCAGGATGACTAATACGATTCCTGAAATGTGCAACTGGGTCATGTCACCACTGCAATGTCCCACTAACACATCTAAGTAGATATAATATGAAGATTGGCCCAAACTAATATTCCAGAGCATCTCATCCTGAATTTTGATAGAAAGGCTACAGCTCTATCTGAGCTTTGTGTACATGGAGATCTTTCTCATTTACTCATTAACACTTGTTTACCTTAGGACTTGACTGTGTATGACTCCTGTTGTCATTAACTTTGTTTTCTCATGACCTTTTCTGAGGCTTCACGTTCGTTCGCACCACAAGCAGCCAGGTCACCAGCTCTGTTCCAATGGCCTTCTGCTGAAGGCAGCCCCTCGCTTACGCATTCAGTCAATGCCGCAGGACTCCTGCCAGTCTAACACAGACATCAGGCAGGCACATGCAGTTCACCCCTGCCACAGAAGAGTCCTCACCACGTACCCAAAGCCCCGGCAAACCTCAGGTAGTGGCCCGAGTCTCAGCTCATTGTAACTAGGCCAGTACAGCCCAGTCCCAGAAGCCACAGCCATCAGAAGTGTTGACTCCAGCCCCAGTTCTGTAGCAGATATGGTTCTGCTGGACTAGAAGATAGTGACTGGAGATAAACTATATTTCCAAACACCTAATGTTGATTAGCATTTGTAAAGCCATTTAAAGATAAAAAGTGCTATTAAAGTGCAAAGTTTCCTTAATAGTTTTATAGAAATATTTAAAAATTACTTTAAAAGCCTTTCGTCTTTCAGAAATGCCAATTCTGCCACTGTTTTTAATAATTTCACAACATATAGGTAAATGCTCAGGGCATCAATATATATTTTTCTCTTGTTCTGGATCATTCCATCATTAATGGAAACTTTTGGGGCAAGGGGACGCACAACACAGGAGATGACTGCAAAAAAGACTTTCCTTATGTTGTAAAGTAGACAGACTATGTCCGTTGTGCTTTACAGTCAGTTCTGATTTGTATCATTGTCATAATAGCATAAAATTTTAAAATTTCATTCAGAGGCATTGGGAAATGAAGAAATTCAGAAGTATCTGCTAACCGTCACCATTTTTTACGGATTAGAGTGACGTGCATGATGGAACTGAGATTGGGACTGGCTTCTTCATATACAAAACACATTATCTATTTCCTCCACTATGAGGCCTTCCTATGTCTCCAGAAAAGTCATCCATAAAGTGGAAATTTTCTCAGTATTACTTTCTTCTATAATAAGTGTGTTTGTTTTGAGTATTATGAATCTCTCTAAACATTTAGTATTTGGTGTGACAGCATTTACCCCTTTAAATAGTCCTTGTTTCATTCCAACAGCAGGTGGAAAAGTCTTAAAACAGAAGTAGTACAAGCTCCATTGCTTGGTACATTGAAAACTAAACAGACAATACACTAGAAAGGAAAAAAGAAACTATAGGAAGAAACAGTTCTGCATTACAGGGAGACAGACTGGATGACCTGATCTGATGACTGGATGACCTTCCTACTCTAATTTCTAGTATTTTATAATTTCCTCTACACTTTCTCAGGCTGAAAGGAAGGACAGAAGACCCCAAAAATAATAACTTTAACAAAGATCTACTGCATAATCACAAACACCCTGTGCTGCTCACAGCAGCCACTGACTTCTTCATCCCAAGCAGACTACTGTCATGTGAAATTTTACTTTTCTGCAGAGTTTTTTTAACCCCCTAGACATATAAAGCAACATCTTTGAAAAGACAGAATTACAGTCAATTTACTAGGTAACGTCAATATCTATTTTCCCTCTTATCCCATATATAAGAGCAATTATGGCAGTCTGGTATTGCCCTGCCAGTATAGTTTTTCTTCCACTTTTTTCTTTTTCCACTGGCAGAAAAGCAGCATCTTAAAAGTTTTCCTGAAAGTTTTGTTACAGAGGGCATAACAAATGGGGTTAACAGTGCTGTTCACATAGCATAGCCAATATCCAAGGTGCCACAGTGTCAGGGGAATGCAGTCAGAGCAGAAGGTGGAGATCAAAACCATGATATTGTAGGGAGTCCATGTGATGATAAAAGCCAAAAGAATGGCACTTAAAGTCTGTGCTGCTTTGCGTTCCTTTATAAGAACCATCCGTTTCCTTTTAGTGATTTGGTTATTTATATTTGGATCCATGCTTTTGATGGAAGGATCCTTTGACAGAGCAGCAGAACAAGGAGTTATTTTTACTTTACGGCAACCATTGTTGGCTTCCTGGCTGCCATCAGCCTTAACTACCAACCGGAATTTATAGGCTACACATTTTTTACTTTTTTGTACGTGGCCTTTGGCAGGTGACAAAAAGTATTTCTGGTTCTCAAAATCATTTTCTTCTGGTTGGTCTTTGACAACAACATCTGTACTGTCATTAAACTCTTCTGCCTTACCTTTAGATGGACTTTTGTAAGCTACTTGGAAAACGGAATCAGCAGCAAGTTTATCCTCCTCTTCTGAAGATGCGTAGCTGCTGCAGGTGGTTAACTGGTCAGTCTTAGCCCAGTCGTTACAAGTACTCGTTGCCTGAGAGGCTTTCACTGTAGCTGACGTACTTCGACTAGATGAAGACCAGGAAGCCTGACATCTCTCTCTTTTGACTATGTTTTGTTGCTTGCAACTGAAGCAAGACTTCAGGAGAGCTTTCTGAGGCTTTATCATCTCAAACTCTGCCACAGACTCTGAACCCTGCAGTTCAGCAAGGTCCTTGGTACGTTTCTCTGTCTCTTTATAGATGCGGCAATACAGAATGGTCATCACAGACACTGGAATGTAAAAAGCAGCAATTGCAGTACCAAAGGTGATAATGGGCTCATATAAAAACTGTATCTGGCACTCTTCAGGTGGTACTGTTCGTTCACCCACAAAATACTGCCAGCACAGGATTACAGGTGCCCACAACACGAAGGAAATTAGCCAAGCCAGACCAATCATGATGCCAGCTCTTTTGGGCGTGCGCTTGGCCCTGTAAGTTAAAGGCCTTGTGATGGAAAAATACCTGTCAAAACTGATGACTAGAAGGTTCATTACTGAGGCGTTGCTAGCTACATAGTCCAGTGCTAGCCACAGGTCGCAGGCAAGGCTTCCAAGAGACCAATGGCCTATGAGTATATAAGATGTATAAAGGTTCATAGAAAATATTCCAATGATGAGATCTGCACAGGCGAGGCTGAGCAAGTAATAATTGTTGACAGTTTTGAGCTGACTGTTAACCTTGAAGGATATCATTACAAGAATATTTCCCACTATGGTTATTAAGCTTACAATTGCTGTTACAGTAGCAATAGTAATGACCTCCCAGAGGCTATGCCCTTCTAACTGCTTATGGTTGATGGATGAACTGTTTACAATAGTAGAATTGCTAAATAAATTTACTTCCATTCTTGTTCTCGGTGTATTGTCATCAGGGTCTTAGCACTGTTGCATATTGCTCTCTGTACTCAAAAATATTCTTTCGGCGACAGCTGTAAAGATCAAAGGGAAAAACAGAAAAAGAAAACAGCTCATTAAATAGCACAGACTTCCATTACAGTTACCACAAAACACTTGTAAAATAATCTATCAAATTATTTGTGCTCTCTTTTTGCATTTTGATTATTGTTTCTACCATTGTGAATATAACTAAAACACACAAATGTACATTCTAGGACAATGTACTCTGGCATCTTACAACATTTCTAAATGCAGTCAAAACAACTATTGTTTCTTAAGACATTCAATCACACCAGCTCTTATATTTTGAATACCTTAGTAGACACTCTACATATTCTTAAAGACAGACATTTAAAGTTTTGCAGCGCAGTAAGACAGTGAGTCACTGTGTTGTTTCCTACAGTACTATGTAGAAAACATTGAGATTTCAGAAATTATCTTTGGAACATTTGGAGAACCACGGTGACATGGTGGCAGCAGGAAACAATTAGGTGTTAGAACTGCTTGGGGCAATTGAGGGGGAATCTTTGAGTTAAGGAAGCAGGCAAGGCCAAGGAAGGTGTTTTTGGAAAAATAAGTGTCCTGGTTTGAGGTTTTCTTCTAAACTCGTAAGTCTCTCTCTCTCTCCTCTCCTTGGAGAAAGAGGTGGGTGAGAGCATTTGCCATTTGTCTCAGTGGCCAGTCTGGCCCAAACCACAACAATAAGTTAGGCAGGAAAGACTTTTCTCTATTGGGAGATCTTGGGACACAGGAGACTGATTGGATGAGGTGTGGAAGTGCACTTTGGGTAGTCTGGGTGACAGAATCAGCAATGGATGAGCACAGTGAGAAACAATGCAACAAAAACAATTAATACTTGCATAAGCAGCGAAAGGTGGAAATGGCACCCCTGTCACTCTATTAATGCATACATGCCTTTGACGTCCATCCCCTCCTACATTCTTCACTGCTGTTTTCTTGTCCCAGTGAATGCATGCCTAAATTAGCCAATTTGGTTCTTTCATAGGTATCTCCTGTTTTCTGAGTCATTCCATCACATCAGAGGATGCTAATCACTTGTTCAATGCTTAATCTTGCTAGACTGTGTAATTTTGGGATAATCAAATAGTTGTTAATTTTTTAAATCAGAAATGAAAGATAAATTATTAATAGTTTGTTTATTGGGCACCTAGCCAGCACAAAACAGGTAAGATGATCCCTTTTTTCAAAGCAGACATAGGTTAAGCTAAAATTATCACATAAATCACCTATTAAAGTCTAAGTCTTTAGGATTCTCTCTGCATCAGATCCCTATTATATGGTGCTCCCTATCCATCCACACCACTTCCCTGTATTTTCATCTTTCATCTTAACTCTCAGAACATTATTTTCTTTGGTCTTGGCAAGTGTCTTTTATTAACTGCAAGCTTTCACAGCCTATCCCTTTCCCACATGTCATCATCTGTCTTGCATACCAAGCAGCTGGGTCCTGTCTCTCATAAGCTGAATACATCAATATTTCATAGCCACTTGTTGGATTTTCAGAAAAGTGTCTTATTTTCTTTCATTGGCCTCTTTCATTGTTTCCTTTACTTTTGTCCCAGGTCTCCTAAATATCCACGGAAGTGTATCACCTTTCTTCTTCAAACCCTCCCTAGCAATTATCTCGTGGTGAAATTCGATAATGGTAAGATTCCGGATGTACTGAGACCACTGTCTATCATACTACCCAAAATTGTTCTCCTCCATCTGTGTGTGTCTGTCATCTCCTGTCTTATATTTAGATGTTTGTGCATCTGTATTCCGTTTATACACAATGTATATTGAGCCTAACTCAACAGCATTCTAGCTCATGCATAGGCCTCACAGCTCAGTAATAACCATAATATATGCACGTTGACCATCTGCATGCTTGGCACTCTACAGCCTCCAGAGCCAGTCCAGCAGCCAAGAATAGCTAAAGAGCCACAGCAGTCCTAATGAGCCCCATGCAAGGAAAGAAATTTCATCCTGGTTCCACATTCTACAAAGGCTTCCCCCAAGTCAGAGCTGTCCTGATGGCTGGCCGCGCTGGCTTCACAAATCTTTACACAACCTTGAAGTGCAGGAATTCATTTAATGTGAAACAAAGGTGTACGGAGCAGCTGCATGGCTGTGATAAAGTAACTAACTGAGCTGTGAGAGATGAATCTGTGTGTCTCTGCTACCTCATGTGGCTTATGCTTCTTTTTCTGTGGACAGTTGGCACAGTTGTTCTGCACGTGGCAGTGCAGTAATAGGTTTAGTGTGGCAGTCAGGGGACAGCGAGGGCTGGCTGCTCTGCAAGGGAAGGTGAGCCATGACGGAGCACGATACCAAGGCAGGTGGGAGCAGAGACCTCACCAAGAAGAAGCAGGACATAAAGCAGCATGTTTGATTCATGATCAGGGCCAGAGACAGTGACAGTGACCAGGGTCAGACTTAGTCCAGTGATCACACAGCAAGTCTGTAGTGATGAGGCAGGTCCAAGAGCAAGCCAGAAATCCCAGGCAGCAGGTCTGAGTCAGCATCAGAGTCAGGATGGAGGAGGTAGGAGACCAGGTGTAGATGTTGCTGCTGCCCAGCTGTGATGTAGCACAGGCAAGGGCCAGTGGTACAGCCTCGGCTTAAAAGCAGTTCCCAAGGGAGAGGAGAGGGAGGTCCTTGCTTCTAGCTTTCCTCACAACAGGTCTTATCAGCAGAGCAGCTGACCTTGGACTCAGCCGGCTGAACTCTTAACACAGCCAACAGTGCTCTGAGAAGGGGGATGTGCTCAGGGCCTTGACAGCTAATGTACCTGAAACACTGCCAGGGCTCAAGACTTGTTTGCAAGTTGCAAGATTTCAGAAAAGGTTAGAGACGGTCTTTAAAAGGCACCAGCTATAAATGTCAGGCACAGGGATAAACCTCTACTACCTTCTACGTTTGCCTAACACCTGGGGTTGAGCAGCCGCTTTAGGGTGATTATAGGAGACTGCCTTTTTGTGCCAGAAGATGGCACTTTTCTCAGAAGAGAGGAGACTAGAAATTGCCTAGATGCTGTGTCCTGTAATGCTTTGTCTTTTGCCATAGGTAGCAAGTGTGTCCCCCTCTTCGGTCACTTATCCTCCCTAACATTAGGATTTAGGAAGAAAGGCTGCTGAAGCTACCCCATGTGGATTGCAGACTTCAGAGCACCAGGAGAAGCAGAAATTGTTGTTGTCCTGGCACAATTGTTCTTGGTTTGAACTGACATGGGTGGGTGGAACACTTGGTAATATGGTACAGAAACTATAATTAATTTTGCAATAAAAAGCATTCTCGTTGTGATGCAAAGCCCTCCCTCCCTAATGGGCTGGTTTACTGAGATGCCTACAAAAATGGACAGTAGCTAAGCTGCTAGTAAGCAGAGATCCCTTCTTGGCATGCTGACCATCCTCGTCATCTCTTCATACTCTGTCATCTTCTGTCTGTGTTAACACTTTGCGGTGTTACCTTTTGTTCTCTATTTGTGTATCACTCAAGGCAATAGTGCCTGTGAGTGGGACTTCTGTGCGCTATGGTAACGTAATTTATGTTAATTGTCTATCATAAGAGATGATAATAATAGGGAGATCAAAACTAAATTACAAAATCAAAATGCACATGTAAAGTATCACGACTTTGCTATCTGTCTCATAATTATTGATGCATGAACTTCACGCTTGTGAGTTGTAATGATTTTTGCTATTTGTTGCCAAATATTAGTGATTTTTTTTCAATCTAGCTGTAAGTATTAATTAATGTGAGTTGTTAAATTTGTACATATAGTCAGCTTACAGTTATCTGCAGGCAGATTGTTTGTGTCAGAGATTAATTGCACCACAGATGCAGGCACAGCTTGGGTTTGCCAGGTTTTATTAGCTCTAGCTCAGCACTGGGTCTGCCAGACCTGTGCTGGCTGCACAAGGAATCATTCAGATGTCTTCGCAACGTGCTGGCCCGTGCTGTTCCCCGTTACTTGATTTATTTGCTTGTGTTGTGCTGGAGTCATGCTAAGTTAATTTATTGATTTGCTGCACGCTACGCCCCAGAACTAAGCAGCCCTTACCACAGGCAGTGGTGCAGAGACACCACAGCCCATGATTTCACAGTACGGGAGTTTTGGTCACATTCTCCTGTAAGGACTACTGGGTTTAAAAACCCTTCAAAACCAGATTGATGTTTAAATGTGTGTTGCCAAATGACAGCCTGCATGCTGAAGAGCGACGGGGTAAACCTGCTGGTAGGGAACTGGTGAACTTTCCTGAGGACAGCATGGGTGCCCACCTAGCTGAAGCAGAGCAGGACAAATCATCCTAGCTCTACAGCACAAAGCTGCTCCCGTGACCCTGCTTTGTGTCCTCAGAGCAAGACACTCCTCGAGAGGTGGCAGAGTCACTTCACGTGCTTCACGTAGCACAGGCTTGTGTGCAACACCCCGTCAGCTGGGGCTTGGTTGCTTTTTCCCTCGTTTGCTACAGAAAGCTAACTTCAGGTCCTCCACCTGGGTCACACCAACCCATGCAATGCTACAGGCTTGGGGAAGAGTGGCTGAAAAACTGCCTGGCAGACGAGGACCTGGGGGTGTTGGTGGACAGCCGGCTGAATATGAGCCAGCAGTGTGCCCAGGTGGCCAAGAAGGCCAATAGCAGCCTGGCCTGCATCGGGAATAGTGTGGCCAGCAGGACTAGGGAAGTGATCGTCCCCCGTGCTCGGCACTGATGAGGCCTCACCTCGAATACTGTGTTCAGTTTTGGGCCCCTCGCTACAAGAAAGACATTGAGGTGCTGGAGCGTGTCCAGAGAAAGGCAATAAAGGTGGTGGTGTGTCTGGAGAACAAGTATTATGAGGAGCGGCTGAGGGAACTGGGGTTGTTTAGTCTGGAGAAAAGGAGGCTGAGGGGAGACCTTATTGCTCTCTACAACTACCTGAAAGGAGGTTGTAGTGAGGTGGGGGTCAGTCACACGCTGTCCAGGGAAGTGAAGTCACCATCCCTGGAAGTAGTTAAAAGATGTGTAGAAGTGGTGCTGAGGGACATGGTTTAGTGGTGGGCTTGGCAGTCCTAAGTTGACGGCTGGACTCGATGATCTTAAGGGTCTTTTCCAACCTAAATGATTCTATCATTCATACAGCTTTACCTAAGAGTGCTGTTTTCTAAACATTAAATGCGTTTTCGTTTGTTTGAAATACACGTGGAAAGCTATTTGTTTCCCACTCCTCGTGAGATTTGCAGAGGGTACACGGACAAATGCTCCCGAGGCGCCCGCGGGATGTCACCCCAGGAGGAGTGGGGCAGGCCACGGGTTCCCTCCGCCGGGGAGGCCGGGCCCGCTGCCGAGGCCTACAGCCCGGCTTTTGACCGGGCCGCGGGGGCCGCGCTGCGCGGCCGCGGCCGATCCGCCGGCGCCGCAGGCAGGGGGAGCTGCTGAGGGGGCGGGCGCCGCCATTTCCCTCTCTCGCCCTCCGCAGGCGGCCTCTTTCCGGGAGTAGGCGGGGACCGGCGCGGCACAGGCCGGCCGGGCCGCTGGCGGAGCGGGGGAAGGGCGCAGCCCGGCCATGCAGGCCGAGCGAGGCGGCAGCCGGCCCCGCAGGGAAGGTGGCCGGCACGGCCGGCGGCGGCTCGGCGGCGCGGAGAGGGCGGCCGAGGCGGCGCCTGAAGGCGGCGGCGGCGGCGGGGACAGCCACGGCCGCGGAGGAGGCGGGGGCCGGGGAAGAGGCGGCGCTCACGGGCACCGAGGAGGCGGGGGCCGGGGCAGGCGAGAGCCTCGCGGTCGCGGGGCAGCACCGCCGCCCGCCGCCCACCACCACCGGCGGGTAAGCGGGAGGAGAGCCCGCCCTCCGCGGGAGCCGGGGGGGAGGCGGGGCCGAGCGCGGCGGGGCCCCAGGGCGGCCGCCGGGGAGGTAACCACAACCCTTCCCTCTCCTGCCCTGCTCCTCCCCTTCCCGAGGTGGAGTCAGGCTGGCGGCTGCAGCCCGCCGCTTCTCCCGGGGGTTTGGGGAGGTGGGGAAGGGGTGCGGGGCCGCGGGGTGCGGCGTGGAGGACGGCGGCACCGCCGGCGTTACCTCCCCGGTCGGCTCGGTACCTGCGCCCCCCCCGCTCCCTCCCCCTGCACCGCCGTGCTGCAGGGAAAAGGCGGATAGGGATTTTTCTGGGCGAAACACGTTTGTAATTTAGTGCTGAAAACTACAAGTCTCGTTTGAAGAACGCGTCTGCAAAACACCTCTCTGTTTGCGGACGGAGATGGGGAATTGCTGGGTATTTCGGGGACAGTTGATTAGAAGTTGGAATGGGCGTGTGTCCTGTCCGGGCTGTGGTACTAGCAATGAAAGGCGTGGTAACACGGCTCATCTTACAGCATTGGTGTCTGCGAGTCACTGGGACACGTATTTGTCATTAATGCAACTTGATGGTTGTGCTTGGATGAATTATAAAGTGTCTGAGCAGATTAAAAGCAGCGCAGACATGCCAAAGTGTACCACAGCTACACCTTCGGTTTCCTGTGGAGACATTAAAATGCTCTCTACAACCCACCATGGTATGACATCAGCACTGTGCCTTCAAAAACCATTTCCATTTATAAATGCTTTGACAGTACTACATTCAGATTGTGTTGCTTCCGTTAGCGTCGTTGCAACATAGAAATCATGGTTGTCCCTGGATTGGCAAAAAGATTACGATGATGACCTAATATTGATTGGTGTTGGCAGCATTGGGAGTCCTAATGTAGATAGACCAGCTGCTACCCATTTTCAGCATCAGGTTGATTAGATTCACTTTGACTTTTATGATGCCATGGCTTCAATTGGACCCAGCCAGTGTTTTATCTGTGTTAGAACTCCCATGGTTGCTGGTGGATTTAAAAAATGTAAAATATTCATTCCTCTTGTCATTGTATTTAGATACATTTTAGCACTCGTGTTGTGGGAGATAAAAGATGCAGCTGGATTGGTACTGCTACATAGAGCACTGGTCAGTAATTTCACTTGTAAGCGCTATAAATTGCTGAGTTCATACTGATGTGCGCAGACAGGTTTGGATTCTGGATGCGAAACAATAGTGCTCCTTCAAGCCACAGAGGTGTAGAGGGGAAATTCAGCACCTGTATTACCTGAGGAAACTTCTGTCCTGGACTGATTTTTTTCAAGTGATTCAAACATTTATTACAAAGTTGAAATACATTTATATCTGTGTTCTGTCTGGTACTGTTGACCCAGCAGGACCCATTTCATAGTTTAAAAGATGCACTCAGGAAGGGAATCACGTTACATGTATACATTTTTATCTGGATTGATGTTTGAAGTGTTTCAGGAAGCAGTTAAAAAAAATCTTCTCTTGGTACAGCTTACAGTATGTTTTGCCTGATCACTGTGTTACTGACTTTGATATGCTCTTCATCTTAGTCTAGCACAGTGGCTTTATTTATTTTTGGCTAAGGCTAATACGTATTGGGCCTTTAAAAGTGAAGCAATAACTAGGATTTTCCCCAAACTTTACTAAAGGGTGTTTAAGCATAATGCTTTTCCTGCACCGGAGGCTTCTGATGTTAAGCACTGTCTGGTCTCTTTGCACATCTGCCGCAAATCTTGTGTTTAGCAGCTCGGAGGGGCCTGGCTCCCAGCAATCCAGCCACAGAGTCAGCAGCTGTGCCAGCCTGTAGCTGCTAATGTCTGGTGTTACCTCTGAGCCAATCTCATAATTTACCACTTCTGAAACAGGGAGGACCTCCTCCTTCCTCTTGTTTCTTCCATCTGTGTGCTCAGACAAGCTCCCTTGTACTGTCTTTGATGTGTGCTAGACCATGTTGTCAGAACAGATTCAGCTCTTACCTGGCAGGAAATTACCCCCTTTTATTCCCAGTTCCTTAGTGTTCTTTCTGTTCTGCAAAGCGACTTGTTCTACACAAGTGCACCTGCTCAGTGAGAGGGTGCTTGGCCCGGAGTAAGCGGTTTGTGTGAGAGGAGACCCTGCTGTCTTTCAGCACCAGGGGTCAGATCTTCTCAAGTGGGGATGTGTAAATTGGAAACCTGGAGAGCCAAGTAATAATAGAGGGAATGCGAGTGGTCTTATCGCATCACTTTCCTTACTGTGTGCCGAGAAGCTGGAGTCTTCTCTGAAAATCTCCTTTCTTTTTTTTTTTTTTTTTTTTTTTTTGAATGGGCCTTGAAATTCCCTGGAGAAGGGAAGCTAAGAAAACTGTAATTTCATAATACTCAGAATTTGCAAGGGCAATTCTAGCCTTTTTGCTTTCTAGGGTAAAAATTGGGGAGGGTTACACTATTTCCACACTGCTGGTGTCAACTTGGCATTTCGGAGGAATTTTCCTACTAGATTGGCATCATTATAGCATCGTATAATCAGGATTTAGATGACCTGGTATTATTTCCTGGAAATAATTTTAAGTCTAGGTTCTTCTATAGTTTTAAAGCTATGCTAAATTTATAATTTTATTTATACCCCATTTGTTTGTAAAACTTTTGCTGCTTGATATCTAAGTAATTCTTTATTGCTGGAGCTTTTGTTATTGCCTGGGAAGTTTCTTCTTTATTGTGTCTTCAATTATGAAAAGCTTTATGACAAAAATCTACATCACATTGTATTAAAGTAACTGGATTTGGATTTCTTGAGCCTGCTATGGACAGAACAGTAAAATGCAAGTAAAATTATAGGTGAATAGATTCAGTAAATTTTAGTAAGACTGTTAATAAAACCAAACTTTGTTAAAAATTCTTGGAAATATTTAAAAATTTTTACAGTGAAGTAGAAATTGGCGTTAAATTGCCTAATATTGTGGCAGCAATATTTCTTAGTCAGTTGCATTCATTTAAAACCATGATTCATCTTCAAATTTTGTGTTTTGGATGTTTTAGTTTAGTGGTTCTTAAGCTTGTGTTTGAAGCTACAGGAGGATGTTATTTCTGACCTATGTAACGAGGAGAAGAAAGTGTAGTGGTGGCACGTTCCATTCTCAGTTTTTTGTGCACCAGTGAAGGCTGGAGACCGCTTTGCATGTTTAACACTACTGTAAGTGTACTGTAATTCTTTGGTTTTAGTAATGGGCGATCAGCTGTGCTACTTCCAAAGGCTATCAAGACCCAGTACTTGCTGAGTCAGCTCTCCCCTCCTCTGCTGGGTGCTAATGTAGAATGAAATCAGGGTGTTATTCATTTATAAATAATTGACTTGCTCATGCCCGGCACGGTAGATCCAGCTGTGGATCAGAGTCTTAAAGATGAAAGCTTTCATGATTTCTGTCAGCTATCGAGGAGATAGCTCTCTGAGGAACTCCCCAGCTCTGCTCTTGAAACAAGATGCTGCCTCTCAAACATGGAATTGGTTTAGAAACCGTGAGGAAAAGTGTTGGGTCTTTTTGTAACTTGCGTGCATGTTGATTTAACTGGCTTGATTACTGAAGATTTTGTGCCCTCCCTTCAGAAATGAATCCAAGTCTAATTATGACCAGCTGGTTTACCAAATGGCAGATTTCTGTATAGATCTGTCATCTTGAATAATTTTATGCTTTTTCTGTCTGCTTTAACTCATCTATTCTATGTTAAATAAATAGAACACATTTGCAATTATTCATTTTTAGTAAACTAATGTGGAATTGTAATGCTTAAAGTAAAAGGTCTGATTAACATTGGCCCAATATTATCTCCCACTCTTATTCTAACTCCTCTGACTTGCTCAGAAGTCTTATTTTATGTGCTGTCAGAATTTTTAAATGTCTCTTTATATGAAAACAAAATTAAAGCAAAACCAACTTTCTGAAATCGTGGACATGATACTGGTTTTTCTTTTGATGGTCCTTGACCACATCCTTTTGTGGTAGTTTAAGGAGACTTTCTTTTGTCCTTTATGGTAATTACATTTGCAATTTGCAGAGTATTCTTTTAAGTTTCTTTTTAGTGATACACTGAGTGTGTATGTGATGCACGCTATTACTTCAGTGCAGTTGGAATTGTCAGGTCTGTTTCAATGTTCCGTTTTTTGGCTTTGGGCATTGGTTGCAGGAAGCATCGTTAAAGAATGGAGGTGAACAGATCGATTTTAGTGCAGTCTTTCTTACTTATAGTTATTTTCAAGATGACATCTCATTTATTTAGTGTTTATTATATCTTCATTCCTGTGGTCCGTGCACACATAGAACTGATGTAAGGGAACATCTAATGCTATCAGCATCAGATAAATTTTTCCTAATTAGTATGAGCTAAATCTTTACAGTCTAAGCAACTGCAAAAAGCAGTCTGTTCACAGGCACGATAACAAAAGCTTGATTTTTTTTCAAATACAGATACATTTGATTTCCTGTAGAACACTTTAACAGAGCTCATGCAGATAGGAGAATAATAGATTTCTGCATCTTGAACACAATAAATCTTTTGATGTTTTATGTTAATCTCAAAAGCAACTAGGAAAAACTTATTTAGATTAATGTACATCAATTTGTGAGCTCTACTTAATTACTAATGAGGTGTGAAGAGCTTCCCTTCTCAGGAGTTTCTCTACTATGAGGAGGTGTGAAGAGGCACTGATTGTGAATGAAGTGTGGATTATTTTATTTTGAGTGTATTGATTTAGATTAAGACTCTTAAAAAGTATGTGAACAAGGGGCTGGAAACTTCTTTAGGGTTGGTTCAGTGTCAAACTGGTGTTTGTTAAATGAGATTCTGCAAAGCTTCATTCTGTATCTGCTTATGTTCAATCTGTCTCTGTTAATAATTCTGATGAAGGAGTAAAATATACAGCGTTAAAATTTGCAGACAGTGCTAAACTGGAAGGGTAGGCAGGAGGGTGGAGCACGAACAGAGTCTCAACAAATGGGAGAAGGAGCCTGCAGTAAGGTGTAATTCAAGGTCAAATATAAGACAACTACATTTACATTGGAAAAATCTGCAGAGGTGTGTGACCGGTTAAGCTGCAATTTTATAGAAGGGAACTGGCAGCTTAATGGATGAGAAAGTATCAATTAGTAATGCAATCACACTGAAGAACTGGTTTTGTCTACTTCTGCAAGATTTGGACCAGCTGGGGAAAGTTCGCAGGGAAGGAATGAAGAAAGATGTGATATTTTTTTTTTTTTTTTGTCTTGCAAAGAGGATGCTCTGGGGAAGCCTGGGTAGCAATGTTCCATTAAGTAGAAAGGTTGCTGCAAACAGATCCATTTTAGGTGGGACAAGAAGAAAAACATTATTAAGAAGCAGGAGGTTTAATTTGGGCATTGAGAATAAAAATTGTGACTGAAAGGGTAGATAGATTGTGTAATGCATTGTGTAGGAAGTATATGGAGAACAGTACAGAAAAATATTGTCAAAGGTTTTAAGAGTATGGGGAAGGTTACTGAGCCTACTCAGTAGAGCAGCTGTGTAACCACTTGTCACAGCCCTGTTTTTTTTAATTTTATTTTTTCAAGGCTGTCTTTGCAATGGAAAAAGATAAATGCTTTTTATCCACCCAAAGTTAATGTATTCTTTTCAGTTTCTAGACAATAGAGAAACCTGCTTTTCACAGTGCTGAGGACTGCAATGTTTTGTAATAGTCCGTGATTGTTTAGCGTGAAATGGTTTAGTGATATTTATTGTATTTATCAACTTCTCTGCTGATTTAACTTGATACGCTTGTACTGAAAGCATCTCATTACACAGGTGAACATGCAGTATCATGTCTGACTTTTTTTTTTTTTTTAATTTGGCAACTTGCTTGGAAAGAGTTTGGTTTTTTTTGTTATAGTTTGGATTGCTGTGCATTTCTGTCCTCACCTACTTAAATGCCTTTGTCCCTCTTTTTCCCCTCACATCTCTGGGGTAGTAATTTGGTAACTTTCAAACAGGTTGTCCCGAAAATTTGCTAGCTTAAACAAATAACTTTATCAGCTCCATATTTTGTTAATTGTGTGAAACACAACTTTGAATCATTACCTTATTTAGATTTAATTATCCCGTAAAATGAAGTGGATTTTATTCAGAGGAAATGTGAAATGATAATGCCTTGAATATTGGAGAAGCTCTCCCAGGAGCTTCCCATCGTATTAAACTAAACATTTTAGAATTTAGGGAAGAACTAAAACTACGGATTGAAGAATCCGCCCATCTTAAAAATGTATTTTGGCGACGAAGCAGTGCCGGCAGCGACCAGCAGGTGGGGCGGGCAGGTCGCCCCGGGCCGCTGGTCCCTCCCCGCGGCCACAGACGCCGCCCGCAGGAAGCGGTGCGGGGTAAGGATGTGCGCGCATCGCGGGCTGGGAATGCTTTTCTTGTCCCAGGGTGGTGTTTCCTCAGCGTGCAGCGGAACGTATGAAAATCACACATGGCTATGAATTGTTAGGACTTTGTTCCAAACACAACTCCGAAGGAAAGTTATTTGTAAGGGAGGGAAACACATAGTAACGCTGAGCTAAAAATCTTGTCGTGCTACTGGGATGAGTAGTTGGTCCCAGAGAACATTGCGCAGGGATTTGTGTGGGTACATCAAGTGAGAGATAGTGGATATTTATGCTGAAGAATAAACAAATTTGTAGAAGTGATGAAATGTCATTAAAGAATTATTCCATCAGTGCTGCTTCTGTTTTCCTCACAAAAGCAACTGGGTAGTTTCAGGAGCCCTGCTATGGGTTTCCAGCCAGTCTAATGGCGCTGCACAGCCTTTTGTAGCTATCAGGTTTAACTGTGTTTTAAAGAAACAAAAAATTGCTGATTATTGATTCAGTGGTGATTTAGAGTCTTATAACAAGTACAGAGGAATATTTCTTACAGGTTTGCATAATCAAAGGATTTCAAGCGTGTGTGATTTGGTGTTCTATGGTAAGGCATAGAGGGGGTCCATTTCCCACTGTTCTGTTTCATGTATGCAGTTCCTCTGTATTTTTGTGTGCATGTGTTTTTTCATTATTTTTTTAAATAAGGCTTTAACTCTTCTTCAGGTAGACTTAGTAATAGATCCTGCTGGTAAAACCTATAAAACTGCTGGAGTGTGTGAGAACCTTGCCTCAAGGTCCTGTTTCTATTCCTGCTTCACTTTTCCCAGAGGATAACTGTACAGTTACAGACTGTACAGACTCTCTTTAACCCTGGTATAGCCAGGATCTCTGTCTTGTGAAGAAGAGAGTGATGAATCTAGGCTACAGCTCTTTTTAGGCTACTACCCTGTCACTGGCATGTTGTGAGGCCTTGACCTTTTTCTGATTGCCCACAGATTAAGGGTTTGGGTTTTGGTGGTGTGGTTTTTTGTGTATCTTTCTGTATTCTGTTTCAGGCTGTATTACTCAGGTTATGCTGGTTTGCTGACTTCACTGGCTTATTATGTTCCTGTTAATTTGCAACAGTAGGTGGAATGCCCATGGAAACAACAGAAGCTCAAATGAACCCATACTCCTTATTTATTTTCTTTTTACTTCACCCTAATTGTTAGCAAGGCTGTTAACAGATTATTGTCTCAGTGTAAAATTTATTTGTAAAGGTAAAATTAAAAAATGAATTGCTCTAATGAGAAAAGTTAGTTCCTTCAGTATTTTTGGCATGGCTCTTTGTACTTAGTTTGAGTTTACTGTCAAGGGTGGTTTTTTTGGTGCGAATTTGCCTTGTGAGATACATTCAAGTGTAGTACTGGTAGACTCAAAGCGGTTTCCCTCCTGGTGGAACCACAGTTGAAGTTGTTCACCAGTTATCTAGGCAGTTGAGCATTGTCTGGAGCTCACCACTGCAAAACGGATGCAATGTTTTCCTGCAGTTAGTGTTCTGCATGCACCTAGGGCTGGCAACCCGTGCCAACTGTTGCAGGTAAGGATGTGATGTGCACATAAAATCCTGGGATCATAGTGCATCCCAACAAGTACAGCCTCAGTCCTCATTTACCTTGTTGGTAATTTGGATGTGTTTGTACTTTCAGCAAGTTCTAAATTATTCTTAGAGCTTCTTCACCGTAGCTTTAACTGCAGGATCAGAGCATCATTGTGCAGTAGCTCCTGCTTTTTAGAATTATACTATAGACCAATGGCAAAATAAAATGACATTTTAACATCTTGTCTTTGTAAGTATGGCATTAGGTCATTGAGGACCTTGGACAATGATTCTTCACTGCTTTAACTCGTGTTCCATGTTGGGTTTAGGGAGGCACATTCTTTAAGGCTATTTGGAAAAGTGTCTTTGAGGATTTTCCCCTCCACCCCCCTCCAAAAAAATTTTGGAGATGAATGAGGAAGGGGTGTATGAGGTTTGAGTGGCGATCTCTAAAATGTCTGCACTAAGTTACATTCAGATTTGATATACAAATAACAAAGGGTTTTTCTGAGTGAACCCAAAGGCAGATATTTGAAAACATTCATGCTATTATACCACCCTGGTGTAGTTATAAGACAATTTCATAATGATGATTTAAAAATGAAACAACATTACTGCTTCTTGAGCCTCTCAAGAGGTTGATAGTCACAGAATAAACGGTACACAGTGGAGTTTTTCATGAGCACTTGATAGGTTTACATCTGTTTATATAGAATTATTTGAGCCTTGTTTAATGATAGGCTTTTTACAGATGTTCTGTTTAGATAGGAGGCATGGTTTTTTTCTTCAGCTGCAAACAGGTTTGAACATACTAACTTGTCATGATCTAGACTTTTTTTTCTCCTGTTATTTCAAGTTGGTTTTCTGCAACTGCAATGATGCTTTTCAGGGAGGAAACTTTGGTTGCGCTCTTATCTATGAGTTACATATTGTAGGGGTCATAGTCGTATGACTAATCTGTTTTACTTACCCATAAAACATTTTAAAAATCAAGGAGAGAGAAATATTTTTTGCTACTGAAGTTAGTAAGACAGCTTCTAGAACCATACTTGGCGAGCATTGGAGCTGTAACAGTTTTATGTAAAAACTTCAAGAACAAGTCTCTTGTGTGCTTCATGAGATGTTTTTCCCTTTAACTGGAGCATCATTCCTGTTATGCAAAACACAGGTTTCAGCATAGGATGTCTCTCTTGGCTAATTCTATCTTTAGTTTACCCAAAGTGATGAGTTCCAGTATCCAATATTTATGAAGCAGTCTTAGGATTTCATCCCTCTTTCAAAAATTCTCATCCTGTACAATAAAGACTAAAAGCTTTTTTTTCATGCTACCTGTACTCTCAGCTGCCCTTTCTGCTAATTAAGCTTCTCTTCAGCTTTGGTAGATCTCTCTAAAGGTCACCAATAGAGAAAACTAGTGAAGAGGATTATTCTTTGCAGGGATTTTTTTTTTTTCTCTTTTCATGAAAGAACCTCTCTTGAGGTTCTTCTTTCCTTTGTCTAAAGGAAAAAAAAGCATTAGCTTTTTCCTTCAAGATGAAAAAATGGTTTATAATAGAAATTTGAACTTGTAGTGGAAGAGCTATGATGTCTAGGCAAGCAATAAGGAAGTTGTTTCTGTTAATGAGAGGCAGTGCTAAAAAATCACTGGAGGCTCACTACAAACTCATTGATAGGTAAATATGGTCATATGAGAAGACTGTGAACATATGAACTTCTGTGTATGACCTCATCCCCATTAATGCTTTTGAAGAAATAATTTTTAACTTTGTCATATGTGTCACTGTAATGATGGAATAGATGTAACATTTGTCAATACTGTTTAATCTTATTAATATTGTTGAGTAAAGTGCAATGCACAAAATATTAAATACTATTTTTTTTTGTCTTTGCATTTCATTAGGTGTAGTCTGGAAAAAAATAAAGCATAAAAGCAAAAGGATTTGCAAATACCTATACTGACTTGTCTAAGCTGACTGCCAAGAGTTGCAATTAAGTCACTTTTACAAATGCTCATTTTCTGTTGAATGATTGGAAGGGGAAAAATCTTAACTAAATTATATGAAGCCCTGAAGGAGTAAGTATAATGAAAAGTGGTTTAATTATTTTCAGTGAGACAGCAAAGCAGATTGATGCGCTTATCAACAATAATTGTTTTTCTTGCCTTATTGTATCCTTTGTTAGCCACTGAAAATGCTGTTTGTGATGCAGAAAAAATGTCTGTAAATGAAGTGATGTATTATTTTTCAGCTCTTTCTCAGAATATATAGCAAAATCATCCTTGTGTCTGCCAGTTTACATTAGAAACAGCTTGTGCATAAGGTTACATAGCCATTAGCACTGATGTTATTTTGTAAAAAGGCAGTCAGTGGACACACAGAGCCTATTTTAGATACAGAGAGTGCACGATGAAAAGGTTTCAATCTGCAATGAGTAATGAAGTGAAGGATTTGGAGAATGTGGAGAAAAGGAACAAGTTCAAACTGTGGTCTGTTTTCTTCCCAGTTTAAATACAAAGTGCAGTCAAGTTTTTTCACTTCTCAGATAACTTATCTGCCATTGGACTCTAAATACTTTTTGAACTGAATTTCCCTCAATTCCCTTTTTTCAGTCCCTTTGTACTTTAGGTAAAAACATGATATTGTTATAAAGATAGAGCAGGAATGAAAGAAAGAGTCATGTGAAGTGTTATGGGGGTTTTGTTTCTTTTTTTTCATGTGTGTGTGTGGTGGTTGGGCATCTGCATGGTGTGTAGGCCACCAGCTTCTCAAGTTCTCCTGGGAGTGTCCGATTGCTGTATGGAGTAGAATAGGTCTGGCTGAGAAAACAGGCCAGATCACCCGTTTCAGAGTACGTAAAGTCAGTGTATTCTCATGGGATTTGAGAATGCAACTTGAAATGCATTTTGCAGAGAAAGGAATTGAATTTATTTCTACTTCCTGGATAAAATGCTGTAGTTTTGCAGTAGCTGAATAAACATGGATTGTATTTATTTACACTATCTCTTTGAGATGCTTTGTTTTGCCATTCTCCTCTCTTATGCCCCAGTCTCCATCTATTCTCAGGTCATTTCAGGACAAACAGAACTACTTTTGCTGGAGAAAGTTTCATGTTTCTGTCAAAAGTGTGTAGTGGTGATGTAGTTGTTAGAGGTTTTTGATAAATTCTCGTATTTCTGTTGCCTGCAGTGGGCCACTGCTCTGAGACCAAGAGCATGCCACACATTGCTGGTATAAAATTCTGCTTCTGACTTAACTGAGTCAGGACAGTGTGATGTCTCTACACTTTGTTTTTTGTCTGTGTTATGTTGATATTTTAATATGTAGGTGGAATCCCCAAGCATGTTCCTCATTAATTCTCAAGCTATAGTATAGCAGTTGGAGGACATACTGCTTTGGGAGCTATACTACTACCTATACCATCTTTAAGCTATACTATTAAAAGAGCTTGAAAATGGGGGGTGTGGTGTGTTGCTGCCTTTTGTTTTGAAGGAGCCATCATAGAGACACATTACCTGTCATACAGCTATATTTTGAATTACAGTGCATGTAGATTCAACACAAGCCTATCTCTCTTGGAACCAAACCCACCACAAATCAGATGTTTGGCAGTAATTTGCTGCATTATGGGACAGCGCATTGCACGGTGCCGGAGGGAACTCCAGCTCATTAGTTCCTCTTTTTTGCTGAGTTTGTGCTAGGAAGGGAGCTGATGACTTGCGCAGGAAAGGATGATAATGGAGGCTATGAGTGGCTGCTTTTTTTCACTGCTTGGGTATACTGTCAGGGAAATCCTGCCTTGATCATGAGGCAGGGATTGCAGCCTCTAAGTTTGGAAATGTATCCTTGATGAATTACTGTTTTGCTCACTTCCCCTTCCCTTGCATTGCTATGTTGACTGTGTGGTTTGCATACACCTGTGAAAATGGAAAGGAGGAAAACTGGGCTTCCTCGCTGACCAGCCCATACATTTTTCAAGTCATTGAAAAGACAAAGAAGACAAGGGGATTTGGTGTCTGTTTATCAAGTGGGTAGTTTGTACTCTCTGCATCTTTTCTGCTTTTCCTCCATCTAAAGAAAGCAATTAATTTTAGTATTGGTCTCAGAACTGCTGTTTAAAACCCTCGAGCGGAGGATAGTATCTTTTTGATGTAGCATTGCTGTAATATGTGGTTATTTTGTCTAGTGTGACTCGATTCTTTTTTTCATCAGTCATTCAATATATGTATCCTGCTTGCTTATTCCTTGATATGTGGTTTTGCATTCAGCTTTATGGTTATGCATTTTGTTTGCATGTTAGGCAATCTGCTTTTTATCCTTAGCATCTTTTATATAATTTCTTGTTTGTTGATTTACTATGTGACTGTTCATTGGTTCTAAAAATTATCCCATTTTGACCCTTCTTTCTGAAAATACTGTCAAATGAGGCTATTTGTAACTGCAGTCTTACTGTTTCATTGTGCCACACCATAAAAGTAATAATTCAGCTTAATTTCAAAAATGCATGATGGCTGGATCTGCCGGTTTGTTGATAGAAGAGTAGTAGAGATGTGAGGTTTTTCAGTAGCGTGTGAAATCATAATTAGGAAATGGCAGTATATTAGTAATGAAAGATGAAAAACTTAGGGACTCTGCTACCGACAGTGTTGCAGACATAGTGAAAGGGAGAAGGAAAGCAGAATGCTGTCCTTTTGAATTCCTTACGTAGCACCTTTTTAGGGTTTCAAATTAGTAGTGTCTCCATTTCATTATGTGGATATTTTTGTGTTTGCAGTATGCTGTTATTATGTGATAGTTGATCTGAAAAAGTGGCAGATGTTGGGTGTTTTAACTTAAATTCAAGATAGAATTTCTCACTATGAACCAATCATCAATATTTATATACTGAACCTCTAAAATGATGCAGTAAACGTCTCGATGACTATCTTAAAGCAGTAACTGAAAAGGGGGACTAAAAACAGTTGCAAATGTTCTAAAGTTCATGTTGAAAGTTTTAACAATCAACATAAATATTTGTAGCAAAGTTAATTCTTGTTTTAAAAAAAATATGTGAATTTGACAAAGAACACCTGTGTGTCCATGTGTATTATGTGGAACAGGAATAGTAATGGTGAATCTGGAAGTCTTTAATTGGAAGAGAAAACAAAATTTGCTTTAGAAAAACAAGATTAGCATTGCAGGAAATGAAGGCCACTTACCACTACACTTAGCCAGTCTAGCGGGTAACAGCTGGCAGATATGAAGGAAGGACCTGCTTCCCAGGTCCCATGTTTCGTGGCATGCTTCCAGCCTATCCAACCATTATTTGTGTTTGTCTGATTCTGCTGTGAACTGATACAAGGAACTTTAGCTGGCAGAAAGGTAACAGTAGGAAAGAGAAGAAAACTATTGATTATTTTTCCACCAGTTTAGGTGTGCAATTTCAAAGAATACTGTTCTGTTTGGTGTCTTTCAGAATTTTTTCTTCTTTAATGCTGTGCCAGTTGAAAATATAACAGTGTGGGTGAATAGCACTAGTTGTTTTTATGTTTTGAAATCCATAGAAAAATACTATTTTACTCCTTATGTGCTTTCTTTTTTACAAAATAGATGCATTTAAAAAAACCCTAAACTTTTAACTTAGTACTAAATTTTATCAAATATTTTTTTAATTCAGAGGTAGGAAATAGTTATCCTGTTATTCAAATGTAACAAGTTTTAGAGAACTCTTTTCATTCTTGATACAACACAGCTGAAATATTTCAAAAGGTGGTTGTTTTTTTTGTTTTTCTTTTTTTTTTCATTGTGGCAAAAAATGGATCTATTGAGAAACTTTGTCACATATTCTTCCTTGCATGAGAAACCCTGAAGCTTCTTCAACATGTGGGTTTTGATCTTGGTAGAGAGTTACTGGATTTGTAGTGGTTTTGTTCTAAAATTGTGTGCATGTAGGGGGTGTTAAATACACATTAAGACCTGTCTCTGTATAACTGAGGTGTTCTCTAAACTTTACTCTTTTGAGCAGACTTTAAGTTTATGAAATAACCTTTGTGGGTTAGGATCAAGACTCAAATTTTTCTCTGTTCTGCAGATGAATGCTGCTTTGAGTGAGCTTTTTACATAATTTGTCATGCTTCTATTTTGTCATTGGTATGGTTACAGAAGTACAAAGCTTTTCAATCCATAAGTTTATAGCAAATATGTTTATTGAGAGAGGCTGTCTTACGCATTGACTCATGAAGGCTAGCAAAATAGCAATATCCTTTAAAAAGTCTGTTACTGAACTTTTGAGGTGAATATATACCCTCAAGGAACTTTGATTCCTGGTGTTACATAACTCCTTGTGTTCTTTACAAGTTATTGTTAAAGCTGTTAATACAACTGCTTTTGCAATTTTAGAGGGGCTAGAATAAAACGACAAAATGAAACACTAAGAACTGGAGGTTTGCAGTCCCTGAGTGGACAAAGCCCCAACCTGCTTGGTTTGATTTCAGTTTTGACCTTCTTTTGAACAGGTAGTTGGACAAGATGACCTCTTGCAATCCCTTTCAGCTTGGATTAGTCTGTAATACTGTGACATTAACACATAAGAATTGAATCAATTTCTGAATACGTCAAGCTCAAATGCAGCTCAGGATACTTGTATTTAGGAATGGCAGATTTGGTAAGAACAAATAACTTTCTATCGAAATTTTCCTTAACCTATCCAGAATACTAAGTATCATATGGTTTTAGGATGTGACATACAACATTCACATATGTAGATCCATATGTATGCAATATATAAACTCCCTGAGTTTGGCAAGTACAGCCTATACATAGGAACAATCAGTAATCTAACTGAAAATGCTATAACCTTTGTGGCAATATACTTACTTTGTAAGGTTTTCTTGAAACCTGTTATTTCTGTCAAGACAGAGGCTCCTATTTTATGTTTGCACTCATACTTTTGACTGAATGTTTGTACGAAAAACATTCAGCTTTCTTACGTTACTGTCAGTTTGAAAGTAATAGAGCTGCCAGGTTTTGTGAAGGTCCATGTGACAATTTTGTATAAACTGCTTGATGAGTTTGCATAGTTGCCAGTAACTTTCATATAATCATTTCCACTGAATTAAAGAAAAAATGCAGTTAATTTTCTGTTGGTGGAAATGTATTGGCTTGGCAAGTTTAGAAAATCAAAAGTCTCTTTATCTATAGACAGCAGCTGGACAAGCTTCTGACAGGCTCTTTGCTCACAGCATGGCTCAGCCTTGGGGAAGGGAGGCAAAGGACTACTTCTACAGTTAACACAGCTTGTTGATTCTCTACTGAGTTTCCCAATTAGTGCAGAATGAGCGCTGAATTTATGATGATACCATTCTCACAACATATCCCATAAAATATCCTTTAGTTTGGAGTTCTAGTCTAAATGAGTAGAGCTAAGTTTTAGATGGTGGCTTTGTAGTTTGGAAAATCCTGCATCTAATGAGCGAACTCTTGAAATACGCAGTTTCTGAAATAAATACTTCCTTTACAGGCTTTGCCAAGTTCCAAAGTGTGCTTCTAATGTTAGAGAATAGAGCTTTTGAGACTTAGTTCCTGTGAATGTACATCGTATGGTTATTAAGTTTATTTATCTATGAGTCAACAGTTTTCAAACTGGGTCTTTAGAAGCTGCAGTACAAAACTACAGCCGTGTGTTGTAGAGGTTGGTTCATTTTGCCCCTGTAAACCGCCCATTTGAAGGGCCATGCAGCTAACCATGTGCTAGCAGGTTACAGAGGCATTTCTGAGGTAGCGGTGGAAAGTGAACATCAGAATTTATGGATTCTTTTCTAGTTCTTTGAAAGGGAAGATAGTATGCCATTTAAATCAGTAGTTACAAACAAAATAACCAAGCTGTTTGCCTGTGGGGCTTTTTTTTTTTATTGGCTCAGTGAGTCTAAGGGAGAGATTTAGCTCTTAATAGAAGCTGTTGTTCCAATTCAGTGAGGTGTAAGACTCGTACAAAATATGGCTATAGCTTGTGGAAATATTAGTAATGATCTGTGAGAAAGATGAAATACAACTTGTAGCCTCCTGGCACTTGATCATGTTATAACTTTACTGAGTGCAAAGAGTATTTTTAGAGGTGTGGGGTTTTTTTTCAGTTAAACAGTAATGAGAAAATAGTCTTTTTCATTTGAAGTTTTTAATCAGTTCCAATTATTTGCATCTCATAGATAGAATAAGCTGGAACTTTGAAGCAAAATAATTTGGTAGACAAGATTATTATATTTACTTTTTCATTGATATTTTGGTCAGACTTGTGAATATGATGTCTATTGAAAACAATGCAGTATAGATAAGCTAGCAGCTCGATTTTTGGCAGGTGTTGCTGAGTATTATTAAAAAATATTCTTTTCTGTCTCTGAAAGAAGCTATGGTATCTTATGGTATCGCTGCATTAGGTAAATCTTATTTTTCAGGGAAATTTACAAATCTTTCTTTCATTTACTTTTCTAAAATCTAGATTGAGTACTAAATAAAAATAGTTTGGGGGATTGTATTCCACTCTGACTTCATACTGACCTTTTTATATTGTTCTAACTTGCTCTTTTTTCTCTGTACAGACATTTGTCATTAGTGTTCGTAGGCAGACAGAACAATGTGTTGGCATGCTTCATGGGAACTTCCCAGATAGTGAAGTATGTATATAAAACACTGACAAACATCTACAAACTTGCATCACTATCGATAAAATTGCAGTAGTACTATATGTTTTGTAAAATAAAAGCATTAATAAGCAGTTCTGCTTTCATTTGCGATAATTCTGAAAATATATTCTGTTTCACTTTAATTTACTCTACAGTTCGTATTTTAGAGAGCCTATTCAATTTCCACCGCAATAAATCAAATAATGTGTTCCTTTGCCAAGTTTAGATTTAATGTTAGTAAATCTCTAATTGCTTACAAGACAGAGAAGAGGGACATATATCTAGGGGTTGTAATTAGGTAAATGTGGAAGATCAGAACAACTTTTTTGAAGATTATTATACTATATATAACTATCATAAGGTATAAGCCTATCAATCATTGTGATAGAGAAAATTAAGCTGTCAGGGGATTGTCTCTTTAAGGTAAAAAAAGGGCATTTAATGAGCACTGTTACAAAAAAAAAAAAGAAATCTTTTTGAGATTGTGTTGTATTCATATTGTGCTAAAATAATTCCTGGTGTAATCTCATTGCTCCTGTTTGGTTACACCAGCAATAACTTTGAACCATGAAATTAAAAGCAAGTATGTCTTCCCAAGTGCAATTTAAGTCATTAAAGCATAACTGTAAGTCTTTCACATTTCCACTTATGTCTGCCTAGAGGAACCACTCAGTAGTTAATATCAGCCAAGCTACCTTACTTATTGTCACTCATACAAGCCTCTGTGTACAGACTTCTGTTCTGTGAAACAATTTAAAATGCAGAGATTGTGAGCTGCATTGTTGCTTATTATATATGGTTTCTTCACCCTGTGACTTACAAGTTCCATCTGTGAGAATTTGACTGTAACAAATGCTGCTCAAATTGGGATGAGAAGGAGAGGAGAAATTGTCTCCGCACAGATCTTAAATACAAATGAGGAAAAGCTATATGCCCATGCATGATGCAGCTGATAGTCTAGGTCAGATTCAACCCATAGGCTATTTTCATTTTGTCTTGCTAGCCTTTTCCCCTGATGAGAAGAGGAATCGAGACTGAGACACATAGGCCTGAACATCATCACACTTGGCCACAACCTTACAGCAGTTTCCAAGAAGGGGAAGAGGGAATCAAGACAGAAGTGTACTCGAGGAAT
Source organism: Pluvialis apricaria (assembly GCA_017639485.1). Lineage (NCBI taxonomy): Eukaryota > Metazoa > Chordata > Aves > Charadriiformes > Charadriidae > Pluvialis > Pluvialis apricaria. The sequence continues at coordinate 37,088,526 of CM030012.1, read as the reverse complement.
TGGTGTGTGCTGTTGCTGACTGGAGAGCAGCAAATGTAGGGAGTAGACAGTGGTTATCACTGTCCGTGAACATGCAAGTGTCCATGCATGGCAGTGGCTAACTATATTTTGTGGACTCTGTGTAGATATACAAGATGTCTGGGGTATTGTAGGTAAGTGTCCCTTGTAAAGAATGGAAAAGATTAAGGAAATGTGTATGGTTTTGAGAGGTGTAACATTCAAAACAGTAATACAAAAGTTACAGTAACAAAAGGGAAAAGTAGCACTTGATCAATATAATTGTACAGAGTTTCTGAAGATGAAATGAAAAGGTTATTCTATAAATTTGGGAAGAAGGTGTAGGAGAGAAATAGCTATGCTTTTTCTAACAGATTAACAAAAAAGCTTAACCTATGTTTTCATACATTCTGTAAAGTGACATTCTTGGGAAGAGAAATGGGAGAAATACTACAAAATAAGTAAGAATGGAAATGCGTGATACCTATGTAATGGGGAAGGGCAGTTGGCCCAAAGAAAGGCAAGCTGAACATATGTTGGTTCCATGGTCCTTGCAGTCACTGTAGAATATTCAAAGTACTGGCAGAGATTAAATGTTTTAAACTCTTCTTACAGAGTTAATAGAACTGAACAGGAAGAGGGCTATAAGCTTTAGCTCCTGTGGTTTCCTAAGGGTAATAAATACAGTTTTAGAAAGTCTTAATGGAAGCTCTGCTTCTAATGCACTTATAGTTGTTTTTTTTTTTTTTTAAAGGGCTATGAGTTCAAGAATTCTTGTTGAGTGTTTGCACACGTGTGCTTAACATGCTAGGACTGACTGCACCTGCAGTGAAGAATGCTTGAATAATTGAAGCAGGATGTAAGATGTCACTGTTGCACTTTCTCTATTGAGTACTTCAGCCTTGGTTTGATCCAAACCGCTCTGGGTTCCAGGGAAGTGCAGGAGGATGACCCCAGGGGAAATTGCTTGTTCAGAACAATGTTTACTTCATTTTGACACCTTCATTCCTGAACCATGTGCATCAACATGTTCTTGTCTGTAAGAAAAGTCAAACAGAAAGCCCACTTTCCTATTTTTTCTCAGTACGATACCATCCCCAACCCTGTATGCAAAATTAGTATATAAAGGAGAGTGTACTATAATATCCTTTTGCGGTGGTAGAGACTGTAGTTTGGGGTCATGTGTGCTGTGCATTTTGCTTTCTTCAGAAGGAAAACAGAGTCATAGGTTCTGGTAAAGGATGAAAATACATTCCTTGGTGGAAGATCCCAGATCATACAAGCTTCTCTGTGGGGGAGCTTGGCTCTTTCACTGTTGTTTGAATGACTTTGATGAACTTAGGGTTTAGGCAGAACACTGTGTTGTTGTCTTCTGATATGCAAAACAGTCTGAAGATTTCGTGGTTTTGTTCGACTAGGCTTTTGCATACTTCCCCACTATCAAAATTTCAATGAAATATGCAAATGGTAATGCATGTAATACTATCTGAAACAGAGGCACGGCAGATAAATGTTGTACCTCCTGTGGTACCATGGTGCATTATAGCACTGAGCAATAACGTGTAGATGTAGTTCAATACTGTTTAAAGGCATATGTTTTTCTCCTTACCTGAGTAATGCTGTTTTAAAGGTTATATTTGAGTTGGCTTCTAGAATTTGTTTCAGCTTGTATCTATTTGTTATTTGAGGATGAGGCAGAAGTTATTTTATTTCATTACACATAGGACAGATGTTTGCTCTGTACTGATTAAGACTCATTTTCAGTCAGTTACGATGATAATGGTAGCAGCATATAGTCTAGCTGAATAGGCAGCTAAGAGGAAAGTAATGAAGATTTATGTTTATGTGTTTCTGAGGCTCTTACTTTAGATGGTAGCTGTCTCATGTGAGATGGTAGAGGCAAATTATTTTCTGAAGCTTAGCTGATCAGATTTTTATATGTATTTGATAATTTTAATGCTGAAGATGCATTTTTGAGTTGTTTGAATGTTGAATATTTGAATGTGGTTATTTGCAGTTTTATCTTGTAGCACAGCAGTGCATCACGTAAAATTTTCCGTTAAATATTTATTGGAAATGTGAGCAGGTTTGTATTGGAAGTTTACTCATTTCGAAAGTAAACCTCAGGACAGTACTTGGGGAACCGGGCTACACAACTGCTATTAACGCTCCTGAGAATTGTGGTTTATTTCTTAAAGTTCAAGTTAACAATTTTACTTCTAAGAAATGAAATGTCCTTGAGGTGTGCTGTATAATATAGCTAATAACAGAACGTGAAAAAAAATTTAGTCCAGTTAAGAGAAAACATTTGAATACATATTATTTTAACACGCTTCCAGTAAAATAATAAGGTGATACTCCTGTTCCGTTTATGTTGACAGCTGAAAGGAGTGAATCCTTTAAACAGGTGTATAGTAAGTAATTATATATAATGTCATAGTTGCCTAAGGTGATTCTGAAGTTTTCTTAAAAGCAAAACCAAAGTACAACACAGATGTGTCTGTGTAGCACTATTCCTGCTTTCACTTGTGAATTGTACAAACTCCAAGTTATTTGGGCACTGAATCTCACTAGGTTAGCTGGCTTATAGCAAATAATTCGATTTATAGGAGACCAGCAGAAGAGAAATAAGTTGATTCTTGTCTTGATATAAGTGGATTTGGCCTTTGTTCTGTGGAAACTATAGCTCTGGTTCAGTCCTCAGTAACAGATTGTGACTTCACCCCCCTGCTCACACAACCAGCCGTTTGTCCACAACAACCATTTTAGTGTATTCATCTGACAAATAGAAAGAAAAAATTTACCTAAAAATTGCACAGAACCAGTGAGAATGGACAGAATATTTTCCTTCTTGTCAGCTATTTAACAACTGAGAGTATATTTATATAATTATGACAGCTTTCAATCTGTTTTTAAGCTCTTTGATGATTTTACCATTCCTTCATGCTGTTCCTAACTGCATCTCTCCAACAGTGCTGAAAGAAGCTTGTTTATGAAGATTGGTGGATTATTTTTCTTGGGAAGTTATTAGTCTAGTTCTGGTTTTGCTACTTCTATGATATGCTGGGCAGTCATTTTTAAGGCATCAAACATGGGAGAATCTAAACTCTCACAATCGTTTGAAGATGCTGTGCCTTTCAGTGGACATTTGTATAAAAGCCATGAAACAGGCTTCACTGCCACTTTTGGTAATTTTTAATATATTTTCAGAAATAAGGAGCTGTAATGCTCTACTGTCCACAGACTTCTACTTCCTACTTTTTTGTCTGTCAGTCTTCTTTTTACGATGATCTACTTGCATATAAATATAAATTGGTGTGGAACAGGGATTTATTTGGCGTTGATAGAGGTTTTTCTGTTGTGTAATTGGACACTAAAGGAACACAAAATCTCAAACAGTTTGTCATTGCCTAGCTGAGCCAAAATGTAAGTAGAAATTTTTCTATGGAGTAGTTAAGCCATCTTCACAATGGATTTCTAAAATCAACCTAAAATGTGTTGCATTGCTCTATGTCCTTTCTTGAGCTATGAAAGTAGCTCATCAGTTATAAAACAAGTTAATGAAGTGATGGTGGTTTGTTCCTGGTAGTGGCTTTGCGCAGTTGTTTTTACCAGGTTGTCCAATGTTGTACCAGTATTTAAGTCCACAGTATGTGCCTAAAAAACCCCTAATGTAGTTTTAGAAACAGTAACTACTAGAGTTTTTAGTAACTTTCCTGCACAAGATGTTGCAGCTCTTCATTTGCAGGGGCTTTTTTAAAATATAAATAATCACTCTTCACACTGATTTCAGGATTGCATTTGGTTTAAACTATCAAAGCCAAGCAGCTCCTTAAAGCCAGTGCCTGATGGTAAGCGCTAGGGGTGTTTTGGCTTATGGATATATAATAACTTACTGAAAGGTAGCTTGCTTTTATAATTATTTTATAATATAAAATGGCGGAGATGGCTTTAAGCTTTACCGCAGTGTAGATAAACTTGAATTTCACTGCCCTGATCATGAAGAATGTACTTATTGTTGGGACAGTGAATTTTAATCTTATGGCAGTAGCGTGCTGTGATTTGTGAGAGGAGAGATGGAGTAAAGGAGAGAAGAGAGTGTGGAGCGGTCAGCAGGAATGTTTGGGAGCAGACATGGTGGGAATCTCTTCTTTGTTGACTCCCTTCACCTCTTCAGAACTTTAGACCTTTGCATAAAGTATCTTGGACAGAACTTTTCTGGGTGCTCTCAGTTCTCCTCTTGCCTGTTGAGTGCTTCTTCCTCCAGGAAGCAAATCTTTCTGTTTGTGAGCCGATAGTCATTCCAGCTGATGCCCAAGCTCTGTGAGAGGCAAGCTCTATTGAGATACAGAGGATTCAAGGGAAGGAATTGTTTTCCATGGCTGTTGAGTACTCGTGGCAAATGCCGATGTTGCTTGCATCTTAAGCTGACTCTGCAATGAGTTCTCCTTTTGACCCTAGACCTTTTTAAGAGTTTGGGCTAGTAGATTGACTGTCAGTAGTCTGTTTAATTTTTCCATGTGTATTTCCGTAAAATGGCTTTCATGAAGAAAATTAATTAATTATTCAATATTCAATAAGACCCTGTAGTTTGTTATAATCGAAATTCTTACATAGATCACCCTTTCTGGATGTTTTTCTGCAGTATTTGTTATGTTATCTTTGTCCTGTTCTGCTCTACAAACATCAGTTCTTTCAGTTATCATCAGTATCGCTGCGATACTTGGACAGAGATACTGTGATCAAATTCTTAATTCTGCTCCGTACACACCGCGCTCAGTTTCAGGAAGGAAGGTGTTAGTTATGGGCTTCCAGAATAGGAGGGAAACAAGTGGAACTTGCATCAGTGTCACTGCTTGAGCCCTGTAAGAACTGAAGCTTTACTAGATGCTTTTAATTATACTATTGATGGATTGCATACAGTTCAGGAAGATGGTAGCACCTAATCTAAAATTTTGATGGGGATCCAGGCTGATTTGTCTTCGTGGTTTTTAATTCTGTGGTTGGAGTTGTTTGTATGAATGAATATTTAAATACAGAACAAAATGCTATTGAGTTACAATGGCTTAACTGTCCATTTAAATGTCACAGGTAGAGGAGGAGGATGATGCTGAATCACGAGAGGAAGAAGAAAAGAAAGAACTGAAAAGCTATTCAAGAAGAAAGATTTTTTCCAACTGGAGCCGCTATGAGGATACAGAAAAAGAGGGACAGAGTGAACGTGGGGAATCACAGAGAGGAACAGATTTCAGTGTTTTGCTTAGCTCAGCAGGTACGCATGTTCTACTCTATGGATAGTTTTTTGGTTTTGCATTTTGAAATGTTACTACTTGTTTGTCTGTTGTCCTTGATGAAACAGGACACTAGAATACCATCCCTGTCTGCCTTTGATGTATTTAGGAGTGTTCAAAGTCTCCATGGGAGCAGCCTTACAGCATACAGGCTGCACCGAGCCATGGCAGATGGGGAGTAAAAGAGGACTGCTGCATTTACAGCTTTCGCGTGAAACTATGTATGGGTCTGAGTGTGTGCAGCATCCAGTTACTTTGAGCCTGTTCTTGCTGACAATGTATTTCTTACTGATCTTGGTCATTGGATTGCTTTCCAGAAAACAAAAAAGGTTTCTAGTATGACTAAATACAGCAAAGCAGTCAAGCAGCTGCTTGCTGTTTGTTTTGACAAAGATTTGTAATCAGCACTGTACAGATGTGTGCATGAATAGCAAGTGTTACTCTCCTTGAAAATAAAGATCAGCTGTTTTACCCTCTTTAAAGGACATGATAGGAGGAGGTAGAGGGACAGGCTGGACTAGATGCTTTTTTTTTTAGCTATACATGAATACTATGGGCAGTTGCACAAAAAACAGTTACCTAAAATTATTTTAGAAACTCTTGATGTGTTGGAATACCATTCGGTAAAAAGCTGCAAAGAATGTATTGGGGGGGGGGAGGTGGTTGAGCAACTTGGAAGCTCTAAAATCTCTCAAATCTAAATAATTGGATTTTTCAGTGACAGCTTAGAGGGGTAAGTTAGAAATTATCTATGGTAAAGAAACAAGGAACAGAGATTTCTTTCTCTGTGCCAGAATCAATTTCTGAAGTTCAGTTTTGCATGAACATTGCGGAATTGGGCCTAAATTGCTGCTTTTAATCATAGAATCATGAGACGTTTATTGACTTGTCTGAATGGTATGTTGCATGGTAAACAGTGTTGGAGTCAAGGTGCCTGGTATGGACCTCAGAGCTGGATAGGTAACATATCCTGGGGAGCAAAGTAGATACCACAACTCAAAACTTTTTAAATCAAGAGGCCTACCCTGAGCTGCATGTTGCCATGGTTCAGCTTTTTAAATCAAACTTCAATACCTCTAACTTTATATTTAGTCTTCAGAATATCTTTAAAATGTTCTGATGAATAGTACTTTTGAACTGAGCATATAAGGGAATACTATATATTTCTACTAATTCTTTATATGGTTTCTTTGGCTTATGTATGAAAGTTGAGAATGCAGTCATCTTTATTTCTAGTGGTCTAAGAAGCTTGCATCTCTGCTTTATTTGATAATTTTGACTTCTGTTAATATATTGCTGTTTAGCATTCTGAAGTTGCACAGTGGATCCAATTCAATTGCGACAAGCAGTTAGGGGAGTACTGGAGAGTGAGTGGAGTTAAAGTGCCATTTTTTGTCAAGGCAAAAGCTTAGAAAGGTCTTGCGATTTAGTGTTAATACACAACAATATAATTAATGCAGCCAGTTAAGAATCCTTTGGCAAAAGCTCAGATTAAAACCCTGTTCTGCTATATAACACTTAGATTCCATAATATGGGGAGTGGGATCTTAAAGTGGGTGCCGTCTTTCAAGATACAACTTGGATTTATTCCCAGAAAATATCCATTTAATTGAATGAGATAGAGTAGAAAAAATGGTTTGGGATAATGTAGTAATCCAGACAGAATTAATGCTAGTAGACAAACTTAAATGGAGGAATTCCTGATGTCCAAGGAATTACAATTCCAAGGTTGATATTTGTTTAATATTTTGTAAACGTGCTTTTACATGTAATTTTCTAGTCAAAATCAACTAAAAATAGCAAAATGTGAAGACTAATATTCTGTGATATGGGTCTCATGTTGATAATTAGCAGGATTGGAGCTTTTAAATCTAGTACATAAACGTTACTGTTGCTTGAATTAAGAAAGTAACAAGAGTTATGGGTTGTTATACTGTATTTTTATTAGTAGTAAAGTGGGATATTTTTTCTGAGAGGGGGAGGAAGGGGTTTGCAGATATTTGCAGAGGATGATAAACCCTTAGGGTACTACTTTACGTTTTCAATAGCTTCTGAAGACACACACTTTTTTAGTTTTTTGCCTATACTTCCATCTTGTCCCTGCCTCAAGCCAATCTCCAGTGCAGCACTGATTCTCTCTTTTCAATCAAATATTTAGGCCTGACTAGTCCCAGACCATCTCTGACTGTCTCTCTGCTGTCAGCCTTTGCCTGCCTACTAATTCTTCTCACTCTCCCTCACTTCTGTGAACTTTTTTTTTTTTTTCCTTTCCCCACTCTATGTTTCTGGTTCCTGGTGGTGGATCTTCTCTCAGTGTTTTGTTGTGAGCCAGTTCCCTTCCACATATATTCTGTCAGCTGTATTCTGTCCCTTGCTCCATCCAGTCCTGGTGATCCCCAGTTCTGGGTTGTTCAGCCTGGGATTGCTCATTTGGCTTATTTTTTTCTTGTCTACCACCACATCTTCTTCTTACTTTCCTCTTGGTTTCTTTCCTTGTCTAATCAATCCCAGTTTATTCTTACAAGCTTCCAGTTCTAGTCTCCACTACAAACTGTTTTCTCCATTTTCCCTCCATGCGCTCTGTCAGTATACCTTAAATCCTACAGTTACCCAACAGTATCAAGTGACAGACCACTGTTTTCAACTATGGTAGGGATATCGGCATAGGTGAGGTTCCAGAAATATGCAAGACTGTTAAATGCAGACTTTTCTTACAGTGAAAATCTGGCTTTTCATTCATAACCAGAGCGTAGAGGAACTTAATTAACTCAGTTGCCTTGCACATGGAGGTGACATGCAGAATATCACCAAGGATGGACTATTTGGTGATTGGTTGTTAAGCTCCACCAGATCCTGCCAAAAAATACATACAAACTCTCATTTCTGGAAGCTGGTAACTTGGCTAAATCAGGTCAGATTTTTCACAAAATGAGCAAAGTGTACCTCTGTCATACAGAAACATTGTCCAGCCTGATTTCAAGTTACTGATTCAGGGCAGGAAAGGGGTTACAGTTTTTCAAAGGAAGAGCTTACAAGGACTTCTTTCCTATGTCCTTTCATGGTAGAAAAATGTTCCAGCCATTCTATTACTTTTTTTAAAAGGTGGTAGTGAGGGGAGGTTGAGGAAAAACTACCTGAAGCAGACAACTGAGATGGAAAATTTCAGACTGAATAGTTAAAAAAGTAGCTGAAAATAGTCTTTAAGAACTGCCAGGTGGCTTTGATAACAGCTGATGTCACTAGCCTGACAGAGCTTCTTTGTTAGGGTTTATTATGTTTGTGTGTAAAGTAGGGTGATAACTTTAGTTTTTAAGTCTGTTTCTTTCCTTCTTTTAGCATTTTAAAAATTTTTTTTAATTAACCTTGAAGATAGAAAAGCAAACTTTTCTGTACTGCTTTTGATGTCTAGCTGATGTAAACTACAAGTCCATTGTGAAGCCTTCAGGGAATATGTCTTGAATCAATTTAGTAAAAATGCTGTTGAAGCGTAAAGAACAAGAGAAGTGGAAGTGATAGGATAACCTTACTTTGCTAGAAGAATCTTGCAATGTTTGAAGAGCTGTCCTCGTTTTTTGACTGATGATGATTAAGTGTCCCAAAATAGATTTAAGTCCTTCATTAGGTTTTTGGCTGTGAATAGATGCTTTAAGTTTAAAAATATACTTTTAAAATCTCATTACAGAGCTGATCAAAATGCATCCAGGGACCTGATCACTTTCCTTTAAACATGGTAGGCATTGTCAGTATAGCAGTCAAAAGCTGCCAGCATACATGCCTCAATAACAGTGTGCCGAGTTGCAGAATGTGATGATTATCAAGATGAAAAAAAATACAATTTTGGACGTGAATTTCCCCCCCCCCCCCTTTTTTTTTTTTGTCTGTGGCTGAATAATTCTCATGGCCTTAAAGGGTAAGAGAGAGAAATGCTGTGTAATTCAAACAAAACTGGCAGAATAGTTTTGTTATTGTAAGAATACCTACAATTTCTGTAGGTACCTAGTACTTGAATACAATAGGAAATGTGGAATAAAAATCAAAAGAACAGTCACTGGAGCATAATAGTAATCAACAGTAAGTACAGGAATTGTGAGGTAGCAGTTGCTTTCCATTCCCTAAAACCCTGTTGTTTTGGGTTTGTAACCTCTTGCTTTTGGTCCTCTGCTTAATTTTCATGTGCCTATTGTAATATATTGCTGCATTTTTGTCATTTTTGTGGTTGATACATACATGAGGATTAGCAGTGTACAGAAGATCACTGACTGTCTTGGAAAAGCTGAACTTTCGGAGCAAGGCTTGTGTTAAAAATAGGTTTTCCTTCAACTTTTCTATCTTAGGTATATACTAACAGATTTGAAAAAAAATGTGAAGAGTTTGGTAATTCTGATTAAACAAAAAGAATGGCAATGGCAGGGCATGGTTTGGATGCTAAAAAAGAATCCTTTGAGTTTTAAAATTCTAGAGCATAGCTGAAAATCAGTTTTCTTAACAGAACGGCCTAACTCATTGTTGATTTGAATAACTGTATATATCAGGGGTCACACTTCCCAGTAGTATGTGATTGCCAACTTCTACTACTTTTCATTTCGTATGTTCTGTGAAATTGTTTATGTCCATATATCTCCGCAGAACTCTCATTCTGCATCACTGTTTCTTGTACCATTGAGATATCTAGACTAATGAAGAATTGTTGTTTGTCAGCTCCGAAAGAATTATTGCTGTGTGAAAAATAGTGAAAAGTATTTTTAAATTCTTTTTTGCATATCTCTATGACTGCGCGTGGAACAGATGTGTTTTCAACTGTGCATCTTATTTGGTCAGAAATTTAACAGATGCAAAACTTCATGTCCTTGCTGTTCACTAGGTGATACAAGCTCTGTCTAGAACATAGAGGTATTGCTTACTACTTATTACTTATCAACAGCTGTAAGACATTAGTACCAGGTTACTGGTCTTGAAAGAAGAGTACACTGTTGCAACTTAGGTTTGGTAATAGGTCACTTTAATATTACTAGTACACGCGCTCCTGAAATAAACAGTTAAGGGCATGTGCTTTACCTGCATCTTTCTTGTGTTCTTCCTTTTTTGCTACCTCATTCCATAAATGTTCTCTGAGCTCCTCTGACATGCTCTCCTCTCCTGCTTCTCCTTCTAGCCCCATTCCAGAGTATCAGAATTTTCCTTTCATTTTTGATGGTCATGTGGTAAATACCATTTCCCAGGAGACTCTTTATCCCAGTCGTCTTATTTACACTTGCAAAGGTTTTAGTTGTGACAGTTATGCCCTGGGCAGTCTGCAATTTAGGACTTGTTGATAGACCTGAGAGATATTGCTGGCTAATATACCTGTAGGTATCTGAAATCAACAAAAACGCAGCGCCTTTCCTCTCTAGCCAAAGAGACTGTCCCAAACAAACAGGAAAAAAAACACCTTTCCACAGTAAAGATTTGCAGTGAAATTACAGGACTTGGCATCAGTGGAAGCTGGTTCTCCATCTGCTCAGTGCTTCCTCCTGAACTGTTCCTAACATTACAGAAATTAATCTTTTTTGTTCTAATCAGACAAGCTGTCCTTTTTTTTTGTCTGAACTAAAAATAGGAAGTGCCAGATTTTAAGTATTAATTGTATTTTGTTGATAAATGTATTTTCCTCTAATAGGTAATCTTTGCTTATTATATATGCTTTCTTATCTGTGCTTTTTTCCTCCTAAGTTTTAGCTAAACTGTAACCCAAACTGTATGATTGAAATATAGAAGTATAATGTGATTCCATGATTTGAATGCATACAAATGTAGGATAACATTTCTTATTTTCATTTTAATATTCTGATATCTTAAAACTATGTTACCATATATGTGTCAGTGATAGTAAAAAAAAAAAGAAAAATCTGTTTTCAGTATTTTGGAGTGATTTTTATGCTTTATGATTTAGAATTGAATAGAGTAAGATTCACAGACTAAAGGGGTTAAATTTTGTTTGCATTAAAATCAGCAGGGTAAGCTTTTTCCCATTCTTTTAATTTTTCACACCTTGATTGCACTCATTTATTTGTTAAGTTCCAGATTTCTGGATTTAAAAAGTTTTTGGACTAACATCCTTCTCTAATCTTGGGTCTTAACCTTTTACTGCTACTATATATTGACGGTATTTCTGCTGAATTGTCTTTAAGTATGTTTTGTTTATGAAATCATGAATCAGTAAGTTTAAACGTGGAACAATTTGTCCTTATTCCTGTCTTGCTGTTGTCATGTCCAGTGCTTGAATTTGTAGGCTTGAGTTAGAAAAAAAAGTCTATTCATCCGATTCGCTGTTTCGCTTGTTTAATCATGTCCTTTGTTTTTATAATACCCCTAAAACCAGTTCTGTTTGACTAGACCTCATGTTGGTCATCATGGTTTCTGCCACATCATCGTCTTTCACTTTCCTGCCAGTGAAATCCCCTAACCAAAAATGAATTACTCTGACTCTTGTACTCAGACAGTACATTTAGTATTCCAGTTCAATTTCAAATTTCAGTATGTTTTTGCCACTACATTCCTGTTCCTTTTCTGCTATTTTAACTTCTTTTTACTTATTTTCTGCCTTTCCCCCTTCCTTGGGATTTTCCTTTCACTCCATGAACTTTGTGATTTCTTTCCTTGTTGCCATGTATTACTTTTGATTGATTTTAACCTTTTCTTTCGGATTCCTTTTTACACTTCTGATTCTGAACCACTGTTAAATCACCTGAGTTAGACTGTAAGCTTTTCAGAGCAAGGACTTTCTTTTGCTTGCCCGTAAAGTATTGGTTCACTTCCAATAATGACGTTAGTAGATATTACTTCCATGGTAATAATAAAAGATGCTGATTGATTTGGAGGAGCTGTGTTTTTTTTAATTGTAATACTTTTGTTCCATCTCTCAGCAGCTTATATTAAAGAAATAAAAAATAGAAACAGAAATTTTATAAAATTCTATAAAACCAGAATTTTTTGTGTATGTAAGGATGATATGAGTATGAGATCGGTTTAACTGCAGAAGCCAGACTTAATTTACTGTTCTGTTCCTCATAAGGATAGATTTATTCCTAATATCAGTTTACAAACAAAATGACTGTGATAGGAATGTTTCCTTGTTCATTGATGGATGCTCCAAAGCAGTGTTGTGATCAGACTGCATGTGAACCACCATCAGAAGCGACCGACAGACCTATTCTTCTAGCAAGATTCTCAGAAATTTGTTTGCAGGGAGCAGTGATGTTTCTAAACATTGGTTTTGGAGTGAATGAAGGGCTGTGAAGTAGGCACTGCTCTAAAAGACGGAGTGTGCCTATTTCCTCCTTAATCTCAGTTGCACCTCGTCTTTTCTTCTTATCCCATTTGTGGTCCTGAAATTCCTTCTCACGTTCTCTACTGATGGCTTGGGCTCTCCTAGTCCTCTTCTTTTAATGCTTTCTGAGTCACACCTGTTCTTTGTTGTTCTTTCTGTGCTGTTGTCCTTTCCCTGATCTCATCCTGTTGCTTGAGAGTTCCCAATTCCTACATCCAACTTCTAGTCTACGCTTTGTCTTGATCCTTCCCCTGCACCATATTTTTGTACCTGTCCAAATCACACATTGGCTCCCCGTCTGTTTTGTGTTCTCTTGCCTGTTGTTCACTCTAGGCTCTCCTGAGAGTGGTGTCTTTGGTATTTCTGGCTGTTGTATAGAAAGATGGATCTTCTGAGCATTTAAAAGATTGGGTGTTTCCCCGAAGGACTTTTTTTTTTTTTTTTTTCCCCTAGATTTGGGTAATTTTCTCTAAGAATGGCAAAGGGATATTGAGCCTTGCCAAAGTCTTTGTTTCAAAACAGGAGTTGTATTAACTGACTTTTCCACCCTCAAGGGAATTCTTCTGTCCTGTTGTTGTCCTTTCTTGCAAACCAAACTGTGAACTAGAAACTCTTTTTATTAAAAGCATGTTTGAGGGACAGAATAGGGTGCGAGTGGGGAGGAATTGTGTTTTCTTTGGTTCTGACTCATTTTCAACCTTTACTGGAATGTGAATCAGATGACCTTCCTTTGACGGTACACACTCATCAGCTCAGTTTATAAAGCATGGTATTTTTGAATCTGCTGCAGATAATTTGGATTGTGAAACTGATCATACTCTCTTCTATTTCTTTTTAAGCTCTTGATTGAAAACAGCCTGTGATAATGTGGTATTTTCTTCTTGAATATGTGCGTGTGCTTCAAAATGCAGAAGATGTGTCACTGAAAAGTGTGTATTAGCTAGCTACAAGATGTAAGGGGGCAAGGTGGAAGAACTAATTCAAGATGGGAGTGCTTTAATAGGATGATATCATTCTACTGATTTCTGTGTCATAAAATTTTTGTCATAAAGGCTAGAGGCAGATGTATTGCAGATATTTATAGCAAAGAAATTTTCATTCGAGACACTTGGATAACTTTATGCTGGGAAAATGCTCGCAGAATGGAGGTATTGGAAAGCTAAGTATTTTAAATTGATGGTTCAGTGGTAATAGGAGGTAAACTGGGTTAGATTTTTCTGACTAAATAAAGTGCTAGGGCTGTAACAGTCCCAGAGAGAAAGTCTATACAATTTGTACTCTTTCAGGAAAAGATACCCTGTTTGTAGTCCTCATTGTCACCTTTCTGATGCCCAAGGAAGTGTACCAAAGTGGTTATAATGGAAAACAGCACTTTGGCCCTGGCTTCTTTACTGGTGGAGTCATGTTATTTTTTTTCCCTCTAGGTGTACTTTATGTTTCTGAAGTTGTTAGAAGATAGTCCAGCATGACAAATGACAAATGTTGATTGGTTTTTATAACGTAAGAATTGCTTTGGGCTAACCCACTTCTTGACTGAAATCCTTAGACACAGAAATGAGTGGTACTAGCAAGACAGAGGTTTTGCTTAACTGAAGAGGCAAATAGCCTTCAAAGGCAAAGAACATTCAAAAAAGATGTTTTGAATTTCTCATGTAGATATATTTCTTGAGGTATGTTGTTACCCCGTCTGACCAATAGGGAGACAGACTTGTTCTGAAGGCCAGTAACTACATCTCGCCTGACTATCTTGCTGTCTTGGGCTTTGTCGTGATGTGTCTGTGGGCTCAGGAGAGGAGCAATTAGTTTGAAAAAGGCTGACTGGGAATTGAGACGGTTTACCCAACCTAATAATGTTAGTCAGTCTAATGACATCATTACTGTCCTTTGTTCATTATGAAGGTTTTCCACATAGTACTACACTGTATTTTGGGGGACAAGTCATCCATCAACCTGGAAAAAAAATAATCTAAGATGCGAATAGAATCCTTTGAGAAAGTCCTTATAGTCTGGGACATTCAGCATTGCCAACTGTCACAGGTCTTGGCACGTTACTTCAGAGACTACTAACTTGATCTGTCTCCTGAAAAGTCAACAAACCCTGCTCCTTGTCCCCTTCCGTTGGATGCAGGGAACAAGTCATAGGTGCTGGTTAATTGTTCCAGAAGTCTTTAAGGCCTGGAGCATTCATTCTCCGCCCCAGCCCCTGGCTTGGATATGGTTAATTTTTGTACACTTTCCTTTTACCTTTTTACCTTGAAAAGCATGCTTTTCCTTTTAAGAAAAACAACAATATATTTGCTGCACCTTTCAGGTGCCCTTTTCAGGACTACTTTACCCACCCCTAGGACAGAAACTGACAAAGAATTGTATCCAGCACTTAGTAGTGGGTTTGTTTAGTCTGTGTTTGAAAGGGGCATGGTGCCACTGGCACAATAGTGAGAGTGGAAGGTGTTTGCATGTTCCCTTTTGTCTTTCAGTGTCACCTGTCACTTCAGATGGGAGTGGGTGAAAAAAATAACTTCTGTGTAAGTTGAGAAACTGACTTTTACCCCAAGTAACAAAATACTTTCATTTGCCCCAAAATGGGCTGGCTAACACTGCTTGTTCCAGCTGCAAAAAGTGAACTCACATTGGCTTCCCCTGCTCCCGCACATTAAATACCAGAGAAAAAAGCCTGTAGCTGTTACCAGTCACATTTATGAATTGGCTTCATTTGACAACATTTTTAATTTCTAAGTAATTGTATATGTAATTATTAATTGCTTTAGTCATCATGTCAGTCACTACTAAAACATGAATTCTGATGAAGGTGCCTATATTTTTTTTTTATTTTCTCTTCCTTTTGTACATTCTTAGAAGGAACCTAGGGGGTGTGTGTGTTTTGTTTCTTGCATGTCTCTGCTTCCCTACTTTTATGGAGCATTGTGTTTAGTTATTCTGTTTGTTACGCAGCTATGGAGTTCTTATCAATAAAAATCTAATGACTTTGAACTTGCTTCATATTTGCTTCTACTCTTGATAATAAACTAAGATCGTCCCCCCTCTTCTGAAGAAATGAATTTGAAAGACACTTCAGCGATATTATGGATTTGGCCCATCACCAGATATGGATCTAGTTGCCTGATTTGACTGCATGAATGGTGCAAAATAGTTGGCAGGAACATGAAATGGAACAGCTGGTGAGATGGGAAAGATCTTGGGGAATCTGGGAAATACTAGGATTGGTATTGGTAGTAGTAGAGTAAGAAGTAAGAGCTCCTTTTTCGGTGGTAGCTTGCATGTGTATTGGATTAAATTGGATTAAATCCAGATGCCTACTTCTGATTTATTTTAATATACATTTGCAGTTAGAATATTGACAGCAAGTAAATATTCTAGTGCAAATAAGAGACTACGGTCTCTCTTGCTTTAAATTTTCTATTCTGTAACTCCACATGGTGTGGAGAAAAGCCCCTTCTTTTACCTTTTTCCTGTTATTCATTTCATAATGCCTTATTAAACGTTCGGTTACTCTTATTTTTATATATCCTCTTTCTATCCCACAGACAACTTTATTTCTCCAAGTTGTATTTGAATATGAAAAAAGAAGAGGAGGGAGAAGAAGGAGGAGTAGAAATCTCTGAGAAGAACAATCTAGTCACTTAGAGGAAAATTGCCTACAAGTATGAGATGACTAAATTAACTTGTAGAAATGTAATCTGAAAGCATAAGATCTCATACCTGTAACTTACGAGCACACTTTAGCTTGTCAAAGACAATTGATCTTTATAAATATCTCTGTGTAAAGTAACATTTAACTAGAGACAAAGCATTTTAAAGTCTCCAAAGTGTTGTATTTGGTCATGTTATCTTTGTGTTTAAAAAAAAATCCAACAGCAAAACAACAAAAAACCCCCAAGTGATTATTTGTGTTCAGTGCCTGTACTTCAAAATAGTTTATCTGTGTCTGTTCATCTGAACTTTAACAATTTTCTTTTGGTTGTTCATTTATTAATAATAGAGTCCTATAATAGTTTTGGGGGGTTGTCTTTTTGCAAATCTTTCTACTTCAAAGTATTTTAACATACTATCATTTTCTTCTGCTGTAATGATTATAGGAAACCAAGGAAGTGAACAGTGGAACCCCTTTGGGAAGCAAAATTGGAGTATGAATTAAAGACCTGTGTTTACAAACCTGCTTGGTAGAGGGAAAGAGTGTTGTCTGAATTTTAGCATTAATAAAAAACACTTGGAGGATATTTTTTAATTTAAAAAAGCTGCAGAGGTGTAATTTTTACCTCACGATTGCAAATGTTTTACGGTGGTGACAGATGCTATAGAGACAATGTTTTTTTTCTAAATATCTAGAATAAAATAATCTGAGCTATATTCCTGAAGTCTGTCAATCTCCCAGACTGGTTGTAAATTGAAATTATTTCATTCAAAAAAGGATAGTGAAATAAGTTTCTTCTGTTACAAAAATAACTCTCTGAGCAAGCTATACTATATGATAAAAAGCTGCTGTAACGCTTTTTTGAAAACTGAGGCATTGAACAGCTACACTGACAATGTAATTTCATGTGACTAGAAATCATTTATTCATGAAAGGAAAGCACAGTAGATTAATCCAGGGAGAATATAACATGGACAAGGTATATTTTGGTGACAGTGATAGTGTACACCTACGATATCAGTCAGGAAGAGATGACGACCACATAATGGCATTAGGGATGATTTATCTAATTTACATTACAATAGGTAAAAGAATTCTTGAACAGCTTATTAAGGAGAATATGTATAGGTGTTTAAGAAAATCACTTTTTCTAGAGTCTGTTTTTCTGTATTTGAGTTCTGACAGCTTGGCACTGCTAAACTTAGAAATGGTTCCATTTCCTCCTCTCCTTGCAACACTCTTTAAAACTGATATAATTTTAATAGTTAGGTGACACAATATTTGCTGTTATTTGCTTTTAGATGTTAGAGGTAAAATACTATGAACAAACATGTTTGAATTACAGTTTCTGCATTTTTTAACTTGCAAAATGTGTGAAATAGCAAATGTAACAAAAAAATCGGTTTTGGTAGGGTTTGGGGCAAATTTGAGGACGTGAAACTTGCTGTTGTTTCTTTGCCTAACTCAGCTCCCCTACTGACTTGAAGAACAGTGGACCAGGTTCTCTCTAGTGATTAATTAATTAATTAATCTAGTAAGTAATTGTACGTGGAAGACTAACCCTAGCATTGCCAGTAAAATTCGTATATTACAAAGCCAAAGAAATTCTTTGTGATCGGGTGAATTTTTCTGGGTAACATGAGCAGTCATAACAAAGAAGGTTATGAAGTAGTTATTGTTTGAATTGGGGCATGTCTGTTAGTATAGCTACTGTCAAAAGCCATTGTCAGTCTTGATTTAAACAATTTTAGTGACAGAGAATCCCCCAGAGCTCTTGAAAGGTTGTCCTACTGGGCTTTTGGATTGATTCGATGTGCTGTTACCTTCGCTGTTAAAAGTGTGCATCTTAATTCCCCTCTAAATCTGTATAGCCTGAGGACTGCAGAGTTGCAGAAAAAACACACAAATGACAAATTAAACTCAGTGCAGATGAAGAGATGTACCTGGTGTGCGTGTGGGGGAAACAGTCCCCTATTATGTTTAAAGACATCTGAGGTGATTGTTACTACTCAGTAGTTGAAATCAAATGAACCCTAGAAATTAGGAAAAGGGCAGCGATCAAATCAGAAAACACGTCACAGTGTCACAGTGACACAGGCACATCGTGTAACTTTTTTCGATTCAGATCACGGAGGCTCCACAAGGACACAGTAGTACTGAAAAGGTAAAGCAAAGGGCAGCAGGATAACCAACAGTATGAAAGAATTTACATATGAGGCATGACTGAGGATGGTAAGAGTAGAGTAGCATAGAGGTCTTCAGCCTCAAAGACAGATGACTGAGAACGGTATGGTGTAGCTGTCTGTAAAATCATGGAAGGATGGATATGGTGAATAAGAAATTATTATTTTCCTCTTCTAGTACAAGGAATAGGGAGTATTGAATGAAGCTGGCTGGCAGCAAATTCAAAACAAAGAAAGAAGGTATTTTTTTGGTGTAACTCACTATTAAATATGGGAGTTTGTCACAGGAACTTGTGGAAGCTTAAATTTTGTGCAGGTTCCAAAAACAACTGGAAAAATACTTTGAAGGTTATCTTATAAATAAGACATCATCTCTGTCTCAAGAAATCCCTGAACTACAAGTAGCTAGAGGCTGGCAGAATATTTCTGAGGAAGTGTCCCTCTGCGTGTGCCTTGTTCTCAGGCTTCCGTAGACTTACGCTGTTGGGCACTGTTGTGCAGAATTTGGGGCTATATGGAGCCTTTGATTCGATCTGGTGTGACCTTTCTCAAGCGATGTGCTGCTTTCTTCCCTGTTTGTAATCTGCAGAATCAATAAATTGATATTTAAAGTTTGAGATGGTGTCAGTTCAAAACTGTTGGAAGCTATTAAGGTCCCCTAAAAGATTTTAATGTTTTCAGCAAGGTTGTTGACTTCATCACTGTTTGATATATAATTATGCAGTAGGGGGGTGGCAAGTTGAATTCCTTGTAAAGCACCAATACTGCTTAACGGGGCAGACTATAGAAATTAGTATCTTTAATGTCTCGTAGTTGCAGGAATATTGAAGAAGAACAAGGAATGTTTTTCTTGAATACTGAAAAAATGCTATCGAATGGAAGGAGTTAGGTAAATGTAGGCCCATGTGCTTGACATCAATCCTGAAAAAAAAAAAAGGAAAAGCTGATGCAGGATTTGGTTAATTAAGATTTAAAGTGTGGAGGCAGGCCTTGGTGGAACTAAAAGTTGGTCAAGGACCAGCAGCATCACAAGCAAAAGAGAGGGATGAACCGAATGAGGCTGTAGGGCTGCAGGTTTTGAGTTACAAGAAGCACACAGTTACATCTGCTGTAACAAAGCTTCCTTCTGTGCAGATGCTGCTTTGCTGTATCAGGATGCTTCATAAAGTATTTTATATCTGCCATAGAAGTATATAAGCCCCTCATGCTTTTGCTTTAAGTCAGAGTTTGTATTGATAGAGCGCTGAACGTCTGTCACTGTGCATTCTCTCCTATAAACTGTTTTTGCCTGACCTGGCTCTGCCTGCATATTCTATGACAAAAGGATATGAATACAACTAATATTGGTCTGTTTGGCTTTCTGGAAGATGTCTCTTTACATGTGGTTGGAAATACTGCATAATATTACCTGCATGAATTTACAGCGCAAATGGTCCTGACGTGTTTTAGTGCCTTTTTCTCATTACAATAACTCTTGGAGGCTCGGGATTCTTTAATGAAGGGGCTTGAGAGAGACGCAAGTGACCATGGTGAATTTTGTGTTCATCTGTAACTCAAGGTGAAACAAACATATTGGGCCAGTGATTTAACTATAGGAGCAGAAGTTCTGAATTTCACTCCTTGCTTTCTATTAGGTTGTGTAAGTTATCTCTTAACAAAAAGATGGAAGTGTAAAAGTATCTCATGTTTTACCTGTAACATAATAATCTTGAGTAGACATGGAAGTGAATGCAGAAGATAGGCCAACAGTTTGGGAATATGTATACCTACAAGTCTGTGCTGCTACTTGTTGATTTCTTTTAGCTGGTAACTGCCCAGAAGGGGCAGTTTGGACTTTTGGTCTGTCTTAAAGGCCATCATTTCTTAAAGGCTCATTAAACCACACTATGCCACTTTGATGTTTGTTACCTGCTGAATTAGTGCAGAAGGGGGTCCCATTTGTATGTACCACACATGCTGTTTTGCTGAGCGGATGTACTATGTTTAGGCAATTGACTGTAGTTATTTTGTGATGTGGTTTACTCATTTTGTGTATACAAGCAACTTAATACAGAGAGGAAACGAAAATATATCCTTGTCAGATGCTTAGTGATCCTTGAACAACTGATTATGATAAAAGTGAAAAATAAATATCGACTCACTGCTTTCAGCTGAGGTGATTTTTACATAATTACACATTTTGGAAAACATTCGGTGATATATTTATTTCTGGTTGCACAGAAGTTTATGTTTTGGTACTTGATAATGAACTGTTCACTTATGTTAATGCACCTGAATTCTTTGAAGATAAGTGAGAGGAATAATGCACTTAGAAATAACATTTATCTTGATGACTTAAATTAAAATTATTAACAAATACATCTGAAAAAAAAAATCTAAATATCTACCTTTTCTTTTAAAAATGCTACATAGTTATATCCAGTCTTTTAAAAATATTAGTTGTATCCAATTCTCCTTCCTACAAGCAAGCTTTCCACTTGGTCTTAGCCCTCTCATATTTTCAACAGAGAGCTTAAGAAGTCTTAATTACAAGTCCCAGTTTACAAGTTTCTGAAACTAAGTTTTGAGTAAGCTTTTTGAGAGCTTCATTGAGTAATAACCTGATTTTTCTTAAATAGGCATACTGGCTAGCTGTTATGTTTGGGGTTTTGGGTGGGTTTTTTGTTTGTTTTTTAAGCCATGATAAACAATAGCTTTTACAAAACAGGAGGCAAACTCATGCACAATGCCCAAGGTAGGAAAACTTTTCCAGTGTGAGACAGTAGCTGGAGAATGAAAACTTGAATTAGAAATCTGACTTTTCTCTCTTTTACTTCCAACTCTGAACCAGATTCAACAGATAGAAGGCTGTCTTCTAAAATCAGCTGACAAAAGCTGTATTGCATCTGCTGCATGTTGTAAGTGTCATCGAGTTGTAGTAGGCTTTGACAGTTAAAGTTACGGAGATCTTGAACTGGTGCCATTGAAACTTATAGCCATATTGTTTTATTTTGTATTGCACAGAACCTACTTCTTAAATTATGATTTCTTCTTGCTATGTTAGATGAGCGACAAAATATCAGTGCGTGTTGTATAGGAGCTGTGAGGAGGCAGAAAGAATTCTTACTGGATCAATGTAATATGTGAAGTGAGGCATAGGAAAAAAAGATTGAGAGCTATTTGATCGAGCAGTTGTGAAGAGAGTAGTTGGAGCTACTTATAAAAGAAAAGGACAGAAATTGGGGAAGTGTAGAGAGTGCTGGAACCTGTCAGCAACAAAATGACTGAGTGATAGGTGCACTAGGAAAAATTCCTGTCAAGTTCTCATCAAATACAGCAAGTTGGAAAGTGGAAGAGGGTTAGAATCATAGAAACGTCTTTGCTTGTATTAAGCACAAGATGTAAGCATGAAATGGTTTTTCCCTCTCCTATCCTGGCAGCCAAGAGTGGGATCTTGTAGGGGTAATTTCAAATATATAAAGGATTCTACAGTAATATGCATGAGATGACCCCTCTCCTGCAGATGTTGTTTCACATATCTTTCCTGGTAGGAATTCCATTATTTTTTGGGAGCATGTTTTTGACTCTTGATATAAGACAAGGCTCAGCATAGTATCAACTTCTGGTTTTTAGTCTGATGGTATTCTGTCAGCCTTTGGCAAGTAAGTTTAGTCTTCTAGCACTTGGTAGAATTCACAAAGCTTTTGTGCGTAAGCGAAAGGTTCAAAAGAGGTGTTTGTAAAAGGCAAATTTGTCGGTCTTTTAGCAAGCATCACGCATGAGAGAGATTATTTTAGTATGTTAGGAAGAAAGTAAGAAAAAAACAAACAAACCAACCAGGAAAGGGACTAATGGGTACATTAAATGAGAAAGGCTAAATAAAAATGAGGGAAGTGATACAGAGAGAAGTAGAAGAAAAATATCTAAAACAATGCTAGAAAAAGAAATATTGCCTCTTAAACAGAAAAAATGGTGTGAAATCAGTGAAAGACAGTAGGAGCAAAGGTGTAGGTTTTCAAAGCTAATATTACACTTGAAATTGATGAATGTGACACTATAAAATGGTATGTTAAATGGTATATGACTATTTGTGCTTTTTCAGTTTCAAGGGGTGTGGGGGTTTTTGTGTGTGTGAGCACGGGCACCTTTCTCCATGACTCGTAAGTGTGATTTCTTGACTAACAGATACTGTGTTTATTTTTCAAGCCCTATTAGATGTTAGAATCTCATTCCAAAATGTTTTGCATGTTGTTTCCATGTAGAATTCATGTCTATGTGGCTTATGTAGTGGATGCTCCAAATGAGTGAAATAACTGAGGTGACCTGCACCTTCTTTTTTTTATAGTTTTACCGGGGCACTGATGTCAAATCTTCTTGTTGAAACTCTGTACACAGTACCTTGGGGTGTATTAACATGGTGCTGTTTCCTTACTGTGCTGTAATTTACCTTTCATAAATAACTAATCAACTCTTCTAGCTTTATTTAATATCCTTTTATATAAACAAAGATTCATTGTCCTATAATAAAAGATATCGTTTTACATTTATTGCTGTGGTGCAAAATGTTGTTTGCTTTGCCAGATTAAATAGATAATGAAGTACAGTAAATGTTTTTTGCTAATAGTAACAGAAGCATGGCTTTTTATTGATTTCTTTTTTCTTAAACAGCCATGTATGGAAATACATATTAAAATATTTTGAAGGATTTAAATCTTAGGAAATATTTCACTCTAGGATGAGTCAAGAGAGAAAGCATTTAATAGTTTTCCTTTGAATAACCTTAATATCAAAAGAGAGCTGTTATTTGAGCAGTATAGGAAATCTTAAGAACATGAAATATTTGGCATAGAAGGATTTAAACTTCAGTATCAGTATAAAGAAATTTAAATTCATTGAGTTATTGTCCATACATTAAAGTATACATTGATGTGATAAACAATGAAAGCATTATATGAAGTAAAAACTTACCTAGGAGATACTTGATTGAAGCTTTATCTGTGCTCTGTCAGAATATACTGAGACTCGCTCAGCAGATAGGAAGCTTTTTTCTATTTGAAATGCATTGTGCACTCTCGTCTTGTGATTTCTTTTTCCACAGCGTCTTGTTGTTCACTGCTGCTTCGTCTTGTGGTATTGGTTGTTTCCAGTTTATTTCCAGGTATCTCCAATATCTGATTTCTTCCACATTCAGCATTTTTTTGTGTATTCTGCCCTAATCAGGTAACAGAAAAGAACCTGTGAACTTTGCATCTCCCCCCCCCTCCCCCCCAAAGAGACAAAAAAAGAGAAAAGGCAAATGCACTGACCCCAGTTAACTCAAGTATTCAGCACCCGTTTAAAAAAATCATTTAAAGATTTAGTAGCCAGTAAATTCCATCTGTTTTCTGTAGCTATTCCAACACTGAAAAGTTATTTCCCTACACAGTTTGGTAGTCTCCACGTTTTAGATTTTTGCAGGAAATATGCAGGATCAGTAGACATCAGGTCTTAACTTTTAACCCATGCAACATTAATCTGTGAAGGATGAAGTCTGCCTCTCTCAGCTCCTTATGCTTCTGTCAGACACAGATGTGAAATGCTGCTTTAGAACAGAGGGGGGGGGGGAAAAATCCCAAAGGGTGTAGTGTTTTGTCATCTCTCAGGACAGTGAGCACGCATGGCATCAATGAGTAGCAGATATGAGCTATTCAAACCAGTCACTGAACTGACAGGATGACGCTTTCATACATAATAGACCCATTAATTATTTCTTCTGATGGACAGCAGTGTCTACTAGAAGAGAAAAGCAGCAGATGATAATACTAGGTTTGATAGGTGCTCTGTGTTTGAACAGCTTGTCATCAAGAAATGAATCCAGGAAAAAACTGCTGGTTTTGGATATAATCAGGTAAAACGGACCAGAGTTGTTTTGACATGGTAGATGTCATGTATAGGGTTAAAAACTCCATTCAGGTTAAGGTCTATTCATAGCTAGCTTTTGATCAAAAAGATGTTCCAAAAGATTTGCTTTAAAAATTGTGGTTTGTGTTTTGCTTCATGTAGCCTTTCATTTGGGGGACCTGGCTGTAGTCTTGTGGTTTTTCATTTATAACAATGTGCAGATTAAGCCTACACATTCATGGGGGTTCTGTCTTCCCCCCCGAAACCTTAATGTTTTAGAAAAATGTTTTTCAAAGGACTCTGTGTAAGAAGATGATGTTCAAACTCATTACACACTTTGTATCAAACAAAGGCTTTCTGACTCTCAAATCCATTTCTAATTAATTTAGAAATTTAAATTGTCTGGTTTGATGTTAATTAACTGCTCTCCCGAGCTTAATGTGTAGGAAATACATATATATTGAAAAATTCACTGTAATGTAGCATTATGAAGGGCTTCTTCATAAATCTGTCCTAAAATATGATGGGTAAAATCTTCATTCACTGTACTGATGTTGTTAGGGGCAATGCATGCTGATTGTGGGGAAAATAATGCAACATTTGGAACTTTTCCTTAGAGTATAGTTTCATTTTTTCCCCCCTCTTGGAACCTTCCGTACTGTAACTTTTCTTTTTAATTTATTGACAAGAAAATGTTTAAAATCAATTTATTTCTTTTTTTGCCTTCTGTATGTTGAAGGTGAAGAAGAGATAAAATGATGAGAGAAAGAAAATAGACTATTTACTTTAGAACTGGGCTGAGACATGAACCACACCAAAAAGATAGTGGGAGACAGGGCTACTTCTACAGGTTTGTACTTGTTTACTATAAGTATGAAGAACTTCTCTTATAATTTGCCCTAGTCTTGTTTCATTGAAACAGCAAAGTTATCTTCATCTTTCTTGTTATGAAACGATGGAGAGCATCTGGACAAAGCTTTTTTTGGTTTATCCAGTCAATAACGATGAGCACACTTATGCCCTTATCTCGCATCAAATAACTTTTGGAATACCTTTGGCCTCTAGCTTGCATCCTGTCTAGCTCCAGATCACATCCAAGCCTAGTAGCATACGATGGCTGTAACTTTAAATCTAAGTTGTCAGTCTTGTCTCTTTAGATAAGGAGTTGAGTTGCCAAGGATACAATGGGTACATGATGTAAAGTCCGTGCTGAAAGTACTGGAATGAGGCATACTTTCTGAAATCATATTAACACTTTCTCTCTCATGATTTCTGCCCTCAAGCATACAATGCCTATCTGGAGTTGGTAGCCTAACCTGAACTGAAAGTGTCCTAAATTTATTAGGATATTTCATAAAGGTGCTGATTCTTATGAAACCCTTCCAAATAATTGGAGTCTGACAAGGCACAATCTTTGCGTGTGTATGTAGCAATAAGATAACTTTCATAGAGTTTGTATTCTCAGTTTATCTTTCAGGAGACAAAGAACTAACACTAGCCCCAGTCTGCTTCCTCGCAAATTCCAAAACAGGGCACTCAAATATCTACTCTGTGATTATCCCCAAAAGAACTCCTGAAGCGCAAAATAATTGAGCTTTTTTTTTATACACACATGTGTGCGAGCGCACACATACATATATATGTATAAAAAACACTTTTTTTCCCCCCTCTTCAGAAATGGGTGAGTTGAGCTATTTGTATGTTAGTAACAAAAGTATTCTGCTGTCTCAAACCTGGAGATGAGAGTAAACTTGGATAAAGCAGCATGTTAAAATTTGGGGGATGACAGCAATCCTGACATCTTGGTGTGCAACTGTAGTCTAAGATGAGATGATTTGTGTTAAGAATTCAAACTCTGAAGTTGAAGGTGGTTAAAATTTTCAACCTTGAATATAGCACAAAGAAGAGGAATTGTATTTTTAGCATGATGTTCTGAAAATCTTTCTGTTTGGTCAAGCTACAACAGGAATAGGCTATATATATAAGCTGCATAACTAAAGGGGGTAAATAACATCTCCAGTGGAGAATGTTGTTGGTATGTCTGGAGTAGTAAAAGCTACAAGCATGCACAACTATAAATTCTGTAAGGACTACAGTCTGTCTTGTGCCTCGATGTCTGCTGTGTGACAGTCAGCACTGGAGTACGTGGTTAATTCTTGCAGAGTTTGGTTATCTTGTGCTCACAGAATGGCGAGATGAGGGATTCCATGTCCATAAATAATGTCCGTTGAGGTGAAGTTCTCATACCTCTAAACCAGGAGTAAGAATCACAGGGGACTGGCTACATCCCTCTGCTGCGTTTCATTTGGTTCACAGGCATGTTGTTTTCTGCATTACTTTCTGATAAGAGGAAAGTTAATTTGTAGTGAGGAAAAAGTCCTGTACTTCTTGGACAGACTTCTGTTTCAATTCCCTCTGGTTTTTGAGTGGTGTTATGCATGTACACGTTGTAGCCAAAAACTTCAAAATAACTGTGTAGTTTTGGTTAACAATATATTGAAACTCTGCACCTGAAAATCAGGTTTAGGGTGAATAATGCACTTACCTGTTTTAAGAAGATTGCTTTTTAGAAGTTGCAGAAGTGAGCACAGAAGTCAGCTTTCTTTAAAAATGTTTTACGTTTTAAGTGCACGAGCATTCAAGGTGAAAGCTCACTGAAATTTCATTGCAATCTCAGTGAGATTTGATATTTACAGTATTAAAGCTGATAGCTTTGCAAATAGTATTAAGCCATGTACTACTGTCTGTGTTAGTCCATTCATGATTAATAATTATGGATTCTTCAAGTCAAAAAGGCTAAGTGTTACCCTTCTGTATGAAATTAATTTGTCAAATATATCGGGGGAAACAAAATTTTCTAATAAAACTGAGTGATCAGTAAGGCCATCTCTCAATGAAAAGTTTCTACAAATTATAAATGTGTGTGGTTCAACCGCTAATGTTAGTACTGCGAATAAATTTGAAAAAATTTAAAAGAAGACATAGTGTCAGAGAACACTTCTAAGCATTTTCCTTTTTGATAATTTTATCAAGTATTTATCATTTATTTAACAACATCTATGCACATGGAAATCCCATTTTTACCTTTTTTCTGAATGTTGTCATTCAGCTTTTATAGATCTGTATGATTACCTGTTTCAAGTGAGTTGATAACTGTAGTGGTTGCTTTTCAGAGAAAAGTGGTGTATTTATCAGAATTTTTAAATTGCTGAAGAGCTAATGTTCTGAAGAAAATGTCATCGTTATTGCTTCTTCTTTTGTTGCCTGCAAGTAGTTCTTGCTTTTGTGAACAAAATTATTTTCCTACTTACTCTCCAGCCTTATTCTTTTTTCACTTTCTTTTTGGGGGGTGTGGGGGTGAGGTGTGTGGTAGTTTTCTTGTGACCTCATATCAATAATTATTTGTTATTACAGATTAAATAATTTTTTGTCAGTGGAATATGTGATTATCTTCCAGCTAAACTAAACTCATCTGCAAAACCGTAATTTTCAGTGACCAATATAGAATACATTGTGTGTTTCTTAAAAAAAAAAAAAATCAATAAATGCCTACATAAATGAAAACAATCTTCAAAGTTTTAAAATTTTGCAATCAATCAGATAATTAACACTGAGTAATTTTTGACCTAAAAACATGACAACCTGAATCTTTTCACAGCTAGCTGGGAGTGAAATAGATACTTTTGCATTTCTTAAAATGAGACTATTCCTTACAAAATGGGTCTTCCCTGTAGTCTGAAAACTAGTTGAGAACAACAAACTCAAAAGAGAAATGGATTGAGATAGCTTAGAAGAAAAGGAGTTTTTGTTACCTAGGAAATGAGTATAAGTACTTAGCACAACTCTCATCATGTCAGACATCTGAGGGCTTTTGTGTTTCCTAGATTTTAGTTATGGCAGTCAACTTTAGACTTGAGACAAAGTGGCTTTAATATGAAATCCTTTGCGAATAAAGACAAATAATTAGTTTTCCACTTTTCTAGTGGAAGTGTTGTTAGTAGATGTATTTGGACAGAATGCTTTCATAAAAATGTACAGTAATGATAATTTAACATTGTTTCTAGGACTGTTGGTTGCTACTAACATTTTATTGGAAATTTTATTCAGTGAAATTTTACTAGAATAATACTTGCAATTAAACCATACAATATTTTTTGAGAAAGGTAACTAGCATGCTGGCACAGGTTTTAATTAATATGTTTTATAAATTATACTTTGTACATTTTTGTGTATTAAAATGTGACTGCCTTGCTATGTTTTTTCATTATTTTAATACTGGAAACACGAAGATTTCTGCTTTTGTCTAACAGTATTAGGAAGGATAAGTAATGACTGTTTCACAAATATATGAGCTTCAATTATATTTTTAATCGCATTTTAATTAATGGATCAGTATTTGTGCTGTCTGATTTATTCAAATTACAGCAGGGTACTGTTACTGAACTATTCAGATTGGTAACAAATTATGAAACTATCAAAGATTGAACAGTTTTGCATAATTGTGGTTTGTTAACTTGTGATATCTGATGAATATGTGCTCAGCAGATGCTGTCCAGATATTTTTCGATTGACTCTATTTTTGCAGACTTGATACATGCATGCGCTAGATGGCTTATGACCTTGGATTTAATTTGTCTTAGATTTTACACTAATGTGGAACCCCTCCCCCCTCACCTGTGTTAAAGGGAAGATTTGCAGTTAAATTTTTGTTGTAAAGGTAAGGAGTGATAACACTGTGACCACAAATTTTGGAAGAGTTCGTGGGGGGGTAGTGTCAAAGATTTTTAAGTTTGGCTTATGTGTACTCTTCCTCTTTCTCTCCCAACTTGATCATTCTAGTTGCCATAACAACATCATAATAGCAGCGCATTTGCTGCTGTAGTTAAGGTTGTGTCAGCACTTCCATTATAAGCTACTGTTTTCAGGAATTTGTAATTTATCCACAGACTTAAAAATGACATACAATAAGCCTATGTAATTGGCTTTAATGTACAGTACCAACTTTTTGAAAGCTGCTGTTGTCTGATTTTTTTTATACATGATGGCATGTATAAAATAGCGTATTCTTTCAAGTGTTTTTTTCTTTCTTACCGAGAAGTAGCAAAATATTTTTAGTCTAAAACTAATTTTGACTGGTTCCCATCTGCCAGAGGTATGAGAATCAACATGTTCTTTTGCTCTACCACAATGCTCCATCACGCCTGTATCCAGTTAGACCCATCTGTTCCTGTTAGTTAAAAGGTTAGTGTCAACACAGTGCTTTTCTGGGAAGTAAGAAAAATATAACCTTTTTAATAAGAGAGTTTCATATCTCATTAAAAAATAAGTGTTTGGCATCTTCAATACTTTTATAATTAATTTTATGTTAAATAAAGACTAGCTATATTAGGTGAATGATTTTTGAAATGCAAAAAGTAAAGGGGGAGTCTGTGAACAAAAGCTAGTATTGAAAAAAGTTAGTTATTCATTGTAGATACAGCGCCTGTTGCAGAGTTTTAGCAAGGAATTGTGCTTAACTTTAATGCAGCTTTCTGAAATCTGGAGATTGTTTAACCTGGAAAACCCATCTAGGCAGTTACATAATTTGCCAAAGATCTGCTCCATGCTCTGTAACAAGTGATTCCACTGGGAGCTTGATAAAGGGATTGTTCAAGGACTTTCCTCCATCCAAATGGAATTTGTTTTCTTAAAACACGTTAGTTTCAGGCAAATTTACAAGGCACAACACAAACTTTCTGCCTTGAATAATTATTAATTGCATACTTGTGAGGATTCGTGGTGTTTGTGTTTGCCTTTTTTTTTTTTTACCCTATCTTCTTGCCAAAGGTACTGCAAGACAATTGCCCCTAAAACAAAATTATGCCTTTTTGCTGTAGAAGACAACACTATGATGGAATGTTGTACAATTTTAGAAACTGTTCTGTAGTATTGTTACTCAAAAGGGAACAAATTTTCTTCTGCTTTTTAATCCCTTATTTTTTTATTGTGCTTTGAAATACAGTCATCATTTACATAAAATTACTTAAATGTGAAGCAGGTATGTTCTTTTTTAGTTCATCTGTGTAACTTCTTCACTGTAATAACATCTAATTGCAGTTATTTAGACTTTTGTTTGTATCACTTCAGTTGATTGATGTTTGAGAAACTTCAGCAACAACATGTAACTTTAAAAGAAAGACATTTGATTTGCTTTTAATGGTCCGTAGTGAGTGTAGCTATTCATTTCAAAGGCGAAGTTGTTTGATTTTATTTTTAAAGGAAAATCTAGTTTAAATTTTGAATATATTAAATCTAATTGAGTCATCCTATTTAGAAAGTATTTGTTTAAGTATTTCTTACACTGAAGAAAGATTGTGGGTACTTCTCAACTGAAAAATATAGTTTTGTTTTTTTTTTTTTTTTTTAAAAAGCTCATTGATGTCTTTGGCACAGGCTTTCTGTTTTATTCTAGACAGGTGAAATATTCAACCTGGATTTCCTATGTCCAAACACTTTATCGTCCTTTTATTGCTTTGCTTTTTAATGTATTTTCCCCTTCCCTCCCACAATCTGATTAATTTTTAGCCATCTCCTATTATGTTTTTGAAATCATACTCTCAGAATTGATTTTGGAGTGTTTTGTTTCCAACTGACTATTAGATTCTACAGCCAAAATCCTATAAATGTTGCAAGAAAAACCACTTAACTCCTGAATAAAGAAATTACTTTTAAAAAGCTACATCATGGTGGTATTTGCAAACTGCATTTCTTTTTCTAGGTTTTACAAAAGTCTGCATTTGTTATCCTATCATCTTCTGTTAGTTTCTGCTTTTACTCCCTCTCCACCTCTCCCCCTGAATTTATGGAGCTTTGAATTTCAGAGAGATCTTTTACTTGGAGGATTAATTTTAAAACTTAGCGTGAGTGGTTTATTCACCTTAGTTGTTTTCTAGGTTCTGTGTTCTGTTTTGATTTTCATTTTAAAAGAGTTTGGCCTCTCTCTGATAAGTTAAGAATTCACGGAAACATTTTCATCCTTTGCAGATTTCATAGCTAGCAGTAGTGGTAGTGTCTCATCTCTGCAACTTCCTTCTTTTGAGTAAATACCTGAATAGAATCCTAGCTTAATATTAGCTTGGTACTTTTATTCATAGTACACTTCAGATGAGAGGCAATATTGAAAGGAATAGTTTAGTGTTGCAGGCTGTGGGTAATCTGTAGTCTGTTTGCGGGTTTTTTTTTGGTTGTTTTTTTTTTTTTTAGTTTGTAATGCAACTCTGTAGAGCTATTAAACTTACATTGGTTAAAACAGTTTGCTAGACATTCTCTGTACCAAAGATCACTCTTCTGTCAATGAAAATAGGGGTAAAAGATGAGGTCTGATGTCAGTTGCATTTTGGAACTGTGGTATAGAACTAACAGAACTAGTAAAGTCTGGGTTATTTGGCTAAGCTGCTCCAAAAGCTCTTAAAATTTTTTTTCAAAGGTATGTGATATGTTGATCTTTAATGTATTAGAGATTATGTAGTGGAAGTATCATGTATTTACAAAGGGAAGAATTAAATGGAATTAGAGAAATTGGTTTTTTTTTTAAAGCCCATGTTTTGCAAATCATAAAAACGGTTATCCATAAATGCCTAGGTACAGCTTGTTTCCAGAAAGCAATTGGCTGTAGATACCTTCTCTTCTTACTTTGTCTTATATAATTTTGAAAACAATTCCCTTAAAAAATACTACATGGTTGCAAAATTACTGAGATTAAAAGAACTTTTTGGACATTCAGGTAATGTAAAATGTTATGTCTTTGTTTTCTAAAGATACTCATTTCACTGAAAAGATACTGTTCAGCCTTCAGTTGAGCTTAGGTTCAAATTTTTTTTCAGTTTCAGCTGTATCTGAAAGGTTATAAGTTGCCTGTAATTTTTTTCTAGTGTAAAAAACGTACTCTGAGGGGCATGTGTGTAGGTCTGACCCAGCAGATAGTCACACGTCTGAAAAACACATGCCCATAATTCAGGTAGTTTTATAGTGGTGTTGTGTGGTCCTCATTCTCTGTCTCGGGATGCGACAAATGAGCTAGATGGTTATATTCAGCAAATGAGCAGGGCTGTCCTGCAAGGGACACAATCAAAATTTGCCAGTTTCCCAGTGAATGAGGAATGATTTCTTGAAGTCTTCCAGAAAAGGTAGAAAAACAGGTCTTGTTCAGGTACCTCTGTAATCTTCCTGCTGTATGTTGTCTTTCGTATATGTATTGTGTGGGAAAAGAAATCCTTTTTTCCTGCTTCTTTCAGACTGTATGCAGGATTTTCTAAAGACTGATTTTATGAGCTTGGAAATTTTGAAGTGAAATCAGTACACAAAAAAATAGTTTGGGCTGCCTGATAATTGGGACAAAAACAATTAAGGACTATTGCAGTAGTACAGTTTAAAACCTAGCCCATTATGCAATGAATTAATAAATTAATATTAAAAAATATTGGCATTTTAGTTTATTCTTGCTAATTATGTATCACAGAATCACGGAATGGTCGGGTTGGAAGGGACCTCTGGAGATCATCTAGTCCAACCCTTCTGCCACAGCAGTGTCACCTACAGCAGGTTGCACAGGATGGCGTCCAAGTGGGTTTTGAATGTCTCCAGTGTGGGAGACTCCACAACCTCTCTGGGCAGCCTGTGCCAGTGCTCTGCCACCCTCAAAGGAAAGAAGTTCCTCCTCATGTTAAGATGGAACTTCCTGTGCTCAAGTTTGTGCCCGTTACCTCTAATCCTATCACTGGGCACTACTGAAAAAAGACTCTTCTCATCTACCTGGCACCCTCCCTTTAAGTATTTATAAGCATTGATAAGATCCCCCCTCAGTCGTCTCTTTTCTAGACTAAGACGACCTAAGTGCCTAAGCCTTTCCTCATAAAAAACATGCTCCAATCCCCTAATCATCTTTGTAGCCCTTTGCTGGACCCTCTCCAGCAGTTCCCTGTCCTTCTTAAACTGGGGAGCCCAGAACTGGACACAGTACTCCAGATGCGGCCTCACCAGGGCAGAGTAGAGGGGGAGGATGACCTCCCTCGGCCTGCTGGCCACACTCTTCTTGATACACCCCAGGATGCCATTGGCCTTCTTGGCCACCAGGGCACATTGCTGGCTCATGGTCATCCTGTTGTCCACCAGGACTCCCAGGTCCCTTTCCACAGAGTTGCTCTCCAGGAGGTCAGCCCCCAACCTGTACTGTTGCATGGGATTATTCCTCCCCAGATGCAGTACCCTACACTTGCCCTTGTTGAGTTTCATCAGGTTTTTTTGTGCCCAACTCTCCAGCCTGTCCAGGTCACGCTGTATGGCAGCACAGCCTTCCAGTCCATTAAGTAACCTTCTAAGGTTTATACATTTTAATCCTATAATTTTGCTGGTTTAAAAACATCTACTGGACCCTTTGCAAGAAATAGGAAGAATGAATGAAGTAATGAATTTGCTTTCACAGTCGAGTTAAAAACCAGCTCTAACAATAGATTAAAAAAGTCTAAAGGAGAAAGGAATCCGGTACTGCTCTCATTTGGACAGGTAATATCAATGAATAAGGTGCCATTGAGAATGCATATTGAAAGGCCAAAAAATTGGAAAAGATAAGAAGCTTTCATATGTGTCTGCATCATGATGTACATTGTCTTGCAGTTTTATATGGACGAAGGGGGTGTTCTTTGATAGCTTGGTTCTTTTAGTCAACACTAGTATTTGATGAATGAATCCTGGGAGTTGAGCTTTATCATCTTTGCCCACTTGTGGAGAGGGGACCAGGATTCTTTCTCAGGAGGAAGAGGGAAAAAAAAAAAGGCACGTGGAAGAGGTGCCTCTTCTAAGGTAATCTATGAAAATAGTTTTTGTAGGGTGTTTTTGTTTGTTTGTTTCTTTTTCTCCTGGGGCTTTATTGCTGCAGAGTTGAGAACTGGAAAAAAACAGTAGAACACCTTTATAACCATTTATGACAGATTCCACCTTGTAACTCTCAGTTCATGAACTGTTTTAAAATTATTTTAGAACTTTGAGAAGGATTGTATTTTGGTACAAGATGTAACTTTATGATTTTAAGGATGCTATATTTGCAGGATCTAAGGTGTGGGTGTGTTGACCCTGGCTGGATGCCACGTGCCTACCAAAGCTGCTCTATCGCTCCCCATCCTCAGCTGGAGAGGGGAGAGAAAATATCCTGACCCATGGGCCTTTCATTATAAGGACAGGGAGATCACTCACCAGTTACCATCACAGGCAAAACAGACTCGACTTGGGGGAAAATAATTTTTAACCAATCCAATTGGAGTAGGATAATAAGAAATAAAAACTAAATCTTAAACCACCTCCCCCCCCACCCCTCCCTTCTTCCTGGGCTGAACTTCACTCCCCATTTTCTCTACCTTCTCCTCCTGAGTGGCGCAGGGGGATGGGGAATGAGGGTTGTGGTCAGTTCATCACATGTTGTGTCTGCTGCTCCTTCCTCCTCACGGAGAGGGTTCTGCACACTCTTCCCCTACTCCAGCGTGGGGTCCCTCCCACAGGAGACAGTTCTCCACAAACTTCTCCAACGTGAGCCCTTCCATGGGGGGCAGTCCTTCAGGGTCAGACTGCTCTGACATGGGTTCCCTGCAGGGACACAAGTCCTGCCAGCAAACCTGCTCCAGCATGGGCTTCTTTCTCCATGGGGCCACAGGTCTTGCCAGGAGCCAGCTCCAGCGTGGGCTTCCCATGGGGTCACAGCCTCCTTCGAGCATCCACCTGCTCCAGTCTGGAGCTGCAAGTGGATATCTGCTCCACTGTTAACTTCCATGACCTGCAGGGGGGCAGCCTCCCTCACCATGGTCTTCACCACGGGCTGCGGGGGAATCTCTGCTCTGGTGCAGGTCCCCCCCCCACCCCATCTTAAATCTGTTATCCCAGATGCGCTACCACTGCCTTGGCCAGTGGTGGGTCCGTCTTGGAGCCGGCTGGCATTGGCTCTGTTGGACATAGGGGAAGCCTCTAGCAGCTTCTTACAGAAGCCACTCCTGTAGCTCCCCTGCTGTCAAAACCTTGCCATGCAAACCCAATATGTAAGGAAAGGAGGGAAAAATAGACTGTAATGAATGTTTGCAACATGGTCCATCAAGTAACTGTCTACACTTCAACATTTGAGTAAGCAAAAGGAGGACAAACTAACTCACATATAATGCATTACTTATCTCTTTACATGCTGGGTGTATTGATTATGCTCAGTTACAATTTTTTGAATTGCATTTTGAAGTTTGTCAATTAAGATCTCGTAGGAGAGAACTAGTTTCTTGGTGAGTAGTGATGGGGTAATGCAAATAGCATCTTCAGATATCTGTTTGGGCATGCAACTCCAGTTTTGTTACTAAAACTACAGGTCAAAAAGTGTTCCTTACACCTTTAGCTGTTGATTAGTGGCCAGTGCTCTTTCTACATCTGGAATGGGAATGTACAATTGGAAAACTCAATAACTTTTAATAATTATCTAGTTATTTAAATGGCACTTGAGTGTAATTCTCTTCCATTTCCATTCAACTGGGGAATTATGAAAATATTAGACTGGTTTTTCGTTATGTGCTTTTTTGAGTGACTCAATGTATGAATACATTTGTCAGTTGGATTACGAATATCATGCTTTATGACTTATCTCAGACTTACTTTTAAGGAATCTTTGTATTTTCTTTCAATTACACAAGTGTGAAGTCTCAGAGGGGCTCACAAGACTTCTGTTATTCATCACATGATCTTCTGCCACACTGCAAGCATCCTGCATACTGGCAGCAAAAGACTGCTGTCTCGGTACCCTTCTGTCAGCCCACATGTGGAGCCTACTTGGGTAGAAAATGAAAGATTTGCTGGCTAAAGAGGCATGGGCATCAGAAGCTGGGTGAAAAGCGATAATGCTGTGCAGAAGCACAGCAAAAGCCTAATGCCACATCTTGTGGTTGACGGTACCTGTAGGCCAGGAACGTGCGTCTTAGATGAGCTGATACAGATGTATGCCTGTGATATCACTGAACTGGATTGCCCATTCCCATTGCTTGGCTAATGCATGCACCTTCTACATTTGATTCTAGTATGCTGCAGGAAACTGCTTTTTGGGAAAGCCTGTCTTGTTGATTGCCACTTTAAAATAGAGTCGAACATTAAAATTCAACACTTGCAAAATAATACATCTATTCAGTTAAAATGTCTCTGATGGAGATGAGACCAATTGTGTGATGAGAAGAAACAGGAAGTTGAGCTGTGATTCTGTTCATCCTGAGCCTTCGAGTACCTTCGGAATTGTCAGGCTTTGCTTCATGCTGAGTATTTGAATGTAGAAAGGTTCCATGAAGCTCTGCCCTCAGACGGAATTGGCTGTGTACGCAGGTGGCAGTTTTGTTGTCCTGTCCTTTGTCTCTCTAGGTTTCTTTGACCTCTTTGGATGGCGTGTCTTCCCAGTCACCTGTCTTTTAAAATTGGAATTTTTATGGGGGTAACTAGCGAGGAGGCTTCCCCCCTCCACCCCCCGCGAGTGGGGTGATGGGAAGGGAAGTATCATGAAGCATAGTTTAACAGAGAGACATAAAAATAAGAAATTAAATCTTAGAAGTTGACTGTTATCTGCGTGCTTCAGCTTTTATTTGGCTGGTTCAGGAAATGTAAAAGAACCACCTTCTAGAAACAAATGAGACCTGTGAAACAGCTGCATGCTCTTTCAGTACCTTTAGTAACAGATCAGAGGAATGAGAGCAATTTCATACACTTTATCAATCAGTGAGATGCTAAGAATGTTTTGAGACTACTTTGTGTGTTAGTTGAGAATGTCCATCATCCACCTTCCTGTTATCTCAGTAACAAAACCTGCAAAAGTTATCTTAAATATATTAAAAAATATCTTAAATATATTATGTCTGACAGCGTTTTCTGGCTAGGAGAAAAGAAGTGCTGTTTCTTTAACTAATTAAAGATGACATTTACCTCCAACAGCCTAAGAGATGCTGCTATCTGTAGAACCACCTTGGTGAACAGTCTCAGCTTTGAAGCTAGGCCAAATGAGGATGGCTGAGTACAAAACGTACATTCTGTTAAAAAGCATGGTTTCTTCTGATCAGATGATCTACTTCTGAAGGTAAAAGTGATGATGAATGTTCTGTTGGTGTAACAGAGTACAGTTGTATAATTGGAATGAGAGTAATTAAAAATTTATGTTGAACATGTTGATTTAGATATTTGATTTCCAATGTCTGTTCCAAATCACTGTAAGTCTATGCAGACCGTGCTGGTAGGACAACTTCAAAGTTGTACATTCAAAAATATTAAATTAAACCTCAATTATAGAGTGGAAACAAAATATAATGACCATTTGGAAGTCCTTTATTGGATGTTCTTGGAGTAAGCAAGCACCTTACTTGGTGAGAACGATGTTCAGAAAAATTACATTGGAGTAATCAAACATAGAAAGCTCGTGTCAGGTAAGCCTTAATTTTGTATTACTGATAGCGACTTTGAAATAATGATTTTTGATCTGAAATGGGAATTTCTCATAAATTTTATAATTTCTACTTGTATAAGAACTATAACCCTGTAGTGGATGTGAGGGCTGCTTCTTTAGTGAATGATCATAGACTCATAGAATAGTTTAGATTGGAAGGGACCTTGAAGATCATCGAGTTCCAACCCCCCTGCCATGGGCAGAGACACCTCCCACTAGACCAGGCTGCTCAAAGCCCCATCCAGCCTGGCCTTGAACACCTCCAGGGACTGAGCATCCACAACTTCCCTGGGAAACCTGTTCCAGTGCCTCACCACCCCCACAGTGAAGAATTTCTTCCTGATATCCAATCTAAATCTAACCTCTTCCAGTTTGAAGCCATTCCCCCTTGTCCTATTGCTACATGCCCTTGTAAGAAGTCCTTCTCCAGCTGTCTTGTAGGTGCCTTTCAGATACCGGAAGGCTTCTATAAGGTCTATAATGATGAGTGATGATGTGTTTTTAATGGAATATGAAGAAGAAACATCTTGAAAGCTGAAAGTAAATGCTAGCATTTAGTTCTTGTCTGGAAGCTGTTGGGCTTTTTTATTTTTAAACAAATTAAGATTTTAATCAAGCTTTGTTTTATGGCACTCAGCAAGGAAAGCTTTAATAGAGGCAGAGGTTCAGGTGGCTTGCTGCTGGGAATTCTGTGAATGTGACTAGCCCAGATAACATTATTTTTTTAAAATAATCTATTTATTATCATAATCATGTTCTTAAGTAGAACAGAAATAGTGATGCCACTAGTGGAATCTTCTAAGAAAATCAGATTATTTAAAATTAAGTTAATTTATGCTTTTTGTTAATAAAAATAAGAAATTAAATAATAGAAAGCTGTAATATTAAACATTTCTTCTGTAAGTATGACAGACCCAATTCTTTTCTGGTGTAACTAGTTGCATTTTAACAGCAGTAATGCCCATCTGCTTCTCAGGGTTTCTTGGCAACTTCAGTGCACTAAAAGTTATAAATGCTTCAAATGATACTGCAAGTTGTATAATTTTGGTTTACTGAAGCCCATATTGGAACACACTGTTCTAACAAACTGTAACTAGATATAATATGTATTTGGTTTTTTTTTTGTTTGGCGCTGAGTTTTCTCAACATTTATGATTAAATAATAAATCTCTTACTTAGAAACTTTGGCACTCAACACAAAAAAGTGGGCTATTGTAGAATGCGTGTATTAAATTGTAAAATATTGTTTCATTGGGGTTGTGTCTTTAAAAATGGGATGTATTAGTTTATTGTCGAGGTAGACACTTACTATAATTCTATTTATCATGATGAAAAATTAGATGATGGCAGCGTTTTTGCTGTAATTATGTTGATCTTCCCTTTTTTCCACTACTGATCCATAACTGTCATTTTGGTGGACAATCCTGCAAAATAATCTGAGAGACTGAAGACTGGAGAAAGAGGGAAAAAGAAAATGGACACTTTTTAAAAACCAAAACCCCAAACTACAGAAACTCTGAATTTGGCCTGGTAAAAAGAGATTACTCAGCAGTTTGTAAACTGTCTCCCTGGAGTCTTCTCTTCTCCAGGCTGAACAACACCAACTCTCTCAGCCTGAGCACCTCTCCTGTGAAGACAGGCTGAGAGAGTTGGGGTTGTTCAGCCTGGAGAAGAGAAGACTCCAGGGACACCTTATAGCAGCTTTCCAGTATCTGAAGTGCACCTACAAGAAGGCTGGAGAGGGACTTTTTACAAGGGGATGTAGTGATAGGACGAGAGGGAATGGCTTCAAACTGGAAGAGGGCAGATTCAGAATAGATACTAGGATGGATGAGGGCAGGGACAGGTGATGTTACTGAGGGAGTCTGCTACAGGCCACAGGACCAGGAAGATCAAGTGGATGAGGCCATCTATAGACACATAGGAGCAGCCTCACGTTCACAAGCCCTGGTCCTCATGGGGGACTTTAACCACCCTGATATCTGTTGGAGGGGCTTATGCAGGGCATAAGCAATCCAGGAGGTTCCTGGAATGCATCGATGATAACTTCCTTCTCCAAGTGATAGAGGACCCAACAAGGAGAGGTGCTGTGCTGGACCTTGTTCCCACCAACAAGGAGGGGCTGGTGGGGAATGTGAAGCTCAAGGGTTGCCTTGGCTGCAGTGACTATGAGATGGTGCAGTTCAAGATCCTTAAGGTGGTGAGGAGGGCACACAGTAAGCTTGCTATCCTGGACTTCGGGAGAGCAGACTTTGGCCTCTTCAGGGACCTGCTTGGTAGTGTACCATGGGATAAAGCCCTGAAGGGAGGAGGGGCCCGAGAAAGCTGGCTAATATTTAAGGACCACCTCCTCCAAGCTCAGGAGTGATGCATCCCAATGAAGAAGTCAGGCAAAAATGCCAGGAGGCCTGCATGGATGAACAATGAGCTCCTGGACAAAATCAAACAGAAAAAGGAGGCGTACAGAGCGTGGAAGCAAGGACAAGTAGCCTGGGAGGAATACAGAGAAATTGTCCGAGCAGCCAGGGATCAGGTTAGGCAAGCTAAGGCCCAGATAGAGTTAAATCTGGCCAGGGACATCAAGGGCATCAAGAAAAGCTTCTGTAGGTATGTTGGTGACAGAAGGAAGGCTTGGGCCATCTCTGGAAGGAAACGGGAGACCTGGTCACCCGGGGTATGGACATTTTTGCCTTGGTCTTCACTGGCAAGGGTTCTAGCCATACCACACCACCTGAGTTGCAGAAGGCAAAGGCAGGGACCGGGAGAATGAGGAACGGCCCACTGTAGGAGAAGGGCAGGCTCCAGGGAGACCTTATAGCATCCTTCCAGTACTTAAAGGGGGACTACTGGAAGGATGGGGAGGGACTCTTTATCAGGCAGTGCAGTGATAGGACAAGGGGTAATGATTTTTAAACTGAAAGAGGGTAGATTTAGATTAGATATCAGGAAGAAATTCTTTACTGTGAGGGTGGTAAGGCACTGGAACAGGTTACCCAGAGAAGCTGTGGATGCCCCATCCCTGGAGGTGTTTAAGGCCAGGCTGGATGGGGCTTTGAGCAGCCTGGTCTAGTGGGAGGTGTCTCTGCCCATGGCAGGGGGGTTGGAACTCAATGATCTTCAAGGTCCCTTCCAACCTAAACCATTCTATGATTCTGCAGAATTGAAAACAGAGGAAAATACATGAGCATATGTGTCTCCATTTCTCTTCTGCATTCCATTTCAACCTGTACCTTGAACTGATGATGTATTAAAGTTCAGTTCTCACGCAAGGCTCGTTTAGCATTATCCTTTTCTATTTCTCACATTCAATGATACTGTTTCCATCTTTTCTTTGATTATTGTTATATTGTTCTTATATATTGCTCTTTGATTATGGTACATAAAGTGTTACCAAATCACTGACAATTGAAAGAAGAAATGGCTGATGCCACTGGCAGCCCTAGAAATTACCGCTTGTACTTCTTTGCTGTTTCTCTTCATGATCTGCCTTTTAAAGATTTATTTCAGAATCAGATTGGTTATATTGTCATCTTATTAAATCTTCTTTGAGTTAATAACCTGTAATGCAGTGAGCATGATTTAAATTGTACACATGATTATAATAAAGAGTACAAGTATCATGGTGGTCAAATAAAATTAAATTATATACTAGGCTTCTAGATGACTGTGTAATTACTGTATTTTTAAATTTTGATTACAAAGCAATAAATAAACTTTATTAGAAATATTTTTAGAAATTAGGAGCAATCCTTCTTGTCGTTTGTGCCCATTTAAGTGATAGACTTTAGATGATTTAGCACCAGTGTTTGTATAAAAAATAGAAATTATGTGTGCTATGTAGGAGTGATACTTCAGCATGGTGTTTGTTTCTGAGCAAGCAGAAGTCTGGCCTGGAAAGACTTTGCTTCCCCTATTGCCCTAACCAAAACCCAAATCAAAAGACATCTGTCTCATGTTCTGGTGTGTTTGGCAGGTGTGTGTTAGTGTAGTGAGGACCAGGCTCACTACTGCTTTCACTTCTTGATCAACATACATGTGTTAATGGTTGTGTTTAGGCAAACATTAGATAGCGATATCAAAATAATAAAAATGCAACATAATAATAAGAATATATTTAGCACCTCATTCCATCCTCTGCTCCCCAAATAAATAATTCAAGTTAATCGATACAAAATTTTTTCCAAAGTCTTGAGAATCCTTTAGTTTGAAGAAACACTGATAGACATTGCTTCCGCTATACTTGTGTTCTCAGAAAATATTTAGTAGGAATATATCTGAAAAACTTCCTGTTTGCCATTGGTATGTTTAAAAGGGACAAACAAGTCAAAAATTAGAATTTCTGCTTTTGGGGATTTAATAAACTTCTGTACTTTGCACTAAATCTTGAGATCTTAAGGGATAAAGGTATAACTCTAAGTATGCTATGTATGTGAATAATTGTCTTTGCATGAATAATCTTGCTGAATATATATACACTATATGTTTGTTTTATATATGTATCTACCTGAATGTTCTGTTGATGTTACAGGAAAAGTGAATAATTCACATCCAATACTAATACAGAATCTTATTAAAATACAAAACCAAACAAGTAGGAAAGAGGTTCAGGATGCATTCTGTATTTGTGCATCTATTCATGCAGAATTTAGGCACGTTACTTATTTTATTAGAATAAAATGTGGAATTAAGGCAGCTATTGTGTTGTGAGATTAATCCGATTAAAACCAGAGAATATCTGTAGTGAAGCAAAATGGAAAAAAAAAAAAGGTGCAGTGACTGCTTTCTGTTGCTTTCTGATCCTCTCCACTTGCAATTGGTATCTATAGCTGTGTATAAATGAGAGACTGCTAGGACTGTAAATATGGTTTTCACTCTGACTTGTTGCCTGCTGGTTGCTTGGTTACCAGTACTTTGCTACACATACATGCAAGATATTAGCTTATTCTTCTATCTTCACATTTTGAGCTTTAATGAGAAGATACATGATCAAAATTCATGTTTTTATTTCACTGCATCTAGCTATTAAGGGTTAAAAGGCTTATTGTCTTAGAATATTTAAAAGTAATTATGCATAGTTTATTGACTTCATGTGGAAGAATAGGATGTTCCACTACATATGTATGTCTTTCAGGATTTTTTTGTTTTGTTTGGTTGGGTTTTTTTTAATTAAAAAAAAAATCAGAGAAAACCTTAGAGATGAGGGCTTTTGCATATTATAATTTCTGGCATTTCAGTTTTTTAAGGGTTCATAAAAATAATAAAATACATTGGGGATGGTGAAAGAGTAAAACTAGAAGGTCTTAAAATTACCAATATTTTTTTTTACACTTGGACAGTCAAAAGAGAATTCTGTTCTTTCTGATTTTAATCTGTCACGGTATTTTAATTTCAGGATAGTTGCTTTTCTATTTGTAGATTCCTCCTGACTTAAGGTACAAAAAACTCTTGCATATCATTTAGTGAAGTTGCTACAATTTTCTCAGAGTTTTTACTGGCCAAGGTATCATTGTCAAGTTTTATCAATTTGACAATGTGTCAATATTTTATAATGTCTTCTTTCCCTTTTAAAATTTGTGTGTGTTAATTTGTGCTCAGACCTACATACCAACCAGAACAGACAACTAATTTCCTCCCTCCATGTTGTTACATTGCACCCCCTTTCCCCTCGCATTTTTTTTTTTTTTTTTTTTTTTTGGTGTCTGTCTTTGGTCTGGATGTGGTTAAATGAAGGAAATCAGTGCCATCCTCCAAAATATGAATGATTTAGTCATGTTTCTTACTTCTGAGCTTGTTTGATGTATTTTCATGTTTCCTGAGGGAACTGGTGGATGAAGTTGCTAAGCCATGATCCATCATAGTTGAGAAGTCGTGGCAGTCCGATGACTGGAAAAGGGGAAACATAAGCCCTGTTTTTAAAATATGATGAAAAGGAAGACTCAGGGAACTACAGGCCGGTCTATCTCACCTGTGTGCCTGGCAAGATCATGGAGCAGATCCTCCTGGAAACCGTGCTAAGGCACATGGGAAATAAGGAGGTGATTGATGACAGCCAGCATGGCTTCACTAAGGGCAAATCATGCCTGACAGATTTGGTGGCCTTCTACAGCAAGGTTACAGTGTTGGTGGATAAGGGAAGGGCAACTGATGTAATCTACCTGGACTTGTGCAAAGCATTTGACGCTGTCCCGCACAGTCTCCAGATTGGAGAGACATGGATTTGGTGGGTGGACCATTTGGTGGATAAGGAATTGGCTGGATGGCTGCACTCAAAGAGTTGCAGTCAACAGCTAGATGTCCAAGTGGTGACCAGTGACAAGTGTCATTCCTCAGGTGTTGGTA
Organism: Pluvialis apricaria; assembly: GCA_017639485.1. Lineage (NCBI taxonomy): Eukaryota > Metazoa > Chordata > Aves > Charadriiformes > Charadriidae > Pluvialis > Pluvialis apricaria. Next base: position 37,044,425 of record CM030012.1, on the reverse strand, counting down.
CTGGGACCAGTGGTGTTTAACATCTTTGTTGGCAACATGCACAGTGGGATTGAGTGCACCCTTGGCAAGTTTGCCGACGACACCAACCTCTGTGGCCCGGTCAACATGCTGGAGGGAAGAGACGGCATCCAGAGGAGGGACCTAGACAGGCTTAAGAGGTGAGCCCATGCAAACCTCATGAAGTTCAACAAGGCCAAGCGCAAGGTTCTGCATGTGTGTTGGGGCAATTCCAAGCACAAATACAGGCTGGGTGGGGAGCAGCACTGAGGAGAAGGACTTTGGGATGTTGGTTGATGAGAAGCTCAACATGAGGCGGCAATGTGTGCTTGGAGCCCAGAAAGCCAACCACATCCTGGGCTGCATCAGAAGTGTGGCCAGCAGGTTGAGGGAGGAGATCCTGCCCCTCTACTCTTGTAAAAGTATATAGAAATCAATAAATGTTTTACCTGCCTTATATGGTTAAATTACGTACATGCGCCTGGGCATGTAAAAAATGTTTAAAAGTTGAACTGCGCTTTACTTGCCAATAGATATTAGACCTGTGATTTTTTTTCCAAATTATAAAATTTAAGAGCTCCCTTATTTCATAGTTATCTTCTTTTTAAGGTTTTAATGCAGATGTGTTTATCACACTGCTTTCAAAAATTAGTCCCATCTTGAGAGTAAAAAAAAAAAAAACAAAACCAAACCAATAACTTACTGTTCTTCTCCAAATTCCATTTTCAAAGGTGTGCTCCCCCTCATCTTTCATCCCCTAAGTACTTAGATATGCTGAATTAATGGCAGTAGAAAAATCAATGCAGGTAAAGCAACTTCTCAGACTCTCAAAATACCTTCTTAAAAGGTACACTTCTTGCTAAATCTGCCAGATGCTTTAATATATGAGACAGTAAAAAATTTGAATTTGTAAAGTGCTTGAAAAAATGTATGCAAAAGGTCACTAAATTGTCTTGGGAGAAACAGCATATAATAAATTTCTATTAAATGCTTTTTCTTCGGTTTTCCTTACTTTTTCTTCTCTTTTTAAAAATGTTTCTTCAACAGCTAAAACAATTTGAACTTTTCTTAGCCTAAACCTTATACTGTTACTGTTCTACTTTTCTTATAGTTACATATATTAGCCTAGGACCATAAAAAAGCAATCCCTACTTAGGGTGTCCAGAGCGGAAGACAGTTTATTGCAAGTATGCCGCAATACTGGCACATTGGATAAACTTATTTTCTTGGGTTTTCTACTTATCTTTAGTGAAAAATGGTATGCATTCAAGAACCCAAAGCACTGCAGAATGCACAAATGGATTAGGATTATCAAGTTTCATTGTCAGGCAACATAAAAGGTTACCTTTTCTCCTTAAAGTAGATCAGGAAAGTTAGGAAGTTCTCTAAAATAAAAGGAAATAATGCTTAAACTCCTTTCTAGATTCTTTGTAGTATGGTTTTTGGAGAAAAGGAAAGATGACTTCTGCAAAAGCGTGAAAAATGCTAATCATATTGTGAATTCCTATTGCATCATGTTAAAATGTTAAATTGAATAAAAAAATACTCTTCCCATTACTTATGAGGCAACAATAAAATTTGTTGTATTACTCCCTTTTTGACATTTTTAGATTTCGATAATATTTTCAGAAAAGGAGAATAAATATAATTGATTTAGTTTAGGTACTCAATGCAGGTCAAGTCTGAATCTGGTTTCTTCTACTTTTTTTTCCCCCCCATATCTTAGGCATCTGCTTTAATGTTAGCACTGAAAATGTTAGCAGTGAAGAATCTGATGTAGATAAATGTATAGGTTAAAGTTTAAAATGCTTCTTTGTGAGACAGTTAATTATTTTATAAAGTGATTTCTCTTCCTATTTGGAAGATTATGTGTAGAACAGATGAACTGTGCCTGTAATCTGGTAACTTCTTTAGGAGCTACCAGCATCATTCTGATTTTTGGATTATCGTGATTAACTGCCTCAATAAAGGCGAAAAAAATTCTTAAATTGAACTACTCAAATATCAATCTTTACTTTTTAAATGCAATTCTGTTATCTCTGTTTCAGTAAATCTAATTTAAACTCTTTACATTCTAAAGATAACACCATTAGTAAAACTCTGAAATTATTTAATGAACAAAGGAGACTTCTTATGTATCAGGCTAACTGAACTGTATACAAGCACATGTGTGAGGTGTCTACTTATTGTTTCTTAGGAAGCTGTCCATAGTGTCAAATAGTGTGAGTGGTTTTATGATGAAGGGCACAGAAAAAAACCTTTTTGCTTTCTTTTTGTCGTATATAAAAACACAGACAGATGGTTGTCCAGTGGAAGAAAGTAACTTGCAATAAAATAAAATGGTATTAAATGAAATGTATTGAAAATTGGGAGGGTACATAATAGTATTATTTGTTAGGTTATTTGGCCCCTTCCTGACACTATTCAGTTTGGGTAAGCTTTGCTCAGAATCTGTATCGATGCACATGATGACAGCTACTGCTTGGTGGTTTGTATGTTGGAGTTGTTTGTTGTTTTGTGAATTGGACCAAGAACCTCTGGCTTATTTAAGTATGTGTTTTTGTACAAATTAGGTAGTGAGAGTTGTGGGATGCCTGGTCTTGTATATAGAGTCATAAGAAATCTGGAGGTGAAACCTCCACTTTTAAGTTTTAATCCTCTTACCTGCCCCGTCTCTCCACACCGGAGGGTTCCAGCGTTATTACTAGCTTCTGATGGTTTCTCAAACCATGATGTGTGTTTGTGTGCTCGTCAGATGACATGGAAACTGCTTCAAGATGATGTTTAAAAAATAAAAATTATCTAACAACTTGCAAGTTTTTTCCAGAGGAGATTGGAAGCAGTTCAGGTGGTGTGTGCCCCATCCCCAGTTCTGTGCAGGCCTGAAGAGAAGCCACGGGCTGCCGCTGCTTGTCACCCCAACGGGAGAAGCAGCAGTGGGGAAGCATCTTCTTTCCCCAGGAGCATGGGCTACTTAAAAATTGTGCCCAAAAGGCTATATAACTTTTAATCTTAAAACATGAATAATCTTTCATTATTCTTTTTGAATCCTTTGCCTTCATAAAGTACTAAAGTACATAAAGTACATACTTTGGTACTAAAAAGTCAAATGGTTAAAATTTTCTACAAAAATTGCAAATATTTCCTCTTACATCACTTTCAGTAGCCATTAGGGAATGGGAATGTGTCTTCACTACTGCAGCTGAAAGCAGGTATTGATTTGGAGCTTTATGGCTATCTAGACATGTATTGACATCTGCTGTTCTTTAATAGCGGTTGTTTATTCAATTACAAAGAAAATGATTGCTTACGACTAATTCTATCCTCGTATGCTATTGGTATCGTAGTAAATTTTGAGGGGAATTTGCTCAAGAAAATGGTGCAGATTTTCTAAATGAACTAAGCTTATTTAATAAGAGCAATAAGATAAAACCCCATCAGAAATAGTAGCTTGAGATGAATTAAGCTTTTATTTAGAGTTCCTTACTTTGCAGTTCTTAGAGGTCTCAAAATGCTGTCTCCAGTGGTTTTCAACAGTGAAAGGCAGAATGGTGCTTTAAAAAATGCCAACTCAGCAGAGTGAAGAGCAGTTAGCCTGAAGGCAGGGGAGAGGCTAAAGTGAACACAAAGGCTTCTTTCTTTCCTCCAGTTCCTCAGTTTAGTTACACTGTTGTCATCTGCCTTCAGGTAAACTGTTGACTGAAATTTTGATCTTAATGAAACTGGAGAAATAGGAAATTCACATTGTAGTTCTGATATTAATTTTTAATGCTAGCTTTATCCTTAGGTTTTTGAACATGTCTATGGTCATGTTTATGAGTGACTGTGTCCTAAAGATACACATACAATAAGGCTTGTCTATGTTACTTTTATTTTCAAAATATTTCCTGGTGAGTCAGTTTGTATTACCTGCACTTGATATTTTGTATGTGTCTAACTGGGTATCAGTGAAATTCCCCTGGTATAGGTTTAGGTTTTTACTTCAGTCTTTAAAAAGGAGCCTCTGATATATAAGCCATCTTAGAAATAGAGAGATTTAAAATTAAATGCTCCGTTCTGCAGTCCTTAATTTCAATGTTAATGATGGTAATAGTGGAAATAATCAGTGCCATTTCCTCTGTCCCCTTTACAAGCTTAAGAAAAAATCTATATATCACTAATTGGTTTATATAATGCATTTTGCAAACTAATTTAGTAGATGCAGTAGTACAAATAATCCTTTAAATAACATTATAGATTAAAGGACAGATTCTGCTACCTTCATTCATATTAAGTTATGCTCTACTTTGCAAGCAATTCTTCTGGTTTTAATAGGACCACCGCAAGGGTCGAATTCCACTGAAGTAGAACCTGTTTGTTTCCACTGGGATTTAGTTGTATAGTTTTAAATTCATTGTACTGTTTTATGCCCTCTCATGTAAGTAGCTGTATATAATTAATGGAAATGCAAATTTCTTAGAAAATATAATAATCTCATTTTTTAAGATTGCCTTTCGGCTTGCTTCCATCCTCTGTCTTTCTCCCCAGTAGATACTCTGTTTCTTCATTTATATGTAGAGGAATAGAATATGTGTGTCAAAAAGCCATGACAGTAAAAGAATCTGAAAGAGGTAAAAGAGGGTTATTAAACAGTCAGGTATGAACTGTAAATCAGTCAAGTAAGGCAATAATGGCACATTTTCTAGCCCTCCTCCCCATATTTTATTCACTATTTGTTTTATAATAACATCTATATGCTTCACAGTAAGATTCACTAGAAGATAAATTCCTTTCCCTGAAGACCTTATAAACTAGGTATTCAGGAATGTAATACATTAAAGTTCCTACCAAACTCAGCTAGTAACCAGGAAACACAATGTGTAACAATTAAATGAGAAAGTAAATGGGCATTAAGGTGTCAGAAAAATTCAGTTGTTTTTCTTTGATTTAAATGAAAGCTTTTGTGAAGGTTATAGCCTTCTGTCTATCATATCTTAATGATTTCATTTTGGAAAGACATTACCATGAATCAGAGTAAGCAGAAGACTCTGTAATCAGCCCAAGATTTGACAGTGACAAGGAAATTTTTTAATAATGCTGTGAGATAATACTCTGATAACAAAAAGGGTCCTTTCTGAAAGCTTTTCTTAAAAACAGTTTTCCCATGGACAAGAGAACTAGTAAGTTTATTTTCTTTATAGGTCTTTTCTGCATGCTCTTTTCTCTGTTTGTAACTTTTTTGTCTGGACAGAAAAGTCAGTCCATGCTGTTTCTGGTTTAGACTTACGGATTTGCTGATTGCCCTGCTGGTTGCTGCATTTTTATAACGAATAAAGGATGAGTTTTAATTGTTATTCCTTTGATAAACACATTCAAGGACTATTCTTTACCTGAGGAGTGTTGGTCAAAAAACTTGGACCTTCATATGTAAAAAAGCTTCACCTGCTGTTAGATTTAATTGAAATTTGCCAAATAGATAAAAAGTTACGGGTAGGTAGACAAATGGTATCTCTCATAAACTATGTTTCCTTGAGAATTATTCTTTTAAGTAACTAAATATGTCCCAAAATGAACTAACTCAGTGTATGTTGTTCTATTCATTTGGTGTTTTTTTTTTTATTGTTACATTTTTGTGTGGTCATTAAACATGTTGCATGTACATTTTTAATATATTTGTCACATTCCTTTAAAATAATTTCTTGCTGAAAGACTGGTATCCTCTGAAAACAAGTCTTTGTATAAATTGATTACTGCTTATTGAAAGCAGTGTAAATTGTTTCAGTTACTTAAACTTTCCCAAAGGTTGTAAGGAAGAAAACACTCACAAGTACTTTAGGAATAGTAGGGCGCATGGTCCTAATCATATCATTAGTACAGCATGGTATTCCAGCCATGGATGCAGTTAATTACAGCAAAAGAGACTTTCACTTTTCACATCTCCCTTCAGTCCTGTAATAATTTCAACTCTTCTGTTTGTTTATAAATTCCAAATTGTTTTCATTCATTCTATGAGGATAAACTTAGGAGAACGTCAGTCATATTTATGGATGTGTTTTTCACACTTATTAGCTAATGTTATTGTAGAAATCATACACAGGCTCGTGAGTCTGAGAGAAAAGAACCCTTCTATCCTAAGTTCTCTGCAAAGATTTAGACACTGAGATGGCTGCGTTATATGTGGCAGCTGCATGCCATAGCCGCCTTCTGTCCAAATGCAGAACTAACATAAGTAAAATGTTATTAAATATATTTCATAGTTATTTTGTCATCCAAGTGCTTAGTTAGATGTTTTTATTTTTGACTACTCTTGATTCATCCAATGAAGACACGTGGAGCTTGGGGGCAAGGAGGAAAGAAAACAAAACTTTAAAAAGAGCCGAAAAAGAATGTCTGAGTTGGAATTTTTCTGTCTGAATTAGAATATCATTTGAAGGGTCGCCTTTTTAGGATTTAATAGAATAGCATTTATAAATTGCTGAAAGCTTTTGTTGTTGTGTTACTGGAGAAGGATGAGGATACAGTGGTGATGGATGCCTTAATTATTTTCTTTGCTAGCACCAGCAACTGAAAATGCTAGATTCTTGCCAGCTTTTAATAAACAACTTAATAGGATTTGAATTTTGGGAGAGGGTAGGCATGACACAATATGCTGGTTAAGTAAAATGAAGAATAGAACACTCAATTCAATAAATTTCTGTTTAAAATTGTAAATATTCTTTCTCACTCTAATCGTGTATTACTGTAAAATAATTGAAAAAATATTGTTATGTATTAATAAATACTGAAATACTTAAGTCTAGACTTTCAATACTCTGAGGCTGTTGTGATGTACGACAGAAATTAAGGCGTAAGAAAGTTTACATTTTTCTTTACTTTTTCCTCTGCCAGCAGCTAATAAACTAGATCATTGGTACTTAGTATAAAGATACAGAATGCTGATAACTGATAAGGATAGCACAACAGTGCAAATGAAAACTGTAAACATCATGATCCTGATTTTTTTTCAATATAGAACAATCTTGCTGTCATGTTCAATTGTAATTTGCTGGTTAACTGTCCTTCCGACTCAGCCATTATATCACTTATGAAAACAGAAGCACTTAGTTACTTTCACTAATTGCTGTCCTCTTTTTTGATAGAATTGCTGTTGAGCTTGATTTCTGATTAGCAGTGCAAGAAATAGCAAGGCTGAGGGCTCTTCAATTCAGATACAGAAAACTATCCCATTTGCCGCTATATACTAAAAATCCCAAGGGCTTGTTTTGTTTTGGTTTTTTGTTTGTTTGTTACGCATAGAATTTTAATTCTTTTCTTCTGTCCAGGTCTTGTAGGGTTTTTTTGTGTTTTTTAGAAAATCTTGATGTGTTTATTCATATATTGATGTATTTACTCTGAGTGGGTGTTTTGTATTTTTAGTAGGTTTCTTTTAGAGAGGAGCAGAGACTGCTATCTGCCTTTCAAAGCTAGTTGATACTGCACTGTGTATCCAGTTCTTTATATTGACAAACAGACACACATCTGCGTATTCCTACACTAAGCTTCATTTCTTTGGGAGACCAGGCTAACACCTATGTCAGTGGAGAGGAAAATGCAAAATTATTGCTGTGGCTGAAAATGGAGAGTTATTCCAGGGGGAGCAGAGTCTTGACAATTTGTGTTTGAGAATGCAATTAGAAGAACGGGGAGCGGCAAGGGAATTGCACAAGAAATGCATGTTACTGTAGCAAAAGTGAGATGCACTATCTAGGATTTTTAAAGAGAGAGAAATCTAAAAAGCTGAAGTAAAAGGTTTATATAGAAGTGGACAGCACATTTTTCACTCTTTAGTGATGAAGCCGGATTGTTTGTGACATCTGTCCCTCATTTGAGGAAATGAGCTTTGCATCCTTGTTTTGCATTTTTTGACAAATTTGACTTCAGAGATGATCGGTCACCTTCAGCATTTGTTTTGTATGGATTAGAACTTAAAATTAATCCAATGCTGTGTAGCCGGTTATGACTGATTCCCTTGCTACTGACGTTAAAGAGAGGTTCTCAATCTCTCCAGAGGTTTTGTTTTGGATGTCAGAGTCAGTGAACACTTGTTTAATGAAATAGTGTCATTGAAGTCCTGACTACGGTCAGTGAGACAATTGGACCTTTAGACATGGAACAAGCTAGAGATGGATACAGTTCCATATAACTGTCTTAAAACTGTACACATATATGCACATCTCATGTATTTTGAGCAGAGGCATTACAGACAGTGTGGAGAATGAAAACCACAAAATACTAAAAATTCAGGCTAAAAGTTTATTTTAAGGGAGGGTCCTGCCACAGTTAGAGAAAGACTGCTGTCCTTGGCAAGTATTTTATGGAGCTGCTGGTGTTTTGAGAGTTGGTAGGCCTTGTAATATAGGCTTTATTAGGTAGGCTTTATAAATATTAGGGCAAGACTACCGTGTAACAGAACAAGCACTTTACAGTACTTTCAGTTACAAATTGTTTTATGCATGCATAGCCATGTAGCTTCCGCAGCACCGTAGCTGATATTATGCAATTTAATTTACCTACTAAAAACCATAATATTTTAATAAGGCCTTTGATTTTCCAGGTGTGGAGTATTTGTACTATGGAAGTGGAAGACTTCAGGGTAAAGTGTTTTTAGAATGTGTCTTCCTTTTAGAACAAGTATCTGTGCCAGCCTACACACAGATACTTAGAGCTGTTTAATAATTGCTTTCTCCCATGAGGCTCCTTGGCACTGAAATAAGAACCAGCATGGTTAACCCTCATTAAAACACATAGATTAATTTCTTACTAAAATGAAAGACCTCTTTTTAATCATGCAGCTTAATGCTATTTAGAAAAACGTTCAATTATTAAAAGGCTGCTGTAATTTAATGGACTAGAAAGACTCTGCACTTCATTAAATTGTATGAAATGCCATGTTTCTTTCTTGATACACAAATTATTCACCTTATGCTTCTCAAAATACCTAAGCTTTCATCTTATTGTTGGATGTCAATTTAAATCTTAAATTTGACCTATAAACTCAGAGCCAAGGCTCTGAGTGGTCCAGGTGTGAGCCAGCTGCGCTCCAGAAGCCGTGTGAGCAAATGAAATCTGTTGACCCCATGTTCAGTGTAATTTCAACAGGTTTATTGTTTTTGTTTACATATCTCAGGAAGTGTGTGCTTTGTTTTGGTTTTGTATGAGACTTATCTATAGAGTTATGCAACTTTAGTTATCCAGTTGTCTTGTACAGAGATACGATGTTTGCTTTCTTCACCTGCATTGTTTTTAAACTAAAACTGCTTGCCTCTTCCACGTGTGGACAGTTGGCTTAGATCTATTCTTTTTCTAGGAGTGGACTTTCACCTTAGTTGTCATCTCAAGCTGTCTTTTTAAAAAAGACGATTCCCTTTAAAAATAAGACTGTCTCGACTAAAATTGGATGTCTTCCTGTATGATTGTATTTATTATTTAATTTCAGGGTGTCTGACTGATTTTCTGTTCCATCATAAAATATACAAATAGACTAAGTAAGCCGTTTGGCATCACAGAAATGTATGAGACATCGTAAAGATAATTGCAAGAATATAGACTGATGGATGGACGATATTTTAAATGATTTTTACTTCTTACCTGTCATGAGGTTTCAAGCTTCCTGGTAAACAGTGTTTTTATGCTGCTGTTTTCTCTTTCATTTCAGCTCTAACCTGTGTACTAGTGACTTCGCTGACTTTCTGTGCAAGTTCCAGTTGTTTTGAGATGTTGATCTTTTCTTTACTGTATTTTGAAGTGAACAGATAAGGAATACGGCAGCAAAGTTGATTTTTAATAGGATAATAATGATGATAATAATAAAGTGAGGGTGTTCTAGGTTAATTTAGAAAAAGTATGAGACAGTTAATTTTTAATATTTCATTGTTTTGGTTCAGCCACAGAGCTTCTTAAGTTAATTTTGGGACAGAAAGCTGTTGAGAAACAAGTTTAGTTGAAAAGGGAAAAAGAGTTTTTGCAGAATGGAGGATTAACAAGCGAAAACAAGTTAGATAGCATTCTTGACATTAACTCCATTTACATACCAGTTGTGCATGTGCTGAAAAGTTTTATATGCATTTACCCAAAATTTTCCAGAACAGCACTTACATGCAAAGTAATTTTTGCACAGATTGAAGTGTTCTGTTCTTTAAATTGAAAAATAGTATTAGTGAGACAAAGATAGAGATTTTTTTTTTCTTTCTACAGGATAAATCTCTCTAGTAGCAAACTGATAGCACAGATATGTATGTGTATCTTTTTAAATACTGTAACTATGTAATTCTAGTTTGAAAAGAAATTAAATGGCTCTACCCAGGAGGATATTTCCTGACAGTTCTGTTAGTAAAAACATGCTACATTTTCATGCTAAAATGCATATGTCCTTTAAACAAAATGTACATCATCTGAAAACTAGGCATTGCTTAACTTTCCTGTAACTAAAGCCAGATCAGTTAGGTGGGTTTTGTAAATTACTGGGCTGGATTTTTCATTTCATTGTCTTTAATATCTTTAAAATCAACGTGGTCACCCATCCGATATTTTTGTTCTAATTACAGAATTAAAAAATGATTATTTATAGTTTGAATGTAGTTAAAAATGGTTTGCATAATGCTTTGCTGATGAAAACGTTGCCTTTTCTTTAAATTTAGCTATTCTTGTTAAAGCTCTTTGTAATAGTTATTTTGCTTTCCTTGCAATGTGTTTTGTTCCCTTCTTCCTCCCTTTCATCTCTGAACATACATCAAGAAATTTTATGTAGTGGTTCAAATTCCAGTCGATGGCTACTGTGCCTCAGTTTTGACAGAAAAATATGTTCTGAAATGTTTATCTCTTTCTCACTGAAGATTCACAAATGAATGCTTTTCTCTAAGGCTGAGGGAAAAAGTGTTAGAGAGAAGTGATTGCCAATAGTTCTGCTGTGGTGTTATGCTGACTTCGTCACAGGCAGGGTACACGCAAGCCCATTTTTTACTTGTGCTTTTATATTACATCTTCAGCTCTGTAAACAGCGTACATACTTTCTTGGGAAAATATTTCCATCTGAATAATATGCTCAGTTTCAAAGCGAATGGATTCTTTAATGTTAGCAATTACTGTTATTTTCAGACATTCGTTTCTAAGCAATTGAGCTTGTTGCAATTTTATTTCTTCAATTTTAGACACACAATCGTAGGGACTCATGTAATGCTCTGATCTTGAATGGAGCTAGGGAGTCCTGCTCTACCCTAGTTTATCATTTCTCTTCACTGCTCCTGACAGCATGTATCCGTTTTTTTCTGCTGTGCCAGCTCTGATGCTTCTTGGAATCTACTTGCTAAAATGGCAGAAAGTTTAATGGACAAACAAACCAGCAATACTTTTCTGACTGTTTAGCAAGGTGAGTCAGCTCGGTAAGGATTCAGCAGGAGGGAGGATGTGCGGCTACGCAGCTAGGACCTGAGTAAGAGGAGGTGTGAGTGGAAGAGCCCCCAGAGCTGGTGGAAGGGCGAAGGTATATGATTATGTAGCTCGGGTGTGGGTGGGAGGAGGGGTGAGTGGGACAGTCTTCTTTCTGACATGACTGAGTGGTAGACTCTGTGCAAGCAGCCCAGTGCTTACAAGTACTACCTGTACATTAGCCACTGCTATGCTGAACACTGCAATTTATATCCTTGTGCTAGGTGTTAAGAGTGACAGCATCAAAAGCCCTCTACTGTAAACTTCACACAGTAAATATTTGTGGTATGGGAATTTACCTGGTATGTTTTAGAATGGAAATGTGGGACCATGGATATGACTGTGTACTTCCTAGAACAAAGTGGTCTGATTTTTGCTGGTAGTTTGAAGTAAAAATTGCCTGAATAATTTGTATTATCTGATTGCTTCCTTCATATTTAAATGTTATTTCCATTTTTTCTGCCTAAGAGTGTTATCTAAAGATAACGGAAATGTGAGGGGTAAAGGTTGGCCAAAGTACGGATTGCTGGGGATTTGTTTAGTTGTGCAAATGCAGCTTCTGAACAGTGTTTTAGTGGAAGTAAATCCTTGTATGTGTTTGTGCACTTGTAAATGTAGCTGTCTTGCAGAAACATCTCGCTCATTTTAAAATAAGATTTTTTATTTTTTTTTTATATTGTGCCTTAATTGCAGTTTCTGAAATGGTCTGTTTTCACTTTTAACTAGTATGTTTATTTGGAGTGTGACTCTCTTAATTCCAGATTTTCTTTTGTGTTTCTTTTTTACGTATGTTTGGCTGTCTCTTTTTGCTTGTTTTTAACCTTTATTGAAACTTTCATTGTGTTTCTGCAGCTAAGTAGGTGTTTCAAAAGATATAAAAAAATTTAGTAAAATTTTTCATTTCAAACTTGGCTCAAGTGTTGCAAAATATGCAGTTGAAAAAATAGAGGAGAGATATGACAAAAGATTCTGGCACATAATTGACAGTTTTACTCCTCTCCTTAAGTTCTGACTACAGGAAATATTTTTGCTTTGTCAGTACTTCATACGTCTTCAGTAATAACTGAATCTTGTTTTAAGGGATTATTTTAAAGGATCTTCTTATTGGAGCTAAAGCTTAAAACTTGCGATTTTATTTCATACATGTACCATACAATGACCATTACTTTCCTTTTTGCTGAAAACTTGCAAGGGAAAGTACGTACTTTTCTGAGACTAAACATCAGAGCACAACAGCTTCTGTTTCAGGATCTTCAAGTTTTTCATTAAGACTAGTTAATGTAGTCTTTCATCATTAGTTTATAAATTTAAGGATACCTTTTTTTAAAAAAAAATCTGCTGAGGGGTGTTGTAGGTTACAGCAGAAAAATGCAAAGAAGAAACATATTGCCAAGTAAAGTAATGCGTACTTATTGGTGGTAGATTTATGTACGAGGTATTTTAAAATGAGAATGCAGGCTTTAAATTTGGCATTAAAATGAGAATTTCAGGCTTTAAAAAAAATTGTATTTGCATTTTGTCTTAGATTATATTCAAAAATCTTATAAGAAGTAACTAGAATATCATATGCTGTTTTCCATACGTAAAAAAAACTTTAGAGCTGCTTAGAGGGTCTCACCTTAGGAGCTAAGAACTACTGGCCCACAGAGAGAAGAAATAAAGTGTCGTATTCTCAGACCGTGAAGTTCAGATTTCTGTTCTGAAAATTAACTTCTCTTTGGCTGTCACTTCAGTGAAAACAGCATGTGAACTAAATTCTCTGATACCTCATTCATTTTTCATGTTCCTCCCTGAGGACATAGTACCCTGAGATCAAAACTCCCATTTTACCGGATATACTAGTTCTCTATGTTATGGCTAGATTTTAAATGAAAATTATAGCTCATACTTAGATGTCATGTGCTTCAAAAATAGAAATAGATGCTAATAAAACTTTTGATTCCACCGGGATCTATTTAACAACAGAAATTTTTTTTCATTAAAACAGAGCCACTACTATTGTTTTTCCAGTAAAACAGAAGTCACTAATACTGCATTCACCGACTAATGGAATGAAAATTGCATTGAGAATTTTTACATTAACCCACTGTTCTTTCTACTTCTGGGCAGCTATAGCATCTGTACATGCAGCAGTCTTATTTGGGTTGCTGATGGAACAAAACATTAGCTACATTTATTAAAGTCTTAAACATCAAATTTGTAGGAACTTTTATAAAACACCGGTATTTCTTGCTCTTGCATAACTCCAAAATTTAATGGTACCTGTTCAGAGAAACAAATTTAAAATGTATCACTATAAAATTATCTGATGAACCTTTACTACAGGGATATTAATTATCAGGTTTTTGGGGCTATGTTCTGTAGTGTTTAAAACCTACAAAGAAACCCAGGGAGATCACAGCAGATCAGTTGACATAGCGTTCACGAAGTAAGCACGCTTTCTGACTGGATGTTTGATCTTGACCATATCTGTTCTTCATAATCCTCTACTCACAAGAAAAGTGCCTCTATTAATTTTTCATATCATAGAGAGCACCAATGAAGATCAAAGAGGTAAACAAACCACAAAATGAACATGCTGTGTGTTTCCTGCTGTCCTTTTTCTACTCTCAGGAATGTATCTTGTTGAAAAGCTATTCAAAGAGACAGTAAGCCCTTATCGTTCCTGGAGTCATGGGATTTGTATCTTCTTATCTCAGAGGAGGAGATGTTGTTCCTTTCTGCTTCCAAAGAAGAAAGGTGGTGAATTCAGTTGAGGGAATTGAATGATTTCAGCTGCTGTGTTGTATTCACATTGGTCACTTTTTTATTTCCATTACCAGATTAAAAGCAATAGCAAAGGTACCCACTTTCATAAGCATCCAGCCAGCCAACATAAAGCTTCTGCGATCCTCACTTGGAATATATTCTATTCCTGTATTAAGAGCCTGTACAGGGCGCTGCTTTGACCTTTCAGTGGCAGTGAGAACATTTAGGAAAACACTGCAGTGGTAATGGCCTGTGTATGCTGCCAGGCTGGGCAGTTGTTCCTATGTGAAGATGTCTGGCTTGCAAAAGACATTTCCTGTGAACAAATTCAAAGACTACCAAATGCAGTCATTGGTCTGGTACAAGAATATAAAAGGTATCAAAGGAAGCCTGCAAACAATATTTAGCTACAGAAGATGACTTTTTTTTTTTTCCTTTTGAGTAGCCTTTTATGAAGGGTACCCCTGAAAAAGTACACAGTAGACCTTTTTAATATGTCTGCCCTGGAAAATTTATGGCCACGGTTCTGGGCTTACAGAAGCATGAGTAAATGCACTGTTAATGGATGCCAGACTGCACTGTGAAATCAAGTTTGCAGTTTCCAGTATGAACTTGGTCACCTTTTAGGTCATGTGACCTCTTACAGACATGTAGCACCTCATGCGATAGCTTTTTTCATTATTTATTTATAGACATGGAAGAAGCGAAATGAATCTACAGTCCAGATAAGTGCCTTGTAGAGAAAGTGCGTAGAGGTGTTTGTTTTTTTTGAGAGAGCAAAACTTTCTGGACTTTTGGAAGATAGGCTTAGTATGGAGTCATGTTTTTATGATTGAATCAGCTGATACACGCTTTTCTACCTTGACCTATTACTGTCAAGTAACCTAGTAACTTATAACTCAAAGTAGGCCCAGCAATTTTGTCTTTCCTAATTATTTGAAACATGTACAACCTATATGCTTGACTCTCAGGACACACATGATGACAAAAGCTGGAAGAAGTAATTTGGTTTACTATACCCAACAGAATGTTAATTGCTATCTGAATTAGAAAGATTTTATTACACTCATCATCTTTAACTGTAGAAAGAAATCATACATGAAGACACATTTTGAAATGTGTCTTTAAATGACACATTTAAATGATAACGTAATCTGCGTCACATTTCTCTTTGTACTTAACATTATCAAATACATTGGATTATGCTTTCTCCATGTGATCAGTGAACCTCTTCCACAGTTTTTCTGCATCTGGCATGTACGCATAGTACTCTCCAGTTGACAGTCTCTTGACATTTTCATGTTCACTTACAGCAGCGTTGTACAGAGGATACAACATTTCTCATTATACTAAAGTGATACCAGTCATGAATCTGGCTCTTCTCTCATGACATCTCATTTATCTGGGAGCCATGTTCATTTCTACACCTTTTCATGAAAGATACTTTCCTTATAACTATGAGGAAAAAAAGTCTTTCTCAACCACAATGAACTCATCTACTGAAATTGATGTTAATTGAATTATTGAGCTAGAACTTTAGTTTTCTTCCATAAATTCTGTGATAATTATAAAAAGGTTTGCCGTTTTTATTCAGAACAAATATTTTAGAGCAAGTTCTGTGATTGTTTTTTTTGGTAAGGAGCATTATAAGCAGCCACCACCTCCAGCAGCTCCTGGGGATTCCTTCTGCTCAGCCCAGGGACCCTGGAGTCTCTCCAGCTCAGGCCGATGGATGTGGCTGCTGCTTTCCCATTTGCAGGCTCAACCAATAGTGAGGATAAGTCTGGCTTTACACTAGGCTGATGACTTTCATATCCTTTTTTTACCCTGCTTGGAAAGTCTCACAGTGAGATGCAGACATAATAAACAGAAAGATTGCTCATGAATTCAGTAAGTGGCATTTTCCAAAATTTCCTGGTGTGCATTTTGACAGTCATAGGAAGCGAGCTTGTTTCTAAGATTATCAATTGCCAAACTGTTTTTTATTCTTCTGAACTTAATAAATTCATTTGAGGCTGACAATCTTTTTCATAAGTATATTTTAAATGTGAGTTATTTTCAGCTACTTTGTCTTCGTTGTTGTAGAATGAAAGAGATGCATGGCTTTTTAGTGTTTAAGGGTGCTTATGTTTACATTTATTCACTTTTTTTTTATTTAGGTGAAGTACTGATAAATTACTAATCTTGGATGTTGTGCTACTGTACGATGTAATAAAAACATTTCTAGAAGCACAGGCATCTATTTTTTGATCACTAAGTACAACAGGATGACAACCTGTTGTACCTTATTTCCTCCTGACATTAATCCAGGAGTCCTGTGATAGGTTCCCCACCACCACCTTTGATGGTATAGGGATAGTTAAGTTTTGGTTTGGAATGTGTATTTGACTAGAAATATGTGATCTTCCCAAATTCTCCTTGGTTTTGCTTTTCCCTCCAATGGTTGCTAATTCCTAGTTCTGAGTCATTCATCAAAACTGGCCTTGCAGTACGTTTAGCTTCTGCAGTGACTCATCATCGATATGGTGTAGGTAAGGAAACTGCAGCTGGCAGGTTAGAGCAGTTCATGCCTCAAGACTGTACATGAATAAAGTGCAAGTGAGCTTTGACAGTTCAAATATATTTTTAATTTGGCTTTCAGAGAACCGTAGATGCCCCCCTACGTAATATAAAATGGTATTATTGCAGTAGTTAAACTGACCTGAACAGACTTCAGTCTTTTTGTTTTTTTCACTTGCAGACCTTCAGTGGTTTGTTTTTCTTTTCAGTGGGGTGTGGAATCCTGTGGTGAAAGTATCAACAGTTGTGTGTTGCTTTGGTCGCCTCTTACAGGTTCTCTGAGGGGTAGTCCGTAGGACCTATGGTTGAAAACCACTGATACAGAGTTCTCTGAGTAGAGACATTAGGAATGGAGAAAAATGTGTTTAGTTGAATTGAAATATGACCTTGAAATTTTATTTTTGTTTTCTTAAGCTTATATCTTAAATTTTTATATATATATAGTTTGATTGATGTATCATTCTAACCTTTGTTTTATCACTTTTTGTTAATGAATTGAACTCCTGCTGTATTCTGAGTATTTTCTAGTCAGTGTGACGAAGTATCGTCTCCTGAGAAGGCTCAGGTACCTAACTCTGCAGTTTCCCGTGTGTGCTGTTTTGTGTTCTCAAACTGAAATATCTGTAGAAGTTTGTATGGGAAGTACTCATTTCAGTATCTCTTTTGTGACTTTGAAAATACCCACAAAAAAGTATTGTGGAAGGAAAATACACATCAGGGGACTGTTTCTCCTCTAAACCTCTGCATGGTATTACTGGTCAGTTATGTTGAACCTCTGAATACTTGGAAGCCTGTCCCTTGAAAACTGAAAGGTACTCAATGGGTATGCAATGCTCTGGAAGAATTTGTGGTTTGTCATTTATCTGAAGATATGATCAGTCTTTTAATTCACTCCTGAAAGAGTTAAAAGCCTAGCTTTGCTGTTCAAATTCAGTTTTGGAAAAATTGGGAACCATTAGTGGAACGCCTGCATTGTGTATTTGCAGTTCGCAAAAGCAAGCCCCGTGATGTGAAAACACAAGCAAAACTGTCTTCCTCCCTTTGAGAGCTGCGGATTGTAGTGAAGCAGAGATGTTTTTAAATTTGAGCTCAGTTAGCATTTGGGTAATTCATTAAGCAGACTGTCATTCATCCAAGCATTTTATCTCTTTTTTGCTTCTGCAGTAGCCATAATCTTTATTTTTAGGTGATTTTGAACTGATTACCGAAGTACCAGGCTTCAGCAGGAAGATGCTATTTTGGTGGCGGTAGGACTGGCAGCAAATACCCGTGTTAGGTCTTAGCACTTGTGTGTAGATCTTACGGGGCTTTACAAAGAATGGTTTAAGTCTGTAAATGGACTGTATTGTACAAATGTGAGAAATGGCACTGTCATACCATGTATCGTATTCTTGGTAATGATGGAGAGAAGCTTTTTTCAGAGAATCATAGAATGTTGAGGGTTGGAAGGGACCTCTGGAGATCATCTAGTCCAACCCCCCTGCCACAGGAGGGACACCTACAGCAGGTTGCACAGGACGGCGTCCAGGCGGGTTTTGAATGTCTCCAGAGTGGGAGACTCAGCCACCTCTCTGGGCAGCCTGTGCCAGTGCTCTGCCACCCTCAAAGGAAAGAAGTTCCTCCTCATGTTAAGATGGAGCTTCCTGTGCTCAAGTTTGTGCCCGTTACCTCTTGTCCCCTCACTGGGCACCACTGAAAAAAGACTGCTCCCATCTACCTGGCACCCTCTCTTTAACTATTTATAAGCATTAATAAGATCCCCCCTCAGTCTTCTTTTCTCTAGACTAAAAAGACCCAAGTCCCTCAGCCTTTCAAATCTATCCTCTCCCAGTACATTCCTTCCTGGTTGAGAATATTGTTCCCTTTTTTGGGTCGGCCTTCAGACAGGCAACAAAACTGTTTGCTAACTGATGCCTGTGGAAAAAATGCTCTGGCCCAGACAAAGAGATGATATCTCTGAAGTTGTCTGTTAGGCTATCAGTAGAGTCATGAGTGGCCTTCTTGTCATCCTAAAACTTTTGGGTAGATTCTGGTTCTTTTCTAGTCTCTGCAGCTTAAAAACAAAATGAAGGAAGGTACTTTTACAAATGCTTTTGGTTTTTTTTTTTGTTGTTTTTTTTTTTTTTTTAAAAAAAGTTCTGACCGAAACCAGAAGATGTATTAAAAAAACCCTGAATGTGTATTTGGAGAAAAGGTCATTCATTTTTCATCTGTAGGGAAATACATGCATGAGAGCAGTGTCTTGGTGGAAGCTTTTTTTTCTTACGCTATGAAGACTATTTTCCCTTTTAACATATATACGGCTAAGATTTATAACTGTTAACTCACACATCTTTTACTTGTTCTAAGCACATTTTCATTGTCTGCTAATCCTTATCCTCAGATTACTGAATGAGCTTTGGGTTTGTGCTATTGCAGGTTTGTGTTGATTCAGTAGGAAAGATGTGTTGTGAAACCTTTCTCTGTGTGATCGCTGAAGGAAAGTGAGAGTCGGTGGATTATTTTGTTGAAGAAAGTAATGATAATCAAAAAAACTTGCTGCAAATCTTCGTGTCCCCAATACGGCTTTTTAAAATAAATTTTGATTAGATTAAGAATTAGACAATTTCAGCTGCTCAGGAAAATTCTGCCCGATTTTTTTTTTTTTCAGTGAAGAATGCCGTTTCTGAAAAATTGAAATATTCAACTGCCTTCGTTGCTTAAATGCTAAACCTCGTTCAGTTCTATACTGACTTGGTATGTCCTACACAGTGACTTCACTGGTGACATGCTAAATGAGAATCAAAATTAATATGCCTAAAAAGGCAAGGCTGACTGAAAGCATTTCCTTAAGATGGTTAAATAAAATAAATGTATTTCTACTTGATAGTAGAAATATATGCTCAATACTGATCTTTTTCTAAAAAAAGAGAAACATTTTGAAATTCCTGTATACAAAAGAAAAATGTCATAACTTTTTGTTTTGAAATACTATTTCCTCACCACATTCACAATGAAAACAAGCACTGCGAATAATGTTTGATAGATGCCTTTCATATTTCTGTGCAAAGTGAAATGTTTACCACAAAGCAATGCAATTTGAAAAGGCAGAGCAGAGAGATTACTTTGTACTTTCTACATGATTCACAGGTCATTTCCTGCTAAAGTAAAGAATTCATCGATCAGCACCTGCTTATTATGTTCCAAGTAGGCTAGAGGGACCTAAAGTACTATAATCATGGTTAGAAATCTGGAAGAATTGATTTAAACAGGGTAAAATCTAAAATAAACCTAGTAAACAGGGAGAGAATGAGCAGGGTGATGGATGAATGAAAAGGCAAGGAAGGCTTTAGCATAACATTAAAACACATCATGAAGTAATGTCCTTAGGTGGCAAAGTTGTTCGGGCCATTATTATGGACTGTGTAGAACTAGATTATAGGAAAATCTACAAGTAAACAACAACAGAAAGTAAATATATCTAGTGAATAGCTATGATACAGATGATTTTTCATTTTAGCCTGATTATTATTACCAGATATGTCACTGTCTTCATCATCTTAAACCCTGAATTTTGATATTGCTATTATGCTATTTAATAGTATGCCAATACTGTGATGGAAAATAAATTCTCCAAATAAATATTTAAAACTGAACACTAGAGTGCACATTTCAATTCTGTGCTGTTTAAATACAGAAGATAATTAAATAGAAATCTATACTTTTGCATTATTCAGACATGCGAAACACTGTGTATCGGCGATAAATACATAGCCCAGATGGTGTTTGTCATCCAGAAAACCATAATTCT
The DNA here is from genome assembly GCA_017639485.1 of Pluvialis apricaria. Classification (NCBI taxonomy): domain Eukaryota; kingdom Metazoa; phylum Chordata; class Aves; order Charadriiformes; family Charadriidae; genus Pluvialis; species Pluvialis apricaria. Next base: position 37,023,889 of record CM030012.1, on the reverse strand, counting down.
CCATTCTGTATCTTCATGTTTTTTAATTTCTGGGAGAGCTATAGTTCTTCTCACTACTGTACAAGGAGAACTTGTGTAAGAAGGCTATGGTATGTGTTGCTAAGAGGTATTGTAAGCTATAGAATGTGGAATGCTGTAGTGTGTTCAGCGCAAGGAGCAAGTGTGGCGGTCAGCATGGGCGATACTGGTGTTTTCACTTGAGCTAACCCAAGCTTTATTTATTTATGATAAATATGTTAGAAAAACCCTAAAGGTACCTGATACAAAAGATGAGCAGAAGCTTGTATGTGGCTACAACTTGCTTTTTACCATGACCCAAAGAATTGTGAGTAGTAAGTAATTATTTTTCTCCTTTTCACTTTACAGAAGGACTGTTAATTTCTATTAATACAGGTTTTGAAACTTTGCGTTGACCAATTCATCAGTAGCCATGTGAAAACTCTGCCGTAGATAATGATAACTATTTAAAAAACACATTTCTTGAAAAATAAACATGAGCTTCTAGCTCATGGATTATTTCTCTTACAAACATAAGCTGGACCAAGAATGTAGTGGCTTTCTAAGCCTTCGGTAAGACAAATCCAGTATGCTCCTTGCTTGTATTTCTGATCTGAAGCAAATGCTTGCCAATCTGCTGTTAATTTTAAGCTGATATTCAGAACTCTCTCTTAAGCCATTACACTGCTATCTTTGGAGAGTTAACGAGTAAATTGCATATGCAAAGAAATAGTTTCCAAGCTTTTGCATGCTTATAGAACTGGAGTTTTACTAGATTTACTCTTTACTAATTGTAATCCTTGTCACTGTATTAACATGCAAAGGGCTACACAGATGATTAGGGGACTGGAGCATCTTTCTTATGAGGAAAAGCTTAGGCACTTAGGTCTTTTTAGTCTAGAGAAAAGAGGACTGAGGGGGGATCTTATCAATACTTATAAATACTTAAAGGGAGTGTGCCAGGTAGATGAGAAGAGTCTCTTTTCAGTGGTGCCCAGTGAGGGGACAAGAGGTAACGGGCACAAACTTGAACATAGGAAGCTCCATCTTAACATGAGGAGGAACTTCTTTCCTTTGAGGGTGGCAGAGCACTGGCACAGGCTGCCCAGAGAGGTGGTGGAGTCTCCCACTCTGGAGACATTCAAAACCCGCCTGGACGCTGTCCTGTGCAACTGCTGTAGGTGTCCCTGCTGTGGCAGGGGGGTTGGACTAGATGATCCCCAGAGGTCCCTTCCAACCCTGACCATTCTGTTATATCAGAAGAAAATCCTCCTGTCTTGTTTTCTGAAGCTGCTTCTCTTTTCTTGTTTCATTACATTAAACAAAAAAAGTCTTGTGAGCTTGTGTTAGTACTATGATTTGTATCTTGCAGAACCCTTCATAAATGCAAGAAGCCTCATACTCCCTATGTCAAACTGCTTGAATATTTTTAGGCCTGCACCTTTATGTATAATTTATGAATACTTTCAAAAGATAGTCCTGTAGATGCAGCGTACTGTACCGCTTGCATGAATAGTGAATTCTGCTTTAGGGAAGAATGGTACTAATTTGGATGTGGTGATATTAAAAATATCCAGCACAGCAGCATAAAGAATATTTATTGATTATATAATTGCATTCTTTGCTGTAAGTGTTCTGTCAAATACAGAGTAAGGAATGAAACTGTAGCACGAAGAAAAATTTAGAATAGTTTTGTTGGGTTATGAAATTCTAATAAAGTGAGGGCTGTCAAATAATGTGTGTACCATCATCAAAAATTAAGACTGGCTTTTAAATGCTTCAGATGGAAGCTTGAATAGTAAACTGTGAAAACTATTGTAAACTTTCATGACTTGTCTGCTATAAAAATTGGAGGGAAGAGTGAGAGACAAAGGGAAGTTTTCCAGTGTTTTTGTGGCTTTTAAGAACTACAGATAGCAGACTTGTCTCTAATTGTGCGAAGTTAGTGGCTATTATTGGAATAAAAATAGCAAGCTGCTTAAAATAAAGTGCTTCTTCAGTTTGTTCACTTGTTTGCTCTGAGATTACTGTCTTTTTAAAGAATACATTTTTTGGATGGAGGTACAGTGTGGAATAAAGGAGGCTTATTTTGTATACTCTTGCTGTTTATGTATAAGAAAGATATTTTATGAATTTTGAAATTTTCAAACCAAATGTTCTGACGGCCTACTTACAGAAAACAGTGGTTATCCTGGTGTAAATTTATGCAATGCAACTGCTCTTAGCTAAGCATGCCCACTAGATATAAAGCTCTCTTGGATGGAAGGGTGCAAGAATAAATCTGATCTAATGAATTGTGTGACATTCTCACCTCCTAGGTACAATACAGCAATATACTTGCATGCACCATTTACACAGGAGGTAGAATGAACAATATTCCAAATAAAGAATAATTAGGAGGAACTTTGCTTAAATAGGACAAGGTAAAGAACCTAGGCCAGTGAGTGCTATTCTGCGACTTACCAGAATATTATATTAACATGCCATTTCTGATGTTCTTCTTTCTTGTAGCTAGCATGACATGATGTATCTAAACAACAGTAGAAGTTTTAGTGCATTTCTGAAATATGTGTTTTACTTAAACTATAATTGGGAAAAACTTTCAGGTTCCTAACAGAGTTGAGAAAGAGCCATCTACAAGAAAAGCGGTAGTTTAGTGGGTAGAGCACTCTGCCAAGTTTAGACCAGCAACTGAGTTTTGAATCTCATCTTTCTAATAACGAGTGATCTCGCTAGCATTTGGCAAAGTTTGAAATCTCCCTTGGTTTTATCCCGTAGGACATTCATTATACTTGGATTTGGAAACATTGTAAAAGTTGCTCGTCGTGTGTAATTTAGAAAAAAATGAAAACTTCCTGAATGAACTGCAGAAGTTATGTCATCCATCATGGAATATTTTTTTTAACTTCTCACAGTATCAGAGCTCAGAAGTGTAGGATGTTGAATTACTTACAAGCTGTACTGTCTAAGGTATGAATGAAGGGTGCTGTTTCAGCTTTAACCTCAGAGTTATTTGTCTCTTCTCTGTATGAAACTAAACTGTTCATCAAAGCTCTCATTTCCTCTTCAAAATGGTTGTTTGAGTTTAGAGGTACCGTCTGCCCCAAGTTCCCAAGCCAGTAATTTTCCTTAGTAGAATCCATAGGAATGCATCCTTCTCCGCTCTCCTTCATGCTCTGACGCCCGTTCACTGTGGCTGCCGCACAGCGGTGCCTGTCAATAGGCAAGGCAAACCAGGGGTGGTCTTGGGTGACTCGCTTGAACCTTGCTCCTCTTGTTTCAGATTCTCTTCTTTTCATTCCTACTCTTCTTTCCTCACTTACAAGCCAGAGTCTGGTAAGAGCAAGGTATGCCAGCACATGCAAACGGATTCCTCTCGAGTCCTGCGGTTTGACGTTGTGCAAATGTTCCTTTGTGGGTGGGAACCATGCCATTTCTTCCAGTGTTGAATTTCAGCTGTGCTTCCTGCTACAGACGCATGCTGTAATGATATTAGCTGCTTATATAGTCTTGGAGGAAACAGGGTCTTCACGAACAGCCAGATCATTAGGTTCCTTAACCTGTTGGTCTGCAGGGATGAAAAATTCTACTATTAAGCTACTTTTTCCTTTGTTGGGTCCAGGCTTATGAAAGTACATGAGTCCTCTCCCTTTCACCCAAAGGAGAGTTGCCTTTTATACTTTGTCTAATCTAGCACGCTGGTTGCAGTGACATTTAAAAATCTCTAAGTATGTTATAAATTAGTGACCTGAAAAAAACGACACTAGAAAATGTCATAAAGCATCAGGAAAAATGTAAATATTTAAGGTGACTCGCTTAAACTTAATGAAAGGTTTAAGCTTAACCTATGGGGAAATCAGTAACTTGACACTTAAATATCATTTTATTGTTTACTCAGTAAAAAAGTGAGTGATGGAGAAGATGGGTTTGGTACTTATGAATAACTGCATCAGGCTGCTGTATTTGGGTGAAATTTTAAATGTATCTTTTTGTTCAGTGCATTTTGTTTTAATATTTTGCGTTTTTGCTGCATTCTAAGAGTTATAATCATTAAATATTTTACCAAAATTACATACGAAAAATAGTGATAAAAAAATGTGGAAAAGTTAATTAGAAAGCAGAGAGGCTCTGCTTGATGCTGTTTATTCAGTTTCACGTATGGTAGTGTTGTCCGTAGTCTCCTTATGCACCCTGCAGATGTAAAATGTGCATTGACTTGAAAGAACTCTTAGCTACAGATTAAAAATAAATTCGTGGATTACTTACTTTTCCTTCCTATTTTTCCGCAGAAAGATAACCAATTAAGAGAAAGGTAGAGCTCTAGAAGTAAAAAAAAAAAATAAATAGCTATGTGCTTTCATTTAAGGCTGGTTCTATTGAATTAGACTCAAGGTCCATCTGGAGACACCTGAGGTAAGGCACCTCAACATGCTATATGATATGCTACTTTCCCAAAAACTATCTTGACCTGCGACAATTTGTTGTGTCCCAGGGACTTCCTGAGCCAGATGTGGAATCTTTGTGTTTAAAAATAGTTATTTTCTACCCCTCCTTGCATCTGTGGAAACTTGTGGCATCTGCCCCGTCTGATGGCATGGAGTGCCACAACCTAGCTTCAACTTACAAAGATTTGCCACTTTTTATTTGTTTTGAGTGCATTCCCTGCTGGCTTCATTTAATGCCGCTAGGTCTTCCGTGAGAAGAGACAATGAGCAGTGAGTCCCTATCTGCCCTTTTTATGCCGTTCATATTTTTCAGATGTCTGTCACGTTCCCATGGTTCCCCTCCCTTGGCTGAAGTTACTAAATTGTTTCTCATATAGGAACTCTTCCATGCCTTTTCTAATGCTGTTACATTTTTTGAGATTGGGCTTGGGAAACCAGGACTGTGCATGGTATTCAAGATAATAAGGGTGTAATGATGTTCTCTGTGTTGTTCACTTTTTTTTTAATAATTCGAAAGAGCACTGCGGAGCACTGAGATTCTGATTCCGAATGGTGTTGGTCAGCTCTGAACTTAATTTGTATGTGAAGTGCAGCATTTTGCATTTTTGGTATTGAGTTTCATCTGCCATTTTAAAATCTGCTTTCTCAATCTTGTGAAGTTCTTACATCGTTCTCCACAGCCTACCTTCATCTGCACTACCATGAGAAGCTCAGCAAACTTTGTTACTTCATTTTTCTCATCTTTTTTTTCTCTTCTGTTTTAATTGAATGAAGAGTTTAAACAGATATGACCCCAGAGAATTGCACTGGTGGTTTCTTTTAATGTGAAAATTGACAACTTACTCTTTTTCTTCCTACTTTTAGGCAATTATTTATTCATACAAGGCCTCCTCTTCTTTTTGCTGCTCTGAAGTCTCGGGTGGGAAAGGGAGTGGGATGGTAGTGAGAGCTTTTGGAAACACATGTGAATTACATGAACTAGATCCTGGTTATATGCATGATTTTTTGCTTCTTTGACGAAATTGTCTTAGATCATCCAGCAGAACTTTCCCTTTCAAATGCCATGTTGACTCTTCCCCCAAGTACTGTATTTATCCACATAGCCATTAAATTTCTTATAGTTTCTACTAATTTGTCCATCAAACACATGGAGCTGATATTGCACTGTCCCCCTCAGTCTTTCTTTTGCTGCTCCCGTTATTCCTGTTCTGAAGCTTTAAAGGTTAAAGGTGTACCAGTTTCTTCTGTCTTATTTTTTAGTCACCTGGTATTCATGCAGAAGCATGTGCACTACTGTTTGTTTTTCTGAACCTCTTTGAATATAATTTTATTTGTTCTGTTTTTCTGTTTTGACTTTTGTTAACCTCTGCTTCTGCTTTTAATAAAAAAAGAGTTGGTTTTTTTTTGGTTTTTTTTTTTTTAAATCATTGTGTTCTTTGGCACTCGTTGGCTTCACCCTGCCCCTCATTTGAAAAACTGGCATCTGACCTTGGTTTCAATAGGCTGTAGTTCCTCTATATGTTAAATTAATTCTGTTCTTCCTGAATAGATGCCCTTTGTTCCAGAAGCAGCACTAGTTTCTGAAGATCTTTCCTTCGTACTCCTTTGTGTGTAACACCTTTTAAATTTTGAGGACATCATTTAGCCTTGATCAGATGATCCTGCTGTTTGGTCATATTCACATATTTATTTTTTAAATTGCAACTACTAGTACTGTGTAGTTGTGCCAGGGAATTACATTAGAATATTGTTCTTTTTGAATCTGGTTACAAATATGCTTTATAGTTTGCAGTGCAGGCTACAAATATCCTTGACATCAGTATGTTTGCTCAGAGCTCAAGAACTTCTGCTGTAACAGTAGAAGAATGTTATTTAAAGTATTTTCTTTGAGATATGTAGTCTGCTGGTAGTTAGAATTTTTATGCTGAGCTGTTGCATAAGCCTTCTGGAGTTTGTAATACCCGGCTGTGCAAACTACTGGTGAGCAGCAGAACCAGGGAAAAATGTAGGTTGTGCTAAAGTATTTGTGGTGAAGGCATGTTATTTGGAAATACCTGTCATGTTCGTGATAAAAGACTTTGCGGTGACTTACAGTATGGCTGATCTTAATAGTATCTGAAGAAAATTAATAGATGTTGAGTTCTTAAAGGGTCTTTATCTGTTGTTTTTGTATTCTTACATTCTGAAAATTGCTATTGCTCAATCTATGCTCATGGCAAATTGCGTAAGTAGCGCATTGCAGCCTTAGTCATAGTAAAAGATAATAGATACAGTGTGTACTCTATCAAAGTAGAGAAATTAGAAAAGCAGAAATAGGAATTAGTGATATTACTAGAACTGCCATGAAAAGTCTTCGGAAGCTTTGTGTCTTCCAGAAGTGTGTTTCTCTGGATTATATGCTACCTCATTGTGGGAAAACTATCATATCTGGATGGTTATCTGTTTAAGATGTCTATAAAATTATTCATATAAAACCTTTGCAGAACATACATTTCCTAGTGTTGGAAGAATATTTATTATGACTTTGTATATAAGTAAGTCTCCTTTGTAGGAGAAAAAAATGGAAAACCATCAGCTGTCCTATAAAAGGAAATCTTCAGTAGTATTTATCCAAAGAGTTTTTTATATAAAATGAGCATTAATTGTAGATAGACAAATAATATATAAAAATATCTTTCTATATCTATAATATATATATAAAATGTACTATGTGGAAACACTGTGTGAGGAGAAAAGACATCTTTTCATTCCAGTGATGTTCCAAAGCACCCAGTCTGGTTCTTGGTGTTTCCATGCTGTTTTCAAAATCTTCTAGTTAGAGCAAGCCAGGACATGGATGGATGGGAGTTCTTCCTCATGATTTTCCTTCCAGTTTGAGAAAGGTTCACTCACGCCTAATTAAATCCCAAAAGACTGGTAAGCTTTAGTTTTTTTCTTTGTGCCTGTAAGTTAGCTCAAAATTCATGACTTAGTAGTTGCCCACCTTTTCTATGATCTATAGATTTCTCGGTTTTTTTGGACCTTCTACATGACGTCCTGCACTATTAAAACAGAAAGAATATGTTGCCTATCTTCCCCCAACTCCTCAAGAGAGCTGGTCAGTCTTATATGAGCTATTGATGTTGGATAAGATTTCAAGCATCATTCCTGCCTAAACTCTGCAATTCAGGTTGTTTTTCCCTGCAGAAAAGTGCTAGATTGGAGGATCTGGTTCTTTTTTTCACCTTAAAAATAACATCTGTTTCCTGCTGCATAATTGGAACCGATGAAGAAGACTGGTGGAACAGGCAGTTAGCTTGTTTTGATGTTACATCCTTCATAAATAGTCATGAACTGGGGATCGATATAGAGAGAAAGGGATCTCTTCCAAGTTAAATTTGCAAAATTGCTTGAAATCTATTCCAAAGATGGACTTCAATCAGAAAGAATCTTTTCAATGTAGTAACTTGGGAAGAACTTTGACTGGTGTAGTAGATAGAGGATGCTTTTTGAGATATTTTAGGTCTCGTTGTTCATTTCCCAAATGTAGCTAAGTTGTAGTTTTCTGTTGTGGTTTATTTGGCTCAGCTGCATACTGCTGCCATAAATTTATTGCATATTATTTAGCTGACTAAACAGACATGTAGACAGAGGCTTGAATTCCCAAAATAAAATAAATGGGAGATGAAAAAAGGTTTGAAAACCCCAAATAAATTTATCAAAATACTTGGTGCTTATTTAGAAGCTAAATTCTGATTTAAAAAATCGGATTTAGAGTCTTATATTTGCTGTTGCAGTGCTTCTTCACAGTCATGAAAGTCTTAGAAGGATCCTGTTACATTGTTTGTTCCCCCCTCAATGTGAAAATCTTTAAGACTCTAGAATATTTTTTCCTCCAGCTTCATTAATGTTTGTATCTTTTGCTTTTAATGAATTAGAGAGTTAAAATGGACAAAATCATTCCACTGATATGTCAGTTTTCCTACTGAAAACTGTTTTTCTTCATTTTTTGCAACTTTTAAACTCATAGTTTCACAGGTTGCAAAATATTACAGATTACAGGCAGGATTTGTTTGATTCTGCTATTCAGTGAATATGTGTAAGAAGAGACAACTGAGCTAATGAGACTATGAAACGTATTCTATTTAAATAATCTGATTTAGCTTTAAAATATATTGAAGTGGTAGGAAAGCATAGTGGTTTAGATCTGCTGTTCTTTCATAATATAGTTACATTTTATAAAATAAAGAATATTAAGGCTTATTATGAATGTTACCAAAGACGGTGTGTGAGGTTTACTTGAATGCATCATTTTTAGCTACTCTGTATTTGAAGGCCAAGGGATATTTGTAAGTAACATTTAAAAACTATTCACGTGAAGAAAGATATTTTTTATGCTGGAAGGAACTTGGAGTCATTGCAAGGTTTTTGATTAGTATTCATGGCATAAAAGGAAGTTATTTTCAGGGTAAAGGAATTTGTGAAAAGATAATTGGTTAGACCAACATTCTCATTAACCTAATTTGCATTAAATGTGCTACTGTGAATTGTAGTTATTGCTTTTCCATTTGAAAGGCATGCTTTGTTAACTTATTTAAAGAGCCTAGTAAAACTACAGTTTAAGTCATACCCTTTATTTCAGCAATACAATATCAAACTGAGGATCTGTTATTACCAACTTTGTAAGCGTGGAGAACTATAAACCAGTTCTTAATCCCAGTGGATTTTCCTAATGAAGTAGGTTTGTTTAGCTGCTTCACGTACGGTCATTTTCAGATACTGAAACAGTTCAACTAATCCTTCAGTTTAATGTTACTCTTTTATAAAAGCAGAGGAAATTATTTCCTCTGTGACAGCATGAGAAATAACCAAAGGAGACTTGGGGATGTTGGAAGTAAATACTTATGCCTTTGTTCTAATAGTCTTCAGACTTTGGGGATACTGTGGTTTAATTATTTTTGAATAAAACTTCTTTACATGTGTAACTAAATTGAACCTTTAAAATATGAACTGTTAAAACATAAATTAATTAGCACATTTTTGAACCCATTTTAAAATCGTAAGACTGAAGAATGAATTTGGAGTTAATTTTTGGCATTAGTTATTACTTATTAGCAGTATGTGGGAAAAAAAGGAGGTGATTGGTAGCAGCCAACATGGCTTCACCGAGGGCAAGTCATGCCTGACAGATTTGGTGGGCTTCTATGAGGGGGTTACAGCAGTAGTGGACAAGGGGAGAGCAACTGATGTCATCTACCTGGACTTGTGCAAAGCGTTTGACACTGTCCCACATGATATCCTGGTCTCTAAGTTGGAGACACATGGATTCGACAAATAGACCACTCGGTGGATAAAGAATTGGCTGGACGGTCGCACTCAAAGAGTTGTGGTTAATGGCTTGATGTCCAAGTGGAGACCAGTGGTGAGTGGTGTTCCTCAGGGGTTGGTACTGGGACTGGTGCTGTTCAGCATCTTTGTTGGTGACACGGACAGTGGGATTGAGTGCGCCGTCAGCAAGTTTGCTGATGATACCAAGCTGTGTGGCGAGGTAGACACGCTGGAAGGGAGGAGGGACCTGGACAGGCTGGAGAGGTGGGCCCATGCCAACCACATGAAGTTCAACAAGGCCAAGTGCAAGGTCCTGCATGTGGACCGGGGCAATCCAAGCACAAATACAGGCTGGGCAGGGAATGGAGCGAGAGCAGCCCTGAGGAGAAGGACCTGGGGGTGCTGATTGATGAGAAGCTCAGCATGAGCCAGCAATGTGCGATCGTAGCCCAGAAAGCCAACCGTATCCTGGGCTGCATCAGAAGTGTGGCCAGCAGGTCAAGGGAGGTGCTTCTGCCCCTCTACTCCATTCTTGTGAGACCCCACCTGGAGTACTGCATCCAGCTCTGGAGTCCCCAACATAGGAAAGACATGGACCTGCTGGAGCGCGTCCAGAGGAGAGCCACGAGGATGATCCAAGGGATGGATCACCTCTCCTATGAGGACAGGCTGAGAGAGTTGGGGTTGTTCAGCCTGGAGAAGAGAAGGCTCCGGGGAGACCTTATTGCAACCTTCTGGTACCTAAAGGGGGCCTACAGGAGAGCTGGGGAAGGACTTTTTACAAGGGCATGTAGTGATAGGACGAGGGGGAATGGCTTCAAACTGGAAGAGGGCAGGTTTAGATTGGATATTAGGAAAAAATACTTTACTGTGAGGGTGGAGAGGCACTGGAACAGGTTGCCCAGAGAAGCTGTGGATGCCCCATCCCTGGAGGTGTTCAAGGCCAGGCTGGATGGGGCTTTGAGCAACCTGGTCTAGTGGGAGGTGTCCCTGCCTATGGTAGGGGGGTTGGAACTCGATGATCTTCAAGGTCCCTTCCAACCTAAAGTATTCCATGATTCTATTCTAGATATTTTGAAACAGAGGGATTTATTTACTGTTGTGCTGTGTGCAATGAAGAGGAAGGCACATTTGTCAGCAGTGAGTCAACTGTGAGTGCTCAAGTTCAGTATTTGCATCTGCAGGTGGATACACAGAGACAGGATCTCATTTTTCCATACTGCTGAGCATACCTAGCTGTCATGGAACCTGCTGTTTGTGAATTATGTGAACTAAACATTTATAAAGTTAGGGTTCCTCTTAGATATCTAAATGTTAATTTCAGTGCTTAATTCTAGTTACTTGTACTGTTTGACACTGGTTGTTTTCAAACTGGTGGTATCTGGAGGCATTGAACGTCAGGCTGGACATGGTAATGGTCATAAATATCTATACAAATACTCAGCTGAGAAGGTCACTTTCTTGCTGGAATCGTTCTGAAGATGATGATGGTGGACATGCCAGGTACACAGCGTGATTGCACAGGTACATTGCATACCCAATGAGCATACATGAAATGTGATGGATTAGAAATGTGCTTTAGATATTAAAAAAAAATAAATGCCATGGCCAATAAATTTTATATTCCAGCTGGGAAATGGTTAGGTCTCCCTCTTTTTTATTGTTTGGCACAGAAATATGTGGATTACTATGCCATTTTGCTGCTTATTCATTCTGTTTGCAATACAGAAGCTGGCTGATGGTTGCACTATTGAGTAAAATTGCTGAAAGGCTGAACTCCCCTACATTTTGGGACAAGCAGACAATGGAAGAGAAGCCAATTTTGGGGACAGCACATTATATGTTCGGATTTTGTATGCAGGATTAAGGGCATGATTCAGGAATTGTCGAAGATATGAATGGCAGTTAGGATATTGAGAGCCAAATGGAAGTTAGATGCTCAGTTGTTGGTAATGCCGTTGAAAACTTCCTCTAGCACATTCATTCTCTATTCAAGGTTGGGAAAGAATGAGCTGTTGCTTCTCAGCTAACTGCTGGACTAAATCCTAGTGATCAGCAATTCTCGGGATCAAATTTCATTTCCTTCACACAATAATTCAACAGTTGGTTGTTTTTTTTTTCCCAGTAGAGCTCCTGAAACACCTATTTGTTCTCAAACTGCCCGGTCTGAGGCAGCGTGTGTCCTGTACTCTGCATCAGCAGCGTCTTTGCTTTCCGTTACTGTAGACCTTTCGCTGTCATCTTGCGACCCTAATCTTTCATGTTGCCTCTGTCACAGGCCTTACTGATTTTTTTTTGAGTTCCTGGAATTCTTGTGTGTTTTTTCAGTGAATAAATTTACAGGACTGTCTTTTGCAACCCAGCACAGTACTGCAATAGAAATACCGCATCTAAAATAAAATAGTAACCCAAGCCTCGCTATAGTAAGAGGAAGTTCCTACTGCCTTGGAGGAATGTGGGAGGAGGTTAGAAGATTCTATAACTAAGGTTACATATGTAGCTTAATTAGCCCTATTTAAGGTTTCTTTTAATTCCGTCCCTTATGCACATGAATTGGAGTTTGGGGTTCAGTACCTTTGTTTTGATGACATGCTGGAGTAGGGACTAGTTCAAGAAAGAAAGAGTGTGGAGAATGTAGCTACCAGACGAGAAGTCGTCTTTACTTGGTTTGTACAAACTGATTTTTAGGACGTGTATAATCCACGTTAAGAGAGATTTGCACACGCTTAAGAGAAGGTCTATCTACAGCACGTTCAAAGCTGTTCAGAGAAAATGCACTCTGTGAATACTGTGCGTATCCCCGGTCTGTTGTTCAAATCAGACTTTTCAATGAAAAATCTTGCCTGTTGACAATGCACCTCCTCATTCAGTTTTGAATTTGTTGTGCCTTTTTCAGTACTGTCTTGCAAATAAGAGATTAAAAGATCTTTCTATAGAACTTTGGCTTACAGAAGTTTAATATTGTGAATGCAGCATTAAAATTAAATGTAAATCTGTTGAAGACGTGACATTTATTGATAGAATTTACTTCTGTAGCGTTGGGAACTTTGGAGGGAGCTTGTTATTTTTAAAAAAATAAATATATATTTTATTTGTTTTCTGTAGGAGATTCCTTTACGCAGTTCCGATTTGCTGATGAGAAAGAATGGGATCGAGAAATCATATGCCATAAACAGGTAACAGTTGTCATTCAAATGAGTTTGTATGGATAATCACCTGGCACAGAATTCAGCAACAAATTGTTTAATACAACGATAGCGCTCTTTATTCTGCATATTTTTATTAATTTGTCTCTGATGCTGGAGGCTTTTGGGTCTTGTCCTGTTTTTTTTTCTATTGAAGACTAATCAAAGCAGCAGGTGAAGTTTTTAAGTAATGTTGAAAGAAAAGAACAAGCAAATCTATCCAGTGAAGGGAAAATAAGGGACTGTCACTTTGTTTTACTTGACATGTCAAGTCAGCCTTCCTTTTTCAGCTGTATTCAAGAGAAAATAGTTTAGTAAAATAACAAAACCTATACGAGTACATTGATATATTTGACTATCAAGTTTGTTCTAGTTCTTTCAAGTTAATAGTTCATACCCTCTGGTTGAAACATCGCCTCCAAAATGACTATGGGACCAACTAGGTTTTAGATTATTTGTATGTGGATTCTTTATGCTGGAATGAAAAGGGTCAAAGTAATAGGAGTCTGCTGTTTTCGGTATCAGGATACTGGAAAGTGTTGTAATCTTCCTCACGTTAGGCACCAAAACTATTGCAAGAGAAATGCTTTTGTCTTCCAAGCTTTTCTTAAAATTGCTGCGAAACTGTGCTTGTTTCTTGAAATATACATATGGATTCACATTTTAAAAGTTCGCTATTTATTTCCTAAAATATTAACAGTAATTATTCCCTGGGAAGCAATATTTAAAGGTACAGTAAAGTTGTAAAGTCAAAGTACAATGAGGAAATAAAACCAAGTGCAGCTTTTTTTAAACCACCATATGTCTGGTCAGTGGGATCCTGTCTTTCAATGACTGTATTTTTTCTTATCAGTTCCTGCCGCTCCCAGCGTGCGGTATGTCAGTATCCTGAATGTTAATTTCTTCATAATTTCCTCATAGGCTTGTCATTATAGCATTTAGGTGATTAGAACACATTAATTTCTGAATGGCTAAAGCCATTGTGAGCAGAGTGAAGCTGCACGTTGCCAATGGATTTCACAACTATTCTTCTGGCTGCCAGTGATGGGACTGCACGGTTCTGGAGCCGGTCCCACCGGGAGGTGCGCTGTGCTGGGCACGTTCTTCTGCCTCCATCCCTACCAGACTGTAGTCGTTAGTCCTGCCCCATCCAAATTCCTTGTTTCAAACTGTTTCCTGTCCTTCACTGTTCTTATGTCAGTTTGAAATAGATCGCTGTGCTGGTGACCATTACCAGCACTTTGTTTTCTTATTTTAGTCCGGAATCCTGGCCCAGATGGGTTCATAGCATTATCTTTTTTTTCACATTGTCTCTGGTTTTCAGCCTGTTATCTCCTTTTAGTTTCTGGCCCATCTTTCTTTTCCCTGAAAGCTGGACCCAGGCCTAATTTTCATCCTAGATCCACTTTGCCAAATTCCTTGCCTTTGCCTCTTAGCTCACCTGTTTCTAGTTCTTTGTCTGCCTATACGTGATGTACAAGATTAGAGAATTGTAAACTGAAGTGAGTATGGTGGAACAAAATAAAGCAGAAAAGGCATAAAAATAGCTGCAGAATGACTAGATATTTCCCATTCCCTATTACTTGTAGAAAGCAATGGCAAAGCATCAGTTTCAAATGTGGAATGGAAATATAACGGTGACATCAACAATAACGAGTTTTCAGTTTATTAAGAATATTGTCATTCATTATTACAAAAAGTAGATCTGAATTTGCTTTATCATATATTGATAAAATGCAATGAAAATGTTTCAGAACACAGCCTGCAATTTAAAAATCAAGCAGGGAATAGTAATTTGGATTTTTCAGTAACAAATGGCAATTCCAGCAACAAAGTACGCCTCTACTTATTTTCTCGAACAAATAACTACATGTGCTATGAATTTTATGACTTTCTAAATACTACTTTGATCACTTTGGGTTTTTTTTATTCAAACACCACTTTTAGTGAAGTCTCTACCTGGATATTGAATTCCTTCTTCCATTATATTATTTCTCCAAAATCTTCTTTTTGTTCATCCTGAGCCTATCTTCTTCCCCGTCTCCGTTTTCACCTTCATTCGCAATGTTCATTCACATTCATCTTTTGCAAGTGTACTTCGCTCTTTCCAAATGCACTTAAATGTTATTCAGTGATACCCGACTTCTTACAATTTTTTATGTTACTGGATTCACCCAATTTCCTTGTCCTTTGCAAAGGTGCAGAAGCCATATTTGATCTTCAGTATCTGTCAAAAGAACTGGGTTTTCCGAAGTTCTAGTTCATTGCTGGGCAACAAGAATTGCTTGTTGAAGACTTTTTGAGGTTACTTGCACCAGCGAATCATCTTGGATGGTGACCACTAATTCATTGTAAAATAAAGTTGTTTGTTAGTAAAGAAGAAGAATTCTAACCATCAGATATTTTAAGTTGTTTGGTCCTTTTCCTGTCATTACTGGATACCAGAACCAGAATTTGGATACAAGAAACTGTTAAACCAACCACATTGTTTATTTTTTTAAATTTATTTTAATTTTGTAAATATGCTATTGGAATATGCTGTCTTTGATGTTCATTCTTGTTGCGTGTGCAGGTGTCAAAAGCCATCCTGTTGACTGGCTTTTGGGAGCAATGTGAATTCCTTTGGCAAAACTCTTATGCTACAGCACAAAACACTCTCTCCTAATTTATAAGTATTTGGGCTTCTAAATGTCTGTGTTGGTCTATACCATATTAAGAGGGACAAATTTTTGTCCCTTTAAGCTAGATTTATAAGCGGCTTCTCTGCTTACATGAAAATGAGAATACAGACTGAACTTTAGCGTTTCGTTGACAGATTTTAAAAAATGTGATGGATATCAAATTATCTTTTTCATCGGTGGTGAACGTGCTCAGAATGTTCTGCTGTACCGTTAGCTTGACATCTGTTTAAGTCTACCAAAGTCCAGAGTGTTCCGTAAAAACATCAAATATTGCTGGTTCATTTTGTGTAAATTTGTTTTTAATAGTTTAGAGCCAAAAAAAAGGGGGGGGGGGGGGTGTCAAGAGAAAATGAAACGTCAATACCTGTCACAATAATAAGTGACAGTTCCACCTTTTAAGCAAGTAGGCAGCAGTAGGGTATCTTCCATGAGTATCTTGAATATAATTTCAAAAGTGTACGTAACTACAGTTTGTTGCTTTTGTAAGCATTGAAAGAACATTTTAAAAGATGGGAAGTATCAAAAGGGCCATGTTGTTTAGGCACTAAAAGCAGTAGAGCTGCACACAATCTACATGGTTTGGTTGCTTAGAAAACAGTAGCAACTCGTTAAAAAGAATGGCGATTCCCACTGCATAGAAAGCTTCACAGATTAAAAGATGTTTGAGTTGGAAAAGCCTCTTATGACATTGTCAACTTGCAGAACTATTTCCTGCTTTGGATTTTCAAGGCATTGCCTAAGGAGCTTTCCATTTATACTGTGTTTTTAAGCCTTTAAGTGATTATTTGCATTGTAAGTGTTTATGTGGTAATTTAGTCAAACTGCTTCATATGTGTGTACTTTAAAATAATGAATTCCTGTGTTTCAGTAGATTGTTCCTCACATTCATTGAATGTGTTGAACAGGGGAATGTAAGGATTAAAGTCATTATTAGTTCATTTTTTTTTTAATACAAGCACACTGTGTGTTGAATTATATTTCAGTTATCTGCACTCTCCGTTGACTGCCAGTCTTTGGTCCAGGCCCTTCAGGAATTGCCTCTGCATCTCAGGTTGAACGTAGCTGCTGAACTGGTGCAGGTAATGCTGTGAACTTTCACAAGAAAATGCAAATATTTTGAGTGAAACAATCTATGCAAGAATGATTCTTTAAACTTGGTCTTCAACATAAGTAGAATGTATTTTATAAGTAAATACATTTCTTGAGACTGGCCTCTCAAACGGCATGTAATGCAGGATAGCCCTCTATTAGCACTTTTTATGCTTGTTGGCTTTAAACAAAGCGCTTTGATGTGCAGCACGTTAGATTTGAAGCCAGGTATTGGAGTGTTTGACATGGAATGATTGTACTGTTTCTGTGTTTACTTCTCTTGTTAGCAGCTGTTAAAATCTTGTGCCAAAATTTTGGAAGTGCTTTCACATTTTTGCCTGTTAATTGTTTTAGTTGTTATTTTCTCTTCTGCATAGCTAATATCAACATACAGGTTGATTCCATGAATCAAACTTACATCTGTGTTAGAACAGGCAGAACTGTCAATCAAACAGGTGAAGAAAATGTCATTTATGCTCTGGTGGAAAAAAAAAAAGGCAACAAAATATTAGGAAAAAATGTTTCTTCAGGCTGTGAAAAAGAAAATATTCATGTATGGGCAAAAGAACCAATGAGACTTAAATATAAATCCAAGATTCTTAAACAAAATCCATCTACTCAAGCAAGGAAAAAGAAACACGACCCTTACAGAAGAAATTTTACTTCTGTTTGGAGTTGCATGAAGTGCTTCTGTGACTGACACAGCTATCTATCTATCTGTGCTCTTTCTTACGGAGCTCAAGTATGTCTGCAGATGTGATGTCTAAGAGAATCTGCAAATAAATGTTACTTTCAAATACAGTTTTCTTCTTAAGACTTCCAGTCACGGTCTTTATCAGGGTTATAAAGTGGGTGTTACAACAACAATCTTTGTCTTCTCATTCTGACCCCTGATGTGGTCATCGGGTGCGCTGCGGTGTTATTAACACCGGGGCATCCACATAAAAGCAGAATCTGTGTTCCATGGTTAAATAATGAGTTGCTATTTCTTGTTTCAGTATTTGATAATGTTTTGTAATTTGGTTTAATTTTTCAAAATATATAGCTATTTACTATAACTTTTGCTAAATGATTATCAGCGACGTGTAGTATGGTTTGCTTTCAAGACTGGAATTTTGGAGGGAAGGCCTAACATGGGATAAAGTTTCTAACCCAAATTCTCACTTCAGTCATTCCAAAATTCAGAGTATTGATGGGATTTCATTACAGAAGAATTACAGAAAAGTAACTCTCTGGAAGTATTTGTGAAACGATGGAACTTGCTGATTTAGCATACCATCTCATATTCCAAAATAAGGGATAGAAGAAATTTTTATTTTGTAGCTGCTTCTGTAAAAGTGTCACCAAGATGATAACTTTAGTTTGCTTTTACTTTTGAATTCAATTCTGCTGAAATTCATTGTACCTTCTTAAGTGATCAAATGTAGGAAGCGTGAATTACAATCCAAATTAGACAGAAGAATAAAAATGGGGTTAATCATTAGAAAGTCTTGAGCCCTTTCTTGTACTTGTAGGCATCAACACCTGTAGAGCTCCCGCAGATGAAGACTAAAATTGTTGAAGACAGCAAGAGGAGAGAGCTGCTCTTCCGACAGTCTCTGGCTCAAAGTGAACCGGTGTTGGTGTCCCGCCCCGTTGGTGATTCTGTTGCTCCATCAGAGCCTGGAAGTAAAAATGGTGCTAGGGCAGGTGCAGCAGAACCCTTCCAGAGAGCCCATCCGCTATCAAAGCAAGAGACTGACCATTTGGATGAAGAACTAGATCTTCTCCTAACTCTAGATGCTCCCATTGATACAGAAAACAAGCCTGTGTCAGCTGCATTACCGTACAACATATCAACGGAGAAAGATTTGAAAATGGATTGTAAGGAAAACGGTAAGATTTCTCTTCTCTCCAGCATGCCCTTATTTAATTTCCATTGCTCTCTGTTTTGGTGATGGTTTTGAACTCTTGATTAGCCAGTCAACAGTACTGCTGTCATCATCTCTCTCATGCTGCATGTCATTTACCTGGGGCCGTGTTCTGACCCATTTGTTCCTTTCCAATTTTAACTCTCCGCTGAACTAAAGTTTCACAATTGTCAGTTCATTGTAAGCATTAATTCTTCTGCAGAACAGCATTGGTCTTATGATTTGGCAAAATTGTAAATTAAAAAAAAAAAATGTACTGCTAGAGAATTTTAGTGAGAGGAAGATAAAATAAAGTTTTTATGTAACATTATCAGCCCTTAGTTTGCCATCCTAATATAGTATACAGAAGAATTGACAGCTATTTCTGATGGCTTGCTATAATTGCTATTTTCAAACTTTACTAGCATTGATTTTTACAAAATTAAGTTTAGTATGAAAACAAAATGTATACACAACTTTTCATATTTCAAAAAAATGTGATAAATCCTTCCTTTTGTTTGCATTCCTAGAAGTTACACTGTTTGTTAGATTTGATGCCGATGGTTTGCTACTTGTCCCCAGTCCACAATGCTGTAAAATAATTTTTAGCAGCTCCAATTTTTTGTGTATGATTTTCTTGCTGTCTTAAAAATTAAGTCCAAAAGGGTTGGACATGTAAGATGTCACCACAAGCAATAGAGCAAGCCTTGTCACTGAAGACAATCTCGAAATGCTGCTTCATGTCAGTGGTATGTCATGCTTTCCACTGCAAAGCATGGTGTAAACCCCTCCAGAAAACCATGCCATCAGGATACGGAATCATACCGTGCTGTAATAATCAGGCAGGGCCAGGTGCTGTTGTGGCCTCCTGCTCCGCTCCTCCAGTAAAGTAAACTCTGCATCGGGGAGGATTGCGAACAGATCGCAGGAGGGGGATCGCTTATAATCTGTGTGCTGCAGACCAGGCCCTGCCCCCCCCGGAATCGGACGGAAGCCACAGTGCTCTGGTTGAGCTTATTAAGCTGCTGGTTTTACTGTTGTTACTATTTTTGGAATATGACTCGCTAGTCTTCAAGAAAGAGATTATGTTTTGTCAGTTGTGTGTTAAAATGCAAAACGATCTGGGAGAAAAGAGCTGGTGTGTAACTGCTTCCAGATTTTCAAGTCTGTTCTTTTCACTTTTCTAGACCCTTTAAAAGTAGATGTGCCTGAAGAGAAGAGTACAGCATCACAGCAACAGCAAAGTACATCTAAAAATGTTACTGAGGAAGAGCTTGAAGATTGGCTGGACAGCATGATTTCCTGAAGTTCAAGTTTTCTTATGTGAATACGTGAATATAGCAAATATTAAGGAGAAAGTTGAATCTTCCTTTATCTCCTCGTTATTTCCTGTATCTGTTTCACTTTTTGTTCAGTGTGCCCAATGCCCGGTTTACTTTGCTGGCACCTACAATTTTGTGCAAGCAAAATTCATTTAGCTGTGGCTGAAGATCGCCTAAGACTAATATTCTTAGAACGGTCTAAGACTTGTGATGAAATTAGGATTTTCTTTGCTAAAGATGCCGGCTACAGCACACTGAGAGAAGAGTTATTTCAGCTTGTACTTGCTCTATATAGTCCTTAAAATAAAGCTATGAATGAACAATGAATACGTGTGGTTTTAGTCACCATCCTCACACCACGTCGCCATGTTGTAGAAAAACGAGAAAGAACGACAGCAAAAGTAACATTTGGTTCATAATACTTTATTGCAGTGGGCACTTTTTATTAGAAGAAAAAAATGCATAATCCTAGCAGCTTCTACTTGCAGGTGACCATAGAGCACTGTTCTGTTTTGGCCTAAGATTTAAATTGTGTTCATTTTGATACAGTGTATGTCTTTTAACAGCAGCATCTAATAAGCTGTTATTGAAGGTAGTATATAAACAAACTTCAAGTGCAATTTCATACAGAAAGACAGAAAAGCAATACAGGTAATGGATCTGTTCGTCTTGAACACTAACATAAATAAAAAGTTTGCATAGCTATGTCTACAGAGGTTTTAAGGCACTTAATGTTTCAAGGTCGACGACGTGTTTGAAAAATGTTTTCTTTTTAACTGCTTAAAGCTTTTCAGGCTGTATCTTAATACATTCACTAGCAAATACTGGGGGGAAAAACTGGACAGCAGTTAGTTAAAGTATTTTTTTCTGAGGCGTGGCCTCTGATGTTCAAGTTCTTCAATGTCAAATGTTGTGCAATTAAGACACCTTTTAGCCCTTTCAACTGTACTGCCAAACACCAGGTTAATGATGTGGTTAAAAAGTTAGTTGTTATTATTTCAGACCACTTTTGAACTGGAAGGCTTAAGTTAATCTGGCATTGTTTTCTCTTTCCTAATGAAAATTCCAACACAAGACCTCTTTCATAGGTGGTAGGTACAAAAAGCCTTTGAAATAGTGTCAAACTTTATGTACGTTCTGAAGTTTAAAGACATAGAAAGCAAATACAAGCTGTGAAATTACACCATGAAAAGAAAAGAAGGGTTTTTTTGTATACTGGATCTTAACAGTTCATGAATAATTTCTTTTGTGATATTAGCCAAGCTGATCCTCATACTGTTTCCGGAAGCAGTCCCCTGCTGGGAAAAAATCCCAACATCTTTCTTGGTACATCTTCCACACAAATGACTCCTGAAAATGGTAAAGAGTATTTATTTAACAGATGCTTTGCAGTTAGTGCTCTAGATCAACTTTTAAGTACAACCAGGTACGGCGCCCATTCCCGTGGGGTAGAACTGTGAAGACATTGAAACTCGAGGATCGTAACTCAAGAGTGTTTGTAGAAGTATTGCTCTGCGCTTTTCTTGATTCTCTACTACTAAAATAGGAGCCCTATTAGAAAAACTGTGTAAATTAATCAGTCTAGCTATAGCAGAGCAAACCTGTGCACAATCTGTATATATATAAAGTGGTTTAGTTTGCTTGGAGAACATTGAAGTGTAAGGTACTTTTGTAATGTTTGCATAACAGCTTATTTGAGATAAGGAAATAAATAGGATTTAATTATATCTTATTTATTTACATTTATGGCCAACAACACTAAACATATACACACTTCCATATACCTATCTATGTGGATTTAAACTATAGATACAGTAGCTTAACTACTTAATCTGTTGGGAATAAACTGTAACTGGTGTATTTCAGGGTGATCAGAGGACAGTAAGATTACCAGTAGCCGACTTCTGAGAGAGCGGAGTGCTGGGTAGAACAGCACTGCTGCTGCCCACCCACTCCCTGTTTTTTAACCCTTCCTTTTCTTCCACTGGCAGAAGACTCAGGGAAGGTGGCATCATCTCCACTCCTTGGTGGCACATCAGTTCCACCTGGTGGTACACAGCTACAAGGCTGGAGAAGATTAAAAACGTTGAAAGGTAATCTTAAGAAAAAAATTAAGTTTTATTTTCTACTCACCTGGCCAGTATGCTCAGTTTCATCCTTGTTAATGAGATACATTAAAAAGAACCTGAAACAAGCACATGAAGCGGGTATTAACGCAGAAAATACATCATCTCTGCCTAACCATTCCTGGACTGGGGTATGTGAGGGGGATTATGCCAACCAGCAAAGCAATGATATTGCTAGGTGTCTAAAGTGCTCACGTTGAAGAAGAAAAGTCCATCCTCCAGCACTTCTCCTGTGGAAGTGCTAACAGCTGTAAAAGCTGTGCAAGTGGAAAAATGTGGTTTAGCATTTTCTTCATTTCAGTGCCAGGAGCAATACCTGAATTAGGCAGATGCCAACTCCTGTATGTGCCTGCTCCACCATCTCACCTTGGAAGAAGTTACTCGGGCTACTATGCAAGAAGTTGGAAGTGTGGCAAATAATACTCAGTTGCACCAAGACTTCCAAACACTCACACCATACAGCTCCTAAGCGGAGCCCGGCGATCTCCGACACCTGCGCTCACTCCAATGTAGACAGCTTGAACTAATTAGAAAGGCCACAGAGTACTAACAATGGTCTGTTTATACGTAACACAGCTCCTGCTTAGACACTTTTGATGCAGCACATTTGGAATTAAACCTGGTACGTGCTTTCATTGTAAAGAAAAGAATGTATACTGACTTTAACGTTTGCCTAATTAAAGGGCAGCCTGGTTAGAAAGATTGTTCACTATATATTCTAATATTAAGGAAATGGCCATTTTTAATTTACTGTGAATTACAGGTTCCCGTATACCAATTAAGCCATTCAAGAGAGTAAAAAAAAGCTTGGAGGTTATAGACTGGTAAAACTATGGCTAGTAATGGAAATGTGCCTCACAAAAGTAATGTGCATTGATTTTGCAGTGTCAGTTGCTACACACGGAATAATGCAGCCTCCACTCCACAGGAGTGGACAGGAGGCACACTTTTCTTCTCTCTTTTTTTTTTTTTTCTCTTAATTTAGAAAGTTCAGATGCAGCATTCCAAAGCCAGTCTTCTACGAGATACCACCACAGTTGAGCTCCTTTGGGTCTGCTAGCACAATTATATAATATTTTGGCACAATAAGATAATTATCATTGTTGTATGAGTAACTAATGCCACCAGATTAACTTTTTTAATGTCCTCTTTCGTCTGCTCTGTATTTACTAATGAAAGAAGATCAGTGTCTTGGGAGCATGGGCAATAGTCTAAACACGTATAACTCCTGATTGCTTCAAGGTTTCAGAAAGCTGCACTGTCACTAAAGAACTATAGGAACTATACTTACAGATAGTTTGCCAAGTTGTGTTCTTGCAAAGTATGTGTTTCAAAGCCATGTGGGGTTGTGTCAAAATAGTCATTGCCGATTCCACAAATAAAACATTTGGTCTGGAAACACAAGTTGTGGTTACAAATGAATTTTAACTCAGAGACACTATTTTAACTGGTAACAATCATCTAGATGAATAAGAGTAATAAAAAATGTAGTGTGCTTGCTCATACCTCCATATCTTCTCTCACTTGTTCTTGCTGGTCTCTCAGTTCACCAAAAGCATCAATGATCAGACCTATTTCAAATGGAAAAGTAACAGCACTTCAGTACTCAGCAATATTCATATTTCAAGTAATGTCTGCCAGGCAGCCTCCACTGTCTTTGGAGTTTAGTGTACTTATGTCTAGGTTGAAGAATTTAAGTTACAATCTGTCAATTTCCAGACATCGAACGTGCTTACACTGCACTCCTAGCAGTAAGAATTTCTCTAACGTAGAAGTACAGTCTTGAGGGTGGAAAGGCTTTTCTGTACTTTTATATTTTGGTCAATTTAAGATTCCATATTCTCATCTCTTTTGTTCCCATGAAATAATTTAACTTTCATTCTCCTGATGGAACTCTTGTATCCCAACTTTTGTTCAACAAAGATGACTCTGCTCCCCCAGGCCCCCCGGCCAGTTTGTGATGCCGCTTCACATTTGAAGCATTACTCCTCCACTTCCAACATATTAAGAATAGAGTTGCATCATCGGGGGGGCTGTGACATTCATAACTTTTTCACAGGGTAAATGTGTGTGTTACATTTTTTTTTCTTTGCCACCAAATTGCCATAAAATGGTGGTGTTTTTCCTGACAGCCTTACGTCAATTTATACAGTAAGTGTTGGATACTGACAGCTACTGAAGAGAGGTGTCATTCTCTGTAAACCACAACTGCAAACCAATTAAAACTGCCAATCATCCTCTAAAGAAAGGAGGAAATGGCTGTGTGGCCATGGAGACTTTTTCCATGCCATTTCCCCTTTCTAAGGGGAAAGTCTCCATTCCAGCTGTGGTGGTTCCAAACGAAAGGTGTGAAGAGTGTCTACAGCAAAGCTCTCCAAGTTTAAATGGTTATTATAGGAAGAACAGTGATCCTGCACAAGCTGTGTCATTGCTGGATAGTTGTCAACATGTTCATAAATGCTATAACCCAGATAAGTTATGTTTCTGGTGCTTTTTCTTCGTGTAGTACTTGGGACAATGCATTATTTATGAATTAAGTATAAAATTATTACTTTCAGAATTAATGATTTTATCAGCTCAGAAATAAGTCTTTATAGCAATACTACTAAATTTACCTCCAACAAATATGGTTTAAATACATTGCAGAACTTACGTAAACTAAATTCTAACAGTCTCTGCTAAGGGAAATGTCAGTACCTTGAATAATGGCCAGCAGGATAACAATGACAAAGAAAAAAAATGTGATGTCAAAGACGATTCGATACATTTCATAAGGGTCTCCAGCAGGATCCTCAATTTCATCTCCAATGCCGCCACCAGCTCTTACGCCCACATACATGTGGAACAGGTAACA
The DNA here is from genome assembly GCA_017639485.1 of Pluvialis apricaria. Lineage (NCBI taxonomy): Eukaryota > Metazoa > Chordata > Aves > Charadriiformes > Charadriidae > Pluvialis > Pluvialis apricaria. Next base: position 36,998,994 of record CM030012.1, on the reverse strand, counting down.
CTAAAAAAGAGAGGAAAATTGTAGATATCTTTACCATGAATTATTCTCTTTGGTTGTTTTGGGTTTTTTTTTTAATTTTTTTTAAAATGATTCTGCTCTGCTAATTCTCGTCACAAGTTACAGTAACAAAGAACACACATCATTCCTCGTGTATCACACACACTGCACCAAAAATCTGTTACTGTCTTAACTAATGTGATTACATCTTCAAGTACACTTACTAAGAGGGGGAGACAGCATCAGCTGTTACCTCTCCTCACTCCCTAGGTCTTACAGACCAAGACCATTTGGGGGGCATTTTTCTTGTATTTGTTACTGTATTCAACTATATTCTATGCCTTATATTAATTCCTAGGGTTCTAACTTGCTCTAAGTAAGCAGAGGATATTTTTAAAGTCTTGTAATGGAGTTTAGAAATGTTGGCAAATATTGCCATAAAATAAACAGTGACATATCCGTAACAGGTAGGTCTCTCTGTGTTTATGTGGTTTCTGGATAATTTCATTTTGCAATACTAGATGTCTGGTTTAGTATATTGTACATTATTTATGATGTGGGAAACAGTCTGTGTTCGGTTCGATGTGGAAGAAATCACTTTACAAAAATGTTGCTGTGTGTCATATTTTTTGACCGTATAAGTCTTCACGGAACAATCTTTAAAAATCTGGATATTTAAGCTATGTAAGAATATTAGAATGGAATCTTCTGCTGAAGATACACTTCAGCAGAATATACTACTGATGTTCTCGTATGAATCAGCTCTAGAATCTCGTAAACCACCTTCAGTCACACAATGTGGGTTAAAAACAAAGGTAATGACACACAATCAGCCAGTGTTCTGAAGTCACATTAGACAGCAATGCTGGTGTTAAATAATCAGCATGAAACCTGATAAATCTGGTCTTTCATAAGCAAATACTAAACAGTAAAAATACTATACATCCATTTTTATAATGCAACTTTACTGTTGACGTAAGATGCTGGTACTAGTTTAATCATTAAAAAATGTAATGTGGAATTGATTGACCTCACTTGGTAGAGTGTTTTAAAATGTAATATAGTCTCATGATTCCAATTACTCTTACACCTATTTTATGACCAGACCATTGTATCCAGCTCGCAGAGGGACCAGTTAAATAATATTGCTTGGGCAGTTTTCATAATTTCTACCAATTGCACATCTGAGTTGCACTGAGTGTTTGAAAGTTCAAGAATAGGGAAGATCATTTTGTGAAGTCTATGACATACCTCTGTTCTGAGGGATTGTATTCTATCTTTGGCATATAACACAGGGCAGAGAGTGACTACTCCAAGGAAGAAATGAGCTGGCCGCAAACTCAGAATATTACATTTTTAAAACCTGAATTTATGCTGTTTTCCGTATACAGTAAGGAACTCAAATCCTCTTCATGCCATAATACGTATCTGTAGAGTATCTTTTAATATGACAACATTCTGTGGCAACAGGTGGAAATCAGAAGGGAATTTAGTAGCATTAGCTTATCACCCGTAATAAGTTTTAATTTCCCCTTTCTCTACACACTCTTGACTTCTAACTTCATGACTAAATTACTAATTGTAAACAGTTTGGAGCAGGCTTTTATCACTAGTGCTAATAACACCATATACTTCATATAACCAAAATAAGGATAGGAAGAGCTTGCACACTTGCAAATATTGTGAACAAACTGGATTTATTTGAGCTGTGACAGAACTGCTTCTTTTTTGCAGGGCTGACCAGTTTGTGATGAAATTTCTTCCATATATTTTAAGGGTTTGCCATCTTCACATGTAAGAGATGCAGTGTATCTTATGCCACAATATTTAGGAGAAAAATCCAGAATATCTACTATATCTACCTATGTAGTGTTGTGTTTAGACCACTGGAGAATGCAGGAGGAAGTTCAAGACCATTCATATTTTCAAAATGACAGAAGATGACAGTTTCAAAATGACAAGAAGAACAGACCCACGGATTTAACAACAAAAACATCCCTCCTTGCTTATCATTTCATCTTAAGTATCCATTTGAAAATTCAGGATGAAATTTGAAGCATGCTAGTGGTGTTTCAGTTACCGTCATCATGTCATCACATTTCATGTCTGGTTCATCTTCATCTTCACTTTTGTTGTAGAATTTGCGGAAGAAGTTGAACGCCACAACAGTGTAAAGATACACTACTACAGCGAGGAGTCCCACTGTAAGCACAAGCTGTGTATGGAGACATGACATGAAAGTAGGTTGCAATTTCATTCTGTCAGAAGAGGTATGCAGTGCAGTGTATTGCCTGACGTATTAAAAATGTATTATATTGTACCTTTCCCAGTATGGAGACTAAAGACAGCAGTTACAGTAGCTTTGGGGTCTCCCTATTGCTTGGAGCAGTGTAGAGGTGTTACTTTACCCTGCTCTCACATGGAAATCAAAGGGAAAAACAGTATTAAAAAACTGAAGTCGTTTCCATCTTTCTGAGCCATATGCATACCAGCTATATATCACTGAAGCAATGTTTCCACTATTTAATTTAAAAGTTAAATTCTAGTAACTTGAAAAACTGGATATACAGTGAAAATTAAATGATAAAAAATAAACCGCTTTAGCTAATTTGATAAATAATTTCAACTGGGACTTACGAATTATCATAGTCTGTTTTCTGTTCCAAAGCTGGTTAGCAAAGCCATCGATAAAGTAGATGGAAAATTTTTTAGATAACCAAAGCGTAAGTAATTTCCAGGTCCTGCTTTTAAGCAAATAAAATCCTTAGGTGAAAAAGTTTAGCAGTTAATGAGACTAGATTATATTGGTTTTGGAGCTGGCATTAGAAGATGCAGCTCTGGAGAGGAGTTACTGAAGGCTACATATTTTAAAAAGTGCAGCAATTGATATTACTCTTTTAAAAGAAATGTAAGAGTATTGAACAATGAGCCGTCTGTTTATCACTTTCTGCCGATCTGTAAATACGTTCTCAAAGTGAACACTTCAACTGAAAAATCTGCAGCTGTCTTTCAGTTTTCATATCTACTAGCAGGAAAGGCAACAGGATTAGGAAGACTAATCTTCGCTTGTTAAGAATGTCTACTAAAAGCTGTGGTCTTGAGTTGAAACAGTTTTGTCAATTATGCTCAGTTTTGAGTATTACATTTAGAAAAATCTCAAAATATATCAGTCATTATATTAGCAGTATTATGACTTTGGTCATCCTGGGGGAAAACAAAGGGGATAAAACCAGAGACTTCATTTGTTTGTGTGATGATACTGAAAACATTCTCATATGTACTATTTTTGAAACTTCCTTTCCTGATAAGCGAAGAAACTTGCATTGGTCAATTTCTGCTGAAAGAAAGGATTAAGCAAACACAAAGGATGTATCAGAGTTGAGCTAAGGGGATACGCCTCTTCCAAAACGTTACATGGTTTAAAATGTTTTGACAAGTCTAACAGGGAGTAAGAGCAGGCTTAAAATATATGTTACTGCATTTGAGAAGGAATGGAAGGTGTTTGTGTGAAATTAAATGTGTGTTAGTGAAAAGCCTGTTTTTGCTGGTATGCTAGCTAGGAACGCAGAGCCTTTAAGAGATCAGAGAATGACTCCTTTCGTAAGTTTCAACAATTAGTTTTGGAAGTAGATTTTATTAATCTGATTTTTGCATGGCAAAGTGACATATAAATATATTCCGCAGGGCAGAATGCCCACACCTGTGAACACATTCTTACTTGCTAAGTATTGAAATCTCAGTGCCCAGATCATTATTACTGCTGTAGCTAAAGAGAGATGGTGAATTCTTATTAGTTATCACCAATCAGTTCAGCATTGAGCATAGAGAAGGAGCTGGTTAGGTCATAATTCATATCCTTGCATTTTTCTAAAATGAGACATTTTTCTATTGTGTACAAAAACTTCTTTAGTTATCAGCACTCTGTGGGTATAGATTATTACAATTTCATAGGATTTAACATGTATTAAATGTGCTGCAGAAGGCACAATGGGATCTATTCTTTAATCCAATCATGATCAAAAAGGATTCCAGTATTTCCCAGGTACCACAAGATTTTTCCCAGTACTGTTACAAAACACATTAATTTTCAAACCTCTGCACGTAGCACTAACCTGTTTGCCATTGTGAGTGACTGAAGACAAAATGGTTCGCAACGTCTTGAAACCCATAGCAATATCCAGCAGATGAGCAGCAAAGAAGAAGTTGTTGTAGTGCCCAAGGATTGACATAGTCGTGTACCAAGCTAGGTATAAAAATGACTGCAGAGAAAGTGAAAAGCGGCAGTGTTAGCGGGTGCCAATGTGCGTTATTGGATCCAGCACAGAGCTGTCTTCTGCTCATAATGAAAGTAATGCTTTGAGGATCTGATTTGAATCACAGTCTGAATGTAATACCTCTGTTTTACATGTTCAAAAAAGACTGTCTCACTCCGTCTCTTATCATCTCCACTGTTCATTTAAGGAATGTTTATTGCTTAGTTATGCTGATGAGACCTCTATCTTTACACATTTAAATGCAGTCTGCAACATATATGTTATTATTAACATCAAAATCCCCTACCTTAAAACTGTTTTGGTTTCAGAGCTTGTTACACAATACTTTAAATTTTAATACTGATTCTGGAGGAGAGAAAATGCATTGTATTACTCTTGAGACACTTTCTCTGTTTAAGTCTCAGACCACGTCAATGAGGACACCCAGAAAAGCCAAGGCACGTAATACAGCTTATTCTTTAACAAGCAGTGAACCTGAAGCCACTTTGACGTGAAAGCTCTTATTGAAGAACAATGACAAAGTGCTTTTAGTGCACCATGAGTTTATACATCTTCCCTTGATTCACCTTGGCCCTCTTGTTTGTTTGGGAATGCTCAAGAGGGTAAAAAGAGGATTCCCCCAAAAAAAGAGTTTTAATATAAGCATGGTCCTTTCAAAGGAGAAGGTACAAAAGAAAAGAATTAACCAACCATGTCAAACAGATGATTCGAGAATAAAAAAGGATAACTTTCTGTAGACTGTGCTTGATTTTAGAAAAGACACCTTTGGTAGCTAGATTGATTTCTACGAAATTAAATGAATGTACCATTAACTTCCAAAATGCTGACATTTTATTAATGGTGAGGAGGTGCATATTGCCCTTTAGAATAAAAAATATTCTAACATAAATTAAAGCAATGTGCTACAACACAAGACAGAAAAAACTATTTTTAAATGGCTCTGTAATGCAATATTATTTGTGTATGTTTGTTTAAAATAGAAGCAGATGGTGGAAGACATACCATCATGTTTAGAGTAAATCAAAGCATATTCTTCTAGGCTAACATACTCACATTGTCAGTGAAAACAACTCCGAGCTTCCAAATGTGGTACTTTGTATCAATGGAGCTTAACCTAGGAAACACAAATTTTTTTAAATGCATCAATATCAAAATTAAGTACTGAATTCTGTAAGTACAAACAACAAACTTGGTTTGACACTTCACATTTGTTTGCTGAAGGCGGTGATAAAGATTAGCTGTTTATTTTTTGAGGGATGTAGGTGCTTCTTTTTTCAGAGAGTATTCGTTAACTCTGAGCACCCATACACCATTTCTAAACCATTGAAACAGGTGGAACAATTTCAGTGGGAGTGATACTGCTATATTCCAGACTTATAAAAATTAAAATATGTGTTAAAAGTCATGAAGTGTGAAACTGGAATTGCTTGAATTCAAGAGATAAGCATTCTGTCTAGTGTAAAAATGTTGCCAAAATTACCAAGAGAAAAGGTAATCCCTTCTGCAAGATTCTAAATATTTTATTAGCCGTTAGATGTCATGCGAGCAGAAATCCTTCTTATGTGCCTTAAGTATTGAAGAAACCAAACTCTTCTCAGAGCCTAAATCGGTTGGGACTTGAATACTTTCAAACTCTCATCTTCACTGATGGATTAAAAGCCAGGAAAACATCTCTGAGTTTCTGTCTAGATACCTGGCATCTAGATATTTGTTATCAATACTTTTTCTGTCCTTTGGTTTATAAACTAACTCTGTTGTAACACCTAAAGAACTTTTAAATGCTGCATTGATTATCGTTTAAAATAAAAAAGTTCCCAACTGTATCGGTCAGCATCAACTCGTGTGATTTTTTTTTTTTCTTACTTTTACAACACAAATATAAGTGTGGTTTAGAACAAATAAAAAGCTTTGTTATTTTACTTCCACACTAGGAATACTTATCCATTTGAATTTTCCATGTTGAGGAAAACATCACTACAGTTTCAATATAAAACCTGTTTTTATCTTGGATGGTGAAGTTACGCCAACACATAATTTGTCTGTGACGTTCAGAAGTCATACCATGACACAAGAGATGCCTCTTCTGGTTCGCTCTCTTCCACTGGACTGAAATCAAGGGCACTTTTGTCCAAACCCAAAAGTTCTGCTATGCGCTCTGCTCCATATAAGTCTCCGTACTTGTTAATAACCTAAAAATGGCAGAAGAGAAGCTTTTGCTCAGAGAAAGACCTCAGTGACATTCACCCTACTTTAAGCCAGTAGTTGTCAGAAATAAAAAAAAAAAGAAGTCTTTCACAATTAACGCTACTAGAACAGTCAGAACTCCCGGGAAGCCAGGCGGGGGGAACATAAGAAAGAAAAATAGAAGCATTAAAGGCTATTATCTGAAAGCTTATGTGTAATTTGCCGTCATTTAAGCTGGCATGTTTTTCTTTTTTTAGGGGGATGAGGGGGCTTTGTATCCTAAAGATGACAATGACTGTAAATTAGACCTGCATGGCTGATTGACAGCACAAAGTTATTTCAAATGCCTGAGTCTAGGAAGGAAACCACAGCCTTCTGTCTTCCTCCCTCCTCCCGCCTACGCTGCAGCTGCCTGTTCACTGAGACATTTACCACAATGACTTCCATAAAACAAATTTCAGTTCTCAATTATTTGTATATTTATATGTACAGAAGTATATCACACATAGATATCCGATTTAACTGAATAGTAGAATATTGCTGTAACTAACATAATAGGAATATAAAAAGCCTACCTTCCTTTTCACAAATTTGTCCCAGTAATTGTTAGGAAAGGACCTACATAGATAGGGGAAAGATATTTCAAGTTATTTAACTTGTTAGGGGAAAGAAAAAAACAACAACAACAACAAAGAAAATACCATGTTCCTGATCACTGCAGATTTTGGTACAATTTCATTCACTTGCACACTGAATTTCAAACAATTTCTTTTCATGTTGACAACAGCTGTTATTAACATCATTCGCTGCAGTATCATCTTTTTATTCCCCCCCTCTTTTATTTTTCACATCCACAAATACGATTGGCTACAAAAGGACAGCAGGCTAAATATTATCACCTAACGAGCTTAACAACTCCATAATAGCAGGGTAGTCACTGTAGTATCATTCATCTCCTAAATAAATACTTTATTGCTCCTAGCCGTGAAATCAATACAGACAATGATTTTCAGAGAAAAACTAGAGCCTAGTAGCATAAATACGTTTGAAGTTCACTGGATTACATTTCAAATAGAGGCTGAACACTTGGGAACCAGAGGATAATTTGCCAACATAAACTTAAAATTCAAAAAATAGTAAAAAAAAACCCCAGAAAATTGCAAAGATCATTTGGCAAGAACAGGGGTTAGTGGTAATGTTGTTCTCAGGTGTATCATATTGTTGTTACTGGGTCTGACATCTCAGAACAAGACAAGGTAAAAAAACATTTATAATTCTAAAGCGGCAAGACAGTTCAGCTCAAGAGCATCATCTGCCTCATGCCCACGTTGGTAATTAGAAGAAAAACTACTGTGTATACAAAAGAGAAAGAAATGAAGCAGTAGATCTTAAATATTGAAGAAGGGTCAGGGTATCTTTTATTGAAAATTCCCTGCTTTCTTTGAGAGTAGCAAGCAACCGTGATGCTTCAATAAGCAACCAGTTTTATCCAGGGGAGACCTTAGCACAGACGCAAGGAAATACATCAGCTTTGACCTGCAAGAAAAGGGATAGTGTTCTCTCTTATCTGTAATGTTTCCCTGATCTTCATAAAAGGTATTGTTCTTGAACTGTCTTATGAATAGCAGTGCCCAGGAATTCCTCATTCTGACAGTCTTACTGTGTACTATGTCAGTTTTGAACACTGCCAATTAGCAGGGAACATTAAAAATTTACGGGTTTTCTCTCCCCGTTTCCTGGAAGTAAAACGGAGTTGAGCAAACATGCAGGAAGGTAAAGAAAAATAACCGCTTAAACTAAAGGACAGTGTTGGTAAAATAAAGCAAGTGTTAACATCAGAAGAATGAGATTGCAGAACACTGTTGTGCTGGGATGTGAGGCAGACTTCCCAACTTCTATTAAGTGCTCGATTTTTTATTTTTCTGAATTGAAGTTCTGAATGAAATTCCTCCAGATAAAGGGAAATAGTCCCAGCGCCTCAGATGGTACATTCTGGTCCAATGCTCTATATTATGCCTTTCCTTGACCTCTCAGACTTTTAAGCTAAGTATGTGTCTAACGTAGCCAGCTTGTGTCTATCTCTTTTCCCACAAGCATCTAATGGTGCTGCATTTATTGGGGTACCTCTTTTACATTTTTAATTACTTTTTGTCACTTATAGAAAGCACATTTCAGTATATACACAGCACTGGGTACCCTCCAGCAGTGGTTATTCATACAACGATGGTACAATATTTGCACTAAACCTTGAGAGTAGGTTCACATCAACAGGGAAGGATTAGTCTGCTTAAATTACCTTAAATCTTTTATTCGACTTCAGTAGATAGAGCAACATGCTGAGAACAGACTGTACCGCATGTCATTTGGGATAAGCTGACAATATAGTTCATTAATTCACACTTGTTTTTGCTGAGGATAAACTTACTGGATGTCTAGATAGCTTGCTGTCAACAGTTAAAGAAATGGGTTGGAAATTAAGCAAGCTCTCCGGTTTCCCCATTACCTTCTATTGTAACTTTAATAATATGTGCTAGTCTGTATTTCTAACTGAAATTAAGGAAAATTCTTAAAATTCACATGTAGGAAAACCAAACAGTCAAGAATTTCCAATATTTTAGACATTCTAATTTTAATGAAAGTACTAAAGGCACTATTTATAATATACAAAAATTGAGTATAACTGATAAGAGATATTTTGGCTATTTGGCAGCATACTGTCACTCTGATGCATTTAGTTGATTATTTTTGCTGGCTTGTTTTTATCAAATATTTACTTACGCCTGCACATACTAGCCACAACTACTTTGTGACTTGTAAATAACATTGTTCTTTTCCAGCTCTCTGTTACTGTCCCTAAATTATGATGCTACTAGGAAAAGACAGGAATCTAAGCCTAGGTATACTAGTACCAAAACGTGATTCTAGTTGTTTTGAAAGAGTAAATTCTGAAAAAATAGCCTGTAGACAAGGCATTGTTTCAAGAGAAGAGAGTTGACTTGTTCTGTTTCTGTGTGTCACTCCTACAGACTGCTGCAGCTTACCGATCTTTTTCTTTTCCTTGCCTACACTCACGTCATTCACTCACAGAACAGCAGGTGAGTCTCCTAGAATCAGTGTATGACTACTACAGTATTTGCTAATGCATACAACTTGACAGTAATTCCTGTCAGACCTACTCAAGTTCTCGGATTGCTATTTTACACTAGATTTACTTCTCTTGTCATATACAAATTTTGTTAGCAAGAAGTGGGGAAAAAAGGCAGGAGAATACTGCTATACAATATGAATGTGCAACTGAGTCACTGAAAAGGATAGAGTTATCTTTTTAAAACTTTCTCAGGAGTGACTAATATCTGAAATGTCCTGGAGAGAGCTTGTGAGGGAAGATGCACAATCCTTGCAAACCCTAGAAAAATGAAAAGGAAGTAGAATATAGATGTTATGATAGTATTTATTAAAGGAACAGATAATACAAGATTTCACATTCGAATCTACTACTGTAGCACCCAACATAAGGTGAAAAATGCCTTTCTTTTAGATGAACTAGGTGGCAGGTGGACAGGAAAGGTTCTAGACCAGTGGCCTAATGATCTATAATATTTATAAACAGTTTACATAAAACCATTTAATTTTACATACGGAGTATTTATAACCAGGCGATCCCATTGTCCTTTAATATCATCTTCAGATGGTTGTTCAGTTATGTATAGTCCGTCAAATTCCAGCTTTCTAGCTACCTCCTTTTCTCTCTTGAATACAACCAAAGGAACCTATGAAAATGACAGTGGACATCTTTGTCATGGTTTATATACTTTCAGAAACCATGGTATCTACCTACAGTGTTAAGTACTCTTCATAATACTGTATAAGACCAAACATCAAACTAGCACCTCCCACAAGCAGATCAATGCCTAGCCAGTCTCTGAGCAACAGCCACCTTGGAAGTCAAGCCCACCCCCAGCAGTTTTGGTTGCTGAGCGTGACGTTACATGGTACGGAATAACCCTTTGGTCCGTTCAGGTCAGCCGTCCCAGCTGTGCCCCCTCCCAACTTCTTACCCCCTCCCAGCGTGCTGGCTGGGGCATGCACAGAGTGGGTAAAGGAAAGAGAAGGCCTTCATACTGTGCAAGCAGTGTTCAGCAATAACCAAAAAGTGGGTGTGTTACCAACACTGTTTTAACCACAAATCCAAAACACACACGTGGCTATGAAGAAATTTAACTCCATCTCTGCCAGACAGAGTACACGAAGAAAACATCTATATATTGAATAGTGAGAATTTGTAAACAACTAGGTATTCCAGTATTAGCTCCAAAAATCACTTTGTGACACAGCCAATGCTCTTTAACAAGTACTAGATTAGTAATAAGATTCAGAACTTGCCTTTAAGCAGTAGTATCCAATCACACAGACAAAGGAGATGATAGTATGAATAACTGCCAGTGCTCTGAGAGCAGGTGCCATGTAACCTGTACTTTCTTCTAAAACAAAAAACACCATGCCTTCCTCCTCTTCCTCTTCATCAAAAGAGTTCCAGAGATTAGAGTCTTCCTCTACTTCATCAAGTGGCTCTTCTGTCACCTGAGAGAAATTCAAGCACATTGAAAACACACAATAAACTTAAAAGCTTTTCCTTTACTATAATGACAAAAGATGTTTGCAAAGCCTGCTCATGGGAAGATGACAGAGCATTAGCTTTGAACAGTGATGTCCTTCATTTTCACAGCAGAAGTCTCCACATCATCTCATGTCTCTGAAAAGAGAATCTAGAAAAAGCAAATACAGGCATATGACAGTTACAAATCTCTCCATTAACAGTGCCATAGCAAAGGCAAAACAAACAATTAAAAAGTTATGCAAAATTGTTTCCTTGGAAGAACCAAACAATGACAGGGTTATCTAATATGACTGAATTTAGGGTTTGTTTTGTAATCTTCATTGTTGCTGAGTCTAGAAAGAAACAAAGTTCTCATGTTATCAACTTTTACATTGTCCATAAATTTTTATTTTGTGACTTAGTTTAGAGCTTACAAATAAATACAGTATTTAATCTGTATTTCGTAAATATGCCAAGCCATAAAGCTGACATACTGCCCTAAATTATTCCAGTGTCTTTAAAAATGGGGTCTTTAAAATAAAAGCCCTAAGTGCCCTTCTTTTGACAGCTTTATCTGAAAGCTGAAGTTGTTCAGTCCCGTTTGGCTCCACAGATCCTTTCCTATCTATGACAGATGGACTCGTACTGATAAACACAAACTTTTGTCCCTGCTCTGCAACAGAATGGGTTGTTGGCTGACCCACAAGACCCAGTGAAAAGCAGAAGAGCGGGGAGAAAAGGACTGGCATAGACAAAAGCACACCTCTGCATATACCTTTGAAGTCCACTTTCTCTAACCATCTGGGATGGAAAGAGAGAGGCAAGAAGCAAACCTTGAATAGCACTGATGGTCTTTCTCCTGGAATGGTGCACATACATTCTACCCAGTTTTCAAGAGCCTTTTGCGTCTTTACTTGCCCTGTTTCTGAGACTATGACTGTGTTGTAGGAGTTGTTTTTCAAGATATTTGAGATTGGGATTCGGTTACTTCTAGACTGAATGTTCAGCCAGCTGCTTAAGTTTTTGGTTGTAAACAACAGAACTAGAAAACGTAATATTGGAAAACACAAGATTCATCAGCTTATTGCAACTTGTACCCTATATCTAGAACAGGAAAATAAAAACTACTGGATTTCAGGATAAAGATAAATGAGGACTTTTCTTACGGACTACAAATCTGTAAGCAAAGGGAAAAAAAATGAGGCTTTTATGGATGGAAGTCCTCTTCAGTGAATTCTACTCCTTTTCATGGCTAGAGGTTGTGAAGATTCAGGAAAAAAAATTAATGAAGGCTGCTGAAAGTGTTGTGGGTTACACACCAGAACCTGAAACAACTCATTAGATTCAGGTATGTCATGGTTCAACACCAGCCAGCAGCTAGGACCCAGCAGCAGCTTTCCCCCTTCCCTCCCAGAAGGGTAGATAGAAGAGGGAGAAAAGGAGGGGAAAGGAAAGGGAAAACACTTGTGGGTCGAGATAAAGACAGTTTTATAGAACAATAACAGAAAAAGGAAAATAACAATAATAATAATGATAATAATGGTAAAAGAATATTCAAGATAAGAAGTAATACAACACAAGTCACTCTCACCACCCAGTGAATTGGTTGCCCAGCTCCTCCCGGGCAGTGATCGCAGATTCCCGCCCCCTGGCAAACCCCCATTTATATAAACCAACATGACATCTATGGTACGGAATATTCCATTGGCAATTCCGTTGTTCTGTCTATGCTCCTTCTAAACTAAAACAACATGCATTATTGACATTCCTTTCATACACAGTCTGAAACACAGCAACCACTAGAAAGAAAATTAACTGTATCTCTACAGTTCACCTGATTATTCTCACCTGAGAATAATCAGGTAAACTGAAGTCTCTCCGTATCTTTAAAACAAACGAAAGAAAAACTGCAACAGTTTTGACATCTGAGTTATTTTAGTCGGATTTCAAATTTCCCATGACAAGATTAACAATCCAAACACTAACAGACTTATGTGAGTAAGGAAAAAATGCCTAGAAACACAAGCTCAACTATAAAGGATTAATGAAATAAATGTTTTCATTCAGCCTGAGTAAAATAAAAACAATAGGTTTAATATCACAAATTTTAGTTACAAAATTTAAAATATTATTGTAACTACTAAATGCTTTAGTTCGTGTTTGAAGGGCTTGTAATAACAGCTTTATTAAACAAGCCTTGAAACCATCATTAAATATTCCTCTGGAAGCAACAAAAAAAAAACATTTAAAGAAAAATGCATAATCTTACCTTGTAAAATAGAAGAATAAAGTTGATGGCAAATGCAACAAATAGAGCAAGAAACCTTAAGTTATAAAAATTTCTTGCTAAGTAGTGCTGAAAGCAAAAAAAAAAAAAAAAAAAGTTAGCCATGGCCTGTAGCTAATATCAAGATAAGCAAAGTAGGCAGATAGATTTCTAAGAACGTAAATACATAAATGCATTGCCTTCACACACCAGTTATAATGAGCAAGGGCATTTCTTGGCAGCCTATTCTCTCATTTCATGGCAAACAGGATTAAAAATGACGGGCTTAAAATTGCAACAGGAAAAACGGAAATAGAATATTAAGGAAAACTTTCTAGAAGGAAGTCTGGAAAATAAATGCTAGAATACTGGAATAAATTACTTGAGAAGGTTTCAGAGAGTTCAACATTTGATGCTTTTAAGAACAAGAAAAATCTTACAGAAAACAGAATTACAGATTCTAGAAGTTAGATTATGGAGAATAGGGAGCTCCTAAGAAGGAGCTCAAGAGGTTAATCTGTCTTGTTAGATCAAGATAGGAGAAATTACACACAAAACCACTTTATATATATAACTGTATGAAGTATTACAAAAATCACAAAAGACTGAATACAGCCAGTCATTTGAAAACTGATGCCAATATTCCTTTTATGATGAGATTTCCCCGTTCAATATCAAACAAGTATTCTATATTACATAAATAAAAATTCAATGACTAAAAGAATTTAGGAAAAACTTACAAGCATTTTTGTTTGATAAATTTCCAAAGCTTTGAAGAAGTTAGCCATAACAGCCTCCGGTTTCTCAATTTTTTGTCCATGCCTTCGCTTCTTTTTCTTAATTTTTCCTTCTTCTAGCTGCTCAGATTGTACTTCCTTTGCTTTATCTTGTTTCTCACCATCTTCCATGCTAGAAGAAAAGTTATCTAAACAAAAATACCTAGCCAAACTTCTGTACTGTAAATGCATTCATTTAGAAGGAATTCTAATTTAGACAGTTTGGCTTTGAAACTCAGTTTTGACACTGGGAGAAAAATGATTGTAAGAGACCTGAGGTAGACAATAAACCCAGAATAAAAAAAGTGAGCTTAGTTTCAATTGATATGCAAGAATTGAGTTGTTGAGGGGAGATCCAAAGGGTAAAAAGACGAAAACCAGGCAGAAGTTACTGCACCAAGTGTGAAGTGGATAGCATTTGCCAGAACCAGTGATGTACATAGATACTCAATACAAGCAACATAAAAATTTTAAGAGTTTACGTGTACTTTCTTGAGCCTGGGGCTGAAGAAGAGAAGTAAAGCTTTTGGGATTTGGTACACAGTATCATAATTGAATCACAGTATCATAAAATGAATTCATTTCAGTCAAGGCAATCACTGTTGTTACAGAGATCATAGAATCATAGAATGGTTTAGGTTGGAAGGGACCTTAAAAATAGGATGAATGGGCAATAACAAGGAAGTTCGCTTCAGAAGGTTGAACCTTACAAAGTATGTAGGAGATGACAATCATTCCTCCTGCACCACTGAACTGCCTTTATGAAAATTAAGTACCAAGACTGTATGTAGTAATAGGGGAATTTAGTTACTAAACTAAAAAATAAAGTGGAATTTGCATGTATGTAAAAGAATGTTGAGGCATCAGGGTGGTTGAAAGTTTTAGGCATAAGGATAAAGAAATGCAGTATGTGGTTCACTTTATCACACTATTACTGCAGTAGGAATCATATGATGGGTCTCTAAGGAGGTGTTTATTGTCTACCAAAAAAAGTCTCTGTTGCAGCCTCAGAAATGTAAGCCATTTAAACTCAAATTTTTAAGCTGAAGGCAATTTGAGTAAGCTGCGAAAGTACTTGAGAGGAGAATTAAGACAACAGGGAATAGGGAAAATGAGTCCAATAAAATAACAGAGGTAGAAAGAGATCATGCTTCTCAAAAATGAGAGGTGAAAAAGCCTAAAATAAGAAAATGAGTGGCACAGAAGATTTAGTGATAATTCCTAGGTATTTATAAATTGCTTCACTGAAGCACCAGTGAATATACTACTAGTGTCTAAATCAGGAGATCAAAATCAGTCAACAAAGAAAAAGCCCAGCAGTGATATGATTTAACAAAACTTTTAAAAGGGGGCATTTGACCAATCTAAGTATTAATCAACTTAACAGTACATTGTAACATGGCCTAAAGAAAACAACAGTTTCTGAAACTGCTTATTTTGAAGTTACTGTCTTCATATGTCTTCATACTGAGTAACACTCATCAACGAGTTCTTTGGATACATGGTACCAAAAAAACCATAGAAGAGTTTAAGTGCGCTTTTTAATGACCATAAGTGTTCTAAACAATGAAAATAATATGCTTAACATCCCCGCAGGGACTGAAGAGAGAGACAAATCCTATCAAAACAATTCTGTGACAATAAAATGCAAGAAGGGGACTTTTTAACGGAAGAAGTATGTCAGACATAGCCTGAAAGTAACAGATAGGAAATGAAAGTATCCATATCCAATACCCAGAAATATGAAAAGCATCATAGGTAGTGTGGGTGGCTTACTTTAATGAGGTAACAGAAAAAAAAAACAAAACTCCAATTTAAATGCACACATGTGACCGTATATATATGTGTACGTGTTCTTGTCCATGTAAGACATACATATATACGTATGTATATATACACACGTATATATGTATGCATATATACACACATATAAGCATAAATATACACAGGGAAAAAAAAGTATACTTTTCAGACAAACTATACAAAGTATATCAGGTCCTAACATACTGATCTCAATGGCACACTTAAAAAAATTAACTTTGGCAGATAAGAGGAGAAAGATAAATGAGGCTGAAGTAAACACTTTAAACATGAAAGAAACTAGAAAACAAAAAAAAAAATTATGTATAGCTTTTGAATATGTAAGAATCTGTAAGAGATCTTTGGCATGTGTCTACGGGTCCAGAAAGACAGCATGCCCCTTAAAAGTAGGATGTTGCTAAAGCAAGGCAAGCATTTAAAAGTTGTTATCAGGCATTCATATGTAGGATGACTGGACAAAGGAATGTATCTGCTGTCAGGTTCACAACTTGCGAACAGATAGAACAGCAATAATAAAAATAGTTGGGTTAGTAAAATCTAGTGTTTCAATGATTGACTATTGTTGCCTGAAAATCATAGTGGGTAGTAGGGAAACTGTAAATAGCAGTAATGACAAGTTGCAGAGTTTTTTTCAAGACCGGTCCTCATTTTAAAAGGCAGTTATGGGAATTTTTAAAAAGACAATGGCCACAGATTTACGTATGCAGAATTGTCAAGGGCCACAAAAATCAGATTACCATTTTGTTGCCCACTGAGATGGTCTGCCACCTCTTAGGGACTGTGCTATTTTTCAGAATACTGAAGAGACAAAGTGTGCATAAAGTGCTTGGAATGCTGAGCATTGCTTGGATTCTTTCTGGCCAATTTATCTAGCATTAGGAAGTAGCAAGGAATTAAACAGGAATTGTGTAAAAATAACTTACTCAGCCTTCTCAGCTTCTGCTTTTCTTTCTCTTTCAGCTTCTTTTGCAATTTCAGATATCTGCAAAAAGTATTTTAATTGTCAAAATAGATCCATTCAAATAAAAATTTGGTAACTTTAGTTACTGTTTTCTAAGAAACAAAATAATTACCACGCTCTATTTTTTATACCACTTTGCACTTTTAAAGTGTTACATTTTTAAAAATAGACAGCTCAGACTAGATTTTAACAGTGAAAACTGCAGAAATTCTTCTGATAGCCTTTTTCAGTATAGTGTTATCAATACTGTAACTAGCCCAGTTGACTGAACAACTTAATTATACATGGTTGTCAGACAGATTATATGACCAGGTGAGGATGAAGGTATCTACATCCAGATCATACCCTAATACAAAAGTCCCTCACAAAGACTCAGTGCAGTTACTGATTATGTCGAAAATAAGCATCAGTTTGCCTCATTCCAAATATGAAACGAGGAATAATACATCAATGATAGCATCAAAAATCCGAAAAAGAACTGTGCAATTATCAGATATTACAAAACCCAATTACTTTGTCAAGATCAACTGACACAATTGAAAACAGACAAATATTTAAACAACTTTTACTTATGCAATGTTTTCTTCAACTTATTTATCTTAGGTGGGTTGATGGTTTCTTAATCCTTTACTGGCACACCTCACAACCATCTGAGTATGTGTTTACAGCATTCCCTTGAGATAAGCAAAAACCAATATACAATTTTACAGATGGCTAACTGCAGCAAAGAAGCTGGGACTTGGATTTCAAACACCTTTAGGCTCAGTGTTGCAAGACCAAAGTGAACTCATTTCAAATGCAGTTTGAGTACCTAAGCTTCACTGGAAATCAAAGAGATGCAGGCTCTGAAGTCCTAAATTCAAAAAGGAATCCAAAGTGCCTAAATTTGTTACCATTCACTTTTGCACAAACCTATCTTAACTCTTTACCGTCTCCTGTATTCTCTCAAAGTGCTTGGACACCAATTGTATATTCATGTATTCTCTACATTTCTGGTTAACACATAGAATTGTTTTGGTTGGAAGAGACCAACTTAGTCATCAAGTCCAACTTAGTACTGCCAAGTTGCCACTAAACCATGTCCCTCAGCACCACATCTGCATGTCTTTTAAATACCTCCAGGGACAGTGACTCAACCACTTCCCTGGGCAGTCTGTTCCAATGCTTGACGACCCTTTCGGTGAAAAATTTTTTCCTAATATCCAATTTAAACCTACCCTGGCACGACTTGAGGCCATTTCCTCTTGTCCTATTGCTTGTTGCTTGGGAGAAGAAACCATCCCCCACCTCACTACAACCTCCTTTCAGGTAGCTGTAGAGAGCAATAAGGTCTCCCCTCAGCCTCCTTTTCTCCAGGCTAAACAACCCCAGTTCCCTCAGCTGCTCCTGATAAGACTCATTATAAATACAGTTATATAAACTTTTCCCCCACTACTCACCTGGATGCATATCTCTCACATATAAGTAGTGAAAGAATTTACCAAAGAGTTTACTAAATCGATCTTGCCTTGTTTATCTCACCTCTTATCTGTGTAACCTCATCTAGTACACGTGATGGAAGGAACCTCATCTAGTACACGTGATGGAAGCATGTGTAACTCCTCCACAAAGAGTTTCTCCTAAGATCTCAAGCTGGTGGAGGGTAACTCAGAGCTCATTTGATGACACCTAGTTCGTCTAAGGGGTGGGGTGGAGGAAGAATGAATAAATCTCTATCCATCCCCTCCGTCCCTCTTATCATATGCTCTCTCAATTGTCTGCTTTCCAGGCTGAAGAGCCTTAACCTACTTAGTTCCATACACAAGATTTGTTTCATATCAAGTTTTGATAACTTTTTGACCTTCATTGAACCTTTTTCAGGTTTATCATGTTCTTTTTGAAGTGGGGGAACCTGGTCTTCAAGACACAGATATATTTTGGGTTCATGGAACATAGTAATATTCTGGGGTTTTCTTCTCTCTGTTTCTTTCTCAACAATTTAGAATTTCAGTTTGCTTTTTTTGATCTGTGTTGACATTTTTGTTGAACTGATACTTCTGTACCACTGTATTATATTTCCCAAGAATTCATACCCCACCAGTAACAATGAGCTCAAAATCCAACATTTTACATGTAAAATTATAACTCTTCTTCCCATATACATTGTTTCACTGATTTTCATCTCCTATTTTAAGGCAACTTTGCAGTTAGCTCTTGATTTTACTGCTATGAATAACTTAGATTTGTCAACACACCCTGTTAACTCACCACTCACTTTTTTTCTTACTTGTGAACCTGCATGGCTCTCGGCACAGATTCCTGTGGAACTTCACAGTAAAAGCTAAGTCCTAACAATCTTCATGATATACAATTCCACAGGTTATTGCAGTTTCTCTGGCTATATGGTAATGCCATTGGCCTTACCGCTACACAATTGCTCTTCCAGTATATAGAGGTGAATTTCTGTTCCTATCCATTTGTGCAAGTTTTATTGTTGTAAATGCTTAAGAAAGACATAGTGCCTTCCTGTAGGGAACTTTTGATTCTTACATTGCTGTTCCTTCTTTGAGGTCTACTTAATAGCTATATCCAGTGCTCTAATTGTATTACTCGAGCCATTCATATTCACAATGTGAACAGCAATTTCTGTAATACAGAATTAGTGTAAACATTATTTTGTTAAGTTTCACTAGATAACATATTAAAGGTAAAAACTGGATAAATTGCATAGCTGACTTCACATTAATGACTCAAAGTATCTGCATATATTACTGAGCATTTTTATCAATAGTTACAAACAAATCTGAGAGTAAAGTAAAGCAAAGAAAATTCTAAAATATTTACTCAGACCTGCTAAGATCCTTAAATTAAAATAGTATTTTTAAATATCCACCATATTACATTTATGCTAAATGAGAGAGGAATTTAGAAGACTGTAATTTTTAAGTACACACGTAAAATGAATTAATAAATAAATAAGAAAAATAAATGGAAAAATATAGCTTGATCTAGGCAATAAATCTTGGGAAAAAAACATACAAATGAAGAGGAAACAACGAGCTAAGAAGTTGTACAATGGAGGTTTATCTTGAAAATATCTGAAAAGCATCTAATAAAAAGAGGTGGATTAATGATGAGAGGAAGTATATATTCAAATAACAAGTAGAAACAGATCTGAAGTGTAGAGTGAAATATAACGTATGCCAAATATGACAAATGCATTTGGGTTTTGACATTTAGTTCAATCCATTTTTAAATGGAATGATAAATTGTATTTAGCTCAGCAGAGTGGAACAAAATATATTGTTCATAAAACAGAATGAAAGTAAAGAATGATTATATGATAAACATTAAAGTAACAATAAATTGAGGCAAAATTATTTCAAATAATAGGAAAAAAGGATATTTTATTGTATGTAATCAGTAAAGCACATAGAAGAAAGAAGATAATGATAAGGCATTATTATGGAGAAAGTAGATTGTAAAAGTAATTGAAATATACTCTGAAAAAATGGGGTATGCAGGATAAGCAAGGTTGTAAACCATTTAAAGCAAAAACTGTTCCTAGAAAGCTGCTAGCAATTTTTGGTTTGAGTATGTTTTGTTTTGAGTATCCAAATGAATAACAACACCAATTTACTGCAGTGAAATCTAAACACCCTGAGCTGAATTTTTCTGCCATGTAAACTCTTCTGTTTGTTTTTAAAAGAGTATAGGTTATAAATTAAGCTCTCATCAAGAACATTTATTAATCAATTAGCTGGCAATAATTCAGTTACTAATAGAAAATTCAGTAATATATTTGTGTTATTATCATTTTCTGCAAAATAATACAAAATCTCTAACATACCTGTAATCCTTTTTTCTTACGGACTGTGTTTTCCAAAGATGACTGGATATCAGTACCAAGGATTTCTGCAATATCTCCAAGTCCAGCATCATGACCATGTTTTGAGCCACCTTCTTTCTTTGTATGAATGCCAAAAATGTCTGAGATGATGTCAGTTTCTCCCTTTTCACCTTTCACAAACTGCACAAGTTCAGATCTGATACCATGTTCAGCACTGTCAGCTTTTTCGGCTTCCATAACATCATCATGGATTCCAAACTGCGTTGGGTCAGGCATGTCCCCTAATATTTTAGTAACTTTAATGTTTTTGGCTCCTTCAACCAGGCCACCCCCAAATACAGTGCTCCAAAGAACCTGGAAAATTCCCCACACTATAGTAAAGAACAGTTGGAACATCCCTACAAACAGGATCCAGAAAAAGGAGAAAAACACTTTCACCATTTCTTTTACTGTCATCTTTCTAACTTTCCTGTATTGTTTCCTTAGGTTCTTCACAGTGACCATTTTAAAAAAGTTGGCAACATTCTTCTTAACTGCAACACAGGCCATTGCAAAAGCTGAAGCAGATTCCAGGGACTTTTCTTCTTCCTCATCATCTCCAATATCCACTACATAACAGGGCTCTTCCTCTTCCTCTTCCTCAGGCCTCTCAGATGAATCCGTTTCAGAGATCTGGGATGCTAACTGCATTTCAAAGATTGTGTCTTCACAGAAATTCACGAAGAGTTCCATTTTTTCTTGCTCTCCACCTTCATTTACAACATCAAATATGAACTGCCTTTTGGATTCCTTCACCTGCGGCTTCTCCCACTGCATTCTACTGGATTCACTGATTTCAAAGTAAACTCTTTCTATTTTCTTGGCTCCACCCATTATTTCAATACGGCCAAGGTATGGTTCAAAGTAATTAAGAACACTTTCCGCAGGTTCAAGTAAGCTCTGAAGGCGTGAATCATTAGGCATGTGTTCTGAAAGGTTTGTAAGCAATACTGCTACGTTAAATCCAATGTCTTTGGCTGGTTCATGGAATCTTTCCACAAAATCAACATAGTTAAACATATCATTTTCATCAGCTTCTGCACAGGACAGCAGGAATTCAATCTCTGACTGTATGTATTGTTTTTGAGCCTCCATTGATTTCTGGAATTCCTTCTTTGAAATGATGCCTTTACCATCTGGGTCATGCTCTTTGAAAGCATCTGAGTTAGTCAGATCTTTTAACTTGAGGAACATGTCAAAGAACTTCAAAATCATTTCTACATTGCTAGATGATTCTACAAGCGTGTCTACCATTTGTTTTCCAATAGTTCCATTTACAACGTTACCTAAGTAGTGTATTAAAACAGGAAGTTATTTGACATCGCTACATTTTAAATAAATGCGTTTCATATTCATGCTAACAACAGAACAAAAATGTTCTTAAATCTTCATAATTTTTCTTTCAACATGCTTTTCTGTAGCAGCCCTCCGTTTCATGCCTATATATACTCCAGAATAATTGTTAAATAAATATGAAATAGGATTTTCCTGGCATCACATAAAGGCAATTAAAAAAGTTTAAAAAGATTAACATAATTATCATACTTTACATTATGAAGCTGAGATAATCATAATTGACCATAAAGAAAAACAGGTCCAACCTTCAAGCAGTGACAAGAGCATCACTACCATATCCTTTAGGAGATCTAGCAGTTCCTTAAGCAATTCAATCTGAGCAGAGTCCTGCAAAAAAAATGGAGTATAAGGTTGTTTTTCCTTTGTATTTATATGGAAAACTAAATACATTTGGAAAAAAAACAGTATGGTCATCTAAATGTAGTTCACATTCTTCAGCAATATTTCATTGTCACTTTGTTATGATTACTATCAGAAGTCTTATACAATATGAGAGCAACTTACTACAGCAGAGGTATTAATACCATAAAGATAAGCTTTAATAAAGCATTAAGGAGTACTGAAGTGCAGATAAGGGACAGAAGAAACTCACAAAATTGGTTACGCCACAGATCTGGCAGTATTCATCTCAGAAAGAATCCATCCTTTCTCACTTCACAGGGGATATTTAATGGCATAATGCACTACCACTCAAACAGAACTAGAACTGTTTAGTTTAACTACGGAACATGATAAGCCTAACATCTGTGACTAACAGTTTTTAGGTCCTTAATGTTAAGTATCCTCAAAATTCTGATATACTTCTGTAGGGTGGGAAGAAATCTTATTAGTAAGTCAGAGTGTAGCAGAGACACTGAGTAAGAGTGAGGAAATGACTCTCTGCACTGTTGCATTCAGTGCCTAGTGGCTTGAGCGTATGGGTTCATTAAGCAGAAGTCGCAAAAGAACAAAGAAGCCTGAAACTGTGAAGAAGGGTGGTTCTCCACAATGCCCTGCAGTGAGATCAGCACTGCCTGCTGCCCTCCTGCGCAGTGCCTGTGATGAATTAACTGGACAAGTTGACTGACTGTCACATCCCCTCGCTCTCTGAATCTTTCCCAGCTTTTCTCTTGCCCTACTTAGCTGTAGTATGGGAACCATGCTTTTAATGGTGCATCTGCTCTGACAGATCATCAGGTTTTGACAACAGGGAGGAAGGGACCAAATTGCCACCTTCGTTTTCAGAAAGGTATAATTGAGTTGGAAGCAATGAGTTTAATATTAGAAAAGGTGAGTGCACAGTGATGATTAACGCTAAAAGGAGTGATATGAAGATGCTAGTCCTGAGATTCAGTCTTGGACCTCTACATTACAATAAGCCCACACACAAAAAATGAGTATCAACATAATAAGTGCTTTACAGGTTTCAACATTCACTTGACTGTAATTTATAAACATAGGCAAAGAAGGATTACTTGACTACTGAAAATACCTGTGAAAGTTTCATCTGCATATTGGCAAAGACATGAAGAAAGCCAACAACTGCATCCCACAACCTACTATGAGCCAGACTCTGTTGATTACCTATGCAAGGGCCCTAAAAAAAAAAAATAAAGAAAACCACATTTTTTTATTTGTTTAAAATAAAATAAACGAAAAAAATAAAAGAATTTGCTTTCCTAAGATTTTTCCCTGAAAAAATAGAAAAAGAAACTTCAGGATTTCATGAAGCTACATAAGAAAGCTTCCCAAGGTCTCCTTGGTATCTAGTGCACAAATACTAGATCGTATCATGTTAAATATGCAGCCATTCATGTTTTAGCATTAATGTTACACTGTGCCAGCGATTCCATGTAGCTTTATCAAAATTAAGAAAAATAAACCCAAAGTATTTATAAATTTATGATAGGACATGATCAGGCCATGTAATCATAGAACTTCACTCTTAGTACCTCGAGCAAAACATTTTCTTTACCTGGATATATTCTGTAAGGGAATTGAATATTTGTTTGGTGACAGCCAAAGCTTTAGAGAAGTTACGTTGTCCTGATTCATCAATGACATCCTTTCCTGAATAGTACCAATAGAAGTCACTGATTGATTCCTAGGAAAAAAACAACAATGTTATATTTTCTAGTTTTGGATTCTGTATGCAGCATTTACTGCCTGCATTTGTACCACCAAAAGTTGAATCAGCAGATGATGAAATTTAATATTTCTGTGTCAATCTATTTCTTATGACAATAACTTTTTGCATTTTTATCTAACTACTCTCCCTGCAGAAGTGAACAATGAAATAAATTAACAAAAATCTGGTTTCACACAGAAATCTGAAAGGTCATCTATTTTAAAAGGAAAGAAGAGATGAAAGAAATTAAATCAAAATTCTTCATCCTAGATATCCCTGCAGAGAGGATTTTCACATTTGTTTCCAGTAAAATATGAATTTATAAAAATGAAGGCAAATACGTTATACTCCATTTTCTTCTGTTTTTTTCCTCACCTGAAGACGCAAGAGATAGTCAACTGTACTAATGATAATATTCACTGTTGTGGTGTTGCCCATCTGAGTACGTAGGTAATTTTGAAAATCTGGAATAAGAAGAGATTTGTACTTGGTTTGTATATATAGGAATAAAAAATACATGTTTATTTTCATATTTTCATGAAGAATACATTATTTTTAAATACTTTGTTGGGTACAGATGCTTAAGTGGTGGAAATTGAACTACAGTAGATTGCAATGTAAATAGAACTGAAGAACTGTTATCCACATGACTTACAATAGGCTTTACTATTAATGATTGGCACAAAAACTGAAATTACATTAAGACTTAAAAATTCAAATTGAATTCCACAATTCAAATTGTTGGCATGCCAGTTTCCCCTCAGAAAACTAAATGAGTTAGAGGCAAAACCCCATTAGAATTGTTTCTATTCAACTCTGTTTAGGAACAGACTCATCACACATTTTCCCCAAAATTAATTCAGTTCACTTACCGTTGTTATGCCCTTCACAAAGCAGTTGTAAAAATCTAAATAGATCCCGAGTAAATTCATCATGCTGCAACACTTTTTCACCTTTAAAATATATAAATATAATGATTATATGACAATAGTTATTAAATATGCAGAACACATAATCTTACAGCAACCTTTAAAACTGGAATTCTAATAAAAAACAGTATTATAAAGGTGTTAAAGCAAATTAAAAGAAACAGACTTATAATAACAAAAAGAAAAGCTGAGACAGAAAAAGCAAAGCCAAAATATTTAGCACTCCAATGCATCCATGGTTAAATAAAAAAAAAAAAAAAAAGAAACAAGAGAAAGCAACAGGATATATATCTAATAAGTAAATGGTTAGTCATAACTAAAATCATGCCTTAAATATGAATGACACTTCTTTAATAAGCATCAAACTGTTTATCCAAGCTGAACACACAACCTGCTGCAGACCATAAAGCTAAACCTAAAGATATCTGGGAAGATGCAATGAAAGATTTCTCTCTGTATTTGCAACACATTTTTGCAACAATAGTATCAAAAACTGTAAACCCAAACATACCACGCTCACGAACGATGACTGTGGATCAAAGAAAAATAACAAGAATACAGGATAAGAATATTGGAAGTTGCAATGTTTTTCTTAAAAATTATTTCTAAAGATTTTGTAAATATAAAGCATATTCACAACTCAAAGCCTAGAATTACTTACAGTAAGTCTATCAACAGAAACCTCAAGTCACAGTAAATAACAGCTCTAGTTAAAGAAGGAAGCACAAATAATCTTTTAAGCACTACTGGAATCAATTTCATTCTACTTACGAGTTCCTTCTTCAGTAACCATTCCCAGGCCTTCTGCTTTATTTTGTCTCTCAAACGCATTCAAGTCAAGAACACTTATATTGAAAAAGAAAAGCAAACAGGAAAATGCACTGTAGTACACAATGCAAAATTATTGTCTTCTAGGAAATCTCTGGAGGCCTTCAACAACTAGTCTTGACCCACTGTGACATGCATTGCCTCACATTTTATTTAATATGAGTACTAAATAAAAGAGCTTGGGATGAAAATAAGGGTTCAGTGTCCATTTCTGAAAAGAAATGAGTCTCAGGTCAGGTCTTGCCACTTACCTAACTTCACTTCCAATAATTTCATTCATGGCTTTACATATAAATGAAAAGTGGAAAAGGAAGTCAAAATATTACTCTTTATATTGACTTAAACTTGCCTGCCAAAAGGCCATTACTGCAGCTATTTCTCAGTCATGCTGTTTTCCACTAATTTATCACTATTAATTCTATTGTATTGTTACCGTATATATTATGCATTATTATGTTATTCAGAAGTCGTATGGAATCTCCGATTCCATATTCAAAAGACATATATGGAATCAGAAATTCCATATCTTCCAAGGTCAAAATACACTGATATCTGCATTTTCTTCCAGCACATGGAATAGGAAATGATGACTATTCTCACCACTCAGAATACTTTAGTTCAAACAGTCCAAGTATAATTCTATGATTATCTATTTTTTTTCAGTTAAACAGCAATGCAGTCACATATTCTACTATGCAGCAACATCATTAAAACCAAAAGCATTTTTAAAGCATCATTTTCATTCTCTTTTCAGTGTTCAAGTCATTTTATCAAACCCTTTTTTAATGAAGTCCTGAATGATACACATATCCAATTGGCAATATCATCACTGCAGGTCCTGTTAGAGCAAGTCCTTACTAAATTGTTGTAGATAAATGGAAAAACTACAAGACAGATGTTGTTTAATTATGCTGCAACTACTCCGCAATAATTTCTGCAGTGCAGGTCACCTCTCCTTCCACATTTTTTCCTGTCTTCATACAGCTTCTCCACTTCTAATTCCCTTCTGTTGCTTTAAAAGGCTGAGAAAAGGAGGTTGTGTACTGTAAGAGTAATCAGAAACACCAACAGTTTTCCACCTTCTTTATGGGACTCCTTTACCTTAATTAATTTGAACTTATGGTTTATCAAGGGAATGGACTACTACAGTCTCACTGGCCACATGCCATCTCTCACAAACCTGATCCATATGCAGACGATTCAGATGAAGAGACAGAGATTACGTAACTCATCAGGGATGCATAGAAACTGAACGCTTAATAAAGCTCCATTGGCCTGTCTCTCCTTCAGTGATAGCTTTTCCCCATCCTAGAACCACCCAGACAGAAAACGTGACGGATCTGGGACCAGTAAAGGCGCCATCAACATTTTACTTTTCTGCCTCTCCAAACTAAGCCTTCAAAGGCATATACAGTCTTTATTTTGGAAGAATACTCTAGAAGATTAACATACTATTCCTCTGATTCTTCCCACTTCCCACAAGAGTTTTACAATCTGTGACTCCCATACTTTAAAAATAACAAATCCATCTGCCCTGACCAATAAGCCACCAACCTGAATAAAACCAAAACTGCAATAATATGATTTATGCTTTTACCTGCAGGACTGCATCAAGCCAGAGAGACTTTGAAAAAATCCAGCATCCTTTTTCTCCTTCAGGTAGTCTAGCATTTTCTAGAGGGTATACATTTTTGGGGAAAAAAATTATATTAAAATTATATGAATTAACAACTTCCTGAATTATCATTCAAAATGCAAATCACTAACAAGCAATAATGTCATTGTTTTTGTACCAAAAATACCCTGAGATTTCTTCACTGTTTAGCTTAAAATTAAGTGCACTAAAATAAAAAAAACAACAGAACACTAAAATTCTCAAAATTACTTGCGTCCTTTATACAAGCAAGACTCACAGTAGCTAGAAAAGCATTACCTGTTGAACTATGGAATTCCCACCATTTAGAATAGCAATACCAAGTTTTAGCGTTTCAACAACCATGGGTCCTGAATGACCTGTCAAAGCAAGGGTACAGACATTAAAACTTGCAATTATGAACCATTCAATCAGAAAAACAGTCTGGAAATTTTACCTAGTATAGTTGTAATTGACACTTATTTTGCCCCAGTATATACCATATAGAAGTTGTATATGATATACATATCATAGGTGTAATGGCATAATATGCTATATATATGTATAGCATTATACCTATGATATCTATATCATGTATACTTTAATACTTCACAGAACATTACCTTTGCTTGCACTAATCATCTGAAGGACCATCTCAGCAGCTCCACGATCGTGTAAGCGAGCTTGCTGATAGAGAGTTCTCTGTTTTTCCATTTCTTTCTCCTGGGTTTGGGAACAAAAGTGAGAACAGAATACAGACTGGAACTGATTCAGGAAATATAGGAAGATGAGAAATCTGAAGTTGTTGAAGGCCATCTGCCTCCATAATCCATGGGCTGTTTGATTCCAAAACTCCAGAACACATGGTCTTTCTTTTACATGAATAACCTAGTTAACCAGCTCAATACACACTGGCTTCTTTTACACACTTGCATTTATTTTAGTGGACATATTTTAAATACTTGCATATTAGGTAACGATAAATAAATGTTATTAAACTCTCACCTCAAATGTCTTTTCTTTTTCTTCTTCTTCCTCTTCTTCTTCTTCTTGGCAGCTCTTTTTATGTTAGAAACAGAAATCACAAGATTTTTGTATTGTGAAACATAATGCCTATTTTTACTATAGTATTTCTACAAAAATAACCAAAGAAATTTTTTCAAGCAATAATTTAAGGCATTAAGAAGATTTAAAAAACCTGTAATTGTAAATATTTGTACTCATCCACACGAAGAAGCTGATATTCCCTAATGTATGAGTACTTCAGGGTATTCATCCAACTACATATACACCCTGTAACTGCAGGCTATGTGTTCTTGTGTCATATCTCTACATCCATAATATTTATCTTCACAGTTAAACTTTCCTCATGTGTCAGCTTTAACCAATATGTTGCAAAAAATGATTGTCGACTTATTTTTGACAGACTTCAAATATTAACTCCAAAATAATTACCCAAAGAATAAAGATAACTAACACGTTAAGACTGCTTATGAGTTAAACCTGTACAAAAGAAAATGCCGAGTGATATCAATAGGATTGCACCTACTGGAATTTCATATTATTATTTTAATGTAGAAAATGTTTCGTTATACGTATAACTCTGAGCAGCATGTTTTTCATTAAAAATATAGAAATTACTAGTATCAAGCAGTCCATGTAAGAGACAGAAGGAAAAGGTTTAAAAAGCATCTAAAATTAGTGGGAAGCACCTGAGCAGTGTGAGGCATGGAGCTTGAAATGATATAGTTACCTTTGCCATCATGGCGGAATAGGCAATATATAAAGGATCCTCTTCTAGTTTGCTATAAAGAGTAAAAAATATTTAAAATTATTTTACGATGAAGTAATAAAAAGATGATACTCCTACTAATATTTAAATACTATTTTTACTACAGGATATTTTATTAAAGTAGATATACATGTCTACTTGTAATGCTACTACACTTGAAAATCATATTATACATGTATTTTCTTGTCTTGAACTAAGTCTCTGTAACTTTTTAAATAAACAATTTTGAGGTAGATTTGGGCATCCAACTTAGTCATATTGGATAAGTAAGGATCACTGGCTGTTGCAGATGCAGAAAAGTATTATGGAGATATAAGTTATTACAACTGTCAGATGGCAACGTTATATTAGTCAGACAGAAAAAGTATATGAAGCACTGGAGTGCTCTACTCATACAAAATCCATATTGTAATCAACAGTCTAAATTCAAAACAGAAACTGGCACTGAAAGAGATTCATGCTAATCATCAGTGAAACCTTTTCTGATATACTGAATAAAATTTAAAGGATGCCAACAATAAGAACATAAATCTATTACCAGTAGAGACCAGGGGAGGGTACTCTGAATGAACAAATGGTTCCTGTAGACTTTATGTTTCTATGAGAATTCATGCTCGTTTTTTTCTGTATTGGGTATTTACCAAGCTTTTAAAATGTCAAAAATGGTCAATATTTGTCTCAATATAAAGGTTGTACTGAATTTAAACACATGAAAACTCTAATGAAACTAAGAGGCAAAAAAGTATTCACCGCGCACAATCACGAACTGCAGTTTTGTTAAATCACTTCTGTAATGTTATTAGAAATTCAATTACTGTGTGCATTTATTCAATGTACTTTTCAACACAGCTCTTTTTACCTTCTTTCTGTGAGAGCACTGCGACTAAAATAGAGGATAATCTGATGAAGTGGATCAGGCTGTTTTTTCTCGGTCTCTTCCTCTTCCTCTTCATCTTTTTTTGGAGGTGTCTGTCTCAAGATTTATATCAGAATATACAAATTAAGCTTCATGAGTAAGAAAAAATTTGAGTAATTAAGCTTAGGAAAGGATTTCAGTAATTTTATTCTGCCCAATTTGTATTAACTTCCAGTATTCATCTTAATCAGCAGCTTACAGCATAACCTGCAACATTATGTGCCTGTATAACTCAGAAGGAGTTAGACTATCTGTTATTCATATTTGATAGTAACATTGGAAGCTTCTCATTTGCAAGGTATTGAGAATGAGACAGCGAAAATCTTAGGGAAGCCTTATTCAGCAGAAATTATGTGTTTCCAGTGGACCAGAATTGAAAGTCCCAGCTCAATTCTTTAGCGGGAGAATTATTAGCAAATGGAACTATTTTTAATAGTATCACCATATAAATCCTATTCAGACTACTGTTTGCTACAGTACGTTCATATATCGTTTCTAGGTAACCTTGACTCAACAAATGTAAGGATTGCTCTTATTGTCAACTTCAAATATTTTTTGGCATTTTGAAAGATAACGTAGCCAGCACCGGCAAAAGAGCAGCATTTACCTTACCTGTGTTATCACCCCTTTGTAGGGTTTGTAATTATTGTAGATTTATCATAATTATAGTAATAACTGTGACTACAGAAGTTTGATTTAATTCTCTAGTAAATCTGAAAGAATTGTAATCACTGTTTTGATTAACGGCCTCATTCCTTCCTTTAGAAAGAAGCAACAAAGTTAAAGACTGCAACTGTATCGTTGTCCAGAGTATGAGAAGGATATATTAGTGGTAAATTTGAAAAATCATACAACCTTCTATACCAGCGGGTCTTTAAAAAGCCCAACATGAGCTTTTGCTAACAGTGAAGAATCTCCTGATACACCTTCATGTGATCCATGAAACTATGTATTCATTTTCATGGTGTTTAGACACTATGGAGATAGGCCCCTTGGAAGTATTTTAGACAAACTACAGAGAGGGAAGAGAAAAAGCAGTAGGCTTTCTGAATCAATATTCAGTAACGAAATGCTGAAGTTTACCAATCACTTTTATCAAGTACACATGTAAACTAAATTTTTGCTGAATATGGCTGCATATATTTACTTCTCCTTATGATGTATCAACAAGAAAACAGCAAAATTAATTTGTATCGAAGCTGAAAATGTTAAAATTAAATATTATGCATCAACAAAAAATTTAAAAAGGGGAAAAGGATCAATTGTGTCAAGCTTTAAAAAACTCGTAAATAAAATATAGGAACATAGGAATTACCAGAATGACAAAAATAGTCTGACAGTTCATCTAATCCATTTCTCTTACCGAGTATCACATAGTTTGTTTGAAGGCATAAACCACCTTAATGCACTTCAGTGTGCATCACAGAATGAATGTCTTTTTGACCACAGCAGAAAATCACCTTATGCCCTGAAGCATAAGGATTAGTATTTTACAAGTTTATGCATATGCATACAGTACACAAAAATTAAATATAGGCTACAATAGATACATAAAATATATACTAAAGTGGGCACTGAAAAATATGCCCAATTATGTCAGTACTTACAGCCAAATCCTGAACTAGTTTCTCCTCAAATGAATATTCCTCTGTTTCTATCCAATAGTTCTGATAGCCATGGAGGAAGAGGTTAATAGAACGGTGCCTGGGGGGTTGTGAAAGTGAGATCAAGAGGGGTAACGGAACATAGTATAACAGCTCATGTGGTTAATGATTAGTAAGGATACACATTTGTACAATTCTGATCCTCTGATTGGTCAGTGAACCAAAATGCCAAACATAACTAACATTCAGTGACAAATCTGTATGTACTCTTCAACATTCTTACTATCTTTTTATACACATATGAATACATTACTTTTTGTTTTGAAGGCTTTGGGAGTGCTAATATACACTATACACGAAACTGCAGGACTGGAATCTTAATGCAAGCATGGAAAAAATACACACTTGAACAGACTGAGAATGAGTGGGTGGGATTTACACCTATGAGATGTAAATCTAGTTTACTAGATTTAGGACATTGAGACAGCAGAAGTTGACCATCAACATCAAAATAATCATCAAGTGCTTTCCAGCATGTGAGCTGCAGACAATCATTGCTTTCTTCCACATAGAGAAGCCGAACCTCAGCTTCTTTTCTATCAGTTCTAAATCAGGGCAGTATTAATGTGTCCTCAAAGAACCTAGATTAGACATACACAAAACCTGCTCTAGAAAATGAGCAATTTTAGAAAACTCTTATCTATATTAATTGCTACTATACAGTATTCATTATTTAACTTTTCACAGAAAATACAGCTTATGGCAGTAAGACCACACAATAATGGCCAAACCATTCCACCTTTACATTACATTTGGGGGAAAAATTTTGTTTTGAGGTGCACTCCATGAGGTTACAAAAGTTATTGCACGCAGCCTTTTCATTTACTTGTATCCTGCACCACTAAAAAAAGCTATACAAATTGGCTGTATATACTATGACTGTTTAAATACACTGTGGACATGAATTATTATTTTATAATGGAATAATTATTAAACTAACCTTCTAGGCTCTTCTGCTGGCACTGGTGCCATTTTATTATTAAATTTCAAAAACTGACCAATCAGAATCCCTCTGAAAATTGTACAAATTCATGTTTTATGGTAACGTCAAATCATGGCTGGGAAGGAATAAGTGTGCGCATAAGGAAGAGGCTCTCCACAAGTTACATTACCGTTAACTTGAGTATAAGCCTGTCATACTGAGTTTTTTCATGTACTTTTTCCAGCCAAACACGTTGAAAGGTGCTCAGGAAGAAATTGCTAATTTTGTGTCTGAAGAAAAGCATACAGGTTTTCATTGAAGAAAGGCACAAATTAAATTCAATAAAGTAGTCAGAAAGAATGTATTTGTAAACTGTGTATGAAAACTTGCCATGTACAACTTCGCTGTATCTATGTGCATATACAGATGGCAGACAATAAGACAAGTCTTTTTACAAATTAATTTCCTCAAAACATCAAACATAAAAACATAAATCTCAGAGAAAACATTTATGACATAAGACACTTTTGCAAAGCCACGTACATTCATTAAACACAGAACACAAAAACATTAGTATCTCCTAACATAACTGATGCTCTTTTCCTTGAAAAATAAAAATATTTTAAAATACAACTATTTCTTTTGTATCTCCAGGTACTTCTTAGAAAAGGGAATATTTGGAATATTTACAGTAGAAGTTAAAGTCATTTTTCTAGGATTTAACAAACACCTGCACATCAATAGACATTTCCATTTCTGAAATATCTTACTGGAATTCCTAAAAAACTGATACATCTAAGGATGTATTTTGAAGAAAATTAGATTAAAATATGGGATTAACATTAAATTACCAAACCAGGACAGAAAGCCACCTAAATCTCCAGACAATTTTCAAACGAAAGAGCTCATTATTCACTGAAGATATTAATCTTTTCTAGGATAAATGAAAGGGTACCACCATAATGTTTGCTTACTGCCCTTTAAAATAATTGATTCTAGAAGCAAATTTAGAATTAATTTTAGAATTAAATTTAGAATTACTACTCCCAATATAAAGCTGTAACTCAAAGGAGGAAATATACAAGACAAGAAGAGCTGCATTTGAAACTCTGCTTCAAACGGATTGATATAGCTCCAAGAATTAATCACACCCCACTTGAAATAATCTCCCTCGCATTCAGAGATGACTTAACAACACAATCAATTTAAATTATGTAGAAAGTTATAGGTGAATTAGCCTTATTTTCCTGTCAGAATCCTATGATTTATCTGGAAAAAATATATGTCTATAAACTAATGAATTTTAAAACTTTGTTCTGCACCTATCAATTGAGCAATATACCTAGAATCCCTGCTCATTGCAGGGGGTTGGACTAGATGACCTTTAAAGGTCCCTTCCAACTCAAATCATTCTATGATTTTATGATTCTAAGACCAAAGTGTTTTTTTCATTCTTGCCTGTTTTGAAGTGCAGACACCACAATTAATTAGCTAAAATAGTTTTATGACAGTTCATTTTTAGAATCTACAAGACAAAATAACTGGACAGACGTGCCTCACATTCGTATTTAAATTAAGAGTAAACTCCACAAAAAAATCTGCCATAAAGTTTGAGAACAACCTTTTTAACACAGAAGAGTTTTTAATGAAAGTTAAAGGTAATGTAAATGTTCTACTTCAATGAATATTACTCCATATTTTCTTGAAAATGAAAATACAGATTCATAACCCATTTTGCCCCTTGGCAAGTGTTCCATCAACCTCAAAAATAATAAATGTGGTTTTTTTAAAGGCAAAAATAAGATGAACCATTTTTATCATTTGGGTGCTCATATATATTCCAAACACAGTAAGAATTTATAAATCCAGAATATGGTTGTAAAAAAAAAAAAGCTCACAAAAATGTTATATTGAAATAGGTGCTCTTCATACCACTTCCTCTTGTTTTTCCAAACACAATTCTTGAAGATGAAATGGTTGATACTAGCCAGTTTGTTCTTATGTTGTACTTAAACCTTTTAATTTCTCTGGTTCTTTAAAGATTGCCTGGTGGTAGTGTGACAACTTAGAGAAGTTATTATAGTCTAGAACTACTACTTTTTGTGAAGGAAGGATGTGTGCTTTCTACAGTATAACTGGCTTTTTATTTACCTTGTGCAAACCTAATATTCTTCCGATATGTTAGTGGCATAGTTACAGACCTTTAGCTGACATCAAGTATGTATATTGGCTTTAATAAAGGCATTTAAAAATGCAATGCAACTCTTCTGTTAAATACTTTGCAACAATCTTTGAACAAAAATACACAAAAGGTGACAAAGTGCAGAAGAAGGTGAAAAGCAAACTTGATTAAAGATGTGCTTAGGCTGTATGTGAATAAAAAGCAGATTTGTTGAGAAGGAAGGAACAGGGAAAGGAAAGGACCCCAATGCTGCATGGTCTTAATATTCTGTTTAAAGCAGTAAATTGATCCAGGCACAGAATGCACTTTATCTTGGACTTTGTGGCATCTACATTCAACTGGAGTAAGAAGCAGAGCAACACACAAGTCCAAATACCATTCTGCGCTGCTCTGCCCCAATAGCCGCTTTAATGCATAAAACATTCTGATGTAGTAGCTAAAGATTGCCTCAGACAAGCTAAGGAGCCTGAAGCATTCATGCAATAGGAGAGGAATAGCCATACAAAGTTAAAAAAAAAAGAGAAAATAATACAAACACAGGAGAATAAAGAGTAAAAAGAGCAACCAATCAGAGGCAAAAAAGGGACAGAAACAGCAACATCTTAACAATTTTCACTGATAACTTGAGGAACTACACAGAGTAACATGAATGAAGCATTTTGGTTTTGAAGCACTGTAATTCCTATGGTCTTTTCCCCCTCTGGTTATTTGTCACGAGACAAGTATTTTGCTGCTGTGAGGAATTAGCTGATAGCTAACCAACTCTTCTGTCTCTTAAACAAAATTACATAGGCTTAACAATCAGTAAATTTGTAGGTATACACACAAGCAATATTTGCACTCAGAAATGTAAACAAAATTTACGAAAAAATAAACCTTTAAGCCATTTACCTTGGAAGGTTGTATAACGGTGCCATTCTGAAACACGCAACAACAGCCCTTTTGCGTTGTTTTGACAGGAGTTTGTGCCAAACAGCTTTCTTTGATCTCAGTGGTTGTTCAACCTATGGGAAAATATCTTCTAGTACATACAATGGAAACTCTTCAACTTTTATTCAAAAATATCTTTTTAGCTAGTGGTTAATGTAGTATGCAAGTCAGAAAATGTTACAAACGCTCCTCACCATCTGAAAAAAAATGTTCTTTGGGGGTTTTACTGTGTTTTTTGTTTTTAAATTGGTAAGAAAAAATACTGGGGGCCTTATATACAGTACCTCTCACTTTATACAGAAAAGCTCAAGATGCCAGAGTATCTCATGTGTGGAACTCCCTGGTGAAATTACAAAAATTATTATTTTGTCTGTTTCTAATTACTCATATTCAATTGTTCATGTGAATGAATTTTGGTACTATATCACTTGTGAATGAAATGGATTAACTTTATGTGGGAAGAGTACAAAAACCTTTTTGTATTAAATTGTATCATTTGAATGAACAGGCCATCAATTCAAAAGCTGGCTACAGCATCCTCAGGTGCAGAAATAGGAGACAATCTAAAACCAGTATATTAAAAATCACTGCACATGGAAACATCTCTTCCTAAAATTACAGTTTTCAGCTACTGAATTGTGATGATTCGTGTACTGTATTTCTTTTAACTGTTCACAAAGTTTTGCAGAGGTAAATACATCCTGAGTCTTCCCTGAAGCTAAATTGAGGCATTTCAACAGATTACATTAAAAACTTTGCATATATACACATCTGTATGTGCGTGTGTGTGCACGTGCTCAAAAATAATTTTTATCTGGAGAATTTAACAATGACACTCAACTAAGTCAAATAATCCTGACAAGAAAAAAAACCTCACACTACTTTAAAACAAACACACTATAGACATTTAACTATTTACCTGTTCCAGATGATACAGAGCAGCTGATATCCTCTGCACACGTTCCACATTTCTCTCAGGGTCAGTAGGTTCATCACTCTTCAAAATGTCTTTGTACAGATTTAACTGCCATTTGACAGCTGGATCATCAGACTAAAAACAAACATATTTTGTACATAAGCTGCTGAATGAAGATACTGAATTTGACCACCACCACTCTTATTCTTATACTATAAAAAAAGAATGCTATACATACTCCCACTTCATCTGTCCCCTTTTAGTCAAAATTAACATCTGCTAGCTGCTCAGAAAAATGGCATTACATTCTGTATACTGTCAGGTAACTGAACACAACTCTTAAGCAACGTTCTGTATTTTTATTTCATGAAAACAAATAAAGCACCCTGGGACTTCTGTATCCCATTTAGTTGTGTTAAAAATAAGGAAGCACGCCTAGTACCGGAATTGAGTTGTTTTATGGACTCTATAAAAGACAGCTGGAATTTCAGTAGGTGAAGAGTTACGGCCAAAGGTTTTGGCTTTTTTTGCAAGACAGAAGTAGAAAAAACACATTAGAATTACTTTATGTGTTCGATCGAAATATATGTAAGCATAAATTCATAGCAACTTGACAGTCATCTCCCATGACAGATAAATGAGTTACTGCTACTATGTTCAATGACTGCAGGCAGTCATATAAATTATTTATTATTTATAGAGTGGTGAGTACTCCATTTTGGTTATCACCTTTGACAGTGTATTCAGCATATAAAGAGTAGGAACATAAATGTGCTTGTAAAACTCTTAACTGTTAAGAGGATGCAAGCTTTTCTTATTTTATCATAGTCACTTTAAAATGCATATATTCTTAGAAATACTATTTAGTCATTAGTGAAAGTTAAGTTCAAGAAGAGAAGCTGAAATACTATAGTTTAATTTTATTTTCTTCTTTGATCACATTGATTCTAAGTAATTATAGCTTTAAAATCACCAATATCTCAATTCTTTACACTTGTCCCATTCTATAGGACTTCCTGAAACTTGAAAATACCAGCCAAAGCTACAAATAAACTAATTATCATAATGAAAAAATTATGAAGAAAAATGTTAAAATTACAATTTTTCTAATGGTTTTTCACATTATCTTTTCTTGATTTTTACAGATCATGATAAACAAAACTATTGTGACTTCTGTGTTTTAAAAGTGCACATCAGCATTTTTAAGACAGATTTTTTTGTATTACCTTTTCCTGCAAATGTAAGTTGTTACGTAAATGTTCTTTGACTTCATCATCAGTGTCCCTCTGTAGAAAAGTAGAAATATTTTTCAATTCAGGTTATGATTCATTTTATAAGAACGTGTACAACATAGAATAGCTATTATTTTAATATTGGAACTTAACCTCTTTTGTTTACAAAGTACATAAGTTACCAGAAGGGCCTGGGACAAAGGCTTTCTTTAATTTTGACTGCAAAACAAGGATTAAAACTTTGAAGACAATTAAAGCTAACTAATGGTATTTCAGTATTTGGTCCAAATGAATATGCATATGTAAAACGTATATTCGTATACAAATGGAAAATGACATGGAAATGATGGCAGCTGTCTATACACACTGCATTTTCTTGTGAAAGCACAATTAGCAGCTATAATTGCTTACAGTACCTTGATATATTTAATTATATTGACTGCTTAGATATCTATGTCTCAAAGTTCAGTTTATAAAGTTCTGCTTATTTTGCATTAAAAACTATTACAAAGTATACACTTACATAGCTGTATCTAGTCTTGGCCAAAGAGATGAGCTCTTGATCTCCAGGAGTACACATATTCAAACCAATAGGAAGCATCTTTTTAAGTGCTGCTACAATCAAGGATGTTTGTATGGAGTACAAATCCCCTCTACGTTTTGTTTTCTTTCTCTCTTGATCTTGTCCTCCAGACTATAATTAAAAAAATAGAGAAGTAAATTACTGTAATTCTCTGATCACACACCTTTCCAACACACTCTTCCCCTAATGGTGCAAAGAAACTATGTTCCTGATGTAGTAGTACAATTAATTAAAAATTCTACTTTAAAGGAAGGGTGTACAGTCTTGAGCGGGAAAGGTAAAGGAATACTTTAGGTGTGTACCAATGCAGAAATTGCAGTAACAGTAATGTTTTAATAGCAGTAATATACTTTTGTGTGCATTCATACATGTGAATCTAACTGTATTTTCTGGATCTTACCTCTCAAATCATAAATAACCCTAAAATGAAAAGCTGAGTCAATCTCAGGGGACACTATTAGTTCTCAATGTTACAGAAAGAAAATCAGGATGTTTACATCTTTGTTAGAAACTTACATAAAGATAGTTATCCAGGGTCTGGATGAATGAATATTGTCTGATTTGTCTGAACTGAAAAAATACCAGTATCTAAAAGGCTTTGATTCAATGCAATAAACTGCCAATGAATTAGTGCCTCTGGGAAAAGCACTGCCCTTTGGCTTTGGCTAATATATGTAACTCTGGGACGAAAAATTAAGTCTTTTGCATCTTTGGAGACAATGAGGAATAGGAAAAGGAAAACAAAGGAGACAGAGAAGTAAGCAGCACAATGGAATAACATCTGCCCTATCTTCTTACAACAGACGCTGTACAACAGTATTTCACACACAACTTTACATTTATGAGACAGCGAACCAAAATCTTTAGAACAGACCCATATATTTATGAACATATGGTAAACAACAACAACATAAAAATAGCCCAGTTCTGAATTCTGTACCTAGATTAAACTCCTACTACACTCAAGGGGAGTTTTGCCTAAGATAAGATTTCAGGACTAGGCCTCCAGGCTTATACAACGGTACAAAATAGCAAATGCTTGCATTTAACCCTCCACATCCTTTTCCCTCTGTCAATTAAATTTTACTGACTACTATTTTTATAATGCATTGTGTAGTTCCATATTAGGATACAGCAGAATCCATTGCAATTCATTATTTACCAATTATTACCATACTACTATCACAGTAATCACTGGAAGAAAAAAAAAACAGCCATACACATTCAACTCAGTGGTAAATTTTGACAAATTCTGTCTTCTAGATGGTGAATCTCTGTGTACGTAGCTGGTGTTGAGCATTTTGCAGGTCAGAGGGAACACATAAGGGATGTGGCTTCCTTTCTTAAGGAACTAACAATTGCAAGAGAGTACTTTGCCTCAAAGTTTTGCTTTTGGAAGTACCTTAGAAATAGCAGTGATGTAATGGCTAGAATAATGACATTATTTGTACTCTACATTGACAGCAGACAAACAAATCCCACAATGTATCACTGAATTCCAGTGGCGTCACTATGCATCTTAAATAAGGAATAACAAAATATATAATAGATACATCAAAAAAAAAGGGAACAAAGGAGAGATACCGGTTTACTTTTCTGCATCTTTACGTGCTTGAGGACATTTTACACATCCAATTTTCTTTATTTTCATTTGAGATTAATAACTAGGTGTGAACAATATAGGTGAACCTTAAAACCTCAACATTTTTAAAACTTGTAAAGATCCATTCTGCCTTTGCAATCAAATTCTGCTGTCTGTGAATTCACAACTCCTGCTGGTAAATGTGCAAGTAGAGTCACAGACAGAAACTTAAATGAAAATAAAATTATGCCTCTTTCAGTTTTAATATACACCTATATGAGTAAACACAATACCTTCACTTCATACTTAAAGAGCATTAAATTGGATATATTTTGCCTAAATAACTAACTGTGCTAAAAGGACCGCAACGAGAAGAATGGTATAATCTGGTTGCCTAACAGTACATAATAATCTTACTTATCTGAGGATTTAAAAAGTGGACATTTCTTCAACAAATATATACAGAAAAAGAATTACAGATTCTCCAGTAGATTCATAATAATTAAATATACAATCAGAAAGAAGAAAGAATTTATCTATACTAAGACAAAAAAAATCAGCTAAACCTAGTTATGATGGAATTAGTATTTTTAGTATTTCTGACCCTCCTTAAATCTTGAAGTCCCCACGACTATCATGAGAGCATTCATTAAATCCTACCCTGTATACCTGGGGAAGTTGGACAATAGCAAAGCATGAAATCAGGTCTATTAGTTTAACACAACTGCTCACTTTTTAACTTATGCCTCTAATTTAATTAATTAAAAACTCTTTACAACATCATGTGTGGTTCTTGGCACAGAGGATGACGGGAAAGATGAAAGGGTTTTATGCTCCATTTTGCTGTTCATTCTGCTTCACCAGTGAAGAACGCACCATATGTTGAAAAGTACTCATCTATATTAGAAATTTATATTAAAAAAAAATAATATGAATGATGCAAAGGAAGGTGAACTGTGGCTCTCTGGAAACAAAGAATGCTTTGAATAACTAAATACATAAAAGAAAAAAGTATTATCCAAAAGCTCACATCTTTCATAAAGATCATTTTAATTTTGGAAAAAGGTAGGATTTGAACTCTACATCTTATTTAAACTTACTGGTTCTAATACAGTCTTCTATTCATCTACAGACAGGGTATAGGTTATAGCACATTTCTACCATATGTTTTTCTTGAATATTGTAAGTCAAATACATGTTTCTGATGACTCTACTGAGGCATTGCTTTTACAACGTCTGCTTCAATGTATCAGCAAAAAAAATCAGAATGCAGAAAGACAGCAGAGGCAGAATGTACATCTACACAACAATTACAAAAGGTAACTTTACTGCATTTTCACATTAAGCAACATGTGGGAGTGCCAAAGGGAATTTCAGCTGCTCTGGTCAAATACTGTCACTTTAACTCAGAGAAAATTTATAGTAGGTGGAATCTGGGCCTTCACTTTGTGACGCCACTGCTATGATAAATGGAAAGAATGCTTGGAGCCTGATCACCTCTAAATCTAAAACAAAGACACATCATGCACTTTGACCTGTACCTTTACTTGCATGGCCTGTATGAAAGAAGAATAAAGGGAAAAAAACATAAGTAAAAGAGATGAAAAGATGATAATTTTACAAGTTAGTAATAAACTTACTCAGCTTTATCAGGACAATAAAAATACTACAAGTTTGTAGCTAAAACTATAGACTGTAAGTTTATAATCAAATGAGATCCTAGTGAAATAATTTTTATTCAGCTTAATCCTTGTTAAATGATTGAACTTCTGAATTTATCTGTTGCTACTCAGCACTACCATTTGTTGCTTCAGCACATAAGGAAGTACATCTAGCAAGTAAGCACATCAATATACTAATCACGACATCTTTTCTCAATATTGTTAAAAGAAGGAAGGTGTCTAGAACTCTGGATAGTCCGATAATGAAAAATATTCACATTTTCACCAAAACAGCTCTTTCTACCTCTTTATCCCACCAAAATATGATTGAAAAAATTATATTTAGAAGTGGAAATCAAACTATCACTGTGAAGATGCAGCATTTCATTTACAGGTGTATTTTCCCATTGCATAGCTCGTTACTGTTTTGAAGACAGCCTGAGACAAAATTTGACGTTAGCACTTATCTCTCAGCAGTACCCATTTTGAGAACACTACTATAAACTCAACTGAACTCTCATACATAAACAGGTTTTTTCCTGTTTATTGTGTTAATAACATAAATACACTTAAATAAACCTGCATTCCATAGTCAGCACTGCATTATCATTGTGTCAGGCAATCTTAAGAAGATAACAAAACCATGTAGTTATGGTAAAACAGCAAAAAAAAATAATCAACTGTTACTCAAAAGAATCCTTGACCAGGCATGGGAAAATACTATGGAAAACTGTCGGTTAAAACCAAATGGAAAAAAACATAAACACAAACCAGCCCCCGTTTTGTGACATCTCTAATAGTAACTTTGTTTTCTTGTGATGCTTGAATTAGTCTCAAAATGTTTATTATTAAAAATCTCTTTTTATATCCTACTATATTTATACCACATAGTGAAGTAAAACAGCTACAAGTCAAGAACGACTGAAACACTAAATATCAAATTAAGTGTTAAGCATCTTAGAATCTTTAATACCTTACTCAGAGAGATAGAAAATTTTACTTGAAAATTTCAATTGCGTGAAATACGTAGATGCTGCACAGACATGGTTCAGCAGATATACACCGAATGTAACCGAAGACAAGATGTTAATTATATTTCATTTATTAGAGATGACCATAAATGTAATCCACTCATGATTTACCACAGTATATATAAAGGAAATGTTTTCTATGCAATTGAAAACAGTCTTAAAGAAGAGATCTAAAATTCTTGCAGAAAATACTAACATGAAATCCTCTAATTATCGTAAATTTGCAAATAATATGTATTACATATTACAAATGGGCACAAAACACAATGTTGTTTCATAATACAAACTTGGATTTTATGACTGCCTCAAACCCCTTTAATAGGTCTATCCAAATGCTTTTTAAAAACACATGCAAAAAAGTTAATAATGAGGGCCAGTCAAATAAAACTTCAGGAGGATATGCAAGTGTTTAGCAACTGAGGTTATATATCCGGCCACACATTCATTTAGATTCCAAAACTTACACAGAAAATTTGCCCACATATGTATTACACATTTATTATATCCATGTGAATGTAAAAGTTTAGTCTTTTATACCAATTAACTGTAAAATACAATAGGACGTCATTACATTTTAATCTTAATGCTACTTTATCAGCAAACCTATGAAGGGTTCAAAAATAACAGATTAGTGGAGTTGAATGTGTTTAAATTCTCCATTTCAACACTTCTATCACAAATCTGTTATTTCA
Organism: Pluvialis apricaria; assembly: GCA_017639485.1. Classification (NCBI taxonomy): domain Eukaryota; kingdom Metazoa; phylum Chordata; class Aves; order Charadriiformes; family Charadriidae; genus Pluvialis; species Pluvialis apricaria. The sequence goes on along the minus strand of CM030012.1, from coordinate 36,955,294 downwards.
ATGCAATCTAAGTTACCAGTCTCTCTTGGACTGCAAATTCTCTAACTTACCATTCCCCTCCGAGCAATCTGCTGCCATTTTTTTAGAAAAGAAAAATTAAAAAACTTGCTCAGCTGTTAATACATTTATTTGAGAAAATATTAACAAAGTTAATATTGTATACTCAAATTACAATAGGTACTTAATCAATATATTGATTGTAATGATGAATCATTTGTTACCACTGCTGTTAGCTACCAATAAAATAATGTAGTCCTAATCCTTCATAATTTTTTTCTGCATATGGCATGTAAAGATATAGAACGTTCCATACATGATATATCACATCTTACACACTAGTACTATCACAGAATCTTGCACCTTAGGAAGAATACTAAGTCTCTGTTGTAAGACAGACAGTTGTCTAAAGAAGTCTGACGTCAGCATGGGGCCTTACTCTTTTTAAGAGTTCTGTCTTGGGCCAACTGTTAATAGCCAATGTTCATATTCACAGTTATCTATACAGTTTCGTGCTTGATAAATACTGGATATGACTTATTCCACTAGAAAGAATGTGAATAAAGAGGAAAGTGCTAATTATTAGTGTTTTACTTCCTGAGCTGAATGTTAGTATTAAAGCAAGAAATTATAAAACTAATGTTCCTTAATGTAATCTCCTCTACTGATTGTTCTCTGAGGATTAAATAAGTATCAAACCTTGTAAGAAATCCTGAAATTCAATTACTTACAAGAATTTCTTGCTTATTCTGAACTTTGCAGTCTTTAAAAATGATATTGAGATCTAAATGTATACTTTCATGAATATGCTGGATTTAGATCTCTTTCATGATACATTGCGAAATTTTATCAATTTTCTGCTTAGAAACCACATATAGAAAACCAATACAAAACTTCTAAAAGATGTCTTGTGTATTGTGTCGTGGTATTCAAATCATCATGAAACAAATGCCTATGTAAATGATCAGCTGTTCTGCAATCACTCCTGCAGATATGATACCACATTAATAAAATATTCAGTCATCAACAATACAATCTTTTATTTTTTCCTATATTAGCAATAACCATGCACAGTGTCCTTCAATGCTATGATTTGATATTAATAAGTTTACAAAAAATTATATGCATATAAAAAATTCATAATCTCCCCGTACTGTATACCCATATGAAGAAAAGCACATTTACATATGCATCTATATCCCTGTTACGTATAAATATATTTATACAAGTATTTATACATAATATATCTGTATATTTAAATATACACAACAGGCTTTTGAAAATGTAATCTCAAAACCAAACACTCTAATTTAGGTCATATAGCTTCTTGATGTTGAATTCTTGTGATTTTATCCAAATTGGGGCAGTATGAGGGGTATCTATTCTTTATTTTCTAAAGATTTGTTTTGTCATTTCTGCCATGCCAGACTGACTAAAATATAACACTTAACAGTTTACATCATATTATTCTATTATCAATACCGCAGTGAGACACAATTTAGTTTAAATATGAATCACCCAATTCTAATTGATCATGTTTTTAAAAAAGCACACCTAATTCTTGGCTTCTCAGGCCAGTTCTAATGTATCAATGTTGGAGTATATGTATTAAATGTATGTGTAGTGATTGCCATATGATAAAAGTACAGAGCTACATGTTAGACTCCACTGTTGTTCAACTGACTGTCAAATAGCCTGGACTGTGCCCACTACTCATCTCACTAATGAGGGTAGTACAAACATTTCAATTTTATCACACAATTTCAAGGAGCTGCATCTTGAAAACAACAACACAAATTAAAAATTTCCTTTTCTCCAAATATGGAATTCTCCACATAGTTTGAATTGCTGTTCAGTGCCAGTCATGAACTACTGACAAGCAGAAAATCTGTTATTTTCGCTTGTAAACTTTCCAGTTTCAAAACCAAGTTTCAAAATTTAAAAAAATATAATGGAAAAGAAGCAAATATTTTTTAAGAGAATTAAGAAACGTAATGGCACATCTTATCTGACGCTCCATTGTCTAAAGTCGGACTTACAGTAGCTAGGTTACAGACAATCAAATATAGTGAAATACAAAACAATAAACCACACCACTTCTCTGGAACACTTTCAAAATAGGATTACTCCAAATACATTACAAATATGAGTAAAACAAATGGTTCTTTGCTACATTTACCAACAATAATTTGAAATTAAACTTCAACTGGCTTTAGTTACGTAAGGCAACCTTCCTCAGCTAATGTCAAAGCGGCATTTTTTACCTTGACAACATGCATTTTCTCTATTATACGGGTAACAAATGTACTTTCCAGCCATCATGTCAGCATCTTGTCATATTGAAAATGAGCAAAAAGAAATGAATGTTGTCATTAACAAGGAACAAGAAAAACAGTGCACATGTGGCATGCTGTATGAATAAAGAGGTATATGCAGACAGCATTCCTCCATCAAAGTTGACAGAACAATACTGACTGACGTCCACAAGATCAGGCAACCAATGTTTCTTCATTTGCTTTTATAAAATAGTCTACCTTTTTTTTTCTCTGAAAGATCAACAACCCATATTATATATTACAACCCATATACTCTTATACGTGTAACTTTCTCAAATCAAGACCTTTATTTTAATCTTGTGTCTTTGACTACTTAGCAGACATTTAATAAGTAACTCTAAGGTACATAGCACATATTTTGCATAGTAGTTGTCATGTCTATCATCAAGAAGCAAAACTATTTTTTTTCTTCTACCAGCACAGCAGCTGCAATCTGAGTAGATTTTCAGAGCCTTCTTACAACATAGTAAACATATGCTGAAGATTTAACCGATCCACAAATATTTATTAACTTACTTTAGACATCTTGCTCTTGGTGTCTCCTGTTAAAAATGCCAAATTGTTGATTTCATTCTGAATCACAAAATTTTGTTCTTCTCTTTTGAAATTCTAAAGATTAAAAACAAAAATCACCAGAAGTTTAATTCATCTGTGTGTACCACATTTATATTTAAAGGTAGAATGAAATGGAAGAAAAAGTATATGTCTTATCTTACATGTGATTTACACCACAGGATAAAAACTTCAGCTACCATTCGAAAGAGTTCATCAGAATCTGCATCTGGTTTCTTTAGCCAATTGGCTCTAATTACAAAAACAAGAGACATTTTAAATAAGACATTTAAAATAAGACAACTGAATATAACAACCTCTATTTAATAGATCAGGTTACATTTTTATTGTTAATCTTGGAATTTAATGAGAATCACTTCAATTTTCCATGACCATAATTAGAGAGAACACTTTTCATAGCAGTTTAATTAATCTCCAACAAAAATCCTAATTCTTGGCTACTTATTTCTACCTGCTCCTCCTCCCCATGGTGCCAACACATGGGTTTGTGTCTATTCTATGAACCAGACTAGACAACAGACCTGACTGAAAAGCGGAACCCTTTCTCTGAGTATTTCTGCTCCACCCCCCCGCCCCCCAATAAAACTTTGTTATCAGAACTTTGTGTTGATTCAAAAGAGAACACTATAATGGGGAGAGGAGGAGTAGTACGCGGAAATGAATGAGTATGTAGAGCTGTAAGGGCTGACTGCTTCAATTGGTTTATTTTTGTAATCCAGGAACTAATACAACTTCAGTCCGGGTCTGTCTGCACAAGGATGCTCAGAAAAATTGGGCAAATGAACTGACAGATGCAGCCCTCTTATATGTCTCTAAATTAAAATGCATTGATATGACTATACATAAAGTGGGCATCTGACAGCAGACATGGAAGGTATTATTACATTATAAATTATGCTCATTAACTCTATCTTTCCAGTTGGATTTCTCCACAGCCCAGTCAAATCTGTGGTTTTTAAAAATTTGAAGTGTTTCCTTGCCAACAAGGTCTGACATAGTAAAGCCTTGAGTTCATCTAGAAAAAGCAAATAATTCTCCGTGTAAATTGTTTCACAGCATAAATGATCATGCATGCAATGAAAATGCTCTTAACTAGCCCAATATGTACTAACACCTAAAAAATGTAAGCGGGCAATGATTATGTACAGAAGAACAATATCATTCAGGATAGGATTAAGATAGTGTAAATAACGAGATACTATAGATACTCTTCTGTGACAAAAGAAAGGGAAAGTGTAGGCACAGAATAATCCTTCAGTAAATGGTTGAGGAGAAAAAATTCTGGCAATTCCAAAGGCAATACAATGTTGTCCAAACACTTTTTATTTCCGTCTTAAAAAAACAACACAAAAGATTAAAATCTTTGTGGTATTACCTGCAAATAGAATGATTCAATGAAATGAAACAGTTTTTGAGTCATTCATTAACAGTTAAGGGGTTTAGCCAATTTTTTTATTTTTGAAAGGCATATTCATTTATAATGTCATTGGGCTGTGCTGGCATATATAACAAGTCTGTTCAGGAAATGCATTCTCAATTATAACAGTGCAGTTACAATACAACCAAATAAGCCAAATGCACGTGAGAAAAAGGTGTGAATTCAAGGTACATCATTCTGTAAGTTAGCAATCTTAAAATACTCAGGATCTGATTCTCAGCGTAACATTAAATGCATTGTGTTCTTTCTGATTATCTGATCATGAACCCCAGTACATTAATTAATAAACATGAGTTTACTATTACTTTTTATTTACCTGTTGTTGTCTACATAACGTATCAACATTGGATAGAAGGCGTAAAGGTCTCTACACAGAACAGCAAACTCATCGAGAATGAGCAGCTCAGCTTCTTGGGTGTCAGTTTTACTGTCTGCTCTCAGTTGCTCCTCTTCCATCACGATCTTTATAGCTTTCTTCTTCAATTTCTCCAGTGTTGGAATAAAGTGAGTTTTGAGCAGATCAGGCCTGGCTTTGCTGATGATGGGTTGAGCATAAACTATACATAAAAATACAGATAATCCTATGATTAATGCACAATTAAAACTATACATAAAAATACAGATAATCCTATGATTAATGCACAATTAATGTTTTTCATTGTATTAATATGAACACTGCAGTTCTAGAAAACATAAAGGTCATAGTGCTTCACATATTTCTGGAGCATCATATATATTAATAAAACTATAAATATAGCTTTGTAACAACTGTGTGTATTGAGACATTAAAAACTAGTTACTGGGAATTCAGATTGTAAATATTTCAGTCTTACGTCAATTAAACTACCATGGTTTTGGCAAGTCACAAATTTCTAACTTAGAACCTAAACAAAGTAGCGATTGAGACACAAAGTCCTCACAAAAATACTGTTGAGGTCTTTTCCGTGGGTGGGGTTTTTTTTTGTATACAGTGTCAGAAAATAGTCAGAAGACAGTATTCTGGAAGAATTCCTTTACCTCCTTTGCCTTGGGCAAGCTAAAATGCAGAGAATGAATGACTAATTCAAGATCATAAATCTGTTTTGCTGCATTAGTAATGAAATGCAGATCACCTGAGTCAAAACCACAAGAACTACACTAGTACATTACCTCCTTATGTAAATAAGCAGCCACTACAAAACTGCAAGCTGGGGTCTCTACAATTAAGGAGCAGACTTCTTCCTAGATTTTAATGGAATCCTTATTATTATTAAAGATGTCCCAGTACTTAAAATAATATTGAAAACCCAGTATCAACGGGGCATTAAAATTTAGCAGGAAATTACTACCTTTACATAGATTTTATTGAACCACCTTATTGCATATTATACTCTCACATTGTTTAAGATGAATCATAAAATTTGGATTCAGTAAATTTCTTTAGCTAGCTAGCTACTAAATGGTACAGGACATTTTGAGAAATATTTCTGCTCATTAGTAGCTGGCACAGTTCCTCAGGCAAAGCAACTAATTCTGAACTTGGGTTACTCCTGGGATTATTTCACCATATAGACTTTCTTTCCCTTTTGTCCTGATATTTCATGAATAGAATTCACAGGACTTACAACCTCTACTGTAATACTCAGTTCTTACGTGTCTTGAAAATCAAAGGAATTCACAACTCCAAATTAAATGCTAAGGCTCTTATACAGTGCATAGAGAAGGTAAGATTTTGAATCTTCAGTTTTCAATTTTCCATTATGTTATATAGAAAGCTCTCTGCTTACAGTGATGCTACAATGCATGCATTAAAATAATAATTAAAAAAAACCCTAAAATATCTCTTATTATTACTTATCTACTCTTTACCTTTCTTTCCTGCTGTTTTTAATTACAATTTATTATTATTATATAACTGGGTAATATGGTAAAGTGTAGCAAAGTAAGTAAACATTCATAGGTACAATTACTCTTTAAAAACATTTACAGTACCTGCAATTCTTTTCATCCAAGATGCTTCATCTATCCCCAGATTGTTGTTAATGATTTTCAGAATGTTTCCAAGAACAATGCTCAGATGCTCAGATGTTATCATTGTACAGCAAGGCCCAGCACTTTGAGGAACACTCTCAGACCCTCTTTCCCACCAGTAAGATAAATAGTTGCATAGCATGGGTAAGATAACCTCAATTACATGAGGCATTTCAGTATACCGTGCTCCAGACTCTGCTAAATCATTAATTTCCTTTATTAATCCATCCAACTGAGGGATCTCTGGACACATCTCTTCTACCGTATCAGGCATACCCAAAACTGCATGTACGGGTAGAAAAGCAAAATATTAATTAACAAAATAAAAGACAATATCTACATTCATCTATGTTTAAACCCTAAATACAAATAACATTATCACTCAGGTTTTTTTCTGTCACCATCTTGGGCAGACATAACTATAGTAAGACTTTGGGGTATACATGGGTCTCTCATCTCATAAATTTTGTTTTTCTGATGATATGCATATAGCACTGATGTAGACAATAGCTATGGCTTTACTGTAAGGTGTCCTGGAATTATCTGGTGAGCAGCCTGGCTATGTAAGAGTGCAGAACTGAGAGCTTACATCAATATTGGATAAACTCTGGCCACCATTTCCATAATCATTGACAACTTTCTTGTCAATTTGCAAAAGATAAAATCCACCTCAGGGAAAAGGAAACAAACAGCTCAAAATTATGGTGAGATTAAAATTAAGCTGTACATAGTTCACAAACTCTGCACATCTATCTCCCAACAAAAATGCCAGGAAAGAATTCCTCTTGTCAGATGCTTGTATTAGAACCTGAAGGGTGCTTATTCAGCAATTAACAACCCATAAAAATCTAATGCCAGTCACTCTAGCAAAATTCTTCTTCCACTAGTGCTGCTCCTGTAAAGTAGAGCTGACAGGAAGGAACGGCTAGCACAAGCTCTTCCATAACTGCTTTTATATGGAAAAAATTATGAAGCATATGGAAGAGATCTACCTACTTTTTTTTTGTTTGTTTTTTTTTTTTTTTAAGTAACAATGATTTTGGCAGGTAATGACTCTTACACAAATTGATGAGGAAAATACTGAAATACTTTAAGATATGAGAGTCCATCAGAGTAAGTCAAGAAAGAAGCAAGTGAAGGACTCATGCTCCTTTGATTAAGGTTTCATGGAATCAAAGTCATATTCTGTCAGGAGCTCCCTATACCAAACTACATTGGAGTACTGGTAAGACAACAAAAAATATCGATAACTTTCCTGTTCACATAAATATTACACCTCTTACATGTTGCTAGTAAGTACACAACTGCACAATTCGCTACAAATATCTGTAATGTAGACATGATCTTTGACTAAGCTTCAAATATTACAGGATGCAGCTTCCGAAATGTATTCAAACATCATGTTCAAAAAAAAAAAAAAAAAATCCAAATATGCTAGGAGAAAGGGAACAATATTAACACAGTCTCAACAAAGCAGAGCAAGGCTAAAATCACAAGTAATGAAAAAGCAATAGTAGGAGTTCTCTGCTGAGGCATACGTTTGGGTTTTTTTTTCATTATTATAATTTCTTTCTGTTACTATTAGTTGGAGAGTAGCAACCCCCTTTTCTTTTTTTTTTTTTCATGAGGAACAGTACTTACTTGCTCTTTCTCTTGCACTTTTTGTGTTGAAGACAGACAATGGGTTGTAATGGTTGAGAGAAGGTTCCAGGAATGCCACTGGAATGGCTGCTGCAAGAGATGCTAAGCACTCACCAAGTGCAGGACGCTGCCTGTGTATGAGAGGCACTAAAAGTTATCTGAGAGGAAAAGTCTTTCCACTAGGCTTTCAATGTCTTGCATACATTATAAAGCAGCATTTATATTTATTGCTGATTTAGTTTATCTTCTTAATACATTAGGAACTATTTGACAATTTTGAAAAACTGCATTTTTCACATGAACAAAATTAGTGGAATTTACAGTGGTACAAGAAACAGGTTTTAAAAAAAACAACCTCCACCAAGTACTGTATATTGAATGTAAACTGCTCCACAGTGCAACTGTGCTACTACAAACTATAGAAAACACATCTAGAATATTCACAAAAAAATACATTAGTAACTGTATATTATTATTATACCTTTGGTTTGGTTAAACAAGGAGCAAATGCATATAATCAATAGGAATTTATTTTGGCAGACATACCCTTTTTCAAGATTTCATTTCTTTTCTGTGTATATATATATAATTTCTTTTCCTTCACACATTATACCATTTACATAGTCAAATGATGAGGAACACTACTGCTACTTATCGAAGACTGATTTCATGACTTTATGGCATTCTGTGTGGTGTGTTCTGAAAGGGGCAATTCTGCATTCTCCCACACAACCTTCCCATGTTCCTGTTAGTCTGTTCTGTGCTAGTGCTAAACTCAGACAGCATCTTGATAAGCTGGATGAAGGAACTGGTTCAGCTAAAAAGAAATCTCACCATAAAAACAAAACTAACCAAGAGCAACAAAACATGCTCATCACCTGGCTGCATAAACACTATTTACCAGAAAAAAAAAGAAAGGCGTGGAAATGTACAGATGAAGGTGCAAGAGATGCTGAGACAATCCTTTTCAGCATAAGACCAGATTCTCATTGGCTTAAAATGAAAGCTAAAGTACTCTTTTGAAGTTCTGAAGCACTGATTATATAAGACGCCTTATAGATTTTGTTATGGTTGACATACAGATTGGCTAAAGATAGCACACACCTTTCATCCTTTGAAGCTCCATGTTTTTTTTGGAATAGACATGGACCTGTTGGAGTGGGTGCACATGAGAGCCACAAAAATGATCAGAGGGCTGGAGCACCTCTCCTATGAGGACAGGCTGAGGAAGCTGGGGTTGTTCAGCCCGGAGAAGAGAAGGCTGCAGGGAGAGATTTCAGTACCTAAAAAGGGCTTATAAAAAAGATGAGGACAAACTTTTTCGCAGGGCCTGTTGCAACAGGACAAGGGGCTTTAAACTAAAAGAGGGTAAATTTAGACTAGATATACGGAAGAAATTTTTTACCATGAGGGTGGTGAAACACTGGAGCAGGTTGCCCAGAGAGGTGGTAGATGCCCCATTCCTGGAAACATTCAAGGTTAGGTTGCACAGGGCTCTGAGAAACCTGATCTAGTTGAAGATGTCCCTGCTCACTGAAGGGGAGTTGGACTAGGTGACCTTCAAATGTCCCTTCCAACCCAAACTATTCTATGATTTTATGATTGTTCAACTTCCAGGAATAACAATCTTTTTAGATTCCTTAGTGTCAACAAAGCCTTTTTCATTGTATGACATAAAGTCAAAGATCATGACCCATCTACTACCTCATCTTCAACTGCTTATGTCAATTTTCATTTCCCAACCATGCTGGAATGTGAAGAGATATGAAACTATGTACCCTCCAACTTCTTTTGTTGCAGGAGAAACTACAGAAACCAGCAAAAGCAATGGCCTTACAGAATTGAAAAACATTATAAAAATGATTTTTGTTCACTTGGGTATTTAATGTAACATGATTCACATAATATTACTCCATTTCAAGGATGAACGCTCATTCTAATAATACTACACTTGTCAACAGAGCATTAGGGCTCAACGTAGTCAAGGACTACGGCATTTTGCATCCAGTCTTCAACATTTATGAACCAGAGAGACATTTAGAGAAGAAACGTTCACAGAGAAGTCACAGACATCTCCGACATCCTAAACTAGCTAAACACTCTTTGTACAAAGGATAAAACCCTTGACAATGGAAGTTTGTCACAACAAGGCAGCAGCAGCAGCAATCCAACCTAGTATTAGTCCTGAGCACCAGCAGCCAGGAGTCTTGTAGAATCAGTTAAACTATTTCAGCCACGAAAAGTGATATTCACCTATGAAAAATGAACTATGACTCATCCTGCAATTGAAGGTAAAATTCTTAATGTCCCTGCCAAAATTCACTAGGAGAAAAACTGCACTTTGATCCTAAATTTGAGCATTGTTTAATTTGAATAGGTGTTCAAGTCAGCTCAATTATTCACTTCTAAGTTTTGCTGAAATACTAAGCAGTGTGTTTGAAGTCCTACCTCCTACCTAGACACTGATGTCTGCCTACAGCCTTAAATTAAGAGCCTGAGTGAGTCTACTGAAAACCAAACTAAATGAAATCCACAGTTGGAAACCGCTCACACAGCATAGGAGACTAATTAATTTCCTTGGATACATCTGATCTGATCGCTCTTCCCTTCTAAGATGACAACTGCAGAAGGAAAAGGTGATGCTGCTAACATCAACCTCTAATGCAGCTGTCCAGTGTTTATAGCTCTTGCCAATCAAGTGGAGGCCTGTGCTGTAAGCTCTTCTCATCAAAAGGCAACTCAAACACAATCACCTTCTATCTCCTGTGAGAAGACCCTGACTGCTACTTAGAGCAGGGGTAAGGCACTTCCTATTTTGCCTGTTAGATCTGTATCAAAGAGTACTTAAGATTTTCAAGCCCAGAAAGAGAAGAAAGAAAGAGCATAGCTATATAATTTAGTGATGGACATATAAATGACTGAATGTGGACATACACAAGAATATGCATGTGCACACATGTACAAGCATGCAGAGTGGGAGGAAAGAGACGGTCTGTCCACTGTTCTTGCATTTTGCATAAAAGAATTACTGAAGGAAGGAAGCAGAGACCAGCATTCTTCATACTAGGCAAAGCCTCTCCTAACCAGACAAGAGTTGTATCTCCTTCAGTTTAGTCTCTCTCTGTCAGGCTCTGTGGATCTTAAACTTTTCATTATAAGAAAGATCATTTAAAAGTGCCTAACCTAAAACCTTCAAAAGCATAAGGAAGGATTATGATTACCTCAGCTCCTGTCTTGTGACAGACCAATAATTAGGGTTCTCTTTTCTGAAGCAGCAAATATGGATTTGAGCCTCTTTTAATGGAAGAGGATCTAAAATCCAGGGCTTGGAATATATCATAGCAACCAGATGCTTAAAGGAATTGTAGATCCAGCACTTTTTAAAATGCAAGTAACTGGGAAAGTGGCTTCCTTTGTAGAGTTAAAGGCTGTCAGAATGCTTTACATGTGCTCAGGATTTTATGCTCAGGACAACTATTTTGAGAAGTCTGTACAGTCTTAGGTGTGAGACAGACACAGTCTACTTAGTACTCAGCCTACTTACCACAGCAACATGCAGTAGCCAAACTTTGGAATCCTTAACCCAACTCATGGAAAAATTTAGCTTTCCCTATGGGAAAAATAAACTCCCTGCAGATACACTGCCATATGCAGAATGAGTTGTTTGCCTTTATTTAGTTTTGGGTCGTTTTTTTTTGTATGGAATTGAACTCTAACATATAGGCAACTACATTCCAGCTCAAGTGTATTTTAAACATGCTCACAGTTTCAGATTCATCTTTCATTCAAACTGCTTTATTACCTAAACAACACACTCCTAAAGAAGAGAATATTTTACATGTTGAGTTTTTCACTCAGTACCTTTCAACATAGATGTTCTTCCCGGTCCCAAGGGAATAGAGGCTACAAAGAATTCTATAACATGAAACTTGTACATCACCCACTAGAGGAAAATAAGTAGATTATCAGTATTTATTCAACTAAAGACTACTTTCCAAATATTAAACATCTGTTTTACACATTATGATAAACAGTGTCTAAAACTTTTAGCACATATATCACTGAACATTCTAGGCTGTCAATACTGCACACATGTTATTTATCTTCAATTTCTCTGATACCTGCTCTGTCATCTACATTCATTCCAAAACCTATCAGATCATCAGACATTCCAAGAGGCCAGCAGATACTTGCTGATAAGATATTGTAGGTTATCACACTTGCAGAGTACAATTTTAAGCTAAACCACATCAGCCTGTGTGTCTAACCTCTGGGAAGATCATCTAAAGGTTCCCCACCTTTTTAAAGAAAGTCTTTTAATGGCTACCAATCTTTTAATTATCTTCTGCTTTGGAACTGTTATCATCCAAATATATACCAAATTTTGGAATAGCGTATTGCTGAATCTTGAGGCATTTCAGTAATTTTAAACTGAAATTTAAATTAATTTAATTTAAATTTAAATTAAAAGAACTAAAGTGGTTTTCAAATGTAAGAAAAAACACATAAGGAATTAATAATAAGTTGTCTCCTTTAGCCTAGTGAAACAAAAATATGTAACAAAAATAAGCATAATTTAATTTTCTACAGGAAACTAGTCTTATCCACGGAATTGGCAAGAGAGCACTTAAAGGGCAATTTTAATTTTCTCAATGTTTGGAGAAATATTGTACATAATTCATTCGAGTCTTACTGAGTATTATTTTTAAACATGCAATAGAAATAAGGTACTATGCGGCTAATTTCAGATTTAATGCTGGAAATGTGTGTTACTGAAAACAGAAATTCATCCCTTGTATTCATGCAATCATTACTAAAAAGCATTTGTATTATTATAACACAATAAACTTCAAAAATAAAATAAAATACTTACAAAGTAAATCAATTCCAAACTGATATTGTGAAATATGTTCAAAAATTGATGTCAAGATTGGTAACAATGCTACTGTAGTATAATTGATATTCTGTGAAACACCCTTGATTTGAGTTCGTGAATGGGTAAATTTTCCAAGTTTAAGATTTTCTGAAGTTTTTTCCAGGTCTTCAGCTGCATTTTCAAAAAAGGCACGCAATCCAGCTTTAACAAGCTCAGATCCTGATTTCATAACAGTTCTAAAAAATAATAAGAGAAAAATACTAATTTTGCATTGATCTTTAATAGTTGTATAGATATATATCTAGTTAGTTACACTCTTTCAGTCTTTGAGGATACACACATGTATCAGTGAACTTTACATCATGAACTGAAAAGAACAGTTACACCTACACAGCAGTATATGCAACAAATAGCTTGGAGTCTTTCATACAAAATAATAACAACAAAGAACTTGCTTCCTCAGTCTTGTCTTTCCAGTTTTTGTGATTTGCTTTCAAGTAAGATAATGCCTTCTCAGCAAACATCATAGGTAGTGAGAAAGCTCCTCCATGTAATAAGTTCAAGAAAAATAACTCTTAATCCCTAAATTTTTATGGGAGCCACAGTAACTAGGTACACAAGTGAAGATACATGCTTACCTATCTTCAAAGCACCCTAAATCTAGAAAATGCAACTGCAATACCAGCATCACAGTCGCATTCCTTAATTTTCTTGCACTTTCGCGAGCTCTAGTCCTCGTGGGTGACTTCAATTTGCCGGACATCTGCTGGGAATACAATACAGCAGGGAGGGAACAGTCTAGAAAGTTCCTGGAAGGTACTGGGGATAACTTCTTAACACAGTTAGTGAAAGAGCCAACTAGGGAAAGTGCCCTGCTGGATCTGTTGTTTGTCAACAGGGAAGGTCTTGTGGGGGATGTGATGGTCGGAGGCCGTCTTGGCAACAGTGACCACGAAATGATAGAGTTCTCAATTCTGGGAGAAGCAAGGAAGGGGGTCAGCAGAACTGCCACCTTGGACTTCCGGAGGGCGGACTTTGGGCTCTTCAGGAGCCTGGTTGAAAAAGTCCCCTGGGAGGCAGTCCTCCAGGGCAAAGGAGCCCAGGAAGCCTGGATGTTTTTCAAGAAGGAAGTCCTAAAGGCGCAGGAGCAGGCTGTCCCCATGTGCCGGAAGACAAGCCGTCAGGGAAAAAGACCGGCCTGGCTAAGCAGGGAGCTAGTGTTGCAGCTTAGGGAAAAAAAAGAGGATATATGGCCTTTGGAAAGAAGGGCAGGCCACTCAGGAGGACTACAAAGAGGTAGTGAGGCTATGTAGGGAAAAAATTAGGAAGGCCAAAGCCCAGCTAGAACTAAACCTGGCTTCTGTTGTCAAGGACAACAAAAAAAAGTTTCTATAAATATATTGGCAATAAAAAGAGGACTAAGGATAATCTCTGTCCTCTAGTAGACCAGGCTGGTAACGTATTGACCAAGGACGAGGATAAGGCTGAGGTACTTAATGCTGTCTTTGCCTCAGTTTTCAGCAGTAGGACCAGTTGTTCCTTGAGTTCCCTAACCCCTGAGCTAGAATACAGGGATGGGGAGCAGAATGAAGCCCCTGTAATCCAAAGGGAAATGGTGAGGGACCTGCTTCAGCACCTGGAGGTGCACAAATCTATGGGGCCGGATGGGATCCATCCAAGGGTACTGAAGGAGCTGGCGGAAGTGCTCACCAGGCCACTCTGCATCATTTATGAACAGTCCTGGATAACCGGGGAGGTCCCAGCTGACTGGAGGTTGGCAAATGTGACACCCATCCATAAGAAGGGCCGGAAGGAGGATCCGGGGAACTACAGGCCAGTCAGTCTGACATCGGTGCCTGGGAAGGTCATGGAACAGATCATCCTCAGTGCCATCACACGGCACATGCAGGAGAACAAGGTGATCAGGCCCAGTCAGCATGGGTTTGTGAAAGGCAGGTCATGCCTGTCAAACCTGATCTCCTTCTATGATGAGGTGACCCGCTTAGTGGATGAAGGAAAAGCTGTGGATGTTGTCTACCTGGACTTTTGCAAGGCTTTTGACACCGTTTCCCATAGCATCCTACTGGAGAAACTGGCTGCTCGTGGCGTGGACAGGTGTACCCTTCGCTGGGTAAAAAACTGGTTGGATGGCCGTACCCAGAGAGTGGTGATAAATGGAGTTAAATCCAGTTGGTGTCCAGTGACAAGTGGTGTCCCCCAGGGCTCAGTGCTGGGACCGGTTCTCTTTAATATCTTTATTAATGATCTGGATGAGGGGATTGAGTGCACCCTCAGTAAGTTCGCAGACGACACTAAACTGGGGGGGTGTGTTGATCTGCTTGAGGGTAGATTGGCTCTGCAGAGAGATCTGGACAGGCTGGACAGATGGGCTGAGGCCAATGGTATGAGGTTCAACAAGGCCAAGTGTCGGGTCCTGCACTTGGGTCACAACAACCCCATGCAGTGCTACAGACTGGGAGCGGAGTGGCTCGAAAGCTGCCTGGCAGAGAAGGATCTGGGGGTGTTGGTGGACAGCCGGCTGAGTATGAGCCAGCAGTGTGCCCAGGCAGCCAAGAAGGCCAACAACATCCTGGCCTGCATCAGGAATAGTGTAGTGAGCCGGAGTAGGGAAGTAATCATCCCCCTGTACTCGGCACTGGTGAGGCCTCACCTCGAGTACTGTGTTCAGTTTTGGGCCCCTCACTACAAGAAGGACATTGAGGTGCTGGAGTGTGTCCAGAGAAGGGCTACCAGGCTGGTGAGGGGTCTGGAGGACAAGCCTTATGAGGAACGACTGAGGGAGCTGGGGTTGTTTAGCCTGGGGAGGAGGAGGCTGAGGGGTGACCTTATCACCCTCTACAACTACCTGAAGGGAGGTTTTAGAGAGATGGGGGCTGACCTCTTCTCCCACGTGGCAAGTGATAGGACAAGAGGAAACGGGTTCAAGTTATGTCAGGGCAGGTTTAGATTGGATATTAGGAAGCATTTTTTCACTCAAAGGGTTATTAAACATTGGAATGGGCTGCCCAGAGAGGTGGTGGATTCACCATCCCTGGAGGTGTTTAAGAAAAGGGTAGATGAGGCGCTTAGGGACATGGTTTAGAAGTGGGTGTTTTTAAATCAGGGTAGGTTAACAGTTGGACTTGATGATCTTAATGGTCCCTTCCAACCTCACTTATTCTATGATTCTATGATTCTAAGTGATACATGAGATTTCCTCCAATCCCTTAATGAAGCTTTCCAGTGTTTTTATTCACAGTGTGTTCATTGTCAGGCTGCTGTATAACATAACCAGCCCGGAAAACAGCTGAAATTAGAAAACTATCCTGGCCTGTGTTTTAATGTACATGAGCATTTCAATGGTAAACAGTAAAAGTTAGCAAATGTAACTATGCCCATGTATTAATACATTCTGCACACTTCTAATGCCAAATTTTCCAATGTGCTCCAATATAAACTGTCTCTATATCTACACGTATCAATACTTGCAGTTCCAGAGTTTGTCATTTATATCTCCCAATAAAGTTTTCAAATGCTCCTGGAAAGGGTGACAAAAGTTTTCAATGTTTCAATCACAGGCATTGAGCAGAAAAAGGTAGATGAAAACCTTTAGACAAAATCTGCTAATACAGAGGTCAATATCTAAATTATTGGTACTGCTAATATCGTTAGTTACAAATAAGGAATAAAAAGTACAGAAACAATCCAACTGCTCCCAAAAAGCTCTGTGACACCTACATAGTTTGTAGTTGATACAGGCGTTGGAAACTTACCGTGTATCAAGAGACTGAGCTAAGATGTGTAGGCAGTTCACCATTGTAGCAGAATCACTACCTGGTTAGAAAGAGATACTATGAGAACATAATAGAATAGAAAATGTAGGATAATCTAATGATCCAAAATGCCATTATTGGAGATGCACAGGTGAAACAAGACATGACATGTAAGTCTCCCACCTTGGGTCACTGGAGGGAGAGTTAGTTCTGGTTCTGGAGCAAACATTCCATTTCTTAAGTCCATTTCCATATAAGAACTAAAAAGAATAACTAGTGTCTACTTATGGCTTATTTTCATCACTTGACCCTGCAACACTCTGAACTTTGTATCTTGTAGTACCTACATTTTTTTATAATTTTCTTACCAGTACCTTTGAAAAAGGTATGTTATTTTTCCCCACATCCCCCTAGCCTAGTGAGAAATTAACCCATTGGATTCAGCAGTTGGATGACAGTGTAGGATGACTTTTGAAAAGCTAAAAGTAACTGCAAAGGCATGAGATTTTTTTAAAGGAGTCTGAAAATCCTAGAAGCTCCTATTTCTGCCTGCCCCAACACTTTACGTATTCTATTAACTTCAGAGCCATGTTCAACGCACACAGTAATTGTACTGGAAGTTTATGCATCATTTTATAAAGTTTTCCATATAGCTTGTGAAAAGCTTCAGGTAAGATTCAAGCAATGGTTATATATCCTTTATATTTTTAACTTTATCAAGATCTTTCTTAACAACTTACCAAAAAGTGAGATCCTATGTCTAACAAGAGCAGCTAGTTTGCAGAACAGGCTAAAGTAGAAAAGAACAGAAAGAGCAAGACAAGACAACACAAAGATTAAAGATTTATTTCGAATATGAGGTAGAGAGTACTAGGAATATGAAAGAGAAAACATAACATAGTTCCTGGAAAGTGTATTTTGAATCATACGTGGTGATAACAGTCAGTCAAATAACTGCATTAAGCAGAATAAATTTTTGAAGCTTCACTACTTCAGAGATTTCCTGAAATGTGAAACTTTCTTTTGATTACAGTCCTTTCCAACAATTGCTTATTGTATGGTTGAGTCATTCTATATGGCTAGTATTTCTGAATAAGATTTTTTTTTTTTTTGTAAGAGCTAGAAAAACTAAGTAATATTTTATTGTTTTACTTGGCACTCTGCAGGGAATGAACATTACAAATCTTCATACTATTTAAAACAATTGAGAAGATACCCGTTGTAAATAAATAAATAAATCTGTGTTTAGCCACTGCTGATGATAAGATGAATCCTGAAATATATATAGATTAGAAGAGCTTCTGGCAAGTATGTGAGAAACTTGCATACCAAACCAATCTGTCAAAATAATAGGATAATTAAGAGAAGGAAAAATCACCAACTCTCTGAAGATTAAAGGGTCTACCTTAACTTCTAAAAAAAAAGACAGCTAGGCAGACTTGTTTATCATCTGTGCTATACCTTAAAAATGGAATTAGGATATAACAAAATGAAGCAAATATACCTGAGGAAATGGCATGATCTTTTACTAATAACATATTGTCATTGTTATCTTCACAATAGTAAGGAAATACCATTCTTCCCATAAGATTAAAATAACTGATAGTTACTTTTATCAGTGAAGAATGGACAAAGAATTATAAGATTTCTGAACTTATAATAGCAGAAATGCAGGCTGGACATCTAACTTCCTTCATGTGCCTTTGTAAAGGCAGTTTGTACAACCCTAGCAAGCATCTTTCTAGCTTTATTAAGCTGACCTGACTGACTTTAGGGAAGTAATAGGAGTATTCAGAGAGGAAGCGTGAAATTGAAATGAAAAAAAATGAAATTTCCATCCTCCTGAAACTGAGCTGACTTTCTCAGCTACATTTGTATACAATATATCTGAAAGCTCAGTAAAGCAGAATTTTGGGGACTTAACATTCACTCTTAGGGGCAACTGCTATATAAGGACTACCACCCACCTAGAAGATGGAAACAAAAGGGTAATAATAATTTAGAGAAGTGCAAAAATACGTTTGAAGATAAACTGAAGAATGGAATCTAGGAAGTTCAGTGCTAGGCCTGATCTTATGTAAGAATGAGCAGGTAACTTTTACTTTCAAATTTTATATCTACACTTCCATTGGAAAAAGTAGTCAACTCTAGTCAACATAGTGAAGGAAAGCAAAAGAAATTTGAGAAACTGACAGTTAAAGTAAGAAAGCATGAGAGCAAAATACAGTTTGAAAGACTATGATACAAAACTTCCCAAAGAAAATAACTTGCAGCACACCTTTAAGAGGAAGAAAAAAACTGGCAACAAAAATATTAGGTGACAGTCATAGTTAAAAAGAAATTAAATATTAATTTTAAAATGTTAATTACAGAAAAATGAAATTCATATTTTTGTAAAGGCAACACATTATAAATTAAAAGGCAACTGTCTCTTTTTAATTGAGTTTTCTACAATAACTTAGAGTCAAATGGCAGATTTCAACCAAATCTGAAACAGTACAAATGTCTAAAAATTATTAAATTCCAGCAATTTTTGTGCAGGGGTAGAAGTAATTTTGTAAAGCAGGGAGAATCCATAATTACCCCTAAAAAGCTGCATCATGGTATTTTCACATTTTTTGATATCTGAAAATTTAAATGTGAGACCATTTCAATGACCTAACAGTGGGATAAGCTTCAACCAGAAATTGCCATCAACAATGAAACACAAACCCATCAGAAACTAAGTTTTATTAGTTCCATTGCTCAGAGAATTATTTATTAATGTTTTTGATGTTATCATCCACAATTATATATTAGTAATACATATAATTAATGTACATACTTAATTCTTTAATTATATTATATTAAAGAATACTAAAATGAGGAATTCTATTCACTCACTGCCATTCTGATACAGAATAAAGTATTCATTTTCTACCTCAGGAAACTGAGCTTTTGAATGATCTTTCTCTTTAATCTAAGAAGAGACCTTTAATTATCTATATAGAACCCTCCTGCGTATATCTTAATTTTCTACTTACCTTGCTACCATTTCCTTTTCCTTATTTGATGCATATCCACTGCTACTGAGTGTTTTTGTTGGAGAAGACAGGAAGTAGAGGCAGTGATTTGTAAAGTACTGATCAACTAATGGTAAAAGAACCTAAGAAATACAGATACAAAATGTATTTTTCACAGAGCACAATGGTAAATGTAGCAACAATGCTCTGATTGGTCAAAGTTCATTCAAAGAATTTTAGAAGTTCTGTAACAGTTGTATTTTCTCATTTCAGACACAAAGTCATATGAATTAAAACCTTAAGCCTTACAATTTTACTTAAAAGTTATGTAAATAATAAACAGAATTACATAGATCTATCTATTTTGGATCTAATATTGCAGGCTTACTCTTCTCACATTCAACAGTGATAAATATCACTAAACTAAGAGGACCCTTCCTCTCCACTATTTACATAACTGTCCAGTACAGACATAAAGGGAGAGGGCTTTTTTTTTTTTTAAGATCCTATATTAAATCCTAAAAGTTCCTTAATTCAAATCTGATTACTGACAACATTTTTCTTATTAGATACACAAATGTGTATTACGTATCAATGCATAGGAATACTTCTTCCTGTTAATGAAATGACACTATGCACTTCTGTGATATACCCAGGCAAAAATTTTCAGAAGTAATTTATATGTTCAGTGAGAGTATTTAATTTCATGTAATAAATAAGCTGCCTTTTAATTTCTATGTTCCTTCTCATGTAGAAGCAGATAGATTGAAATACTTTGAAATATTTGAACCCAGCAAATATATTGAAATATTTTTGAAGATATTTTGAAATATTTATTAACAACATTTAATTGATTACTTACCATGAAAAAAATGGGGAAGATATATTTCTATTACCTGAAAAGCAGTGTAACATTACAAATTTCCATGTTCTCTATAATGGAATGTATATGTACATTACTTGAAATACTAGATCACTCACTTTGGCAAAGAATTTTATTTCCTGGTCATGTGGAGATTTTTCAGTTTTTCCACTGGTTACAATGGCTTCTGCAAGGATACAATCAAGGTAGACATGAATAAGAAGTTGTCTAATAATAAATAACACAATAGCTCTTTGATACAGTCTTGCAAACTTAGTTTTGCTGAAATGCGAATAAAACAGCAGCAACAGTTTAGCTAGTTACAGATGTCCCAGAATTCAATCTGCAAATTAAAAGACAGAATTTAAATTTCTTAAATGTAATAAAAGTAGTGGTCACTACTAATTTAAACATATCAATCCAAATATTTAAATATCAACAATTTCAATTATTTTCAAAATAAAATCTGCAGCTTACCCAAATGTGCAATAAACTCTTGAGCAGAATCAACATATTTTAAAATTTTCTTCAGAAACTTAAAGGCAAACCTCTTTTCCATTGATGAAGCATCCAACTCCATGTCATTCAGACCCCTGTTTTAGAAAGCATTAAGATAAATAGCATTGATGATGACAGTAGTATAAAGCATTCCATTCCCTATTATCTTTTAATTATGGTAAATTTTCATAAGAAGGAGAAAATGACCTTCCATGATATTTCACAGAATCACAGAATGGTCAGGGTTGGAAGGGACCTCTAGAGATCATCTAGTCCAACCCCCCTGCCACAGCAGGGACACCTACAGCAGTTGCACAGGACGGCGTCCAGGCGGGTTTTGAATGTCTCCAGTGTGGGAGACTCCACAACTTCTCTGGGCAGCCTCTTCCAGTGCTCTGCCACCCTCAAAGTAAAGAAGTTCTTCCTCATGTTTAGATGGAACTTCCTATGCTCAAGTTTGTGCCTGTTATCTCTTGTCCTATCACTGGACACCACTGAAAAAAGACTATTCTCATCTACCTGGCACCCTCCCCTTAAGTATTTATAAGTATCAATAAGATCCCCCCTCAGTCATCTTTTTTCTAGACTAAAAAAGCCCCAAGTCCCTCAGCCTTTCCTCATAAGAAAGATGCTCCAATCCCCTAATCATCTTTGTAGCCCTTTGCTGGACCCTCTCCAGCAGTTCCCTGTCCTTCTTGAACCGGGGAACCCAGAACTGGACACAGTACTCCAGATGCAGCCTCACCAGGGCAGAGTAGAGGGGGAGGATCACCTTCCTCGACCTGCTGGCCACACTCTTCTTGATGCACCCCAGGATGCCATTGGCCTTCTTGGCCACCAGGGCACATTGCTGGCTCATGGTCATCCTGTTGTCCACCAGGACTCCCAGGTCCCTTTCCGCACAGCTGCTCTCCAGGAGGTCAGCCCCCAACCTGTACTGATGCATGGGATTATTCCTCCCCAGATGCAGTACCCTACACTTGCCCCTGTTGAATTTCATCAGGTTTTTATGAAGAAGAAAATCAGTTAGAGATCAGTTCATGTCTCTCTAAGAGGTATAACAGCTTTGGATTAAAGTATCCAAAATATATGTATTTTAGGATAAGAACTTCAGAGAGCTATCTTACTCGACAAAAGAAGCCATGGGACATTTGAATCTAACAAAGCAATGCATTGGCCACTCGATTTCTACTTCTGGCAGATTAAAGTGCCAAATGTTTAGGAAGTCAGCAATTACAGCTTTACAAAATCAGTCTGAGTATTACACTTCATTTCATTATTCACTATTAAACTTGATTTTTGTCCTTGAATTTTATGAAAGACGGAAGTCAAAATGACTTAAGCTACAAAATGAAAACCTAAATGCAAGTAACAAAATACTACACTATTCAAAGTATTTGAAAAATGTCAACAGTATGTGATACTTTCTAAAGAGGCATGTATTATTTATTCTTTGAGATAAATTCATGACCTGAATCATGACTGGTTCATGCAAGATCTTTAAGAGGAATAAAATCATATGTGGTTGGCTGTGCCTAGATTTAAAATATTAGATTTTATTTTAGCTACAAATGAAACCTACCTCACTGAAATTCTAAAATTCTTGAGGATCACAGAAAAATTTAAGTTGGAAGGAACCTCTGAAAGTCATCTGATCCAAGTCCCCTCTCAAAGCAAAGCCAAATCCAAAGTTAGATCAGGTTGCTCAGAACCTTGTCCAATAATGTACTCAGTATCTTCAAGGACTGAAATCTCATAACCACTTTGGAGAGCCTACTATAATGTTTGACCATATGTGAAAAAATAAGTGTGAAATATTTTTTTGATTCATGTTCAACTCAAAGTGCTTTTCTGCATAGATGCTGTCAGGCTCAATTTCCCCGTTCCTGACGTTACTCCATTCCAGGTATAGAACTTTGCATTTACCTTTGCTCAACCTCACAAGAGTTCTGTCAGCCCATCAAAGCTCCTCTGAAAGGCAGCCAAACTCTCCAATTTATTGCTAATGGTTAATTCCACAAAATTGCTAAGGATGCATTCTGTCTTGTCATCCTGGACGAGAACATGGATTTTTTTCTTTTCCTTTTTGATGTCACATAACTCTATATATTTTTAATTTATTCTGTTTTCAAACATACTTGTTTTTACAAGTCATTAATTCTTTCTTCTTCGTTTCCTTGAGGTTTTCTTGTACATTTGTTTAGTTTGCAACTTCTTCATAGTCTCTTTATTCCAACATTGAGAGCACTAAAATATTCTCAAGATTTTCAGTTGATAGATGATGGCCTGTACCCAGGACATCTAACTGGCTTGCCAAGTGAGGAAGTAACTGAGTAATGTTAAGGGAAACCTCTGGTTACCCATAATGGCGACTTCATTTGCTTCTGTACAGACTCTTCAAATAGTAGTAGATATGAAGACTCTCCCTTTATCAATCAGAGAAAATGACCTGGCTAAAGGAGATACAGAGACTACAGAGCAGTTGAACAGTGTTAGAAGTAGGGAAGAAGTGAGGAACTGGTAGATTGTGGCACTGAGGCAAAAGCAAGAAAGGAACAACAAAGCAGGAAAGTTGCTGGACTCACTGTTGTGGTAATGGACATGATCATTTGTGCTGAGATTCCTTAGCACTGGTGTAGGAGTAAGTCAGGTAGGATAAATTGAAGATTAGACTAAGAGTTGAAAAACAGCTATGAGATGAACCCAAGGGAAAAAGTGATTCTGTGGGTGAAGGTTGATGCAGCAGAAATTGTAACAACAAAAACATCTAATACTAAAGTTTGTGTTCTTAACCATGTCGGAACATGGGTAAGAGGAGAGGAATGGTCATAGTCTGGGAGAACAGAACAGGGAACCAAGGAATACATTCCAATCCCACATAAACATAAAAGGACTCTAACCTCCCATCTTACAGTTTTGTTTGAAAAAAAAAAATTAAAGAGTCATATACTTTTATGACCTCCTATTAATTTGATATATCACATGTGTAATCAACTGATTTGGTATGTATTAACAGCTATGTATGGCTGACAGACATCTCCTGCTGCCTCACTCTCACAGAGGATAATTCAACAAAGTATTTATCTGTATTTTCAGTGAGACCGCTGTAAATATTCTCTCTCTCCGTTTATAGTAAGTCATGGTTGCTAAGAGATTACATGTACTTTCCTAAATATTGAAAGACATCAGTAGTTCTGTTAAATAACAAAGGCAACATCAAAAGAACTTTCAGAGGTTTAAAGTACCATGTTGTTTCTAACATACACTTGAGTAAGGCCTGAGAGATTTATCTGTATGTCATGAACACCCAAAAGTGCTTCAAAAATGTTCTCAACAAAGAAAGACGAGCAAAAATCAAAACAGAGGCAGATGGTATATGTAAAGTACACACACTGTGCCGCCTATACATTTCCAATTATAAAGAATTTCCATGTTTTAATGATTAGTCCAACTTTTTTAAGAATGACATTCTGGAAATGTGATAATTGCAATCAGTACTTCAAAAGATTTTATATATCCTTAAAATACACACATATTCATTTGAACAAAACACTGAGAAGAGGATAGTCTTGATTCACCCTGACACAGACAATTACTGCAAACTCTTTGTCCATACCCCATAAAGAGTTTGAACAGGCTTTTTCAAGTTGACTTGTCCCATTAGTTAACACTGAAAACATTGTATTCCTAACCTGAACAGATGCATCTGCAAAGAGATATTAAAACTAACATTTGAGCAATTCTGTTGGTGTTTTAAAGGACAATTCATTTGCAGGAACTAAACCTACTTTTCTTATTCAATGGCTTTAAAGCAATTATGGAGGATACAAAAATGTTTGGTGGCATACCTACATTTTGGTTTCAGGCTGAGAGCTACATAGGTGGCAGGAGGGAATTTTTCTCAGTAGTAATGCAGCAATGTATATTTAGAGCTGTCTTCTATTATCTTAAGAAATGTTATTGACCGTTGAAGCCAACCAAGTTACCTTTTGAAGACCCTAATAATCAATTTGTATAAATTTCTGATATGTACTTTCACTAGAGGCACGGACTTGAAAAGCAGAAATAAATGAAAACAAGTAAGATCTCACTCTATGCATGTACAGAAAAATTTGTTCATGAATACAGTTTAGTTTGCAAAAATGCTTAATGCCAGCAAAATTGCAGCTTCCTATGTCCTCAGGTGTTTCACATACAATAAAAGATCATAGTTATAGTATAATAACTCACAATTCCATCATATAAAGCCAAAAATACAGTATAATAAGTTCTTTTAATTTCATTGACAATGTAAGTCCCCACAGGCCAGCTTACTTCCAGACACAGCAATTCATGATAGAAGTACAATTAATGAAGTCTGTGCTTCTGTTTGAGCAGAAGTTAAGGATGAAATGCCCACAAAATAGCCACTTTGTCTTACTGCTTCACAGAACTCAAACCAACATTTTTCTTAAAAACTGGATTAAAAAGCACTTTTACATAGATGTGTTCCAGTATCAGACCTCGGACTTATTTTCCCACGGTCCTTACTGACGCTGCTGGCTGCTAATTTACAAGTTTTGAATCATCTGCTTGTTTAAGTACACTACTGTTGCTTTTTTGTATTTACTATGATTACATACTTATTAAAAATGTTACCTGTCTACACTGTTTCAGAAGGGTCATTCTGAACATAAGAATAGCGAGCACACTGATTTACAGAAGATATCCCAAATGGTAATTATGTTAATGACTAACAGACTTCAGTGAGATAAGGAAAATCATCATAGTTTGTGCACTGAATGTAAGCAAGTATCTCAAAAAAATGTGCAACTTACCGAGATATGATTATACCATTGACTTGAAGGAATTTAAACAGCTCTTGTGCCTTTTCACGGTCCCGTGACTTCTCCTTGGCTGTCAATGTGTCGTAAGGTACCAATAAAGGATGACTACCTCCACCTTTAGTAAGTTGAAAGAACTGTAAGTTTTTCTACTGTAAGATTTATTTTGCTTCAAGTACAAAAAGGAACTATTCAATTTTAATTGTCTTACACTGTCTTCTTTCAGACTGCTTCTTCTCCCTCATTTTCCTTGTCTTTTTTGTGTGATTCACAGGATTCTGTCTTACCTTTGCTTTCCAACTCCATTTTCTTCTTTTTGGCCCATATATTATGGTAGTTTTCTGCCATTGCCTCAACCATTCCCTACATTACCATCAGAAAAAACAAGATGCAAAATTAAAAAGTGACAATTGAAAATTCTGTAATGCTACATAATTTTACAGTCTTGAGTAAAGCCTACACTCTTGTGGTAAAGAAACATCACAGTTAAGTGTTATTTCTACATTCAGCTGTTCTTTGAAGTCAGCACAGGCACAGGATACATATATATCACATGCTGTTTAGAGTCCCTTCCCTAGCTTCATGATAACTTTTTCTAGGAACTCACAAAGCACCAATGGGACAAAAAGTAGAAATCTGTTCTTTAAATATGTAAACAGTATGGCATGTACCTTTCTACACCAGCATATCACAACCACAGTCACAAATACGCTCATGAAACCTGATAAAATTCAACTCATTAATAATAAACCCCCAAATCTATTAATTCTTTTCAGCACAACATACGCAAAACAAAAATACAAACCTGAAGCTCCCTAGAAAGCACCACATTAGACAGATCAAGTGGCGCCGGGCTATACCCATTTCCCTGCAGGAAAAAAGAGAATTATTTTCAGATAAAAGTATTACAGATAAAAGAGTCAAATATTCAACTACAACATC
Organism: Pluvialis apricaria; assembly: GCA_017639485.1. Classification (NCBI taxonomy): domain Eukaryota; kingdom Metazoa; phylum Chordata; class Aves; order Charadriiformes; family Charadriidae; genus Pluvialis; species Pluvialis apricaria. The sequence continues at coordinate 36,928,523 of CM030012.1, read as the reverse complement.
TCTGTTGTTGATCTGGTTAGAGTAACACCATTCACATTTTTAAACCTGTAGAAACAGCGTTCATCTTTTGTTTTGCAGTGTGCTGAAGACACACAGGATGATTAACAGAATACATCTGCTGATGTGGAAATAAGAAGGTTGCTGCAGCTACTTAGATCTCTCTATTCGCAACAGATGGCAAGCTGCTAAGACTATGCTTTTCAGCCTACGAGAGGAGACCAACCGTGAGGCATACGACATGTGCCTTCAAAACACGAGAGAACAGTGTGGCAACAGCCTGAATGAATCACATACTAAAGACAAGACATCACAACAAAAAGTTAAAATAGGTTAGTGTCTCATGGAATTTAAAGACTAAGAAAAAGGAGTGCAATATATTTATGCAGTCTTTAAATGTTTAAAGTCTGAAAGCTGTAGTGCAACAAACCTATTAAACACATGTTAAATGTGAATGGTCACATATAAACCAGTGATTTCAATCATGTACTGAAGTTAAACATCCACTGAAATCCTCTACTCAGTCATGTCTTTATCATGCATCTTCTTGGGCAAGAAGGTCCACTTGCAGAACAGGTTCAACTGGCTGGAAGCAGAGATGCCAGAGACAGAAGGACTCCCTGTAAGGGAGTGAAGTTTGCTGAAGGAATAAGAAATGCTGAAGTACTGTCTTGTAACAGAGTGCTCAGGGGCCACTTTGGGTAACCAAAACTGGTGCTAGAGGATGAACCCAACACAGGTTTACGGTGTCTGATGTTGATGCCCACAGGATCAGGGCCGGTGCAAGTGTATATAAGGAATCAGCTTGTGACACCTTTGAACACTTCTTGCAGAACTGCTTATGGCGGTAGGACTCCGTCCAATGCATTGTTCATTAAACCTCACTATATTTAACACAAATGTGTGTTCAATTCACCTCAAGATGTACAATAAAAATTCCCCTACACTTGCCATAGTTCCGCCCCCTCCAAGACGCAGACACAGAATCATCGAATTGTCTAGGTTGGAAGGGACCTTTTTAAGATCATCAAGTCAAACCATCAACCTAACACTGCCAAAACCACCAGTAAGCCATGTCTGTCAGCACCACATCTACACATCTTTTAAATACCTCCGGGGATGGCGAATCCACCACTTCCCTGGGCAGCCTGTTCCAATGCTTAACAACCCTTTCTGTGAAGAACGTTTTCCGAATATCCAATCTAAACCTGCCCTGGCACAACTTGAGGCCATTTCCTCTTGTCCTATTGCTTGTTACTGGCGAGAAGAGGTCGACCCCCGCCTTTCTACAACCTCCTTTCAGGTAGTTGTAGAGAGCGATAAGGTCTCCCCTCATATTGAGCAGCAGTCTCAACAGGCTATTACCAAAAACTACAAATGAAAAAAATACTATATATCACATCAAAATGTACTATATAATTATCTGCAAATTTTGCCTGTAGATTTAACAAAAAGTATTAAATGTGCAATCTTATTTGTTAGTCATAGTTATAATCGTGACAAAAGCCCACTTCAGGCTCTTCTGTTTGACCAAAAAAGAAAATTACTAGATTTACTTGTTGTAAAATAAAAGACTTTAAACACTCTGCCATGCATTCTTTGAATGACCATATGAAAACTCTCTTCAGGTCTTCTGAGAAAATGAATAGATATGATCTCCGAAAGCCTTACCGTCTTAAAAGTTGTCTTTTTGCAATCCCTTCTTTAGTGTTACTGCACAGTTTTTATGACAGTGACATGACTTTCAATCTCAGAACTCTAACATTAAAAGTTTATTTTCATTAAAAAGAATATAAAATGAACATAATTTTGTACAATTTGTTAGTAAATTAAAAAACAAGCCTTTTGCTTTCTAAATTTAAACAATTCCACCTTACCTGGCTAGACTGAGATATGCTGCGGAGCTTTTCATTTTCACGCTGATGTATTATTGCTTCTCCTCCTTCCTTGGTCCTTTCTAGGCTCCATCCCATGGCCAACATGGTTTTCAGTGATTCCCTGGCAGGCCAACGATAAATTTCCTTTTCCTTTGAAGAAAATAATGTAAAATTTCTCTGTATTTAGCAAGTCGCAAAAACTCAATAAAAATATTCTGTCCCTCTTTATAAATTGTCATGTGCCACAAAAGAAAACAAAATTTTTACATTATACCTGAAGATAAGATATTTTTTACATGAGAAAGAAGCTTTAAAAGACTTACAAACTTTTTGGTTTTGTTCTTAGCGGTATTTATTGATGGGGTATGTGTTACAAACTAACTGCACTCAAGTGAGCTCTGGAGCAATAATGTAGTTTGTATCTGGAAACTTATTCATTGACTCCTCCAGCCCAAAATAATAAAAATTGATGGCAATACAAGTGCTATGAAATTAGTTAGGCAAGTATGTACATTTGAACGCATCAGCACACAAGGCCTTTTTTCAGTCTTCCTATATTTGTATCCATTCATGGCTGTTCAGCCTGGAGAAGAGAAGGCTCCGGGGAGATCTTATTGCGGCCTTCCAGTACCTAAAGGGGGCCTACAGGAGAGCTGGGGAAGGACTTTTTACTAGGGCATGTAGTGACAGGACGAGGGGGAATGGCTTTAAGCTGGAAGAGGGCAGGTTTAGATTAAACATTAGGAAGAAGTTTTTCACTTTAAGGGTAGTAAGGCACTGGAACAGGTTGCCCAGAGAGGTTGTTGAAGCCCCATCCCTGGAGGTGTTCAAGGCCAGGCTGGACGTGGCCTTGGGCAACCTGGTCTAGCGGGAGGTGTCCCTGCCTATGGCAGGGGGGTTGGAACTCGATGATCTTCAAGGTCCCTTCCAACCTAAACCATTATATGATTCTATGATTCTATGATACAGAACGTTACTGATTGATACACCTCTTCATATGAATACAGCCACTGATAAAAGCCCGTTTTCCAACACTCCTTTGAAAACTAAAGGTATTATAGAAAATCTGAAAAGTTGTGGCAAAGAAAATCCTTAGCATGTCATATCAACACATCTCAGATCAACCTAATAAAAGTATTTCAGTTCACACCATAAATAAGAATTTCTATGACAGTTACTTAATCTGAGATAATTCAGAAAACTCTCTTTGAACTGCTTTAATAACAACTCAACCAACAATTCTTCAGCTCCCCTCCAAAGATTTCAAAGCAATCTACAAACCTTGGGCAATTAAACCTTTTGAATCCCTCTTGATTTTTGTCATCTCCATTTTCTGAACAGGAAAAGTGTGGTAAAGAGGGACAAATGTAATTGACTTATTTGAGTCACCGAATGAATCATTGCAAAAATATGTAACAGAATTCAAATTCAGTTCTGACAACTAGAAGACATTCATGCCTAATCAAGAAATTCAAATTAAAAATGCATTCAAAATAGTTTAAATGTTTTTCCCCATTTTCAAGCATCTCCTACACATTCTTTAAATTTTTCTGCCATCTTTCTTGAAGGCAAAATTGCCTTCAGATATGTTAAAGTACACTTTCATCTAAAACGCAGGAGTTGCTGTCAGTCATTCCTCATCCATGAAGGCCTGAAAACCCTGTGCTATCGATACTTGGAATACAAATGGGCCCAGGCCTATGACGACGGCCTAACGGGACCAAATTATACAAGACTGTGTAAGATAACTAAATCACCACTTTAGCGTATTGATGTTGCTATTCTTAATTGTAAGAATTCTAGCTTGTCTCTCTTCCTTTTATAGCATATATTTGAAATGGATTTTAAAAAGTACACAAATCAATCTACTTTGTATTAATGCAGCTGAAATTGCCTCTATTACCTTTTCAGTTAAAGTTTTGAAAGGTCTTATTAATGGGTGAGTCTTCGTATTTTCATCCATTGAAACACCATATTTCCATCCACTATTAGTCTGAAAAAAATAAATATACTGAAATAAGATGAGAACATAGATGAGTAAGGGCAAATTGTCCAGTTTAGTTTGTCATATTGTGATATTGTCATATCTGCTCCAATAGCTACTCAGCGTCACAGAAATTTCTGTTAAAAAAGCATGCATTCATCTGTGGGTAGACCGGAAAAAACCATGGCCAGACAGACGAGATGCCACCTATGAGGTCTCATGCAACTAGTTCTGAGCCTAATATACATTGGCCCCTTTCAAAGAGACTCACGCATTAAGATGGTACTGGCTAAGGTAAAAAGAGTGTCTCTATTCTCTGGGAGGCTAAAGTCAGCAACACAGAGAAGAAAATGTAATGTCAACAGATCAAGCACTAAAGAACATAACTAATGAATTCTTTACCTTAAACAACATTAACTGAAATTTATGGCTTGAGACCAATGTGTGTATATTTACATAACCATATATATGTATACCTTTCTCTAAAATTTGCATACACAGCCCCACACAACAGAATTGTTATTTCTATACAACTGTTCTATAAAATTGCTATTAATATTTTATTAATCGTTATAATAAATTACTTAACCCCACTTCTATATTTTTCCTTGAATGAAAGAGGTTTACAATTCATACGTGGGGTGAATGAGTTATTCATATCCAAACACTTCCAACATAATTATCAAAAACTGCAACAACTCCATCAAACTTCATTTTGCTCAAATTTAACTCTAAAAGTCATATTTATTAATATTAAAATCTATTTGCAAAATGTAACACTAAAAAGTCCTTTATGAAATGTTTCACTGTACCATTAAAAAGAGATAAAAAATTTAGTATATATTGTCTTGTCTTATAACTATTTTGAAGCAGTGAAACAGAAACACAACACACTGACAGAGCACTTAGAAAATTATAGAGGAAATCAATACATAACAGCCTTCTTAAAGCTAAAAAGAAAGAAAAGCTGTAACTACATTTTTTGAAATAAAAAAATAAAAAAGGACATTAGACTCCCCAGACACTCTCTTATATCACAGAGCTGCTGCAGTAAAATTGAATCTCCAACTCCCAGTCAAAAACATCATTACCAGGTAAAATTAAGCTAAGATCTGTATATTCTTAGTCAAAAAAACCAAACCAAACCAAACCAAAACAAAACACAAAACACAAACCAAACCAAGTGTCCCTATTTCACACCCCTCAGATCTCTGTCCTAATAAATTCTGGACACTTTGAAAAAGTGACAAATTTCAAAGCATTTTCTTGAGCAAAAGGTTTCTTCCACGTATCCCTAAAGAAATATGCAGACATTAATGCACTCCAAACAAGGGCCTATCAGTTTAACTGTCCAGTTTTTCTTTCAATATTCAACCCAGGTATTATGTACTAGTCCTCTTCTGACCACTGCCAGTCTTAAAATAATTCCTACCTTATCAAAGGCCCATTTGTCATGGGAATGTTCAGCGTACTTGCTGACAATATACTCCAACTTTTCAGGAAGTACAAGGCTGTAAACAAAGGGGAGCACGGTCATTCAATCATAAGTTACTGCTGTCTGATTCGCTATAACCTACAGGTATTTTTCTTGGTAATTCTTCGTACTGGATAATATTAGTACAAATGTTTCACATTGCATAATGGTGGAGGGGTAAGACTTTAACAGCAAGAATCCACTCGTGATCCCCAGTTCTTGAATATAAAAGTATTAGAAATCTGTATTTTTAAAGCACAAGATTACTAGGAAGGCCAAGTATCTATTAAATCACCCCACATGATCTGATTATTTTGCCGTATCAGGTTGCTACAGATCAATTATAAAAACTAGAGTAAAGATTTTAGAAAAATCCCGCAATAAGCCAATTGAATCACTTACCAGATTTTGATGATCTTGTACCATTTGTCATAAGCACATGCTAAATAATAACAGTATCAAACGTATTACATGTGCATATATCCCAAACATTTCAACTATTAGGTAATAAGATACATAATAAGTATACAATGTATTAAGTAACCTGCAGATACAATGTGGAAATATTTAACACCGCTACAGTGCTGAGAAGAATATGGTTTCTATCTGGTAAACAGAATATGTTGCAGTGAAGTATTTGGCAGGAGGAAGCAAAAATCCCTGCACTACTTCTGGAAGGTACTAATGTCATTAAGAAGTCAGTCACCCAACAACTCTTCCTACAGAGGAGAAAAAAATATTGATAAGGAATAGTATAAAAATATTTAAGGAAAAGAAATCACTATGATTTATACGACTCACTTTGCTGTGCTGACAGGTTTGGGATCAAAATTTCCTTCTGGATCCACTGAAGTCTGCTTTTCCAAAGTTGACCTAATTCGTGTATCTAAATAATCAGGGGGCAAGGCACCAGCTATAGCACTTAGACAAGGCAAAGCCATTCTAAAGAGCTCTGGATCATACTTCTGCAGGAGAGATAGGAACTGGTTGGAAAATCCAATAGAGAAATATGCAAAATGTTAGTGAAAACCAAGCAGCCATACGTACAAATATTAGAAGATGCAAACAAACAGTAAAGCGCATTTTAAAATTAAGCAAAGAGCAAAATTATTGCTGCATGACATCTATTTTTCTTGCTATCATCTCGACACAATTTTAAGACTACTCAAATTAACATAAGAGTATGTTGACATTTGTATAAGTATATACAATACAAGTATGACTCTTAAGCTTTCGTAGGTCCTTAGGCATACACAGGGTCAAGGGTTGTTTACCTAGTTATAGAAGTATAACCATCTATAAAACACTGTTTTAGTTCTAAAATTACTAATTCCTATCTTAACTGCAGGAGACATTGTAATTTGTCTCTCTTTTCCTCTAATCATGCTGGTGAAAGGAAATTGTGTTTTATTGTAGCAAAGTCTGTTCATTATTTTTCAAAATTGTCCTGCTAAGAGGTGAACTAGCACATTTGCTCTTCTTGATAGTCATTTTAGCTCTGGAGAGAACATAGAAGCACTTGATATATAAAAAATACAAGGTGAAATTACATTTGAAGAATCTCTCCTTAGTAACTTGGCATGAAACATATTCAAGGTCACTTGTTACAGGCTAGATTAGAAAAAATGTGTGCTAGAGGAAGTAGCAGCAGATCCCTGTAGGTTGAGGTTCTTTTTCCAGGTCTCAAACAACACTCTTAGTATGCTCAGGGGAAAAAAAAAAAAAAAAAAAAAAAAAAAAATCACTTCTCTCTCTTTCAGATTCCCCATCTGCAAAATGGGCATAATGATATAGCTTTAAAAGGCTTTAAAATCTACTGATGAACACTGAAGTACAAGAGTTTGACGCTATTATAACTAATTAATAAAGTTTTACTCAGATAGCACAGACGTATTTTTGATGTTATGACACCAGCACCAATCAAGCATTTGTAGGAAAAAAAATTTTACCCTGCAAAAACATTTATCTTGTTTCATTATTAGAAATAGAAAGACTATATGCTTATATAAATCTGAATGACCACTTGGTGTCAAGAAAATGCTGAAGAACAATTTTAAAGTCCATTGAATATACTTGCTGATAAAATTACATGTTTATATCACAGCAAACAGAATGCATAAAATTTTGAGGCTTTAACTTCCTTTAGGTTTTGATGCAACATTCTTTAGTGTGTATGGCACAAACAAAAGAAGTGATATCACAGGGTAAATTGCTTCCTCTAAACAGCTAAAAGCCATGAAAGTACCAAACCTATAAATATCTCGTACAAAACAGGACAATGGGGAATACTGTAGCTCAGCAGATTTACACAACCATTTACAGAAAACTGAAAATGCTATTATAGAGGGCCACCAATATTGGCAGAAACATCTTCATTTATCTGTAAAAAGCTAAGACACACTAACTGGAACCATTTCATTGTGTCAGGCCTTCCTGACACTTTTCGCACTTGTGACAGCAATAGGAGAGAGGTAAATGTCACTGAAATCAAATACAAATAAGGCTTAAAAAGCCATTTTAGAATAATGCAGAGACAATGCTCATTTCTATGCTATAAATCAAAATGGCTAGGGAAGCAATCATCTAAATCTGTTGATTAGAACCCGAATATATATTCAGTGAGATGCGATGCAAAAATTCGTTATTGACCCATAGTGAGAACCCCATTTTTGAGTCCAATCAAGTATAAAAAGTATTTAATCAACAAGGCATTTCTCCTATCAGAAGTGTAACTTTCTCTTACTCACAGAAAAAAAAAGGGTAAGTGAAAAAAATCCCAAGATCACACTTTGGAACAGAAAAATGGAAAAATGTTTATTTCTAAGAATGCTGCATTGTATTTCTTAAGCTGGGCAATAACCAGAAAACTAACAAAATACAAGTGTATGTTTGAAAACATACAATGTAAATTTACTGTGCATACACCAACAATTTGACAAGCATATACATACATTTCTTAAAATTAATTTCATGTCAGTAAAAAGTATTTTAAAAAGTTCAGTAGAGCTAAGATAGGAGAGGTGACAACACTGACTTGTTGGTGCAGCAAGCAATCTGCCTCATTACCAGTGTAAGGCTATACGGGTATATCAAGACAAAGATTTGACATTTCATTAGTTTAGAGAGAATCTTTCAAGATCCAGCATGCAATTTGTCATTAGAAAGTTACTTCAGTAAAAGCATTCATTGCCATGTCTCCCATATTAGGTGAAAGAATTGTTAAAATAGGAGCTTTCTGCACTTGGCACGGCAAATTATCACTGCAATTCTTTTATAGTCATCCCATACTGTAATGTGAATTACAGTCATTACCTTATGAGACAAGGAATCAAATATTCCCCAGAAAAGTTTTTCAGTTAAATGTAATTCTTCTTCTGCTGCAATTCCATAGCTTCCCATTCCTGAAGGCAGACAATAATATTTCCAGCACTGCTCATAGTGATTTGTCAGAAGCTAGATTTTCAAGAAAATAAAATTGCACATAAAACATTGGTATTTAACAAAATAACATACTGGTTAGTGAAGTCTGAATTGCCAGTATCTGTTTAAACAGTTACATGAGTATTATTATTATTTATTTATTTATTTATTTTCATTTCTAATGGCTCATTTTTTCTTGTTTTTCTTTTGGGGAGAGCAGCAGGGCCCATCCTGTGAAAGTATAAAGCCTGTATTATCCCCAGCTGCTGCTGTGGGATTCTCAGTGATGAAAGTGAGTAGCAAATTTACAAAATTTCAGGACTGTCACCATTTGAGTACAGTTTAGCTCATGGGATAAAAATAGAGACAACAGAATGGGTACACAACAGGACATGACAGATTGTGGTAAAAAGTTTTACAAATTTCCATTCATTTTACTCCTGTCATCTGTAGTTGATGGCCTCAGTATTATTCAAAACATTGCAAAAGGCACCTGCAGTACACCCTTTTAGCCATGCCTGCGCATCTCTGGAAAAACCTATGGAAAGAACTATTGTACAGACAACCTGTAACATACCAGTTAAAGAGCTAGCATTGGTGCACTTTCCACATAATCTCAAATTTCTACTGATTCTCTCTTTAGAACTAAAAATTCCTACCCATGGGAAATTCTAAAATTCCTTTTAGCATCAGACTAGAATCTTGACATTTTATTTTTTCCTGCAATTTTGTTTAGGAAGGGAAAATAATAATAAAAAAACCCAAAACAAACACTCCCTCTTCACCACACTTCTGTTCCAAAATTACTGGTGCTCCAGAATATGTCTGTGAATCTGGCAGCTCTGCTTTAGAGTATGACAGAATTTCAATTCTACCATAAAAAGACCTGCAGACCTAAGAGCAGGCTCTTTTATCCTAACAGGAACAGGAGGCAAACCTGGCAGAAAAATTCTAAATAAAAGTTATATATCATCTCACAATTGTAACTCTCTAATTACAGACCAAGAAGATAGATAAGACTTCAGTTAAAGATTGCTCAAAAATAAAAGGTGAATTCTGTTCCCTGCATCCTATTCTCTTTAGACTTCACTCAAAATTAATTCTTGGAATGTGCATCCCACCAAGAGTTATCATAGTTCATATGAAAGAAGAAGAAATATCAAGGTAACACTGTAACATTTAATGTGATACTTTCAAATACCCTTCTGCTGAAGAAGTGAAAAAGTCAACAGTTCACTGAACAAAATCACATCATCAGCTTGGCATTAGGCAAGATTTTACAAAACCTTTAATCATTATATCCAATTCCAAAGACTTTATGAAACAATAACATTATTTTCAATTCAGAAGTCATTTCACATTGCTTCACCCTGCCCTGTTCTGTTTTTAAAAACATGATGATGACACATTACTGTGAAGTAAGTTTTATGCTGAGTGCATGCACAGAAAGTAAAGCATTTACCTTGAGAGGCATTTTACAGTATTCATTGAGTAGGGGCACATCAAAAACTAGCCTTCTCAACAGCTGTTGTAGCATAGAGGGTCGTAAGTGGCTGTAATTTAAAAAAACAGAACTTCTTAGTAAAATTCATACAAGCCACTGAAAATGAAATAAAAACTGAAATCAATTTGTGTATCGGAATTCAAATCACTCATTAAAAGTATCAAAAAACTAATGGTAGGTGCTTAAGGCATGTCACTATGTCTCATCTACGTATAGAAGGATATAGCCCAGAGATGTGCAACTTCTGGACTCACTTAAGTAAATAGATAACATGTATGATTGTGCCACATGACAGCAGAGGGAAGGGTGCTGAATGTTTTTCAGGATACACAGAGGGGACAATCTAAGCAAAACAAACAGAATTTTATCCTAACAGAATGTTTTCCGATACGACACTAAAAAGCAACAAAACACTCCTACCTGAAACTGATCTGGGAAATACATTACAATTATTCTTATAAAAAATAAATTTCAACTGGAAGACTGAAAAATTACTCAGCATTTCTTTTCTAGCTATCTAATTTCAGTGAACTATAGACTCAAAATCAATGTAAAAACGCTCCTTTCATATCTCCCCCTTCAGTCATCACTTTTGAAGCTGAAGATTCCTAGTCTACTAAGATGTTCCAAAGGAGCAAAATTATTTCTTATGTTGATCCCTCTTGTTAGGCTTTTCTGAATCTTTTCCATTTCTACTATGTCCTCTTTGTGGCAGGCGTCCAGCACTATACACAAACTGAAAATGCACACTGCGTTACTAATTCTACAGTGCATTGCACAGACAAGTAGCATTACAGTTTATGACAAACATCAAGAATTACGTTCAGTTGGCAAATCTTCATTTCAATTCCTGATATAACTTCAGTGCTCAGTTCAGTTTTAGGATCTGTCTTAGGACTTGGAGAGTGAGGGCTAGTTTTTCTTCTTTTTTTTTTGGCTAAGGCCAAGGTTCATCAAATACAATCACACAAACACGTCAACCCCTTAACACTTGCTGTCAGACTTGCCAGAACATTTTTGGTAATTACTGGGCTTTTGTTTTTTCAAATAATCAGAATTTATCCTGTATCACCATAAAGCTCACATCAACATGAGAGCTTGTATAATGCAGTACCCATAACAGAAAAATGAAACCTATTTTCTCTTCAGGAAAAAAAAAATCCTGTCATACACTCTGGTCATTTATTTCATGCAAGAATAAAATAATCTCAGTTCTACATTATATACAAAGGAAGAAATTATTCAAATACATATACTGCACAAAAGAAATCAACTTTTAAACAGGTATCATACATACTGGCAAATAGCAAGCAGGCATTCTTCAATAGTGTCTCTTTGTGCTTTTGTAAGGGAACGTCCCTTGGATAACCTATATATTGTGTGAAGCATGGAGTCAACCAGAGAGGCATGATGCTCTGTTCCAGAAAAGAGGGGAGCACATCTTTTGAGTAATGGAAAAACAGCTGAGCAAATATATCTATTTAGTGCGAGAGCTGCTTCTGTGGTGCTTAGAGAAACCTGTACAAAGTAGTAAATGACTGTTAATATCACAGAATAAGGTTACTAAATATGAAGTCTGTAAAACATAATAACAAAATACTCCAGTCCCCTTAGCAGCTGGGTATACACATGAGGACAAAAGCTATTTTTTTTTAAACTTGAGAAAATCCAAGTCACCCACTTATCTCCTACCCCTTGCCCCACTGCACTCTGAACCAATAGGAGCAAAGAAGAATATGCAGCTTCTTTCTTTAAACGGGTTAGCAAAAAACACAAAGCATTAAGTAGCACTTGTCATTTCACCTAGTTTCTTCATGGCTATACATGTATGGATTTTCAGTGTAATTCTTGGAAGCAGACATGAAATAAAAGTAATCACTAGGCCTATTACAGTATATCCAATGTACTTAATGTATAATTAATGTAAGCCTGTATTAAAAGTTTTTAAACTACAAGTGTTGCTTCATAAGGTGGTACTGAATGCTTATGATCAGACTTAAGCACTATAAATTACTAGTAACTGAATTATTACTGTTTGTGTTTATAGCAAGCCTACACTATCCTTTTCTTTTTTTTTTTTTTTTAAAAAAAAAAGCTGTTTTGACTTGAAATTCCATTTCTAACACTTAGAAAGACACTATATCCAGCCACTGCATCTAACCTCCATAGCAAAATACTTACTGTATCCAAAGAGGCAGACGCTCTTAAATCTGGTAAAAATCCAACTTCCAGTAGGTGAAGGAGAAAGCTTTGGTCCTTAATACCATAGACACGGTCCAAGAAGAGTACCATGGGTGCTTTATGATCAGGACAGAAACTTGCAGACATGTCTGGCTCATTTACTGTGCCATCTACACAAATAAATAATGCAATTTTTAATAGTCAATAACAGATAAAACAAGAAAAACCAAGTCAATGAAAGATACTATGATTACATTTAATGTGTAAAATCCCATCTTCAATGAAAATTATATTCCTGTTCAGTTTTCTTGTATGCTGAAAAAGGATACTAATTTTTTATTATTTCAAAAACCCTATTATTTTGCAATTTATTAACCTTTCACTCTTAAATGAAAGCTTAAGAATGAATGGTAAAATATTCTACTTGTTTCATTACTATTAAAGACAATGTTTATATGGTAAAATTAAAGATAAATATTACTGCAAATATTAAAAATATATTGTAACTGTGAATTCAAAGAAGGTTAAGAATTTTAATTTTTGTCTCATGTAAACTAGACTAGAAAGAACATGGAATCCAAGGGGAAGACAACAATAACACAGAAGTTAACTGTGTATCAGATAAACCATCTCTGGCTGGAAAGAGGAATAGACAATTCTTGTGAAACAGAAAGGACAACAGAAGGAGGGGAAGGAGGATAAAGTTATTTTGCCCTAGAAGAAAACAACAGACTGGTAGTTTATAGTCCATGGAACATGGAGAAATTAATAGGAAACATGGAGATCATATGCCATAAAACCCTCATCCTCTGTTGAGTTTATGCTTTATAGAAAATTTCAGTTTGTATGGTTATCTTGGAAATTATTTTGTGGAAATAAATCCACCCTGGACAACCACATTGACCACCTCTAGGAAAGAAGCAACAGTTGCATAACAAGCAAGAAGATCATCATCAATACACCTCTGCACTCCGAATTCTGATTTTGAATTATTTTTTGAGTTCCAGAGTGAAGAGGGTGAAACTCAAGAGTCTTCACTAACTTCCCCTCCCAAGTAATGTTAAGAAGGCTGTTAGTTCCACTGAAAAAAATCAATTTCAACCTCAGTGACAGGTATAGGGATCCAGGTACAGACAGGGAGCTGTGCAGTTTGATGCAGAGAGAGCAGTTGGTCTATGCCACGCCCTGCATTCAGGTTTTCTACGTGTACACACAGTACACAACGGTTGGGTCTTCAGAGACTAGTCTCATTCCCCAGAGGTGAGAATGGATGAATCAGAGCAGTAAGAGAAACAGACAGGTCCTACAGCAACACAGCAGCATAGCTTCAACTCCACAGTGGCAACCCTTGAGGCACTAAGGAGGACATAAGTCTTGGAGAAGGAGTGTATCTAACTGGGAAGAAAGGATCTAATCTCTTAGAGAAAAACCACTTCTCCACCCTATGTCAGTATCTCCCACCACACATAGGATTCTCCTGTGGTAGACAGGGTCTCCGAGGATATGAAGAAGCAGGCAGTGGAAGTGGGAGACTGCTGTATTAGGCACTAAGCTGGGTGGCTTCACAATGTGTAAGAGGATTTCATGGTAATTTCTCTATACTTGACAGGAGGACCTCATGGGAGGCAGGCAGAGATCTTGAGTCTCAAAGGATGGCTGAGATAGGGGTGTAGAGAAGAGGGATTTAGTTAGATTGATTATAAAAGGGGGAATTCTTTTGGGACAAATGAATAAGTACAGAAATAGCCTACACCTTAATAAAAAAAGAAATGAGGCTTCCAGGATTGAACATTAGAAGTCAGAGTGGAACATTATACCTAGAAATTGGGGAAAAGACAATATGTGTGGAGAAGCACCTTCTTCAGATCAGGACAATGCCAAAGCGAGCATGTCTTGTTTTCACTTCCTCTCTAAAGGCCAGGGAAGAAATAAACAGCACAGTTCCAAGAAACAGGAAAGGCAATTAAAACGCAATGTGCACGTGCACCATTTTATTCAAGCAAAGACAAACAGGACTCTATACCGAGTCATCAGTGACCTGGAGAAGGAATCAAACAAAGGAGCCAAAAAGTCTGTATACAACACTAAATTCTTCTGTATGGTTAACTCATTAACAAAACTGAGTGGGCAAAGTAGAGAGCGCTACACTTCAATGCAGACAACTGTAAGCTAATGCATTTGCAGAAAAATAAGACATGCCTACATGATGCTGAACTTGGAACTGACATTACAAAGAGATCCTGAAAGTCATCACTGAAATTCTGTGAAACCATCAGCTCAATGTGTAGCAGCAACCAAATAAGTCAACAAGATATTGGGCACCATCAGAAAGGGGTATTCAGAATATGAGAGAGGGCATCATTTTGCTGCTAAATAAAATAGAAAATTAATACATAAACCAAACTATCGTGTGCCCACATTATCAGTACAATGTGCTCACATCTTGTGTACAGCCCACAGCTGTTTTCCGTATCTCAGGACTGCAGAACAGAGATAGTGAAGGTACACAGAAGGGTAACTAAAATGATATAGCCAATGGAGCAGCAATCTTATGATAAGAGACTAAGAAAAGTTGAGATTCTTCAATTTGGCAAAATAAGGACCAAGAAAGGATATAACTGAGATTTAGAAAATTATTAATATAGCTGACAGGCTGAATGAAGAACTGCTATACACCAAATCCCAAAATACTACAATCCAAAGGTGTTAATTAAAATTTGTAGAGTATAAGGTTAATAAAAAGAGATGCTTAAAGTGTTTCTTTATGTAGCAAATAGTGAAGTTCTGGAACTTATTGCCACAGGAGATTGTGGGTACAGACATTATTCCAAAGGAATTATATACATTCTTGGACACCAGGTCCAGAAACAGACATTAATGGGCAGGGAAGTACACTCTAATCTTTCTAAACAAATGACTGGATGATGCGGAAGTACAAAGGGACCGAGTCCAAGCTTATACATTCTACCTGAAGAGACAGCACCTCTACAGCCACTGCTGGAGATGAAGCACTGGGATGGAGGGCCCATTGGTGTGATCCTGTAAAGTATTTCTTATGTTCTTACATTCTCTGCTCCACAGGAGTAAGTATCTTTTCTACTGGAGAAGCTCTAATTGATACATATCTAATTAAAATCTGAAGAACAGTGCTCTGTTTCTACTCTAACAAAACTGCTCTATTTTACACCTGAAGGCTTTTGTGCGAGAAGATTTCTATAAAAAGAAGAATCTAATAAAAGTATTGAAGTTACCTTTGTTAACTGTTGACAGCTTTAGTGGTATACTTATAATCCCAACCAAATCTTCCGTAGGCACTAGAGATCGAAGGATTGACCTGATTCGAATAGCTTCCCCTTTTCCACTTTGAATAAGCTGTTAGAAAAGTTTATCAATTAAGAAATTTAGTACTGAGGGATGTAAGAAAAAAATCCTCAAAGTGCTGATATTAATACGATTTTTTTTAGACACTGGAAAAAAATGCACAGAAATTCAATTTATCCCAGCACTCTAAGGGAGCTGCTGATTTTCAGCTGATCCTACTTTTGAATCTGTCCAAATTTTGATATCATATCAATAATTTCATGATATTATAAATTCTCAAAAACACAGTGGTGATAAACTGATGAAACTGAAAGCTTCTGAAATACTCATGTTACTTACAGAACCTACAGTGCCAGGTTTTGAGCTTGCCTTTTTATACTATGAACAGGTGCAAACCTGTCTGATGTATCTATGCATTTTTCTATTATTTCTAAGCAGTAAAAATTTCAAAAGGCATTAACAACAATGAGGTGACCAATTAGTTTCAACTTCTAGCAGAAATTAGGTATTCACAACCTGTGTCTCTGAAAACCTCTTCCAGTAATTTTCTTAACATGAAACTACTACCTCTGGCAACAGACAGCTACATACAGCTTTACAGCTAATAAAGTTAATAGCTTATAGCTATAGGTTAATAGCTTATAACACGTAATAGTAAGTAGGTAGGCTACAAGCCAAATTCCTTGCTTCTTGTTTATTAAGATACATATTGCATTTTCAGTTGGATTTATGCTACTAAAGAATTTTAAATACTGACAAGCAGAAGTCAGTCTAGCTAAACCAAGTGTTGTATGTGGCTGTTACAGGCATTACAGTCAAAACAGTTATTTTACATATTTTTCCGTGTACTGATGTGGTGCAGATATCATATTTCACCAGTGCACACAAAAGCAGCTCTCTGTCACATTCTTATGAAAATGATTTGCACAGCTTTCTAGAGAACAGTAAAGGGCCAGTTTCAGAAATTTAATTGGTAGTATATGTAACACTAATACTTCATCTTTGCTTTGATTCCATAGTCATATAAAAATTCTCAAAATTTTAGATAAATAAAAAAGCATAAGGAAAAGACCATGATTCTTTATAAACAGTTTGCAGGGAACACATCTGTCTACATACAGCAAGAAATGCAATAAAGTCCACCTTCTGAAGGGAAGAATCCTTTGAATAGACAATAGTTTAGTTGGACACATACAATTCTGTTTACAAATCTCCTACATTTTCTGAGCAAGTGACAAAATGAACTTACATGCATTTCTGGTGCACAGCGTCCAAGTAAATCTATGAGAGCTGAGTAAAATGACATGATTGCATTGCCCATGTGCACAATCTCTTCCTCCTCATCATCATCATCACTAAAAAGTAAACAACACCAGTGAGTATTTTTGCTAATGTAAGTTTATAGCTCCTCTCTGGAGCTAGATCCATGATCCAGAGACTATTAATCAGACATACTAATTTCCTCTGACTCCAGATTACTAGGTTTTTATCCCTAGAGTAAGAATGCAATTAAACAGTAATAACTGACTTCACATGAGACTTCTGTATTCCTCTTTCACTTTACCTTACCTTCATTCCACAACAGCCTTCTCCTTTGCATTGTCCTTCAGGCTTCTTTTCTACTGTAACTCTTATTCCACTTTTATCTAGCTCATGCTTTATCAATTCCATATGACAACTGCTTGTGGGTGCGAATCTCTAATGCTCTACATAAATGCCTTACACAATGGGGCCTAATATCTACATATTGCAAGCATGATTAAACAAGTTATTAAATCACCATTTGCCAAAACAGCTTTCACATTTACTTACCCTTCTCTTTTATATGCCTGGGAGGGAAGGTCACGAGTAGGATTCTCTGAGATCCTGATAGCTTCCTGCATAGCTGCCAGCAAACCATTTCCTCCTTCTCCCCTAAGGTCTGGTCCAAAGCACTCTGGCCGTCGAATAAGGAGCTTGACAACAACACTTGCATTTTCCTCAACACTTTCACCTGAGAACCAAAAAGCACTATACATACTTTCTCCTGACAAGTCAGAAGACAACAACATTTTCCCCTAAATTTTATAAAATATAAAACAAAACCTCATCCTTATTTTTGAAAACATAAAAATATATCAAGTTGGCAACATTGGCTGTGCTTTATCAAAAATATACCGAGGTTTAAAAGTGACAGTGTAGACTTGCCTTGCAAAAGTTTTACTACATTCAGTCTAGAAACGTTCCCTTTAGAAGGTTAGTTAGCTTCTAATGGCAAAGACTATCTTTCTGGTATAAAGGCTAATAGCCCCACAAGGCAAGAAGTCTGCAACTGTGGAGGGCAGGAAGGAAGTTTTGAATCCAACCAACCCCCTGATCCTCTTGCTCTCTCCCCTCTCCTGCAGGACAGGGAGAAAATAGAAGGAAGGTGTGACGACTCATGGATTGAGATGACGACTGTCTGGTAGAGAAAGCAAAAGTTATGCAAAAGCAAAGCAAAAAAGACAAATTCATTTATTGCTTCCCAGGCAGATGTTTAGTCAGTTCCTAGTAAGCACGGCCTCAGCACACATAAATGGTTGTTTGGGAAGACAAGCACCATAACTATAAACGTTCCCCTCCTTCCTCCTCCTTTTCCTGCTGAGTGCAACATCATGGTATGGAATATCCCTTTGGTCAGTTTGGGTCTCCCACCCGTCTCCCTTCCCAATCTCTTGCCCACCCTGAACCTACTCACTGGGGCTGGGGAAGGAGGGGAGTGGAAAAAGAATGAGAAAGCTTTTACATTGCACAAGCAATGCTCACCAACAGCCAAAACACTTATATGCCAGCAACACTGTTTTAGCCATAAATGAAAAACACAGCGCTATGCGGGTTGCTATGAAGAAAGTTAATTCCATCCCAGTCAGACCTAGTACAGGACGAGAGAGTTATCTGACCTTTAATAGGCCAACTGAAGCAAAGAATGTTGCTTAACATTATATTCCGCAGCACTTCTTCAGTGAAAAACTCATCTCAGAGTTTAATCTTCTCGATATGATTAAAGAATAACAAATTGCATTTTGTGTTAAATATACCCAGAATAAAATCTCCTGATTCTTTCATGTTTCATGTTTCAATATTTGTTAAATCTTCTGCTTGCCATTTAAAACCTGAAATTGAATACTTCATCTTTTCTATACACAAAAATCACGTTAAAATCAGTTTTAAAGGTCATGGCTTGCCTGAAACAACCCCATTTATAACAGCTTTGTGTGGAAAAATGTACGTATATTTGAAAAGGGAAAAGAGTGGGTTTAACTATTGTACAAATTCAGTACAGGCAGACAGGTTGTGATCTAGATGCTTGCTGAATAAAAGTCATTAGAAAAAAGAACCTTCATATAAATGAACTCTTTGTACGTAACTAACTGCTTCATGGATTGCAGTTAGTGGCACATGCAAGCATGATAGGAATAATAATTGAGTCAAAAGCTCAGCTTATGGTTAAATGCAACTGTTTAGAAATTCACAGTGGCTACCTCATAAGAATTCTGATAATCTGTAGGAAGATATGAAATTAATGGAACATATAGGAAGAAAACAAATTACAGGAAAACAAACAGTTCACAGTCACTGAACCTGTCATGTCATTAGCTTGGATCATCAGTATCTATATTTTACATGCAAGCTACAATACTAAACCAATACAGAAACACAAGTAGCAAGTTTATATTAAACTGAATATTGCAGCTTTAGCAGACACCAAAAGTAGGATTAGAAACTGTGGTTTAGGTGAGAGCGGCAGTGGTGCTACCAGGAAATCAGAGTCAACGGAAGGCAATGGTAGGTGAGAGAACTGGGACAGACTGGCTCTAGAAGGAGCAGCTAAACACTTTAAACATGTCAGTCTTGTATTTTTCTCACTTAAAACACTGGTATGATCCTGGTATGGAACGCAAGACAAGAAATGGCCTTAAGTTGTGCCAGGGGAGGTTTAGATTGGATATTAGGAAAATTCTTCACTGAAAGGGCTGTCAAACACTGGAACAGGCTGCCCAGGGAAGTGGTTGAGTCACCATCCCTGGAGGTATCTAAAAGATGTGCAGACGTGGCACTTAGGGACACAGGGGACTTGGCAGTGTTAGGCTTACAGTTGGACTCAATGATCTTAAGGGTCTTTTCCAACCTAAATGATTCCACGATTCTATACCCTAACTACTGACTTTGCACAGATTCTTCTTTTTTTTCTTTCTTTCCTTCTTTCTCCCTTTCATTCACCTTATTTTCATACTGCAGGGAAAAAAGCAAGATTTTAAATCTTAAAGTCAACCATTTTAGTTTCATTTGGATAAAACCTTCTAAGTGAAGATTTTTAAAAGGAAGCTTATAGCAAAAGCCCTTTGAAGGTAGTTTTAATTTAGAACTTGCAGGAAAGAAACTTACTTTAAGCACAGAGGACCAAATTAATCTTTAATGTTGCTCTAAGTCTATATTTTCAATCTACAATTTCTTATACACTGCATTTGCCACTAGAACCTTATTCTGACCTTCTCTGTATATTTCTTTTCCATACCCCTTCTGATGGGATACCAAACTGCTCAAAATAGCTTTAATATCTTGCAGCCTGCTCTAATTTACCTCACAGGCCAAGTTAATGAAGAATTTTGCTTGAAGAAAGAAGTTGTGTTTATTCCCAGGATTCACTGGCCAGAACAAAAATTCATTCACGTGTTTCCAAGTGTGTGTTTGTTGCTTTTATCTCAAAAAACCAAATATTTTACTAATTTATATTTGTAATTGTCCTCTCAAGAGAAATTAGTAACCTGATTTTCAAAAGTGCCATCTCCAAAACTGTCAGTGACAAGCTTCAAAACCCCAACCATAACTGTTTTTCAGAAAAAAAGCAGCTGAAACACTTGAAACTAAAACTTAATTCTACTGACTAGCAGTCCATCCAGCAAAGTTTACTCTTCATACTATATAAACTACCACAGGTAAGATCAAAGTTATATTAATCTAATTATACAGAGTTCTGTTAACATTTATTCATAAAATCAATAATGAAAACCACATGCTTTATTAACTCAGTAACTACTTGTTCTACATTTCATATATCACAGTAGTTTGTCAAGGTAGTTCAGGAGCTCACTCCATAGCTACAGGCTTATCAACTAACGAACATACTGCAGGTATGTTTACTGAACTGAACAGTAAATATGTTTATTATTTCTGTTTCAGGTACTATTTGCTAATTTCAAACCAATAGTATGTGAATAGAAGCGCCAAAATCTAAAAATTAGACTTTGAAATGATTTCCCGTCTGGCTGTCCCCAGCTATCCTTTTAAACACTTTCCATATTGCCAGACCAGATAGGTGTTGAAGAGACAAATCTTTTGATCTCCTCCAATTTCTAATTTAAATTACTGGTTTGATGAAAAAAATCCACATGAACTAGAGTATGCTTTTTGTTTAGTGGCATTCAGATATTCTAAATATGATTTTAGCATATTTGTTTCATAAATTTCAAAAGGCAATTGCCCGCAGACACAAGTATAAGATAGCCATGAAAAGAGAAGATTTTTTCTAAGACATCAGATTTAAGGTACACAGTCAGGGTACTTTACAACCACTGATCCCTCAGAACTATGTAAACATGTGACCTATTGGAAATTTGCTTTTTGTAATGCAAAATGGTATAGTGGCCAAGAATGGTCTAAAATCAGTGCTCGCTGTTTATGTTTATAACCAGCATATGTTGTATACATAAATACCACAGTTTACTTACTGAAAGAATCCCTAACATAATTTGCTACCTTAACAGGTTACTCCATTAAATTATGCAAGTTGCAAAAAGAGTAAGGAAAAAATGCAACTAACTATGAATATTCAAAAAATTACAATATGCAGCATATACCAATAATCTTGTATTTGTAACGAGAACAGTACGCATTAAACTCTCTTCATCCATTAAGACATTTTTATGGTTAGAAAAGTAATTTTAAGAAAACCTTTTGACAGAATTTGCATGCCAAGAAATTACACTTACTGTTAACAAAAACTGCAAATCTTAAGAATGAAAGGTAACGTTCCCCCTCTATTGGATTCCATCCAATGTCTGGATATCCTTTAGCGAGCAATACTGGACAACTCTGTAGGCCACATCCCGCCAGGTAGGTAACAACCTACAATACAGAAGCAACCATTTATTCATGTGTTTAGAAATTTCTAGAAATAAGTATGAAACAAAATTATCTCAGTCTTTTTTTTTTTTTTTTTAATAACAAGGTTTTTATATATTAGGTGTTTCACCTGAGAAACTACCAGCATAGGCCATTATTGCATCAGTCTTAGTTTCTAGTTCTTGCTTTTGATGATGATGAAAAAAGTCAAGCACTCTTTATTTCTGAAGTTACCTAATTATATGGTGACACAACAATACAACACCATGAACAAATGTGGAATGTGAAAAGAAGAATAAAATACTGTGGAATTCAGATCTTTTTTTAAAGTACATAAATAACAGTTAAAATACTATTTAACAACTTTAAAAATCACATTCATAACCATGTATGGCTAAGTTGCTACAATAGCAAAATAAATATTACATCAAAGGCTTATTTACTGTAATTCCAATTTTAATAGATATGCAAATGATTACATTTTTTAGAAGACTGATAAATATCAGTGAACAGTATTAAGAGTCCGAAACCAGAAATATTAAAATTTTTGTTAATATGTAAATTCCTAACACAGCATTTCTTAT
Organism: Pluvialis apricaria; assembly: GCA_017639485.1. NCBI lineage: Eukaryota > Metazoa > Chordata > Aves > Charadriiformes > Charadriidae > Pluvialis > Pluvialis apricaria. Next base: position 36,906,040 of record CM030012.1, on the reverse strand, counting down.
CAAGAGCAATATCTTTAAGATAAATTAAGAAATTATCACAAATTTCATTAATTATAGTAAACTGAATTTCTGAAACATGTACAGAATGACTTCTCAGTCATTTGAAAGGAAATTTGCAGATAGCTGCACAAACATGATTTTGGGTTTTATTTTAAATACACAAAGGACAACATATGAACACGATGATAGCACTTAAATATATTTTGAAATAGGTAACGAACATCAAGAACCTTTCATGAACCTGTAAAAAGAGATGCAAATTATCATTTCTTACAATGGAAGGCAGCAAAAATGGGTGGCAAAAGCGAGATAGGTTTTTCTATTTGGAAAAGGGAGATACGTTAATCTGCTTAAGCGCCCTATAGCAATTCCACCATCCATAAGATCATATTTAATCATTATCTAACGCCCTAAGAGAGGAACTAGTTGTGAATTCAGGAAGAAGAATTATATCTCTGCTGATACAGTATACAGGTTGCCTCCAAAAGGCTGAAACAGGAAAAATGGGATGATGTAAAAAATGTGCTTATTACAGTATGCAGTAAGGAAGTTACTCAGTGCACTCAGTGGAAAAAGTATGCAATTCCTAACAGGACTCAATAGTTTTCTAGTATCCATTCTCAAGTTATGAGTGAACACACCCTTGTAGCAGTATAGCGATGCAGCTCATATAGAATGTGAGAAAACCGGTAGAATAGATCCTTCTTCATCTCTTTTCAGATTTTATAATGGTACCACCAAACCCCATCATTTTAATCCATTCAGTTTACTACAGTATGTCATCAGGCCACAGGATACTTTTCCAGTGCAATCCTCTACCTTCCACACATTCACACATTTGCAGTAAAAAAAGAGATCAAATTTGCAATGGCAAAAGTTCAAAAATTAAGTTGTCAATGTGTAATTTATTTGCTTTGAACACACACTTTATGGTACAAACTTTAGTCACACAGAAACACTGTATCATGCTGTGAGTAGGGTATGTATGCCACATTCATCGAACTGATACCTATACAGTATTTGTTTTTGCTTGTTATGCAGTACATAGATTTATTTACTGAATAACATCCACATACTGTGCTAGATAGTTATTGACTCACCAAAATTAATATATTACAGCCAATACATTACCATTCTTACAGCTAAAACAACCGATCAATTTGGGAAGCCCAGTCTGAGACACATACAGCCTGATTTTTCAACATAAAATACTGTGTACGTTGCAGCTGATATCTGTTACTGGTTGAATAGTCAGCAATTGTACGGTGCCAAGTATTCCACGATTTCTCAGCAAAAGAGAAACATGGGACAAATATTTTAGCAGGGCCTGTTGCAATAGGACAAGGGGTAATGGTTTTAAACTAAAAGAGGGTAGATTTAGACTAGAGATAAGGAAGAAATTTTTTACCGTGAGGGTGGTGAAACACTGGCCCAGGTTGCCCAGAGAGGTGGTAGATGTCCCATCCCTGGAAACATTCAAGGTCAGGTTGGACGGGGCTCTGAGCAACCTGGTCTAGTTGAAGTCCCTGCTCATTGCAGGGGGTTTGGACTAGATGACCTTTGAAGGTCTCTTCCAACCCAAACTATACTATGATTCTACGCAGTCAATAGTCAACAGTGAAATTCAGTTTAAGCGACTTGCCCTACAGTACTTTCCATGAAAAATGAGACAGTCACTGGTGGCGTTCCAGTCACTAGCGGTGTATCCCAAGGGTCGATACTAGGGCAAATACTGTTTAATGTCTTTATTTATGACAGGACAGAGTGTAATCTCAGCAATTTTGCAGCTGATACAAAATTGAGCATTGTTCTCAATGCTACCTTTATCTAATTAGTATATTCCTGTGCTCTCTCGTGCCATTCCCATTCATATTCTTGTCTCTGTCTTCTCCTAGCTATCCCCATCATACATCCATTTATTTCCATTTCCCAACTTTTCCTCTCCCAAAGCGTATGCTGATTACAAACACTCCCACAACGGGTTCTACTCTCATCACAGGACTCTCTCATACTGCACAGAGGATTTCTCTGTGCTAAGCTATCATTTTAGTGCTTAACTGTTCTCCTCTGTTTATATTAAACCCTTCCTTCTGTTTTCTGTTCCCCAATGCTGTGCTAGCACATATCACTTCCTTTCCCTGCTTTCCTCCTCTTCTGACTGTGCACCCATCTTCCACCTCTTAATCGGTTTTCCTTCCTGGATATACAAAGAACTTTCATGCCATTTTTTGTACCCTTTTACCCACCATTTCTAGTTCTGCCTCTCCTCACATTTCATTTTATTCCTAACCATTGCCAATGACCCGAGTCCTGGATTCAGTTTCCTACTGCAACTGCCCTTAAAATCCTGTTCCAGCTTCCCTGCTTCAAATACCTGCACCCTTCCATTCTCTTAGCTCTTACCTCCATCCCCGGCAATCTCTATGATTTACTTAAGCCAAAAGACCTGCTTCCTTTCTTCACATTCTCCTCTTAATTCTCAAATTTGCTCCTCCCCAAACAAGTTTTCTTGAAATGCCCTTCTACTGTTTCACGCCTTTTTTCTTGTCATACTTTCTACCTTATAACAACAGTGAAAGGATGCAGAAGATAGAAATAAATCTCTTTTGCTGTGATTCCTGCTAAGTGTAACACAAAATCTGGGAAAACACTGTTCAGTCAATCTTACCTGGAGACAGCACATCCCTAGAGCAAATATTTCAGGGAGATCATATACAAAAATTACTATCATCAACCTTGCCCTTTTTCTTTCTAGCACAAGTACGCTATTTAATAAATAGGTAAATAGGTCAGAGTGATCACTTACCTTATCGAGATCTGGCTCCTCCAACGCTAGTGCAAGCTCATTGTTGTCCATTACAGAGGCTGCTGCAACATCTAGTGGTGTCGAACCTCTCATTGAAGGAAATGCTGCAGAAGAAAGTTAATACACAATAATTATATTCAGTTTGCAGTAATCACAATCATGCAGCAGAGGGCAGTAATCACACTGGAATCTAGAACATAAATATATTAATAATACCTTGTATGGCTGTTCTTCAATCAAGAACATGGTTAACTGTTTTGAATAACGCTAAAATAAATGCTGATTTTTTTTTCTGACTTGAAATCCACATCTATAAACATACTCAACCACACTGTTTTTAAATGAAGATGAAAAAAACAGTATTAACAACATAGCAAATCAGAGGAATATTATGCTATTTCTTTACCAGAGCAACATGTTAACTATGTAATTCTACAAAACCCTGTAAATTCAAGATTTTAAAATATACCTATATTCAGCTAAAAGAGACACTTTCAAGCTCCAGTGTTACCTGTTTTCTTTCTTTTAGTCTTATACCATTATCTGTCTTTAATATGGCCAAATGCAGGCATCAAAATGGTCACCACGAAGAGCTAAAGCACTGTGAAATCACACGCTATCTCCTTGCTATACCTTATTAATATAGCCATCTATCTAGGCAAGACAATTTACCTTGTATCACAAAAACTAATGCACACACATTAAAAAACACGCATTCAGTATTCCAAAGGAAAAATATGAAATTACATCAGTGGCCCAAGCTTCAGAGGGAAGGAAAATGAAACCAGATAAAACAGGCAAGCATCATAAAGGGTTAATTTATTCATAGATTTCCAATCACAACTATTTTGAGCAGAAAAAATGTCAAACTGTATGGATTTAATCCTAAATTTTTCAAGGTATTTAAAAACACAGATTTAGACTATTCTGTTTCTAATACTATTCACAGACACACAAGAATGAAAGGAAAATGGAAAAAAAAAAAAGAGGTGAAACCACAGATTGGTTTAAGCTTCAGGGAGGCTTCATCACATGCTTCAACTTGCTATACAAATTAGATACTTGTCTTGTGATATCAGAGTTCCTCCTGATCTTGCTTTTAGCTGTTACAGCCACATGACGTACCCAGTCCAACGCTGCTGTTTTCCAGTAAGTAACTAAGATGCTCAAACATGGCCTTTTGGTTTTGACGACTAATTCGACAGAAGTAGCACAGGAATCGACAACAGCTTGCCACCATCTTAGGAAAAACGATGTGCTGAAGAAGAAAGTCGACAAAGCAGTGAAATATGTTAATTACCAATCTGTCCCAATTCTTTTTCCTGCACTCCTAACAAGGAAAGTATAGTGAAGTTACCAAGGTGATAAGCTGGTGACAGTTGCCTGGCTTCTAACTTAAGAAAGGACCCCTGTTTCCTTTTGTGTTCATTAGGTTTAAAATGTTTTGTATTCATTAGGTTTAAAATTTTAAAACGCATTTCGCAGAGATCTATAGGGGACACGTAAGGGGGAAAAACAGAGGAATAAAGAGGAATAATTCTCATCAAAGCAATCGGCAGACTAGCAAATGCAGTTTTACAAAAACTCTATCTTAGCAGCATTACAATAACAAGCTCAACCTCCAATATTAGGTCATACCTGAATAAAAAATATTCAAGAACCTTAGCTTATCCTCCCATATTACAATAAGAATATACAGTCTTCATATAAAATATTTCTACAAGGCTCTTATGTCGTTCAATAAATAGGCCTGATAAAACATTAAATTGCATTAACTATCCAATGCTTTTAAAAGCAAAACCAAAAAACCCCTAACACTTTACTTGCTGCACATTATGTGCACAGATTTCTCCTCTGAAAATAAAATAGTGTCATCTGTAACACTCATGAAAGAATCTTTCACAAGTTGCAATTAGTCATAACATCTTCTGAGATGAAAAAGTTACGCCATTCTCGCATTTTACTGAAAGGAGCTGAAAGAACTAGATCAAAAATCATGGGACAGATTTTTGATGGTTGTTTACACGTTTTTCTATCTGATTTATTAAATTTACCATTACATAGCATTTTTTTTAAAAGTGTCGAGTCCTAAGGATACTCACAAAATTAATGAGAAAATTCATTACCATCAAGGAGAATTCTTTTCTAAAAAATCTGACTAGCAGCCTTTAGGCACAAGCAGGAACATGTTCTATGTAATATATACATTCTACAACATCCAAGGTGATATCTGAGCATTTTAATTATAGTATCATGGTTCTTTTCTTCCTATGACATCCTGCCTCCTTCACTTCATATCCTTCAGCCATAAATAATATTGCTTATACTTTATTATAACAAAGTCTAATAAATGTTGCCTTCTTTACAACACAACTCTAACTCATTCTGAGAAGTGCAATCTTTTCACTTAATGAGACAACAATCTTGCAAAAAGAGTGACTATGTAATTAAATGCTATATGATACGTATTATCTTTTCAAGACATCAGGTACACTTCAAAGACTTGAGTAACTGTAGATTTACTTCAGCACAGTTTTTTTCCCAATATATGTGGCTCATTTGTCTATTTCAGTCATGAAGGAGCTATTATGTACAAGCAGCATCACATATGGTTTCTGTTCTTAAACCTAGGGTAGATGAAGATGAATGAAAAATATTCATTCATTCATGAAAACATTCAACAAAGCTTCCTCCCCCCAAATTTACATGGATTTTAACAGAATGCGTGACATAACTTTTTTTAGAAAATTACAGTAACAGCTATACTCTTAAAAATTGTCATTGCAGAAATTCCTCATTATTGACAGGAATACATATGGATATGAAATTCTAAAACTTTCAATCAGTAAGAAATAATTCTGAAGACAGTTCAATTCAATACCTGCATGAGCAGCTGATCAAAGGGCCTAAACCACAACAACAGCCAACAAGGGTGCTGCTGAGGATTCTCTGAAAATGAATGAACCACCAATACCAGAAACCAACGTGACATTAAGATTCCAAAATTATGAGAACTAAAGACACAGTCTTTAAAATGACTATTTTAGGCACTAAGATACACACTAAAACCTAACTGTGATGGAAATGCCGAAAGCTTGCCCAAGTATTTTCTGAGATATACATTTCACCAAGGAAGTACTTTTCCAGGATTTTGTTAGCCAGTACTAGCAAAATACTTCTAAGGTACTGAGATACCTTCAGCCCCACCATATTCCACAGATCTCCTCATCTGTTTCTGACTCATTTATTAATAGCACAGCTGGAAAGAAGCCTGGCATAATTTTTTTCCAGTTTGAACTGACAAGTTTTTACCTTCTCACCGTTCCTTCAGAGAAGTGTGAGCTATAACACTCTCACTATGTCTCAATACAGCTTCATGATAAAATTACTTAATCCAAGAAGCTGAAGATCTAGCTTAAACCATCTGCTGCCACAACCTAGGAAAACGCCCAATTCCTAAGCCAGAGACTACATTGCATGGTTACTCATTCCACCTCTTGAAGTTATAATACTGCATAGAAAGAAACGTTCATGAAGCTGGAAAGAGAAAACAAAAGGGAACATACTAACAATCTAGCTGTAAGCAACTTACTTGAGAGCAGGAAAAGCTGCGTTCTAGTGCCTGATGCCACCACTATACTTGAACCGTATATAAGCAACTCACGGGACAAACCCACAGACAATTTCAAACAAGTATATAAAATCATAGCTGACCAAAGCATGCTCACTGTTTCTGGCCCTACTCCTTTTTATTCAGAAGAATATCTTACCTGGCAGAGTGAGAGATCCGCAGCATGCACAAACATGTACCTTTTCCAGATTACAGCTAGTGGCTCTACCTAGGGTCAACAACCTTTCAAGTGAGACTTCTCTACCAGATTAGAAGCTAAGCATGCCAGCAGAAGATCAACAGACAGCAGATGGCAAGTTGCAAAAGGCAAAGGCAGGGACTGAGACAATGAAGAACCGCCCACAGTAGGAGAACGTGAGGTTTGAGACCATCTAAGCAACCTGAAAGTGCACAAATCCATGGAACCTGATGAGATGCATCTGCAGGTCCTGAGGCACCTGGCAGATGAAGTTGATAAGCCACTATCCATCATATTTGAGAAGTCATGGCAGTCTGGTGAAGCTCCCGTTGACTGGAAAAGGGGAAATATAACCCAAATTTTTAAAAAGGGAAAGAAGGAAGACCCAAGGAACTACAGGCCAGTCAGGCTCATCTCTGTTCCTGGCAAGATCATGGAGCAGATCCTCCTGGAAACTCTGCTAAGGCACACAGAAAATAAGGAGGTGATTGACGACAGCCAACATGGCTTCACTAAAGGCAAATAGTGTCTGAAAAAAATTGGTGGCCTTCTATGATGGGGTTACAGCACTGAGTGGATAAGGGAAGGGCACCTGATGTCATCTACCTGGACTTGTGCAAAGCATTTGACGCTGTTCTGCATGTCATGCTGGTCTCTAAATTGGAGAGACATGTATTTGACTAATCAACCACTTGATGGATAAGGAATTAGATGGATGGTCGCATGTAAAGAGTTGTGGTCAACAGACTGATGTCCAAGTGGAGCCAAACGATGAGTGCCATTCCTCAGGGGTCGGTACTGGGACCGGTGCTGTTTAACATCTATGTTGGTGACATGGACAGTGGGATCGAGTGCATGCACCCTCAGCAAGTTTGCCGATGACACCAAGCTGTGTGGTGCAGTCGACACGCTGGAGGGAAGGGATGCCATCCAGAGGGACCCTGACAGGCTTAAGATATGGGCCTGTGCAAACCTCATGAAGTTCAACAAGGCCAAGTGCAAGGTCCTGCATGAGCATCTGGGCAATCCCAAGCACAAATACAGGCTGGGTGGAGAATGGATTGAGAGCAGCCCCGAGGAGAAGGACTCGGGGGTGTTGGGGGGTGAAAAGCTCAACATGAGCAGGCAATGTGGACTTGCAGCCCAGAAAGCCAACCGCATCCTGGGCTGCATCTGAAGAAGTGTGGCCAGCAGGTCAAGGGAGGGGATTCTGCCCCTCTACTCCACTCTAATGAGACCCCACCTGGAGTACTGCGTCCAGCTCTTGAGCCCCAAACATAAGAAGGATGTGAAACTTTTGGAGTAAATCCAGAGGAGGGCCACAATTAGAGGACTGGAGAACCTCTCCTATGAAGACAGGCAGAGAGGAGACCATATAGCAGCCTTCCAGTACTTAAAGGGGGCCTATAGGAAAGCTGGGGAGGGACTGATAGGACACAGGGTAATGGTTTTAAACAGAAAGAGGGCAGATTTAGATTAGGGATTAGGAAGAAATTCTTTACTATGAGGGTGGTGAGACACTGGAACAAGTTGCCCAGTGAAGTTGTGGATGCTCCGTCCCTGGAAGTGTTCAAGGCCAGGTTGGATGGGACTTTGAGCAAACTGGTCTAGTGGGAGGTGTCCCTGCCACCATTCCACTCTATGGAAAAAACATTCTATGATTCTATCATTCTATGATTCTATGGTATAGCAAGACACAATGTACAAGTATTTTACAGAAGCACATGAGCTATGTGACCAAACAGGCAAAGAAAGAGACGTGTAGCTGCACACAGAAGGCATTCAAGTAATGAAAAGTTGCCAGAGACAAGATAAGCACAAGGTAGTGAAATGGGCTCAAAATCATTCCAAATGAGTACGAAGAATGAGTGGCCAGGCAAAAGAAAACACGATAAGCAGTACTGGAATCAGAGGAGACCCCTCTTCTTGGGAGGGAGGCAATAGGATAAAAGCATGAGGCATAAGCAAAGAGAAGAAAGAAGATAAGCCCACTTCACTTCTGACTTTCTTCAGTAGCCTAAACGTCCAGGTTGGCTTCTCAAAATGCCACTGCCTTTGAACTAACACATAGATATCCAAGCACAACACTAAGAAATGTGAAAATACAACACTGCAAGAAAATTATTGCTCAATTCAAGTCTTTTATTTTAAGCATTCAAAGTTAAGTTGATGTTAGTCTCTTATAGTTTATTGCTAATACAACTTTATCTAAGATGAAGAGGTATATTTTCCTAGCAGAGCTATACCTCCCATAACTGCAGCTAACATATATACTTAATTTAAAACAAGGATAAAACCTTTTTAAGTCCTATTAAAAGACAAATGAAATACTTAAAACCTCTCTCTCACTTTTTAAAAATCATGTCGTAGAATGCTGGGCTTCTCTCTCTAGTAGTATAAAAACTGCTCGATTTTTAACATTAATCAATATTTAAATTTGGACAAGCAAAATTTATCTTATATGAGGGACACCTGTTTCTCTTTGGGTATTTCTTCTTAAAAATCCTAGTACACATTTAGAAAGGTTCAAAATGCAAATGACACAATAAAATTACAGTGAAATTACCTGAGATTTATCTCCTCCAAGCACATTCACCATCACATCCATAACAGTCTCATGCATGCCCAAGACTCTCATTAAGTTAGGATGTTGATAAAACACCTTGTTGTTCATTATATCCCTAAAATGGAAGAAAGGGCAACAATGTGTTTTTAGGAAACACTGTTTTAATTTAAATCAATGATACACCATTAGAGATTTCAGAAATGGGCATTCACTGTAGTAACATCATTTTAAATTCTTAGATTTCAGCATAATACAAAGCCACCTGACAACTAAATGCTTCACATTTCAATACACTGTCATTCCTCTAATTTTCATGATTTCTAAGAATCTAAACTTTTAAATTATTTCAAAATGACATTTCTTCATCTTTAAATCGCTCTTACCATCTGTTCTGTTTAAAGAAAAAATATATTCTGTGATGATCTAAGTGGAAAAGAATATATTCTAAGTAGAGAATGGGGATCAAGAAATCTAAATCTAATCTTTCCTCTGCAGTAACACCCCTTAATTAATTTTCCTAGTTCACAAAGTAGAAGACAATAAATAGATGTAATATTCAAGGTTATCTGTTAAATGTGTTTCATCAATATTTCCAAAATTAAGACCATCTGTCAGAAGATGTAAAATGGCATACAGTCCCCTTAAATAGGAATATTTTAACATTTTCACTCTGCCCACCATCCTCTCAAGATGTTCTAGAATTCACTGTATCAGTTTCATAATTTAGTACACAATTGATGTGTTTCGATAGGGAATCCAAGGATTCTAACATTTTGGGTCAAGCTGTTAAAAACAAATGGCAAGTGACAGGTGTCATGCCTGTTTTAAAGGAATACAGAAAACTGGGAACGGAAGATGACTCATAATACAGCACCTCTGGAAGGAGGGCTACACACATGCCAAGTTTAGACAAAACTTACCCTTTATCCTTCCTAGAATTTTCAGCAACTTTACAAACTCAGCATGAGGGACAAATTAGGTAATATTGTCACATACTAATTAATGAGTTGTTACCATGACTTGCTCAGTTCAACTGAAGAGATTAGTCTTTGCAATTTTTAGAAAAACAATACCATTTTTACAGTGAAATATTGGAAGAAAATTGGAAGAAATATTGGAACATAAGAATATTGGAAGTTCCTTACAACTGTTGTAAAGAAGAGAAATTGTTCTATGTTCTTGATGAGGGACAGGTAATCACACTATCATTTTCTCTCTTTTTAAATACACCATTTTAATTTAAGTAATTAATTTTCTGTGAATTTTTTTTTCCTTCCAACATTAAATGGCCTAATCCAGCAATCATTCATACAACAGGAGTAACAGACATGCAGGCATGCACCATAATACCACTGCTTAACAGAGGTAATTTCATAGCAAAGATGCAGAAAAAATCCTCTCACATCAGCAGGCATTACATAAATGCAATTTCTTAGAATTCTAATTATATAAAGGATAAAATAAGCAGTCTTCCATGTTCAAATACTTTAAGTTGCTACTGATGATGACAGAATAAATACTAACCAGTTTGAAATATTTAAGATCACAACAACTCTTTGCTGGTTCAGGTAGAACTGCTTGCACAAACTTTCCAATTAAAAATATACCAGCAAGTTTATTCACTCATGCATGAAATATAACATGAGCTTTAAGTTTGGGAAAGATGTAGTATTGACACTAATAAAGATTTAAGTTATCTGTTTTCTCCAGAGCTGCTCAAACATGGACTTTGATGAAGCTTTAAGCATTGGCTTAACTATAGTAAAAGGAGTCCGTTTCCTTTCGATGAGAAAATACCTTAGTTCACAGAAACTTTGACACATTTGATACTGCTAGAGAGATCAGTTGGAGCCATCTTGTAAGTGGCTGTGAAAATGAAAATTTCTGGTACATATCTGCATTTTAATACAGCAGTATTTTCATCCAGGAACTAAAATTAAAGGATTTACTAACATAACAAAAAGCTTTACACAAACTTAAAAATAAAATTAAGTTAATTCCATACCCTAATCCATTAATCATTAGCAATTCCTCCTCTTTTCCCATCCTGACACTGAGAAGTGAGCGAATCTGGCCCAGTGCTGCAAGCAGATTAATGGTATCCTTCACAGAGGCAGCACTAATAGTGTATGCTTTCCTCAGAGCTTGCAGTAGCTCACCAATGCTGTCATATTGCCTGCGAAGGAGGGTGTACATAACCCGAACTAATTCTGGATCTTGAATCTGATCTTCCTGGGACCAGCGCACCATAGTCTGGGATATGAGTTCTTTCAGTGTAGCTAAAAGAATAAAATACATAAAATGTTACTAGCTATTACGACAACAACGACAAAAATATGTATTATAGTAAAATATTAGATAACAGTACACAACGAGGCAGTTGTAAGACAGCAAAAGAACACAAGCAGACTGAATAGGATTTTTCAACTGGAAAAATAATTTTTAGATCTTTCAAGATAAGTTTGCTGCTCTTGAGAGGTGGAAAACAAGAAACATCTACTTAGCGTTCAAGTCAATACCAGCATTGTTGGCAATGAAAACTTAATGACTCTAAGAATCATCCCTGTAAAGTTAAACGTTATATTTAAACTTTTAATTGATCCTTCATTTCTACATCAAGACTTATAAAATAGCACTAAATGCAGCACAAACACCTTTTCATTAGGAATGACCGAAATCTAATTTTATAATGCCAAAGAAACATCGTATTTTTGATGATCATCAGCCTAGGTTTGCAATACAGAAGTTGGTAATTAAGTTTTCAGTAAACAATTTATTGGCTGACAAGTATGAGTTCAATTACAGCAGAAATATTCATGAATGTGAGCTCAGCTTGCCAATCAATTTTGCCATGGGGGAGGAGGAAATTAAATCTGTTCTAAACTTACAAAGCTGCCAGAAAGGAGGATGAGATAGCCACCTTTTAAAATCAAATATCCAATTCAGAGCATAGCCAGGGTAGCTTGAGCAGCTTTTGCTGCTCATTCACTTGATGAATATTTAGCTATTTTGTTGTTCAAGCAAAGGATCTACGTTGTCTTCAAAAAGATGATCTACCTAGAAACATCTCAGAATTGTGCGATGATGCAAACACACTAAGGAGTAGAAGACGCAAACTGACTTAGAATAGGGGAATTTAATCTGTATTTCCCATCTGTTTGGGAAAAGTCAGTGTCACTTGGGAATACAGAATCACAGAATGGTCAGGGTTGGAAGGGATCTCTGGAGATCATCTAGTCCAACCCCCCTGCCACAGCAGGGACACCTACAGCAGGTTGCACAGGACGGTGTCCAGGTGGGTTTTGAATATCTCCAGAGTGGCAGACTCCACAACTTCTCTGGGCAGCCTGTGCCAGTGCTCTGCCACCCTCAAACGAAAGAAGTTCCTCCTCATGTTTAGATGGAACTTCCTGTGCTCAAGTTTGTGCCCGTCACCTCTTGTCCTATCACTGAACGCCACTGAAAAAAAAACCATTCTCATCTACCTGGCACCCTCCCCTTAAGTATTTATAAGTATCGATAAGATCCCTCTCACTCTTCTTTTCTCTAGACTAAAAAGCCCCAAGTCCCTCAGCCTTTCCTCATAAGAGAGATGCTCCAATCCCCTAATCATCTTTGTAGCCCTTTGCTGGACCCTCTCCAGCAGTTCCCTGTCCTTCTTGAACTGGGGAGCCCAGAACTGGACACAGTACTCCAGATGCGGCCTCACCAGGGCAGAGTAGAGGGGGAGGATGATGTCCCTCGACCTGTTGGCCACACTCTTCTTGATGCACCCCAGGATACCATTGGCCTTCTTGGCCACCAGGGCACATTGCTGGCTCATGGTCAGCCTCTAACCTGTACTGATGCATCGGATTATTCCTCTCCAGATAAAGTAGTCTACACTTGCCCTTGTTGAATTTCTAAAAAAGTGTATTGTTTGGAACTACACATGCATATTGCTTGAAGCAGTTCTGTTGTATACATTACACATTCAATGACCCTGAAAACATTTTTTCTGAGCCCAGAGTTTAGGAAATTTACCTGAAAACTAAATACATGTTCCAGTCCTCATGCCAACAAATGTTCATTGCTGATATAAAGTAGAACATGAATAATCACCTTCCCTCTTAAAACAATGCAAGCTTCTTTCCTCTGTTTCCAGCAAAATTACCTCTCGACTTTCCCAAAGTTCTTCCAATGGTAAGAACTGCCCCCTGCCAACTGCTAGCACAAAAGTGTTTATAGCTACTGCATATTCATTTATTTCTGTGTCTACACTATCTTTCACTTGCTAACTCTTCTCCCTTGCAGTTTACTTAGTGATGCATTTATAGGAAACCATCATTAATTCTCAGATTTTGTTCAATAAATAGGTTCTTTTCTGTGGGGATAGATTCTGTATTTCACTAAGACAGCCCTGTTCTTAGAGGCATGTTATGAATGAAAACATCAAACAAGCTTTGTTCCAAAACACTGTATAACTTTCTTCAATCAAAACAATTTCTTCTTTTACTGCAACAAGGCAAACTCCTCCTCTTTGATTCTTGCACTAAACTCTTCTTTCCTTGAATAAATAATCATTTCCTGTAACTTTCCAACTTACTGAGTGTCCCTGATTTCTGGTTATATACATATGACACATTTGTCAATGATCTTATTAAAGAATATAATTATATTATATTATAATTATATATATTATATATATTATAATATATATAATATTATATATAATATATTTTATATATAATATATTATATATAGATTATATAATTATATTATATATGGTGTTCTGATTAGGGGGGAAGGGGATAAACATGGAATAAAGAGCAACCTGAAGCAGTAAACTCAAGGAGGAGTTAAGGTTCTATGAAATTATGTGAGGTCTTTGAAAGCTCAGCTGACGACCCCTCTCACAGGGCTAAAGGACAAAATGTGCACAATTTTTTGTCTTTTTGTTTTACAAATCTATTTCCTCATTTCCTTACTACTGCCAGAAATATGTATTTTTTGTTGAATTGAAAGGAATATTACTTTAAAAAATAACGTTGTATTTTGGATTTTTTTGTTCAATGTGGGAAAATACCATATGATTCATTCAAAATAGGTATTTTCCACTTTGGCAACAAAAAAATTATTTGCACTGAGTCAATTATGAGGGTGATTTTATACACTTGAGTTAACCATCAGATATTTATACATGTAACTAAAAGATCATTACAATTTTTAGTACAAGTTCCTCAAGGAACACATTCTCATGAAATGAACAAAGGAAAAACAAATTGTTTCCCTGGTATTGAATTGTCTACACAAAGGTTCCCATGTGTAAGTGCAACAAAATGGTGCTGTGTTTTTTAGAGCTGCTCTCTGGAGTTTTGAAAATGTTTCTGCGTAACAACTGTTAGTGTTTCTTAGGTTTTAGTACCTTTGGAAGTTTTGGTTTTTCTCTTCTGATAAGATTTTAAGTAGCATATTGCTATGTGTAATTACTTTTAGGCAGTATGGCAAACAGCCTTGGAGAAATCAATTAGCCATGTTCCTGAATGGATGAAATTTTGGTCGAAAGATAAGAAATGAAGGGTAGAACCAAATGGTAGTGGTCACAAAGAGGGAGAAACAGCAGTGAAGTTCTGCATATATCCCTGATGTGTTCTGTGATGTTAAGCACCTTTCTTCCCTAAAAGACCTGAGAAGGGCATAAGCAGATGCAAACAAGTGTGATGATCCAAAGTTATGAAGCGTAGCAAATATGAGTGTAACTGAAAAAAAAGCATAACTTAAAAGGACAAAACTAGGCAATAAAACGGTGATGAAATCCACTTTATTTAAAGTCATTGCAAATAAAATGAGGTAGGAAAATATAGTCCTCATTTATAGATAGAATAAGATGTTAACAGAGATAAGATCTGAGAGATAGATCCAAGAAAATCACAGAATCACAGAACAGTTGAGGTTGGAAGGGACTTCTGGAGGTCATCTGGTCCAACCCCCATGCTGAAGCAGGGCCACCTACAGCCAGTTGTCCAGGACTGTGTCTAGATAGTTTTTGAATACATATAAAAGGGAGACCTCTCTGAACAACTTAGAAAAATATCAGCTCAATGATGAGTATCAACTCAAATTCACTGGTAGTCAAAAGATCAAATCAAAAGCCAGGATTTATTAAGAAAGGAATGGTTAAAGCAGAGTATATGATGCCATTATGTTAATCCATAGTTCAGTCACACCTTTTCATCCAACACAAGAAGAGGCCATCAAATGAAGCCCATTCACAAGGCAGGAGCTACGCCAAAAAGAAAGGTGTTTCTTTACATAATGGATGACAGAACCCTGAAACTCCCTGCCAGAAACATGGCAGATGCTAAAGGTTCACATCTGCTCAAGTGGAGACTCCACAGATATCTGTCAGAATGATACAATGGAATACTCAGGAAATCTCCTGAGCTGAAGGTAACTGGAGACTAGGACAGCATTAAACTTGTAAGCACCATATCTGATTGGTTTATTCTTACTTGTCCCTAGATAACCATTTGTGGTCACTGAAACAAGGTATTGTGCTGGATGGATCTGAATCATTACAGCCTGTCTTACCTGTCATATTATCCCAAAACTGTAGAGTCTATTTAGTGCTTCTAGCTCCGAGTGTATAAGGTTCATTCCCAGGATTAATTTCTTATCTGAATATTTCTTAAAGATACAGAACTTTGCAGTCCAGTTTTTACTGCCTAAAATTAAAGAATTCTCAATGTGCTGCTCCCAGCCACTTACACATACAAGCACACATCTAAGCACAGCAGTACACTCTCAGGACCTCTAGCTGAACTCCTGTAAAGAGGAAAACCAGAAACACTTGCAAAATTTGACAAACACTTTATTAATAATCCTTTAAGAGGCATTAGATTTAAAAACCTCAGGAAACAAGCATATAGTTCTTTCTAGGCTGCTCTTAGGCCTTCTGCGCATCTTAGTTTAGGTTTAGCAGAGTCTGCTTAGAGTCTCTTTTTCTAATCAGATGTATTAAGACAGCGACCTGTTGTTCCCCCCCCTCTAATCCTTTCTACCCTCTTTTGCCCTATACTGAAACGGAGAAGTTCCTGTGTTTGTTGCACTTGAGGAAAAAGATCTTGCAACTCAGCCAAAACAAGAGAATAGATGAGAAACAATCAAACATGATGACTCCAGCATGATCTTAATAATTGTCAGCAGCAGTCTGATATTCATTTTGACTGCTAATAAATCACAAATGTACTGTACTGCAAACAAACATTCTGTAACCAAAATTTAAAAACAAGCAACAAAAAAATGGAGGTAACAGCCAGTGGGGAAGTCTACTATAAGTAACAACTAACCAGTTAACATTCTGCAGTTTCAGTGTAAGTAGCACTCTAAGGAACAAAGTCTCATAGGACACAATCTATGATTCTTCAACTTAATGCTACAATTGCATCTTTTTCTTTTCTTGAATATGCAGTGGCTATTATTCAACAGAGACTTAACGTTTTCACACAAACATTCTCATATATCCACACTAACATCACTTTGAAAGATCCATGGTTCATTGTTTTAATGTGGGAACTGAATAAGGGCATTTGTTCAAGCCAGCAAATTCTATTTTCTGATTTCTGTTCTAGGACCAGTAATCAAGTGTATACCTTCAGAATATATGGTCCTACATGCAAAATTCATATTATAAGAGCAGATACCTTCCCTAAGTTTGAGGCACCTGAAAAGCCATAGTTAAGCAAGCATGACAGCCATAGTTTCTATTCCCCAAATGCCTGAACAAGATCATTGATCTCCTTTAATTTCTACCTGCAGAAAAACTAATGAGCAGACATATCACTCACTATCATAAACAAAAAGTCTTTCTTTGCCATTTCTTGTGTATAAGGGGTACTATCCCATTTATCACACCACAAGCCTCTGGCTTTGGGAAGGAGGAGAAGGGCAGGCCAGCAGAATAACCTGTAACAGGAGCTGGGAGCAATCTGAATACTGGGCATGGTGACATCAATAATCAGCTAAAATAGTTGCTAACGTTTTTCCAATTTTTAAGTTTTAACAAGAAATTGCAGTGCCTTAACAACCTTTCAAGGCTGCGTGATGAGTCCTGCATATATATGCCTTATGTAAATTATGACTTGGCAGTTACAAAAGTCCTATCATTACAATTAACACTAATTTATTGCCTCAATGTGTTTATCCCTGAGTTCTAGCTTGTTTTTAAAAACATATTTTACTAATTCATCATTAACGCTAGTTTAAATTGCTGGTATTCCTCTCCTAAGATAAAAGTCCATTTGTGAGTAGATATGAATGCATGCTTAGAGGAAAGGAAGATTTCTTTGTAGAAAATAGTTCTTTCCTACAAATATTCACACCCTGAGTATGTATGACCAGACATTCAAGGCTAGAGACTTCTAGCCTTGGCAATAGGTACACACCATACACGCCACCACCACTCTTCACGCAGATAAGAGGACTGGGGTACCTCAGGCACCCATTTCCTTTCACTCTCTGAATTCCAAATTTCCTGGTGGGAAATGCACACATAGACTATGTATCTCACAGTCTCCAGCTACAGTCAAGTATATACTATACTATAATATATTATAAACATTATATAATTTTTCATTGTCCTTTGAATGACTTCATCCATATGCATATTTGTATTATGCATCACTACAAGGAGAAGCCCAAGCCTGAAGATATTATCTGAAATTTCTAGAAAAACAGACACTGTAGAATCACTTGTCCAACCTACATTTCTTGTATGCTCCAGTACAGGAAATACATAATCTGTTCTGTTCCAAGGACCAAACACCATGTGCCCTGGGGCTTATGAGTGAATGCTTCCTGATTCATGACAACAGAATCCACATGAAGCCTGAAGAAGAAATGATACTTCCCAGATACTGTGTAGGTCCTACTACCATTAAAGAGAAAGCAGATGCTAACAGATGAGTCACTGGAGAATAAAACCCATTTTCATGCAGCACATGAGATCATTATAAGATTTAATGTCTTTACAACCTAGTAACAAGCTTAACAGACCAAAACATGCTTTCAGGGCAGGACAAACCCTCTCCGGTGCTTTACAGAACAAGCAGATCATGTAAGAGGTGTCCTGAGTTATAAAATAGCATTGCTGTCTAGTCTCACACAACTCTCGATGAAATGATTAAGCCTGAAATGAAATCAAGTGTTCCGTCTGTACAAAGCCAAACTGAGTAAATTGGAAATAGAAGATGGTTGGAAGACTAACCTCACGCCACTTGCACAATTCTGCACATGGTATTCGGATGGTTTTATAGAAAACTTAGAGCTGGCAAACCCCCAGTCTTGATTCACAAAGGCAATGACAAACCTCAGCAAAAATTTATGTTCTAAAGGAAGACCTGGAGGAATTTGGTTTTGCCTTACTTGTGGCTCATGATCCATAGTCACTAGAAAGGATTGAAAACTCATAAACATATGACAGCAAAAACAAAATTTCTGAGATTCACACTACCCATCAACCTCACTGGGGGTAATACATGGCAGTGAAACCCAGGTGAGTTGCTCAAAGAGTCTCAAAAAAATGCTCATGCAGGTGGTAGAGGAACTGCAAGCACAGAACCCATCTCGCCTGTTCAGACCATGAACACTCCTCCTGTGTTAGGGAATAGGGTATGAGAACGTATACGTACAGGAATACTGCTCAGAATAAAAAGTCTGTGACTTCAAGTGTTTTGGGGTGTTTATGTGCATGTATGTATGTTTCTGCGTGTATGTATCCTAAGAAAAGGGAGCAGTAGGAAGCAACGTGAACACTTCGTTTTGCTACTAATCCTTCCCTGCCAGTAACAGAACCAGCTACAATAAATAATTTATTAGAGGAAGCAGAGCCAAAAGAACAATATACCTTCAAAATGCAACATGAAATAGCGCAGAGATGAAATAATAATGACAAATTGCTACTCAACTGAAGCAGACAGAACTTGAGATAACTTCAGAATGTAGGACTTTCTTGTCTTCTCTTTACAAACAAGCTCTGTTTTGCTCTCAAGTAGCAAAGAGTTTGAACTAATCTCTGTAACAAACATTACAGGAAGGTATCTGTAACCTTTTTAATCTCAGTGTTTCCCTTAATTAAAAATAGTGTATCTTTGAGACACCAGTAATACATGCAATAGTCTATCTTCAGCTTTCCATTGCTAACACGACTGCATGTGGTTATCAACTACTTAATGCACATATATTATTTCTTAAATTGGTTAACCAACTAAATAATATTCTTCAAAGCATTATAAAGAAATGAGCACCTGCTACATATGACATCCCTCTGTGGTTATGAACATGCTTGGTTTCCCCAAAAATCCAGCACTTCAGAGAACCAAAAATGGTTCACATACACTATAGCACTTAAAATAATATCTGGCAGCATTTACAAGTTAAAATTGATTGAATGGAGTAAAAAAAAAAATAATATATTCTTTTATTCCCTCTATATAAAGGTATAGAACAAAACATATTATACCCTGTAAGTGTTCAAATACTTTCTGGATAATGCTTCTGAAACTGGTTGTAGGAATATGAGAAAACTTGCTGAAACAAATTCTTAGTCTCCTTTTCTACTTTTTCATGCCATTAGGCACGGTAAAATAATAACAAGACAGATATGAAATATGGCAAGCATATGGCATTTGCATATAAATAACAACAAATGTCATTTTAATTTGCTCGTCTACAGAAAAGACAAACTTTCTTTTTGTATTACAAAAACTATGAATTACAGTGCTAAGTTTATCCACCATTCCTGTGTGTAGAATAACCTTGATTCAAATACATTTGTTTTTTACAAGAACTAACTTTAATTCAAGAGTAAAAACTTTCACTGATTAACATGTGTGAAGCTTTGCACAGTTTACATTTAATACATTATATAAAATGGATATATATGTTATCAGCAGATACATACATCATATGAATCAAGTCCAACCAGCCTTCACAGTGCCATGCAACATGTAGCGTCAGGCCTTTTTACAAAGAAAGCTCATCAACCTAACTGCTCAGCGTCAACCAAGAGACAGCTTGGACTGTTTTGCCTAGAGAAGAGAAGGCTCAAGGGCAATCTCATCAATGTATATAAATACCTGAAGCGAGGGTGTAAAGAAAACAGAGGCAGGCTCTTTTCAGAGCCCAGGGACAGGACAAGAGGCAATGGGCACACAATGTAACAGGAGGGTCCATCTGAACAAAAGGAAATGCTTTTACTGTGAGGGTGACTGAGCACTGGCACACCTTGACCAAGGAGGTTCTGGAGTCTCCATCCTTGGAGTTATTCAAAAGCTGCCTGGACATAGTCCTGGGCAACCAGTTAAAGATGGCCCTCCTTGAGCAGAGGGGCTGGACCACATGGCCTCCAGAGGTCCCTTCCAGCCTCAGCCATTCTGTGGTTCTATAAATCACTGCCACACAGCATTACAGATCTAAAAACAAAGGAACAAAGACTATCTATTGACTTACTCTTAAACACCATTAAACTAATTAAGTTTAAATAAATTATTGTGTTGTTTCAACAGTTACTTTCAGTTCTCTGTCGGGCTTATTCAGCTGTGCTAGGTAAAAGGACTGTTTTCAGTTACAGAATAGACATTCTCCCATATATATTATTCCTAGGTCTGTGGATTAAACTGCCTCTCATTAGTTTCAAAACATATACACAGACTTTTCAAGTGTTTCAAGTTAAATATTTCTATTTTTAAGAAGTGTTAATAGCTTAATATTACTCAGCAAACACACAGGGATACCCCAGTCCTCCTCCTCTATAATACTGCGCTGCAGAAAAGAACATTAAAAAAATTTCTGCTAAATAATGTCTGTTCTTCTCGTGTATATTTAAGCAACACGCAAGATCACTGTAAAGGGCAATGAGATTAACAAACTACAGAGAGAAGTTTTCAGGCAAACTGATGATATCTAGATAGTATTTTTTCTGCCCTCCGGTTTTAGAGACAAATGTTAAAGATTCATAGAAGCAAAGAGCAGAATGAAAAATAGTAATATTAAATTCTGGAGAATTCTGTTAACTCAAGCATTTATGAATACAGAATTTTTGCTTGTGAAAATAAAGATGATCCCTCTGTTTGTCAAATAGATTTAATATTTCTTTAAATTCAGAAAGGATATGGTATAGATATATATATTTGCATGTATGTGATGCTTGAGATAAATCAGAACAAGTTATTAGTTTCTAATGAATGTATACATTTACCATAGAGTGAAGTAAGTGAAAGCCATCCCTTTTTATACGAAAAACAAGAACTGTAAAACCATTTTTTCACATATATTTTGCTACTGAGATGCATACAGCTTCTTATGCAGCAAAGAAAAATGAAATGCAGTTAAGCTGTAAAGAAGAAAGTTTTTGCACTAAAAGAACCCACACCGTATAAATGGAAACTTCTCAAGTTTGGAATGCTTGAGTCTAGATTACTGTGCCATAATTAACTTTTTACATTTTGTTGTAAAGAATATGCAAATTTTCAACCCCAGAGTTAACTATCTGAATCCAGAATCTTCCACCCATTTTAATTTCTTGTTTAACAATGCATCTAAGATGTTCACTATGTAGAACAATTGCTCTAAGAAACAGAAGGAACTTAAACACATAGTTCCTTTCTTCAGTCCACTATAAAGTTTTATTAGAAAATACACTCTTGTTGACTGCGTACACCTTTAACACTTCCACCGCAGAAGTATTTATGTGGAAGGAAAACTTACTAGGAGATTTCTCTTCTTCCTCCTTAGGTTCTACTTTCTCTGCTTTTGGTGGACCTTTGATTTTGTACATTAATGAACGGAGTTTGCCAGTCAAGGAGGAATCTTCCTCTTCCTCTTCCTCCTCTTCTAGTGGAATACCTTAGCAGATAATAAAACTGGTTAGAAACAAAACTTAACCTTTGAAGATTAACTCCTTCAATATTTAAACGATACCAAAATATCTACAGGACTTTTTTTTAACCAACAAATTTCATACAGGAAAAAAAAAAATGTTGTAAGCCCAGCAGCTTTAACACGTTAGCTACAGGGGCACCCTTCAAATTATGTTTATTTCGGTACACATACTTTGATATCCAGATTTATAGTACTATTTTTTCAGTATTATGACCAAAGAGGTGGTATTTTTTTGAAGATTCTACTATGGCAATTAATTTTGACCAAGAGTCATATCCGGTTAAATATGTGATCCTTTGTTTCATACTGCAGAATGTAAGCTAAAGAAAGAAATGTATGGCTGTATCTCACAGTATAGTACAATTTTTCAGTCGAGATATTTAGCGTCATAAACAAAGACATTTACTGAATTTAAAACTGTAAGAAGGCATATATTCAGAGATTATACTGGTGATACATGTTTTTCATGAAAATGTATACAATGAGGTGGGATGTCATTTTACAAGGTAATTTAATACAGTTCAGTTCACTACATTGCTTCACAACCATTCAGAGTGTTTTCAAATCTTTCACATTTCTCAGTGATGATCAGATACCACACGTGTTGTGTTATGTGCAGAAGCACAGAACATCTAAGCAGGTTCCCTTCAGACCAGAACTAATTGTGCCAAGCTGAAACGTAAGCTTTTGCTGTTTGGCTGCTGGTCAAAGCAAAACTGAGAAAAGGAAAAGATTTCCAGACAGAATACTAAAAAGATAGAAGCTGGAGCAGAGGGAAAAGAATAAACTGCAGTGGCTAAAACTGGTATTAAAAAAAGAAACTAAGAAAGGAAAAAAGAACTGAGATGTAGCATCAGGTTGGAGAAACTTTGCTGCTGGCAGCTACCAAGGGGAAGGAGTTAAAGTTGTGACTAGGAGTGACTAAGTGACTAGGAGGAAAAAAATTCAGAGGCAGTGGGAGAGAATGATAGAACTAGAAATTGAAATTGGAAACGACATATGGAATTTAAGGAATGGGAAAAGCGAGACTGGCTGGGCAAAAAGGAAAAGCTAAGAATGAAGGAAGGCTACAGTCAGAGTCGAGAAAAAGTAAGAACAGGAAATGTAGCCAATGAGGAGAGGAATGAGAAAGCAGACAAGGATGTTCAAGAACACAAGAAACTACCTGGCACTGAAAAAAGCTAGGCCCTGGAAGCAAGAGAGAGAGACACTGGAAGGGTAACTCTTGAGAAACTGAAATGGACAGACAAGAAGAAATGCACGGGATGATGAATTAAGACAGTGTTGGACTGTAGGAGGTGGGGTCTGTGACTGCTCCAGATGGGGTCGCATTCACTGCTCCATATCATTCATTATTTATTCTGCATCCTCTTAGAGTTGCAATCCATTCAGAAGCTGACCATCTCGTGTTGCTACTGGCTAATCACTTAACTCAAGTCGCAGAGGTCTGTGCACTGGAACAGATGGTTCCAACCCAGATAAGTGTCTATTTGATGTTATGCAATAAAATCTGTGGTAAATTTGTTTGTTTTGTTTATAACGAAGAAATTACACACAAAAATTACGATAGAGGACTATTATTTTTCTGGCAAAATTAACCACTCACAGTTAGGACATGCTAGGATTAAGACTGCCTGAGTAACTTTAATTCAGACTATTTGCATATATTCATTATGAAACAGCCTTTAATTACTTGATTGCATACATATTTTTCCACTTAGACTGCAAAGTATACTTAGTATTAAAAAGCTGATTAAATATTCCAAGCACAACTCCTATTCATTCATTTTATCTGCAGCTGTGATTGCTTAGTACTGATTTTCAGGACTAAGTCAGGACACAGATAATGAGGAACATTTATCCGCAGTGACCACCTATGATGAATGTGTACAAAGCGACAAATATTGTTTTGTTTAGAATCCAGAGGATCATTAAACTATTTTAATCGTGAGACTGTGCCTTCTCTACCTTCAGTTCTCTCTCTCATTTAACATACACATCTATAATATAGTAAACAATAATAAAAGTATACCCCCCTAAAAAGAAAAAAAAAACACCATAATCAGCAGGGATTCACATCATGAAAAGATGAAGAGTGATCAGGGAGCTAAGTTAACTCAATAATAATACCAGCAACAAGATGTCAAAGTAAAATAAATATATTGCAGAGTTAAGACATTTCCAAGTAACTTGGGGGTCTTCCATAATCTTCAACCTGGAGTCTCGGAGAACTCTCTGATGCCAAATAGACATTATATTTGAAAACCAGAAGGTCAGATCTAAGTGACTGAACAATGGAGATGGTGGTATCTATCTTAATAAAAATGGGGAGAAAGAGGAGTAGCTACAATGATGTTAACTATTCACTTTAAGATTTGGAAGAAAAATGCTGGAATGAAAGCAACAGTTTTTGGTAAGCACTTAGAAGCAAGGATGAATAACGATCAACACAGGATTGTCAAAACCAAATTACATTAAACCAACTAAACTTCCACCTATAATATAGCTAAACTTACAGATACAAATCTTGATTTTAAGGACTTCTAATACTGTCTTACACAATATCCTCAGAAATAAGATAATGAAATACACCCTAGATACCCACTGACCCACTCATCTTTGGCTGAGGGAGTTGAAAAATGGTAATTGGCTTATCATGAAATCATAGCTTTATGGCTGCTGTAGATTCTAATAACGTACTCAGAAATAGCAGCACAAGGTGATAGCAGAAGCCTTAACAACACAAGCACAGAATGCTATGGGAGGCACCATGGCTACAAACAGAAATCACAAACTGTAAATTACAGGTCACTATAAGAATGCAATTCCATGAACTGGGTAAAACTGTTTTTAGGGATAACCAGTGAAGAAAGAACTATCAGACTGTAGTAGAAAACATTTAAAAGTGACCTCAAGCAAACAGAAGGAGGAGGAGGAGGAAGAAACTACTAAGATTACTGTGCCCTTCCTGGGGAAGAACTTGAGATGCTGTCAATTCACTGTAATGACCCTGCCCCCTTCTTCTTGAACACGATGGGTGCTATCAACCACAGGACCAAGAAATGCACTGGAAGAATGACTACTAATATATCTACCAAGCAGGTGGATATGAAAAAGCTTGTGTATATCAGTTTTAACTGCATAATTATTGGGAAGGAGCAGTAATAACTGGGTGACTCAGACTATAAATGTTAGCATCATTGTAAATGGACTAATAATTCCATGACTGTCTTGATTAGACTAAGATCTCAATAAACTAACAACAGATGTTTGGCATCACATACAAAATGTGATTTCTTAACCCACATAAATTGCACAGGGTATCTGACATAGCTCGCTTTTGAGGATACCCTCAGGAAATTCCAGTTCAATGACCGGGGCAACTCAAACTGTAATCTGGAGTGCAATAGTGTTTTATAATGATTGACCATCACAGTTATGTATACACCAGGAAACTAAGCAAAAGCAGCAGCCAGACCCCTCATCTAGTGTTTTTTGTTAAATTTTCTACTGCTCAACTTCACAGCAATAATGTTCTTTCAATTCCTTTTATCTGCTTGTACACATACACATGCCTGTCTAAATCTTTTAAGGTAATTCAATCTTCTTGTTTGGATAATCTTTATTTTTTCTAATTACGTCTAAAATTGACATATAAAAAGAATAATAATGGATAATATTTAACAGATCTAGAACAATGAAACTCAAAATCATGCACAGGTTTCCCGTATTTCTGTAATATGCACCAAAGTCTGTCAGGAAAGTCACCATGTAGACAGTAATACATCTAATAAAACCCCCTCATATTAGTATATTTTTTTAACTGATCTGTTCTTTTTTTCATGTAAAGTGTGTGAGAGACTGTAACGTCAAATAATTGTCTCAAAGCTTGCTTGTGCGTATCTTGCAAGGTGCAAACTACCGGTAGCAGCAGACCATTCTTTTGCAAATCAGGTGCCCCCAAAACGGACCCTGTCTGGGCTGGGCTGGCAGGCCGCCAAGGTCTCTTCCTGTTTACCACCAATGGTCACGCAAAGGCTGCGTGATAGACGAGGCCTAAAGCACGTAAATGGCACATGGAACCTACGCACATATGAGATCATAGATCAAAAGAGCGTGGAAACGCACCACGGTGTGCTCCCACCACCGAAGAATTGAGGACTGAGGACCGACAGGACACAGCTGGATCCATAGTGGTGACTTTCCTTTGCTTATCTTTCTGAATGCTTGCTTAGCTTCCTTCTAATATTTCCTGCCTTTCCTATCGCTCCATTCCTCTGTACCTACCCAATAAAAATGGCCTGATTGGCGGCATTTGACCTCATTCGCATCTCAATCTCACTCTTGGGATCATTAGAAACCTCCCCCGAGCCCGAAATCGGACCAGGGCTTGTCAAAGTGTCAAAAAGACAAACAAAAAAAAAAAAGTTAACAAAACCTTGCCACTTACCACAGTGAACTAGAAGATCATCATGAAATTCATATAACTCATCCCGAATCTCCTCTGGACAGGGACAATCCTCTCCCAGTTGAAAATTCAGCAACATATTAATCTTTAAGGGAATTAAAACACAGTTAAAACACTGAGATAGTCTAACACATATTGTAATATATAGCCATACTTTGCCTGTTTATAATCAAATTTATAATCAAATTAACATAAAACATTTCTAATACAGCTTAAAGGAAATACTAAAGCAATAGTATTTTGTAAGATTTAATTAAGATTAACATCAAAATACAGTTACACTTAATATTAAAGCTAAAGCTATTTCCTGTAGGTAGAAAAGACTGTTTCCAACATACAGCTGCCAGTACAACAGCAACTTCATGCTAACTTTTAGCGACTAAAATTATCAAATTATCATCATCTTGCAGAACTGGATGAATCTCAGCTCCTCAGCCTCGGGCAGTAATGTTCAATTTTCTACACTGTTAAGAAATCCCAAGTCAACTTTGGTTTAGAGCTGGAATTCTGTAGTACAGGTATAAGCATTCTGACATTCAGTATTTTGTGGCATCTTAATAAATTTTATTTCAAATTCAATTTTGGTTCTCTAGCAGTTCCAATGGTAGTTTAGAAGTCAGAACTCTATTTTATTGTCACAAAAAATTTCTTTTATCTTTAGATTCAACAATTTGTTTAATGTTACCTGTTCTTGAGGGGGAGACCGAAATTCTTTAGTCTTCTTGGCAGTCAAAGCAGCAGACATGTTCAAGGCTTGCATGAGTTCATTGTACCTGTATTTCTGATTATATTGCAATTTTGATACATAACGGTCTGCAAACGATACAATTGCTTCCACTCTATGTTGTAGCTCACAGTCACAGAAATAATTGAGTAAATGACACATCTAGGATAGAAAAAACAGACTTAAGTTCAACAGTTTAACAAACTCTAATTGGGGAAGAACTGCAGTGAATACTATACACTGCAACAGACTGCAAAGATGAGAGACTTTTTTCCCATATTTTTCTTTTAGCACTGTAAAGGTGAAAAATTTATATGGTTTTATTATTTGATTGATAATTCTATATTGCATTCACAGTCTTTCACTCCACGCATTCAGAATGTGTAGGAATCTTAAAATAGTTTGGGTTGGAAGGGTCCTTTAAAGATCACCTGGTCCAACCCTCCCTCTTTTAAAATACACCTATGAAATAAGTAAGTATTTGCATGTCTATTTTGAGTGTAGATACATGCAGAAAGAATTGCATCATCATTAATTTTAGTTATTAATGTGAAGTTAGAAGGCAAAGTGTAATAAAGATCTTCAGGATTTCAAATCTTCTAAACTAGAGAACAGACAAAAACCACTATCTTTCTTTCATCAACAGGGGAACATATGTAATGCATTTATATTAAATCATCACCTGAAGCTTAACAGATTCTGGTAACCTTGTCTGCAATAAGCCTTTTGCAGGAGCTTTCGTTTCTTTTATTGCTTTCTCCCCAGCTTCCACAGCTTTTTCTTCAACTTGTGTAACTTCTTCCTTCTCTGTCCTCTCTTCTGTTTCTTCCTTGTGATCTCCAAACACATTTGGATCAATGAGGAGTAACACCTGCTTCACATCATCATCATCAAAAACCCCCATGATGAGCAATGTTGCTATCAGTTTAAGAACAGGAACAAACTGGAATGCAACCTGTCCTCCAACAGGGTCTCGTATATGAGTACCACTACATTGTACTGCCTCTGTTAGCATACTTATGGCCTTGGATTTAAGTGTATCAAGGGGTATCTCTGGGCTGGATATCTGACGTTCTTCACTGGTCATAATAAAGCATGGAGTAGAAAAATTAAAGCTTGGTTTCAGACAAGTGCTAAGCCCTACTCCAGGTAAACCATGCTTCTTTGTTTCATCAGGATATAATTTAATAGTTCGAGTTTCATCTGTAACTGGAATGATAAATTCGTTGTTCATCATGAGCTTGGCTTGCTTGGCGTGCTCCAAATGAATACTAATGAGCAAGTCATAGAATCCAGAACGTAGGAGTCCAGGTAAGTACTGATTATCTATTGTATAAAATAGCTGAGATATATCCACATGGCTACAAAGCGCATAAGCAACTCTAGTGTTACCTAGAGCACTAACTGAGCTATAGAGTTTTAAAGTGTGGTAGTGAAACTTCATCAAGTCTTCTTGTTCACAGAGTTCCAAAATATCAACGCATCTGTTATGAAATAAAGAAACAGAACACCAGTCAATTTCATGAATAATAATATTGTAAAACAAAAGTTTTATAATCTCTGCACATTTTGGTAAGTTCCACTTTAGACCATTAAATACTAAGGTTGATACTGACTAATCTTAACACATGCACCATTAAACCAAAGTAAACGGTAGTAATAATTTGATGAGACTATTGACAATTGGTACTCCATAGAAAAAAAGGAAAACTCTAAAATAGAGAAGCTTCTTTGGAAGCTATAGTAAATTAGAGCTAGTTTTTAAAAGAAACGTATTTGGAATGCTGGAACTCTGTGATAATACTGTCACTAAACAGTGCCTTTATAGTTCATTGAGGATTACTGCTTCATTTTTTCCACAAAGCACAGTATTTTTAACTCTTTTCTTGAATTCATTTTTTATTAATGATAAATAAAATTGGTTATTGAATTATTAAAAGAAGTTGCAAAATAACTGATAAAAATAGTGCAGTTAAATTATGTTTCCCGTAGACTTTTGTTTATAGCTTAATTTGTCACTGGTTATGATTTTTGATATTTGGATACACTTTTATTATCCTCACTCTGAAGATAAAACCTAATGAAAAGCTAAGAAAGTCAGGATCTTGACAATAAGATTGTGAAAACTTAATTCAGTTAAATTCAGAGCAGAAGAAACAGGAACAGATTACATGTTTTGATCACAGAAAAAAAAAAATCAGCAAAATAGCACATGCATGTTCTTTATATTTGCTTTTTTCAAGATGAGAAAATCTCTGTGTTTAAAAGACCTGGAGATTTAAGAGATGATATTTTATAATTTAAATAAAATCAAATAGTCGTGTTTTATGTATGCAAATGTCATCACACAGCATCAAAATTACTCAGCCTCCTGTATCTACTTAAATTTCACAAATATGATATTACAGCAGATAAGATCAGAAATTCTAAACAACTCTAGTGTAAATATTCTCCAAGGCAAGTTTAACCAATACCCAGATATCAGCTTCCAATATATTTTGTCCACATCAAGTCACGGTAGTTCCTTCCAAATCTACCTGTTTTCTTCTGGGATATGAAGTGCCATCATCTGCAGAGGTTCCAAACACTGCACAACCCAGCCATGCCGTTCACTGACACGCTCAGTTTCTACTTTTAGAAAGCTGTTTGGCATCCTGCTCCATAAAACAGGCGTAATTGTTTGCACATCAAGGCGAGGGGGACACTGAGGAACAGGATTTCTTTCTTCACTTTTAAAAATTGCTGCTGATAAAGGCATGGTATTCTGAAACAAGTGTATTAAAATTATTTTTGTAACATCTAATTATGAATAAACCTTAATATGAAAATGAAGTAAAATTTATTGATAGCAACGAACTCATAGAAATAGATAAGTTACTGAAATAAACAAAATCCATTAAAAAACCCCAACATTAAGGGTTTAGATTTGTTGAACAATTAACTTCATATAATCACTACATTTACAGAAGTAAACGTGGAAGTCAAATAAAAAGTCACAGCATTGATTCAATCTTCCTAAACAAATTCAACTGAGGAATTTCTGTGGAAATAAACAGATTTAAAAGAGCACTTTTACAGAAAATATCTTGTACCTTTAATTTACCAAGTTCAAACTGAACCAAGTTAGTGCTTGTAGGCTGTACAAAAGTTGCTGGAAAAAGCTTTGTGTTTGGTTCAACCTAGAAGAGAAATGAGATTAAAAAATATAAAAAAATTAAAAAAGCAACAAGAATCTCCTTCAAGAATACCATACGATAGAAAATAAATACTATATAGCTTACACTTCATTATCAAATAACTGCAGACACTGTATTCAATTGTTGATTAGTGTCTACCTGTAGTTTACCTTGAATATAGATGACTTATCTAATATAGTATGAGTTCTCTTTATAGGCACACCTAACTTTGAGGCCACTGTGTCTGCAGCCTTATGGGCTCTCAACACTTGTAACAAGAACTTTGGTAACACTACATGTTGATTTTCTCAAACATATCCAAATCCAACACTTCATTCTGGAGCAGCTCCTTAAAAACCCATCCACTTTACAGCTACATACTTTGGCTCTTGCTCTAGGAAAAGCACCGTGAACACAGACTGAGGATAGAATACAATTTAGACCACCACACACCTTTTAGGGTTCTTTCACATTTTATGCTGGACAAAATAATTCACTACCAAAAAAGCTCAAAACCAAATTTCTGAGAGGGAACCAGAGGGAGAGAAGAGGGTGAGAGCACATCATTTGATCAGGATAGCGCAAATCTTTATTTCCTATTAAGACTAGCGAATTTCTGATCCATACCCCAAAAGTAGAAGAACTTAAGTGTTTTTTAAGGCCTCAAAGGTCTCTCTTTCCAGGCTTAGCATTTCTCTCCAGTCTTATAAATTCACAGCAAATCACAATGAATCACAGTGCTGAAGTTTTAAGCTGTTGGGTTCAGGATTTTTTTGACAGCTACATTTTCCTCATTTCCCCATTATAGTTAGACTCAAAGTACATATCACAGTAGTAACACCAGTTTATTCTGAAGAATTCTTTACAAGATCACACATGCCTACTGCCATGAAAAAAATAATTAAAAAGATACTTATAGACTAGTATATTATTAAAAGGATTTCAGTGCTCCAGGGTGGCTGAAAAAAGGTACACTCTATACAGTCAATTCCAGGCTTCAGGAGTTCAATTAAATATTTTAATCACATCATTGTGTATTTTGCGTACTATGCATATACATTATACATACTAAGTACAATTACAATACTTGTGCTGTGAAGGAGTGAAACTCCTAACTTTAGGGATAGCAAACTATCAAAAATGGCAAAACAATAAACTGAGAGTCGCAAAAAAGAAATAAAAAATCCATATTCTTTTAGATGAGTAAATAGCTCCAAAACACAATATAACTTAAACAAAATGCAAAATAATACCATATAGTGAAAAATCTGTATGCAGAACAAAGCTTTTTCAGAACTATGACTACCAGGATAGACAAAATAATATAGGGCCAGGTATGTACATTCTAATCTTTTTGACAAGGAAAAAAACCACAAACCCAAATCCAGAAACAAAGGGTATATTGGACTGAAAGACACTACTAATAAAATGTGTCTTTTATTTCATTAAAGCCTGAAAGTGACTGACTGAGACAATATAAGTCTCAGCCCATGACCAAAGTTAGATATTTCCTAATAATAATAATTGAATTTGTCATTTCTAATCTTGAAGGTCAGATCACTAACTCAGAATAAAATAAAGCATCTTGTAAACCAATATTTAAGACCTCATTTCTGCTATGAATATGTTAACATCGGCCTTACAATTACTGACAAAATCTCAAATATATACACGTATACACTATCTTTCATTTAGTTTTCTATTATAGACAGTGGTTTTTTTTCTGAATATCACCATGGTATTCAATATTTAGATCAAGAACTACAGCTAAATTCATTTCTTCTCCTCAATATGTTGACCTGTAGGCCTTTTAGAAAGAAAACAGCATACAAATATTGTCAGTTACAAGATTAGAATAATTATCCTGCAGCCTCTAGACCAGACAAATATCAGTCATTTGCTGCAATTTGGGTGAGAGATTAGATTTACTAAAGTATTTTAAAATTTTATTTTAAGGTAAAAATATTCAAGAAATGAAAATGAAAATTACATAAGACTATTTTCACTACTTTCAAAAATAGATAAGATTTAAACTACTCGAAATAAGCAAAGATTGAGAAATATTTCACCCTCAGACATAATAGTGCTGTTGGAATATACCATTGGATCTTTACAGGAAGTTCTGGGTGATCTAATTTTTCAACAGACCAGGTGCTAACAGGTTTATTGAAAAACATTGCCAACAGCAACTTCAGGTATTTTTCCATGGAAAAGAGAAGAATCAGAATATAAATAATTGTATTTTCTGAGATTATTTTAAATTTAGTACCAAGAACTTGGTTACCTTAATTGCAAGTCATAAGAGGAAAACCTGAAAGTGTTTTTCACACTGAAAGCAGTAAAAGGCCCCTTCTACATCTATATTTTCCTAGATTTCTTTCCCAAATTAGAACAACAGCTAAAGGGTATTCCATGAAAAAAAAAACAAGCAAAAAAAACAACAAAAAACCCCCCACCAAACCTTCATGGTGTTTTTCAGAAGCTGTCATATTGATTTGTATCTAGCTAAAAAAAATAGCAAAGCATGGGGCTTAAGCACTTTCATCTCCTGTTTTCTTTCCCCAGGATATTGACATTTAATATCCTCCCAGCACGGCACTAAAGTCTCTAAGTACTCCTACAAAATAGACCAAAATCATAGCTGCTAGATCATCTCCCACCCTCATTTACAGGCTGTGTGCAACCCTGCCACATTCATTTTCAATAGTTTCAGTATACAAAGCTCCATTACATTTAGGTGAATAACATTTAAGTTTTATCTATATTACAGATTTTTGGTGTTTTTGTTGACATAGAAGAAAGCGATGCATTGTTTCTAACACTGGATATGTCTTCCACAGTGGATGCTCTACTATGGACA
This sequence comes from Pluvialis apricaria, assembly GCA_017639485.1. Lineage (NCBI taxonomy): Eukaryota > Metazoa > Chordata > Aves > Charadriiformes > Charadriidae > Pluvialis > Pluvialis apricaria. The sequence goes on along the minus strand of CM030012.1, from coordinate 36,872,713 downwards.
GCTGATCTTACTAAGAGCAAATCTCATCAATCTGGTGCTGAAAACTTCTGTCAACTACTGATCCATTTGCATAATGACTCCACATTTTGTGCACATTAATAGCATTTAGGGCCCACCCCATTTATTTTGTCTTTGCATATTAATGCATATTTGACTTTTGGGTTTTGAAATTTATCAGATCACAAGATCTCCAGATCACAAGATCTCCAAATCACAAGATCTCCAAATCACAAGATCTCTAGCTGCAGAAGACACAAACCCTGGTCATAATAAACTGAATTTATTTTCTCAATCCATACCAAAAATGACTACATCTGAAGTCTAATTTTGACCTTATGCTAATTTAAATAATTATTTCCCCTATATCGTGTAACAGAATTACTTGACAAAAAAAATTTTAAAGAATAATTAACATTATAAATCAAGACTCTGAACCACAAGAATTGAGAAGCAAAAAAATATTTTTCTGAACTTATCTACCAGTAGTCCTCCCTCAACATTTGAAACAACTGTAAGAAGTTGGAAAAATGTAGCCTTACAGAAGAGAGAGAAAGAGGGATAAAAGAGAATAATATAGGAAAACATGTCATTGTCATATGAACAGTGTTCACCTAGATTTCTGAACAAAAAAAAACAATTTTATAATAGCATCAAAACTAGCTTACTAGATAACTTCCTGAAAATCTGATAATACCTGATAACAAGTGCCAAGCTCTTTTCCATTGGCTGTGAATGACAACATTCCTGTAGCCAGGTCAACAAAGCATCCAATTTCTAAATCAACATTACTGCGACCTGATCTCTGCGAATTAGCAATTACATCTCCTCCCCACACCATATAGCAATTGCTGCGTTTCACACTGAAAGAACAAGAAGAACAAAGAAAACAAATCATAGGTCACACTTTACTTGACCAAGCATTCAGCGAAGACATACTTTTCAATGGAGTAACAGTTACAGATCCTCAAAGGTGCTTGTGCTGCTATTAGTTTTGTTTTCTCATTAACAACCCCCCCTTTTTTTTAAGAATGTAAGCATCGTGGGTAAGGGATCAGACTAAGTGCACCTTTTTTTTCTTTCCTTTTTTATAATTATGAAACAATTTCACATGCTTCTGTGTGCTTATGTACTGTACATTAAAACAAATAACAGGTTCATCCACAGTAACCAAATAAGGACATTAAAAGAAAGAAGCATCACAAAACAATCTTTCAAACAGAACATTAATGATAAATACACTTACTTTAACAAGTCTATGTAAAACACATTCATATATAAATGACCACAGAACACTCCTACTCCATAGTCAATTTTCTTATTAGTTTAAATTAATGTTTAAAATATCATCAAGCTTGTGAATAATTAACTTTTGAACAACACTATTAAAATACAGTCTGTAATAAGCAATAAATAAATCCATACCTTTCATGAACCCTGCCTCTCTCGTCACCTAAAGTAACTGTCACTGTACAATTTTTATTTAGGTCAAAATTCTCACTGTAAAAATGATAGTCTGGTGTTACCCAGCCAACCCAGACAAAGGATGGGTCTTGGCCAGCAAATATCCGTAGTGAATAAAAATACTGAAAAGATAAAAAGAACATATTAGTAATAGAAATTGAAATTATTTTATCAAGGAATACTCAAATAATGACTAAAACATCTCCTATATATCAAACTTAATAATAGCAGTTCAACATTCTCTTAAGTCATTTAAAATCCTCATCAATTACAGCCTAGTAGTTTAAAAGTGAGGTTTATGCATCAAGTCATACAACTCTGGGCATTATTATTTATACACAGCGTTATATCAAATGATAGCAACTGATTAAAAAAGGCTTTTTCAACAGATCAATTTCAAATGAAATGCTGCGACAACTAAATCTACTTCAAAAACTAAGAACTAAGCATCTCAACATACTTACCGTTGTAGAAGGAGCAGCAACTTCTTGGCTGTGCTTTCTAAAGAAAAAGAAACATTAGTAAATTAGGTTTTTAAGAAAAAGAGAAGCAGTGAAAAAAGCAGTCATTATTAAACTAAGTGTACTTACAAGCTAACTCATGTTATATACACCCAAAATAATTGATTGCAGTTAAGGCAGAGAGTGGGGGGAAGAGATAGATCTACAGCAATTAACTAAAGATTAAGGCAATACCAGAAGATGCTGAACTCAGTAGTAACTTGTATCTTTAAAATTCTGTCCCATAATCTTTTTTTCTTTGCATGGATTAATCAGTTTTCCAGTAACAATGAGCTATTGAACAATAATGTAGATGAGCATTAATCCAGTTGGCAAAAGATTCTAAGCTGGTTTTCCAGCCTGGCTGAAGAGCTTTGCAAATCCCAATGATTTTGAAAGGATGGCAGCTTCTTAGCAATGAATAACTATAAACCTCGTGATGCACCTCTTCAGAAACGGTTCTCACTTCTCTGGATATAGCATTCTGCAGCAAAGTTCTGTTATAAATTTATTAAAAGTATAAAGAAAAAAAAAATCTTGATAACATGCATCCTATGCTAGCGTGTGCTTAGTGCAAAAACAAGTATGAGATCTTGAGTGTACAAAAATAAAGAATAGAACATACTACATTTGCATTAAGAGCATGAAATAGGATAACTAAACGCAAGGCTAACCGTTTTTGGAAAACATCAGATGAAGCATTTTCCACACCCATGCCGAAGTTGAATGATGAGCGGAACTCAATGGGCATACTCAAACGACAATATATCATGTCTGAATTGCTGTTCTGTGTGCCAAATGTTTTGTGAGTAACTTTTAGCCGAGGTGGACTCTCAATGGTTCCATCAATTCTCCATATCTAAAAAGAATAGAAATAATTTAAAAATAATACTATTCCAAGAAAAATGCTGAAAACTTCCATTAAGCAACTAGAGGATGAGGTAACCGAAAGAGTCAACTTAAATTTTTTGAAATTAATTAATTTCAAAACTATGCAAATTTCTTCTCTGACAGGGCATCTAGCCTGAAAAGCAAGGGAAGAATAGACTCAGTATATCCTGACTACAGTAAATACTTTCAAGTTGTTCCATATAGCATTTTCAAAAAAATAAAAAAAGCATAGATTTTATTAAATTAATTCACTTGGAGTGCATAAGCCACTGAAAAATTGCTTTACAAGAATCAGTAGTTTTCTACCACAATGAGAAGAAATATGAACTAGAATCCTTCAGAGGATCATTACGAAGTCTGGGTCTGGTATTATTATTTTCCCTTGTGCTGAAATAGTGAGTATGCTTTAAACATTCCTTTCACTGAGTTTAAAAAACTTTTAAAGACAGGAATACAGTTCAAATGATCCCGATAAAGTGAAAAAAGCTGAGATAATTTAGTTGGAAGTCAGCAAAGTGTATTTTGTTTAAGAAGGAAATGTTCAAAGACGAGTATTAGGGAATAATTGGCTAAACACCTAAATTAAAGTAAATGGCCTAGGCATTATACTAAAAAAACTGATCAGGAATTCAAAAATATCTTTGTGGAATATACTAATACAGAATATTTTGTACAAAACATAGGATATATTATTCTGCTCTAGGGTAGATTAGTTAGGGAGTTGTGGAATTCCTGTCACTAGTGCATCATAAGAATGAATGAAACGGATCATGCAGTGACACCACAGGTACACTTAAATCTCCCTCAGATTAGTGTAGTGGACTAAATCAGTCTCTGTTTAGCTCAAAATTTCATTACCTTAAGTGATACTCAATTCAGCTGAAAAATTTTTAGATATTTAAGAAAAATGTACAGTAGAGAAAAAAAATGAAAGCCAATGTAAGATAGACTATAAAAAATGGTTCTAAGGAATCACAACTGACGTTTCAAGGAGCTAACCACAACAATATAAATTAGTAAAACATATAATAGAACAGATAGGTGTATCCATATGAATGGTAATACTACCATAAATGAAGTTGGAGACAGACAAGATCATCTGGAATTATCTAAGAGTGACTTAATAGATTTATATGACAAACTATCTGATGACAGTAAGTATTAGTAAGGGTTTAATGTCTCAGCTTGCTAAACAAACAGTTGATAAACAGGTGTCTCCCTAACATGTAATGTTACCTCAATGTGAGGATGATTTTTTGGCACGTTGACAAATGTTGGTAAGCGTTTACTAAACCACATAGCAACATCTCTGTTCATGTTGACAGCAAAAGGTTCAAAACCTTCTTGAAGGCCACACATTGTATAATACTTGAATGTACTGGCATCCATTCCAAGGTTCATACGACCAATCTGAGATAGACCCAGTGCACAAATTGGAACAAAACCTAAGAAAACGATACAATAACAACAACAAAAAAAACCAACAGTAATTTATTTGGAGAACACAAGCATTCTATTTTTGATCAACCTAATGTGAACTAAACCTTAGCTCCTACAAGTAATGCACATGAAGTGATGACAATAGCAAGGAATTAAAGCCACCTTAAATACTAATGTGTATGTTCAATACGGTTACTACCAAAAACCCTGAGGATGTAGGCAATGAATGGACATTACACACACTATCCCATTTATTAATGGGATTATATCCCATCAAACCAGTTTAACAACTGTTATTAGTAAGCAGTAGTAGATTTATGTGAAAACAAACAAAAAAGTCAAGTAAAGAGGTAGTTTTGTGGACAGATTTGAAAAAACAAGATTTGCTCAAGTCAGTTATTAATTTATTAGAAGAATCAGTTATCTTCATAATTTTTAGACTAATAAACATGCCTTCATACAGTGAGTTGTACACTGGAAGACAACCCTGGCTAGATCAAAGTTATTAACAAATGCTAAGTGTGCTCTGTGAGGGCACTGAAGTTCCAAAAGGACTTTGAGATGAGGTTCTGGTATCTCAGTTCATCTGCTTAAAATTTAGTTTGTCATCAATAGCTATAAATTTGTTGCCAACCTTCGTCCCTCCATCATTCATGATGAACAAATACACACTTCTTTAATGCTGGCATTTTTTATGACCAAACTTTTTTGGTCTCCATATACCTGTAGCAGTCGACAGACAGGGATGAAAGGCTGTTGAATTATTTCTCCATCTCTCAAGAAACAGAACCTGGAGCAAATTTAAGGAAAAGCCCAAAGTTCGACCTCTAAAGGAGACATTTTCTCTCCTACACTTTAACTTTAAGCCTTCAAAAAGCTCTTAAGGCAGTCCCTCACTCTCTACCATTAGAAAAACTGTGTCAATGGTTAGACCAAAGAGGGACAGTGAGCAATTGCAAAGTCTTCTGCCAATTACTAACAAGCATGAAGCTACTACTGGTTGGAGGAGGTATGCTTCCAAAGAAAATGTCAACTGAAAAATAAAACAAAACAGTTTGAAAATATTTCCTGCCTCCTTCAATACAGTCATGTAGATACTACTGTTCAAAATAGAGGCCAAAACCAGAAGACGAAAAATAGCCCAGGAAAAGGACAAATGCAGATAAGCTATGAATAGGATGGAGAAAAAAAAATATTACAAATCAGACTCGATTTATGTTGCAAAGATCTGTTCCTTTGGTGTAGCCTCTCACAACATAGTACTCATTTGTCCTTCACAGACAAGAACATAATATGTGTACGCTCCAGTGAGATAATCAGAGACTATATTTTCAGCTTTTAGGAATTTTTCAAGGTGCTTATTATTACCACTTCTTCTTAATGCTGACGTTCAGTCCTGTGAGTAAGCCTAGCAAGGCTCAAAGAAAACGTACCCATTCTGATTGCTGAAATCCTCTTACTATCTACTTGTGGTTAAAGGAAGAAAAGTTTGTGCCATACAAGCACTCTTAAAATAAATTTTTATTAAGTTAATGTGTAGCACAATCTGAGGGCTCACATTAGTGAAATACGATTTCTCAGCTCACCAAGACATTATGACAGACTAGTTTTCCTGGTTTATAAAAAGAAAATTACCACTTTCTATTCCAAAGTCAGCAAACGCAAGTTCTGAACCTTTACTGGTTATAAGCAACTCTCCATTCAGAGTAAAGATAATTGATTTGTCATCCAAGTTTATCATACAACCAACCACGTCTCCTGGTTGCCAGCTTCGTCCAAAGAATCCACTGCCTTGATGCCAACGCTGGCCCTAAACAAAAAACCAACCAAACCATACTAAAATTAAAAAATAAACCACAAAATAAATAAAGTCAAACAAACAAATATTTCACTTTCCAGATCTCAAAGTTATTTGCAAATGGTACTAATCATGGCTTTCAGGTAATTAATTATTCTCTTAGTTATTTCACATAGAGAAACTAAGGCACCCTAACTTCAGTAATATGCAATCAACAACTTAGAACCTGGACAACAACCACTGTTCACTGGATTCCACTTCTCACATGCAGTATCATTATCACCCTTTGGGTCCTTTAGGAGTCAAGTTTGGGAAGAAAGAATGTGCAGAATGCAGAGAAGACAGAAAACAGAACTGTGGTTCTCTCTTCCAGGAAAACAGAACTGTGGTTGCCTCTTCCAGTCATTGAAGAAACTTTGTTTTATTTTGTAAAACACCACTTAGAAAATAAAGGAAGTGAATGCTGTATTTTGTTTATGTTTGCGACAGACTTCTTTACTCAGTTGGGCATATCCTAGGAAGATAGATATAAACCAACACACCTTGTTAGCATAATTTCAATGACCACAACCAAAACCCAGATACTATCCAGCATGAAACAGAGCTCAGAGATATCTTTATATGAATCAAAAATATTCTAGTAGTTATCTGGAGTATACAGAGCAAACCTATACTGTAGTTCTCTGCCTAGCCTTTTCACGGGTCAATAAAGATAAAACATGTACTGACTTTGCTTCCTTCAAATACAAATGCTTGGTCATCAGCTCCCAACTCTATGTCAGGTCGACAGCCTGGCCTGGCCCAGCCAACACGCATATCTCCACCTGTCACAGCTTCAAATTCAAAGTACCACTTTCCAGACTTCACTGCATAAGACTGTTCTACTCTGAAAAATCTTATCTTGTCAATGCTGACTTTTTCCACTGTTTGGTCAGCTGTAAAAATAAACAGAGAAAATAACGCCACCTTATAATTAGATGAAACTATAAATATCACTGTTTAGCTTTTCATCTGTCCCCAGTATTTTCTGTCTCTGAAAACAACCATAATTTACCATTGTATGTTTAAGAACCTTCATAGCAAATGTGAAAGGAGGAGCAGTAATCAGCATAGAGAGGCTTATACAGCATACACTCTAATTCTATACAGGATGAGTGATTATCCACTATTTAGAATCAGAATATTTCAAAGCATCACTCAGTGCAGAGCTCCAAACACAAAACTGACTAGAGGAAACCTCAGAAGTGTAAGATTACAACATGCGATACAATCTGATGCGATAATGCAGTATTACAATACAACAAAATATTTATTACACAAGTCAATACATTTAGAACATTTTAAAGAAATTATCAAGTAAGTTTTGTTTGGGTTTGGATTTTTCCTGAAATATTACAGTGGTATAGCAAACATGAAGAAAAACTTCTAAACAAATTTCTGCTCCTTGTTTCAATAAAAAAAAAAATTATTGAACTTGGTGCACTTCTTTGACTAGTTCTTAAGAACTGAGTTTGACTTGAAGTTGTAAAACCTAATCTGCATAACATGTAAACAAATCCTTTTAAATTAATCCCATATTATTTTCTTTCTTTCATTATTTCCAAACGAAAACCAGTATGTCCACTCACACTCCAGATTTTATCCATTCTAACAATCACGGAAATTAGAATTATCATATCATTAACTATGACCAATCTTTTAAAAAAAGGTATCTAAGTAATACCAAGTCATTTACAAAGTATATTTGAACCTTTTATTAAAGTCCACTGCAAAAATATGCTACTATTAATTCATATCTTATGTTTTCCCTATCTATTTCAGTGGTTTACGGGTTTTTTTTGAGCACTGACGGGAAAAAACGGCCATGATTCTGATTGAAAGTACATACCTATCTCTTGGTCAGGTGGCTCAATACTATAACCATAGCCCGCAAATGTTCTAACAGCTTCACGGAGGCTATCTCTGTTTGATTTTTTAGTACGTTCATCTAACAATGCATATGGCACTAGCCGAGGATTACGTTTGTTCTTAAGATCCTAAAAAGGGTTATAAAAAATAACAAGAAAATTGTGCTTAAACATCACAAAGATTTCATATAATGAGACAGAGCGTATTCTGAAATAATGTTGAGGTTACAGGAGAGAAATAATATTGGTGAAGAACAGTGCTATGAATGCAAGTCCAATTACTGATAATATTAAAACCCTAAAGACAAGAATGAAAGAGAAGTATGGAAATATACTCTTATACATCCTGCAGCTGCAGCCATGCAGGTCTGACAATCTACTCAGACTTGCATGGGCAAGGCTTCTTTTCCTCCTCCCCACCCCCTCTAACTTTTCCAGACATTACATTACATTCAGTATTTATTCTCTTAACACTTGCAACCAATGTTCTAGAAAACAAAATCTCACGTTTTTTAGTTATTCTAAATGCATCTAAAGAAGTCTTTACCTGCTGAATGCCATAGGTCCATCCTTGCTTTATTCTGTCTTTTGCCCAAACATTATGTGCATTTTCTGCTAGTTTGTCAACCAGAAATTCTTGAGAAGGTAACAATTTCACTTCAGAAAGATCGAGAGGGGCAGGTTTATATCCATTTGACATCATGTAACTGTAAGTCAACACAGGCAAATACAGAATCAAGATACCCTATTGATGGTATGTAAAGTTTTCTATGTGGCATTCATAGGGTGGGGTTCACTTTTTCTCTCCACTTTTCAATCTCCTACTCTCCCATTTCTTTGCAAAAATCTGGCATTGCATTTGGTCATTGACTAGGATATAAACTGTATTCTAGCAGAGATTCTCCTTTTCCACCTACCTGCACCCTGTCTAATTAAACGTGACCAAGATCCATATGTGCATCCCTAAATAGTTGCTACAAAACTCCCAAATTGTTATTAAATGAGTACTCTTCATATTTTTTTATATTTTTCATTTAAACCTTTCATGTAATTTCTGTTTTAAAGATCTGCCTGATTACTACTTAGGAAATTATTTTATGCATTATTAAATATGGTATTTTTATATATTAGTCTAACTATTGCGATACCATTTTTCCAACAGAAGAAACCATATTTTAACTATTGTTTTTCCGACTTTTTCATTGAATAACAAGTTTAATAGGTTTTTAGTAGGAGGTATCATCCTCTCCAACCCTTCTGCATAGTATAAAATCTACTTTGCTGTTTCAGACGTACACAGACTCTCTCTTGCTCAAATCAGATCATTTCCATTTGGTAGGATGATTCATGTAGGCAGTAGATATTTTAACAAGAATCAGAAACTAAGATTTATTTGTTCTGTTACTGAGGACAATAGTATCAAACTATTATGATAGACTGCCTGCAGTATGAACCTTGGGAAAAGTTCTTTTTCCCTTTTTTTAATTAATGCCATCAACTGGATCAAGATGACCATCTCCCGTATCATAAAACTATTTATTTTACTGCTCTCTTTAAAAACATAACTTTGTTTCTCATGGATAAAGCTGTTTCAGGAAAAAGAGGCATCTTGTGGGTTGATAAACTGATGTGAAAAGGCAAGTATCACTGTTTCTGTCTTCAGGTTTTGTTTCAGGACAGGGCTTTAACCTGTCCCAGGAGGACTACAGAATCCCCACAGACAAGGCTAAATTACAGATGTAATCCTTGATTAATGCAATAATCTACATATGTACATTTCCGAGAAATGTGCAACGTTATAAGAACAGTCATTTTCTATTTTTTTTTCTTCTTTAAAGAAATGCATTAATAATGTCTCTGGAAAAAAAAATATACCCTCTTTCAAGTAGATCAATTTACCATCATATACATACACAGTTCTTTGCTATGGGATAGTAAAGCACTGAAATGTTGCTTTTAACTTTGGAGTTATCTATTCTAAGAACATGTAACACATATAATTGCATCTGGTTTAAGCATGTGGCTATTTGTGTCTCTGTGAATCACTCTACAAGGTGATGTAATGCAGCAGTATTCACAGTTAACCATCACCACAGCCAAGCTAACAGACCAACCATGCGCTCTGTAAGTCCATATTGGGTACGGCGTTCATATCAAGTATTCTTTAAGTGACCTTACAATATTTGTGTTTAATTAATACCATGTAGTTACAAAAAATATATAATAGTTATCATAAGGTACATACTTTTTAGGAAGTTTGACCTTTTTAAGATCTTCCTCAGCTGCCGGATGAGCATGAACAATGTGACATCCAAGGGCTAGAAGGGTTCTGTCAACATAAAAAAAAGTGGCAGTAGTGAAACACAACATTATAGTGCTCACCCATTTTATAAATTTCTTTTGGATTTAGTATAAATACGCAGAACTAACGATATTTAAAAACCGGGGAAGTCATTCAAATTAATGGAATTTCAAAACCCAAATATTTTAAATTATCAAAAATAATAAATAAAACCTTCAAAGACTAAAACCATACAAATCTGCGGCTTGAAAGTTATGCCACTTTATTAAAACCAACAGGATTGGGTGGTGGTGTTTTCTTTGTATCTCTGTAGACACAAGATTTTTCTAAATAGCTCTGAATGTGTTCCTGGAACTTCTAGCAAAGTTAACAGAACACACGTTGAATGAGATTTTCTAATGTTTTTATATCTTAAAATAATATGAAGTGTTGCAATAAAACTTTAAAAAAACTCTTTATTTTCTTTTAAATTTAAAGCTCACTTGAGGGTTTCAGTTGACATTTGTAGATTATAATTCTTCTCTGTCTCAGGCAATTTTGAGAATTCCACAAGACAAGGATGATGCCTTTTATTATCATCCCGTATCTGTAACAAGACAACAGAAAAGAGTACTTTCCTGATACCAGATTCAAGCCAGAATCAGAGTAAAAAAAACAATTAGTTCTTTGCAATAATGAAGATACTGTAAACAATACCATTTATCTTCGCTCAGCAACAGTTAGTCATCATTATATAAATGAACTTTCCCATGATGCATCTATAATGCATACTATGAGTACTCCTCCATAACCAACAAAATCAGAAAAAATATACCTATTTCATGTGTTCTGCATAAATACACGAAACACAAGAAAGCAAGCCTGTAAACTCAATGAACACTTCTGCTGAATGCCTGAGCAATATATGCTCAATAGAGCACAATCTGATCGATTGTACACATTCTGATTCAAAAACCTTAAAGAATCGTTTGGTAATGTTTTCCAAATTCTACTGGAATAATAAAGCACAGCAGTCTTTTTCTGATATCAACATAAGTCTTTGAATACTTTGACTCTTAATTAAACAAGATCCTTCACTCAACACCAATTGCTTCACCCCCAATAGCAACTAAAAGTCATGACATTTCACATACAAAAACATTTTTCATTTGCCAAAGAAGATTAGTAAAGCTCAGAATTTCAACAGCAATGACATTTTAGCAGATAGTATGATAGAGTTATTGAAGAAAAAGGTATATCAAGTCCATAAGTAAAATCAGCAGAATATAAGAGAAGGAAAAAGATTCTTCTGAAGTAGGATACCAGTGTGATGGGCACATGGAGGACTACCCCAGTAAATCTGCATTTGAAAAGAAGCAAGATGAAATAATCTAAATTCAAGGCAGAATACAGCCTTCAGAGTTTTGTGATACTAGGGGAAGGTACCAATTTTAATATAATTGGTGAATTTAATGTTGTATTCTGAATATAATATTCTCGGCCTACCCTCTTAACTGTTTGTCATTTGGTGACATCCATTAGGTAGGGAATGTCTTGTCCTATGCATTTAAATAATGTTGACCAGATGGTCTTATTCTCTTCAAGCTGTTAGGTTGTATCACATTATAAGGTATCATTATAATGTTAAGTTTTAACTGTAATTAATTAAATAAAGAACCTGAGCTTTGAGGAATTTGAATGTTTACAAAAGTCACCAAAACCCTGCCTCCATTATCAACAGAAGCAAATTTCCACAACAGACTTTTTGCTTGTTACCTCTTTGATCCCCAACACTAGAGTAAACAAAGATTTAGTTGAGGGGTTACTCACTGTTGGTATGATTTTCAGTAGAATTCCATCTTGGTATAGCTAGTATGTTTCTCAATTAAGACTTCTTTTTTTTTCAAATTGTTAATTATTTATAGAGCTAAAATATGTACCTTATTTATATTCCCAACTTGCCTTCCAATCACTAGTTAGTATCACTGTCTCCTGCCAGCTTACACATTCATCTATTGTTAGTAAAGTATAGAGCACCATTAAATACTCTGTTCAACTTCCAAGTCCAGGTTTTCTGGTAGGAGACTTAAACAAATATAGGTGACTCCAACCAGACAGGTCATTCAAAACATACCTTGCCATATGTCCAGCCCAGTTCTATTTTATTCATTCCCCACAGTTCATGGATATTTTCAGCTAGTTTGTCCCTGATCTTTTCAAGATGAAAAGGAAGAGCAATCTAAGAAAAGAAAATAACAATTCCACAAATAAGAAAAGGTTCCAGTTACCACACCTTGTATATCCAAGATCATCTAGTTCAGTTAAATACACGCCAAACACACAAATGATGAATTGCTAAGAAAGGGGGAAAGCTAGTTTAGCTTTTATATTGTGAATTTAAATTTTGTTAAGACATATTTTACAATACCATTATTGCAGACTTCACATACCTGACTGGTGTCTATTGGACAAGGGATAAAGGAAGCTTGGGAGAGGAATTGTGTTGTACCCAGCAAATCCCTCACTCCTTCAGAATCTCTCTTATATTCTTTCACTGGTTCCAGTTTCATCTTCTCTTTTGGAAGCAACGCTTCATAACAGGGAGCATAGCCAGCAGGAGGCAGAAATTTAAACTCTCCATGACGTCCACCCAATAAGAAACGAACTCTGTGCAATTTTCAGTGAAGAAATTATACTTTTAAACATTCAGCATATACTAACATTATAAATCAATCATTTAGAAACTTAAACATTTATTTGAATAGCATTTACAAAAATGCAGGTGTATTGCATGCTTTGATAAACACAACAAAGTTATCAAGTATTCACACTAGCAGATACTATCAATAACACCATCACATATCCATTGTTTTTTGAAAATTTGTTTTCATAGAATCATAGAATGATTTAGGTTGGAAGGGACCTTAAAGGTCATCTAGTTCCTACACCCCTGGCATGGGCAGGGACACCTCCCACTCGACCAGGTTGCTCAAAACCCCATCTAACCTGGCCTTGAACACTTCCAGGGATGGGGTCTCCACAACTTCCCTGGGCAACCTGTGCCAGTGCCTCACCACCCTCAGAGTAAAAAATTTCTTCCCAATATCTAATCTAAATCTACCCTCTTCCAGTTTGAAGCCATTCCCCCTCGTCCTATCACTACATGCCCTTGTAAAAAGTCCCTCTCCAGCTTTCTTGTAGGCCCCCTTCAGATAATGGAAGGCTGCTATAAGGTCTCCCCCGGAGCCTTCTCTTCTCCAGGCTGAACAGCCCCAGCTCTCTCAATCTGTCTTCATAGGAGAGGTGCTCCAGCCCTCTGATCATCTTTGTGGCCCTCCTCTGGACTCGCTCCAACAGGTCCACATCCTTCTTGTGCTGAGGTCTCCAAAGCTGAACCCAGTACTCCAGGAGGGGTCTCATGAGAGCGGAGTAGAGGGGCAGAATCCCCTCCCTTGACCTGCTGGCCACACTTCTTCTGATGCGGCCCCCGATGCGGTTGGCTTTCTGGGCTGCGATCGCACATTGCTGGCTCATGTTGAGCTTCTCATCAACCAAAGCAAAACTAATTATTCAATGCAGAAGCGTATTTTCCAAAAAAATGTTTCTTACTTAAAATTTAATGGTTGTAAACTGTGAAAAATTTAATGTATTTAAATGATTTGGAAACACTAATCTCATTTAAATTGGACTGCACTCTAAAAAAATCACATGGGAACTATCTATTTATATACTACTTAAAAGTTTTAAAGTAACTTCTCAGCGCACTTATGCAGGCAGTTGGCACATGAGGAAAAAAACAGAGGATATGGTGAAAAAACCCTACTATAACCATAATACAAAAATCAAGCAAACAAAATTATAGCAAATAGTCCAACTGGGAATGAGTTTCAGAAGCATAACTAAGATTCCTATTAAACCCCTAGAGTTTTCTGTTTCTCCTCAGATACACATTTTTCATATAAATTTAAGAGTATACCAGGAAAAACAACAAAGATAAAAACTATCCAACTTCATACTTTGGTCCTCACGTAAGCAAACTCTAGAGGTAAACAACCACATAAAATTAAAAACAATTGTTATCTCTAGGAAATAGCCCATACATTTGTTGTGATGGGGTGACCAGAAGAAGCCTATACCACTTTTTAATTACACTTCTAGAAACACTAGAACTATCAGATCAACATATTTCATTGACAGTAAGAGACATTAATATAAAAAGAGGAGAAAAATCAAGGCACACAAGTTTTCTCAAACAGGATAAGCACAAATCACAAATATCTGAAACAGTTCAATGTCCACAAGAAATATATTATTTATTACTTCTATTACGCTTGAACTTTCTAATTTCATTTTAAAAATACACTGTTTAAAATATCTGAATGATCCCAAGGCAGCTAAATATTTGAGATGACAACTCTGAGCTTTGACCTCTCTTTATGGCAAGCCCCCACACAGATCAAAATAGTTTAAAAATAAAAAGGAGGTCAATTTTATTTTAAGACCTAGAAGTCTAACTCCTAAATAGACAAAAGTCAAAAAAAGAATCACAATGAAAAAAACTCATGCAATTCTTCCCTTGACAAGCACACCCCAGTAAATAGCTCCTTGTTTCCTGACTATTTGGTCAATTTTTGAGTTGTAGCAAACCATTCAATCTCACCTGATCTTTATGATGTTCTCATTCCTTCCAAGGCCTGTTTTCTCCCTGCTCTTCACTGCAGTATCTAAACCTCCACACAGGCTATATCTTCCTAATGCTGCACACTCTCTTTCGAAAACCTGAACACTCCAAGAAGCTGGGGCTATTTGCCTCATTTGAAAAACTTGTTTTAATTTGTCTGAGCTTAACCTTAAGAAGAACCCTCCTGAAAATCAAATACAAAACAATATAACTCCTGAAGGACAGCTAGAAATAGTAAAACAGATTTAGGTTAATTACTACTCCTCTTGCTTCATTTTGGAGTTGTGCTGTTCACAGGCAACTGCACCTACCATTCTAGCGATTTCCTAGCAGCTATATCTAGTTTTCATAGCCTGAATGACACGACTATGCTAAATAGTCTGTTGCTAACTACAAAGCCTGTCTGAGAAAAACAAGATCCCCATGATAACAGTATTTAATGCACCTCATGTTTAATTACTAAAAGCACCAGGCATTTACTTTTCATGACTTTTCATGTCAACACATCCAGATCCCTAACTTCCCTAAAAGCATGTTGGATGGCTCATTTAAAGTTAATCTCATATTTCATTTCTTTATCTCTGCATTTACACACAATTTAAGAAAAGGTTGAATAAATCTGAATAAAAGAAAGAAAAATGGAAGAAAAGAAAATTAATTCTCAATACAGAGTTGTCATTTAAATTCTTTTATTATTTGCATCGTTATATTGTAGTGCAACAAGCACCATTGGTAGAAGGAGGAAAAAATGGATAGATAGGGAGAAAACGCCTACAGTAAAAAACAGAGTAAGAGACATTGGAGGTAAGCAGGTGCTGACACGGGTTTAGAGAGGAAAAACTGATGATGTAATAATGAAGCAGACCCAGAATCGGGACTGAGAAAGTCACAGAAAGCAGAGGAAAAGCAGATAATCCAAAACAGAAGTAGAAACATATGAGTTTGTGCCCAGTGCAGAACACACTCCTACACTCATGAACTCAGGATTCCCATGTAATAACATTTCTCTGATATGAACAGATACAGAAGATGACATATAATCTGCTATTGCCATCAGCTACTGTCAACAACAAGGGAAAATGCTTTCACAAATACACAAACAACATCAAATTAAGAATGAAGAAAAATAATTACACCAGTTTAGGCAGACTTCTTACTGAAAAAAGTAATGAATGTTTTCAAAAGTTCTTGTACTAATGCAGCTATATAGTAGGGTCACTCCCAGAGAATAAATAAATACTGGGATTTTTAAGCCTTTCCCAGGCCTCCTTTATTCTGTTTGGTCTCTGTTAGTATTCTCACCTGGGAGGCTCTCTTAAACATGAGATGCTCAAAGTATTTATGTATTGATCATAGAAGGAAAAGCACACAGAGAACTAGTTATGTGATTTATTTCACCTCAGAGAAACAAATATTTCTTTTTTCTTAATTGCTAAATGTATGAACCATGTATAACCTGAACTTTCTTTCACTTATGAAAGCTATATACTCTCTATTCTGGCCATACCAAACCTTCATTTCTCTAAAATTACCATGTGTAAGACAAATCCTCCTTTAAATAAAAGCCAGCCCTTTGCATCTTTTCTCTCCTTCACCACAATCTCTTACTCCACTCCTGCTTACTTCTTCTAAGTTTGGGAGTTTCTGGCAGGTATTGACATCTAGACTGTTAGCATTTTTTCCTAGTGAAAAATTTTCATAACATCCATATTTTATGCAGAAATCATGCTCAGCCTACAAAAGACAGAAAAATCCTTATTTCTCTTAATGAAGAATTCTCCTTAATTATCTTTATGTCTTTCCTTCCTAAAATTGTTGCCTGTCAATACCAGCAACAAAGATGCTCTAAGATGAACTAAACACAAATCGGTCAAGTTACAACAGTGCAAGAGCCAAGTCTTTTGTTGTTTTGTCAGCTTTGTAATGTTAACATTAATGTTAATGTTTGTAACGTTTGTAATGTTAACACAAGTATTTTTGTCACTTAAGTAGACTTATATTTGCAGAAGATTTTCTGCATGAATTAAAGGTAAGATAACAAAAGCCTGAAAATAGTAAGTTCGAATCTCAGTATTTTAGCTGCAAAACAGGTAAGAAATGGGCAATATTAGTAATGAGATTCCAAAACTGCTTCTCATCAATTCTTTGTGTTCCCTACTGTGAATATAGTATCAGTTTTCATGATGATTTAGGTTTTTTACTACCTGCTGAGAAAACCAGTGAGAATATTAATTAGTGCCAAATGTGGTGCTGTTTTTCTAATGTGCTTTTTTTCACTGATAATTGGAATGAGACAAAATTAATTTCCCCTAGGTCACCAAATACCCATAAAATAATAATTTTCAGATGCTGTGACTTGGTCAAATTGCTAACAGGCTTGCATTTCACCCTTAAGTGAAATCATCACTAAACAAATCAGTACTTTCCTGCCTCCCTCCCTCCCAGCTGCTGGTTGGGCAGAACCAAAACAACAAAACAGAAGAAAACATGCATGAATTTGGACAATATTTTGTGTGACAAGACAGCAAAGAAAACAACAATTAAAATTAGTTTGTACTTACTTTACACCTGCTGATAAGCTTACAACAGGAAAGAAAAACCCTTCTGTACTGAAGTTCTCAAACATTCCTTGTACAGGCTGTCCATTAATGCGGAATGAAATGCTGGGTACACCTAAATCCAAGCAGCAGCTAACCACATCATCAGATGCTAATAAATGCTGATTGACAGATGCTACAGCTCTGGGTACTCGACCTAGGATAAAAGTATTCAGTAATCAGAAGCTTTAAACAGACTCTCACAGGTTTAACAATGAAATTATTTGCTCAAAAACAACACCAAGTCTTTTTGTTTGTAGTCATGAAGACATGATCCTGCCTTCATCTGTTTTATGAACAGTTCTGCGTTTAGAGACAGACAGCGAGTCAACATTCTTCAAGCTGATACGTGGCAGGAAAGTGCATAAACTGAGCAAATCGCTTGAGACCTCTGACACTGTTTGCAAGACAGAACACGCTCAGTTGAAATCATGTAACTTCACGCTGCAGCCTGATGGAAGGGTACTAAGGCACACTAAATGATGTCCTCATTATAAAGCCAACATGGACATATCATTTTTTTTCCCCTTTAGTTATTTGTGAAATACCAGATTCACATATCTGTGAAAATTCAGTGGTGAGACACTGGAAGAGACTCCCCAGAGAAGCTGTGGATACCCTGCCATTGGAAGTGTTCAAGGCCAGGCTGGATGGGGCTTTGAGCATCCTGGTCTAGTGACAGATGTCCCTGCCAATGGCAGGGGGGTTGGACTACGTGATCTTTAGAGGTCCCTTCCAACCCAAATCATTCTATGATTCTACAATTCTATTACAGCTGTGATTGTGATCAATATCCAGGTTTACAGTATCAAGAGGCAGAATGGTGTACTGAGTTATCAAAAAAAGGATCAAGAATTTAATGGGCCATGTTTTCTTTACCAAGTACATCTAGTAGGAAATTAGGAAATGTTCAAATCAAACTCAGTGTATTTATGTATGCTGTATTTACAACACACCTTCTAATTGCATGGCCCCACACTATTTTTTCTGAGCAATTAAAGAGTACTTAAGCTGTATATGGCATTTCAAGGCACTAAGAAATATGGGGAAGTTAATGATTTTTCCTACATCCCTTGAATAGTGTACAGTAAAAAAGCACACGCCACAAATTGAACAAGCTAAAAAATAACCCTCATTTACTGTGTGCAAGAGAGATCTGAAAGGAAAAATAACATGCTACTTCATAATTAAAGACTCTACACACAAGGACTGAAATAATGTCTTTTTTTTTTCCCTCAACTTCCAAATGCTCATGGATGGCTACACATTCAAGAAAAAAAAACATTAATTAAGACAGATCTACAGAGTGCAATGAGACTAAGTCTTTTGAAAAAATTTAGAGTGACTTTTACAGGAAATATAGAAAGTTAAATTCCTGGTGAAACAAATTGTTACAAAGATATCCTTTACAACAAACTGCTATATTCCCAACTCAACATTTGAACACTTCAGAGAAAAGGTGGCCAGAATTGTCTAACTCTGGAAAAAAAAGTCCACATCTCATTCCAGACAACGAACTCAGTTTTCAGCTCAATTCTATCTTGAGGCAGAGACCCAGCCAGTAGAATTTGCTCTCAAGCAATCTATGATTAACAAAGGTATAAGTCAGAGAATATACAATTTTAGACCATATTAATACAACTTTAATAAAAGGTGGTCCTCCAGTTTCATCTATATTCTTAACAAAATCTACATGAACGGAAGACCTTTACCAATCAAGATAGATTGTTAGACATTTTAGGTACAAAAACTAATTGCCAGGGCTCCATTTTAAATATTTATGGAAGTAGAATACATATGTAAAATCTTCTAGAAATTTTAGCAACTGTTTTGCTTCCTACTGCTTTTCTTTCTCCTTTCATTACTTACTGATAGTCCAATTAAGAATGATGTTACAAAGATAGCAGATGATGTAATCAAGGGCATACAACTAATTACCTAAATATTTTCTAATTTTATAGCCTCACGTGTTATTTCTTCTCTGAAATGTTCCTTAATTAGAGAGTATTTAGGAACTTTAAGAAAGCAAAACCAACTATCAGCATTTCCTGTGTTGCCATTTGATTCTCACAATTAGACAATAGCAATTTGCTGATTGTTTTATAGGAACATACACTGACATGGTTGAAAGGTATTCTGCTGTGACAAACCTGGCTGTTTACAAAAAGTATATTCTAGTTCCCTTTCCCTGGATATAGTATGGGGAGAGGAATAACCACACAAAAAACCAACAGCCTTGCTCATACCTCCAAAGCCACTTTCTGCCTAACTATGTGCTCCAGAGGGCTCTCTCTAATCCTTCTCCAAAGCATCCTAACCAGATTCTTCTGTTTTCTCCTTTTTCCTCAGTGGTTATTCTTTATAATGCGCAACGCTTCAGACGAGCCCTCCTGTAAACTCCTTTTACTCTTTTAGAGCTCTTACTGAAATCTACCTGACTGCATGGGCATCGACTTCCACTTTTTCGTTAACTCAGCCCACTAACATCTTCAATTTGCTTGAACAAAGAATGCCTAAAAAGACCACAAGTTTACTGTCACTGATCCTTAAGTGACCACAAAATATGCATTTGCTGGCATTTATTAACTCCCTTCTTTATAAACTGCAAGTGTAACCACTTCACTGCAATACTAATTGAGAGTCTCCTAAATTACTACACAGATTAAGAAGTATTCCTCGAAAAACTCCAGTTTTTTCTGCTAAGCCTATTTTAGATAATAATATGAAAAATATTTTTTCAAACAGCATAGCAACTATAGGTTTTCAGTTTGATATTACACCACAGAAATTTATGTTCTAAAACCAAACTAAATTGATAATAGAGAAGCAATTCTTATTTCTAATTGCCAAAATTATCTTTTATGAAACTATTTACCAAAATTTAAATTCAATTTACTAAATCTATCAAGAGGTGTGAGGAAAATAATGTCATTTTCCTGCAATTGTATATACAAAGTGAAAGAATAATACCAATGTACATCCATATACAATGAATTCATCTGAGATCAATACATCCACTGATTTCAAACAGACAGACTTAAGTCAGTATTGATCTAAATATGGAAAATGCCATTTTTTGATCAAAATCGTGACAATAGAAGCTACCTGCTAAAAAGCCTAATTGGTATAATTCAATATTGACTAAAATCTCACACAAGAAGTCTGATCTGAAATTCTAAATAATTTCATGGCATTCTGGAGTTCTGAATGCAGCTCGCTGTAAAACAGTATGCTATACACACACAGGCACTGAAGGTAAAGGTAGGTAGCTCCTAAATGTAAGAATGAGTGGAAGTGAAAAAAGTACTTACCAGACCACAGATGAAGGCCATCATAACCGTAAGAGTACAAGTCATCACCAACACCATTGCCTCCCCATCCTTCTCCACCTCCAGGATAGGGGGCATAACCTGAAGTAGAGGCCCATCCAACTCGTAAATGGGTGGGTTCTGCCGTCAAGAATGGATCAACCTGATCAATTATTAACTCAAAGTACCACTTCTTGTACTGTGCAGAGCCCTCAGCAACACCCAAAAATATGTTTGGCCTTATGCTAAGAAAGAAAATGTAAGCCAGTTAGTGTTAAGGTAAAATGCAACATATGAACGATATTGCTGTATAATAGTCAGATTCACTTTGCAAACATGATAAAGACTGTACATGTCCACATTTTCCTTATAATATTTAAATAGTGATTCATTTTATGACTTTATAAAGCTGGTGTAGAATCATCTTCTAAGGCATAGGTTCCATGCTTTGCAAAACTTATACTCAAAAGTAGAATAACAAGATCATTTCCTAAAATCAAAAAAACAGGAGTGAGGTTGCCAGGAAATCAAATCCCTTTTCAAACACACAAGCACTTCACGGTATGTTTACATACTCTGTAATAATAATAAGGTAAAGCCATGCTCCATTTTGAATAAGAAACAAGCAACCTTCATCTTTCCGTTTAAGAACAGATCTTACTATTAATTAGCAATTTCTATTTGAGCACAGTTTCCATTACAATTGTCATATTGTTAGTAAAATTTTTTTTTTTTCCAGAAGTTAATACATAAACAATTCCTAAAGTGCGTGTCTCAATATTGAAAGCTGTGGAACATCTCTTTAGGTTACAGTATTTTGTTCAGTTAATTACTGGAGACCTGCAAGTTCCATTTTTTTTTCTAATATAACAATAAAACATGTCACTATACCTTGTCACATCATTAATCAAACGTGTTTGCAGGAGTAAGTCTCTTCTAGGCAGTAGATTGTCACAGATCAAATTTTGATTGGCACGAACTGCAACTCCATTACAGACACAGAGAGAGCAAAGCACATCAAGAACCTTAAAAAAAATCAGAAGAAAGTTGGGTAAAGGCAGCTGCATATACTATTATTCAGTTGTTAGCTTAATTTACATTCAGAATAGACCTAAAGGAAGGAATATAACACACGTTATCATTATTGTTTTCTAAATACTTTTCACATACGGGGATTGAGTGTAGTCTGTGCTACTGACAGATAGCAAATATTTGCAGAACACAAATTCAGAACACAAGGTTTGCAAAATGCCTCAAAAATACCTTCCTTTGAGATTCCTTATTCTCATTTTGATTAGAAAAAAGCAAAGCTAGAACAGTTGTATGTCAACTGCTTACAATTTTTTTAATTAAATCTCATTAAAATTTTGAAATGTAAAATGAAATTGTTTGAGAAATTTACTGCTGCCCAAAAAACTTTCTGAGCAAAATTAGTGGAAAATTCTCAACTGCAATTTTCAGACTGCTTATGAACCTGTTCTGAAAGCATGTTTTCAATATGAGAAGTAATCAATTTATTTTTAAAATCAGAAACATTTAAAAGAATTCACTAAAAAACAAAACAGAGTTTCAGACAGATCTTATTCTAAAATTTCAGCTTTCTTTTTTTTTGGTCACAGTCTGAAAAGTGAAAGAAATTGACATAATTCTCCCACAGATTACTGGAGCAAAAGGGTTTGGAAGAGAGAACACAGTAACAGTGTTGTCTAATGCTGAGGGACAAAGCTGAACACTTTTGCAAAAAGAGAAGCTTAAAGATGCACTTGAGCTCTGACAAGCAATCATTCAGACACGAGCCCAAGTGGTCTAAACTCTTACAGTCCATCTCCAAGACAAAGAACCATCTTCACACTTTTCCATTTTGGAAACTTGTACAACACAAGCAGCAGAGGAACAAGATGTTTATTTTAGCTCCTCCTGTTCTCTGGCCAGCAGATTAGCACAAAATGACCCTCAACAGCAGTTTAAGCTAATATATTGTGAACTTTGCCATGTCCCAGCCCATGAATTTTCCTTTCTACCATCTCTGTTATTGGGCAGAAACCTCAAGCAGAAGGATAGAGGTAGTAACTCAAATAACAACAGAAACTCTGACCAGTAGTTAGCTGTAAAGTGTCTTAGTAACATTAATGATTATCAATAAGTCAGAATTTACATATAAACTGTTTAAATAACCTCTATGCACTCACTGACTAGATCTCTGACACGAGGCTTTTTACTTAAAAAAATCCTTCAAATCAATAATTTCCAAGAATATTTTTGTTAATGGTATTACTGTTTCTTATTTCCTACATCACAACAGAATTTCTAATCCAGCAGAACAAGATACATTTTTTCCAGAGTAACAAATAAATTCATCATTTGTCATTACTTCATTACTTACTGATGTTTAGTCAAAGACATTACAAATGGAAATGCACAAATCCGTTACCCAGTCTAAATTCTTCTCCTGCATACAACATTTTCCTTCTCTGCCTTAAGTTCCCACTATGAGGTCTACATTAAGATGCTCCAGCTGAAAGGTCCTCTTTGCACGTGACTGGCACAGCACAATAATCTTGCTAACAGCTAAAAATAGTAAGCTAAACTTACGGCTTTAATTTCAACTTTTTTCTTATGCCTACTTACATCACTTCAAACTCCTTAACCACGCTTAAAAATACTTCTCTCCTTTTCCATATCTGTAGGTGGTTAGGTTCTCCGTATTACCTTCTTCTGTAAATCAGTAATTTCAGCTCACTAAAACTTTCTTTGTTCTTCCTCCAGGTTATCAGTCTTTCAAATAAAATTTTAATTGAGGAAGGAAACACACATCAGAAAAATCACACATAAAACTATATCCTCGTCTGTATTGTGATGTCATTCTGATTGCGGCCAGAAACTGTGTTCACTTTCTTCTGTCATAATAAATTGCACATTGATGTCTAAATTAATTTCCACCATTATTTCTTCTGGTATAACTCAGGGTTTTTTTTCTTTCTTCTGAACACCTGTGTTTTCAGATATTTGGATTATTTTTCCAATTTCTTATTTTATTTTGTTCTTTTCTGTTGCTATTATTATTACTCAAGTTAGGAATGACTTTGCAGGATTTAGTTCTGTCTTTCTGCAGATACAATAATGGTAGTTCACTGCTTCTGCAGAGCCCCGCATCACAAAACAAGCTACTCCATCCATGTGCTTACATGCTTTATTTTCTCAACAAATCCAAAATTCTGACTGGTTATCAATATTTTTTAACTATTTGCCTGTGATAACAGGCAACAGTTCAACAAGGCCAAGTGCAAGGTCCTACATCTGGGTTGGGGCAATCCCAAGCACAAATACAGGCTCGGCGGAGAATGGCTGGAGAGCAGCCCTGTGGAGAAGGACCTGGGGGTGATGATTGATGAGAAGCTCGACATGAGCCAGCAATCTGCAATCGCAGCCCAGAAGGCCAACCATATCCTGGGCTGCATCAAAAGAAGTGTGGCCAGCAGGTCAAAGGAGGTGATTCTGCCCCTCTACTCCGCTCTCGTGAGACCCCACCTGGAGTACTGTGTCCAGCTGTGGAGTCCCCAACATAAGAAGGACATGGACCTGCTGGAGCGCGTCCAGAGGAGAGCCACGAGGATGATCAGAGGGCTAGAGCACCTCTCCTATGAGGACAGGCTGAGAGAGTTGGGGCTGTTCAGCCTGGAGAAGAGAAGGCTCCGGGGAGATCTTATTGCGGCCTTCCAGTACCTAAAGGGGGCCTACAGGAGAGCTGGGGAAGGACTTTTTACTAGGGCATGTAGTGATAGGACGAGGGCGAACGGCTTTAAGCTGGAAGAGGGCAGGTTTAGATTAAACATTAGAAAGAAGTTTTTCACTTTAAGGGTGGTGAGGCACTGGAACAGGTTGCCCAGAGAAGTTGTTGAAGCCCCGTCCCTGGAGGAGTTCAAGGCCAGGCTGGACGTGGCCTTGGGCAACCTGGTCTAGTGAGAGGCATCCCTGCCTATGGTAGGGGGGTTGGAACTCGATGATCTTCAAGGTCCCTTCCAACCTAAACCATTCTATGATTCTATGAATCTATGATAAATATTTGCTGTATTTGAAACTGAAAAGCAATTATATATTACACATTTTTTTTAATCCCAACAAAGCAATTTTGCAGATGTATTTTGAGGTTATTCCTTTAAAGGTACTAGAATAACATATTTCCATGTAGACATTTCTCTGGGTTTTTTCCACAAATCTTTGTAAGAATATCAATATATCCTTAGTTTTTCCAAACATACCTTGTAATTGCGCCCGTGTTTATCCAACAATGAAATGATGGATTTGATGTGCTCCTCAGCTATTATATTTAAAGCTTCTGGGCTTTCAATTAAGATGCAGTGCAACACTTCCAAAATACCTGTACGAAGGCCACAGAAACAATGTTGTCATTAAATCATCTGCACAACTGAACACAATCTAAAAGCTCAGTAAATAACAGAGCAACTTAAGAGATGCTACCTTTTCTCCAGCCTAAAAAGAGAATGAAAACTTTTCAAAGAGTATTGATATGATCTATGATGTGAACTGCATTAGACAAAAGTGCATTATGAAGCTGTTAATTTCTGGGGCTTTAGCCACAATTTTAAAACCACTTGAGAAAAATGCAAGTTTAGCTGCTTCTTTTCAATGAGGGAGAGAAAGGTTTTAGTAGGAGGCATTTTGATACTTTGTTGAACACCCCATAGTGTAAAAAAACTTTTATATATATATATGTTATTTGTACTTGTGCCCACAATCATCTCTGGCGTTATGCGATAGCCATGGGACAGTAGCCTTGATACTGTCTGACCCAATTCATTAATTCACCAAAGTCACGTTCAACACTGACTGGATGTGGTATTGCATATACCAAATGTATGGAACCAAAAAATACCATAAAAATGCCTGTTTAAACATAATACTTTGCTCAACTAAAAAAATGCAGTATATTTGTTTTCTAATGCCTGTCATTTTAAAGGAAAACTGCTCTGACATGTATAATGTAAGACAGCTGTGTATGGTGTATTGATAGTTAATTTACATTAATAAAAGTGAGTCTCACCTGAGGAAGATTCTAATCTGTCCAATTTACTTATTAGCCAATCGAGGTTACTGGAAAACTGAGTACAATTGTTTCTGTTGCCACGAATGAGAGCAGCTGGAAAAAAACCCACAAGGTATAATTTTATAACAGAAGATTTCCTTATTAAATCAATAATGTTAATCATATTTATTTTAACACAAATGTTTTAACAACTTCACAATATAATAAACCAACAAATCCTAAATATACATATGTTACAGTAATAAAGAATTAAGATTTTCATTAATTAGATTATCAGCAACTGACAAAACTTCTAAAGAGCATGTAGTTTTTGAAGTTGACAAGGGTCTACTGTACGACAAACAAGAATTTCAGCAAAAAATGTTTTATTTTACTATTAAATTTAAACATAAATTATCCACCACCCTTTTTTGATGCACATGTCAAGCACTGCCATCATCAAGAGGCTGAAACACTTCTATGTCTTCCTACCAATGAGTGGGAAGATCATATGCAGAAGTTTAAGCTCAAGTGAAGGCTAGGTGTACTGCTCTTTAGCTCTACTTTCTGATTAAAACATGCTATAGAATGAATTGCTTTTAGTCTTCAGCAGTTCAGAACATGATGTTATTTGACTGCACTTTGAAAATTCACCAGTATTCAAGTATTTAAAGCAATACTGTTTTTTCTTCCAGAAGTTATTACTGATCCTAGAAAAACAATCAAAAAAAGCCTTTCATATAAAACTGTCAAGGATTTCTATTATGAAGCATTAACTTAAATGTTTATTACATCTGAACAAGTGCATTCAAGATATAACTGCAGAAGAAAATCAAGACAAAACCTGAAAAGGCCTATATAGCACTAAAGAATTTTTTTTCCTCCTACTTTTTAAACTCATAGGACTGTAGTAAAATGCAGGCAATGGTATCTCATTACTTTCTAAAGCAACAAGAAGACTTCATCAGAAACATCTGCATGTCTGTGCTATACAAATAACCTCATGCTTCAAAGCGCTCCCCCTGGTTTGTTTTACTCTTGTCCTAACTCTCCACTTCTGTATTTTACTATGGTTCAGGACTAACTTTCTTTGTAATAATATTAGAATGTATTTAAACTTCACTAGAAGACAAGATTGTCATATATGAGGAATTATGTGACTCATATCAAATCAGTGATTTAAAGGAATATACATATACATACTTCTCCTACTATTTTTTTTGGCACTACTACAACACAGAAACAGTTGGCTCTAGAAAGCATGGCATTGAAATTGAAAAAAAATCTCTTTTGTTTTATGTAATTATTCTTATTATCATTGAAATCTAAGCCTCAGGTGACAAACACGGATTCAGTAGACGTACAAGTTCTGACTATTAATTTCAGGCTTCTCTTCAGCTTCATACATAAAGACTGTTTTCCAGTTTTTCTAATTTTTAAAATAATAATTCACACCTATTTGCATACCACAGGTACATTAAAATTTAAAAAAAAAAAAAAAAAGAAAGATACGCATTATGCATGCTGCACCAATCTTTTTCCTAGCTGAGATTTATTTTCCTGCTGTATCATTCCTCAACTCTGTTCTCTGTAATAAATATCAGTAAGTATATGGAACAAATTCTGTAATTTACGTGACAGAATGAATAACACACAAAGTATTCTTTGGTGGTGAAGCAGCAAGTAGAATATAAAGAATACAAAACCGTGTTTTTCACATTAGTAGATTCTTGAAGAACTTACCTAATAATTTGTAAAGGAGATTCAAAATTTCTTTCCATGCTGTACCATGTTCTTCTCTTGAAATTCCTGCAAAATGAGCTGCGCTGTTGTAGTCATTTAAGCGATCAATGCAATTCAAAACTAGTGCCAGCATTCCCTAAACACACATGACAGACAGGAAAACGAACTGTACATGAAAAAGCATTTGTTGTTGTCCTTTTAAAAGATTTTTTTACTGTACACATTTAAAAGTTGCATCATCTTACATTAAAAAAACCCACTGTTGTGCTTATAAGATTTGAATATGTATGTTTCTATATCAGAATCATCCATTTTAGAGAATGATTCTATACTGTTCCTTACTCAGCTAAGTATTATAAAAAGTAAGGATTAAACAAAGCTGACAATAAAGGCTTTTATAATTTTTGTGAACAGACTCTTTTTTACATAAAATCCTCCTTACATAGGAAAAAGCCCCCAACACTTTAAATTTATACACAAAGGAATTTTTGTTGATTAAAAAAGGTAGAAATTTTACTATCCAATAAAATATCTGTAAAACAAACAAGTTCGAACACTAGAATAGATTTTTAACTTCAATTTGATTGGAGACTAAAATGGTGTTGAAAACCTGCAAGCAATCCAGACATGTCTAAAAACATTGTAAAATGTATCTCTTATTTATACTGAAGTGTAATTATTCCATTTTCAGGGAGGAGCAATTCCACAATTACGTAATATATATCCTTCTCTAAAACTAGCATTCTTCCAGTTTCTAGAGATAAAAAGTTCATGTTTCACACCCTGGTCAACAGAACAGACATCAGAAATAACATACTGTTGTTCCAAGTTTTATTATTCATTTGGGGTATCCAGAACGCATAACTTCAAAGAGCAAAAAAGAAATTTCTTGCCACAATCGTTTCTTTTAAAAATGACATCTGTTTAAAGATTCTCTGAAGTATTAAGACCAAATTTTGTGAGAGCTTGGGGCCTGTGACATGTGTGGAAATGAAAAATACGTCATGGCAAATTATCATGTGGCATTACAGTCTATTTGTGTATATATATATCTCAGCTATGGAACTTTACATTATAAATCATATGCATGTATCTAGTTGAAAATGTTTAGGTTCTTCTCTATATTTGTGACAAGATACATTTAAAATCCAATGTAATGTAACAATGCTTCTCTCTGTACCTCTTCTTTAAATAGATTTTGTCTGTTTTTGAGTGACCGAAGCTTGCTTTGCTTATCTTCATGTTCCAGGTCTTCTTCGGGAAGCTGGAAGTAAGTAATCAGGTCTTGCAGAGTCTGAGCCATCTCCTCAACAGGCAGGGCAGTGGGTGAGAGTGTTCTGTTGTTTCCACTATGGAAAACAACAACGAGAAAGACTGGCAGCATTAGTCATTTTCCCACTGTAATTTACAGTATTATGTAGCAGCCTATTTTCTGTTAGTATCTAAATCAAGTCTTGTTACACACACGACGTGTATGTGAGCAAGAGCTGATCTGAATTGCAAATCATTCAAATATCTATTGTTTGGGTGTCCAGCGCTCAAAGCTTCCTGAAGTGGAATCACGTTTCCCTTTTTGCATTGATGTAAAGAGAGAGAATGACTGAAAAAAATGTGCAGAAGAAACAGTGTAAGTCAGCAAAAAGATTAAACAGAGATGAAAGATGTACCAAAGTCCTTTCTTACAGTAATTGGTTTTGTTTAGATACTTTAAATCCTACTGGTGATATAGGCATAATGTGCAGATGGATTAAAATAGTAGCTGAGAGGGGCTGTACACCCCCAGTCTTCTAGACAAAGAACACAAAAATAACAGGTAATCCTAACCATTAATTAGGTCTTCTCTATCAGCTCTATATAGGAAATAAAGAAGGGTGGGATTTAAAAATATACAGCATTTCAAGGAATCTCAGTTGTCAGTAAAATAGCATCTCTTTCCTGTTCGAGTATTTGTTCAATCTTGGGTGACAACCCAATTTTTCAGCGTCTGACTCACTACTATAAATAGTATAATCTAGGAAGAGCTGATTGCTGGCAGAGGTGGCTCTGGTTTTATATCCTCAGCACAAGAAATACAAAGGAGTAGTGTAGTCCCTCATGATTCTGAAGAAGTAATGTTTTAAAGGCAGGCTCATATGGTGGGTTCTGTGGAAGCAAATTCTAATTATAAACTCATTTTTCTTTATTTTTTCATCTACTGGGCAGTAATACAAAGATGATCACTTCATCATCATCATTAAAACTTCTGCCAAGCACGATGAAAAAGTAGTTTCTTCAGTACTACATACATTCTTACTGATTTCATCGTGTATTCTTATACGTTGATCTCAGCAATTATAAATGAATATGCATTGACACAGAATTGTATTTTACCCTAAAAATCTTTAGACAAAAACATATCATATGGAAAAGCTATAGTGAAGGAAACATGGAACTTTGACTGAATTGAAGATCTTTGTCCTGCTGCTTGTTGAAGAGCTATTATCGCGTAACTGTAGTAATGTAAGATAAATGTCATGAACAATGTCCAAAGAATGAGGGAAGGGAAGGGGAACAAAAGTAACAAAAAAACCAGCACAATAAAATTATGCTTCAAAATGACCCATATTTTCAAACTAACATAGCTAAGATCAAATACAATCACATATGTAAGACACTTTTCATGATACTTTCCTTCACTATCCGAATACTAAAGCCCTCATCAGAACAGTAAACTACTATTTCCATAGTTTTCATACTAAACTTATTGGTAACTAAGATCTGTAAAAACTAAGCAAAACCGGTAAGTGACAGAAAACATTCTGAATAGTTTTGTACAAATTGACAAGCCAGATGATATAAAGGAGAAGAACAACCTTTTTATTCTTTAAAATCAAATATAGTCAACTGTCTCTCTGCTGAGATGCTATTACTGACTTCAAATACCCATAAATCCATTCCACTGCAAATAAATGTGTTGGTTTAAACAGGTGATTTAGGAATGCTCAAATAATAATTTAGCCGAGAGAGACAAGTTAAGAAGTTGTTCCTTTTACCTTCTCAGCTGACAGTTAGCCTTCTGCCTTAATGGTTGTTATTGCATATAATCTCTTATACTTCATACAGTTCCCCAGAGAGAACAACTTCTCCTCTGATCTTTAAATCTTCCAGATATGATCAGAGGGGTGCAGAGAAGTAGGAGGATCAACAGGATGGGCAATTAAAAAGGTACAGATAAAATATTTCAGCCCAGATTTTGAAGGCAATAAATTGGTATTCTCCTACCAGACATGTAGAGATCTATTATGTACTTCTTTCTATCGCTTACTTGCATGTAGTTGGAACTGCTACGGTTTCCCATCGTATTTTTCATCTAAACAGTATTACGCATCAATATTCCTTTCAATTAGGTTGACAAATTTGAATACAGTTAGCGATAATATTTGGTCTACCAGGAAAAACAGAAAAATATGAACCCTTTTATGTATATTGTGAAGTTCTAGCTACTGTAGAATACTTACTAATGGAGTTGCACTAAGATTATTTAGCATGTTTTCTTAACCTGGATTATTATGATCCAGTTTGCTTCTCCCTTCAAGGTATTAGATTTCACGTAAGTAATCTTAAATAAGATGTTTTATCTATTTAATGGCATTACTAATCAAAATTACATACTTAAGTCAGTAAAAATATACTGTTAATAGCTTCTAAATACAAATACTTGAAAACAGGTAATAAGAATTCTGTTAGAGAAATTCTTATCATTTCAGAATACTTTAAAAAACAAACAAGCAAAAAATGCATGTATATAAGATGGTAACATCTACCTTGTAAACTGGCTGAATAAGCTTGTAGTGTTGCGAATGATTCGAGCAGCCTGGGATTCCTCGTGCTGACATCTTTGTAAGGTTAGACCATCATCCATATGGCCTTCTTGGTGTAATATAACCTATTTAAAGTCCACAATTATCACAATAATTACTTAAAAAATCCTTCATGCTTTTGAAATATTTTATAACTTATTTCAATATTGCACTGAAAACAGTAATTACATATATACTGAGCTACTACTTGCTAATCACTTTATCTGAACACCTATTTATTAATCATTAACAAATTTCTCAGTCTTACATAAAAGTTACTCAGAGAAGACATTTTAATCTACCTTTATTCTCCCGCAATTCATTAAACATATATGCTTATCAAATATTTTCCAATTGAAACAAAAATGTCATTCTTTCTATATTCTGGATGTCAGGGAGAGAGGATCTTCACCATCTTAAGCATCATTTACTAAAGGATTCACACATGAAAAGACTGCTGACCAGAAAATCAAGCTGGATAACAAACACAATAAAAATTATAATGCAGCTAAAGGAGAAACAACATTTATTATTAACTTCTGACTCATCTAACTATTCTCTACACATTGTGTTGGATTCTTATCAGAACCAGATGTGAACATCATATGAACTTCAAGCAATAACAGAGATCCTTTGGTGGGTTTTTAATTTTTTCCCTTTAAATAAATACCCAATTTCACAAAAAGCCAGCATAATTTTTAAGCATCACAAAAATAAGTCTTGATCACTTTAAGTCATTATAATCCTACAGCACTTTTGTAAGAATTAAATGTGAGTTTAATGTGAGAATTAAATGAGAATAGTCTTTTTTCAGTGGTGCCCAGTGAGGGGACAAGAGGTAACGGGCACAAACTTGAGCACAGGAAGTTCCATCTTAACATGAGGAGGAACTTCTTTACTCTGAGGGTGGCAGAGCACTGGAAGAGGCTGCCCAGAGAGGTTGTGGAGTCTCCCACACTGGAGACATTCAAAACCCGCCTGGACGCCGTCCTGTGCAACCTGCTGTAGGTGTCCCTGCTCTGGCAGGGGGGTTGGACTAGATGATCTCCAGAGGTCTCTTCCAACTCTGACCATTCTGTGAGTTATGCTGCTTCTTTGCCCAACATGTAACCTATTGGATTCTCCACTGGAAAATGTATTTTTTTAGCTCTGAGATATTAAAAATTTGCTGCCCAAATTCCCAGTTAGCTGAGTAATTCTGAAGGCACTGAATAGTTAGCAAAGAAACTAATACTGTCATACAAGTGATTACTGCCACAAATGGGAAGGTTATTTACCAACAGCGTTTTGTACATACTGGCATACAGGTATACCAAGCACTGAAAGTGATGTTTTCCTATGCTTGGCAGGATTCAACATACACATGCGCTCTGTTCCTTCCAACATGCTGAGGAAGTACTTTTAGAAGAGGCAAACATCACCTTATGGTGATGTTCCACTTTATCTGGACCCCAGAATCCATGGAAATGTGATGGAGAAGACTAGGAAGACTTTTTTAATAAGTATATTGATAACATTACCTTAAAGGAGACTAGTTTACATATCAGTCATCTTTCCTCTTTGTTCAAGTACATCTTTATATAGAGTCACACTGTGGGTGACTTTATGGAAACAGTGATATTTCAGCTAACAAAGGGTCCTGAGGTCTCTTAACTGATCAATAACCAAAGAACCATTCTTCCCCATCACAAAACTTGTAAGAAAATATTTGACAATCAGATAATGTTTCCTCAGGCCACTGCATGTAGGTATAGATTTTGGAGCTACAGGAAGGGTACAGGAAAGAAAACCTTTGACAGATAGTATATTAAAGCTGCCATGCCTGGCAAAGTAATTGCACCTTCACCACTCTGAAGAGTGCAATTACTTTGCAATTGCAGATATGCACTCTTCTCCCTAAGTATGCAGTAGATCAGGGAAAAGAGAAGTATGTAAGAAAGACCTAATCCTCCCTACTTCTCTGACCAAAAAAGAAAACAAACCCAAAACCTCAACTAAATCATCCAGACACACCACAACAACAGGAAAATGCTATTTAGAACTCCAGTAAGTAGATCATGGCCAGATGCATCCAACACTGCCTACTCCAGTTCCTCAGATAAATTACTTCCCTTCATATAGAGTAGCATTTGGCACTGCCTTGCTTGTTGAGGTACAGCAGGGCGTTGGTACTGACCAACACCCTGAGCAATGGTCTCCAGGACATGAATCCAAAACATGTAGCACAGGTTTCTCTGTTCTCTGAGCTCGAGCATTCTGGAGCTCTGCAGCAGTTCATAGCTTGCACAGAAGAAAGCCCTCAAACTGAATAGATAGACATCCCTCACTCACACTGGATAGTGGAGGAATGTTGAAGAATATTGATGTAAACATCATCACTACCCGGGAAACTCTTGAACCCTTGGTTACCAAGATCTCAGAGAGAGGAGAGATACAACAGATCAAAATCCTGGCAGAAATCATGCAACAGAAGACTCATAAACGATGCCAGAATTTCTTACATATTTGTGTCTTGCAAAGACAGCATGATAACTAGATACATGAAACTACAGCAGAGCCAAACAACAGAAATTTTTACTTGGCATTTTGACTATTTTACAACAAAACTAATCCCATTGTTTTCTCCTCTCTAAAGATTTGCAGCAGCTGTCAGTGATAATAGGTAGGTTATGTGAAAAAAGCCACCCTTTGCCTCTTGCATAAATAAGGTATTTTTCAATCCTCTTAGGGCTACTGAGGCATGTTACAAAAAGTGCAGGTCAGCTTGAGAAGGATTACAGTGACCAAAAGCAAAAATCTCCTGACAAAGTGATGGTGAAGGGTGCATACAAAGCTATGACTTCACTTTTACTGTAGAAAAATAAATTTCATATGAAATTTAAAGAGAGGTATATATCTAAACTTGCTTACAAAATTATAGTCTAATACCATATTTTGCAGTGGATGAAAAATTGTTTCTTGCCTCCACAGGGGTATCAATTACAGGAAGCGAGAAGGTTTGGGCTTTCTTCTATTTGAAGGTGCTTAACAGGAGAGAATTCTCCAGGTGAGAGGGCAACAACAGATTTGGAGTCTTTGAACATGAATGATACAGTTTGAAAGGATAATAAAAGTGACAGGCAATTACCGAGGTTCTTTCAGTCCCTTGCTGCAGAGCAGAAAACAGGGGAAAAAAATACCAAACTTCACAGGAAGCTATGGCAAAATTCAATGAATACAGAGGAAGAATCTACACATTGCCTTTTCAGGAAGTAAAATTAGACCCTCTGAGGAAACAGAATCCTATAGCCAATACTGGCATGGGAAAGGAAGAAGCTATCATTGTGTGACTAAATATCTTACCAAGAAAATACTAAATGACTGACATACAAAGAATTTCTCTGATCAGCCAGGTTGCTGAGAAGAAGTGAAGGGGTTGGGCACTCACTGCCTGTTTATGACCATGTGTGCTGCATAAATAAATGAGATTGTGCCAAGGACCTCATTTTTTGCATTACAGTGCTTGTGTACAGGTATCCTCTTGTGAATGTAGATACATACGAGTAATTAAAGAAGAATTCCAACTTCTGTTCAGTAATGACCTTTTTTTTCTTTCATGTTCTAATGATAGGTTCAAGTTGTAAAAGTCTATGAATACCAAATCAAAGAATCATTTGATAATGATGCAGCTATACAAAGCTAGTACTAAACCCCTTAATTCTGAATGAAATGCAAACTTAACTTGAACAGATAACAGGTCACATGACCCTAATTAAGAACATATTCGTACCCTGTAATCAAAACACTGAGAGAAAGACCTTCTTGATGCTGCATCACAATTACGTCTAACATTTTGGCAGGAAATTGTTCGTCAATACCTCTTAAGAAACTCAAGGAGTTTCTAGGGTCATTTATTAAGTTATTAATTGCCATTTCATACAATTTACTCAATTAAAAAAATCTAAAACACCAGTCAATGTAAGATGACTTACAAGTTTATGCCCTTAAACAGTTAAATGTAGAATTCAAAAAAGTGATTTAACCACCCAAAACAGGAATTTCCATATTTTACTGAAGTGTGAAAAATAAAAATTGAGCCCAAATTAATAATTTATTCTGGCAAGAAAAATAGCTAAATACATGTCTTAGTGGCAAAGTTTTTCTTCAGTTACATAGTTATGTTAATATCCACCATTGTTTTCTTTTTTAGAATGAAACATTCACACCATTTCCAATAAAACAGCACAAAACATTAAACCCACAACTGTCCCATTGGTAGAATGGCAAAAAAAACCCAGGACAGACTCAAACTGTTATGCAACTAACATTCATTTTACAAGTAATTAAAAACCCCCTCAAACATTACCTTTCTTTTCAAGGGACCTAAACGTGCTGATTTAGCGTCTTGTGCTTTGTAAGTCAACCATAAGGCACTGGCCACATGTTGGACAAAACAGATTGAATCACCGTACTTTATTTCTGGGACTCCCATTCCATCAATGTCACGTTTAAGACTAGAATCCTGCTTTTCTTTTAGCTCCTAAGAAGATAAAAAAAAAAAAGATGGCATTTAATCTCTGTACTGGAACAGGATAAACCATTGAATTCTACACTGAAACGCATTCTAACACTGAACAATATTTATGTTACTTATGCTGTTAAGATGAAGCTAAATTTCATTTCACATAATCTCTGTTTCTATTCAATTAATTTTTCAGATTCTGATTAAAAATAACTTCAAATCTGAAGCATTATTTCCACTGAAGCAAGAAAAATCAAGTAAACCCCATCACCATGTAAAGATATTTAAAAAATCTTAATATTTAATCTAACCTAATCACTAAG
The DNA here is from genome assembly GCA_017639485.1 of Pluvialis apricaria. Lineage (NCBI taxonomy): Eukaryota > Metazoa > Chordata > Aves > Charadriiformes > Charadriidae > Pluvialis > Pluvialis apricaria. Next base: position 36,836,399 of record CM030012.1, on the reverse strand, counting down.
TTACTGACATAAAGTTTCAGTTTAGTAGAGTCCGTAGAAGTCTGTATTACTAAAATTTTCAAATTTCAGCTTAAATATGAAAAAGAAAAATGAGCAGAAACATATTTTGAAATTTAGTTAAAATATTTTTATACTAAACAATTTTTTGCTTATAAATAGTATATGCAGATAAAAACTTCACTTGGAATAATGCTTCTGTCTTGCAACAACCAGCAAAGAAGAAAATAATAATTCTTAAAATAAGTACAATTTGGCTTTTACATTTATTTTACTTTTGCATTTCTTAATTTTTTTACATTTATTTTATTTTTCCATTTATCTTCTTTGTAAGAGGAACTGGATTCTTTCAAATCCCTTTTAAGGACATTGTTCAATGCTTGGCTGAACACCCAGTACAATTTTAAGACCAACCTTTTTCTTAATCCCATTATTCTTCATTCACAACCAGAGGATTTTAAGAGTCCAGCACAAAAGCAAGTATGTTTTTCTTTAAAATAAATTAGTTTTCCTTTCAAAATTGAATTCAGGAATAAAGACAGAATTATGCAGCAAATTCTGTAACAGCAAATATGCACGCATGCGCATGTGTGTGATTAAACAAAAAACTCTAAGTAAATAGCGTAATTAGATTATATCATTTTTCTATGATTTCAAATGGTGATGGACTTAACCTTAAATGTAGACAGTTGCTCATTTGTTGCTAAGTAAACAAAATATGTTAGACATTGATACACAGTTTAAATTATTACATGTGTAACAGGTTTTCTTATTTCATTTCAGTTTACCGAATGTTCAATGTCTGTGGAGTAAAGTGAAATTCTATTTTAACTATGCTAATCTACTTTCATTTATACGGAATTTAGCTGTCACATTTCAACAATAATTTGAGTTGAAACACATAGCTTTATAATGCCAAGATGAAGTAGAATGAAATTACAAGACATTCCTTGGGGATACCATTACAGTATCGAGACTATGGGATGTCACATCATATTTATGCAGACTGCACCATCATGTGCAGATAAAGATGAACTCTTTCAATACACATTTACAGTGAGGCCACTAAATGAAAAATAAAAAATAAAATAGCACAAATTCATTAACTGTCAGCAATTAATTATTTGGCTTTACATAGCACCCTGAAAATTTAAACATTTTTCTCAAATATCACATCTGCATCAAGAATCAAGCATCAATGAAAATTTCAATGAAAGAAATCATAACGTCGTCACAGGTGATGTTAATTAAGTTAATGTTTTTAAAAAAATGCATGACACTGATCCTTTTTGACAACACTAAACATAAAGAAAAATAAAGATTTTCAAATTTCAGAAATAAAGCTTTTGAATTATTTTGGGGGCCTGAAGGCTGTTCTCACTTTAAGCAATACAGTATAAATTCCTCTTCGTGTTGTTTTGCTCTTTGTGCTCTGTCCAGTTACTCTAGGATTTCAGCCAAGTCATTTGATAGCAGTGTGCAAAGACAGGGTGTATTTTCTAACAGCTGAAAAAGTATAGTCAGATAAAGATTATAAAGGGAGAAGGGGAAAAAAATATCTCTTATCTAGATATTTGTACATATCTTAGCAGCAAAATATCCAAACACTTTCTCCTTCAAAACCCTCTCTTCACAACGTATTCTCAGTTTAAATCCCTCAGGCCACAAATGAATCAAGTCAAAGAAAGCAAATCACATCATGGGTCTGGAAGATGGGAAAGGAAAAATAACAGTAACAAAAAATAAAAAAAGAAAGAAGGAATGAACAAAGGAACTTGAGGGCAAAGCTGTCAAAGAAGCAATTTTCACAAGATATTTAATACACTAGAAGATGGGCAAGATTTAGACAATGAGCGAATTCATAGAATCGTAGATTTCTACATGACAGAAGGAAGGTGAGGAATGGCAGTATGAACAGGACAAATAAACCCAACTGCCTTTACAATGATTTTTCAAGTCTTCTTGTAAAAACACAGTCACAAATAAAACTCTTGATATCTTAAGGGCTTGTTTATGAACTCCTAAGAATGGTGAGACAACCTGACTGATGAATCTATTAAATCTAATCTATGCGAGCTAATTAAAATTGTATCTTTTGGGGCTGCACACTGTTATTGCATTAAAAGTACTACCACAGACTACCCCAATTTAACAAAAGAAAAAGATAAAAGGTCTACAAATATAAGAGCAGAGGACTGATACATTGAGCTAACCTATCTTGCTAGTGGGCTTACTGTACCCCGTACACTTTGCTGCATACATTTCTACACCCCAGTAGGTAAGAAAAAAAGAGGTGATTTCAGTTTTACCTTCTACTTTCTCCTCCCATATAAAATAAGTACAAAAAATAGCTTAATACTGCATTCAAAATGCAGTGCTTTCTCAGAAATAACGATTGTAAAATACAAACTTACAAATAAATACTTGAACTTTAAGACACAATTGTAGGTAAAGGACTCTGTAATACCTATCATCTTATTCCAAAAACGAATTAAACTTTATGATTACTACTAAACTATTACGACACCCTAATGCCATGTTGAGCCCCTAAGATAGCTACATGCTGGCAGTAATATTAAAATGATATCAAATCCTTCTGCATGAGTCATCTGTGACTTTTGAATGTGTCAGAATGTTACTTACTCAAACTACACCAATAACTTCTTCATTGTCAATTGTATATACCATTATGAAAATAAAATATGAAATCTCAAATATTAATTCTGGGCTACAAAAATAAACAAATATTTTTAAATATGCTCCTGTTCTTCACTGTGTTTATTCTCAAAGAAATTTATAAGCAGAACCAAGGTTCTGCTCAGCAGAGTATACTGAGCCAAGTACTGTGCTGGAATGAGAACATCCCATTTCAAAACAGGATTCCATCTGCTGTAGGGAAACTGCTGTCTCTGTGGTCACAAGACATTACAGAACTGTTGCCTTAGAATATGAAGGCTGACATTTTAAAACTTTGTCAAAAGTAACCTCCATATTAAACCCAACAGAAGTCATAATTGGGGAGGGGGATGTGTTGTCAATTTCTGATACTCGCAAACTTATTTTGCAGTAATTTGCAGTAAACAGACATATATTGCACATGCTGTTTTCATTAAAATCAGCACCATGATGTTCTTTAGCATGTTGTTTCACTTTTTTAAAAGCTCTCTTCTATTCTTATTTATGTAAGGACATATTAAGGAAAACTCTAAATTGAATTTTAGAATTTAAAATATCTGTTTTGATTTCCAGTGTTACGAAGCAAAAGGAAACAAAACAGTGAAAGTAAATACATTATGAATGCAATCACAGGTTTTGAAAAGCAAGGAACACACAAGACTGCTGAAGTGGAATGTAACACTACTGAGGATGAAGGTGTGCTTTTTCAACAAGAAGTTCTTTATAACAACTGTTGGAAAAACAAGACTTTAAGCCATGTGTTACAGGCTCCTGGGAAGCCTTAGGGATTTAGTATGCTCCACACAGCTCTGCCTACTGGCAAAGATAATCTCTTTTTTCCACAAAAAAAACCCCTTTTGCTGGCTCCCAAACTGGAAAGAATACCTCAATGGAGAAATAGTTTATTTCCTTTTGGATATTCCACAGCAATGTATATTCTGAACAATCTGGTCTGAATTCAGTGTTGACCCCATGTGGAGCAGAAGGCTGGACTGCCTAGATGACTTCCCAAGGTCCTTTCCAATCAGAATTATTCTATGATTCGAAAGGACAGGAGTGCTGTAAACATCCAGGTATTCCAGCACCCTATTTTTAAGGATCTTTACACAGCTAGATAGGAAGGTATTAGACAGTTATCTTGAAGTTTCCCTTAATTCATGCCATATTAAGGTCCAGGCAAGGGAAACTATTTCTTCATTGAGAAAACGAACAAGAAGAAACAAAGGTTTACAGATACACATGTGCAGAAATTAAGATAATCACACTTGCATGTATGTAGTCTAATTACTAGTTCTACAGTTCTTTTTCCCCTTAATCTGTATGCAATCAGCACTTGGCATTAAGAGTCCTTTCCTTCTTACAGTCCAGATCAATCTCTGGGGTTTATATGCTTCCAAAACCTCACCCTTCTTTCTTCAGGAAGAGTTATCACTGCTTGTTCCCCTCACCTTTGGAAACATCAGTGTCTCTACCCATGGGCCAGTGTAGCTCTCACCTGCCCAGGCAATAAACAACTATTTTTATTCTGGGCACAGGCAAAAGCAAATTTATAAACTATTGTGACATAAAAATATTCTCTTCTATCAGGACAGTACAAATCCTAGGATGATGAGACACTGAACCTGTAGTTCATATAGAAATGTACATTATCAACCATATTAGGTACAAACACAGTAGAAGGGATAAATGCATTAAACAGTCATTATTGACTTCTGCATAATTAATTCCTACTCTACTTCACAGGAGTCATTTTGGGGATCATAACAAATTTCACTAATGTGCGTTTGAGGCACACCCCAACAAAAGAAGTAAGAAAATAGGGAATGTATATTCGATGTAACAGAAACTATTTATTTCATGAGTATGCATACATAAGTGTACAATTTATATACTTAATAAAGTAATGTATAAATTTTAAGAAATTGCAGGACAGCCAGTGTCCAATTAGACAGCGAGTAGGTTACAGGAATTTGAACACAATACTAGACCAGTAACTGCGGCATTCCTGGCATACTCACCATCCTTACCAGGGTGCCATGATTTGCCAAAACCAGGAAAAAATTACATCTGTAATAAATGCCTCTGTACACCATCATACATACAATCTACACTGCATAGCCTTTACACCGAAGACAGAACCCAAAACTATTTGGTGAGCATCTAGCAATCTAAGGAAATTTCCTGATAGCTTTTCAATTATTTTGATTGGTTAAAATGAAAATTCTTGGCACGCACTATGCAGTCACACTAATAAAATAAACATTGTTATTTTAAACATGCTAAAAAGAATTAATTGCTTTATTATACTAACAAGTCTACCATCTGTCAAGATCCTTAATGCTAGGTTTTATCTAGTATATATCTAACTTTAAAGATTCTTTTTCACTGCTCTTCAGGGACCATACAGCATTCAGAATTACATGGAACATTTAACTTCTCATACTTAATAAAAACTCTATTGTAGCAGCTATGGCAACTATTTATAAGTAATATCATGAAAGCACATAAAAACTTTTCATCATCTTTCATGTAAAAATCTTTTACTTTCTGGAACAAAGTTATTAATTCTGCCTAGCCTCATAACCATTCTTCATTCTCTCTCACTTGTACTGTTTTTCTCAGCTGGAAATGATGAAAAAGCTAGTAACATGCAATTAGCAGCTCACTAAAGAGCACAGTTTGAAAACATATGGTTTAGAAATCACCGACTACATTTTCCTTGCAATTCACCTACCAACACACTGCACAAAGAATAGCAAGGGCAGAATTTTGCCCAACTGAACCAAATTCAATCGAATTCAATTATGACAGATAGAACTGGAATGAATAACGTTCTAATGAGATTCTGTCTAACTAAAATGATTCTATAATGATTAAAGCCATTCCTATTAAACCACTGTATCTTGCATTGTATTAGTTTTCAATCTTGTTTTTTTAACCTGTTGACAGTTTAGTTTACTCTAAAATTTATTCGTCATCCCTATTTTTCCTCAAGGAAGCCTTTGTTACTCTCAACTCAGGTTGTTTACCTTTGTATTTAAATGCATAATCCCTGTCAACTGCTTCAATTTAGAAATTACAAATAATTTATAAAGTCCTTGAAACAACTCAGATCTAGTATTTGAGTGTTCAACATTTAAGACAAATTTGCATTGATGTTGTTTACCTTTGATGCTCTAAAACAAAAGGCAGTAGATGTTGTGTCTGACTTTTCTCTGTCTAACATTGCAAGTCCTTCATCTTCATTCAGAGCCAAGTACCTTCCTGTTGTAATATGTCGAAGACGGAAAGGCTGTCCCCACCTGATGTTACTTCCACTCCAGCTAAACATATGAGACACCAAAAATAATTTATGAAGCAAGCAAAACTAGTATTTCTATTTCAGGCTTTAAAGGACATTCAGAAAATAGAATGTGCTATATATATACACCTTTTTGCTTTTGATTTCAATATTTGCATTAAAACAGATGCAAAACTGTTCATACATTTGCAAAGGGAATCTTGGAAAGGAGTATAGCTTTAATTTTCTCTCTCTGTTTTATTAGGGTGTTACACATGCTGTCCATAAAAATATCCTACATGTTTCTGAAAAATACTGAAGTGTAATTTAACTACTGTATTTCAGTTGACTGCCTAAACAAACAAATTAAACCTAAGTGAGCACTCAACATTCCAAAGAACTATCCTACATCTCTGTTAGTTATGAGGGTATTTCATTTACAATCACAAACACACCAAGAGTAAAACAAGCATACAGTTCAGAAGGCCATCAAAGTTAAACCATGTATACCCTTATAGTATATATTGAAATTTCACTTGCCACAAGATAACAAATAACTAATCACCTAGGAGGGAGATAGAGTTTCAAAAAAAAACCCCAAAAGACACCCATGAGGGATATTACTGTTCTGATTTTCACCCATGCTTCTAAAATTTATAGTGAAAACTAGGAAAGCATTTCACTTTTGGACAGAAGCGATGTCTCAAGCAGATGTATCTCATAAGAAACACTGGGTTTGATATGGGACACAGACCAAAAAAACATTTTAAAATCTTAAAATACTGACATTCCCCATCTGATTATATCATGGTAGATTACTTTTCATTATTGACAATGAACGTACTAACATATACCATATAGCAGGACAAATATATTACTCATGTTCTGCCTTAAAGATCTGTAACAATCAAATTGCTGTTAACATAAGAAGAGTTGCCAATTAAAAAGTTCAAAAAATATCAGTACCTTATTCGAAGGGGTTCTACTCTCCACAAAGACCTTGCTCGAACGCCAGCTCCTCCAGTTTCATAAAGTACTTTCCTACAGAAAAGATTAAGATCATCCTCTTGTGTTTATTTGTGCTACATAGTATTTATAACTTACTCCTCCGTAAACTGTATGGGACTCACTTCTCCGCAGCTAAACAGATGGAGTTGAACGGACAGGAGATTCCTACTCCTCAGTGAGAGCACAATACACAATCCAAATGTCCCACGTACATTAGGCTATTTCCATTAAGCTATTCTCTCAGGAGTTCATAAAATACTTTGCCTTCAAAGTGGCTGAGAATCTTTTGCTGTTACTTAATCAGTCATAAAAATACGTAATTCATACAGTTCCAAAGACATTAACCTAAATTACTAATGCTCTTAAATACATATCAACACAATGTTGAGTATACACATTTGCATACATTAATGATTATCTGCATGAATATGACATCAGAGACTTCACTCCTAGACTTCTAACATTCTTATTAAAAGAAATAATTCTAATTAAAAGGAATAATGGTGGTGCTAAAACAAAGATTTTTTTATTATAGTCCTTACAAAACAGATAATAATTATATATCAGTTTTAGGAAACTCAGAGAAATAAAAAAACAGGAAGTGAAAGGATTCAGCCTTTAATATAATCTGTTTTTCTTGAATTAGTGGCTGGGCGTTAGTGACATGTTTTAGTGCTGCAACTAACTCAAATACAAACAAATACAAACTATGGTGGATTAGTCCTGTTCACAGGAATACATGCAAGAACGGTTTTCATCTTTCAGTAATCATTCACGTCTTGTCAACTAAGCACCAGAATTTGTATAACCTTTCTCATACATAATGGATAAAGGAAATACAATGGATAATAGGAAAGATCTTGATATGAAACTCAGGATACTAAATTTTAAATAATAATTTTAATTATCATTTTGTTAATAATAATTGTATTTGTTACATTCTGAACAGTAAAAACTTAGGAAATAATAAACTTATAATCAAATATTTTAGTTATAATAATAATTTGGTAAGTTTGACGTGCACCGTACCTATTTTAAAATATTTTACTAATCTCTTAAATAAGAAAACCTAAAAATGTACACAAAATTTAAGTTATTATCTGCCACATTACTGTTATTGGGAAACTATTAAGATTGAAGATCTTGTTTTCAAAATGTGACTCACAAGCTGCCCTCCATAACGTACCATGTAAGGGTTTATTGCATCATCATTATACAATAAATTTAAACATTCTGTTACTGGTACCAAACCCTCGGTGGACACTAACTGAACAGAAATTTGTTCACCCAGCAAAATAGTACTAGATGATGACATAATTATTTTTTGCTATGGCTACTTCTTTATTTGAAAGAATGAAATAACAACATATATGTGTAAACTGTGAGTGTGGTCAGAAACTGAGCCCTCCAGGCAGACACCAATAAGAAAATCATATTCTTAGCAGTTTTAATATTCTGCAGTACATTCCTGCATAATTTGAGCAAGAGAAGTTTTCAGACATACAAGCAAAATTATTCTAGACGCCAAACCAACTGATTCACTAGCTTTTTTTTAAAGCCCAACAAACTTCCGAAAGTTTATTGGGTTCTTTAATTTTTCTTGGAGCAATGTAAGCAGAAAGCCTTTTCTGTATTTCTAAAGGTTTCTGGCAGTAGTTCTCTCTGTTCATGTATTTATTGATACCTAAAGGAGAGGTTGGTTGAATCTTTCAGCAAGATTATTTGATTCATGCTTATTCCTAAATGTTTTCACCAATTTCTAATGATAAATTTTGTTGTAGCTTTGTCAGAGGAAAGAACATAAATTCATATAACCTGTTCTTCCCTTTCCCAAATGAAAGAAGGGGTGAAGAAAGATGAAGAAAACAGTTCCACTGTACCTTGTTTAATTAAAATAACTGGAACTGACCCCAAACCATAAAGACGGTGAAACTGAAAAACACAGAATAATGCAGAATAAAAAATTACTGTATCATAATGTGATTAAGGTACAAAAAAAAAATTTCAAATAGTAATTTGGTTCTTAGGAAAGGATTTGGTTTACACCTCACAAAACAACAACAAAAAATCTAGTAGTAGAGAAATGCTTTTATTATTTAAAAAAAGAAAAGTTTCTTTGTATCCTGAGTTTCAGATCAAGACCTTTCCTATTATCCACTGTATTTCCTACATGCATCATACATGAGAAAGGTTATACAAATTCTGGTGCTTGAATGACAACACATGAATGATATGAAATATGAAAAACTTTCTTGCATGTATTCCTGTGAACAGGACTAATCCACCCTAGCATGCACAGAAGCTGGGCCTTCTATTATACTTCCGTACCTTAAAAAATGTGGGAATTTAAAGGGAATTTAAATTCTGGGGAATTTAATTTAATTTAATTCAAGGGAATTTAAAATCTGCCTGCCTGCTCTGGCAAACTTGACTGAATGCTGCACATGCATACATAAAAATGTCACAACCTAGTTGTTACACAGTTTGTTCTGAATTAAAGTGGCATTTTGAAATGTAGAATTTTAACTGGCTTTTCAGATTTTCAAATTATTTTCATTTTTTAAGAGTTAACAGGAAAAAAAAATAATCTGTTCAGCATTGTTCTCATGCAACTATGGGGCCCAGAACTCACTTGTGAAATGAAAGTTGTGTTTTTCTTAACTGCATGACTGTTTCTACAACTCTTCTTCGATTGAGAACCCTTAAGGTTTTAATTTATCTGATATTCTGTTTCTTGATCAACACCAATGCATTCCAGGAAGAATCTATAGATTATGATGAAGTACACATAAGTGTGACAAACCATTTGCATCCAGTGTCTTTATAAGATGGATGGACTTCTAGATCTACACCTGTACATTACTCAGGAGTCACATTTAGGAACACACGCGTGATTTCAAAAATTTTGAAATTATAATGCGCCATAAGAGTAAGAATATATATTCCTTGTAGTAGAAGTAGTAGAATTTCCTACACATCTTGCCTTCCATAATAATATTTTTGATACTCTAGAATCAAAATACAAAATGGCAACAAAAAAAACTAGTAGTCAATTCATCTTCGTTTCCAGGCTCTATGAATATGAGGTCACTTCCAACCTGGGCTATTCTATGATTCTAAGAATATACACAGTAACCATCTGGAGTTTTTGTTTTCCATTTTCATTCTAGATCCTCTTTGGTGCCATTTATCTTACTGGTGTTATTTTTCGCAGACTCTAATGACCCCTTCCTAGCTAAGCTCAAAACTAATCATTTATTTCCATTCTCTGTGACCTCCTTCATTTCTCCTTGGCCCAGCTCAACCATTCCTTCACATTATGAATACCATAGATATGTCCCTGTTCACCTTTTATACTTCTTAAATTTCTACACTACTTAAATTCTCTAACCCTTTTCCAGCTTTTTCTATATGCAACACCATATTAGCGTTAGTGACCTGCTCTTACAGTAATAAAAATGCAAGTAAAAAGAGAATTGCTGCTTTTTCACAACAGCATCCACATAACATTTTCTTCATCTTCTCCTTGATTCCATCCATCCATCCACCCATCCATCTTATTCTGAGTTTTTGCCAAGCCTGCCTTTTTGATGTTCAGTAAGTCCATCCCCTCTGTTTTCACTTGGACTGTAATAAAAGCCCTTAAGATTCTTGGCAGAGAATAGCCACTGTGTGAATTGTTAAGGAGCATTCTCTGCAGAAACCTTCAGAAAATTAAATGTCTGTACTATGCAAAGAGAAGTTATTACTCTTGTATAACTTGGCTTATTCAACAGTCCTAATGGAATGCATAGAACTGGTTAAACAAAGCGATGGAAATAAACACAACCATTTTCTACACTTCCTCTTTCTCCTGTTCCTACTGCTATTGGGGTTTCTTTCATGTATTCATTTTGGTTTTTATAATGCAAACGTGACTTCTACAACTATGACACAGTACAAACTTGGCCCAATGTCTATTATGCAGCTTATAAATCTGAAAGATAGAAAAACTCCAAATCATCAATGTCAGCACATTGTATCACTGTCACACATTTGAAAATGTTCAATATCGCATTCACATTATTCCCCTATTTTAGGAATATAAATACATAGATTTAATTCAGAAAAATAAACTTGTTTTTTTATTATTTTATCCTTTTATTTACATAGTTGTAAAAAAATGGAAGCGGAGCTTAAGGCAGTAACAATATACACAGAACATGTATTAAGAACAACAACATATAGGGCAACAGGGCTCCACAATTGTTTTTGGCTTTGACTATATCTGACTTCCAGATAAGTAAAAGCAATAGCAAAAGTACAGCATTTCTGAACGTACTGAAAAGGTTGGACATTTATTCTAACATTATTTAAGACTGGTTGTTTATAAAATTAGTCTGAATATGACATCTGTTCCACACAAGGTATCTAGATCCTAATACTTTCGCTAGTATTTTTATACTAGGTGTGCACATTTTCACACTCAGTGCAAACTTTGTATCTTTTTTTCCTATACACATATGAAGAGAAGAGCAATAAAAAAATTCACAAACAAGTGACATTTCTGACATTCGGTTTGGGTTTTCTTTTGGCTTTGGAGACATTTGGCTTGGAGACATTTTTACTGCACAAAAATGTAAAAGTGGAAAATTTAGAGGTGAAAAGTTTACTTGACATAGCTGAATGTTACTTGTGGTATCATATTATCTAAAGCATGACTTATTTGCCACAATGGGTACAGAGATCTTATTTGTTGAATACGATTTTTAATGCTGGGGGTCTTGTGTATCAAAATGATTAGCTTGCTGTGCTGTTGATTATCAGCAAAATGCAAAGTCAAACTCAAATAATAAATCAACATAATATATAATAACTGTAGATTTAAGTTTAACACAAAAGTGATTTAGTCTTGCTAATATGATTTAATTCTCTTAAAGTATCAATCAAATTTGAGGGAGCAAGAACTTGCAAAAAGGTGCAAAAAATATAAAGTATGAAAGGCATTGTAGAGGCCAAAATTTCAGAGATTTTTTAGGGCATTTTTTTTTTTTTAAAAAAATTGCCATCTTTCCTGCTACTGCTTGCTTACCTCTGCTTATAGTAGTAAACATTAAAGACAAACAATATAATCGGCTGAAATCTCAGTGGAAATCAACTACTTGAATTTCAGCAATAAAAGAATTCATGACTGATTTTCTGCTTAGTAGATCTCAACTTCTTGTAACAATGTCACTGCCTAATTAGAGATTGCTGTAATGAGTGTTTAACCTATCTAACCTCAAATGCAACTGACAATCAACAATCTATTTCTTTCTTGAGAGAAGGAAATGTATAAAAATGCATCACCACTTACTTGTGCTGGGAATCATTCTGATCTGTAGATGGAATCGTTAAACATTCATCATGGCCATGGAAAAAACGTACTACATGCCCACCAAGAAGGTATCCTGTAGAAGAAGCAAATTTACTCATTAGCTTAAACATTGACAATGTGAAAATAACACCCTCAAAAAAAATTTACAAAATTCAAAAGACCTCGGTGACATCTGCTTTCCAAATTTTCACTCATAACTGAAATTAAACAAGAACAAATTTAGTATGACAACATATTAATTTTTGGATCTTTTTCAGTTAAAAATATTTCTTCTAAAAATGAAGACAAAAAGAAAGCAATCTCTTAACATTTAAAAATAAAATTAGGATTCTGGGACAGAAAAGGAAAATAAAAACTTCTACAACAATTACCGTTTTGAAAATTGATTGCTTTAGGTAAGAGCCAAATCAAATACATAATACCACAGCTTCCTCCCCCTTAACACAATTTAAATGTTCTCAATACAAAATAATTTGGTGAGCTCATCAGTTCTGACATTTATAATTTGTGTCAAAATCAAAACTGCACAGCAGCAGCAGGAGACAGAGGACAGAAAAACACTTAGCAGTTCTGAAGATTAAGTTTAATGGAAGCTAACTTTCCAACCCATTTAACACAAAGACTACAGGTCAAAACCAGGCACTTTGCCTCAGAGGAAAAAGAAAAGAAAAAAATGGTGTAGGAGGAAAATGATTCATCAGACCCTCAGTCCAAACTGTTCTGACCTTGTAAGTGAAATTAATGGCTTTTAAAAGAACAAACACATAAAGGAGGAAGGGTAGAAAGAAACTCTCATATTGTGCAGTCGATTCAATATAAATTTGTAAATTAGGAAAATGGTAACTGGCAATTATCCTAATGCCAATTAATACAAAGGTCAAAGCAAAGAAGAATGCAAAAAAAAACCAACTTTCCTGATATTTATGTTCCACCGAATGTACTTCAAACATCACAAAAAGTATGTTGTCCGACTTCCAGTCCAATTTTAGACTCATGAAATCCCTCTTTCTTAGTCTGTCCATTCAACTCAGGCTAGCTGCTAAGTCTTTTGACATATGATCATCCATCACATAAACCATTCTGAGAAGAGTATATACAGCTAAACCGAAGCCTAAGCAGTTGGGAAATAACTGACGTACAGAAAACCTACTTCTCTGCTTACCCCACTCTAGCCTCTTTTTTTTTTTTTTTTTTTTGATTATGTAATTTTGGATTATATGTCCAATCCTGAGCTACACAGCACAAGTGTTCTAAGTACAGCAAAGGGCCACTAAGATGATAAGAGACTGGTGCTTCTCACACATGAGGAAAGGCTGAGAGAACTGCAACTGTTTGACCTAGAGAAGAGAAGGCTCTGGGAGGGGGGCGGGGCACAGATCTCATCAATATAAAGAGGACAGAGTCAAGGTCTCTTCAGTGGTGCCCAGTGACAGGACAAGAAGCAATGGGCACACACTAAAACACAGGAGCTGCCATCTGAACATCAGGAATCACTTTTCCACTGTGAGGGTGCCTGAGCACTGGCACAGGTTGCCCAGAGAGGCTGTGGAGCCTCTCTCCTCGGAGACCTTCAAAAGCTGTCTAGACATAATCCTGGGCAACCTGTTCTAACTGGACATTCTTGAGCAGTGGATTGGACCAGGTCCTTCCAACCTCAACCACTCTGTGATTCTGTAAACATTTAGGAAGTTTAGCTGCCAAATCCCTGCTGTTACAGAAATCCAAACTATTCCACTGATCTTCCATGATCCCTCTGTGTAGCTCATAGAATCCTAGAAACATCTAGATTGGAAGGGACCTTGAAGATCATCAGGTCCAACTGTTAACCTAACACTGCCAAGTCCACCACTAAACCATGTCCCTAAGCACCACATCTACATGTCTTTTAAACCCCTCCAGGGCTGGCAACTCAACCACTTCCCTGGGCAGCCTGTTCCAATGTTTGATAACCCTTTCTCTGAAGACATTTTTCCTTCCCAATATCCATCCTAAACCTCCCCTGGTGCAACTTGAGGCCATTTCCTCTTGTCCTAATTTTACTACAGAATGGCTCGTCTGTTTGCTTGGGTTTGTTTTACCTGTGCAACCTGAGAACACGGGGACTTTTCCAGAGTTAACGTCTATTCTATTTATGACCCATGATGGCAGGGCACCAGACAGCCATGTATAAATATATGGCTCAAGCATAATACACTTCTTGCAACAGAAAGCAATCAGAACGTATTACAAGGAAAATCCATATCCCATATGCTCATAAAACGAAAACCTACAACCTCTCTGAGACAAGTTTCTTATGGGCCAGTGCACAGAAATGCTGTGGGATGCTGATTTAAAGCACCTGGGGTTAGAAGGACCCAACCATAGTTCAGATAAGCCTAGTAACTGTTAGTCTTTAGCACCAGGGTAGTCTACTTCTATCAAGACTTAGTATAGGTGATCCCAGGGAAATACAATGTCTCTTTCAGGTCCCTTATAGCTCCTATGAATCCTATGATCCTGTATATTATTATATCATAAGTGATTAGTTTTAGGGCCAAGTGATACAAAATGATCCTGACTTAAAGACATTTACCACTCATGAATGTGGAGGACTGATACTTCAAACAGAGAACAGCAGAGGTAAAGTACAATGTTTGTTATGACAGTGTTAATGACAGAGCATGGCATTAAAATAAGGAGCAATATTGAGTGGATGAGCCTTTCATTTCAGAACAAGACATCTCTCAAACAGAGCAAGGCAATGCTTCTCAAACACGGTTGTAAAGTGCAGTCAAGTACCTAGAAAGAAATCCTGACCCTGTGGTGTGGGATTTAAAGCTGATTAAGAGGATGCATTCAGCTCATTTTCATTGACTATTACAGAAAGACAATAAGGAAGCATGCCTGTAAGATCCAGAAAGGATATTGAGCAAATATCCTTAAAAAACCCAACTAAGAGACTGAAATAGGAAATAAGAGAAACCTGCTTCCCATTTGCATGTACCTTTCTCTCTCTTCTGTTATCTCTGTTACAGGGTGATTGAAAATCCTACACAAAATCTAAGTTTACTGGCTTTAGTTATTCTGCAGCTCCTACTCCCCAAAATTAAACTGAAGACAATAAGCTCACCTGTTGCTCTCTCAGTCTTCGTTTCTCATGCAGCTTTTTGTGCTTTGCTATTCGAAATCTACAGCACGCACTTACCTTTTCTTCAGTTAATCTGGCTGATGTATCTGTATTTCCCCCTTTTCCCTTCTGTTATTCCTCTCTCGTATGCTCATTTTCTTTATTTTCATTAAGCTCTTTGGTTTGATGTTCGGAGGGTGGGTTTTTTTTCATTTTCAGTCTTTATGAAAAGCAATACAAAGTCATCTAGACTATATATATTTCTAAATAAACAAAATGACAAACCTTCTGAAATATTGCTTCCTGAGCATGTAGGATGTACATTCCATAGCGTCTGCATAAAGGAGGCATCCACCTGAATACTTCCATTTGACATGGAGAGATGCTGAAATAAGACAACAGTAACAGGAAACAGTGAAATTTATGCCCTTAAAAATTTTTAGTATATTAATTTCTCAACAAAATAAAAATATATAATAAAGTAAATATACAAATAGTCTTTAAAACTTGCTTTTAAAATGAACTCTTTTCTAAATCTAACCAGCAGTCTCCAGTTGCAGCTTAGAAATCTTCCACAGTTACAGAAATAAAAGCTTCCCAAGATGGAGAATGCTGAAGTACAACTCAGGATAAAGGTATGGAATAGATTTGATCTGGGGCAAGGGGATGGAGGGAGGGATGGCAGGGGGGTTGGGGCAAACACAGTGTTCTCTGGAAAAAAAAAGTGCATTACAACCAGGCATTTTCCTATATTAGAAATTCATAAGAATTCATTCATAAGAATCCCAACCATTTTCTCCAACTCCTCACAGCACTTTGTATTTTCCTACCGTGTATCTACTTGGTAAACAAACAAACCTACCAGGTATCTTTCAGAGGACACACTGACCAGGATAAGATCATCACCTATTCGAACTTTTTCTCCTTCTGACCTTTGTTTAGAAGCAGGGTGTATTGTCCACCAGCATGCCTCACCTAAAGGACAGAGATACTTATCAAGGGTACACAAAACAGACAACTCCCAAGAAATTTAAGGATATCTTTATACAACGCTGAAATAAAATAATAAAGAATTATAAGAATTCACGTTATAAAGCCACCTCATTCCTCTTCAATACATTCAATCCATTTGAATTTTCTTCTTTTTCCTTGAAACTTTGTCAACCAATCTTTGTCATCACTGAAGCTGATACTTCTCTTTTCATTTTTTTTTTTTTAAAGCAACTAACCACTTACAAAACACTGCTCAGAACTGCCCTCCCTTCAAGGGTCTCACTGCCAGTAAATTGCTGACACTTATCTCAGTTTTAATTATCACTTTTTGTGTCAGCTTTTGCTTAATGTTCATATTTAATTCACAATCTTCTGTATCATTTCCACTCTAAGCTTCATTTATGTTGTAGAATATGGAATTTTGAAGCAAATACTCTGTAACTTTACAACATTGCTACACTACAAATATCAGTTCTGGGAGCAGTTCCATTAGTGCTGCAGACCATACGACTACAGGATAGACAAACGTATGGGTGACAGCCATTTCCTACACATTAAATGTAAGATTCCAGATTACTTTGCATGTGCACACACACACTCTCCAATTCTGGGAAGATTACCTAATTCATTCCACAATTTCACACCCTTCAGGGTTTAGGTAAGACCCTGAAGAAAACGAAAATACAGCTTTCTCAATGGTGGGAAAAAATTAAACAAAGACAAAATTGGTATCATAAGACAATGCACAAGAATCTGTTTGATCAACTAAGAAATTTCATGTAAAACCTCCTTAAAATAAAATTTGAAGGTTATGAAACTAATTACAAAGATGACAATAAATAAAAGTTATATCCCTAAAAGTAAAAGTGTAAAGTGCTAAATCTTTAAATGAGAGTAACTTTAAACATCCAGTGGCTTTTCACTCAGTACCTGCTAGGTGAAGAACAGTTCCTGCATCTGAAATTTATTCAATAGGACAATTTCATGGGTGGGGGAGTAGGACAAGGGGAAGTGATATTATAGTGTTCAGTTTATGAGGTTTACAAACATGCAGTAACTACTAATTTCAAAATCCTCCATGCAGAAACTCAACTAAGCATTCCTTTTATGTGTTGCTTTTTATATCTTACCTATGTACAAGGGTCTTTTTGTACAGTTAAGCAAATACCAATATGAGACAACTACAGATATTCGTTACAAAGCCCCATGGCCACAAGCTGACACACGCAAAATAACTCTGAAAAAAACCTATAAAATTATGAAGACAGAATTCACTGAAACTATTTTCAGAGAGATGGAACATTCCTTTTATCGACCTTCCTAAAGAAACTGGTCTCCATCTAAGGCAGCAACCAGAGATATAATCAAGTAACAGGCTGCTAATATCTATCTTAGACCATCTTCTGTACGGCTACAAACAACTGAGAGACAAACTTCATTCATTCAAACCAGAAGGTCAAGCAGATAATCAGAGTCACCTGAAATGGAAGTTTCAAAGATCCTGGTCCACAACTATTTTAACACCTACACTGGCAGTGCCTCTCCATCATCAAATAGTCTATTTTGATTTTAATTTATTTTCAAAATAATGAAAAAACAATAGAAAGCACAGGTTTATATTAATACAACTGGCATTTCTTTATTTGAAGCTTCAGATTAATGAGGTGTGTATACAGGTACTTAGATTTTCCCTTCAAGGTATATATGTGCACCTGGGTACTATAGGGTCACCTGTTACTTTCTGATGAGTACTCATCACTTTCAATAACCATTAACACTATGTATACAGCAGCACGTAAACCTATTTGTGGCTGAGTTGCTTTTAAATTCATTTAACAGCTCCCAGTGGCATCTCATAATTTGTATGTGATTTCATGGAAGCACAATTTTTTATTTTTTTTTTTACTATATTTCTGTCAGCAGTGCTGTTACTGGCAGTACTCCTGGAAATCTATTAATTAGATTTTAAAGCTTTCTCATCGTTTCTTGTTTGTGTTGTATCTCTTCCACTCTGTTCTATTATTATTTTGCTCCATTTTATGCTTTTATTTTTCTTCAGCTCTTTTAGCAATTTGCTCATTACATTTTTTCTGTTTTCCTTCATTACATTGCATACTTCTTTCATTGTGTGGTTACAATGTATATTGTGAATGCACTGATAGATGGCTTTTCCATACTCTAATTCTATCACAAGTGCCAAACCATACAAATAGAAAACAAATGCGTCAAATCTGGTTTAGTCAATGAAAATTTTTTACTTCGACCATTATCACCAGTGTTATTGCAGTTGTGGTGACTCAGTTTAATTGCAAGGCACTCTCAAATTCTTACACAAAGTCAGTTAATTTACTGAAAGTCATCATTTACTTTCAGTCATCTTATTTCTAATGAACAAATAAACATGACATTCATAAGCTTACAGTGCCATTAATTTCAATGCCTCTTCTAAAAACAGAACTGTGTGACACGCTTTCCTTCAAAAATAACTTGCCATACCTGCTGCATTTTCTCGTAGTCCCACATCAAATGCAAGTTTATCCGTCTGGGATCTTGATGATGTTAAACATGTCAAATACTGCAAAACAGTGAAGTTGTTAAAAACAAAAAAACAACATATCCATTAACACACATGCCAAATGAATACATTCACGTTACTCCATCTTACTATCAGCCTGTGCTTAATTTTTTAAAATTAGTTAAGCATTATGTTATTTGTATACAAGCTCATCCTAACTTTAAAACATCAAAATCCTTTTTCCACTTAAGCACCTGCTTCTCTGTGCAATTTAGCTCCTACCTTCCAAAGTTTCATGTTGTTTGCAGATAGGAAAAGGCAAACATCTTATTACAGCATTACTGAAATGTTTGCTTCATGAAAACATAGCAAACGTACCAAAAGGCAGTAATCATGCTTGCAACTCTGGTATATCAAGGCAACTACAATTTGTATGGTTCATAAACATAAGCAACAAGTTTAAAGACTAATGTAGAGTCTACTAGTGCAGGAAAAAGTAAGGAAGATGTTTTCTTGACTTCCCATTTCTTCAACCTCCTATTAGGTATATTTTCATGGGCCCTAATAAGTCAAAGATCCAGAAGAGTTAAAATTTCCAGTTGTACAATGTAGTGAGACAAAATTTATACAAGGTAGCCTGAAGATAGCATGTCTGTGGGTGTAGTCACTGGGAACTATGGGATATTAAAAGGAATACCTTATCTTATAAAATATGATGGAGAAGATAACACATATAACAAATTCATTTGTGATAGCAGCAACTTGCTAATGGAATTATCATTAAAATGGACCTTAAGGACACAGAAATAATCCATGGCTAATGGAGCTTTTCAGCTACATTTCTGAGTGAAATGGATTGAAGAATCTGAATTTAAAATATTAAGTCCACTTCCATTGTACTGAGACACTATAAGCTATTCAAATTTTTTATCTAGTGCAGAAGAGAACTTACAAAGAACATCCTTCCATATTTATAGATTCTTTATTTTGATAAAAACACGTTTATTTGCATTTATGTTAATCATTCTGTGCAAGTGCTCTTTCACTTACCATTTCACTGAACGAATGTCGAAGTAGTATAGCATGGCCATACAGCAGGGTTCTGTGACCACCCCCTTGAGCTGCCTACAGAACATGACAGAGAAGGTCAGAACTCCACTGCACGGGGTGGACTACGATCAGAACTATGTAACAACATGAAGAGCTACTACAGCTAAAGTAACAACTGCAAATATTCACGCAAACTATGAAATGTATATGCTGGGCAAAAATCATAACAATGAAGTAGCTACAGCAATAGCCAAATATCTGCCACAGGAACAGATGTTGTTGTTGGTCAAAGACTCTTATTGTGACCTAATTTTTATTATACTTAAGTAAAAACACAGCATTTCAGAAAAAATGTTATAAATTAAATAAGATACTACTTACCTTTCGTATAAACTTCTCAGCGGCATTAAAAAAAAAATAATAAAATAAGTATATATTCACATACGCAAACTGAAATCCGAAGAGGAAAAACATACCTATTGCCCAGAACAGTTTAAGCACATATTAATGATATCTACTTGCTAGGAGTAATGTTATCTTAAGTATTCACCAGACTGATTAGAAAAACTGCATCTTTAGTTTCAACCAAGAACTGCTATTAATTTCAAATATGGGAATTTATGACTGGATTTTCCACATGCTTCCTTTAGAGAATTTAACACACATCTTTTGAGCTCCTTTTGGTGACCAGAAGAAAATAAATTCCAAGGGAAGAATCTTAAGAAAGTTATCTACGGAAAAACAAACAGGCTTTCTAGGTTTTCAAGTCTGCCTCTCTCAGCCTTTTTCTGCATCTACCATCTTATTTCCTAGTTATTTATAAATAACTAGCCTATTCAAACAAATAAATAATATGACCAAGAAATTAAATTATTGATTTATTGTGGTCCTTTACACTGAAACTAAGATAGTTTGGGTTTTTTTTTTCAGATCCTCTATTGCAGATTGTATGAAGCTCTTCTGTAGGAAAGTGATCTCCAAATTTTGCAGCATTATGGATATCATGATTACTGTTAATACTAATTATACTATGGTGCACAACATTATACTTTATTTTTTTTTCTCTCGGGTCAAATTATAACATTTGCACCTGGTATGTCTTGAATAATAACAAAAAGTTTTAACATCAGGATCCCGATAACTAGTTAGAAATCACTGACTTAAGAATATCTAACTTCTCACGTAATTGCTTGAAACCGTTCTCACACACACACAGAGATATTTTTCCATTTAAAAGAGCATTTACTTTATGGTCTTCTTGTCACAGCTATATTTAAGCAATCATTAAATACGGAAGATGATTCCCCAAAATATAACTTCAGAACAGGGATTGTCTCTAGTACATTACATATTGCTAGAAAGGACTGCCTTTAAGATCAGTTCTTTTCCTTGGATTCATGTGGAAGAGACCAAGATAGTTCCAGGAACACAAATAACAGTTATAAATGTGTAGGCAAATCATTTTTCGCTATATGAACAATACATTAGTTAAATTACCAATTAGGTCAATAGGTTTACGAGCTAAGTACAACTTGTGTTCTACAGAACGCCAACTTGGAAGACATCAAGCTGAGGAAACTCCTGCATTCTGTAGCTCGACATACAGAATGCTTAATACTTAATCCTTAATTCAAAGGATTAAAAATGAAATGTTATTTGTCCAAACACAAGGAATAAAAATATAGATGCAATCCAGCAGAGGTCTTTTATGACAACTGCAACAAAATAAAAATCTTACTTCTATTTTTATAGCTAATAACAAAGACATTAACAAATAGGGATTTGGGACCTGATTATGCTGGAACTGCATTATTATGCTGCTAATAAGTAGATAGTCCTATGTAATTTGACATAGTTAATTTTATTGAGAAATTTCTCAGAATTATGTGGATACTATGTCTAATCTCTTTCACAATATGATTCATATAATTATGTAAAATTTCTCACTACCACCCAGTAGCAAACTAAAAAAAAAAAAACCAAACTCCTGGATAATGATTCTTGGACCCACACAGAAAACATGTTAAGATTGCTGGAAAAAAACAGAGGCAAATGTAAGATAGTTATCACTGGTCATTCAGAGAACATAGCATGCTTTCAGATATCATCATAAAAGGCTGACCAGAAACAATAAATAAAAAAATTCTGAGGGCTCCTCCAAATTACGTCATACATAAAAAATGGTTTTAATAATACATCCTGCAGGAACTTATCATTGCTTTAGGAAGAAAACCAGAAAAACATCATTTAACAGTGTATATAATACTTCTATAAATTACAACTTTTTTTTTAATCAACAAGGAGAACCTTAACAGCAAAATTAAATGTAATTACAGACAGGTGGTGAGAAGAAAATTACATGTACTCATTTTGTAACAAATACACGCATACTGAGAACAAGCAATAAAACACCTCATGCTATTTTTTTACTGAAAGCTTTTAAGTGAATCACTTGTAATTTTAAGGCTGACTCATTAAAAAAAAAAGAGAAATGAGAACAATTCATATTTCAAAAGACTAACTGCACCTGCTCCTCAATGCTAAAGAGAAACGAATATGATTATAGTAGTGGAGCAATAATATTCAAGGAAAACAGGAAAACTGAAGAATCTGCTATGACATGAGGCCCCCTAGAAAATCCTGGAGCAAGGAAAGAAATGAGAACAATCCATATTCGGAAGTTTAAAATTCTTTTATGTCAATTTACTTACCCCTTCGCTAGCATTATCCCCTGTGTTGGCCAGCATTTCTTGAAGGGCTCTGACAGATAGGGACTGTTCAAGGACGAAATTACAGATGCAAAGGTCCGGAGGAACATACTGTTAAAATAAATTAAACAGTGTAAGAAGAGATAGCAGCCCAAGTGAACCAGGATGAAAAGCGTGTTTGAACATACATGTATTTTAATTTTAAAATCTGTACTTAATGTTTACTCATTTGTTTTTGAAATACACGCTATTTCCCTGTATGAAAATAACATAAATCCATTCTGTATAACTTGTCAGTGCAACTTTACTTTTCCTAGAGCTGTATTCCTCACACTAAAACTAAACACTTTCAGGTTCAAAAGCAAAAAGCACAGCAGATTTTTTTTCAATTTACTGGCATTGATGCATCCAAGCAAAAAGTCTCAAGGGGAATCATCAATGGATATAAGTATGTGACAGGAAAGTACAAAGAGCCACACTCTATGCAGTGGTATGCAGGGAAAGGACAAGAGGAAATTGACACAAATTGAAATACAGGAAATTCTATTTAAACATGAGGAAAAAAAACTTTTTTACTGTAAGCATGGTAAACACTAGAACAGGTTGCCCAGAGAGGTTGTGGAGTCTCCATCCTTGGAGATACTCAAACTGTGACTGGACACTGTCCTGAATAATCTGCTCTGGCAGAACCTGCTCTGAGCAAATGGGTTGTACTTGATGATCTCCACAGGTCCTTTCCAACCTCAACAATTCAGTATTCTGTCATTTACAATACAGATCATGGCTATGAATGAGCTTTAAAGTGGATATACGCTCCTTTATCTTTTTTAAGTCAGTGTGACAGGAGGGAATAAAATTCTTGATAATGCTGAGTTTTAAGGTGCTGAAAAGGGAAATGATACAATTAAGAGATTCCTAAACTTGCTGAAGTGAAGTCTCTGTAGCAAGCTAATCAAGTACAGTCTTGGAATTCCCACCCTTTGATCTCTACTATAGACTCTAATTATTTTCTGTGTGTGTTTTCAAACACATTTTGGAAAAGACTTTGAGGCCAAAGACTTGCCATTGAAATTGCATACATTAGATCTATCTATCTAGGAGGAACTTCTTTCCTTTGAGGGTGGCAGAGTACTGGCACAGGCTGCCCAGAGAGGTGGTGGAGTCTCCCACTCTGGAG
Organism: Pluvialis apricaria; assembly: GCA_017639485.1. Classification (NCBI taxonomy): domain Eukaryota; kingdom Metazoa; phylum Chordata; class Aves; order Charadriiformes; family Charadriidae; genus Pluvialis; species Pluvialis apricaria. The sequence continues at coordinate 36,812,533 of CM030012.1, read as the reverse complement.
ACATTCAAAACCCTCCTGGACACCGTCCTGTGCAACCTGCTGTAGGTGTCCCTGCTGTGGCAGGGGGGTTGGACTTAGATGATCTCCAGAGGTCCCTTCCAATCCTGACGATACTGTGATTCTGTGATCTATCTATCTATCTGTTACATATATTATTGATGTAAAACAAACTCTTGCGTTTTTCTTACATGACTAAATAATGGCAAATAGTAAATAGTTCATAATTTCATTAACTGCAACAGGAACAATTTAAACTTTAATACTTGTCATCACTCATCTCCACTATGGGGTACTATTTTTTTTAGCATTCATTAACTGCACCTGTGTACATATACACACACAACATACTCTGTAATATAAGTTAATACTATACATACATATGTGTGTGTGCATGTGTGTATATAGCATCCATATATATGCACACACGTGCACACAGATTGTAACTGGAAGTTTATTCTTCAATAGGTTACATTCAAGGCCTCTCCTATAACCAGACACAAAAAGATAATCTCGTTTCTCAGTGACATGAATTACAGATGAAACTAGGTTAGATTGTGTCTCATATTTGTTAGTAAAGTCTGGAAAGACATATAGAATATTTTATTGCAATGAACATAAAAATCTATACAACATTAAGTAGCCTTTACTTCCCAATGATCCAGACAAGTAAATAAAACCTCTGAATAATACTTCACACATTATTTCATTGCATTTAATGGCACCTAGCAGGCAAATAAGCCACATCATTACTAAAGAAAACCCAACAAAACAAACAAACAAAAACAACCAAAACCCACATCTATTTTTGTGTTGTCATCCTGTGTCAGATTTCAGATTATGTAGAATTCATTTTATTAAGACATTTTGAGTATGTATTAAAACACCCTATGCTTGAAGTACATTTAAATTAAAAAAATAAAAACAACAATCTTCATAATGTCTTCCTATTTCCAACATGGAACTAAATTCAGAAAATAAACTCGAATTTTATCTGGGAAAAAATAACACCGCTAGTAATATAGTTTTAATCAGCATCAGACTACCTCTGGCACGTAATCAACTCCAAACTGAATATGGCATAATCAGTATGATCCAACACCTACCAACGGAACAAAAGAACTCCCATCTGTCTCACTGGCCACTGGTCTTGTGCCACGTAGGCTGTATTTTGATTTGAAAAGAGTTGCAGCCCTTATTTTAGTGCTGTATTCATGAAAGACACACTCTAAAACAATGTACTCCTAGTCACAGTTTGTATAAAATGTACATCTTAGATTAATGCAATTAATTTTTCACTTACTCTTTTTCATAGCTTATGGAACATTCAGCTTTATTTAAGAATATTGACAGTGAGAACTATGAAATTAATTATTTTTCCACCCATGACTTAGAGCAGCTAACACCTCTTTCAAACTTGAATGTTACACAATAAGCTAACACATGCATGCTATCACATACCCCATTTCTGTGGTTGGATAGCAACAAATTCTTTTTTACATTTCACCGTCTTGAGAAATACCAGTGAAAGGTAATTTATGTGGATGGTACATGACTTAAGTAGCAACTGACCTCCTTAATTAACCTAGATTGCTTCCTTTTTTTTTTTTTTTTTTTTAAATTTAAAAATAATTAAAAAAATTAACCTTTGAGTCTGCCAAGCCTCATTTGTTTTCTGGTCTTTTTGCAAATGATACTGTTTTGTAAGTTTGATATTCAACAATCTTTGTGTAGCAGACCATTTTACACTCTTAATAATTACACAGCAAAAGGTTTAATAAAATCTCTAACATCTGCTAATCTATGCTTTTTCTTCCCCACCTCTGAGCAATGTTGTATTATAGTGGTTTCCCACAAAAAAAAAAAAAAGTGATAATATAGGATGTTCAATTAAACAAGAATACTGAGAGGTTAGAGCCACGGGTAGAAGATGGGGAAATATTAACATCAGGAATCTTTATGCTGAAATGAAAAACAAAATCTGTTCAGGTACTAAGATAAGGCTTTAGAAATTTGCTGTAAAGTAACCATAGGCATAGGTGTTTATCCCCCTTCTGGCTATGGGAAGTTGGAATGAACGCAAAGAAGTAAGACAGCATTATTTTCAAGAATCGTCAATAAAGGAAAAAATTCAAGTGGAAAATAAAGTATTTTATTTTACAGGCATTTAAAGATATGCTGAGCAAGCATTACTGTAAGTCAATTTGTGTAGTAGACTGATAAGATATACGATAAAAGAACACAGGAATTTCATATAGATAGTTCTTCAAAGTCAGTGAGAGTTTTTCAGAGTTCTTCCAGCACACCTCTTGGCAGTCTTGTCCACACACAGAGGAAGATAAACAAAAAAATAAATTTTATATAGGAAACCTACACAAATTTGCAAAGTAAATCTGAAGAAACAATTGACAGTTCTACTCTTACAGCTGCTCTTTTTGGAAGAAAATATTTATTTCTGAGATTATTTCCAAACAGGTCTTTCATGTAGAGTTACCAGTTTTGGAAACATCAACACACTCACAACACTGAATATACCTCATTTTTTCTGAATGAAGTGTTAAGATAAAAAAAACACTAGCTGCTGAACTGGAAATGTTCAATAGATCTGCAAAAAACAACTCTATTTTCACACAGAAATGAATCGGAGTCCAGGTCAAATTACTTTATTTTCATCTAAATTGATTTCTGGAGGAAGAGCAGAGAGCAGATAAAGTATATCAATAGGTCAAAGCTGATAGGAGAGGTGACATGAAGAAGCAGATACAAGCTACACAGCAGCTAGAGAGGAGCAATACAGGCAGTTATAGAAAAAATGAAGACCTACAGCAATGAAAAGGGGCCACACTTTGTAATAAATTTAAAAAAAAAATAAATCTATCAGTATGTTGGATTTCTCTCTCAAACAACTCAAAATACTTTCTAGAAAGTACAGAACAGAATGGCAAGCCACCATTTTCACAAACTTCTGATTGACCACGGATACATTCATCTGCCTTAGTTTTCCATTTAAAATGGAGGCACCGAAGAAAAATCTTCTCCTGGAAGGTACACTGTGACTTACTGATAAAACATGGTGTTTTCAAAATTTGGTGTTATTTAATAACATTGTAAAGGTACATGCATACCTCATTAGCAGTAGCGAAGGAGAGCTACCCATCCTAAGTCAGTCAGTAACACCCACCCGTCTAATTTTCATTCGTAGTTTCTTAGAATAGACAGCAAAATGCAGCCAAATAAAAAATAAGGCCACAAGAACAATTACTGGTAAGGCCATACTGGGAGTACTGTGCTCAGATCTGGGCTCCCCGGTGCAAAAGCAGTATGCAGCTACTGGAGAAAGTCCAGCCACTTGATGTTAGGGGACTGGAGTATCTCTCATATTAGGAAGAGATGAGATGATGATCAACGTGAATAAATTCCTAAAGTGATAGTGCAAAGATGGTGGAGCCAGGTTCTTCTCAGTGGCACCCAGTGACAGGACAAGAAGCAATGGGCACACACTGAAACACAGGAGCTGCCATCTGAACATCAGGAACCACTTTTTCACTGTGAGGTTGCCTGAGCACTGGCACAGGTTGCCCAGAGAAGTTGCGGAGTCTCCATCTCGGAGATATTCAAAAGCCATCTGGACACGGTAGAGGACAAACTGTTCTACGTGGCCCTGCCTGAGCAATGGGATTGGGGAAGATGACCTCCAGAAGTCCCTTCTAACCTCAGCCATTCTGCAATTCCGTGAAGAGTAAACTGCAATGAAGTTTCTAATACCAGGCTTCTACATACAGCCCCAAGGTGCATAATAGATTGACTCAATGTAGACAGTTAATGCTGGCTGAAAAATTCTTAAAAGCACATTCTGATGAAGAGAGCTTCATATCAAAAGGTTTCAAGCAAGTATTTTCTACATCAAAGAGACAAGTACAAAGTGGCAGTGGAGGGAGCACTGAGATAAGTTTTATGCTGAAGTTTAAACTTGTTTCTCATCAGTTTTGTGTCTATTTTGTCAGCCTATTATTTACAATATGGCAATTATTATTTATTACAAAAATAATAGCTATGCAAATAGCTGTAGGGCAGTTTTAACCATTTTATATATAACTATGCCAAGTTTGTGCTGGGTTGCATAGGGGGAAATAGAAGCACATAAAATAACTAATAGGAAAACCCAGCTCCCACATTACACTCTGAATGCAATTCAGTCTTCTGAATTCCTCCAGGCACTATCTTAAAATTGAATTCTTGCAGGTGATACGCTTACTAACCAAATCCTTGCCCACAGCTTCTGGTCTGCTGTGTAAAAAGCACTGACGTAAACTGATACAGATTACTGATTTACTAGGTTTACTTTTACCAGACTTTTGAACTATTAAACTCTGTCGTTAGGACAGAAATCTTATCTTAATTAGTTATAATTCCTTTCAGGCATTTAAGTTTCCTTCACAACTTTGCTACTAAAAGAGATGCTAGTATACTGCAATTACTTTTGAGGTATATTTTTCTTAGGCATCGGTAGAAGTTAGCCTTGCTTCACTAGACTATCAGCTTTGAAATACATCATCTTTTAAAGTTATCACTTTAAACACAAGGCAAACAGCAATTAAGTAATATAATTAGATCACACTGTTCAACAATTCTCCTATTTATTGTTTAGCATAAAAAATATAATTTTTCACCTCTAATTAATTAGATTTTTCCCCTTACATTTTAAATACCAGACATTATTTAGGTAAACACCTGATAATTCAAAAAGGAGCCATATAGGCAGGAAGAACATAATTTCATACTACCGCATTAATGCAAAAGTGTTTTTAAAAAGTGCATTTAAAATTCAGTCACCATAGTATAAATTATTAGCAAACCAACACTGTAATAGTTTTTTACTGATAAACTCCAAGGAAATAACATGCAAGTTGCTTATGGATTTACAGTTGAATTTGAACAGAACTATCTCACAATAGTTACTCCCTTCAGCATGTCACAAAAAATACCAAAACAGATAATGGTCAACCACAGAAACCCCATTTTTTCCTCTTTAACTTTCTAGTAACTTTTTTTTTTTTAAAAGACATATACCTTCTCTTTCCTTGCTTCCCTTTCCTTTTAGCTACTTCTATTTTCTGACTTCTACTACATACAATTCAGATCAAAAAATTAATCATGAAGTAACACCTTTTCATTCTGGAAATAACAGAGCCACTGAGGTTTTTTCCTATCTATCTTGTTATGTTTTCCAGAATTACTTGAATGGAAAAGCATTTCTTCTCTTGATTTAACAATATTTAGCCAAAATTTAATGAGTGAAGAAGCTGTCACGTGCACTGCAAATAGATTTTGGCTTTGTTAAAGTGGTCAACTGGAGAAGAGAAGGTAGAAATAGAATGTATCACAGTGATTTCCTGCTCTGGACTTCTGTTGACAAACATGTCTTGAATCTTCTTTAATGCAACTTCTTCTTAATGCACAGAAGAAATCTCACTTTATAAAGTAATTTCTGGGGATAAGGAAGGCATCAGGAATCAATTTGAGGTAAACAATACCATTTTAACAGGGAGGATGGTCTTCTGCTCTCTAAAATAAATGGACTTCTTTTATCAACGTTCCCATTTTAGAAGCTTATGGGCAGTGTCCATACTTTCCTTTTTTAAACTGACCAGACTGTGTCCTCCTCCAATTATGATTCTCATAGCACTTCCTGGAGCAATCTCCATTTTATTGACAATCTTATGAATTTGAATGCCATGACTGTACTCTGTTTTCCAGCAGCATTGCCACAGAGGTAATAAAACACCCCCCCAAAATTTGCAGAGATAGTATAACTTCCCATCTCCTACCACTTTTCTTTTGATTATACCTCTAAAGACTACACTAGATGCCTTGAGCACATCATCACTCAGGGGACTTATGACTGTGTAACATCCACCATGACCTTCACATTCGTTACAGGGGACAAGAATAGTTTCCCATTTTGTAAGCATATTTACACACTCAGTTATTAGACTTTACACTGGCAGAACTGAAATATACCTCTACTTTCTATTAATACACAAGGCACTGCAGCTTTTCCTCTGTGTGGCATGACTTTATCAAATACCAGTTCCCCAATGTTTTTATTAGCTGAAAAAATTGCATATGTTAATTTAAATGATGTCTTAATTGACAAAAAAACTCAACAGCATAGCAGTGAGAACAGAACCCTGTAGGATTTGATTAGAAACACATCTATTCATTAACTATTTTTTAGTCCACTGGATGAGTGCCATTTTGGTTTTTCTCAAGCATCTTTTTGGTAAGCGTCATTGCTAAGGGTTATTGATAAGTATTGTAGTCTCTATTCATACAGATAACCTCCTACACTACTTCTTTTTCAAACAGATGTATTTACATGCCTCTTTCCAAAATTCTTCACTGTTCTCAGTTAAGACCAGCAGTTCAGAAAGCTCCTTGGTAAAGTCTTTTAAACCAGTTACATACAAGTTTTCTGAACCTCTTAATTTTAAAGAAACTTCAGAAGCTTCTGTAGGATTATCTGCTACTAAGACACTTACGAAATGTAAAGTAGATCTATGGAATTCTACGGTAATGCATACCATTCCTCCTTTTCTTATAATAAGATGAGCAACACGCTGTCTTACAGATTGAGATGGTCATCGTCAGTAACAGGTAAAGACCACAATGTAGTTGAGCTGTTGATCAATAAAAGAATCCCAATTGCTGTTTAAGATTTGAAGACAATAGTTGCAAATACATATGTGAAGACTAACTGCTTTTACTTAAGCATTTGAAAAGATTATTGGTGATTTGTAAAGTACACTGGAGATAAATTATCTGTCTGAACTTTTGGAATGCAAAGAAATGCAAATTTAGAAGCAGCATAACTTTTCCACCTTAGAAATGAACAAGAAGCTCTCATACTGCATAAATAAACACTGTGGATGTACATGGTCATAATACCTTGACTAAAAATAGGACCACATGGCAACATTTCAAGAGAAACGATACAAGGACCCCACTAAAAAAAAAAAAATCAGGAGGAGAAATAAATTATCAGGAAGAAGAGAAAAGAAATAAAGACACAAAACAAAGAAAAAGAAAATGATGCAGAGAAAGCAAAGAAGAGAGGGAGGAGGTCCTCCTCTGCCTTTATTCTTAACATTCTGCTCTAGTACAGGTCTAAAGTTTCATCTCTTCTCTCCTTTCTCCTCTCAAGCTCCTCTTACAACTCTACTTTCTTTTAATTTTTCTTCACAGCTCTCTAGCTTTTTTCCATTTGCCCCTTGTTATCTTTAAAACTTTTCAATTATTTAATAATTCTGTTCCCTGTACTCTCAACTTTCTGATTAATCAACACAGCTAGAAGCAACGCTTAACACCAGCAACTAACAGGTGACAATGCTTCTAAAATTATCAATCCAGTGTATCAAGATATTTGAACCTACAGCAGTAATAGGAATAAGTTTTTTAGTGAACTTAAATCTTAGTAACAGTCTAGAGACTTAATCTTAATATGAAGTACTTCAGTTACAGGAATTATTTTAGATAGTTAAAGAACAGTGGCTTTTGACTGCTGTTAACAGGTATGATTCAAAGTATATTTACAATCTCTAAGAAATCTCGTGTTGCAGTCATGGAAAGAAAAGCCTACAGAAGGTGCATCACATTAGAGAAACCGTAATTAAATGTATTCATGGATAATAAGTAGGTTAACATTCACTGATCAGTTACACCAGTTGAGAGTATTGACTTCTTACTTTAGCTTCTGATGTTGGTTCCAAAAAGCACAGGCGATTCCCAAGTCCCTCAGCTGCCAAGCAAAACTTCCTTTGTTCTTTGTGAATACTGGCAACACACTGAAGTACTACTTCGTCATCCTGTCACAAAACAAGGCACAAGAAAAAAAGTAAATATTTGGAGGTTACTTACAGACTATAAAGCTAAGAAATCCTGGAACACAGAATCTGTTGAAAAGGAACACATTATACACCTATAACTGGTATCATGTACATATGCAGATATTCTTTTGATGTATATGTAAACAGATGTTTATGGATAGATTTATATTCAAGACTGTATCAAAGTGACAAAGACTACATACTGCCTCCAGAGCTTTCACAAGTGTTGTGTCCTTCTGTTGCTTTAGCAGTGGCTTGCTATGGTGCCATAAAAAACTGTAAGCACACTGGCATTCGGTTTAACTCAGTAAAATATGTTTAATGTTTGCAGTAAAAACCTGTTACTGTGATTTTGCAAACAGCAGTAACCTAAATATAACAAATTCATTTTCTTAGCACAGTAAGCCCTCAACACAAATCCTCTGAATGTACCATCTTAACTTTTAAGGTCTCTCTTAATTTAGAAACCTCCGACTACAAAGATCCGAGAGGCATTTTTCAATTGACGGTTCAAGTAAGTCCTAAGAATTTGTTCCTCAAAACACATATTCCAAGAATAAGAACACTCTGGAAAAGTGACATGAAACAGCCCTATTGTTTAGTTATCCTAATTATTCTAAAAGATCTTTTACAAATTGTTACATAACGCAATGCCAAAGACGCACTTACTTATAAAGTGCCAAGCCCTTTTCACCTCTTAACATGTGATACTAAAGCTGATATAAGCGAGCCAAAACAGATTATTTTTAGTGTTCAACTGTGCCAAAGGTATATACAGAATTAAAAATAATTTTATTTTCCAAAACTTGTCTACAAACCAAGAAAAACATCGCTTGCAGACTAGCAAGTAGAAGAACTTATTTTTATACAGGTATGTAACTGTTCACCAAAAGACACTGCCTTAGAAGTTTTTAAGGGGGCGGAAGCTGATAAAACAAGAGCGATATGATATGCCAGTGTCCTATCCAGCTATGAAGTTATACTGGTGTCAATTATTATTGTCAAAGCAGATACACAACAGCCGCCTGTACTGAAGTCAGAGATCACTTGAACAATTATGTTCTAAAAGCAGCACTGCTTTTTCCAGTCCCCTTATGCAACTGCAATACTATGACAGTAGCACAGCTACTGGCACTTGAAATCAAAGCTGGGAGTGACAAAGTGATTTTCACCAAAGGAATTAAGTGACGCACCCTTTAAAATGGGAATTCAAAAGCAGGTTTTTCACTTCTGTGTTTTTGCAAGTGTGTGCAAGCTATATGGCTTTCTTTTAGGTGACACTTCACTGCCTACTTACTACTACTAAAATGGACAGCTATTATATTTCAGACTAATCAGCAGTTACAGACAGTGTTTTCCTTATCTAGCTTTGCAGAACAATCAATAGCATTTTTAACAGTACAGAATGGGGATTCAAGAAATTTTTATAAACAATTCTAAGATGTATAGTCAAGTAGGAGGTAGACAGAATTAGCTAATTAATGCTAAACAAATTCATTTTCTTTTTCCCCTGCTGCTTCTGTTTCCATTTCTGTAAAATGCTCTCTGAAGTTCTCAGCTTTCAAACTCATTACTAAAAAAATTTCTGCTTTTCAAACTTCAGTGTAGTAAGTGCAAAATATAAACAATACAATTAAGCACTCATTACTACGTCCCTCTGTTCATGAATGTTTAAAAATTGGCATCAGAAGCACATCTATTTGAGGGGAAAAATCCAAACATGTACAAAATAAAAATAAAGATATTTAAAACATTTTTCATCATCTGGTTCCTATACCTATCTTTGAACACACACATTTCAGAGATTTAAAAAGAATAAAATACTAAAACACGAATTTATAAATACCAATGTTTAGAATAAAATCGAGATTTGCCACTTATTGGCTTATATATATATCTGAAATTGTACTTATTCTCCCTACTAAAGAATTCATCACTCCACAGAGGCATATACATGGTATCTGTTGTAATTCATAGTTTTCTAAAAAATAAAATTATGCCTTCAGACAACATACATAAAAACTTACTTGAAATGAGTATTACTGAGATATGTGAACTATTTTCTTTTTAAGTCCATATACATAAAAGGGAGAGTTTCTAGCATAATGAAATTCATATTTTACTTTTCTAGAATTCAAAAAATAGGTATTTCTTTTTGGAATTTACACTGGTGTCACAAAGTCTTTATCAATCATTAAATGCCGTAACCCCAAAACACAAACACTGATACTGTCTCAAGTAAGGACTGTGTGCAGCATTCAACATCGATGTTTTACATTATCCCTCTAAATTTCCAGTGTACCCTTTCATTTGTGTTACAACATGTAATAAACTATGTATTTGCTGCATAGGATGAATAACTCAAAGTTTCTAAAAAGTGGCAATAATAGTGTATTTCAGAATGTTTTGGAGCAGAGTTTTGAAGAGTTTACCTTTCAGGTGCAGGTGGACTGAGCAAAGGAATTAGTGGAATCTATAAAATCTGCAAATAAGATAACGACTTGCTGTTAAGATGACTCAGTATTATCGCATACTTACTGAGGTAAGATCATTCTAGCTGACGTCTGAAATTGCTTTTCTGGCCTGAAGACGCTAATAGAAATGAGTTTTACGGAGTTGTTATTCTATAATGAAACTGCAGACAACGTCTCAGCAGTATCTTGTTTTCTTCAGTCTTCTCTCACACAAATTCTGGTACTCTAAAATATTTTTCCTGGTAAACTCATTTTCTTCTTCCTTTAGCTTTTAAATACATATGGTGCCTTGATCGTAACCTTGATCTTCACTTGTCTTATACAGAACTTCATCCATTTACTTCAACATACATTTTTACTACGACAAGTAGAAGCCTGCATGCCCAATGAGATGTGGAGACTCATGCGATGAGCAGTGATGAGTTGTTAGTTAAGTTATACACAGCCAATTCTCAAAGATAACCAAAAGCCAAGCAAAAGAAAAAAACCACCCCACACAACTTCCTTGAGATCCAGTTCGTCAACCAGGAATGTAACAAATTTAAATGTTTTAAATGTAATAAGTGTTTTAAATGCAATCTTTCTCATCTAGCAGCTCTGACATTTCCGTGTTTAGAAATGTTATTTGTTCTAGTCCTTTTAGTTTTGGCGGGGGTTGTTTTGTTCGTTTTCTTTTTTTTTTAATAAAACAGGTTTAGAGTGCATGGAATCACAGGCTGGAAAGGACCTCTGTAACCAATGGTCCAACGCCTTGCTAGAGAAGGGCATATTTAGATCAAGTTTCTCAGATGATCTAATGTGCTTAATTTAATGAAATAGTCCACTTGAGAGTCCTGATCAGCTTGAGGTACTGTTACAGATTCACACATCTTTCTCCACCACACATTACACCTCTTCAGATCAAAACTGTAATATGCAACATTTGCATCAAAGCTCTGGAAGTTTTTCAAGCTTTTGCTTCAGTGAGGAAATAGGGGAAAGAATTTCAGGTTGATCAAAATACTTCTATGATTTACTGAGCACAGGGAAAAATAATACATTTGCATACTACTAGAGCTCACACAAGAAACTGCCCTCACTACTGTTCCTCAAAAAGCACACACATTCCAAGTGTCACTTACTAATAACTGTTTTCCACCAGTAGCACCATCAATAATGACAGGAAGTTAACCCTGAGATCCATTTTGTACTGCCATAATTCATATCTATTCACAAATATGGTGAACAGCAATTTTAAATTTTTTTTCTTCTGAATGAAGAGGAAGTGAAAATTCTCCTCTTCTGTCCAGAAGTCTCTTATCTGGTTAGGATTCATTTGTCAGCCCTTTAGCAAAAGAACACAGTCCAGGTAACTCCAACCCCAATTCTAAGAATTTTTACGCACAGAAACATATTGAAATTACTAAAATATATTTCAGGTGGTCTGAGAACCTGCAGAATCTACCAAGTGTCATGTAGCTAATGCATCATAATTCTGTCCAGTATTATTCATCCATTCACGCAAATGCATGACTTTTGCAAAAAGAAAAAAGACAGCTTTAGAGATTTGTTTTACTTTTTTGAAAGTAGGTAACTGCATAACTGTGTGTACTGAAAACATAAATTTTTCTTTGCTTTGGCCAGAGCTGAAGCTGCAATCTGAATTTGCACAATATAGGAATGTCCGCATAGGCTGAGAAACAAAGGTATTTCTGAACGAGAGTCACTCACTCAGCACCTTCTGCTTTTAAGATGGAACAAGTTACCAAAATAGACCTTGGCTCTTCGCAAAAGTACATCCAATATAAAACAATTTCTTTAACTGAAGACTGTGATTCCTAGCCTTCAGCAATATAGCATTAATCTGCATACTATCCAATTTTAAAAAGAGTTTTCACTGAACCATAGTTCAATGGTTTATTACTAGCCAGTATTTAGTCTTGGTCTTCAGGCTGTCTTCTTTCTCAGGTTTCATAATAAAGTGATGGTGAACTTAAACTGAGAATCCTGTGCTGGAGTAACAAGCCAAAACATAAACAAAATCGATTTTATTTAACTAATGACTTGACTTACTGCAAAGTAAGTCAATGATCAAGGTGAATCAATGTATTGTAGGCATGACCTTGCTTCTGCTCAGTTCACTAGTTTGTCAACTCAGAATTTGAGAATAAAGAAATTCCAACAGCTAATAAGACTCCATTTATGTTGCATGTATATCGCAGAATTAAATGTATTGTATAAATGACTATAATACGTAAGTCTGTATAGAGGTTGTATTCAACAACAGACACACTTCCATATGTTTCAAATTAAGAAGCACAAACCCATCAATACACTAAATAATACATGTATATTTACAATATGCAAATTTTGCTGGAAAATGACACCCTAGGTTTAGTTTGCTACCTACCAATTCAACATCTACCAAATCTCTATACTCTTCATGATATTCAGTGCTGAATACTAACTGATAAAATAAAATTGACTTGACATTGAAAACTAATCAGTTTTAGAAAATTAATCATACATATTTTGCTTAAATTTTACTCATAGCTGCACATAAACATGCAAGCGGGTGCTTGCACATAAATGACTAACTTTCATGTAAACAGACACAGAATTGTTTTGAAAGCACGTTCTTCTGTAACACCAAGGAAAAGTTTTCTTTGATAATATATCCTTTCCATGAAGAAATGTATACTACTTCTAAATAAACCACATATTTCTTAAACAAAGAAACTCAGAGCTCCTGTTTTCTATGGTAAAATATGGAGACGTATCAAGTTGATGCTCTTTACAGGTCTGATTACTGTGAGACTGTGACACTTACTGATTATAGTTCAGTGCTGGAAAGAAGTGTATGAAGTAAAACTCCACAGCCGCCTTCGCTCTTTGATAGACAACATCCTACTCATGTATCTTACTGCATCACAAAGCGCAGGATATAAGCAAACAAACGTCTTGATTAGCATTTGAACACTAGCTACAAATTGATTCTTCCACAGGACTGTGTTCCTTTGAAGTTTTCTGGAATAATCTTGAGAACAAGTAAAATTCACCAGAAATTGCCATCTACAGTGGCTGCATTCTTCTTAACAAAATAAGGAATTATAGGCAGAGTTGACAACGCTCTAACCAAAGACAGATTTGATAAATTTGTGGGTGCCCACCACTTCCTTTCACAAGGGGAATGGTCTCACTGCAAAGCTGGCTCCATACACTTGTATTTTTTTGCAGAATTTTGTCCAAAGTGTGTAGCTTCAGTGCATGGCTAATGTCACAAAATATTTTCAATTATTTCTAAAAACAAGTACAGGAAATATATAATCTTTGGCCCATTTTAAAAACAATCTTATAGTCTCTTGAGAAATAGAAGAGTCTTTCTACTTTTAAGCTGGAGCTTGAACAACAGTGTTGCCTGTTCTGGTTTGGGTTGGATTGGCGACTCAGGCAGAATGACAGATGCTCTCCCCTACCTCACTCCAAAGAGAGGCAGGAGAGAGAAAGAGAGACTTTTGAGTTTAGAAGGAACTAAACTACTATAATGAAATATTAATAATAAGAAGAAAATAATTAAATACATACAAAACCATATCAAGTTCCCAGGATGACAATCACATCAATGGCTGGCACTAGGGAAGTCCCACACTGGACTCAGTGACAGACGGGAACTGGATTCCAGATCTGGATTCAGTATTGAGATCAAAGGCAGATGAACAGAGCCCCCCTCAGACACCGGCTATTGAAGAAAGAGGGCTGATGCCTTTGATCCTTCAGCTTTTATACTGAGCATGAGGCAGATGGGAATACCCTGTCGGTCAGGTTTGGGTCACCTGTCCTGTCCGCTCCTCCCTGCAGGTGGGAGTCCTCTACGCTTTTCCGCTTCCGACCCTCCAATGGGGCAAGTAACAAAGTTGGCTGCCCTTGGGTGTTATAGGAATAAGTATAAGCAGGAGCCTCTCTGCATACCATGCCTGGGCATCAGCTATAAACATAGGTCTCGTCGCTCTGAGTGAACAGTTTCTGCAAAATATGCTGTTATTTTCAGTAGTTAGAAGAGGCCCAGCTAAAAAGTAAAGTTACTGAACAAAATTGGTCCTGTTTTACCTCAAACCAGGACATTGCCCTAGGATAGGGAACTGGATTTCCTCTTCCTAAGGGAAAAAAATCTCTCCTAAATCTGGCCCCATTAGAAGAATGCTATGCAAAAAAAGGTGTGGACAGGCTGGAGAGGGTCCAGAGAAGGGCCACAAAGATGATCAAAAGACTGGGAAGCCTGCCACATGAGCATAAGCTGAGAGAACTGGGTTTGTTCAGCCTTGAGAAAAGAAGGTTTAGGGAAGACCTTATCACCATGTTCCAGTATTTAAAGGATGGCTACAAAGCAGATGGAGGCTCCCTTTTTACTAGGAGTGACAGTTTCAGTTGTGCCCAGTGATAGGACAAGAGGTAACGGGCACAAACTGGAGCACAGGAAGTTCCATCTAAACATGAGGAGGAACTTCTTTACTCTGAGGGTGGCAGAGCACTGGCACAGGCTGTCCAGAGAGGTGGTGGAGTCTCCCACACTGGAGACATTCAAAACCCGCCTGGACGCCGTCGTGTGCAACTGCTGTAGGTGTCCCTGCTGTGGCAGGGGGGTTGGACTTAGATGATCTCCAGAGGTCCCTTCCAACCCTGACGATACTGTGATACCGTGACATGGAAAAGATAAGGGCTTATGGGTACAAGTTACACCTGGGGAGATTCCAACTGGACACAAGAGGAAAACTTTTTCCCAATGAGAACAATCAGCCATTGGAATCATCTCCCCAGGGAAGTGGGGGATTCCCCAACATTGGACACTTTTAAGATTCACTGGACAGGCTGCTGGGCCATCTTGTCTAGATCATGCTTTTGCCAAGAAAAGTTTGACCAGATGATCGTTGAGGTCCCTTCCAACCTGGTATTCTATGATCCTCATTATGTCACATGCAGCCTGTCTTTTCCAGGCTGAAAAGTCCTAGCCTCCAGTTAAGTCGTTCCTCGTCTGATCATCATCCTGATCCTCATCTGACCTTTCCCTGAATGTTTTCCAGTTCTAATGGTTTCTTTTCAAAATGAGGTAACTAGAGCATGGAAAATTGTATATATTTATGCAGTAGCAAAAAGATGTTCTCTGTTGTGTTCTTTATTCTCTTCTTAGCAATTTCTAATATTTGATTGCCTTTTTTGACCATTAATGAGTATAAAGCTGATGTATTCATTGAACTATTATAATACCAGGATCTTACTTTTCAGTTCAGAGTCAATCATTTTAAACATGAAGCTGGATTGCTATTTTTTACCCCATGTCTATATTTTCAGATTTAGCCTGAATTTCACCTGTCATTTTGCTGCAGTTACTTTATTTCAGAAGGTCTTTTCTAGAATGGTTCATAGCTTGCTCACATCCTTGCTACCCTAAATAACTTCCTACCCTGAGTACTCTACCTACTTATCCCTTTTCCCAGATCCTGTCTCTCTCTTCCCCTCTCTCCCCCTTCCCCTCCCCTCCCCTTCCCGTAAGCATGGTCAAACACACTGATTGGTTGTGGAATATCCATCTTTGGAGATCTCAAAACCCAAATGGACAATGTCATAAGTAACGTGCTCCAGAGACCCATTCCAATCTCAGTGACTCTGTGGTTTAGTGAAATAAATTTAAAATAAAAAGAATAAATAAAAAAAAAAAAACACACACAACAAAACAAAACCAAAACAAACTAATTAGGGCCATGATAAACAGTTTTTAAAAGAGGCTGCTCCAAAATGGAAGGGAATATTATGCTTCCCATGTGTAACAGACAGAACTAGTAATACAAATCTTAAACTGCTGCAAGATTCAAGATTTCCTTCTCCTTTCCTAATGATAAGGATAGCAAGGCACTAAAATTGGGTAGGTTGTAGAACCTGTGTCACCACAGGTCTCTAAAAACAAGTTATGTTAACATCTGTGGGTATGCTGTTGCATGGGTACAGTCAGTCTTTTCTTAGGTAAGGGAATATATGCGCCATGAGGTCTCTTAAAGCTCTGTTTTTTCAAGATCCCAAAATTGATACATAATCCTTCATGGCTACTGTATGCGAGAACATGATTTATAATATACATTAAAGTATCCACAAATTAATTCTGCAACAGATCCTCAAGGCAGGTTGATCCTGATTCAAAAAGGTAATGTTGCCCTCTGTTTTCTACATATATATGTTTTCTACATATATATGTTTTCATCTTGTCTCACTAAAAGGAATGCACCAGCTGAAGGAAGACATTAGAATAGGAAACATACCTTACTATTCTGCCTTCTCCCTATCTTATTTGGAATATGTTTTATTTATACAATTTTATTCCCAAAATACTTGAGCACACAAGAAACAAGGCACTCTACATTTCTAACTGCTTTATTTCCTCATTGGTGCTCACGTTCTCTACCCACCATTAGACAACTGCATTATAAATCAAATTACAGTAAATATTCACAAAAAGATTTCCACTACATCTCACGATTAGCTTCTCTACCAAATGTACCATCAGTCAGGATGCTAACAAAACAGAAATCACACTAATTTCATAGTGTTGGGTTCCAGAGAACAAACATCCTAACTTTATTTACTCTATTACAAAATGCACACACAGAACTAAAGTTTTGACTTCAAAACTTTGTGCATGCTAATGTTTGAATATCTTGATAACAGAAATCCTCTTTTTTGCTTTCTTCTTTCTTTGTTACTCATAGGGTAGTTCTCCCGGCAAAACCTAGCCCGATTCTGACAGTGACTTTTCTTTAAAGAGAAAAAACAAGACGAAGGCTGGAAGAATAAATCAAGACAATTGTTATTTCAACAAGGGAATGAAATGTAACACCACAATTAAAACCAATATACATTTAATATCAATATACATTTAAAACCAATGTGTGTTCATACAGATATTCCATGTCAAAACATTTGCTGATAACTTAATTCTGATGCTCCCAGATGCAAATATTTGGCACTTGCCCTTTTGTAATTCTGTTTCTGATCATAGATTTCAAGATCTATAAGGCAAAATATATACTTTTTGTCCAGCACCTATACTAAAAGGCTATATAATAAGGTATAATTGTGATTAAAAAACATATTTGATTCTGAACAGCTTTAGTATGACCCTAAAAGGCTGGGAAAACAGAAATTGAGGCTAATGCTATTCTCATGTATAGTACTGTAAACTATGTAGAACTCTTAAATCAGTAGAATAACAAATGCTAAAATTCACGCAAGGAATCAGATTTTTTCTTTTAGAAAACATATTGCAAATTCACTTAAATATAGGAAATAATTGTATGAATGATGCCCATTAAAATAATACAAAGCATTTAAGTATTATTTTAAAAAAAACACCCTGAAGTATCATAGCCATTTTTTATGAAAAAGGAAGATCATATAAGCTTATCAAATATAGTCAATATCCATCTTTATCATGGGACATACACCAGCTTTAATAAAAGGTTAGACCTTTGAACTTCTAAATAGTGTTTTGCAGGTAGCAACTCTAAATCACCAGATGATAGTGAAAAACATAGAACTAAATGAGTAGTCAAAGTACTTTTTCACTTGATCTGACAGTATTTTTTTTTTGAGAGCAATAAATCACTTTGCTGTAGTTGAATTTCACACCTTCTGGTATAATGCTAACAATGCATATGAAACTGTGACACCCATTCCTCAGTTTGCTACATTAAAGAAGAAAAATGAAGAAAGGTGACTCAAGTTGCCAAGTTGATAAAGCATACCAAGACTTCCTAAATACTGGTATAAAAATAAAATCAGTTACTTATGTGTTTCTGTTGAATAAATGATCCACTTTTTTAAATAAAGTCCATAATTTACTTAGTTTCCAACTTCTTAATGGATATAGTCAATCATTCCACTCATTCTAAAACAGCAGCTTCATACAATGCTACTTTAAAGGATTCCACTACCTCCACATTGAAAAAAAACAAAACTTTTCAAAACTATAGCTCATACATTACTTTTAAGATTTCTTACTTCAGTAATTATTATTGCAAAATACACTTAGTAAGTCAAGATTTGTATACTTTCTCTCTTGTACATTGTGAAAACTTAATTTGCATATAACTGATGCAGAAAACAGTTCTGGTATGGCTTTTTATTTCTCCTACTGCTTTTCTACTTCAGATGAAGGATGTCGAAAATTCTGGCTGTTGAATTTATTATTTACCAAGGCAATACAGTCCTAACTATTTAGACTTCCTAATTAATTAGTTCATAAAAATGAAAAGCTTCTTTGATTAAATTTTACTTGGATAGTTTTGGTTTTGAGGCTATGATCCAGAAAAATTACTTAATGTATTTGCTTGCCATCTAGCTAAAACAATTCAGTTTGTTTAGGTTCCTGTACTCAGAAAACAGTGTAATTTTTCTGTAATTAATAACAAGAGTTTGGTAATTATAATTGTTGAGTTTTCAACATCAGCAAGTTTGCTGATGATACCAAGCTGTTTGGTGAGGCAGACACGCTGGAGGGGAGGGATGCCATCCAGAGGGACCTGGACAGGCTGGAGAGGTGGGCCCAAGCCAACCTCATGCAGTTCAACAAGGCCAAGTGCAAGGTCCTACATCTGGGTCGGGGCAATCCCAAGCACAAATACAGGCTCAGCAGGGAGTGGATCGAGAGCAGCCCTGAGAAGAAGGACTTGGGGGTGCTGATTGACAAGAAGCTCGACATGAGCAAGCAATGTACAATCACAGCCCAGAAAGCCAACCGTATCCTGGGCTGCATCAGAAGTGTGTCCAGCAGGTCAAGGGAGGTGATTCTGCCCCTCTACTCCACTCTCATGAGGCCCCACCTGGAGTACTACATTCAGCTCTGGAGCCCCCACCATAAGAAGGACATGGACCTGTTGGAGCGTGTCCAGAGGAGAGCCACGAGGATGATCCGAGGGATGGAGCACCTCTCCTATGAGGAGAGGCTGAGAGAGTTGGGGCTGTTCAGCCTGGAGAAGAGAAGGCTCCAGGGAGACCTTATTGCGGCCTTCCAGTGCCTAAAGGGGGCCTACAGGAGAGCTGGGGAGGGACTTTTTACAAGGGCATGTAGTGATAGGATGAGGGGGAACGACTTTAAGCTGGAAGAGGGCAGGTTTAGATTAAACATTAGGAAGATATTTTTCACTGTGAGGGTGGTAAGGCACTGGAACAGGTTGCCCAGAGAGGTTGTTGAGGCCCCGTCCCTGGAGGTGTTCTAGGCCAGGCTGGACGTGGCCTTGGGCAACCTGGTCTAGCGGGAAGTGCCCCTGCCTATGGCAGGGGGGTTGGAACTCGATGATCTTCAAGGTCCCTTCCAACCTAAACCATTCTATGATTCTGTGAATTATGTATCACATGTCCACACAGAAAGTATATATCTGCATCAGAAGTCTTCCTGCATGCTCATATCACTTTTCCTCTGCTAAATTCCCCTGAGGTATGACTCTCAACAAAAAATTCCTTGGGGGAAATTTCCAAAAGCTCTGCTGTATTTATTTATCTATATATGTATTTATTGTGCAGAGGTTAATTCCACTATTAATAAACAAAAACGTTGTTTATTGTAACATTATGACTGATACTGATGTATAGCATGCAGCACACAATTGACTAATTGAAGTTTTGGATATTTTTTGTTGAAAGACGGAGTAGATTACTGAATTGAAAAAAATTGTTTATTATAGATACAAACCTAGCCTATGGTGGATTTTTTTGCTGTACCTAATCTTTGTCAACTTAAAAAGTTTTTTTTTTTTGACTAGTCATGAAAAAGAAGAAACAATAAACCAAGTAAAAGCTCAAAAAAGGTTTTTAAGCCTCAAAAAAAGCCAAACTCAACACACATGCACAAAAACAAACAAATAAAAAAATAACCACACCCTACTAAGTTTACAGACTTAGCTGTAGTTACTATAAATGCAACATATTGGTGAGGTATAGTATGTCCTTAGCGATGCCTTCACATTGATCAGAAGTCTCCAAAAATGCCTACAGATGCCCCACAGATCCTGAGATTCACTGAATACTGATCAGTTATTAGAAGCAGCTTTCCCTTACCAAGCGCATGGGGAAAGGTACATTACTGAAACCATTATGTTAAGAAGCAGGAGCCATCACCCTTGGTCTGTCAACTTGGAAACGGAGGTGGTGATCTGAATCTCCTCTTTGGACATAATCTAAGAATGTACATAGGGAAAGAAAATTTATTATGTCTTCCAGGACAGATTCTTCTGTGTATTCTTCTATTTTCTTTCCTTATTCAGGTCAAAAAGATGACAAGTCATCTGGTTCACTGACAAGTCAAGTCTCTCTTTTTCTTTTCGTTTTTCTCTCCCCTCTCTCCTCCTCAGATGAGTACTAAACTTTCAAATCCCAATTTCATTTACAGATGAATTCTCAGGTAAAGGAAGACTGAGTTTACTCTAAGTTTATCTTCCCTAGTTTGGGTGTGCATGCGTTTGGGGTTGAGGGGGTCTTTGTTGGTTGTTTTTTAAACTGATAATATGACTTGACCTGATACCTTACTTTTAAATCAGGGTTGCCACTTCTTTGCCCCTTCGGCCAATATAGCTTACACAGGCTGAAGTCTAAACTGAAAAGAAACATTTACAAGTTCAAGACAGTACTGAAAAACAGATGGGCTGAAGAGATTTTGTATGAACTCTTTCCTTTGGAAAATACGAGACAAGCGACGTAAAGAAATCTCAGTTCAATCAATATTGAAACATTAAGTAACTCCTCAGGAAAACAGAACGTGAAATAGGACAAATAATGGTGAAGATGAGTGTAAAGCATCCTTCTTGTTTGTCTCAGGAACTAGTTGCTCCTGACCCTTCCCTGCCTCATTTGTATTGCTAAAACAAACCACTACTTTAAGAAAGTAAGTTAATTCAAGTAATATGAACTTGAATCCTATACTTACTCATAAAAATAGAAACAAACAGAACAAGGAAGCAATATGCAATACATATGATCCATATTGAAGCCGTGTGAACATGTTAAAAGTTCTGAAATTTGAATAATTATTTTTTTAACCTTATGTTTGGACATACTTAATTGCCCTAATTTAAATGTTTTTATAGGTAACTTTATATTTCTATTCAACTTCAAATGCTGTATAACATGTACTCATACTGCCACATTTTATTCAGTTTCCCATGTTTAAGAGTTTCACTCGTATTGCCAGGCAGCAGGGGAAAAAACCAAACTGCTCATAAAAAAATACCTAAATCAAATATAAAAATGGAAATAATTAAAAAACAACTGTAAACTTGTAAAAAAGATAATCAAGTTATCAGGATAAATCAAATTATTACCAATTAAAAAAAATAATTCTACATTGCCAGTCATGAAAATATTTGTATTGGGTTTTATCTCACATACATGCCAGTAAAGCAGACATTTCCTGTTTACAAAACTCACGGTTCTGTCTCACAGCAGTAACATTCTGCCAAAAGGACATGACTCTTCTGTACATCTCTTGAGAGCATTTTTTTTCCCCTCATTATCCACTTACAATACTGAAGAGCCAATTCTTCAATAAATTCTATTTTACTTACTACAGAAGTTAGTATTAGGAATATTGTTTACTAAAGCATGTATCCAAGCACCAAAGCAAAGTTTGATATCAAAGTAAGTTTATGAACCAAAACAGGTTCATAAAAGATTCAAGTTATGTTTTTCATTCCTGTAATTTAAAAAGTTTATACAGCTCTGCTGCAACATGATGAAGTTTATTTTAGGACCTCCACACAGAAGTGCATACTACAGAAATATTTTTGTCCCAAAATACAGACATCACAGTCATTCAATTGAATTAGGGAGAGGTCACATGAGTATATCATCTGAGGCTTTCATTTGCTTTTAATGTCTATAAATAAATCTTCTGGCAAGCAGTATGTGTTAATTTCTAAAACAAAAGTGTACTTAGACACAACTGTCATGTTGTAAATCATCACAAAAACCACAAACAGATGAAGGAAAACAATATCCACAGCAGATCTTGAATCAGTGGTGGTGCTGGGGAGGTTGATTCTCAGCAGATTTCGCTTTACTCCCGTTACTTGTTATCAGTTTAACATCTTTTTGTAAATTAAAAGCCTTTATTTGTTTGGTAGTAACATACCAAGGCCTTTCTTCCCCCAGCAAGTGTATGAATTTCTCCCAATAAACACAGCCAGTTCACTGCAAATGGATCTTTACGATGACAGCAGAGTTATTTGATGGAAATTCATGCACCACCATCTGACACTTCTCAGAAGATTTTAAAAATAGAGTTGGGGTTTCCGTTGTCAGTCTACTCCTTCAGTAGTGGTTGGATCAAAGCCTAATCTCAACTCTGGAACATACTTCCATATCTTATATCAGGTCATCAGCAAGGCAGAATAAGTAAATCATTAGACAGCAATAAAAATGTAGTCAGTCCTTTTCACAAAAATTAATACTTCTGAATGAAAAATTGCTTCAGAAAGTGTTTCAGTATTGACCATTTTGCTTCTTTTTTCAATACAACTTCTGGGTTGTAGACTGCCATTGAAGCGTTTACATAGTTTGCTGTCTTCTGTATCACAGCTTTCCCCACCTCTCCCAGTTCTTCATGGAAATGAGATAGCATGAGATAGTGACAACAAAGGAACAACCACACCAAATACCAAGACCAAAAGTAATATCCCAAATGTTTACTCATTATCTGTCATAAAAGCTGAGAACTAAATATTCTCTAAAATCGCTCCTTTGATTTCAAACCATAAGGCAGGGGAAAAAGAAGCCTTATTAACAGAGCTGGGGTGAACTGGCCACGCAGACCAGCTTGACACAAACCAGTGGCAAAATAAATATGTCCTCTCCTATCAGGCAGAGTCCTAGCTTGTTTTAAGAAACAAAGTGACTTTAAGTACACACATTAATTCTCAGAATGGTAGACTGACTAAAAGCATCGAGATATATTCCATGCTGATCAAGGAAGTGGAATCATCCAAGAAAGGTGTACCCTGCATAAGTACCTTATCATTACCTACTGAATAGCTCTTTTACAGCAGGTCCCAAGGAGGGCCATGGAAATGATCCGAGGGCTGGAGCACCTCCTGTGAGGACACGCTGAGAGATTTGGGGCTGCTCAGCCTGGAGAAGAGAAGGCTCCAGGGAGACCTTATTGGAGCCTTTCAGTACTTAAAGGGGGCTTATAAGAAAGATGGAGACGGACATTTTACCAGGGCCTGTAGTGACAGAACAAGGGGCATCAGTTTTAAAACTGAAAGAAAGCAGATTTAGATTGGACACAAGGAATAATTTTTTTTAGGATAAGGGTAGTAAGACACTGGAACATGTTGTCCAGAGAAGGTGTGGATGCCCCACCATTGGAACTGTTCAGTCAGATTGGCCAGGGCTCTGAGCAACCTGATCTAGTGAAAAATGTCCCTGCCTGTGGCAGGGGGTTGGACTAGATGATCTTTAAAGGTCCCTTCCAACCCAAACCATTCTATGATTCTATGAATTGTGGTGTCAGTATTGGCATGTTTTGCACCTCTGACATTTGTGACCTCTGGCATAATATTATATGAGCATATGAAGGAATGACAAGATTTATTAGGAAAGGAGGGTATTACAGTTCATTTTAATGGAGCATCCTTTTGGAGAGAAAAATGAATGCAAGAAACATTACTGCATAGGTACATACTTGCATATATTTTGTTTGTTTTCCCCATTTCTTTTACATCTGGTACAAGTGATATACTGGCAGCCCAACCAGTTAGCAGCAGAAAGATATAACACAGGACTTCCATAACAACAAATTTATTTTTATTTCAGCAATTAACTGGTAACTGGAGTTCGCAAATATAAGAGAAAAAAAATCTGGCATAATAAACTCAACCTGCAGGGTTTAACTTATAAATTTTTACTGTTTAACAGATGATCAGAAATATTAATGGTGTCTTGTCTCGATTACAGATGAACCAATTTAAAAAACTTGGCACCTGACAGCAAGAAGGAATCCAAATAGAAGCTGTCAGCCTTTTGGAATCTTAATGCATGACCACTACCAGATTAGTAAAGATACCAATAGCAACAGACATTTAGATCATATCTATTTCAAATGAGAATGGGTGTGCACCATATTTAGCATATTCTTTAAATCATGTATTCTCACTGTTATTTCTAAACTATCAACTATAAATATCTTGGATGTTTGTTTAACATCACAGTTTGTAAAAGAATTTAAGACTTCCTCTTTGGACTAACCATTTTTGTTAGGAAACCTAAATGGTGACTTTGAGGCAAAAATCCTGTGGAACTTTTTAAAGAACCCAATACCATTCAGGGTTTTATGCGCTGTCTATACCAACTGTTGGCAAGGGGGATACTTAGGGTACAGCTTTGAAAATTAAGGACCTACAATGGGACAAACTTGTATCTATCTTAAATTTTAGGATGTCAAAACAAATTGGAAAAGGTTCTACAAAAAATTAAACAAAGCAGACATTTGCTCAGTCAGTATATGAAGCTATAGGCTAGCTGCTTTCCTCATGAATATAAGGGAAACCTCTTTAAATACTTTTTTAAAACAGTATACTGAGAGGAGATTTTACAGTGTCACAGTTACCTGAATTTAAGTCCTGTCTTTGTCAAGTGTAGGCAGCAGAACCACAGAAAAATGGGCAGTAGCACTGAAACACATACAGAGTGTTTGCAAGACCCAGGTCTTTGCACCAGGTCTCAGAACCAGAGTGAGCCTGTGAATAGCCAATAAATAGTTAAATACTACTTATCCAGTTTTTAGGAGCTGGGAAAAAAACCAAGGTGCGAGCTGGAATGTCACGGTATAAATAAAAAGTTTTTGCCAAGGTCCCAGAGATGGAATGATATCAATAATAAGGCAAGATAGGTCTGAAGCAGAAATGCAGGGGACCACAGGCTCTAGAATTACTTGATGCCTGTCTTTTTAACCATAACTATTTTATATCTAGGGGAAAACAATGACACGTTTTAAAGGAGTTTTCAACCATGAAAGCAAAGATTTAGACTAAATCCCAGGCTTCGTCCCCAGACTTTCTAAGGACAAGACTGAAATATGGCTGTGAATATATAGCAAATGAGCTCCCAGGCTTCCATGGGTTGGTAAGAATGGAATAGGTATGAATCAGGTTCAAATGTTTACGTGTACACAGAGAGGATCATAAATTATACAGAGGAACAATTCTAAAGGAACTACAATACCTATGGTCATTCTATATTAGTGAATATACAGATATATTAAGGTACAGGCATATACGAGTATATTCAGTCAACATACAGATATATTAATGGAGCTAGAGAACATTAAAGAGCTTTTACATGCAGTGCTCCTCTTCAAACAATTAATTAAACTTCTCTGATAATATCCATATTGAGTGAATGTCAGAATGGCACATAATGCCAACATATTTATGGTAGTATATGTTACCTAGCAAAAAAAAAAAAAAAAAATTAAATTCTGGGCAAACATTTTAAAATTTACTAGAAAATTAATATATTTCAATGGCATATCCCATTCTGTGGACATCAGGCTATATACACATGATTCATCATCAACCATAATTACTTCCCCAATGTTGAACTACAGAATTAAAAGAATCTTTTTAAAGTGAGCTATAGCACCTACAAATTATTTTAAAATATGTTTAATATGAGGATATAATGGCTTTGAAATCCAGCTACATCTTCCATTTCTTAGTCCATACTCCACTATGCTGATACTGCACTACATATGTGCACATAACTGTTAGTTTACCACGTTTTCTATCGGTAAAACTTTTCAAACAAGAGTCTGCTAAGATGAATTACACTCCTATTTCGATAAAAAAAATCTGAAAACCATAAATTACTGTCATGTATATTTAAACTTAACTATCTGTTACAATCCTGAATTATGACTTGCTGGAAATTTATTTCAGAAGTGAGCTCTCTGATATTTTTGGCAATTCTTTAAAACAAAAACCTCACTATACTCAGTAATCATCCACATCTGTTACAGTTTAAAAGAGAAAAGGCATCAGATGCAGGCAAAATTCCAACAGAAATCTTTCAAACAGGATTTGAAAAACACAGCAGACATTTTAACAGCCTTCGTACAAAATATATGAAAAAGGACAGAATAAAGTAGAAAAGATGACACAAATAAAATGTGAAAATTGAAGTATATCCAACTGCTGTCCATCCCATGTCAAGTATTTACACTTATTACTCAAGCTGGACTATAGAAAGTGGAATACTCAAGGTTTAGACAAGAACTGGCAGGAATAGGGTATTGAAAGAGCATAAATGAATCATATCGATCGTATATACCCTCAAAAATAAAATATTCAAATCACCAAACAGCTGCATGGCAGTTTCCCCTGCATAGTGATTTTACAGATGTCTTACAGTTATTGCAACTCCAGTAGGAGATACCTATCAACGTGCAAGCAGTAGCAGTGTTTAAAAAAAATGACAAATCAATCAGTACCCCTATAGCAAACTGAGTGGGAATATGCGAGCAACTACATATTCAGCCACATATGTTTTATGCTCTCATTACACTCGGATCTATAATCAAGAATGACTACAGTTAATGGGAATAGAATGATTACCCATAAAATTAAGACAAATATTTCTCAGTATCTACCTAATTGATGTTACAAAGCATAATAAAGACATGTTAATTTGCTTTGATTTTTTCATAAATTAGATGGTGGACCCTTGCCAAAGGAAAGTGCACTCAATTTTGTAATTAAGTTAATTTCTATAGAAAAGCCAGTATTACTGTATTTCCCACTGCTTCTATCCCAGATAAGATGTCAGCAGCGCTTGCTTACTTGCAAATTGCTTCTTAGGGCTCACTTACGAAGTCTGTAATATCTATGCTACGAAAAATCAGCCATCACATTCACTACCAAATTAGAACACCAAACTTTGACAGGTTTTCAGCAGAGAAGCTGATAAAACTTTACTACTATTTAATAATCACTTACATCCTTTGCACTTCACAAATTTTCACCACAAAGAATCACATCAAATGATGCTGAGTTGGAAGTGACCTTTAGAGACTGTCTAGTCGTAACCCTGTGCTCAATACAGAGTCAATAGCAGCGAGATACTCAGGACCATACCAGTCAAGTTTTGAACATCAATCTCCTGAGACAGACTCCACAGCCTTTCTGGACAACCTGTTCCAGTGTTTGACCATCCTTGACCATCCCCCACCATAGAAAAAAATACTTTATTTTCAGGACCAGGATTGAAGTTTGTTAGTAAAACTATCTAGACTCACAAGCACACAAAAATTTGCCGTTCCCTCAACTACCAGCACAGGCCCTCTGCCTGTCTAATACCTGGGCCTCATACTTGCCAGCTAGTCAAGTTTGTAATTTGCTAGGCAAATTACACACACGTGCCCACACACCCCAGCTTAGGGGAAAATATAAACTGCAGTCCCCTCCAGTAGTTGGTGCTTTGGCACATAGGCCCTATGAGGCATAGTTTCCACTCCAGCTGCTCGTGCTAAGACCCTCACTTCATTTCACTCACCCCAGGCCCCCACAGCTTGCACCCAGGACACACAGGATCAATGACCCATGGTCCCACGCCAGCAGCTGACACTGCTTGCTCCAGTTGCTGGTACAGACACAAGTGTCCCTTCACCCAAAGTCTGACTCCAGTTGCAGGCTCAAACGTGCTCACCCCAGTTCGTCCAGTAGCTGTCAGTCCTAAAATCCATGACCCCTCTCACTACTGATAGAGACTCTTACTTGCTCCCATTACTGGCACCACAGACAGTGGGGCTGCTTCACCTGAAGTCTGATTCCAGTTGTTGGCTCCAAATTCACTCCCTCTAGTTTCCTCAGTTGCTAGCACTCATTCTTTACAGCACTCATGCACAGTTGAGAGAGCGAGATTACATGAAAGATAGTTAAGAAAGTATTTAATAGAAAGATAAGCTGCAATGATCAGGCACAGGGATGTCAGGTGAGCATACTGACTGGACATGGTTTACACACAACCAGACCTTTTTATAACCCCTGCTCTGTGTCGCCTAGCACCACCTTGCTCGTCCCCAATCCCCTTCTACTAAACATCTCTTCCTAAATTTTACAGAGTCCTACAGACCCCCCCTCAAATGTTCAAAATCTTCATGCTTGCCATCTTATCGGTTACAAAGTCCACACTGGCCCTCTCCAAATTGCTGGCTGTAGTTTCTTTATGGATGATCAATCAATAGCTGAAGAGCTTTGGTCTTTGCCATTGTCTCCATGATACAAACCATGTCTACTAGGTTCCTATCTTTGTGTGGTTTTGTTTATCTACAAATTCCCCCCCTCCTTCTTCTCCACTTAGTCCTTCTTTTAAGAATGAAAAACATTCAAGCAAAGATTTTAATGCTACTTTAGGAAGGAAATGAGTTGGGAAAGACCCCATAGAATGCTCGAAGTTTGTAATTTCAAAACCATCTACAATAGGTGCACTCCTTCATGAGCACTTTATACAGCAGAAAAAGCTAAATGCTTCACAGCATGTTATGTTTGCATACAATCAAAATACATGACCCCAGATGTATAGAACACTGGTGATTTTTTAATGCTACACCATCATAAACACCATTGGTTCAACTGGTTGCTGATGCATGCAGCTACACGCCAACACACAGCTGTAAGCGATAAAACAGAGAAAGTTTTATTTTTGATATCCTGTTTCAAATGCAGACACACTTCTGTTTCAGAGAGTTACAAATTTTCTTCCTCAAGTCTACAAGATACCTTGTGCCTGAACTTTCAAAATTCACAATCATACTGCCTGCTTCCCTGAAAGTTTAGTTATCACTGGAGAGCTAAATTAGATTTTCTAATCAGGAATACTGAGGCTGATTTTATGCTTGTACGTGCTAAGTTGGATTCATATCTGTCTTGACATATGAAGGAAAAGGAAATTACAAAATCTACCACCACTTCAAGCTGTCTTGCTGGGAAACTGTTATATTCCCACTGTGAGTTTCTGCCACAGAAATTACTACTTGACATCCATGATTTCCAAACATTAATGTACACGAAGCTCATTTGGGGTAAGAAAATTACGTAGAGTTATAAATCTTCAGTATTTCATGACTTTTTTTTTTTTCTTCCAAATCTTGAGCCACATATTACTTCATATAGAATCTGTAACTTTTTGTTCATCTACATCTGCAATGGATATGCAAAACCTCTCATTCTAATTCTATTAACACTGGGTAGATCAGTGAATCAAATTAACAGTTCCACTCATACTTCAAAACAAACAGAAATAGCGGTGAGACAGCCAGAGATTGGAGAGTATCTGCAAGACCTTCTCTTCATACTGACCTTCACAAGAAAAACAGAGAGGCTTTATACCAAAATATAGACGGATAAATAAAATTTCAGATTTTAATAGAATAATTTTAAGTAGTAAAATTTAAATAGTGAAAAATGTGTGGGCCCCACAAAATAAAAAAGATGTTAAGGTACTTGAATGCATCCAGGAGATGGCAACAGAGCTGGTGAAAGGGCTGGACGGCATGTCCCATGAGAAGTGGCTAAGGACTCTGGGTTTGTCTAGTTTGGAGAGAAGACGACCAAGGGGCAACCTCATTGCTCTATACAGCGTCCTGACGAGGGGGAAGTGAGAGGAAGGTGCTAATCTCTTCTCCCTGGTATCCAGTGATACGATGCAGGGGAATGTTCAGGGCTGCACCAGGGGAGGTTCAGACTTGACACTAGAAAACATTTCTTTACTGAAAGGGTAGTCAAATACTGGAACAGGCTTCCTAGAAAGGTGAGCAATGCCTCAAGCCTGTCAAGTGTATGAAGCATTTGGACAATGCTCTTAACATGCTTTAACTTTTGGCCAGCCCTGAAGTGGTCAGGCAGTTGGACTAGGTGATCATTGTAGGTCACTTCCAACTGAAATATTCTATTCTAAATAAAAAATAAAATAAAATAAAATACAGTTGGTAGGGAAGACCCAACAGTATAAACACAGGAGCATAAACAACTTTTGCCTGCCCATTTTGCACCTGCACACAGGTCCTTGCTTCAAAGTCTGGTTTTACAAAGATCAATTACTTTTTGACTGATTGCAAATCTAAATGCCCAGAAAGTTCCCTCTGTCTTCACTGAGGCCTCAATGGCTGCACCAGGTTCCTTTCAGAAGCTGCTACCCGAGCTGTACCCTCCCACTTGCATGTTATTTCAAAGTTATTTCGAATTACTGCACCACAGTAGAATCTTCTCCCACCTCACTGCTCCCAAGTACAGTGGCAGGAAAGGAACCATCCCTCCCTCTCCAGCCTGTCCAGTCCCAACTCAGCCATTCCTATGAGAAAACAACTATGAACAAATATTGCCTACCAAAGATGGTTTTCAGGAAATAACTATCTTCTAAAAAGCCAGGCTAGCTTTTGTTACTAGTCTTGTTTAAGATTCACATCAGAGAAGTTAGTGAAGAAACATGCAGCAGAACATTTATTATAATGAATTTACTCAGATCAGATTGAGAATTAATTCAGTTAGAAATCAGGTGTCTAAAGTTAGCTATACAAAAGTCATCCATTCTCTAAGTCCAAAGAAGACCAACAGGTTGGAAATAAACACCTACTAGAGCAACTAGTGCAACTCTTGCGAGCACTCTATCATTTGTGACTCTCATTTGCAACCCTGAGATGTTACTAAATCTAGGATCGGAAATCTGCAAAAATCACAGCTGCTATAGCCTCAGTGTTTCTATACATACTCAGATACTATATTTTTTAATTTTTTTTGCCTTTTATTTCATGTAGAGACTAGTGTGTTTTAACATATCAGTCACAGAACTTACTCAATGGGAGTGAACTTAAGACAAAAACTTGAGTACAAACAAATCATCCGTTTGTTGAGAAGTTATATAGAAAGAACACAACAGCAATTTCCTAAACACAAACAAGCTAGTAGGAATTCAAGCCACTGACTTAAACAATGACGACACAGTTATACAACTGCAGTACAGAGAAAAATCTTTTCAAACTAACACACCTCACACCACCTCCTCTCTCCTGTAAAATCTGGTACTCGCTTCCTTTCATACCTTACCCTAGATTAACAAATACTCTGGCTCTGCTATGAATTTATTATCTCCATATAAACATCATCTCAAATTATCACTTTGGAGCCATAAACAAGCCAGGAGGTTGAAGATGACTAAAAACAGTATCATAGAATATAGCAAAAAAAGAGTAACTGCAGTGCCCGTAAAAGTCCAGTAATCATTAGAATGAAGTACAAAGCATATATCTTTAAAATTAGGTTATCAGATTTTTTTAAAAATAAGATCTACACATCTACCTTCTGTTATTAGTTCTACCAATTCAATGCCAACCTACACTTTACCACCACCAAATATATGCAGCCATGGAATTTTCTGAGGTATTTTAGAAACTCATTCATGATTAAATAAACAACATAGACCTATTTATTTCAAACCCCACACTCTCAAAACCAAATTAGTATACAACTATTTTCTTTGGTGCTAAGGCACAAAAATTCAACCACTTAAGTAAAATAATATAGAGATGTTTCCACAGTTTTTACTGACATGTTCTCTGACACTGTCATCTTGGTAGCTTTTGTCTAGAAAATACAAGTAGTTTGACCTGGAAGTCACAATAAACTTCCAGAAAAGTCTCACTCATTGAACAGTCATACTCATCTTCTGAAAATTAAGATATTATATAAACAAACTCTTTACTGGACTTGATTTCATTCATTCAAGTTTCAAAAATACAGGCTTGAAGTTGTGTCAGATATAAGTATTAGGAAGTAAAGACAGATTCTTGCCTGAACTCTCTTGTTTATGTCCACTTAACTTATATCCCTGAGTCAAAGTTTCTTATAAATCTGAATCTGGATCTATATTTCCTGCCTCTGGCCAATTTGGAAGGAAAAAGGACCCATGATATTTTCTATTATTATTATTTGGGTGTGGCCAGGAAATCTTCTGGATAGAAAATACTTGCAGTTTTGTATAAAGTTCTGTTCACATAGTGAAATCTGTAAAATGCTTTTTAATCTAAGGATAACCTTGGTTGAATATTTGACTTCAATATAATATGATATATTTAGGGGGCTTAGTATAGCCCCCCCAATGCAGGGGGCTCTGAGTTGATCCTGAACCAGATTCAGAATTTCATGTTAGTTGGTTAACATTGATATTTCAATCTAATATGAATAAAAAGCAAAAGATTAAATAACCAATTTAAACTATCACAGAGAATCTCAATATTTTCAGACTGACGTTTCTTGACTTTTAGTCAACTGGCCTACAATAAGAGATATGAGTTGCCACTCAGAGAGCAAATGCTCCAGTAGTTATTAAATTCACTGGAAGTTACAAAATTTGTTTTATGTTATATCCCACGGAAAACTAGCTGCCCCTAACACAAGGACTTCAGAGAACTGCTCTGTATAATTCTCTAGTCAGAGAGAAGTGGCTAAATGTCAACAGTGCCTTCAGAAAAGCACAGTTCATTCATATTTGACAAGATTTGCATCAGATTATTCTACTATTACTTACAATACAGAGGACATTACAAAAGATTTACAGTATCACCAGCAACAGGCAGGAAATACTTGGCAAGTGGCAATAGCCCTGCCATTCTTGGCAGCCAAAATTATAACCATGACTCAACAATGGCTGGTTATTTAAAATGTTAAAAAAACCCCAACAACCAACCAACAACAACAAAAAAAAACAATAAAACCACACCCCACCCCCCCCTCCAAATTATATTAAAACATATTCTGCCTACAGTCTCAGAAGATATTACAGAGATATTAATAAGGTAGAAATTATTTGGTATAATACCAGCAAGCCACATTGCCCTTATGTTACTCTTCTTTCTCTGTAGTCACTAATGCACTCTGCCTTTCCAAAATCCTCCAGAAACTGCTTTAAAGCCACAATACCAGGACAGAATTGAACCTATTTGTTTTCATGTAAATTCTAGATAAATTTTATATGTGTATGCATGGCATTGAAAACTGGCTGTATGTTGAAGATGTTTTGGAACATCTTTTTCTCCTCAGACAAGATTTTTAGGCAGAAATAGAGAACAGTAGGATAACTGGACACAGAAAAACTTCCAACCTTCTTTGACTGTTTAGTAATTGAACAGGTAAAAGACATATTCTTTTTAAATGACTTCACCAAGATAATTACACACACCAAGAAAATTACAGGCATGCATAGAGCTGTTTAGCCCCCACATACACACCTTTTGTTAAGTTGTTTAAGTAAGTATACAGTGCTTAAGCATACAATAACAAGGAGTCTGTTCACTTTTCAGCTATTTACTAAATGCTGACTGTTTGTGCTGTCAGCTGATAGATTTCAGATGAGAAAAATCTACCAATAAAACTGAAATTCCAGATCACCATGGTAGGCTGCATAGTATCTTTTGTCACTTTCAGCAGCATGAAATCCCTTGAGTGCGGTTGTTATAATAAAACCCTAAGGATAAGCCCGAGTTAATTGCTAGGAATAATATTTCCTTCACAGGGACAAGCCAAATAATTGAATCACAAACACAGCAGACAAATGCATAATAAGTATATAGGGCTGAACATTAAAATCACAAAAACCCAAATTAGAAGACAGACACTTTTGACAATTAAGTGAATGAAACAAATTAACCTTTCTGCACTTTCATTCATGAAAAAGATTACAAACATACTAACCATCCTTAATGATTACTTCTCTGCAGTTTTAGAGAAGAACTCAGAAAAAAGGACTTTACTTAAAGCTGTATCTGATTAAAAAACAATATTTTTTTTCAAGTATTTTCCAAATAGTTACCTATAAAATCAGATTCTATGGTGAGGCAGAGAGTTTGTTTTTAAATCTACTGCATGACTACATGTCCCACTTCTTCTAAGCAAGACAGAAATTACAAGATTTCATTCCTCATATTTTATGGGCATCTACAGTTTATTAATGTAGTCAGATAATGTATTATTTGTAGACATACTGTAAATAAATTACATACACTTTTACTGTGGAAAAAGCAATTGCACTGCAAAGACACCATTCACTATCTTTTTTTAAATTGTTCAGATGAGACTGCTGACATGATTTTAACTACAGTAAGACACAAAAAGCTATTTCAAATAAGACTGACTGTCCCACATACAGACAAATATTTCAGACCTCCTTGAAACGTAATTGTTTCAGTCCTTTCCAAAGGTGATATGCTAAAGCATGAGAAGAGTTATATACTTGCAGAAAGGCAAGTATGAAAATAAGGATGTGAACTATCAAGTGTTTTACATTGCAATCTGAGTGGAAAAGGGCTCTCTGTTCAAGTTTTCTCGCATGCTCTCCTCCATCTTCAGCAGAGCAGAGTTTTATTAGTTCAAACTAAAGTTGACTGGACCAAGAGAAAAGTTACAACCTACTGCACCCAAATTCAGCAAAACCTTCAATTCTACATTCTTGGTTCTGTATCTATTCATTAGTACAGGGCTCAAAGACATCTGAAACTCCAACACAATTATTTTGTTCTTGTATTTTCAACTGTGTCCACTAAGTGAAAACACACTTATGTGAACAATAAAACTCCCCAAGTATCCTCTTATTTCTAGGTGAAATTTTCTGCATCACTACTAACTTCAGCCATTCTTTCTCTTTCAAAAGGCTGCATCACTAGTTACAAAGCTCACAGAATACCAGCTTAAGGCATATACCAATCATTTTTTCATGGTCTTTGTTTTAACGGGAACCCAAAAGGTGCCTCCAAAGATTCACAGCAACCTACCTAAAACTAGATTACTATAAATTATACTCTATACAGAATCAGCAAAATTTTAATGAAATTAGATGTGTTTAACAGTTGTTCTACATGAAGATCCTAAAAGAAAGTTTTCAAAAAGTTGAACCAACCTAGCCCAGCTATCAGTTCCTTTTTCAGTTTTGCACATCTCATGTCCATTCCTTGCATCATCTCTCACCTCAGTCTTTGTCATATATTGATTTTCTTCACTCTTCATTTACCTTGTCAATCCTATAACTGCTTCTCTGTTTGTGTATTCTGTCTGCCTTCTCCACCTCACACCTGATGTTTCTATTTCAGTCAGAGTTCTGGCTACTTCTGATATGCGTGGGCATATCAAATTCCCAACTACTCTTTCTAAAACTTAAATCATCTTTCACAATGCAAACAGACACATCTTGTGTGATCATTTTATACCCAGCTAAAAAAAAAAAAAGGTAAGCAAATAATTTTAAAGTATGCAATCAAAGAAGTTGCTGTAAACATTAAATTGCTTAGTTTTGTAGTTTGATAGTTGTTAAACCTCCTAGCCAGACCCATTACAGCGTATAAACAAATATACACAATTTAATACATAATAGAGCTACAAACACCTTTAAGCATGAGAAAATGAAGATCTGTCTGTTACTAAACTGCCTCTACTGAAAAATACGTTAACTATGTTCTGTACTGGGTAGTGCTAATAGGGCTCCATCAATTGACTTAATCTGTTCCTTTATTGTAAATAGTCCCAAATGTAAGACAAGGATCTCTTTATCCCTACATTAAGTCTGTTCTTTGAGGTATGCCTTCATATATATTCCATTCAAAGCTCACTTCACATATCCTAAAGACAGTTGTTCACTCACCGACTGTCAGGATCAGCAAAACGTAACAAGTTAGAGACTTGTCTACCACAAGCTCATCTCAGCTTGTCTACAAGAGTCTGGGAGCATCTGTCTAAGAGGCAGACACCAAACGACCTCCATGTCATACAAACATATTCAAACACAAACAGCCTGTGTATTCTCATTGTCACAAGTGACACAGAAGGTCAGGGACACTGGCTTTTACCACCTCTTCCATGGCCCCTTCTCCAGCCTAAATGCCAAGAGGAACAAAATGTCCCAGTTTCCTCTACTTCTGTGTCACTGTGCCTCCTTCTACCTTATTGTATGGTCCCTTATGGCTTAGCAGGATCTTTATTCCACGCATCTTATCACCTCAGTTCTGCATGGCAAGCACAAATGGGTGAATATGACCTATGTGCAAGAGAGCAGCACCCTTCTTTTTTGTACCTCAAAAGCTAGAAAGCTAAGCTAAAAGCTATCTACCTCCTTCCTCATCAAGTCACTTATCTCACTGGCACTTCCTACCCTACTATTATCTCTCCTTTTTTACCAAGATATCAGCTCCTGCCTCAACACAGGCTATGATTCTAATTTCTTCCATCTAAAGAAAATTGAAGAAAAAGATGAAATTCCATCTCAATTTATCAGAAATAAAAAAGAAACAGAAAAGCAGATAACGAAACCTGACAGGCAGCAAAGCACGACATGATCAAACAAAAGTATTCTTAAGTAGTTATTTCACTAAGTGTATAAGACAAGCAGTGGGTTCAACTAAATTTGAAGGGCTTGTATCACTGAGCTTTTCCACTCTATGCATTTGCAGAGCACAAATAATTAAGATAAAATTGAGATCTCTTTTCCAGTCTAAGTCATACATCAGAAAATGTAAGCACTCACAATACCCACGCAATAAACCAGAGAGCATACATACTTTGTTAATATGTCAAAACTTAAGCCTGAGAAAGCTTCTAGCATATTTGCAAGACAATGTGCATTAATTTCAGAGATAAGTGCTATCCCTTCCTAACATCTTCTGGTCCACACAGTATAAAACGCTTCTCTCGAATTACACAATATCATATGCAATACCTTGCTAACTGAAAAGACTACTGAAATACGTCAGAAAACCATTCTAGGGGCAGGATCAAAATTGTGCCTCAAAAGCATTAGATCAACTTATTGAAAAACCTAAATTAAAACCCGCAAATATCATTTACTTTTTTCCCCCCAAATCACATAAACCAGTGAAGAGTAGAGCTTTATATGTAGTGTTAGTGCTTTCTACTGTTTATCAGTAGGCTCATTTAAAATTTAATTTAAATAATAATTCAGGAAGTCTGCTATACATAGCATTATAATACACTTAAGATTATACACAATTGTACCAATAGCCCGCACTGAAATACTAATCTTTTAAATTGTTAACAAATCCAGATCCTTAAAAAAGCAGATTTGATTTGTAGCCACCAATAGAAACCAGGAATACTTTTAAGAGGTTATTATATTAGAACCTCCTAGTTCTTACTGTTTTCTCCATAGCTGAGTTGAGACATTATGAAACACTACAGTATATGACAATGTTGCATCATATACCATACAATCATCAAACACTATGGTATATGATGACCTGACAACATATAGCTTCATCATATGATGGACAGGTATTGCTAACTTACAGTGAAACCAATCACAGGCTTGATGATTATCATTTGGTGCAAAACTGAGCCTCTTCTCCACCCTTAGAGGAAATCCTAGACAGCAAATACATGCAAAACCTCCAAGCATTTCTGGTTATACTGCAAGAATGGCTGGGATATCCATTCGCCAATACACTTTTATATTATTTTCATGTCAAACTGATTTTATTAGCAATAGTTT
The DNA here is from genome assembly GCA_017639485.1 of Pluvialis apricaria. Taxonomy (NCBI): domain Eukaryota; kingdom Metazoa; phylum Chordata; class Aves; order Charadriiformes; family Charadriidae; genus Pluvialis; species Pluvialis apricaria. The sequence goes on along the minus strand of CM030012.1, from coordinate 36,774,621 downwards.
TTATAAGCCACCAAGATAAATCAGAACAAAGTTCAGAAAGCAGCAGTTCTGTGCCTGAAGCTCCAAATTATAAAACACAAATAAAAGGTTTTTTTACAGCAGAAAATAAGCACTGTTAACATAAAATTGCTGCTAAAGCTTTCCAGCCAACTGCGATTCAAAATGCAGTATACTTTACTAAGTGAGTTACATAACTATTTTTTATACACAGAAAAATTTAAAAAGGGTTACACAGTCACCCAGACAATGAGAATAAGTAAATAATTCTGTAAGGTCCATTAATGTCAGACATGGATTAACATGTAAAATCAGCATAAACAAAACACAGCTGTGAATGTTGGAAAGATCTGGACTAATCTTCTAATGCAAGCCTGAGAAAACTCCCTTACAGAGACTTGCTGAACTTTCCAATTCCATGTCACGGTAGTTGGGACATCAGATTTCTTTTCACATGACTGGCTTGTCACTTGTTCGACATCAAGTGTAAAAAACCTCTTTGATGCTTGTAATGCATGCTAGAAGAATTGTGAGAGATATTTTCTGAATATAATAATTTCTGAATTATTTAATAACTCCAAACAAAAATAATTTTAAATTAAAGGAATAACTCTCATCAGTGATAAAAGATGAAAATATTTAAGTAACTACAGAGTCATCTGCTACAGCTAGCACCGTAATTTCATGGTGATTATATGTCATTTATATAAATAACTGACTCAAATTTCTAAATTAGGTTTTATTTTTAAGTATATTGCCTTAACTGGAGATAGTTCAGAACCATAATGAAAAACTGACATTTAGCTTTGCTAAGCCTGAAACTGCTTAAGAGATCTTACTATATTTTTATTTAAACACTTGGAGTAGTGTAGCATGCTTCAGGGAGATTACACCATTAGTAAAAGTACAATCTATAGTTCAAGTATTCTATATGTATCTCTAGTGAAGATTGTATGATCATTAAGATAAACATTCACAGCTAATTTGTTCACATAAGCCTATTCTAAACCCCACATCTGGGAAAAACATATATTCCACAGACCTTAACACATTCAGATCAATCAGCCGCTCATGACTCAGCAGCTTTCATGGCACAGGCCTCGTATTAATCTTTTCTTCATTTTAAAAAAAAAGTATAAAACACTTTTTCCCAAGATGGATTTCACCCTGCACTGGATAACATACACTGAGAACTTAAAATAAAGCCCATTTCCCAAATAAAGTGCTTCCCCTCAGAGTTGTGATTAAATATCTGAACCTCAGCATCTCAGAACTAAAATGGATGTTCTCAGTATGACCAACAAACTTGGCAATGACAGAGGCCTGTACTGGTTTGCATTTGAAGAGACTCCTGCCACCCTTGTTCCTACAGGTTTCCGTTTCTCTTTGTCTTCTTGTTTGCAGAGAAACTTCCCAATATATCTTACTAAAATTTCTTTTATTTGTCTAAGAGCACAAAGTCAGTGACTTGATTGGCACTTTTCTGCTTTTTGTACAGAAAGTACATAATTTTGTGCCTCTCCACAGTTTAAGTGCTAATCTCGTATTTTAATTCCAATGCTTCTACTTGAGTAACTATTTTATTTCATTCAATGCTTTTTATTACTAAAGCTCTTTTATATATATTGGAACTGGTCAAGCGTGCTAATGTTCTACTCTTTTGTACTTCCTACTTTCCAAGTAATGTTTTTCCTGGACCACAGTGTCCTCTTGGTTTTCACAGACAACTTTTAAACATAAATAAATACATCACAAAACTGATAATAAATATTCAAGACAATCAATTTCATAATCAAGATAATAATGGTATTTGAATTATATTAAATTTTATCATGTGATGTTTGATTAATGTTACAAGAGCTATTTACCAGACACATGTGAAAGATCATTCACCACCTTTGTGGTATGAGAGTATAGCACACCAAGCATAATCAAACATTGGTCCAAGGCTATAACTCTTTGATATCATGACATGGAAAAACAAAAATAAAAAAGAAATAAGCAGCTGACAAAATACATGCAGGTAAGTGACCTGAATTTTCCATTCTGAATTAGGAAGTTGGTGAATTGAGGTTGGGGCAGGAAGTGATATGACTTGCAAATCTACTGTGGATCATTGGTCATCTGAGATAGAAGAAGAAACCAGCTAATTCTACTCCTTTCTATAGAAATAGAGATGTAGCTAGACAGAATATTTATTAGCACTTCAATTATTGTAAGAGGAAAAAAAATGAGCAAAGCTGTCTTATTTAAGCAGAATCTCTTAAAGGCATGCTTGGGTTTTTTTTAAAGGGAATTCAAAAATTGTTACTTAGAAGACTTAATATTCTCCTTTTCTTCCCTCCTCTTCTTTGAGGGTCTAATTATCTGAATTTTAAATAAAATCCTTCATTCACCAAACTTAAGAAAATACTGCAATAAATCAGATATTCATTTATCATTTATTCTACTATGCTAATGTAACAGATACCAAACTTGGGGATACAAAGAACAAGAGGTAATAAAACTGCTGGTCTCAATTTTCTTCTGTATGCCTGAAAATATTTACAAAAGATAATTTGTTTCACTGAACAGTAGTAGTTACGTGTTGTCAGACACATTAAGATACGAAGAACTCATCACACTCTCAGTTAAAAGACTGAATAAAGACTAATCACAGCGGCACAGAAGTAATATCTGATTATGTTAATTTTTTAACCAATGAGCTCTGCTTAGCAGAAGTTTACACCAAAAACATAAAGGAAATGAAAAAATCAAATTCAAACTAGTGTATATCATCAGTACAAACAACAGTAAGGGGGACTAAAGGAGGTAGGGAAATATTTATAATTTGATTTTTCACATCACACTGAAATTTTAATCCAGAGAACAGTGTTTTGAAAAGGTCTGAAAGGATGGCTTAAAAAAACATTTAGTACACCAAAAAATACAAGATCATAGCTATGAAACTTCCATTGTCATTTGTACATTGGTTTGAAAATACACTAATTAAATAAGCAATGAGCATTTATCATATAACTGCATATTAAAAATAAGGAAAAGACTCTCTTGGATCACCTGACAACAGACCCTTTCCAATTACTACCAGCCTTTAAAATTGTGCTTTTTCCTGTTTTAGAGAGGAGAGTATACTCCGAGTATTTAGCACAAAAATATTTTAGTTAATATAACACGACATAGCTTTGAAACACAAGATCCTAAAAGATTTTTAAAAATAATTTTTTTAAAAAAAAGTATGGCTTGATTATGTGAAGTTAATCTGCACATTTTTGGTCAGTGATGGCCACAGAGAGTATAAAATAAATTGAATTTATATGTTAAGTGTTAAAAATATATATACACGGTCCTGGGGCTGCAACCACAACTTCCTTCTAATGTGTTACTCCTGACAAACAGAAGTGAGAGGAGACTTCTATGCTCCTTATCAGTTCATGTCTGGTAGGACTTGAAATCAATTTGACTTCACTAACAAAATGGTTGGTGCTATCATTCTAGAGGGCATTTAGTCTTATGTTTTCCTAGCTTAGAGTTTCAGCTAGCAGGGGGATCTGTGCTTTCTAACAGTATTTTGTAAGCAACATGGGAAAAAGACAACCAATAATACAGAGAAATAATTTTTGGTTTTATTAAGATTCAGGTCCACAGAAGTGGGATATCCTTTAAAAATACTGTATCCGGAGTACTGTATGTAGTATCCTTAAAGATTCTGGTGATACAAGCAAATAACAAACCAATTTCAGCTATAATAAAATGTGTATAGTTTTCAAGCTGTGCTAAATTTTTATAGTTATGTCTTCTCCAAGTAGGACAAAAAAAAAAAAGTAAAAAAGTCCATCTATTGTGACTCTTTTCAGAATAGTTCATTTCAACACAGAATGATGTGAAGGTCTCAGGCAAGTCATCAGTATTTCAACATGGCTTCATTATAATGACTAAGCAATAGTATGATGATAGTAAAATGGAAGTCTAGGCAGAAAGACTAATATCGGTTTGATTTAATGCCCTTGTAGACTGCCAACATGGTATCCGCTTAAGAGAGAACAGGTACATAGAAAAAAAAATAAAATCTATATTCAGCATGCACCAGGCATCAGACTTCAGGATGAGACATAACTTTCTCTCCTTGGTTACACACAGAGACCTGACTGAAAATAACTGAAATCCACAAAAAATATTTGATCCAAACCCTAATGATATATAATTTCAGAAGCAGTCAGATCAGTGCTTTAGCTACTGACATTTCACTGTGATTTACAGTGAACACTGTTGATTTGAGGAAAGTAGAAAATATTCACAAACAACCTTCCCCCGCTTCCTCGTACACTCCACAAATTACCATGCAAATCTGAAAAAGTCAGTTGTCTTAAAACATTCTTTGGGAAACTTCCTCCTAAACCTTCAAATGTACAGAGGTTACTGTATTTCTCACGTACTGGGGTGCAGAACTCCTTGCAAAATCCTTGTACATTTCTTATTAGAAAACTTATATCCTCCAGTGTGTTCAATTCTTTCTGAACGTGAAACTTTTACTTCAATATGATTCTTTAGAAAGGAATTTGTCACCTTTCACCTTCAAAATTTATCTTATGCTATGAAACAGAATGAAAGGTGCTCCTATGTAACTTCCAGATTACCTCTGTCACAGCACTGTTTCTTTTCTAAAGGTCACAATTATTACACTGTAATTTCATGCAAGAATATTTCCATGCTCATCATACTTTGTTTCCCACGTCCTGAACTTCAAAGGTGGCAATGGTACTGTTCCTGTAAACTGTGAGACTACAGTCTGACTCATCATTTTAGCATTCCTTTGTCCTTACCCTGTTTTTTTCTACTTATTCAGGAGGAAAACATGAAGAATTATTCTGAAGTGATGACATTCTAAACCAGAGGATCAATCACATTCACACTTGACAAAACCTTGCTTAGGGGAAGAAGTAGGAAGGAAAGGCAGACTGTTAAAAGGAGACTGGAGTAGACTCAGTCATTAGAGAAGAGGGTTTCTCTACAGTGACAAGATTCCTTAAGAGTTAAACTGGATATGGTTACCATGGAGCTAAGACTCCCACAGAAAAAAAATTACAGCATTTTGAAACATTTGTTGGAAGCACACAGGCAGTCAAATAAATGACACTGCACCACTTTCGGGCTTTATTAGGTCACTGAAATTCTACCTGCAAGTTGAAGCTCAGGGGAGGGATTTTTACAAGCTTTTACAGAATACTTCAGCCATAGCCTTTCTAATGTAGAAATCTTTGCCTGAGAACTGCAGATAAGTTTCTTGTGCAATGGAAGACTTCACCATATTAATATCATAGAATCATAGAATGGTTTAGGTTGGAAGGGACCTTGAAGATCATCGAGTTCCAACCCCCCTGCCACAGGCAGGGATACCTCTCACTAGACCAGGTTGCCCAAGGCCACGTCCAGCCTGGCCTTGAACACCTCCAGGGACGGGGCTTCAACAACCTCTCTGGGCAACCTGTTCCAGTGCCTCACCACCCTTAAAGTGAAAAACTTCTTCCTAATGTTTAATCTAAACCTGCCCTCTTCCAGCTTAAAGTCGTTCCCCCTCGTCCTATCACTACATGCCCTAGTAAAAAGTCCTTCCCCAGCTCTCCTGTAGGCCGTCTTTAGGTACTGGAAGGCCACAATAAGATCTCCCTGGAGCCTTCTCTTCTCCAGGCTGAACAGCCCCAACTCTCTCAGCCTCTCCTCATAGGAGAGGTGCTCCAGCCCTCTGATCATCCTTGTGGCTCTCCTCTGGACGCGCTCCAGCAGGTCCATGTCCTTCTTATGTTGGGGACTCCAGAGCTGGATGCAGTGCTCCAGGTGGGGTCTCACGAGAGCGGAGTAGAGGGGCAGAATCACCTCCCTTGACCTGCTGGCCACACTTCTTTTGATGCAGCCCAGGATACGGTTGGCCTTCTGGGCTGCGATCGCACACTGCTTGCTCATGTCGAGCTTCTCATCAATCATCACCCCCAGGTCCTTCTCCACAGGGCTGCTCTCCAGCCATTCTCCGCCGAGCCTGTATTTGTGCTTGGGATTGCCCCGACCCAGATGTAGGACCTTGCCCTTGGCCTTGTTGAACTGCATGAGGTTGGCTTGGGCCTACCTCTCCAGCCTGTCCAGGTCCCTCTGGATGGCATCCCTCCCCTCCAGCGTGTCTGCCTCGCCAAACAGCTTGGTATCATCAGCAAACTTGCTGAGGGTGCACTCTACCCCACTGTCCATGTCGCTAACAAAGATGTTGAACAGTACGGGTCCCAGTACCGACCCCTGAGGAACGCCACTCGTCACTGCTTTCCACTTGGACACCGAGCCGTTGACCGCAACCCTTTGAGTGCGACCATCCAGCCAGTTCTTTATCCACCGAGTGGTCCATTTATCGAATCCATGTCCCTTCAATTTAGAGACCAGGATATCGTGTGGGACAGTGTCAAACGCTTTGCACAAGTCCAGGTAGATGACATCAGCAGATCTTCCCTTGTCCACTGCCACTGTAACCGCTTCATAGAAGGCCACCAAATTTGTCAGGCATGACTTGCCCTTGGTGAAGCCATGTTGGCTCTCGCCAATCACCTCCTTGTTTTCTGTGTGGCTCAGCAGAGTTTCCAGGAGGATCTGCTCCATGATCTTGCCAGGCACAGAGGTGAGACTGACTGGCCTGTAGTTCCCTGGGTCTTCCTTGTTTCCCTTTTTGAAAATAGGGGTTATGTTTCCCCTTTTCCAGTCGGCAGGAACCTCGCCAGACTGCCACGACTTCTCAAATATGATGGCTAGTGGCTTCGCGACTTGATCTGCCAGTTCCCTCAGGACCCGCGGATGTATCTCATCAGGTCCCATGGACTTGTGCACCTTCAGGTTCCTCAGGTGGTCTCTCACTTTATCTTCATCTACAGTGGGTGGTGCTCCGTTTTCCCAATCCTCTCCTTTGCAATCTGCGTCTTGGGCAGTGCGGCTGCTGTCCTTGTCTGTGAAGACTGAGGCAAAAAAGTCATTGAGTACCTCAGCTCTGTCGCTGTCCCGGGTGACCAGTTCTTGCGTATCCTTCCGGAGAGGGCCTACATTTTCCCTAGTCTTTCTTTTCTCGCTGATATACCTATAGAAGGATTTTTTGTTTGTCTTAATGTCCCTGGCCAGATTTAGTTCTAGCTGGGCTTTAGCTTGTCTAACCCGCTCTCTAGCTGCTCGAACGATTCCTCTGTAATCCTCCCAGGCTACCCGGCCCTGTCTCCACTCCCTGTAGGCCTCCCTTTTTCTTTTGGTCAGTTCCAGGAGCTCCTTGTTCATCCACGCAGGCCTCCTGGCTTTTCTGCCTGCCTTCCTCTTTGTAGGAATGCATTGCTGCTGTGCTTGGAGGAGGTGGTCCTTGAATATTAACCAACTTTCTTGGACCCCTCTTCCTTCCAGCGCTTCATCCCACGGCACCATACCAAGCAGATTCTTCAAGAGGCCAAAGTCGGCTCTCCTGAAGTCCAGGGTCATCAGCCTGCTGCGCACCTTCTTCGTTGCCTTGAGGATTTCAAACTCAACCATTTCGTGGTCACTGCAGCCCAGGCTACCCTTGAGTTTGACCCTGTCAACCAGCCCCTCCTTGTTGGTAAGAACAAGGTCCAGCACGGCTCCTCTCCTCGTCGGCTCCTCAACCACTTGGAGAAGGAAGTTGTCCTCAATGCAATCCAGGAACCTCCTGGATTGCCTGTGCCTGGCTGTGTTATCCTTCCAACTGATGTCAGGGTGGTTGAAGTCACCCATGAGAACCAAGGTCTGTGAACGTGATGCCGCCCTTATCTGTCTGTAGAGGGCTTCATCCACTTGGTCTTCCTGGTCGGGTGGCCTGTAGCATACCCCCACTGTAACGTCCCCTGCTCCCGATTTCCCTGTAATCTTGACCCATAGGCTCTCAGTTGGCTCGGTATCCTCCCCCAGGTTGAGCTCCATACATTCCAGCTGCTCATCAACATATAAGGCAACACCGCCTCCTCGTTTCCCTTGCCTGTCTCTCCTGAAGAGCCTGTACCCTTTCATGCCGACGCTCCAGTCATAGGAGTCGTCCCACCAAGTTTCTACGATGCCAATGAGATCGTAGCCTTGGAGGCATGTACACGTCTCTAATTCCTCCTGCTTGTTCCCCATGCTCCACACATTTGTGAAGAGGCACTTCAGCCGTGTCTTCGTTGCGGCCGATTTGGTTGGAGCAGCTGTAATTCCTTTGTCCTGTACTAACAGTGCCTCCCGATTGACTCCCGTTGGTCCAGGAGCTCCTAGCTCATCTACGTGAAGGTTTGGGCATACTGCAGCGTAGCTGGCACATCTTGGAGCTAATGGCTGCAGGCCCTCACCAGCGCCCTGTTCCCCTTTCCTTGATGTAACATCCCTTGGCTGTTCATGGGCAATATAATTATATATTATATAATATAATTACTTATTGTCAACAATGGTTCCAAGTACACTGAGGGACACAGTTTAACTGTGAATGTAAAAAGGGAAAAAAAAAAAAAAAGAAAAAAGAGAGAGAGACTAAAGAATACTGACTTCAACTTTCCCCTTCTTTGTTAGGAACTGTATTTCTGCTGTTGAATTTGATAATATAAATGGCATCTCATGTCTGAAAGAATTACAGTTATAAAAATTACCCCTCCATAGCTGGGCAAGACTCTGCCTTTTGTGAAATGTGTTTGTCTTTTGCCTCAGACCTAATTAATGCATACTCCAAGAAAAGAGGATTTGCCAGCTCTAAAGCCATGGTGATGAGGGCATAGTCAAGTTTTCTGTAATATTTTTAGCATATACTATTCTATAATCTGCAGAAGTAAACTATCATCCACTCATGGAGAAGGACAGTATAGCAGTTAGCTCTAGTTCTGCCCTAATGGCCCCTGATTGCCTGTTCCAGCTTCAATACAAGTTTTCACCATGTGCATCATGAGCACAAGTCATTTAACCTTCGGGCTACCCTCGATCTCCGCTATACGTGAGCAGAAATATTTCACTATCTCACATAGCAAGAATAAGCATATTAAAAGACTGACACCCCTGTAAGTCAGACACTTGCTTACATTTTCTTTTAACATTGTATTCTTCATAAACACCCAATGGTCAGGAATGCCCTTTCTGCTGCTTGAGGACCCTTCTCTCAGTGACTGAAAGCCAGCTAAGACTGTAAACCTGATTTGGAGAGTTTTGGCCTACAGACAAGCTATTCCTAAATTCTTCCTTCTGACTTGGCACTTAAGACTTTTGCCAGCTGATTCTGTCTCACTGGGTACACTTCTGGAAGAGTCCTGTGCCTTGTACAATACAAAGCTGTGTGAGTAAACACCATTAGAAGAACTAGGTCAGTCAGTGGTAATGTAATCTGTTAACAAATTGCTCCATCCAAGTTAATCCACCTTTGCCTCTCATATTTTTCATCTCTTATCTATTACCATCACAAAGAAAAGGCAAACAGTAAAATGTTATACTGAAAACGTAAGATTTTAGAATTACTTATATTTCATATTGAAATATGTATCGAAGTTATGAAGAATCTCAGCAGTTCCAAAGAATAACTTGCCAAAGCCAGAGCTGTCATTGTTCTCTTAAATAAAAGCCCTTAGAGCTCTAGAGTCAGGAACCAGGATTGTTTCTATAAAGAATTAGAAAAATAACAAAGATGAAACATACATTTTCTTAAAACAAGGAGAAATTTCAACCATTTAAAACTTTCTACCTGTTGTAACAGGTTCTTGTGAGAAAAGTCTCTGAACAGGGCACACTGAAGACAGCCAGAGACAGCAGAGTGTACCTCACTTAAAGTATTTCAGAATCTGAAGGTCTGCAGAAGTTCTATCCACATCATTAAAAAAAATATTAGTTCATAACTAAGTGAAAAATGGTTATACATCTCAAGAATGTGGTTTCAAGCATTTCTGAAGAGAATTATTAAAGTGGTTGTCCTAAACGGATTCTTATCAAACAGCCTAAGAAACATCAGAGATTTTCATCCATAGAATTCTTCGCCTTCTGAAAATGTGACCTGCTTAGTGAATGAGGGAAAGGCTGTGGATGTTGTTTACCTGACCTTTAGTAATGCCTTCAACACCATTTCCCCCAGCATCCTCCTGGAGAAACTGGCTGCTCATGGCTTAGATGGGCATACTCTTCAATGGGTAAGAAACTAGCTGCATGGCCCGGCCCAAAGAGTTGTGGTGAATGGAGTTAAGCCCAGTTGGTGGCCAGTCACAAGTGATGTTCCCCAGGGCTCAGTATTGGGGCCAGCTCTGTTTAAAACCTTTATTAATGATATGGATGAGGGGGTCGAGTGCATCCTCAGTTTGCAGACAACACCAAGTTGGGCAGGAGTGTTGATCTCCTTGAGAGTAGGAAGGATCTACAGAGGGATCTGGACAGGCTGGATTGATGGGCTGAAGCCAACGGTATGAGGTCCAACAAGGCCAAGTGCCGGGTCCTGCACTTGGGTCACAACAACCCCATGCAACGCTACAGGCTTGGGGAAGAGTGGCTGGAAAGCTGTCTGGCAGAAAAGGACCTGGAGGTGTTGGTCGACAGCGAACTGAATATGAGCCAGCAGTGTGCCTGGGTGGCCAAGAAGGCCAATAGCATCCTGGCTTACATCAGACATAGTGTGGCCAGCAGGACTAAGGGAGTGATTGTACCTCTGTACTTGGCACTGGTGAGGCTGCACCTTGAATACTGTGTTCAGTTTTGGGTTCCTCACTACGAGAAAGACATTGAGGTGCTCAAGCGTGTCCAGAGAAGTGCAACAAAGCTGCTGAAGCGTCTAGAGAACAAGTGCTGTGAGGAGTGGCTGAGGGAACTGGGGTTGTTCAGCATGGAGAAAAGGAGGAGGAGGGGACAACTTACAACTACCTGAAAGGAGGTTGTAGCGAGGTGGGTGTCATCTTCTCCTCCCATGTAACAAGTAATAGGAAGAGAAGAAACAGCCTCAAGTTGCACTGGGGAGGATTAGATTTGATATAGGAAAACTTTCTTCACTGCAAGTGTTGTCAGGCATTGGAACAGGCTGCCCAGGGAAGTGGTTGAATCACCATCCCTGCAGGTATTTAAAAGACATGTAGATGTGGTGCTGAGGGACCTGGTTTAGTGGTGGACTTCACAGTGCTAGGTTAACGGTTGCACTCAATCTTAAAGGTCTTTTCCAACCTAAACGATTCTCTGATTCTCTCCTATGATGCTAGAAGGAGAAAGGATATTCCTGGAATTACTACTTTCTGAATTAAAATTAAATTTCCTTCAAAACTAAAACGTGATACTAAAAAGAAATATAACCATCAAAAAAAGAATACCCTTAAGAGTATCAAAAGCAGTATGAAGCTCCTCTTTAACCGATGCAAATATACAGACTAGTGACTACTTGAGTACCTGACATTTCAGTACTTTCTCTTAAACATTACAGAGTGACTGCACTGACACAAAACCACACATTTAAATCAGTGTGGACCTGGGAAATATATTGCTCTGTACCTACCAGAACCTTGCCAGGCAATACCTTAGCATGACTTGGGCTATCAAACAGTTTAGGGTCTGTTCCCAATAGGCACTACAGATAAGGTCACCCTGGGGAATGAGTTTAGCTGTAGGCACATAAGCTGTGTGCTTCCACTTCACCTCATGGCTAGAGAATTGACTGTGGCCATTTCATCTACTGGTATAATCAGAGACTTTGCAGTCTTTAGAAAAGGGTTAAAAGTGTAGTTTGTCTCTTTTTAGGTTGGTCTCTAGGTTGATTTTGTATTCTTTAAAATACATCAATATGGCCTTGCTATGAAAGGTGAGCAACTCCTGGCCAAGGAAATAGGAAAGCATTATGTCACCGTCCAAGAAATGGTTGTCACCTATGCTTAAGGGTCACTCAGCCAGCAGGAGTATAAACAAGAGACAGCAATATTAGGAGGAAACCAAAGATCCAGTCATATGAAATTAAGCTAAATGAAGTCACATTACTTATTCCAGGAAAGTCAAACTGGAGAGGGAAAAGAATAATTCTCTGTAAGTATATCAATAGGTGACACTATTGGCACACATGAAATATATGAGTACACGTAAGCTGAAAAACTGAATGAAGATTACTAAATCAATGGATTGGTACCTTGATAAAAGCAGCAAAGGAAGAGATATAATTAGCTTTAGAATTTAACTTCAGTTCAAATGGATTCAATGACTCAAAAAGTTCTTTCCAGTTATATGTTCCTGTGATACGTGAATAAGTGTTTCCACATGAAATGAAAGCAAATCCAAGTCTGATCTAAGCAAAGATACTTCAGATGGGATGCTGTGTGGTTAAAACAAAGTGGACAGCAAACAAATAGAAACATTGGAAAGTCTCAGTAACTTTACAAGTCTGAAAAAGAACCTATGAATGTGAACTTTGAGGAGTAATGACAGAAGAATTTCAGTGTTCTCAGCAAAGCATCATTATGTTTTTTGCATTCCTTCTGTATTCAAGAAGATGGGGCCTTGCTTATGTTTGAATGCAGATTCCACTTTGAAGATTTTCTTTTCCACAAAAAATACCTACTTATTTGCAATTTTCCATCAATAGCAAACTCCTTTTAAGACTCCCAATTTTGACAAGCCATGCATGTCAAAATGAATACAAAGCCTGCCATTTCTTACAATTTCTTGAATTTTTCGTGACCTCAAGCAACAAAAGAGAGGAGAACAGTTGTTCTCTCTCTCCAGTTTTTACAGCCTCAGGTAGAAAGGGGAAATGTGTATGAACTGGTGTCTCAGCCTCTCTCTCTCTCTCTTTCCAACCTTTCCTTGTGAGTATTTGCTATTAATGCATACTCAACAGTGACTAAATATAAAGATTCTTTGTCTCCCTAGTCAAGTCTACCCCCATACTTCCTTTTTTTTATCACTATGGTATTACTATCCTTCTTGTCACACCAAAAAAATCTAAGTCTGTGGGATAATTGCACTTTAGTCTTTTCCCTTTTCCTGCTTATCACATTAAATAATTAAGCCTTTTACAACTCATCCCTCCTTTAGCTGCCATTCCTTCAATCAAGCAAATTCCTGTTTCCGATAAATTTGTGGTACTAATCACAAATGCCCATCTACAAAATATTCAAGTTTGGGGTTGCTTATTTGTTTTGGTTGGGGGTCATCTACCATCTCCCACAGATGGAACTTCCCTGCAGACATAACCTACTACCTCTTTTTTCTTTTTTTTATTTTATTTAACACCTTCACTTAGCAGTTATGTTAACACTTCGATTGTGTCAGGATTTACTCCTTTTCCTACTGACCAGAGTCTCATTTTTCTTTTGCACTCATCTGCAGCCTTTCCATCAACAGATCAAGGTAAGCTCTTTGTATCAAAAAGTGTACTGTTTTCTTGTGTTTGTACAGCACCTAGTAGACCCTAGCACTTGTCTGGATGCAACAGGACTGCCAATTTTTACATCAAAATCACTCAAATATTTTAAAAAATGCTGCTTGACAAGATAGTCTATATATTTGTATTCAATCACAGGTACTAGACATTCTTTTGCTTGCTTACATTAACACCACAGCTTGAAGAAGAACAGCTGCAAACATTAAAGAGTCCTTCAGAGCATATTAATTAGGCTAAAACCCAGGTTTTAATCATGGTTCACTTGAGATGGCTTCAGATAATTCCCTCAAGTTTGGCGATCATTAGATTACTGGACTGAAATTACTACTGCTCAGCGTAACACAAGGAGTGGTTGTTTTACTTGTTTATTGTTGAATCATTGTTTCACAAGCAAATCTTTACGTAAAGATAGAAATTAGATTTCTGATTAGTTTTGTTTGTTCAACACATGCATTAGATCTTCCCTTTTGAATCTGCAAGCTTTCACATTTAGCACATTTGCCTTCCAACCAATTACTATTCAGCAGCAGTACACTTTTCCTCACAGGTAACTAACTACCAAGGACTGACCCTTACGCGTAGCTGTAACCTTTTATCAAGTTCTACATATAACCATTACACTAACTTGCAAATACCTGAAGCCAAGGCCTGCAGCCAGGGATCCACACACAGCTAGTAATCACAACAGCCATGCAAACTACGCACGTACTAGGCAGAGAGAGCCATCCAAACTATGCATGACTAGACAGAAAGTAACCAGAGTGAACAGCAATTGCTATACATATATAATATTGTAACAGGAGAAGAAATACTTGGGAAGAAGCAGGTGTTGCCATTGCTTCAGACCACTATTTTAGGACAGCAGCACATTGCCCAACATTGTCTAAGGCAACATTTCTGCAAACATTGTAACTCTTCACCTTGTATATCCTCCCAAAGTGTTTCCATGATCAATGCACAGTTATCCTACCATCAAACCACTAATCTTGCATCTGATCAGTATGAAAAAGTACAGAACCCACAACCATTTAAAGAAACCAAACAATGGTCATGTGTGCCAAGAACCCTGACTACATAAATCTCTGCTTGAACAAAAGGAGATAGAAGTTACCCTCGAGATGCCACCTCAACCACCAAAGAAAACGGCACCTGGACAGTGACATGGTCTGATGAGGGCTAACAGCGCTGCTGAAAGCTCACTACTTTTGCCATATTTATACAATATACCTACTTTTCAGTAAATAACAACTGTGTCTTTGTCTCTGACCTCTGCAGCTGCGCTTGAGAGGAATAGCTCAGTGACTTCTATTGTAACACTGCAAACTCCAGTACTGTGAAAACATCTGGCTCAAGAAATGGCAGGAAGAGAAAACAAGAGTACACAGAAGTTGGTATCTGAATCTGGTGTTCCGAGATAGCTAAATCACACAGCTAGCTGATAGGGTGTTTCCCTACAGCACTGGGTGCTGGACATTTAAGGGATGCACAAAACCAAAGAGGTTGGATAGTTAACTGATGTTGCCTAGAAGTAGCCTGAGGTCAGGACAATCTTCCATCAGCTCCCATGTTATTATTGACTTCTGTTATTACTGCCGCTGCCTGTTTCTTTAGATAAACAAAGAAAAAAAAACACAGATGTGAAAGATAAAAGCAGTAAGTGGATTAGGGTAAAATTAGATTGGATGAACACATGATAGAGATATGTAATTACGTGTTTAACTTTCTAAACAGCACTAGAAACATTCTACTGATGTCACAGGTTACCTATAACAGAATAGCACCACTATCATGTTTTGGTCATCATTTTTTTTAGCTTGCAGATTTTGCCCCCCATTTTCTATGCTGTGGTGAACACATTTCACCCTTTGGAATGTTGTGATCTATGATTCTAAATGGTCTTCATATTGGCAAGGATAGGAAAGGTCATGTTACAACTCTAATTGGCAAGTTAAGCCTTATATACAGGCCCCTATTTCGTCATTGATGTTATTTAAACCTAAGGTCAACCTTGAGAGAAGCTGACTTGGGAAGATCCCTAACATATAAAAATGGATACCTCTTTCTAACAAAAACAAACTTCTGTCATGAAATGAAAGTTACATGCTCAGAATGAATCTAGAATCTTCCATACCATCAAACTTTCTGAATTTCAAACTAATCATGGAGAGACTATACTTACTTATTTGGCTTCTCTCAAAGTTGGCATTTTTTCAATAACAAGGCACCAGTGGATACAACTTTACAGTTTATTGCTTGTGCAGCAGTATGACAAGAAATAGGAACTATACTCTTGTTAGCAGTAAAAGGTCATTAACGACAGCTTCTGCAACTTTGGGCTCATTCACAATGAGTCATCAAATTGTGGCATTTCAAAGCAAAAATGAGCAAAAGCCTGAGTAAGAAAAACATTTTCTCCTTTGATAAAATTCTCTTCCTTAATGAAGTAAATTATTTAACATTCTTAACATATTTTCGTAAGTGGAAAGTTCAAACACAGGTGACAATCTACTTTTTTCCTCCTTGAGGAAGCTTGTTACTGTATAACAACTTAGTGATTAGAACGTACTCTATACTGGAAGAACAATCTGGCTGTGTAAACAATGTTTACAACGAATGACAATATCATACCAAGTTCTTCTTTTAGACCTCACCATTTGTTTATGTCTAGCTGGTTTAAGAGCAGCATATAGCAGCTACTAAGTGTCACAATCATGCAAGCATACCATACAGCATAGTTAATTTTAGGCATAAGGGAGATCAGGGGCAAAATGTGTAACTGAAACAATTCTGAAAATCAGGCTGATTTGGTGAGTAAAGCAAAGCAGTTCTTCATCAAGCCAACTTTGATATACTAAGCTCTTACTATTTCACACATTAAACTAAAGTAACAGAGTGACAATGTTCACATCATTGGTGAAGAATATAATCCCACATCCTATACCCTTCTCCAGTAACACCATTCTATTCACTTCTGTGAAACAAACTTTATGCAGCACTGAAAAGACAAAGTTACCAGCCAAAGTCATTGCTTCAAAACCATAAGGGTGGAAAAAAAACCCTACAGTAGTTGCTGAATTTTCCTTCTCTTGTAAAACACAAATTTATATTAACACACTTCTATTATTGAAGCTTTCTTTTTCCTGTAAGTAATATTATAGTTGATTTCATTATGTATGTACAAAGCAACCATTTTTTCCATCTTTATAAAAATCAAAATATTAAAAAGAAAGTTTTAAACACTACAAGAAATACATCAACATTATCATTATACAAAAAAAATACATCAACATCTTTATTAAGATAAAGAAAAACACAAGAAAAAAATGTTATGGGTTTGATTAGACACAAATTCAAAGATAATTCTATAATCCAAATATTCTACATTCATATTACCTGGTACAATATGAGATGCAATGTCACTTAATTGTAGAGGTGGAAAGATTCTGGATCTGTACAAGATCCAAAATTTTACCTTAATCCATTTTATGGAAGTAATTTTTAAAAGTTTATGGATACCATGAGCAAACCAACTACACATACAATAAACAAATCATGAATAAAACCAAACACCTAAAGCAAACATGAATATTTGGCATTCCCAATGACTAATTGAAGAGTTTTATATTGATTGAAGGAATTTTTTTAAAGGGTTGTAACAGCAGAAGGTTCACTAAAACTGCCAGATTTCAGTTTAACGAGGCTTAACTGGAACTTTTATAATAATCATCAATGATCGCTGATTCCAGTAAGAATACCTATCCATTAGAATCAAGGTTTTGTTTAAATGATAGTATTGAGGTACTACTTGGTATTCAAGCACACAACTATTTTACCCACTCATGGGACGGAGTTACCTTAAAAGACAGGGCCAATTTAATATTACCGAAGACAGTCACCTAAGATCCAATATATTAAGTTGAGAAGACTCCTGATATTTTTGAAAGCTTTGAGCTCACATTTTTTGTTACATTGTGATAAAAAAAAAATATTAAAAAAATGCAACTAACATCCCAGTTGAAACACCTGGGTGATTCAGCCATCAAAAGTGACTAAAATAAATGAAGATAATGAAGGCTGAATACCACATTATTCAGGCAGGAGTATTTCCAAAAGATCTGCAAAACCTTACTAAGAAAGCAAGTAAGGTGTCTTAAATTCAGTCTACAGCAACTCACAACTCTTACAGAAAAGGTTTAGGTCTGCAAATTAGAAAGTTAATATTCTATGCGTTTTAGAAACCTCACTCCTTACTAATTCTAATGTATGTAAACAGCACACAAAATAAAGTAAAAAACCCAAAGTTTTAAATGAAGGTTTGGCACGCATTATTAATACAATCACTATTTACTTCCCACAGATAGTGACTGATCAGGAAATCAAATCTTATTAATCCATATTAGCACTTTTTCCTGTGATAGTCAAGATGTATGCAGCAAAGAATCTTTTGTCTTGTGAATGTTTTTCACGAAAAGGTTACCTGGTAACAACAAATGTAGGCGTGACATACGCAATCAGATTGAGGTCTTCCAAATTCTACAGTCAACCTTTCCCTGCTTTGGCTACACATGAACTATAAAGTCTACTGATCTTGATCTTTTGGAAAGTGCAACAGAAATGGATATGCATTTTAGAAGGTTACGCTAGTAGCTTGGAGTATAATACTGACAGCTTTGGGGATTTTATTTTTTTTTAATCAAAATGGTAACTGACTGTGCACTGACTGTATCAACATTTCTATACATTTTCAAACAGCTTCTGAATTTTTACAAACTACTGACATTGAGTATCTTTAATATGTACCAGGTGTATAGGTCTTCTGGGCATTTTCCATATACAGAAAAGATGAGACAGTGCAGACAATGAACTTCAGAGGGTGTCTTGAGAGATGGAAGTCATTTGGCCTTAAGCATTTTAGTGAATCATCTGAGGCATTTTAGTATATATTCTATGCTTGATGATCCTTGTACTCCTGTTTGTACATGGTGCTGCTGATGCAATTTGAAAGCATGTTAAATCTTCAGTGTTTTAAATTAGTTCTGCATCTGCTGCTAAACAGCTGTTTCGAGTCTCCGAGTTGAAATTCTATTGTTTGTACAAGTAATTTCTAAAGGATTTTATTTAAGTTGCAGTTCTTTTGTATTATACTATTATTGGAAAGAATTCAAGTTGTTGCAATCGAGTCAAGGGAATTTGGTTTTCTGGTACAAAGTATTGGAGAACCTGGTTGAGTGCTGAAGTAGCTGAAATGCTCAAGATTAACAGAGATGTTTGTTGTGGACTAAAACCAGCTCAGGCGTGTCCTCACTACTCGTCTTACTGAGGAACTAGCATTTGCTTATTTGGATAAAAACTCAGCAGAAGGAACAAACCTGATGTTACTACTGAATCTTTCACCTTAGGTTGCTGTTGTCTCTGCCACTGCTTCTATTGACTGAAGCTGCCACTCCTCACCATAGACATGATGTGCCAGAAGAGGGAACTGGAAAAGAGAGGTTACCTGATCAACAGGCTGGCCATCAGCTCCTATTTACAGCTGAACTACATCTGTTAAGACTGAGAGTTGACTGACAGCCGGTGCACAATGGCTGACAAACACATGTATGTATGCATCACGCTGTAGGTGAGACACTACCAAAAGCAGATCTAGGTGGGGAAAAAAAAATAAAAATCAATTTTCCTGTGGGTTTTTATAATTCCTATGCATATCCCCATCTTGAACTTTAGACATACTCTGAGGATGTGACATATTCTCCAAGTGTGCTTAAGAACATTACTATAATTTTCAGAAAACTAGTTTCCAAAAGTTAGCCCAGTGAATCAAATATTTAGGAGAAAAACATCTTCTGTAATTAGAACAACATACATTCTTATTAATTACTGTCTGGTACACAATTTTAAATCTTCCAGTACCAAAACCACTACGTCCTACTAACTCGGAAGAAAGGGTCTGGTGACTTTTTAATGATATTAAAGACAGGATGTTAAATTTAAAATTTCTACATTGAGCAAATAAACCAAAATATTTATTGAGGCACACGTTAATGCCTCATGTTTTCTTTCTGAATCTTTTAAAGTGTTTATGTCAGCAACTGTTTGCTTAAATTGAGATGATAATTTTACTGTCTATAGATGTCTGTGCTTATTATATATCTGTACTGTTATTATGTGCCATTTGGGAAAATGTGTGTTTCACGAATGAAGTCAAGAAATACATGACTTTAAACTATTGTCCTGTGATTGAATTCAATATGTTCTAAATAACTGCATGCCAAACTTATTTTTCTTCTCTTCCCTGCCTGCAACTCTGCTTTTATTTTTGGAATCTGTATCTAATGCACCTGGCAGCATTTGGCTGCATGGTCACAGCACTGCCATGGGAACTGAGAAAGAAGCAATATTCACAGCTGGATTTCAATATGAATCATACCCAGTTAGCATGGCAGGGGATTAGAAAAAAGGCACAGAGATCAGGCAACCCACTTGCTGCATTCTATAAAAACGTGGGAACATCGCTAGCAAACTCGCTGTTTATTACTGAATTTTATTACTGAATATATTAATCCCCCTTCAGACACCAAAAAGTAGAGCTTAAGCAGAAGACAATTCCCCACAACAGTGACCAGTGGGGCTAGGGGGAAACAGCGAAATATATGCTTGGAGTATTAATTTAGGATTATTGCATGGTCACAAACCCTATCAAAAACTAACATTCTAAGGTGAGATTGAAGAGTTTTGCTTGACTGTAAGAAAGCTGATGTTATTTCAGCACACCTGCATTGACACTGACACCCCACTGAAACTGAATAAGAAGAAAAGGAATAGAAACTGACAAGGAGTTACTTAGGTCCATCCTAGGAGTTAAATCGATCATGACTATACTCAATCTTGTAATTATTTTGTAGCAATACACTGAATTTACAATATTGTAATACATGCACTGATTTCTTTTTGAAATAGTATTTTTTTTAATTTAAGCTGTAGAAAGAAACAGTAGTAAAGCATGATGCTGAGTTCATGTAGTGCAATGTTGCTTTGTTTTTAACTGGTGTAGACTGGGCCAATATGAAGAAGCTTGCAAAAATGCATCTCATTACATATATCCCATACATACGTATGTATCCCATATATATCATATGACATATGTATACATACATATATTATGCATGCATGTACTATCATTACATATAATACAACATGCAATGTTGTACAAAGCATTTCTGAACATTACCGCATCCTTGTAGGAAAAACTAGGTTTACAGTCTATTCTATAGATCCATGCTAAACAAAATCTAAGAAAGGTATCAGGGAAACTGACCAAACAATGTGCCATCTCCAACAACAGTCTGTAACATCTGTCCCTAACTCAACTACCGTCAATTTGATAGAGAGAAATCAGCCTTCACCTCTGACTCATCATGATGCAAGTCTTCATTGTCCACCTGTTATATCTGCAAAAACTCTATTTGCCTTTATTCCTTTCTGCCCCCCTTTACCTGATCTAGTCTTTCAATATGCTATCACCTAGCAAATGCATTTTTTCCCACATTATTTATTAAAGTGTTTTTTTCCCTTCATGACACCAGTAAATCTACTTTATAATTATTTCTGTAACTAGAATGTAAAAATTACTACATGCTGGATATCATTTCACTGCTGTCTTATATTCCCTTTTTGCCTTCCTTTGTTATCTTTCCTATTATTTTAATTGCAAGCTTTTGGCACGATAAACATTCCACTCATTCTGTTTCTGGACCACAAGCTGGGAACAGACCTCAAGATCCTAACTCAGAGAATGAGAAAGACCCAGGTATATCAAGACAAATCATGTGAAGTTCTATGAAATTATAATGCAGTTGGGCTATATCTCTCACCCCTCTTTTCCTCAACAGCAGATACAAAATTCCAACCATTAACTAAACTTCAAACAACTTCCATTACATTAAACATACCAAACTACTTAAGTGTTTCCCTTCTCATCTAAACATGGTGCAATTTTCCCAAAGAACTGTTCTTTACCAGGAGCCTGAAACACTCGCTTAAATGAGATTATTTCACTCCAAAAGAGAAATTGTTACACATGAATTGAATAACTCTGATACAGATATCAAACCACTACTGCAGTGTGTCCAGAGCTAAAAAACAGACACACTATACAGTCTAAAGACATGACTGTTGTGTTTTTAGTATGGTAGAGCATTTGCTTAAAATTCTGACTTGAAAAGGGATTGTAATTAATTTGAGAAGATTTATCTTTATATC
This sequence comes from Pluvialis apricaria, assembly GCA_017639485.1. Classification (NCBI taxonomy): domain Eukaryota; kingdom Metazoa; phylum Chordata; class Aves; order Charadriiformes; family Charadriidae; genus Pluvialis; species Pluvialis apricaria. Next base: position 36,752,993 of record CM030012.1, on the reverse strand, counting down.
TTCAAAAATTAAACACTCACAGCACACTACAGCACATGATGCACTGCAAAATTTGTCATATTGTAAACCTATCTTATAATATTACCCAGACCTTCAGCAAGGAAATAGTCCTAGGCAAAGAATGAGCGTAAGCTCTCTGTTTTGCATATAGTGACAAACTGGGCAAACCTAGTCACAAAGTTGAGAACACGAGCAGGGAGTGAAAGTGGCAATTTAATGGGTGACAATAAACAGAGCAACATTATTTACAAAGGATACTACAAGTTCTAAGAAACTTAACTCAGGATAAATTCATAAAATTAAGTATGATTTCCATGGTAGAAACCGAAGGATAATAAGACAAGACTGCAATTAGCTATACTGGTGATAGCCTGAAGTTTAAGAAGCAATAAGAAATCTATTTAAAAGACTTATTTTAAATGGAGTGGAAGAGACATGGTGGAGTTTTTGTCCAGTTTGTTTGTTGTACAATTTTTGTTCTTCTTCTTAGAAGACTTAGAAGTATGGACTGCTATACAATTGTAAATGTTGCAATAGGATCAGAATGGGGAGATATAATGCACAGAGATAAATACACAGGTACATAAACATTTAATTACAAACTCACTTAAGCTCCTAATACACACGGGTTCTCAGAAGCAACTCAAGTTTTATATAACATTATTCTTCATTTCTTTTCTATCCTTTTCCTAAAAAGAATTGACTGACTAATGGACAACTACTGTATCATGAATTGCAGTACATTTCAGTGACAACAGACAAAATGTCCTAATTAATTTGAAAACAATACCATGTAACACACTCAGCTGTTCAAAAAGCATGCAGAACCTGTGCCAGCTCCCTTAAAAGAGGCTTCGGGAAAATTCCACTGATTTGATCTTAAGGCGTTCCTCAGCCTTTGTGACTTTCACTATATATAATTTCTATATCACTTTTACGTAATCTCGTACAAAACTCACTGAGAACAACTTCCATATTTTCCCACTTTTTAAGTAACCACTGCTAAAAATTTCTCCCTAGAAATAGCTTCCATTATTATCTGACATTTGTCCTATATATTGTTTGCAAGTATTTATCTGGTGAGCATTGTATAGCAGATATTTGTATTTTACTGAATCAACCCACTGAGATCTGTGCTACAAAATATCAACATAGCATAATTATTAGATATTAAATTGGACTAACAAGGACAAATTATATTAATGTTTCCACTTCACACCTTCTTTGTTATGTCACTAGGGATACAGATTTGATAAAACAACATGTATTAAAAGCACCTAAAGAAGAACTCGTTTTATGCCACACTACGCCTGGGTAAACTGAAGTGCTTTAGTACAGCTCCTAAAATAATGAAAAAAGGCATGATATAATCACTTTTTATGTTTATATTTGGCAACAGTGAAAATGATTGAAAAAAAGAAAGTCTAACTCATACTATACCTAACAGTTCATATTGTAAAACTGAGATAATTTCCCATCTCATCTGTAACATCTGAACAGTAGAAGAGATCATTTTCAAGCAATATAGATATAAATGTGTATCCGCACATATATGTGTATGAGTCACCCAATTGTCTTGATTCTGAGTAGCAATTTAAAAAATAAATGATCAAAAACATACCTGAAAAAAAAATCTGTAAACTCATTGTGTAAATCTCCGTACATTATCTAAACCTTGAAAGAAAATAAGTCCAAATATTCTATTCTAGGTCTTTGTAACAACAGTACTTTGCTATTCAAGTATAACAGATAACTACACTCAGTCTATGACAGAAAACAATTTCCCACTCCAATCTGTAAATTTTTAAGATAGTGATTGGAGATGTTTATCAGAACACATAAAATTAGGTCATTGAGACAAGCTGTTAAAGGAGCAAAGTCAAAGAAGAATCAATTGTTAAGGCCTTTGTCACTCAGAGAAATGAATTTGTAATCAGCTGGGGAGAGAGTCACGCATACACAAACACACGCACAAAGGCATACACACACTAATACCCATACACACCAGCATGCACACTGTTCAGATCCATGGAAAACAAGGCAAAACTTTCTTGACTAATGTGTTATAAGCCATCTCAAAAAAAAAAAAAAAAAGATTTAGCTGTATTAAAATAAGTAGAAACGCTTTCCATTAATATGATGAACTTCAGGAAAAATAATAAAGCAATACACTAGCATTACCACCATAATTTGGACTCTAAGATAGCAAACAGCTTTGACATGCATCATTACAAGTACATTCCAACTGCTCCTGTGACTATCCTTGGCAGGGGTGTGACTTCTTCCCCCTCTCCAATCATGGTCTCCGTTAGCAAGTGACTACAGGTATTTCTGATGCAGGAAGACAAAAGCTATCTGCTCCAAGGCATCATCTCATATTTGATTAATTCAGCAGCAGTGGGAATGACAGAGAACTTGGGAATAATTTCCAGAGAGGAGAGGACTTTGTCAATTTGTCACAGTAGTAAAGTCCCAGTAGCTAGGAAAGGCTCGAATGAGAATGCTGTGTACTCACTCATCCACATTGCCAATGGCAACAGGGTTCCCTCTGTATCCCTCAGCATGCTATCTCAAAACAGCACAGGTTAACATATGTGTTCCCACCTAATGCTGTATAAACGTTAACTTTATTAATTTTTCATGTATTCATACCATAGGAAGGGGTAACAAACAAACAATAGGGGGAAGTCATCTAAAGAACAAACATTACCAGGGCAGGAAATCAAGAGATAGCAGTATTGCATATTACACACATGTAACAAGTGCTTTGTTTCTCCCTTTCATACACAACACGCAAGCAGACACACATACACTGAATACCCAGAGCCAAATCCAGATGAAAGCCACTAACTAGAAAACTAGAGAAACAATTTCAAGCATTATTACCGAAACAAAACATCAAAGATTTCATAACAAAGATGCAGCAGGGTAGCAGTGTAAGAAAAATCTGTGTGTATTTATATATTTATTTATATTCATACTGAACTCACAAATCAGGGAAAATTTAAGAAAGGAAATTAGACTGTATTAGTAACACCTTTCTTTAAATTCAATCATTGTACATAAAGACTTCACACAAGAATTGGGACTTACTTGAAACTACTATCTACAACACTGATGACAATGAAAGTGTTCTTTTCCTCTCCTCTCTGGGATTTGTTCTTAAGGTCTTTGTCATTCCCCTTGCTGCCAAACTAATCAAATATGAGTAATGTCTTGGAACAGAAAGTGATAGTGAAAAGCTTTCTATCAAACTTTATAAATATGTCCACAAGTTTGCTGCTCCCTAGAAACAAATACGGGTATCATTTTTATGCATTGCTGAGCTTCTAGCCCTTCTATATGAGCAGAGAGCCTAAAAATGATGCACAACACTATACAATAACTTACATCTGGAAGGAAAAAAACATCATATCCAACAAAAAATGGGGGGGAAAAAGGGAAAGTTTCCCTTTAAGGAAGCAAAAATTAATTTTACTAGATTTTTAAGAGTTAATTCTCTTCCTCTTTCAAAAAATACTGCAGGATATTTTTAGATCAAAAGAGATCTAATCTTATTTTATACCTCACCAAGAAAGAGTTACCTCAGAGCCTAAAACATCCTAGAGCACTTTTGTCTACAGACTCAAAAATAAGAATATAGAGATCAACAATTTCAAAGGAAGATTCAGCTATACAAGCCTGGGAAACATTCACTAGCAATCCAAATTCCCAGAAAAAAATTTTGATCTGGAGAAGATCCTGATTGACCAACAGTTTCACTGGAAGAGTTCTAAAGGGCTACTGTACTTCATGTTTGTTTGTATAAACAGTGTTTAGGCAGCAACAAAAGCTCTAAGTAATAAGTACTGAAGGCTTACATCACTGTAGCACTCAGTACCTAATAAATGGTTCATTTCTCAGTATATTGTGAAATAACAACTGATCCCTTCTCCAGGAAGTTGAAGGACGCTATAAAGGAGAGGAGACAGCAGATACGGTTGTTACAGCACGGAGAAGCTGGGGCTTCCAAGACAGAAATCTAGTCCATTTTTTCCCTGCAAAAGATTTCCTAGCACCAAGCAGAAGGAACAGTTCTGCATAGTCTCACTTTTGCCATTTCCATTTTTGGCCCCCACCTCTAGTGCTTTATTTTACCCACTGGAAAGAACTGCAATAGAGTTCTACTATCATGAGAATGGGCCACAGCAGCAGAAATTGCCATCTCATGTAGCACACACGGGCTATCTATGAATAGGCAGAGCTTCTCACTTCATCACTGAGGAAGACTGTTCAGTCAAGGCAACATCTTAGAAAGTGAAAGGATGAAGGACATTCACTTAAAGCTCTGGTCTCTGATAAAAGCACCTTATTCTAAAGGCTGAGTAATCTACTAAACTATGTAATAGAGAGACCTCTAAAAAGTGGAGTGGAGGAAAGGGATGTTGAAAAGGACAACTCATTGTGATTATCCATTTCCCTTCCCCCATGAAATTTTCCCAGGCTTAAAAGTGCTAATGACACTTCATCACACCTAAACAATTTACATAAGCAGCAGCAGCCATCACAACTCTCTAACCTTTAATTCCCAGAAATAAATATTCCCAGCCTCCCAGAAATCAGCCTTGCAATTTCCTACTTTGGGCACTTAGCATGTTTTATTTTAGAGACTTATCCTTTTAAAGTTCTATCAATTCTAGAGGAGACTGTTTCTGCAAGACTATTTGTGATAAATGAGAAGTAAGGATAGTATGGAAAGGGGAGGGAATACACACATCAATAGCAGTTTTTTCATGCTAGTTACACAACAACACACTCTTAGTCATGCAGGGTAAAAATAATGAGAGACACAAGATGACACATGAAAAGGATCTTAGCCTCTTCCCAAAAATTAATGCATGAACACTACTTGCTTAAAAGTCCAAATTGGTTGTCATACTAGATTTGTGTAAAGCTTTAGGAAAGAATGGTGTGAGGGCTCTTTATAGAAAATTACACCAAGTGAAGGCTATTTCACTAATTAACACCCCTTCCCAAAGAAATCCTTATCTCCTTTTAAAATAAGCTTCTTTTAAGCAGAGAAAAGACCCCAAACATTTGCAGTGCCCTGACTTCAACATCTGTTGGTATTCCCTACACACAAGTGTGCTTCTGTGTGCATGTTTATCAGAAGAGGTCATCAAGGGCTTGCTTGGTTTATTCATCATTTTAAGGCTCTCCTATTTGCAAAGCTTCTGTTAATGTCAGTGAAATCTAACCTAGACAGAAGTTTCAGAGGTCAGATATTTGGCATGCTACATTTAGAAACCCAAGTACAAAGTTGACGAGGACGCTTCAAACACAGGGGATTACAGCGGAAATAGGTCTCCTTATACCAAACTGGCTATTGAGCTGATTCAAGGAAGAACACTGAGAATGTCTGATGCTATTAAAGCTCATATTCTTGCTTCATTTTTTTCACGGACTAAATCAATTCTCCCATTTGGCAAAGCCCAGCACAGAAATAACACTTTATTTTTAATGCAACAGAAAAGGAATAGATGTGAGACATAAAATCATGTACTACATGACCTATAAAAAGCAGATACTTACAGTTCGTAGGAACTGTATTTCATCTTCCCCTCCTTCACCCCCTTCAGCCATGGCTCTTGAGGAGTCAGCTCTGCTGAGACTCTGATCGCCTCCACCGTCAGCTCACTGCGCTGGTACAGCTCCTCTTCTCCTATCAGTATTAGCATATAGCTAATCCACAGCCATATAGGGAGCTCAGCTAACTCCACTGCACTGCAGACTGTCAGTCAACCCCCTCACTGCCAGAGCCAACTGCGCTGCTTCTCCAGCTCATAGCAAGCAATTCTTTTCCTTTTCTCTCTACCCTAGAGGCAAAAAAGCCCTACTGTTAAGGTATTGCAGGAAGCACGATATGCATCACTAGGTGTTGATTTTTTTCCCCCCCAGATACTGTCTGGTCAAAACAGCAATAATGGTGAAGTGTTAATGAAAGCAGAGCTTGCGCTTCCATTTTCACAGATCAGGTTACCCAATTTTGCACTGAAATGTACCAAATTCAGCAACTCTGAACCTACTGATTTGTGCAGCAGAAGGATATAAATCAGATGATCATAGGACAAGCTGATTCTCACAGCAGGTATTTTCAGCTTGCTTACAATAACTTCTGTTTCTTGCTTCTCTGCATAAGCAGCTGCAAATCTGATTTCCAAGATGACTTAAATGATCTAAACCTACTATGTGTAGTTATTTGTGTTATCCTTTCAAATGGTATTTATACATATATCCTAAGGACTGCAAGTTTTTTATTTGTACCTTTTCAGAACCACGCCTGAATACGTATAGAGGATGGTACAAATTTACTTCAAAACATATAAACCACAGTTATGTTAAAATAAAACTTAAGGTAACTTTAAATTCTACTTAAATAATGAAGAAATTTGTAATTAATGAAAATTGCTAGTTATTATTTCAATATTAGCAAAGGAGCAAGGAAAAAAACAGTCCAAGTCTAGAACAAAATTTACTTAAGCGAGGGCAGGAAAACAGAAAGGACACAAGGAAAGAGGAGAAGAGAGCACCGAGGAGGCTCTAGCCAGCCAGTTCACTATATGATCTTGTATTTTGTGGTAAGGTTGCAACCACAGCCTACCCATACATTCCACCCCTGAGAAGCATTACCCAAGCTTTATGCTGTCCATATTTACATCGATACATACCTTTTCACAGAGTACCATAAGTATACAGTCTTTTTCTCAGTAAAAGCATGTTTTTGTTTTACAAATAAGAAAAATAGGCATGAGGGTAAGGGAAGAGTAACTTCCTTGGGGTAACAAGGACAAGTGTAGCACAGTGAAAAATGAAACTAGATTCTCTTTATCCACAAGCCAATACATTTATATCCTCTGGACATGGAACCCAATGCACACTGCCCTTCCCCACTCCCTTCCCCCACCCCCCAAATAATAGTATTCTGATTTTTCACTCATTAAAGTAAACATAGACACAAGCCAAACAGTGGGATGCCCAATAGTTTCTCTTCTTGCAGGGCAAAGCGCTTTGAAAAATGTTTTATTTCACTCTCTCTTACCACCCTGACAAACTCTGTCCAAAACATAACGACAATCCCATTACTCAGCAACAGCTAATTTCAGGCCAAAAGCAACTCAGAAGCCTCTAACTGACATAGTCATACAGGCTGGCCCTGCCAGTCCCTCTGCTCCCCTTCCCCCATCCCATAGTTTTTGTTGGTTGCTGTGAGCAAGAAAAACATAGCTTTGTGCAAGACAAAGGCAACGTGGCAGAAAAATATTTTTCTGAAGTGCCAGAAAACTGATTTGGTTGGTGCTCTGAACATCCAGTTTTGTGTTTGGTTTTTGTGTATTTTTTTTCACTCCAGCCATCTTTGAATGAATGTTTTATCTCTTTCCTCATAAATACGCAGAACAAAACTGAACAGATCTCCCTTACAGAATATAGTTATTCCAGAAAAAACTAATCAGAGGAGTGGGGAAAATTTGCCTAAAGTCAAAGCATGCCACTCAGCTCAGGTAGAGAGGCCTATTGATGATACACGCTTATACATACACTTACATTTAGAATGGATTTGATATATGTATTGCATGGCAAAATCTACACATGTAAGGACAGCTTTTCTGTAATGTCTTACATGAAACAAACTTTCAAGCATACTACTTTACTTTGAAAGATTATAAAGGATAAATATCTAAAAACCTGAGAAAATATGCGCAAGTCGTAAGATTCAAAAAGTATGTGCTCTATTTCCTTCACAAATAGAAATCACTGTCATGCAGTACATCTGCTGATCAAGTTCTACTTCAGATTTCCAGGTATTAAGTTCTGAATGTGCAGAGCTCAGATGAATCCATCTGAATCAAATGGAAAGGGGAAAAAAAATGTAACTTTTCAAGTGTTTTCCTCTTATATTGAAGTATTTCATCAAAATGCTTCCTATGAAATTTTGAGACACTTCTTGAGTAAAATATTATATTCACATCAGTTAATATAGATAGCTACAGATACCTATATCTGCAACTTCTAATGAGGCAGCTACAGAGGTTGCCAACTTTTTTTTTTTTTAAAAAACAGAAATCAACATGCCAGGATCTCACTCTGCCTTTTCAGACAAAAGACAAAGCATAAGGAAAAAGGAATATTGGTAATATGTCTAGCATTGTAACAGAGATCATATAAGACACCAAAAATTCTGACTCATGTCAAATTTCACCAGCAGGTTTGTTTTTCTTTTTGTAAGTCCATCTTTTTTTCTTTGTTTGATACTCAGCTTTACAAAGTAGCCTGTGCACTGTTTTGGAAAACAATTTCCTGCCCCAATAAGCAAAATATTTTAGCTAGATTTCATCTTTTTAAAATTGACAAGTGAACTGCAAAACCATTTAATAGCACTACTATTCCTTAGAGTTTTTTTCTGCTTGGTATTATGCCTATATGTTAATAAGAAAAATATTCAGCTCCTACAGCATAATAAAATGCACAGCTCCTCAAAATATAGCTAATTCTTTTTCCAGGACTTCCCCGTTGAACTGAGTCTGAGATTTGGCTGTTTATGGAATGGCACTTAATCGCAATCATTTATACAAAGTATAGTGTTAAGAAGTTAGAAATGCAAGGCATTAACTTGTCTTGAAAAATCTTTTTCCATTTTTTTTTTTTTTTTAAATTTACTGACACCATGATTGAAAGAAAATTACATCAGGTCACTGCAGTAAATCAATCCAAAATGATCACATATCACACACAGTCTGTATATATATACAGTGACTCTGCTTTACTGGAGATGATTGTAAGGTGCAGCATTCCACTGTGAAAGCCACACAGGTCAAATAATCTGAACTGGGACCACTGTGTATTTTCTTATATCCTATTCATGCCCATCAATTGTAGAATTTAGCACTTTTGCGGCTGAATACATTCTGGGCAGACCCTATGGTATTTTCAAGCTATCAAAAGAACTTACCTACAAAACAAATTTAAGGAAAACTTCCTTCCTGCCAGCACAAACACGCTGCCTGCTTATTCTCCAACATAAGCTCTTCCCTCTTACTAAGGGATTCAGGCTGACTGACTCTTCACATGAGTTCTTGATTCTAGGTTAACTTTTGGAAGGCTTCACTGCTGCTGCCGCCAAAAAATAACTCAGAATTTTTACAGTGGCAGTAGCCTGGCAATAAAATAGTAACATGAATTTTACAAAAGGAACTCAACAACCACCCTGCTGTAACAAAGGAATATCTGAATCTAAATCACTTTTTGTTGTGTGTAGTTTACCTTTCTGAAGATTAACGTAGGGATCAAATACCTAGTAGAAAGTATTTACAAAACCTGTAATCGTAAGTACACGCATGCTAGCTTGTCAAAAGCATAGGAAATATCAGTTACCTAAGTGTCTGCTGGGTGATGAGTCAAAATGGTATTCTCCACTGATAATTACAGGCCTAAGAGCTAAAATTTAGATGCTGCTTAAAAGACTGACCTGTCTCTGCATTCTTTATGCTCTGCTTCAGTATAAAAATATGTATAAACACAGTTCTTAAAAAGCCATGAAAAGAAACACATTGCTTCCTTTACAAAAACTTCACAAAAGTATTCAAATTTTTTATGTTGGCTATTTTCAGTCTATGCATTAAAGCAGTCAACTACACATCCAGTTCACAAACACTAGGCCCTTAGTACAAGTTAACGTTCCACTCACGGAAGGGAAAACTACTCCTGTCAATTTGCATGTAACAAGTTTTAGTTTGGTTTGGGTTTTTTGGTTTTTTTTTGGGAGCTATTTTGTTTACATTTATTCTAGAGTAATTAAATTACAATTTACAGTGGAAAATGTAGGATCTTAGTCAAGTTGAGGAAAATCTTTATCAGAACATTCCCAGTTTGAGAACTTTAAAGAGAGAATGGTTTTATTACTTTACACATATTTCCAAACTTCACCTATATTTTTTCCTGTCCTTTTAAAAATTACTTTTGTTAGGCTTTATGCATATCCTATGCCAATGCTTTTGTTATATAGCACAAAGTTTCACTTTGTTTTTAAAATCTGACACAATCTTTGATGCAATTCTTCGCTAATACAGAAAGAATAAAGTGTATTGTATTGTTACAGAACCCATAGCATAGTATCAGTACTGCTTGTAAGGCCTCATTCAGGGACTTTCGAAGCAACTTCAACACTACTTAATTCAAAATTAGGAAAGGACATTATCTCAGAACCGATGATCAACACACCTTCTTTCACTAATGATCAAAAGTTTATGTTAGATTGCCATCTGGTGGCATAAGTTAATAATAAAAAAAAAAGCACCTGTGATCTGGTAAGCATAACCATTCACATTATTTTAACCTAAGATATCAGGAGCCTCATTTCCAATTTTATTATAGATTACACAACACATCTTTTAATATAGTCTATGGTGCTATGAACTTTGACACTGCATCTTAATTTTTCTTCAAAAGAAGGAAAAAAAAACCCAAATAAAAAGTATGATCTCAAGTTTATTTTTAAACCTAAAATGTCAATACACGAGTAGGACTTCCTCTTGTTTCCAAAAGCACAGTTATTCCAATCCCAGTTGACTTAAGTCTGCCAAAACAAAGATTATCTACATCTCTCCAAAATCTCCAGTTCTAGATGGCCCAAGCAGAGCTTACAAACACTAGCAGACATATTTCACTGGCCATAATTTCCACCTCAGTTCTCCATCACAATACAACATTCTTGTACACATGGCACTATTCCCACACCAAACAGCAAGACTTTAAAAAACTCATTCAGTGCGGTGTATTTCCCCTTGAAACTGGGGCTCAAGGAGTGAATGGGAAAATATATTTCACTTGAATTTCACAGGTGGATTTCATTCATACTAGGTCCTTAAAGCCAACACTTGGAATAGCAAGTAAATTAGAGCTTTAATGGTGTAAAACACTAGGACTCTGAATGGCCATAATGGCCTTTATCTTGCCAGTTCTAGTTAGACCTAACTCAATTTGGACAGCCACATGAATTCAAAATGTATACAAACATTCCTATTAGATTTGCAAATAAAATTAGAAAGTTACATAAGGACTGCTAAGCCAAAGTAAAGGCCAGTTCAGCCCAGCTGCCTGTTTCTGGCACTGCCCGTGTGTGAGTACTTCCGAAAAAATGTAATAGAACAAAGCAAAGCTGCTGCAATAGCCTCCTCACAAAACCTTCCACCTTCTGCTAACCTACAAATACAGGATTCCAAAACCTCAAAGTTGTATTTGAACAGCTGTATGCAGTAACTACAATTCAGTAGAAAATAGTTACTCTTTTTTAAAAACAAACTTGGCATTACTAATAACATAAAGATGTGGGGAAAAAAAACCCAACAAACAACTAAATGAGACTTGTATTTCATTCAATAAAGAATTCAAACTTCTACTTTTTAAGACACCAAATTAAAAAAAAATCACATCTTTTTCCTCACATACACCAGTAAAAGAATCTGTAAAAAATAAGAATTTATATGTACTGCTGCCTATAAAACAACTGAAGGAAATGTTATGCAACACCATTGTGACATCAAAAACACTTTACACACGGGGCACTAAAGGATTGCAATTTTAATTTTACTGTAGCAAACCCTTTCTTCCAAAGCCATGGTGCAGTATTTTTAATCTTACTATAGGTCCACAATTAAATTCAAGTACTACAGAAGTCATTCTAAGGAAATGGCGTAAAGTACTATACACAGTAACACAGTACACATACAACCTTTACCTAGATAGATCTTCAACATAATCCACATGGAAACTTCCTGTAATTTTTAAAGTATCATTCCCTCCCATAAGGGAGCTAACATAAACACTCAATGCTCTTGCTTACTTTCCATTCTCAGTTGAATTTCCCAGGCCATAAACAACAGGAGGTTTTAGGTCCCCTTAACTCACCCACACCCTTTGTTGATCCAACCTTGGGCACAAAAACTTTCTTTTTCTCGCCCCTCCATTCCCCCCAGGCAGTACTACCACTGCCCCTCCACCCCTTCAGCCTTACCAGCAGCGTGAAGCCACTGTGAGGTGTAATACCCACTCTCCCCTCCCCACCTTCACACAACCATCTGCCAACACCCTCTTTGGTTTTCAGCTCACTACCTATGCCAGCTTACCTAAGACCTCAGCAATTCCACCCCAAAACTCATTTTTGCTCCTTCTGTATTTCCATGTGCCTTTGTTTTCCAGGTCCTGAGTCCTCTTCTCCTCAGAAGATGCCCTGAATTGCTAGCTGCTAACTGGCAGGCAGGAGAGGGAAGGAAAGCCTGGGTCTCTTTTTTTTTTTTTTTCTCTTTTCCAAAACTATTTGAAAGCTCACACCACCTGTGAGCCAGTACTGCCCTTCCCTTCCCCACTTCATCTTTGCCATGATAACTTTCACAGAGCAAACCTGCCTCTCTGTATAGGTCCCCTCTGCCATTTGCCCTTGCCACCCCCAGCCCCCTCCCCTCACCCCCTTTAGCTTTATATTTCTCCCCCTCCTTGTGCCCCTCAGCTGTCACCCCATCTCTCACTCGCCTTCCTCCTTGGAGCCCCTTCCTTCTCTTTTTCTTCTTCAGTTTCCATCCTGTTGGGAGGCTTTCCACGACTCTCCCTCACCATCCCAACACCGCCGGCCAGGCAGCGCTGAGGGCCCCTTGTGGCCGCTGCGAGCCTGGCCGCCATCTTGTGCGCTCCTCTGTGGTGATGCCTCATTCGACCTCTCGTACATCGGCGGAAGGGGAAAAAAACTCACACCAATGCTGTATTGCAGGAGTATCTACTTTCAGCATCCCTCACCCTGTGCTTGTTTCTAAGAGGGTAATCAGGTTTGTACCCGGGTATGTAGACAAGTGTAATGCCTTCAGCAAAGCCGCTGTTTTCAAACTAGTGGAGCTGAAAGCTCAGTTGCAGACCTGGTTTTGCTGAGGGAACGCCGGTCTCCAGCTGCAGCAGGCCGGGACGCACAGATCCAGCAGTATCTGCAGGAGCCAGGTTAAAATTCTTGGGGTACTTACAGGCCCACTCACTTCGCACTTAGAATATGTGCAGTATATGTGCAAAGGTTACAGGATAGTGCCTAGAAGATCTAACGCTTTTTTGTAAAAAAGTTGCCCTTAGAAATGACAGGTACTCTTACATATACCTTTGCATTTCTTTACAAAGCTTTGCATAAACATCTAGCTTGGTTATTTTTTACAAGTTAGAGACTGATTTCCATCAAAGAAATTACACCCCACTGGCTTTGCCAATCAGATAAAGTGCCCGTAATAAATTCTAAAGTAGAGTCACAGAGTGGAAGTCTGTTTGCAACCACCAGTTGTCGTGATCATTCAAAAGAATTATGTTTCTTTCCGTAAGCTATTTTCTAACACTGGGAATGCACACTACATATTTGTGAGGCAGAGTGGAGTGGAGACTGGAAATGCAGCTAGAAATATTAGGCATTCCGCACAACATCTTTGTTAAACAGCAAACTTGGATTTTTGTACCTTAACCGGGAAGATCTTAATTGAGGAATCTGAATGTAGTGACCATTCATAAGGATGAAAATGACTATGTGTGAATTAATCTTAACAATAATTTCACCACAAACCATCACTCAGTACTCCTAGCAACTTTAATGCTTCTACAGGTAACATTTCGTAAAACTTGGATAATAAATTTAGTTTGACACAGATAATTTTTGAATCATTGCCTTTTCTTTTCATGTTTCTGCTAATGGGTTGAGGTTGTTTTCCTCATGGAAAAATTTGTGTAACAACATTCAATGCAAGTTTTTACTACGTGTTATTTATTTACATAAATCCCTACATTTTATTTTATAAACTCACACTTACTCTCTCATAGATTTCATTCACTCACACTCACATACAAAGTCCAGGATATGCGTCGGCAAGCAGCCTGGCCAGAATCACTTGTGCGCACTGCTGAGTGCAAGGGATGCCAGCTGTCGAGCCCATCACATCCCTGAAGTTCTTAATCAGCAACAATGTGGTAGGTTATTAACAGACCCTTTAGGCAAGACTGCTGTTCATTGTGTGTTTTATTCTGTTTGTCTGAAAAGTAGGTTTGAATGCCAATTTTCCTCCTGGTAGGCAAACAGGACAAGGAAGAGCAAATGCCATATTCTGCAGCCTTGTTCCCATGCCCCGCTTACTAGACTGCAGGGTCTGCTGACAAGCGCTACCCTCTTATGAGACAGCAGGCTTTCTGGTCTTGATATAAAATTTTATTCTGAAATCAGTGGACCACTGAGAACAGTGTTGCTTAATATTGTTGTTGCTGTTATTGTTGTTATTATTTCAGGCCATTCTTTTAACCCTTGTTTTGCCATTTCTTCTGGTGCCTTCAAACGTTTTCATTTGTTTCTGTTACAAATTTCCACACACTGATCAAATTGCCAGCTGTCCATGTAACAAACTACCTGACCTGGCATTTGAGTAAAAAAAATATTGCAAATAATGTGATACTGGCACAGAGACTTAAGAGAGTTCATATTTGGGTCTCAGAATTATAAAGCTTTATAGTAACATTATCTAATCCAAATTTGTCTCTTAGGCATGTCTCAACTTGTTCTGGACTTCCACGATCAGAAATCCTGACAGCCTTATCTCCAGAGAGCAACAAAAACAGGGTAAACTTAATCATAGTCCAAGGAATCCTAACGGAAGCTAAGATTTACAGCTGTATTTTGAAATGAGCCGTATCTAGGGCTTGTAAAATATCCAGCTTCTCCTGTGTTACTGTTTTTCATCTCCTAATTTTCCAGTGCAACAAACCTGTTCTTCCATATTTTTCCTCCACCAGAGGTCTCCTCCTCTACCTGTCTTTAATTGTGTTTCCATAATTACATATGAAAGGATCTGTCTGCTGGCAACATTTGTTCAACAAGTGCATGCAAGCCTTGAACTGCCTGCGCAGATTCTTCTTACTTCAGTTGTATTAAAAAGCCAGTTACACTATTCGATCTGTGCAAGTCTCATAGACTCTGCTCAGAATACAAGAGATGAAAATATGCGGAAGGGAAACAATTTGCTAATGAATTCGAAAACCTGACAGAGATATGCAAGACAAACGTGGCATGTGACATACTATGAGAAAAGGCCTAAGAAGCCTTTGCTTGATCAATTGCTAATGGCCCTTTTTTCATCAGTATATTCACTATATGAATATACTGAATTAGATTTCTACCAAAAATTCTCAACAATTTCTCTAAGCTACCAAACTCCCTTCTACATAGCCATTAGAAGGACAGATTCTGTTTTACAGCTTCTTTAGGAACATATTAATTCTTACCTCTACTTTCTCCCATTCTTTCTCCTTAAAAAATAACTATCACGGTAACAAAATTTTCAAACTATTTTCATCCAAAATTGCTGTGCCTCTTTCAAACTTTTCTTTGGTTCAACTGTAAATCTTATATTACCTGCACAGAGTTTACAGAAGTGCTCCCTCACTTCTAAATGATTAAAAATCAAGAAGCCTAAAATCCTTCTCCCATAAAGTGACTTGTGGTGCACTGAGTAACTTTTGGTGCAGTACAAACTTACTGATGAGCAATTGCTGCATACTTTAGAAAGAAGTAGTCTTTCTCACTTCTCCTTTATGCATATTCCAATTTATGTCACCTCTTTTGTTTACTTGGTTTTACTTTCAAGCTTTGTTGTTAATTTTCCACAGCTTAAAATAGGTGATTTAATAGCCAAATAGAAGGCTTTTGTCGCAAGTGGTTAATCCATACTTTTTCTCAACTGTATCGTAGACCTTTTAAATTTATTAATATTACTTGTGTTGCAGAAAATGAAAATGTGCTGGATATGCTTTAATTAACTTTTGTAACAAGATTCTGAAAGTATTAGATATGACCTCTTGGGAAAATGTAGAAACCAATTATGCAATTAAGTCTTCCAAATATTCCCAAGATACAGGAGTCAAAATCTGAAAGAAAGATACTAAAAATGCAAAAAAAAAAGAAAAAAAAAGGAATTTCTACTTTTATCTACTACTTTGGATTAACTTACGCTCTTCTAGAAATGTGTAATTTAATCATTTTCATTCATATATTGGATATGAGACAAGGAATATATTAATTTTAATCAATTAAAAAGACATTGCCTTGCTAAAGGCAGAGCTTAGGTAAGAACAGGTATTAGCCCAGGTATAAAAGACCAACATCACTCATTATTAGATGGTCTAACTAGCTTCAACAAAGAAAAGCGCTCAAAATTTATGTTAAGGCATCTAATAAAGAGACCAAAGAAAAAAATAGGTACAAGGAAATGTTGTGACCTGTTTCAATCCGTTTGCTATTCTCCCAAGTCACATTAGTCCCTTAGGTTCAGTGTATCTCAACTTGACCACAGAATGTTTTGAGATTCATTATACTGGAAGGTGGTTAAAAAGAACGTCCAATTAAGAGGTCATAAAATAAGGTCAGAGATTTTTTTTTTTTTTTACACCAGATCAAACACTAAACAGGCAAAGGAAAGGAGAGATCTCCAAAGTCCTTTATTGCTTAATAGCTAGAACCAAATCAGCATTTTTCTCAGAGGGACACCGATCATTACATCATCCCCGGCAAAATTTGCAGTCTGATCTGCATTTGTTTTCATTTTAAAAGCGGGTGTTCTGATACTGTTTTTGTTTTGGGTCTCACTCCCATTACAATCCAGTCTCATGCAGGGTTCCACAAAATTCCAGCAGTCCATGATTACCTCAACCATTCAAAATGTTTAAAGCGTCTCCAAAGTTTATTCCTATTTCTTAATTCTTAGTTTAAATTGTCACACCTCAAAACTGTTTTAAAATAATTTTATAATTATTTAGAAGTGAAATAATCTTACCTAACTTTACAGTATTATTAGCTAAATCTAGTGATTCAGAGAGAAAAAAAAAAAAAAACAAAAACCCACACACATAACCAAGAAGCTGTTTTCTAAACAGCACAGACAAACTTTGCTTTTCTGATTGCATTTCTGGAGACCCTGAGCTCAGCTCCAGACTGCAGCTGCTGTTTCAGCAACGCACGCACCTTTCCTTTCCTCTGCTACGTTTTCTACTTCTTTTTTGTTTCTCTTCATGAAACCACATAGCGCTCTGCCAAGGCCTTTGAGGGAGCCTGTTTTAAGAAGCTTATGTATTTGTTATTCGTTATTATTTGTTTTAAGAAGACATTAAAAAGTTCCGACCCCAGCCTTCCCGCACAGTACCTGCCCCTCGACTCCCCCAGCTTCGACAGCTGAACCTTGTTCTGCTTTCCTAAGCTCGCACCCCCTCTTTCACCGTCAGCAGATCCTGTGATGAGTTACCAGCAAGCGCATCTAACTGGTTTTGCAGCGGTGGTGCCGGGGGAACCCGGGTACTCCCGGGACCCGAACAGAGTAACGAGACTCGGGGCACCGGCGAAAGGAACCGCCCCCTCCCTTTCCCCTCTCCTCCCCTCCCCTCCTCTCCAGGAAAGCGGGATCACTTCAGATCCTCGATCAAGCCCGCAGAGATCTCGCCCCCTCCCGCAAAGCAGAAAGGGTTTGGAGGGAAGGACTCGGCAGCGAGGGCGCCGGCGCTCGTCCCGGGCGGCAGGAGGGAGCCCGGGGCGCCGCTCCCCGCTGGCCCCGCCGCCCGCGCAGCGCTCCGGGGGGGCCCGCAGGAGGGAGGGGGGCACCGGACAGCCTCGGTCTACCCGGCGCAAGGCGAGGTTGCCAGCGGTGGCTGCGCTGGCCGCAGGCAGGTCCGAACGGGTCCCTGAAGAAATTGCTTAAGAAGCATATGCTTAATTAGATTTCCTCAAGTTTGTGAAGTCTCTGTGCTATTAGGCAGCGTTGGTCTTGGCAACTTAATCCTAACTGCACAGAGAGATCTTGCTGTTATGTTCAAAATAATGGTGTTTTGAGCTGCCAGAGGTCCAGCAGCAGCACTGGGGGATGCCGTTCTGTGGGTGACCTCGCAGCTGCAGAGCCAGGCAGCCCCCTGCTTGCTGAGGGAAAGACTGCCAGGCCAGACTGCTCTGGGCACTGTGGCTTGGGAGTTAGCTTGACCTGCCATGTCCAAATGTTTAATAATAATAATTAAAAAAAAAAAAAAAAAGTAAATTCTTGGTTACTTGGCTCTTACGAGTGTAGTTAAATCATAGAATGAATTACAGAATGGTTTAGGTTGGAAGCGACCTTAAAGATCATGGAGTCAGGGGGCAGGGACACCTCCCACTAGACCAGGTTGCTCAAAACCCATCCAACCTGGCCTTGAATGCTTCCAGGGATGGGGCATCCACAACTTCTCTGGGCAACCTGTTCCAGTGCCTCGCCACCCTCAGAGTGAAAAATTTCTTCCTAATATCTAATCTAAACCCTCTTCCAGTTTGAAGCCATTTCCCCTTGTCTTATCATTATATGCCCTTGCAAAAAATCCCTCTTCAGCTTTCTTGTAGGCCCCCTTCAGATAATGGAAGGCTGCTATCAGGTCTCCCCCGGAACCTTCTCTTCTCCAGGCTGAACAGCCCCAACTCTCTCAGCCTGTCTTCATAGGAGAGGTGCTCCAGCCCTCTGATCATCTTTGTGGCCCTCCTCTGGACTCGCTGCAACAGGTCCACATCCTTCTTGTGCTGAGGTCTCCAAAGCTGAACACAGTACTCCAGGAGGGATCTCATGAGAGTGGAGTAGAGGGGCAGAATCACCACCCTTGGCCTGTGGGTCACACTTCTGATGCAGCCCAGGATACAGCTGGCCTTCTGTGCTGGTGCGGTTGGCCTTCTGGGCCACCTTCCCCAGTGAGCTGCCTAAGGGAAGAGAGGGAGCAAATCTGAGGTAGCTGATGCTGTGCTGCCTCAGTGGACAGGAGACCTCATTCTTCTCAAATTTGGTTCAGCCTCCTTCTGAACCCTGTGTAGAAAGGTTCAAAAACACTGCAGGCTGAAATAAGAGAGGCTTGTGTGAAATAAGATAGAGTCTTCAAAATGTCACAAAATTTGGCCCAGACTCTCATGAAGCAGCTCTGCAGCCAAACAAAGGTTATGGCTTTGGCAGATGAAATAAAGACAGATGCTTTAATGATAGATATCATAATAAATAATAATAACAATGTGTATTATAAATATTACCAATATTAAGGCCCTGGTCCAGCAAGTTTAAACAGAGAGGCAGTATACATTGTGGCTGGTTATCTCAGAAACATTTCTAATAAGTTGGAGGTCTCTGAAAACATGTTATTGATCATTGACAAAGATTATGAGTCTGATGGGGTATTTTATCATGCAGAAGCTTTTTATGTTTTGTGGGTTTGTTAGGGGTTTTCCCCTCAAAATGAATGGGTTTTAAATAGCCCACTTGATTTGTCAAATTGCCCTTTGCTTTGGATGTAACCAAAACAAATTCTCAGCCAGCTGGTTTTGAAACCTTTTATTTAATATGTAATTGGGTATGAACTGTTCTTAAAAAGGGTCTTTTTACCTAATTGTTCTTGTTCAGTCTTGCCCTGCCAAAAACCCTGTTATAAAATATGTGCTATTACTGAGAAATACATAATAATTTTCTATGCAAATATATCATAGGAGATAGATGTAAAATATAAATACATATTTCAGTTGTGAGGTCCTTGGCTGTATGCAGAAGGTGTTTGGTCACTGTGAAATCTGAACATATTTTTACTCTGCACTAGCAAAGATACTGTTTCCTTCTGCTAGCATAAAACCTTCATGCCCGCTATTCCTATAGACCTTCATGTCCAGAAAATTGTGATTGTAAGTTGTCACTCTAAGAATTAAACCATGTTAATACAGAATGTCTTTGTACTAGTGTAAGAACTTGGTTTGCATTTTTTAAAGTTATTATGGTACCTATGGTTTCCTTCATATGTAAAATAAGGAAAGTACAAAAGTTGAGTGATTGAGTGACTTGGATTGAGGTATTAATTTTACAGCTCTGTGTTTGCCTTTATAGCTCCTTAGTACTTTAACTAGCAGGTATGGAAGTTTCATGGAATTCTGAAAACCGATACTGAGTTAATTTTGTGTTTTTTTCATGAACTGTGTGTGAGTCATGATGCTGTATAGTGTGGCCAGAACATTATAATAAATATATTTTCTTCTCTAGACAGTGTTTCCAACAAATACTTCTAGAAAAATACAAAAAAAGGTATCCCAAGTGTAAACAAAGTATGGCTTCACAAAGGAAGGGAGTTACAATGAAATTCATGAAACATTTGATTAATGTTATCAGTGTTTTTTTCAAGAAACCTATTGTTTATAGCTGTCATTGCAAGTTCTAAAAAAAAAAAAAAGGGCATCCCAAGAGTGAACCAGTTCCAAAGGAATTAGTACTTTAATGCTTCACAAAGTAGTAACAAACAAGAATCCTGTTTTCTGGTAAAAGGGAAGTTAAAAACAAAAATCAAACAACTAGGAAACTGATGGTAGTCAATTGATAGCATGCATAGGTAGGTCTATAATAAAAATTACTTATTTTGTAAATATTAGGAGAACATTTTCTAGTGCTATTGCCTTTTTTTCCCCCACTAATTATAGATGGGGGAGAAAGACAGTAGTTCCATCAGGTTGGATTGTTTTGTGATGCCATTTAAAGTATGGTGAGTGTTTAAAAGCGTGCTGTGAAAGAAGGACCAAAGTTGAGAATGAAGAATCAGTAGCAGATTTCTTCATGAGGAAAAAAAAAAAAAAAACGAAGTAAGAAACCAGTAGTAGTAAAGAAGGATAATGTTTCACCTAGACATTAAACATTAATCACGTTCTTGAGTTAATGAAAATCATGGCTAAATACTGTAAACTGTCATGTTGAATCTACTGAAGTCATCAGTCAAAGAAAGCAACACACAGTACTGGTCCTAATGTTTTTAATTATTCCTCTTTCAATCATAAATGTTCAAGAGACTTGAATTTGCAAAAATGTGGACATTATCTTGTTGCTTCTTGACCTGAATATGTATATCTCTTTAAGTTTACAAACCACCTGGGAACTTTTGGCCTGTTCTCATAGTTATATGCAGTTATAAACATTTATATGCAAGGTCATGTACGCCTGACCGTGTGAATTTGGACATTAAATTATTTCTGTTTTGTCTTTGTCTAATACATCCTAATCTTAATATTTGCTGTTTTTCTTGATTACACCGATGCTAGATTTATGCCCATTTCAGTTTCAGCATTATCACATGTTTTTTAATCAAGGAGCTAAGATTGATTTGCTTTCATTTCCCCATTTCTAGATTGATATCTGTTTCTAGATTCATATTATATGAGGATTTCAAATTTATTTTTATAGAACATTGAAATTTTTGGCCCCTTTTACAGTAAAAATGTCCTTCCACCCAATTTAAAATCAACCCAAGAAATACTTTCAATTACTTCAAAATTCTTAGGGTTGACATTCTGTGTTTCTCAAGAATACCTGAACAAGTGTTATTTGAAAATGTTTCAATTTCAACTACAATTTTGTCTTTTAGATTTTTGTTATAGTACCTCTTTATTTGTAGGATTTATATCTCAGTAGCCAGTTGCACTGAAACATTTGTAGGTTAGGGAAGAATAAAGACTTACTGAGTAATTATTTTAACAGATGAATATTATTATTTTAACATATCTGCATTCCACAGTTACCCATTAAGAAATACCTATTAAGAAATTCCCTTCTACATGAACTAATTGGGAAAATGTAGTTAGTTGCCTGAGCCACCATATGTGAATCTATCACGGTTGCTTCTCTATTTCTCTCTTTTGCTTTCCCTCATATTCTATACCCACCTCACTTCCTGGAATTTCTTAACTTTGATCCCAGAATGCTGATTTATAGTGGTAATTGGCAAAAAATTATTAGAGCAGAATTGCTTCTCTTTAGCTTCCAGGAGATAAAGCGAGAGACTGACCATTTGTAATTATTCTGTTCGGACAGTGATAACAACACCTGCCTAGTATTGCCTTTGTCACATGTTTAAGTTCTTCCAAGGTGATGGTTCATTAGAAGTACTTAAATGAACAAGATAGCTCATTTCTACTTACAGCATACAATTTATTAACAAATTTATCTCACAACGAATTAAAGAGATAAATAATATTTATATCTCTGTAGGTCTAGTTCCTTTACATATACCCTGCAGTAGATCATTTGAATAAGAGATAGTGTAGTAGAATACCCACTTTCTAACAGGTTTATAGCCTGAGTAGTACACCATCTGCACTTGTTTCCTGCTTGGGTTATGGTTGAGCTTATGCAGTTAGTTTTAATCCATAAAATCCTAAGTGACTGAAGACCTAGATATTTGTGATCACCTCTTGTTCAGTAGTATTAGCAGTGCTACTAGAATTAGATCCATCATATTTTATATAATAGAAGGCTATTGGAAGGTTTTTACACTTTCTACATTTTCCCTGTGTAACTTTTCCTCTTAATATATGGGACAATGCTGTAAAAGGTCTAAGATTTGCGTGTCAGATGAAAAACAAATTTTTTTCAGTATTATTCAATGCCCATCAATAAGAGTCTTTCAGTAGTGTGCTATAAGTAATGCACTGTAATCCTCTCTGTGCTCTTTTTACTAATTACTGATAATATTATATGAAATTCAGAACAAGCTGGACACACAACAATGAGGAACACCATTTTTGCTAAGCAGATTACAAATAATAACATGTACATTATACAAAGAGATATGGAAATACCAAGAGGTGAGAAGAGAAAGGCTGGTGATTTGAAGGAAAAAAGGAACAGTTAAGTAGGTGAAAAGCCCGACAGGCATAGACATTGAGAGTTACAAGAGTGAACAGGTGGCTAACATATCTCAGAAACCCAACAGAGTGGCTAAGACCATTTTTATCTTCTTTTACCTTCCTCTAATTAATGTAAAGGAGTACTCAGCCTGTGTTATCATATTACATAAAATTAACACCCTACATATTCTGCTACATTAAAAATTATTAAAAGAAATATCAGATGAAGTTATACTTCTAATATAAGATTAACAAAATAAAACAATTAAATGCGAGTTTGAATGAACATATACAAAAATTACATAAAGGTGTATATACTATTACAGCCATAGCATTAGACTTAAATAGCATTTTTGATGTCTTACGTGATCTTGATTTGTTCTAACTTATATTTATTCCATAAATAATTTGATGGCTTTAAACTGTATTGTCATAAAATAGAGCTGCTTTTTTTTTTTTCCCATAGCACTTTGTTTTCTAGACATATTTCTCTGTCTTAATACATACAAATATTAGTAAAACTGTATTTAAATTATACTGCCAATGTTTTTCTGGACAAAGTGTCCCATTAAAAACACTTCTTTCCCCTTCACCACCGTCCTAGAAATCTGTATATACATTATGGGTCTTTCAAACAGCTGTCTTTTAAAAGGGTTTGGTAAAATATCAGCTAGGCTGGAATTGGTTTCTAATGCGAAAGCATGCAAACTGGTGTTGTGCATCCGTTTAACTTAATTATTTATTCTGGCAATGATATTAAATTTCATATTAATATATTCATACTGAATTAGGATGAATAGGAAGGAAAAAGAGTGTCAGAAAGAGGGTCATTGTAACATTTGATTTGGAAAAGTGTAAATACATTCTTTGTGGTTTGAATAGAAAAGTGACTTGGGAATTTATAATGTAAAAACGTAATAGTAATTTGTAGTTCAGTGTGGCTACAAAATAGCTTGATCTGAAGCTTCATAGCCATGAACCACGTCATGGAATGAAGAAGCTATAAGTGTATTTTTCTTACTTCTTAGCTGCATTTACATACCATTGATCAGCATTATTTCCAGAACCTTGTGTCAGTTCAACCTGGAAATGTGTTTCCTTCCCTAAACCACAATTCAACTTCAAATATTCAATTGCACCTTCCACTCCAAAATTTTTTGGTCCTGAATATTTGTCAATTTTGCATACATCTCTTTGCAGAAGGTGAATTTTTGTTTGAGTAGTTGTATTACACATCTTCAACAATAAATTTTAAGGTAATCCAACTACTTGTTGAGAACTGGTTCTGGGAGCATGAAAACTTTAGGTTTAAATTCTTCCACTTAGATTGTCTCAGCTGTACTTCTTCTGATGAAATACATCACACAAGCTTGAATTACCTTACTCTTTTCTGAAAGAGTATAGGGAACCTGTCTTTTCCAACCCTTTATTTTTATAAAGTTGCTGACTCTCTTACAATGCAGTTTTAAGTTTTGCAGTTTTATCTATTTTGTCTTCATTACATATACTGGTACTCCAACTTAATGGGGGCAATAAGGTGAAGAGATAATTCTGCTGCATTTGCAGCCTTCAAGAATAAAACCTTAGTCTTGAACTTCCATTTCAAATGGGCAAAATCTTAATTATATGCACATTTAAACTACCCTCTCTTTCGGTGTGATTTGCATTGCTTACAACAACAGTTGGTATGCAGCTGTACATTGAGACTCACTGATGCTTCTTGCTCTGTATTCAAATGGGATATTTAGGAATTTAAGTGTTCAGTTGCTCTTTCTCTTTCATGACATCCAGTTAGTCTACCTATTGTGCAAACAGGAAATAGATTTATAAGTCTATTTAAATGAATAGCTGGGGGCAAAATCTTGCTTTCCTCTTTTTCCCTACTAAAAACCTTTCTTTAAGATTGATTTTTTTTTTTTTTCAAAAGAACTGTTCTAGTTCTGGCTATGACTTTTGAGTTACGATGTTCTAAAGGTGGAATCATTTAATTTGTATCATTTAACTAGGATGCCTGTGATAAGACTGCTGTAATTAGTGCTATTTATGATTTTATATGTAACACTAACACTTCGGAGCTTGGTTACAGATACTGTCTTCTATATGCGATATACATGAAGAGTAGAAATACTGTCAGCTTGACATTGAAGAGTCCCGAGTACTTTGCAGAGAAGCAATGAAAGAAGCCTATGATCAAAATCAAATTGAAATTTCATCTTTGTCATACTTCAGCTGAAATTTTTAACAAAGCTAGGTTGTTTCACAAACTTTTCTTTTCTTTTCTTTTCTTTTTTTTTCTCAGAGAGGAAGAGAGAAAGAGGAAGGGAGGAGACAGAAAAGGGAGAGGCATAGTGTGTGATCTCTAGGAACCAAGCAGATGCAGTTTGTTGCCAGCTACTTAAAAGAGCTGCAGAGAGAGTGATGAAGCTTGAAAAAATTTTTTAGCTCTGAGGTAGCTCATGAAATGTGCACGTAAGTGCCCAATACCTCCAGTGTCCCATATACACTAAAGAGCACGTAGAGTTTCTGGTAGCTTGGATAGACATATGGGTATTTGGGGCAGGAAGAAGCATTTGTAACATGATATCATATATTTATTACTATAAAATGTAAAATAAAGCTTATTTGTAAGTACTTTAACTGATTAATAATGACCTGATGTTGGATTTTTCTATAGGGAAGTCTTGTCCTTTTCTGAAGTCATGTCCTGTTCTGTACTTTATGACTGTCAGTTGCTATCCTACATGTTCTGTCTTTTGTTGATATCATAACTTGAAGTTACTTGAACGTGAACTTGTCAACAGCCTGCTCATTTTGTATTAGTGGATTAGTGCATTTTTTCCGTTCATTTTTACCTGGTCCGTAAAGCATATGGCATGTTTTTACCGTTGTTCCAAACGGAACTGTGTTCAATCTGCCCAGTAGACTGTCTGGGTGCAAGCAACACCAGTCTGGGATGTCTGCCTCCAACCAGATGGTTTCACTAGCACAGTATACCCATGACTCCTAACTGCTGGAAAGAATTTGCTTAGAATATATGGATGCAGTATGCCAATAGCATTGGCTTTGTGTTCAAAACCACAAAAAATTCAAGGACACAGCAGTGGAAGTTTGATAACGGAAAATCTCTAGAAAACACAACAAAACTAGCAATCACCAAATACTGAAAGCATATATAGCTTTCATTCATTATTGTTGATGATTCTATGTTAACTAAGGCAAGTTACAATTGTAGCTTCATCCTAAGCAAATTCGTATTTGGTGCTATCCAAATTGTTTGATGTTACATTGACCAGGAAATGTTTTCCAACAGTAACTAGAGCAATTGAGCACCATAATGCTAAAATCCGTTGTCGTGCTCCTTCTCCTGACACTGTCTTTAAACAACCAGCCAGAGTTTTTTGAAGGTCATTTGTAGTGGTCTTCTCCAAATAGTAGCTTGTGTTCTCGGTGGTTTGTTTCCTGCAATGTTCAAAGGCGGCAAAATGTAATTCATTGAGAAATACTTAATAGCCAAATTGGTATCTGCTTTCTTTGGGTGATGCCTGACTAACTTTCAGGGAATGCCTAACTATCAGTAGAACATGAAAGCAGTGAATGACATCTGGGCAATCTTCCTTGCATGCTCTCCTGCCATGTGCCATTCTCTCAGTCAATTGTAAGGACCTTATTTACCCAGCCAGTCTAATTCCATACAGAACTTCCTTGTAGTAAAGATGTTTCTCTTGCATACTGTGGTATCTTACATCTATATAATGTGCTTACAGAAATAACCATCTTTGACATACTGCTTCTCCTATGAGTGTTTGAATATTTTTGCCCTAGAGGCAAATTTGTGGAATTTTCTAGAATATCAAACTGCAACTATGCAATTAATACATGAAAATATTTTGAAACATGCATGAAGAATCTTTTTTTTGTGCATATGTATGTGTCTTAGCAGAAAAAAATACATTCAAAATTTCAATAGCTTATCCTATTCTAAAAGCTTCTGGCACATTTTTTGCGACATATTCCAGGTTGTTTCTTAATCTAGGAAGCTTGCCCATAGCTAACCCTGGCATTCCCTGGCAAGTTGACTTTAGTGAAAACAAGTTACTATGTAGTAGATTTTATTAACAGTAGGTGTGTTTTGTCAGTCCGTAAGTACTATATGATCTCTCTTCCAGTGATTGTATGACATGCACAGTTTTAATATGTTTGTGCTGTATGCTGGAAAGCAACTTCAGATAAGAAGTTAGATTGCTGGTATTATGTAGGCTTGTTTTAAATCAAATTTTCAGGAGCCAAGTTGGATGTTATGGCCATTATGTTGAACATCTTGGCCCAAAATTTTACCATTCTAATATTTTTACATAATTAAACTACTGCTGAGTAGATATACCTAATGACTAATCCCTCATTGTCATCTGCTTTGAAGTACATAAATATTACATCATGAACTTTGAGGAAATAACTGTCTCGTATAAGTAAAATAGGTCCTTTTTCCCCTTTAGTGTGTGCCTTTGATCTATATGATCCATTATGCACTCTTCAAATTATTAAAAAAGTGCAGGTATCGGGAATGTTTCTGAATAGGATACCATTTGTTCATAACAATTAATTTCCAGCACTTCCAGTTTGGTCTTTAATTTTACACCCAACTTTTCTCTTTGCAAAAAGAAACCAAAGGAAAGACAAGAGATGACACAATAATTGTCTATTCTTTCCCATCCTCCAGATCTGTCTGGTGGTGGTGGTGTTTGATGTTCCCCACCCCACTCTAAACAACTCCCCAACAAGAATAACAAAATGAAGTCCATTGGTTATCATTGTTTTATCAACATTTGATGAAGAGGGTAAAGGCACCATTTTTTCTTTAAAAAAAAGTTAGGGTAAGTGTTATTATTAATAAGTTTATTGAGAATATGATTAAATAAACTAATATGAAAGTTCTATTTCTAAAAATGTTCTTTGATATGAAAGGGTCTCTTTTATACTGAAAAAAATGGGGTGTTACAGGAATTCCCAGCTTTGCCTTTAGTATATTTTGACCAACTTCAGTGCAGTTTGGTTTGCTTTCTGGTCTTCCAGGTCTGTTCCCATACACAGCAATTACTCAGTCTCTGAGATGATCTAAGCAATGTCATTTATTTTGAGATTGTCCTCTTCTAACCTCAGAAAGGTGGATTCTGATAATGTTCAGTCAGATCTTGTCTATTATAGGTTTCCAATTCTCTTTAGTGTAGGGGTTTTTCTAGATAGCATTATTTGACATCTGACTCTGTTCTGATATGTAAAAATATGTTTGTGCATACAGAAAGAAGAAAATACTTTTTATTTCATCTCTGATAAAATATCAGGTATTAATAAACAATTTTAACTGCTCGTAGACAAAGTATACCCTTACCAACTGCCTGCAGACTTAGCTGACCTCAAAGCTCAAGAGTTAAATCCTGTTGCAGAGAATAAATTATATGCTGATTGTCTTTCCCCAGTCATCAAAGCAAGGATTCTTAATACATTTTTCACCATGCAAATCTTGTGTAAATAAACCTTTTAGCTTTTTAGTAATGTTTTTTTTTTTTTTTCAGTCTGTGGATCACTGAGCATATTACAAGGGATGTCAGTACCTTGTTTTATAAGCAAGAGTTGGAATAGATAAGTGGAATATTGTTTATAAGATCACATTTTAAATGTAGGACACTTTTTTTTACGATCAGAGTGTTATTTAAATCATAGTAACTATACACTTTAAGTGCTTTCCACCTCCAAAGATTAATATTACATCTAAAAGAGACAAGGTTTATCCAAGTCTATAGATGGAAGAATGGGTAGTTAGAAAGGTAACATGGCATTCAAGGCCGTGGAAATATTAAGAACAGTAATTGGAAGTCACATCGAGACATATAACTTCCATGAGAATTTTTTGTGTCCCATTATAGATTAGATCTGGCTTAAGGTTAGTTTTCTAAGCAAATGCTGAAAGGCCTTATACAGGCAGGTTTGTGATTTATACTTTATATATCCTTCCTTTTCAAAGATGTGTTATACTTAACAATGTATCTTCTGCTTAGTAGAAATATTTCTTACTAGAAAACTGGGGAATGGGAATAAGTGTTAACCCATTATATCATCTGAGTCATATGCTCAGCCTTCCTTTAAAAAGAATGTACTTTAAACTAATTCTTGGGTTTTCATTTCTATTTTCCACTAAATTCTATCATTATTCACTGCTAGTTGGAAAGTAAAGGTCCCACAAGCAACAGAAGTAGCAGGTAAATTCTATAAATCTGATTATGACACATAGTTCAGATCATAACTCCTTATAATAATAGAATATCAAGGCATTGGCATCATGTATAGTGTTAACAGAAATATATTAACATTACACTAAATATAAAATTTTAAATTATTTTCCCTGAGGAAACCATAGAAACTGCTAAGGCTGTGTGTGAGATGAGAAAAACAATTTATTTACACAAAGAGAATTCTGAAATAGCTATTTCAGCTGAAATAAGAACAGCAGATGCAGCTTAGTAGTTGCAGATACTAAGTGAGATTTAAAATGGGGTAAGAAATAGCACAATCTTTTAAGAAAAAAACATCAAAGAGAGATTTAAAGGAATAATTAAGAGAATGTAAAATAATAAAGGGGAAAAGATTTCTAGGATTGTGCAGCATGGAAGAGCACAGGGAGTGTGAGATAATCTACTTTGTTAGTTTCCATTGAGGAGAAAGCTTTCCATGGAATGGAGAGGCCAGATCACTATCTCTGCAGAATTTTGTCTTTCACAGGAAAAGGATAATATTTTGAAAGTACTGCTCCAAACACAAGTCAATGCAGACTTCTTTTGCTGCATCTGCATACAAGTATCTCAAGTGGCCGTACAGTGCACAATAGAATTTTCATATTAAATTCTCATGTTTTTGACACTAATGAGCTGGTGACAACGTTTGCAAAGTCAATCTACTTTAGGAAAATCTGAGGATGATTTGGAAGAAGAATATTAACAGTTTAGACAATTCACTTTGTACATCCAGTCTTTTAATCTTCATGCAGTTAGCGTGTTATTGTCAGCTAATGATCTAGTTTTGCCATTTTCTTTTTAAACTGAAAAGTCCAATGCATACAAAGAACTTGCTACAAAGAAACTGCTAGTCTGTTCTTGATCAACTTAATTACAGTAACATAGTGAAAAAATAGCATTGTGAAGACATATGCTCACTGTCTTTGTTTTGGTTTATGAAATATCTAGAAAAGATGCCACAGACCTGTATATTATTCAGGTTTAAACATATTGTCAAATGAGTCTACACTTAAAGAATGGAAATTAGAAATTTGCTTACTTTAAAAATCTCTAATAAACACTACTAAACATTGTATGCTTCCATCTAGTAATCAGGAAAGTACTAATACCACCAAATTCAGATTTCATTAGAAATATTCATTTGAATTGGAATGCCCTGCTGTTGGCATCCATCTTGGCATACAGATGAAGGAATTGTAGACGAAGCTGATCTAATGGAATGAAATGGGTTATTCCATTGGAGAGCAGTGTTTAAAAAGTTTATAGGAAAAAGGTTCTTTAGTAGCTTCAGTGACTAATGTGTGATCAATCTGTGAAACATTTGAACTGTTTCACAGTTCAAATCAGTTTCAGATTCTAACATTTATTGTAGCATGGACTGACAGAATTTTTGTCAAGCAAACAGTATGTAATTAAAGGTAGTAATAGTCAAGAGTTCTTCTTTTGAAAAGAGTTTCCTTGACTTAAAAAAATCCACACTTTTTCCACTTGTTTATGATAAGAGTAATTTATACAAAACTGAAAAGGAAGAAAACACTATAGCAAAGAATGGAATGTAATGACTATTTACACTGAAATTTTGCAGCTTACCAAGGCATTATATTCTTCATTCTTTCTTGTAAACTGATTCATTCAGACATAGGCTTACCTGGCCAGTGAAAAATTTGGGTATCTTTTAAGTTAATGTTATTGGAAAACATCCAACATCTTTTTAGGTATCACGATAAACATCTGCATCGTTTACTGATTCAGAAACAACAGCTTTGCAGTCTCCCAGAAAATTTAGTATGTTTATTACTTCACAAAATCAGCATGATTTGAAATCAGGAGCAATCCCATTCCTACAGAAGAAAGTTTAGTGAATACAAAGTATCACCACATTTCTTCTCAAAAAATAGAAATTAAGCTGTGTCTTCTTGGGATATGTAAAAATGTGTGTGTGCTCCAGAACAAAGTGGTATGACATAGCTGAGAATAATTTGAGCCTTGTCACCAGGGATGGTCTTAAACAGCTTCCCTTGAGGCAAACTAAAAACTGAGCTAGCTTTAAAATGGTTAAAATGGAGCTAGGTTTACTATGGTTAAATGGTAAAAATGGAGCTAGGTTTACCATGATGAGCAGAAAAGCGATTGTATGGTATCAGCCCACGTGACAGCAAAAGGGCTGTAGTAAAAAGCAGCATCTCTTAGTTCTTTCTATCTCAGGCTTGCAGTTCTGAAGGTAAAGTTTTCAGTGCTGATGAATAGGCAGTGAACTGTGGATTCGGAGCAGAACAAAGAGTTTTTCATTTAAAAACTGCTTGCCAGTAAGTGTAAACAGATGCAAAGTTATGCACAAACGACATGACATGCATCTGCAGCGACAACTTCATTTATTGTTGCTTTACTTCAGTTTGAATGGAAGAATTCCTTATGGGAATTTTTAAGTGCAACTTTTTATCTCTGCAGCTTTCAAATGCTGAGTTCACTCATTTTTCTGCTTTCGGACTTCTCTTCAGTACTGAGAAGTCAGATTCTAGGGGCACTCATCTTACTTTCCCAGCACAGAAACATTTTTTTTTTTTTTATTGATAAGTATTTTGACCTCGCTTTCTTGTGGTTCTTTTCCTGTTCGCCTTCCCTGCCTTCTTTTTTCCACTTTTTCTTCCTTGGTGCTGACAATTTCATGAAGCAAAGGAATAAACTATTTTCTGCTTTTGTTTATGCTAGAAATCTAGCGGTAAGTATTGCTGCAGCTTTAAATGTTATTTCACTGCTGAAACCATAACAAACTTCCTCCTATATAATGCTTTCAGAAATTTAAAATAAAATTCTCACCACCAAGTGAGACTTACAGTAGTTATTCAGTTAAGAAGAAAAACATCAATTAATCTCTGTATATTAAAAAGGAAATGTGCAGTTGGTGATTTTACGATTTACAGAAGTCTGGGGCTCACCATATTGCATAAAAGCACTAGCAAGCAAATCAGTCAGTTATGACAGAGTGTTATTTTCTATATTTATTCATATTTTTCATATGCAAACAAAAAATAATGAACAAGTTAAAGTTAAATTTACTTTTTTAATAAAATCAGTCTGACGGCTGATCAGCTGATTATACTGTTTAACATTGTGAGCATTGCATTCAAATCTGTTAGGATCAATGTTAGGATTACAAAGCTTCCAACTGCTTAGAATTTGAAGGTAAAATAAGTAGTATTTCTGATTCTAGTACCACTGCTACATATCAGTCCTCTTCCTGGAATAGTTGGGAGTATTAATTGCTTTCCTCTCTCATGCCGTAGACTTGGCATGCTCTGCTTTTTTGTAGACAGTGTGCGTGCCAAGTCTGGCCAGCATCAGACAGTTAGAAGTTCAAATTAGACAGAGACAGAATTTTAAGAAATATAGTTTTTAAATATCTGAAGCATTTGAACTTTTTGGTGAGATTACATAAGTGTTTGTTGTAAATAAAGTATTTCTTAGTAACTTTCAGCAAATAAAGCTACTTTTGTTCTAAGCTGAATTTTCTTGTGAGAAATATGGCAAACTCACATGATCAATTTATGAGGCAGCTCGTGATTAAATCATGCGAGGTTATCTGTGTTTTTCTCATTCCAAATGTTTATAGTGTTTGCAGAACAGCTGAATGTGTGATTTCCTTTTTTTAATCTGATTAAACTGAGGAAAAAAAATCAGAGTCATATGGAGAAATTTGTTTGGAATAAACTTTTTTTTTCATAAAGAACACAATTTCTAGACTTAGTAGCTAATTGTGGTCTGGAAGTATTATATTGTGATCTACTCCTCTCACTGTTTGGACTAACATTTTTTTTCTGCATTGTGTAGGAAGAAGTAACAGTCCATCTTTGCAAAATATGCAGAGAATTGGATGTTTTTCACCTTGGCCTCTTACTTGCAGTGACCCTAGACAAGCAACTTTCCCTTACTGTGTTCCTTGATTCTCCGAAGTGTGAAACTGAGATTCTCACAAGGTAATATTCTAGTTAAATTTTGTAAAGCACCTTCAGATTATCCAAAATAGTTTGAATTAAGTTCAGCTATTTTCAGAGAGGTTGCAAGAGCCATTGTACAGTTCTGAATTTATTTCCTAATTATTTTCATACCACTCTGCTGAACATCCATGTTTTAGAAAAGGCACAACTGTTTTTTGTTTGTCCATATATTACTTTTCTTCTTTTCACCCAACTTTTCTTTCAGACTACTAGACCTGAGAAATTCTAATTTTGCATCTAATTAATTCTACTTAATTGTTACTGTTGCTAAACTGCATATGGTTGAAATGTGTTTAAAGCCTTTGGTATAGGTAGAAAGAGCATGGGTTGTTTTCTCATATTTTTTTTATTATGCAGAACCAGCTGCTATTTTGTATTAAAAATGTTGGTTCATTGAGTTTGGGTTTTTTTCTAAAGTAAGCATTTATAAAAGACAGTGTATCTGTTGAGTAAGCTTTTGTTATTATTTTAGTCTCTTTATTTTCTCTCCTGACTTTTTCAATATTAAACTTTAGCATATATGTCATGTTCAAAAATGCTACAGTGGCATACTGGAAACAGAAGTCTGAATTGCTTTATAGCTGCTTTTATGAGTATATAGTTTAGTGTGCTGAGAGTGATATGGAAACCAACAGACTCTCCATCAGTGCTCTACGCTGTTTTTCATTTAGCTTTTATTTTGAATTTAACCTTTCGGTATACAATAATTGGGCTTTTAGTTATAACTTTTTTTTTAACATCTCTATGCAAACTGAATCCATTTCCGCTTCAGGAAATGTACCTGTACCTGTACCTACATGTTTGATTCTTGATTCATTAGTGGCTGTGAAATAGTGTGTGTATCTGGAAGAGTGAGAGAGAGAGGTAGGAGTGGTGATGAGTTTCTGCTGTCCTAAGACTTTTTTTTTCTTAAGAGCATTTCTAAGGGCAGTTTGTCTCCACAATCTTTCAGCCGGTATAACTGATATGTATGTCATGTCGTTATATACTACCTTCTTTTTTTTTTTTTTGCACAGCACTCCACTAGCCTCACTTAAATAAATGTCTGTGTCTGCAGTTGCTGTTAGCCTTTCCCAGATAGTATTTAATACCATGCACACACACTCTTCTCACAATCCAAGTGTTTAGTTTGCATGAGCAGTAGTCATGCCAATTTTATTGATTTCATAAGGATTTGATGGTGTAATAGCTTCATGTAAATCTGTTAGTATGTAGTATATGCTGAACAGTAAACTTTTTTTAAAATATCATAACAGACAAATAGTCTGTATTTATAATCATTAGAGAATGTTTGAAATTTCCATGCATGTGTTTTCAGACTACAATAGGTGGACCAAGTGATTTTTTTTTGTTTTGGTATTATTCTTTTATTTTCAAACTTTAATTGCCACAGTTTCTTTAATTTCCTCCTTGTACTCAAGCCTGGCAGAGAATACCTCAGTATCAATGTACGGACAAAATTGGTCCTACTAACACCCTTACTTTTAGCAATGTTTCAGTCACTTACACACTTGTTCATTCCCAGAGAGATCTTCCACATTAAGTTTTCTGTAACATCTTGTCTGCTTTCTCCTGAAGTCCCGATCATGTTCCTTTCCGCTAAAGATAAGTAATTTTTCACTCTGCTCTCAGAAATTAGCAAAGACACACTTGCTTTTGTTGGAAGATTGGCTTCCCTCCTGTCCAAAATCAGCTCAGTTAATAGCAAGAGTTGTCAGCACTACAAAGTCTTATACATTCAGAATTTTGAAAATTACAAAGATTCTCCTCTGCTGTCTTTTGTAGTTCCATTTTGGCCAAAGTTACTTCATTGTTTGGGTGAATTGAAAAATGAGATTTGGTATCATTTGAAATGGGCAAATCTGTATTTCTCATTAGGATAAAATCTTTGATACTGATGCATGACAAATGGCTTGCTAATGTAAATGGTAATATTTCTGTATTAGCTGGTTTTGGTTCAAAAATTTATGGATAAACCAAATTAACACAATGCAGTATAATATATGTTGCAGAGACAAAATAACCCACTCTGCTTGAAAAAAATCAATCCAATCCATTTTATGAATGCATTCCAATATATTTGCATTTATGTTGTTCATATAAATAGTGCTATTGCACGGGATGGTGTGGATTAAAGAATATCGGATGATGACACAAGGGCGATTTGAGGGGGTGCGGGAGGAGGAGCTGAAGAATACAGAGGTCTGGGCACATATGCTATGCCATAAACACATTCAATTCATGTATCTAAACAAGTCAAGAAAAAACTTAATTCTTTTGGCTTCAAAATTGGCCATGCAAATATGAGTAGACAATGATTTGCTGAATTATGGACCTGAATTTATTGAGAATTCAAAGTATTCATTTTAAGTTTAAAATATGTAATCTTCTATCCCTGTTATACTGAAGTGTCAGCTCTGATGAGCAATGTTAAGACAAGAAAATAAACATATTAAAAGATGGAAACACCTGTTCAGGCATGACAATTTGCTGCAGGCATGACAAAAAGGAAAATGGAGCTGGTATATACAGGATAGCTTTGTGCTTTTTAATTCTTCGAGTTCAAATAGACTGGTAACAACTGCTTTGCCAGCAAGCTGCAATACCTTTCCTACTCCCTTTTTTGCATTATACAGTTCATGTTTTCCTCATGTACCTCTAGATTACCCATACATCTTTATGAACATTTTTCTGACAATAGTACAGAAAAATATTCAACCTTTGAGAGAAGAGCACAAAGAACCATAAACATTCAGTTGGCCAGCTTGTATCCTCGTTGTTAGCCCTTAGAATTTAGTTTAGACTTAGGTTTCCAGACATCAAAGTCAGTCAGTAGCTTTCCAATTCAGACGTTGCTTCTGAGAACATTTTTGTTGAAGTGTTTCATTTGATGATTAGCTATGATTTCTGGTGATACTTTCCAAATAAAGGAGCAGCCTGAACAGGAGGCTGTTACACATTCCTTTGTTCCATGAAGGTCTTCCCTCGTATGAGCCTTCCACACTCAGTTGAACTGAGACTAAAACAAGTGATAACCATACTAGTTCCACACAACGGCTTGGGTTATTCACTGGAATTTAACAGTTTATAAAAGCTCCTGAGACGTGTAAGCAACAGCTATCATTGCTTACTGTCCACAAAGTCACAGATTAAGAAATTAAATGGTAGCTGAAAGTAAGGATTGTTTCATGTAAAGCAGGGTCAGTTTGCATGCTAGATGTAGTGATTAGCTTTCAACTCTAATTAGTGTATCAACTTAGCAAACAGATGACTTCCAACCTTTCATGTTCCTTTAAAAACTGAATGGTTTCAAGTTCCTTTCCGAATACATTTCTACATAAGCTCTTACCGCTTGGTTCATACAAATCTATACTAGAGTTCTATATAGGGTAAATGAAGCAGAAGGCAGGTTGCATTTATCCTATGACAAGATGAAAAGCTGATTACGCAGATGAGTGCAGATGAAGTGGAAACCTCTCAGAGATTAGGTTTTGCTCTCAGTGTGCCCTACATTGCAGCCTGACATAATCGTTTCATGTGGGTTGCTTTTTGTGAACTCTGTCTCCATATAAACCACGTGCTTGCAAAAAGGGATGTTATTAACAAAGTAATTGTTAATCTTTGCTTGAAAATACTAAACATCAGAAGAGAAAGCCCTACTTTCAGCCAGTTGTTTTTTTTTCCATTGGCTAATCTGCAGACATGTCTCAATATGCAGATTACGAGCTAGTATTTATGTATAGGTGATTGGCTGATGGTCGGAAAATTTCAGGTAAAAAGGAGAAAACACAATTTGTTAAGATTTCAAAAGGAAAGGATGGGTGCCGTGAGTGGTCTAAAGTGATAGGAATCTGATGATCCCAGTGTTTCAAATAGAGGTGGGTGATTTCTGTTTAAGTTGAGAAAGATCACATTCATTTATGAAAAACCTGAACTGTAAGCTAATACAGGATTTAATAAACGCACCACATATTAATGAAGCTCAGCAGAACCAAATGTGCCATTTTCAGCAGGCTGTAAGTTACAGTGAGTAAAGGTATTTCATTGCAATGTTTCAGTATCGAGAAGGGTGTTAAACACCAATGTTAAACACAAGACCATTTCTTTCTCCCAATTGTGTCTGTTACTAGAAATATTTTAACCTTAACTCTGTTACTCCTGAATTGTCTCTATTATTTTCACGTAACTCAGTTGTTCCAAAGGCCTTTTGCTTCCTTTATGGTGCCTTCCAGAATGGAGTACTTTCAGTGAAGAGTAGCAGGAAGATTACTTGTAGAAAAATAACCTTCAGACCAATACACTAGGTCCTTTTCTTGCTCCATCTAAAATTCCGTCCCTTGAAATAGCTAGGTATTTTATGAGGTAGTTTAGGAAACCAGCTAGTGTTGTGATTTACCTCTCCGGGCAGTGCTGGGAGCGAAGGGTAGGATTCCTTGTCCTCGCACGTTGCAGTTCGGAGTTAGGGCTCGTTTCCTTAAGGGCCGTATTGCAATGACTGTGGTTAGAGGTAGCTGCATGACTGGCAGTGATGCTCCTCCAGGAGGCGAACAGATTTGATGGCTTATGC
The DNA here is from genome assembly GCA_017639485.1 of Pluvialis apricaria. Lineage (NCBI taxonomy): Eukaryota > Metazoa > Chordata > Aves > Charadriiformes > Charadriidae > Pluvialis > Pluvialis apricaria. Next base: position 36,715,409 of record CM030012.1, on the reverse strand, counting down.
AATGACAGTTTGTGCCAAAAATACGCAGGCTGAAGGCTCGATGTGTTAGCTCCCCGGGAACCCACACTTTTGCTGGAGAATCTGTTTTCTGACACATCAAGCGACAAGAATTAATGGCACAGTGACATTCTCTTCGAGAGAGCCACAAAATGCCTCCAACCCACCGACCCCCCCCCCCCCCCGGAGAGGGACGGGAGCAGACGGAGAATCACCCCGCACGCACGGAACCTCGGCCGGGACGGCTGGTGCCGGGGGCTCCGCCGGGGCCGGGGGCTCCGCCGGGGCCGGGGGCTCCGCCGTCACCCCCCGCCCCCCGCCCCGTCTGCCATGCCGGGCGGCCCCGCTCCGCCGCCGGGGAGCTGCGCAGCCCGAGGATTGGTCACTTGCCCTGTCAGTCCCTTCGTGTCACCTCCCCCGCCGGCAGGGACCGGCGAGGCGCCCGCACGGCGAGGGGCTCCCGCGCCGGGCATGAGGCGGGCGGCGGCGGCGGAGGGGCGGCGGGGAGGAGGGAAGGCGGCCGCGGCCGTCAGCCGGAGGAGGAGGAGGAGGCGGGGGCGGCCGGGAATAGCACCGGGCAGCTGCGGTCGTGCAGCCGCCCAGCATCCTGCGTCGTCCCCTGCACCTGAAACAGCAGCAGCAGCAGCAGCATCTGACGCCCCGGCCCCGCTTCTCGCAAGGTAATAAGCCTTTCGTTTGCTGGTCAGCCGCTCTGCCCCTCTGCTCCCTTCCCCGCAGGGGCTTCTGTCGCAATCGAATGGATTGAAAAAAAAAATAATAAAACCACCAACTCAAGACTGCAGAGAAGGGTTCTGTTTAGTCCTCATTAGCATCTCGTCTGCTCGCTCGCTGTTTATTTATAAATAGCTTCTGCGGGATCGCAAAAGCTGGGATCTCTTAGTTTCTCTGGCGGTCCTAAGAAAGTCCGTGGCTTTTCTCCCTCCCCCTTTCCTGTCAGCGCTATTAATGTAAGTTGTTAGTGGATTACTTCCCCCTGCCCCAAAGTGACTCTTAAAACTGTATGCTCTTTTTCTGCTAGTCTAATGTGTGGGATAGGTACAGTGAAGTGGGGAACACAGATTGTTATAATTCTGTAGCATTTGATGGATGCAAATATCTTTGTGCAGTCAGGAGGGCAGATGCGTGGAAAACACGTGATTAATATCTACAGTGTTCAATCTGTTACTGTATATTGTAAAGCTTGTGGAAGTCACCATTGCAGATAAGGCTACTGAACTGTTACCCTGAGTTAGAATGCATTGATATAATGACATTTGCAAATATCCTTTACGTGTAGGAGAAGGACACATACTGACATTCTGGAGAAAGCCTTCTCTTGCTGTCTTGCACAGTCTCCTTTCTTCAGCTGCAATATTAAATCACATTATGGTTCAGCTGTCAGAGAGTTGGTCTGGGAACTGTACATACTTAGCCCTTCCAGCTGTCCCACTGTCTTATCTCATGATATTTGTTTTTCCAAGAGTGTAGCTGGAATCATAATGGGTCCTTACTTTCTTGGAGCTTCACACAAAATTAATCAATATTAAAAAGATCCTGAGAAATTATAGAGAAGTTTTGATTACATTCCTAATTTTAGTTAGTCGTTTCCATCCATCTTTTCAATTGTTCATGATGGTTTAATGATCATTTTACTTGTAGAAATGTCTTGTGCGAGTTTTATCATTAAACTATTATGTACACATTTAAAGACATTTCTACAAGTATATCAGTAATATCACTATGAAGTTCAGGTAAATCACATATATAATGTTCTGAAACTTTCACCTTTCAGGTAGCTTGGCCTGTGCTTGCAGGTGAATTGACTTGTTTTGGTAAGTTTCAGCAGAAACAGTTCAGCCACTTTGGATTAAACGGAGAGTGAAACAGAGAAGTAAGAAATGCTTTTTGCATTACTTAAAAAAGAAACTGTCAACCCATAACATCATTAACATAATTTGAACGACTGCAGACAGAATGTCTAGGGATAGAGAGTTGCAGTTTGGTATGAAATCAAACCATCTTGTGAAGTGTCTTTTTAACAATGGAAATTAGTTTTGACTTGAGTGCAACCTATCTCATTAAAAGTCAAGTACCATAAATATGCATGTTCCCTTGTGTTTTTTTATAGATGTATGTGTAAGGTATACAGCTACATGGACATAGGTGACTTAGTCATGTAGTAAGTCGTGAACAACAAGTGAATGTTTCCCTAATATTTTGCAACTTGTTAGGATAAGAGTGAAGTAGAGGAATGGGTAGAAGTATATTATTTCTGCAGAGGTTTTCTTACCTAGACAGGTGTTTCCAGAAAATTTGAAATTTTCCTTTCAATTTCTGTTTTTGATTTTTCATATCTGTAGAGTGTACAGTTCCATCTATCAATCCTTGTTCACTTAATTTAAGATAAACTGTTAATACTTTTCAAAGAAGAAAATAACGTGTTACTAGCAGATGACGACAAATTGGAGAAAATCTCACCTGAGAAAGCTTAGCAACTAGAAACTGGAGACCTTTTCCTTTTGTGGAAGCTACAGGCAAATATCGAATAGAAAAATTGAGAAATGGCTGCTTTTCAAAATAAATGCCAAGGTAATGAATGTCAGCTTTATACTGACATTTGCCAGGATATAAAAATATGGTGAAGAGCCAATTCTGTCTGGGATATGAAGAACTACTGGGTGGGATTTTTGGGGAGGGAGAAGGGTTATTTCTGTTGTGGGATTTGTTTTTTTTTTTAAACTGGGAAAAGACTAATATCCCACTTTTTCTCTGGAAGAAAAAAAAATACATTTTTTTCCACTTTATTTAAGAACAACTCTTGATGATTTGTCTATGTAAAGAAGCATGTAATCTTGAACCTTTACAATATCATTTAACAAGGTGATCCTTTCTGAAGCGTTGATCCTGCTTTAACTTGCACACATAAAATTTTTGAAAGTGGAACCAAAAGTCAAAAGCAGTCCTTGTAAATGACCCCAAATGATAGTCTCTAGAGCGTGGTCAAGAGTAGGAAAAGGAAAGAAAGAGCAATCGTAGGGATCTTTGTTAAGGCTCTAGGATGGGATGGCTTTCTGCTCTATATTTAAGAACTGAATGAGAAAAAAATTTCCGTGTGCCTCTGTGTTGCTGTTTTCAAAAATCAGTTTGCATCCCTTTGTCCACCCAGTCTTGTCAGCTTTTAATTTTGCTTTAGCAACTTTGGCACGAAATAAATTCTTTTTCTAGCTTTGATCTCATATGTCTTTTAAAATATATAAACTGAATGTATATTCCATTAGCTTTTAGGTATCATGAAGAGCACCAAAAAAGGCAGGAAACCGGCCATCGTGGAATGATCAAATAGCTATAACTCAGTAGAATTTGAACCTTAACTGAATATGAATGGTTTCTACCATTTCAGCATGTTTTATATATTTATACATTATTCCTTTACGCCCAACCTCTCTTTTTCTTATTAATAATCATATCTCGCTGCTATTGTTGCTAGTTATGACCATCCATGTTTATTTGCACATACTTGGAGGCAGTAGGAGCAAAGACTGTATGAATACTTTAATGACCAAGTACAAGAAGTCAGTCCTTGTGATTTTTGTTGATTTTTTTTGATCTGATTGTACTCCTAATGAGCTGTTTAGTTCAACCTTCCTCTGTGGAGCCTGTAGAGGCTAGAGCTGCCTCCAACGGGGAATCTGAGGGAGGTGTTTTTTTTTTTTCTTTTTGCCACGATCATTTCAATCCTTATGCAATTTCGTAACATCTTTCCAGATTAATGTTTGTGATTTTGCTTCCCTATAAGTGTTGTCAGAGTAGAGATGCAGTATGTATAGTGAGTCTCAGCACTTCTGCCTGAGAACAGGGAAAGAAAGCGCACAAAATGTGCTGCATGAATTCTTATCCAAGTAACTATCTCCTAGTCATGCAGATACTGACATGTCTTCTTTTTCCATGGAAGGCTGAACCTCTAATCACTAGTTTAGACATTCAGCTGGATTTTAAATCCAGTTCTATGTGGTGATAATGGAGGGCTTAGTATCTCCACAAGACCATATATATATTTTGTTGAGTTCGGCCCTTAGAAAATTACGTAAGATCTGTAAATTCTTAATATTGAATTGCTTCTGTCTTCCATTTAAAGAGTCATTAAATCATATAAATTATTTTAAATGGTATTACTGAAATCTTGAAGGAAAATCAGTATTTATTATGTCAAGATTAAGTTAATATTTTTCTCAAAGCCATTCTTTTTATCCTATTGCATTTTAAGCTTATTACACTGAAATACTGTGTCTTCATGTTTTAATCTTCTTGCTTTTTTCCTATGAGGTTTGTCTTGTTGCTAAAGTTAGAACCCCCTTGGGAGATCTATACAACCTGTTTAATCTTAAAACAATTTGATTTTTATACATATTTTTAAATATTATTATTGGTAGAAGGGCATTATCTGTTGACAGATTTGTTGAATTTAATGAAAATGCCATGTGTGGTCTTCCATGATAGGGCACAGACCAAGAAAATCACAATGACATATAAGCAGTTAACCATTTTCTAGACTTTTTGTAGTGTTAATTGATTTTCACTTAGGACAGATAAAATAGACTAAATGTTGTCTATATAAAACCCGATACTTAATATATTTATTTGTTTAACAGGCCTTTGGAAAACCTGTAATCTCTCCACTCAGATGGACAGCAATTGGATTTATAATTTTTTGTTAATTGTTGTCATATGTAAAAACCATTTAGCTCTGTATGAAATGCTGCTAGCAAAAAGTTGCCCTGAAGAAAATAAATGCAACCATAGTTGTCTGTTTTAACACTTCCGTCTTTGAAGTGTTAATGTGATCATCACAAGTCATTACATCCCATTTCATTCAGTACAGCCAAGGTTTTCAAAACCTGAATGATAAATATAATTTTTGACGCAACCCAAAATTCCTTCAGGCTAAAGTAATTCCAAGATCACTAAAGTTTGGGTAGGGGGAAAAGTTAAAAAGCTCTCGGAGTTTTGTATAATTATTATAATAATATTATCTCAAAGTTTGTATAATTATTTGAAATGTTTTAAAATATGCATATTTAAAAATAGGTTTGTTAACTTGTCAAATACATTATTTCAGAAAATTGTTCTTGATTCCTAAGAACTTAATGTGGTACAGCATCTTTGACCTTTCATTGCAGAAAGATATATTCAGAGCTTGGTGGATTTTATGGAGGGGTTCTTCTCAAGGTATAAAATGTTGTTATGAGAGGGTTTTTTAATTGCTCTTATTCTTTTAAATTCCATTTCTCTTCTGTATCCATTACTGAAGCTTCCTTAGCATTTACACCTCCTTTTGCTGTTGGTCCAAACTTTTTGCAGCTGGAATTGCTTTCCTTGCTCATGAAATAGCTCAAAGATTTGCTGTAACATAGCCTGTTAGTTTTCTTCTCCTTTGCATTCCTTAAATACTGTATTTGGTTTAAAGTTGAGAATATCTGGGGATGCCAGACATGTCTCTGAAAGTGATGTTTGGAGAAAGACCTTTGATCTGAAAGGCTGTGTACTAAATGCTTCATTTAAATATCATCATGACACTGACAAGCATGGGCATGCAATAATCAAATAAATAAAAATCTCATGTCTTTGTTTAGTGAAACTAAACATGCTAAAAAATACAAAACAGAACAAGATGTAGCTCTTGCCTTAAGAGTTTGCTGTCTGGACAAGCAAAATTAAAGCTTTTGGACAAAGATTAACAAAACTGCAATTATTTTATTTAAAAAATATGTATTTGATTCATGTTGTTTTTCAGTAGAATTATCCTGTAGTTGCTGCCAGAAGTGGAAACAAGCTACTGTGTATCCTGTAAAACTTACCCATTGATAAAGTAATTGATAAATGTTTTATTTTATTGGAGATTATTTATCTAGGTTAAAATTCGGAAAAAGTCAAGTGTGCCGTTTATGACCAAGTCTAAAATGTACAAATATGATCTTGAAAGTTTATATTATTTTGTTCACTATCAATACAAATTTATTTGTTTTACTTTCCCTGATAATACAGTATGTTTCTGTTGAAACATGTAAAGATTACATTTTTGACGCGAATAGAGGTCTGTACAAGCTGTTTTGGTCTAGTATGGCTTTTTTGTTGTTGTTGTTTGTTACTTGAAAATCAGCTGACTATTAACTAGTACATCTTTTCATTAAGACCTCTGTATCCTGAGGCAAAAGATCTTTCTTCTTGCCTGTAATTAATTTTTATGTCGTTATATGAGTTCAGCTGAATACTAGCCACATGCCGCTGTACACATATCCAGAAATAGTTTTCAGTTTCAAGTTGTAAGATTTTATTGTAAGTATTCATCTTAAGTATTCATCTGTAAGTATTCAGAAAGTTGTAGGGGAGGGTTATTTGTTTGAATAAGGTGTATATATTACATTAATGCATAATTAATAAAGCGCAGAATACCATCTAGTGCTGTTGTTGAGGAATAAACCTTGTCTTTGTTTTAAGATAGATGAAGTAATTCTAACGTTCATTTTAATTTCCAGATTTGGCAAAATAGTCTTTTCTTACCAGCAAGGAGAGTTTGGGATATTGTTTGTTTGCTTCTTTATAAGTGTCTTTTGAATCCCTTTCAATCATAACTGTGCATGTACCCTCTAGGTACGGTGAAGGCATAAGTCAAGTTGCTATGATAATATTGTACCTGCTACCTTAGCTCTTCTGAATTTTGGATAGGTATACTCAATGGATTTTTATTTTCCTTATGTGGTAAGAAGTGGAGAAAACATCATCTCGAGTATGGTGAAGATGTCTTTGGTCTATGTTGAGGAAGGTGGAAATTAACTGTTGCTGGGTTGGACTGGCAGACCCAGGCCAGGAGGGCAGCCTCATTCTCTGAAGTACTGTAGTATATATTTGCTCCAAGAGTTTCCTTTAGAAGAGAAGATCTGAGAGTCAGTGTTGGTACTTGAAACAAAGTCTGGCTGGTGTTTCATGTATCATGCAAAATGGAGCTTCTTCCTGTTTCATCTGTCATGAAAAATAAACTTGTTTTTCTGACGTTTAATTTAAAAAATCAGCAAGGCTGACTACTACCATCTATACTGAAGTTGTTCAGGCATTTTTCATTATAAGACTCTCTTTTCGGTTATAACTTTGTGACACTTTGTGACACAGCTGCAATTCTCCATGCCAAATGTTGCCTCCTGAAATGTTTTTCGTTAGTTTTTTACTGAGATTTTCCTTAGGCAGTTTTTGCAGATAAAACTGGAGGAGTGGGGCAAGAGATGACAAAAATAATTTTGATCATGTTATAATCTATTATATAATTTAAAGATATTAAATGGGTTTAAGAGTTGCTGTTGCCATCACTTAGAAAAAACTCCCTTATTTATAAGGCTGTGAATTTGGGGAATGACATTTTGCTTCAAATCCTATATGCTGAAAGTATCTTTATCTGGAATGCAATGTTTTTAGTGGTACTCTCCTTGCAGTTTGCCTCCTCAGCAGTCAGAAAACCCTGTTCCAGTCCAAAAAAAACTGGAAGCAAGATGATTGACTCATCTGTTCTTTTGGTTCTTTCCCTGCTAAGTGCCCAGGAGCAAAGTGGAGAATGTAAAAACCTGACTGAAGTGCAGAGGGATTTTGTTTGTTTGTTTAAATGCTGTACTTCTTGAAATACTCTGTTTCAAACAGACTGTTACCGTGTTAAGAGTGATTTCTTCAGGATATGTGTGCAGATTGCCTTTGCTCTTTCTCTCCTTTAATGTCTGCTGGCTTACTACTTATTACATTAAAGACTTTTTATAGTTAGAATATCCATTGCAGAATTTTTTATTAGCAACCTCTTAAACAGTCAAATGTGAGAGTTTGTGATGGAAATCTCATTTGGTAACTTGTTGCAAATTAGTCACCTTTCTCAAACAGATTTTGGACAGCTACATCCTGTGGTGTGGTTGAACTCTGCCAACACAGTTTCAGTAGTAATGAGAACATGTTGTGTGTCATCTTTTTTTCTTTTTTTAACTTGCTGACGCAGTTGTGTCAGAAAAAAACAACATATTGCTTTGCTAAATTGAAGTAGGCTACGGAAGGATGAGAACTTTCATGTCAGTCTCTTTCGGAGGTGAGAGGTCTCGTTGCTTTCTGTAACTAAAATTGCAAAAGGTGTATTAGCACAGATAAAATATTAACAGAAAAAAAGATCCGCTTGTACAAATTATTTTGTGTATTTCCAAATTATGGCAGATTATATACAGAAAGTACTGCGGGTAGAAGAAACAAACATATTACTTGCTATCAGAGTTTCCATTAGCATCTGCCTGTGCCAGTGCACTTTCTTTTCAGTTTACTTAGTCATATCACTGTTTTCTTCTCCGAGTCAACCCATACTCTAACTAAGCTCTTTAAAAGCAGAATTATTTGTCTTTCTTGAATCACTAGTAGTTCCATGCGGTTATTTCCTTTTTTGTACTTCAAGTTCAAAACTAGATGTGACTGGAAATTATTTTCTTTTAAAGGTTATTTATGAAAGAAATGATACATTAGATATCTTGCTCAACCTGCAGTATAATAACAAAACTCTCATCTGGATTTTCAAAAATAGAAATTTTAAGTATTGCATGCTCTTTTCTTTCTTTCCTCTTTTTACTGTAAAAGGCATGTCATCCAGGATTTTTATTTACTTATTATTTATTTATTTTCCATCTGTTTAATTTTTTTTTACATATTTCATATTAGGTTTCTAGGTATGCTCCACGCTTCTATTTTTTTGTTTGTTCTTTTTCCTTATTCCTGTGCTCTCTTCTGTAATAACACATTAACAAGCAAAATTCAGTTCAAGTTTTTGACTGTCTTAATATTTCTGTGAAATCATAATGTTCTCTTTCAACTGTAACCATAAGCAGAAAATAGTGTTTTAAGAGAGATTTCTGTTCTGTGATCTTCATTCCAGCATCTTTGTTAAAATGTACATCATGTTTTAGATAAAATAGATATTATAAAGCCTATAATTATCACATATTTCACGATAATGGTTCTCCATCGTCCTGTGTATAATTATTTCTTTTGTTAATAAACAGTGATGAGTTGTTGGACATAGAATGTGAAGAGAGTGATAAAAATCATTTTATTAACAAAACAGTGAAAACCTCAGTATATTTGCATGGCATAGAGGTCATCGGCAAAGAGTTGGGATATTATTTGTGTGTTATTGTAAAAGATTTCAGTGAGACAGTCTAATTGGAAGACAGGTAAAACATAGTGAACTCTGAGATGGAATAGGTGACAAAATTTAATAGCAAATCTAAAAGTGCATGTTATCTGGAGATTACATTTCCTTTTCATATGTGTTCCATCTATTCTCATCCATGTTGTGGCTGTAATACAGAAAGGGTTCTGTTGTCAGATCATTACCCTACATCCATTTCTTTGATTCCTGTTGTGTAGACCATTTCTGCTGCTAACAAGTGATTTACTAAGGCTTTCTTGCGGCCTCAGACAGCCTTGTGAGAAACCAGAAGCATTTGTTTGTGGTTCCTCTTCACATATACCACTTTTATGAGGAAGTAGTGGAGTGAAAATGAGACTTTGCAGTAGCCGAGCTTAAATATCCTGGTCTGGTTATATGTTGATATTGTACTTTGGAAAACAATAAGAAACCAGGATTGTGGATGATTAAGAGGAAAGTTTACCTCTTTATGGATTAAGTTTTGTTGTTTCAAACACTATATAAGCTGCCTGGTCCATCTGTACCATGCTAGTGGGCATTTAAGTATACCTTGGAAGATGTATTTGGCTGTAATGCATCAGGAGTGCTGGGTAACCTGGAGTTTCTATTAGTGTTGCAAGAGCACCATTAGTTCATCTAATTAGCTGCAGCTTGTAGCTGCCTAATATAATTTCCTGCAGATCTGAAATGAAGTCTTACATTTGCATACCTTTTAATTGTAAACAATGGGAAAGTTCCTTACAGAACATTAAGATCTGTCCTTCCTGCCTATAGTCAAGGCTGATCTAGCAGAAAGAAGTTCTTCATGCTGGTCCTGCCCAAGCTAAGCTATATTGGCTCATTTTTGTGCCTGATGGAAGAAGGATGGAGGATTATTTGGCACAACATTTTGCAGGAAGTGGGGCCAAAGATTGATATGGTAACAGATATATTCTTTAAAATTAGTTTCTGTTTTGGGAATCTGGAATTTTTTCAATTTGCAGAAAGATGGGCAGGCTAGAGGAGCACTTACAGGAAAATGTCTTACATAGTTTAGATGGAATATTGGTTTGTCACTAGGCATAGAGAAGGGGTAATGATTTGACTGCTTAAAGTTTTGTATTTGAGAAGAGAGCTTTCAAACACATATCTTCAGAAATCTTTGATTAACTTCTGGCATTTGAAGATTGAAAGAGTGTTTTCTTTTCCTCACTCTGCTGCCCATTTTAACATCTCCTTCCCTTCGCATTTTTCTGTCCTCTCCTTTGAGTTTCTATTTTCTGCCATTCTGTCTTTCAAGTCTAAAAGCATATAGGAAAGAAGTCAGCATTAAAACATGGATTTTAAGGAGTATGTTTTAAATATTTTTTTTTTTAGTTTATAGCAGATAGTTGATTTTAAATAGGGATTGCAACACAAAATATCAGGAGAAGCATTTTTACAGGAAGCATGGTGCTGGAAACTTTTTTTTTTAGGATTATGTATCTACTGTAAAATGGAAGCTATGAACACAAGGACATGTGAGAAATTTTGTTGAAGGAATACTATGGAGAGCTAAGCTGTTGTATAAGCAACCATTGTTAATAAATGCACTGAACAGGAACAATCAGTTTCAAGGATATAATTGACATTATATATATCTCATTCTAAAGTCCTTGAAAATACAGTTTTCTAAAGATACCCTTATGATATTTATTACCTCTTAAGATACCTCTTTAAATTTTTCTGCTTTACAATAGCAATTTTAAAAATTCCCTGTTCCTTAGTTCAAAGCCTTATATAGCTTCTCTCCACCATGTAGCTTGTGCAAAGGGATCACTAGTGCAGATGGGTGGAAGTAGTTGGAACCAGAACTACATGGTTGTAACAGGGAAAAACATCATTTATGACTGGCATTTAACTTAGGTAAATTGTGTTGGAGGTCACTTGGCTCAAATCATAGGAGCAAAAATCTGAATAAAGGGACTTTCTTGGTAAGAGTACAACTGAAAATATTTGTCAGGAATTGTGATATTTTGTAGTGAAGAAGATCACTGTTTTAAAAATGTTTTTATCACTTCAGAAACTAAACTGTTAGTGAATTCAGTAATTGCCATATAATTCTGGTTTTGCAGTCTAGGGATTTTTTTAAACAATTTTTGAGACCAGGTAGTGTGATTAATATATGTATTATGTTTGTTTCCCAACCTGACTAGTCAAATATAATATAAAATTTAAGTATAAATGGTGAGCATTAGTTCTAAACCTCAAAGTATAGTAATTGTTTTTTTCATCTCCTGTGCACTAAAAAGGTAATATGCTTATTTACAGCTATTTCAAATGTGACAGTGGTCTATAAAGGACCGGGAACAACTATGGGGCAGCTTGGCTTCTGAGAATGTGATTGTTTCTGCTGTCAGTCCATCCAGAAACTTTCAAAACCAATTTTAATGATGTTTACATGCTATGTGTAGGTTATCTTTTTGTTAAGTTATGGTTTTAGATTTCAAGACGTTTAGGTTTTCTTATCTTCAGATCACAAAGATAGTGTATTCAGAGAGGTAGGTTTCAGATTACTTTGTTTCATGGACTTGGTCCTGTGTTGGATGAATTTGAACAGAATGACATAGTCAAAGATTGTAACAGATCCAAGGCATTTTAACATGCTTTTGTGGTTATTGCCATTTTATTTATCTATTTGTGTAGTTACTACATTTTGCATTTATGCCTAAAAATTGTTTTTGGTATACAAAGCTCTGCATTGTGGATTAACTTAATGACTTTCAACCTTATGTTCTGTGTTATCCCTTTATGTTTCATCTGAATTTGTTGGCAAGGCTCTTAATATGCTTTAATACTTCCCTTGTGCCATTGCATGAGATCTGAAATTTAATAAAGTAGTTCTCTGTCTGGCATGGACTCTGTTTCTTATTCCTTAACAGCTCTTTGCTACTGTAGTTCAGTACTTGTGAAGTTGAGTGTTTTTTTAAACTACTATTGCTAACAGTATGCAGTATTGTTCAAACTATTACACAAATAATTAAATACTGCAATTTTGATTTTTTTTTTTATGTCACAATCCAGTAAATACAATGTAAACTTATAGTTGGAAAGTTCTTGTTGTTATAGATGCTTTTATTTATGTCTAAGCTGCTGCAAGGAGCGGTAACATTTTCACAAAGAGATAATAACTTCTTCTCTTTCTAATGATAACATTTGTAAGTCAAATTGTAGTTTGAAAGAACCTTAGAGAAACTTAAGAGTTTAAGCAAGCGAAATTTGTCTCTATCAAACAAGTTGTGCTCGCTAAACAAATATTATTGCAGTTTTATTTCAGTTTCTTCTAGCTTCTGATGTGGGTCCTCCTTCCATCCACATTTTTACTACCTTTCCTCTACCACGCTTTTTCTGTTTTGGTGTGTTAATTAGCTACATAACACAGCACAGTAAGTTCACCATAGCATACTTAGGAACAGATTGCCACCTAATAACAACCAGATATCGGGGAGAGCTGGGAAAGTAAGGAGTTCCGATTCTTGCTTACTTAAAGATTAGGGAAAGGAAGAAGACCATCTGTCATGGTGAGCATTGAATGATGTGTCCTGCTAGAGAGAAGGAACAGCAGCAATGGAGACCTGGCTTTCTAAGAGCACATTTTGAACAGCAAAATGGATGGATGTGTTTGACCTAGGCTTTGAGAAGCACTAGATCTGTGACATTTTTTGTTGTTGTTAAACTGAAAAAAAAAAATAAAATTCAGCAGCAGAGCTTGATTCAGAGCTCAAATTAGATTAGGGAACCTGCTTGCGTATTGGGAGGGGCATAGCATAGCAAATTTGCATGGCAGAGGCAAGGGCTAGCTGGCTCTGTCCTTTACACATATATTCTTCTGTCAAAAAAAATAAAAATACATGCATGTTACCAAGAGTAATGTACTATTCAGAATTGAGATGAGTTACACCTGAGGATATCATAGATGTCATTTGAGGATATTAAATTTGATGATAATGTCTGGGTCTACAGTTACTGGGTCTATAGTTTCCATAATGCTGTTTCCTTGTCGTCACTTAATCATATTTCAATGAGAAAATGCCATGCCAGTTGAGGTGAAACAGAGGAACACATAAAATAATTCAGACTAATTTAACACTTAAGGTTTTTTTTCTCAATAAGACTGTGAAATACACATAATACAGACTGTCTTATTCTGTGTATTAAAGAACAATTCCCTTTCTTCCTATTGCTCCTTTCCTTTTATTATTTTCTAAATCAAATGCTTTGACAAATACTTTGATGTGATGCATCGTCTTCCTTAAGTCAATACTAAGCATACATTTGGTCTCCTTAGGATATCCACCCTCACTTTAGCTAGGTTTTTCCCAATTACCTATTCTTTTCTTCCTAGTTTTACAGCTGTATGTTGCCAGTGGACCAAAATATGGACTGTGCCATCCATCTTCAAACTGGAAGAGGGTGGATTTAGATTAAACATTAGAAAGAAATTTTTCACTGTGAGGGTGGAGAGGCACTGGCACAGGTTGCCCAGGAAAGTTGTGGAGGCTCCATCCCTGGAAGTGTTCAAGCCAGGTTGGATGGGGCTTTGAGCAACCTGGTCTAGTGGGAGGTGTCCCTGCCCATGGCAGGGGGGTTGGAACTCGATGGTTTTCAAGGTCCCTTCCAACCTAAACCATTCTATGATTCTATGATCCATCTCCCTGCCTAGTAACTCCCTTGAAATTCTGCTTCTCAGTAAAGTGCTCCTGTAAGTAAAAACTGACTCAGCATGCATTAGTTGGGACTGCTGAGCATTCATTTATGGAAATTTCCATAAGTTAACTAGCTTATATTTGATGGAGCTCACCACAGTAGATTACTTGAGGGGCAATTTCGTGCTATGGCTAAGCTGATGTACAGGCAAACTGCTACCATAAATGGTGTTACCTACTCCTTGGGTGAAGAGTGAGTAGGTTCAAGACTGCTCCTTTGATGAAAAAGTGTTCTTTGATGGGTGTTATTTCTGTATGCAGAACCACTCTTTGTTGCATTGGCCAGTGACGCATCCTGTGGCTGCATGATCACTCATTTCTACGCTAAAAAAGCAGCGGGCATGCACAGCTGCAGACAAGGAAGACTAGAAGTGAGGCTGCTCTTTTTGGCAGTACTCAGCCTTGTCCATATTTCAAACTCCGAACTCAGACCATGAGTTAAAACAAGAATACAAGAAGAAACCATATAGCATAATTTTCTCAGAAACCCTTATAGGTCTATGAAACAACAAGCCAAGTTCAACAGAAGTACTGACTAAAGGTTTTGTACCTTTCCTACCCCTTCCTATACCTGCATGGGATTCTGATTCATGCCATATAACTATTGACTGCTGGTGAGCAGAATTAAGAAGCTGATCTGGCTCTGATGGAAGATTGTTCTTACCGTTAGTCTCCCTCCTTAGGATCTATCTTCTGTCTTCAAGGATTATGTGTGCGTATTAAGAGTTTTGCTGGTGTGAAGAGTGATACTACTCAAAGTAAATGGAAAGTTTGAAACTATTTAAAGAACATTATAAACAGATACAATGCTTTAAAAAATTTAAGTCAAAATCATTGCAATAAATGACTACTTGGTGGTAGGATAGGATGCTTTGGGTAAATGCTGCTTGCTTCTAGGAGTTAGGATTTGCTAGTTACTTATGATAAGTTACTGGCATCATTTTATATCTGACTCCCTGCGTAATAAAAACTGATACAATACTTTTACATTGAAAAAATATGTAAAACTGAAATGTGTGACATGGTAATGTGACAGCTTCCTTTTAGTTATTGTTGCCTGAGGATAAGTTTGACTATTTTGAAATTATGGAAAGTTCTGCTGTATTTATGCTTTGACAGTTGAAAACTGAAATTCCTGTATTTTTCAGTGAAGAGAAGCCTTGGAGCAAGTGCTCTCCAGCTTTGTGTGCTGCTGGATTTACTGCTGAGCTTTAGGTCTTTCCCTGATGCTTATGCATTTCTTAGTGACTGCAGAATTCACTTTAATTGTGGTAGCAGAGTTCCTTCTGGATGAAAAGCCAATTTAGTGCTCAAAGGGAATAAACCAACTTCTATCATGTTGTATCAAAAGAATGTAAATATAACTAATCTGTAGCAAGAGAATACAATGCAATGTAAAGAAAAGGAAATAACAAAGCTCAATAAACTTGCCTGTAGTAGTACAATTATACTATTGCATGTTGAATCAAAACACATTTATACAGTACCTATATGCTGGCCACATAAACAGAAGCTTCTTTTTTTTTCTTCTTGCAAGTTTTCTTGATGTTGCGGCAGTTTCACAGATAAATCCAACAAGAAAGTGTTCAGCCTTTTTTTATTTTTCAAATGTTTTCTTCGTAAATAAAGCAGCGAGTGCTAATTACATTGTGATGGTGTTATGTTGCTGGTTGTGCTGATTGAGTAAAGAGGCAACATGCATGCTTGAGTGGGTCTTTTGACTAAATGTTCAACAGCAAGTTAACTTTTAACAGAGAGAGGGCAATAGGTTCCAGCTTTAAAAAGTAAATTCTGTTTGAAATGGGTGTTTTAGTGAATATCTTGTGACCTTATGGAACAGCATTGACTGAGAACCCTGGAGACGGATGATGTATGAGAGAAGGATTATGACTCCCACTATGAGTGTTAGCAGTGTCATCCTTTTTGTGTCAGATTTTTCAAGGTAAAAGATTTGTATCAGAAAATACTGGGAAAAGATTGTGCTTCTGCAGGCTTGTTATTTGTCATTAAATTGGCTATAATCAAGTTTGACAAGCTTCTCTTTATTTTTTCCAGCAGACAATATTATTGTTGAAGATTAGTCAGATGCCTTCCGTCCATTCCCTGCCTCACATGCTATGTCATGCAAGCTTTGAAACACTTAGGACATAATTTAAACGAATGACTAATTTGGCAAGCATAATGGAAGGCACGCATACTATCCTTCAATTGCACAAACCCATTATGGAGCTTTGTTACGTCAGCTTCTATCTTCCAGAGGGAAAAGTCAGAGGATTTACTTACAAGGGCTGTGTAACTCTGGATAGAAGCACTAAACGTTTCTGTAGCTGCTATCAAGTAAGGGAGAGGTTAGAGATGGAGATGAGAGAACAGCCATATGAAAACTTTGGAGATATTATTTTCAAGCATACTAACACAAAAGACATTCTCATTGAACTGTATAAACTAACTGCTGAAAAGGAAAAACTGTTATCCAGTCTTTTGAGATCACATCATATTCTGGGCCTTAACACAGGACATCAGGAGGGAAAGCAACAGGATGTTTCTGGAGTCCCGAAATTTAAAGGTGAGGATTACTCGAGTTTTACACATCAGCAGGAGTTCTTTCTGGATTCCACAAAAAGAAACAATTTGAATCACAAAAAAATGAGGAAATATAGAAGGAAAGAGAGCTTTGAGGAGTTCAGACACCGGAAAGGGGGAAAAAAGATATATGAACATCTTTCTTTACTGAGCGTGCAAGACATGCAACTGGAAAATAAGAAGATGCTTCCCACAAGATTTCCTACCAGGAGTTTTCCTAGTTCCTTTTCTTCCTCCAGTTGGCTAACAATAAAAGGTAAGGGTGATTTACCAGTAGACAATAGTATACAACCAGAAAGGTGGACAGAAGAGGGGTATTTTCTTGAGAGCAACAAAGCTGTGAAACTGGATGCTGACTTACCAAGGTCTAGCTCAAAAGACAACAATGACATGGTCGAAGTTGAACTAGTGGATAATGGAGAATGCATTCCTGAAGTTACGAAGGTACAACAGAGTATCGCTTTGGTAAAGTTGTCTGAGGACAGTCTATCTAACAAACTTGAGACATTAAGTAAATCTGCAGTTGTTAATAGCTTAAAATGCAGCGAGTATACTGATCTGGTATGCAAGGAGAAACCAGGAATCACAGTTGTTGCTGAAGTACAGGATTCAGAAGCTTGTATTAAAAAAGTTGCCAAACCCCCTGCAGAGTCTTTACCTGATTTTCACAGAGATAAAGAAACCATTTCTCCTGTTCTCACAACAGTACCTGACGAGTTCATTTCAAGAACTGATGTATACTCTGTAGATGAAGCTGCTGGAGACTCTAAAAACACTGTACCGCAGGAAGAGGAGCAAGACAGCTCTGGTTTGCAGTACAAAGCAGAGAGAGTGCACATTACTGATGAGTCATGCAACCTTGTGGGAGCAGTCAATAAAGCTCTTCTGAAAGTTATACGGAGCGACAGTTTAGATGAAGCTGCAGAATGGAAGAGACTACAACAAATTACAAGAGTAGACAGAAACCTGCCAGGCTCAATATATGAGAAAAGAACCACGGCATCCCGGGGAAGCAGTAAGCATTTATTTTTAAATCTGCCTGTAAATGAAAGTCCTGATATTTCTCAGACAAGTAATAATTTTAAACTGGAACAGAAAAGGCTGCTTTCACCCTCGTTAGTAGCAGTGAGTAATGTTTTCAGTAATTCATATCCTCTATCTAATACACACAAACAAATGTCACCTATTCCTTCTCCGTTATCTTCGAGACTGCCTAGCCCGCAGCTGCATCATCGGATTCTCCCATTACCAACGCAGAACACTGAGGACGAATCGATGTTCAGTGACTATGGCAGTGGGAGACGTGGTGCTATAAACCTCTCTTTCAGTGATTTGGAGCCACAGTTTTATCTGAAGTTTTCTGAACCTGGAGAATTGGGATTTACCACCAGACAACCAGGCCTACATCAGAATGCAACTGCAGGGCACTTTGAAAAGCGCGCTGTACAAGAAAAATCAACCACTCAGACACAGCAGAATTTCTGTCCAGGTCAGTCCTATTTCATACATTTTTAAACTAACAGAATCGACCAACCATGAAAGTACTGGAGTGGTTTTTTAATACTAGCTTTTAATAATAAATAGTATGTTTGCAATGAAAGTATTTTTCACTACTTAAGGATTGAGTGAAAAGTTGTTGAATTTTTTAAACAAAAGTTATAGATA
Source organism: Pluvialis apricaria (assembly GCA_017639485.1). Taxonomy (NCBI): domain Eukaryota; kingdom Metazoa; phylum Chordata; class Aves; order Charadriiformes; family Charadriidae; genus Pluvialis; species Pluvialis apricaria. The sequence goes on along the minus strand of CM030012.1, from coordinate 36,697,223 downwards.
TATAAGATTTCCTTTCAGATGCATTTTTTTCTGTCAGCTTCTATTCAGTCTTCTTGTTACTGAATGACCTCTTAACCAAAGTTAATTAAATATTTTTTTATATAAAATGGAAAAAAGTTTACATGCTTATTTTCCTGCTTTTCCTGTCCTGTGTTCTAGTCTGTCAAAAATGTTATAATAACATTTATTATCCAAAATGTTCTTTTTAGTTTGTTTGTCTTAACTGTTAGGATATTGTCTGGGCAAGCTAATTTACATTGCCTAAAGTATGGGCCTGGTGCTTTGACTGTTTAGCTACAAGAGATTGATGTAAATTCTGTAACAACAAAAGGCTTGTTTTTAAAAGGATTGCATGCAGGAGTCATAGTACAATGTATTTGTGTACAGTGTATGGGTTTATAAAGGTATACTGGGAATATAAAAATGCATAAATATATGGCATACTGAGTGGCTATCTTTGTTACCTAGGACATCAACATCTATACCCTTCATTTTTTCTCTAAGAAACGGGAAGGCTGGAGGATCTAATTCTATAGTGGTCTAGGTGTGGCTCAGACTGGTCCCTATGTGCTTTTGGGAGGGCTGACAGTGTAAAGTGACATGATTTCCCTTTAAAAGGGAAAGAGGTGCTAATTCACAGCCTTATCGCTATTCATGGAAAACAGGGTAATTTTCTATAGTCTCAAATTAAAAGGGAAACTGAAAAAAAAATTGGAAAAAATTTGTTGATATCTGTATTTCTTAGTACTTACCTGGACTTGAGCCTTTTGTGTGACACATCTCACCACTCCCACCCCTGCTTCCCTTTAAAATGCGTTTGGGTCTCTTGCCATACCTTTGACCAATTCAGCTCACTAAAATGGCAAAAATATATTCTCTCTTTCTCTCTTTTTTTCTGCGGGGGGTTGGGGTGAGTGTGGCAGAGGGTACTCTGCCATTGTAGTTACCTAAAGAGCCTCACAGAGGGGCCCAATGAGTGACTGCCAGAGCTGGTGCAAGATGAGTTACAAGATTCTGCAGTCTAAACCAGTGAGGAAGAGGAGGGCATAAGGAAAGGGGGTTTCCACAAGGGGAGGTGTGTAGGGATGTGAAACCATTACTTTAGCCAAAGGTTGTTGAATACTGCCTGTGAGGTTTGCATTTATGCCTGCTGCTTCTAGAAGTTGCTTTAGTTCAACTCAAGACTAAATCAAATTTAGAGTGTTGTTTGATGAGTTGAAAGAGATGATGCAAATGCTCATTAGCAGCAAAAAAGCTGGCTGCTATGCTCTTATTCTTTCATTCCTTTCTTGGTTCCTGTTGTGCTGTGTTGTCCTACCCCTCTCATTACTTCTTGTACTCATTGTACCCTTTGGTGAGCTGGTTTAGCTCACGAAACCAGCAGAAAATTTCACCCCTTTATAAGACTAAAATACCACAGCCAATCTTTTTCTCCCCACTTTGTGTTAGTATTTTTTTAATTACTTTATCATTTAGGATTGTTAGATGTGGAACTGTACCTGTTGTGCTGTGCTCTCATACTGGTTTTGCCTGGAATAGAGTTAATTTTCTTCATAGTAGCTTATATGGTGCTATGTTTTGGATTTGCAGTGAAAATGGTGTTGCTAACACACTAATGTTCTAGCTGGTGCTCAGCAGTGTTTGCACAGCGTCAATCCCTTCTCTGTTTCTTGCTCTGTGTGTCTGTCCGTGTCCCCATCGCCCCCCCGTCCCCCGTCCCCCCCAGTAAATAGACTGGGGAGTGTGCAGTAGGCTGGCAGGGGACACGACTGGGCTGATGACCCAAACTAACTAAAAAGATATTCCCTGGCATATAATATCATGCTGAGCAACAAAAGAGGAAAGAGGGGGCTTTAGGGGGTTAGCCATCTTTTGCTCAGGAACTGGCAGGGCATCGGTCTACCCACAGGATGTGGTGAGTGATTGCTTTTGCATCACTTGTTTTGTTTTGTCTTCTTCCCTCTTCTTCCACTTACCCTTCACTTATTAAACAAATTGGTTTCGTTTGTTTCTTTTATCTTGACCCCCAAGTTTCCTCATTCTGTTTTTCCTTTCCTCTTCCCCTGTCCCACTTTGGGGGGGAGGGTGGGGGGCAGGGGCACTGAGTGAACGACTGTGGTGCTTGTCTGCTCACTGAGGGTAACCTACAACAGCTCTGTAAGAAACAAAGCAAAACACATACACACAAATAGCATCTGTTGGCTGAAAATCCTGGCTATTAAGCAGAAACATCTTTGTGGAGAGAACAAAGTGCAGACAAAACAAGATGTTAGTTCTTGCTTACAGTTATCTTGTAACATTAATACAGACAGAAAATATCACTGAAACTTTCTGAAAGATGTAATACTATTCTGGTTTTGGTTGGGCTTTTTATTTTTGGTTTGTTGGGTTTTTTTTCATTTTCATGTATGATTGCATGCCAATATTATTACTGGTGTGTTAGAAAATCTGTAACTTTAAGGAAAAGTTTACAGCTTTGCCAGCATATATAACATTGCAGGTATGTCTCTGGATCCGGGATAATATGCCTTTCCATTTTGTTCTGAACCAGGGGTGGAATCATTCTTATTGACAAAGCACTGGGAGTACCACTCCTCTGTAAAATGAAATAAGTAATAACTAAGTGACTATTGTGCAGGGGGGGAAATGATGTATCTCCAAATTCAGGCAACATAAGTGATGCTAAGACTTACAGTTGTAAATTTGCAGTCCTGATTTGATCCTTATCAGATTCCTTCTACGTATGAAGAGCAAAATTCAAAACTATTGTTCAGATTTGTCCTTAATTGGAGTTATTGTGAAATTATTTCTTTCAAATCTAGTCTGTTATTAAATTGTGTAAGTATCTACAATGAATCTAAGAATTACGGAGAATTTTGGTTGACTCTTTATCAGTCAGGTTGGTTGAAGGATTCATTTCATGTCAAAAATTTTGGTCTTATGAATGGCTTTTCAAAGTTATGTTGCTGTCACGGTCTGCACTGCTTCATACTGCAAAAGATTTGTCACTCTCTTTCTGGATAATGGGAGAATATCCCTGCAGTCAAAACTGAAACATTTCGCTAAGGAGGGGTGCCTTTATTTCTGTACTTCCACTTTTTCTGCAAGTTCAGTTTCTTTACAGCAAATATTTATGGCACAAATCTCATAGTTTCATTACATAAAGTTCTAGCAGTAATTCACTTGAAAGTATAGTTTTCTGGATCTTCCTGTTGAACTGCAACTGCTGGCCATGGGAACAGGCCACAGCTTTTATCTTAGCAAGTTAATAGTTAACTGGGAAGAATTTGTAGTTCAACAACAATTATTTAGGAATTTTCTCTGTACATGGGACTGGGAATTAACGTTCTTATATCTGCATGTAATAGTTTTATTTGAATTATCAAAATTCTAAGTAAAAGCTTTAGAATAAATTAAGGCTTTCAAGAAATAAACTGTTCAGCTTCAAGCAGCAAAAACAAAAGTAGAAATACTAAAATTTCTCATTAAAAAAAATTAATTAAATCCTCAGAAACATACTTCCTGTGTTTCTGTAGGAAGTTCTTTCTGCTCTAACATAAAATATATTATGCTTTTATAGCCTGGGAGAAGCCAAGCTTGCTTTTGAAAAGATCCTCAATATATCTGAATATCTGTCTCAGGGAAAGATTTTCTGAGACCTTTTAGTTCCTGGCTGTGCTTCTCTCAAGTTGTTCACAGTGGTTGAAAAAACTAGGGAGAAAATTTTCAGAGCTGTTTTATTTAATTAGTACAGAACGACAGCGATATGCTGTTTTACTAAGTATTATCTGAAAGAGGAGGAAGATTAGTGATACATTTGGCAGTTATTGAAGTGAATTTGATTCAGAGCAGGAAATTTAAAAATAAAAAACTCAGGTTATGACACAGCCTCTATGACTTAGGACAAGTCAGTCAAGACATCACGTCATTCCAGGACAGTGACTAGTGACTGTGCTTTGAGTCAGGAAGAGACTGGGATGGATCACTCACCACCCTTTCTACTTTATATATTAGTGCTGCTGTGGGAAAAGAAAAAAAAAAACCAGCTGGCAAGGGTGAATGGTGAAAGCAAGACAGAGAACAAATGTGAAGAAAGGTGTTACCCTACACCGCCCCCCCACCCTGCCCCCCCAGCCAGTGAAGATTGTTCCTTTTTTGCTATCTGGTAGTTGTGAAAGTAGAATATATCCAACACAGAAATGCAAAGTTAGTAAAACTGTAGACAAACTGAAACCAACGTGGGATAGAACTGAATGATTAAGGCTTGTGCCCTGTAAAATGGCTGAGCATGTCCCACTGAAAGGGACGGGTCTATTCTCTCCTTATTATCTTCCCTTCTCCCAGCAAAGACCTCCTCTCTCGCTATCCCTCACCTTCTTTGGAACAACTTTGGTGTTTTTCTTGCTTTTTGGTAATTTGAGTCAGATCACTATGCGAGTTGGAAACTGAGCCAGCAAGGAGAGAGGCGAGCAGCTTTTGCTGGTTTAGTGAGCTGAATGGTTCGCTAGTGGTCTGATGAAAACCAAAGCTAGGGTGAGGGAGGACATGAAAGCGTGCTGCTGGGAGGCAGAAAAGACAAGTGAGCAAGACCATCCCTGCCGGCAGCAGCAAATCATTAGATCTCCAAAGCCTCAGTTGCATCCCAAAACTGTAAGCCAGGTGGCTGGCTGGGACTGGCTAAACTTGACAAAACTTGACAAAACTAAACTGACAAACTTGAGCACAGGAAGTTCCATCTTAACATGAGGAGGAACTTCTTTCCTTTGAGGGTGGCAGAGCACTGGCACAGGCTGCCCAGAGAGGTTGTGGAGTCTCCCACACTGGAGACATTCAAAACCCGCCTGGACGCTGTCCTGTGCAACCTGCTGTAGGTGTCCCTGCTGTGGCAGGGGGGTTGGACTAGATGATCTCCAGAGGTCCCTTCCAACCCTGACGATACTGTGATACTGTGATACTGTAAACCAGAAGTTGTTGGTAGTGGGAGTTAAGAGGTGAATGAAGTTGGATGAAGATGCGTCGAGACTGTGATCTTTTAAGTGGGTGGCATTAACAGTGAAGCAGGAAGAATAAGAGAGGGTGGACAATCAAGAAAGGGGAACTCCAATGGACTGGGTAGGGAGTGGGGCCTTGGCTAGGATGGAGAATAACAATGGAGTATCAGAAAACAAGTGGAGCATGGCAGATTGGAGTTGAGAGAATTAATTTTTTGTGGGAAAATATGCAAAAGGATCTGTAACCATTAGAATATATATCATGGATATAAACCTAACAGTCTTGCTGATGATCCGTGAAAGCAGCATTCAATGCCCTAAGGAATTTTGAAGATGCAGGGAAGAGAAGGGAGGAAGAAAAAGAAAGATGAGCTAAAGGGTTTTGGTTTTAAAGTCTGAGAAGTTATAATGCTTATTGTGATGTAGGGAAGGCGTCTTAACTGATGGAAGAGGTTGGTGAATACAATTCTTGAGATTATTTCTCAAATCATTTTGTTGACGAGTAAGATATATACCCAAGAGTTCCTTGTAACATATTCTGGACCTAATTGTAGCTGCACCTGTGCCTGCCAACTATTAGGTGGATAAGTTTGTGTTTGCTTGTTACTGCCAATGAGAATTTCAAGGCAGCAGTTCGCTTTCCATTAGAAAGAATTGAAAATGAGCATTCTGGCAATTTTGTGTGGTTGTCAAAAATTATGCGCTGCCATTTGAAAAGATGCCAACTGCTAATGGCTATCTCTGGGAGATCCATTTTACAGTCTTGAAATATAATAAAATTATTTCAACCTGTAAAGGACTGTTTACTATAATATGGATAAATACTTGAAAAAGTGTTATTCTTAAGTTGGTCTCAGATCATGAATCCTCATGTTTTAGTCCTCAAAGGTTTTTAAGGGAATGAAAAGCACAAACTGGTATTTTTATTTCAGTACTTCACTCACTGGTGACTGGAGGAATAGTTTTATATAACTGTGCCCTGAGGGCTGCCCTACTCCCTAGGGCTTTTAACTGCTAGTTAAAACTGGGTTTTCCCAGTTTTCCTGGGTTCATTTGTGTTTGCAATGTGAACGTAGCTTACTTCCATGTGAACAATACTCTGATCCTACAAACATAGCAGTTATATAGTCTTTATTCTACATGTCTGTAAATTTTCAGCATTAAAGTAGCAAGTTGAAGTATCCATGTGAGTAAGCCTTAGTTTTGAATTTGTTTGGGTGTATTATCATTAACCACAAAAAATTAATCTATCACAGTGTAGGCGCTAGAAGACTTGTAATTGAAACATGGGATACAGGCAATGTTTTGTCCTAGATATTTAATGAAGATAGCAAAACTAATTAATATGAAGATACTATTTGAATTTTATTTTGTCTTTTCCTAACTTAACTAACTCTTTAAGCTGAAAAGGGACAAATAAAGTCAGTTAAGAGAAATTCAATAACAAGACCTTACAATGTGTTCCTGAGCCATGGTTTTGGAAAATTAAGTTTCATATAAACAAAACTCTGTTTGAAGGCTCTTATAACAGGAGACAGATGACATTATGTTGTTTTTGATGTTCCTTTTATAAGGAAGGGAAGGGTTTATAAATATTTTCTCTAATTGAAGTGGTTCAGAGAATTGCTAATTAGCATTTTAAAAGCACTGTAGCGTTCTGTCCATAATAAGTATGCATTTCATGAGGTAAGTTTGCATATAGATCACATGGAAACATGATGCATAGTTTCTCACAGGTAATTCACATGAAAGTAGTATACATGAGTGTGTTGCTTCACTAAAACCAGCTTATTCAGAGTGCGTGTTCTTTCAAGATGCTATAAAGGAGTTAAGAATTAAGAAACCGGGGTAAGAACAGAATTACATAAAAAAAGAGCAGAGAATTAATCATAGAATCTCAGAATCATTTAGGTTGGAAGGAACCTCTAGAGATCATCTCGTCCAACCCTCTGCTCAAGCAAGGTAATCTAGAGCAGGTTGCCCAGGTCTGCATCCAGTAGGGTTTTGAATTTCTCCAAGGATGGTGACTGAACAACCTTTCTAGGCAACCTGTGTCAGTGCTTGGTCACTGTCACAGTAAAAGCGTGTTTTCTTAAGTTCAGGTAGATTTACGTACATTTTAATTTGTGCTCACAATACTGTTAGCCTTTTTTTTGCTGCAAGGGTGCCTTGCTGGCTCACGTTAAACATGCAGGCCACCAGGACCCCAAGGTCCTTTTCTGCAAAGCTACTTTCCAGCTGATTGGCCGCCAGCACATACAGGTACCTGGGGTTGTTCCTACCCAGGTGCAGGACTTTGCACTTCCCCTTGTTGAACTTCATGAGATTCCTGTCACACCATTTCTCCAGCCTGTAGAGGTCCCTCTGGATGGCAGCACGACCCTCTGGTACATCAGCCACTCCTCCCAGTTTTGTCTCATCAGCAGACTTGCTAAAGGTGTACTCTGTCTCATTGTCTGAGTCAATAATGAATGTGTTAGACAGCATTGGCTCCAGTACTGAGTCCTGGGATACAACACTATGTTGTGTTGCCTGGTTTCAGCCACTAGTTTCAACAGGAATTAGTGCCACTGATCACAACTTTCTGGGCCTGGTCGTTCAGCCAGTTTTTAATCCATCTCAGTGTCCCCTTACCTAACTCATACTTTGTCAACTTGTCTATGATGATGTTATGGGAGACAGTGTCAAAGGCTTTACTAAAGTAAAGGTGAACAACATACACTGTTCTCACCTTGTCCACCAAGCTAATCACCTCATTGAAGAAGGCAATGAGGTTGATCAAGCATGATTACCCCTTTGTAAATCCATGCTGACTACTCCTGATCACTTTCTTGTCCTTCGTGTGTTTGAAAATGCTTCCCAGGAAGATTTTTTTCCATTACCTTCCTAGGGACTGAGGTGAGAATGACTGGCCTGTAGTTCCTTGGATCTTCCTTCCTGAAGATAAGAGTGATATTTGCTCTCTACCGGTCTTCAGGAACCTCTGCCAATTGCCATGACCATTCAAAGATAATAAAGAGTGGCCTCATAATGACAATGGCTAGCTCCCATTTTGGGGACATTTGTGAGTGCAACCTGTTTGGCCCCGTGGATTTGTGTACATCCAGTTTGTTTAAAAGCCCCCTAACCTAGTCCTCCTCCATCAAGAGTAAGTCCTGCTTACTGCAGAGTTTCCTAATCTCAGGAGCCTGCAATTCCTGAAGGCAGGTTTTACTGGTAAAGTCTGAGGTTTAGAAGGCATTGAGTACTTCAGTCTTCTCCATGTCATTTTTCAACATTTCCCCTCCTCTGTTCATCGGTTATTTAACTGATGATTTTTTGTAGTTTTCCAAACTTGTATAGTCTTATCACAGTTTTTCTAAACAAAGAGTGAGCTCATAAGTTGCAATCTGGATCAACAATAATGAAATTTTATGTTAAATCTATTAGTATGCTAATAGAACAAATATAATTGAGTACTATACAACTTGTGGGGTCGTAGTCATTATTTCAAATAGAAATAATGACTATGACCCCACAAGTGTGTATAGTTTCCGTTCCCTGAAAACAGAAAAACAGTTCCTTGTTTTTCCTATGGATTATCATCTCTGCAAAATTCAATTACCATCTTAGTGTTGTCAGTACTATTAACTTATATTCCAAACTTGTTTCTTTTTGTCCAATCTAAAACCGTGATGTGTCTCTAATACCTTGTGTGAATTGTGTTACCTAAAGACTCAGTATGGCTAAAATGGAGGTTTAGGTCTACAGTAGGTTCAGGTCTACAGTATCTTTCCAGATATTGGCTTTCTGAATCCTAGTGAATAACACAACTATCGTGACCGCCACTTAGGTCTGTAAGACTGATATCATCTTTGATATGGATTTCTGTTGCTCCTTCTGCAGAGAGTTGCAGGCTGTATCTAAAATTTTCCAGTTAAGTCCGTATGTCTTTTCTAGATATGTAATCTTGCAAAGTTCGCTAATAGTACGTCCAACTAAAATCGCAGTCACTATAGGGCTCTTTCGTGGATCTATGTTTTCCTGTTGTATTCAATGCAGTTACTCATCATACAGTCTGTTATGATTTCCTTCAAGGACATCATCATATGTTCTCCATTGAGTCTTATGACACATGGTAATGATAAAACATCATGAATGCTTCTTCCCAGTGAAGCCAAAATCTTTTTCATAGTAGCATAAACAATATAAGGCAATGCTGCACTGAAACTGTAGTTTTATGGCAGTTTGAAATGAATGTGGACAGGACTGGAAGTTCTAAACAAAGCCTCTGAGGTAAAAAGACCCTCTGAAGACTGACCTTGATAGATGCTGTGAACAAATAGCTGCTGTTTTAGTTGAATGACTTCCCAGCATGACACACTTAAGCAACAGTTATATTTTCGTCTCTCTTTGTAACATGTGACTCTTCAGTCAAAGGCAATCAGTGGGGGGAACCCAAGTGAATTAAACTGGAATGAAAAACCAGAGACAGCTTAATGTTTTATGCTGGTCATAGATTAACAATTTTCTGTTTCATGGGAGGGAGAAAAGGCCAAAATATTCACACTGGGTTACAGTTTGTGCACTCAGTTTAAGGGACTTACCGTAATGAAATGGACTTCTTTTTTCATCAGTATAGAAAGAATTTCTTGAAGTAAAATACTGGCATAATGTGGAAGTTGTCATTTATTAAGTCTGTATGGATTCTGTTGGCCATTTAAAACAAGTCGATAGAAATGGTTCAGCTGACATTTTTCTTGATGGATCAGGATGATATATAAGCTGAGATCAAATTCAAGTATTTACCTCTGTAAGTATAAATTAACAATGTATATAGGAATTTTTAAAAGCTATCCTAGCTACTCTTCAGTATTTTGCCTCTGAAAAAGTGACATTGCACCAAATCCAACTTGTAAAGTTGGTGAAAATTTTCTGCATATTCCCTGCTAAAAATGTACTTTAAAATACATGCAATGCAAATGAATAAAGATGCAAATTATTTGTTTGTGCTACACAATATATTGTCTGTGGTATACAATTTAATGATTTTGACTTGGATAATTCAAAACTACAAAGATTAAGAGTATAACTGATGAATGGTTTAGCTAAAGTGACCATGTTTACTCTCATTTCTTTCCAGTATGTTGGAAAATTAAGCTGGGAAAACTTTGTTTGTAGTAAAAAAGACTGACTTTATGGTGAAAGGCATTCTGAGTTTCTATTCTATAACTTCTTCAGTGATTTCTGTATTTGTATGTCTACCTCACAAGTAGAAAATATTTCCTGGATGTCATCCCCCGTAAATTGGAACCTCTTGCCTTACCAAAACCACTAAATATTTATGAATAGAAGAGAAAACAATTCTTATTATGTGTACAAAGTGAAGTAGATTGCTTCTTGTTCTCTAAGCTTCAGTGTTTCTGTTACAGAAACATCAGTAAAAATAACAAAACCGTAGTACAGGGGAGTCTGGCCAGTAACAAGTTATTACTTCTACGAATATATGAACTTAGTGATTATTTTGGAGGGAGAAGTTGCAGAAAGGCTAAAACTGGTTGTTCCTATTCCTTTTGCCTCGTATCACTTCATGTTTTTCAGCAGCTATGCTAGCAGCCCTGATAGCCCCGGGAGGCCCTGCCAGCTGGAGGAGCACACCCTGGGTTCCCAACCTGCTCCCAACAGCTTTAGCTGTTATTATCTGCAAAATACCAGGTGCTTCTCTGTGACCTAAGATGTTAGTCATGCTTACCCCATATACATAATTTGTATATAGGATCTGGTTCATATTATCAATGTATTTATAGCAAATAGCTTTATTTCCATGTCCCGAGAGACTGAACGCTACAGCTACTAAGGCAAACTTGTCTAAAAGCTGCAGAATTTTCTTGAGAGTATTATAGTATATTAGGATCATTAGTCTGTAGAAGTCATTCCAAGTTCTTTGGGGCAATTACTAAAAAAAGGGCTTATTTTATTTTATGCAGTACTGAAGTCAGTGTTTTTGTAGACCCTTGACTAGGATTTTGTTAACATGTACTTGAGTCTGATAGTGGTGTTATAAAAGTGAAATCTAAAGCTTTATTTAGCCCTTTGGAGAGGGAAAAATTTTGGTTTCTTCTCTCCTGTGTTAATTCTATTTAACTTAAGACATATATAACCTGTAAGCTGCTGGCATTGAGCCATTTCATCTCACAATAATTAAAATCTAGATGTTATCTTCTCTAAGTTTCTTCTAGGGTATGTATTCCTGTCATTAATATAGTTGTCAGTATATTGTAAACTTGAGCAAATGTTTACTAATTTCTGATTCTTCAAAATAAGATTTGTTTTGTCTTAAGAAATGGAAGTAGTTAAGTAAGAAAAATGTATTGAAAATATTATTAATATAAAAACTTCATTTTTGGAGAGTATATCTATTTTTTGAAATGTATATTAAAATGAAGTTGCAGTTATGTATAAATTTTAAATAGCCATTACAGTTTAAACTTGAGCATATATTTGGTAGATAAACTAATTCATACCAGTGAGTTTTTTTCTTCTTTTTGGAAAATGCCAGCTTTTATAGAAATAAAATTTAAAAAAAAAAAGGCAGAACCAAAACCCACAAACCCACACCCAAAAATCTTTTTTTTTTCTTTAAATTGCCCAGATAGCAGCCTTATGAAAATTATTTTCTAGGTGAATAATAAAATCCAGCTAATATACCAAGAAAAAAAGACCAGCTTTAGCTGGTAATGCATGTTTTTGCGTAGGCAGAAGAGTTTTGTATAAGACCTAAGTATTTCTTTATAATGCTTTTGTACCCTAATTTCTTCTCATATGCTTCTTTTGTGGGATATGGACCTAATAATTTTTGTACTAGTTTACTACAACAGATTATTCTTTAAATCTGACACAGTGAAACTATAATTTTAGATGTTATGAGTAAGATAAATACTACCATATAAATTCCCAGGAACGAGTTGCACCTTTCATTCTGGTGATTAATTTGTATTCCACTTTTATACTTATTTATGCAAGTAATACTTAATTATGCAAAAATGAAAGATGTTTGTCATCCAAAGCTGGTAAGAAGAATGTTAGCACATACTTCTTCAGTTTTTCACTTTTTTCAAAAATCTCTTACTTTTTAGCCTTCAGTCTTCTATCTTGTCATCTAATTTATAATCTGAGAGGCACTGTTCCATTTAAATATTTTTCTTATATTTTCCCAAGTCATGCAAAAAAAAGATATTCCTAATTTTGTTGCTTAGTTTGACAGTCTTAATCCCTCCTGAGGGTTTTTCTCCAGTCTATGGATTAGCAAAAGAGGCCAAGCCTAATTAGCCCAAAGAGCTGTATTTTTCATCTCATCAGGCACTGAATGTTTGTCCAGTCCTTTTCATCAAGATAGTTGGATAACATTTAAACTATTTCACCTTGCAACCTAGACAAAAGATTTGTTTCTATTCTATTGAGATTTTGGTGGCCAGTAAGAACTTTGAGTTTAAAGATTTTCTTGAAAGGTTAGCAGAAAATGGGCTACAGTTTGAAACTATTTCAGCTTTCCAGGATGACATGAACTTAGCAAGAAGTATCTCTTTTGTTAAAGAGCTACCTTTGTGATAGTTAAGTCCAGTGAGATTACTTTCTTCTGTATCAGCTCCAAAATGAAATGCGTTTTATCCAGAAGACGCAGAAGTCTCTTTTTAAAAATTAGATTAAATAGGTGTGGGCTTTTTTTCCTGTCTCCCGTAGTGTTTCTGACTATACTCATTTACTTTCAAGTCCTACTTTTTTGCCCTCTGTATAATACTGTTTCAGTTAGAGTAACGTAGATGCTTTGTATGAGAGCAGTCACATAGGGTGTGTTTGCATTGCATGTCTGGTCAATGCTAGCAACCCATTGCTTTTCCAGTTTGGTCTATGAGACTCACTGGATGGATACTCATGCAGTTCAAAGAGTAGCTTGAGCTTGAACAATTCTTGCGTAGTTACAGTTGCTAAGATATGCCTGCACAGACTTCATACATCTGTCAAAATCTTCACGGCAGGGCTGACATTACACAGCTTCTCTCACCTCAATGAGTTAGTCGTTCCACCCTTGTGGCACAGAGCAAGGACCTTAAGCTTTCTTCATGTGGGTTAGGTGTGACTATAGGCTCAAAGGGTATTTCAGGCTACAAACAAGGCTGTGACATAGCCTGGGCTTGAGGCATTAATAATGTGGATGGTCAATGAGACAGAACATAAAAGCAGGTTCAATTAACTTTGTAAAGTAAGTTGCAGCTCTGTCATCAGAGGGTTGAGTTCTCTTATGTGGAACTCTCATTGAAATTGATGTTAAATGTGCAAATTGGGCTGACAGCTGGGTGTTCCAGCAGAACAAATTAAAGGTTTCTTGGAATTCAGGCCTGCTTTAGCAGCTTTGGCTGCTAAAAACAACATCTAACAATACTAATACTTAAACAGTCATGGCTTTGAATACTCATGGAAATATTTCCACCCATCCTCTTGGTGATGTGTTCATGAACCAGCTGTATAGCATACTGCTTTGTTTTCTTACTCAGCAATCATCTTTACTACACTCCCACAGCCCCTTCATTACTTCTGATTTATTTCTATTACTTTTCTCCTTCATGTGAGTTCTGCTTTCCTACCCGTACCTTGTGAAAGAAGACAGCTCATACTTTGCTGCTCACAAGAAATGATCTCTGCTACCCATTTCAATACCCTGGGCAATTATCTGTAAGATCATTTCACAAATGAAAGGAAGGAATTCTGAATTACTGTTACCTCCTTATTCCACAAGATCTTTGGAATTGATGCAAATGTGTGCAGAATGGAAAAAGCACAGTTTTAGATGCCCTAGGGTGTCTTGAAGCACAGGCATAGAGCTGGCAAACCTGACCCTGAATGTTCCACACCTTTGTGGACTGGGGTAAATTAGTTTCAGCATCTAACATTCATTGAGGGTACTGAATCCCAATAATTGTATTGTAAATAATGTGACAGCTTTTTATTGCAACAATGTTGTTAACTTTCACCAAGCCAAATTAATAAAAATTTGATTTATTCCTTCAGAAAAAAAAACTTTTAAAAAATCCAAATTTTGGTCTAGAATCTCATCATGCATTTTGGTACTTTGTAGTCTCCTTGTTAATTGTTCTAAAAATTGAACTCTACTTAATTCTATGTGCTTTCTCCTGGGAACTACCTGTATTTCCGTATTCCATTTCTAGTTAAGTATAATGTTGTCATTGTCTCTGTGTCAGCATAGTAAGGCATTTCATTTGACTTTTAACCATAAAACTTAACAGACACTGTTGGGATTTTCTGGAAAATGATTTTATGGTCCTCAGTCCACTGAAATAGAATCCCCTTTTCTTAATCCTAGTAGGAAATTTGATGAAGTGAAACTAATTGTACGTCTTGGTGACGCAAGCATAGGGCTCAGGAGGACAAACCATAGAGGTCTTTGGCCAGTGTGCAGAATTTGCATAACAGGTTTACTGTTACAACAGAGCTGTGAGCAACAGAAATAAAAGGGAGTTATGCCTCTCATTTGGTTCCTTTGGCATCTGCATGTTGAAGATCAAAGAATTTTAAAATATAAAGTATACCTTTTGTGTGAATCAGAAATATGACCAATAGCATTTTGCTGGCACATTCATGTAGTGGTATGCTTTAGTATGGCTTATGTTATCACTGCGCCTTGAAAGAGAAAACCACCCTTTTCAACAACAGTACTGAACGTGTGCTCCACTTGAAGCAAGACTGAGAGCAAGTATGTGCTTATGATCAATTTAAATAGGAATGCTTTCCAAAACAAAATTATATGCTAGATGGCCAACAATTGCTAAGTTGTAATTTTATTTTTAAAGTAAATGTAATACTGGCAGCCTTGAGGTTGCTGGATTGCAGGAATGACTGGTATTTATATCTGGTTCATTAGCATGCCAGTGAAAAATTTCATGTGACAAAAATCCATTTGGCTAATGAACGACCATTTAATTAGACCTTGAATTTTCAAAAGAATACAGCTTATTCTTTTCCTCAGTAATGTAATATAACTGCATGGAACAGTTGCAAAAATAAATTGAATGACAGAAATATTTTCAAGTGAATTAAGCAGGCTATTTGTTAGGTGCTTAGACGTCTAAGGCTTTGTTTTGCTCTGCCAGACCTGACTGAGGCCAAGAAAAGGGCCAGGTTACATAATGAAGAGTTTTCTTCTGTTTCATAATAGAATACTTTGGGTTGAAGAAAGCCTTGATAAAGCTAAGATACTTGTGGCTTCTTCTGGTGGCTTATGCAAATTATTTTGGCAAGTGTTACTGAACATTAATGTAGTATCTTGCACATGTTAAACAATCAGCCATACACTAAGCCTGAAAAATGTCTTTCCAAAAAAGCACTTTTAAAAAATAAAAAGCTGTCCCCAAATGTGGCTGGTTTTAATGTGTAGATGTGTCAAGAGTTGAGACTGTGAAATGGTACTTGTCATTTCGGCAGATACTTGTTAAAATATGCATAAATACAGACTGTATTAAAAAGAAATTTGGGTGGTAACTACTGATGCAAAGTTCTAGCTCTTTTTTTGCATTGTTTCTGATAAGTAGTTTTAAGATTGATACAATTAGCCAGTCCTTTATTGAATCTTACCGTAAAACAAAGGAAATGCGTGGTGTTGAGAAATAGCTATTCCAGAGTAGCGTGTTCCCTCATGACTTCTGAAACCTCCTCCATTGTACTGTTCTCCTTTCATTCCCCTCTTTTTTATTATCCCAGCAGTTCCTCCAGTCCTAGCCAGTCTTCATCACTAGCTATAAAATCTGTGTTGCTGTGCCTGAGGATGCATATTCTGGTATCTGACCCGACCTCTCTGAGGGGCAGGAATACTGCTCTAGCCAATGCATGCCATATCATGCTGTCTGGGGAGAAGTGCTGTGAAGAACCAGAGAAAAGTTTTTCTTCATACTAATGAACAGATGATCTGTCTTTTTAATGCCTGGCTAGCTGATCATGTCTCAGCTACAATGGACTTGAGACTTGAGTCTAGAAAAGTTCTGATATTACAATACAAGCATGTCTGCAGGTAAGAATTTGAATCCTGTGGCAGGTCCTAGGTCAGGTAGAAATAAGTGGAGGAACCATTGGCTTTCCTACATTGTGGTGTTGTCTGGAGTAACCTTATTTTACATAATTTTGTTAATTTTTCTTTCACTTAATAAGCTATATGTGATATCATATTACACCCACCTACTTCCTGAGTTCTGTACAAATATTGTCTAGCTTGCAGGAGGCAAATATGACTAATAGTATTTTCTGAATATTTAATGCAGAACTTCTCCACTGCTCCAGTTATAACAAGAAATTGTGAAGAATGGGACTGCCAAGACATATGTTGAGCTGGGATTTAAGCTCTTGAAAAGTTGTAATAAAACATGTTTCCTTTGGGTGAATATATGTGATAGCTGTATCTTGACACTCAATCAATATTAACCTGATAGGTCACTCATATGTAGCAAAATGTTGACAGTAGAATTAATGGTAGCTGTACAGCATCTTGTCTGAATGCAGAATTTTCAGTTGGCAACCATGTTTAACAGTTGAAAAGAAGCCACTCGTGGATGCCACTATAAATTAACCTTGAGCTCACAGGTACTCACGTAGAGTACATCTTACTACATGTTTACAAAAAAACCCAAGATGTCAGGAAAAGCTTAAATGTAAAGGAAATAGTTTAAACCTTAGTTTATTCAAAGAAAGCTAAAATGTTTTAAGCAATCTATTATCACGTCCACACCGCTATGTTTTCACAAGGGAAGGTATCTAAGTTGGTGGCATAATTTATTTTCAGAAGTACTGTTCACCTCTAGCTTGTTGTGAAATCTATGAAAGCAGGGAATATTTGACAGCTATGAAAATGGAAAAAAGTGTCCAGTGGTTGTGTGTAATGATTAAGTCAAAAATGCTACCAAAGAAAAGGAATAAATAAGTGAATTGTTTTTCTGGAAATTAATTGAACAAGAAGACAGTCTATGGATTGTTTTTTGTTTTAACTGTTTCATTATCCCATGTTTAATACAGCCAGCTCATGATTAGCTGAGGGAAGTGGGGTCTTAGATAAAATAAAAGCATGGATAATAATAAAATAATGTAAAACAGGCCATTCAGTATTACAGTTTAAGTTTAGTGGAAAGAAGAATTGCGAAGCAATGTCAGTGACACAGCTCGGATTCTCTGCAAGTGCTGACTGGAACTGGGAAAAACACGTCTTGGTGCTCTGTGAATATGGCTATACTGCTTTCCTGATATTTTGGGTGAATTGAAGTCCATTTGTGAATCATGGTGTGCCACAGTAAAGATAATCCACGTGTTTAATTGAGAGTTGACTGCGAGCATATGTAAAACTTGTACCCTGTCCAGAATCTTTTTCATTGATGATGGGACTTGAACATATATGAAAACTCCATTCAGAGGATTTGCAGGATTGGTGTGCAAATTCCCTTCGCTTGGTCATCCAGTTTCCTAAGATTGCAACAGTATAGGTCTGTTTGTAGCGATAAGTTTATTTGATAGTGTTTCAAACATCACAGTGATGAGATTTAGTTGATAAAAGCATAGCGTGGCTTTGGAGTTTCCATAGGCTCATGATGCACTAAGAAGCCATTCAGAGATGCCTGTGTTTAAAAAAAAGTCAGCTGAATCTTTTGAAAGTTTGTGTGATGCAGATCAACTTAGGTTCCTCATGACTCAGTCAGTAGTGACACTGGGTGTACTGATGCCAGACTTCCAAGAGTGTGAATCAAAGTAATCCCTTTCTATTAGCTACTGCCCTCGTGCTGAGATGTCACTACTGAGCATCTGACCATTGCAGCGAGGTGTTCATTGCTTGCTTTCTGTTCCTGCCTTGGTTAAGCCGAAAAAGTAGTTATCAGCTGTCATAGGACATGTGAAATAGCGTAGCTGCAGATCTTTGGAAGGTGAATTATCAAATAATTTTAGGTGTCAGACTGGCTTGTTTCCTTCTTTTATAATTATATGTAAACATTAATGTGGCTGCTTTTGCAGAAGAGGATGGAGATTCCTTAATGACTCTGAACTGCATGATCCTGCAGTTACAGAAATGCATTTTTACTAGTCTTGGACACAATTTTTCACTTATTAGTTTACTACATTTCAATTTACCTTGAGTGATGTGACAGGCTTGTTGTCTTTCCACTTGCACACATTCAGTACTCACATG
Source organism: Pluvialis apricaria (assembly GCA_017639485.1). Taxonomy (NCBI): domain Eukaryota; kingdom Metazoa; phylum Chordata; class Aves; order Charadriiformes; family Charadriidae; genus Pluvialis; species Pluvialis apricaria. The sequence goes on along the minus strand of CM030012.1, from coordinate 36,679,019 downwards.
GCTAAATGTATTGATGGCCCAGTTCTTAATATCAGGATTATGTTTTATTGCTTATATCCTAAGGAACTTGCCCTCCCTGATACGTACGGCTGTTTAAGCTGTTTGATTATATACTTTGCCAAGAAAATCTTTCTGAGTGGCACTTGTGGTAGTTACAGTACACTAAAATCTTCTTAATTGGAATCCTTTCACAGTCTGTTTCTTCTCCTAAATCTCCATCACCTTTCTCTCTCGCTGTCTTTTGTCTCGTAGCTCTCCCTCTCCCTCTTCCTCTCATCTTAATCCTTGACCCTGGGCGACTTTCAGCCAATTCCTCCCTTTATTACTTCCTCTGCTTTGTCTCTCTGGCATCTTGACTGGCTCAAACATTGTCACTGCCCCATTTCTTTCTGCCTTCTGTTCACTCACATCTCTCACTCCTTGTACCTCAGATATTTTGAGAAGTTTCAGTGTTTGTTTGGAGACAAATAATGTAGGTCCTTCCCTATTAAAACCAGATTATTCTTCTCTGTCTCTTTCAGTCAGTAGCTGACATAAAGATAAATCTTAAAAAAAAAAAAAAAAAAGAAACAGGAAAAAAAAATGATAGTGCTTAAATCCTACAAAATTTTTTCACCAACTTTTTTCTCTTTGATTTGGCAGTTCCTATGTCAATATTTATTTTGTATTTAAATATTTAATACTGAACAGAAGCATTTCATTATTATGATTAATTCCATATCTTTCTTCATTGGACAGTATCTGTTATCACTTTCCCGTAAAACATCAAGCTACAATGCACTACATTTAGTACCTTTTAATTTCTTCTAGATTAATGTGTATTAATCATTGCTTATGGGAGTATATACTGAGGACCATATCTGTAACTTAATAGATAGCATTCCTGCAGATGTGAATTTGGGATTGTCTGTAGTAGGGATAGGACAGGTTACAAATTGGGACGAAGGCAGGTAAGATGATATTTTGTTATTTAAGAAGTATTAAGTATTGTTATAGACTACAGTTGGAGCTGTTAGCTGCCTGTCATGCTTTCAGTGCTTATGAATTCATCAAACTTTAATAATTTCTTATAAAATTATACAGCTTGTGTGCTTATCTTAAATTGAGGTTTTTAAAATGTCAGCTGAAATTGTTTACCTACTTGTGAGAACCAGGTTGGAGAAAAATGTTGTTATACAACAAAAAAATTTGTTATGTTAAATACTTGAAGGAAACTATTAAATTTTTCTGGATCATAATTTTTGTCAGGAATATATTTTTATCTTTTTGTCAGATGTGGATAAGTAACAGGACTTCAAAAAGAAAATTCATTTGTAAATGTCATTGAGTCTTATTCTTAGCATTTTTTGCAAAATACTACATCTGCAGGGGCCATGTTCCATCCAACCTGTGCTGTTTCTTCCCACCACCACAGCCCTAGGCAGTGTACAAGAAGCTGTGAACTTTCTTTAAATGAAAGACAAGAGCTGGAGTAGAAGTAAGGAAAGGTAATCAAGAAAAGGAGGGAGTGCTCAAGCTCATTCTTGAATTAACAGCTTGATGATTAACTCCCTGAGGATAGATTTACACTGTGTAGCAGTGCAGAAATATCCAACTGATGTGTAGTTCAGGCCATGCGCCTACACAACATAGGCCAGGATCAGGAGGAGATCCTAACTTACGTCTGAAACTAGTATAGCTATATACTATTGCTATGTACAGCTGTGCAGGGCTTGTTAAACAGAATGCAGGGTTGCATTGAATAGCTGTACTAGTAGTACTATTTATTAGTACTATTAGTACTATTGACTATTAGATTAGTAGTTTTGATGCCACTGTCTCAGACATCCTTCCAGATGTATTTAGAATATTAGTGTAACATGACTTTTTGTGGGACCTTACAGAAGAAAATGATCTCGCAGATCGCTGTGTAAGTGGATTCTCTAAGTTGATTCTGCCCATTCACAGCATATTGTCACTCTCACTCAAGATAATGTGTATGTTAAAGCAGTCTGGCCAGCATTGCTAATGAGGTTATACAGAACAAGAGACACCAGCTGTCAAATCCTCACTACATCTCTTGGGTTCTTCTAGGCCAGTGACAAAACAGGTTTTTTATCCCCTATTGATAAAAAAGATTTCTTTTTTTTTACCCCTAAGAGTCAACAGTTTGTATGGCATGATCCTTGTGCCACAAAATCGCATGTATTTTGTCTGCCATGGACATTAAGCAAGGTTGCTGCCCATTGTCTTTGTTTCCTGATTTTCAGTATCTTTCGGGCTATCATGTGTTTTCTTCTCGGATAACAGACAAAAGAATGTCACATGCAACGCGGTGTTATTCCAGGAGGAGGAGGAGGAGGAACAGCACAGGCCCTGTGGTGTAACCCTCTTGCCACCCGCCTCCTATTATCAGAGTGCAGTTTTCCACTGATGAATCATATGCACTGTAGTCTAGATATAAATAACACGCTCAGTGTTAATTAGTTTCGTTGCTGTCAGTAGTGTCCCTGGTTATCTATACAGACTATTCTTTTAATTGTTGCCTCTGGTGCTTTTGCACATTTCTATCCATACTTCGTTAATTCCAATCTTCATACTTGTACTAAAAATCTTTCTGTAATAACATTTGTGCAATGTAGAAGTGGCCTAGGTGACCTCTGCAAATAGATCAATGTTAGAGCTTAATTTAGCAATTTTCAACATTTTTAAGTGCATTGTAAAAGATGTAGATTATTTAAAATCGATCTTAATACATATGTCACGCTTTTTCACTTATCTAATGCCCAACCCATATCTTGCCTGTGGTGACTTTGTCTTTCTGATAGTCAACAGAAGAGTGAGAGCCAATGGGTAAGGGGAAATACTCTAAAAAGTACATGAGAAAAGTAATGTAAACACTTTAAGTCATTAAATAGCTTACCAAATTTACTTAGCCTGCTGACATTGTGGTCAAGGGCTCTTGTAGCCTCTATTCCTAGCTTGCTGCCCAAAAGGTATTAGCTTTCAGCTGGGTAGCTGGATTTTCTGTGTACTTCTTTATGCTCCTTATTGCCCTAGCCACAGGTTTCTACTCTTTTCAAAGACTATTACTTGCAAGGTCAAATCTTGCTAAACAAAATAAGGAATAAAGAATTCAAACATCAGTCTCCTCCTACACATTTTTTAGCTCACTGGCTAAGGCCACAGATCAGAAAAGCAGTTGTAAAAAGACATAGCGAAACACTCCCCAAGTAGTAGAAAGCGATTACAATATTAGGAATGCTTCCGTTTTCAGTAGTTGCTTTGAGTGTAACCTGTATCAAATGTGGTATGTACTATGATTGTATAGAAATTACTTCAGGTAAGGAAAGAAAGAGTTGTAAACTAGTTTTGGAAAATGATCATTACCTATTTTAGAAACCCGCAAAACATTTAGCATATGCTTAATACCAAAAGCGTATGGGGATTGTCAGATATTTCATAGCCTTGTGAAGTATCTAATTTTTATATGTCCACAAATTGCTAAATTGGGAAATGTTGTATAATTAATATATGCTGATTGGATATTTAACTAGATTACTTTGGGTACTATCCCAATCTGGAAGTTCCTGCGAGCACTGAAATTCTTTGGCATTAAAAATGAGCCTTTTGCTAAAAGTTGCTGGCATTGCAGCTCAGAACCTTGGCCTGAACATTGATTGTGGGGTTTGGCTGTGGACACATGAAACTCTTTTTGGGAATAGCAAGAGATTGAGAATTTGCACTGAAGTGCCAGCTGGCTTCCTGTGTGATGTCCTCTCGGGGTTCTTTGTATCTTTGTTTCTTTGCTTGTAATGCCAATTGTGAACATTTGGAGAGCATCCCGCTTGCGTCTGAAAGCAAGATTTGGCTGGAAAGCCACAGGGCAGGTCCTGCTCGTTAATTACTCAGTGTAACTAAACTTGTTAAAGTTGAGTATGTGCTAAAGCAGTATGCTGAATGGGGTCAAACTGCTCAGTAGCTTGCAGGACTGTATCCTAATTCAGCAAATACATTCTGTACTTGTTACTAGAGTTCCCGTTCCTCAGGTTTCTTGAGCACTTGCTGGATGGTTGCACAGCATTGAAACTTGAATATGATTCTCTCATCTTTCTGCTCATGATCTTGCTCTTTCCCCCACCCCTAATCCAAATTGTACTAGTTCTTTTACACTAAATTAGTGGTAAGTATTCTCATTTTTGCTATTAGGGTTTGCTCTATTAGAGGTTGGGTTTTTTTGGTCCAGAATAAATAGACTGAGGTGGAGGAAAAAAGAATATAAAGTGTGTAAATTACTGTAAATGTAGACCCTTATTGAAAAAAATATCAACTTCAATGTCAACAGTCTAAATGGAAAGTTATTTTAATGTAAAAACATGGCATTTATACGAGTATTTTATAGAATTTGATAGATGTTGCTAATCTTTCTTAGGTTTATGACCATTCTGAAGTATTTTTTAAAAAATCACATGCTCTTGCAGTTGATACACTCTGCATTGAGTTTTTTGTGGAAAAATAAATATTTTGGATTTCCTCCACATTTCTGTGTTTAGTGGTTGTACACTCATTTTCTGGGCCAGAGAGCTTTATCTTCACTGTTTTTTGTTGTTGTTCTTTTTTCAATGTTAGAGGTTCCTGTCATGGCTATGTACAATTTATCTCCTCCTGTGGGAAGATATCCTACTTTGAGTTCATGCATCAGGATAACACATGAATCTTTATTCGCTAGCTGGAGAGGGAGGTCTTAATTTTACTTGGCAATAGATTTCTCTGATAGTAATTGGATGGATTTGAAGCCACTTAAACACTTTTCTCCACTGTTAGCAGTACTAAATTGTATTAACTGTTTGCAGGGAGAAATAGAACACAGCCAAAAGACAGTAAATTGTTGATTGTTTTGGATATTGATACCCCAGGAACTTCAAGCTCTCTGATCACTGCAAGGACCCCAGTCCTCAATTGCCACTGCAGGCCGTTGCTGCTCCAGGGCTTTTTTCCTACACTCACTGCTTTCAGGGATTTGATTTAAAAATTTAACTCAGTACTGTGCCATTCAGGCTTCTTTGTTAGAGCTGTATAGCAAGTAGGAGGCCTAAGATTTGCTTTTTAAAATCCACGATTTTTCGTCATGCAAAAAAAAATTTCGTTAAATGTACTGTGGAAACAGAGGCAATCTTCAGCAAGGGTTTTGCTAAACTGCTTATAATATAAATCACCTCATGCTCCAATACAGATTAAGTAGAAACAGAGGAAATAAGGGGAAAGATGACAAAAAGTCACGTATGTCTTCATTCCCAAAGACAGAATTTAGCATATTTTTCCAGTTTCTCTGGTCTTGCATTTAACTACAGATTTTCTTAAGAGGATTTCTTAGTCTACCTAATGCACAATGTTCACTTTTCTGTGCAGAAGGCTACATACTACTTTACATTCTATTCAATAGAAGAGAAAGAACTGTATTGATACTAAGATCTCTTTTCAGTCTTCTCTTGAGTCTCTAGCAGAGCTTTCCTTCCTTCCCATAAAGGAAATCTGAAAAATTTAAAGGGAAGGAGGAGGGCTCCATCTAGATATTTTAATTCCCTTCCTGCTTTTCTTATTTTTCTCCGTACTTATTCATACTTCTTCAACTTCAAACCAGAGTTTGACTCCAGAAAAGCAAATTTTACTGTTCTCTGTGTCAGCTACATACATGGGAATATTGGGTGCAGAATTTATATGTTTATATGGAATTAGTGTCTTTATATACTAACAGATCTGAGATACCACAGATGGCATGTGCATGGAACTGTGCAATATCATCTGCCTACAGAATCTGAAACTGCTGAGACTACTTCCAATGCTATTTTTAGATTGAGATTTATTAAATTGGTGTCTGTAGCAAAAAAGAAAAAAATATAATTTTTAAACAAGAAAAAATGGGAAAAATTTACTGTTCGGTTCCTGATTTAAAAAAAAAAGGCCAGGAAAGCGGGATGGATCATAAAATTTGAGGTGCACACAGCAAAAAATAGTTTTGGTAGGATCTGCATATTTTGGATTTCCATATTTTTAAAAAATATGTTGACTTTTCAGCTGAGGTTACCCTTACGTTCCACCAATGCTTTCAGTAACACTGGTCAAGCTTAATCTATTTGGGCAAGGAAGTATAGCAAAGATTGTTTAACATGCTGTGACTTGCTGATGTAAGATCTTGCAACAGCTAAATCCCTACAGTAATATCATTGTCTTCAGTTAGTAATAACACAAGTGCTCTAAATGTAGTTCTGATGTTCAGAGTGTTCAGCTCTACTTTCAAAACGGTGCCTTTAAATAAGCAAGTTTGCCACTTAGACTTTTTGGTTTTGTGGTCCACTTGCTGAAAATATCTACTTGGTTATTTATTTTTTCTGTTTGTTTCTAAAATTTAAGACCCTCAAAACCTTAAAGGTCAACAAAACTTGGCATTCTGAGACTGGCCCTCCGAGTACAAAGACTTAAATTTTATTTACCTTCTTTTCACTCCTTCCAAGAGGCAAGCATTGAACACAAGTATCTAATTAACATAAGGTTTTCTTTATTCATGCTTCACATACAAGAGTGCTTATAACATTTAATCAAATAGGCAATAGAATTGTACATTACATAGGAATCACCATACAAAAAGAGTAACCAATATATTTTTATCATGTGTGATATAACAAAGCAATCTAGAAAGAATCGAGTGTGATTAAAAGGTTAATATATGTATGACCAATGATCAGGAAACAAAAGCTAAAGAGACACATTGCAAACATCGGTCTCAGACTTAAGTCTGTTGTGGTTAAGCAAACCATGTTCCTACAGCGAATGGATATTATGACTCATCCTAATTCCTTGGACTAACAAAAAAAAAAAGTTTGAGAAGCTGTTGAGAAGCTGCGGAAAATGTTTTTTTTCTGCAAGTTCTTTTTTCAAGACAGCTGAGAAAGTAGAAACAGGCTTTCTATAGAGAGAGACTGCCCAGAGAAAACATACTATGCCCTATAGAAACTGCAGAACTGTGGATTCCACAGTGGTAACTTAGTAGAAATGCATTACATTTTATCTAATACCTCTGTTTGCTAATTTAAGCGATTGTATTTAAAAGACTTTGTATGACAAGAATGTCTCATTTGTACCAAAAAAAAAAAAAAAAAAGACAGGTGTAACTACCTTATAATTATGCAGGTTCAGTACAGGACTAGAGGGTTTAGGAGATCCTGGACGTACTATTTATTATCACAGTCTGATGATATAACCGTGTCTGTATCCCTGAGGTTTCAGTGTCTCATTTTTCTTACCTGTAAATTTGACAAGATAAAAAAGTTGTTTACTTACACTTGCAAAGCGTGCGTGGTAAAGATTGCCAAGGAAGCATTAAGTACTCGGTCTCCCTGCATTGACTTCGCTCTGTCTTCCATTCCCTCGGGACAGTAGATGGCAGCAAATCTGTATTTGGGCAGTCGTCTTTCTACATGCAGTGTTCATAGGAGGCACTACCTAATTGGTATAAACTGTAAAACCCAGAAAACAGTTACAGTAGCAATTGGACCCTCTTGGAAGCCTTTTTTTCAGAGGGGAAAAAAAAAAAGGTGAAGTCAAATCAGTTAAGTTGGCTAAAGGATAAGCGTATGCATTTCAAAACTTCCTAAATTTAGCCTATGATTGCATGTATATATACATGTGTTTGCATATACATGCATAAAATATATATGATCTGTTTTTGAACACACACTCAGATATTTTAAAACATTCATTAGAAATTTCAGTAGCAAATAGACCTAATTCAACCACAGCCTCTGGAATCATAGAAGCAATCTAAATTTCCTCTTGGTGGGTTACAGTGAATTGCCAATTTAAAAAAAATTGTTTCCTGGGTAAGTGTAAGTAGCAGTAAAATCCATCTGTCAGAGTTGACAGAATGGTGAACTTAAGGGAAAAATATGGCCAAGTATCTAAGAATTTGCTTAAAATAGAATAGTTAGAGAGACGGTTAAAGTTCTCCTTTCCTATTCCACTGACTGCTGAGGCGCACGGGTCCCTTAGCATAGAAGTGATTGTATGCTGATGGTGCATCCAGGTGAGATACTGGTTCAGGGAAGAACGGGGTTATCAGCTAGCAGGGTAAACCCACAGATAACAGAACATTAAGTAATAATTGGAATAGAAGGTGGAGAATAGAGGCATGGTAACAGACTTGGGAGCAGTCTGCCAACAGCAAAAATACCATAAATTAATATGATGGTGCATAAAATTAAATTTGGACAAAAACTGAATCTCCGCAGCCGAGGGAGGTACTCATTTTTCTAGTAGCCCAGAAAGCATTTGGCAGGGCTGACTGTTCTTAGCTGTGCCACAGTTAATTATGGGAAATACCAGCTGCTGCAAGAAGGAATTCTGAATGCGGCCTCTTGCTACAGCTCTGTATCACTTATGAATCAATGAAAATTATTAGAGTAACCACGTTCTGGGTAAAATTCACTGCCACACAACAATTTTCTCTTTAGCAGTAGGTGACCTAGAACAGACATGTTGAAACAGAGGGGAGTGGCCAGAGGTAACTGGGCTAATTGTATGCAGCAATAAAGATGAGGTCGAAATTCAACTGATACATTTTATTCAGCTTATTATACTACAAAGCATATTTGTATTTCTGAACTTAAAGTTTTCTAAATATCAGAATGACTTGTATAATGACGTAAGGGCCAACAAGAAAAATGGTTTATCAAATGTGTAAAAATCTACAGGAAAGCAATGATTCAGAAAGCAAGTCTCTCTTTAGATACCCAATCTGAAAGATGGCACATTTGGACTTGAGTATGTCCTAAAATATGCTGTCTTGTGTTTGAATATCTTGATACAGTTTTATATTATATGCAGTGCATAATTTCAAAAGGTGTAAGGTACGCGTAATACTCTTTTTGCAGAAATACTGTCTTTTGATAGGCTCTCCTTTTGAGATTCTGTATGAATAAGAAGAAAGCTGGCTTTATTCACACAATAATAACTGATTTGTACTTTGGGTTGTTGCCCGTTTTACCAAGTATTTTACTTTACTACGCTTATTGATACAGTGTGGCACTTAAATTACTTAGAGCTATAAGCTTTCAGAAAGTTTGAAAATCAGCCTATGTTTAAGCAAACAGGCTTACAGATTCCAGTCCTAGTGCCTTTTTTTTTAATGTAGTCTTTTAAAATTAGGGAAAATGCAAAAAATTGAAAATAAATTATAAAATTGTAAGTGCAGTTGCTTGTGTAATGCTAAGCTACCATATCTAGCAGCCAGGAATTGTGCTAGTATCTGAATTTTCCACTAGAATGTTCCAAGATGGATGCATCTGTATATATGAAAGAGGGTATATAGAATCATAGAATCATAGAATTGCTGAGGTTGGAAGGGACCTTTATGATCATCAAGTCCAACCATTAACCTACCCTGACAAAACCCACTTCTAAACCATGTATCTGCCCTTTTTTTAAACACCTCCAGAGATGGTGAATCCACCACCTCCCTGGGCAGCCTATTCCAATGTTTAATAACCCTTTCAGTGAAAAAATGTTTCCTAATATCCAGTCTAAACCTCCCCTGACATAACTTAAACCCATTTCCTCTTGTCCTTTCACTTGTCACCTGGGAGAAGAGGTCAGTCCCCACCTCTCTACAGCCTCCTTTCAGGTAGTTGTAGAGGGTGATAAGGTCTCCCCTCAGCCTCCTCTTCTCCAGGCTAAACAACCCCAGTTCCCTCAGTCGTTCCTCGTAAGATTTGTCCTCCAGACCCCTCAGCAGCTTTGTAGCCCTTCTCTGGACACGCTCCAACACCTCAATGTCCTTCTTGTAGTGAGGGGCCCAAAACTGAATGCAGTACTCAAGGTGGGGCCTCACCAGTCCTGAGTACAGGGGGATGATCACTTCCCTAATCCGGCTCACCACACTATTCCTGATACAGTCCAGGATGCCATTGGCCTTCTTGACCACCTGGGCACACTGCCGGCTCATATTCAGCCGGCTGTCCACCAACACCCCCAGGTCCTGTTCTGCCAGGCAGCTTTCCAGCCACTCCGCCCCAATCCTGTAGCGCTGCATGGGATTGTTGTGATCCAAATGCAGGACCCGACACTTGGCCTTGTTGAACCTCATACCATTGGCTTCAGCCCATCGGTCCAGTCTGTCTCGATCCCTCTGCAGAGCCAATCTACCCTCAAGCAGATCAACACGCCCGCCTAATTTAGTGTCATCTGCGAACTTACTGAGGGTGCATTCGATCCCCTCATCCAAATCATTGATAAAGATATTAAAGAGAACCGGCCCCAGCACTGAGCCCTGGGGGACAGGGAATATAATATAATATATATAATATCTAATAATGTATATAATAATATAATATCCTAGGGAATATAAAAAGAGGTGTATATATCCTATATCATGTCAGACATTACACTTCAGAGAATACACTGACTTCCTGGAATTCATTGGTTTTCTCATAGCTAAATTAGAGGCTATCATGCAGAAAAAGACTTATTACTGTTTTGGGGGACTAATAAACCAGCAATGCTGCGAACGGGAGGGAGAGTGCTGGATGGTTGCAGTAGACAGAGGTGTGTACTCTTGGCTGTCAGGTTTTGCTCTTACTTCTCCCACTAACTTCATGCCTGTTTTTTTCGAACTAAAACATTCCAAAACTAGGCTGATGCTATGTTTAAGGTTACTGGAGCAAGGTAAAGTGTTAAGTATCACTTCTGATTGAAAGACTCTGCTTTTCATGCATTTGGTGTAACAGGGACTAATGTGGTTTGGCACAGTGCCCGCTAAGGCTGTGTTTAGCCAATGTCAAAAAGTCTGTTTTACCAGTCCATGGAGTTTCCTTAGCTTGGTTTAATACTTCACAGCCACCTCTGAAATACGTGTGTGCAACAAGCACATTCAGGAGGGCAAGTAAGAGTGCCTTGGCGGAGGAGGTGAAAACTTAAGCACCTTACATACAGTGTGTGTCTGTGTATGGGGGAAAGACAAGCAGCCCACTCTTTTTTTGCTTGATCTGTTCCACAAAATTTAAGTACAAACCCATTTTTTTTCTGAGTACGTACCCCATTTATGCCATTCTGTTTTGTTTTAAACAAACAGGAGAACTGTAAGTGCATGTGTTGGTAGCATGTACCTGTACCAGGATTTCAAAAAGATATAGAACTTTCTATATGCAGGGATTATCTGCAGATGCATACAATTATTTTATTTCATTTCATTTCATTTCATTTCATTTCATTTCATTTCATTTCATTTCACTTCGGCATTCCAGCAGAGTCTACTTTAAAGGATGACTTCACTGAACGGCTGACTAATTTGGATGTGGCAAACAGAGATGAAGATACCTGGGTTTTGGATTGCAGATTGGGGCACTCAAACCCATTTGCTCATTCAAGTGAGAAAGAGAAGATCAACAGAAATGCATTGCATTTGAGCCTGGAACTGAATGTGAGTAGGACTCTATTCATGCTATATTGGGTTTAAACAAGTTTTTATTATATACAATTACATTTCTGGTATGCATTTATTTCTGATATATCTAAAATCATGTTCCTAAATATCTGACAAACTGCAAAGTTTTGGATGGGATACAGTTTTCCAGATGGTTTATGAGTCCATATGCCTATGTGCGGCTAAGCCTGAGAGCAATACATACAGAATATTTTTAAAATTATATAAATAGATTAAGATACATGATGTGTCATTTCTAAAATCATGATGGGTGTTTAGTTTAAATTAATTGTTTCCCTGGAACTAGGAAGATGACAAGGGTAAGAATAGGTACCAGGCAGATTCAAGTCAGCAAGCAGCGTATGTGAGCACGTGTGTGAGTGTGTGCGCCTGTGCACACATGCATGTGTTATGTCTGTGTGTTCATGTGCACCACCCAGGACTGCTGGAAGCCATGCTGTAGATTATCAGAGTTTTGGAGCAGCTGAACTGACACTAGAGTCAGACTGGCCATGAATTTGACAGGAAAAGTTTCTAAACTTCCTGGGATGTAAGACGCTGAAGCTTCAGATAGCGACCTGAGTTAATCACAATGTGAGACACTTGCTCAACATGGCCCAGCCTAGTCTAGCTGGAAGTACTCACATGCTCCCAGGATGTGCAGTAACCAGCCTTCAGATGGACACGTTTTGGCAGTAGTTTTCAGATTGGAAGGAGAAGGGAACAGAATGTGAGGAAGAAGAAAGAAACGTGGAAAGGATGGAATGGTTGAAAGAAAATGCTTTAAAGACTCGACTACTAATACAGTTTGTGCAATAAACACTAGCACAAACGTGTGTAACAGTGACATCTATTGGTAGAAATACCAGAATTGACTTAGAAGTACATTTTAAATGCTTTTAATGATGCTTAGTTTCACCGTTGCTATTCTCTTGAGCTTGTCATAAAATTGATTTCTTGGCCTAGCCTCCTTTTCCTAAAGTAGTTCATTAGAATGTTGTTGTAATACCGTGAAGGTACAGGTTTACCCTTGTAACAAAATGTTGAGATGAAAACAAATAACTGAACTGAAAAGAACTGTGGTGTAGTTGTTATCACTACTACAAATATATGCTACAACAGGAAGAATCCAGTCCATGAGGATACTTTATCCACATTTGCAAAGTCCTTGTATAGAGCAGGAGGAGTTCTAAATTAAAAGCCATTTAAGAACAATAATTTGAGTAAAATAAGAGATGTGTAAGATCAGTAAGCAATTTGTTTCCATTTTTCTTATTTTTTTCAAGCAGTATTTTCTGTCTAAAAACCTAATTAAGTGCATTATTGAAAAGGGAATGATTTTGGTTTTTTGTAGTTGACAAGGAAGAATATTTATTCCACTATTTCTAAGACATTCACAACAAAAGCCTCAATTTCTATACAAAAGGGGTGCTCAGCATGGGCTGATGGGCTGTTAGTGACCCACCAGGACACTTTATCCTGCAGCTCGCTCCCTGTAACTCTCTTTCTTGAAAGTCTTTCAGGACAGAACTCTGGGCTGAATTACTTGCAGAGCTCTTGCATCTCAAAGACTGATTTTCTGCTTCAAGATGAGTCCATGTCTAGTTGTGTGATGAGGGATTGGAGGAGGAGCTGCCAAAAGAAGTGCCGTGACAAGGCCGCTGATGATGCTTCCATCAGAATCTATTTGGACTGCAGCACTGCTATCTTTCTTATAAGAAAGATAATGGCCAAAAATAGGCTGCATGAGTTGCTGTGGTGAGAGCAGTCTGTTCCCAGATACTGTCTTCCCTGTGCAGTCCTGAGACCGGACAGCAAGACAACTGTGGTCAAAAAATGTGCCTGTGTCTGGAGAGCAACTCTGAAACAAAGATCGTGTTTCTAGGAAATAGTAACTGAAAGGGACCGATTTATTTACTCATAATTGCACTACATCCAGTCATGTGATCTGCGGCGCCTTCCTGCTGGTGGAAGAAAAACTTCAGCCTGACTGATCAAAAGGTCAGGCCCAACTGTTTTAAAATGCAGTTATATTCATAATCGTGACAATGTGAAAAACAAAACTTCTTACTGAATAGCTCTGCTCTATGGATTAGGAGCATCCTTACATAAATGTATAATATATTTGTATATGTGCATATATAGATACACTAGTGTTTGCTTATGCTATTTAAAAGATGTTTCTATTAGTTGGAAGAAGGCAGACAAAGTAGATGAGGGAGAGAGTGAATCAGTTCTGCTCTGACAGGAATTGCAAATACATAATCTGTATCAGAGGCCTGAAAAAAAATCCTGCCTTAGCTTTTAAATCTTAATTGGAGCATGCTGTGTTCTCATTTACAATCCAGCATAGAGAAGATGTAGAGATACAGAAGACAATGAAGCAAAACAGAAATACAGCTCCACCCTGTTCTTTATACAGCATTTCATCTCAGTTAAAAAAGCACATAAATGAGATGTGAAAATGCAGCTAAAATAACTATTAATATCTAGTAATTACTTAAGAAATTCTGGTAAATTATTTGACGTGACTGTGGAATTTATAAAGTTTTTTTGTTTAATCTTTAAACTATTATATCATACTGTAGCTGCGAAGCAAAAGGCCTGTTGAAATGAAAAGAATGTGAAAAGAGAGCAACCTAGAAAAGGAAAGCACAAAGGGAAAAGACTAAAAATTCATCTCCATTCTTTGTTACACTAAGTGCCAGCCTTTGTGCCTTAATGCACAAAGATCTTACTCAGTTTACTTACACAGTTTACAGTGATCTTCTGTTCCCTGTCTTTGTTACTTGTATGTCTGCTTGTTTTAACCAGGAGATTAGCCAATACAGCTCTTCTACAAGTTCTGCCTCAGAACTACCATTGTTTTTTCATATGATGGGTTTTATAGACTAACTGTTCCATACATTTATTGATACAATATGCACTTCTTCAAATTAGCAAACAGGCTTTCTTAATGTGCTTTCTGGTTTTATAACCATAAAACTATTGCGATCTCTTTCCAAAGTATCTAAAGTAGTCCATATCTCAACGTCAAGCAAAATTTTGATGAAGACGTTAAAAACCACATTGCATTTCTGCACCAAATGTGGTGTCCATTTGTGTCCATTCATTCTGTTAACATCATGTAATGCTGAATTTTGATAAGAACTATCATATCTATGTTTCTGTTTCTATGTCTAAACTTAATTACTTACATTTAAAGTGATTATTTTGGTGATACCCAGATCCTCAAACCTCAAGAAAATTGCCCACATAATGGTCCATAGTGAGGTAGCAAGGCTGAGAATAAGGATGAAAATCCAGGACTTGCAGGTTTCCTTCCATCTTCTTTGCCTTTTCTATTTTAGAGCATTTAAAGAGTTAAAATACTAAGTGTAAAATGAGATAAACAGCAGGAGAGACAGACAGGAGAGTGGGAGAATGTTAAGATCATAATCAGTCAGCACAGTAGAAGTTTGGCTGGGGACAGGGCAGAGGGCAGGACTGTGTCAGCTGAGCTTGAGATCAGTTCGAACTGCCTGAGCCACAACCACAGCCTGCTAGTTCATGTGGCTCTTCTGAAGCTTGACACAATTCCTGCTTATTTGAGTCTATGATTATTTTCAAGAAATTATGCAAATTTTTTTTTTGGTTTAAGGTTCTTTATCTTGAAAAAGGAGTAGAAAGATTGTTTTCTATACAGTTTAGCCACTTTGCTGTTTTGTAGATTGTGTCTTCGTGCCCTGTTCATGTTTCTCTAGTTTGCTATTACAGTGATCTGAAAAGGCAATCTGAATAGATATGGGGTCCGGAAGCCTTGAGCCCTGCCATATGATAGTGATGGAAATTAGATTATTCTGCCTTATTGTGTGTTTTCTTCAAAGCTAGTTTTAACACCTACATCAGGGGAGCTCTTAGACACCTCAAGAACAGAACTAGAGTGAGTTGTAGGTGTGTCTTCTGTCTGTGATGAAATGTAGGTCAGAAAGGGTGTGGATTATTAAATCTGCTTTAAACTGTAAGGAATGATTGTCCTTTTGTATAATTAGTGCGTTGACTGCCCCGAGAGTTGCTATGACGGGTTTTAGGGGCTTTTCTGAGGCACCAGAGAGTTGTCAGTTTTATTAAGTAGAGAGACTTGTAATATTATCATAGCTGATTTTTTCTAGAGATTTTGAAGTTGTTTTCTTCCGTCAGATGCAGTATTACAGCCTTTTCAGAGATGTTCCTTATGAGGTAGATCCACCCAGCACTAAAACACTTAAGCCAACAAACTGCTTCTGTCTCATTTACACATCACAATATGATGATCTCCTTCTTGTGTAAAAATATTAAGGGCACATATTGATGTATATGTTTTACCCAGAAACACTCTATTGGGTAAGTACCAATGTATATTTCATTATCAGTTATCCAGTCCCTCAACAGGGGACTGTCCACTGGGATGATCATCAGACTGTGAGCAACAAGTCCTTACAAAAGCGTTATTTGAGGCTGGGGGTTTATGGACTGTGTGGTGACTTTGAGAGACTGGCTGGCTTCCAGTTTTGATCATTTCTCCAGGGGTAGATACAGAGACGTATTCATTTGTTCATCCTAATGCTCAAAAAAGTTGAAAGTTTCTTCTCCCTTCCTGGAGTTCATTGTCAAGAGATGAGGTACATATAAAGCAGTATCATTTTCTTCAGGCTTGTGAGATACCTCTGCTTTTATAAGGTATATTTCTACTTCTGGAGTTTTAATTATTCAATGTTCAACTTTGGGTTTTCTAGCATCTCAATACACTGCATAACTTTGGTCTGACACTCAAAGCAGGATCCTTTTCACTACTAATTTGATCATTGTGTCATAAGTTTTGTTGGGATGTTGTTTAGACATAAAGTATGGTTTTCCTGCTTTTAAGTCCGCTTTTAAACTAAACTTTTCATATGTACTATTAAAATCTTAAATAGTCAGGTAGTGTTTTCTTTCAGTAACCTGTCTATGTACTATATTCATGGGACTGTTACAACTCAGTGACCCTAGATTATTACAGAGAAGTTTTATTCTAAGTGTGGGTTGTCATTAATATAAACAGATAAACAAAAATTTTGGCATAATCTGAATAAGTATGTTTAGTTTAAGAGGCTCCACGAAGTTGTTAATGTAGCTATGCTTTTTGTTAGTGACCAACAAAACTGTTCTTGAAAAGTATGATTTAATGTTTATCCATCATAAGTTAACCAAACCCCAGATAAATTGGCGCATAAATAAATAAGCAAGGCATAACCATAGAAATTATCAGGACAATGATATACAAGTCCTGTGGTTGAACATAAAAATAGATGTAAATTTAAATGTAGAAAACTTTGGTTCAGTAGGGTCACTTTGCCCCAGTTATTTTGCCACAAAATGAAATTTAGAATTGCTGAAGATTTGCCTTCAAGAAATCTTGTTTTAGGGGAAATCACCAGTGCCGCAGTAGCTGCCTTCCACTTGTTTTATTAACCCTTGGATTATACGAGTCGGCTGGCACAGGAAGTGATAAAGACTCTGTGTCTCTTTCCTTATGTAGAACTTCCTTTTGTAATATTAATCTATATTAAGCCTAGAAACTCAGGGGAGACCTGTCAGTCATTTCTGTCCTTGGCACCTGATGAGTAAGCATAGCGGAGAAGCAAGTCCGGAGTTTACCACAGGAAATGGCAGGCAGTAAGGCAGAAGACATTGTTCTGTGTTAAATCTCAGATAAAGATGGGAATGATTCCAGTGCCCTTTGCCTATAGGTGTGCATGCAACCCTGTAATTGAAAAGGTGTCTATAAGCTTCACCTAAGCCCTTAGTATTATAATCTGATTTTCAGGAAACTTTCTTCCTGCAGTAGATACCAATGACTTTTGCTGTTGACTTTATGATCTTTTGTAGTATGTTGAAAAGGTAAACGCATGCTTTCTGTGGGATCTACATTTCCAAACATTAAACCAAAAGTTAAATGTGTTGGGATACTTTGTTGTTGCTCATTGTCATAATATTCAGCTTTCCAGTAAATGTTTTTCAGTAATTTGACACGGTGGCGTGATCCGCAGCTGATTTCCTTGTGCAGGACAGCTTTCCCCATGTTGCTTGTTTAAGATTACTCATCACAGCTAAATGGCTGACTGTAGAATGACCCTTTAACTTGGGTGCAAAAAAAAATAATACTATCTTTGGATTTCTAAGGTACCAGTGTGGAAACTTGACTAAACAAACTTCTTAAAAGCCAGGGAATAAGAAGAATATACATTCCTGCAAATTTGCAGTCTCTGTTGTTCCAAAAATCGGAAAAGGAATAAAAGTGAAGATTTGGACTGGAACCTGACCTAAATGTTACTGACTTTCTGAATATCAAAGGTGCCTAAGAGTATTTTGTACTTTCTTACAGGTGTGGTATGAAAAAAAAAAATATATTATCCTTGGCAGCTTCTGTTAATACTGAGTTACACAGTCTTGAAGATTTCCTTCAAGTATTTTTGCCGGTATTAATTAAAACAAATCTGACACATTTAGCATTACGGCGGCAACACGTATAGATGAAAGTTATCAAAAGATATTGCAGGGGAGATGATTGTTCTGGTTTGAAATAACGCAAGCGTGGGTGCAGTGGGGATGGACAGCCAGCCTGATTTCTAAACAGTTAACCTTGGCGTTGCTGGGCGCTGGCGGCTTCCCCTGCCCACCCAGGCAGCTCCCAGTCACCGGGTGTGGCGAACGCCGCTGAGAAGTACCTGAGTGCAGTTCACAGAAATAGCTGTGCAGAGTTAGGACAGTAGTAATATGAAACCAGTCTTGTCGGTTTTTGTTCATGGCCCCGGAGGCTGAAATCTGCATTCCAGATGAAACCTGCAGCAAATCGGAAGAGAGCCTCTTTTTTTTTTTTTTTTTCTTTTTCTTTTTTTTTTTTTTTTTCCTCCCCTGCTTTCTTCGGCTTCAAGGGCGCTCACCCGAGTTGGCTCTGGCCGGCCAGGAACTGGGGACTCCGGGTGGTGGCACTGGAAGCTTCAGATTCGTTACTTCAGGTTTCCATTTGATGTTTTTTGGTGATTATGGATTTACAAGCAAAGATGTTTATCAAAGCGGAAAGACTATGCAAAAGAATCCATCCGGAATTTTCTGCTGAAAACCACTCGCAGCTCGCGTACCGGGACAAGGAAGTAGCAACCTCCAAATGCGCCCAGTTGTGCTGGGGAGGCTGGTTTATATAGCTGCTCTGCACTTTTCAGCACGTAGGAAGTTGTGTGCAGCCAGTAGGATTGCAGGAGTCCCAGCAGTAACCATTGGTCGAATTTTCAACCGAGATTAGTGCGCTGGCACATTTGCTGTGACAAAAAGCCCTTTGTGTAAAGGAACAAGTTAGCGACGCTGCTGAGAACTTTTTTTTGACGGAGGTTTTTTTTTTTTTTTTTGGTTTTTGGTTGTTGTGGTTTTTTTTTGCTGCTCCTGAAGTCGAGCTTGGAGACCTGAGGGACGCTGTGGCTGCCGGCTGCAGCGGGGGACCCGGAAGGAGGGCAGGGTGACCTGGGGGAGGCTGGCTGCCCTCGCAGGGCCGGGGACCGCTGCCTGTCGCACTGCCTGGAGTGAGTTCGGTCTGCTGTCTGAATGCATGTGGTAAATATTTCTTTAGCGGTTAGTAACACTGCTAGAAGCAAACCTATTCTGTACTTCACGCAACATGGAAGAAGAAAACGCGGTGACTGATTGTAGTGAGCTTTCAAAACTGGAGAATACAGCAGAAAGCGAACCTGATCTCTTCACTACATTTTCTGTGAAAACACTTTTTGGATTTACAACTAGATTTGAATCTACAGCTTCAAAAGAAGAAGCAGTGCTTAAAGCATTTCAACCTTTGCACACCAATATAAATACTCACGCGAACACCTGGCATGAGAGGAATGATAATGATTATAATGACGACTCAGAAAATCATCATGGCATGAATAGTACCAGTGGCCAAGCTGACCCAATGTCTGGCAGGCAGACTGACCTGGAGTTGGAGTTAGCTGAACAAAATGAATTACTTCTTCACCATTTAAGGATTGTACAGACTTCTTTGTCTGAATCTGACAATGATGACAAGGATGCTATTCTTGTACAAGGTACTTTGGTTCATACAACAAGTGATACAGAATCGGACACAGAGAGTAAGGACCTAGACACCGATGAAAACAATACAAGCGAATTCGGACTAAATAATGCTGCTTTGTCTGCTGAGGCTGTGGACGATAACAATCAAAATAAGGAAGAGTCAGAACCAGAAGGGCACAGCAACAGTGATGACACTGTGGATACAGATGACATTGAGTTACACCCACCAATTTCTGAGCGGCTCCCAAAAGAGCTGGATGATATTCTGGAGCATGACTCCAATGGAAAAGACAAAATGTTAATGGATGAGCAGTTCAGTCGCTTGCTTGCTACAGGGGAATGCCCTCAAGAACTTCCAGATGAAGAACAAAGACCTTCGGCTAATAATACATCCCTCCAAAAAACAGCACTGGCTGAAAAGACTTTCCAGCTGCCAGCTTTCTTTAGTGGACTACGTGTGAGGAAAAAGGGACTAACCACAGAGGATGGGGAAACTGTTACAGAAATTAAACCAAGGGAGAATGATTTAGCTCTGCTTAAATTACGACAGCCTGTTAAGAAATCCAGTATTACATCAGGTTTGACCACTAAAAAAAAATCAGCTGAACCTAAAGCAAGTCCTACTTTCCTGGAACAACTCTCGCACTTGTTAAACATAGACGTCTCCAAGAATGAAGATAGAACCGAGGACTCTGGTGAAGGATCTGGGGAGATGGAGGACAGTGATGAAGCTCAAGAGAACAAAGCCCCTGGCAAAACAGAACCACGATTTCCCTCTGAGGAAATGAAATCAAGCCCTGCTGAATCTGCACTGGATGTCTTTAAAGCTTTATTCACACGGCCTCCCAAAAAAGAAACAACTGCAGATACTTCAGAGCTCGAAGCCATAAAACGTAAAATGAGAAATGAAAAAGAGTCCTTGAAAGCTGTATTTGAAAGGTCAAAATCAAAACCTGGGGATGGACCATCAGACAAATCTGTAGGTTGAATTACTTTTTCTTCCTAAGATCTGGAAGTAGATGGATAAAAAATAATTTCTTGTTTAAAAATTATTGGTGGGGACTTAAGGTCAATATGTCAGAATTGGCCTCTTCTTTTGGCAATCTCAACTGAAGAAATCTTGGGGCTAATTTGTCAAAATCTTTGATCATCTGCAGTTGTAGCAGAATTCAGTGAGAACTGGTGATAGTCACAGCTGTTCAATTAGAAGTGAGAACTTAAAAATCAGTTTCTGATTTTAAAAGTTCACTATAAAACAGTTGCCTATATGTTAAGTATGGCTGTGAATCAGTTTTCTTCTGCAAATATTTACTGTTACTATTTAATAATGTCTTGATCTCATTCTGTTTTCTTTCATTGAGTGTTGTATTTTTAAAAGTAATATTTCATTCTACCTTTGGTAATAATTAAATTATAAGAGCTGATACAAGATGCTATGTATGATTTTCAACTCAGTTTGTCCAAGACATAGAATTTAAAGTAATTTTCTTTTTCACATGCATATATCTGGCTTTGCAAATATTGATAAGCATTTAACCTTATCCGAGTATAACTTAGTGATTCCAATCAGACGACTCAAGTTATGGATTAATATAAGCATTTGCAAAGTTGATATTCTTAGGCATATGGAGATTTAGTTAGCATATTTTTAAGAAATGAAAAAAAAGTATGCTAAGTTTTCATAGAACCGTAATGATAAATGAATTTGAGTGTGATTTGAACTCTTTAATTAAATGAGTAACCCTTCAGCTTCATCTTTTGGCAGATATAATCAGTCCAGAAGTTTGTTCGTGTTGGCTAAAGGGGGAATTATCTGAATGATTAAATTTGCAGGATTGGACCCTAAACCTGAAGCTACTTAAGTTAATTTGCTGTGTTGGTTGTACTGTCCTTCAAATTTTTATTCTTACATAAAATTAAAAACTTTTTTGAAATCTTGACTGACACCTGGGTAGACCGATTAATACCAGTTTGTAGAAAATCACCTATGGGGAGGAGAAAAGAGGTACTCGTTGGCCGTGGCATGTACGGCAATTGCAGTCTGTGTGCGCCCTTCCCATTCCTGCCTTGCTTCTTCCTGCTTACACCATTCCCTGTGCCGTGCTGGCGTAAGCGTTTGTGTGGCTCACAGCAAACCTATTTGGGAAGCTGTCATCACACAGTGAGGGAGGAAGCACAGGAGTCAGCCGGAGTGGTTTTTAGAAATATCTGCTTAACGTCTGGTCTAGCACAAATGTACATTTTCTCAGGGCAAAGCCAGAGTAAAAGGGTCTTGCCTTTCCTGTTTCCTTGCTCATGTGGGTCATTGATAGGCCACTTTTCATATAGGGTTTTGCTGTTGCTGCAGTTGTGTTTATGCAGTTACTCGTAGTAGCATGTTGTAAATCAGGTTACAGAAATGTTAGAAATGTAAAAAAAAAACCACCCCAAAATGTAAACCTCTTAAAGAATGCTCGTTTAGTGGTTTGGTTTTTTCCCCATTTGAAGGGTTATTTTAGCATTCCAGTTGACAGTGCAATCCCATTAACAGCTGCAGCAGTTCTTTGATGTGGCAGTATTACATGGTATGTGGACTGAGCAAGCTGCTGGGGGTGGGGCAGGAATTTCATAAACTAGCTCTGCTTCCAGAAAATTATATTGTCAAATGATGTCTTAGGTGAATCCCATTAATGTTTACTTGTAAGAGGAGCACAGATGGGTCTTTTCTCTGAAAAAAAGATACAGGAAAAAAACCCAAGTGTTCTTGACCACCTCTGTGGTTCACCAAAGGAGAGACAGCTATTCACACTGATGTGAACAGTTTCAACAAATCATTGTATGTCACATTATGTTATTTTCCTCCTCAAAATTATTTTTCTACACTGATTTCTTTGTATCCCTTCCAACCAACTGAGCACTGTTTCAATCAGTAGAATGAGGCAGATAACCCTTCTGGAGTACACATGTAGAGCTGAGCATGGCGGTTGCTGTTTGGAATCGATTGATACTGCAGACTTTAATTTTTTCTTGTGTAATTTTAACAGCCTGACCTGAGTCCCTCGGAGCAAGATGACAAGACTCCAGGGAGACTCCAGACTGTCTGGCCACCACCAAAAGCAAAGCATGAAGAAGTAAAAGTAGGATTAAAGTACACAGAAGCAGGTAAAACAAAGAGGTGAAGCATTTGCAGAAATTAGTTTCTGACATTTTTAATCTTCTTTAATACAAAGATGGTGATAAATCACAGTATTTTCTTATCTGGAAAAGCAGACCTTGTGTTTTGGATGTGTTGTTCACTGCTACTTGTTAAACATCTGATTTTTAAATGTAAATTGCTAAATCTGTGTTGAAATCAAAATGCTTGCCTGTACAAATTCATGAGGAAATAAGTGTGTTTTTTTGATAGGTTAGGTTATCCATTTCTAATGGGATTCTGTTCAAATGAGCGACAGAATAGTGAATGAATGGAAACCTGACTGCCTTTTCCATTATCTTAGAACACAGTGGGTCAGTGACCTGCTGGACTGTAGTCTGGCTGCAGATTTTCTTCAGGTAGTGTCCAGAATAAAAGTAATGAATGCCATTATTGCAACTTGAGTATAAACAGAGGAATACTCATATCCACTCAGATCAGTTTTATAGCTAGTGATGTATATTGGCTAAATACAAACGTAGGAGACGGTGTGTTGGAAGTGCAATGCTAACTAGTTATCAGATAAGCTTTCCACAGAAAAATATTTCTTAATTTTTTTGTTATTTAGATAAAGGTTTACATAACATATTTACAAGGCAAAAAGTGATTATTGTAGCCACTGCAACTCTGTTTCAAATTTGTATTCTTAATATAAACCAGGAACTCCTCATTACTCAGAAATTAGTCAAACTGTGGAATTGCCTGAAATATCAAAATGACAGGCAATAGACCATCTGCTCTTCATGTGCCTGGGATTTTAGAAAATATCACCTAGAAAGGATTAAGTGGAATTTAAAATCAAGCTTTTATGCTACCTTGCTGCGAGAAATTGTACAGGGTAATGCTGTATGGTTCTTTCCAATTCCAGTGAATATCCATTTGGCCTTGTATATGAGAAAGAATAAATAGGAGTAGTGGATCTACTGCTTTGTATTGTTTAGTGTATTACTTCTTTCTCCCTCTTTCCTCAGTTTTCTCTGCCTTAATCTTCCTTTTTGGTAAAGTGGGCATGATACTGGAAGCGTAAAAGTTGCTGGAAGATTCAGAAAGTTTGGTTTTCAGAGGAACAACGTGGTTCTAATATAGACAGAATTGAATTTACAGTGCATCTGATCAGTCTGAGGTGTGGGAGTCTATCACTAGATGACCAGGACAGGTATTCAGCTGTTGACAAGGAGTGCTACAGGCTCTTTCTGTTACTCTTAGATTCTTATTATAGGCTATATGCTTGCCGTATTTAATTTTACCCAAATAAATATTTTTTCTCCTAATGACTGTAATCATCTGTGGCAAAAACATACGCTGAAATAAAGAAAGGAAAGGAAACTGAATTAACAAAAGCTCCAGATTCTACTACTTGTAGAGAAATTAGGTCATGCTTTCCTGAAATTTGAATAGGAAGGACAGACTGGCCTAGAGCCCATGTAAATTGTTAGTCTTTTGTTACTGTGATATTTTGGGTGGCAGTGTCATCAACATGCTGATGGTTAGTTTGCTAAGTCAAATTTTTATACAGACCAGATTCTGCAGTTCATTAGTCACTCCAGTGTCTGGCAGAGAGACGGATTTGAATGAAAACAAACTGCTGGTGATTCAGCTAGGGTGAGACAGAAGCGGTGCTTTTAAAGGAAACAGGCAGAGACTGTATTTGCAGCATATGTTAAAAGTGCAGTGGAGTTATAGGTGTACCTCAGTGGTTAGCAGGTTTGTGTTTCTTTCAGCTGTTCATGGATGCCCAGAAAGCGGTTGTGGCAGCAGGGACACTGGAAGCAGTGTAAGTTACAGATGATGGATGAGTTACATCTGCTTTTCTGAGGACTAGGGTGACTCTTTTAAAGCACTATGCGCAGGAATTTATGCAGTCTCCTGCAAGTGAAGGAAGGTACTGTTCATGAGTAGTGCTGATAAAATTAAAAAACCAGTTTGTATTCAGTGTTGGTCTTACTGCTAGGGGGGTGGGGTTTGTGTCTTTTCAATGAATATGAAAGTGGCAATACAGCATTACTTCTAAACTCAGTATCTTCTCTCTGACAGTGGTTGGTACCTTCAAAGTGTATGCGTATACTGGCATTTTCCGTCATGTCTCTTCCCATCCAAAATTCCCTCCCAGCCGTCAGTACCTTAGGAACTTCTTGTCCACAAAGTGGGCTTCTTAAAAATGTGATATAAAGTAGGTTAATGATCACCTTTAAACTAACTGATCTCAACCAGTCTCAACTTGAAACCCTATTTCTTACCCTGGTGTCTTGTCCTGACAGCTAAGATCAAACGTTCAGAATAGAGTCCAAAGATTGTGTGCGGCAGGGATGTTTGTCATTCCAATCTTCCTCCACTGATGTTCCTGAATAGATGATTATCTGTAACATAAAAAATGCTGAAGTGACTTGTTCTAACTTTCAGTCAACTATTTATGTTAGTGTTTTAATTTCTGTGATTAAGAATTTCATCTACCAAAACAATAGGAATCAATATACAAACAATAACAATAGGCTGAATTATTCAGTAAGTATTCATTTAGCACAGTTTTAGTTTAGGTTTAAACAAAATACATCTGTCATCAAGTGTGATCACATCCAAGGATAAATTTGTGGACATAAGTCTTTGTACTTCTAACAGGGTTTAAGAATGTGTACTTATTTTATGAGGTAGCATAGATTTTTTTCATTTGTCATGAGAAATTAGTATTTAAAGTAACACTGAAAGTTTGAAAGTTGGAATACTGTAATCTTTCTCACAATTCTGCGTGAAGTATTTTATTTTACTTCCTTTATCACCATAGACTATGGCAGCTATGACAGGAAGGTAAGGATATTGAGGGAGAGGATTCCTGGCTTTTTGATCTTTTCTCACCTCCTTGCCACGTTTTTCCTCATTGTTCTTGCTGCCTAGTGGAAGCAAGAAATTCAGGCTTAATTTGGCCTACGCAGCAGACATCACAGTGACTCATAGCAGCTTGGAGGAGCAGCTAACTCCCTCCTGAGGCTCGTAGTCTGGCTTGATGTGTGGGAAACCAACTGAAAAGCAAATGGACATAACAAGGAACACGTGTGTGGGGCGGACAAGGCCTGTTAGCAATATTAGAAGTGAAAGAAGTTAGTGAACAAATACAACTCTGCAACAGGTTTCTTTCATGCCTTTGATAACATCTTGTGTAGTCGCAGTATTGTCACCCCCAACACCTGAATCTTGAGTTGTAAGTTTTGAATCAAAGGGATGATATTACAATATCTTGGCCTATCTTATGTTTTCTTAATCCTTTAATTCCTCTGTTTCCATAGAGCAAGTGACTGCGTTGTCAGATGGCTCTCTGTAATTAGCACAAGCTGCTTACATAGTTCTCTAGAGAAACTGGAACTTCTTTGAAGTGTGTCAGTCTAAAATAGTTGAAGTTCAGAAAGTCTGTAGTATGTTACACCATTTATATCCTGGAAGATTAGAAAAAGGGTATTTTAGTTTATAGTTATAGGTTTATTCCATGGAAGTCTTTCCTGTGAAATCAAAGACATTTCTGTGCGTATTTCTCTGGTCCTAAAGTTCTGTTCTTCTGTTTTCATTAAAACTTTCTTTTTCTTTTTCATCTACAATTCTTAGAGAGAGTTCTCCCATTTTTTAAGCATTACAACTGATAGAAGGGTAGATGTGTCAGCTATTATGTATGGTGAAAATATCTAGCCAGGTAGAGGAGACAATTCATGTCTATACCAAGCGAACTCATCTGCGATACTAGATCACACAGAATCTGCATGTAATGGATGTCTCAACTGCTGTGTATGACTAGATCAGTACTGCAACCTCTCACGTCCAAGAAAAGGAGTTTAGACAAGAGTTCTGCTACTCATAAAACTACTTATGTTTGAAGAACAGTCTCCACATTGAGATGGTATAGGTATACAGATCCTGTGATTCCTATTAAAAATACATTTTTAGCTGTTAGGATCAAAATAGTTCTCTTACATAAAACAGAGAGAGTTTAGTCTTTTGCTTAAGCAAAACAGAAATTAAAAAAGTTGTAAGAGAGAAGTATTTGACATTCCTGCTGGAGAAAATGTTGGAAAAAAATCAAGTTGAAGCATTAATCCATTTAGTGCTTTTTTTCATTACATGTTTTCTTGTTAATTCAAATGTCTGTATTTAACATTAGAAAACCTGCTCTCTCACAGTCTGCCTATTCATCATCCTTAAATCTGCAGTGAGGTAATGCTGTCTCTATGGTGCCACAATTTGTATAACAGCCTGTGATGCTGCAAGCACAATTTTCAGAGTAAATAAGAAAATCAAGAGGTGACTGAGAAACCTCTTATTGAACAAGAAGTGTCTAAGTAGATGGTGAATGAAATATAAAATAATGGCAGAGGTTTATTGCTAAGTCTCAAATATATTAAAGCCTTAGTCTTCTATGCTCTGTGTTCCCAGCAAGAAAATCACTTTATGGTCATGATGTAAATGCAGAGAGTAACCAGTTTATGTAACAGAAAGAGCATTAGGACAATGGTCTTAATGAAGAGATGAGACATAGGAACATGATTTCTTATCTTTCTTTAACATAAACTTCCTTTGTGGCCTTGAACAATTTGTGTTTGTCTCTAAAAAAGGCATAGTGCTTAATGATGTTAGTGTTCTGAAGGAAGCTGTTGTAACAGTGGCTGCTAACAGTTGGTTTCATCTTAAAATGAAAAAAAATGACACTTTTTTAGTAATTTCAGTTTATTTGATTCCAATGTGGTATTTGGGCTTTAGTTCTGGGATTCTATTATAAATTTTATTGTAATGAATTAAAGCAAGCAGGACTACAGCAAGTGGGATGTTATGCGCTGGTCGAAGATAGTGTTTTTGTGATTTAATGGTCACTGTTCAATTTGATGTGACCTCAGAGTGCAGGTAGGCTGCATAAAGGTTTTGTAAATTATTTTACTACATTCTGTTGCATTTATTGTGCAGCATGACAGGCGTATTTGGCGATGTTATGTCAGTGTTTCATATTCTGACAAATACACTAGCTTGTTATTGAGAAGCTGATTTTTTTATTACAAGCCAGATTGTTGTAGCCATGTTATGTTCCTCTGGAGTAACAATGACATTTTCTCCCCTTACTTATCGCAACTAAAGCTGTAATTTTACAGATTTGGAAGGTATTGGGCATAGTGCTGCTTGGAAATCTGCACTGTCTCAGACAAATGGGTTGTGTATGTGCTGATCAATGCAGCACCACTTTTCCAGATATCTCACCACCCTGTCTGCTAAGATTTACTTTGAAAATATTAAAAAAATAACCTCAAAAACAAGCAAGCAGCAGAAACTTCCTTTGCTTTTCTCTTGCCTCCTCAGCTGATACTGTTGTTCATACTGTGCCTCTTCAGATAGGAACAAAAAGATAGGCACGTGTTGATGCTGAAGATTTCTTGTTAAGATGCTTGTGTTCCATTTCCAGTCCTTTTGCTACTTTCTGGAGTGACTTCAGGGAAGTTGTAAGACCTTTCCAAGCTTCAGTTTACCCATCCATAAAAGTGAGATAAGAATCCTGACCTACTTTTTCAAGCCAAATTCAATTATTTTTCTGTTTATAGGCTATTAGCGTTAGATAGAGATGTAGAATGGAAAAGAATACTGACCTCCTAGACTTAAATCTGAAAAAAAATAACAGAGTATGGTAACTGTGCCTAAGGCCATGTGATAAAATGTTCATGCCTTCCTGTAAACTGAGGATCATATTATTACAAGGTGAGGTGGAAGAGTTATGCTCCACTTTTCCAATAAAAATCCCTGCTTTATTTCCATTATGCATACTGTCTATAGAAGTGTAGTAATTTTAGGACACCTATTGTTTTGAGTCTGGATGCATTTATTGCAGCAGGTGCCTGGCAAGGACATGTTTTACAGTCTACAAAGCCATATCTGGATGCATACATCTGTGTAGCCATAGATACTAGCATGCTTAAGAATTCACATACAGAACAGCCTTTAGTCCGCTCAAAGTAGAATCTTGATTTTTAAACTATGTTTTTCCTAGTGAGAAGATTAATCTATTACCTGAATATAATGAAGGCAAGTTCTGTGATTTTTTTCTTTTACTGTGATTTCTATTTTGAAATGTTGGCACCACTATGGGTCCTACCAATGTGACGTTGCAAAGGTCCAAAATAGTCACAGGGTTTTATGAGATGATTCTTGTTATATAATTGAAACACAGTTGAAAGAGCAATTGTGTACAGCACAAGAAGAATGACTTTGTATTTTATTTCCATGGTTCTATTTCAAAATATATGAGGCCCTTTGTACAACAGAAATGCCTCTGAGTTTTATTGAATTCACTGTCCTGTTCTCCAGTCTCACTGTTTGCGTGATCTGAAGTTCTGTTTGGGCCAGCATTTAAACATGAGACATTTAGATACTAGTCTAAAGGCAACCCTGAGTCTGAACACCATGATGGTTTCTGAAAATTGACACCTGGATTTAGATCTTCTTTGTAGTTAAATTCGATATCATCCCTGGCAAGTTTGCCCCCTCTTCTATGACACAGACAGGTACTATTATCTGTAAAAACCCAAACCTATTTATTGTACATATCTTAGTTTTGTATCTATCCATGTTTTAAGTTTGTCAATGGTTCTAAACTTGAGAATTGCTGACAATATGTTTCGGAAGCGGTGTGCCTATGTGTGTGGATATGTAGTGTGCCTACACTCACCCACATGTGAATAAATATATACTTATACTGCATGTATAGCATACATGCATTCTCAACATATGCTTCCTATAGATAGTATACAGTGATTACAAAGGTGTTATAAATCTAGAATAAGTGCTTTGTATTTTAAATTTGTTCTAGATGAAGTAGATAGAGTCTGTAACTCATCAAAGAAATCCTGCAATAAATTTGTTCCTCGTGTTTGCTGACAAGGTGTTATTTGTTTACCATATTGCATTGGTGAATGTGATCCCGTAATAGTTTGGCTTTGTAAATAAGAAACAGGACATTTATTGAGAAAGAAATCACGTTGAATGTCCCCAGCAGCAGTACCTCTAATGTGGCCTTCCTGGGAGGGTGAAAACGACAAGCGAAACTATTCATTTCTGCTATCAAGTAAATGAACTGTAGCTGTAACCTCACCTGTGACCGGAGAGGAACGATCAAGTAGATAAGTCGCTCAGGTGACTCTTTCTGAATAGTGCTTTATACTGCCTGGCAGTCAGAAAGAGTAAGAACTATTTTCTTCATTTCCATAACAGAGAACCAAGGGGTAGCTGGCTTTTCCTTCAGGAGGCTGCTTCTCTCTGGGTATTGTTATGTTGTTCTCAGGGAATTAAATGAGTGTTGTGAAGTTACTTCATTTTCTGTAGTAAGTTAACTCTTAAATCTTCTGTATTATTTCAATATCCAGACAGTATTCAGATACTGGACTATTGACTTGTTTAGGACTGTTTATTCTCCTCATGTCCCTCTCCATCTGTCTCTGTTCCTCCTATCTTCCATATTTTCACTATACCAGAATCTTTAAGGTGCTGAAAATCATTGAAATTTTAGGCTTGGAGGGTTCTTCTTTCCCTTAAAAGTCTGAAAAAAAAAAATTAAGTTGAAGTGAAGGATGTCTGCTCATTTCCCAGTATGGGGAATTTACATCCTTATATGTATTCAATGACGGGACTGTAAAGGGTTTAGGTTCAATGGGAGCTAAAGAAAGGAGAACAGATAGGGGTAGATGGAATGGGGCGAGGGAAGAAGGATTAGAATAATGTGTCAAAACTACATTCAGTATTGTTTTAGCCAATCCCCTATCCGTAGGGGATTTATCCATAAATAGGTGATTCTGAGAATTTCTTTAAGCACAAACAAATTTTAATTTCCCAGTTCTAAAAGGATGCTTAAATGCAAAATTTGTTCAAAATGGTGTTCAGAAAGTTTAAGGAAGTCTGTCTGTCAGCTTTTTATAAACCTAACCTTTGGGCTTTCACTGACCAATCACCTTGTAAAAAATGCGTAAGCAACAATTTCTCTACTTAAAATGTTGCATTCATGCAGCGTTTCAAGTAAATGTTTGTATT
Source organism: Pluvialis apricaria (assembly GCA_017639485.1). Classification (NCBI taxonomy): domain Eukaryota; kingdom Metazoa; phylum Chordata; class Aves; order Charadriiformes; family Charadriidae; genus Pluvialis; species Pluvialis apricaria. The sequence goes on along the minus strand of CM030012.1, from coordinate 36,648,273 downwards.
TCTCCCAACGTTACTTCTGTGTGAAAACGATGCTTTATAAACACCATTCCAAGACTGAACAAATTACATGTTTTGAAAGTTGCTCATGACTATGTTTCTTGGAAGAAAAGCCTGAACATTTGCTGCTTTTTAGGACTATAGCCTGAAAAAGCCTGGAAAGTCCCATCAATGTGCCTGTAAAAATAAATATATAAATAATAAAAAAGGTGAAGCTGTGCTGCGTAGATTCCCTTCTGACACCTGGCGGATAAAGGGGAAAACTACATGGGGAAATAATGGAGGAAACAAAGCCTATAGTAAAAGGGAATATTGAAAATGATGGGACCAAGGGTTGCCAAGGAGGGAGAAAAGATTAAGAAACCCTCACTATTCTGAAATTTAATGAATCATCTCAATTAAAAGTTAATGATTTCCTTTATGCTACAGGGTGTGGTACACCTCAAGAGAGGTAGATTGCACTCAAGTTTTCCAGCTTTTGTTCTCTAATTACTTTTAATTTGGGTTAACATTATTTTACATGTTTCCACATACTGCGTTTAATACGTAAGACTTTTTACAGAAGTGAATGTTCTGACCAGAAGGTCATTGACCTTCAAAGAAGGTAATTTATTTTCAAAGCTTCTACTCTCTACTTAAAGTTTTGAGATCATGGCAGAGAAGGTTCCTAAATTGCTTATGTAAAGTTTGAGGAGCAACCCATCTATTTGAAATGTGAGTTATGGAGATTTCTGTGCGAAAGGTTTTCATATAAGATTTTATTTAAAATTTTTCAAGTAGGTAAGTTTTATTATTGAAGAAAAGGTAATTTTTGCGCAGCATAGTTTTGAACACAAATAGAATAATACTGAATAATATTTGAGTGTGTATACTTACTTTTTGTAACAGTTTTGGAGAATGAAAATTGCCATTCGAAACACTGTGACCCACTGTATCCAGTATTCCCAAAGTTGTAGGCTAAATGTTCAGGCCACCAGGTTTCCCGGTGAATGCTTGTACCTTTTCTTTTAGAAATGGTGACGAACAGTGCAGCTTGCTCAGTATTGTGACAAAGATTTACATGATCATGTATTGTGTATATTTGTAAACATTATTGCTGCTCTGAATTCAGGTAATTTCTCTGTGATTATACTACTGAACATACATTAAGCATTTAAGTAAATTGCATAGGTTGTCCAAAGCATCCAGATTTTATTTCATGTTTGGTTTTCTATGCATTAAGGAAAAACGTGCATGCTATAGTGTGTAAAAGTGTTTTTCTTTGTAAAACAGTGAAGCGTGCCTCATACTTTACTTATCATTAGTAATACGCTTTATTTCTACCACCCAGTGGCATAGGTCATACACAGGCCGCTGTTATTGCACAGTCTATCATTTTTTTAAGAAGTGCGTGTTTTAGAAACAACTTAAAAAGCAAACCAAGGAATTCCTGAAAGCGTTCCCACCCCAAACTTGTGTCTTTGAATCAGATTGTACAGAATGAATCTGTCAGAAGAGGCTAAGCTTTCTGATCTGCATTGCTCTTCTTGCTTTACCAAGCAACATGAAAAGACAATAATGAGTGAACACCGGTGTTATTTCCATTGAAAATGTTCGGGAATGAATAGAATAAATTATTTACTCATTCTACAGTGTGCGATATGCATTCCTGTGTATATATTGAGCTGAGAACTTTATAGAGATATTTGCAAGTTTGTTTTTGTAGCAAGTGTTACTACATGTGGCCTATGGTTAACTAAGGAATGTCTGTGGGATTTTTTTACATGGTAGAAACTTATTTAAATACTTGCTATTTCAGTTTGATTTGATGGACTGTGCTAATATCTAGGAACACTTAAGAAATTTATCAACTATTTATTACTTGCTTAATTTTTGCAAGACAAAAAGATAAAAATGAGAGCTGAAAATACTGACTGAGATATATGTTTGTGGTAATGAATAAAAAGCCGGGAGTCTGCTAGACTCCCTGCTAAGATACCTATTTAATGACTGTAAAAGTATAAATTCCCTGTGTGAAGCTTAAATACAATCTTACTTATGCTTTTGTCCCTAGCTCACCTAAAGCTTTACAAGGAGGGACCACCAGGTGGGTGGAACAGTGTAATGTTGTCCGTCTCTGTCTAGTGTTTGGTCTCTTTTGTTACTGTAAAGGCAGCATTTACCTGTCCTTAATGGAATAAAAATGGTAAAGGCAGAGTCTGCAGTACCTACCACTGTTTAGGAATATAAATTTAATAAAGACAGCAGAAGTTCTGTAATATAGGTGAGGAACTTTTCTCAGAATTCTAGCTTACATCAGTTTCAGTGGCCGCCATCCCACTTCAATGAGTGGAACTTAGGTTGATGTATTTGACTTTCAGATCCATTCCACAATGCTGAGTGTGAAATTTTGCAAAGCTAAGATTTGAAGTCTGATTGGAAGGACTTCACAATTGAGAACTGATGTATTACTTTGTCTTCTTTTTTTTTTTTCTTTCTTTCTCCTTTCTGTGAGAAAACTTCAGCTAAATGTAACCCATTTTAGAGACAATCTAATATGCCTAATAATTGGGCTAGTTAAAATCTGGCAGTGCTTATTCTAAAACTCTTTGAAGCAAAGACTGTAGGTGTAGTGGAAATGAGCTGGAAAAGTTCTTTCTGAGTTGGTGGGCTATGGTCCCCCATTGTGAGGTGTGTGTCATATAAGACTGAAGTAACAGCTGAATTTCAGCAAAAAGACAAGGTGAAGTGAATTAATAAATGATGAGAAATATTGTAGCAGCATACTTTTACTGATTTGAATAAATATTGCGTATAAAAAATGGGAACTGAAGCTTTTTGTACAAGAACTAAATTTGCCCTGTTTACTAGTTTAGCACTAGTCAGTTTGGAAGGTTTAAAGGGATGATAGCTTTTTACTGTTCCATAACTTTGATGTATTTTAACATACACTGGTCCTTATTCAAAACAAGAACACATTTAACACTGTCAAAGAAATACAATAAAATCCCATCGAAAACTGATCAGATACTGATGGATAATGGCATTAGCAATGAATCAGTAGAGATACCTTTTGAAGGAAAAGGAGATTTAATTGTGCTTTAAGAAAGGGAATGAACAACACTAACCTGATTTATGGAAGTTTATTTCAGATATAGCCTGTGCTGTGTCTTTCTTGCTCAGTTTTGTATCCCACCAAGAGTAGGACACACAGAGCCCATTGCTGGATTTCAAATGAGGCTTAAGGAACTTATTTTGTCCAAACTCTGATGACTTGGAAACTCCTTTTAAGCAGCTCCTTCGACTTACTGAATTATTATTGAATGTGTGATGACTAACTGAAGCTGAGTTGGAACACAGTTTATCTTAAAAAAGGATTTTCTGATAGCATTCCTCTTTTTTTTCTACAATGACTTGCCACTTCTGCAATTGCAATAAGGCATGTTTCAAACCATTTATATTTTTCTGTGTACGTGGAAATGAGAGAAAGCGACATCTTCTGGAGGGTCTTTCTATGACAGCTGAGATAAGGGGGCTTGTGGTATTTCAGGTGAAGACTGACTAATTTAATTCTGTCGTCATGAGGGTGGTGAACCTGTGTACTTTTGTACCGCTTTTTTGATACTGACTTTATGTAATCCATAACGCACATAAAGTACTCTGAAATTTCAGTCTGCCTTTTTTGCTAAAATAAATATTTGAATAAAAGCTTCCTAAAGACATTCTCAAATGATGAAACACCAACTCCCTAGTAATTATAAAAACCTTTCTGAAGATCAAGAAATTCTTTCCGAGTCCTCCTTTTAGTGTAATGTATTGCCTCAGTATCTCTAGCCTGTCTTCTCCTTTATTTCTGTAAGTTAAGAAACTGTCATTATACTGTTTGTGCATGATCATTATTTCTTGATTCATTAAGCAGTTTCCTGTTCTCACGCTTTTCAAACAATTGCAGTATAGCACTCCACTGAGTTAAAACTTTCTAAGGATTAAGATTTGTTGTCTTTTTTTTTGATCCTTTTTTGTAGTTGAGTTAAGAATACTAGATGTTGTTGGTGAATATTCAATGTGATTATTTTACAAGACTTATAAACAAACCTTATGACCAGGATAAACTCTTGATGCATTATATCACTGAATAACAAGTTAGTCCTTAATGCTACCATGAAACACCATTTAGATGATGATGCAAGTGGGCATCGTATTAGAAGAAATAAATCCAAAGGACTTTGAAGCCCTGTCCTATTCCCTTTGAAGTTTCATAATGAGAGTCCACTCATGTTTGTTACAGCTGCATGAATACTTCTTAGGAAATAAGATGGTGTTCAGACATTTTTTGCATTAATTAAAGCAACTTATATTGGATTTGTAAGAATTTCCCTGTGCATACTATCAATAATCTTAGGGTAGGAAAGTTAGGTTGGCTACATAAACTGTCATTAAGTGGACTTCAGAAGAGTCTGGTCTGACAGACTCATCTCTCCCTGCCGGTTCAATTGCTAGCATTTCCCTTTTCCTTCACTTGAAGTAGGCCCTACCTTAGAGGACTCTGGTGGTGGTGTGGAGGTCTTAGAAATGCTTAGGTATTCAGAGTTACAGGCCACTCATGTGATTTACTGCCTGCTTGGAGACTGAACAAATGAGCAAGCTATTATGTTTGTCCATCCCACAAAAATCTCCTATTTTTTCCCGCTTTTCCAATGGAACAAATAAGTAAACAACATCTTAGGATTGTTCATGGAACAGAAAAAGAAAATCCCACCACTCATCTCTACCCTAAAAGGCTGGGGTTCTGAGGTAAGGGAATTCTGTCCTACGCAACTTCTTGAACACGGCAAACAATATTTACTGATTATACAGTTATATGGTTCAGATTTTGAAGGTCTTCTGAATTTGTAGCTAAAAAGATTAGAGGTGTAATTATTTGGGAATTCTGTGTGTTTTAAAGAAGCCAGCTCAAACTAAACCCTCCATTCAATATCCTTAACACATCGATATCCTAGCTTAACTTTCTCTGTAGAAACCACAGACCCAAAGAGGGCCACAGAATTTACGGGTGTATTGCCTAGAGACCAGCTTATCCTAGAAGATCAGGGTAAATACTAAAGCTGAACAGTTGGGGCAGTAAATACCAATGGACTCATTCATATTCAGATATCAAGGGCCTAATAATACTAGAATATGCTGCTATTTTAGATACTTGGGTTTTATGATTATTAAGGGTAGATTTGAGCAATCCTGTGTTACACGTTTTATTTGCAAGATTGGCTTTGAAGGCAAAAATTTTAGAAGACATGGTGCTGTAAAAATTAGTCCAGTATATTGAACACCTCTTCCTTTGTTTCAGAATGTTCTGTGTTAAAGTTTAAAACTCATAGTTATGAAATACAATAACTATTTAAAAGTATGTGCTTTTTGTGTAACTTACATCAGACTAAGCAACCTATCTCAATTGCATTATCTTTTTCTCCATATGTAAGTTTTGGTATCTCCAAACTTTTTGGGTTCCAGGTACTTTTGTTTTTAAATTGCTATTCAAAAGAATCTAAATGAAACCTTCTGCTTTTGTGCCTGTACACCCCTAATGTTCTTTAGTGTAGGAATTTGCACACTGTTTCACAATACATGATACTCTGTTTTCACACAGCTGATGTCTGTGATTCTACAACGAATTCCATTTCAGCCTTTCTTAGAGTGTTTTAAGCCCTTTGTTCTCCTCTTGTCCATCTTAATTTTTCACCCATTTTTAATTGTTTTGTTTTGCTTCTTCAGCTTTTCCATTGTGCTTCCACAATAATTCTCTTATCTCTTTACATACTATGTTTGATGCAATTACAGGACACAGAGTTGCTTCCTCCTTGCAGTGGGCATTTAGTTAAAACACAATCTCATTTCCTTCTTCCAGTCCATTACTGTGTTGTAGATGTTAATTCCATGCTTTAACTGGAGCGTTTCAAATGTTGTAGTACCTTATGATAAAGAAAATATTATTAAAAAATCCTTGCTTTTAGATTCAAATTTCTTTTCCTGATATACTGGTATCTTTTTAGTCAATGTTATATTTATATGATCCAGATTGCCAGCATACTTTAAAATCATGAAGCAGACTGATACCAAATCTGGAAGTTAGCTAAGGAAGAATGTTACCAGATTTGTACTGGTTCTGTCTTTGGAATATTTATTTAAAATCAGATAAAATGCTAATTGAAATTAATTGTACTGCAGTTGTGTGTAGGCAGAACCAAATATAGTACAACTGGAAGTAAAGTTATGATACTTTCTAATATTGACTGTGTCTATGGGTGGCACAGCAGGATTGTGACATTAGTCTAGTTGATCACCCAGAAATGATGGTTTTTTTTTTCCTAAGCACCTTTTAAAAACATACAGTTGAAAAAGGAAATTTCAAATGTATATGTTACTATCAAATAAAATTTAACAAGCTAATCATTAGGAAAAAGATAAAACAAAAAGTGTATTAAAATTAAAATCTAGATGAAAAACAAATAGTATAGCAAGTTCACATCCAGAATAAAAAAGCAGTATATCTATATTCTTAAATTGGTGAATTATAGTGACTTCAGAAGAAAAAAAAAAAGGTTATTAATGGAGTACAAAACTGCCACCCAGTGGAAGCGGCTAATTGTACATTTTCTCCATCTCCTTCAGATTTTCCAGAAAGTGGAGATCTATTTTCTTGTCTCTGGAATGTATAATATATTTGCTCATTATGGAGGTTATTCCCAATTTTCTTGGTTTAATTATAATTATGTTTATCTGTAGTAGAGAATGATTTTTCAAAACAAATAATACAAAAAAGGACTGTTATGATTTTACAAGAGATAACATTTAATGTACAATGAATATTGGAATGCGTATATCGAGCTAGATTTAAATATTTGTCCTGTATTGGGGAGCCCAGAACTGGACACAGCACTCCAGCTGTGGCCTCAGTAGTGCTGACTAGAGGGGAAGGATCACGTCCCTCGACCTGCTGGCAAGACTCCTCCTAACACAGCCCAGGACACTGTTAGCCTTTTTGCTGCAAGTGCACGTTGCTGGCTCATGTTCCACTTGGTGTCCCACAGGTCCTTTTCTGCAAAGCTGCTTCCCAGCTGGTTGGCCCCCAGCATCTACTGGTGCCTGGGGTTGTTCCTACCCAGGTGCAGGACTTTGCACTTCCCCTTGTTGAACTTCATGAGGTGCCTGTCACACTATTTCTCCAGCCTGTCGAGGTCCCTCTGAATGGCAGCACGACCCTCCAGCTTATGAGCTGCTCCTCACAGTTTTGTATCATCAGCAAACGTGCAACTCTACACTCTGCGCATATTCATAAATGAACTGGAAAAGTGAGACTTGAGAAGGGGAAGCTTGCAGCTGATAGGAAGTTAGTAAGAGTAGTGAAGATAAGACCTGAATGCAAATTTGGCATTCTCTCATCAGAATGCAAACTTTTTTAATGAGAATTAAAAAAAAAAAATAAAAATATCAGATTGAGGGACTATACGATAAAATGGCAAAGGAAATCCAAAATATAGGCCTATTAAGATGTGCACTCGAGGAAGAAAAATCCTAAATACATATAGAATAATGACTTCTGGTCAGGGAAGAATGGCAACTTTGATCAACAATATGGAAGATGTTCTTTATGAGGAAAGCCTATGTAGACCAGTGTTCTTTCAACTAGAGAGGAATCAGTCAAGGGGGCATATGATGGAGATCTCTAAAATCATAAGAAACAGCAAATGAGTAAATGGTGAACAGTTTGCTGTTTCTTCCAGCACAAGAATTGGAGGCATCAAATGAACCTGACTGGTGCAGAATCAAAATAAACAAGAGGCTTTTTACCTAATGTGCAATTAATTCTTTGCTGCAGGACATTGTCTGCAGGAGTTTTAAGATCAGCAATGCACGTTCATGGAAGAGGAATCCACTTGCAAACTATTAAATATGCAAACAAATTCTCTGGTTTAGAAAGTTCCTGAATTGCAAATCAGGTTGCTGGAAGAGCGTACTGGAAAAGTACTAGTACCTTTTTGCTGGTTTTTAAATTTTTACATATCACCTGCTTTTTGGCTACTGAGACAGGATACTAGGCAAAATAGGCTTTTGGCTTGTCTCAATAGAGATACAATTTTGTTTACTATGAAACGGAATGATTGCTATTTCACAGTTGCACAGCTCTGTGCTGCGGCAGTTCTAGTTTATCTCTTCAGGAGCCTGTAGAAATAGGAACAAAAATGGACTTTGCATTGTGTCCCCAAACCTCTGTAAATTAGGAATATATGACATGGGTAATCCCAAAGTAAGATGTTTTTGCTTAATTCACTGCACTTTGAAGTGTCTTTTGGAAACCAAATCAGTTTCTGGTAAGAACTTCAGCTCCTTTTTCCAGCTTCCTGCTGCTTTAATGGTCTACAACGAGCTTACCTTCCCAAACTAGGTATTTTCTTTTACTTATGTAGCTATTTTTTCCCTTATTATGCCTTAGCGCAGCTTTTCTGTAAAATCTGATTGACTGGATAATCCCCAGGTACCTTCATTGAGTAATAACTATTCCCCTGAAAGTGATCTGACTAGAACTCAGAACTTGGAAAAGTGATTTATCTAGACCACAGGCATCTCTCTGTCCTGCTTCTATGTGAAGAGAGGATCTTCACAGTTTAATGTTGGTGTAAATTGCGCATTGGATGCAAAATACATATGACAAGTCCTAGAGGCAAAAAGAATGTAAAGGATGAAAGTGCAGAAAAGTGGTAGTGATGGTGGAGGGAAGGGTCATTTTATCATCATTATTGTTCTTATGATAATGAGGTCCAAGTAGAATTTTCATCTATCTGATAAATCCATATGATTAGCAAGACTGAGTTAGATACCTGTCTTATGTACCGACTACAGCAAAACATGGGAATAAATGGAAGTTTCACAGTAAGGAGATTTTTTTTTTTTACAACGACTAACTGATTTGTTTTTTGAACAACAACATAGAAAAGGGAAACCTCTCACTGTCATATCATTGCATATCTTTAGTTTTCATGGATGCCTCTATGCAGCTTCCTGTGTACTTTGCCAACTTTCATGTAACTTTAAAAAAATTTAGTTAAACATTTTTCACAAACCTGGTATTTTAAAATACATTGCTAACTACCAGCAGATGTAACAAATATTTGTATTTATTTAAGACTTTATAATGTATATATGATTTATTTCATTATCTTAGAAAAAAAATCCAGTTTTATGAATGTTTGCTCTAGCTGCGATGGGTTATAGTTATTGACTGTAGGAAGCATCAAGTTGCATAAGCGAAGAGTATGCCCAAATGGGCAACAAATTCCATAATTTATTAATTTTTTCTTGGGATAGAGCCCTCTCAAAACAAAGGAAAAAGTAGTAAATTAGAAGTAGTAAACGAAAATTAAAAGTTAGAGCTGGTTGGAGCTGAATCTATGCAGTGAGATTGTTTACTTGTTTGCGTGTTTGCCTTATGTAAGGGACTAACATTTTTAATGCTAGTTAGTTTTTAATGTTAATGTTTTAACATCTTTAAATCCTAATTTGCTTGCAGTCATTTTTCAGGATAGGAGCACTTGCCATCTGATTTGTATCTGATTTGTTTGTTTCAAAAGCCCTTCAGAGTAATATCTGCATTAGGGATAGCTAACTTACTTACGCCCTATAGCCACTGTGTTCCCAGCAGGCTGTTTGGAGACCAGGCAAGTACAACAGGGTGTTTGGACAATCAGCCTTCTGTTACCCAGCATAACAAAAGACTTTAAGACCTGAAAAAATACACACCCGCCCCGACATTAGACAAACTGGGCGTGTGCTGGCATGGAACACAGTAGAAAGTCACCTTGTGACACAGATCAGCTTGGATCTATAAAGTAGGGTGTAAAGAGAGGGAGCCAGGCTCTTTTCAGTGGTGCCCAGTGACAGGACCAGTGTGAGCACACACTGAAGCACAGAAGGGTCCATCTAAACGTTGGGAAACACTTTCTTACTGTGAGGGTGACTGAGAACTGGCACAGGTTGCCCAGAGAGGATGAGGAGGATGGAGACTTGCGGAAGCATTCCAAAGCTGTCTGGACATGGTCCTGGGCAACCAGCTCTAGGGCAGTGGGGGTGTGGTTGGACCAGATGACCTCCAGAGGTCCCTTTCAACCTCAGCCATTCTGTGATCCTGTGATTAGAAGCTTTATTTCCACGGTGGTCTTGAAGGTCCTTAAGGTTATTGCAGCACCAGTAAGCGGGAGGTCATACAGTTCAGTTGCAAGCTTGTATCTCAGGTGGCTCTGAGAACTATCCACATATGCGCATGTGTCTCAACTAATGAGGCTGGATGGGTTACAGTGATTATGCGAGAATCAGGCTGGCTACACACAGAGCCCTATCAGATTTCTTAAACTCTGGCATAGTTAATTTGTAACCTGGACAAATCACTCGGTAATTTAGATTTTACAGTATTTCTGGATTGTTTCTGTAGTCTAGATGAATCTGTTTTGTGAGTTAAATGGAATTTAAGAACTCAGTAGTTTATAAAGCCTAACCTAAATTTCGTTTGCAGTACTGTTCCTTCCATTAACATGTCATTATTGTTTACTTTGCTGTTGTGATTTTACCATTCTAAGCAGCATCCCAACACCATTGAATAATTAAACTTTATTATTCTGTTGCCAGTATTTTTGGAAACTGATGTTTGAAATTATATGGATGTGATTATTCTTTCTAGTAAAATTCTTCAGTGTTTTAATGATTCAGATTGCCATCTCTGTGTGCAGGATATTTTCTTGGAATGTTAACTATCCATGTAGAATTATACCAAATTAAGGTGACTTCACAAAAAATATTAAAGGAATGGGTATGAGTTACTTTGTATTATACAAAAGTATAATTGTGATGTGATTTCTTTTTCATTATAATATCTTACACACAAAAATAAATGTTTGCTTGAGAAGAATTAAAAAGGTACTTTGCCAGATGTCAGCTTCTATCCAATAGATAGTTTTTTCTAGTTAAAAAAGAAATGTAAAGGTAGAAGGAAACAAAAGAAGCTTATGCTGTAGAATGTAGTTTACTGCATAGTAGACAATCTATTAAATATGTTACAGTGTATCAGTTTATTATACACTTTCTTTTATGTGGTAGCAGTGTTTTAGGTAATGAATTAGGTTTATTAATTCTTATAATCTAGTGCTTTCTAAATACTAGATTAGTACTACATTTTTAAGGAATGAGTAAACCATAAAAGAGTTGCTACTCTGTATCTTACCTCTGCTTTAGAAGAAAGATTAAACGAAGCAATCTCTAGAATTTATTTTGGAGCTTTCAGCTAGGAGAAGTAATGAAAAAAATGTGCCAACTTAAAATGATGGTATCCTGCAAAATGTCTGTCACAAAAATGACATATACTTAATTTTTTAAAAATTCTTTAACTTCTTATGCTGTGTTAGGTTTCATCCATGGAGGTTCTTCCATCATTCTCTGACTGCACAAACATGTGTGCCAAGATAAGAAAATAAGCAACAGAGGGTTGGGAATGGGTGGACATGGTGAAAAATCTGCTTTTGGTGCCAGTGCAGGTCTCTGTCAGCATACGTGAACTATGACTGTCTTACCCAAATTCCAAAGAATGTTAAGCATTGGGCAATCCCACATAGAAAGTAGATCTTTTATTAAGATAGATCTGTAGATCTGTATCCTTCTGTTAGCCAAACTAAGAAGTGATTGTTAGCAGCATTTTTAAAGCCTGTTGTTTGCTTCAGTTATCATGTGACCGTAAAGAGCTAAACTTCAAGTCAGGTTGTTCATAAGGTTCATGCCCTGCCAACTGAGTGAGTGCTTAACCAGCTGAGGTGCCAGAAGGGTCACAACTTTTCCTGGGGACCTGAGGCAAGTGTTTTGTTACGTCCTATTTAGGTGAATGGATAAGTGGAGCTTGTCTCCAGAGGGAAGATCAATCAGTCAAAGGAATTAACAACAGAAAATCTGAAAGTCTATAAAGCTAACCGGTTATGATTCCAGCAGAGCAGTCAGGCATTTTTTCCATACTGGAAGGCTCTAAGTAGAGGCCTGTTAGAGAGGAAGGAGTAGTTTAGGTAGATACTATTACTAGTTGGAATCATCCAAGTTTTTTATTTTGTGTCTTGAAAAATATCAATCCCTTTTCCTTTTGATTTTGTGTATCAATTCAGCTGCTTGCACATAGCTTCACCTGCATTTGAAGAAAATAGCTTTGCAGTAAAAGCTTCCCATCATACACATTTCAGGGTGATGACCAGGTTATCTTTCCTTTCATCTTTCCTCCATGTGCTCTCAAGAGAAAAAAAGGTAAAACGAAGAAAAAGATAAAAGCATCTAAGCACTGGAATATTTTACTGATCTTGTGCTTTGGTCCGTGCTTTGATGTTCTAATGCTGTATTATTGGGTCTACTGTTCCAGGGACCTTACAAACCCCTTAGTGTTAGAGAACACTGGCAGTAAAAGTCAATAAAAGTCTTCGGACTATTTTCAGTCTTTGTTTAAATTAGAAGTTGATGCCTTTTCTAGTCAAGGAAGCAGAAGCCAATCCAAGGAACTAGAAATACACTTTTGAATGAATTTTCATTTGGAAGCAGGTAGAAGTGGGGCTTTGGTGGTCTGAGAATGAACTCCAGTTGCTTATTTAGGACGGCTGTAGCTTCTGGGCTGATGTCTTACAGAAGACAGGCTTCTCTTAAATCATTACATAGCTGTAATGAAAGGTCTTCTCTTTCTTTGTCTGGCCAAATGCAGCCATGGTATGGACTGAGGGAAACCATCGTATGAGATCCAGGTTCTAGAGGTTCATTTGGCAAATTTACACCTTAACATTACAGCCATCACTAAACCTGTGTAATCAGTGCCCAGCCTCCTCATTTTTTCATTGCTGATTTAAATTTCTCTGGCTTTAAGTTTCATGCTTTCGGTTTTGTTATGCCTTTGGATTTTGTTATATTCTTGCTAAACGGAAGAGCTATTTAGTTCCCTGTGAAGGTACTTAAACCCTGTAATTAAATTCATCTAATAGAATTAAGACAAAGAACTCTTTGTACCTCTTGCTGTTGGGTACTTTTCAAGGTCTTCGTTTGTATTTGTGATTGCTCTTTTATCCAATTTGCCTGTGTATAGTGATTGTATGTTTACAGTTCAGTTTAAATAATTGTATTTAATGCATGATGGTTTAGAATTCAGGTGTGTGTGTGTGCGTGCATGCATGTGTGTGTGCATGCATGTGTATGTCATAATATCCTATCAGCTCTACATTTATCTGCAAAGCTAAGTAAAACTAAAGTTTCCTCTTGTTATTTCAGTCTGATGTATCTTCCCCCCATTTTCCTCTCTCAGCATGGAAGACCTCTTTGTTTTATCCTCTGTTCTCAGAAACACCATGGAAAATCTGGTCATGTGGACTTAGGAAATAATGCTAATTACTGTGTTCAGATTTTCTTTTCCATCACCATTGTAAAAGGTCTTCTATTTGAGAGCCTACATCTGCATTCTGGACCTGGTGGTGTTATATGAAATATACTATGCTGAAGATGGCAAATCATTTTCTGACTCTAATGGAATGTACTTTTTTATTTTTACAGAGTACCAAGCTGCCATTTTGCATTTAAAGAGGGAACACAAAGAAGAAATTGAAACATTAAAGGTATACTTTTGTAATGATTTTTTTTCTTTCCCTGACTTGAGTGCATTTTACAGATTTAAGTACTGCAAACACATACTTTCCGTCAAATGTTAAAAATTTAATTGCTTCTTTCTTAAAGTTGTATTCAGTTGACTGCCAACTCAGTTAAAATTAACCTAGTTAAAATTCATACATGCACTTATATATGGTGACAAAAAGCAGTTTTCCATGTTTCTCCTTTGTAGTTTTGCTTATTGTTGTACTCTTAAATTCTTCGCTCTAACTCAGCAGTGCAGCACTTTTACATTTGCTTATTATATTAAGGCATTGGCATTTGACTACTCTTTCCCAGTGAAACATGGTTCTGTAAAAGCAGTTTTTTGTAATTTTAGATTGAAAAATAAGCACGGTAATTCCATTTGTGAGACTCTCTGAAATTTTGTATTGAACAGTCTTTATTGATGTCTGGTTTTGTAAGTGTAAATTTGACCAACTGCCTGATTGTCAAAATCAGAAATAACAAAATTTAATATCAGAACTCACTTTCCCTTGGCATGGTAGACTCTGCTAAGCAAAGTGAAATTTTACAGGAAGGTTTTTATCATAAAAGCAGGAACTTAAATGGCAGTATAACTTAAAGTGAATTTGTTAAGCAGTCCTAGTTTGAAGAAAAATGATCAGCAGCATCTTTTTCTCACCAACTATGATATATTCTTAAGCATAACTGCACAGTGTTCTAATGCAGGTCCATATGCTAAGTCCCTAGTATACAAGTCATCAAATATACAACATTCTGTATTTTCTTTGTCGTCATTAAGGCAAACAGAATGGAAAACCCCATATTTACTAACACAGGGAGTTCGATAATCCAATATATTGGTATATTCACCATGTCATTAGGCAGCTCACATATAGCAATCATCAGACTAGTACAAATACAGTGTCTGTATTACACATAGTATTTATGTCTTTGTGTCTGCACAAAGGCCAGGACATAATGGATGTAAACTCTATGAATTTGAGAAAGCTCAGTGAGGTCTTTGAGTAGACAGGGGTGGAATGATGGTAGCAGCTTGTGGAGTGGACAGGACAGGCAAAGAGTCTCTGGTGTGTGCAGCATCTCTTAAGAGTCAGCACAGGGAAATGCAAGCTAGCACACATATAAGAAATACAGAGTGTAAGAGTAATGCCTTCTTCCCGTATGGTGCTTGTTGTTTTGATTTCATTTTTTTTGGCAAGTCTGATTGTCTTCATTGTCTCTTCCTAGTTGCTTCTACTACCACTGCTCCATGCCCCTTCCTTAACAGTGTGCTGCTTGATTTTTGGACCTCAGCCCAGCCTGGTGTAAGGCATCAGATTCATAAAAGATGAATAGTGACTAAATTACTGAGAAATGTTGCCCTAGTATACCATTTCCAGCAATCAGTGTTTTAAGGGTTTCCTGAAACAGAGTCTGCACACAGGCTGTGGTATATAGTACTGATGAATAAATTATAGTATCACATGCTTCCGTGACTTCTGAATGCTATGCCATCTGAGTAGTGTTCCTGTTATTTTTCTGTGTGTTCTGGACAATGAATTGCTTGTACTAGAATGTGACCCATCATAGATGCATCCTTTTTGTTTGTACGGTTGTTTTGGAGCTGTTTATTTCTCTGGAACGTGTAGAATGACATGTGAAAAATTCTATATAGTGCCAGGCTAATAATCTAAAAAACAGGCTGAAAATGTTGAATTCCTATATTTTTAATATGTCCTGTGCCTGAAGAAGGTCAACACTGAGTTATTCATTTTGTGAAGAGAATGTCAAATCTTACTGCAGCATGTTATTTGTTATGGTGGGTGAAATCTGAGGGTCAAATGCTGCTACATGGTCCTGCTGCTTTGGCAAATCATAAATTGTTAGTTCTGCTTCTAAGTTTTAGTAGTTTTCTAAATGAAAGGGTGTAATTTCAAACTTTTTTTGTCCCCTTTTTTAATAGCCTGTCTACTTTAAGAGGTTCTTTCTCCTGTGTCCCTGATGTTCAAACATTCTAAAGAACAAAATTTTTTTCTCCGCATCTCTGTTGTTAGCCTTCATTATTTCGTCTTTAATTTCAAAGGAGTTTTTCATGGATGTTGTGATTCATTTAAAAATTATTGCTTTTCCCTGAAATTGGTTCAGTCTGAATATTTAAATATAATAGCAAAGGGACATGATTTTTGTTCATTCTTTATGTTACCAGCATTTGCACTGATAAAATGGAATGCATTAGAGAAGTCCAGACATTGTGTACTCTCTTTCTTGTGGTTTTTCATTACTTGGAGAAATGGAAAGATATATTTTAAGATAAAAAAACCCCTATATACTGCTGTACATGTGGAACTTTACATTATAAAATTCATATGGGAATGCATAGGGAAGAAAAATTGTGTCGTCATTTAACGTAATAACTTGTTGCATTTTATTCTTTAAGGGTATAACAGAAAAATATGGTGGTGTATATCCCAACTACTGCAAAAGCTTGGGTTAAATGTGATTTTGTACTATGCACTGAAGGAACCTACAGCCAGAAATTTATCTGACCCAGTTCTCTTGCAAACTGATCCAAATCCCATATCTTGTATTATGAAGAAGGTTGATCATCATACCTTCTCTGTAAAAGACTAGGAGTTTATTCCTAAAATGCCTAGAAAAATCTTAAGGAGCCCTGGAAGGTATGTGTAGGGGAAGGTTCTCAAAAAAAATTATTAAACTGTCCTCTGAAGGTGAAAGCAAGCAAAGTTATCCAGAATCTGTCCTTTGAAACCTGTATATAGTGGCTTATAAATGAGAGATCTCTTTACTCTTTAGCAATAGAAAGTATCCTATACTTCTGTACTGTATCTTTTGGAAGTTATTTTGCTCCTTGACTATGTGAAAGAAATTCCTACTGGATTTTTATTCTTTAAGATTTGTTATTGCTATGTTCGTTTCCTATAATCTTCATATGGAATACCCAGAGTACAACCAGGGCTTTACCCGTACCACCAGTTTGAAAGGGTAGATGCTGATTCTTTAGCCAGTTGAAGTTGCAGCAAATGTAGCAGTCTCGAAGGATGTAAAACAATCACTGGATAGGGAGAGTGAATGACAGTATTGTTTTTATTTAGCCTGGAGAAAAGGAGGCACAGGGGAGACCTTATCGCTCTCTACAAATATCTGAAAGGACATTGCAGAGAGGTGGGAGTCGACCTGTTTTGTCAAGTAACTGGTGATAGAACAAGAGGAAATGGCTTCAAGTTGCGCCAAGGGAAGTTTAGATTGGATATTAGAAATAATTTTTTCACTGAAAGGGTCATCAGGCATTGGAACGCGTTACCCAGGGCAGTGGTGGAGTCCCCATCCCTGGAGGAGTGGTGGGCTTGTCAGTGTTAGGTTAATGATGGAACTAGATGATCTTACAAGTCTTTTCCAACCTAGGGGATTCTGTGGGATTCTGTGATTCTATTTTATGTTGCCATTTTTATGTTATCACACTAACTTGAAACTTTGTTCCTTTTTTTGATGTCACTTGAAATCAATTATATTCACGTAGCGTGCATATTAATTGAATTAAGATTACAACATTTGTTACATCAAGTCAATTATTGATGAATCTGTACCATATCGTATTGCATAACAATCAGAATAACTCATGACATCTCTTAATGGGTTTATTAATGTACATAATTCAACTGAATCATCCACATGAAGATAATCTGTAGAAAGAGTAATATAGTAGAGATAAATACTTGTTTTTACCCATTTACCTTTTACTACATTTACTAGATGCTGTGTTCAAAGCATTTATTGAATTTTTCACCTGTTATTTACAAAAAATTGAATTATATATTTTTAAGACAATCTATTTCTGTTCACTGTTGAATTTTTAACTTTTCCTGTTCCTCCCGCTAGATGTCAGCTAAGTCTTTCAGAAGAAGTTCCCAAAGCATGTCACAGCTTTGCTATATGTGTGCAAGTTTCATACTTCTTTCTAAACTGTGAGAGTATGCGTGGTGGTAACATCCTGCCCATTATTTCTGGATCTGGCACAGTCTTAGTTTTAGGTCAGAAATTAGATTGCACATTATGGAACTAGAATTGAAGTTGCTCAACGGATATGTAGTAGCTGTCATCACATTAATAGTATTATTCCCTATAGAACCAAGTCTACAGTATCTAATAACCAACTAAGTAGATGACAACAACTTAACATTAAATCAAAATATTGTAAATGGAGTACTGACATCTGAAAGGAAGGAATTAACTTGAAGGCAATATTCTGATTGCAGTGCTTAATAGTTAATCCAACACAGCTGCACAAGGGTGCAGCGTACTTTATTATTTTTTTTTTCCTGTAAGTTCATTTGATAAAATGAGTAAAAAAGTTAAGTCTTTTTCCCTAATTTCTCCTTCTTCCCTTTAGCACAAGGATACCAAATATGCCTTCGCTGTCCTATGACACTGTACCCTATGCATGGGTCTTTCTCTCTGATATAGGTTATTAAGCTTCCACCAACTCACTACATCTTTTACGTATTTCCAAACTGAGAACAATAGCGTCTTTAGCCACTAATCACAGATTTTTATAACAATATTACTATATATTATATGATGAGCATTATATAATATACTCTATAAGACAATACCAGATATTTGGTAACAATAAACTATAGCTTGTAAATGATACAATAAATATTACATAATAAAATAATAGTTACATCTCTTGAAGTATCTCATTGCAAATTTTAGAAAGAAATACCTGTAGTTGCATCTAATACAGTTATGAACATATTACTGAAACTTAAGAAATAATGAACAGTAATGCAGTTGGTGCCCGTGACATTATGAAAGAACAGGCTGGCCTCATTTAGAGAAGAATGTATCATGGGCTGTTCGTAGTGACCTTTGTGGTCTCCTTAGTAATGTTTGCATTTTTTTGAAGGTTTCAAGAGCTGAAATGTAGAAGTGGGTAGAAAGTCGTTTCCTTTTCATAGAACTTGCTTAACTTTGAAAACAATTTCATATTGTAAATTTAGATTAAAGATCAGTGCCTGAAAGTGCCACAGAAAAAGATTGAAAAATGTGGAAGAAAAAGGAACGTGAAAGGGAAAGTCATAGCACAAGTCAAAATTGTCTGATAATTCCGAAATGATTGATTTTTACTTTGTAATGAGACCACAGAGCCATAAAAACATCTTCTAAGTTACTGAGTGACGTAATAAAGCTTTACCTATGTGACAACCTTTTCATTCTTTTACAAATCTGTTTTTACATCTCTCGTGCTTCACAAGTCTGGCCCTTTGTCTTCTCACTTTCCCATTGGTTTTCCCTCAAGGTCAGTGTGCTTCCATTTGTGAATGCTTCCATTGCTCTTTGATTATAATATGAGTATAACCAAAGATGCTGCTTTTCTCTGCCACATTTTGAAATTTGTAATTCGACTGTGGGAGGCAATGATGAATACTGTCGAAAGCTGTTGTATGCCAGAAAGCTTATAAAAACCCCTCTTTTGTAGAAGTGAGTGATTTCACTTTTATTTTGACAATTTAAAACATCTTTTACTTATATGTAAAAGTGAAATTTCATTTCAGCTTCAGAAAGAACATCAGAAACTAGATGCTTTAACACCAAATCAAAACATTCTATGATTCTATGATTCTATGATTTTAAAGTATTTGAATTTGTCTAAATCTTCCCTTTTGTAGATAGTCTATTACAACAAAGTGGATTTTTTTTTTTAACAGATTCAATTGAAAAAATTCTGACCTGGATACTCTTTCGTAGGGATCTTTATCATTCCTTTCTGGAAAAAAGAAATTTTAATATCCCCCCCCCCCCCCCCCCCCCCCCCCCCGGTTTGTGTGTGCATATGTGAATTCTTGCATAGGATAGGGATTTCACAATTTGTCCAATGAGAAATAGCATTGAGAGCTTTGATATGCCACAGTACTTAACAGCATTTAAGAAGTGGATTACGTGCTGACTTCTGGTAATAAGATTTTGCTTTAGGGTGCTGAGATTGTTGTTTTTAACCTTTACAAGATGAAATGCATCTGTAAGGTGGCTAGCTGCTTTGTGTGTTCTTCACTGGATTTTCATGTCCCAGCATGCACAAATAGAAGAAAATCTGTATCATGTATGCTTCTGTATGGTGAAGTGAAGTTGCAGCTCAAAGGAGCAGCCAAGGTCAGCAAGGGTTTATTAGTCAGTCTTTCCTAATGAGCTGTTCAGGCTTTTCAGCATTTCCATGTGGTGTTACTGATGAAGGTCTCCCAGCTTGTGGTTAATTATCGATACTACTCTTGCCTAACTTGAAATGTTTCAGTCTTTTGTGCTCAGTTGCTAAATGTACAGTTTCACCACTGTGTGTGTACTGTGTGTCTTTATGGATCTTCTTCTTGGCTACTTTGTCCTAATGAAGGATTTCTCCCTGTTCAGCACAGAGCCTCTCTGCAGTGCAAGACAGTGAAAAGAAAAAGATTGACAAAAGCATAAAAAATATGAGAAAGAAGAAACTGAAATCCTATGAAATTGTATTAAAATATCAATTTCAGTACTCCTAAGGCTCCCAGAAATGGGAGCAAGATTATCTTTAAAGTATGTGTTTCCTGAAATAGGAAAATCCCAGCAGGAGAAAAAACCCTATAATGAAAAATTTTCATGGCCAGTGCTAGAGAAGGTAAGTAGCAATCTAGGGAATGATAGCAAGGGACAAGAGAAATAAAACAATAACTTTCTACAGGGTGCATACAAGCACACAAATAGCTAGCAAGAAGGGCTTTAATCTCTTTGGAACCACATGTTAACAATTGCATCTTCATTCAGAAAGGAAGCTTGAAATGATTCTTCATGGTGTATGAAGATATTCCCCAGTTCAGTGCTTAATTATGTTTTAAAAACTTGCACATTATAATGCCTATATTCATGTCATACTCTATAATCAAATTCTTAATGAAATTTTAAGTATCTCTGCTGTGCTCTGATACTTACATTAAGCAAAATTCTCCCCCTCCTTCTCGTCACTGACTTCCTGTTTTCCATATTTTTGATATGAGTGCTTTTCATCCTTATTTTCCTTTAATCATATGATTAAATTGTGTTTATTTTCTTATCAGATACCTTGACTATGCAGGAAGACTGTCTTCTTTCATTCTGTTGCTTTTTTTTCCACTGCTACTTGCTATGTCTTATATTGCCTCTCTATTATTTTCATCAATACAATTTCACTGTAAGAACTTGGATTGTTTAGACTTCATGTCAACTGCAGAATGCTGTTAATTCCACATGTTGATCCAAGGATTCTCCTGTTTATTTAAGAAGTTACATCAGACCATATTCCGTATATTGAATACAGTGAAAATCTCTTTAACTCTGTTTCAGCACGTGGACACGGACATGCTATTATATAGTTAAAGTGTGCATAGAGATCAACAAGATAATTTATAGCCTTAAAACTTCAGCAAGACTGAGCTCCTGCCCAAATTTAGACATGTTACAAAACACTGCTTAATTAGGGCTAAAATTAAACTCTTCTAAAAAAATGCATTGTAAACCCCTGCATTTATCATAGTTTGTGAAAGTTAATTTGTCCCATCACCTTGAGTAAATATTTTATGCATTCAGGAGAATAAAGTAAAACACATACTGTGAACATGATGACATTTTATTTTGACACATTTGGAAGACCTCTGTAACATAGGAAACAATTGTCTACAAGAAAAATGAAGTGAAATGTCATCATGGGAGTATAAAAGCCACTAAAAATTAAGTAGTATCAATGTTATCTTACTATTTTGATTTCGAAAACATGTACCCCATGCCTTGTCAAAATTATCTGCTTTTTGAAATTTACTACACCAGATGTTTGTTTGAATCTAATAACTGTAAGCCATTTCTGTGCATGAAATACATAATTTTCCTGCAGTTTAAACATTCTGGCTCTGATATTCCTGTTTTTAGAGCAAGGAAAAATTTGTCAAGGATGAGCATTTTGCTGATAGAGGGAAAATCTATCTGAAATTGGAAGCTAAAGCTTTTGAAACAAAACTATTTTTTCTCATATTCAGTAAAGACTTCAGATTTTAGCAGCTTCTGACTTTGCAAATCTACTGCTCATTGTACCTATTGCATCTTCTGGTGCTGAAAAAATTTTTAATGTGCCCTTTCCACAAAGCCACAGAAGATACCAAAGCCACCAAAGTTGTTATAAAGTAACACTGGGGCAAAACTAAGTTCCACTAATTACTGGGTGCCACAAGTTACTCTTGGTTAGGTGGGGATCACTCTTCCAAGGATGCTTTGAAACTGAAAGCTGAGAGCCTGTTTCCTGACTCCCTTTTTGATGATGAGGCAACGTGAAAGAAAAGCCACTGGAATTTGAAGCAGAGAGAGCTGGAGAGATGTATGGAGATGTGAGAGGTGAAACTTTAGGTAGAAAATGGTGAGTAGAGATACTAGGACGAGACTGGCAAGCTGGAGGGGGAATGAAGTAGCGTGGAAGTTAAGGCAGAAAACTGTAGGAGATAGATTGCAGAGACTTGGATCTGGGCATCACGATACAGGTTTTAATTGTAAGTGGACAATTTCCCCCCGAATATGTATCCTAGAATGAGTGCAGTCTATTCAGTATTTGGTTTTATTTTTGTTGGTCAGCGAGTAATACCCTCCTGTGTGTATCAATCAAAATGTCATCTGAATGTACATAGTTTCATTATGGATTTTCCGGTGTCACAAGTTTTAATTTGTCAGCAAGTTTCATATGTATATATTGGATTTTACAATATGTATTCAGATAGGCATGTATTATTATTATTCATACTTTATGCACAGAGACCTAAGGTATAACAAATTTATAGGGATGCTTACATTTGCATATATGTTCATATCACAGTTCATTTTTAACTTACATTGCAACTATAAATTGGATCCCAGAATCTCAAGATAGTTGCTTAGAAAATAAGGTGTATTATTGGTTACCACTTGAGAAACACTGACTAAAAGGGCTTGTGACTCATCTTGCAGGAACTTTGCAGTTTGAGCAAGTATAGAATCTGTTTTTCCAGGTCAGCGTTATCATGCCTTTACTGTAACACTGTTGTGTCTCTTCCTGAGATTCCATGCTTTCTACATTATATACCATTTAACTTCAGTGCACATAATGCAAAGTCTTAAAAGCTCATAACTTTTTCATAATAGAGTTTTTGATTATTGTCTGGAATAGCTCCCATCATGTTTACTTAATGAGATACTGGTTCTGTCAAAGAGAAAGTTTCTGTGTAGCTGCACTACATGGAAACATTGATGGAGAGAGAGAAAATTAAGGTTGCTGTGGCAACCACATTTGTAGTTTTCACTTTTGGGTAATTGACCGAGGTTGGTTTTTTGACACGTTTTTGTGTGTGCAGTATTTTCTTCAAATACCATAATGGGAATGTCTAGAATAATGTGATTGTGCATAATTAGTATGTAGTATACATCAGTTTAAAGTAAGTATGTCTTTTACGCAATTACAGAGTCATTTCCATAATTGACATTAAAAATCTGTTTATCCAGGTAGAATCTCAGGAGTTCATAAGCTGTATCTTAGATAAGTGTACTGATATCTTTATTGGCTTAGTCTAGCATAAACATCTCCACAGTGTTAAAAAGAAGATTAGTTATAAACACAGTGTTGAGTTTTCTTATAAATGTTGCCCGATTGGTGAATATTTAAAGACTGTCTTCTGTTTTTACCACTGAAGTTTATGATAGTATCTGCAGAATTGAAAGTTTCTTAGTTGAACTAAGATAGAAATCATGAAAGATAATCTTACATGCGTAGGATCTCCTCGTATACTTTGCTTTGATAAGGATATCTTCAGCTTGAATTTCCTCTTTAATCGTTATAATTGAGGCAAGTATTATATTGGCAATATGAAAAAAATATTTTCTATAATGAGGTTGTGAGGAAAGGAATAGGTTTTTTTTTGTCCTTCCATAGAAAGTGTGTAACGTAATGAAAACTCTTGCTTTCTGAATGTGAAGCTGAATGTGAAATTAACCTCTGACTTCATTTCCTTTGCTATAGAGAAAGAGGTAGTATTTTTTGTAGTATAATATATTTTATGTTGAAGGAAGGACTGTTTCACCAAGCAATCCATTTGTTTTGACGTGTTGAGGTCCTTTTTTATATCATGTGAGGAATGTGGTAATTGTAAGCATCAGAGAATTGCTCTTTTAGGTGACTATGTTCCTTAAAGTAAAATCGAACCTCTGTTGTTATTTTGATATCTGATGTCAAAAAGGCCCCAGAAAATTAATTTCCCTCCATAGCTGGGAAGTGAATGGCTTGCTATACCTCAAAATCTTTTAGTTGTTTTCATTGCACATGTGAACTCTCTGTATGTTGGTGGAGAGGGTAGTCATCTCCTCAGTGTAGGTATTCTTAGAATTTTTAGTCAAAAATAATGTTCATACAGAATGAAAATCTTCAATTTCTAAAAGTGTAGAGTTCCTTTATTTTATTGGCATAGCAAGTTCACAGCACTATTTGACTGAATATTTCCTATTGAAAAGTAGTATTCATTGTTGCCCATTATCCTTCTATAGATGAAAAGTAGTATTCATTGTTGCCCGTTATCCTTCTATAGATATATAACTTTATCTTTGCTTACTGTTTTCCATGTGCTCTACTTGCTTTTTACTTCGACTTTTGCTTCAACCAAATCATTGGTTGCAACTTAGTAGAATGCGGTATATATTATTACTTTCCTATATAGTTACCAAGCTTTCTTATAATGGCTTAATCTTGGAGTCTGGTTGCCAAAGAAATTAGTTCTTTATACTGTGAAGCAGCGTTGACAGTAAACTCTCCTTTCCTCTCCACCCCCTCCCCAAAAGAAAAGGAAGAAAAGAGAAGAAAAACAAGGTTGTATTACAATTCTGGCAACATCAGCCACACTAATAAAATCAAATTCAATGTTGTTTTACGACTTTGAATTTATGTGACTGCACAGGATCAAAGGATTTGTATCCCACTGGACGGCAAGGTCTATAGTTCATGGCAAAAAAACTCATCAAAAAGAACATTTTAGTAGTAAGGCTTTTCATTTTAATCAGCCACAGTAATAAAAAAGCTGTTAGGTGTCCAAAAACATTCTCCCAAGATCAGAGACAACTTGCTCTCTACTACAATCGGTTTTCTTATTGGATCCATACTGCCTCTGTAGTTTTTGTCACTGAAACTTCATCTTCAACTTGTTTTCAGCCATTTTTTGCATTGTTTTCACATTTTACATGCCAAATCATTATATGTGTCAGTAAAAGTCATGATACATATGATTTCCCTGGCAAATAAGAAATCCTGTAACTTCTTTAAAGTAAATTGTCATCAAAACAAGTGATTAACTAAAATAGAATTTTAAATACTGGTCTATATTTTTATATATTGTATTTTAAAATATTTGAATAGCAGTATTTTTTTTCTCCTTGGATATAGTCTTTTGAACACCACCGCAAAGCATAGGTGTTAGTATTTTTGTATCTCTACAGACATAGTCACCTAGGCTGTCCTGAGACTAAGGTAGCAGCTGCAAGTGAGAAACAGAATAGGGAAGTAACTACAGTGACTGTGATAGGAAAGGCTGTTGTTATCATGTTTGGATTCTGCATGTGGATTGTTCATGGTCCTAGTTCAACAGAAGTTTGAAATGAATTTTTAACATATGGTGTGGTTTCATTCTTTAATTAGCTTGACCTCGCAGAAGTTGTATGAAATGTATCATTTATATTTATTGATGAGTTGCATGCTGAATTGCCTTATTCCATTCTGCAGAATTTAGATGTTTAACAGAGTTTAACAATATGTAGCAACTTTACCAATGAAATTGTCCACACAAGTATCAGTTTTCCTTGAAATTTACGGATAGGTCTCAATTTAGCCGGCTACCCCATTTTACAAACTGTGTAAGGTGATTTTTTCCTTGCATAAGATAGCTTACATTTAGGAATAATCAACACATGGTCACTTCCTGCAAGGATCGCTCCCTTTCTGCATGGCATGAAACGTATTGGATGTTACATGGCCTCTTGTAGCTGCGGTACACTACTTACTTGCAAAATTCTAGTGGGTGCAGTACTCCCTTCTCACTGCTACCTGAGATACATGCAGGCATATATTGGGTTTTGTCAGTTGAATATTTTCATGGCTTTATTCTTTTTAAAAACATTCATCCAAATGAACAGAAACTTAGTGGGAATTTTATAAGTTATGTACCAAACATATAAAATCTACGTAAAATCCTAAATTATCTACTGTTAATATTTATTTATTAATAACCTGAAATTTACCCCTTTAAGCACATGTTGTTAACAGTTGGCTTTATTTGGTAATATTTAGTCATTTTTTAGGGGTGCTATTATTTCTCTCAAGGGATGACATTGTATACGTGTATTGTATAACAAAACTCTCCAAGTGAGTTAATTTGTGTAATCTGAAATGGTTGGATGATAGTTATTAACAGGGAAATGACTGAGGGGAGGATATGTATACATTCAGGAAACAAAACCTAGATGAATGTAATTTTACAGAAACATTTACAGAGCAGACACAAGGCAATCAGGATGAGGAAAGCAAACTTTAAGGCCACCTGGAAATCACTCTGTGAGTAGTATGGAAAAGAGGACAGAGGTTAAGAGAGAATTGAAGGTCCACAAACAGCTGGAAGAGGAAATGCTGAAGCTTAGAAGATTATAGGACTGTGAACAGTCCATAATGCAAGGAGCAGTTTGGGTCTTGTATGGAGTAGTCCCTTGCAATACGTGGTCCTGGTCAGAAAACAGCTACAGGATCCTTGTGTCATAGATCTGCTATTTCATGGCTGTTCGTACTCTTTGTATAGTGATAAAAATGGAGGTGTGTTTGTTACCTTTATACTTACACGGTCACTGAAAGCTTAGCACTAGTGTGAAGGAATGAGCTGGTTCAATTCCTGCTTCCACTGTATTCCATTGTCAGCAGACATACTTAATAAGTTCCAGTTGTGGAATATATTTTTTTTTTAAATTATGGTACATTTTTTTAAAAAAAACCCCAACAGCTATTTCTTAATTATTGTCTTTATGGAGCCACTAGATTCAATATGTACAAATGCACTGGCCAAAAGCTTGCAGATCTTTTCACAGGCACTTCTTGTTGGAGACAGTCACGCAAGCTTTGCAATTGGAAGGATGGTAGCCTGGCTATTAGTGATCCTGGGTCCTGCAAAATGGTGAAGAGGAGGAAGAAAAGACAGACAGCATACATAAAGAATCAAATTTCTAAAGAATGGGATTTAATTTAGGAGAAGAATAATTTTATAGTAATATAATAAAATAGATGGGTGACAACAAACCTGTAATGAGTATAGTCATTTCAGTGACACATTTCCCATGTAGTATGCAGTTGAATACACACAGAAGATGAAATAGAAAAGACAAACAGAAAACCAGCACTGGGAATTGCTAGAAGATAAGTTCAGGGAGCAAAGCAAAGGGGTAATACGACTGACATACTATACAGCTGACATACTATACAGCGAGAGGAGAGTGATGGGTAGCTGAAGATGTTAATAAATGTTTCTTAATTTTGTATGCAGAACTGAGTCTATAGAGCAGTAGTATTCAAAATGTGTTATAAATGCAAACTAATTCTGAATTGGCATGAAGAACATGTTACTGGCTACATCAAGAATAGTTTTGACTGAAACTGGAACAATGAATTGAAAGAATATTAGAAACATATCCACTATACAAGAAAATGTAAGAATATGTTAATTTAAATACTCACTATAAAAATGCCATGCTTGATTTGAATGTTTTTCCAGTAGAGAGAGTAGATATTATTATATTAATACCTTCAGTTTCTCGTTGATTTTCTGTATTCTGAGAGGTGCAGTATGCTGGTTTTGAAGATTTTTCTAACAAAGTATAAGAAAATACCAGAAGTAACAGCAGATGTAGTACAAAACATAGTGCACTTCTCAAAAATCATTTTTCCTTAGGTTGCCTTTAAATACCTACTTGTATTGGGCATATTGCTTTCTCATACATTTATTCAGTTTTCCTTTACCTGTTTGCTTTTTTGAAGCTGATCTTGGTTAGATAGTGTTTCTTCCAGACATGACAAGGAAAAAAGATGAAATTACGTCTATCACACCAATTATTTCAGTCCAATCAAAACGGTGAGAGAGGGAAGAAGTAGCAAAACTTCTTTACCATCTCCTTCCCTTTATACTGGTCTAGGAATACAAGGTTTGATTTTATTTTGTATCCATCTGGATTGGTGGCGTAGGAAGGAGGAATTCATGAATTAATTCAAAATTCCAGATTGATAGCATGACTTTGTTTTTTCGGGTAGATAATTCACATGACTTACACAGTTATACTAGCAGTCTTTTTTTACATTAGTCAGATCTTTGGATAGTATAAATACAAGTCCTGTAAAGGCTGGACACATTAACTGCATCAAGCTTTGTGTCTTCTGTTACTCTTTCTGTAATAACTTCCTTAAGCTTGCAGTAATACACATTTTATAATGAAAGAGAGCTTTTAACAACTTTGCTTGTTATATGAATATGCATTGTTTAAATATAGCAATCCATCCATTAAGTATGGCTATAAAATATTAACTAAGTAAGAAAGTTACTTTGAAAGATGCATTCTGAGCCATTCTAAATGTGTAGTTGATATACTCAAATACTTAATTATTAAAATTCTTAATATAGGATATACAACTTGATCATCTAGGTGTCATTTCCATACACACAGGCTTTTACTATTTTATTTCAAATAGTTAAGCTATTAAAGATCTGCTTTGATTTTTGGATGTTTAATGGTATTCGGCATGTCAAAATGCAATTTAATTAGTGTTGAATAATTGTGCAACTTAGTCGTTGGAAGAATAATATCATATTTTTTTTAATGTGTACTCAAATAGCTACATGCTTGGTGTCAATTTATGGGTTTTACTTAGGTTTAGTAACCTGAGATTGAGGACCCTTTCATAATATATCCTTGTGGAAACAGTAATTGTTCAAAGAATCACAAATCAGTCTTTACAAGTAATTGCAGGTGTTGTTAAATCAGAAGTTGTATTTCATAACATATCAGACATGATACATATTTTCACAGTAAATTCTGTATGTTGCAGTGTAACTGGGTATATTTTAATGATGTGCCACACCAATAATTTTCTACTCCAAAATTACTGGCTATAAGGCTGTATTTATTTCTCAACTACCCGAATGCCAGTAATTGTAAAATAACTAAATACTCAAAAATATATAGAAAACCAATGTTCTGGATACCTGCTATGGTCAAATTTCCTCCCAACTACTTTTGCTACGTTTCCTCTATAAAACTCTGTATGTAATATTTTTAAATGAGAAAGAAAATTGGGCTCTGTATACATAGCCTATACAAATATTTAAAGTTTTGGGAATAGTCAGTCCTTTAGCTTACTTTTTCACTATAAGGTGTAAGAAGAATCCTTACTTTGTACCCTTGAAAATGGTGATATACCGTATGTAACTGATTATATTTGTTGAGGTATTTGTTAGAGAGGAATTTTGATTTTTATGTAAATTGGCACAAGTTTAAATTTTTTTTTTTAATTGAGAAATCCTTTGTTAAATCTCTGATTGTTGTTAAAATTTAAAACAAATGTATGTTTTTTCAAGGACAGAGATTTAACAAAAAAGGACCTTTTTTTCTTTGTCAACACAATACAAGAATAAAAATGTGTGAGCTCTTCCAAAAACTGAAGATGAAATTAGTTGAAATGAACAAAACCAAAAAGTCAGAAGCTGTCTGTGAAAAATGTGTTTTCCCTCTCTTTTCTATGCACAGTACTTTGATGGCCAGAATACTATTAAGAAAAAAAAAGCTGTAAAGTCTATAAAAATATTTTTCATTGGCAACTCAATAATTCTTATCTTTCTTTCTTTCTTTCTTTCTTTCTTTATTTTTTCACCCTCCCTCCGTGGGTTTCCATATCCTTAGATACTTTGTGTCTTCTTTGTTCCCTTTTTTTCAGTTTCATGGCTTGGCATAAGTAACTAATTAGATGTAACAATCATTGTATAAAGTCAGAGAAGGGAATAAAATTGAGCTCACTTTCTCTCTACTGTGTTGTTTTTCTAGGCTAATTGGAGTAAAAACTAGTAAAAGTGTGTGTTTCTCAGTTAAAGAAGCGGTCTGTCTCTGATACACATAGAACAGCTCTGTTCATTAAAGACGTGCCATTTTTACACAGTTGCTTTCCAGAGTAGAATTGCACTGTAAACACTAGTGAAAAAATATCATGCTCTAACCGTGAAGCAAAAGTTCTGCATATTGCTTGCTCTAAACAGTGTTTCAGAGAATTTTTTTTTATGGCTTACTGTTACACTTCTCAGGATATTTTTAAGCATTTATGGTGCAAATAAGTCTTGACTAATAACAAGCCAGCAACAGATTTTTGAGTGTAGATTGCTGTCAAAATTTTATGGTTTACTCATATTCATACATACAAATTGTTCTAAAACTTTTCATGTCAGAGCAATTCCATGTCATGTTTAGAAAGTCTTTTTCCACATAAAGTCATATTATATAAATCAGTAGCACAAGAAATATACTTGAGCTGCTTGCATTTAATTGACTTTATAAGTGACTATATTGACTGTATTAGAGTGAGACTGTAATCTTTCTGTCACCTATCGGAACACAGAGAAAAGCTGTCACGTGGGTATTGAGATTTGTCTGTGTAAACCCACGTTATCATTTCAAAGACATTTAGACAACCTGTAGGTTACATTCTGAATGAGAGGATATAGTCTTTTTCTTTTGTGACTAATTACATACTTTATCATCTGAGACTGTAATGGTTGATGGAAGTATGGTACACTGATTCAACTTTGGGGCTTTTTCTTCCTTTGAACATACGCTTCATATGTTCCTGAGTCTCACAGGACCAAAGCTGAGCTGTTGGCATTATTTCAGGAAATATATCTTGCTTTTTTTCTTTGTGTTTTTTCAAGTCACTTAGCAGGTGCAAAAAGGGAGTCACTGGAGTCATACAGGCTGCTCGGAGAGGTTGTGGAGTCTCCCACTCTGGAAACATTCAAAACCCGCCTGGACGCCGTCCTGTGCAACTGCTGTAGGTGTCCCTGCTGTGGCAGGGGGGTTGGACTAGATGATCTCCAGAGGTCCCTTCCAGCTCTGACCATTCTGTGATTTTGTGATACAGCAGAGGGCTGGGTGTAAGGGGAAAAGACAGGAACACACCGGAAAGCCATTCCAAAAGCTCTTCTTATTTTCCAGGTTACAGTGTATCTATATTTTGGATGTTTGCATAGTCATCTTGGCAACATCATGTATTTTAGTAAGACAATTGATTTTTATTTTTTTTTAGGGATGGCTTTTATTTTACTCATTAACAGCAGTATAATTTTAGGAAGAGGGTGATACAGGTCTTCCAAGCTTGTATATAAATGCATTTAAGGGAACTGAGAGTCAGCAGGGATCATTTGCTATGATGAGGTGATTTTACTCAAGGAAAATGGATCATGCCCATTCCGATGGCAGGTACCAGGCAAGCCTTGAGAAATTAAAGAAACTCATTTGTGAGTGCAGCTGTACTGGTAAGGCTTGAATAGCAAATAGGCAAGGACCTTATTTAGTCAGAATCAGAGGTGCATAAACTCCGAAACCTGCATTCAAAGCAAGCGCATTCTTGGAAGCAAGGTAAGACATCAGGAAGAGGCAGAGGTAGAACTGCATATTTATTCAGCCTCTTCAAAATGGATATTGGGTGGAAGTAGAGAGCCTATGGAAGAATGGAAAAAAAGGTACATCAGCCAGGAAGGTTAGTTTTAGAGGTCAGAAAAGCATAGGATTTAAAGGACAGTTGACAACACTCAAGCTGTTTACGTCTTGCAAAGCAAATTTAAGGGTACAGAGAAACAGAAACAGCAAGAAACTAAGGAAACAAGAGGGGTGTTATCCAGTAAGGGTGAGGTGGAGGCAAAATGCAATGTAGATTTAACCTAGAAAATTAGTACAGAATGAGCTGCCCCAGATTTCAATAGCAGTTATCACGAACACGGGGACAGTATTTTTTTTAACCTGAACATACACACAGCTTTTAGTAGCTGAACAGAGCACAAGGATTACTTTTTTTTTGCATATGACATTTCTATCTATATGTTCTAATACAGAGTTGTTGACTCATGATGAGTTTGTGATATGCTGTCCTTCGCAGATCTTTTACCCCTAGAATTGCCATACTACTGATCAGTCCCCTCAGTGGCTATGTACTCTGCGGTTCTCTTTTTTGAATCATAGCATGTATTTTCAGACCAGTTCCTTGTCTGATAAAATTATTATGAATTCTGAATTCTAACAGTGTTCTTCAGCATACTAGCATAGCATTGTTTGCATATTTAATATCGACAATGAATGCAAGAAAGACTGTACCAAGGTAAGGCAATTTCTTTTAGTACCATATTGCTGTGGGGATTAGGTTTAAGATACTGAGGTGGTACTTTCAAAGCAATGATTGAAATCTGATTTCAGCACATTAAGGCTTTTACGGTATGTTTATTTATATACTTACATTGTCTTTTGAGCTGGCAATATGAAGAGGAAATAGTAGCAATAAGGTTCTGTTGAAATGTACCTGCCTCTGATCTGGTATTTGTAACAGTAATCTGGAGAAGATATATCTCTACTGTCATGGAAATTTACACAGCTGTAAGTATCAATTTTGCATGTGTGTGTGTACAGGAGAGGGAGAAATATGTAACAAAAACTAGATAGTGTCACTGACTGGCTGTCAACAGTCATTGACACAATGAGAGGCCAGAGATGCTCTACATGCCAAGGCCCGAGGGCTTAATTTGATGTACTTCCTGAAAGACTGGATTAATGCTGCAAGAAAGTGAAATGGTCAGGGGAGTAGAAAAATGTGTTCCTTGCCCTAGTTTGTTGGGTGTTGAATCTACATATACAATCCCAATTTCTTATATGAATGTTGTTGAGAAGCAGGCAACCAGGCTTCTAAACAAGTCAGTGGAGTAGCAAATGCGTTTTTCAAATGAAAAAAATTGTTATCCTCTATGTCTAAAACATGCTGATGAACATCTCCCAAATTGTTCTTCATAACATCTTGCTTTCATTTTATACAGACATTTTACTCTGCTAGTTTTCCAAATCATTTACCCTTCTTCAGGAATGAATCGTGTTCATTCATGCTGTGTAGGGTGGCTTTCTAAGCTTTAGTTTCCAGACTTATTCCCATATCGTCTGTGCTGACAGCCTTCTTCCCGCACCTTCCCTCCCTCAGACATCCTGTTTCCTGCTGATTTTTTTTTTTTTTTTCCCATTTCACTCTGCTTAAAATAGATGTGACCAAACTATTATAGTCTGATGATAGCCTTTGGTCATTGTTCATCTTAACAGCAGTTCTCAAAGGCTCTAGGAGTCTGGTGCACGGTGTGCCATGGAAACAGACTCAGCATATTGCCAACATGATAGTAATAACTGCTGACATGATTCAGTGACAAGATACTGAATAATTTGAACTCTATCTATTCAAATCCTGGTAGATTTGCATTTAGCTAAAAATTGGTTCTTCCCAGCAGCCACAGGTATTGTTATGTAGCCATCATAAACATTTTAAAGGACTGTTGACAGACACGTGGAAATAAAACTGTAAGCTTTGGTAGACATGTATAGTATAGTAAAAACAACTTTGGTTCCCCTTTAGATGAAAACTGGAAAGGTTGTGCACAAGTGCTTTGAACACAAATTTCTATTCAGTCAAATATTTCAGTTCACACTATATTTTTAGTATTTCAGGATTTGGTGACAACATAAAGTATAAAAGTAAATTTTGATTTATTTGTTTCCCACTTGAAATTGTGAGTTGGAAATAGTTCTATTATATTCCATTTCAGTATGTTACATTTGTTTACAATATTGTAAAGTATAAAAAGATTCTATTGTTCCTATCCTTTGTTTTATGAATTGTAAGAAAAAAGATTTGCCTGGATATGTACTGTATCACCAATCGCTATAGCAAAATTTAGTGACTTATCTTTATAATAAAAATACTAACTATGAATTTCATGTATAATGCATCAGAAGAAGAATTCTAAACTAATGCTAATCCCACAAGTTCTAAAGAACAACGCATTTGTAAAGTCAAGAAATGATCTTTCATAATGTATGGTTGTATTGACAAAAAGATTGCATCAAAATTTCTTTTTGTTTAAACTTAGTTTAATTTAATTAATTAAATGTAGTTAATTTTAGTTAAT
This sequence comes from Pluvialis apricaria, assembly GCA_017639485.1. NCBI lineage: Eukaryota > Metazoa > Chordata > Aves > Charadriiformes > Charadriidae > Pluvialis > Pluvialis apricaria. The sequence goes on along the minus strand of CM030012.1, from coordinate 36,614,332 downwards.
TTAGTTTTAGTTTGAGTTCTCCGTAGGCTCCTTTGAGATTTGTATATTGAGGTCTATTGATTATCAGTAAGTATTCGGCAGCCTGCATTCTGAGATTTCATTCTAAAAATTTTAAGCCATAGATTTCTGTAATTTTTAAAAAAAAATATTTTTAGTTATTAACTTAATTTCAGGATTCAAAGGTGCTTAAGTTTAGTACACACTGATTTTCTTTATTATTTAATACTATACGTTCATAAGGTGTCTAACTTGTCCTTTGTGGTATAATAAAGAAAACATAATAGACTTTATACATACTTGTCATAGTACATAACAGAAAGAGAATGTTTAAATTCTACCTGCATGGAATGACTGGATGCTGCTTGATCTCCATTTGATTCATTATAAGATTTTAGAGCATTTAATCTCTTTTGAAGAAGTATTTTCCAGGAAACAGACCTTTATTAAGAATATCTATGTATTATTTATGTGTAGATATAAAAATAGTATTTTTATAAATAATAATAATATTTTAACAATAATATAGAAAAATTAAAAATAATGTACATATTCTTGAAAATTTTGTTGAAAATACTGTCATAGTTATGTAAACTGAAATTGTTTCAATATTACTTAATCTTATTGTGGTGAACAAGGTTGGTTTTGAGAAGTAAGGTAATTAAAATAAAAACTTGGTTTATTACTTATTGCTCATTTATATTGCAGTCAGTTGGATGAGACTGATCTTTTCCATTGATGAGATGTTCAACACAGATTTCCAATGTGTCATTTTTGTTAAGCCTGCTTTTCTTTTTTGTGCTTAGTAATTTTAGCTTTTATTCTTGTTTATGTTAATAATTTCATTATTTTTATTAACAGAAAAGAATTTTGAAAATATGAAAGAGTAAAAAGCAAGGCAAAGCATAAAGCTACCTCCTCAAATATAATTTTGAGTTTAAACCACCAGTTTTATATTGTAAATTAAAGACTGAAGATCTGTAATTGAGAAGGTTTATAATACTACCACATTTGCTTTCATGCCCAGTTAAATGTATAAAGTAGATTTGTTAAATACTGTGCTTGTTTTACAGTGTGTTTTTAAGGTGACTTCAGATTTACTGCTGGGAAAATCTTTAACGTTCAAAGTAAATTGTTCTATCAGGGAGTTTTTGATGTCCGATAGGGGCAAAATACTATGATAAACAAAATAGCTAAATTCCCTAAGGCAAACTTACTTCATTGCTTCATTTATGGATCAGTATGCTGAGTTTAAAAAGAAAGGCGATTGCTCTGGAGCAATTCAAATGGCAGAAAATCTTGTGATAGTTGAACCGAACTAATAATTAAACTGAGCAACAGCAAACTTCGACAGCATAACAGCAGGAAAAGAAAAAAAGCCGTATTAGTACATATTGGTCCTAGTTCTTCTATAAAAACAAAAGAAACTGGGTTGTTTTCCAATACAAATGTCTGTTTTATTATCTTTGCAAGACTTTAAATTTTATTTCCCACCTTTACACTTTCCAGTTAAGAAAAGGAGCATTTTGTATCCAGTATTTTTAGATTGTTTACGTTGGACTTTATCTTAACAAATTGATTAGAACACAAGCTGGTCATACTGCTGTAAGAAGTAATGTATATTGTTTGCATATCCATCCAAGCTTCTTAGTGCAATATAAAATTACAGTATATTACACTACTGTATTTGCCATAATGAGCTACGCATGCATGACTTGGATGCATATTAATTTATGCTGTAAACTACTAACTCTGACCTAATACTCAAGTATTTCTGTCATTATGATTTGCTTAATGTAAGAACATAGTCTAAATGGGAAGATTTTTAATTACTACAAAATAAATGCTTTAGAAAAATATTTGCACTAAGGATTTTCTTGTTGTTGTTGTTCTGCAGTCTCAGTTTGAACTCAGGGTATTCCACATTCGTGGAGAACATGCTGTATCAACTGCTCAGCTTGAGGAAACCATTGCACATCTGAAGAATGAACTTGATAATAAATTAAACAGAAGAAATGAAAAAGCAAAGGATATTGGTGTTTCTACTGAAGATGATAACCCACCAAAGACATACCGAAATGTATGTATACAGACTGACAGAGAAACTTTCATAAAGCCTAGTGAAGAAGAAAACAGAGCTGTGAAAAATAACCAAATAGTACCCAAAAAGCTTAATATTTCTTCTTTGTCACATAGTATTTCTGCCCAGAGTGAAAATAAGGAAAATTACAGTATACAGTCTTCAGAAAGTGTCTTATCGTGTCAACCAAAACAAATGCTCCCTCCTCCACCACCACCACTGCCACCACCACCACCTCCTCCTCCCCTTCCTGATTCTTCACTACCAGGTTTAGTTCCTCCACCACCACCTTTGCCAATGGATCCGACTTCCCTAACATCTCAGTTTGGATCTGGTGCACCACTGCCACCTCCACTTTCTGAAGGCTGTAGGAATTTTCAAGCACCACCACCACCACCACCGCTTCCAGGGTTGGGACCTCCTGTTCCTCCTCCACTGCCTGGATCTGGGTTACCTCCACCCCCTCCACCTCCTGGGTCTGGGTTCTTTTTTAATAGCACTTTATCTTCAAACCAAGGCCCTCGAAAACCTGCCATTGAACCTAGCCGTCCCATGAAGCCTTTGTATTGGACACGGATACAATTACAAGGCAGCAGGTAAAATATGTTTATTTGGACTTAGAGTTGCTATTTATAGGCCATGATACAAGGCTATGAATACTATTTAAGACTTAATAACAAAAAGTTAACAGTCTAGGAATATCTAACAAAATTAGTGTAAAGGCATGCAATTTACATGTTTTAAGAAAAAAAATTAATCAGTTCTAGAAGTCCAAAAATAGATCATAAGAAATTATTTTAAAATGTCAAATATAAGTAAAATTATATGCATTATAAATGAAAATTATGTGCATTATAACAAAAAGAAATTTTGTCATTTTTTCCCCAAAACTCCAAGCACTCCAACTCTCGTGACAGGATGGTTCCTAGACGTAGCACTAAGGAGGAAAAAAGTAGCCAAGAAGTTAGAAAGATTTTTTAAAATCTTAATCAGAATTAGAAGAGAAATGTTAAAGTTTGGTAAGGTGAGAACTTAGATTTTCATTTTTGCTTTCCAGTCACTTAAGGTGATACAATCTTCAGAGCACTATGTTGTGTCATCCTCTGATTCCAATTCTGGAAACAGTTAAACTGGAACTTAACCTCTGTGTATAATTCTGTCAGAGCAGGAAAAGTAAAGCATATATATAAATATATGCAGCTCAGGAACCTGTAGCATGAAGCATCCATTATGGAGGAGTCTCAGTACTGATAGATAGCTCTATAGTTTAAATAAATAAGTAAATTACCAATCTTATTGTGATTTAGTGCCGGGATAAAACGCTAGATACACTTGAGGGAAGGGATGCCATCCAGAGGGGCCTTGACAGGCTTGAGGAGTGGGCCCATGCAAACCTCATGAAGTTCAACAAGGCCGAGTGCAAGGTCCTGCACCTGAGTTGGGGCAATCCCTAATACCAATACAGACTAGGGGATGAATGGATTGAGAGCAATCCTGCAGAGGAGAATTTAGGGATACTGGTGGATGACAAATTGGACATGAGCTGGCAAAGTGAGCTTGAAGTCCAGAAAGCCAACCATATCCTGGGGTGCAGTAAAAGAAGGGTGGCCAGCAAGTCAGGGGAGGTGATTCCGTCCCTCTGCTCACTGTTGTGAGAGCACTGCATTCAGCTCTGGGGTCCCCAGTACAAGAAAGACATGGACCTGTTAGAGTGGGTCCAGAGGAGGGGTGTGAAAATGGTCGGAGAGCTGGAACACCTCTCCTATGAGGACAGGCTGAGAGAGTTGGTGTTGTTCAGCCTGGAGAAGAGAAGGCTCAGGGAGGGGACACCTTATTGCAGCCTTTCAATATATAAAGGGGGCTTATGAGAAAGATGGAGAAAGATTTTTTTTTTATTATTTTTTTTTTTTACCAAGGCAGTAGTGACAAGACAAGGGACAATAGTTTTAAACTGAAAGGAGGTAGAATTAGATTTCATATAAGGAAGAAATTTTTTACAAGATTGGTGAGACACAGGAGCATGTTGCCCAGAGAAGCTGTGGATGCCTCATCATTGGAAGTCTTCAAGGTCAGGGTGGATGGGATTTTGAGCAACCTGGTCTAGTGAAAGATGTCCCTGCCTGTGACGGGGTGTGGAACTACATGATCTTTAAAGGTCACTTCTGACACAGCTATTCTGTGATTCTATGAAAATAGTCTAATAGTATATACTGTTGTAGCAAATCCAAAGTTACTATGAAACATACTGGTTTATTCATTTGTTTATAAGGGATCATTTGGTGAACAGGCATAAATAAACGATTTTTGGACAGTCTTTTTGAAATGATCCCACAACTTTTTTTGTGCTATCCTTTTATTCAGCTGGCAGGAGAAAACAAGTATTCCCATTTACACTTTCTGGGACAGCATGCATACCTTACTGCCGCAGTGGTATGTGGTTTCAGTGCTGCTCAGCTGCTCTTTTGGATTTTGGCTAATTCTAACTTTGCATCAAGGGTTTGTTAATGGAATGTAGAGCTCCATTAAGAGGGTTGGCTCAAAAAGTATTTTTTGGGGATGCTTAAGCAACACAGACTAAACTATTTCTCGTTTAACAAGGAGTTGCTAGAATCATGAAATGAAATTCAGGTCCTGTTTTATGCAAATAAATAAATGACATGATTATTTGGTCTTAAAATAAGTTGCATAAGTGCAGCTACAAAGATGCTAAGCTTATTTAAAAAAATATATTATTATATATGACATAGTCATAATATATATTCTATACTATATGTGTATATACTGTTATATACTGTGACTATATTATATTATTATATATTATGAAATATATCAAATATGATTTATTATAGATTAACTATCATTATAATAAGTTGCTAAAATTACTTAAGTGTTAAAAATTATTTATGATTATTCTTAATCTTTTATTTTAAGTTATTTTAAGGATTATATTTAAACACTGTTAGAGGAAATATCTGCATTTAAATGTATTTAAATATGAGTTTTATTTTAGTTTTCGGCTTTTTATCTAAATATATTTTGATGAGAAAGAATCATTATTGTGGTACAATAAAGCATTGTAAGGTGTTAATATTTTATATAAGGTGTTCGACAGGAACAAACAGTTAATGAAATGTCAGTTCTATTCTTTCAATGATTCAGAATTAAAGGCATTGAAATATTTTGGAGCAGGAAGTTTGAGCATTTTGATTTTACTTTCTCAAAATTACTCATGAAAAATTGTTTCATAGTGAATGAATAGTTGGTCCATAAAGAAACTTTATTGCAATTCTTCCTATTGATTCACTGAAATCAAAATGTTTGTTCTGAAATAGTGCTGGTTCATCAAGCTTTTGCTGAATGCAAGATAAGGTCTAAGTCATAGCTTTCCGGTGAACTGCTGGTCACCAGAGGTAACAGTCCAGCATTTTCATGGTCTGCACTAGAACTGGAAACTTTTTCAAGGGTCTGCTGCTCAGATCAGCAGCTATCCAGGACTTCAAAGTTCTTGTTACAGAGCCAGAAAGAATCCTTCATTCTTCAGTGTGGCTGATACTATGGCTGATCTCAGGGACAGTGGAGCTGTGGAGCTGTAAGCATGTCCTGTGATACAGAAAATGCTGCATTAGCAGATGCTAATGGAAAAATGAGAGTTCCTTAAACATTCACGATAATAAATGCACAGTTGAATATTGTAGAAAAAATTCTAAATTTGAAAAAAAAAAAATGTGGTTCCCCTTAAATTGGTAGGTATTGCATATTGTTGCATATTACATCTAATAAAAATATGTTTGGTGACATCAGCCATTTGTATTTTATTGGGGTTTGCATCACTTTTTTTAACTGCAAATAATTTCACTGCCTTTTAGTGACATCTGCTGGAAGAAGTGGGCCCACCTTCTACTGATAGGCAAGAAGACCACTCAGAAGTTTTGTTCCACATATTTTCCTGAAGTATTGAAATTCTGAAACAAAGCTCATTCAGCATTGAAGTGCCCTTTTTGCAGCGCTGCATAGTATTTTCCCCAAATGCAGATAAAACTAGAGGATTGCATAAACAAATTCCAAAGTGTTCCAAAACTAAATCTGGTTTTGGAAGATGAAAAAAGAAGTAAAGATAATCCACATTTGAAATTTACAGTTGGTTGAATGGAGCAGAATACTGTTTAGTCTCCCAAAATATAGGCTGCATAATTACTCTAGTTTCTCAGAACTGCAACAAAGATAAAGATGAGCATATAACATCTGCGGCTAACATGAAGTGAATCAAGTCCGATACAAATGACCCCAAATGCTCTTAAAAAGTGCTTGAATAACGTTTGTTCACTATTTGCTGATATTGTTTATTTTTATAGGTCTAAATAGATTACTGGGAATTTCTCAAAAAAGCTGCTGTTGAAATACTCCTAATCCTAGCTGAAGTGGCAGAAATCTCTCGAGATATATTTGCACAAGCTGCAGTTGTAAAATTCGGTTGTTGTACAATAAAACTGTACAATACCAATAATGCATTTTGATAGTTTAGCAGGCATGGGTACTAAATAGCTGAACTTTTTGGTACAGTATTGTGCAAAATGTTTTGACTCCTTACAAGAGCAAGGTATAGGGAAGGAATGCTGTTTGTATAGCAGCAGTGCATGTTGCTTTGAATTTTAAATCTATTGTGGATTTCCATCTATTATGGTTAGATCTATTATGGTTTTTCATAAATTTTTACTGGAAATGTTATTATTACCTTTCCCTTTATAGGAAAACTGCTATGCCAACATTATGGGAATCACTAGAAGAACCTGATATACTTGATACTACGGAGTTTGAATATTTATTCTCCAAAGACACCACTCAGGAAAAAAGAAAACCATTATCAGAGACTTATGAAAAAAAAACCAAGGCCAAAAAGGTATTTATTGTTTCTTTGTATTTGCTTTCTTGTGTCACTGTTTAGTTTTACATTTCAAGAAAACTCCTTTTTTGTGTATTGTTGAATGAACAGATAATAGATAGGTTTGTAAATCTCATTTTAAAGCAAAATAGGTGGATTGCTGATTCAACTCTTGCTTGAGAATTACCGTGGAAGATTTCTTGCCTTTGAAAATGAAAGTTCCACATCCCAATGAGGTAGAAAAAATATTGTATAGAAGAACAGAATGAAAGTTCTAATATGAATCTAAAAGTGCCAATATTTCAGGCCATGTCTGCCCTTGAACTGATTTATAATGGAAGGCTGTCATTAAGTTAGTCTAGCAAACCTCTCTTCCATTGAGATGAATTTTATTGGAAAAATAAAGAAAGATAGGACTGTTAGACATTTTGAATAAGGAATACCAAAAAACTTTTTTCCGGTATAGCTGAAGAGCTGTGTCAGGAAGGGGCAGGACAGTCATATCTTTAATGGCCAAAAGTTTGTGCAGCAGCTATGTCCTTATTGTAGTGCAGGTATTGTCTGCCTCAGACATGATCCGTTACAGAGGGAGCTTGTACTTGTCAATTACTCTGCGCAGATAGGACAAAGAAATGGCATTGGTAGTATTTGCTGCAGGAAGGATTCTAGGCTGAATACCGATCGATATTCTTTTCCTAAAGCAATGCGGTTATATATTAGAAACCAATTTAAATATATACTGCATCATAAATCTGGTTGAGTTTACCTGCTTGGAACCACAAGAGGGCACTTTGTATGTAAGCTATGCTATCTACCTTTTTAAATTTTGTAATACATATAACGTGAAATACACATGCATAGATATATATCAGTGCAATCAGGTCTTTAAAAACATTGTTGGTCATAAAATTTCTGTATTTTGTCTTAGCACAGTAGTTAATGAGAAGTGTAAATAAGGCCATAGAATTTATAAAATTCAAACTCGTGATGCAAAAAGTGAAAAATGAAAAATGGGGCCAGGATGGGGGCATGCTGGCATTTGTAAATACACTGTAAAGAAATTGTTAATTGTTAAAAGTCCTTCAAGTATTAGATTGAAATTGAACATGAACATCTCTGGGAAAAATATTTTGACATATTTTACTTGACCAGTGCTTCAAGTGCATATGTCATGGACTACTCAGCTGTGTCCGTAAATCCCATTAGTTCATATTTCTGATGCCCTCTTTCTAAAGTTTATTTTTACATTTCATTAATTTACCTCTTTCAGACAGTACTATTTAATAGGAAACGCAGGTTTGTAAAGAACTTTGAAGAATGTAACCAAAGTAACTTTAATGGAGAAATAATATGCACAAGTAGTTACTTTTGTATTTAAAAATCTCAGCAATTACATGAGTATATCTATTTCTCCAGGTGTATGACAACAAACCAGGCAGTGAGTTAGGCCTGTATTCCGAAAGATGAAATTGCATTATTCTTTTTCCTTGCTGCTTTGTAAACCAACTTATTTGCTACAGCAGCACAATTTTTTAGTGATCTGTCCTAACTTTAACCAAAATTGAATTGGATAATAGTTACTCTATACAATATAGAAAATAAATGTAAAATAAGTACTATTTCTTGTGAGAAACCAATGTGGGTTTTTAAAAACATATCTTCTTTATTTATGTCATTTTTTGAATCATTCTGTTTTGTTACTAGATTTAAACTCATTATTTTAAGACTAGTGATATATTTACTGAAATGAATGAAATTTTAAAAGTTCCCATAAAGTACTGTGTGAAAATACAAAACCAAATCCCCTAAGAGATAAATGAAGAGTTATACCTGTTACTGTCTCTTTAGTTTGGTAAAACTCATGGGATTATGATCATGGTATTTCAAACCATGAAAACTGTAGGGCTTTCTGTGAAAATGTCAAAAACTCATGGTCAACAGTATTAAACTTTCCATCATTTGGTCAATTTAATACTTAAAAATAAATCAGCTTTTAGAATTCAAATGAAATTTGAATTTAATTGGGTATAGAAGCATTTTCTTATTTTATATTCTGTCTTTCTATCTTTCTATCTTGCTCTGCTAAATGACTCATAGTAGCAGCTGAATATATTTACAGACAGTTGGTCCTCTTACATGGTGCTGTGTTTTTCTTTGTCTCTCTGAAAGCCCAGATGTCTGCAGGCTGGCTCCAATGGATCAATCTTGGTGGGCTGCAAGTGATACAGTAGTAGGGAGGCATTGCTTTTAGTTGCAGGAGGGTTTATTAGTAGATAGTAGCAGAAAGCTCCTGTAGATTAATGTAGAACTATCAGTTCTGCTGGCTTCATTTGTGCGTTCTCATGCTTTTTCTTGGCTCTCAACTTTTCTTGCCTTTTCTCTAACAATTATATCTATCTACTAGGGTTTTAACAGCAATCTTGTTCTTTGCTTCAGTAGAGGAATCCGTGCTTGCCTGGTCTTAAGAATGCTACAAGTGTCTTGGTGTACGGAATTGTGTAGTCTGGTTAAAGATGCTTCCTATAGACACTAAGAAAGACATACAAATCTTATGAGTTTCATCATATGTTATCATTTTTAGCTGATGCTGTGTCGTTTTGCATATCTTTGCAAATTCCTTTTGCATGTTCTATGAAAAAGCCTTCCAGAGCAAAATACAGGTACAGCCATAGAATCTGGAGTAGTAGTTTGTGTTTGGAATAGGTAAGATATTTTATTTAATAGTACGTTAATGCAGACCTATTCACTGCATTAAATCTCTTCTCCTCTGTGCTAACTTTGTGCTATTTCATAAGATCTTATACAAACTAAGTTTGGTGTGCTTGGTATTTAGAGAAATAACAGACCAATAGGTGGTGAAGGATTGCTTGTTAAAACGTGATTACTTAATACTTTTCTCCTTGAATGAGAATTACATCAGTGCTTCACAATCAAGTTCCTTATGCAATTGGAAGTAAGAATCTATCTTTCAAATTAGAGGGGAATTGTTTCTCATTTAGCTGGGTCTTCTTTATAAAACTAAGGAGACTTTAACAATTAGTCAGCTGTTGAATTATGACTTCTTTACCATCTGTTTACATTTTTCTTGCAGTTCCAAATAAAATATTATTATTCAATTTATTCTCAGAATTATTATTTTTCTGAGACCAGTCATAATAATCTGTATGCTTAGTCTGTGAAATGAATGCTTCTGTGGAAAGCATGGCATTAAAACTATAGAAATTTCATTTTGTTCTATTCTTACCCATTTGTCCACATAGTAGACACCTTATGGCAATGCAGATTAAAATATTCACTGTATGCTGCGCTTTTGTTACTTACAGCTCATAGACATCTACCATTTTCAGCTAGAAATACCTAAATCTCGTCCTACATAAATGGAAGGGATGCTCTGTTTTCCAGTACCATTTGGAAAGTCATGCTCAGAAGGGAAAATTCTGAGTATATATTTATACTCACATACATATTTATACTCACATATATATATATAAAATGTACTTACAATATAATATATACTTTATAAAATATATATTTATCATATAGAATATATTTATACTCATACATATACTCAATGTCAAAATAGGAGAATACATTGAGGATTCTGTGGGCACCTATGCCGGGTCTGGTTACCTCAGTGTTTTCACTTATGACCTGGATAACGGAATATTAACTCTGCAGCCACCACCTAGTTGTGAGAGGCTCTGAATGGACTGGAGTTGACCCTTTAGAAAGCTTTCATGTATCAGAGATATGGTCTGAAAGACAGGGAAGAGCACAAAGCTAATATAGTTAAGCACAAAGTTAATACAGTTAAGGATTTTCAGCTACCTAAAAATAAGATGGGGTACAACTGATTAGGTAAGAGTTTAGCAGAAAGGATCTTAAGGAACCTCTCTTTAGCAGAAAGGATTATAATGGCTATTATATTATTATTCATGGCATTATAATGACATGAATTGTCAAATCATTGCGGCCCTAAAAATCTTTAAGAGAGTTTGTTTAGAACGATACATATATAGTTGATACTGTCTGGAAATGCAGAAATGCTTTGGATGACATTTTGAGTGCCTTTCTGACATGACCATCCTGTTACTCCATTAAAAGGCATAAAGTCCACTTTCTGTCCATTGTCCTATGGACAGAAATAGCTGGCTATCCTTTTTCTTTTTTCAGTGGAAGGGCTTTCTTGATTCCCAAATTCATTGCTTTCATGCCTGCCAGAAAATGGCTTATTAATTGAATTACAGTAGTTTCTAGAGACTATCATCCTGACATGAAGATGTAAATACTAGAATTTGAAATGCAGTTATTAAAAAATAAGGTATTCTAACAAGTATGTGGGGAAAAAAAGAAAGGAAGTTAAGAACCTTCCAGCAGCAATGGTAATATGGGTAATATTGGGTAAATATGGGTAAAAAATGGTAATAAAGGACTACATAAAAGGTGATTTTATTTATTTTTAGGCATATATTAAATTATTTTTGAAAAATATAGTATGTTCACTTGGTAGTGATACAATGTAAAAATAACATAGTTTATATGAAGGTCAGATGTAGCATTCTGGTACACATATATTCTTGAAGTTTATTATGGTAACATTTATCTGGGTTTAGAATGTCTGCAAAGTGTGCGGCTGCTTGAGCTTCTCCGATCGTTCACACCTATGGAAAATTCACCAGCTTTGGAAGAACCTCTTTTTTTTTTCCAACACTACATCCTCTGAAATATTTCGGGAGACCCTGATTCTTGTGCATTGATCTGCTCTGCATATATGCAATCTTCTAAATAAAAGTTCTATAGTATTATGTAGATAATGATCAAAATAAATATTCTATTTTTTTAGGTATTATGTCTTGAGAGTAGAATTTGTCTTGTCCGGATGGGGAGAATTTACTTTCTAGATGAATGTATTAGTTATGTTCCAATATTAGAGCAAAATAGTGTGCAATATATTTCAGAATTAATAACTGTAGTTCTTTTCTCATAAGAATGCTTTTGAAGTGTAAGACTAAAAGCATTATAATCTTATACGAGCTAATACAATGCAGTGATTTTTTGGATGTGATATCTATGAAATGGAAAAGAGGCTATTGCTTGCATCCTGGCTTTTCCAGAGACTCCAGATGGCTAAATAAAGTATAGAAGGAGTGGGATTTATTTCCTAGGATAGTTCTGAAGTGGTTGAATTTGCAGCAGGCAAAGTTGAAATTACCAGACAACAATAAGGAAGTTCATTAGCACCTGAATATGAATCAAATAAATTTCCCTCTGGTTTCGGTTAATTCAGTTAGCTTAATCTAAATATGTAAGTTACTGGTGTGATGCAGCTTGGCAATATACATTGCATCTAAAAGTATTTACACCATGTAAGGTGTTTTGGTCTTTAGTTAAGCTTTTTCAAATGCATGTAGCTGGTCTCACTTTTAAAACTACATAGAAGTTATAGCTTCTTGGAAATCAAGAAGGAAAATGGCCAGATCCACCAGGTTATTTTAGTACATAACTTCAATTAGGGAATTGATTCTATTGGACATTTAGACTTCAAATGCTTTTTGAATATTTTTAACTCCAATTTTTGAAGTGTCACTGACATGCTTGTGAAAGTGCAACTGTTAATCTAGGCTATTTTCATCATCATTTGTATATTTTCTCATGCTTAGATTTCAGTTGTAGTATCCTGGACATATGATTTCCGCACCTATTGTATTATCCACTAACACTTGCATTAAAGCGTTTGTCTGGGAATGTGTGGTTTATTTAAAAAAACATATTGTAAGTTATACTTATGAAATTGTAAATGGACTTCAACTATAAAGTTTTATGTACCAAAATTTTTCAAACCTAAGTAGATTCAGTACGGTACCATTAAGGTCCATAGCTGTTCATGAAAACAATTGAAACTGAAAATAATTAGCATATTAGAACTCTAACCTGTTTTTCTGAAGAAAAAAACTTCAGTTGTTTTTGAAAGAACTCAGCTTTCAATAGATTTGAATATCATTTGAGGGGTCTAACATCTTTCCCAGATTCTGAAAGTCTCTTTCATGTCAGATGAAGGACTAAAGTTTTGCCCGCAAACAATTTTGCTTTCATTCATTCTAAACGATTAACATTTCTTGCCTGTAAGTATCCATGCAAATTTTTAAGCTGATAGGCACATGTAATTGTTCTCATGCAATAGGTTCTCCCTTTCCTGTTAAATTTGCAGAACCAAAATCTGTTCTTGTAGTACCAAATAGAAGAAAGGCAGAGTTAGGATATATATTTTGAAATGAAATAAAAACCATGATTCATTATGTGTTAAACTATGATACCCGGTAAGCCTGAAAAAAAGGTATTTTAGAAAAAACATTCCTTTTCTGTGATTTATTCCATGCGCATTCTGTAGCGCCGTTGCTGGACTCACACATATTTTAAAGTTGCATTACTTTTTCCAATATATTTGGGCACTTGTTAGTAACTTATCCTCAAAAACTCAAATATTTTCTATACTTTTTCGAGAAACAGGATAGTTGGATGCTTGTGATGCCAATCTGTCTTCATCTTACAAAAAAAATGAGTAAATGTCAAGTAATTTGTGTCAGGTGTATGCTCCAAATGAAAGTCCATCAATCATTTTTGGCCCTTTAGTGCAATGATTATCATTTCAAAGACGCAGGAGGACATTAAAGATAATGGCTTTTCTGTTGTCTATTATCTCTAACAGACTTCACATAATTATTAACATGTGTTCTCATTTAAGAAGAGTGTCAATATTTTGAGTGAATTGCATTTTTTTAACTGAAAGGGATATGTCTGTCAGCAAGTTTTTTGTCCATCTAACTAAATGAGGAATTACAATTAATGAATTTTGTATTTCCGCAAGAAGGGCAGATATTACAGAAAATGTTGGAAGCTTTGCAGGGCTGAAACACAATGACTGTCTTCAGCTGTCTGCATAAGATAATAAACAGTGTTCAAACTTGAGTAGAAGTAGTAAAATGCTAGTGCGTGCTCTTCCAAGGCACTCTCACTTTCTTTTTATTTTTTGTGCTGTACTGAGAAGAATGAATACAGCATTTCCTTGTTTACCACAAAGCTCTGCAGTGATGTAGGATATGGAAAGTATCCATAAAGGGTAAATATATATTTTGTGGCTTTGTTTTGTTTTTACAGTTCTGATAGGAATAAAGATATTGAAACAAGTCTCGTACTAGCTTATTTCTTCCATCCTATTTTATTCTAAGAAATTACCGTTTGCTTGTCCACTAGCAAAAGGCTAAAAATAGTGGGGTTTTCTTCATCCAATAGAATTGCAAATAGAATTACGTGTCTAAAATATTTTCAAAATATTTAAAATTTAAAAATATTTAAATATTTAACAATATTAAAAAAATATAAAGCTGTGGTTCATCCATGTTAAATAAAAAATAGTTAAACTTGGCCCTACCCCTTTGAGTAGGAATAGAAGAGTCTAGTCTTAAGCTTCTGAAATTTCAGTGGTAACTCTTGGGGTGTTTACATAGAATGGCTTGAGGGGCATATCCTGCTTCTTGTGCAGGGTATTCTTCCTCTGTTTGAACAGGGTTTCAGCAGACTACTTATGGGTCCGGGCTGTTGACTTCACCATAAAAGTTAATGAGGGAGAGTGGTGGGAAACACTGTGATATGCAGGACAGCTTTTTAGCTTACAGTTTCTCTCAATAAATTTAAATATTATGGAAAGAATCCATGCAGCAGCAGGAGAAAGGATTTAGCTTTTAATCACTAAAGTAAACTGAATCTGTTCAGATTTCAGCACCAGTAAGTGTCCTGGACAGAATGTAGACATTACAGTTAGACAAAACAGTGAAGTCTGTCCTATAATATTTAATGAAATACATTTCTGGCTACATTAGAGAAACACCTTTTAATGGGAATGACAGAATAATTTATGAATGTATTCAAGCTGCAGTATGTCTCCACTTTTAAATTAGATGATAAATATTTGAAAGATAATCAACTAACTTAATAACATTCAAAATAGTTGGGGAACACCACATAGAGCAAATATAATGTTATGGATCAATGAATTAAATGAATTAGCACCAGTAGTCGCAATTCTGTCACTGAGCCAGAAGATGCTGCAACCATTACAATGATACATTCATAGTCTGGAGGAGCGGCAGGCAGCTGGCAAACCCTGCCAGCTGGCACAGCAGCATCAACTGGCGTCAGCTGGATTTTAGCTGCTTACCTGTCACTGCCAGCTACAAGCAAGTCCCAATATGCTGAGAGGTGATCAGTGATTTGTCTTTTAAAAGCATAGACTAAATAGTTCAATGCAGTCTTTACAAACTTTCATTTTATTTGCCTTATGGTTTTTATGGCCTGGAAAAGTGCTGATTTTTTTGTGTCTACTTTCCATTTGGAATTCACACACATATTTGATTCCCTGTCAGTGACTTGCCCAGAATAACCATAATTTGGGGCAAAATGAGAATCTCTGAAAATATGTTCTCTGTTTTACCACTGATTATATATATTCGTTGCAAAATCTTTCAAGTCACACATTGGTTCTAAAAATCTATGACAAAAGTCCTGTGTAATACATAGCATTACAGCTTTGGTTTTAGAGTGGTTTTATGCCCCATTTAAGATATTCTGTTGGCTTGTTGCTCCATTTTTGCTCTCTAATGAATAAAATATTAGCCTTCAGTTACAGATTTCAGTTGGCTGAAGCTATTTCAGGTAGTCTGAGTCTATTTTGATGCCTGGTAATTGTGACCACGTGTATACTTATGCATGTGAACATACAGTTATTTGGCCATTTTAAAATATGAATCTCTGGTTTAGCTTTAAAAATTATACAGGCTCTTCTTTAATTTTTTTTTTTGCTAATCTTTTAAGATGGAAGTCTTGCTTAGCAATGTGAGCTAGTGTTGATTGTATTTGGAGAATATATTAACACTTAAAAATAACAGAATGGTTTCAGATGTCATATTGTCTACAACACCTATAGTCTGGAAAGGTTTTGCCTCAAACTAGGCATGTCTAATGGGGTTTATGACAATCTATGAATTTGCCCCTGAACAAGGTCAGCTTGGAGGTCAGTGAATGCTATACAAATTGCATACTATTCAAGCCTGTAATTATCCCTGTAAGAAGTTAATGTGGTGCGGAGTTCAGCAAATTCATGTAAAGCTTCAGAAATGACCATGATAAACTGAGCAGTTACTTACATTTGCTCTGAAAAATCACAGTCAACAGGACATGATGCTTACAGAGTATTCATTTATGGTAACTTTTAGCCAAACCACCTTGTTTGCTTGTGTACTCAGGAGATAAAGAGCCTGAATTCTTTCTCGTTTGAAGAAAATGCTTTAAATAGTATTACTTTTTTATTATCCAGCATATGAGCTGTACATATAGGCTGAAAAATTCTCAGGATAGGTTTTATTTCTAATTTTGGCAGAAAATCTGCAACATCTAGTTTAACATAAGTTCATTAAATATTGAGTCCCTACAACAGGGGCATAAAATGTCTGTCAGATCTTTGTTGAAGACATTATGTATTCCAACTTGTTCATGTATTGTCCAATTTCAGTAGTCTATAAATAATAACTAACTTTACATTTTCAGGTGAAAATGTCACTATCATTTCTGTTTTTCCTGTATTTTTCAACTACAGGTCTACTTTTATATAGGTGAATGGCTAAGTAGTTGCACAGTTAAATATTCCTAAATCCCATAAAGCATAGGTAAGAAACATCTGTATGACTTAGTATAAATTTTTACAGTTAACTGTCTGTAATGTGAGCATTACAAGGATAAGGGATATCAATTATTTAAAGGTTTTAATGTTATTAAATATCCAAATATTAGTATTATCCAAGTATTAAAATTAAATTTTGATAAATATAGATTAAATATTTTTCAAATACCAGGAATATAAATTTAGGGGGAAATTAGCTATTAGTTTTAATTTTACATATGAGTTAGTATTTTTAATAACATTTGTTCATCAACACTATGAAGTGAGCCAACTGCTAGGATCTGAATGTTTCTTATTTTGAATAAGTTATGTCTGTATTGCATTTTGTGATGTGCTGCTGTCATATCTTCCTTATGAGATAAATCAAAATCACAAATACCAACAGTTCAAACATTGTGGGACATTTGGTTTTGACATTTCTAACATCCGAACCACACTTCTAGAATTCTGATAGTTTACTTTTCATTACTTTATTTATGGATTGGTACACATCAGTATCACTAATCTCAACCAGCCAAAATAACTTGCTTAAGATTTCCCTCCCTCCCTTTTCTTCTCCCCCCTCCAACATCTGAAAAGATTACCATCTGAATGTCAGTATATTATACTAACAAGTGTCTGCTACCCAAAATGCAAATAAAATCCTCGAATCCTTGTGAAGTGTCAAGGGTGTGGAAGAAACACATTCAGACAAGAGTTGAAAGAAATCCTTTCAGTGGCCCCTAGTGTTCCAGAAATAGTGTTGAGAGGGCATAAGAAGAAATCTCTCCAATTCTCCTTGGGCAGGAATTTATCCTTTGTCAAATACACAGACTTAAATGTGTTGACACTGAAATACAAACTAGCAGACAAACTAAGGAATTTGTGATGTACCCAGAGTATCTTAAATAGTTCAGCCCTGATCACCTTAAGGGGAAGGGGGAAAAAATGTATTCCAGAATAAATGTTTGATGTGCCTCTTTTTCTGACACAATAGCATCCTACAATTAAGAAGTGGTGCTCTTCACTAGACCTGGTGAGAATTCAAGCTTATATTTGTCAGCCACTTGTTAAAGTGCAGAGCACAGAGATAAGATGAAGGTCTTACTACCCCATTTAGTTAATGAAAAGGTTTGGTGTTTGGAGAGACATTGAATTCAATTCACAAATTAGCTTCTGTCATTAGTGTGAATGAATCCTTTGTAGAGTGTTCATTTGATCCCAGATCATTTTGCATCATCTTTCTAGATTATCAAATTGTTGGATGGAAAGCGGTCTCAAACTGTAGGAATTTTAATATCCAGTTTGCACCTGGAGATGAAGGATATTCAACAAGGTAAGCGTTTCTTACATTTAATGTATCATATTTGCATGGATATTTTCTCATAGAGATTTTCTTACATTACAGAATGGGCTTTGAATATAGTCCTCTAAGATATCAGAAGAACCAGTATATTCCAGTATATGTAAAAGTTTCACCTAAATAATCAGAGTTGAATTAGATAAAACTCCTTCTGTACCGTTTCATTTCGCGTATCACTTTCAGTACAGTGTTTTCTCAATACTGTTTTATATTCCTCCCCTGCAGTTCCCTCCTTTTTTTAAGCAAGTCCTCCACTGACAAAAATTAAATGGAAGGTTTATCTATAAATCTTTTGGGCTTCAAACATGCAGTTGGTATTTGTTGAATGTTTAAATTTTACTTCATTAGCACTATAAAAAGCTCATCTCAAACTGATGCAGCTACCACGTAGCAATCAGAAAGATGACTGCTGGATGGCATTTTTCAAAGCATAGGGCTACTCAGTGTATAAATTCCATTACTGGTAGAAATTATCTGAGTTTGCCAATACAACTGCAGAGAAATACAGATTTTTTTCAGAACACTGGGGTAATTCAGATTCTGCTTATGTTCTGGATTTAAAAAGATATTGTTTAAGGATATTGTTTATTTCTTTTTCACATTAAAAAAAGGAAAATATTCACCATTTAAAACAACTGCTGGAAGAATTCAAGTTGATGTCTCCTTTTTTCCTATTGTTTTCCCTCCATCACATGCAAATACTGGGTAGGGTGTTGAGATGCTGCTGGCATTGATTATTATTAATTTCAGAAGAGCCTTTGAGCATCTAGCACTTTAAAAGCACAAGGGCTTACAGATGTCTCTTGGGGTGGAGGGAAACAACGAAAAGAAGGAATAACTTTGTGCCTGCCAGTATTGTATGAAAGGTATCAGAATGAGATGGAAAAAAACTGCTGTTACTAAAGGTCTGAATAATTCTCTGGCAGGAATTACAGCAGCATAGGATAGGATAGCAGCTGTATTATAAAATCTGGGTAGTATTTTTAAGTATTTTCAGAGGTGTTTTCATGACTTTTTATTTTCCATGCCATGATGTTCTGCTAAAATAGAACATCTCTCTCTCCGTCTCTCTCTGTCATTTGCTGTACTTCTGTAGTTTTTGAAACCCTCTGACCAATTTATACCAAATTTAAGAGAAAAGAGTAAGTCAAATGTTTGGGTATGTATACACTTGCATTTTAGCTTGAATCAGCAGTGCACTTTTGAATCAAATCTACCAGTTGTCCCCTTTGCTGTGTCTGCCTTGCAGAGCAATGCAGAGCAGTCTCAGAGTGCAGCAACAGCCTTCAGAATTAAATTAAATGAGAAGATGTGCTCTAGGAGCAAGCCAGGAGTCTCCACCTGTAGCAGGCTTTAAATTCCGCAAGATCAGATGAGAGATAGTTAAAACACGCTGAAACGTGTATAGTGTGGACACTGGATCCTCAGTACCAGCTGTTGCTGTCTACAAGTCCATTTCTAAAGACTACACGGCTTGCAGTTGTAGACATAGCTAATGTAGTCCTACAAGTTTAATGAAAATTAGAGTGTTGGTAGAAGAGAGACACCAAAACAAGTGCTGTCACTGAAGGAAAGTTTATAACTCATCACCCTCTCTATTCTGAGGTAGCAAATGACTGGCCTGTCACCACATGTGTTGCTCAAGGCAGCAATAGGATATGCTGCCTCTTGCTTATGGGAACAACTAGGAGATACAAGTGGGATTTGGGAATACTGTTAGTGGAACTTCTTTTTGAAATACATTACAAAGCAGGGTGAGTGACTCTAATCAAGATCTGTGTTCAGAGACTAGTCCCCAGACTCAGGGAAAACATCTGTTCTGTAGAAATGCCTGCTACAATGAAGACAACAGTAGGATTATGCTTGTATCTCTTTTAGTTTGTGTTTATCCCCTAGTATATTTTTTTAATTTAAATCTATGTGCAGTCCTGCCTATCAGGACACAGACTCTTTGAAGACTGCTCTAGACAACACACTAAATCAAAAAAGATCATAACAAGCTGAATAGCTCATGACAACACCTAACCAAAAAAGCATATGATCATTGGGTGATGAATGTCAAAGTTCTTTTTTTTTAACAAAGTGAATTTACAAAGAGCTACCTCTAAGAAACATGAAAATTAAGCACTCATCCCTTTTTTCAAGCCAATTTCCATTGCATAATTCAGTATATGAAAGACAGGGAAGAGAAAAGTTAGTGTTCTTTGGCAGCTTGCAACAGAGAATGAAGAAACTTGAAGGAAAAGAAAGTCAAAATGAAAAAAAAAAGGATATCTAATTTTATTTCGAGTTTTTCTGACCATGTTTGTTGAAAAGCCATGCACGAATGAATTAACTGTCTATGTATAGGTTACTCTGGTTACTCTGCCTGAAGTAGCAGTTGCAGAAATACAGATATAGAAAAACTGCCTTATGCATACAGATGTATGCAAAATTGTAGAGAAGACAAAACAAGTAATCACAAGAAAAATTACATCCTCCTCTAAAATAGTGTGAGATTTCTGTATCTATAGGATTACCCTCTCAAATTAAAGTAAATAGCTTCACAGCATCTTCTGTAGATAGCTCAGTAGTGCAAAACAAGCAAGTGACCATATCTGGCACCCAGATGTTTCAGTTTGCATTTGATAATGAGCCAGCTGCCACACTTTGGGAAGGGAATCTCCCACACATGTTTGTTTGAGAGAGTGAAGTTCATCCTTGGCAGATAAGTTTAAATTCTTGCTGTATCTGAGTACAGTCTAGGGAGAAGACAATGTAAAACTGAATAATTATTTTGGCTAGAGTTGCTATTATACGATGCAGAGGGAAAGCTGACATTGTCATGCTGCACCTGTCCTAATGCTCAGCTTTTTGGTAGATGGGAGAGGAGGAGAAATCTTAGGTGCTCTCGTGTTCTAACAACAATAGCAAATTTTATTGGTGAATCTGGTACTGAAGAGGGTAATGTAGTTTCTGATTAGACCACTATTTAGTATTAATTTCCTGAGAAGAAGAAGCAGATAGAAAATCTGTCTTTGTATGCTATGTAGGATTGGTATTTATATTTAAAAATCAAAAGGCAATAATCAAATTGTGCATAGATTATTTCAAGGCTGCTTCTCTGTGTTTTTTTAAAACCTTTTCAAAGAAGAGATGAGGAATAGTGGAGATCAGCTGTTAGGTAAGGAACATGCTTAGAGAAGTAATCTCAATTTCATATCAATGCACTTCTGTCTTAATTTTCCTGTCATTGTTCAGCTGAAATATTACAGCTTGAGAGACAAACTTGTGGCACAAGGCTAATTGTGTGGCTTTGCTGTTGAAATATTACAACTCACTCCACGGTGAGTTGTTTCAGTTCTCTTTCTAGTGGGAAATGCTGATTATAACTGTATGCAAAGACCTTCTGTGGGCACTGTGGCTGACTTTTTACAGGGCAACATTCCAGTCACTCAGGCAGTTCCCAATAGGGTAGCTAGCTATAGCAGCATACCGGAAAACATGTAATAGTACTCTTTTCTGCAGCGTACGTCATCCGTACCAGCTTCCCATGAGCTACTGAGATCTTTGTTTGGGAGTAAACTGGCAAAATTGTGGGGCAGCCCAGATGAAAAACAGTTTTAGTTATGGAAAATGGGATGTAGATAAAATGTAGATGCCTATGTCCAAAAGGCATGATACCCCTGATTTCCATCAGGAGGCATTAACTAGATGGTCTCACATGCTGGTATATTTTCCTTGGGACCAAATCTATGAGATGCTGTAGATTACAGCAGATGCACACTTTATAGCTCGTTGCACTCTTTGTGGCAATAAAGTGCTGTATTATTCTATGCAGAACAGCTGCAGGCTTTTCTAGTACATTTACCAAGGCAAGAGTTTCACACTGTAGCACTGCAACGCTGACATAACTTCGCAAAGGGGAGAATTTCATGCAGATCCTTGGCACTGAGACTATTTCTAATGCTAATTTAGTATTTCTTTTTCTCTCCTAGATTTTAAGCAATTAAATGTAATGTCTAAGACTGAATTTATTAAATCAGAGTAGCGCTGGCCAACCTGTAATAGCATGTATGGGACCTGGGATGTGTATTGTGCATTTGGAACATTCTTTTGTTCACCAACAATGTAAATTATCTATGCAGAGGCACATTAAGCTTTGAAAATATTAGAGAGATCTATTTGGTCACACTTAGATGGGGTGGATTAGAAAGGATTTTTTTACGAAGCCTAGGTCACGCCATCTGCTTTTGTAGATTCACCTTCATTACTGGGGGTTTTTTGGTTGCTCCTCAAACATGGAATGTATTTTTATTATACTGTTACAGTAATGATATTATGATGGTGAGCAATTCAAATAACTATGATGTCACCCTGCATCAAAATTTTTTGTGTGGCATTGTAGGAGGGGACCAGCTTTCTAGAAAGAACTCAGTTATGGTGCTATTGTACAGTGTCAGTCAACCAGTTGAAAAGTGTTTGATTGGTCTTCTCCAGCTTTGGGATTTACTCTCCTTGTCAACATGTAATTGGAAGAATGTGAACAGCAGGTTAACTCACCCAGACTGATGATCGGTCCAATAATCATTCTAATTCTATATTATGTTTCTAATAACCCTGGGATGATTAGAAACCTGTGTGGTCTTCCTCTGATGAGAGGCCATGCAAGTTATATGAATAGGTTGCATTGTCTTAGTGCAATTTATGTTTTATGGCCATCTGAACTTTAGAGAACAGTATCATATTTAACCAGGCACTTTTCTTAGTATCTGAAAGACTATCTTAGTGTGCTCAGAATTTCTGAATCCCAATTTGTGTTTTAACCATATCGTGCATCACAAATGGTTTCACAGTTCCTTTTTCTATTATATTTTGGAAATACTTCTGGATAAACATAAATGCCTTGGAATATTTCTTGCACTACATGAAAAGAGTTTTATTGGGGTTTCAACTAAAATCTTTTGCAGGATGGAATTCTAGATAACAAACGTTTAAAAAACTCTTGTTCCAAAGTTGTGTGACTTTTCCATCTACACAGAATATTACATGTGTGCATTCTATATATACTGTATACTACGCATGAAATATAGATATAGCTGCATATCCATCTCAGAAGTTGGGAAACAATTTTCTTTAAAAGTTATTTTCTTTGTTCTGGAAAATTCACAACGTATGTTTTTGTGAATCTGCCTTGGGCACCCAGCCTGATGTGGGTAGGTTAACATTAGTGCCAGAGTCTTTTGCTCATGACTTCTTGCAGGAGCTGAGCTTTCTTAGTCTTCTAAACCTACATTGTGCCCATGGTGCTTCTTTGTAATGTATAATTTAATGGGTTTTTTTGTGTTGCATGATAGTTAAATACTGGAGAAAACCTTTAAATAAGTTTAGAACATATCAATTTGGATATTTCAGACAGCTTTGCCAACTAGGGATTTGTATTTAACAATTGTTGTCATTTTCTAATTGACTAGGTCCGTCACAATTTAATTTAACTTTCTCAGTGACGGGCTAGATGTTCCTATGAAATCAAGCCTTACTCAGCAGAATGTAATACATAAAACAATGAAGTACTTCCAGGTCAAATAAAAGTACCTTTGGCAAACCTTTTTTATTTAAATAACATATTTCTGTTTTATCATTAGGGAGCAGTTAAGGTGATTTCTTCATATTTCATAGTTTAATTGTCACATTAAGTGGTTTGATACTGCTGAGTATATGTAAACTCTGTCAGCAGGACTTAAATCCTGATTTAACCAAAATGTGTTTAGTAGGAGTGAGGCTGTATATCAGAGTCAGCCTTAAGACTGTTGGTATTTAAGCTGGTTAAGAGAAGTATCTTTTTCATATTTAACCTCTAAGTTCTACATTTGTATGTGGACTGCACACAGTATGCTTTACATTCTCAGCTTTTCTTTGGTTTACATTTTTGAAGTGATAAAAGAGAGTATGTGAAAAATCTGTGCAGTAGGGAGTCTGTTTTTTACAGTTAGATTCATTTTTAAAAAGTGAGTCTGTTAAAAACCTTTGGTACAAGTTTATATTCGAAGCAATACTCTTAGTATGTGAAATGTAGTTGGCAAGTATTTTTATGTGTTAGTTTGAATGCATGATGCTGATCTGTTTTTTGTCCTAGCTGACGGTTATTATATCCTAATGGGTGCAACCCTGCACTAATGATCCTTGTGTATATAAATTCTTCTTGTTGTGAGCAGACACCATAGGCCACATAAAAATGTTTGCCTCAATTTCCCTGCAAAAAAGGATTTCAGAAACCAGACTTGGCCAAGTAACAGATTTTTTAAAGGTAGAGGAACCCAATAAAATTACCAGCTTTTCACAGCATGAGTCTACTTCCTTTCGGCATATTGTGAGGTGTAGGTGAAATATTCTAACTGAACTGACAGTGTAAGGAAGACAGCTAACTAGAAAGCAAGATAAAAGTAAAAACCACCGATGATGATTGATATTGTAATAGCTATTAATTGTTTTGGAGCCTCTTTTGTAGATTTATGATACTTCACCTATATTACTTACACTTATGTGAGTCTTGATATAATGAGATGTAATGCAGTAAAGTATCATGGTTAAATTCACTGTATCAGGAAGAACATTTTGAAAAACTTATCAACATTCTTATTCATTTTAATGATGTTAATATACATATTATTAAAACTGGGGTTTGTTTTTCACAGAAAAATTAAGCAGCTTTTGTTTCTTGTAACTCTAAATAAAAAGTAAAATAATTAGTTTCTTTGATCTAGTGTAATGGGTTTTTTCAGCTGCCCCAGTTCAAGTTAATTTACACGACATACTGTGAATGTATTGCACATGCCGTATTTTAAGAATATGAAGAACACTAAGACAGCTATGAATTTGGGTATTTCTTCCAGCTTTTTAAAATCAATGCTTCTTTTTTTTTAAAATGGGGGCCAGTCTTCATAATTTTACATGTTTTCATTTTTGTCCTCTGCTCCAGATGTGTATGGCATTAAGTTCGATCCGTTTGAATGAAAAAAAGATACAAGGACAAAGATAAAGATATTAAAATACATAAAGATGAAATAAAGAAGTCTGTGTGGATTTTGGCAGTACTTCTGACTTTTGGGGAGTGTGTCTCTACATCCACTAACATTCTAAGATGTCCAACTACCACTGAATTGAGTAATATGACTAGATTTTTAATTGCAGCCTGTCTGCATGGACATTGCCAATAACAGCAGAACAGGTTGTACAGAAAGTACATCAGAAAATATTTTCTTGGTGCTGCTATACAATCCCATACTTGTCCAAAAGAGAAAATAATTCATATTAATGTCTTTTAACCCTGATTATTATTAATTCTTTTAAAAATGTGTTCATTTATCTATCAGATTGTATTTTATTAGTTTAATCTCAAACATTTTTTGCTTTATCATGTCACTTCAAAACAATTCTGATTTGTTAGAACTGGTGCTGAGTACAGAAACGTGAATAAGAAAATATAGCATTAAAAAACACTTTGATTTTTTGGGGGCCTTTTTTGTGACAAATCTCTTACTGAAAATTTCAGTTAGATGTACAAATATTGATATTCTTATTAAAGTATTCTTTTTTTCAAACTACTTCCTCTCATTGTAGTAGTTCTGTACCTAAAAAAAAATCTATTATTAGTTATATATTTTGCATTTCCACTATGGGTTCAAATTAAATCCAATTAGTTGCTTTTCTAAACAACTCTGGACAAATAAATTTCTCCTTGTAAGCAGATTTCAGAATATTAAAAAAAAAAAAAGGTTGAAAGGGAAACCACAAGGGGAATTTTTTGCACTCAATATGCATATTTTAAAATCTTAACTATGAAATACGTTGGACTGTGAAACCAATTTTGCAATAGATTTTCCAATCTCAGGTTCTTTTGAAATTTCATTGGATAATACAGAAGATAATGCAACTCATGGAACCATCTTGCAAGAGCCAACAGATGATCTCATAGAGTCAATCCCTAATGATTTTTCTTTAAACAAAGATTTTTGTCAAGCTTGGTTGTTTGGGCTATATATTTGGTTACGATCTTGAACTTTTTTTGAATCTTTCCAATAGGACAAAAATAGTTGGAGATACTGATTTTTTTCACTGATACTATCTCCTTCTGTATAATTCTTTACTTCTAACCAAGGTGTAATGTCAGCAAATGGAATCATAATTGACAGGCAAAATTTTAAAGCATTCTAAATGTCATTGGACCTTTTAATAAAATTAATTAGCCTGCCACAGAGAAAATTTACTAGCCTGCTGGTTAATTTCACAATGTAAAATCATGGGCTAGGTGGAAGAGCAGGCGAAAGCTTATTACTTTTAAATAATTATTTAAAGATGTGTGCCTTGCCCCTTTCAAGCATGGATTGCAAAGGCAGCAAGAGCTTTTAAAATCTTCTAAATTCACAAGCAGTCAAATTTCCTTTGAAGAAATATAGTACAGTTGAGATTAAAAGTTATCAGGTAGTAGCTAATGATGAGTCACGGGTTATGTGGAAAATTGGTAGAGGCCTTAAGCTTGATTCTTTTGGGATTAATGTTTCCAGTGACATTTAAACATAAGTCAGGAGTTCAGAAATTGTGTCCAGTCCCACAATGGATCTTGATGAAATGCTGGTTTCAGAAAAATTAAACATCCAGAGTTATTTCTATTCCATTGTGCATCTCTTAGCTTACTGGAATTTAACATTACAGAGCATTAGAAAGCACTGTGAACCAATCCTATTTAGTTTTCAGAAGAGGCCCAATACATTGCCTAAATTGTAATGGCAAATGTTGGAAACACCTAATGCCATATATTCCAAACATAGTACCATTTGGAACTAAGATAGTAAACATTTTGAGACTTTTCATTTTTTGGTAATGGGGTGTAATTAATCATTGAAGAGTATACTTTAGGTGTCTCTGTGTGATGTTTAACGTATTTATCTGGAAATTGTCGTGTGGGTAGTTTTCTAGCTAACTCAAACATGAGCTGCTCTATGAAGGTACCTTAAAAATCCGTAGCACGTTTTTTTGTGCTTGCAAATTTGCAACTTGCAAATCTTGCAAGTTTGTCTACCTGTCTACTTCCCAAGATTGCTAACCCCAAGACAAGCAGATCTCCCTGTTTTCATATCTCCCATGAACACTGGAAGACCTAAATACCCTAACTCTCAATTCCTTCCTATCCAACCTTCTAAGCTACCATGAAATATGTGCTGTTGACTGTCTGGTATCAATTGTTCTCATGTTCTCCTGCCTGGCCAGCTATGCAGTCAGCTGAGTATCTGGCAGGTCGTATCTTTGACTGCTGAGTATACTGGAGATGAAAAGTATACTCCATTCTCCTGAGACAGAGTTTATAGTAAGTTCTTGCGTGAGTGCTGTGACTTGAAGTCAGAACAAAAATAAAATGCTCAAAATAATAAAATATTAACTAGATACAAATATGTCCTTTAGGTAGGTCAAATTTCTTCAGTACATTTCTCAGGAAAACAGATTTAAACTCTTACGTATGTTTTCTAGCATCTAATTTGTGATTGTATTCTATACAGCTATACTGTGTGTTGATGACTCCGTAGTAGATCTGGAAACACTGGAAGCACTGTATGAAAATGTAAGTAAGCTGGGGTAAAGCTGTGGTTTGTCACCCTAGTATTTCAGACGCAGAATAAGTAAAGTTTTATTTTATGTTGTCATTCTAGACTGGAAACATTGTATAGAAAAATTCTTTAGGGAATTTAACAGTAATGAAATAGGTAACATAAAAAAATACCCATAGATATGCTTATTTCTCTTACTGGCTTAGTTCTTAAATGTCAGAAAATTAAAACAGTGGAGTGCCTTTGGAATCAGGTTAAAATGTTAACAAAGGGCGTAACATCTAGCAATGTTCTCTCCTGAGCTGCCTGAAAAATACTGTCCTTACTTAAGGCCTATTTTGTGCTAACATGCAGAATTTTTCTCTTCAAGAGGTAAGTGGCTAAAACAGTTAACTCATGATAGTGCCTTGCTGTCCTTACCAAGTTGCTCTGTAGACAAAGTATACAGAGTCACACAGTTCATGAATGCTAAAGTTGCATGAAGGAATACATTTACACTTGGCTGTTGAGGTATCAGAGCTACCTCTCCAACCTAAACTGTGTGAAGCATCCTACAGCAATATTTGCAGTGCTGTGCTCCACAAGGATGCTCTGCGTTGTGGCCATTGGTAGTAAATGACACTGAAAGGCACTGAAGGAATTTATCATGGATCTTTATGCCTCACTCTTTTGCATAGTCTAAATGTTTCCCAATAAAAAAATATAATTGTTACTTGCAGAAAAACAGGTCAATTAGCAATTTATCAATTTGTTATTAATTATTTATTAATTACTTTATATTCATTCACTCAGAGAGCACAAAAGGATGAACTGGAGAAAATCAAGCAATATTATCAGACTTCAAAAGAGGAGGAATTGAAGCTTCTGGATAAACCAGAACAGTAAGATTTATTTTTTCTTGGTAACATTTTATCATTATATAGTATAGTCCTTTCATGATATGTTAAAAGGGATCTTGATACATAATTTTTGGCAGCTAATTTTTAAACTTCTTTGTGTATTTCAAGGCATGATGCAAACTTTGCCTTTATCATGTAACTTTTTTCAGGCATGAGAGATTTTACTACATGAACTTGGACAACCAGAACTGATAAAATACGTAGCCTTCAATCAATAAAAATTTGTGTTCCCATTCTCACATTTGTAAAAGGTTTATCCTTCCCTTAGAGCTTTTAGGGCTAAATTAATGTGTCATAAATCAGGGCCAGACTGATTTTGGTTATTGGTTATTTGAAAGAGCTACACAAACAGAGGGTTTTGGTGAGTCCTGTGACAAAGACACAATGTACACTATGGTCATGCTGATTGAGGACCTACAAGGCTGATTCCACAGTTCATCTCCTGTGACTGTTGTGGGCAGTGACAACTGTTAGGATGAAAAACTTCTTAAGTGTTGCTCCTTCTGTTGTAATAAACCTTAGACCAATGTGAAAATCACAAGAATCCATAAGCAGAAAGGTCATCCAGAATTTTATTTTAGTGAATACATTTGATTTCAGGTTTTTAGTCTACCAGTGGTGTTTGTCTTCTGCTGCTTTGCTGCTTATCCCTTTGTACTTCCATCCTCTTCTTCTAATCACAGTGCAATTTCCTGCCCTGAGGCATCTCTGCCACCTTGCTTCCTTTTCTGTCTTGTCTGTTTTTTTCTTTTCTTCTGTCTTTGGTGTAAGAATGGGTAGGGGGCAAAGAACTGAAACAGCAGAGATAGTATATGTTTGGTTGATGTCAGAAGTATTGCATTTTCATACCTTTTTTTCCCATTAAAATATTAGGGGTGAAGAGCAGATTTTTTTTTCTCTTTCTCCTAACAAAAGGCAGCTAAATATTCATTTGTGACTGTCCACTGGGGAATAGGTTAATGCTGGGAGATGAGGCTGTCGCACCCTTGATTAAGAGTGGGTATCATTCTTGAGCAAGACTTAAGAAGACAAATATCTCTAAAGTGTATATGCTAACTTGGTCTTGCATCCCATGTCCATGGCTTTCATTGCATTGGCTTGGGGCATAAGAATACATTGTGTGACTAGTTGATGTTTTCCAGAACTTGAATCTTTGGCAATCTGTTTGCTGTATGTCTGAGTGAAATAAATATTAATGCATTTCGTGTTCTGGAGAATACGAGTCTTGTAGAGCTCTAGAGCTATAAAAGGTTGTCTGTTTTTGTAAATTATAGGGGGGAAAGGTTGATTGTAATTAAACACAAAGTTGGATTTATGCTATCGTTGTTCCATAATCAAAAGTAAAGAACTGTAAATAAAACAGTTCTGCCTGATCATTCAGAGGGAAATAGTAGTGTCAAAGACAAAAACTACTTTTTATCAATTATTACTGTTTGTGTTCTGTCTGCAAGTCTTAATTATCCCATTTTTACCCTATTATTAAACTATGTAGGTTAGGAAAACTAGCTTTTTAAAATCTTGCCTCAAGGGGGAAACAATTTGCTGGTGATGCACTTATGTAGATTTTGTTGGACCTCCAAAATAATGTCCTTTCTGAAAACTCAGTAGATCAGGTGCTGCTGGTTTTGTTGTCTAAGTCAACCTAAATGCAGAACTGGACATTTGTTGGAACTGTACTATGCATATCAACTCCATAAAAGGCTAAAGACAGAAAAGCGCTAAATCTGTATGTGTGATTTCAAATTGCTACAGGGCATAAGCATCATGTATTTTCTTTAATGAGGATCAGAACAGAAGTGCAAACTAAACCATTTATCAAACGGCTGCAAATACTAGCAATAGGCATTCGTATAATGAAACCATTGATGTGAATTCACTGAAGTCTAAAGGAACCCTTTGCCATTTTTAAATGTTTGGACTGCCAGACAAATAGAAAGTTTTAGCGGTATCACTGATGCTCTCCTGCACATGTGATTTTGATTTGTTTTGCTGGCATGTTAAATTTGCTATTGTTGGCACAAACTGTAAGTATGACAGCAACATGACAATACCCCCCTAAATTATGCTTCATGATAATAGTTGTTAAAATGCTAATATTCATTAACATGATAAAGATTTATATGCACAGTTGGCCACAATTTGGGGTTTAGCTCACAGGATACAGATGGTTTAGCTAGTTTCCAAGAAGACCCTTTTAGTTGTAATATAATCTCCGTGAAGTGCTCTCTACTGTGAAATAAATACTAATGAAGGAAACAGTAGCAAAATATGGTACTGAGCTTTCCTGTTTTGTATGTAGTTTGAATGCAGAAAGTAGTGAGCTATTGAGAATTGCTGTCCAAGTAATGCCATTTGCTTCTCTTTGAAGACCACTTTCCTTTGGTGGACTTCAGTTTAAATCCTGATGGCTTACTTAGAAGCTCTAAGGATTAGATACACTTTTTCCCCAAAGAATTATTTCTAAATTTTATATTCTTCAAATGTGGATAAATGTGAACTGATAGATAGTTTACCTGCATAGAATCAGCCTTTGTCTGTCTTCTGGAGGAATGTTCTGTTACACTAACAACATGGTCATACACCTGGCTTGAAAGTACTCTCAAGTCCTTTACTACAAGATTCTGGTAGGATAAAAGAGTTCTCAAGTAAATGCATTATTATTTAGTTTCTGCAGGAGAGGAATAAAATGGACCTCACAGAGATGAACTGTAAATTTTCTGTTTATTTTATACCATAAGAAGTGTTGCAATGAGAAACCCATCAAAAAGCTATGCCACAATCATGTCGTCGTTACTTTAAGTCAAAATCATACTGTTCACAGACTAAAATTGCAATGACTGAACTAAGAATATTCTTTTCTCTCCAAAAGTTTTGTGCACCTGAATTGGTGGTTTCTCTTTGATAACCACAGATGCATTCCATGACTTTGTGCTTAGTAATTACATTTGTATTCACTAAGATTCCTTTTTGTGACAGATTTCAGTTATAAGTGTTCTGTCTGGATATTTACATTGAATAGTTTGAATTCCAAAATCTGGAGACATTTTCTTTTTATGCCGATGCTCTTTTAACTCTTGGTACAATTATGTTGTATTCCAGTGACCAGCAGTGTAGGAGACAGATACTTCCCATTTTAAGGGAAGGCAAGAAATATGTGTCATTTGACTTTTTAAATTTGAACTTTTAAAATGTATGTATGTTAGAACTTTGTGAAGCAGTTTGCGTTTTTCTTTCTTTTGTTTTTCTCACACAAAGTGCAAAGTATCCTCTTTTTTTCCTGGCAATACCATTCATTCCCAATAGGAAGCATTTTTATTAATACCAGCTTGGCATTTCTTTTTTTCCCCACTGCTTAAGTGTAAGAGCCAAGTCGGGCCTCCCCAGTCCTTCTCTCACAATGGATTTTTTCTTTAGGCAAGAAAGAAAAAGAGGGCAAAAAATGATATTCCAATTAAAACAGTATTTCACACCAGCCACAGGTTGATTTTGCTGATTTTTCGGACAGTCATTATGTATTCAGCAAAGCATTGCCTGCACGAGAAATTTATGAAGTGGATTTGAAGATACTGACATTATTTATTAAGAAAAATAAATAATTTGGAGAAATCAGATGTATTAGCTTACATAATTAAAATAAATTTAATAAAAATTCAAGGTAATAATGGTTCACAGAATTTCCCATAATTCAGTGAGGCAGAAAAATCTTTATGGCATTGCGTTAAGGGGGATCTAAGGATGCACAGGAAATTAGAGGAATGTTTTTGAAGGGATATTGGAGCAAAAGACAGCTTGTTTCTTGATTTCAAGAAAGCACGTGTATCACTGAAATCCTGGACTCAAAACCCACAAAATAAATTATGCAAACCCTGTTATTATAAGAAATGCTAAAGCTTCTTGTGTTATTTAGCCAAGCTCCTACATTTTAAATTGAAGAAGAGAAAAGGGAGGAATTACTTATGACTTTGGGATGCTTTCATTTTGTGATATCCGAACTGGAGTTGTTGAATAAGCTTCTATTTATTTTTATTTACCAAAGAGTTAAAGGAAGAAAGCTGGAATAGACTCATGAGGAAAGTGAATACATGAGGACAGATAAAGAGCAGATGAAGAGTTAGTAACTTTGCTGAACAGTAACTGAAGAGAGAGATAATCTGCAAGTATTTTAGAGCTAAATACACGGCTAGGTGCATTGCCATAAAACATGCTGCTATATAATTGGAAGTGTGGTGCAAATTAGTAAAAGAAAATTGAGGCTGAGCATCAGAAGAAATTTCTTGGCAGACACTTTATATTATGAAATAACCTTGTAGGAATATATTGAGTTCTGTATTGCTGGGCACATTTTTAGGGGAAGCAAAAACACATGAGTGAAAACAGTAAATAGATAGTGTTTCTCTAGCTCTTTCCTTTTTTTTTTTTTTTAAACCTACAATCTAGGTTTATGATTCTTCTATTTATTACTATGCAGCTGTGATAGTAGATTAATGGATTAACATCATAACAATTAATGTCTTGCCTTTTTTTGATATTAATAGGATTTCTTAACACATTGAGCATAAAGAATATAACAATTATAAATTCTTTCAGATTTGATTCAAAGTAGGAAAGATTGCATGTATATTTCATGATACTACAGCTTTGATCCATTATGTACCCCACAGATAAGAAATATAAAGATTCATTAATACTCTTTTTTTTTCCACAGATTTTTATATGAGTTATCTCAGATCCCCAACTTCACAGAAAGAGCTCAGTGTATTATCTTCCAGTCAGTTTTCTCTGAAGGGATAACATCAGTGCACCGAAAAGTTGATATCATAACTCGTGTTTCCAAGGTAAGTCCTAATGAAAGCTAAATAAAAACATAAATATATTTTAGAGTATTCGTGCTTCTTTTTTTATGATAAGTGATGAACCTTAAGCCTGGTTATTTGCTTTTCAGGAAGATAAAAATATACTAAATTTTTTAGCTGCTTGTAAGAGCAAAAGGAGCAGGAAAGAGGGAAGTTGAATTGTGTGTGATGCCCCATGCTCTACATAGGAAAATTTATTTCTATTTGAATGACAGATTTTTATTACTTTGCACATTAAGTAGAGTAATAGATAATCTCCATAAAATAGAAATTAAATATCAGACTAGCTTAGTACAGGGTCTTGCAAACTTACTTTTTTTGCATATCACTGATGATGCCATCAGCAATAGATGCCTATAACATTGATTAGCTTATTACTTTCCCCTAATATCTATACATTTCTGTTAACCCTGATACAGCAGATTTTTAGTACTTGACAAGACTTTACCTAAGATTTCTATACTATGAATTACTAAAGACAAGATTTTGAAATTATAATAAATAAAACATGAAAAGTAGAATAAGATAAGAATTAAAAAAGAAATTAAATAGTGACCTAAAGGGATAACGTCCTGACCAGGACAGTATTTAATTTTCATTTTTCCAATTTGAAGATTAACTTTTGATTAGCTTTGCTGCCACAAAGTACCCATGCTCTACCCTTTTGGATTTCTTTGCATATTCTAACAATAAAAATAGTTACTTAGTTTTTCCTTTCCAAAGGAGACATAAATAAGGATTCAGTTTTGTATGACATAGGGATAGTTGTATTGCCATCAGTTTAGTTAGGAGGAGCTCACGCTACAATTGATTTACCCAATGTTTAGTATAAGGCTACATAGTTAAGAATTAGGCCTGTGGCCTCAGATTCTCGATTGACAAGACAGATGTCTTTATATGTAAATTAAAATAATTTCTTAGTTCTCCACTGTGTTTCTAGATTTCTTTTTTGTTTTGAGGCATACTAATCTAGTCCTTAGCCCTGCTATATCTGCTTTAAGTATGGATCCAGAAATGTGAATTTCCAGAGCACAAGGACCAATGAGAAGCAGATTGAATATGACTGTGCATTATGCAAACTCATGATAAGTGACCTCATCTGTATCTTCTTGCATTAATCTTTTTTTCATCTACATAGTATATGATGACATATAATTTGCTTCATATAGATTAAGTTAAATATAGCATCTTAGGCAGATACAGTCTAATAAATGCTTCTCTTAATTGCTTGATTCTTGTACTAGTTTTAGCTTCCTTTCCCTGCAGGGATAAAAACACACAAGAAAAAAAAACCTCTAGCAAAAATAAAGTAAAATAAACTTTTTAATATTAGCAATTAGAATTTTTGTGCCAACAGAAGTTACAGACTAGTATCCATTTTCCAGGCTTTGCTGAACATGACAAGTGTAAAGGAAATTTTAGGTTTGATTCTGGCTTTTGGAAATTATATGAATGGTGGGAATAGGACCCGAGGCCAAGCTGATGGATTTGGTTTGGAAATACTCCCCAAACTCAAGGATGTCAAAAGCAGAGTAAGTACTCATTTTTAATTAAAGATATTTTTTCTCAGGTGATCTTTTTTTGTTCCATCATCTGTCAAAAGTCAATCTTTTCTTATTTCTTAACATTCTTGCTTGAAACAGCAAGGCACTTTGTACCATTTTCTTGCTTTTTCCTCCCAACTTTTCACCTTCTTCTCCTGCACATATGCATATTTCCATAATCTCCAATTTCTTCTATTCAGTACTACTATGATAATTATCTTACGTGAGAACTTCTCTGTGTCTCTTTTACTAGTAGGGACTTAATAATAACTTAGTAGGTTAGAGAGAATTGAGAGAGCATAGACTGCTGAAATCTTCTCCAGTAAATGTCCCCATTCTTTTTTATTGCGCTTAACTTAAGGTAGCTCTATGTGAGTAAAAACATTTTAAAAATCAGGTTTAAAAACAAAATATCAATAAAGGTTCACTGCAGCATATACACTAAGGGCTTATACATAAAGGATATAAATATATAATACACAGAATTTTAATCCTCTTCAAAGAGGTGTGTGAGATCCAACAAGATATTTTCAGTGGGTGTTTTTTATTGGCAGTTAAATGGATGTAGGGCATGAATTCTGAATTGCATGCATGAGAAAATGCTCATAGATGGCAGTAAATTATTTTGTCAAAAACTGAGAACCACTAGCACGTTTTTGATTAGTCATGCTAGGATCAAAGTCAGGCTCAAACAAACTCTGGACACCTTTTGAGGTGAGATTGCTTTGTTCCTTATTTTAGTAGGGCAGAGGAGGAGGTGCTAGATAATGTAGGCATTGGAAACACTGCTCAAAGCCGTTTTTTGCCAAAGCAAACCTAGACACCACATGGATATATGAAGCAGCAAGGAACGGGAGGTAATTTCTGCTGATGCTGGTACAGATTTGGAGGGTGAGAAGAGAACCTGTTCTTTCATGATCTTCCTCTTTTCCCATGTGAAGTTCTGTCTTGGACTATACGAAAGGTAGACTTTAAGCTTTTGTTGCCAGCTATGCTTTATGTATGTAGGAATGTGCTTGTGAGACGGGCAATGTCAGGAAAGCAGTATTTCTAGGGAGCTTTTTAGTTTACTTGTGAATACCATTGTTAACAAAAGGTAAAAACATGTTTAATGAATTTTTCAGTCGGTCTCTTCTCCCAAGTAACAGGTGATAGGACAAGAGGAAATGGCCTCAAGTTGTGCCGGGAGAGGTTTAGACTGGATGTTAGGAAAAATTTCTTCACCAAAAGGGTTGTCAAGCACTGGAACAGACTGCCCAGGGAAGTGGTGGAGTCACCACCCCTGGAGGTATGTAAAAGACGTGTAGATGTGGTGTGAGGGACACAGTTTAGTGGTTGTTTTGGCAGTGTTAGGTTTGCAGTTGGACTCAATGATCTTAAGGGTCTTTTCCAACCTAAATGATTCTATGATTCTAATTCTTACTGTCCTCTTCACTGCAATGGTTCAGCTGTTCCCTATGACTGGTTTTCTTCCTGTCCCACTCCATGGATAAGACACAGCTAGTTTAGTTTAGCTGCAGCTAAGCTCGAACCAGGGCAAGTTTCCCAGTACTCAGGTGTTCATTGGTTGGCCAGCTGCAAGGAAGAAAAATGTAAAACTGAGCTTTGCCTGACTTTTCTCAGTAGAAGTGATAATTTTAGTCTCGCTCTTCTATCTAACCATAAACTTCTAAGAATTTTATTTTCTCTGGGACTTTCCAATTTGACTGAATTTCGCTAGCATGTTCCAAAATTATGTTATGAAAAGGAGTGACAGATGTACAGTATAATTGCGTAAGGCTTGTTCCTTAGCAAAACAAGCTGAAAAATTACAGTATTTACAGTTTCCTGGTAGCCAAAATAAATATATTATTAGTTTAGACTAGTCTCCAAAATGCATAAAAACTCAAGGGGCCAGCTGTTACAGGCAGATATGAAACCTCAGAGATAATTGGTAGACTGTATTTGCAAGGAAGAAGAATGCAGGGTCTTGTATATTGGAACACTAAGGTATCCTTCCTGTGTCCCACTATTGCCTTTTGGGGAATTGCCAGCAAGCAGTATTACATCTAAGTAAGCTGAATTCCAGGAGCTAAGGTAAAGAGTCAATTTTAAATATCTCTTATTTCACATAAAAGTAATTTCTTGTCACATGAGCCTAGAAAGTTACTTGATACAGAGATTCTTTTAAAAATGTAGCTCACCACTTCAAAATCCCTGTGTTTTGTCTTCTGCAAATACTTCTTAAACCAAAGTAATAGGTGTGATAGTTTAGCATATAGAAAACAGAGTAACAGGTATTTTACTCTAAAGGGCAATGAAATGTTCATGAGTCACCTCAGTTCCTTTTTGTCACGTGACCTGACAGCAATGTCTTCTAAAACCATTATACAAGCAGAGTGGCTTTGTCTGCATGACAGCAATGACTTGCTTAGTTAAGAATTTTGCTGATGTATGATACTAATAAAATATAATGTGCTGCAGGCTCTAATACAGGCGAGGCAGCTCTGTACGGGAAGTCAGACATTGTTCACATACAAATGTTTGTCCTGATGCCTGTCAATATACAATATGAAGATGCATCCAAAAAAACTTCAAAGACATTCCAGATATAATTCCCTACATTATGATTCTTTTATGTTGTTGAACGGTACCCTGTAATGTATAAGTCGCAGTTTTACACTGTTCCTTTAGTTCATCTGGCCTATGCTGACCCACTGACATGTAACAAAATAAAATGATGTTGTGTACAGTTGTTGTATGCCAGACCACGGTAATGGTGATTCCACAAAGTAAGCATTGAAATTCATATTTATAAGGCAACAGGGCATGAAATATGCTTGTTAGGTACATGCTGTTTGGTTTTGTATTTGGAGCAAAATATGAGAAATATCTATGCCTCTTTCAGATCTTCATTATAGATGAATTGAGCCTAGAGGAATCAAGAAATTCAGTTCACCTTAATGTAGCTGAGGTGACCGTAATATTTAATTAATATTATATTCAAGACTAATATTATTAATGACTATTATTATCCAAATTAATATTATTATTCAGTAATGCCTTGTATTATTAAAAAAAGATGGGGGAAAGCTTCTCCCAGTGCATGTTTTCTTACCTGGTATTTAGAACCAAAGGAAGCTCTAGGTCCTGTGGTGGTATGATCAAACCTATGTTATCAAAGATTGATTTTTTTTTTATTCAGTAATGCTAGAGCTGAAGATATTGAGAGTCTTATTTCTCACAGCAATATAAAATAATAATAATATATTTATTTTGAAATAGAGTAAATTTTGACTCATTTGAATCAGTGTTAATCACACGCATTTTTAATAATATATTTATTTTTTCCTAGGATAATGGTATTAATCTTGTGGATTATGTCGTCATATATTACCTACGCCATTGTGATAAGGTAAAAGATTCTTTTGCTGTATCAGCCTCTCCAAAAGTAGGTTTCTTTAAGACGTTGTAAAAGGGTTTGTATTAGCTTTTTAAAAATCTAGACCCAGTAGCTCTGACAGAAAAATAAAATCCATTTCTTTTGCTTTCTTATAATAGTTGTGGACCTCAGTAGGTCTGAAATTGGCTATAGGTTTTATGATAAGGCTTTGGATAATTTTACATTAACAGTTGAACTAACCACTGCAGGCAATTGCCTGTGACTGTTGCAGACTGGACAGGTGGTCGCTCCAGTCCTGTCGTCTTACATCCTGCTTACTGTAAAGTTGTAAATCTTGTCCTGATGTGGTAATAATGGAAGACAGAAACATGATTTCTCTCTCATGACAGAAGGCAAGGACAAGTTGGTATTTTAAGAGAGGCGAGTCAGCTGGTGGGGATGAAGTTAGAAGTTGAAAATGTGAGAAGAGGTGTGGCTGCTGCTTTGAATAAGTTATATTTATAAGGCTTTTTGATAGATTTCATAAGTGCCCAAAGTTTTCGAGAGGAAAATTTGAACTATTGTCTTTTAAATGAAAATGTCACTATTAATTTATTTTAAGTATGTACGTGAGAATTTTGAGATTAAGAAGATGCCTTTACTGAAACTTTCAATCTAATACTAGTGTAATTTTTCACAGCCCTATGCCTGGGCATAGGCATTTTTTAATTCTTACGTAAGGATGTTGAATTGATGAGTTAGTAGTCATGAGTACTTTTTCCAGGTGTAAGACTAAAGTAAGTGACGACATTTCCCTGCCCATAGCAGGGGAGTTGGACTAAATGATCTTTAAAGGGCTGCCTTTCATCCCAACCGTTCCATGGTTCTATGATTGCTAACGCTGGAGGGTCCATATGTCAGGAGCCTTTGAAACAGCTCCTGGGGCTGAACTATAGAGGAGATAAAAAACTAGCAGATATGTAGATCTGTACTTGTTTTCTTCCCTCCCCCTTTTTTTTTAAATCAGGGAAATAAAGGGTCATTACTTTAACTTAAGTACCTATCTTGTAAAAAGCCTCATAACAAAAGCAACTTTGTCTAGCCTGTAATGTTTCTCAGTTCTCAGGGTATTGACATATATATTCTTTTCTCCTTTTTTAATAACACTGAAACTAATGCTTTCTAACTCATTTATTTAAATATTTAATATTTCTGCAAACTTTCTAATATACTGTAAATTTACTTCAGAGAATTTTTTAAAACAAAATATTTATCTTCCTTGGGGGAAAATGAACATAGTGGAAATGTCATCCATTGTACTTTTTTCCCCCTGAATGTTCATATATTTATAACAATAAAATTATTTTTTCCCTGTTCACAAAACAATTACTTCTCTAATCTATGAGTTCTCCTTTATTACAGACTGAAATCTGTGCACAGATAGTATTTTGAACTCACTAGTATATGCTTATACACAGCAATGACATATTAATACCATTTATATAATTTAATTGTCGAATTTCCACTGCAGATATTGCTTTGAACCTTGTAAGTTTTTTCTGCTTTGTTTTGGTTTACTTCTGATTTTATTTTCTTACTGTGCTAAAAATAAGGTATATACTTAGGAATTCCATATAGACATTAACTCATGTGATTTATTTAGCTGCATAGACCTTCGTCTGTATATTTTTATCTGTATAAAATACTTCAGGCAATATATAAATATTGTTTTCAATTTATGCTTATAAAGTGTGTGTATATTTAATGAATTGGGAGAGAGTGAAACCACAAACTTTTGGCATAAGATCACTTGTTACATTAAAATAGGCATTCATGGGTTTTGTTTTTAAGAAACTTCTAATCCCTTATCTAAACCTTTATTGATATAAAATGAACTGAAATGTTGTGAGAATGTTGTTTCATAGTTTAAGCTGGGCACAGTTTGCTTTACAACATCTAAAGGGAAGTTTCAACACCCAGAATGGTCAGGATTTCATCTTGAATGATATATGTTTTTTTAGCAAGAATGATTTAAAATATATTATTTTTGCCGTTTTATAATAGTGTTTCATAGATGAAGTTTCAAAAAAAGTAATTTATTTCACTGCAAATGTATTTGGTTTTCATAGTGGCCTCTTTGTTTATTTGTTTGTTTAGGAAGCAGGAACAGACAAGAGTATTTTTCCTTTACCAGAACCACAGGATTTTTTCCAGGCCTCCCAAGTTAAGTTTGAAGACCTAATAAAAGACTTAAGGAAACTGAAGAGAGATCTAGAAGGTAACTGGGAACTTTCACATTTGTTCTGCTAACAACAAAGTGCCATTTAAAATGTGACCTTTATGAGGTTTTCTTATTGCTAATTAGGTTTATAGTGTTGATTCATTTAGAGTTTTTACACTGTGGCACAAATTACTCACATAAATTAGAAAGAAAAAAAAATTCAAACTCATGACTTAATAAAAATGAAAGTAAAGATACTGAAAAGTAATTTTCCCTTTTACAATTAAAAGGCCCCTGAAGAAATCTTTCTGAAATTTTCTTTAGTTATGTCTGAATTTTCCTCTGGCTTCTCCAGAACTGTGTGTTTAACTGTAGATATCTGTTAGTTCCATAACATAAATACTTTCTTCAGTACTTGTATAACAACAATTTAACAGCTACAAGAAAGAGTTGAATACTATTAATGTAGAAATAAAACACAGCTTGCCAAGGCACAGCAAAGGGAAATGGAAAGCTCCAGTTCAAAATATTTTCACCCTGGGACATAAAATAAACATTTTAAAATGTTTATTATAAAGAGGGGCTCAGAAACCCAACTCATCTATCAATCAAGGTACTGAGTGGAAATAAAGTAGGAAGGGTTGCTCTCTAAGTGTTCCAAGCAGTTTCATTTTTATTTTGTGCTTCATATGACTTTATAAAATAAATCCAGCAAATGATGACTGAATATTTTAAGTCTGTCTTGTTTGTTAAGGAAAAGTTGCTACTTTTGCTGAAGCAGTTTTGTGTAGAAAATGGAGTTTAGGGAGAGAATCCGCATAAAAGCCTATAAAAACTTTTTAATTTACATTTACATCTCTGCATCAAAATGGAAGCCCTTTTAGAATCAGAGTTGAACAAGGTGATTGTTTGTAATTTTTTTCTCTGTAAGGCAATGAAAACTACTACAAAATAATTTATCCTTACAGTTAGAAACTGCTGGATTGGGTCACTGCCATCTTTAGGATAGTTTCAAAGGTTAACAGTGGTAGGAAAGTATCAGTTGTTGTTTGTTCGACCCGGGCATAAGTGAGTGCTCTATCTCCTCTCATCGCTTGGCCCTGTAAACCCCTTGGCCTGCCCTCTTTTGGGCTAGTTTGTGCAGAAACATGATCTGTGTTTGATCTTGTACTTTTTCAGCATGTAGTCCTGCTGTCATGCATCTTAGTCTTGCAGGATCTGCATTGAGGCTCTGACATTCACATCGTATTTGTTCTACATTGCAAAGACACAGACAGCAAGTAGGAAAAGCTAAATACTTTAACTAACTTAGAATAAGAACTGCAGCTTTCTTGTAATCACTGACTTCTATTTTCTAAGGTATTTATAGAAAACCTAGAAAAATTGTTATGTTGAAGTTGTTTTCATAATTCTTCTTTGTAAAGATGTATTTGGAACCCAGCCAAGCCAATTAACATATAAAGTTAATGACAGCAAAGATTTCAAACAAAAAAAGTTGTGGAAATGTTTTCAGATGTTGGTATTTTATCACTCAGAAATATGCAGCAGAATTCTAACAAGCGTTCCTGTGATTAGTTTCTCTTATATTTAAACAAAGAAACAATCACTCATATAAAAATGTTGCATCTCTTTCAAACATTCCCTTTCAAATTTTTTTCTTCAGATAATGCTGTAGTTTATTTTTAAATCAAAATTTTAATTGAAGAGGTTATAATTTTAACACGTACAACAAAGATTTGATGAGTCTCTGTAGTTTATTGTAGCCATTAAAAAGTTGTGGCTGCTGGCAGAATACCAGTGAAAGTCTAAAGCTGAAACAGATGTGAGTAGCAGAAACCAAGTCCAGAGAAGCGTCAGGCCCAGCTATCCAGACAGGCGCGGCCCTTCAGATGTAAATAATTTGAACAATATTAACTGGGGCTGCCTGTGTTATAGGGTACATTGGATTTATTTCACAGTTTGGTTGGCTAAGGTAGTCTTAAGCAGTTTACCTTGGAAGTGGGATGAGACAAAGGTAATAAATGAAAGAGGGATTTTCTTGTGTGCCATTAGGGAATGAACTAATGTTCCTGTTAGTGACTTCCTTTTTTTCTGAGATTTCTACAGAATGATTGAAAAAAAGATAAATATCAACTCTTGTGCCTGAAATCGCAATTTTGATAGACACTTTCATAATAGTTGTCATTTTAGTATTTAGAAATATTTTCTACTAGTTTATCAAGGCATTCATTTATCTTTCTATCATGGGTATTAACATAGGAAAGATTGAGTTATCATGAGAGGCATGCCTTAATGGTGTAAACCTCTGGTTTGAAATACCTAGACACTGTGGAACCAAAAGTTCAAATCTAGATGGAGCACAAACCCTTTCATCCTTTTCAGATAAACAGATTGAGTTCCGTACAATTTGCTATTTTGAAGTCTTTCAGATTAGACTTTAAAGGGACAAACTAACTTTAGTCTAAAGGGATTAGACTAAAGTTTGGCTCAAAAATTCAAACAAATTTTTGGAGAACCTTAATCCAACAGGTTTTTAACACATATTCCAGAACAAACTTTGTTAGCATGAGCATTTTTAGGTTAAAAAGAATGACAAAAATATGCATTTAATATAGGCTTTTAAGGGGAAACAAGTGCAAAAGAATGCAATATTAAATAGTGAGATGAAAAATTTTAGAGTGAAATCTGGTTCCACTTTAAAGTCACAGGAAAAAGAAATGTTTTCTGTGAGCTCAGATTTTCACTCCAGGTCAGTATAGTCAACGTATTCCCAAGGATTTAAAATATTACATAGTGGCACAAGCAGATACATATATTCATTTAACAGGTATTAGCTTTCCAGTTAATGTTCATATTTATGGAAAAAAAAAGTTTTTACTTTGCATCATTGTTTTAAGATTGAAAGATATCTTATTCCTTGTCTAGGGCAACGATTTCCACTTTTTCTTTTCCCTATGACAAGACATGATTTCTCTTCTAGTTTGGACAATGTTTTGATTGGTATTCTTCTGGAATAAGCACAAAATGTTTGAAATGTGTAAT
Source organism: Pluvialis apricaria (assembly GCA_017639485.1). Lineage (NCBI taxonomy): Eukaryota > Metazoa > Chordata > Aves > Charadriiformes > Charadriidae > Pluvialis > Pluvialis apricaria. The sequence continues at coordinate 36,570,800 of CM030012.1, read as the reverse complement.
CATAAGAAGATTTCTAGAAAGAAAGCTACTTTACTGAAGTGTGATAGACCTGTATAGGTTTTACCCTGAACATTTTCTTTATCTCTCTCTAAAGCTGAACAATCTTAATTATTCAAAATTAGTTGCACTGTAGATCATTTCCACCTGTCACACTCATTGCTCTTCTTTGCAATACAGTTCATAAAATTTTAAAATGCTGCTCAGGTAGTCAAAAGAAAGCAATATTAGATTCCTTGTATCATTTACTATAATGGTCATTAGAACTTCTTAGTATTCTTGACCTTAACAACTGAAAGAGCAAAGATATTTCTTGAATGGTTAAAAATGGAAACCAAGGTAAGTCCACTCTTGAAAGTATTCAGTCACACCTTTATTTCTCATAATTAAATTTCCTATGAGATTGTAACATTCTGATCCCATTGAAAATCCACGTACCTTTTGCTTTCACATTCTTTCATGATCACCAGTAGAGATACTGGTTGCAATTTGCATACTAATATTTTTTCAGTACTGTATATATGTTTTAAAATTTTACTAACTTAACTGAGTGTATATCACTATATATGTAGGTGTTCACACAGACACATACATGACTGAAAAGAAGTGATTTAATCTAAAATAGAAACAAGACTTCATGGATCAGCTACCTGTAATAATCAGTTACTTTTCCGTACTCCAGGACACATGGTTTCAAATTGGGGTCCTCTTAACCTAATTGTTGACAGATTTGTATCTTGCATAAGTATGTTGCCGCCAACTTTTCCACATTTAAGCAGTGGAACTTCATGAAAACTTCAGCTTATGGCAACCCCATATTGTAAAATTGTGTAACCCTTATAAAAAGATTAAAAGGGAAACAAGTAAAACTGTGCATGAAAAGTTGAGAAATTATAATGTTACATTGGCTGTTTTCACGTTATTTTTCATACAGAAGCATTACAAGTGTCATAAAATCATAGAGAAATGTGGGTTGTTTGACTGGAAGGTACCTCTGGAAGTCCTGTGGTCCAAAGCCTTTAAGCAGGACTGACTTCATATTTGTATCAGGTTGTACAGGGCCTTAGCCAGCTCAGTTTTGAATCTAAGGATGGAAATTCCATCACCTCTCTGGGCATCTGTTCCAGTGCTGAATCACTGTCTTGAATATTTTTCCTTATCCCTTTTGAGAATTTCCTCTGCTGCAACTTGTGACTATTGCTCCTTTTTCTTTAGATATGCATTTCTAGAAAAGTCTGGCTCCATTCTGCTCTATAGGTATTCGTTAGATAGTTGAAGAGAAAAACTAGATCCCCAGTTAGCTTTCTCTTCACCAGACTGAACATATCTGGCTTCCTCTGTCTCTTCCTCAATGTTGTGTTTCATTTTATTTTCATTCTCAAATGGCAGCATGACAAAATATAGATTTTTTTCAGATATGAATACATGTGTGTGTATATATATTCATACATAAATATATATATAATCTTTTTCATAGAAACAGATCCAGTGCGCTGGATGTGACTAGCATGATGTTGCCGTACTGATACCAGTATCATAGCTAACGATATGGTATGATCATTACCTATGTCTCTTAGTATGACTGATGAGACTGTTGCAACTGAACTGTTGTATCTACATTGCTGTCATTCGGTCCCTCTTCAGGGAGCTCTGTACCACATTATATTACAAAGTGGATATGTGATACAAAATTAAGACAAGAATGGAAGAGAATTTAGAAATGGGAAATGGGTGGAAATTGAAAAAGGTCACTCGTTCTCGATTTTTGTAGCCACGGTCACTATAGATAGAGACAAGGAGGAAGTTGTAAAAAGAAAAAACCAATTAGTTCATGCTCATTTAAGACTAAAACTCTCTGATTTTCCTGATTTAAAATCTGAACATCTGTTTTTATCTAGGATTTTAAAGGAATATATTTACCAATAAGAAAATATGTGAAAGCAGAAAATTTTAATCAGTATTATTCACAAGAAATTAATTTAAAATTCTTAAATGTGTGTGTTCCCATCAGAGTCTTCAAACTGAGTTAAAGTTTTTTGCAACAAAATGTCCACTAATTAATTATAAACCATTTTTTTCTAGAGATTAATTGATATTTTCAATTAATGAATTGGGACATTTTTAGCTTTTGGTGGATTTCTGTGTAAGCACAGATGGAGAAATTAATTTAATATATTATTTATTCAGATATTTATTATGTATTTAGTTTATACATAATATGGCCTTAGATAAAGTCTGGTTTATGGAATCAAGTTTTAGTATAATCATGATACAATAATTATGAATAGGACAACGACTATAATGTTGAAAAGTTTTGTCTATTGTTTGATTTGTTTTATAGACAGTAAGGTTACTGGATCTAATAATGAAAATTCTAAATATATCAGTTTGAGTGTTAACTTTCTAAATAATTCGTTGGATCAATAGATATTTCTCAGTAAAAGGTGATTGCTTATTCATGACAAGAGGATAGTATTCAAAAAAGTATCAAAGGCCTTTTTCTAAAATATTTTCAACCAATTGAAGCCTTAGTCTAATTTAAATGAAAAGTTTTAAGTCAATTAAAAAGTGGGAATTAGACTTCTGAGTCACATACATGTTCTAGAAAAATTTTCCTAGCAGGAACAGAAAAGTTGTATGACACTTTCCAGGAACAAGTCACTTCAATTTTCTTCATGTTAATTATAATTTTAAATTTTAAAATTCACCTTAAAATTCTGGAAGTGCAGGCAAATAGAAATTTGAACTGGGTGGTGGAACATGAGGAGCCAAATAGGTGCATGTGTTATTTCTTTAGGCATTAGTATAAATGGAGCACATTGTTTTGTACCTGGTGTGTATCGCTATATTTTTGCGTTGGCCAACATTTACGTGATATATTCTGAGGCAATGCAGAGTGGTGTAAGGGAAAGAGCAGAGGACAGCTTCGTACAGAAACAGTTATTTTGTTTTCAAGAGTTGAAAAAATTACACTCTTTCCCTTCTCAGAGTTTTCTGACCTCTTTTTGAATAGTGTCTTGCCTCAGCAGGATGAGATATATTTCAGTTTGTTTTGATTTGGCAAAGATACAACACAGGCATTAAAAAACACATTTTGTGTATGTCCACTGCATTCTATTTTACAATAGAACTAACATTTTGACACTGTCACATTGGTAATGTTCATATGTGAATACATTAAGTGGAAATTTTCCTAAGTGGATCATTTCTTCAAATTCCATTAGATTTTCTAGTTTGTGATAATAGAGAATAGTATGGAATGGTTTTAATAAGATTCAGAAATATAATAGAGGAGCAAAGCAATGATGTTTTAGAAGAGTTTATTCCCTGGAAGCAGATGTCTGCATGTGTGCACAAAGGCGAGGGAGAAAGCTTTCTGTTGGTTAAACAATGGCATGCTGTTAATTTTTTTTTTTATATTTTTTTCTTTGGCTAAAGAATCCTCAGAAATTTCTTGTTAAAAATCGTTCTGCAAATGTTAAGATTCTAGAACGAATCAAGAAATACCACAGTTGTGATTTTCTGTGCACTTTTCTGTGTGCCCTTTTATATAAATAAATAAATATATATGTGTGTGTGTGTATGTTAAGCATTAGTTACATAACTATGTAGTATACATCTGGGAGCAGGTACTGTACATCTGGGAACAGGAGGGATATTGTCCCTATCAATGTGTATGATGGATAATGAATGATGTAGTTTGGAGGATGTGTAATACTAGCATTGGGAGGAACAGTGACTTCATATTTATGGATCTCATCAGCTTTTCCTCTTTGAGGGAGTATGCAGTAAAAGAAAAGGCAGATTTCTGCTAGAATTGAGGTGGTCACATGTATTTACTGCCAATGATCTAAGATTGAAAGTACATTAATTCAGACAGTGGGATACAAATTAGTAGTAGAGAGGCTAATTAGCACTTTAAGAAGTGTTCCTGCTAATATTGTATGTAGTTTATGAATTTACATGATTTTAAATCTAAGCAGGATGCTCTAGCTGAACCAAAGCCATAAACTTGGTAGAAGAATTAATTAGGTGGAACTTTATGATCTGTCTTGCACAGAAATTCAGAGATCCAGCAGGACACAGGGAAACGGGAGATCACTTCTCCAGCCTCTGCAATTTCAGCTCATAAACATACTGTGTCAGCCATTGCCCAGCAATTCTCTTCTATCTGATCCTTTGTTCAGTACGCTAATAATGCATTTGTGTGTTTGAAAGCTCTTTTATTTTTCCTAGCAGTGTTAAAATCTTGCTCATCTGATTAAAAATATTATTGCTTCTTAAAAATTTTGCCTTCCTCTAAATTAGCCAGACAAGACTCTTTAATTTCAAAATATTCATTTTTTTTTACTGTTCAGACAGAAGGGAAATGTTCAGATTTCTCAGCGGATTCTACTAGCACGCATTTCTACACTTCTGACAGATCTTAATGATGTGCGGAGGTCTGCATGTTTGGATCTTGACACTAAACCAAAACTTTCTACTAATAATGTGTGCTGGAATCACTTAAAGAATCTTACAAAGACTTGACTGGAAAATTATGAGGGTTTAGTCATTATATTCATTTATATGTGCTGTTCAGTCCGTTGCCATATGCTTCTCTGCTGAAGGGTGCGCTGAATGTAAACTAGCATTTCAGAGCGAATACATTAACCAGAGTCTCAGATATGTTGCTATGGTGTGAAAAATATTTAGTTTTACTCGCAATCTTTGTTCATTTTGTTAAATGTATTCATAGGAAACAATATTAACAGAAAGGTTTTTAAATGATTTAAATAACACATTGATATTCTTTGACAAAATGAGGAGCAAAAGAAATTTTTTCTTTTAGATTAATTGAAATTGCTATAGGCCTGACAGTTCCTCTGTATGCCATCACGTACTGTAGAAATTCAAAATGTGGTTAAACTTAAAAGAAATAAACAAAAAAAACTCACAAATCTTAAATCTGAAAGACAAAGCCCGAATATCCGATCAAACTTGTGAGAACTGTCAAGATCTCTGACTCTTGGCTTCCATTAGATCTCCATTAGAACAGGTGAACTTTACAGGGTGTTTTGTATGCCACTAATTCAATTATTTCACTTTCCACAGCTTAGGACTTATCAGTGAAATGTTTTTCTGTCTCATTTATACATGAGAGCTTGACCACCTAAACAGATACTTGTTTCTGTGTGTCACAAGGAAAACATATTTCAAAGAAAGATTGGACTGTTCAAAGTTTTACTTATTAGCTTCTATCCTCTGAGATGTTTTTTTAAGAAAATGAAATTATTAATGAGCGAAGAAAATAATTGTGCATAGAAGCACATTTCTTCTAAATTAGCTGAAAATAACTTCACAGAACAGTAACTATGCAAGTGATTAATAGGTTAGAATGGTGTATTTAGTTTTTAGTGTGCTAACACTTTTTTGCATTAAATTGTTTACCCTTAAGGCAATAAAAACAAAGCTTGAGAAGAGTACCATCAAAATTTGATCCTCTTCTACATTTTTCTCAGATACTTTTGTCTCAAAAAACCTCACACCCCACTTCATGGCATTTCCCTTTCTATTTGGTTCAAAGGCTTCTGTATTAGTCAGCCCAGCTCTGGCTAGGGTGTTAGTGCTTCAACCTTTGTGTGTCACCATCATTGAGATGTGTACTGATTATCAATGTGTGTCCAAAAATGCAAATAAAATACTGTCTCTGAAACTTTTCTGCGTCAGTAGCAGCATAACCACTTCAGACAGAAGTTGTCAAAATTCTGATACTGTACTCCAAAGGAATCAAGATAAATCTCTTCCGTTCTTCTCCACATTTATTTAAAATTCCATCTGAAAAGAAACATTTACTTGCAAGGATATACATAAGCACAAGAGTTGTAGATGGCACAGACATACTGGATTGTAATAAAGCTAACATTCTTCTGTGCATACCTGCAGTAAATATGTATTGAAGTTGCATGTAATAACAAGAGAACGTAATCAAATCCCGCAACAGTGTCCAACTGGTAATCACGCATCTCCTGTAACTTTTTGTTTAACTTGGGAAGTTGTTTGCAAGTAAGAAATTGTAATAAAGCAAAACCAAACAAACTAAATCATGAGCAAGTTATATAGCACTTGCTGAATGATTTAAATTGATGTGTTTTATCTGAAGTTTATTAGATTCTTATTGGGGTATATGGGCCCAAGTAGTGTAACAGGCTTCTCCACTGTAAAAAATCATGGATCCTCTCTTACAGACATTTGGGGTTATTTTGTGCTACATTGAATTCGTTTGCAGTATGGTTTCAAATCCCCTTTGCAACAGAAAAGGTAAGGGTTCTAAAAAAGAATTACCAAATAGTAACCCTCCTTTCAAAGATGAGCCTGCGTTATAACAAGAAAATAAAATACCGATCTTGGCAGTATAACCTGCCACGCTCTGAACAGACGGGGGCGGGGGTTTAACAGCTTTCACAGTGGCATAACTCATGGGGGATAGTGCCAGTGACAGGTTTATAGGAATTCATGGTGTTGATACTTGGTTTCACTGTCAGGATGATTCCTGTAAATGCTACTGGTGGGTTCTGGTGAGTAAATAGTTAGTAATTTACTGTTATCAACATTAAACTATTTCTGGTTTTGCGTTTACTTTAAAAATGGTGCTTAAAAAATTCCAAATCCTGTCTGATTGACACTGAAATGCTCTTTACGTGAAAGTTTGTTTATGGGCAGTGATTCTTTTGACAGATTTACAAGTGTCTGTGGAGTTTTAAAAGACTATTGCCCAATAGGCATTAAGTGAGAGACATTCTATTTTGTAAATATTTTCACTTATATTGGGGATTTTTAAAGAACTTTTTGAGCCAAGTACTGCATTAAATCTGAAGACAGTGGCAAACTGATAATCAGCAGTTTCCAGCTTTGTTTTAATGTTTTGCTAATGGTTTCCATTTCTGCGGCCAAGATTTGCAGTGGGTGAAGTATGATGTACATCCAACAATTTGTAAGGACTTTCAAATACTATTGCACATTCATATTTTCTTTTTTTGCAATAGCTCATTTGGAAATAAACAATTTTCAAAGTAGCGTATTACACTTAATTTCGCTAACATACAATGCATACCAAGAAAATTAGCCAAAAGTTTGTTACAGTAATTGAGAATTTGCATCTGTTTGAACTCAGTAATGCTGAAACAGGTTGCTTATTTTCTCAAAGGATTATTTTGGAATGAGATGGTGAGAAGAGAAGTGTACATGTGGTGTGCTAGCTGTCAGATTCTTCAGAATTCCTTCAGATCCCTCAAAATTTCAGATTTTTTTTTTTTTTCAGAAAGAAGCTTTTCAAAATTTATGTCAAAGAAGGAATCGATAATAGGATCCTTTACCTCAGAATCTTTCTAATAAAAACCTTACTACAGTAATTTTATTTTAAAAAGAAAAGGGTTTCTATTCTAGTGAATATGAGAACAAAATATAAAAAATTAATGTAATGTTCCCTCATGCATGTTATAGCATTTTCAGCAAAGAAAATCAGAGCAACTGATGGAACAGGACTTTTCAGTTTTAATTTTTTTATATAATGTTTGGCATGACTTGGTAATTTTTAAATTTTATTTAACTATATACTTCAAATAAATTTTTGAGTATGCAAACAAAAAGAAACCTTATATAACAGGAATGTCAATGAATGTTAGTTACCAGAAACCTTTATATTATGTTGTGTAGAACTGAGGCAGGTCATAGAGTTGTATGATTGCCTTTCACCAATATTAAAAATGTAGGTTGACAAAGACCGGCTGATTTTAATATGTAGCATTACAACTGCCATTTTAATCAAAACCTGTGATTTAGCCCTGTCATGAAAATCTTTTCCTCTTCCAAATGTGTCTTTATTTGTATCTGATTTGTGATTCCTTTGAACACACTTCTACCGTTCTTTGCCATATCTATCCCCAGGCAAATTTGATGGTGTTCCAAAGCTCTTCAGCCTAAAAGATACATCTGGTTGGTGGTCCTAGCCATCATTTTCTTATAGGTATTGGCCAAGGAATCATTATTCTGTGTAGGACATTTCATTATTGAAGGGAAGACTGAGACGGGAGAGATTTCAGCAGGAATACAAAATTTTTGAGACTGCAGTTCAGCTGAAATTCATGACCGCCTTCAGCCAGTGACTCCATACCTATGTGATGTTTCTTATTTTTAATGCTATCAAGTAAATAAATTCAAGTTTTATTCAAATATTTCAGTGCAGTTGACTTTAAACAGAATTAGTTCACCTTCAGTTGCCCAGATACTTTTTTGGTTTTTTTGTGGACCAAAAGTATAGGTTGTTGAGTGAAGTATAACCTAAATTCAGAGTCAGTTAAAGGAGGACTAAGCAGTATACAGCAAATAAATTGCTTTTCTGATTAACAGATTTTTCACTTCGTCACCCTTGTCCTTGATTCCTTTAGCTCAAGGCTAAAACTTTCTCAGAGCCCTTCAGTCTATTTTGGTAGTTATCTGAAAGACCTTCAGGAAGTAAACAGATAGATTTTAGTTTTAGGTAGATATCATCTAGATAAATACCATCAGCAGAGAGAATCATCCAAAGGTCTCTTTTTAAGGCTTTCCAGTAATGTAAATCCTTGGAGTCTGACAGTATTTACTTGACCTCTTTTGTCTCTTTCAGTTTCATTGTTTCAAGATGACTTAAGCAATGTGAACTGGTATCTCATCTCATTTCATCTCATCTCATCTCAAACTTTTAGAGTTATAATCGGCACCCCGATTCATTTATTTTATGTCATCTCTCTCATTTGCTCTTCTCTTCTATGCCTTTCTTCTTCCACTTCCTCTTCCTTCATGCCAAATGTTGATCTTCTTGTTAAGGATGTTAGGATTCTTCTTAAGAAGTCACTACCCAAATCAGCTTTTTGTCTATACTATGGTACTTCTTGTCCATATTTTCCTGTAGCTTTTGTCATCTGATTGTTAATATTAGTTGCCTTTATTTAAAAAAAAATATTGCATGGGTTTTATATGTGCTTTCTTTTTAACTTACGAACAATTCATCCTAGTCTTGATCATTTAAATATTTACATGGGACATATCTGAGTAACCTTTCTAAGTTTTGTGTTATCAAAGCTTGTAGGAAGCATCTATGAAGCTTTCAATACTCCAGACAATGTATTAGCAGCACCATATGGTTGTGAAAACACCTTTCTAGGGTATTTTAGAGTGTGTTTAGATACTACTGTAGCTAAAAACTTATTATTATAATACTTATTCATAGAAATCTACTTCTGTGTATATATATATTCTGTATATATTATAAAATAATTACTGGCTTGCAATTGTTGCAACCTTACATGATTGTAATAATCACGTGCATTCTATAGTCACTGAGTATCAAATGCCTGAACATAATATGTGTACTAGCACTTTTACACTTTTGTCATTTTATATTTATCTAAAATAATTTCTAAATATTGCCTTGTATAATTGTTTGTAGATATTTTTTACCACAAAGGAAAACACAAGCCTGTAGCTGCTACTTTGTTCAAACTTCCAGTCAGAAACTTAACAATACTGTCTCAGTTATTTTGCTAGATTTTTTCCCCTGTCCAATTTTAATGTGTCCTTCTTCCAAAGTGTTACAATTTGCTTGAATAACTGTAGAAATCTTCTACTTCTACAAACATAAATGTTAAGTATACATAAATTTAATTCAGTGTATGATAACAGTCATGGAAAGTTCAAATTTTTAATGGTACGAGGTATGTATCATAAGAAAATAATCTTTAGAAGTCATATAAACTTCCCTGATTTCTGATTTGTTTTGCTTAATTTAATTAAAGACACATAACTGAGCAGCTAATAAAAGGCTTTCTTTCCCAATCTGTTATGTTTGAATTAATGCTCCATTCTGCCTACTGTCTGGCATAGAAATATCCATTAACTTTACTCTGAACAGTTTCAAAGGCCTATCTTGTGCTACAGGTTGCAAGACTGGAGATTAAAGATAAACCTAGACTGTAGCCCAGGCCATTTTACATAAGCTCTGCAGCTCCCCAGTAATGTCATAGTTCACAACCTACTTGAGTTGTGGAGGGATGCTAAATTAAAATAAACACTTTGGTGGGAACAATTATCTTTTCTGCATTTTTCTGTAACAACAACTGTCCAAATGTATTTCTGATCCCAATTAATTGAAAAGTGGTCTTTTTTAGTAAGTCCTGGTGGTCCAAGAGAATTATAGGCACACTATTAATTGTACAATAAAATGTATGCATCTGTTTTCAACCTTCCATTGGCTTTTTTCACTGCACTGCAAACTTACATTAACATGACATTTTAATTACAAATTCTCAACTTGTTGCTACAGTTGTATATTAATTTTTGCTGCAGTAAGTTGAATTATATAATGATTGTAGCAATATGGTGTGAATGTGTTTCATGCAGCCAAACTGTAACTCTTGTGTTTAAATCCAAAATAAATTTCCATCTAAATTTAGCTTCTTGGGAATGAAGAGTTGTGGAAAAAAAATCTTATAGTAGTTCATAAATTCAGTTGCTAAATGGAAGGTAACTGCATTTTGATTTCTAACAGTCTCATTTCATCTTTAATGTGGAATGCTGGAATCTACAAAGTTTACTAGAAGTTATAGGAATTTTAAATTCATTGGCAAATAACCTGGAGTTTTTAGAAATTGGTATGGCATCAGGTCTTAAAATAACAGATAGATTAAATAGTAAAAAAATTGCAGTTAGATGTAAGTTAACTTTCTTGCAGACTTCTACTATTTCATATCATAGCCTGGAATTTGAATACTTAAGTAAAGCTGAATTCCTGCATTTGTGTTAGGAAAAATGGTTGAGTATGCCTGGCATTGATTGATTAAAATCAGTCAAGATACAAGGCATCCTCCACTTACCACAGAAAGAAAGTCTGGAGCTTTAAATACCATCTAGAATTTGTGTGTGAGGCAGGCTGTGTTAGGGCAAGTCAGCACACAGCTGGAGTTTTAGGACAAAGTCATTACTAAAAACAAATTCCACTCTTTAAACACGTATAGAATTTTCTACTTGGTATGCTAGACTAGTATTGGTATTTTTTATTTTAATGTTAATTGCTGGATTCCTTAGTGCTTATTTATTTCCATTTCCTCTAAAGTAAGTCTAGGTGACTAATTTAGATATAGGCTTCTACAGTGTTGACATCTACTTCTGGTAGACAAATTCTGCCACAAATGTCTCTCAACTTCTTTTTGTAGCCTCTGAAAAACAGATGAAGTTGGTTTGCAGAGAGTCTTCTGAAGAGCATCTCCAACCCTTCAAGGAGAAATTAGAGGAATTCTTCCAGAAAGGTAACCTCATTTGAAAACAAAATAAATACTGGCAAATAATGTAGTGGTTTACAAAGTTATATATAATGTAAGCTGCATTAAGTATCTGTTGCCTCTGAAAATTCCTACTATCTGTTATGGATTATGTTCCTAATATGCCTAATGTATGTTAAGAATAAGGGTTACACAGATCTTGGACATCACTTGTCAAAGGTAATTTTTCCCTTGATCTCACCCATTTCCTATTGATCATTTTCTGCTTTGTTCTTTATCATTATTTGTAAGCAAAATGAAAAAGATATTCATCATAGACCAAATTTATCAGAAGGAAGCTTCAATTTTATAAAAGACTATAAAGAAAAATACCCTTCTAGAGAAAGTCCACATATATACATGAAGTAATGGCATCCTCTATCAATAATGTGGGCTAATGAACTGACTAATTCAGATTTAAAGATTTTTGTCTTGTGTGAGACAGAAATAGGGGTAAGGAAGTGATTTACCAGGGTAGAGTCTGAAGACAGCAGGGGTGAGATCCAAGGTAAAATTTGATCATCAGGTCAAGACAATGTAAATGCAGGTTGCTGTTGTTAAAAAGAACGGTCCTGTTCTTTCTCCTATTCCCCAGACTATGTGTTCCCAGTCACCTGCTTCTGCCAGCACCATTGTCTCTGGAGCTGTGCAAAATAGATAAGGGAATATTCCCCCCCCCCCCCCCCCCCCCCCAGGTTGTAGGAGTACAGACTGTTTGGGTAAACAGAGTAAGTGCTGCATTTCAGACAGCTATATTAAGAATTGTTAAGGATTAGATATTACCAAAGGGCTACTATTTCTCACAGAAGTCATGAACAGTTTAACAATGTACTGTGTAAGAAGTCAAGTGAACTACCTGAATCTACTAATCCAGGCAGAATGTTTACTTACTCTTAGTGATAATTCAGATTGTTGTAATAATTTATGAATTAGCTTAGTACTTTTTATAAAGATTGTCGTGATGTCTTTTTAATAACTTTATTTCATGAGGCTATTTTATTAAATCCTTTGATAAGTGAAAACAGGATGTTTTAAAAGTAGAAGTCCCTGTTGAATTGTACTGTTAAATAAACTAATCTTCTTCACCCTTCTCCGAGGCTATGGAGCTCAATGGATATATTTATTTGATATATTTTTTTCTTTTAGTTGGAAGTGTATTTGGACAGTATTAAAGCCGCAAATTTCTTGCCACAGAACTTGTAAAACAAAAAATTATAATGGAAATCTTTATGTCACTGTAGGACACTTGTATTGTCTTTCCAACTTGTTTAATTGGAAATTTTCACTTACAGTTTAACAATAACGTCAAGATTGAGATAGTACTATTTATATTTCTACAGAATCATTATGATCTCCAGCATGCTTCTTGATCTTGCTTGCCAAAGTATTGTAGCAGATCAGTGTAATTGTATCTTGTAGAGATTAATTGATTCATTGTACTGTATGAATTACCCTGTTAGAGCAGCTCAGAAATGAACAGTCTGTATTCTTCCCTCACTACTGGCCAGAAATGCATCAGAGCAGACCAGTCAAAATGATAGACTCAGATGTAGATCTGGACCCTAATTCAATTTTGCCCAGGACTTGCCAAGACCCTAACCAAATGGTGTCTTCCACAACCATATCACAGATTCTGTAATTCTTATTACTCCCTGGATCTCTTAGGACTATTGTGGTTAGTCTGGTAGGCAGCTAAGCACCACACAGCTGCTCGCTCGCTCCTGCTTGGTGGGGTGGGAAAGGTCAGAAGGGTAAAAGAGAGAAAACTCATGGGTTGAGGTAAAGACAATCTAATAGGGGAAGCAAAAGCTGCATGCACAAGCAAAGCAAAATAAGGAATTTATTCTCTATTTCCTGTCAGTTAGGCAGATGTTCAGCCATTTCCAGGAAAGCAGGACTTCATTACATGTAGCCACTACGTGGGAAGGCAAATACCATAACTCTGAACTTCCCCCCCTTCCTCCTTCTTTCCCCATACTTATTGCTGAGCACAATATCATCTGGTATAGGTTATCCCTTTGGTCAGTTCAGCCAGCTGTCCCAGTTGTGGCTCCTCCCAACTTCTTACGTAGCCCCAGTCTACTTTCTGGTGTTCAGCGTTAGAAATAGAGAAGGCCTTGCTGCTGTGCAAGCACTGTTCAGCAGTAGGTAAAACATCAGTGCATTATCAACACTGTTTTGGCCACAAATCCAATACAGAGCATGATACGAGCTGCTCTGAAGAAAGTTAACTCCACCCCAGGTAAAACCAGCAGAAGGAATAGCGAAAGCGTTATCACCTCAGTCCCAAAAAGTAAAGGCAACACAGTACCTGGTTTCTCCTGCAAAGCTGAGCTACTTTCTGATGAGTGGAATATGATAAAAATTCCCAGTTGATCTTGGAAGAAGATTAGTTCTGCTTTAGAGAAAATTGCAATTTAATTGGATGGGGCTTTGGGCAACCTGGTCTAGTGGGAAGTGTCCTTACCCATAGCAGGGGGATTGGAACTAGATGATCTTTAAGGTCCCTTCCAGACAAAACCATTCAATGATTCTACAATTATAATTTCAAATAGAAAAACATATTCCTCCAAACATTTGCCCTGTTTATGCCTATCAATGTGGAAATTGAGATATATTTGTCTTCGTTAGTGTAACAGAAAATTTTATCCTTGTGTTCGTGAATAATGTATACAAATGTATATATTTTTTAAAAAGAGAGGATACATTCCTGCTCAGTGTTCTGGGACAATGAGTTCTTTATATAAATTGTTAAATTTGTTGGACACTTTTACTGTTTCAGTTTTTTTGTATTCTAGAAAGCAAAAACATGTGGATTACTTACTTGTCCACTTTTCTTATGCTCTCTGGTTCGCCTTTTGCTTTATAATATTATGTTTTATGGTATCTGGTCATACACATTTAATTTTGTCTAATTTAACTTCTCATCTTTTGACATTTCTGTTTCATCTACCTTTTTTTGAGATGAGTTGTCAGTAGCTTGTCAGATCCTATCATTATTGAACCTATTTCCCCTTTAGTCACCTGATTGATTTGAATCTTTATAATTGGTGGATGGTACTTTCTGTGGCATTAGAATGGAAATCCTATAAAATTCTACACCAAAGACAGGTTAAACTAATACAGAAACCCATCTTGATTTATGGTACTAGAACAGGCATTGGACAAATGTCAAGCTTAGTGGTTCAGTTTAGATAAGTGTCTGGAAACTCAGCTGCTTCTCTGACATTAGGAGTTAACTGATAATACTGAGCATCCGTTAAGCATCTGCTTTCAGTTTTGTTTGTTTAAAAAACAGTTGTGGCTGGTTTAAGCAAAAGTAAGAAAAAATTGTCTGTTATCTTTCTGCCAGCTCACAGCAAGTATCCAAAGCTCAGATGCTTTTCTGAAACTTCTGGCTTGAAAATAGGGCTGGAACTCATAGATACTCAGGTTTTTCTCGTATGCACAATTTCCCATCATTTCTAGTCAATGCTAAGTTGGAAATACTGTAAGAAAAAAACCATACTGATTTGCTTAAACTGAACTGTTTACATTTCCTAATTACAATTAATACCAATTAAATCTAACACTTGCTGTGTTGTAACAAAAAACACTGAGAGTGTTATGGAGACTGACATTCTAAAATTCTAGAGGGGATAAACTGTACTTCTGCTGATGTCAGTGCTGTTTTATGTAACTGGATGTAATGTAGCCTAGTGCCTTCAACAGGGAGTTAGGTGCCAGAACCTTTAGGTTCTATTCCCAGTTTAGCTACTTGACATGTGATGCTAGAATAGTTGGTTAATCTCTTTTTCAGAGAGCGTTTCAACTTTTCTGGTACACAGAATGTTAAATAATGATTCTTGCTATTTGATGTAGTGAAAGATAATCTTTGTCAAGTACTTTGTGAGTCCCACATGAAAGACTTCATGTGTAAACTGTGCTAATGCTCCATTAGCTGTATTTGATACGCCCATGCTTCTTGAAAAGAGCTTAGATTATTCTCAAAGTGGAAATAATCTTTAGTAGATTTAATGATATTATATGCAACAAATTATACTAGTTTTACTATAATGTGGAGACCTAAGGTTTACTATAAATTAATATACACTTACTGTATTTCCAGTGGAATTACTGTATGTTTTTTTCAGAAATCTGTTTGTAATGTTTTCCATTTAATTTGCCATGATATGTAAAAAAAACCCTTTGAAATAATGAAATTAATGGTTGGTTTGGAATGCTCCTTGATTTATTAAATTCTTGCTCAGAGTTGCTTAGAAGAACACTCATCCTTTGATACCAAGCTATCTCACACCAAAAAAAATCAGAATAGATGAATATGAGAAAGATGCAAAAATAGTCTATTTTGAAAAGGAAAAAAGAAAGTGTTTGGTTACTGCAGCTAAGAAGCTCACTAGAAGGGATGCTGGCCAGTAGCCATTGGTGTTAGTTTTTCATGACATTTTTTATTCTCCTTGTGCATTCTCTCAAGAATAATGCAAACCAGAAAGTAAATGACATACAGGAGTCTAAGGACTAGCCTTAACAAAATTAATTTCTTGTTTTGCCACTTGGCTATTT
Source organism: Pluvialis apricaria (assembly GCA_017639485.1). Lineage (NCBI taxonomy): Eukaryota > Metazoa > Chordata > Aves > Charadriiformes > Charadriidae > Pluvialis > Pluvialis apricaria. The sequence continues at coordinate 36,554,907 of CM030012.1, read as the reverse complement.
CATATTGTTTGTCCATTTTAATAAATGTGGATATGCATAACACAGATTCACGCAGGATCTTGCAAAATCTGGTCCCAAATTCCCCTCCATTGGTTCCAGGTCAGAAAGTATGTAAAAACTTTAATCTGGGCTCGATTTCCTCCCTCATATAGTGGAATGTGCAAATCAAAAAGTCTTTATGCTTCATAGCAGTTAGCATAGGAAAAGCATAGCTGCCTCTCTCCATTTCTCTAAGAATAAATCATCTTGATGGTGAAGACTTTGCTATTAAAGGAATTCATTTCGTTTACAACAGAGTCTGGGAAGCAAGTAGCCGGATGTCAAGACAGAACAGTTTTTGAAAATCATTAATAGTGGAAAGCAATGCTATTTGGGAAAGGCACATGATACACTGAAGTGTCCAAGGTAACGAGCAAGATGGAGAGGGAGGGATTTGTCAAATAGAGTAGATCTGTTGAGATTAATTCCATAGTAAAAGAAATTGTCCCGTGTCTAGAATTCTAGCCTAACACTTAGGAAACATTGGTTAAATTCATTGCTTTGCAACAACTTCAGTAAGTCTTATACTACATAAAAGAACACTGTGCGGTCATGGGCTGTACAATAGAAAAACAGACTTACAGACCAAGCTACTCACCACAGCATTATGTTAGGAGGTAGTGCATTTTTCAGACAAGGTTAGCAACCACCTGGAAAATGTCAGTACATCTGATTTTTAGTGCTGAGTGATTTCTTCTCAACAATTTTAGCTAGGCTGCAGTAGCTACTTGGGCATGCATCCAGTCTATTGCGCTTTTTAATGTATTTCTGGTGCAGGAGCTTTGGTCCGCATTTCCTCATTTGCCTGTTGGAATGCACTACAGAGGATTTTTGAGGTAGTCCAGTGGGAAAGAAAATAAGAAATACATTCTGTTAAAGCTAGCCCCCTTCACTTGTGTGTTAACTGCTTTCTGTTTTATATTATTCTTTGGGGGATTATACCAAGAAATTAAGAAATGTTATGAAAAAACAACATCCATGCGTACTGGCCATAAACTCTGATCAAAACAGCTATGCTCTCCGATATGAGAATCGGGAGGATAAACAGAGGGATTTGTGTGATTCTGTATCATACCTGGCTGCCTAAAAAGGCGGAGACAGCTAGCTCTTGGCCTTTTCAAATGTGTGAAGCCATTTCACATGAATTGTTTGATCTAGGTTACTGCAACTACATAAAGAATTCTTAATTCCTTTCTCACGCATGTCTCCATGCCTTCATGCCTCTCTATCAGTTCCACCTTCATAACTTTATTTCCAGAAAAATAATTTATTCTGTTTAAGTAACAAATTCTCATTGTATACTGTGATTCTGTATTTTCTGAGATTTGTTCAGCATCAAAAAGATGAAATACTGATTCTTTATTTGGAATCCCTGGGTTTTAGATCACAGAGTTCTAAGTGAAACCTTGTTGAAGTATATTTGACTTCTTTTAACCAAATAATTGAAACCATAAATCATTTAGATCTTGATTTCAAGCTAGCATCCAGGAAGATATTTTTATTATTGTTGTTTTTCATTCCTTAATATCCCTACTCAAATAATTTTATTATCACATTATTTGTTACCATCTTAAATTTATTTTCACTCAACTTTACTTGTTTCCATTTTCTTCGTCAACAATACATAAAATACCATCTTATAATCACTTTCATATAAGAAATTTATGCCACCATCTTTTCTTTAGCTCTACTGTGTATATTTCAGCTGGCAGACTTGCAGTTTCTTGTTGGTTATTTTCTACTTGTTCCTTGGTATATAAATACTCCATCCTAAATGTTGTTCTTGTGCTATAGGTGCTCATACGTGGTGATTTATTCTCTTCTTCTAGTAGCAGCTGTTGTATTAACCCAGGGAAAGCAACCTTCCTTCTTAGTTTATAGCCCTGTAGGTATTTTGAGTGTAGGAGGGCGATAGTAGAATTTCTTATATTACAGCAAAAAAATTCTTTCCACTCAAATCTCTACTGCTTTTCAATCAAAGGAGCCTATGAAATGTAAATCAGGATGCTTATGTCATTCAATAGTGGTGAATCAGAAGGCAAGAATACTCCAAGACACAATTATCAGTACCGTTTTCACAATGCAATAATATTTTTTTATTTCTCTCTTACTGTCAACGGGACATACCTTTATAAATGTTAATACAGTCAAAGATTAGAAAGAAATTTATATTGGCACTTACTTGCTTTAATAGTCTGACAACATTATATTGTTGTTTTTAAAACAGATATAGAGATGATGTTTTAAGTCCTTATTCATAGCAGTTTGGTAGAGCTTGCCTATAATGACTTCCCAAAAGATCAGAAACCCCTGAGCAATATTTAAAATTCTTGCTTCTCTGCAATAAAAATATAGCTTTTCTCCCTGAGAAGAATATTAACAGAAATATAGAAAAATACTCTAAAACTGCATATGCAACTAGCTCACGTACTTGTCTTCCCACTACTGTTGTACTCCCCTACTTTAATCTACATATCAGATTATGGTACTTGTGTTTCATTTTATTTGTCAAGATCTCGAATGTTTTAATGCTGAATAAGTGAAGCAAGAAAATCAAGAATAAATTTTAAGAGCACTGAATTTCAGTAACAGCTGCCTTTTAAAATATGGTGTGTAAACAACAGCAGAAGAGCAATAGCACTTACAAGGGTCTTACAGTTGCCCTGATTTTCTGTTACCTGCAATTGGGAAGCTGCTTCTGCCAACCAAAGAACATGTCTCTGTAAAGATAACCAGTTCTACAGGATGTCAGACTCTTTAGCAGATTCTGTGACTATCCAGTCTGCATATCAAATACTGAGGCTTCCTTTTGTGAATAAACTGTACAAATATGAAGACTTTTTAACTTCAAAGCTTTATTTTCTATTCTACTTATCATAACTCTTTTTTTCCCTTCATTCGTTTTCACTGAGATGTTTTATTATCTCTGCCACACATATGCAGTTCTCACATTAAACAGTGTGGGAGGATATTTATGTCCAGTGTCAAACATGAAAAATATGTCATACTTCCTTGCAGTGATAATGTTTGCTTTAAACTTTTTATCCTTCCCAGCAATGACATTACAGACCAGGCAAAGTTTGTGTTTAGATGTGGAACACTGTTTTATATGCCAGCAGCAGAATTACTTTAATCTTTCAAACTGTTTGTGACAGTCATAACTGTTTTCATCACTCAAAGATCGTTGTATTTAAACAGATGAAAGAGTGATTTACATAAATTGGCATGAGTCTGCAAAGCACAGAACCTTATTGCTGTGGTACTCTTGAGATTGTATAGTTAGACAATAGCCTCGGTCCATAAGACACCAAATAAGGTGTCCTGGAATGTGATTGCATCCATATGCCTCTAACTAATGCAATATTGACAGTGAGCTGATTCAAAGAACAAGAATTTGCTCTGAAATGAGTGTTTCCACCTACACTACCAGAAGAATTACCGGCATCAAAGTCCTGAAAATTGATGTTAATTAAAACTATGACTTTTCAGGAAACTTTCAATTGATTAATTTTGAGACAAATCTACATCAAATTGCTATAATCAGTTCCACTATGTCATGACTTACAATAAAAATTGGAGGGTTACACTCCCTTAGAATGTGTAATATGAATGTAATTTAGAAGTACTTGTAATCAAAAACGCAATGTCATCCTCTCTTAGAAGACAAGGAAAGAATCTCTTAGAGACAACAGTTCCTTCTAACTTCTTTTCAGTTTGCTTGTGTTACGTTGAATTACCACGGCTGCTGCATTTCATGACAGAGAAGGATTTCCTATTAATAGCAACTGAGTGACATAATGAATATTAGTGTTGGTACCCTTGTTTTAATACAAAAAATTATGATGTGTATGATAGTTATAAAATCTATACCTAGTATTACTGGAACCTTTAGTATAACCACTCTCAGCTGTCTGGAGTCTTTCATTCTCTTTAAATTCTCATGGAAACCCTTATTTTCTGTTCAATTCCACTGGATTTCTTCCAGAGCCTATATCATAGGCTTATAGGTAAACAGAACTGTAGGTTATATAAGTTGATTTTTCACAGCGATCCTATTAGGCTATTCTTTTAGTCCAGCTGCTTTCTTCTTCTTTACTGTATTCTTATAAATTTCCTGCATGATTTCCTATTTATCTGCTTATCTTCTTGTGTCGTTATTCTCTGTACTGCAGTCAACACCACTAGCATCCAGTTCATCTGAATTTGCTCTGCTATTTGCATCCTTGTCTTTGTGCTCATATTCAAAGTCAGTGAACTAATATAATTTAATGTAATTTAAATCCCTGACAAAGCTTTCCTTGGCAGGAAATCAGGATGCTTACTGATTAATTACTTTAGATTATATATCCTATGAGCAAGTGCTTACATATATGGAAGATATTACTGGAAGGAAAGAGCAGACTCAAGAATTGGAAAGGATTGGGTAGAAGAGATTAATGCACTTAATATAAAATGAAAGGCCCAAACACATTTGGTCTCAAAAGACTTTAATACCTACGATCACACTGGTCGCTGTCACCTTATGTTTGTCCCCTGTACTCTGTAATTTCACACCATAGTCTTTGGATTAAGCTTGGAAATACCCTTCACTGCAACCATAATGTAAACTGATTATGACAATAACATACTTCATCTGATATGCATGTATGTAGAATTTCTCTGTAGACTTTCGTACTTTTGGTATGTTGATCATTTTACTCAATCTTGTTTTGTATCTGTGCAAGCAAATGAGTATCCTGTTTTAATACTTTTGAACATGATTGATAAAAATACTAGACACTGAAAATTTCAGCAGGAAATTGGAACTCTCCGCATTAGGATCAGTTATGGTATAAACTGTGTTTTCCTTTTCTAAGCAATTATAACAGGTAAAATCTGCAGGCCAGACAGGAAATAGCCATCAGAAGGAAGCTTCTTTCTAAGAAAAAAGATAAATAAATTTGACACCCAAACTTGTTGAACAGGATGTAGCAGGACCATTTGCTTTAAGAACAAAAATAACAATCACAATGTTCATAGGGCAATTCTCAGAAATTTGAAACTAGTTAAAACAGAAAGCACCAGGTTGCTACTAAACTCTCAAAATTGGAGGATGACAGAATAAAAACATATGCATGATACAGTGTTACACGATTACAGCTGTGATAAAAGACAAACTTCTCCTAAATGTAAAAAAAGTCTGACTTCAGGTCATCATTCAAACAACTTCTGTGACATCTTTGTGCCTAAATACTTCAGATGCCAGGGCAAGATATTTAAAACTGTACCTTTGTCCTGCAAAGAACCCTCACAGCACTGCTTTGTAAAACACCTTGACAGAGTGGGGGAAATCAGTAATTTTGTTTCTCTTGAGAGATGTATATATGGAATTGATCGGAACAGTACTTCTTTCATGGCATGTAAATCAATCCAAACTTTTTACCATCAGGATGTTTCAGCTATCTAAACTTTGTCCCAAATCATCTATTTTGAAACTGTCTAAAATATATTTCTTGAAGGACCTCTTTTCAGCTACTGTATAGCATATTTTAGGATATCACTATTTGGACAAAGTAAGTGGATAACATCTTTCATCTTGAGAATGCCTTACAGTCTGAAAGTTCCCTCCACAAAGTGTTGCCATCTCTGGAACGGAACAGAGGGTCCTAGTGCCCTCGCACAGGCGTGGATACCTGACTAGGCACAACAGTGTAGCTTCTGTGGCCAAGCAGAAAACTTTAAATGTTAAAGAATATAATGCTAAAAGGAAAAACTGCTCTATGAAATGTGGCTTGATTATCTATAGGGTTATCGGTGCAGTTAATCAGTAAATGTTTACAATCTGTTTCCTTACCTTGAGTTTCGCACAAAGAGCCTGACCCAGCATTGACTTAGAGTTGAATGGGAGTTGGATAAGGCATATTTATGATTAAGATTATATAAGCTTTCCACATCAGGGATCCTTTGCTTACATGTAATTGGGCAGTTCCTAGGACAGAGAATCCCCAAGCTTATTTCAGAGAGCTGACTCTACATTTCTGTTTGAAATAATGGTAGGGGATCTTTGACTTTCCTGCCTTTTAAATGCCAGTCATTTTTCATTTTAGCGTAAGTTGACATTGGTTTGGTTTTGATGTGGATGAAGTAAATTTTCTCAAGATTTAAAATTTATTTTCAAATTTGAAAAAAAAATTCCAAACATTTTATAACATTTCCAAAAATGTTGTAAAATAAGTTGTCCTATTAAATATTTGATGTAAAGAATATTCTGCCATTATAGATGCAGTTGCATCAAATTCCAAAGTATATTATTACTTTTGCTCTGCCTATGTTTTTTTAAGTCCATTTAAGACTTTCTTGTTCTAATGGAGAAAAATATGAAGAGGAATTAAGCTCATTATTACTGGGTTATTACAGCAGAATGAATTTAGATACAAGTGGTATTGGTATGGTTTGTGTTAATTATCATTCTCAGAAATTGTTTTTGTGGTTTTAAATAGATAAGATTGAATCAAAATGGTAGTCAAATAAAACTTCAACTATGACTACAATTATATTTAACTCTTCTACTACTAGGCCAGTTGGAATTGCCTTCATTTTGTAGGATTTCAGTTAAATGATTGTTATCATGTATTTCTATTTTTCTGTCTACCTTTTGCATGGACCTGCTATTATTATTGAGTAAAAGCCATTTCCAAGAGATAAGAGGTACCTCATAAACGATAAGGTAATAATAAAGGCCCAGAGATACAGTGAGCAGAAAGTCTGCAGTCATGGGCTTAGCTGCTGCACTCGCATTCCCTGGTCCTGTTCTCTAATACTCATATTCGCTTCTTTCCTTTTACATGAGGATAAACATGACCGAAGTAAAAATGTTTACATCCACTATGGGGGAAAAAAATCCATATACTCCCAGCATAGAGTTCAACAGACAATAAGCAAGCTGTAAGAAAACCAAAATAGATCAGGTAGATGCAATAATAATTCTTGTTATTTTCCCAGTCTTAAATTAAGCTAACGTGAGATTTTTTTCTTTTGTATATGCCCTCATTTCTCTCATCATGGTAGTATCTGAGTGCTTTCTAGGAATGAATTAAATGGCCTGACTAGTGTCCTGCTTTACTTTTCCCACCATCCTTTCCCCATAAGGAGAACAGTCGATTTTTTATTTAGTAATTTAGAGACTTTATTTTAAAATATATTCTTCTATGTGTTTATCACAAAGAAGGCAAGCTCAGAAAAAGTGTTTACCTAGTACTTGAATGCAGTTTGGTGTTTCTTGTAAAACCATTGATTAAAAGAATCCTAACAAAAGACTTTTTATAGTTACTATCCTGTATTTTATCTGTGGCAAGAAGGAGGAATATTGCAGGTCCAAGTTTGCCTTCTTTTTTACATTTTGTTTCAAATTACAGGCCTTTCAAACTAGTAGCTAGATAAATATTCTTGCATAAATCTAAGTTGTAGAAGAGCTTCGAGTTAAAACAAAGAATTAAATACATCAGTAGTATGAAAGAATTTCACAAATATTTGTGACTTTGTAGAGGAAATTGCTACATTTTTGTTTGGAAAATAATTACGTCTATATTATAGTTGTGTTATTTTTAATAATCTATCATAACTATTTGTGTAGAATGTATGTAGTCCAACAAAGTTGGTTTTTCTATTGATGTGTTCTTTAAGTAAAAGTTAAATAAGACACATGTGCTTTTTCATAAAGAATAGATTTTTGAGCAAAATAATGTCATTATTTTGTCCTTGTGCTTTCTTGTTTAATCCTACCTATTTAAATTTCGTATTTCTCAAGCTGAATCTTAGGGTTTCACACTAAATATGAGTCTTTATAAACAGGAAGGTTGTTGGTCAAAAATTCAGAGTTTTATTGCAAGGATTTTTCTCTCTTGTTTACAGCATACATTATTTTTTTTCTTAAACAGGATCCTGCTAGGTGTTCTCCAAATTCAGTTCTGTTTCAGGTATGATGAAGACTGAAACACTGAACTTTAGAGGCCAAAATGTATCAGGTTCAGTGATGTTAATAAATAAATGTGGAGAAGTTTGCTGCATACCTTGTATACCTGATCTGTAGTTTTATAAGACATTTTCAAAACAAGGAGTGTTCATTTGGCACATTTAACATCACTAAAGTGCAGTTATGGATGCTAAAAAAAATAATAATCCACCTTAATATTTCACCTTACTTTTGAATGTGAATATCTGATATCAATACTTAGATTTAATTTGATTTTCATTTTGATTTTATTTACCCTTAAATATGGGTAACTGTGTATTTGAGAATCAGTTTGGCCTTGAAATTCTCCTCCCCCATCCTGTCTATATGGCTGAACAAAAAGGGGAAGGTGACTGTCATACTTCCAAGCAGCACATTTTTAGAAGGTCAGAATGATTAAATTCGTTCTCAATAATGTAGTTTTTCTGGTCATGCTTTTTATTGACAGTCTTTGTTTCTTAAAGAACCTTCATTGCTTTTTTTATTTAAACAAAAACGTAGCAAAGAAACAGATGTGTCCCATATAAAATATGCAATAAATCTTGTCTCACAAATTCTTTGCTCTGAACTTTCTGACAGAAACTGTCAAATATCCACTTTAATTCTAGTATAAAATGTTCACTTTGTGTCATGGCGCCAACCACCATATGCTGGAATAAAGTCAGTAACCAGCAATAAAAAAAGGCAACATACGCACCTTTGAAACAGTACAAGCAATCAACAGTGAGAAAGGTCTATATAAATCTATGGAGAATTAATCTCAGCTTTGCCACTATCCTGCTGTGCATTTACAATGAGACTTTGCTCCCGACCACCAGAAGTGGCTTACTTTTGCAGGAGGAGTGTATCCTAATGAGGGGAAAATGTATGGAAAACAAAGCAGCAGCTTTTAACCCCCCACCCCCATCCTTTGGATCACCTAGAAGAGCATGTCCTAGTGCGTTCAAACATGTGGGGCCACTACACATCACGCATTGCTGTACTTTAGCTGATCATGTGAAACCAATCTTGACTGAGCTCAATCAGCAGAAATTACTTTAGCTTCATAAATCATTGTTACCATTCCACAGGAGAAGGCAATGCTATGGCTTTTCTCTCCTAAAAGTTTTCAGGCCACACATTTCACAAGCTTTTCTGAAATTAGTTTAATTATATTTGTATAATTATTCATTCTTTACTCACCAGATTAGCTGTTGGTTCACCGTCAAATTAACTTTTTTTCAAATATTATTCTTTTTTTCAGGAGATCTCTTCCTTCTTATTGGTTTTTACTTAAAAGTATTGTCCTTGGTATAAAAATGTGCTGATACTTCAAGTTTTTACTTCTGCTTACAACAGGAGATTGTAGTTACAGATAATCTGAATAGTTAGTCTTTCCAAACACAGAACAGATTGGATTTAACCTTGTTCTGTTTGAAAGGATTAGAACTATTTTTTCAGTTCCATAAACTGTTAAGATACATTTAGTCATCTCAAAGATTAATCTTGGAATTAGACCACAACTTTATAAGAGTTTATTAAAAAGAAATTAGAATTAGAATATATTTCTATAGTGTTTAAGTACTCATAGGTTTTAAAAAATATTTACTCTCTGGAACCACAAGTGTGGGAGAATGAGAGATTAATGGCTTGATTGCACTTTAATAGAATGCAGTTTCAAATAATTTAATTTGAATAAATTTTAAAATTGTAATTAAAATTTTAAAATTTGTAATTAATAACTCCAGAACACAGGAAAGTAAGAACTAATGTTAGTCCTAATTTTAATGAAAATATTGCTTTTTTGTGTAGAAGGTAACAGAAAAAGTAGCTTTGCTTTAAAAATCTACTCTCATGGAATTCAATAGAAGCATCGTACTAAGAAACACACATTTTAACAAGTTTAAGACTGAAAATATTTTTTTTGTTCATAGTTAGTTCTAATGTTCTGGTAAAATGACCTTCAACACTTTTTTCTGGCACATTTATAGACAGCATTATCACTTTTAAAAGAAAACATAATTTCCTAGGTTTTTTATTACCTATGATAATAAACACTTTCTTGAATGTGTTGCTTGAGTGTGTTCTGCTGGTGTTGCGTGCCTCTGTGTGTATCCAAATGTTTAAAATTTGTTATGGTTTGGTAACATTAAAAATACTGAATTTTTTATAATGTTTAACAATTTCTGTAGAGTAAATGTTAATTAGTTAGTCCTTGCCCAATACCTAAGATACAGGTTGGTAACTAATATTCCTGATTACTTGTAGGGAAACTTGTTTGTTAAGCAGCTTTCCAAGACTGCACAGACTCCTTGTACAATAGAAACATTCAAACATTTTCATCATTGGATGTGGGTTTCTTAGTTAAAAACAATTTTTGTACCACTGCAAAGGAAAATAAACTTGTAAGTACTGTTTCAGGGAAGCATGATTAAGACCTCATGGCAGCAAGTGTTCTGAAAATTGTTTTGAAAGGATTTAAGATGTCTATACCGGTATTTAAACCATCTAAAAAAATTGCATAGCCAAATCCCATGTTAAAAATGTGACATTTTCTCATTTAGAGAAGAGGTAAAGGAAACAAGGTTTGAGTGATCACACTGCCCGTTGATTGTTCCCCTGCCAATAATTTTTAATGCATTGGCCAATTTTGACGAAATGTGACAGACTTAGAGATCCTAAGATATTAAGCTCCTAAAATCTCAATAAAAATATGTGGCTAAATAGACAAGAGTGACCCTATTAGCCTTCCAGGGAGAGAAAGGCTGTATCATGAACTCAACCCTTAATTAAACATTAATGAATCCATCTGGGAACTAACTCTAAAATACAGATCCACAATAGGCCAAGTTTCATTGATTTCACTGCTCCCAGACCTTCTTGCTTAACTGATACCATAGAAGAAAGATCTCTTGATGGGCGTTTGTTTTGAGAATTTTTTGCATTCTGATATACTAGAATAGAAAACTATATTAGACATGCAATGAAATATTCACATGTAATTTCCAGGCTCGCTGTTGAATTCCATGAGTTCATAAAGCCTATAAATTAGAAGTTAGTAACTAGCTGAAGAAATTTAATCAGGTAATATGTATCAGAAAAATTAGTTGCTAGGAATCTGTACATAGAACGCTTAGGGTTTTTTTTTATTATATCTGAAATATAAAATTTTTATAAGACAAAAAAGCTCCTGCATGAGAATGGTGGACTGTAGCCAGGTGAAATAATTTGCAGTCAAATTAAGTATGTATGTTTCAAATTTGAAACTGAATACAATACACTAAAAAAAATAAAATGGAAAATGTTTTACACTGTATGTGTTTTCTCCTGTTTGCTATGTTTATAGATGAAGTCAATTCTTAAGTAATAAGAATTCTTTTTTATAGAACTAACTTAAAAGTAAAATAACACAGGAGTGTTTTGGCTATTGCTGAGCAGCACTTGCACATTGTCAAGGCTTTCTCTTTTTCTCACTCTGTCCCTCTAACAAGTAGGCCAGGGGTGGACAAGAGCTGGAAGGGGACACAACCTGGACAGCTGACTCAAACTGATCAAAGGGATATTCCATGCAAGTAATGTCATGCTCAGCAATAAAAAAGGAGGGGAAAGGATTTTGGGAGAGGTAGTCATTGCTCCAGAAATGGCTAGGCATCAGTCTACTTGTGGGAGGTAGCGAGTGATTGCCTTGCATCACTTGTTTTTTTCTTCCCCTTTTCTTCGCTTATTGAACTGTCTTTATATTGACCCATAAGTTTTTCTTGGTTTAGGTCTTCTTGTTCTCTCCCCCATCCCACTGCGGGGAAGGAGGACAAGAGGGCTGTGTGGTGCATAGCTACTGGCTGGGGTCAACCCACCAGGACTCTAAAATAACAATACTTAGGAAGGCTCACTTTTATTAGATTGGTCTTGATGGTTCTTTGCAGCTCAAAGAACTGCCATGTGCTATCTAGCAAGGACCCCTGTGAAAATTTTGTCTTCCATATTATTACTTGTAGTCCAGTAAGCCTTGAGTAAAGGATTTCTTAAAAATTAAGTCTATTCGGAAGATTTCACCGGTAACAGATCTATTGAAACCAAAACCAAAGCAGGTTAAATTCATCTCACTGTTGATCCTGCTGTTCTTTGTATTACTGTAGTGTCTAGGAGGTTTTTTTGGAGCACGTCCAGAATTTTGTACAAAAATAGAGAACATCTATATCGTTTTTGATGATCCTCTCTAGTTTTTTTACCCACCTAGAAGGCCACCTTTGAGCTTTTTCTTCCACCCTGCATAGTCCCTGATTAAACAGGGTTATTAAAAACAGTTTCCCTTGTATGACAATTGTACTTGGTAGTGGAGATATATATGTGTGGAGCTTTTAGCCATAGAGTCTTCTGAGTTTGGCTTCTGATGCCCAAGTATATCATCAATGGGTAATTTCTAAGAAATTTGGATGTCTGTTATCAAATGGTGGTATGTCTTCATGCTTTAGAAAGACCAAGAAAATAAGGTCTGTTGTTGCTTGTTTTCCTTACTCTGTAATGTCATAGAATGCAATATTTGGCACTTTGGAAAAAGATAACCCAACTGAACCTCTCTGGGGATGTACTTTTTTTCCTCAACCCTTGATTAAGGGGCTAGTATGTTTCTAGAGCGGGTTTAATCTTTTGACTACCTTTCAGCATGACTACTTAAGAGGTGTTAGTCTTGAATAATAAGGAAAGTGAGTTCTTGTGAGCCTAGAAAATGTCATCATAACCTTTTTTCACTGTTTTAACAGCCTCTGTCCAGGCTCTATAAAGTTCAGAGAGGAATGTCATTAGGAGTTTTGTTGTTTGAGTTTGGGGTTGGTTTTTCAGGGTTTTTTTGTCTATGTCTTACCCTAGATTCTGTATTAATCTTAACTGTGGTTGGTTGGAAGACATGAGTCAGAAAAGATCTATTTCCTTCCTTGGGGAAAAAAAATCAAATACCTTGGTTTAAGGTGGGGCTTTTTGTTCCCCACAGAAAACCCTCCAATTTACCAGTTTCTAAAAATTCACAAGGCATACGTTTTAGAACAACGTGAACTCAGCCTTGGAATATAAAACTAGGAGTTCTGATGTCTCCATTCTACCTTCTGCTTCTCTGAGTGTTCTCATAATTTGAAGATTGTCATTGCTACAGAATGCTTAGAAAAGTTATAAAAAGTTATGCATCAAATCTTTCAGTTCTGAAAATAGTAAGATACTGAAAAATAAAACAGCTGTAATGGGTACAACTAGATCAGCAGACTTGTGTGAATTACCCTTATTACATGCATTCATATGTTTAAGGTCAGAGAGAAATACCAGAAAGTTTATCCAGTCAGACTCATTAAGTGTTAAAAATTTTGACTAGAGTGGCAGAAGTAACTGTGAGACTTGTGCAGTTTTGTCTACCTATTTTTCTTTCTTTGTCCTTCATCATTCTGTGCTTGCCTCTTTTAGTTACTGACCTTCTCCAACTTTCAGTTTGTGCCAGTATCCAGTATTTTCTTTGTTTTTTGAGGAACTATTTCATAGTAGCCTGATGCATGAAGAGGCCTTGGTTCTGTTGTAACTGGAATCTGCTATGCATATATTAGACCCATTACAAATAAATATTTTCTGGTAGTTTCTTGTTCTCAAAATAGTGTTTGGCAAGCAGGTAGAATATGTAGAAGAAATCAGTTGGGTTTTTTTTACCATTTCACTCTAGTACTGTTTCACTCTTAGAACTAGTACAGGATCATGGCTCTTCAAATAGTTACTTCTATATTTCAGTAAAAGGAAGTCACCAGAGATATTTCAGGTTCATAAGGCAAATTCATGAGATCATAGTCCATTTATTCTCTCATTCTTTGAGCTAGTTACAGAAAGGAGGATGAATAAAACTAGTGGCTGGTCTTCAGAGTCTATAGCTGTCTGGCTTACGAAAGACTATTCTTGCAGCAAATTATAACTGTGTATTTTGTAAATAGGTGTTTTTGCTTTCAAAGCTCTTGTCTGTAGAAAGACACATTCTTAATTGGTCCTGGCTTTCACATCTAAATTCAAAGAAAAGATATTGATTAAGATTGTCTGCTTGTCATATGACAGAATATGGTACTTTATTCAGGACATGGACTTAACCAAATCCAACCAGTAGAGCATACTAAGAACTTGCATTTAGATGTGAGACCAGACAGCAAACCTTACATTTGACAGTTACCAAATGCAGCTCATGGGAAGTCATTTTGAAGGACCTCTATGTAATCTGGATACATGTAATGTAGAATATCTATGGCTGCATTATGGAATAATTTGGTGCAGTAGGACTGGATCAGCAGATTGAAGCAGCTGAGGCCATTGTGTTTACAGTAGAGGTTTAAGCTTTGAGTTAGATTTAATCTGAGGTGAACATTTCCAACTTACGTGTTTCAAAGCTGTCTGGAAGGCTCAAGCATTATTTTGGTCCTTTTGTCCCTATTAAGTATGGGAGTGCATTTGCTGTGGAGCTTCCTGTTTAGTTTCCTCCTAATGGAAATTTACTTGCAAGCACTACAACTTATCTGCAAACCAAATCAATGCTCAGTAAATGGGGACAGTGAGGAAATTTGCTTCAAAAGTATCCTAATCAAAAAGCTAATGCCAATAGTCACTGTATTTCAATGTTCACTGCAGTCCTGCTTTTCTCCAATACAAGAAAGAGAGAGTATATCAGGAGTCCATTTCAAAACAAGCAAAATGTGCTACATGTAGTTAGGCTATAAAACACTCGCCACAGCAGTTTGTAGAAGCTAAAAAGCTTATAAAAGCTTAAGCAGAGAATGAGCAAGTTCTTGGGAGAGAATCCATTGAGAATTACATTGAAATGACATCCAGTGGAGGAGGCATTTTGTATGAACTACAGGACCTCCAGAGAACACTCGGGGGAAGGATCATGTGTTTGTCCTGGTCCTTAACTCTAACTGAGCACCTGTGTCAGTGCCTGCCAGAGGCAGGATATTAGGCTAAATGAATCCCTGTGCCAATCTGATATAGCTGTTATTATTATATTCTTAAGGAAACTGAGGAAACTGAAATCAAGCATGTGGTCAAAGGATGAAAGAATTACATGATTCCGCTACAGCAAAAGGGAAATTCTACGCAAGCAAATATGGTGTTGCCAGAGAAATAAAAAGAAAGAAGTTCCTTCATTTATGTAATTCATTTTAATTGCTTTCCGTAATTCCATGAATTAAGATGAGGATTGATGCCGTCACTATGTATGGGGCTTTGAGGACTCTGTTGAGGAAAACACAATGTTTCATGGAAACCTTTATTGACAGCACTGATAGTGTTAGTTGTTGCAGGTTGTGGAGGGGGAGAAAAAGAGCGGGATGTTACAACTTCTGAGTGGAAGATTACTTAGAAATTGTATGGAAAATTAGAGAATTGCTCTGGTTTCTTGTCTTACACATTATGTAGTATTTGTAACTCCTATTTACTTAGAATTTGTTGCATAGAGTTGTTTGTTTTCTTAACAAGTCTTAACATCTAAATTTCAAATAAATACTTTTGAATAGTTCCTTGGTAGACATGCTTATAGTTAAAAATATGGAAAATACTGTTTGTCATATAATACAGTTATTTTCTTCCTCTTTTCCCTTATATTGGTACACAAACACTCACACTGTTATATTCATGTAAACTTTGTGTGTTCCTTACTAGAAGCCATACCTTTTTTCTACTTTCTATAACAAATTAAAATTTCTTTCCTTTATCTTCCCTTATTCTATTCTTTCAAGATTAAAAAACAGTAAGGCAGGTCTTACCACCTAACTATAAATATTTAAGTGAGTTGTCCTTGTTAGTTATTGCATTCTTGTTCTTGTGCAGGGACCTGAGGATATTCAGTTTCTGTTGTAGCTGTGAAAGTAGTTACGCTGGGAAATTTGCCTTACTTAACAATTTTTCACCACCTTAACAACCAGAAAGAAAGTATTAATGTAATCATAAAGTGTACAATTTTATACACAGTTCAGCTTTTAACCATCTTTGGGTTTCTATATGTAGTTGGTTTCGTATCATGATGAACCATCAGAATTCCAACCTGTGTTTTCTACTCTTAATGATATAAAATGAAAGAGCTGTGGAAATAATGAATTAAATATAGTAGGTTAACGTTAGCTGAATTTCTCAGGAGCCTGAGATAAACACCATAAATCAGAACTGCCCTATCTATTTCAATTGCAGCTGTCTTGCCACCAAGATTTGAGGTGGAGAATATAATGGTATAGAGTTAATTGTTTTCCTTGCAAAAGGTAAACAACATTGTTTCTGGCTTTAATAACGTGAATAAGTATCTCCAACACATTTGCCCAAGATAGGTAAACATATGAGTTGAAATTAGTTTGTTTTGTTGACAGCAAATATTCTGAAGTCATCCAGTTTTTAAATTATTTTAACTGTCTTGGTACAAACCTCTGTGTCAGTAGCCTTATAATGAAATGGAACCATTCAGGATCAATTTCTCAGTGACCTTGTCTGTAAACTCAAGTTTGTAACTGTATTTCAACCAGCCAATGCACTCCTATAGACTGAGCAGCAAAAAGACACAGTTCTTTATCTTTGTATAAAGAAGTGTCTGAATTCTGTTTATATTAACATTTGCACTTACAGGATTATTCTAATGTGGAACAGGAATAACTTTCCCGTGTTAGTATTGTTTTACATATGTGGTATTCTGCTGCAGCTAAAGTTGCTCCACTGTATTAAGAAGAATTGATCAAGATTGTGTGAAAAGAATAGTGCTTTGCTTGAGTATCCAGCTCAGGAAACATTTTCAAAGGTAGAGAGTGCCCATCCTTTGAAAATCAAATCCTTTTAAGTAGTTTGTGTGAGCATTCTGTAACAGAGGGGCTTAGATTCACTAACCATATTTCAAACTCTTGGCTGCTTTTTCAAAAAAATCATGTACATACCATACTTTTAAAGCTTAGTACATGTGTTTTCGTTTTCCAGCTTCCTGAACAAAATGTGATAGCTATATGGAACAGTTGGTGTTAACTATGTTTGGTACTTGTTCAATTCCAATTGAACTTTCAATTGAACTTCCAATTATTTGCGCTGCAAAAAACAGGTTTAAATTTGTAAGTTCTGGTCTGCAACAATAAAGAAACATACACAGCTTAATGTTCTTTTTTAAAACCTCAAAGTCAAGTTTAAATTTTTGCTTTTTATTCAAATTAATATCTACCACTATATATTATAGTATGGATTTGAAATGACTTTTCCAATCCAATACACTTTATTGGTACATTAGAAGCATTGATTTAGGTACAAGAAATAAATGAAAATTAACAAATGTTTATCACTTTTATTATATTTAGTATACAACCTATCCAATTTTGAATGTAAGATATGTTTAATCTGTGGGAACTCTAAAACAGCAAGGCAGTAATGTATATCTTTG
The DNA here is from genome assembly GCA_017639485.1 of Pluvialis apricaria. Lineage (NCBI taxonomy): Eukaryota > Metazoa > Chordata > Aves > Charadriiformes > Charadriidae > Pluvialis > Pluvialis apricaria. The sequence goes on along the minus strand of CM030012.1, from coordinate 36,537,484 downwards.
AAATGTTTTTCATTGGCAGCTAAAGAAGAACGTAAAAAAGAAGAGAGCAGTTTGGAAAATGCACAAAAATGGTAAGGTTTTTGCTAGTGTTTTCTAACAGTTTATTTTGATCAAAGATATTATTGATCTTAGGAATTACATTAAATAGGAAAAAGGATCTGTACTTCAAAGAAGTAATATGCTTTCTGAAAAATTCTTATGTAGTCTTCCAGGAAAAAGTTCAGTTGAATTTTTAGCCAAACAGTGTACTGTGTTTGAGGTTTTAATTGCTGTCAACATTGAACTGAGTCAGAGTTTTCCAGAATATTGTAATAACTGATTAAATGCTTAATGTAGTAAAAATGTATTTCATCATCACTGAACATTTTCATCGCTGAGGCTGTTGAATGCAGTATACTAAGAAACCAGTGAAATCCTAATGTTTTTGGTTTTTTCCTGAATATCTGTGCCTTACTTAGGCCAAAGGAGGCAAAACAGGGGGAGAAGTGAGATGAATGGATTTATAGATAGATAGTAAAATATTTAATAAGTTAGTATTTCTAATAAATATTGTTTACCAAATTACAGTTTTGTGAGAGTGAAGGATCTGCCTCTAACCTGATTTGTGCTCACTGTGGAACTGCTATAAGCCAACTAGGGTAAATTAATTTTTAACTTCTTATCAATATTTTTTCTCCGTTGTCACTAAAGGCAGATCTGTGGTAGTTTGGATTTTTATGTTACTTTTCTGAGCCCAGAGTCACTCCACCTAACTGAGACACCTAGGCTAGTCTTCCTGTACAGTCAGGAAAAGAGAGATAGGCACCTCCCAAACGCAGTTCAAGTCTTAGGTGAACTGTTTCCATTTGCTCGCAGAAGGTGCCTAAATTGGCTGAACTATTGGCTACATCAACTGGGGCTTTACTTCTTAATTTCGTTTGTGGCTGCCTGGCTTGTTCCCTTTCTACAGAGCTCCAAACCTACCTTTTGTGGCACAGACTCTTTCATATTCTACCTGCTTTGTAGCCTTTCTGGAGCAGAGCAGACTCTCCAGAGCATGGAGGTACACTCAATTTGCAGTTGACTGATACAGAGTCTGGGTTTTTCAGTTGCTATCTAAACATCCAGTATTTTAAAGTACTGCTAAAAAGATCTGTTACTTTTGAAAGTCAGAAAGCAGCCCAGGAAGTTAGATTAAGCTGGGTGAAAGCAAAACAGTGCTACTGGGGGAAGGGCTGAAGATGAATCATGAAGAGCGGATGAGGAGTAAGTGTCAGGATGACGGCAGAGTGAGAGAGCGTGCAGGAATTCAGAATCCCGGAGCATGCAGGGACAACTGTATCAGCTACAGCTGGGATGGAGAAGGGTTCCATTAGAAAGAAGAGAGCATGATGTTAACGGGGCTGCTGTTACATGAAGCAAACCTGAGAAGAGAGTTTCTGGTCTTTCTGTTCCTGGCTCAGCTATCCTAGTCAAGGGGTATGAACAGCCGAGGAATATTTGGCCCAAGTGAATATAATGGAAATGACATTTCCTAGTAGACACAAACTGGTTTAACCATGTGATTATGACTGAAGTATTTTAGTATTTTTAGGGTTTGAAATTCCAGAATGGTTTACATGGATATTTAAACCCGCATTAGCTCTTTCTTTATTTATTTATTTTCCCCTTGGAGTGTGTCTACAGGACCTTTTAACTCTGAATGTTATGGGCTTATTCAGACCTATTTAATTGTGATTCCCTTACCATGGATCACCAATTAACTTGAAATATAGTTACGTTTCATACAAAACCTATGTAAGAAATGTAAAAGGTTAAGGTTATCATATATGGGGATTTAAAAAAATATTAATAGCTCACCTTTAGCAATATGTGATATTCTTTGGCATGTCCTAGAAGCTGTGTCCATCTTTAAAGTAGCAAAAAAACAAGAGCATATTGGCTTGTGTGGCTAAAATCCAAGCTGCTTTATTTTGTGAAGCAGCCAGAGTATATATTCCTTTATTTTTGGGGGGTAACTTCTGTATTTTTTGATGGTTACTTTATATTCTTGAAGCCTAGCTAAAAGCTTGAATCTCAACCTAAGGGAAAAAAACCTGGACCCTAACCTTGGCAATTCTGTATGAAAACATGCAATGTGGACTATTCAAATGCAAGTATAAGTTAAGAAAGAAGTATTTGCTGAAGCTGCATCTGTTGCTCAAGTAACATCTGTTGAATAGTTGGGGACTCCTTACAAGTCTTTAAAATACCTCTTAATTATTTTATTTTCAAGGTTTACACTTCCTGTGTTCTAGATTTAGGTCTTATTGGCAACTGTAAAGAAGAATATAGCTTTCTTTTGCTTAAATAAAATCAATATTTCAAGAAAAATTAGTTATTTTGAAATACGTTGTTACCTTTCTTTTTAAATTATAGCATTATTTTAATAAGTATCACCAAATCCTTCATGTTTGTTACATCTACCTTGCAGAGAAAAGTGATTCAACCTTTACAAAAGTGAATATACTTTTCTTTTCTTCAGATAAGTCTCCATGTACCTAGTCACGTGAATCATTCCATTTTATCTATGCAAAGCAATATCATAAAGGTTAAAAATGCACAATCAGTTAAAAATGCACAGTCAGTTAAAATACTATTGGAAGTATCGTCTATAGTAAAAGACTACTTGGAAAATATCCAGCTGTATAGCAATTCAGTAGCCACATTTTAAAATAAGAAAGCATTAAAATATTTGCAATGTATTTTCATAAAATTAGTTATCTGCTTATTGACACGTGGAAGGAGATGATTTATTTTCAGCAGAAACTCTGCAAACTGACTATTGGCACTGCCTGTGGCTTTTTTGTTGCTACTCCCAATACTCCCTAAGTACTTGAAGGCTATTTTTAACCAAGCCTGGAGATTTTTTTCCTGACTTGGCATGTGACTCTTTCGTAGTCCTTCAATAAAGATAAATGGGAGAGTAAGATCTTTGTGGAGTGTTGCAGAATAATATTAAAGAAATAGATATAACGCATAATTTCCTGAAATGCAAGAAGTTAAGTTTTTCTCATTAAAATTGAATGCCATGATTTGCCTGTGTGACATATCTCTATGATGGCTCATGCATCTGTAAGTTATCCTCCCGGGACTGAGGTAGGTGTTGGAAGGTTAGTTATACTCGGCGTGAATTGCTGCTATGATTTCCAAGGCTAAGGGGAAGTTACGGTAATTACCAGCCTTGACTACTGAATGAGGAACCAGCGCTCAGAAAAACGGTTTCCCCAGTGGGCTTATGTGTTGACAGGTTTTTTTTCCCCTCTCCCTCATAGCTTTGAAGAAACAGTGGGATACTTTGGGATAAAGCCAAAGCCTGGCGAGAAGGAGATCACACCAAACTACGTTTTCACGGTGTGGTACGAATTCTGCAGTGACTTCAAGACCATTTGGAAACGAGAGAGCAAAAGCATTTCCAAGGAACGGTAAGGTTCTAATAAAGTCATTAATACCATTTTAGATGTCTGGGAAACTGTTCCTTCTCAAACCCAACAAATTATACTCCTATATTTCACAGGCGTCATTGTTTTCTTTCAGATCTAATGGACATCAAGGAAAGATTATTCCCTCAGGGTGCGTAGGAAAATTCACCAAAGGCATGCTGTCCCCACAAAAAGATAAACACATATAATCTGATAAATTACACTTTTGTAACCCCTTCCAATTACTAGCTAGTAAAATGAAAGGGGAGCTGTGCTAATTTGTAACAGATTGCTTCTCTGTGCATTTTCATGTTGAACTAGCCTAAATGAGGCGATATTGCTGTCGCAGACAGTACAGACAAATAAAAGTGAATGCTTTTCCAGTTAATATACTGCACTTGCATCAAAGGGAAGCCCCAGAGATTCAGGCCACACTTAGCACAGTGTCGAAGCCCCACACTGAATTTACAGCACTACTTCTGACTTTTGGTGTCCTGCTGAGGACATCAAACTACTTGCCGCTAGATCTCACCACAGTTTCCCGATTTTATTAGTTAGAGTGAAAAAAAAAAAAAAAAAACCAACAAACCCAAAACCTTCAATTATTTGCTTTATTTTCTTAAAGAAGCTTAAAATCTTTTACAAAGAAAAAACAATTCCACTACAAGCGCACCATGCATGACTGTATCTCAATTCATTTGAAAAGACCTAAAGAGTGGTAATGTGTTCATGCTTTGGGAAAGAATGGATTAATCACTTTCAACATGAAATTTAAATCCAAGTACTTATTCCAAATTGACACAGATTTAGAGAAAAACATCTTTAAAAGCATCAGCAAAAGTAGTAAACTCATTTATGCTTACATGTTCCATTTTTCTACAAATCAGTGGGACTTTTAGGTTCACGTAGAAGTAAATGTTAAAGGACAAAATTTAGAAATTATAAATTCCTAATTATCAACCTTATCAACATTGTTTTACAGATATTACAGGTTTTAAACACTTGAAAGTTGTAGCTTTTTGTCTCATCTATCTTATGATTAGATTGGTTTTAGAAGATGACAACTGAAAACGTTTTCAAAGAATCTTTTATTTCTTGTTATTTCCTTTATATGTGTCTAGATCTATAGGCAAACTTGTTTTACGCATTAAAAACCACGTAAAATAAATAGTCACTAACAGATTGCTATAATTGTGATAAGGATCATCTCAGGGATATATTTTCTGCTGAATCATGACTTATTTTTGTTCTAAAAGCAGTTAGGAGGAATGCAAATTAACTCTCAAAGGGAAAAAAAATGCAGACCATACACCCATTCCTTTTTATGTAATTAGCACCTTGCTGATGGCATACAATGATCCCTTCAAAGAAATTGATTTAAAATGCCTTGTAAATGTTTTAACACTACATAACTTCTTAAACCTTCTTAATACTATATTCAAGAAATCTTTGTTTGTAAGTAAACTGTAAAAAAAGTAAATTCTGTGCTTTCCTACTGGAGTGAGATGAGAAGTTCTCATGGTTTAATAATTATATAAATAAAATGGACAAATAAAAATACAGCAAAAATATTTCATCAGTTCCTTTGATGTATACCTTTATTCCTATTCATAAATGTAAAGCAATACCAATAGAATGCAGAGCACCAGTTATCGTAATACTTCAAAGTGCTGGTGCTTTCTGGATTAGATAGACTGTTTTTCAGACTTCACTTCAAATTATTTTTACAAAGTTTCATTAATCTCAAAAGGACAATTCATTGTCCTTTACATTCAAAATTTGGGTGATTCATCAAGACAATGAGCTGCTGAAATGAGGAGCCTTGTGTAATAAGTAAATTAAAATGACAGAAGTGTTTTCATCATCCTAAATTGTTTTTTAATGTGCTACTGAAAAGAAGAAACCCATGAAATCAGTAGATTAGAATGATGGTAAAACTACTTTCATCACCTGAAAATGTCCTGTAAAGTCATGACCATTTAAGGGTTCTGTTTTGCAAAGTATGAGACTAGCACTTGATGAGCTGCTGTCCAAGAAATTTTGAAAGCGAGCTAAGAGTCATTGTGCACATTGGTAACTAAAAACCTTAGTATGACAGGAATGGACAGCTGTCTTCCTTAACTGGCTAATTAATTGGATGCACTATTTGTTTTGCATTTAATAAAAAAAAAAAAATCTGTTTATCGTGATCAAATTCTTTTGTTGTAAAGGAAATTTTAAAGGGAAGAATTGGCAGTGTAAGTCAATATTTTCAAACTTGGGTTCTGAAACTGAGGCATAGATATCCTTGTGTAAACCTGTTTACAACTGGATTATCCTTCAAATTTCAGGAGGAGCTGCAGAACCTCAGAGGAAAATGTGTCTGAATTAGCTAGTCACACAGATACCTAAAAATGGATTTCATTGTTTACATTTATATAGGAATTTTAATCACAGAATGGTCATTAAAGGTTGGAAGGGACCTCTAGACATCATCTAGTCCAAGCCTTGTGCTAAAGCAGGTTCACCTACAGCAGGTTGCATAGGATGGCATCCAGGCGGGTTTTGAATCTCTCCAGAGAAGGAGACTCCACAGCCTCTCTAGGCAGCCTGTTCCAGTGCTCTGCCACCCTCAAAGTAAAGAAGTTTTTCCTCATGTTGAGACTGAATTTCCCATGTTCCAGTTTGTGCCTGTTGCCCCTTGTCCTGTCACTGGGCACCACCAAAAAGAGTCTGTCCCCATCCTCTTGACACCCGCCCTTTAGATATTTCTAAGCATTGATAAGATCCCCTCTCAGTCTTCTCTTCTCCAGGCTAAAAAGACCCAGATCTCTCAGCCTTTCCTCAAAAGAGAGGTGCTCCAGACCCCTGATCATCTTCGTAGCCCTCTGCTGGACTCTCTCCAGTAGTTGCTTGCCTTTCTTGAACTGGGGAGCACAGAACCAGACACAGTACCCAAGATGCGGCCTCACCAGGGCAGAGTAGAGGAGGAGGATAACCTCCCCCAACCTGCCGGCCACACTCTTTTTAATGCACCCCAGGAGACCACTAGCCTTCTTGGCCACAAGGGCACATTGCTGGCTCATGGTCAACTTGTTGTCCACCAGGATTCCCAGGTCTCTCTCCCAGGTCAACCCTTAACCTGTACTGGTGCATGGGGTTATTCCTCCCCAGGTGCAGGACCCTACACTTGCCCTTGTTGAACTTCATTAAGTTCCTCTCCACCCAACACTCTAGCCTGTCCAGGTCTTGCAGAATGGTGGCAGAGCCTCCTGGTGTGTCAGCCACTCCTCCCAGTTTTATGTCATCAGCAAACTTACTGAGGCTACACTCTGTCCCCTCATCCAGGTCATTGATGAATATGTTGAAAAAACTGGACCCAGTACTGACCCCTGGGGAACACCACTAGTTAGAGGCCTCCAGCTGGACTCTGCGCCACTGATCACAGCCCTCTTAGCTCTGCCATTCAGCCAGTTCTCAATCCACCTCACTGTCCACTCTTCTAACCCACGCTTCCTAAGCTGCCTATGACGATGTTATGAGAGACAGTGTCAAAAGCCTTGCTGAAGTCGAGGTAGACAACACCCACTGATCTTCCCTGATCCACCCAGCCAGTCATGCCATCATAAAAATCTATCAGATTGGTGAAGCATGATTTCCCCTTGGTGAATCCATGTTGCCCATTCCCAATAACCTTCTTTTCCTCTACATGCTCAGAGATGACATCCAGGATGAGCTGTTCCATCACCTTTCCAGGGTTGGAGGTGAGGCTGACTAGCCTGTAGTTTCCTGGGTCCTCCTTCTTGCCCTTTTTGAAGACTGGAGGGACACTGGCTTTCCTACAGTCCTCAGGCACCTCTCCTGTTCAACCAAGCAAAAGTATTCCTTTCTCCAGACTTTTTCTCTTACCTCCAGCGTCTGGGATTCTTGGGGGCCAGCCTTAGCAGTAAAGATTGAAGCAAAGAAGGATAATATTGGATTATAATTTGTCTCAAGAAATATGGCTCAGAAAATTCAAAATTTAATTACAGTATGCTGAATTATCATTATGCAAAGGTATAATTAAAAATTTATTAGCTTAAAATTAATAGTAGTGAGAATAGGTCAAAGATCTAAGATTCCAAAATTAAAACTTTATACTTAAAGCTGACTATTTTGTGTTGTGTAACAGACACTTAAAATCTCTGAATTTCAGGAAAAAAAAGTACCGCCTTGAACTAAATGACAGCCTCAGCTGCAAGAGTCTGTTTTGTCTAAAAACTACTTGGCTCCCAAATGTAACACAACTGTAGAAATCTAATTAGATTTCTATGAGACTTTTTCTTAAAGTAAAGGAAATGCTTTAACTGAGTTGCCCTGCATTTAACCTACCGTGAAAATAAATTAGCTGACTGCAAAATATAGTTGAATCATTGTCTCTTTCTTCGGCAAAATTTGCACAACATTTAGGAATGCAAGACAGTTACAGACAGATAACAAACCTAGGTTGGTATGATGTGATGTGATGTGATATGATATAAATAGATGACTGTAGAGATAAAATGAAGAGAATTTTCAAAACCATATTCCTGATAGGAATATGATGACAATTTTCTTTCAGACATAGTATTCCCTTAAATACTAGAATGCAACTACAATACAATAAAATTTGCTTGACAATCACCTCTTCATCCCTGACAAACAGCTTAATGTAAATGCACCATAATACCCACCAAATGTTGGAGACTTTTTTTTTTTGCTTTGTTTTGGGTAAAACCCAAGTTTTGTTGTTCACAGCTTTGTAATTTAGTATGTCTGTGCATCCAGGTACATGAATTGCTTTTTTTGCTTTCTTCTGTTTATAAAATTTTGAGATGATAACTGAATTGAAGACTACAACAAAGGTGTATTTTTTTGACAAGGCACTTACGCCATGGTAGATTACATATAATTCCACTCTCACTTCTTTTTTTAGACTACTAATTTTGTTTGCAGTGGGCATGCCTATGAATTCAGAATCAAAACAAATATGTGTATTTATAACAACTTAAATATATTTTATATATATGTGAATGCCTATCTATAAGTCTATTAAAGCATTTAAGATCTGTTAAAGTACATTTTAAGAGGATTTCCTAGCCAAGTCTGAATATAGGGAAAGTGTCTAAATACAGGATAAATATTAATAGTTTGCAGTGAGTAGTTCAATTACAAACTGTGATTGTATGTTTTGCAAAAGAAATGTGACAAGGGTTATCATTGTGTGTTTATAGGTGTTACCCTTTAAATATGAAATAATCAGATATAAAATGAATTATTGCTGTTAATTTGACCCACTGCTTACACTGAAAAAACAAGATTGCTACAATAGTTACTGTACAAGATTAAGCCATCTCTTTCAGATTGAACATACATATGAATTTTATAGGTCAGAATTCAGAAAAGAAAAAGAAAAACAAAGTTTGTCTCAATAGCTTTAGAAGACATAATCGTTATTTAATGAACAGAATTATATACTTCATCTTAAAAGTAGGACAAAAATCCTATTTTAATGGTACCTTTTACAAAAGGTCCTTTTTTTAAAATGCTTTCTTTGTTCGTGAATTTTATCTCTAGCACAAAACATGTTGATGGTCTCAGCTTTATCTTGTGAAAAAAGACATAGTGATTTATTTTTTTTTTGCCACAAAGGCAATAACAGGTTTGAAAAGCAGAAACTGACTGTAGCAGTGTAGGTAGCTAATGGTAAAGATATGCTCCTAGGTACCTGCTAGTGGCCAGCTCAGATGGACCGAAGCATATTTTTGATGTGAACTGGTGTAGCCTTTTTCTTCTTATTGGTTTTTCTTATGCACCAGCTTTCCTAAAGGCATAGAAATTTTTTTTTTTTTTCTTGTGGCTACAGAGCTAAAATTTCTCACCCACTTCATACAGATCATAGAATCATAGAATCATAGAATGGTTTAGGTTGGAAGGGACCTTGAAGATCATCGAGTTCCAACCCCCCTGCCACAGGCAGGGATACCTCTCACTAGACCAGGTTGCCCAAGGCCACGTCCAGCCTGGCCTTGAACACCTCCAGGGATGGGGCTTCAACAACCTCTCTGGGCAACCTGTTCCAGTGCCTCACCACCCTTAAAGTGAAAAACTTCTTCCTAATGTTTAATCTAAACCTGCCCTCTTCCAGCTTAAAGCCGTTCCCCCTCGTCCTATCACTACATGCCCTTGTAAAAAGTCCTTCCCCAGCTCTCCTGTAGGCCCCCTTTAGGTACTGGAAGGCCGCAATAAGATCTCCCCGGAGCCTTCTCTTCTCCAGGCTGAACAGCCCCAACTCTCTCAGCCTCTTCTCATAGGAGAGGTGCTCCAGCCCTCTGATCATCCTCGTGGCTCTCCTCTGGACACGCTCCAGCAGGTCCATGTCCTTCTTATGTTGGGGACTCCACAGCTGGATGCAGTACTCCAGGTGGGGTCTCACGAGAGCGGAGTAGAGGGGCAGAAGCACCTCCCTTGACCTGCTGGCCACACTTCTTTTGATGCAGCCCAGGATACGGTTGGCCTTCTGGGCTGCGATCGCACACTGCTTGCTCATGTCGAGCTTCTCATCAATCATCACCCCCAGGTCCTTCTCCACAGGGCTGCTCTCCAGCCATTCTCCGCCGAGCCTGTATTTGTGCTTGGGATTGCCCCGACCCAGATGTAGGACCTTGCCCTTGGCCTTGTTGAACTGCATGAGGTTGGCTTGGGCCCACCTCTCCAGCCTGTCCAGGTCCCTCTGGATGGCATCCCTCCCCTCCAGCGTGTCTGCCTCGCCAAACAGCTTGGTATCATCAGCAAACTTGCTGAGGGTGCACTCTACCCCACTGTCCATGTCGCTAACAAAGATGTTGAACAGTACGGGTCCCAGTACCGACCCCTGAGGAACGCCACTCGTCACTGCTTTCCACTTGGACACCGAGCCGTTGACCGCAACCCTTTGAGTGCGACCATCCAGCTAGTTCTTTATCCACCGAGTGGTCCATTTATCGAATCCATGTCCCTTCAATTTAGAGACCAGGATATCGTGTGGGACAGTGTCAAACGCTTTGCACAAGTCCAGGTAGATGACATCAGCAGATCTTCCCTTGTCCACTGCCACTGTAACCCCTTCATAGAAGGCCACCAAATTTGTCAGGCATGACTTGCCCTTGGTGAAGCCATGTTGGCTCTCGCCAATCACCTCCTTGTTTTCTGTGTGGCTCAGCAGAGTTTCCAGGAGGATCTGCTCCATGATCTTGCCAGGCACAGAGGTGAGACTGACTGGCCTGTAGTTCCCCGGGTCTTCCTTGTTTCCCTTTTTGAAAATAGGGGTTATGTTTCCCCTTTTCCAGTCGGCAGGAACCTCGCCAGACTGCCATGACTTCTCAAATATGATGGCTAGTGGCTTCGCGACTTGATCTGCCAGTTCCCTCAGGACCCGCAGATGTATCTCATCAGGTCCCATGGACTTGTGCACCTTCAGGTTCCTCAGGTGGTCTCTCACTTTATCTTCATCTACAGTGGGCGGTGCTCCGTTTTCCCAATCCTCTCCTTTGCAATCTGCGTCTTGGGCAGTGTGGCTGCTGTCCTTGTCTGTGAAGACTGAGGCAAAAAAGTCAGATACAGATAATCAAAACACTGTCAGTAGATCCAGAAGAAATAGAAACATATCAAGCGTATTAACAATTTGAGGTTTGGAGACAAATTCTACTGACAACATACATTTTACTACATTTGTACTGGTTTAGTTAGTGGACATTTATTCTAAATGCAATTTAAAGATTTGATCAATAATGACCAAGTTCTTTCCAGAAGATTTAAGCCTGAATGCATGATTGGGCAATTGTCTTGTACAATACGGTGACAGAAGTGGACAATGTCCAAACTTCACAGTCTGTTATAAGGCTCCTGATTGTGAAGCTAACCAAGGACTTTATGCAATCATCTGCCAGACCAGGTAATACACAGGCATTTGTCTTCTAAAATTTTGAGACTGCAGTGTAACCTGCTATACTGTATGGGCTAACAGTGTTTTCAGGAAATGCTGCTGTTACTTAAGGATTAGTTTATGGGCTGCGTACAGAGATTACCATATGACTGAGTGCAGTAAGGCATGTAACACATGAAAGGAATTTGAGCTCTGGTGACACTTCTTAATCTCTCAAGGGGAGTCACTGTTCAGCTGCATTAAGGATCTGGGCTGGGTATGCAGCTTGGCTCTAGGTTGAACAGTTGATGTTGACTGTAGTACCCCTGCTTGTTCTCCACCCATATCTGAAGATTTGGTTTGCACAATTCCTGTGCCAACACAGTCTTATGGGAGAAGTTTGAACTTCAAGTCATGGAAAGCTCAGGTGGCACAGAATTGTCATTCCAAGATATTTCATAACCCACTGCTATCCTCATAACCCACCAGCTGCATGGAAGGAGCTGTAGAAGCAAAGAGAATGGATTATTCCAGAATATCAAGCAGTTGAGAGAGAACCAGATAATTTGGTCTCTGTTTGCACACTGGCAAAGCCTGAACATACATGAGTAGCCTAGTTTAGAAGAGATTCTGGTTTCCCTAACTGGGAGCATGCCAGCTTACACCTTCTTCTGTCTGACTTGAATGGGAAGCAGGGGTGAATATGATAAGTTTATCTGGTTAGTCCCTGGCTTGATAATATCTTTTCCTGAAAGGAGGAAAACTATTTGAATGAGCTTATGAAGGAAACTTTTAATAAGTATGGGGTTATGTTTAGATTTAGTTTCTGTGTCCCCAGTTACAAAATAATAACTTTGTATAAAAATAACATTTTATTTTTCACTAATATCTTCTAATTCAAGTTGCCTGACTTGTATCCAATTTGCAGGGGAAGACAACACCTGCCACATAGAGGCAGGAAAAAGCCAATTATATTCCATTGCTTATAGTAAAGATCCATATGCAGTATCGGAGTCATGGTTCTCCTATTTAAATACATTGTTTTGATATTTTCATTCAATTTTGTTTGCCATATTGTGTGGTAATGCGCAATACACCACACATTCTTTATTCATTAAAGTATATTGAACTCTTTTGCTCTCTGTTGAGGGAGGGTAACTTTTCTTTTGAATATATCCATGTTGCAGCGGGTCAGGTTTCAAGGCCTTACCGACCTGCATCCCTTAATGTTTTGGCCTCATGTTATTGCTTGCTAAATTAGCACCTGCACACCTTTTCTCTCTCTGTTGTGATGTAGCTATTCTACCATCCTTTCTGGTCTCTGTGGTCTGCAGTGCTCTCTGTTCTAAAGTGTCCGTGTCACTATCTTTCTAGCGTGCTTTACTACACATTTCCATCCCTTCTTGCTTTTCTGTTTTAGATGTACTTGTGTTGACTTTTCTATTCCCCTTTCTTCCTCCTTGATTTCATATCTGTTAGGTTCAATCCCAATTTCTCTTCCATGAAATCTCTAAAACATGGCTAGACTAGTGTGTCCATCTATTTTATACTGGTATAGGAAGAAAAAAAGTATCTTTTCACTGAGTCCATTCCTTTGCACATGTCCAAACTCCCCTTCCTGGTCATGCCTTTGTAAATGTCCAGTTCACGTGAGCTGCTCCCCTGTGCATTAATTCACATGACAAAAGCTCAGAAGAAAGGGGTATAGAGTGCTTGAGGGGGATGCTTAGTTCATGTTGTTCAGCCTATGTCTGCGAGTTGTACATTGTCGAGCTCTATTTCAGGGCATGATTCTGCTACTGTTTCTCCAGGATAAGGCTCCTGAGGAGATTCTTGTCAGAATAAATATTAATTGAACTTCCCGAAGTGGAAGAACTTAACAGTCCCTATTATCTTTCCAGCTGGTTATTGTACCATCTTAATGATTTCCCTGCTTCTCTCAGGAGCCCTTTTACTATGTAAGGTTCCGCATCCTCTCCCAACTTCTATTTGGTGTCTCATGCAACACTTAAGTAACAAACAAGCTTAAGTGACAAGATGAAGTGGGTAAACATTTTAAGCCCATACTTTGTAAATCTCACCCCCTAAGCACCGTCACTAAGACACTACATAGTCTAGTAAATCTACAGTAAATGTTTTAGTAATGTTTTTCAAAGTCCCCTTTAGATGGTTTGCTGGCCCTTACACTGAACACAAGACTTAAGTGCATTTCCCATATTCCCTCAAATTCTTTTCTATTCCACGTAATTTCTATAAAGTATAAGTGTTAAAGTTGGCCACTTTCATTATCATCTAATATAACTGCAGTTACTCGCAAGGAAGAAGGGAAATTTGACAGAATATTTATTTATCTTACATTTTGTCATTCTGTCACTTAGCTTTTGTTTTACTTCAAACAGACTTTGAACAAGTAATTGCTGAACAATTAAGAGTAGCTGAGGAAGTTTATACTTTATAAGAAGAAGTTAAACAATTTACATCTATATAAATTCTCATAAACTACGATCAATGCCTTACCTTTATAGTACATTTAATTGTTTTAAGGTAAATAAAAATAATAGCATGCTGTGTGGTATATCTGCAGATTGGTTAATAACATAGTATATGGGTCTAAGAAAAGATCAGAAAATAATTAGTATTTTAGTTCTATCCTTTTGAATGTACTTTATTTGTAGTTTTGTTCTTTCTGTACCTTATTCATCTCTAATTTTACTTCTAATTCTACTATTTTAGTACTATACTTCTAATTTTTAGTATTTTAATGAAAAGCTTTTAAAAAAAATTATACTGTTATATGATTTGTACAAATGGGAAATTATTTCTATTTGTGCTAAGGCAAGGTGGTAGAAAAAAATAGAGAGAACAGAGAAGAGGCATACCTAAGATGAACTAACAGTTTGTCTAGTCGCTAGCTAGTAATTCTTTAAGTGTGTGATTTTTTTGTTTTTACTTACCTGTTTCAGTAACAGACTCAGTCAAATGCTGTACATACATTCAACTTCAGATGCGGGTAAAGAATACTGTGTGTTTGTAAGTTTTGATGGAAGGCAGTCATAGTTTTTAATGGACAATTAAAATCATGTGTTCATATCCAAGGTTTTTTAAAGTAAAATAATGGAAAAAAGTATGAAGATTAGACTTCTGCTGTTAGCCAGTTTTATGATTTTGAATTTGGTAGTTTTCATACTATTTCATTTTTCTCACTTCAAGGATAGTACTTCCAAACACAATAGTCAGTTCTAGTATCCCGTCCACGTTTAACAAAGAATTATTTTTATTTATAAGGCACCTTTACAGCGTGGGTGCTTTGCTAATGTAATTATTGAGCTAGCTACTTTCTTAAAATTGAACCATCTGATTTTAAAAGTTCCCAAAGAATTACATCTTTTAAATTATGCACTTATGTTTCTGACAAAGCCTGTTTCTGATGTTATCATTCATATCTTAGCAAAGTGATGACTTTTTTCCCTAGGAGACCAAAGTATAATATATAATTAGTCTGTCATTTTTATGAGCCAAATATCACATGATTCAAATCATGTTAGTGAGCTGGTTTATTTTTATTTTGTATTCCAAACTATGCATTCTACTTTAAAAAATCCAGGTTTCCTGGAAATTGTGCAAATATGGAATAAAATACACAGAGCTAGGCCTAAATCAGTGACAGGCATAAGTCTACAAGCTTATAATCCCTAGAACTCTCCCTTCAGTTGAAAATACATACTCTAAACGTTTAAAAACTGTCTGGATAACACTCTTAGGACCAAAGCGAATGTGATCGAAAAGAAAATGTACTCAAAATAGGGAATAGTTTAGAAGTTGATCCCTCGGTGTGATTCTGCTGAACGTGAATACTGTCACTTGAAATACATCATCACCTTTGCATAAACTTTGTAGCTGTGAGGAATAGGATGCTGTCCAGTGGCTGCTGTCATCCATCATTAATAACTAAACTGTGCTGATTAACAAAAAATTGTAAAATGATAGAATGGTCTGTTGCCACTTAGTTGTTTACCTGTAGAAACAGGGAACACTAAGTTTTAAAAAGACTTCAGATATATTTTTAAATGTACAGATTAATAATTTAATATTTGTGTGTTTTAGGGTGTACTTACAGCTTGAATCAATGTTGTAGCTAAACAGTGTTGAAAATAAGTTTACTTGAAAGCAGTGTAACTCTGTCCTCCTGCTCTTAAGCACTGGAAAGTGAGACAACACCAATAACTACCCAGCAGATGCTTCTGAAATACATAGCTCAGACAAGGAATTTTAGTTTCCAACACTGAGCATCGATAAACACAATAATGAAGTTATGAATGTGTTCTGTATTTTTAAAAGAATCTAGTGTTAAAAGAATCTAGCTAGAATCTAGCTGCTAGTGTTACAGCAAGGAAGTACACATCAGTAATTGCAGCTATAATCCACTTTCCTTTCTGCTTTTATTCCAAAATTCCTCAAAAATTGAGTGTGTCGAAAGTGGTTTGAACTGGACATGGTATTTTAAATACTTTTTGACTGGCTGTAGCAATTATTTCTGCCAGTGGAAAAAATTAAATAGGAGAAGAAAATAGAATTTTTCAGTTGAAGAGTGCCAAGAAATGTGTTGTTTATAGTAAAAGACTGATTTGGTGTGCATTAGTGAAAATTGGTTTACTGAGTTCTCCTTGCTTGTAAAAATTCACTCACAACTTCATTCCCTCTGCATTTTGCATATAGAATTGTAAAGTAGGTGTTTATGGTGTCAGCGTTTTAAAGGCACTGATAGCTGGGCAGATCCTGTATTAGGAGTGCCAAGAATTTTCTTTCCTTTTTGTCACTGCTTAGCACATAACTTCCCCTGCCCTTTCCTCTGTCTGTAAGAGGAGAGTTAAATCCCTTTTTGTTAAATTCTCTACTTCTTCTTTTCCTCTTGATTAAACAACTTCTTGTTAAATCCCCACAGAAACAAGGGTTCCGTATGCAAAACCCTAAGAGCAAAAGGCAATAAGCTGAAGAATCAGATCTGTGTTCTTCTTTCCCCTTATCTCAATAGTGCTTTCAGCAGACTAGTCCATAGCTGCACACACACCAGCTTTAACTACCCCTAGACCAGAACCCCTTCTATTTGCCTCTCCTCCTATCACCACATCAATGAGGCTGGTCAGTCGATTCCATGCAAAGCAACGGGGAAAACATTAAGGAAAAACTGGCAGATGGTTTCATTTCAAGGTTTCCAGAGGAAATATAATGTGTAGGCTGGCAAATGGCCTACTAAAATAGTATATTCTATGTATACAACAGATTGAGCTAGCTAGCTTTTGGCTTTTTTTGGGGGAGTATCTTCTTGCCTTGACGCTGCAGCTTTTTTGGTGGGAAAGATACTCCATAAAACCCAGATCCTGCAAGAACAGAGAAATTGTTTGCGTGGTGACATTTTCAGTGAGCAATACAGGCAGACTGTCATTTTGCTTTTGCTTTTCTCTAAAAATGTACTCTGATCTACTTTTGGTACTTATATTAAGTGCTTCTGAATAGTAATAGCAGTTTGTTGGGCTAATGTGCCTAAAAAAAGTTAGTGGTGATGCTTCTTACAGATATATACAGATATATACCAAGCAGAGCCAGAACAGCTTTAATTTCTTTGAATCTAATGATGTATTTTCTATGTATTTTGTTCCAGAATTAAAGTGGCTCAGCAATCAGTAAGCAAGCTAACTGCAGAGAAGAAAGTTGAAACGAAGAAAATCAATCCTACAGCTAGCCTGGTATGATGTGTTTATCAGTATGACATTCAGAGGGGTTTTGTGACTCTGTTCTTGTCATTCAGAATGATGGTGGGTTTCTGCTGTTGCTGAAGGGTGACATGGTGTGCTTGGTTTGAATGTGGCAGAGTGATTTTCTTCACAAGGGGAAACCTTTAAGCTTATGCCCTACAGTAGTCCAACAGTTAAGTTTAAAACTTCATTTAGTTGTGCCCAAGCATGACTCTGCTCTTTTAGATAACAAAATATGCTGAGAGCTGCTTTTCTGGTTTCTTTCCCGCTTCCGCTGAAGTCTCGTGTATTTTCTGCCATGCTCTGTAGTGCATCAAGGCTCGCTGCATATATTTGTCCAATGGCTGAGTGTGTGGGGGCTTTTTCAAAAGCTTACAGAATCTTGTTTGCTCTGTTGAATAATGGTAGAAGGGATTAAATCCCCAATTTATTCCTTGCTGTTTCCCAGGATTTTTGATATGACACAAAAAGAGGACTAATAATTTACACTGTATATGAAAGTTTTTTGGTCTGTGTGCAAGGCACACAGGTTAAATCAGCATTTCTCAAACTGTAGGAAGCAAGAGATGAAGGGAAGGAAATGTGCATGAAGGAATCAGTATATTATTTCCATTCCTGGCAAAGCATATCAGTTGCACAACAGGCGACAGAGATACGAATGACTGCGGTCGCTTGGGAAGAGGTTGTTAAACAACACAACCTAGCTAATGGTAAATTAGAGCCTCTGTGTCAGCAGAAACCATTCCAGACAAGAGAAGGTATTAGATTCACATGAATTCGAAATGTCTCTGGTTTTCTCTAGCTGCACTGGTCTTCACAGAGCTGCGTATTTTTAAAGGTACACAGTATTTGACAAGTGTGTAGCTAAAGCAAGCTCAGTTTCTCTACAGTAAGTAATGAACTGGTTCTGAGCCTTCCTTGAGTCCTCCAGGCATTTATTTTTTTTTAATTAAAGAAACGTCTAATCTACTGTGACTTATTTAGTACTTCTCAGACTTTTAGACGACATGTTCATGGCAACTTGAGAGGAGATGGAAAATTAGAGACAAGAATGATAATAAAACTCTCTCTTTTTCTTTAACAGAAAGAAAGACTACGTCAAAAGGAAGCCAGTGTGACTGCCAACTGAAAGAAGAAAGATGAAAATGATAGTGTGACTTCATACCTTGCATGATGCTTTACTACACCCATGGCCCAGGGAGCCCCTTATATTAGATACCGCATTGTCCTTTGCTGATCTCTTCCAAGACAATCCACTAAAGACTTTTCAGTTCCTTCAGAGGGGTTTGTATATTCAGTGGAGGGAATTCTAAGAAGGGTTTTACACGGGAAGTCAAAATTATTTTCTGTAACTCTTCCTTGCATTGCTTAGAATGCCTCTGGTTGTTAATGGTTATTTAAAGTACTCTGTGCATAATGCATTAATATGGAACAGCTAAAATGAGCATTGTGGATGCTGAGTTAAGTACTAACAACCTGTAGGTTTATTCACAGGGCTTTGTGTAGATGAGAGCAAATATGCCATTCAGCTCACAAAAGACTATTACATCATACTTTTTGTTACTTCAGCAGTAACTGAGGTAAAATTGACTGATTCTGAATAATTTTACAGTGTCTAAGTATTGGATGCATCTTTCTAACTGATTAAATGTAATTATAGATTTATGCTGTATTTTACTATAAATATTTTTATAGAAGCTTCAGCTTATGCCATACATTGAAATGGTAACAATATTTTGCACATGAAAAGGAATAGCTTCAAATTCTTTAGTTTTATGATTGATGGCATAACTGATCCATTATTTTTATGGTTTTAACCTAACATTTCCTAAATTTTGAGCTTCAAAAGAAAAATGATAAAAATGTATATTTTTATTTCAATATATATTGAAAATATTAATTCCATAAAATTATGGTTTTATTAGTCATTATTCATTGAACTAAAATACAACAATATGTCTCCATGAAATTACACATTTGCTATTAAATCTCTGGCTTTCAATTCTATTGAAAGCTTTCTTTTAAACAGTGAATATCTCACTCTAAAATATATTATGCCGCCTGCTCTTGTCCCCCTATATTTGTATGAAGCTTATGTCCAGCATACATATATATATATGTAATTTAATAAGTAAAACTTGAGGAAGAAACAAGAGTCTCGCTGTCCTCCTGTAACATTATACCCATTGTCCATAAAGTAGCAGAGCCTGAAAGAAAGCCTACAGAATATCCACTGTTATTTGAAGATTCTTACTGCATTTTAAGGATTTGCAGTCTTAGAAGGAGACATCTTGAAGCAGAAGTTAATTAAAGGTAAAACAGAAAAGTGATTTTTAAATGCAAGTAGGTAATGGCCTATAAATAAGAACGACAAACTGGCGAAAACATGTTTCTGCTTGCTGTCCGTAAGAGAGAAATCCCCTTCTTTATGATAATGGTGTCTGAAGTTGGTTATGAAGAGAAATTAGGTGAAGCAAAAAAGTACAAAATGGTAATGGGGGGAAGGTATTAGTCCTTTGCTTAGAATCTGGAAAGAATTTACATGAGATAGATATGGGTTATCCATACAGCAAATTAGATAGAGAAACTGTGATGAAACCTAAGGCAAAGTCATCCCTAGAAGCTTATTAAGGAAAACATCAGTTGTGGAGACCCCCATTCATGAATTGACTTGAAGATTTCATATACTGCAGGTCTACTTAAATTCCTGCATAATTAAAAATAAGGGAATCAAGATTCCCTTGTATGTTTCTAGCTGCTGCAGATACACTCAAGATGAGTTAGCATAACTCTTACAAAAACAGTCAGGAATATACTGGCAGAAATTATCTGATTTGTCGTTTGACTATTCCCACTGCAGAAAAAGAAATTCCAGAGATTTAAGTTTTCTGTCTTCCAGCAAAAAAGTAAATTACATTTGTTTCCAATATTATTAGTGATAAACAGCAGGAGCAATAACACTTATAAAAGCCAAAGAACAACAGCAAGCAAGGCAATTCTGATGAGTATTTAAGCAAACAACTGTTGAGTTTTGATATAGTTTTCTATCTATCATGAAGATGGTGTATATTGCCATTTGACTTGATCGGGAATTTTTCAATGAAATGTTTTAATTGAAATATTGATCAGCAAGAGTAGCACTGTTTGTGAAGAAGGACGGGTTTTGAAAAGTCTCATTAGAAATATATTATGGAAAAAAGTTTTTAAATTATTGAAATATCCTGTTTCAAAATTTCTAAATGTGAAGTTTCATTTTTCGGTTCAAATTGACTTTTCATTTTGAAAAGTGTATATAAAAAGGGATTAAAATTAAAATTATTGATGTAAAGCATTCCTTGATCAGATTTATAATTCTTTTTTTTCGGATTATCAATTTGCCAATGTTTTGAGAATTTAGGCTATTGTTTCAGAAGATTCAAATCTTATATAGCACAGAGACATTGTTTCTTCCTTATTTTCAGTTGTACTGATTTTTCTCTCAAGACAGAGATTCTGATTCCAGCTTCACCCATGTCTTAAATCCTCTACTACTAGTTAAACTATTTTGAAGTGAAAAGAAAAAAGAATTCACCCAGACTATTTGATTCATTCTCTCGAAGACTTCAAGACTCTTGGATGGAATTCATCAGCTAAATATCACACTTACACCCCGAGTCATACCCAGACGTGTCTTCGGTGATTGAAGTGATAATGGTACACCTGCAGACCTTAACTAAAACGTTCTATTAGAGAAGAGATATTAATAGATAGTATATATCTGTAAGCTGTTTAATTATGAAATATTTAGGCACTACAGACATAACCAGTGGCCATCAACCAGCATTCATCTTGAAGTCATCAAGTGTCACCAAATTTCTGTTTTAAGTTTGCATTAAGTTTGGTGCCTAACTTTACCCTGCACTTTCTAGTTTGGGGGGAATAAGAGCAAAGGAGAAAAGAAAGAAAATAAAAAGATGGAATGGAACAGAAGTCTCTGGTACATGTCTACATTGCTGACAAAGAAGTAAAATTAAAGAGTGGACTAAATAAGCCAAACAGAAACAGCTAGACAGTTACAATTTTCTGGGCTATGCAATTTTAAATACCTCTACACTACATAGAAGTCACTTCTGTGACCACCAAGTAGATGTGGCTTAAGAGTGTTTTTTTCTGGTTTTTGTTTTGTTTTCAAATCTTCTATTATTGCCAAGCTTCTCAAAGTCTGTAAAGCAAAGCACTATTAAAACCCATATTACTCAGTAGGTGCTTACTACCCAGGAAAATTATATACATTACTGATTTATAAGTCAAATTACTAGGAAGAATTCAGTTTAGATGAGTATATATCAATAATCTGTGAAGTGCTCTTTGCCTTATTTACAACATTACCACTTACTGATTTTAAAATGAAAGACTTGAAAGACCTTTTAGCGTCTTTGAGATTTTTTGACAATATAAATTATATTTTCATTATGTTTTTATTAATCTATGAAGACTACCCATGTGTTTTGCCCTGACTAACCCATGTAAATGTTTTATCATGTGCTTTATTATAGGGTTGTAAATGTATAGATTGAATAATACTATACTTTTGTATTTAACTTAGAAATTTTTGCAGCAAAATAGAAACTGTATGATCTTCAGTTTCTGTACATATAGAAAATTAAAGTAGAAGGGATGGAATATTCAGAAAGCAGAGAGAAAAATAATTAAATATCTTAGGCAGTTCTAGGAAGGATAAAGTTTACATAAGATTTCAACCCTTCTGAATTGCTGAGGCTATCTCCTCCAACCAGACAGAGAGCCAGGGTATCTCTGACCAATCTTTTTTTGTTCTACATGAAACATGAATAAAGTATTTTGGTTTTTATGTGATGTACAGGGTTCTTATTGCCCTGATTTTCCAGTAAATTGTTCGCAATTTCTTTCTTAGATGTAAACATCTTTCCTGGTTGATGGATATGGGGCAGTGGAAAACTGTGTGTTTACTTATTTAATAATACTATTTCTTCATTGCTTCAACTCAATATCTTAAAAATGGATGCCTTAATCTTGTGTGGGTGTGGAATTTCAGAAATATCCAAACAAGTTAGGAATATTCATCTCATTACAGCACTGATGCTTTTTTGAAAATCCACCTCCTTAATCTGTGTTTAGGCACCAGTCTAAGATTATAATTTCAGAAAATCATATCCACCTAGCTTTTGCTCATTCTTGGCCTTGTCTCAATCTTGTTCTATATTGTTACGGATCTTGCTCTTTCTTTTTATCTTTCTTTTTTCTGTTTTTCTTTCTTTTTTCTTTTTAACACCTTTAGAATTTATTAGTGCCAGTTGGCGAATTTCAGGATTTGTTGTCTGGAGAGCTCTCCTTGGCATTCTCCTTTTGAAGACAAGCATATGTATTTGCATATAAATGTAAAGAAAATAAAAATGTAAAAAGGTAACTTGATTATAGTCAGTAAGTTGCTTCAAAGAGAGAAAATGCTAGGAACTAAATGGTTCCGAGTGCCAGCAAGCAAAAATACAACAAAAAGACTATAACAATTAAACCCAGATAAATTAAAATTAGAAATAGACTCCAAACTTTTAGTAATGAGGCTAGTTAACCACTGGAAGAAGTTAGCAAAGATAGTTGTGCTTTCTCCATTTTCTGATGCTTTCAAATCAGAAGGGAACATCTTTCTGAAAGGTTTGTGTAGTGTAAAACAGCTTACTGGATTCAGTTCAGACGTACCTAAGTGGCATGCCATATCCATTGACTAACCAGTTCAAATAGTTCCTCTAGACAGAAAAATGTAAGAATAAGGATGTCAAAAGACCCAAAAAAATATTTTTCTCAGCTGTAATGAAATATTCTTATCCAAGCTAGAAGAGCTGTTTGTTGTGATTTTAAATTTAAAATATCACAAATAGTGTGGTATAGAACAACAGAATGCAGGAAACTATTGTCAAATTATAAGCATTTGTATTTCAAATGATTAATTAATTAATATCTGTCTGATGCATCTTGTGGTATTTACAAGATGATAGTAAAATTTATGTACTCAGGAATTGAACACTGGTTTAGAGATTTCCAATCTAGGTCTGAGAAAACTGGCATTTTGGATTGCACAATGTGAAATCCCAGAATCACAGAAACCGCAGTTCCTTAGTACTTGTGAAAGGTTTGAGTATATGCAAGGGAGTTTACCTGGGGTACAGCTAACGGGATGCAAAATTTAAATAACGGTCTCTCTTTTAGTGAATTATTAGATATAACCTGTTAATATCATTACCAAACATTTCCACTGCTCAATAGGGTTTGAACCATAACAATTTTATGCAATTGTTTTAGAGATCTAAAGTTCAAACGTTGTGCAAGCAAAATTGGTAGAACTCTTCAAAAATACTTGGTTTCACAACTTTGGTTTTTTTTTCTCAAAATGCCTGCAAGAACTTTTCTTTCTTGGTTTGGGGTTTTTTTTTACATTCTTTTCAATTAAAAAAATCTTAGAAACATTGCTAAAATGGATGTTAGGCTTTTTCCACTTCTTGAAAATGTGGTACACCTAAACTCTGTAGTATTTTCAGTAAATGTGGCAAGCTTCAACTGGCTTTAAATGATTTTGATTTAATACCTCATAGAATTCAAGCTTTTAAATGAGGGCCTCTTTGTAGAATGTAAGCACTGGGTATAAGAGAACATTTGTTTTAAGAAGCAGTGAAGTAAGAATGCTGAACTGATAACTTAGACCCAGAATGCACCACCTTCCTGAGAAGACATTATCGAGTAGCATAAGCTTTCCCATAATGCAGGACAGCATTATGTTTCCTGTGGTTTGTTTCTGCCAGATGTCATCTTAGAGTAAATTAAAGGCAGCAATTTTATTTTTTTTTCATTAGGTATTTCTGGTTAATTTCATTTCATACTTTTTCACCTCAATTTCATCTTCAACAATCTAATATTGAGGTAATACAAAGCCTTTTTTTAGAGGCTGATAGTGTAAGTGCTTATATATGCAAGTAGCTTTATTTATGTTAGTATTCCTGTGGCTGACACAGTAAAAAATATCCATAGACAATATTATGGGGCCATGGGACTAAATAAAATCTCTTTTAGAATCCTGCTATGAAAATTATCCTAAACTATCCCAGTATGGGATATGGATTTATTTTCTGTGATAGGATCTACCTCAAAAGGTTTTGGAGCTCTGGGAGCTTTCGGAGTACGGAAGATGAGGCTGTTGGCATGGCATCTTTGCTTTAGTCATCAATTTCTAAAAGTACGGCTTCTCTGGAGTTACACTGCAGTTGAATTCCCTGAGCCAAGATTGCCCCAGGGACTCCTGGAAGGGAGACTGGAAAATACCATCAATGGCCATACATTTTCAAAAGGGAAAGTGTTCATAATTATTTTTCCAGATTAGAGTAAAAACTAGCAGACACTTCCAAAATAGCAGAAATTTTGTATAGTTGTAGGTATCCTTTAATTAGGTGCTATAGTTTTCAGAAATTTTACATTCGTATATGAACTTCATTCTGTGCCTGTGTTCTTGTATTTATTGCTCATATGATTATTTAATGTGAATAGAGTCGGTTACATATTATTACTCTTTTATTGTTCTGTGACCACTAAAATGTTGACTACAAAAACTGTTGAAAGAGATATCCATTAACAGATCCCTGACAGGCAGTTGTATTTCAGGTTTTCTCAGTGTTGTCCTGCCAGGAACCTTCATATTTTCCTAGAGGTACAAAGAGTTTAGCTGCCATCTGAATTCTCAGCCTTTCCTAATCACAAACTAGTACTTGTAGCTTAGGGCCAAATGGTGGGGCCAAATTCGATCACCACTGATAACTATTGTCTTCACTGCAGTTAGAAGTTAACTGGGGCACAAAATAATCCTAAAGATGGCAGGTGGGGTGTTTTAGTGATACCCATTAAACTGTAACGTATTTTGTAAGTTCAAAGTCCTAAAGAGTACTGACACAGTCTGAGATTCATATGCTATATTGACTCTGACACACAACATCCTTATAAGTTAAGCTCAAGTGACTTTAGAAAGAGGAGCTGTAATATCTGTTCACTGGTCGATAGTGAACCTGCAACAAGGTGATTTTTGTAAATCTGTGAATTACGCATTAGAAAAATGTAAATGACACATTTTCTCTCTGACTTCTCCCAAAGGCACCGAGCTTGTACTTCTGTATTTTACTTTCTCATTTGGCATGCTGTAAATACATTCCATTGTAGTTGGACAAATGCTCATTCTGAGCAACTATACACAGATATGTTATAGAAACTGCAGAAACTGGGTAGAGATCAAAGAATATAGCACTATTTCTTACTGCTCGAAGCATCAGTAGTCAGCAAATGAACATATATATTGTATAGCACCTGATCCTTATTTCTTAGTTGTACAGTAGTTTAAGGAATGTATTGCCATTAGCAGCTAATCATTATAAACTGGATAAAAGCCATGTTCTTCTACTTACTTTTTTCTCTTGATTAGAATGAGTTTTTGTGGTGTGGGGATCTTCTGGATTTTAGGGGGAAAGATACCATTTTGTAATGACTCGAAACGGAACAAGGTCACAGTTCTATTCTATGCTTCCTTCATATCTGACAGGAAGGTGAAGGAATAAAACTGTTTTCTTTTCATTCCACATAAAACCAATACATTTTTCTGATTCCTTTCCATTCTGTTATTCATTTTGTGTTACAGTCCAGTGTGTTTTAGAAGGGCTGTAAAGAAATTAGAAGGCCCAGCTATGAACCTCATTCCTTGAAGATTTCCTGTAATGTTCAAATTCAGCAAACTGGCATGGAGAACTCCTCCCCTATCACTGTTTTTCCTCAGCGATTCATTGAACTCCCCACTCTCCTCTTATTAAAAGTGAAGTCAGGTAGTTACCAAACTGGTTGCTAAAGGTCCAAGAAAAATTCAACCATTGGGTGAGGTGAGGTCAATTAACTTCCAAACCACAATGAAGACTTATGTGGCTTTACTGAGCACGAGTTGAACCTTAGTAATTCACCTAAGTTGGACACAACTCAGTTTCAAAGAGTTAGACAATCAATACAGTGTTTTCATGCATTTCTACTACCTATCATTTTACATCAAGAAAGCCTGTCTCACTTGAGTGAGAGGAGGCAGAACTTGTGCTTTTAGTTCCATAATTGACTTCTGCTTGATTCCAGACCAGAAGTATGTGTGATATGGGAGATGTATCTGAGTGTTTTGGCATTACATTTCATACATATTTTCCATCATTTACCCAGGGGCCAAGTAAAGAGACTCAGTAATGGACCTAAAATGAAAACATTGGTAAAAAATGCCACTGAAACAATATAAAGCTCACTATTTCATTCTAGTGGATTTGCATTTGAAGAAGTCCCTCCTCACGTAACCGCCTCTTTAAGGTTTGGGTTTGTTTGTTTTAATTAAAAGATGATATTATATCAGATAATCAAGCCAAATGGTCTTGGACAAGCTTCTATGGGGGCTTGAGTGCTAGTCAAGTAAAATAATCTGTGTGCGTGCTCAACAGGTTTGCTTGTAACTACTGTAGCCTGAACGACACCGTTTCGTCGGTATATAGCTCAGAAAAGGGAGAGACTTGACAGGGAAATTTAATGGATTTTCAGGTGTCAAGTCCAGAAAAGCTATGTCAAATGAAATGCATTCTTGTCATATTGCACTGGTTTTGAAACGTCAATGATACCTGTTGCAAAGGAAGAGAAGGCTCACGCTCCCTGCCAGATGGGGTTGGATAAGGACTTTTTACAAAGAACTGGTAGAAGTACTATTTCTCGTAGGAGCTCTCAGCAATGCTGTGAATGCCCAGCTGATGGCTGGCAATATGTTGCCCAGGAGAAACAGAATTATTTTGATATTTTTTTGAAAATACATATTTATTGTAATAACACTTTGTTTTTCAGGTATATCAGCCTCAAGAAGAAACGCTGCCCCTGTCATTGTACTCAGCTATTACTCTCTGAAGTACAAAGCTAAAAGCTTCACTATATTCAGGAGTTAGAGGAAGCAAAAATGGAGAAATATTATTTTGGGAAGAATCAGAGTTGGCCTCTGGAAAGTGTTTTTAGTAGGATTATAGTATGATTTTCAACTTTCATTTAGTTATTTTGAATTTTTTTATGTTTTCCTTTCCAATCATTTTGAGTTGAATAGTTGCACTGTTGAACGTTATTGTTGTTGGTACTCTTCCCTCTCTTCTCTCCATATGACTCAAAACATCAAATTGCAGGCCTCTTTGGCTGGTGAACTTCTCTTTGAAGATGTAGCAAAATGGCAAATTCTCTCGCAATGCTATTAATATTCTCTGTGTACTTAGCAAGTTTCACAGACATAACAGGGTTTGTGTCTCTCATGTCCATATGAGATTTGCTTTAATAAAATCATAGTTTTGCTTGAATGTTAACACATATGCTCAGCAGTTACATATTTGCTGTCATCTGAATGGAGCTCAACTTTGCATTTTTCATCCCACAAAATATACAGCAAAAATAATGGAATATTAGTTTGGTTTAGGTTTTTTGGTTTTCAGGAATCAAACTCCTTTGGGTAGTTCTTGACTAAATATGTTATAAATGTCTTAAACGAATAAGCTAAATAGATTCAGGTGCTTTTTTTCCCCCCTTCACATTGTAATTGTGTATGTGTGTGTGTTTCTACCATGTATCTGAAAGTTTAATTTTCTCAGATGTGCACATGATTAGCTTTGTAAAAGTTATTGTAGTGGAATGGAGTATTTATTTTTAAACTAAATTCTTAGGGAACTATTGACTGTAAATAAAAGACTATATTTTCCTCCTCAGTATCTTTGTTCATTTTATCAATTGTATTTTTGTATGCAAAATATATTCTTGAGATACTGTAGGTTTCTCTGTTTGAATAAGTCTGTCTAAATAGCGTTTTTTATTTACACTGCTTTACTGATCCAGTTAATATTGCAGGTTTGGTGTGCTTGTTAATAAGATACACAATATTTTGGGGATCTGCAAAGAATTCAAACATGTAGCTTACTGATTTAAATTTCTTGAAGGTATTTTAATAAATGGGGGGAGAGGGTTGCATCTGAAACTATTTGCACACAGGTCTGGGGATGTGGATTTCCTTTAGTTCTCATGCCACTTTTGGCAATTTCTCACATTTCCAAATAAATAATATCGACAAGTTCTCCAATGCTTTTCAGTAACTGAGAGCATACTGCCCACAAAATTATATTAAAATAGTATTTCAAAGGTATGTATCATTCATGTCTCCAGACACTAATATCTGAGCTCTGATGGAACCCTCTTTTTTCCTCTAAGGGGAAAAAAAATCTATAAATTACATTATAATTTTATCTATATTTTACTGTTACTTGTATTACTCGACTGACAACCTAGAAAACCTTACTACAGATCATTAGAGAGACTTTTTTCCAGTTTCTCTACAGTCAGAATAGAAAACAATTACAAGTATAAAATTAGGCAGTAATGTCATCCAGGAACTGACCATTGGGGGAGTACAGAAACTGGAAGCATCTTCACCAGGATGCTCAGCAAGTCTCCAAAGACCGGTATATTTTAGCCAGTTTTGGGGGGTGGGGGTGGCATCACACATAGCATAAATTTAAAATAGAAAGAATGTGATTTGCTTTTAGATGTTTCTGAGAACAGCATTGTTGTGTTTGTTTGAGAATCTTTATCCTTAGCCAATCAGAGGTTGGAGTGATCATGTCAACAGAGAGTAAGAACAAAGATATCCTATGAAGGACCTTGAAAGTCATAAGAAGCTACTGAGGTTAATGAGGGAGTCAGTGGAGATACTCAACAAATCTACAGCAGCATGATCAAACCAATGGGGTTTGGATTGAAAAGTTGCATTTCTCACAGAATCACAGAATGGTCAGGTTTGGAAGGGACCTCTGGAGATCATCACAGAAGAGACTACTGCATTGAGACTGGAAAAGCCAAGAACCTCAGCAACGATTTCAGCTACATAAATGAGTTGGAGATGCCAGATAGAACTAATCGCCAAGATGCAGACATTAACCAAATATGAAGCCATGTTTGCAATCAATTTTCTCTAGAAGAGAAGGGGACGCATATGTATTGGGAAAACATGCTGGATGCTTAAATACCACAATGATGAGCATGTTAGAAATATCTAGATAGGCACTGAACAGTTAAGCAAGTATGTAATGATTTAGATCACCCTAATTAAAATTAGCTAAGGCAAAACAATCCAACTTAGAGAGAGTTGCTCTCTTTTCCTTCTCTTATTATTTATTGTCTAGTTTCTTGATCCTTTAAGACGATAAAATGGGCTGCTGAAGAGACGGATATTATAAGCCTTTTTGCTTGGAATCCTATTGGTACGCTGTTGTGGTTTAACCCCAGCCGGCACGTAGGACCCCTCAGCCACTCGCTCACTGCCCCTGGTTGTGACTGGGGAGAGAATCAGAAAAGTAAAAGTGAGAAAACTTGCGGGATGAGATAAGGACAGTTTAATAGGTAGAGCAAAACCTGCACATGCAGCAACGCAAAACAAAGAATTCATTCACTGCTTCCCATGGGCAGGCAGGTGTTCAGCGATCTCCAGGAAAGCAGGGCTCCATCACCCGTAATGGTTACTTGGGAAGACAAAGCTTAACTACGACCATCACCTTCTTCTTCCCCCAGCTTTATATGCTGAGCGTGACGTCACATGGTATGGAATAGCCCTTTTGTCAGCTGGGGGGCAACTGTCCCAGCTGCGTCCCCTCCCAACTCCTTGTGCCCTCCCAGCCTGCTCGCTGGTGAGATGGTATGAGGAGCAGAAAAGGCCTTGACTTCCTAGCAACAGCCAAAAACACTGGTGTGCTATCATCATCACTGTTTCTCATCCCAAATCCAAAACATAGCACAACACCAGCTGCTAGCAAGAAAGTTAGCTCCACCCCAGCTGAAACCGTGACAAGATATCAGATGACAGGTTGTTTTTCTTTATCCACATGAACAACTGACTTAGTGTTCATTAAGAACCTAAATTTGACCCTTGGATCCAAAAGAAGTGTTGCAGTCCTGAAGTTCTTGAACTGTCTTTATGCTTCTTGGAATCCAGGATTTTTGCAGCGACTCACAAGATCTAGCCAAAGAGCAGCATTTGCCACAGTGCTGTGCCAGTTATCCTGAGGGAAAAATACCACATGCAGGGAAGCAGATACATCAGATAAAGTGAATTTATTTCCAAGAGTAAACCTACATCATAACATCAAAGTTGAATAGAAATCCGAAATAGGGAGACCAGTCTTGAAGTTCGAAAAGAAATTCTACTCTTCCGAACATACAAAGCTCCCATCAGACATAAACCTTGTTTTCTATGCTGTAGAATTCTTCATCATTTAATTGTTAGTGTATTTCAGCTCTAGGGTTATTGAAAAGTGTTACTTCGTAAATACAGAACGAATTTATGATAGCCTCCTGTTAAGTACTATAACAGAAATTGCTTCTAATTAGTAGGCAGATTAGACTCATACAATTAAATAATTTCAGAGATGCATTGTTTCATACCTGTAAATATTACAGCTATTTATCCATGGGTTGAAGGTGGAGATAAAAGCAGGCAATTCCTACGTTATTTTATTTATAAATATGCAGATGCATGTATATACATATGTATATTTTTTTAATATATACATACACACATCTCTAATATAAGCTATGCTATTTAGATGGCAAAATAAATTGATCCAGTTGTAGATCTAATATCTATATTGCCGTAATATATAATGAAATTTTCATACAACCATTAGTTCAGGAAAGGCTAGTTAGCCCAAATCAGTATTAAAAGCTGGAATACTGTAGTTACTGAAATAATTTAAAAGCAAATGAGCTGATGACAGTAGCATTTGAGATGTGCTTGTCAGAAAACTTTAATCAAAGCAAACTGGGGATTTCTATGTGTAACCTCTTTCCTGAGACACATCCCAAGACGCTTTGCAAAATAATGAAATTAACAATGCAAATATTGATGAATACACTAGGTCAAACAAAGCAGTCTTTGGTCTTGAGAGTGCCACTACCATGAGTTAACAAATCAAGGGATTCCAGATGCAAAGAAAAGTACGAGCCACAAAGCCAGACAAATAGGGTATCTGCCTTTCACTCTGTGCTGTGTTTTTGGGAAGGATGAAAAAAAATTGTTCAATACAGTTTGCAAGTCTCGGTTTTGCTTTCTACATAATTGTGGCGTTTCATTGTGTCTGTTTGCTCTAGGTTTTTTTGCATCTTACAAAGAATCTTTGACACATTCATAAAAGTGCCAAATCTTTTCTGTAAGCTGGTGGATGAACAGGTGTATGGGCTTCGGAAGTTTCTGGCTTCCATATAGGCTATGTATTGTATGGGCTACTGCTGGAAGAAATGCTGCTCCCGTATACATAACTCACACACACTTAAGGAAAGTTAGAATTTTTCAAGTTTGGTCTTACAGTACTGTTTTATCTACCCCTGACAAGAGAAACTAAAACTCCACAGATCACAGCTGAAGACAGGCTCAAAAGAAATGAGTGGTGATTTAACTTTTACAACTTATTCTTTTTGAGTGAAACTTGTTTAGGCATGCTGGGCCTTCATGAAAACCCTCTGCAGCTTCTTAAAAAGAATGTGAGGGGTGAGTGAGGAATAATTTTTTCAATCGCAGTGTGTTATAAGACTTCTTTCTTTTTTTTTTTCTTTTGCATTGTTTCCTCTTTGTAAATTTTTCTGCCTTCCTCATTCTCCCTCCCTGTTTAAGAAACCATTACTAGTTTCAAGTGCCTTTATCCAGCTCCAACATTTGTTCATTGCTAATAATGAAATTTATTCAAACTGTAAATTCCAGGACTGCAATGATTAAGCCATTTGAAATGGCTCCATTAATTGATCTCCAAATTTCTCAGCCAGATTATTGGTCATACTTGTAAGTATTTGTACTAATACTTACAAATTTTTACTTCAGACTCTATTAGTCACAGAGTTAGGCACAAAAACCTACCACACGATTCATAACTAATCAAAATAGTGCCAATCAACCACTGAGAATTCTACAATTACATAATTAGCTGGGCAGTAAAATTTGAAATTAACTTGTTATGAAAAGCTTGACCCACAAATGGCCATATCAAATGAGCTCAAAGGACCATGTGTGTGAGTTAAGGGAAACATTTTTAAATTTTGATGTCTATTTTTTATCTTTCACTTCTCTTATTAACCTCAAAAAATGGCAACATGCTGATGTTTGAAAGTGCTCTTTGCCAATGTCACTTGCAGCATCTACAGCAGCATTTTGCGCTGTTGACTGGTTATGAAACAGAGTGAAGTGTGCTGTGCCCATTTTGGTTTTTTACTTTGAGCATTTTTGATTTCCACTGAAGTATTGATGAAGACTGGCAGTGCTAGTTTTAGCTGTGATTCAAAGCAATCATAACGACCCTGTCTTTGGGAGATGCAATGGTATGATGCAAATGTTCTGAGGAGGCTGTGCATTCATGATGTGGGATAATAGGGTTTTAATTATAGATCACAAAATGCTTTCAGATGTTTGAGGTATATGCAGTCCCAAAACATTGCTTCCCGTAGAGCCTGAAGTTCAGGGATTTTAAAGATTTGAAAGATTTTTAAAGATCTCAGGATTTTAAAGGAAAGCACAATATGACGTGTATTCTCTGACTACAGAAATTAGTTCTGAGAGGATGAATAAGAGACAAGAGTGAAAAGAGAGAGAGAGAGAAGGTGTTTCACCATGTGAATTTTGCCCTCTCTTTTTTCCTGATTTAAAGTCATCATCAGACACTCATGTAATGGTCTTCCCCCCCGCAGCCCTTGGATGATGCATTCCAAAACTCCAAAATGATGATGCAGATCCAAGATGGGTCTCTGAGACTGCTTCACGCACACACTTCTGAAGTTGTCATCTTTATTGCTTACATACAATAGCATATTTTTGGAAGTTTTCACAATATCACAAGAATATTTCTTCTTTTCTACTCATTGCTCTCTGTTTGGTGATGCTGCCACAGAAAGCAAGTTATGGGACCATATCCCATGTCCTGACAAAAAAAAAAAAAAAGCCTTGAGATTTTAAAAGAAGTTGCCCATCTCTTCTGGTCTTAAGTGTCCTCTAAAATATCAAACCAAATCCATCTGCAAGCCTGTTGTGAAACTATTACATTAATAAAAAACGTGAAGGGAAACCAGAGTTTCCAGAAGCTGAAAAAAGAGTTAAGATCCTCAAAAAGAGAACAACTTGCATATGCATCTAAAGATCCTATTCCAAGCCGGGCAGAAAATCTGGATATTTTCCAAAAGCAAGATTCAATATAAACTTGCATCACACTGTGATGTTAGCATGTCCTTTCCTTTAAGCAGCGTCGAACAGCTGAGAATCATTCACCTTACTTTAGCAGACATTTTTTGAGAGAAAAGGGGCAAAGGCAATATTAATTTTTAAGTAATGTGAGCACAAGAAATCTGATGCCAAACTGCCCTTTTTGCTCCTGGGATTGTGTTGAGCTAATTCCCAAGGCATCCTTCTGAAAATGTATCCTTTGGACTGAAAAAAAAAAAAAAGGCAAAAACCACCCTCTTGGACCCTACTGTTTTAGTTCCCTGTGTGAATCTTCTGGTTTGATTTAGGAATGTGCTGCTTGGTTCCCATGTGCATTGTTGTTGTAGTATTTACTTTGGAAGGAAAAGTGAG
Source organism: Pluvialis apricaria (assembly GCA_017639485.1). Lineage (NCBI taxonomy): Eukaryota > Metazoa > Chordata > Aves > Charadriiformes > Charadriidae > Pluvialis > Pluvialis apricaria. The sequence continues at coordinate 36,503,701 of CM030012.1, read as the reverse complement.
TATACGGTTCACGCCTTAACCTTGTCAAGCTTCCCCCTTACCAACTTGAACTGACACCATACAAATTCTGAAAGGAAAGGCCACAGCCAAAATTAATCATAAACATTAACCATAAAATATTACTCTTGACCCTACCAAGGGGCAGACCTCTAGGAATAACATCCTGCTCCTTAAGAAAATAACATCCCTCTCCAACCGAGAGGAGCAGACGGTCTCGTCTATGCATGACGGACACGCTGACCTGTGCCTCAGGGAGTAACATCCGTTTTCAACTCAGAGGGTAATAAGCACTCCAGGCCTTACATTATGGAAGTCCTTCCCCAATCACAGCCCTACATATAAGCTTTGGCAGCTTGCCCCGCCTGCATAAAACAAGTCCTGTCCAAGCTTGTGCTGTAAGGTTAGGTTTTTATGCAAAGCCAAGCAGACTAAGGCTGAAGCTGGAAGAATTAGAGCTACCACCCCAGCTTCCAGGCTGGTTTGACCTGAATGAAAACTGCATATATACTTCACATCGTTGTACCTACAATGAGGCCTGAGGAAAGGCTACAGCCTGTGCCTCCTTTGTAACATTTCACTTGAAGAGACTCTATGCTCAGTTAATTCCTAAAAGCACACAGATTGGAGAACCTATTTCCATAGCTGTCAGGCAGTATCTTGTTCAGCAGCAAATTGAATTAATACAAACCTCAGAAATCTGAAAAACCCAGAACCAAAACATATTGCCCGCTACTAATTTTATTTGGAAAAGAAATAATAGATCAAAGAACAACTTACTTTATTGCAAATCACTGGAGATGAGACTTAGGTGCCTAAATCAAGCAAGACCTGCAACACTGGATGAAGCATTTCCTAAATATCCCAAAAAATCTGGGCGTGGAGCAATAAACCAGATTGCTTCCCAGGAGATGTTGGTTGTACTGGCACTGACAGTGAGAGATTTCAGCAGCAAGCTGTTGAACTTGTGTCGAGGATGCCCTGCAGATGTGTTTCTGATATTGCATTCCTCCCTGAATTCATTCCCTTGCCAGCAAGGACAAGATGGAAGCAGCACCAAAGCCCACTCTGCAGGGGTTGCCCTCAGCATAAACTGCCTCCTCAGCATCACCTCGCCAAGTGATTTTGGTCTTTCTTTTCCCAATGTGTCAGCCCCAGACGGAAGCCGAGCTGCTGTTGGGACAGGCAAATTAAGTGGGAAGAGAATAGGATGTCATTCCTAAATGTCGGTGCGCTCAGCAATGATGTGATGTAATTGTTATGGAAGGTTAAAGGAAAATTTCCCTGGTAACCCTTGTTTTTCCCTATGCTGGGACAAAAAGCAGGGTTTGTCTCACCCATTGAATGATGCTAATTAAAGAAGAAACGTCAAGCTTTTGCAATTAAATTATTGCTGGTAACCATGTTTGTGAGGTTAAAACTTATCCAGGACCTCTATGCTACGCTGAAGTGCAGCTATGCCGCCAGTAAGTGAATGTGACAGATTTGATAGAGATGGCAGAGGTTACTGCAGTGTCATCTGCCACATAAATGCCTTGAGGTGAGTGGATATTTTCACAGGAATTGATCTGTACTTGATTTGTACTTGTGCAGTCTATTCATATCTAACAAATCTAAACCGTACTCTACCCAGCTGGCTTATTTCTGACAACACAACACAAACTGAATACACTCCTCCTTTCACACTAATGCCAATACATCTCTCCTGTTATTAATAAGCTATTTATACACATTCTGACAGCAGACTAGACCTCATCTTTGAGATCAGTACCTGACGCTCATATTTCTTCCCTCTTGCCCTCTGTTTCTTTCCACCATCCATCACGCTGACTCTTACTTCCTATCCTCTCCTGTGAAATAGACACTACCTTCTTTTTTCACCAACAGTAAAACAGATCAAGGTGGTTCCATGTGTTGGTAAAGATAAATGTCGAGGCTAAAATCTTTCCTTGTGTGGCTTCCATTAAATTTCATTGGGTAGCACTTGCACACCTCTCGACTATGATGCACAAAGGCTAGTGTTGCAAAGGATTTTTGGAGTCTCATAACATCATGCCTTTTTAGGAAACCAGTGCTTCTGCACTCCTCTTAATTGAAATCAAATGCCATTTAAACCTCCCTATGTTTGGTGACTTAGTTGTCCAGTCTTTCCAAATAGTCCTTTCTCTAACGGTACAGGTGGTACTTTATGTCGAAGAGAAGACGGACAAAACAAGCCTTGGAATTATGCAAACAGTATTTCAATGCAATTGTGATAAGTAGAGATAGTAGACTACATTAAAGATGTTTTAGCTCTGGAGATGTAGCAAAGATAAAGAAGCAACGATGTGAAGATGCATTTGAACCTAAGGCAATTCTCACCGGGAGAGATTTTTGCTTTGCCCCGCTTCTCTCTCAGGGTGAGGTAATGGGAAGTATTCTCACTTGTCACAGTAACGCGCTAGGAAGAGAAGGATATTTATTACCATGTATCTGTGTGTAATGTTTCATCCTCGGTAATGAACTAAAATATTTGGTTCTGAAGGAAGCACGTTTTCTTTTCATTTACAAAGGACATTGCTGCAAGAACTAAACTTGGTGGCAGAGGCAAAGGGACGCTGCCGACTTCTGATAGCCCATCAACACTGCCGCTTTACAAAATCCTGCCAGGGTAGCTGTTCCCTCAGCTGGCTGAGCGATGCCAGCTTCATCAGCAGGCAAAGTTCAGAGCTTCCTTCAGAGGAAAACTGAGTCTGACTTTTTGAACTTTGAGACTACTGGGCTGAGCAGAGTGAAAACAATTGTTTAGAGACATCACGCATGGATCTAAGGGACAGATGGCTCTGAACTGTGCCAGAGAATTATGATAAGACATTCAGGCTGCATACCAGGATTTTTTCTATTTGTTTTTTTGTTGGTTTTTTTAATCATTCTCTTGTTCTTGCTCTACCATTTGTTCTCAGCCTCACTTGCTTTTCATGGTTTCTCAGTATCAGTGATTATATGAGATATTCTGCTAGAAACCTGAGGCCACTTGATAAGCAGCTGTAAGCTGAGTTCAACTCACGTTCAGAGAGAAATAGCTTCCTTGAACATGAAGATCCAAACGGAAGGCAAGTTGCATGCCTCTTGGACATTATGGTTTCTCAGAGGCTTTCACTGGTGTCCATTCACAGGCAGGTCTCCTTTTAAAGCATATTTTGTACAAAAAGACTCCTAAAAGCAACTTAATGGTGAAATTAAAGACCTACATAGATTACACTCCCAATGCAAGGGAATGGATTAACTTTTCTTTCAACTCCTGCTGCTTAATGTTGATTTAATATATTGTCTTGCCTTTTAATAAGGTTATTGAAAGATAAAAGCATATAAGGAGCTGTGCCACAGATGCGACAGTCAACTTCATATGCAAAATAAAAAGAGACATTATAATAAAAGGAAAATTGAATGTTGCTTGTATAAAATCTGGCTTTGTTTTGATGCACAAAACAGCAAACACTGTTCCACACTGAGGTTTTCAAGAATGTCTTAAGTATACAATGCTTCTGATGCCACCCCAGTTGCCTATATATAGATCTGTCTTGTGTAAAGAATTTAAAAAGCATTAGAATGGAGAAATCAAAGAGACAATAAATTTTAAACCAATCTTATTGTCTGCAGCCTAAAGTGTTATTAAGATCAAAGTGGAGCAAACATCTGGCATTTGCCTTTCTGCAAAAATTAGATCAAATTACCTACCATAGGATTTAGATCCATTCGGTAAGTTCTTTCCATTATACACATAGTTTTCTTTCTCCTTTTTATTTGGTAATCTAACTTAATGCCCAAAATCTAGCCTCTTCATTCATTTGGAATTGAAGCAAATTAACAACAAAAATGAAAATATATGTCCCTCATGAACAGCTGTTTCCTAAGGAACGTTCAAGGTCCTTCAGATCCTAAGGAGAGAGGTTCAGCTAGCCTTCATCTTTGCCATTAAGTGCAATCGTCTAGAAATAAACTTTACTGAGTACACACAACCCTATCCCGCTCCTTGAAAAATAAATTCTTCATGCCTCCTGTTGTAATTATTGTCATCGTTGACTTTATGCTACACTAATCACTCATAAAGTAAGTTGTTAAAAAGCTTGGCACACTGGCCCATACTTTTATCTAGAAACTTATCAAATGTACATTTTTCAGACTTTCAAATGTATCTAATGCATTCCCAGGCTTTTGATATCTTTGTTTAGCTAAATATATGTATGTTACATCTATATAACAGGACTTCCTAACTCTCTGAATAGAAGAATACACTAATACAAAGCTGATTGAGAATATATCTCTCTTCTTAAATATAGTAAAGACTGTGCCTTTATACCTCAACAAACTAATTACAAAACATAGAAATTCAGTACAGTTTAACTTAAAGGAAAAAAAATATTAAGGTCTTCAAATTCATCATTAAATAAATCAAACAAACTTAACAGTGCTCTGTAGTGATGCCATGCAATAACTATAAAATGATGATTAATGAATTTGAGTGTTGGTGTCCCAGATGAGCTGTAACTGACACATTAATTCTTTCCAATTGCTTTCTTGCTGGAATCCATATTGATATTACTAGACAGAAGGATAAGATATAGCTCTCAATTATTCTAGAGAGATGGAGATATTATTTTAACCTTTGTTCTTTTGATCTCTTGTTATATGAATTGGAATATGGCTGTGTCCATAAGGCATTCTTTAAAAAAGAAATGCAAACACGGCAATTTCAAATTTTATTTGCAGAAGTTTTATTGGGAGCCAATGTAACTTCTCCATTTGATTCATCCCCAAGTTATGTGAGTTACATCTGCATCACAGCAAGGAGGAGTTATTGCTTATCACAACTTAGAAGTTTATTTTTTTTTTAATGCGATCCCAAACATTCTTCTTTTATGTCAGTATATAATTTGATCCTCATATCTTGCTCCTTGGTAGATTATGAATTTTATTTTCAGTATTTTTAGAAAATAATAGGAAAGGGAGCAAGTGACAGTTAAAATTTCTGTACTCCTCCCCCCCGACCCGTAAAAGCTCGGGGAGGAATTCAGGCAGCCCGAAGCCACACATTGTTAAAGGGCACCTTAAAGTCATCAGCTACATTCCCAGGCAGGCAGTGCAGACAGGCTTCAGATGTTTTTATGAACCTGCGTTACAAGGTAGCATCAAAAATCTGCACTACTGGGATTCGTTACGGTACCTGTGCATCGCTGCGTATTTCTGGCTTCAGTCTCAGCTGATTAAAAAAAAAAAAAGGTAAAGCAAGGTATCTGAATCTTATTATGGTTAATCTTTTTGATACCTTAAGGCTAAGATCTGATGGTTATTAAAAATATGTAGCAGTGATATCTCCAGTGTTTTGACTAAGTCCAAATACACATTACTTTTTTTTCACTCCCTTAAATTTTAAGTGATGCAGCTCTCCCCTTCAGAGGTCTTTGGTTAGTACAACCATCCAGGTAAGCGGAATGACTGAGAAAAACTTTTGGACCTTCTTCTGCCAATATTGACTGCTGTATTTTAGTAATTAATGAAGCAGTTTCTAAGGCAGGTTTGAGTTATTTGGGGGGAATAAGATGTAAGTTTTAAAAAAAGCGAACGAAAAGCATGTAAGGGGAACACTGGGTTAAGCAAACCAGCATTCTCCTCTCAGTCTTCTACCGGTGACTTGGTGCTTCTCCTTTAGGAAACCTTTTGGGACTAACAACTCTCCATTCACTCCTGTGCACTGGGCAGCACAAAGAAACATTAGTCCCCAAGGGTACAGTTCTCCAGTGCTCATTGCGGTTGTTTGGGTTTTTTTTTCACTCAGGAGAAGGTAAATTACAAGGTTAAATTAGCGCATCATTTTTGCAAATGCAATGTCCCTCCTCCCAGCCAGGCAGCGCCGCTGACAGGCAGCTGGAGCGGAGCCACGCTGCTGTCTGTTCCACTGACCCATCCAGGACGCGCCATGCCCACTGTGCGCCTCTGTTCCTCAGATGTCTCCCACATGCTCAGCAAACCCGACATGCTCTTGATGCCTCCGTCCCATAACGTGTGTGCGAAACAACTGCGCAGCACATGGGTGACAGAGCACACACGGAAACCCCAAGCAGAAATCTCGCCTGCCCCACTGGGGAGGGAGAAAGTAACAGCCTTATTTTCATCTGTGTCCCTGAAAGCTGATTAAGGTGTGTGAATTCCCTCTCTCGCATCTTCCTTTGATCAATGTAACTAGCTATAAAGCACACGGGACTTCACAGTGGACGTATCTTCAATTCAGAGCTGGTAAATTACAATGCATGTCTGCTCTTGTTAGCATTTAAATAGTAAAACCATAGTACTACAAGTAGACTTACTAGAAAGGTAAGTCCAGGAAGTCTTTCTCTCAGTCTTAAATCTTCAATTAAAGATATATGTGCACATCTTTTCAAGGAAATTTATTCTGTCCAACTGGGCATATATCTCACACCAGAAAAAGTCAATTGCCTTATAGAAATAATTATTTTAATGTTACTAGCCTTTCAGTAAGTTTTAGAAGCACAAAAAAAAAAGCTAGACGAGAAAGAAGACTAAACCAAAAAGTCCTTAAAACCCCCAGACAACAAGTACTACTAGACTGCTGAGCTCCATTATTTCACAAGGGTTTTGCATGAAGGAAAACCACTCTGGATCTCACCAGCCCCCAGCTTTCCAGAGCTGGAAACGGGGCAACCGGCCCTTTTCTCTGTCTGTCTGTGTGCGCTACAGGAAAACACTATATGTTGCTCACGCTTAAGATTGTGTATCTGACTATGACGTTGTCAGTCCTTTGAACTAAAAGGTGTACATCTGAAACAGGCCTGTATTACTGCTCAGCAGCTTATGTGAAATCAGAGCTGGTTCTCAGTCCGCTTCAGCAAGATAGTACCCCAGGCAGAGCTGCTTTCTCCGGAAGGGCAGAGGTTGCCACCACTGCTGCAGACAGCAGGACTGCACAGGGGTCTGCAATGACTGACCGAGCACCTCACACATCGGACAGGCTGGCAGGTTGGAAAGGTAAAGTTTATACTGCTCCTGCCCATCTCCCACCAGCGGGGTGGAAATTTGGGAGAAACCTGTTCTCTGTGGTTGCAGTCCTTCCTCGACACTGCCCTTGCTCAAGTGCTGCCAGCAGGGACAGAGAATCACAGACTGGTCAGGGTTGGAAGGGACCTCTGGAGATCATCTAGTCCAACCCCCCTGCCACAGCAGGGACACCTACAGCAGTTGCACAGGACGGCGTCCAGGCGGGTTTGGAATGTCTCCAGAGGGGGAGACTCCACCACCTCTCCGGGCAGCCTGTGCCAGTGCTCTGCCACCCTCAAAGGAAAGAAGTTCCTGCTCATGTTAAGATGGAACTTCCTATGTTCAAGTTTGTGCCCATTACCCCTTGTCCTATCACTGGGCACCACTGAAAAAAGACTTTTCTCATCTACCTGGCACCCTCACTTTAAGTATTTATAAGTATTGATAAGATCCCCCCTGAGTCTTCTTTTCTCTAGACTAAAAAGCCCCAAGTCCCTCAGCCTTTCCTCACAAGAAAGATGCTCCAGTCCCCTCATCATCTCTGTAGCCCTTTGCTGGACCCTCCCCAGCAGTTCCCTGTCCTTCTTGAACCGGGGAGCCCAGAACTGGACACAGTACTCCAGATGCGGTCTCACCAGGGCAGAGTAAAGCGGGAGGATGAAGGCAAAAGGAAATGTCAAATCTTCCTGTTCTCCCTTATATTTATTTTTTTCACCTTCTCTGTCCCTATTTATAGCTCGTAATGTGCTGTATAGCAAAGGTGTTCCCTGCTCTTTTTTTGTAAAAGCAGGAGTAAACTGCTCGCTTGATGTAAAACCGAGATAAGGTGTAAGGCAGGCACGCCGACTCCAACTTTAACTCTACAAGAATTCAAGGCTCATTTATATTTTGAACTGTCACTATATGGTTTACAAGGGGAAAAGTGTGAGTAAAGATTGAGATTTTTCCTTTTATAAATTGTGGAAGGGTGAGGGGGAAGTGACAGATCTCATTTAAAAACTTATTGAAGTAGCTGTGTTGAATGATGGTGCCATTGCTTGTCTCTGTGTCTCATTGTCATAATGTAAGCCCTTTTATAATTAGAAGAAACCACAGAAGTCAGAGTAAAGTACAACAGATCCAGAAAGAGCTGGAAACTTAAGGAAGAAATAAAAAAAAAAAAACCAACAAACAACAATAGACATGGGCTGGAGAAGATATTTTATTTATTTGTTACTAGTAGTTAAAATGACGTACAAAATGCTGGGAAGAAAAAAAAAAACTCCAATTCTATTCAGTTACAAAATAATTAAAACTTCATTTTAAACCAAGTTTTGCTTTGTGAGACCGAGCATGAAAATACTGCAGCCTTAGGTTATATAGTCCATTGTTTTTAGAATAAAGCAGACATTTAAATACATATTGTGGCTGATATTAAATATCTCGTATAATTGTAAGTTAGCAGAACTTTCTTACTCTCAGGCAATAACTAGCAATTCATAAAAGTTCTTCGTATAAAATTTACATGGGGGGGGATCTGCCTCAAGGGGAGTTCCGTCATGATCTATGCACGGGCTGTTTTGGAACATAAAGATTTGTAGAACTTTCATCAATTTTCCTTCAGAATGCTAGCCTAATCTTAAATAAAGGAGTCAGTAATGTCTGAAGCTTTGCTTAACGGCTAAGGGTTTAGGGACATAGCAGCCTAGGATGAAATCCCATCACTGTAAAAGACAATGAGAGTTTTGCCGTCAACTTCACATGAAGTGAAAAAAGTCCATTCTTAAGGTGTGCCCATTTCTTGACCAGAAACCCTAGCTAGCACAAAACTTTCAGCAACGACTGAGATTGGCCCTTTCCCCTGCAAACCAACTCAAAAAAAAAAAAGCAATTTAAAGGAAAACAACCCCTGCTTATTATCCCAGTGAAAGAGGATTTGTATTAATAATAACATTAAATATCCATATCTTTCTGTTTAACTATTCACATTCCACACAGTGGAAATCTACCTCCTGTAATTCCAGATTTTAAAATTGGATTTTAAAATCCATGAAGAAACGTGTCAAACCTGCTGACTGAGAGTACACCAGATGAAATGCATTTTAATATCAGTCACCGAGTCGCAATCTCTTAATCTTACAAACACAGACCTCGCAGCAGTGGATCTTACAGTAAAAATATATTAATTGCAGAGATGCAGGATCTCACCAATAACTGTGTAATGCATTGTGTAACAGCTGGGGCATCTAATACAATGATTGCACACTGGATGCATCTGTGATATTTTTCTCTTTGGGCATATTAGTAGGAGCAGAATTGTCTTCCTCAGTGTTTGGTGGACAGAAACGCTGTCAAGTTAATCACCTTGTGGCTGAGAGAGGCATCTGGTGGGAGAGGGGACAGTTACGCCAGTAGTGGGGACTACAGAGTATTGCTGCTGAGTGGGGAAACTGAGTCCTGGACTATCCAAGCCCCATGGTACAATTGACACGGGCCTAACTCCCATTTCACTCACACCAGTGATGCCTGGGTTGCTTTCAGGCTCGGTACTGACTCTGGCATAGGAACACACCTTTCCTTCAGTAGCCCACGGGACCGGATGGGCTGTGGGGGCCCTGCAGGCACAAGCACAGGCAGGAAGGTGTGCAGCACCTTCTGAGCTCTTCACCACCCGGTCGGAGAGCGTCCTTGCAAAGCCAGCGCCCAGGACAGCACGAGCAGTCTGCACACCGTGCGGTATGAGATGCAGCCAGCCAGGAGACAACCCCCAGGCTTCCCATGGAGCACCCAGGAAAGCAAGGGCAACGTGCACAGAAGGGCTGCCTCTCACATCCAGTGGCCCAGGGTCCACCTCGCTAAACCAACTTCTTCTGCAGGACCTTCCGTGCTCTTGCCAAAACCTACAGCCCTGATCAAGCTTAAGCTCCGAATCCTGAAGGAAAGAAAAGGCAGGATAACCTCACAGGTGAGATTCATCAAGCTGTTGGAAATCATGTGTCCCCTTTCATGTTTTTCCCCCCAAAGGAGAGGGGCAGTTAGCCCTTAATTTTCAGGAAATTCTCTTTACTTAGTCCAAATCCAGTTTAAACGCAAGTCTGTGGTAAAAGATATAAAAAGAGGATTATTGCTGGCAAAGTTCTGCATCTCTTTTTCAACAAACTGCATGCCTGTGGCAAAGCTAAAATAACAATAACAATGCAATGTTTACTAGTCATGAATGTCGTGTCTTTTGTCTCTTGTGTGGTTATTGCATTTGCAGTCACATGATGCTTGTTTTAATTTTTGCTTTGCTCTTTATGTACTAAATTACTGCCATTCTGTACTTGATCTTGGTTAGCAAGATTTTTGTGCTGTGGTTATGTATGGTTTTTATGTATGCGTGTGAAAAAGAGAAGGAGAGAGTTTGGATACGCACAATGGAGTATGCATACTCATTGTATGTACGTATAGATACCAAGGACTAAAAGATACTGCATATACATATATATGTAGATATGAAGAATAACTGATATCAGAAATACAAGACATCGAATGGATCTAGTGGCACAAGAATGGGTTTTGATTGAGTTAGAGAGCCATTAGAATTCAGAAGTATATTTATAGCCTTGTATATAGTTTCTCTTTAATTTATGTAATATATGACTAGGTATATAAATTAAAGCAAAACGTAAAGAGAAGACAGTATCTCTTCCTCTGTGTCTTCCTATTTATGTATCTTTCCTTTTTCTACTCCCTTTTGTATTCCCCCTGTCTACTTACTTTGGCCTTTTGCTTTCTAACTTGCTGCAGCTCTGTTTTCCATCCACCTATAGTGACTTTTCAACACGCCCGCGTCCCCCCATTGTTCTCCAGACATGGCTTTTGGATTACAGTTATTTTTTTTTTGAAGAAGCATGTTACAAACTCTTGATACAGCTGCTATTTTCAGTGATGGTTTTGCTACGCTTTAAACTGCTTTTTGCCTACTTCGTATTTAACAATAGATTCATGCTTTCAAATATATTGTCCTCTCGCTTTGATGTTTCTTTTAATACAGTAAAAGCAAATAGCACGGCAGGTGAACATTAGCAAAAGCCACGGCTTCACTTTCCCAGCAAGCAGCAAAAATGTGAATATACACTAGGAAACCTAATTCATGACTGTGGGTAAATAGATTTTTTTTTCATATTTCATACCCCTGTTAAACTTTTTTGTCGTAGTGAACATTCATATATTTGCTTGTACACATCCATTTTCTCTCTTACACACAAACATACACGTGTGTGCCCTTCCCTTACACAATTTTTTTTCTTTGGTTTTTTGGTTTTTTTTTCTTGTTTTAGGTAATTCACAATTTTGTCCAGCCCGGAAGGTACGCTAGTTCATGCCGCTCACTCTCATGCTGGCAAGGATTGCGCACAGTCAGAGTGCAATCGGTACCATATTTTTTCTCAGTTTAGTCCAAGTCAATAGATATACACCGGCATTCCTTAACTCGGGTGATTCTTTTCTTCTTTCTCGGGGGCTGGAGCTCAGGGCAATTGAGTGTAACAGTCATGGTGGTGAATTTCTTGGGCTTGCAGAAGGAACAAGACTGGAAGGAGCCTTCCTCTTTACGGACATGCCTGGGGATGTAGAAGGAATTGCACTGGCCGTAGCAGAACCTGTTGATGATGGTACGACTGTTGCAGCCTTCTTCGTGGATAGTTTGTTTGAGGGGTTGAGTTTTACACCAATCCCGCTTTAGGTATTTGCGCTCGGTGATGTGCAAGGCCTCCTGACTAGACTCCAGCACCTCTTCAGCAGGCATCGAGGTGCCTTTTCCTCGTTCTCGATGCCTAGAGCCCGACTGCTGCTGTGTCTGCATTTGCTCGGAATCATTGGGCTGATCTTTGTCGGGAGGAGGGATAGCACCTTGAGATCCACGATTCCTCTTTCTCCCTTCTGCTGCCGGTAGCAGAAATCCCATCAGAAGACACACAGCGCCGATGGCATACAGTGTGCGGACCATCCTATATGGAGGAAGTTGAGGGAATAAAGCACAGTTGTGGATTTCAGATATCAACAGAAGTCAGGTATACAGTAAATTTTCAGTTCCAGAAAAGAAATATGTGTGTGTGTGTGTGTGTGCATGCGCAGTTATAAAAGATAAGCATTTCGCCTTTAGCAGCTGGAAAGCTGTTTCCAAATAACCAAGTGATAAAAGCTTTAATGTACGGTGACTGAAAGTCAGAGGCTAAAGTAACTCCAAACAGAATTTCATTTTGTGTAGCATGCATCTTTTTCCAGCTCTTTTCTCCATGTATATTGCCCCAGTTAAGAGTTCTCATTCCCTTCTCATAGCTCACTGCCATTAGGAATGTTGCTCCTGACCTACACTGGTGGAAGAAGAGATTTCATGCTACCCAAGGATTTATATGACATAGCTAGCTGCAGTACCAGCAGACTAAACTCTTTGACTCGGGAGATGAGTGTAGCTATGTGTTCCTTAGGCAGACTCAGAAGCTTTATACAGCTTCTTGCATAATATACATGCAGAATAAAATGTGCATGCTGTATCCACCTGCTGTCTGAATTACAGCATCCCAAGCTCTGTCACATCGCCTCTCTGAATTGGTCCAATGCGTCTGAGTGCAATGAAGCTTAAGGTAAGAGAGATGTGCGACAAGATAGGAAACTAATATAAAAGAGTATTTAGGCATAGGTTAAACGAGACGCATCTGTAATTTCAAATTACACCTTCTCATGCATTACTCTGAATCCTTGACAGAAGTTACACAGATGCAGTCACAATGTTAAGAATTTTTCAGATCTCTGAATGTTATTCATTATATACAACGGGATATTGAAAGGACATATGAGGACAGCAGAGTTTCATATATGACACTAAGTATCATGAGGTATCAGTATCAGAAAAGAACATCATTTGTGCACACACACAAAAAACACTTCAAGAAGTGCAGTAAGTGGAAACTATCGGGTTCTTCAAAACGGCACCCCCGCTTCAAACCTAATTTACTAGCATAGGAACAGCCTTTCTTGCCTGCCTTATTCCACCATTTCTGCTGCTTCCCAAAGCTCTGTGTTCTGTTGGCTGCTCAGTCAGCTCAAGTCACCAACCAGCCGGGAGGAAACTCATCAGCTGTCACACTTTCCCCCCTTCCAGAAGTACCGTGGTCTCCATGTTGTTCTGGAAAGCAAGGGATGTGGCAGCAAGAAAGACAGATCGGGGAATGAGGCTCTCAGGGGATCCTCCCCATGGGGAGCTTGGAAGAAACCACCAGAACCGAGCAACTGCTTGCAAAAACCCCATGAAACAGCAGAACTGCCAAGAGGCACATGCGTTAAAAAGGGGAAGAACTGTGAAAAAGCCCTGAGGACGTTGGTGTCTTCTACCTGCTTGGAGTGCTGCGGTTTTACCCCTTATTTGACTCGTTTTATCAGTACGGAGCAAATTAGTGTTTGAGAGTCCTGCTTGTGTTACTACCCAAGAAACACGTGTGAAGCCAAGGGCACCCTTCTGGACAGCTTTATCCGCTCTGCCTGAGACCACACAACTAGGCAGGAAAGCAGCCAAACGCCAACGCTGTAAGGGCCACCTAGAGACTCAGTAAAGGCTCAGGGTAAGTACCATTTGCTATAAAAGATAACTGTTAATTTCTCAGTTACGAGGTCTTTCCAGTCACACGGAGAGAATAAATGTTATATTATGCTGTTCAAAAAGCTTTTCTCACCAAATGGACCGGGAAAGGAATGACTGGAGTGGAAAAGTATCATAGAGGGGGTTCCATTGCATCCAGGGATTTGCTTGTGGGTCTAATATTTTAAGCGTTTGTCTACAGATTGTTAGAGCACCTAGAGTTTATAATACACATGAGAAATATATGCATTCATTTTATTCATTTAAGTTTATGTACCAGTATGTCCTATGTTTGGCAGAAGCCTCAGGCTTCAAGCGAGGGATGCAAGAATGACACTATTGCCGACTCCGTCAGACAACTTGGAAAGGCTGCTTTTAATATCTAAACGAAATAGGGTACAGAACATGCAATTTTAATAACCTTAAGGCTCTGACATAGAACACAAAAAAAAAGTTGGGAATTCTAATTGAAGACTAACGCAGCATAATTTCAAGTGTCAGCTTGGACTTCATATTTGCTGTTTTTTCCCCATTTCTGTTACAACCTGAATGTTATTTAAACACTTATCTTTTAAAATTCAATTTTGTCTTTAAAATATTTTTTTAAAAAGAGTTATAAACCACTGCTTATTTCCTCAAGAGACCAGAATGACTCCTTCCAAAACTATTCCTACTTCTCCGGCAACTGTACACCCATGCTGTATTTAGACAGTATTTTAATATGCACGTTATTTACTCAACATGGTGCCAGAGCCTTAAAAGAAGAAGAAGAAAAAAAAAAAGTCATTGCATGCAATTGAAAATAAATTGCTAGTTTATAAGCAGTGCCAGGAAACTTCAGGTGTTTGTTTAGTGTCCTGTAACTGAGTTGAAGTTTCACCAACATGCATATTCCTGGACTACTTTTATTTCTAAAACTGCGGACCTCCACATGGCTTCACTTTTTTTTGGGGGGGGTGGACAGACAATTTGTAAATGTGCAATTGATGACACAGTAAGGTCTAGTCATGTGAAAATGAGGTGTACTTTGGGATGGGAATTTGGGGAAAATTTGATGGTAATGTTTCCTATTGTAAGATCTGCATCCCAGATTCATGCCTCATTATTAAGCACGTGCTTAACCCTAAGGAAATGCAAGCATGTGTTTCAATGTAGTCCTAAACTGGGGGAGGAAAGATGATTTTTCACTGGGTTGGTTTACAGCCTTAAAGGCAGAAGCTATATTACATGCTTATAAAGGAAATTGTGATTCAAATGAAAATTAGTAACTCAGCAAAACCATTTGTTATGGTCACTTCCAAAACACACATCTAAAAGTAAAAGTAATCCAATCATTTAGGGATAAATACAGTTTAAACATAGACCCACAGAAGATGCTGTGTGAACTTCATGACCCTTACAGCAGCTCAAGCAGGACCTTCTTTTAATAGTAACTTATTAAATATTTATTTTAAAAAAATAAGATTTTTTTAAAAAAATGCAGAATACAAAGGCAAATGAAGTGGTACGCTTCAATAAGGAAAGCAGCCAAAATGCAGTGAGGGCATTCTGCACCACCTTGTGTCCCAAGGCAATTCATTTGCTTATGAGAGAAGACACCACCTCTGCTTGCTTACATTAGGAGCAAGAGTGGTTCATCCATCTATGAATTACTGTTTGTGAATTGTTTCCTTAACGGGGTTTGCTTTTTAATGACTGAAAAAAAAAAAAAAAGAACATGGAAGAGTAAAAGTAGCTAAAGCAGTATTACCATACTCAAAGTTTTACCAAAAAAGAAATCTCTCCTGAAGCAAAAGTGTTTTATTTTTTTTTCCTTGTCACATCCATAACTCTGCAAAAGTAATAACTTTCGGGCTTGGGTAGGAGCTGTGAGGAATCAGGCTGTAAAACCTTCTTTTCCAAACTTCTGCAAAATTTTCAGTACTTGATACTGGCTGTTACAGAAGCATTGGCATAACCATAACTTTTGAGAATCCTTAGAACAAACTGGTGACTACAATCAAAATGCCTAGGTCAGTTCCCACTTATTTCATTCAGATCCAGAGAGGTAAGATAGAATTACTATTTATTTTTTAAAAGTAAAAAAATACTTCTACTTTCCATGTTTCCCTGCTACGCTGAGTTCTCCTTTCCATCATCTGTAAGCTCTTAGTCCTAAAGCCAAGAGAAATTTTATTGCTGACTTCAAACAGGAGCAGAATTGGGCCCTAACAGTCATATCACCTCATATGTGGTTTATCTAGAGCCTGGGATCTCATCATCTAAAACAGATTAGGAATTTGGAGGATTAATATTAGCAACCGTTCATAGAGAAGTGTAAACGCTTTCAGGTTTATTATTTTATACAATTAAGATCTAATTTTTTCGTTTATACATTTTCTGCTATAAATTAAGGATCTCCACATGTCGGTTCATAACCAGCACTCCCCTGTGAGTTCCCAAGCAGAGTCAGAAAGTTATTACTGAAATTTTTAGCACAAAGCAACTTGTTTAAAAGAACTGGATGGAATCCTGGTTCTGTTGAAATATACAGCAAAATTCTCACAGACCTCAGCAGGCCCATAATTTCATCTGTGAGCCATATTTACTAGGAAAATATTATGATGAGCCATGGACTCATGTGCTTCACAGAAAACATGAAAAATAATCTGACGAAGACCTAAAAAAATAAATGTATTTGGTGGTCTTTGAATACCAGCGAAAGAAAGATGCAAGACACAATCCTTTGACTACTGAGAAAATTGAAGTGGTTTATGTCCCAAAGGATCAGAATAATTTTATGCCTGGCTTATTATATATGAATTACAGAAATGGTCTTATGTAATGTTTTCATAGTTCATAGATCTGTATTTTTAAATACACAAGAAGGCATGGCAATGGCAGTTCCCAGAGAACCATCATGGTTTTTTTCTGAGATCAAGACAGCAAAACTAACATCTCTGTGCGGTAGACTTTGGATACATTTACATTTCTGATAATTTCTTCTTGTGAGTCATGGAGATGGCTTTTTTTGAGGGGCACATAATGAGTGTAGGCAACAATACCAAAAAAAAAAAAAAAAAAAGAAAAGAAAAAAGAAAAAAAGAAAACCTTTGAAACTTTGAGAATTCCCTCTTTAAGAAAGCATCGCTCTGTAAGACATCCTACAGGACCGCAGGGAAGCTGAACATCATGGTGAGCGTGGCTGGTACCAAACCCGAATTCGACTTGCCCCGAAGACGCCCACGCAGCCTGACAGCTCCGCTCCCCAGCGCGAAACCCCCTTCACACGGATTTGCTCACAGAGTCCCCAAAACATCAGAGGACTTTTGCTACCGCACACAGCCACGAGTACTGAAAAGGTGAAAGTCTTCGGGGGAAACTACGCCTTTCTGGGTGACACCGCCGAGAGAAAACTTTAGCACCGCCTGGGACTGAACCCTAAAGAGGAGCAGACAGCTGCGGGCATCGCCGCCCTTCATCACTCGCACACCGTCGCCACCGCACGCCGGTGGGTCGCGCCCGGGGCTTTTCGGCGCAGCGAGGAGCGGGGGCCGGAGAGCGGCGGGCTCCAGCTCCCGTACCGCCGGGGGTAGCTCAGCGGCAGCGGTGCCTCGGGGTCGCTGCCGCTGGGACCCCAAAGGTCTCCGCGCATCTCACAGAACGGCTCACCTAACGCCGCACCGCTTTAGTAGACGGGGCGAGCCAAACGCACGTTGGTGTCTCAGGGCCCCTTGTCTGTGCCAAAAGAGGCTCCCCCTCCACGGGATCTCAGCCCCCACGAGCGAAACGGGGCTCACTCGCGATCCTTTCACCTGGAGGAGCCAGGAGCGGGGACGCCAGGAGCGAGGCCGCGGCTGACGGCCGGGGAGGGAGTTACGGCTCAGAAGAGCTGACCGGGGGCAGCGCAGCCCCCCCGGGATGCGGGGCGGGGGGGGAACCTTCCCAGCCTGCCGGGATGCGGTGGGGGCCGCCACCTTCCCAGCCCGCCGGGATGCAGGGGGAGCCGCGCACCTTCCCAGGCCGCCGCCGCCGCGGCCCCGCAGCGGACAGGGTGGCCTCGCCCGAGACGGGACGGGACGGGACGGGACGGTCCCGCCGCACCGCCCAACCCGTCGAGGTAAGACGGGGCTGTCGCTGAGCGCAGCTCGGGTGCGCTGCGGGATCAGCGGCGGCCGTCGGGGCGGAGAGGCCGCCGCCTGGGCTCGGCTCGGCCGGGACCGGCTCACCCGGCTCCCCGCGGGGGCTGGCGACACCGCCCGGGTCACCCCCCCGCCCCCCTCGGGGGGCGGCCGCCGTCCGGGCTTACCCAACGGAGGCCGAGCTCCCTGGAAGTGACTTCCCAGCCCCCGGGGTGGGGGGGGGATCGCGTTAAAACGGACGGGGCGAGTAAACAAGCGTCGTCCCGGCGGGGAAAGCCCAGCGCCAGGTCGCGCCGCGGCTCCGGCCGCGCCGTCCACGCCGAGCCTGGAGGCGGTCAGCGCGGGGAAGGGGAGCGGCGGCCGGCGGCTGCACGGAGCCGTCGGGGCGGCAAAACGCCCCCGGGCTCCGAGTCAGGTGGGAGGGCAGGCCGGGGAGGCAACGGAGGGGAAGGCGGGGGGGGGGGGGGGGCCGCCGAGCGCAGCGCTGGAGCCGCGGTCCGTCCCGCCCGACGGCGCCCGAGGAGGCGCTGCCCGCGGGCGCGCTGCCGCCGCACACCCTCCGCGCCGCGGCGCCCGACCCCGCCGGCACACACCGACTCCCCCGGGCGGTGCGGCCCCCGCCCCGGGCAGCTCCCGGAGGCCCGGGCGCACGCTCGGCGGAGGAGCAGAGGTCTGCAAAGGCGGGCCGGGGCAGAGCCGGGGGCTGAGCGGTCTCGCAGAGGGCAGCTCGGCGGGACGGGACGGGAGGGGACGGGGCCGGCACCTGGGGAGCTGCCCCCGCCCCGCTCCGCGGAGAGGCCGGGCCGGGATCCTGCCGTGTGTCGGGTGGGCGCCGAATCCAATTTGTCGGGAGTGATGCTGTAGGCGGAGATGAGAGGCAGAGCTAACGGGGCTTTTGCAGTCCCTGCGCTTGTCAGGGGCGAGAGATGTAACGGCGCCCCGATCCCCAGCACCGCAGCGGAAATGTCGGTGCCCGCCTCACCCCCGCTGACGGGAGGGACGGCTGTCACCCTCTGCAAAACCGAGGCGCCCGGGAGTTTTTGCTCGACACCGCTGAACGGCTCCTCCCCTTCTCCCCCCCCGAAGGTAGGATAGAGAGATTAAAGTTTTGCCTCCCACAGAGACTGGGCGAACTCCGCAGCTGCCGGACCCGTTTGCGCCCCCGCTGTGAGGGCGCGCAGCGCGTCCCGTCTCACCTGCGCGGCGGCGGCGGCTCCTCGGCGGGGCCCGGCTCGGCGGCGGCGGCGGCTCCTCGGCGGGGGCCGGGGCTCTGCGGGGCTCTGCCCGGCGGGTCACTCGGCGGAGCGGGTGGCGTGAGAGCCCGGAGCTGCCCGGGAGTCCATAGAGGGAGAGTCTCGGATCCTGCCTACAAATTGCAGCAGCGCCGAGCTGTCTCCCATTTAAATGTCTGCCAGCTGAGATCTGCTCTCCAAGCCCCTCCAGATCATTGGACAAGCGCCTCCAAAGCCCGTGTTATCCGCCCCCTTTAACACTTCCATAAACTTCCACCAGGGAAAGCTTTCAGTCATCCAGATAAACACTCGACTACTTTTCCTCTCTTAAGAGAATCGGTGCTAAAGGTCACCACCCCGAGGAATTGTTCCTGGAATGCACAGAAAATTCACATTTTCCATCCCCATTAAAGTATGACATTTAAGAAGAGTTAAATTCCCCCCCCCCACACCCCGCTCCGCGCCCCCGCCGCCGCCGCTGCCCTTCCCTGCGCGCCTCCCGGGGCCGCGGAGCGGGCGGCGGCGGCGCTTCCCTGCCCGAGCCCCGGCCGGGCCAGCGGGGCCGCAACCGGAGCGGCCGCGGGGAGCCCCTCACCGGCCTGCCCTGCCCGGGAGGGAGGCAGCCACCTTTCCGGCCCTCCCCGTTACGGACTGGCATTGCTGAAGGCTGCCTTCTGCAAACATGCCGGGAATCACGCAGCTTTGGCAAAAAAAAAAAAACCAAACCTGTGTGTATGTGTGTGGGGGAGGGCGGGGGGGGGGGGTGATAAACAGTGGCTCCCGATCCGCAGCCGCACTCATAGCTCTTTATCAGTCAGAGATTTTTTATGATTTTTTAATTTTTTTTTTTTTTTTTTTTTTTTTTTTTTTTGTCCCGCAAGAGGCGGGACACCTCGGGTGGCTTTTCCCCCTCCCGTCCCTGCGTGTCTCGGGGGGGCTGCGGGCTCCTCGGGCATCCCGCGAAGGGCAGCCACGGCCGAGGAGCGGCGCGTCCCCCCTGGGCTGAGCGCGGAGGCGGCCGCGGCCGCGGGGGGAGTCACCGCTCCGCTCCGCGCCCGCGGCCGCCGCTCGGGAGCCCCTGGGCGAGGCAGCCCCATGTCCGGGCCAGCCCTCCCCCTCCCCCCCTTGCCGGGATCCCGGGGGTGGCTCGCAGTCGGGCAAAAACCGGCGGGGGCTGAGCGTCTGTGCGGACCGAGCCCCCCGCAGCCGTACCCGGGGCGGGGGGGCGCCTCTCCGCGCTGCGGCTGCCCGAAGCTTACCCCAGGTCTGCCGCCAGCGTGGGGTTGGGGGCACCGAGGGGCAGAGCCCTGGGGGGGGGTCGAGGGGACGTCGCAGCCCCGCAGTGGCAGCCCACCCCTCCCGCGGTGCCTCCAGGCGCTCCAGCACCGGCGCTGCCTTCCACGGGCTTTTTAGCACGGCGGGTCGCAAAGGGACCAGCTCATTAGGGGCTGGAGCAGCCTCTGATATAGGGGCTGACCTTTGGGCTTGCTAATTAAACTGAGGCGTTTGTCAGGTGCCGCTTCCAGGGGTGGGCATCGCCCAGCACGAAGCAAAGCGAAGAGAGAAGCGCCCTGCGACGGAGCCGGGCTGTGCAGGTCATCGTTCTGTCTGCTCCTGACTGTCCGGCGCGAACCGAACCCGCCACGGCACCTCGGTGAGCCAGCCATGGTAGTCAGCAGCCACCTCGGGCCTCCGAGTGGCCGGCATCTCACCTGACTAAATAGAGATTTTTATTGTCCCTGGTTTTGCAGACGGGCAAGGCGAATTAAAACTGAGAGGCTCTGCTGCATTAGGGATGCCAGGGTTAGGCAAGGTGCCAGGCTTCTGGCTTTCCACAGTACTTCGCAGCAGCTTGCTCTCTGCTAAGGCCAAAGCACGGCTCCACTTGGTGCCAGTTCCATAGGCGAGTCCTCAGCAAGGTAGTAAATTAGGCCCGTTGCTGTAATTCACCCACACATTTAGCAACAACTTGTTGAAAAATAATCCCTTCAATTACTTGACCAGCAGCACGTAGAAATGCCGCAGAAGCAACAGGGCGAGCAACTGTACTGCAGTGGTAGGTGGCAGCATGGGAGAGAGAATGTGTTGGTGTGCAGGGGCCACTGAAATTCAAACACAATGAAAGGGGGAAGGATTACTGGCAAAGAATCACAGCAAATGACATCTAGATGGATGGAAGGAGAGGCCTAGGGAATTTTTAGGATTTTTTGTTATTTTTCTCAAAAAACTGCTATTAAAATTAATAGATGTTTTTAATTAACTGGGGTCCTTCCTTTGTGAATCCGGAGAAAAAGTCACAATTCCCACCTCTCAGTATGTTGACAGGCTTTGTGCTCCTCTTCTTTTTCTCCTGTTAAGTAGTTGCACTGTTGTGTAGGGAAGAGGCCTGCTCACCTCTCTTCTGCTCTCTGTCTCTCACTCTGACTACCAGCCCCAGAGCCGGGCTGCGGGGTGCTGGGGGGCTGCCCCATTCCCAGGCGTTTGGTGCTGGCGGAAGTGTTTTCTGTGGTTGCTCTGAGCTCCTGTTGGTGGCTGATGATGGCACTGGCACTGCAGGCATTTCCAGGCATTGCTGCTGGCCTGCAGGCAGGCTGCTTCTCTGCTGTATTTTTCTGGGGTGTAGTTTACACGCCACTCTGGCATTGACCTTCCTAGATGATGATACTTCTGGGTGCTTGTGGCAGAGCAGTCATCTCAGCTTAAGCCTCGCTGCCATCAAGCATCTAGCCCGAGTGGCTGATCTGCAGTAGATCTCAGTCTGACGTAGAGCAAGTGAAGAAACCCTTTAGGAGGCATCTCCAGGTGTGGAAGACGTGTTGCCTCCTTAAGACTACCTTCCATTTTCTGTGGCTGAATGTTCTGCACCATATTTCCCCATCTGTTTGTTTTTCAGTCAGTTTAATCCAGAGTGTTTCAAGTAGGCACTAGCATCTTGGATCCAGCAAGACAATTTTTCAGCTTTCTCTGATGGTTGGATAGTAGAATTACTCCTGCAAGCGTTTGTGTGCTCGTTCAGAAAAATAAATCGGTTAGGTACCAACAAGGTAAATAATTGTAGCTGTATCTGCTTCCTTGGACTGAATGAGGGAAGAAATAAAAAAAAATATTAAAAAGGCTTGGCAAAAAAGAAGAAACATTTATGTCTATTTTTATTTCTTTGAGGTTGGGGGAAAGACATCTTTTTCCTCATTGTTCTTTTAACATCAGGTAACCAGATCATTTCCAGCTTGGAAGTTTGTATTCCTTTTACTGCTGGATTCTTTAACAAAACATTCCCTGAGTTTACTCCAAAGGTTCAGCTGTGCTGGTCGAATCTCAACCAAAGATGATGTTCTGCTATCTTCTGGCTTAAAACGCCCCTGCTGCTTAAATGAAAATACTTCCCTTTCCTCCCCCCTTATCCATACTTGAAATTCTGTTGATGCTCACCAGTACTGCTAATTGGAACTGGAATACTGATGGGGAAATTTTTTATATAATTATTTAGTATAAAAGAGGCCTATGGGAATACGCATATTTTTGTGACGTAGGTTTGAGACGAAGAGCTTCAATGTCACAGGGCAGTAACAGAGCGTACTATGAACCTGGCTGGATTCAACTACCCATTTGCTATTGTTTTGTTGGGCTTTTTTTTGTTGTTGTTGTTTAATTTCCTCTCCCGTTTCTTGTTGGTATTTGCTGTGTGAGTTGTTCTTTGTTTTAGTGGAACAGTAAGAATTGTTTTAAGCTTAAAAGAAGCGCTGTACTTAATTCTTGCAGAGAAAAATGTTACTGGGCTGAGCTCCTGTCTGCTACTGCTAACTTTGAGCACTACTCAATATATCCTCACTGCCAGGACAGTTGGCGCCTTATTAAAAGCCTTTGCAGAGAAGCCAAGGACTGACAGGGGCCAGATCCTCTTCTTGAGTAAATTGGAATAGCTTATAATAACTTCAGGGAGATGTAAGTGATTTATGCCAGCTGAGAATCTGGCCCTAATATACCTAGAAATCCAACGTCTCTCACTCCTAGACATGTTCCTCCAGGTCAGAAGTAAGACAAGCTGGCTGGGAGAGACAGGGCACATCTGAACTGCTTTACTTGGCATTTTGAACTCTTGTGCTACAGAGAGAAAGGAGCTTGGTTTACAGGGCTATGAATCTGCACTAATTTACAGAGGAAAGACTAAAACGGTACATAAAACTCAGCCATTGCCATTGATGACAAAATCTCTAATGTTTTCAGTGCTTTTTGTATGGCAGCATCTTGAGATGTTTCCTTTCTGTTGGTAACATTCAAGAAGAGTAATGCCAAACCATTCTATTCATGCATTTTAAAGCAGAACATATGAATGTACACACCTACATACCTACCTACTAGAGTGCCTCGACTTCTTGTTAATACAGAGGTAATGATGCTTCGCTGTGCTTTTTGCCCTTTAAAATTCCAGTGGTGCTTGTGAAAACCTTGTGAAAATAAGGCTGTGAAGTGTTAAGGAAGAAGCTGTCTCACCAACACAACCGTAACTTTACTTACGGAGCTCGTAAGGAGGGTAGAAGCAAGAGCTGACTTCCACTGCAGTCTGCTGCTCACCACCTGCCACCCCAGTGGGGGTGTGAAGCTGTCCGACAGAGGCACGAGGCCATGAAGTTTGGCACAGTTGTTGTCTGCTGCGACAAAAGACGTGTGCGTTGCGGAGATGTCTGGTTTCAGACATGAATTTTGCAGGATGTGCTCTCAGAGATGAGGGATATCTTCACATTATGGGGATTGTTGACCTTCTGGTGGTCTACACAGATGATCTTCCTATCTTCATGGGCAAGACAAGCAGTGTAATTCATGACTTGGAGCATAAGCAAAATTAATTGTAGTGTGCGTTGGATGGGCTGTGCATAGAAATGCTCCATCGTTACATTAATTGCCCAGGTGTGGGAGCTTGTTTGCTTTACGCCGCAAAAAAAAACCCCATGTTTTGTCATAGAAAAGAAGTGATACTCAAAGAATCCGGTTCCCTGTGGGATTTAGATATATCCAAAAGTCATGGACTAAAAGCCTTATGATAAACCAACAAGGAAAAAGATTTTTCACTTTTTATTTCAAACTGAAGTAGGTAGACAGTAATAAATGGCATAAGATGAGGGAAGGAGATGTTGTGGGCTTTGGTTTCAAGATACTGGATTAACATACCGGTCCTATGGTTCTTGGTCAGGTACTCCACTATTTATTCTATTACAGATTGTTGTGTGAAAAAAACCCCTCATTTTAATAGGGTAGCTGAGCCTTATCTGACCATTGTACTTCATATCAAGCCATATAAAATAACACCAGAAAAGGGTGAAGTTACTCTGAATTGAGTTAAATTTCTCATAAAATTTACTAGAAAAATCAAACTTGAGGCTGTGCAAAAATTACTTGAGACTAGCAAAGTTCTGTTTAATTGAACACCACCCCACAGCCTGAGAAGAAAGATTTGGATAATATTGTACTTATTGAAAAAACAGTATTACAGTATTTTAGATTTAGGTTGACAGAACATCAACGTTTTAGTGCACAGATTTCCATCAGCTGAATGAGAGAAAATTAAGCAAGGGAAAATGTTTATTTGGGATTATTTTTTTTAAAAAATGAACTTTATTTTTTTTTTCCATTTCAAAATAGTACTTCATCTAGGGATATACCTCCATTTCATTTGTGACTGTTCAGAAATGGAATACTGGAAGTCAAAAGAATGAATGGGTTCAAGATAAAATCCCTAGTTTTTAGCACCTAAATACTTTAAAAGTCTGGGCTCCTGCTCTGAGAAGTATGGTGGCCTGGGATGTCTGAAAAGCGTTCTTGTGTAGCATATACTACATGTAGAGTCAGGTTGTGGGCTTGTAATGATCTCTGCACCTACAGCCATGGTCACCTACCAGCATTCCATTCTGCTATGTGCTGCAGACATAGAACAAAAAATATGTTTTCTGGCCTCAAAACACCTACATATATAATACAATCCATATGTGACTATTTTTCAAAAGTGATTTAGAAAAGCTTATTTTATTAGGATAAAGTTTGACTGCTGGACAAATATAAACTTTCATGCCAAATGAGGAAATATCATTTGTCAAGCTAACCTTTTTATAACTCTTTTCACAATTTTTTTTTTTGATGCATCTTATGTATTTGATGGCTATAGAAGAATTTGCCAAGAAAATGAAAGCCATAAAATACCCGTGAAAAATTCCTCTGCCCTCATGCATTTGCTTTTCTTTTTCTTCTGTCTCCTGGATCTGTAGGAGGTGTTTGCTGACATGCTTTGCTCTCAGGGCAGCTCTGGAGCAATGTGATACAAGAAGTGACTCAGCTAAGCAAACTGAGTTTGTGTGAGCATTGAGAAGCCCCTACAGTCTGAAGTCGTAACTGGGTATTATGAAAGGAGGCACCTAAGGAGCTTGATGTGTTATTTGCTTACATATTTCATTCCAGGGATGTGACAGCTATGAAATACAGTTTCCAGTTATGCTGCAAAATGAAAAGGCTCCCTTCCCACACCTTACTGCGTCCCAACTTCTTAGACAGATTACATACACTTTTATGACATGCATACATACCTCGTACACAGTTCTGGCCAAACAGTCCTTTTTTACTCCTTTCTTGCTATCGTGAAAGTCAGTTTGTTGTTGTCTAACCACCCGTAACTCAGGGTGTTACCTGGAAGAGGAGTGCTTTCTCCTTCTTGCAGCGTGGGGGCTTCTGTGCAACACCTATAGAGCGTTCGATGCCAGCCTGGCAGGTAAGGGAGGCAGCTGGAAGTTAAGCAGTCTAGGCTTTTTTGCTGACTCTGCCACTTACTGCCCGTAGCAAAAGAAAAAGGAGTAAGAGAGGCAGGAGAACTATTTTAATATGTATGAAGATTTGCAGGCCTTTTGGTTTGGTTTGGTTTTTTTCTTTTTATCCCATTGCCCTCTTTTCAGATTTCAAATCTTATCTGTTCTTTTTGTTTTTCCTGGCAAGATCTGGGTAAAAACGGAATAGCAGGGAAAAAAAGTAGCTTTGCAGGAATGAAAGAGCTGAAGCCCTTTTTTGGCTGAGATGACAACTTATTTAGACTGTGTAAAACGTCTGCATTTTATATTTGAAATCCAGTGTCACAAAAATGACTGCTGCGTTATGGGAAGGAAAGAACTCTGTTAAACAGTTGTACTGCTCCAGCATTGGTTGGCCCATTTCTGTGAGTGAATACTAATGCAGGTGGGAAGAAACAGAACTCTTCCTCGCTGCTATTTTTTATTTAGATGGTCTCTGTGTCAAGAAGAAGAGGTGTGAGAGGCACGAGTACACTCCACCCTCCACCTTCATCGGTTTCCCTTTTTCACTTGCACTGATTTTCTCTTGACTCCGTTTCCCCACCTATAAAACTGCAATAGGGAACAGAGTTTTCAAAGGAGCCAGAATCATTTTGGCCTAAGTCCATAAAGCTGGTTCGATACCAAACTTCCCATGAAATAAGCAGTTAGTAAGAGGAGTTGAGAGTTCGACTTAAGCTGGGAAGATAAATTATATTTTTTTATCTTTCACCTATTTTGTGTCTACGTGCTTGAATGCATCCATTTTGAAATTTCTAAAAGCTTTTAATGGGGAAGAAGGCCTTTTAACTTCTGTAATTCTCCACAATAAAAAAAAAATAAATGATATTTCCAGTGAATAAGCCAAGTTTTCCCTGTTGTGGACAAAAAAAATCTAAAGGCAGACAAAGAAGTGTTTAACCAGTTGTGGTTATCTAAAAGAACTGCTAAAGATAAGGCTCCAATTTAGCAGTCTTTGTTGATTTGAATAGCATTTACAGTATATACGTAAATGCAAACAGATAGTTAAGTTCTTTGGTAAGAAGGGTGGACTCGTGCGCATGCTTGAGTTTTTTGCTAAACTTAGATTCGGACCCGAATCCTGCAGGGACTTGCCAGATGCTTGACTTTGTTTTCAGTGGGGCTATTCGGAGAGTATAAAATGAAGCGCACACAACAATCCAAGAGGCTTGAGTCAGGCGAGCCTTTCTAAAAGACCCAAAAATAATTTATACATCCATCTTTCCCCTGTTAAGGGGCATTCTAGTTGATGTGCATATTAGGATGCTAGGCTTTACGAACCGAAGAATTAAAAGTACAATAAAATACTAATAAAATACAAAAATAGTCTATTTTTTATCTGTATGGTTACCAAAAATTTACTCTTTCAAAAATTGCCAAAAAAAATCACTTCTGGGAAACTACACAGGCGAGGCTAGGGCCAAATCTCTTGTCTTGATATTTCCAACTGCTCTGTTTTGCTTCTTCTCTTTCCTTGTCAAAAGTATCCTGTTTAGCCTGTTTGGCTAAGGGCAGTAGAATATTTATTCATTGATCTTTCCCTTTCTTACAGTATCTTGAATTCTAATTAACGTTTTTCAAGTCCTTTTACTTTATTCTCCAAATATAGCTACAACAGACATCACTCTTCCCTTCCCGTGGAGCTGTTCAGAGCCATGGAAGCGCTGTCATCTTATGTTCTGGGACTAACCGTGCTGCCCAGCAATTCTCCATTAGCTGCTTTCATTGGCAGTTTGGTGAAATGATTATTTATTTATTTATTTATTTCACAAATAACATGCGATTCAAAGTGCCTGGAAAAGTGTAAAATCACTTGATGTTAGGAGAGATTCTGTAAATAGGCTCAGGAGCAATCCTCTAGGTGTTTGTAATTAATCAGGCGCCAAACACTTGGAGCTTTTGGATGCACTTTTAAAAAGTCTAAAAATGTAAACAGTTTTCTTTGCCCCCCCCAGGAAGTCTTAATGCACTAAAGACGTAAGCGGAGAAGTTAAATCGCAAGTGACCAAATCAATTACACTTCAGATCAGTCTGCGGCAGCGCTTTTTGGTTCTCAACCAGATGGAACTAGACTCCTTGTGAAGGAGTTAGTAGTATTTCTTGTGAGGGTTTCAAAATGAACATACGAATTTGCAGTAAAAATTAGATATTTTTCTTTTTGAAAGATATAATAGAACATTTAGAGAAAAGAATCATTGTGAGCCGGTGTTACCAAAAGCTATCAGAGACATAAAAAAAAAAAAAAAAAAAAAGAAGATCCTTGTAGCTGTTTCTTGTTCTTCTGACCAAAGAGAAAACAGAAATGAACAGGATGTTTTCCTGCTTTGTGAGGCAAAGAGAAATCCTCTTTTTAATATAGCAAATTCTTGGATTCAGACTTTATGACTTCTTTTGGCTGTGCCTTTCCTGTAGGCTGAAGTTTTTACATTGAGACAGCTATCGTGATGTAAAAACATACCAGAGACAAGGTACAGTGGTTTTTATCTTGAATGTAATTAGTTGGGATAAATCCAAGTGAGGGCACAGGCTATCTGGAGCCTCTTTTATCCAACGGAGATGGGATGATTTGTTTAAAATGCCTCTGTGCTTTAGCGGGGAGGTGACTGCTACAATCAGGTGTAACAAACCCTCCTTCCTAGACAGAGAAAACCCACCCTCACCAAATGGGACTTCTTTCTTTCTAATTTAGAGAAGTTCTTTGTAAGACCAAGTACTTTTATGTTTTGGTATCTCCAGCCAAATTGTTTTATCTGGGGTCCAGATCTCTGTTGCTTTGAGTATACTACCACCAGCTTCTGGAAGAGCCTTGAAAACCCCTTCGGTATTTGGCCCTGCGTCCACCTGAAATCACCTTGAATTATTCCTGCTGGTGTGGAGACAAAGATTGTGCCTTAGCTTTCACGCTGAAAATGCTTATAACAAGACATGTCTTACTAGAAGGAGGTGTCCTGTTAGTGACAGTAACAGGGTCTTTTAGGATCACTGGAGATCTTGGTCAGCAAACCCTGTGCATGACAATGATTGCAAGGTTTAATTTGTCACTGCAGTGCTAACGGTGAGTAACGAAGTGGGTGTTTTAAATGCTTCCTTTTCAACAGATGCAAAATGATCTAAAGATATTTTTTAAGTTACTAGAATAAAGAATGCACACTCAACTAAATGAACTCTTGCTAATTTCCAAGTCTTGTTAAATGTAACATTCTTCCAATTATTTGGGTGGCAGCAAAATACATCTAATTTTCCTGAAAAAAAAAAGCACATTAAAAGTGAGTGAAAGAAGGCTGGTACTTTCTCAGGAATCAGAAAATAAAAGATTGTGGTCTCCATCTACTCACTGGAGGGGTTCAAGCCTCTATCTCCTGCACATCCAGAGGTGTAGCCTCTTAGCCATGAGGCAGGAGCCTATTTGTAGGGGACCTCCCCTGCTGAGGCTGTTCAACAATTCAGGAAACAATTCAATCAAGACAGGGAGCCAAAATAAGCCATCTACTGGGGAGGATGGGGGAGGGTGGTTGGCTTGTTTTCACCATGCTCTAAGACTACTCTTGTATTTTTATCCAGTGTCTGGCCGGTTACCCAAACACTCCTTGAGGATTAGCTAGAGCACAGGTGTTATCCTGTCCTCCCTCATGTTCTCCCTGCCCTACTAACCACTAGATGACAAATTTGTGTTTATTCTTGATGCCCTTCTCTGGCGCTGTTAGAGCTTTGTAGAGCTTTGATTCTTTTGCCATACCTTTTCCAGACACTTTTTTTTTTTTTTTTTTAATTAAACTGTCTACTTCTGCTGTGGTATTTTGTGCAATGCCCGGTGCTGTAGACATGTGTGAGGTGGGTCCTCACCAGGCTGCTTCCCCCAGGGAATATAGGGCAGGAATTGCCAAGTTTATGCATTCAGGTTGGGTTTCAGACTGAGGTAGGTGTAGAACTGCGCAGGTTCACCACGTTTCAAACAGTCATGGGCATGCACAGAAGTAGAAGGTTCAGTGCCTGAGGCGCTTCATTGACAAGAAAACATAGTTGTGTGTAGACTTTAGTTGCCTAAGGAATCAGGCAAGGGAGGTAGGGTTTGAGGATCATGTGCTTGGGCTTTGGTATTTGTATTCTACACGAGGCCCACGGTGGGCACTTAAGCCTTTAGTGGAGCCGGCCCTCAACCTCTTTGCAACCGTTCACCCATCTGTTAGTTGGAAATAGTTCCCAGTTTTGTAAACCTCCAGATGCAGAACAAAATAAACACAAAGTGTTTTTAATAAGCAGCTGATATATTAGGGACATTCTGTGAAGGTATTGTCTTCAGGTTTGTGCGTAATTCTTACCCTTCTAATGCCTCATGGGTTGCTGCTGAGAACCCAATACCACAGCAGGAGCTAGTCAATACTGTCGGCGAGCCCCACAAATTAGAATATACCCTGGGCTACTGAAGCAGAAAATAAATAATGTATTTAAAATTGAAGGCAATGTACATTATTTCTTGTATGCTGGATAACTTGCACTCATGAGACCCCCTGAAAACAAGTCTTCTGAGATCCCATAACTTCACACCCATGTCGATCAGAAGGGCCGCAGCAAAGCTGGAGATACTGTGGGAAGAGCAGGAGGAAGCCGTAAGGAATCAGGAGCCAGGCAAACCTTTCTGCTTTTTTAACTGTGCACACACATGTTACCTGTGCATGCACAAACCCCTGTGGCAGCTGAGTCGTAGGGTTGTTTGGGAATTTAAGCAATAGCCAGGGTGTATGCATAAACTACGTTAGCAATGCTTATCTGTTGTAACAATGGCTTTTAAAAAACCTAGTTAAATCAGTTATGACTATTTTTTAAATTGATAAATGTTTTATGCAGCATTAAAAATAGGTTTTTTTTTATTTCAATTGCAGTAACACGGCTTTAAAGCCCATAAATCTCGTAGCTGTTGCACTAGCTGTTAGAGCCACTTAAAGTTTTGCAATTGAGTTAGTCACTGGTTGCAGCGTTGTTGAAAAAAAGGGAAAAATTAACCAGTGGTGAATTATGAGTGCTTTGCTGGATGACCTGACTCATTCTTTCATGAGTCTGTTTTGTCCATTTGGAAGTATAAAATGCCACAACGTGGTACTTTATTTCCCAATGTAGAAAGGTGTTCTATGTTAGGATGAGGAATCAGGACCACATTTCCTCATAGGGGCTATCCCACTTTTAATTTCAGTCACTTTTAGAGGACTTTGGGTCATTAGAATGTAGATAATGCACTGAAGAACTGCTAGGGCTTTTTTCTTTTGTTTCTCAGAATAAATAGTTAATTAAAAGAGACGACGACTGAATTCAGCATCAACACCATATGCACCGTCTATGATCTAACAAATACTCAGATGCCCGGACCTAAAAAAACCTGTCATTTGTAAAAGAGATCTTTGGTGGCTCCCAGGAAAGTTACATTGTCCTATAGTGGTTAGGTTTGGAACAAAGATCTGGAATAAAAGTAGTCAGTGTTTATACATTTAAAATCAGGGCTTAATGGTCTGGAAATGAATGACACCAGTTACGGAATATGGGAGAGTTAGAGGCTAGTAGCAAATAGAACATTATTTTTCTTTGTGCTTTCTCCTTTGCCTCACTCAGTTTACAATGAAATTTGCCCACCGACTCCCACCACTGTTTTTCTTGGAGAGCTGAGTAACATGAAGAAACACAGCAATCAAATGTAAAAGACACCCATGCGTTGCAATAGGAGCTGGATTCCATGTGTTTTGATAACAGGAACTGTAGGAAAAAATAAAAAGAGGTGGCTCAGGTCTCCCTAACCTTTAAAGTCTGAAGCCATTCTCAATTCCTACCATTTCTGATCCCTTCCCCATCTCTGCCCCGCATACAAAAATAGACCTTGTTAGTCGAACAGAAATTCTTTTTAAGCTCTTTTAGTTCCAATTGGTAAAGCTGCTGCCATGACACTCACATCATTTAAAGTTTGTTACGCTCCCATGTGTTGAACACATGGCTAGCAGCTCTTCCAACCGTCAGGATCCATGTAATCACAGCAAAGCAGTTAGCATCGTAAATAAAGCAAATGTGAACGGATACTACATACTTCCTTCTCATGGTGAATTAGGATGATGGACTGGAGTTCAATGCCATTCTTCACCTAACAGCAAAAGGCTTGCGTATGGCAGACCTGGACCATGTATGTTCCTGGGAAATAATTCATTTAACCCTTTCATTGTCTCATTTTTGGAAATCCTGGCTTAGGACCCGGTCCTGTGCCAGTCAGCCATATTTGTGGTTCATGGAGCCCTTCATGACGGCAGTTGCACCCTCTTCTACATTTCCTTTTAGCTTTGATGTAAGTAGGTCATTGTCTGTGGCTGAGCACTTCAAGGGAGCTTGTTGTCTTTGCTCGTGGTTGGACTCTGCCTTTGGCTCCAGGCACCACAAACAGGTGTCCCTTAAGGACACAGTAATTCTTTAATTTAAAAGATGACTAATTATTTGAGATAATTCCTGAACATGGTACTTATTTAAGAGTATTGAAGGTAACTGAATGACTTCAAACAAACCTGAATTTTTAAGTGTATGTGTACGTATACACATGGCAGTGGATTCAATATGTTCTGTTTGGGTTTTGTTGCTGTTGTCTTTTCTTTAAGGCATATCAGATTGCCATCCTACTTGTATCAAGCATGGTGGAAATGTAATTCAAGTTAATTGGCAACTCCTCGAGCCTGAAACCTTGAATGCAGGTGTCTCAAATTGGAGATAATGCCCTCTAATTCCCTTGACAGCTACTGACTTGGATGGAGAGGTACTTTAAATCTTACCTATAGCACCCTTAGCTAATGAAACAGTGAACACACTCATCTCCCCTGTGGGTCACGTGGAACCGTACTTTCTTTGTACATTTTAAATTTTTATGTGGTTGTGGTAGCTTCTTCTGAATCTGCCTACCTTCCCTTTCTCCTTCCATAAATGTGAGCCTGTGACTGACTGAAAAGTTGTCTTTGAACTAACTCTCTGTCCTGATGATCCAGACATTCCAGACTTGTGTGTAGAAAAGAAGTACTTGCATAAAAATTAATTCACAAGGACAAGTGTTACAGCATTACAAATGAGGTAAGAGTTGGTATAGTGAGCTTCCCAGCAAAAAGGCCAGAAGATTCCAAGTTTGTTTTGGGTTGGTTTGTTATGGGCTTTTTCCAACAAATTTAAATGTTAAAAAATTAGGTTTTGTACAGCATGAAAATGAAAACAAAGCCTTTTCAACAACTTCACACAGCTACTGGTTAGAGGCCTGATTTGAGGGAATGGACTCAAGTCTCCTCTTCATCGTCAGAAAAATACTTGTCTTCATCCCCAGCTCCTGACATTTGGAAACAAAGGGGCTTGAGTGTGTTACTTTTTGTCCACAGCGAAGCCAAAAACTTAATTGACTTGCTAGTCATCTTTCTGCCTGTGTCCTTCCTCAGTTTAACAGATGAAGATACGATTTGATAAAATAAGCTTCAGATCAGCTTTACTTACAGTCCTGTAAGTGACTCTCGGGATTCTGTCATCACATTCTCAGAACTAGTTCCACATTTCTTTGGTTTGCTCATGAGTCGCTGAACAGATTAGCGGCATGGTTTTGTTAGGTGAATGCAAATGTGCCAATAAAAAGAAGCGTATCGCTATTTCCCCTCCTAAAGAATTCACTAAGCATTTTTATTACTTTCTTCTGTGGGTCGACATCTTTATAGTCCTTACTACTGAGTTTACTATAAGACTATATTATCTTTTAAAAAGTGTATGTTAGTGTGTGTGTATGTGTATATCTGTATACACATGCAGCCCCAGAGTAAGTTTTGTGTCACAAATCAAATACTATAATCTGCTCAGTTACACAGTGCATTTTTAAAACTAGAGTCATAAATATTTCTTTACCAGACAAAACCAATGTTGCATGGCAATACACTTTATTTTGTATAGCTTCTTTCAAGCACATCGTGTCTCAAATATGTTAGAGGTAATTAACACACTTGCAGATTTTAAAATAATCTAAAAAGGTTTTAATTTAATGAAAACTCTAAACAACAATAGCAATATACATGCTCCTTAATTCGCATGCATCATAAATGTGAAAGGGTGATTACAGCTGTAGGAGCTGAGCAGCTATTTACATTCTTGTAAATATTGGTTTGGTGGAGCGAGCTCTTAGTGAGGGGGATAGTTGGTATATGTGTTCATTGATTCCAAAAGACCAGCACTGTCATGATTTGTTATAAAAAACTACATATACACATTTGGACTGTTGTTGGAGCAGTAGGAGGGACAACTCTCTCTACTTGTTTTTTATTTTTTTTAAATTAATATGGGACTATCGATCCCAGTACTACTATGAATCTGAAATGAAAGTAATTAATCTTCATTATCATGGCATACTAGCTATATTTTATTAAAATTTCACAATAGCGGTGTTGAGTCTTGCTGGTGAAACGCTCAAGCTGCCTGATGGACTCGGCAGATGGCTGCTCACCGCCCCACGTTTGATTTCTTCCAGCAGACGGTTCCTGTAAGATGCATCATTGTATTGTGCAGTGTAAAGGGTTTGGTTGTTTTTTTTTTCCCTAGCATTAAAAGACAAAAACATCTCTAAGTTGTGTCATTTTCCCTTCGCCTGCTCTGTGCAGTTCTATCGCAGACAGAAGGGCAGCTCCTCAGGCCCCGCCAGGGTCGCAGATGGCTGCTGGAGATCCCTGTTCTGGTCAGTTTGCAGTGCCAGATTATCACATCCCCACGCAGGGGCTGTAGTGAGCTAAAGAGCTTCAAGAAATCAGACGTGGGATTTCTGACACTGTTAAGCAAACAATACTTCTTCGCCCCTCCCTTTTTTAAGCCCCACATTCACTATACACACCGCCTTTTATTATACACTGGTCCTTACCAAGAGCTTAAAAAAAAGAAATAAAATGCTTTCATGGTTGCTCCATTTTTGTGATTAAAATGGATTTTACTGGTGGTAATAAGGACAGAATGCAGCTCAGATTACTTTAAAAGTATTGGTAAGACAGCTGAGTACCTGAAGAAGCACCAGTTTCTGGGGAACGGCTGGCTGTGGGGTTGGCGGCGGGGGGGAACGACCACGTCACATGCTCTGGGCCACTGGGCATCGATGGGTCCTGGTTTCAGATTCATGCCATGATACATGTTTTTTTCTGGGTTTGGAGACAACCTTTGCAACTCTGCAACTCTCAATACCCGTGTGAAGACTAAGCAGGAGCACAGATAAAAAGAGTAAGCTTAAGAAGCGGAGAATACAAGTTCTCTCCTGTGAACAGCTGGATCACTCCCATCCCGTTCCAGGCTCTGGAAGTGGAAGGAGCTCTGCGATTCACACAAACTCCTCCATTTCGTGTCACATGTGAGTATAAACCCCACTGCGTTACATACTATTTAGTTTTCTTTTCCAGATTTTCTTTTTTTTTTAAAGAGGAAATATGATGAAAGACATGATAGTTCAGCATAGAATGTTACAGAGTTTTGCAATCTACCCATAAATGACGTGAGAGGACTGGCTGTCTGCATACATAATTTATTACAAATTACTAAATGCTGGGATAGAAAAAGGAAATGCCATACACAGTCATATTTTTGCCATCCTGTTAGCTTTAATCTTATGTAGCTAGGACCTTTAGTTTCTGTTGGTTTCTTACCTGTTTTTTTCTAAGGGGTCATCATTATTATATTGTGTCTTTCTGTAGGACAGGGAAGGAAACTACAATTTTTTTTCCATAGATTTGAAGTCCAAAGCTGTGAGCTAATGCTGTTTTCCATAATCCCAGTGCCCCATGCACATGGCTTGAAATATTTCAGATGCACCCTGAAAATAACAAAATTTTAGGTAATTTTATATTTTCATCTTTCAGAAAGGGAGAACTCGGTTTTCTGGAATGCTAAGTTCTTCAGTCTCCTAGGGGCAAAAAGGCAATTTAAGCTTCCTGGAGCAACTTCAAGAGCAGTGGTAGCTACCAGTGTTATTAGAGTATCAGAGTTTTTCAGAAGCTCATCAACTGTAATGACCTTCATATCCTGGACTTAGATTGAGAGGATGTTGACACAACCTTATTAACATAGACAAATGTCTCCATCTTCAGTTATAATGTCCCAGGGACACATAATTTAAGAACATTATAATGCACAAATGCTGCTGTTACTAAGACAAAGAACCGCGGGGGAGATTTATTTCCTCACAACAGTACCATTGATAAGGAAGAAAGATGTGCAAGTGTTCAGGGAAGTTGTGGACATGGAATGATTCAAACTAACAGAAAAATATTCCAGTGGGTAGAGTCAAAAAGCAGTTCTTTAATTTTTAAATTTGCACAGCAATAACTGAGACAAATGAGCCTCTGAAATATTTTGGAAAATGTCACTTTGCAAACCTTGTAGATTGCTTAAATGTTTATTAAAATGGACCAAAAGCCAAAATTCTCTGGGTAAAATAAATACTTTGTCTTTGCTAAGTAACAATATTTGTGAACAAAACATAAAACTATAATTTTCATGTGTCAAACATAGTAACATTTAAGATTAAATGTTGGAGTCAGACCGGGCATTTTTTTTTACATCTTCCTATTTACAAGCTGCTCATTAAGACCATTTACCTCACGTTAGCTATTAAACTGACTAACATTTTTAAAGTTTGCTCCATGACTAAAATAAAAACAACAGAAATGTCCTTTTACCATAACTTAACAAAAAGCAGAACCATATTTTTGTTATCTAGGAGAACATACTGTTATAAATACAGCTGTTTTTCATCCACAATTATATAAATAATAAACATGCTGCCATTCACAAGGATTTTAATAGATGATTATATATAAGCAATACTATGATCTAGCAGAGGATGGCATGAGTTTTCATCATTCATTTTTATTGTACTTATTCAGGACCCTTGTCTTCATCTGAAAAATGTGGAACAGACTTCTTTGCTACAACGTTATCCAGTCGCTGTCCTTGCAGATACGGGTTCACACTCTGAAAAAGTTTAAAATTATTTATACTTATTAGAAACAGGGAAGCTTATAAAAGGTAACTAGGATTAGTGGATATATTTATATATGTCTTATCTGTCAAATACTTGCAGGCTGAAAAAAAAAATCTCTCTTAGGGAGTAAATCTAAAAGTCAATCAATATTTTGTTTTCTAATAATATTTGTGTGCAAGAATTTAATCCAATCCACTAAAAAGAATAGAAGTGAAGGAGGACTATTGAGAATATAGGACAGTCTGAATTAAACACTCTCTTTTTGCTCCTCTCCTCCTTTCCTCAGTTCAGCAGAGAAGCAGCAGCAGGTCTAACTCCCTCATTCTTGAGGCAGGACAGAACTTGTCGGAGAAGTCCAGGTAAGCTTTAGCTTAAATCAGTAGCCTCTGATGGACCTTATGCTGGGAGGCAAGTTAGATACCACGATACCATTTTTGACCAAAGTCTCTTCTTCAGCCCATCTCCTCTCCAGGAAACCCCTCCTCACTTCCTCTCCTGATGCTGAGATAAAAAACTGCTGGCACAGAAGCAGAGCCAAGCAAGGTTTTGGCATAGGAAATGGCTCTCCTACCACTGCCAGAACAAGGGAATGCTGGAAAGAAGATCCCTGGAGAGGGTTTAACTTCACTTTGCGCCATGTAAGCAGCACAACGTGAGACTGAAGAAGAACAGATCCTGTCTCAGAACTGTTTGGAGATCACAGTAACGTAGAAAGCCTATGCTTGAATTTTATCTATACCAATGGAATAAAATGTATTTATTGTATTTGCAAGTGTCAAGCAGTTTAGTGGAGCTTTAGAATTAGCTTAAATATTATTTACATCTGCTTTCTGGTCTCTTACCGTGTCAGCATCAACAAAATTCAAGTATGTACTTTCCCCTTCACAGATAAAGACAAAAATTCTAGTGTGCTGGGTTTTGATGCCAATAAAAATTGTTTGCCTAAGGACAAATTTTGGAGGAATGCAAATTTTCCAGTATCTCCTGATTCTTGTCAGGCTGGCTGTATCACAGAAATGACCGTTCTTGAGATATTTCTGTGCTTCTTTCACCAAAACATAGGAATTCAAAACTATGCAAACCCCCCCCCCCCCCAAATCTTTAAAATAGGCATGAAATATTTATTTTCAAATATCCCAAGTATTTGTCAAATTTCTGGAAGATTTGGGGTTTGTCTTTGAGTTTAAGCCCTTTGGTTTCTCCAGATTTGTAGGTGCTATCATTAATACTTAATCACAGTGTAGAGCAGCCATTTTGCTTACTTCTGTTGGTTTTTTGAGTGCTTTGCCTGCTGCAAGTGAGAACATAAAAATACAAGGAACCAGAAATGAATGTGGAAAAATCTTTGAAAATAAAACTAACAATTTAATGCTTTAAATTGTTAAAAATA
The DNA here is from genome assembly GCA_017639485.1 of Pluvialis apricaria. Lineage (NCBI taxonomy): Eukaryota > Metazoa > Chordata > Aves > Charadriiformes > Charadriidae > Pluvialis > Pluvialis apricaria. The sequence continues at coordinate 36,465,505 of CM030012.1, read as the reverse complement.
AGACACATGTAAATGATTTTTTTGTGTTTGTTTAAAGAGGTTCTGTTTAACGTTAATTTAGTGAAATTCGGCTGTTGCATAAACTTCTAGGAATTATTTGAAGATTCTTAGGAAGATTAATTGGTCTTTTTTTTGGAATTGTACTTGCTTGCTACTTTTTGAAATAAAGTAGAACAGAATAAGAATACATAAAAATGTGAATCCTTCTCAGCTGACAAAAGAAAACACAAAATATAATGCAAAATTTTTGGCTGATTTGACTAAAAAAAAGTTTAATCCTATACAGCTGTGCTGAATTCAAAGTAATGTGGTTCCCGAGTATCTTTGTGCACGGCTCCGAGCCCACGGCAACGTGACTCAGTGGTTACAGAAGCACTCCTGTCATGTTTGGGATATTAGATTCTGGACAGGGCTATGCTCATGCATAGAAATTTAAAAAGGGGAGAATTGCTAGTTAAATTGCTAGTCATTGTAGGCTTCCTTGTCTTGCACTGCAAATGCTGGAAAAAAAACCCACAGTAGCAAGTGGTAAATACGTATCTTTGCTATATAGCCTGGGAACGGGCTGCCCAGGGAAGTGGTGGAATCACCATCCCTGGAGGTATTTAAAAGACGGGTCAATGTGGTGCTGAGGGACATGGTTTAGTGGTGGTGTCGGTAGCGTTAGGTTGACAGTTAGACTAGATGATCTTAAAGGTCCCTTCCAACCTAGACAATTCTATGATTCTATATACTGATTATGTGTATGTATGTTTATATACATACATATAAATATATGAATATACATACTTAGAATATGTAGCTTTGTAGACTCCAGTCACTCCTCTGACTGTTACACTACAGCATCATATAGACACAACACTGTTACTATGTACACGGTTACACAGGACTTGCTTTAAGCTAAAATTGGGACATTCTGACCCAAAAGACCAATCTGTTACCGGAAGCTGTCCTCCCTAAACTCTGTCTGTGCAGAAGGGCATGGAGGAGTGGCAGGGAGTGCAGAAAGCAGGAGGGGCATCCAGTGGGCTTTATGGTTTCTGGAAAAATACACTGTGCTGCTGACAGCTCTAGGTTACCCTTCTGCTGATAAAGTGAAAATTCTGAATTGTTCATTAAAGCATTAGTAATTGTTACAATATTACTCTCAAAACAATAAAAATACTTTAAACGATAATGAATTTACCATTAAGTGACATGCCTGTGCTAAGAAAATTAATCTGCTGCAAAGCAAGAAACTGAAGCTTCACCTCCAAAATTCTGGGCTACCCCTGGCCACATGCCTGTCATGTCTCTCCAGCCATTATTCCTTTGTATCCGATAACACCAGTCAGCCACACAGGCAGAAAATCTATTTATGTTTTTCTTTTTTTCTCATGCATATATTGCACTAATCCTACTTTAACATGCTGTTCTAGCAATTAACAAATATTCCATGTAACTATTTCCAGAGTAAATTCTGCTTACTTTGGAGTTAAAATCAGGTGCCTACCCTTTTTCCTCTTCTGCTAACAAACTCCAAAATCAAATGTAAGTGGGGGGCAGATACTAAGCTCAAGATAGATCATTAACTTATGGTTGAACAGTGTTTATTACCAGTGATGTGTGAATTGGTAAGAAATCAACTCGTCTTCTCCCTTTCTAGCGAAGACTTTAGGTTTAAGTGTTAAATAAATAATCTTCACTTACACTTCAGTTATTTTAAACCAAATTTACTTCATTTACAATATAAACTGTGCTGTCATATTTTGAAAAGCTACTTTCTGGCAGAGAACTAGACTTTTTCTTCTTGTGAAAAAATATACCAGCAGCAAAGCAAAAGACTTATCTCTGCCTGAAGGTGATTTTTTGATAAAAGAAAGGCTGACGCTGCCAAAAAAAAGAGAGACAGTAGTGAGGTGGACTGTGCAGAGTTTCTGTGATATGTGGATTTCCTTCCTTGTTTCAGGGGCAGAAGGATGAGAACACATTCATCTTTGTCCTTCCAGCAAGTGGGACACTGAGGTAAATCTGAGTATGTAAGTGACTCAATCTACATCAGCTAAAGGACCAGTTCTGCTGTCATTTACACCCAAAAACTCATTCACATACGTGGATAGTGGTAATTAATTTTACCAGTATTTTTTGTAGGAGACTTTTAAATTCTGTTTTAAAGACATTTAAATAATTTTAAATGGTTTAATGCAGATAGGGTAAATTTAAAAACCCAGATAATATAAAGTTTTTAAATTAATGCTCTGCATTGAAACGCATCTTCTGAAAGCAACAGGCTATTTAGAGAAATACATCTTGTATTTGGTGGACAGTCCTGAAGCCTGCTGCAGTAGTTTATCATAGAGATTCCCTGACTTTACGCATTATCTAAGGTATAATGCAGATGTGTTAGACTAACTCTTCATTTCAACAGTATCATTTTAATTCTTATTAGCTCCCTAGATGATACAGGGGCTATAAAGTATTCTGATAGTTACCCTCTTTCTTCTTTTTGGACCACCATTAATCTTCTCAAAGAGTAAATTCTTGCTCTGGAAGGGGAAAAAAATGCAACCATCAAATTCATTACACCCTTCTTTTAAAATGCTACTTTTGCTGTTAAATATTAGCACATTTAGAGTGGTGTGTAGCGTTAGTGGAAAGATAAACTACAAATAAATATTTGGATATTCCTGCTAACATTTTGAAGTTCTTCAGGAGCAGTCACAATCTTATCAACAATTAAAAAGCCAGTAATTTTCCACTATATTGCACTGTATTACCGTCCGTGTTCAGACAATAAGTGTTTCAAGTACATGCTTTTATAATAATATAGACTGGATGTTCCCCATCATATGATACATGGTATAAATACATTTTTTTTTTTAAAAAAAAAAAAAACAAAAAGAAGGAAAAAAAGGAAAATAAGAGTGGGAGGGAGAGGAAGAAGGAATCCTGCCTCGGGGACATCTTTCTATACATTTGAGGTGACAAAAGACCAGGAGCAAAAAAATATTTGCTTTACAAGGGATTTTCTAATTCCTTTTAAAAACAGAAATCGGTGTCATTCCTACTGTTTTGTTGTCTTTGCTTGTTCTCTTCCAGATATCAACACTTCCCAGTGCAAAGTTCTGCTGAAAGGAGTTCAGCGCCAATTTTTCCTTTGTTTAAGTAGTGCCCTCAATAAAGTTTCTAAAAACGATTTGGTCTATAACATTTTTAATGGCGAACCTTTTAAAAACTGCCAAAAACATCTTGGCAGAAGAGAAAGTTATGATGATGAGAAAAAAAAAAAAAAACAAAACACAAAAAAACCCTCTGACCATAGTTTACATAAGTGCATCCACATATTGTTGTATTTCATACAAGTAGTGAGTTCTAATAAAGTCTGGAATAACACACACATGCTCAACACATTTTGTTTCAATTGTGTATTATGAAGAAAAACAAAACCAAACCCTAACCTGAAAATGGAAGGCGAGAAGAATTACATGTATAAAAGCAGAACACTGTATAAACAAGGCCATTAATTCTGCTATAAACAACTGACCTAACGTTGATTATATAAATAGAAAGTGTAATTCTAGCGCGAGACAAATTCACCAAACACTTCTACCCTCTCTGCAGCCTTGATATGAGAAAAAACAAACATTTTCAAGTGTTACAATGAAATCTGCCAAAATTGTCTGTTTTGTACTTCTCATGTTCATTAAACCCCAAATTCACAAGGCCTATCTCTTGCCCAACCTCAGTTATTTTGTCTGAGCTGTGCCAAAAGGGAACAGAGATGAAGTTGGCCAAGGGAGACATTCTTGGCTAGTCATTTATGCAAACTCGCTTCGGGAAAACTTAAATTTAACATTTTAAAGAAATCCACGCATGCGTAAATTATTCTCTTTAGGAAACAAAGCACCACCAAAGTCTCTCTTTGTGAAGTAGCTGACCTTATACTTTCCACGAGAGGAAAATTAGCGTTTCTGAAATAAAAAGAATTTGGTGACTACTGGAGCTAACATTTCTGTCACTCAGGAAAATTCCTTACAATTGAACTGTTCCTGTGCAGGAAGATCGCATTTTGTTTAGTCTGTTTGGGAATGTTTTAAAACCGTAGCTACTACTTAAGCATTATGTGGAGTGCAAAGCAAATGAGTTTATGGAGCATGAGCTAAGAGCGTGCTTGTGTGGTAATAGCAATCCTGAAAATATGTTCCACTGCGTCAAGGCCTGAGCTCATCAGCCACTGAAATTCCAAAATTTGCCTGTGAAGTGCTCACCATTCTCATCTGTCACCTAGGAGTTATTAGGAATGAAGGCACAGCGTTTACCCAGGTAGAGATACACCTCATCTTGGAGATGCGCTGCACGTGAATTACTACTTTCCCTTCACTCTTGGAGCTTCCTTCACACCCTCCCGGCTACTTGGATTGGGGTACTACAGGTTGGGATTTGGGTGGAAAAAACTCAGAAGTTAAAATGCTTACAACCAACTAACTAATGCCAGAGAAATTTACCCTTAGATCTTTCAGACTTTACCGAAATTTGTTTAAGTCAGTAATAATCAGCAGCTCTGTAATCTGGACCTGCACACTGAAAGCAAAACTGAAAAGGAAAATTGCATTAGCAAGATTGTCCTCCTTTCAGGAGGACTTTTTTTTTTTTCAGTCAATTTACAGTCTTATCATGAATATCAAACATGACAATTTCTATTACACTGAACATACTAAACTGGATTAAATGATCTGTATTTACTGCCTGAAATTGGAGAGGGGTACCAGACCTATTATAACCCATCCTCATAATCATCATTGCCATCCAGATATTTAAAAATGTCCGTTGGCAAAGAATGATGCACTTAATGTTGCTCACCATAACTGAAGTAAAATGAAATTTATGAGTGACTAGCTTCAGGATTTCATTAAAATTAGGAAGCCAGAGATGGCAACTTCTTTAACAAGGAGTCGAATATTTTTATCCCTGCTTCCTATTTGCCTTTCTTTGTACAGTCTTGGATCGCCCCACTGTAGCTAATTAGCAAAACTAGTGTTATTTCTACCCTGAGAGTGAAATATTATCCACTGCTTCAGTAAAAAGAAGTGTTGCTGATAAACATTAGTTGGTTTTCATTTCCATGCACTGATACTGGTGTCAGAAAACACAGCTGAACTTCCCTCCTCTTTTTAATACTTTGGGTTTCAGTAAATATACAACTTACATATAAGTGGTTTTTAGATTTCTGTTGTAAATTGTGCATCGTAAACTGTCTTCGTGCAAGACTTTCTGCATGCCAACAACACTTCTTCAGACCATCTAAAGAGTCAAGCTGCAAGATGTGGAAAAGGCAGACTCAAATGGAAAGTACCTGTCTCCTGCAAGGAAAAATCTGAACTGAGGGGAAAAAAAATATCCCCAAACCTCTGTGGCCAAAAATTATAGAAAGTATAGTTGCACACTAGGGTACAAACCTCTAAAAGTCCCTCATATTGCTATTCCCACTGTCCCCTCTATGTTTTCTACATATGAGGAGAAGAAAAAGAGTCTTCAGGGCTGGGCAGGAGAGTATAAACTCTGTATCTTGCCCTATAAACAGAGTCTGTTCCCGAGACTTCCCACATGTCGGCATATTGATGTATGGAGAGTTCTCCAAAAGACGGGAAAATTCTTTCTCTTTCTTCTTTCTCCTAACCCAGTACGCATGATTTATGTATTCATATCTTCATACGTATTAGCAGTATTTACAAATAATAGTTAGCATCTACAGGGAATCGTACACTTTGCTGTATGAGACAGCTTCTAGATGTGTTTTACCCTTATAAAACATGTCTGCTACGTACAGGGTACTGCAGAGGTCCCACAGCTTTGTCAGCATTAGGGTCTGTCACCAAAACAAAACCGACCAACCTGTTTCTTTCCCATTATTCGTGAACAAGCAGGTCTGTTTTTTTCCTGACCTGCTAATGTAATTTGGGTTTTGCTGTGGTTGTGCTAAGGAATGCACGCTGGCTCCTTGAAAGGACAAGTCAGTGGGAACTGTAACGCTGCCTCAACCGCTCTGCGGCAGGAAAAGGCAGGGGAGAAGTTCCCCCGAGAGCTGTGAGCGCATGCCAGCTCGCACAGGTCCAGGAGACACACTGGCTCCGAGGGCTTCAGACGGTGGTGACAGGCTAGCGCCTTCACAGCACGCAGGAGTTGGTGGAAATGCAGTCTGTAAATACGCAGCCGTTACAGCCCCCGGGACGTTTGGTCCTAGGCTCTTCCCCGGGAGAAGGAGGAACGGGTGGCTGGCGGGCAGAGGAGATTTTGGTGGCCGGGGGCAGTGGGAGGATGAGGATGCATGGAGTCACCCGCTGGGCAGCCCACAGCGGCTGCGTTGGTCGTTTTACGACTTAATCCAGATGACAGTAAGTGACCTAAAAGATCTGATCTACTTTATCTTTCCCTTACAAAGTCTCAGACAGCTAATTTTTAGAGTGCTTTTCTGCTCTTATTTTTCCAGAGGGATAAAAATAACAAAACCAGCCATAAAACCAGATATCGTCGTATTTATCTTTTTCATGCGTAGTAATATACAATGAGGAGGCAATCGGGGCAATTCTCCTGGATCTCGGCAGAACATTTGCTCATGCACATTACCAGCTGTTTCGTCTCTAATTAAAAAGATCTGGAGTTGGCTACGCTGCAGCTAGATATGATTACTGTTTAGTACCTAACAGTCTGTTTTAATCCATGCGTGAGCAGGTTTTTCCCCTGAATTAGTCGTGATGGATGGAGAAATGAAAAAAGGCCAGTACTCGCTAATGATTACCTACCATTTGTTAAGTATATATGCTGCTGATGACAACGCAGTATATACGCTTGATTCTGAAATATTGCTATAGGCCAAAGATTTACAGAAGTGCTTTTATAGTCTTCAAAATGGCATTATGAAAGTAAATTACTTACGAATAATAAGAAAACTAACAGCATTATCTGGCATAAATAAGAAAGTTCACCATCTGGTGTTTTTAAAATGAAAACCTTTGATGGTAATTACTTAGAATGCAACAAGCGTTTCCAAAATATGGATTTTTGGCATGATTCTCTCCAGAAATTTAGCACTCAAACAAGTAATTAAGACTATAAATCTTACACTGGTTTGATTATGAACGATGAATCATTGTCTCACAATTACAGCAGGAGAAGGGGCTGCCAAGCATGTCCATTTATCGATATATGCTTACAGAGCACTGGTTTAGGGCAATCTTAAGTAAAGTGTTATAACAATGTAAAATGAGATTTCATGATTTGCTCTAGAAGCATAAATTATGATCATTGTTATTGTTTTCCTGGCGCCTGAAGATGGATTTGGGATTGGACATTTAACTGATGTAATCTAAGATTAAGCGGCAGAGCTCTCTTTGGAGCCTCTAGCCTGCAGAAATAGTCTAGCTGGAGTTATTAAAGTCCTTGTATGCTCAGAGCAAGATTTTTGCCCTTAGTGCAGCTCGCTGTATTTATTATATGCAATGCGTAAAATAGGTTCTCAGTATAATATAGTGCACGACCTGAATAGAGGAAGAAGCAGCATCAAGTCCTCCAAAACCCTTAAGCCAGAGAGGATTCCTTAGAGCAAGTTGCCTGGAGTGCTGCATTCCATTTATTTTTCTTTTAGCATCTAAGTAGCTGAAGAGTGAATAGTCACTGAACCTCGAAAATCTTTAAAATTAGGGCCCTGTTACGTTTTGAAATTTTGTGCTAAAACCTGCACTAGTTTTGGTTACGTGTTCACTGTAGTTTGAAATGTGGTTTGTTGCATTTATCCAGCACATACATAGCTGTCATGCCTTGGGACAGGTAATAAGGCAAAGATTTCTACTTTCTATTTTCACGGGCTTTTCATCGATCACAGGCATTATTTCTATATTTTTAAGGGCAAGTTCACCTTTTTGAGACGTTTCCCTTAGGGTGACAATCTTTCCAGCTACAAGCACAATATTTTCCTAGTGGTTTCATAGTATCCCACACAGCAGACAATAACCCGTTTCACATGCAACAAAAATAAGCAAGAAGCACGTACTCACCCACTTGCCCATGTTGGGATAGTCATGCTCTGGATCAAAAAGGTGTTGGTGCAGCTGGTATTCCCTGCTGAACTCTGCTGTGTCTGGGGTGTTCTCTAGACACCCATCATCAACTGCAAAAGTATGTTAGAAAGCCCTGAGTGCTTAGTAGCTTTGAAACACACAATACGTGCCACATTAATCAACAAACTTCTTAAATGGAATTATGCAATTAAAAAGAAATTAAAGAACTGGATGACTGGAAAATATCAGGTATTTTCTTCTTTTGAAAGGAGTTTGTCAGGATATATTTAAATATATTTTTTAAAAAAAACCCACAACTTAATGAAACTTTGAAACTAAAATTTATTTTCCTAGCTTTCCTCCTCCTTTTTGCTTTTCTTTTAAATTAGTGATTGAGCTTGATTTTATGTAGAACTGCATATTATTCTGATTCAGAAGGGATCCTCTTTTCATTTTCAAATGTCCACATGAAATTGTAGAAATTGTTTAGGCAATACTTTTGGAGCTCATGGCAAAATGATGCTGTGAGCAAAGACAGAATTTCCTTCATGGAACTCTATTTCTGGTTTGCTACTTTGTTCAAAATGGCTGAAAATCATTTACGCATCATAAGATCTCATAAAAATGCAATGTGGCAGAAGTTTTATGCTGCAGACATTTCTGCACATTGGTAACTAATTTGATGGGTCCAGAAACCTCCTTTAATCACAATGGATGGCTTTGCAGGCAGCACCACACCAAGGATAATACCCTTTTAAAAATCAGCTTATGGACTTTTTACCAAAATAAGTAATCTTTAGATTAAACAAAGATTCAGCAACTTGAGGCCAGAGTAGCTCTTTGGATAGAGTCTGCTCCTGGAGCTCCTTCTGCTTTGTCAGCATGGGGAGCTTGCAGTCCAAGTTCCTCTCAGGCATATCCAAGGAGTTCCTACCACCCGGGGCATGATGCTGGGCATCCAAGCAGCTCCATCTGCCAGAACGCAGGCAACTCCAGGGGACACACCTGTGGACTTTCCCTTCTGTCCTCGTGTCATCATCATGTAAAAAGATTTGCAGATGGATTATCTTTTTCCCTTAGATGTGGGAAACAGTAAAGTCTTGACTTAAGTATGAGTTCATTCAACGACCTGAGGAGGTTATTCTAAATCCAACAGATCCTGCTTTCTCTCTTTTCTCCTTAGAATGGGGAAAAAAATAAATTTGCCAATAGGAAACAGGGGAAAACTAACCGTACTGGCTAAGTAATTCAGAAACCATTAAAGTTAACTACAAGCACTTAAAAATTATTTCAGTCTCAGCAGGGACAGGGTCATCTCAAGAGAGAAGCAGGTGACAACAGAAATGTGGTAGACCTCCTCAGAGCGTCTGTGCCTTTTGGTAGAAAACACAAAGGGCAGCTGGACATATGTGTGCCCTCTGCAACTGCTAATCCAAAAGTCTTCAAGCTCAAGTGCTCCAGGCTTATGTATTCCCGCTGTGGAATGCGCATATGTAGACAGTGACTGGAAAAATTGTTTTCCATTAAGCAAGTCCACAGACCTGATTGAGGAAGGCCTCCGGTAATTTGTATGCATAATACAGTCACCACTTGAATTTCCATTTAAGGCTCTGAAAAACATTTCACTCTAATCCTTGTAGATACTATCTTCACTCACAGCGTACCTACGACAGAGCCATTTATCTCAGCAGGCAGCACTTCCCTAAGAATTCCCCCTGTGTTCAGATCTGACTGTATTAGCTTAGCTAACAACTTTTATTTCACCTAAGAAAGAAAAATTGAAGGGATTTTCACAGGCATTTCTCTGGATGCCAGGTGTTCGATTTATTTATCTAATCACTAACAAGATTCTAATGGACAGGCACAAAAGATAGAAAGTCTGCGTGTGTGCGCGAGAAAACCTAAACCCCTCATTTGCAACCTGTCAGACAACAGCTATATTGAACAAAATGGAAGATTAGATATTATTTCAGCAGAGATGCAGGCATCATCCCCAAACAGGCTGTAATGGAAAACAGCAAGGGAGGACGATTCGAAGTTTTGTCGTATTTTTGAATGACATGTAAAAACACTGTTTGCAAAACTTTTCATGACAAGTATTTATTTTTTGATCAATTCTAAGCTAGTTAGAACATTTTTAATAAGAATACAGACAACTGTTTTGCATTATCCAAATAACATAAAAGAAGACTAAACAGAAAAGATTTTTGAAAGGATCTCTTAGCTCATGAATAAAAAATGAGAGAAAAATAGAGTGCTCATTCCCAGTTCCAGCTCCAAAGGCAGCCAATGGGTGTTTTACTACTACTTTCAGTACTGGAAGTCGTTCCTTGGCTCAAACAACAGGAAAAAGATCGGTTCCCTTAGGGTATGTCTATGTCATGCACATGCAGCGCTGCTTTAGAGATCCTTCAGCACGAGCCACCCGCATGGCTTGGTATATGCGCAGCTGCAAGCTGAGGGATGTACCGGGTGTTTCGGGTACCGTACTGCTCCGGCACTCCGAGGCTGCACTGGTCCTCTGGCAGAGCGAGCCTGCGTGCAACGCGTTGGGGTACGTCCACGTAGTTCTCCATTTCTTGGCACAGATGCACCCTCAGTGAGCTATAAAGCCGCATGGATTGGAGCCAAGGTATCTTAAATATTGACTCATGGTCTGGGTTGGAGATCAGGGCAGAGAGTTTCATTCCTCTTGGCACAATGAAAGTCTCCAAAATAAGGGTAAATCTCATCTGTACAGAATGATAACTTTTTTTCAGGGGCCAGCCTAAAAATGAACTCCCTCAGGAACAAGACGCTATCATAAATCTCACTATCTTCTACTCCAAGGTCAAGATGATTTCTTCCACCTGACCTTCTCTAGCAGTCGTATAGCAATACAGAAGGTGCACATATTAAAAAAAAAAGGAAATAATCTCATCTAAAACATCTGATTGCTCAACAGTTCTGCTCCCGAGGTAGAGAATGAAAGAAAACACCCACTGCTGATCAAGTGTCATACTGCCTAGTACAGCACAGAAAGACTGAAAGATGTACAGTGAAGACAGAGGTGTGAAGGCTACACCATAATTACCTGTTTTTCCAAGAGGGCAGGGATTTGGAGGGTCAGGATATCCTTGATCTTCACTGAAATCCTTTGGCACGTTATCTCCTGTCAGCTCAGCCACGATGTTTGGGATATTGCCATACGGACCCAAGTGCTGGAGACCCTCATGCGCACCACCTAGCAAAGACAATTTACACACACTGTCTTTTTACAAGATTAAAAGTGTAAGTGCTTTAGGCGCTTCAAGTAATCCAGGCTTAGATTTAAAATATATATATAATTGTTATAGAGACAGATCCAAGTTTAGATTTCAAACGTCTCTTTTAGAAATGTAACCCTGTAACCTAAACCAGACAACTTGGGCAATGAAAAATGAAACTAGGAAACAAGATCAGCCACTTGTTATTAACCTTAGGGTTGGTTTTTTCCTTAACTATGTAAGTTATAGGTAAGAAAATGCAAAGAAAAAGAAACATGAGACAGTAACAGAACTTAATATATTTACTGCACAATCATCTTCAGTCACTGATACTGTTCATTGTAGCAACTAATAATTGAAGAAGATAGGGCAGGACAGCATCATGGCAAGAAGACAAAGTTAATGACACTGTAGAAAGAAATAATACTATTTGTACAGCCTAGAAATACATTCATAAATTAAATCATGTGAAAGGATCCCAGATATTATAGCAAATTTGGTTGTATACAGCTAGGAAAATTGTTTTTAAATCTAATGATTTCTTAAATGTAAATTTGAGTTTCCTGCAGTAATGGTGAAAAGTGGTTAAGAGTCCGTATTGTTGATGGGAATTCTTGTGCGTGCACACCTACACAGTAGTCATTACGATATTACACACCATGTTCCATGACTTTTACACCTTTACTTAATAGATCAGTTCTAGACGCAGGCTTTTTTATATTTGTCCTGTGGGACTCAAAGCACCATCACTGTAGGATTAAAACAGCCGTGAGCAGCAAGATTTATAACTCAGTGGCAGAGGACATGATGATGGGCTTCCTGTTCTTGGGCAAACGCACACAGAAGGGGTGTGCTACAGTCGTCTTCCACCCATGTCAGCGTGGGCACCTTGCCTTTGACACATAGGGTCTTCCACTAAAGTTTTGGGAACCAAGCTCAGGCCATTCTCTCTAGATGACTCTACAAATATTTGTCTGCTCCAGGTCATTTCTGCACACATTATTGGCCAAATGCATCTACAGGCTAAAACCCAGCTGCTTGAGGAGTTTTCTGAATACTACTGTACAGTACTATTTTGAATTTCAACAAATAAAAACTTAGTTTCAAGCATGCTCTTTTTCCCTGCCCTAAGACAGCCACACACACACTGCAGCAACAGCTAATATAGTTATTGAGTACTGAGATGGCTGTGTGACAGCAGAGCAACATTTTTTTTTAAACTCTATATAATGAGGGATAACCAACATACAGTCAACATAGAAAATCCACTAACAATGAATGAGAGGAAAAGGAATTTGAATGATTGGAAAAGGTGAATTAAAGAGTAAACGCAGACACAACTGTTTGGGTAAATAGCACGATCACCATAACACCAAATAGTCTTATTTTCAATTTCTATAATTTTAATAGATCCAAAAGACTGGAATAAAGCTTCTCAACATGAAAGCTGCTCCAAAAGAATCATTCAAGTACTCCTGTCCCAACTTACAAATAAATACTACCAACCTAAATGGCCTGTTTAGCCTGGAGAAGAGAAGACTGAGAGGGGATCTTATCAATGCTTAGAAATATCTAAAGGGCGGGTGTCAAGAGGATGAGGCCAGATTCTTTTCGGTGGTGCCCAGTGGCAGGACAAGGGGCAACGGGCACAAACTGGAACACAGGAAATTCTGTTTCAATATGAGGAGGAACTTCTTTCCTTTGAGGGTGACAGAGCACTGGCACAGGCTGCCCAGAGAGGTTGTGGAGTCTCCGTCTCTGGAGATATTCAAAACCTGCCCAGATGCTGTCCTGTGCAGCCTGCTCAAGGTGAACCTGCTTTTATAGGGGGGTTGGACTAGATGATCTCTGATGGTCCCTTCCAACCCCTGCCATTCTGTGATTCTGTAAACCATCTTTTATATAGCTAGGCATTGTAAACTAACATAATCACTTTCAAAAATTGATAACATAAGGCAGTCTTGACAAATTTTGTTTTCATTTCTACATTTAGAAGTGGTAGTTGAGTCAAATTGTCTATATTTTGCAAATAATCAGTTAGAAGCTGTCATTATGGTACCAAAAGCCAGTTATGTCTATAAGCATATATTTCAATCTTATTTGCATGATGGACTAAAATCTAATCAACATGCTAATTTTCCCCCTCAAGTATAAGTTTTCTTACTCTGTAATGCAACGTTGAAGGAAAGTTTTACAGATATGTAACATACATAAAACTAGCCCTATAAAAACTTTGCATCTGTGTTATATGAGGTTTTCCCTTGTAGCTGACCATGAGACCTGGTACTAAAACCAGAATAGCGTTATACACACTATGAGCTTTATTATACTTTCGCAGTCCATAGTCAACACAAAGATGATGCTTGTAAGAACTGTATAGATTCACAATAATGCTATGGTGATGAGGTTAAAAAAATGTGTAACATACATTTAATCTAATGTCATTTAATCTAATGTCTAGTGTAGAGCATAAAATATTTCTTTTGTACTGAGCTCCTTCATGTGAAGATTGATTGCATATATGTACTTAAAAGCATCAGGTTATGATTCTGCTGTAAACTACAGAACCCCATAATCAATATGTGTTTGAACATCCTGTATACAATGTGGTTCACTATGGGACAATCCATCAGATAGAAGCATATCTACGCTTGTATGTGGCGCAGACCTCTTGGCACCAAAGCTCCATCCATAAAGAAAACAGAGGTACTTAGCAGGCTCCAGTGTGCTATATATACATGTAAGTTTAAACCGACTGCCAAGAATTCCCTTGACTGAGTACAAAACAATCTTTTTATATTAATATAAAGGATTGTTTCCTTTAGGTATAAATGTCCAGGATCGTTTAAGGGTTTTTCCTTTCTTTCCAAAAGAGCTGGAGACAATAGCACCTGCTCTGGTGCCATAATTTAGCACACTTGAGTGATTTAATAGCGTTAGCAAAGCTCATTCCTTATAAACTCTGATAAATAGTGCACTCAGTAAAGACTGCAATAATAAAAATGAAATGCAATAAATATACCAAATAGGGGTATTATGTACAGTAATTCACAAGCTGCATTAGTTTTGGTACTGTAATGTTACCGATTTGAAGAAACATACTGGGATTAAATACACTGCAGCTACCAAGTCAAAATATTGTAATACAAACATACACAGTCAGCTACAAAAATAGCACAAGATGGGTCTCGTGAACCTTGAGGCAAAGACTGAAAGAAAAAGACAAGACTACTAAATATCGAGAAACTTTTCATAATTTCCTATCCAAGGGAAGAATGACAGACACCATTGTTAAATTATCTGAAACTGGACTAGCAAAAATCCAGAAGAATAGTACAGAGAACACCCTTGTACTGAGAAAGGATGGGCTAGATAAATCTATGTTTTTCCCATCTCTCCCAACATCTTATACTTTTTGTGTACCACATTCTAGTTAAAAAAAAAAACAACCCAAAACCCACCTCCAAAAAAATCAGCTCCGTTTCATGTGCAGGATTTCTGCGTGAGCACGTAGTTATTTTAGATCCCTACAGGATAAACTAGAAGTTTAGGTCTTTTGGGCTGAGGTCAGTATTGTCATAAGTAAGCTTTGGATCTCATTTAAAATATATGCATATATGTAATCCTCTTCTGGCATTGGTCTTGAACTGTTGCAGGGTGGAAAACGAAAATGGAAGAATGCCTCTCCCCTTCCTTTAATTCTGGAAAAATCCTTAATTATCTCACCAGCTGCTGGTATCATCTCAATTAGAGACACTTGGAATGACTAAAAATTTAAAGTGCACACATTTTAGCTCATTTCTTTGTAGCAGCAATACCGTCTCTGTAGGTGGGAGGACAACACAACCACTCCGTTCTTGGTGAAAAAAAAAAACCAACAAGAAACAAACACAAAAAGCCAGAAAAATAAAACACAAAGAGCAACTATTTCCCCACCAGTATTGAATATCCCCCTGATCAAACACATCCAATGGAAATGCTGTTAGTCCACTGAAGTTCTAGTTGCTGCTACCCATCTATTGGTAGCATAAAGCACAACTGAAACAAATCTGCTCTCAGAAGCAATCCTCTAAATCAAATACAAACAGGCAATGCTGCCCCCCCCCAGAAGAGTCATTTTACGAAAGTCAGTGAGAATGGATTTTCAAAAGTGTGAAATGATTGCAGAACATCTAAAGACAAATACTAGGACAAAACTGCCTTTCAGTCTGATTGGAGAAGTTTCCTGTGTCACGGTGTAGATAGGGTTACCCCACTTCCAAATTCAGAAAAGAGGTGGTTTGGTCAATCTTAGCAAGGAGGTACAAAATAGAATGGATCACGAGTATCTGTTGGGAGTAAATAAATCCCAGATCCCAAATTAAAGCCCTTTACTTAAAGAGTCATGCTAGATGCCCAAGTTTTCATCTTTTTGCTCTTAAATGTCATGAAGCAGGTTCTTTAAGTGTCCTAGCCCTTCCCAGATGCACAGAGGAATATTCCCCCAAGTAAGAATTGCACCTCTCATGATCTTGAGATGCACAAACTCCAAGCAAATATGAGCTGCAAGGGAAGCCTCGTATACCTTATCTCATTCGTGTGAGATTCCTGAGGGAGTAAATAGATATTAATCAGAGATGCAATACCATCTTTGCTACTTTGCAAAATCTTTTGTTAATCTAGACTATTAGTTCTTATCCCTGAGAAAAATCTTCAAAATTATTTCCAGTGTGTCCTCTCTGATACAGAGATAGCTTTCTCCTTTCACTGTGACAGCTTTCCACACTATCATGCACTTTCATCCCCAGTCATCTTGCCATATCTACCTTTGCTGTGTCGTTGTCACATTGAAAAGTGACATCTCATCCCTAATCAAAGGCAAGCTTGGCAGAATGCTTTCTGGTGCTCTTGTATCTTAAAATGGGACACCATCCACTAACTTCCTTTTTCCTTTCCTTTATTATCTGAAAGATTGCTCAGCATATAATTTGGATAATTCAAACTGTCAAAAAAATCCTGAATGCAAAAAAACCACATTTTCATTTTCCTTACCCTTTCTAACATCACTAAAAGCTTTACAGTCCCAATGCCATTTCCACCGTGCATCTTCAGCTAGCTTCATCCTAGAGTCTCCTATCCTGGTTGCTGAAATTGATCAAGATCAGGAAATAAGAGGCACTGAAAAAATTATAAATTATCACATTTTCTCTATTCCACAGAAGCTGCTAAATAAGAGAATAGGGAAGGAGAAAGAGCACAGGAGAACTAAGAATGGAAAAATGCAAATGTAGCCAAATTCCTTAACCATTCAAGCGCATGCCTCCGGAAGCCCAAGAAAACTACAGCTATACATACTCAAGCATCCCAGATTCCAGAGTCGGCTTGTCTTCTCCTTAATAACACAAAGTTTCTTAAAATTATAAAGTTTAATTTTCTTTTTCTCTGCAGAGGGACAAATTCCTTTCAATATGTTTTCTCAAGCCTTAAGCACCCACATCACACAATTACTGACCTTGCTTTCAGTGAATAATCCCATTTTATCCCATATTTTAATTACAAACAGTACAAATATTTAAGATATGAAATTCTTTTATTGTGAAAGGGTTAGGACCAAAGTAACGCCCATGCCTCTCTCACAGTAAATTTATAACAGTAGCTTATATGCCGTTATTATTCATTATTCAAATTGCACACACAATAAAAAAAAACCCAGCAGCTCACTTGCTGACAGAGCGCAGAAGCAACCTCTCACGCCTCCCTTGGTTGAGCAGTCCTCTAATGGGCTATATTAATTTGCCCCTCAGCCTGAGCAGAAAGCTTTCGCGCTTCACCGTGTGGGTAAGCTTACCCTTGTGACAAACACCGTGCGACCTGCAGTACGCAGGAACAGGTCCCCCCTGCCACGCTGACTTCCGACCGCCGTGCGTCAGCAGGGTAAGGGACAGCACGTACAGCAAACACCACACACCTGTAGCTGCCACAACACCACCTTGCTGATGACCGCGTGCGCAGCGCATGGCTCTGTGAAACAGGGCAACAAGAGGCAGCCGGTGACCTACTTTATCCCACGAGGGCTAGGACGCTATTTCAATCCTATAAATGTAAATGTGCCAATGAAAGACTGGAGCACTTTGTGCCCTAGCATTGACACCAGCCGCGTGAGAAGCCCGGACGTTCCCTCAGTGCCTACACACTCATAGAAAAATACTCCTTTCGCTCCTGTAATGTGAAGCATGGAGGCACCAGAATTGTCCAGAACGGGACCGTGTTTTCTGTCTACTGCTCCACTGAACTTCACAAAGTTTTCCTGTTCGTTTCCCCATTTGCATTCGTTCAATTCCATTTTCCATACAGATGGCTCAAAGTCCCAGCTGGTTCTTCAACAGCAGTGTTTAAAAGCTTTGCGTGCCCGTTTGACAGCTGCCACCAGGGTAGATTTTCTAACTCCCCCAAACAACCTCATCGTGAACAATACCAGTCTGGGGCTACAAGGCTCCCAAGTCTCTGCTTTGGTGAGCCGGTATGACCTCACAACTCCAAAAGCAGAGGCCTTCCTATTCAAAACTTCTGCCAACACGGCCCGAGTCAAGATGAGGTTTCTTTTGCACTTGAATAAAAGTGTCGACACACGATGAAGATGCAAGAGCGCGGTGAGATGAAGAGCCCTGCCAGGTAGGGCCAGGCCCAACACTGCTCTTTGGTGCTGCAGGAGGGACTCAGGCCAGCTAACCTGATCCCAAGGGGAGAAACCAGCTTCTTCCTCCCTCCTGCTCAGCGGCTGAGAACATTCCTCTTCTCATTCATGCCTGCAGCAGCTGCGAGGGCACTGCTGAAAGCACGCACGGCGGGAAGCGCGGAGAGAATAGCTCTGGAAACCTCCAGAGCGTGCCAGAGATCCTATCTCCTGCACAAGACACCACAATCAAGAGAAGCAAGAATCTCTTCTTTGTCTAGACTTCTAAAATATCTTTTCATAGAACCAAATAAATTAAAAAACTTTTCTTACTGCACGTTAATTTAAAATTCAGATGGGAGCAGGGGAAACGCACATGATTTTGAGAACAATTACAAAAAGGTATAAATCCTAACTAATGTGCCCAAGGATTTATTTTATGCATGTGAAAGACAAGCAGGGAAAAAAAAAAATCTTTGAAAACAAGAGCTCATCATGATTTGGCCAATCTTCACTGACAGATTTTTAAATACTTATCCACCATATTCCATTGCTAGATAAAATTTTACAGTTTCATATTGGATTTCTATATACCATCTGCCAACACTAGAAAACAGAAATACTATAAAGCATCAGACAGTACAGAAGCTATCATATTCCCTTTCCTCCTCAGGTTTCTTACCTCTCTTTTTGGATTATTTACCTCTAGTACCATGTACAAAAAATAACTGTGGCTACAAATCCCATTCTAATTGATTAATTACCTGTAGGTACATAAGAATCTACTTAATTTTAAATCCCTACAGACTTGCCACCTTTCTTCCCTGAAAGAGTCCCATCTCAAACTGCTTTCTCCTTTGGTGGCATCTTTTAAAGATGACTTTATGAATAGCAGCAGTAGTCTAGACCACATAACAGGGGTTAGTGGGAGGTTTCAAGAGCTGGAGTCACTTTATCTTCTTGCTTCCTCAGAAGAGGGATGTGACACCTGCACTCCCTCCTGCAGCCATGAGAAGAGGACTGCTCTACGCATATTGTCTCAAGAAAAGGTTCAAAGCCTCAAATCTAAATAGGTCCCTTGGTCAGACCCACAGGCAAATAACAAAGATCTAGAGAGAAACAGAGATTAATACACTTTTCTTCCTGTGTTCCCCATTGACCGACTTCTCCGACGAGCACACTAGTTTTGCAAATTTTCCCTGCTGCTCCCCAGCCACACCGAGGAGACAAGAGCAGTGCCTGCGCACCTCCTGCAGCACGAGGGTCGCGGAAGGGCAGGGCAGGTCCCCAAATTCTGAAGTGGCGGAGCCCACAGTGGTAACACCCAGAGCCTTCGCTGGAGCCCCTTGCTCCTCAAGACGGAACGCTGTCAAACACACTGAGGTAACACCATACCACCTCCATATAGCAATACAAACACCAACTTTGTTTTCATATTAATTGCTGCTCGTCACGACTAATAAATCCATATGGAAGCAAGGATATTATGGGCCAAATTTTCAAACGCTTGTCTTTAATAAAGAACAAATAAAGTCATACCACCTCATTATTTTCCTGGTTGTGGAGGTACAGGTATAATTGTTTTATATGCAATTTCTTCACAGAGCTGTGCCATATCCCTTAAAGAAAATCCACTGTAAACCACTGCTGTCATTTGGCAGTGTCATTTGGCCCTGTCATTAGCTTTTAAATTCAGAAATTAGCATTCTAAATCACCTCTCTTACGACATGCACCACTGCCTGATACTCAAATTCTGGCTATGTTTGACATTACAAATTGGGGAATAAAATACAAAGAAAATTATAGGTATTTTTAGTCAGATCTATACAAATCCAGATGTCTATCGTATTATTGTACAAAAAAGTGTAGCTTTACTATTTTCATTTTATGTTACAAATTTGAGATGTCCATATTAAATTTTGAAATCATATTTCCTGGGCTATTTCAGCAGTTTGAAAAAAAAAAAAAATCAAAACCAAAAACCAACCCTGAAAGCAGAAACTAGTAGAGTGATGTTGGGTTTTGATTTTGTTTGTTAAATGTCAGGCCCATAACGCAGCATTTGATTAAAGTCATGTGTGCTTCAGCAAAAGCAGTCCCAATTGTGAATGTAACTTCATGTCTCAACTGCAGCAGGACTTTCCCTGTGGAACAGATACAATAATCCAAATCCCAAATGACTGTGTGGTCTCTTTGCACCAAATTGAGAGTACAGAGCAGCCCTGGAGCAGCAGAATTGGCTGTGGCCACCCCAGGGGAGCACCGCTAGCCCAGGGGCTCCTGCACTGCTACCCCGGGATGCTGGCACAGGGGATGTCAACCAGAGCAAAGAGGAGGCAGCCATCACACTGCCATGTTTGCAGACCCCCAGATACCATACTCGCCTGTGTCAATGGTTACTACTTCTAGTCACCCAAAGAAGTCCAAATATATTCGGGTATAAGCATAGCACACACTAGCCCGAAAGCAAACCAGTGCGAAGGTCATTTCTGCACTGGTTTCACTGGGTGCATTCACACACAAAAGTTTTGGCAACTTTCTAATAAGGACATTTTACTGTCCTTGCAGGAAACAAGTAGCGGCCTTGCAGGTATGTTACAGGCCAGACAGCAATGTCATCCAGCACTGTATGCCTCGGTTTTCTTATTATGAAAATGTAAACAAAATAGGCATTATTAATGTGCAGGAGTAATCTGCATAATTTTGCAGACAGTAGATTTCATGCAAAGTGCTATTTGTCTGTGCTAACAGGTCATTAACTACCAGTTGTTAGTAGAAATATTAGCATAATGTTACAGACTTTTGAATTTTATCATCTCAATGAGGCATACAGTAACTACCTTTCTCTACAACAATAAACAAGTATTTATTTCCTTTCAAAAAAACCAAATAAACCCCAGCATATTCTCAGTAGCTATAAGCAGTCACGGCAGGAGAGTCAAAAGCCTCCCAAAGAGACATCATATTTTCTTATTCCCACAAATAATCAGGATTTAAGAGACATCATGTAATGTTGTCACTGAGGTTGACAGTGTGATGCCTCTTTTGCAGATTGAAAACTTCAGACTCTCTGGGCTGTCATGCCAGCACCTTTATCAACCATCATCTCATCTGAAGTGTTTTTAAGAAATAAAAACAAAAGAACCAAGTCAAACACAAACAAACAAACCACAAACAACCCCAACAAACAGGCTGTCTGTTGTATTGAATTGTACAGGAGGCAACGAAAATGTAAGGAGACGGTATTTGCAAAAGGAAAATAAGACTTCACATTTGCCATTACGAAGTTTAGTGCTATAAACTGCCCGAGCTGAGCTACTGGTGCCCCCATGCGTTTAAGTGAGATTTTACTGTTCTGCTACGCATGGTACAGTGGTCCTGAAATTTGCATTATACACATATTCCCTCCCTCCCCCCGCCCACCCCCTCAAACCGCTTAAATATTGGCACAAAGTTATAAGCGTGCAAGGAAAGAAAAAAAGCATGTGGTCTCTTACTTCATAAACTCCCTGCCAGGCAGAAAAAAAATAACGTTATGTTTTTTAAATGCTACAGGCATTTCTTTAGGTTATTCTTTTGTCCTCTATTAAGATAGATAAAGCCCCCTTCTTGTCTATAGAAAACTTGAATATAGCCCAGTGGTGCTTGTACAGTATTTTAGGGGTAAGCCTAAACAGTAACTACAGAAACACAGCTACTCATTAAAAATTCCTATTTTGCTTTTCTATGTTTTTTCCCTATCTTTATAGATACTGCTAAGTGACTCCAATGCAGCTTTCTGAAAAGATAAATTAACAAGGACAGCAAATATTATTAGAGAAATTAAAGTAGTTAACATGGGTTTATTACTTTTAGAAACGGGGGGATGTGCGGAAAGAAAATCTATTAAGTGGTCAGCAAGAACCAGCTGCTCCTACAATACCAGCTCGGGTGTTAAAAATCTCTTCGCTCGACACTCATCACGCGAGATCTCTTTGGCTTCCGCCATGCTGACGTGCCATGTACCATCTGCCAGCTGCCGTACACAAGTACAGGGAATCAGGCAGCAAATTCCCATTTTTGTGACATATTTATCCTGCGAACTGCTCCCACTCTGCTAACAGAGCCCCAGCAAAGGAGGAGAGCTCACGCTGCCTCCGCGCCTCCCTGCGGGCTCAGGGTGGAGAAGCCATCATCCCCGGGCAGCTCCACCACCACCACCACCACCGCCGCCGCCATCGGGAGAGAAAAGCCACCACGCTCACAGGCCTCTGGACCTCCGAGCTCCCCTGGGATTACACACAGCTCCAACTTCACAGCAGCTTCTCGATAGATTAAACTCTTTGTCGGGCATTTTATAGATTCTACACCTATTTTAGCAGCTTGACCTGAGGTAACAGGTAAATCGACAAATGCAAAGGGAAGAAGGAAATAAAAACCCCATGCATTTGTAGATTTCAACATAAGAAAAGGCAGTAACTTCCTTCAATTAACAAGCTGTACTTTTTTTTTTTTCCTATCCATCAAGAAGAAAACTATCTGGTCACTGAGCAAAGAGAGCACATGCTGCTTAATATATTTTCTGATAAGTGTCCATCTTTTAGTTGTCTTTGGTACAGAGCAAGTTTGTGACTTCGCTTACTCCAGCCAAGGCAGCCCCAAGCTTTTTTCAAGAAAGAGCTGGGGTAGAAAGACCACGTACAGTTCCTTGCTACACATCCACCCTCTGGTTTTTAGCATTTTAAAATCAAAATATGATGATTAACATTGGAAAAAATGCAGATAGTGGAGATGGAAAATGGGCATAATTAGGAAATCTGCTTATGAACTAATAGCAATAGTATTTCTGCTACATATAAAATTATTAAGATCTTATTCAGCTGGAAAAGGTTATTATAATAATCACTCAAATTCACAAACATTTCATTATAATCAGGCTGCTAGTATAAACTTGTCTATATTACGGCAGCCTAAACTTGTTTCCAAATTCCAAAGCCACAGAAATGAATTTTCCCTGACAGCACCTCGTTTGCAAGTGTACACATATAATGGGTGAAATCTTGGCCTTTTGAAAATCAGTGGTACTTCTGGAATCCTGGCTCAGCTGAACCTGATGGCATCCGCAGCTAACACCACTGCTGCAGGTCTACACTGCTGGGGCAATTTCTGACAAAAACATTTTGTTAAGTAAAACAATTTTCTGTAGGAACATACTAAATTTATTAAGCTTTGTTTGATAAAGTTTTTTTGTGCCGAGGTGCATTATCTGATCAAAATAAGAAACAGACGCACTCCAGAACAGTTAGTGGGTTGACGATGAGGATGCTGGCATGGGGTGAACCAGGTTTTAAACTGTCTACATTGGTCACTGCAACCAACAGTCTGAAAAATGGCTGGAAGTCAACACTCCTGGCAGCTCAGAATTTCTCATAAATAATAAAGTTTCATACCCAATTCTACCCTCTGCTACTTTCAGACAAAAATTCCCAATGAAGACAGCACCTCGGGTAACCAGTGAATTACCACTTTGACATGGTGGTATTTAGGATGAAAACCCTATTTTGCTGTGACATATTCCAATTATTGTTAAACCTCTTTCTTCCCTCCCCCCTTAGTTTTCCCTCCTATCATATTGTAGGTTTTTTTAAGCACTTACACTGCTACCACTGGCTAATAATTCTGTATGCAACTATGTTGTGGAAAGCCCACAGGTGAATCCTTCAGAATCTGAAACCCCATACTGATGTACCCTAAAAACTCATGAAGTTATTTTTTCTATAGGTCCACCATAAATTACTTACTGTACATATGGATACAACTGGAAACATCAATCACAAGTCCTCTCTCAATCCACCTCAATACTCCTGTCAGCCGATACCTATGCTATAGGCATGGGGGTTTTCTTCCTTAAACATTACAGCCCATGACACTGCTTCTTGCGCTGCTCAGTTCACCTCCTTGCACATTGGCCAAGAAGTACCTGAGACACAAGCGAGCTGCAAGAGCTCACCAGCATCAGAAACATTTTTCCAGAAAGTCATAGAATCATAGAATGGTTTAGGTTGAAAGGGACCTTGAAGATCATCGAGTTCCAGCCCCGCTGCCATAGGCAGGGATACCTCCCACTAGACCAGGTTGCTCAAAGCCCCATCCAGCCTGGCCTTGAACACCTCCAGGGATGGGGCTTCCACAACTCCTCTGGGCAACCTGTTCCAGTGTCTCACCATCCTCACAGGGAAGAATTTCTTCCTAATATCTTATCTAAATTTACCCTCTTCCAGTTTGAAGCCATTCCCCCTCGTCCTATCACTACATGCCCCAGTAAAAAGTCCTTCCCCAGCTCTCCTGTAGGCCCCCTTTATGTACTGGAAGGCCACAATAAGGTGTCCCCGGAACCTTCTCTTCTCCAGGCTGAACAACCCCAACTCTCTCAGCCTCTCCTCATAGGAGAGGTGCTCCAGCCCTCTGATCATCTTCATGGCCCTCCTCTGGACCCGCTCCAACAGGTCCACATCTTCCTATGTTGGGGGCTCCAGAGCTGGACACACTACTCCAGGTGGGTTCTCACTAGAGTAAAGTAGAGGGGAAGAATCACCTCCCTTGACCTGCTGGTCTGTTTAGCAGAGCAGTGGTTGGAGCTTCCTTCTCTGAGGAAATTCTGTTTCTACATACCACATGATAGAATTTCACAAAACGTGTGTAAGATCCCAGCCTCCCCCCAAAACAAACCAACCATCCCCCCTCCAGTTCAGAAAGCTCACAATATTTTTACTATACTGAGCATTACACTTCATCTGCCCGTAACAGGACAATGCCTCATGGGAGTCCTCGTTCAAATGCCTCCTGTCCTCATTCCTGGCCAGAGGACAAGGTCCTTGCCTGAATCCAGTTCCTATTCTGTTTTGTTCTGAAAACATTGGCTGACTGGAGCCACTGGGAGGTCAGGAATGTCAGTCCCCTGGCAATAACTGAGTAGTGGGCAGATGGGGGAAAATGGTAAAAACTGCAGTTTTTCAGGCAGATACAATATGTGGCAGCATTGTGTATGGCAATCTCTTACAGAACTAAACTGCTTGGAATATAAATGTCTTACCATGTCATTTTAGCAGTTCTGTTTCCAAAGTAGACACCTAATAGAAAGTCAAACCCATTGTGCAGGTTCTACCCCCAAATCACACAAAAATATATATTCAAAGAGGATGAAACGGAGCATTCCTAACTGATTAGGAATTGGTATATTAAATTTGGAAGTCCTTCACAATGCAATAGTTAAAATCACTGGCACAATGAAATGCAAGTTTTGTTGGATTAGCTATCTTGTAATTCATGGTCTATATTTAAACATATACTAATGGTGAAAATTTACTGAATTATATGTAGATTTTAAAAAAGAAGTACAAGAAAATACTGTGCAGAATGACATAAAACCATGTTAATCTTGTAACTGAAACCAACACTTTCAAACCCCTTTCTTAAGTTGAAGTTTCTAATCAGGCACTTTTAAGACATATCTATCTCTCTATCTGTCTGTCAGTAGACACGTACCATCACAAGAAATCAAAGAAAGAGCAAGTGATTACTACCTGAAAAACTTACCACAAAACACTCTCTGGATAGCAATGTTTGACATGAGGGTCTGATTTGCATGTCTATTTCTATACCAATTGATAGCGTTCACCTCACAAGGCTTTTTTGCTTTTGCAGAAATTTCTCAATAGGCTGTTAAATATCCATGGTAAACTTGAGAAAAGAGAGTCATCCTCATCTGATCAAGAGGGGAATGTTAAATATGATAAACAAACTGGATTTATCATCTTTCAGTTTCACTCTGTTCTATACACATAAGTTATTTTTATTTAAAAAGGGGTGTGTGTGTGTGTGTGTCCAAAATGTTTTTTGTGGAAGACTGTATGAATGACTGGAAAACTGGTATTATTTGAGTCTCACAAGCACCAAAAAAGTTTCAATACTTAAAAGAAAAGATTCTTAATCTGGTTTTGCTAACATTGTAAGTAGAAAGTAATGGCAAACAGCTGAGATGAAATAGTTGTCAGAGATCTGGGTTTGCTTATCTTTTCTAGGGTTTAAAAACCCTACATTCTGGGGAAGAGGAGATGGAGAGTAAAGATACTCACATCTACCAGTCTGTCCCAATTTCTCTACAAACACTCATAAAGGAGGAGGAAAGGGCACAGACCAAGTTTTACTCCTTAAGACTAATCTCTGTCATTTAAGTTTGCAGAAAAGCATATGTCCATCAAAGTTTCTTTAAAAGATATATAAACTTAGATCTGCAACTATCTGGCAGAAATGCCTACTCAGCTTTATACTTCTCCTTGGCCTCCATTAAGGCAATTGTATCTCTCCGGCTAGGACAGTCTGTAGATCTGAATGGGGACAAAATAAAGGGCAGAGAGTTATGAACTGTGAAGATTTGCTACACCGTGTCAAATTGGTTTAATTCTGATCCAGGATTTGAGAGTTTCTGCTCCATTTTGATGTTTGCACATAAACTACAATATTTGGAGTTGCATACCTTCAACCTTTTACTGTAATCCCAAAATAAAAGCTAGTTTATTACAATTCAAATCGCAATATGTTGCAACATCACCCTAATACCCTAACATTTGAGCCAGATTTTTCAGATGGCTTGCATAGTTATAAAAGACCAATTCCAAGGCAAATTTACTCACACAGAGCGAGACCAGAAGCACTGGCCAAAAAAACTGAACCTGAGCTCAGAGCATTCATCACAGCAGCACGGTGTCGAGGTGCTACTTGCGGATGGAGGGAGAGAAGCACCTGTGTCCCTTTCTGCCCCTGGAGCCCTGGCTTCCCCCCGCCTGCAGCCCCGCGCGCCCCAGCACTGATCCTGTCCCACCAAGGGCTGCACGGGGTTCTGCACCCACCGTATAAAGTTCCTCCCTTCATCTCACATGACACCACAAACATTTAACCTCTTCTGGTCTGCAAAAGTTTCAAAAAAATCCATGAGATTTGGGCTCCATAGCTCACATCTGTTTCACGTGAAAAATATACGTGATATATTTATACACGCTATTCGGGAAGAATTTAGCAAACCCATTGTTTTGAGGTACTAGAGACCAGACACTTCCAAGACAACATGACTTTTGCTACAAAGCCTGTGCATTAAAAAAACCCCACTACTCCTGCCAAAATCATTACATTAAGGAAGGTAAAAGATGGATGATGATTTTAAAACAAAGATCAGGCAACAAAATGGTGAAAAAGTCCATGATTTTAAGCTCAGGATATTCTGCACGTATATGCAACACAATAATTATTACCAAAGGATACTAATACACGTTCATCACAAGTCAAAGTAGAAATTAGCTACCTTCAATACTCTGTGGACCAACTAGATTCATAGCCTGGTGTGCCGGATATTCTACCCGGGGTCTGGCAATGCCCAATTGCTCCATAACCCCATGGAGGAGCCTCTGAATATCCGCTTCAGAAACCCTGTCAGGGGTCCTCGGGCTGTGGCTAAAAGCTGAAGCCAATCCAAACGCCAGCAGAAATAGCATGTTACAAAGCCAGGTAGTTGTCATTCTGGTAGGCACCTGTCCCCTGTGAAAAAATAAAAGGAATTTGGTTATAAGCAGTAGTGGGGAAAAAAGCCCAGTCCGCATGCTAGAAATAATTCCTGATCTTAGTGCTGCACATCACAGCTTACTACCACAGCTTCCAGGGGAGCTTGGGGGGGTGGGAGGGGGGCGTTGGGGAGAAGCAGGGGGAACAGGGTGGATACTTTCTTTTCTTCTAAAAAAAAGAAAAAATATTAAGTAGCAAACTGCAGAAATCAATTTCCCGATTTGCATTTGCCCACAACGTTCATTCACAGTCACTACAAACAAAATGGACTCGCTATTTAAATTAATGAGGGAATACGTTGCTCCCCCCTCCCCCCGTGTTTATTATGCTATTTTATAAAGCTCTGAGCTAAAAGCAAAGCATTCCTCAGCCAGGAACTGTATTTCCAAGCTCTGTTCTTGCACTGTCTGAAAAATGAATCACTAGGAACTGCTGAACGACCTGCATCTTTCATTTGTACCTGAACACAAGAGGCTTCCTTCTCATACGCATCATCTCCCCCACCTGAAGCAAATAGGTTTGTTTGTTTCCTTGAATACCTTCCACTAAATGGCTGCACAGTGTAGTTTGATTAGGAAAAAAACCAAAACAACAACAAGAACCACTTACTGTCCTCTTTGAGATGCTGAATTTTAATCAGAACGCTTGTTTCTGAAAGCTCCTTTCCCCCTCACATCACAGAATAATTAAAATGCCTTCCACTCCCTTAAATAAACAAACAAACCAAAAAACCTCAAATCCCCCTTGTTTGCCTTAAAACCCACAGAGCTGCCTGATTTCCTCACGCCAGACGTTGGAAGATGCTCCAGCGCCCCGTGCAAAGGCACCTGGAAAACGTCTTTGAGGCAAAAATGGCTGGGGGGGGGGGGGGGGAGAGAAAAAAAAAACCAAAACAAACCCAGCAAAAAAACCCAACCCCCCAAAAAATCCCACAACGCCGGAAATATTCCCCGCTGCGCCTGTGCGCGGCTCCACCACCCCCACACCACAGCTTCCCCCCCCCCAAAAAAAACCCCAAAACCCCAAAGCCCGGCGGCCCCCCCTCCGCCGCGTCAGGCGCTGCCGGGCAGCTGCGCGCCAGCCCAGCCGCCTTTTGCCCGTTTAGAGGGAAAAAATAAAAGCCCGTTTTCTGCACAATGGTGGCGGTTCACCCGCTGCCGCCCCGCCCGTGGAAACCCGGGCCGTAACCCCCTTCCCGGGGCAGCCCCGCTGCGGCACGGAGCCCCCCCCCGGGCCCGGCCCGGCGCCCACCTCCCGCTGCCGGCACCGCTCCGCCGGGTGCGGCCGCTCCGCGGGTGCGCATCCTCCGTGCGCAGCCGCGGCCCCTCGTTCCCCCCCCCCCCCCCCCCCCCGCCTCCGTCGAAATATTCGAGATGTCCCTTTTCAGCGAAACACAATAGTCTAAAAATCAGCTGAAGGTCGGTGGTGGATTAACGGTTGTAGGAATAAGACGGCACCCACTGCCAGCACTGCGTCTCTCTCCCCGCCGTGATTTCTCTCCCCGGAATAAGGCGGTCAGCGGTTCGCTTATGGAGCGGCAGCGTTGCCTGAGCGCGGGTTTACAAGGTGACAACATGGCAACCATCTCTAAGCACTTGCAGGGAAAGGTCTCCGGGTTAAGCAAATCTGTACACACCATCCATAGCAGAGGCCGACAAAAGGATGGTGCTAAATGAAGTCTATCATTTAATAGCAGTTGGCAAACCAGTAATTTCTAAAAGCTATTTTATGTCACGTCTTCACTGCTACTGACATGAGTGTGACGTGTTCTGTTTTAGGATAACTATCTACAGAAAAGCTCTGAGATTACAACCCATAAACCACAACAGCTCCAGGAGCTACGTTTCAAGTGTAGGTAACTGTTTTTGCTGGTCTCTGGTACAGATGTGTATGATGTAACTTGCAGGAGTAAGCAGTAGGGACCTCCACTGGGCATCTAGTGTTTCTCATCTGTCTCCAACACATGATCAACTTTACATAAACAGGTATGTGCCTAAAGTGTTCCGTTAAAACCTCTAAAAACAGAGCCCACAATTTTGACACTCTTTCCTGGTGTTTAAGGGTTTGTTTGTCAGGCCCCTACCAAAATCTCCCTTTCTGACACTTAAGTCTACTGGTTCAAGACCAGCTTGCATTGATGATCAAAAATAGTTTACTGCCTCATCTGTGACACATTGCCAAAGCTACATTAACAATTATTCAGTACATATTAAGAGAAAAAAAAAAATCTCAAGTCTTGCTCTTTCAAACACAAATCGATGTGACGGCTCGCTATTACAGAAGGAGACATCTCATTTTCTTCCTCATGACATTGCCTTTATCTCCTTCTGGTCTATTTCCATCTCCCACCTCCTTGCATCAGCTATGACAGCTGGCAGTTGCCTGTATCATTTATCTCAGTGAAATGATACAAAACGTGGTGCTCTGGTGCCCACATTCAGCCTACTGGGGGATCTGCCAGCACCAGTTAGAGGCAGAGGGGCGGAGAAGCAGCTTCCACTTTGGGTGGTGGTGAACTGTTATGTTGGCTCCTTTATTTTATGAAACTGACACTTCCAATACTTAACCCCAACACCAAGCAATCCTGTTAAGATCCTCTGGAGGCCCCTTCCCTGATGTTCGATCTTGACAATAGCACAGCAAGAGTGAGGCAGCCCAGCTGGGCTGATGGGGGCAGGAGGTCTCCACCAGACCACTGAGCTGAACCAATTCAGCTAGTAAGTTGGTGGACGTGTGGGGAAGCAGGCAGGGAACGGAAAGCAAGCAGAACTACTCCTTTCATTAACATATCACTCGAGAAGTTTAGAAGCCCACTCCTGCTAAATTATGTTGCACCATGCCTTTCGCTAGTTGTGAGAATCACCAACGCGTATCAAAAACAAACAAAAAGGAGCAGCAGAACAGAATCACTTCTAATGTCAGTATTTTGAGACATACTCATTTTTGATGTCCACAGTCTGCAAATGACATAAGCTAAATTTCTAAGTCATTACAGAAGCACAGGCTCAAAAAAAGGGACAAAACAAATGGTTTTATTAAAACCAAAAGTATCCAGTGCTTACAGCTCTTACATTTTGCCAATAAGCAATTCGCACATATAGAAAGCTAATGAACGGTTTTAAGTGTTTACTCTTAAATAATTTTACAACTGATGACAGACAAACAGTTTCAATTCCAAAAGATGTAAACATTTGCTTGTGCAAATCAACTCTTAACATACTATGGCTTCTTACATTCTTCACTAGCAACATTATCAGCATCTAAAACCTGCTTCTGCACCATCTAGTTATCACTATTCTATTGCTCTAAAAATAAGTTAAACATCCTTTCTCATTAAGATAAAACATTTTACTGCTCACAACTGAACATACTTGGTACCTATTACAGAACACATCACTGGATTAAGTTTTAAGACTTTTCACTTCTTGAATAAGCTGCAGTTATTTTCCATGTGTTCTAATAATTCTCCAGTGTGTGTTTGTGTACACATGTCAAAATATAATGAATTTACCTACTCAACAAGGAAAATATGCCCCCAATTTACTCCAACAGAAATAAACCCCATAGTCTCAAGAGAAGTAGAGCTGGTGTAAGGTCCAACTTAAATATCAAAGTAGTGCTACAATACACTTAAAACTAAGTAGTAAATAAATTCAACTGCCAATACTCAGCATCAAGACATTTTCTTTCAAATGTCTGTTAGTTTTAAATGTCTGAGAATTTTTTTTAAAAAACTTGGTACTTAGTCTAAATACTGCAAAAATTGTTTTGGGAGACGCAGCATGTTTTTAGACACTGAGATAATCAAATATGAGATCTAACACTAACATTTATAAAACCAGGTTATTTTTGTTTTAGAAGTCAAATTCATTTGGATGAACTGACTAGCATTTACAAGAGTTTCAATAAATGAAGACGACCTCAACATAAAACAAACTGTTATTTGTACAAGTCCATGACTTGTACAGTTAAAACATAAATCATAAAATACAAATAATTAGAGCTAAAAAAATAATCATACAAATTTAGATTTCCCAAATGTTAACCAAGTTACAGTAAGCCCATTTAGCCATCATATTTGATCTTACAAGTCTACTGGTTTTGCAGCTGGCAGCAGTTTCACTTTAGATATTGGATTCTTTGGAGAGCCTCTGTAACGAATTCGTTCCTTTCCTGCAGGATTTCTTGTGACTGAAGATTTTTCTGGGGCAGCACCTGGAATATTTATATTTGCATTAACTTTTAAACCATATTTCACTGTTTCATGATTGGTTAGATCTTCTAGAACAGACTTGGATGGATGAACAGTCGCTTTCTGTTCATGGGTTCCAGCAGTTTTGACAGAAACATCAGGCTTGTCTGATGGATTTAATGGCCTGCAACAGGATTTGGATGTTAATTCTAGCTGCTTGTGAGATACAGAAACTTGGTCATGTGTACTTTCACTCCTGAGTGGCAAAGCCACAGAGTTCTTTGAGGCCTTTTCTGTGCAGAAGAGTGCAGAATCATAGCTCAAAGATTTAACAAGTGGCGAACCAACATCACCTGCTTTAAGGAACTGAGAGCTTACAGATCGTCTGTTAGCCTCCAACAAGGAATTAATTCTTCTTACAGACTGTCTAACAGGAGTACGTTGAAACTTAAGAGGTAGTTTAGCTTTGCTTGCAGAACTCGAATCATTTAATGAAAGCTTGTTGAACCATTGTATGTGGTCAGAAACCTTTCCATGGTCAGAAACAGTTGATGTTTTAGTTAAAGTTTTATCAGAATTTTCAGCTTGCAAGTATTGGTTGCCTACTTCATTTTGTGATTTAGGCAACTGCAAAGTAGGAAGCTGCTCCACCACGGAAAGCTTAGCGGTATCTTCTTCCAAATTACAGCACTTTACCGTACAGTTTTCAGCTGTTTGTGGGTGTGTTAATTCTATTTCCTCTTTTCTCCCGAAGGAATCTAATTTGTTTAAGTCATCTTTTGATGAACTGTTCTGAACAGTCAACTTCTCTTCCTTGGCCAGTACTTGAGGGACAGGAAGTTCTGTTACATTTTTTATATCTGGTTTCGGGACCTGAAGTTCAATCTCAACGGAAGTTTTGAAGTTTCTTTTCTCCAAAACTTTAATATCTTTTTTTGATTGCTGTTTATCAATAGCATAAGACTGATTTAGTTGGTGCAACAGCTCTCTGGATTTTGTATTTACTAGATTTTCAGAAACTTCTTCAGCTAACAATTCTTTCTCTGGACTGAGCCCTGTGAGACACAAAGTTTCAGTTAATGTTTCACCTGCTACATCTGAGAGGGAAGATTTTCTATCACCTATCAAATTGTGAAGATTACTTCCAGAGGCAGAGAAGGCTTGCTTAACTTTCAGTAATGTTTCTGAAGTTGAATTACTTTCCTCTTCAGAAAGCAAAAGTTCTAAGCTCCTGTCTTGTTTGTTTACAGTTGTGGATTTGAGTTCATCTGGAACAACTGGTGGCTTTCCAAATATCAAAACAGATTCCGAAGAACCGATTCCTGTTTCAGGGCATCCTGGCAGAATTCCCTCATTCCTGCTGATCGCCTGAGAATATGTAACGGTAGGACTATTCCATGACATTCGGTGAACTGCTTTAGCCTGACATTTTGGAGTTAGCAAGTTTTCTTCTGACTTGCTCACATTCTTTGAACCTTAAAATAAAGATCACAGTGTTTAATTAAAATCACAGTATTGTTCTTATTATAGGCAAAATTCGTGCTAGAAACCCCCTAATTATCAAAGCAGCACTGAATTTAAAAATGCCATTACTCCCTTAAGTTTCAGAGATGTGAAAGAAGGTCATAATGTTAAGAACTTAAGTCACACATCTCATCTTGTTTAATGAAAGAGAATAAATACACCAGAAACACAAGCCTGTCCTAAACAGATTCTTTTTCCCCAGGAGCAACTAACATTCAAGTAACTTTTGTCTGCTAGTTAGAAGTACTTTTAATCCGATTGCTTTTATAACTTTATGGATAAAGTTACTTTTGCATCACAAAAGAAAAAGTTTTTCTTATCTAATGTATTGTTAGATACTTACCTTTCTTTGGGAATTTTTCATTGAGACATGGGCTGAAGAGCAAATCTCTTTTTGCGCATTCAGTTTTGCTTTCCAAACCTTGTTGACTTGCAAGACGCCTTCCAATATTTTCAGATCTATTACCAACCGCACATCCTGACACAGTATTCTTAAACAAACAAAAGGTGTTAATGGCTTTCACATAGACTTTTAATTTGGAGTCTTATTTACACAGGAACCTCCAGGAAAAGCCTATGCGTATCAGCCACAGCAGCCTTTTCTTGGCCATACTTCATCTCCCCTCAGTTCTCTGTAGTCCTAGGTAGGGAACAATGCACCTGCAGTAAGGGAAGCTTAACCACACTCTGAACATAGCGACTCTGCGCATAGGCTCTATAATATCAGAATTTCAGGAACTGAGAGACCTGCTGAATACAAGTGTGGTGGGTTGACCCCAGCTGGCAGGTAAGCTCCCATCCAGGCTCTTGCTTTCTCCCCACTCCCCAGCAGGAAGAGGGAGAGAACTGGAAAGGCAAAGGGAAGAGGGGGGAACAAAAAAAAAAACCAAACCCAGAAGTGATGCAAAAGCGTTCACTCTCAACAAGTAGATCGATGCCCAGCCAGCCCCTGAGCAGTGGCTACTTTGCAAAAACTCCCCCCCATCCCAGTTTTATTGGTGAGCATGACATTATATGGTTCCTTGGTCAATTCAGGCCAGCTGGGCCCTGTCCCAGCCTCTTGCCCCATCCCAGCCCCACCCAGTACAAGCTGATCAGTTACTGCTAGGAAAATAAACCTAGGGCTTCTTGTATTTGATAGCAGTTCCAGTTATGCTGTGATCCCGCCATTACCAAATAAGTCCTTCCTGCTACTGAAAAGCAGTGCCCAAAACTTAGGATTAAAATTTGCCCAGCAACAAGATGACCGTGTTAGAAGCAGAATACTTACCATTTCTCTGTTGCTTTTCCCCAAACCAAACTTCAAGCGTAATGACCTACGAACCATTTCTTTTCGGCTAATCTTTGGAGAAAAACAACCTGTCTTTCCTGATTCAACCCTGGGAGGACAGAGGGGAAAAAGCAACACAAAAACTCTTTAGGAGGGCAATGAAAACATCCTGACACTTATTTATAGTTATTTCCTCTAGTTTTATTTCTTCTATTGTGTTCTTGCCAAGCTTTTTTTAATCGGCACCGAAGGTTACTATATCAGATCTTATATTGTTTTGGGCTCCATTTTGCCACATTGGAAGATCTGGTGATTTTAAGATTACTATAAAAACCTGGAATATTTTGGACATCAAAAAAAGATCATTTTAAAGACAGATTGAGATTTTATACATCATTAGTCAAGGGGTCTAGACCTACTTTTCCAATTTATCTTTAATCTCTGAGAGTTAAGGCAAATTACCTGTACAATTTTTTGCTCACATGTCTTTTACTTCTGTTCCCTGTACTAGACAGATGATTTTCACCACCAGTCGAAGAAGAAAGTGAGGTTTGTGATGATTCAAAAGACACACAAGGGCTTGCTTCAAACTGAACTACAGGAACAAAGTCATATTTACATAATCTTAAAACAGTGACATTTTTTCAGATAAAGATTTAATAGTTAATACAACAAAGAATAGGTTTTTAAACAGCACAGATTTGTTTGCTTATTTTGTGGAGTGCTGGCTTGAAGTTACTTTGACTTCCACTTTTGTTTAATATTAAATGAAGCTGTTGTTTGTAGCATCCATAGAAGAGGCTGGATTGCAATTAATTGCACACTACTGATACCAGTAGCTCAATTATGTTTCCACACTGCTATCATCAGATCAGTTCCTCAAATTTAAGAGCTTAGTAAGAAAAGTTAGATACGGTCTAATTCTGCACATTAGATTCAGTCTAATTCTACACATTTGCAGTGTGCTTTTTTACATACCTAGCCAGAACAATAAACGAGAGTTGCTATTTTACTATGTAACTTTTTTTATGAAACAGATGCATTACTACTGTCTTTAGGAAATGTCATGGCTTTGGTTTGTTTATCCATAGAAACAAGAATTTCATGGTGAGCATAAAATGATTTAATAAAAGCAAGAAGTTTTATACCATTCAACTGAGGGGAAAAAAATGATCTTCAGGCAAAACAATAAGAGTAAAAAGAAATTTCTAAATTGGCTAACTTCAGTTGGCAGCACATTAAGAAACCAAACAAAAACAAAATAGGATTTGCAGAAGAGCCTGACAGTTGGAAGCACTCTAGTAGAATGAAGTGGTATTAAAGCATTGGCAAACAAAAGTAAAACTTTTTATAGAATTTTGAGATTACTTAGCATTGAGAGAAAAAAAAGAGGTGATTGGATTCAAGAAAGAACCTTTGTAATAGCAACAATTACCTTTCACATAGAGCTAAGAACAGCTATTTAAGTATTTAGGAGACAGAAGAAGGCTACAAGTTTCAAAAGGTTGGAAGCATAGGCAGTCTTCATGGATTTGTGTGCTAAGAGAAACATAAGTATAACCTAGGTGATACAGAGGGACTGAAAAAGATAAAAAGGACATCAGGATTGCAGTTTTGAGAGATTAATATAACAGAAAACAAGAAACGGAATTTTGGTCTTGCGTAATCCATATAACATGACAGTCACTGATGAACATAAACATAGACTATTTACTAAAACAGGAAAGTAGCGCAAGGAACACTGTTTAGTGCAGATTATCAATAACTGCCTAAAAAGAACAAAAGACTGTACATTTAAATTAAAAGCTATAAACAACCACTTCAAGCAGCAAGGAAGAAAATGAAGGCACTGTACCTGAGGCTGGTGTGGAACTGCTGTTAAAAATGCTACTTGGTAACAATTCAAAAGCAAAGCTATGCTTAAAAGATCGTCTCTTCTTGCTGGACAAGCCCTGAGAGCAATCAGTTGGAAGTTTACGCTTGGTACTTGGAGTAAGAACCACCGGAGTCACCGATGAAAGGACTGAAATTAAGAAAATCAAATTTG
Organism: Pluvialis apricaria; assembly: GCA_017639485.1. Taxonomy (NCBI): domain Eukaryota; kingdom Metazoa; phylum Chordata; class Aves; order Charadriiformes; family Charadriidae; genus Pluvialis; species Pluvialis apricaria. Next base: position 36,428,947 of record CM030012.1, on the reverse strand, counting down.
CAGTAACAGCTTAAAGAGTTGAGAGTCTACTAATATAAGCAGTTGTTTTGGTTTTTTTCTTTAAACTCAATGAAAATTATTATAAAAGCGTAGCCAAAGTGCATGCATTTTGAACAGGCAAAGCAATCAGCGTAGCTTAGGGTTTGTTTTTTTTGTTTTGTTGTTTTCTCACAAGTTAAGAGTACCAGAAAGGAAAACCCCAAACCACACATTAATAAAATAATACAGGTATTGGGGGGGTGGGAGGAAGTATAGTCATCTTCTGTAAGTTTAAGAGGGAGTAAGAGTGAAAGATCTTCAGGCCTGGCAAGTTCATTCCCGAGATAAAATGCTGCACTACTGCACTGAAGCTTTAGTGTGCATTAGATAAAAAGCACGAGTTCAGTTGTGCAATCCTAGAACTGCACAGCCCACTGCTGTAGTGATTGTAGCTGCTCCATGAACTACAATAAATGCAGTATCCTCAATAAATATGTATCTATATTCAAAGTTTTAAACAATTTAAACATAATCACTTATCTTCAACGAGATTTAGTTCAGTTAAAAAAAAACTTGTGAAATATAGTTGACAAATCCAAAAGATACTGCATTGGCTTTATTTAGTACAAATACACCAATACCTACCGCTTCTGTCTTGTTGAGGTGTAGTGGAGGGTGTTCTGTTAGATTTAAATTTATTCAATGCTCCACTAACAATATCTGAAATGCAAGACACACCGAGCAATCAAATTTAAATACGAAGTTTGTCTTGCTCTGTTTTCAACTCAAGTTTAACTTGTATTCTTTCAGACAGAAATAAAGCAAATTAGTTTAAATACTTGTTTTATGTGAAAACTATAGTGCAGAACTTCCCACCAACAGTTGTTGCTTTCACAATAGCTGAAAAATTCTATTTTCCTTAAAAAAAAAAATAAAATAAAATTCATACACAGACAGAAGTTTCTTGTAGAAGATTCTACTGGTCTTTATAAAATTATATGCCTTCTGGTTTCTTGTAGGCAAACCTAGAAGGGATCCATTGAAGTCTCTCTCACAGAAAGTCTCATGGACATTCTCACTTTACTGGACAGTCGTCTTGAAGCTGAAAAGCTTTGAAGTTAAGACCAAAATTTCATACTTTGATTTGGGCCTACGAAGTAGTAACATACTTCTCTGTTAATTATGTTTTTGGTTTTGGGTGGTCTTTTTTTTAAAGGCAAAATTAAACCTGGCAGAGTATATGCATGAAGTTTTACTGATTTTCCTGCTTTTGAAAGTGCAAAAGGGAAGTATTTTTATTAAGCGCTATTGCAATGAACAGTTGTATTTCCATGTGTTCATAACAAAGCTTAGCAAACTACAAGCCCGCGGTGGTACTTTTATGGTGTCTGGTAGGTATCAGGTAGTTTTTAAGAACTCCTCTTTGAACTATAGCAATACAGAAAAGATCAGTATTATAGTGGATTTGAATCAAGTCAAGCATATGTATTGCATATTATTTCCTCAAAAAGAATGCAGAAGAACAGAAAACATATCATTTGATTGTCCGTATTTGGCAAAAGACCCCCAGCCCTGTTGAATAGCTAAACTGAAGAAACCCCAATCCAGACAGATCCATGGTATCAGAGCACACAGTATCCAATAATATCCAATTCAGAGTTACACTTCCAAACACAAATTACTCTAATTCAAAACACACATGGCATTTATATCCTTGCCTTCTCATGACCTGACTTAAAGTATGCAATATCTTTGAATGTCCAAGTATAATTTCAAAACTAGCAAAAAAAAAAAAAAAATATCTTTATTTTTATCAGGGTCTGCAACAGGATCTGAAGTTGACTCGACAGACAGCTGGAACATTAATGTGGTTTCACCAATACAAACACAAGCAAAATAGCTTCTTTGGTAGAAAACAGGCACACCAGAATAACTCAGAGTAAATATACAATAAAGTGATGCAATTACTGAAGCCTTATATAGATTTTGCAAATCAAACCTAACAAATTTCACAGGCATCTATTCTGCTTGTGGAAGAAGCAATTGCTTTGGATCAGCATACCCAGAGTCTCAAAATAATTCTATTTCAGTTGCTGAAACTTTCACACAATATACCTACCCCCAACACTTCGGTGCCTCCTCTTCTTACATTCACTGGGAGATTCATTTTCACTGTCTTCATGGCCCCACAGTGAGGGAGTAGATTGAAAGGTATCAACACCTAGCATTGCAGGAATCTTTTCCAAGATAAACTCTGGTACTTGTCCTGAATCAGTTGAGAAATGTTTTTTTGAAGTTATTTAAAAAGTTGAAAAGAAAAGCTGTATACAAGTATGTGCAACAAGACATTTTGATAAACATTTATCACTTACCGATTTCTGCTGCATGATCAATAAGTGTTTGCACAACAGCAGCTTGCAAGTGTATTTTCTTTTCTGTACTGGCTGACATCTTTTCATTTTCATTCGAGTGCAAGAGGTTAGGAGCAAAAATCACTGCCAGATTACTGCTATCCATTCTGTTTTCACTGGATCTTAATAAGAAAAGTTGTTTTTACACAAATTATCAGGACACAAGCAGTGGAGAGAGAAAAGACCAAATACGACAAATGCAGTTTAAAAAAAAAGTACAGAGTCATTCACTTGAGTGCTCACATACTGAGATTAATATGTAGACTTATGTACCCCAGGCTAGGTAACCGCATGACTATGTTACTGAAATCAAGAGGTTATAGATCCTGGTCAGTTTTGGGGAATGCAAGGTATCAGTTAGATTATATTAATTTTATCAGTCACCCCTTTTGCTTTCCAAAGAAGAATGAGGAATACAGCTATGAAAGAATGGAACAAAGTCGAGTCTCCAGCAAGTAAGGTTTCATAAAGAAAACACTTTGGATTTATGAAAGAAAAGACCATGACTGAATTCCAGTGTATAACTGCAGACAAGAAAGTTTAAAGTCACAAACGACTCACAAAAAGTTACAGCAGTTGCCTGGAAAGAGAAGTTGTTAAAGGAACTGGGAGCTGTTTACAAGCATTCTCTTTACACTGACCTTAAGGACACAGTTCTCAGAAAGCTGAAAAAGTATCTCAAAGCTTCAATTGTTCTGTCAGCCATCAAACATGACAGCAACACAGTTGCAGTTTTCTTCTCATTTCCTAGCTGCTGAGCTTTGAAAAGGCCTTCCTGCAGGTGAAGTGGAAGGATGGGTTCTGGCAGCTCTCTAAAGAACTGTTTAAGAAGCCCTGCAACATCACATGGCAGTGCAGATGAGAGGCAGCTTTCACCTTGATCCAGTTTACTCTGAAATTGTTCATAAGAAACACAATTTGCAGTCTTCAACATACCATCAGACTTCTAAGTTTAGGCACTAATCCTGCAGCCCATAACAGAAGAGACAGCCCCATCTTCCCCATTTTTAGTTTCAGCCTTGTCATGTTTTACCTAACTACAGTATCTACAAAAAGACACGGTCGATGTTGTCAGACCACATGTATTAATTTGCAGGTTTCCCATATACACATCTTTCTGGAAGAACTTTGCTAAACAAAAGTCCTCACAGTATCCAGTCTGCATAACTGCTAACAAGTTTGTTCAGTCACAAGTGTATTCTCATCATCTGAAAAGCTGAAAAATTCCCCCCCCCAAAAAACCAAAAACCACAACCCACCACCAAAAGGTGAAGTTTGCCAGTTTCTGGACTAGATCTCTTCTCATTTCTGAAGCATGTAATGTTACCAGTCTACTTCCAATATTGCAACTCAAATATGACTGGAGTCCGAAAGTAAAACATGCAGATGATCAAGCGAAATGCAGTTTAAAGAAAGAAAAAAAAAAAAGAGGCTCTAGAGAATACCTTTAAGGCTTTTAAACGAACAAGAGACCCAGACTTTCTGAAGAGTCCCTCGGTATGAATATGTTCTTCCAAATATTCACAAGTATCAACAAGGAAGCTGAGGAAAGAATAGCAACATAATTCTGACATTAAGAATAAAGCTTGTTTTTTTCCAGAAAAACTATTTCATGATAAATAGATAAAACTTTATATATAGGATAGTTCTCCCCAATTGGAAGAAGTATGAAGAAATACAACTGAATGATAGCTGTGGCTCTGAATTCCCCATCTAACTTCTGCATCCCTCCTTCTCCAGCTGAAACTATTCTTACATCCCCCATAAGCTTTAGCAGGCCTGGAATAAATATCACGTTCCCTCTTCTGACAAGAGTTTAATACAATAAAGAGAGCAAAGTAAGTGTAAATCTACATGTACAATGTTAATTTACCTTGGAATATAACCATATTCTGGCACAAGTGATTGTGGTAACGCATGAAAAGATATTCCAAAGATTTTACCCTAAAATACAAAATTCTGTTAGTGTCATTCAAAAGTTGATAGGATTACCAACTACATATTACAGAAAAGCACGTATTCCACAAAGTACAAACAAAAGGTTAGTTAAGACAAAAACACAAAGCATTTCAGATAAGGCAGATAAGAGGTATTGTCAGGAAAAGCACTATAATCTCTAGATACCCCAGCCTGTGCTGATTCTAGTTACAGGTAACACCCTAGATTACTGTGAAAGAAAGGTTTTCTGCAACATGTTTTGCACTTTTTATTTTACAAGGAGTCAGTTTTCCTGTAAGGCCCTCAAATCAGTAAGGATACTAAACAGACTGTTCTGGAATCTCATCTTACCATTTCAAATTGACTACATCCCTTTTAAATTTTTCTTAAAATCAACACAACACATTTGAAATAACTTTTTTTTAAAAAAAATCATTTTTTTCTGCATCTGAGGCACTCAAGATTGCTGTTTCAGGGAGGATTAAATTCAACAGAACAGTTTGTAAAACTGTTCTGAACTCTCATATTTAACATTTCTATTTAAGAAACTGTTATAACTCTATTGCTTTATAGCAAGACATCAGAGTATGTTACATATTAGAAAACAAGCAATTTCTTCAGTCATTACTACTGATGCTCACCTACAGTGTTTTTAAAAAATGTTTATTTGAGGTTACTGCACAGTTGTTTCAGTTATAAAAGCCCACGTTGCAATGTAACAACTTTCATTTCTTTGCCCCACCTCTTCTCTGTTTATATTTACAGAACATGCAAGCCACTCCCTCTCCCAACCTGAAGAGGATTGTGATCATGCCCAACACGTTATCAGAGATGAATGCAAACTCTTGGTCATTTATATCTTAAATTTAAAAGTGCTGACCATGTTGGGAAATAGTTAATCAGTAATTAAGGCATTAGGCCACCTGGGGCCTATCTGGCCAACAGAAAACAAGCATAACACGATAAGGAAAGAGAAGCAACACATTTATCATTGTATTCCAGGTTGCTACTAAAAGTACAAAAAGAAAAAATTAACTCCAAGATATAATGTTTTTCTGTGCTTACAAGATTATGCAAGAGAGAATTGCAGTGGCTTGTAACTCAACATTTAAAATTCATAACTGATATCCTCACTTTACTAGGTTTTGTTTGAAATATCAGAAATTGTGATTTAAGTTCTTAAAATAAAGTTACATCTGGACCCTTACAATAGAAATAGAATGCCCCCTGGCAAAAAAAAACCCAAAAATGTTATTCTATACTTTTTCCTACCTTGCTCAGTTGTTAATACATGTTTTCTTCCTTGTATGAAATTTAAGCACTACAGACAACTACAGATATCTTTTATTATGACATACATCTATTATTCACAGTTCTTATTACTTTCCCTTCAAATGAAAAAAAAGAGTTTAGAACTAGATGCTTGATACTGACAGGGGGGAAGAAACTAATTCTAACTTTACTCTTGCGCTTTCCAAACAACCCAACTCAAGCATGTGTTTTCGCGACATCTTTGGCTTATATTATAACCAAGGGTTACTGCAGCATTTTGTAATATATTCTCAGCCTCATAGAAAGCTCATTCTGAGAACGCTCAGTTCTGTGCTTTGTCACTTGCACAGGGATCTTGTTTAGGACTCAACAGTGGTCCATGCTTTATGGATTAGTCTACCAGAAGATCACTGTTCTGAAATGGACTTCAGTGATGTATAAACTGGCATCCATTATGATACTTCAGTTTTAAATAAGAGTCCTGAGACAGAAAACACGCTTTCCCTTCAATGAATTCAAAGTAGGTATTTAAGATGACAGGACAGATCTAATTCCTCAGAGCACAGGCAAATCAAGGCCAGATCCGTCTGTACCAAAACACCCATAGCCATGTCTTATACTAAGAAAGCATGCAAATAAAGCCCTTCAAACCAAAAACCTAAGGAAACCGGTAGTATAAAAGACAAAGCTTTTAGGACCTAGGCAGTAGCTACGTATTTCAAGAAACAGTACAGTGACGAAGATTTAAATTCCACAGGGAGTGACACTAAACACAGCGAAGTGTCACGAGCTGTGGCACAGACCAGAGCCACGCACGCGTGTCTGAGACAACATCAGCTGCCTCAGGGAAAAGAGGAACGCGTCCCGTTCACCGCCTGGTCTGCCTTGCAACGTTCAGGTCCTAAACGGGCCGGGGCGAATTCAGCATCAATAGACCGTTGCCTTACTACGCCACAGCACGGCTGCTCCTGACCGCCGCCTGGAGCACTCGCTCGCTGAGGAAAAAAAGGGGAAAAAACCCGACTTTCCCCACATTGCGGGGGTTAAGACGTTTCCCCACAACGCGGGGTGGAGGTGCGTTATGCCCTGCCAAGGGCCGGCAGGAGCAACCAGCGGCACTGGTGCTAGAGCCGGTGGCCACCCGGCCTCACCGGGGGCAGGGGACCAGCTCCCGGGCCTGGACAAGCCTTGCTCCCTCAGCGGCAGCCGCCCGGCTCCCCCGCCCCGGCCATCGGGTGCCCTCCGTGAGCGCCGCAGCGTTACCGCCCGCCTTACCTCCGCGGCCGCCGCTCCCGGCTGCTTAGCCGCCGCCGCCAGGCAGCTCCCGCTCTTCACCTTAATCCCGTAAGAGGCCCGGAGCTCCTCCAGCACCGCCAGCCGCACCAGCCTTCGCCTCTGCTCCGCCATCACCAGCGCCAGCCGCCGCCGCTCCCCCGACCTCTCTCTCCCCAGCCACCCGCCGCCTTCTCAGACACTGCTCAGCGCCATCGCCGCCTCCCCCCAGCGCAGCCCGGCTCCGCTCCGGCCCCGCGCCGCCGGTTACCGCCTGGCTCAAACCCAGCGCCCTACGCCCGCCCGCGCCTCTGATTGGGCCGGTTGCCGTTCGAAATCAGGCCCCCAGCCGCCCAACGGCCGACAGGGGGCTGCCCCGGCAGTGCCTGCCTCCCGCGCCGCCTCTCGGCCTCCCGCCGTTCCCAAGGCCCCCCTCGCGCCGCCTTCAGGCGACCGCGCTGGCTACCTAAGGGCCCTGCCCGCGGGCCGCCCGTGTTCGCAGTGCTGTGGCGGCTGGACCATGGGGACGGACGGACGGACGGGCAGATAGCGGCTGCCGGGACCTCCTGGGACCTCCCGGGGTTGATTGTCGGGGGACGGCTGAACGCTGCGGGGGGGGGGCTGCTTGGTCTCTGGGCGGTGGGAGCCGGAGCGAGCCAGCAGCCGGGCGCAGCGAGCCGGGGGAGGGTCTTCAACGGCGAAGAAGACCACCGCCTTTCCTTCCCCTCACCCCCAGCGAGTGTCAGGGCGATGTTACAGCCTTTGGGTGACAAAACCCGGTTGGTTTGGTTGGTTGTTGCATCGGAAGTAGACGTTTGTTTCTTTCTTTGGAAATAAATGTCGATTTAAAAGAGTAAACCGCCGCAGTTCTGGGAACAGACTGAATTCTTCAAGGAGGAATAAATACGCGATGTCAACCTTACTTGAGTGTGATGGTGGTGTATGCTGGGGTAGGGAGAAGATTAAGGATCTTCACCTTTACTTTAGTCAGTGATGTCAGTTTCTCCTGCATTGGCTTTGGTCTGTGCAGATCCATTTAAGATGATTCATCGTTTTCTGTGGACAAGCCCACAATTTAAGTGGCAGTTAAACCATTGGCACCAGGTTTGTTTGTACTTTCTAAATTTGGGGTTGCTTACCTATTCCATACTATGGCCTCATACACCTCCTCCAGGAGGGTCATTTGGGGTTTTGCACTAATTTGTTATAGGAAGAATGTGGTGGTTTGGTTTTTTTTTTTCTTTAAGTTTCTGTTCCAAGGGTAACTCTTCAAGTGTTAATAGCAGTCAAATTAATGAAATGCAATCTTTCCATGTAGAGTCAGAAATAAGCACTGTAGCAAAAATAAGCTTTCCAGCTTTTCCTTTATATGTACTCTGGTACTAGTTCTAAAGTGAGTCCTCCTTCACTGAGAGAAAGAGAATACCACAAAGCTTAGACACAGAATGATGATAATCACATTATGGTGCTCTGAACACCTATGGACACCTAGAGAATAAAACAAAAGGAGAATAGCTAGAGTTTTCCCAAAAGTTATCAAAATATCAACAGAAAAAAAAACCACCTAGAAAGATGTGGAAGACCTAGCAGCAATAATAAATAGCAGACGAGACATGATTTTTTTTTAAGTAAAACCCCAGGATTTTTATTATTGATGTCAAAATCATGTCATTGAGCAAAAGTAATATTCCTCTAAATGTAGTTTTCATGCAGCCTTACTGTGAGTATTATTATCTGTCCTGGCATTGAAATTACATGAAAATACAAAATTCCAAAGCCTAAAATATCACTGATGAGAAAAATAAAGGTTAAGGAGTAAAATAAATAGGTATCATAGAATTTAGTTTAAGCAATCTCTATCCAACTTAGTTTTCTGTAGTAATGATGAATTACACAAGAGGGAGCTGTGATCTGATAAATTTATTGAAACTTTTCATGCTAAGTATTTTCTGTTCAGTATTCACATAAGAAAAAGCACATGATGATAGTATGTGCTGTAGTTTTTTCCCCAAAAAGTGATGGAGGTAATCTCTACATTTTGCAGAAGGTATTTAAAGCCACAGTATTATCTAGTAATTTTTTCAAAAACATGTCAAATATTATAATATCCTTTAGGTGACTATTTTAACATATTTCTGCTTTACTTACAGGTAGAAACTGGAGCAGAAAAATTACTTTGGAAATAAGAGCTAGCCATCTAATTTCAGAACCAGTTGTAGCATCCCAACTCAAATCTATTACACTCTTTCAAAACTGAGTTAGAAAAATTAAACAGGTATTTGGCTACTCCCCCCACCCCCCAAACTGTCTATGAATTGACATGCCAAACTTCTGGTATTTTAAATAATTCAGATTTTCCGAGGCTATCGGTGAAATCCCATTCTGAATGAAGTAAATGGCATAACTCTTTTGTCATGAAGAGCGCCAGGCTTACACTCCTTTTCATATCCAGCATGTAATACTTAGGTATTAATTTACATTTTGGGAGAACACCCCCCACACACCACCCCAAGGACCTATATTTAGCATAGTATTTTGTGAATTTTGGAAGCTACTCCAGAAACGAGAGCTTTAAAAAAGAAGTCAAATGTTTACTAATAGTCTCATTTCAGTAACCACTCGGAACAGTCAGTGGTCAAACCAACCAGAAACTCAGCCAGAGGAAGCAGAAACAAGCTGCTTCAACACGCAGAGTAACAGCATGAGGAGTACGGAAAACAGACCTTACTCCAAAGTACCCCTCCCTGAACAAACTCAGAACTTGGTGGGAAAGAGCGTAAGCATCCCTCATTCTGGCAGTACAAGGGCTGGTGTTGCCTTACTGCTTCAACCAAACAAGCTGAGGGCAGAAAGACTGTAAAGGCAGATCATGAAAAAGAAGGATCATGAGGGCAGAAAGCCAGACCATACCGTCCAGGAGAGACTGTGAAAAGTAGCTGCACGAGCAATGTTTATGCATTGATGTCCTCAGAGTTTGACTACTAGTACAGTTTATTCTGAACATCCTTACTCATTCTTGTCTCTTCCTGGCTTTCTCTCTTAATGAGGAATTATTTACTCCAGTTCCCAGTTGTCACCTGTCCATGCTGTGCAGCCTGCATTTACGTTAGTTATGTCCCTTTTCCATCTCCCACTCCCTCTGCTGCTTTGTCTTGCCTTCAGTAGACAATTTTGCCCAGGACTGAAAGTGTTAGGAGGCATCAGTGTCACACAAGAGTGTCCCTACTTGCAACCATTCACAATTATGTCAGAAGCAAAACAATCTGGGTACTCTGAATACCTTCAACATTTAAAGTTAACTATATCCCTCCCCTACCTCTGTCACTAGCTTGGTGAAAACTAATTCCAGATCAAGAAAATAGTATGAAAGAGGATTTGAAGTGTTTTTGAAAGAAGAAAGTAAGGTTAGAAAGAGTGTCTTCCAAACTGACATTCAACATGAATATCCTCCGAACCATGGTTTGAGGATAGAATAATTCTATTTAACCCACATTTCATTTGGGTTACAAATTTGGTCTCAACTTATCGTCTTGTCACTTCAGGTTTTTGAAGAGACTATTGCAAAACATTAGATACGACAATCTTAAAACCTTAGTATCAATTGTATAAATTGTTAAATCTAGATCTGAGCTTGCTCCGTATACAGATTTCTTGGGGACAGATGATCAAAGCTAACTCATTCAAGTTCGAATATTCCACACTAAGAATCATCAGAATTTTGTCTGAAATATTCCAACACTTGATTTTGTGAAAAGTAGTAATTGAATTTATTTTTTTTACATTCACTAGTGCTGTGGTCAAGTAAGTTTTTCTCATTAAATGTTGCAACAGCTTTTGGAGAACAGCAACATACAGCATACCTTTCCTCCATTTACTCTGCAAGACCACATGTTTGAAGGAACGGAAGAATCACCACGTGAGGAAAAAGATACCCACATCTCTAATTTACATAGCTGAAACTTTGGAAAAGCCTGAAGATTTCACAGGCAGATTCTAACACACATAATGCTAGGATCTTGAGTTAGTGACTAAACTTCCATGCTTATTGCACTGAGGAAGCATTTTGCCTATTTTTCTTTGGGGCTGGAGACAGTACTTCTGGTACCTTCAAATGCTAATTCGAATAAATCAATCGACTGTGAGCAGGTTTCAAGTTCAGCACATCATCTGGCACTCAGCTAGAAAATAAAGAATCAGAAACTGACTGAAAGCAACGAGCTTTGTTGATGAGGCTGAGAAATTTGCAAAATTCCTCTTACCACACTAAGGAGAAGGACAATTTTTTTTTTGAAGCCGCATACTGTCTTGGAAACCAGCATGTGAAATTTAAAGAGTGCTTCTGATTCAAAGCAGCTTAGCTACTGCTGATACCACACTGGTCACCTCAACTCAATGTAGACACTTTCTGTTGGAAGTGTTTGATGTTTTCAAGCATGGCTGAAGCTAAGAGTTTATACTTGACACTGTGTGTGACTTTTTGCACTTAAAATACATTTCCTTTCATTTTGAACAACACTGTTCTCTCTTTTCTGGTTTTCTCCCAGTTCTTGTGCTTGACTGGTTGAATAGTCTGAAACTGGCAATTTACCTGCGATGGAATGATTTAACAACTAGATGTGTGATCTTCACCCATTGCTTTCAACCCTAAAGCACAGAATTTAAAATAAAAGATGTTAAAGGGCATAGCTTTCATACCCAGTATTTTTATTTTAGACTTGAAGAAGAGCCTGAACGTTTCTGGTAGGATACTTTAATTTTGAAATAATGAATAGTTAATTCATTGAAAGGTTGGAAATTTTATATCCAAGGCAAAATCTGGGTTTTTAAAAACTCTGTGTCAAGAATTCAGTTTATTTGTGTAACCACTATTTTAGAATACAATTGTGTGACACTGACTTGAGCTGTAAGGGAAGCAAACGATAGGCTGTATGAGGTTATTAATGGAGTCAAGCCACTGAACAATTTCGTCAGTATTTGCTATGTGGAGGAATGATTTCCCATCCACTCCCAGGGAAGAGTGATGGGTTGTGTATTTTTCTGCTTTTGCATAAGACTGTCAAGTGTCTTATGTCCATTATATATGTACCATAGTTCAAAAGATGTGTCTTCCCAGTTCCCAGTTCAGTTGGAAAGGTACAACGCATCGCCTAGTTAGCTTGAAAAATGAACCAAAGGCAATATGGTTTTGTGGTGGGTTGACCCTGGCTGGAAACCAGGTGCCCACTAAAGCTGCTCTATCACTGCCCTGCATCAACTGGAGAGGGGAGAGACAATACAACAAAAGGCTCGTGGGTCGAGATAAGGACATGGAGAGATCACTCACCAGTTTCCATCACGGGCAAAACAGATTCAACTTGGGAAAATTAATTTAATTCATTACCAATCAAATCAGAGTAGCATAATAAGAAATAAAACCTTAAAACACCTTCCTTCCACCCCTCCCTTCTTCCTGGGCTCAACTTCACTCCCAAATTCTCTACCTCCTGCACCTGAGCCGCGCAGGGGGATGCGGAATGGGGACTGTGGTCAGTTTATCACACATTGTATCTGCTGCTCCTTCCTCCTCAGGGGGAGGACTCCTCACACTCATCCTGTGCTCCAGTGTGGGGTCCCTACCATGGGAGACAGTCCTCCATGAACTTCTCCAGTGTGGGTCCTTCCCACGGGCTGCTGTTCTTCAAGAACTCCTGGGTCCCTTCCACAGGGAGCAGTCCTTCAGGAACAGACTGCTCCAGTGTGGGTCCCCCACAGGGTCACAAATCCTGCCAGCAAACCTGCTCCAGCATGGGTTCCTTTCTCCATGGGGCCACAGGTCCTGCCAGGAGCCTGCTCCAGCGTGGGCTTTCCATGGGGTCACAGCCTCCTTTGGGCATCCATTGGCTCCAGTGTGGGGTCTTCCACGGGCTGCAGGTGGATATCTGCTCCACTGTTAACCTCCACGGGCTGTAGGGGGACAGCCTGCCTCACCATGGTCTTCACCATGGGCTGCAGGGGAATCTCTGCTCTAGTGCGCGGACCACCTCCTCCCTCTCCTTCACTGACCTTGGTGTCTGCAGAGTTGTTGGTCTCACATATTTTCACTTCTCTTTCTGTCTGCTGTTCCACAGCAGTTTTTTTCCCCTTCTTAAATATATTATCCCAGAGGCACTACCACCGTTGCTGATGAGCTTAGCCTTGGCCAGTGGCGGGTCTGTCTTGGAGCAGCTGGCATTGGCTGTATCGGACATAGGGGAAGCTTCTAGCAGCTTCTTACAGAAGCCAGAACTGTAGCCTCCCTGCTACCACAACCTTGCCATGCAAACCCAATACAGGTTTCTTCACTGGAGAGATATGGTTTTGATCCACTGAAGTAATTATGGTGAGAATGCATGACTGAGACAATGCATTCATTCTGAAGACCTGTTTCTAGAGTTTAAGGGTTAATAAAACTTCCTGGGAGGAAATAAAAGCTTCAGACTGATATAATTCTGTACGTGGAAAGGAAATTAAGTTTCCTCTTATGCTACTCCACATTTATAGAATGCCTAAGGTCAGAAGTGCTTCACAAACTATGTATAGGACTCAGCTCAGCTGCTGAAATCCTCAGTCAGCTGAAAGTACAAAGGCATTGACTTGGGCAGACCCCGAGGCAACAGTTAGATGGGACAGTGAACATCATGTCTGGTGTCACAGAACTCGTCACAAATATCCCAGAAGGACAAGATTTTAGTTTTTCATTGTTGCCTTAGCAAATTGTTACCACGTTGTGCAAGTAGCGACTCAGAGGCAAAATGCCTTGTTTGTTTATTTATTTATTTATTTATGGCAACACATTAGTTTTCATAGATTATCATAGAGTTTAAAGCAAAAACTGATTCTTAGATTGTCTAGTCTGACCGCTTGTATATCACAACCCAGCAATTTACATACTAAGGGTAACAAGTGATGGTTAGACAGTTTTTCTAATAGGAGAATGATGTGTGTTTGATTCTCTTGGGCACAAAAAAATGAAAATTGCATTCCTTGGCAAATGCTATAACTGTTATAAAACTGTATAAAAGATGGGTATAAACCTCTCCTCCAGCTGCACTGATAATAAAGCAAGAATCTGAAACTCCATTTTACAGTCTACCCAGTCCTATAGGCCTATTTTGAGGAAGCCTGTCAGATCATTACTGGAGGAAGGTTTAGACTAAGGAACTAATTTCTAGATTTCAGACAACCTTTGACAGGAGGTAAAGTAGAAAGGAAAAAAAATGCCTCTTCTTCTGGCACATCTTCTGGGCAGGTTCATGTCCTACATGCCTTGAGAATCTAAAAATCCAAAAGCAGGAAGTCTAGATACTTCTAATCCTGGGTAGAAGCTGAGCAGGGGTTTTTAAATTGCTATTTTGGACTTGTGCCTACAGTGGGATCTCAGGTGGAATGCAGCTGCCCAAGTCGTAATGAGGCACCCGAGGCTTTAGTCAGCTATGCCATAGCTCGTTTGAAGTAGGAGCTGTTCTGAAATCTTTAGAAGTTTAACTCCAGAGCCGAATCTTGATGTTTTCTCTCCTGACTTTTGATCTCTCCCTTTCAATTGGTGTGGGAAGGAGAGATCGTAAAGCAAGCTGTGTATGGAAAATTAAAATGAGAACAAAAGCCTGTCCAAATTATGCAACAAGGATCATTATGCTATAAAATTGCTCTTCAAATGTGGCTGTCATTGAAAGGTATTAAGATTTCAACAGTTATTTTCTTGATGAAGACTTAATTTCTTGCATAAAAAGGTTTTTAAGCTTAAAGCTATGCCTACACAATTAGTGTCCTTTGGTTTTGGAATGTTTGAAGGGTGCTAAAGGATTTGAATGTTACAGAAGTATTTTTCATCACTACAGATCAGTTGTCTCACACTAGTTTCACAATAGCCTTATAGTTTAAACAATTTACAAATGTAATGTGTCGCTAGATACAATGATCACTAGATCATTTTGCAACGGAAGGTATGTAGTTTTAGGAACTAAGTGCAGGCTTGAGGGTGCTGCCGCTGTATCTTGGGCTACAGGTGGGGCTGGACAGAAAAAAGCAGTAACTATACTTCATCTGCCACTTCAAAGGAGAACTTTACTGGAATACAGAAGAGAACAGAAGCCACAGATTCCCTTTTTTAACCCCATTCTCTGTTTCTCTCATGGAATGGGGTTTTCCTGTGTGCAGTGGGGCTGAAATAAGCTGTTTTAACATACCAACAGTGAAAGTGTTCAAAGAAATAAAATCTGTAGATAATATTCACGATGGCGTTGACGTTTAGTTTCATAGACTGCATAGTGATGTACATGTCACTGGAGGGCTCTGCTGTGCACATCTGTAATCAAAGGGTGCTCTTTGGCCTAGGAACAACAACCTGATACGTGGTTTGAAGCAAACTTATTTTGAAAAGCACACATAGGCCTTCCTTCCTCAGTTTCCCCCCTAGCGATCCTATACTCATCAGTTACACAGTTGTTTGTTGTGGGGTTGTTATGATACCCCAGTGCTTGGGATGGGAAATCTGGCCTCTGTTTCTAACTCTGTCTTTCTTCTGCTGTGTGGTCCTGGGCTTCTCTTAAACCTCCATCTGTAAAAGGCTCTCTGTCTACTGAATGTTTAAAGGACAGTGGATAATTATTTTGTGGGTTTATTTAATATAGCCCCCCAATTCTTTTTCCATTCTTTTCATCTTTGGAGTTGCTTTAATCTAATTTCTCCATACAAATTCACTTTTTTTTTTCCTCCAGTAGGAAAGATAATTGTATATGAACAAGACTATTCACTGTTATTTTTGTTACTTCTTTTCTCCCCTTCCCTTTCTTTTTACACTTTTGCATTACAGATGTGCCTGCTGGGCTTAGCTAGCATTTTAGCCTCCCTATGCCTGATGGCATAAACCCAGTAAGAGACAGGACCTATTAGGAAAGGCTTGGCATCCAAATAAACAAGGCAGCACGTACTATTAGGTAGAACAGGCACAGATTGATGGTATGGCTTGTCTAGGAAGGTCAATGGCTAAATATAGAATCCAGGTCTCTTGAAATTCAGTCCCACTAACCACGCACCAACCTACGCAACCTCTTTTTTCATACAGCATCAGTAATTCTAACTGGATAGAAACAATGGTACCATGTGACTTAGATACACATTTCTCCTATACGGTCCGATGCTGATACCTTTGTAATAAATACAAAGACTTCTAATGGCTATTAAGTCCAGCTCATATTGAAGAGCAAATCGATAAAGGGAGCATCAAAAAGGCTTACGCAAGCAGTTCATGCACCAAGTACATGTTCACAAGTCAGGACTGGTTAGTAAATATAATGGAGAAAAAAAAAACAACAAGACCTTGATTTAGACAATGGCAACAGTTTTAAGAGACCACAGTATAACTTCTTTATCACCTATTTTTGGATCCGCATAGTCTACTGGCAAACTTTTAAAGAAAACCGGACACAAAAATGCAGCACTATTGCAGGCGGCAGTAGTAAGGTCACATTTATTACTCCTGTTTCCATTACAGTTACTTTTACAAATAGGACTGACATCTCACTGTCATCAGGGCTGTATGTGAATGTAGTTAGAAACAGTCTTGTTACCTACAAAGCCACAATCCTGAAACCTCTTAGACATATAGATACCTTTCTATTATTTGTGGGTGGATCTTAATCCATTTTACAGACTCAGCATGTTGCGAGTGCAGAGAAGCTCAGGTCAGCTTTCTGTGTGTGACTATGGGAACTGGATCTCTGCAGTGTAGGTACGTCTGATGTGGTCATACGTGACCCAGCCTTGGGGCACGGGGTTCGTCACTTGGGAGCTGCACCACACAACCATGGCTCTGCAGCTTCCCTCACTGATACACGTGGACGTGGCATGCCTCGTTGTGTGAGCCTACTGGCTTTTGAAACCCTCTACACTTCACAGCTAAGTGTTGTTCAATGGTTAATCTTTTCTTTATTACATCTTGTCGTATATTCTTCTAGCTTTATTACCCATGTATTGTATTATGTATGTTTTAACTGTGTTATCTCATTCCTCATCACCTTAGATAAATGAAAACTGACTGTATTTAATGTTAATGTAGTGAGAAATCCTATTAAAATAAACTTGAAACTTCATGTAGTAGACCTGTTTACTTTACAGGATTAGAATCAAGTGTCTGCTCATCTATTATTTTCAATTATTTTAGAAGAAAATGTAAGAGATGACTTAAAGAGACTAAATACATTGAGAATGAGAACTTAAGAGAAGGCAGCAACTCTGAAGAAAAAAGAACAGAAAAGTTTCTTGACACAGCTAATGAAAGAGGCAAATAAGAAGCTACTGCTTTATACTTAAATTTCCTCTGCTCTTTGTGATCTCTGGAATTTTGCACTGGTTTTAACATGACATTTCCAAATATCTCAGTTTTCCAAATTGCCATATTGGACATTTCACAGCTTTACTTCACTAGGCAAACTAGTTTTAACTATGTATATATAGCTATTCTTACATATATGTTATTTATATGTTATTTTAAAAATTATTTTATTTTTAGCTACTTAATTTTGCTCCTAAAAATACACGTAAGATCAGCACTCATCTAGGAAATGCAGAAGTTGTTCTGGTTTTTTGGTCTTATGACTACCAGTAAGTTTAGATTCCTACTGCATCTGAAAATTACCTGCCTTCCACTTAAAGGCATTCACACCGGTGTCAAGACGTGTCAAGATCTTTTGCTGTGCCACCTCCAGTGAAAGGCTGTCAAGGTGAAAACACTACATATCATCCTAGCTTCCCACGCTACATCCAATTTTAATTGACTCTTAAATTGCCACAATATCTTGTGAGTACTGTATTCTATCAAGTAAATGTTTATAATCCATGTTTCCTTCAAAAATAAAGGAATACAGCAAAATAAAGAAATACTGCACTTTTCAGACTGTGGTATTTGTAACTGTTTTTGGCAGAAAGGAAAAAGTGAAAGAGAGACATTTCCAATAGAAACAGACTATGAATTGCACACGCTCTTGGAGGGAATTTTGCCAGGAATGGAAGACTGGTATCCACCAGTTCCAGTGTCACGGCTGTAGGACTGCTCTTCCCCTTTTCAAATTAGATCGTTTTCACTTTACCAGTCACATACTTCTTTAAATAACCTACATCGTGTAATCCTCAAACAAGCAAAACTTCCCTTGTTCATGTTTTAGAGGAAACAAAGCTATTAGCATATTATTGCATAAGCATATTATTTCTTCCGTTTGGTTTCAATCTTTCACAAATAGACAAGATCTCAAGACAGCTAAAGGTAGAATAAAAAGCTAGTGGAATGTGAAGAAATTCTCATTTCAGTAATTTCTACATCCATTTATTTATAGCTTTATGAGATATTTTCAGGTAGGTGCAGAGATGCTTAACTCTCTCCCTTGACTCTGCACAAAACCATCCGTTTAAAAACCTGCAAAGATCAAACAATTCCTACGTTGGTTATGTTAGCTGCAGAAAAACCACCACCCCTGAAGCTGATTTCCTGCTTGAGAAACCGTAAGCTAATTGCAGAACAAAAGGTACGTTTCGAGAGGTCCTCCACTTTCAGCAGTTACTGCGTTAAAGCATATCTGATGCAGAGCAGCTTGTAAATGTTTTGCATGTTCCGTGAAGAAGATATTCTGGTTGATGTATGATGTTAATACTGCTGGATGTGATGATATAGCATGAGGCAAAGCAAGCTTTGCATCCTTTAGTGTCAAAATTTTCAGATTCAGCTGCTCCAAAGAGCATGTGTTTGGGTAAAGAGTAGGCAGCTGCTTTTTTTTTTCCAGTCAACTGTCATCTTTACCAAGTCACTTTCCTCCTTCTGCTTTTTTGAAAAATTAAAATCCTTCCCACTCTCTTCAAGTCAGTTACCAAGATTCAAACCCGTGGTGCCAGGATAATGTCTGTTACATGCCTGACAATGAAAAGAACCACACAAACAGAGCAACAGGTAATTTGTGGTACTTAGCAGATTGGTTTTGTGTTGGTTTTTTGTTTTTTGTTTTTTGTTTTTTTTTAATAAAATATATTAATTGATATTTATTATTTATTTATTGTCTGGTGATTATGACTTCTAGTTTTCTACTCATTTCTCAAAGCCAAATGTTCAGTGTACTTAATGTCCAATTTAAACTCAAGTTTTTCCATCATTAAAATGATTATGATTGATTAATTAATGAAAATAGCTTAGACTTTAACACCTTAAAAATACATTTTCAGAAACCAGCTTCATTAGCTTAGGTGCTCAGCTTCTAAAAGTATTTAGGCAATATCGAGTTCAGTGCTGCCAGGCCTGTGTGACGATGAGAGTTTCATTTCTGAAATACGACAGGATGCCCTTAAACCCAGACCTTCTAACCGTCCACATTAAAGGTCTCTTAATCTAATCCCCGGGAATTTTGCTTCATGCCAGGGCCTGAAGTCACTCATGTGGCTCTGCCAAGATGCCCATGTCTCCTCCCCAGCTCTGTGTTTGAAGCCTGTCTGCATGCGAAGGGCTCGAGCATAGGAAGCCAAGTAGAAGTAGCTCCACAGCTTGCTGGTCCCGGCTTCCCATCCACCGGCACCTCCCTTGCTGCACCTCTGACGTACAGTCCCACGATGGAGGGACATGACGGCTTCACGGGGCAGGGGTGGCTCTATCAGCATTGCCTGGCCAGCCAAGGGACAGGGTACAAAGAGAAGGTGCACACCGGAGAGAAGAAAAGGGGTTACAGGGCTTCAGGTGCTGAAAATGATCTCACCGACGGTTAGCACAGTTGGGGTGTTACAGTTTAGCTTCTCGCACTAAGACCTGGGCCCCGAAGTTAAATGGATTTAATAAAGTTGGCTGGAATAGTACTTAATAATTTGAAGAAGTGCCATAGGGTTTTAGGAGCTGTTGGAATTTAAATGCCATTTTGCCTGATTGTCTCAAAGCATCTAGGACCTGATGCACGGCAACAGTCATCGCTAAGAATAGCTGGTGTAGTCACTAACAGGCACCCCCAGAGACCTGGGTTTGCCAGTCAAGTGCAGAGAAAACTGAAATATCCAGAGTGACTGGCACTTTTGAAAACAAAGTCCAGAGGCAGATTTAGGGTTTCAAATGCTCTGGTTTCATCCACTTAAAGATTTTCAAAACTTGTGGGTGTGGATATGAAAATGTTCTCATCCATTATCATCAGCACTCTCTTGTTTTTCGTGGTTCTTATTGATTATAAGCCTAATTAACTTGTAAATCAACAGCAACTCCATTAAAATCCTTCAGGCTTTGTAGTGTTCTGAGTGGTCTAAGACAAAATAAAATACTGTCTAACTGTCTTTAAATTTATATAAATATATATTTTTATACATACATATATATAAGCATTTCTATTTAAGCTAAACAGAACTCATAAAATCTTGATGAAGGACTTTAATATTTTACAACCATGATTTTATAGAAGTTATAATACAACTTTTGATACCTATGTAACTTTTGCTATAGAACTAATATGGTTGTTCACATGCATCAATATTAGACACCTGCTGTCAGTGAAGTCAGGTAAGTTGGTGAACATTAACCAGGTAGGAGCAGAACTTCTGTATAGTCCTAGAAAAATATAACTCTTAGATGAAGTTCTCTGTCAAGTGATGTAAAATCTGCACATTGTACAATAAGGAGAGATAAATTAGGATCTTCATTTAGTTCTATTGCAAATGTTTTCTCATCATGGAGGTTTCACTATAACAAGTAATTTCCTTATATACTTTTTGTGTATCAGCTTTCCTTCTAAAAGTTCAAAATATCACACAAATGACACGTGCCACTCTTGTGAAAATCCATCCTTCTACAAAACTAAGCGTTGGCAGCACGACTGGTGTTACTATTTTGTTGGTTTTTTTTCAGACTGATTAAAAAAGCCTGGCTTCCCTTCTTATCCTTTGAATCTTGCTACCATTAGCAATTATTTATACTTTGCTGACAGGACAAACCTAAGAGCTCCTAGAACGGTGAAAGGAGTAAAGAGCATGCATTGCAAGGGGAGAGCAAAGAATTGACTTGTGTGGAAAAAAAGAACAAATTCAATTGTCTAGAAAGGCATTAGTTAGAGAAACCCTTTAGAGATAAAGTAAGATATTATTTAGATTAAGGCTAATGATAGTCAAGACACAAGTAGATATGTGTGGTATGAACACATTTAGATTGTAAATTAGGAGAAAATTTTCAACCATCAGGAAACTAAGGTTCCAAAATAGCCTTACAAATAGGAGTAATGGTAAATAACCTCACTGGCTTTAGGACAGCACCTTATTACTTTACAAAAGAGATTTCACAGTTACCTATAAAAGGGAACTAGACTGAGTGACTCAAAAAGCCATTTCTAATCCCATGTTTCCAAATTCCACTTCTTTGTTTGGGTGGGGGTGGGGCAGAGAAGGGTTTATGTAGAAAAATGAATCATTAACGTCCTGTCAGATTTTACAAGGAGAAATAAGGTAACGTGTTTGTATTCTCAGCCATCTAAATGTAAGTATGGAGGAGAGCAATAACAGACTGTACAAGATGAGGTTCAATTGCAAATGAATGTGGCAGAGTAAAAATGATGCAGTTGCTTTTGTTATTTCATGCCTGTGAAGTGCATATCTATACTTTATCAGTCTTGTAGAACGAAATTTTAATGGTACTGTCCAATTTATATGCAGCTACGTTAAGTTTCTATACAGGTGAGCAGGCTTCCTAAATTCTATGTATTAATGGGGTAAGATGGGAATCCTCTGTAAGGCGATTCAGACCACCCAAAATGGGGCAGCAATTTGACATCTGACACAGATGGTTTGAATAGCCCCATAGAAGTGCCTTCCTTCTGTCATTGACTGTATAGCCTAATTTAGTCTTCCAAATTGGGGGCCTAAAATTAAGAGTGGAAATAATTCCGCTTCATTTCCCTAAATAAAATCTGTACAGACAAGAATAAGGAAAGCCCCTGTTCTGAGGATCTTATGATGAGCAGGCAGAGCATTTCAAACATGTTACTATTTTATGGGAAGTTAGCCATTTCCAGTATGGCTCCAATTACTCTTCGTCAAATCAATTAAACCTGTACAGTGTTATAATAAACAATACATTTCTGCGCAAGTATCTTTGTATCAACATCACTATGTGCTTACTTGTGATGGAGTGAAGACTGATGGAGTGAAGATGTGGTTTTATATATTTTTGAGGTGGAGATGTAGTTTTATATGTTCTTATAATAACCAATTTTTTATGTAGTCAAATAATGCAAATAAAGCAACCAATACATCTTACTGTTACAGGACCAGAGATCTAGTTTATTAATATTCTTTCCTCTCTCTTTAATTAAAAAATATTTTTAAGCCCCATTTCCTAAGAAATAGCATCCTATTAGAAAAAGATTGCAACTTAAATAGCTGCTTGCCTTTATTTTTAGCTCACTACTATTGAAAGAGTAAGATGAAAAAGGTTTTCTTTGTTTTGCTAGGTATTACTTGCTGAAAAACCAGATATATCAAGTCTTATCAGATATACTTTAGTCAAGTGGGTCCTACCAAGTATGTTGTCCTTTATGCAACAACAGAAGAGAAATAAACATTAAAATTACATGAGGTAAAACCACAGAGATAACAGTAAGAGACAGGTAATTAATCTAATTTTATTTCTAATTTTTTTTTCAAATTATCTAGATACTAACTGAATTGATTTTCTTAAATATAGGTAAGTGTTGATGCTGAACTTGCTTGTGTGCCTCTTCAGTAGCATTTCATGCCAAAGTTTACTTGCTAGGTACTATAAAATACCAAATAACTGAAAGGAAAACAAATTTCATTCTTATTATCAGGAATGTCATTCACATCCGTGTCTAGTTGTGTCGTCTCACACACAGGCATTGTTTCTCTGCATAGAAATTTACTTTTCTTCTTTCTTGTTCCCTAATGGGAAACGAGCCCCTAGGTCCAGAGCTCAGGAGGGAATGGAATTTCCACCCTGCAGCATTTCTCTGAAACCACTCTCGGGTTGTGAATCTCTCCTCTCTGCTGGTAATGGAATCCCACACGCAGCCAGTCTATACTAATGATTTTAGTTGCCTCCAGTACCACTTATGACTAAGTGCAAAACCCTCTCTTCTACCTCACTACCCCCTGACACTGCTGAACCACAAGTCTAACACGGTAACCAAGCCTTTTTCTTCTCAGGACTTCTTCACAGTGGAGCTAATTATACACAACGACATGAACATTTCCTTTGAGAGGCAGCAATAAAGACATCATGTCTATCTGTGTGCTCTCCTGTGCTGAAACTGCTGCACAAATATGCGTACCCAAGCCAGCTGGGAGTTCCTCCCAGTATTTTTACAAGCCGAGGGCTGGAAGGGCAGAAGATGATAAACTTTTAAAAATCCGTACACATATCCTGTTGCTTTATAATGTTACATATTGCACAATGCCACGCAATGTTGCCAGAGTATCAGAGCCTACTCTCAGAAATGTGTTCATTTCAGGTCACATCTGAGAAATTCACAGGATGAGAGTTCTTGTTCTGCAAACTCTTAACCGAGAAGAAAGCTTACCTGTTTTTTGAGTTGAAAGTTAATCATTCTGCGTCAAGACAATGCAACCCCAGTTCTAGCCAAGGGATGATTCTGCTGTGAATGTGTCACTCCTCACATGCAAGAGCTTGGAAAGCTTTTAAGCATTTCTTCACCCCTCATGCATTGCACCAAGGATAAAGGGTGGGTTTCTTCTATGGAGCTTCAGTTTTGGCATTATTGTACTTTCCTAACTCACGTAACTATACTTGGACTGTTTAGTTAGCTAGGCTAGTAAAGATATCTTTTCCTGACTTTTTCCCAATTGATTTTCCTTGTCATTTCCCAAGAAGTGTTCATTAGATGTTTAGGCTGTCTGGTTTCATCTACTACTTTGTGTGTGAAAGAACCATGCAGTGAATGATGGGCATTCTGATTGCCTTGACTGTCTGACAGACTCCTGCATCACTGGAAATATTCTACAGATCCTTTACTTGCCATGTTCTTAAGGGATGCAAAGCTGCACATACGCTTCCTGAGAAATGCATAGAACTGGTCTTGGATGTAGCAGCACATTATCTTTCCAGATATTTCAGCAGAGAACCTAAGAATGTCTGTGCAGGTTTCCTGCACAAATCTTCACTTTCAAAACTGGAGTTAAAAAGGGAAGATAACCTCAGCACATTCTCCCCATTTCTCTTCCGTAATGTTTCTTAAAGCGGGCACCAGACTCACCCTGATGATACCACATTATTGTGTAACAGAGCATGCACGGATATGCTGCAGAACAACCTCTCTGTACAGGAGCATATACATGTATTAGATCCTAGGGTGACGAGCAAGGCCTTCATACTCTTTTATGTAACACACATTGAGAGAGTTAATATAGGCTATGACAACAAACAGTGTAGCTGGTTTTGTTTTAAACAAAAAGGCTAAAGCAAATTATATCACATATCATGAATCAGCCAAGTTCTGAAAACATGCATTGGTGTAAGATACATTGCTCCAGGTCGACGTACCATAAACTTAGCATAAGGCAATATAAGCAAAAATTTCTCTTGAAATATAAATGAAAAATCTTCATGATTCAGACAGGTGGTTTCCCAGAAAAGACTGTTTTCAGAGAAAAAAAAAAACCCAAACCAACAACAAAAAGCACCGAGTGTCTCTGGCTCCTGGGTGGTGTTGAACTCATTCCTAACTGTCCTAACTTTTGATCTTCTGGACACTGGTGTTGATACACCTTTCTCTCTGATTCCTAGCCTTTTCTTCCAAGTCAAACAGGATTTTGGCAGTTTTGCTCAATGTGGCTTGTCCAACTTTGTTCCTTGCTTTTTTATCAAGGTGAAGATGAGATGAAGACATGGTCTTCCAAAAGGACGTGATCTTCACTCTATCCAATGACTTGGATGAATCTTGTGAAGAACAAAGCAGTCTTGCACCTCACCAGTCACATCACCTGGACCAAAACCATGAAAATTTCCAAAAGAAGGAGGAGATTCTTTTCTTTGTGCAGGCCAGGTACTGTGCAAAATGTCAATTCTAATCCATCCGATGAGGTGCATATGCTTTCCAGTATGACATGCATTCAAGTTACTATTGTAAATAAGTTGTTTCTTTCAGTAAAATACGAGTTGTCGGTTCCCTGGCAAGTACACTGAGCAGCCTTAAAAATCAGAACTGAGAAAAATAAATTAGGAACTTACTTTTTTGGAATAGGCTGCCCACGGAGGTGGTGGATTCGCCATCCCTGGAGCTATTTAAAAAAAGGGTAGACATAGTACTTGGGGACATGGTTTAGAGGTGGTTTTGTCAGGGTAGGCTGATGGTTGGACTTGATGATCTTAAAGGTCCCTTCCAACCTTAGCAATTCTATGATTCTATGATTCTTTACATTTGTATTTCTGCACTCTTTGACACGGTGTATTGATTTCTATCTACAGACTCAATTATTCTGAAAGACTGATAATGAAAAATGATACAAAATTTAAATGTGGCAATATCGCCACATAATTTTAAAAAAAGTATCAATTTAAAAAACATTTTTTCTAGCAGTTATTTGATAATATCTCTATTAAAATTTGAGTTATTAATGTCCTGATTTACAACCAGACTTACTCTGGATTACACACTTCCTGAGTCCAGTATTTGAAATTATTCCTCAACTACTAATGTAATTAATTGTAGCTAAACACTAGCCGGTTTTTAACACGTCAAGCACATAGTATAGATTAAGAACTAGATCAAAACCCAACAAATTATGATATGCTATATATAAAACCTCATATGTCTGATTAGATTTTCTAAACAGCCTACAGGAATGAGGAGCCTAATGGGTCCTCTACTTCCTTTTGAAATGTGCCCTGCTGTTTACCCTTTGCATCCTGCTAAGATTACTTCAGATAAGAGGAAATGGCATGCCAAATTCTCTCTTACTATATTGAAATACTGGATGACTGGATAAAGTTGTGCTCTTGCTTGCTTACCAGAGAAAGCATTTCCAAAATGAAGGATACACATCTCAAAATGAGTCCAAATTTCAAATAACATTACAATTTGAAAGAGTTTGCATCTAGGTTCAGAATGACACTTTGAATTTTAGGCCATTTTAAAGTTTTTAATACTTAAAAATTTGCCACATAGTCAGTATGTTCTCAGAGAGGCCTTTTTTAGCATAGAGATACAAGGATATGTATTGAAAGATTTAACTAAGTTCAATGGAGAAGAATACTGTTTAGCAGTAGCTTTAAGAAAAATTTTATCAAGTAATCTCAGTGTTAAATGGTCTGAGTTATTAAATGTAAAATGACCTCATTAAAGTGACATTACAAAAAGCGGTCATTCTTTTGTCAACCACTGTTTACATGTAATTAAAATGTTCTCTTATTTACTAAGCCACGTGGGGTTTCTGGTGGTTTTATTCAAATGCATTAAAAAAGTAGACCTGCTGAACTCTTGTTATCTATATATTTTTTCAGCCTAGAACAACCAGACATTCCCTATATGCAATATATGAACAATAAATATTATTTTCCATTAAAAATTATAAATGAATTCAGAGAAGTAATAAATGCTTATCCTTTGGTAAACCTTTTAAAAAATAGCTTTTAACTAAAGAGAAAACACCTCACAGGCAAGTTTTATACATTTTGAATGTTCTATTGCTTTCAAAATATAGTCAGTCAGTTCCATTTAATAGCTGAATACTATTCATCTCTATATAGCAGTGCCTGATCATTTTGCCATATGCTACTGTCTCATTTTTAAAAGCTCTTTCTCTAATGGTCTTTGATGTTTCCTTACAGAACTTTTTGTTCTTTTCCTCTCTTTCAATTTTAGTTCCAACACATACTCAGGCTGTAAAGGGAACATCTATTTAAGATCTCTTCAGAGCCTAAGGATACGTATTCTTCTTTGGGTCAATGCTGAGTGACACAGCTTCTTCTTTAATCAACTATTACAAAGCTCAGAAACACTGCTGATAACATCTGAAACTTTATGTACTTATCTATAATAATCTCTGAAAATTGCTTTTTCCAAATCATTACTCCTTTGCTCTGCTGCTGAAAGATATATAGTGGAGATTGTATCTTGAATGTGTAATTAAATATTGAATGCAAGGCAACTCAGGCTCTCACTAAAGGGGCTTTTTTCTTTGACAAATATATACATTACATTTGCCTGAGGGTGAAAGTAGATCAAAATAGGAGGATGTATCATCAAGTCTGTTCTTGCCTTCATTTTTGACACCCTGTAGGAAAACAATATTCAAGCCTGTGCATTATCTCATGTACTCAGCAAGAGATGCACTGAATTGGTTCTGGTGTTCACGCAAGAGCAAGATAGAGGTCCACATCCCTGGTCTTTCATTTCAGTGCTTGTGTATATATCGGTGTGGAAATCAGAATACAGGTGATTACTCTAGACAGTAGGCTAGAGCTTAATGCTGACTTTTTAAATGATTTTTTTTAAACTACAAGTGTTACTTATATGCTTAGGTGGCTAAGTTTAAAGTAATCAGTGAATCATGGAGACTACAAGGTACAGAATCGTTTAGGCATAGATTTAGGGTAAGAAGGCTGTAGTCACCCATTAAGCACACATGGCATACCAGCTCAGCAGAAGGGCCATGTACTTTGTTCCTCCTTCTCTACTATGATGTCGTTTCCCTCTATTCTTTAAAGAGTATATAATTTATTTGTTTATATAACAAGGGACACATTTGTGACTTCGTAAAAGACAGCAAATAAATCACTACTCTGAGAGAAGAGGGAGAGTGTGAAAGAGAAAGAAGAGAAGTGAAACCAATGCAGTATTTCTAATAGGATAAATTTTGCATTAGGTGAATCAATGCCTGGGACCCTTTTGAATAAGAAAAGTGGTTTTGTCTTCTCCACTCAGTGATGCTTGCAGCACTGAACTTTACTCCCTTCCCTCCCTCAACTAATTTGTTCAATGAGTTAAATATAATTCTTAATTGTACAATTTCTTAAAAAAATGTCTAGTCTTATTTGTCAGGTGTTACACACCATACAAACAGAAAGGTAGAGTCTCTCTGGTAAGGAAATGCAAATTTTCCATGACACTTTTCTTACTGAGTAAGTGTTTGCTTCACAGGGAGCCTTGTCTGCACTTTTAGCTAAAATGAGAGCAAAAGAAGTTAAGTTTTCATCCCATGTATTTACTATTCGACATATAGGTGGTGTTCCTTTACACAAAAGCCTGGATCGAGAATGGGACTTCAGCTGTTACTCATGTAGAATCCATGTTTCAATATCTATTTGCTTTTGTTTTATTTATTTGTAAGCTTTCCCCATTTTCAAACCAGAAACAAGTGTTTTCTAAAGCACAAACCCAGACTATAATCGAGCCAAAGACTTCTAGATGTCGCAATGTTGTAGCATATAGCATTAACATTCAAGTTAGGTTAGTTTAGTTAATCAGCTCATTTGAAATCTGTCCATCCCATGTGCCTTTTTCAGACTCAATATAAGACCACGGTTGAGTTGGCAAGTAAGTTTGTGAGCAAAATTTGAACAGGCAAAATACAAAAAGGCTGCAACACGGATTTATCTTTAAGCAGTCATTCCCAGTTTCCATAGTTATGGTAACTTGAAGGGCTATCCTTCAAGTTACCACTCACTGCTCAACACTAGGTAAAACCAAAACATGGGCACTTGCATTACGTGATACCTATGAGAAGCATATGCAAAAAGGAAGATAATTGTTTTACTATAATTAACTCATCTGCTAGAAGCTCCGGTTTTTACCTTCTCTTTGAAAGGAATAGTAGCAAAAGCAGAATGACCCCCTTGGTTAAAGCATATGGCAGGTGAGCTTGATCGAACACTGTGACATGAAATTCACGAACATACAAATTCTGGCTTAAATCCAAGACTTCAATAAACGTCTGAGAGAAAAAGAAAACACTTCTCAAATGCACCTGTGCAACCTGCAGCACCTTACAGTGTGAGAAAAGTTCAGGTCTGACTGTTCAGGAATTCTGACTAAATAGAAACTACTTGCACATGACTGAGAAAGAAAGTTACAGAAGAAACTGGTATCTGGTGATGAGATTAATGCTCTCTTTTTTGTCGGATTTTGCAAAATCACTACCTGACAGGCACAAAGATTTCCCAGAAGCACACTTTAAAAACACCTATCATATCACAGTTTTTAGAAGCGCTTATACAGGCTGTGTCAAAATCAAAGCAGAACATGTAAGGACAGAGTAAAACCACAGCTTAAAAACAACATTCCTGCCTTCTTTTTTTTCTAAGTAGGGCAGTAAGTGCAATGCTCATGGGGTTAGCATTTTGTAAGTGTTATAATGCTTATAATTTTCCATAATAAGAACTTTTTCTTGTTTCGAACTAGCAAACTGCAACTATTTGGGCTGAAATTCTTCATGCCACTATTGGCAAATTTCTATTTCTGTAAATTTCAGCCACCACAACGCAACCATCTCTGAGAGTAAAATTAAGAGAAAATACATTGTATTGTCTGTGTTAAATTACGTTCTAGACTGCTGTAGACTGAGAAGATTAAAAAATAGGATCAACCTATGCACAGTATCAGTATATAATCTTTTCATGCTTTGTTAAATTCACCAAGATGATGGCGTGGATTTGCCTGCCTTGATTAAAACTTGTTTCATCTGATCATTTTGTAATGACTACAGCCACTTTTACAAAACAGCAATTCACAGTTGAACTCTTTTGTCGACCCAAGCTATGGTCACACATCTACTGTCCAACACAGATGTATCCAGAAGTCACTGTTCTACGAAACCATGGCTTGAGGAGCCACTGAGGTTGATTGTTCCTGGACTTGTGCGGTATTGCATGTCCCCCTTCTAAGGTTAAGCCAGAGCAACAGTTTGTGAGTCATTCTGTGAAGTGGAGGGCTTAACGGATTTATGTTAGAAAGAAAGAAAACGTGCACAAATAAGGCAGATCAGTTGGCTGACTTGGTTTACAACACAGTCCCACAGTCAGCTGTATGGGTACGAGGCAGGGGACGTGAACTGCAGCACTGCAGTGATGAATGTCCTGGCATGGGAAAGACAACAATGCCTTTGACTGCCATTGCCACTGAAGCCCTCTGAGTGGAATTAGAGCCGGTGGGGGCTATCCTCTAAACCAAAACTCAGGGGGTAATAGCAGTGACTGGTAGATCAGCTAACAAATGATACTAATTCAACTATGTTGTCTAGTTAAGTCCTTTGCATAAGTTGCATATTGGCACCATTTAAGTTTCAACCCTTAACAGTCACCTTGAGATAAAACATTGCTTGAATCTCTACTTGTCAGGGATAAATCAGGTGAAAAGAAATATCGTATTTTGCTACAGCTTAAACTAGTGGTGTAGAACATAATGGAGGATTTTATATTAAACTGCCTCTTCCATACAGTTCCTCAATCTAAGTATCGCTCAAGACACAGAGAAAAAAAAAAAAAAGGCACCTGTGGTTTGACTTGCAGCAGAGCTGAGCTTCCTCAGCAGAAGTTAGTGATAAGTATGATTTGAATATAAATTTCTAAATACTTGGAACACCAGATTACAGATATTTTAGATGGAACACCCAACATTACTTGATTTAACTTGATTTAACTGCTTGGGTTTTACTCTCAGTACCGTGGTATTCCATATATACAACATAAGCAGTTTTTATTTCAATCTTTACTAAAATGAATTAAGTAATAACAACAGAAATTGCAAAATGGAAGGTGATTATTCTGTATTCAGTGCAGGCTGCAATAAACTGTAAATAATTCATGGAGCAGTATACTGCACAAAATAGCAAACTGTTCATAGGACCATACAACTATCAGACCTAAATTATGCTATATGTCACTAAACCTAATTTCCTGCAATTGCAGCCAACCACATAATCTAATCCTTTTCCTAAATGTTCCAAACCGGTTTTAAGGACTATTGAATTGCTTCCCCATAACAGGAGAAGCCATAACCCAGCCATCTCTGGATTTCACTGACCATTTTGCCAGAAACTTCTAATGCTCAATCTGAATTTATTCCTGGGAAGTTTCTATCTGTTCTTGTGCTAATGTTTTCCTTTAGAATGAAATTTCACATATTCAGCAAAATGAACAAAGATTTTATAACAGATTGGAATATGGCAGAGAAATGGAGCACCTCCTTCCGTAACATTTGTTTCACTCTGAATTAATCTTTCTTGAGCTTGGATGACAAGAACTGTTGTAGATGAGATAGCTACTGCACATCAAATAACACAACCGCTTTCCAACACTACTGTAACCAATGTCATCTAGTACACTTGCCTCTTCCACAGCCATATCACACCGGTGACTCATAAATCATTCTGTGATCAACCACTCACTGCAGTCGTCCCCACCACAGCTGTTTCCAGTCAGTGAGCTCACAAATTAACAGAAACTCTCAGTATTAGTCCCAAAGAGTACTTGTACTTCATACTATTAAGTTTCATCCCTTGTATGTTATTCCAGTCCTTACAGTCATTCAGGTCTTCCTCGATATTGCAGCCACCTTCCGCGTTAATGATAGACGTGCTTTTTGCTATTGGCAAACTCAATTATCATACTCTTGTATCTCCACACTAAGCTTATTAATGAAATTATTAAACAAGAACTCTTCAAAGACTGACCCTTGAAGAGCTCCAGTAATCATAGTCTTGTAACAGCACTTTCCCTTTCAATGCCACTTGTTATCTTCCTTTTAGCTAGCTTCCTCCCTCGCAATATCGTGCTTTCAATAAATAGTGAGCATTGATTATCCTGTGCACTGCGTGCACACTCATTAGGCAGGAGTCCTGCAGAAATAATATATCGTAATTTAGGTAAAGACTGTCTAATGATGCATGTTTACCTAGAGGCTAAAGTGAAGATTTATATAAATTTAGAGATTTTTTTTAATAATCAAAAATGTCTTTTTCTATTGTACTAACACTATTTGCAAACACTAGTTGGATCTGATACCCTAATACTAAGAGGTATGGAGTGTTAAACTCTCGTTTTTTGCTATTATTAAGGCAAAAGTTCCATAAATGATGAAATATTTTAGATGTTTCATTTTGAAAAATCATGCCTTGTTTCATTACTGAGCTAAATTAAAAACAATTGAAAAGACCCGAATGTTACATGGAATAAATGAATAAAATTCTTAATGACTCACAATGAAGCATTTTTACTGAATCCAAACTAAGAAAAACATATTTTGAGCACAAAAGTCTTTTGGACTGACATAAAATGAATGTTCTTTCTGATTGTTTTCATTTTGCAATGGAAGAGAAAAAAAAATTATTTAACCCACCTCTACTTTTATAGGCAGCATGAGTTCTGTTCTCCTCACATGCCGACCCCATCACTTTGTGGTTTAGTGTTCTTTTAACACAGATTTTTCAGGACACAATTTAAAATTAAATAGCAGTGTGGCAGAGACAGCTCTGGTCAACAAGGCCAAGTGCCGGGTCCTGCACTTGGGTCGCACAACCCCATGCAGCGCTACAGGTTCGGGGAAGAGTGGCTGGAAAGCTGCCCGGCAGAAAAGGACCTGGGGGTGCTATTCCACAGCTGGCTGAATGTGCCCAGGTGGCCAAGAAGGCCAATAGCAGCCTGGCCTGTATCAGGAACAGTGTGGCCAGCAGGACTAGGGAGGTGATCCTCCCCCTGTGCTCGGCACTGGTGAGGCCCCACCTCGAATACTGTGTTCAGTTTTGGGCCCCTCACTACCAGAAAGACATTGAGGTGTTGGAGTGTGTCCACAGAAAGGCCATGAAGCTGGTGGGGGGTCTGGAGAACAAGTCTTATGAGGAGCGACTGAAGGAACTGGGGTTGTTTATCCTGGAGAAAAGGAGGCTGAGGGGAGACCTTATCACTCTCTACAGCTACCTGAAAGGTTGTAGTGAGGTGGGGGTCGGTCTCTTCTCCCAAGTAACAGGTGACAGGACAGGAGGAAACGGACTCAAGTTGCACCAGGGGAAGTTTAGATTGGGTACTAGGAAAAATGTCTTCACCGAAAGGGTTGTCAAGCACTGGAACGGGCTGCCCAGGGAAGTGGTGGAGTCACCATCCCTGGAGGTACTTAAAAGACATGTAGATGTGGTGCTGAGGGACATGGTTTAGTGGTGTACTGGGCAGTGCTAGGTTAACGGTTGGACTTGATGATCTTAAAGGCCTTTTCCAACCTAAATGATTCTATGACTGTGTCACGCTATCCACAAGCATAAATTCTGGAGAAGGCTGGATGAATGGAAGAGTGTTATCGCCTGCAAATCTCCCCAGTCTCTGCAAGAAAGCATTTAATGCAGGAACAAACACAGTGCGACGTGCATAAACAAGCCTCTAGTTCTAAGATGAAGGCATAGAAGCATATATCAAAAGCCATATGCACATTTGAGGTAATGTTTTTGTACTGGTCCTCAGAAAAAGCTTTCTTTCAGAAGGATAAAACCTGACTATAGGCAAGCAACAATGTTGACAAGAGTGGGCTAGTGGGGAAAAAAATGTCAAGGAAAATCACCCAGGAAACTATTGTATCACATGCATACGGCAGAAATAAAAAGTTGTTTACTGGAATGGAAAAAAAAATATTGTCATACGTATCAGGGATTGTGTACAATACAACTCAGTATTGATTTGAAGGCATAAAATGTCATGCTGTTTTGCATAATTAACTCCTGGCAGAAACATTTATTGAATAAAAAACCCTACAGATTTGTTCATTATATCCTTAAAAAAATATACTTCTAACAGATACTTTCTATGTCAGAGTGATTACATGTACCCTAGCAACCAGGATGTTATTGAAATTCTACATACAAGTGCATGAGTCATCTTAAGGGATGTAGTAAGTCTAATAATGAATGTTTAATGAATGGCAGAATCAGTAAGCTACGAGCTAGATTTTATAAATGTGCAAAGCTTGGTAACTTATTTTTTTTCATAAATGTGCTAAGAAAGGATAAATATCTGTGCTATTTTTTTTCAAAACAATGTTAAGTAGTATTTTCTATGTTGTCAAGTTATTTCCCTTATTTATCATCTGAAGCTTTTTACACAGCAACTTCACTTATCTCAGTTGTAAGGATTTGTTCTAAAAACACACATCATATCTCTCTTATCCTGCCCAAAATCTGAAAAAGAGTCTCCTCTATTGCTGTGTGGGTATAAGTGTCATATATCTAAGTTACAGAAAACATCCATATAGTGTATGTTATGTGCCTTCACTGACACCAGTTTCCTGATGCTTCAGCTCTGATCTTCAATATACAGAGGCATTACGCGTTTTTTCAAATGAGTGTTTTGTAGTTACTGCACACAGTTTGCACAATATGCTGCTTTAAAGATCATCACGAGGCATTTGAAAAAAAAAAGTGGAAATAGAATTAAGCCCCAAAGTAAAATTTCTTTCCACCTAGGGGATCCAAAAATGTCCTATTTCATGACAGTACTGTTGCATTCATTACAAGGTTGAATCCCAGTTACTTGGGATTCTTTCCTAAGCAGCAGTCTAAGTACAAAATAGCCTATTATAAAGTTTACAACAACACATGATGGAAATGTATGCTTAAGTAAAAAGTAAAAACACACTTTTTTTAAAAAGCCTTGCTTGGAAGTACTCAATATATCATATAAATAGAATCATAGAATCATAGAATGGTTTAGGTTGGAAGGGACCTTGAAGATCATCGAGTTCCAACCCCCCTGCCATAGGCAGGGACACCTCCCACTAGACCAGGTTGCCCAAGGCCACATCCAGTCTGGCCTTGAACACCTCCAGGGACGGGGCTTCAACAACCTCTCTGGGCAACCTGTTCCAGTGCCTTACCACCCTTAAAGTGAAAAACTTCTTCCTAATGTTTAATGTAAACCTGCCCTCTTCCAGCTTAAAGCCATTCCCCCTCGTCCTATCACTACACGCCCTAGTAAAAAGTCCTTCCCCAGCTCTCCTGTAGGCCCCCTTTAGGTACTGGAAGGCCGCAATAAGATCTCCCCGGAGCCTTCTCTTCTCCAGGCTGAACAGCCTCAACTCTCTCAGCCTGTCCTCATAGGAGAGGTGCTCCAGCCCTCAGATCATCCTCGTGGCTCTCCTCTGGACACGCTCAAGCAGGTCCATGTCCTTCTTATGTTGGGGACTCCAGAGCTGCACGCAGTACTCCAGGTGGGGTCTCACAAGAGCAGAGTAGAGGGGCAGAATCACCTCCCTTGACCTGCTGGCCATACATCTTTTGATGCAGCCCAGGATACAGTTGGCCTGCTGGGCTGCAATCGCACATTGCTGGCTCATGTCGAGCTTCTCGTCAATCAGCACCCCCAGGTCCTTCTCCACAGGGCTGCTCTCGATCCATTCCCCGCCGAGCCTGTATTTGCGCTTGGGATTGCCCCAACCCAGATGTAGGACCTTGCACTTGGCCTTGTTGAACTGCATGAGGTTGGCTTGGGCCCACCTCTCCAGCCTGTCCAGGTCCCCCTGGATGGCATCCCTCCCCTCCAGCGTGTCTGCCTCGCCAAACAGCTTGGTATCATCAGCAAACTTGCTGAGGGTGCACTCTATCCCACTGTTCAATGCAAGGTTCAAGGTTGAAAGAGCATTGATGCATTCTAGAATGACAGTTCTCACATTCCTACCATAGACAACATATTTGCTTCTCCTTACTTTTCCAGCCTCTATTCATCAACTTAACTGTACTCATTGCTACTGTTTCATGCTAATTTGCATAGAGCATCAGTTAATGCCAGCTTAAGGATTTTTTTTAGTACTCAGCCGTTAATTGATGCTGTGAATGCCAGTCATACCTTTTTGTCAAAGGTTTTTTTCTTAAAATTGCTTTTATGAATCACAAACAAATTCTGATTAGTTATTAATGAGGTAGGAAAATTAATCAGAAGCTTCTGAACATTGGAAATTCCTAGAATAGTGCATGAAAGAGAAATAGGCCTTTGTAAACACACTGTCCATAAGGAGACCCAAAAATAACTGGAGGGAGGAAGTGGCTTTGACAATATAAAACTTATCGCTTTAACATAAAATGAGAATGATGCACATCTAATCCAAACTAAGTTCAAGTTTCACTGACTGTTTCTCATAATTTGCGCAGGCTTTGTGGGATCACTGTTGATATTATTCCAAAGCACGGCACACATTTTTCATGCAAAATGAGACTACATCAGTTATGGTTAAGCCAAGGATGGCTTTTTAAGAGTTCAGAGCCCTTATTTATAGATGTTAAACTTGAGGCACAAATCCATTCTTTCAGTCTGTGCTGAAAGAAAAGCAAAGGCAAACAGCATCTCAGAGGGGCAGGGTGAATGAAAACCTGTCACTTTTTCTGATGTAACTGAATCTAGGGTGTGGTGCGCGCTTACTATCTTACCGTGGAACCCATCCCTTGGTCTGTTTACGGTAAGGTACGGAGCAAGCCAGGCTTTTGCAGCTCTTTTGAACTCACTGAAAAAATTCTACTACAGTTATCAGCACTTGCACCACCAGCAACATCAAAACCAGACAGAATTTCTCAATGTAGTTTTCATTCTCAATTTAGAAAAAGGAGAAACAGCTAAGACTGTAATTCACTCTCAAGATCCTTGCATTTTCTAAGTAGCCAAAGAAATGAGTTCTTAAGAGAAGGATCCTTAAGAAGAGAGCTTAAGAGTAGAAGAAACTAGTAATTTGTATTAATTCTTCATACGGAGTCATTTGTTTGATTTTATTTTTCTGCTTTTAAATGATCCAGAAAAAGATGTTTAAAATTGTTCACAGAGTCGATAAACAAATCCCCTCTAATCTGTAGGAAGATTTAAAAAAGTTAGCTGTGAACAGCTCTGTTTTCTGGTGTATTGGTGACTGAAGTCCTCAGATCTCGTTTTTGTTCTGGTTAATTATACAATAATCAACTATAAGGATGCAGCACTATGTAGTTGAATTGATTTTTAGAGTCTTTCATGGGCATCAGCACGCCAAGCACTGTAAAGACATGGACAAAGTGCATGCTCCTGCCTGACCAAACTGTGTCTGAACAGGCAAAAGGGGAAATGGGAGATCAGAATTCGACCAAAATTACACAACTGACTAATAGCAAACAAAGGAATCGAGATTTCGTGCATTTACGCCTGATAAGTGGTGTACCAGGCTGCTTTGTGCCTGTAGAACTTAGAGGGGCAATGAAATACTCCTTTTTTTTCACTTGCTAGAATGTGGGTAGCATATTGGACTAGGATACGCAGTTTTGGGTCCTCCGGTTTTGCCTCTTGTTTTCAGTCTGGTTTCCTAAGGAAATGAAACTTGTGCAATCACGGTGGGCGTGGATGGGTGCCTGTAGTAACTTTTGAACCTGCTGACAAACCCTAGCAAAATTGGACACAAAGTATAGGTCTCAAAGAGAATGTAATTCAAAGGGATTGGTCTCAAAGGCAATGGAATACAAATAGTGTGAAAATAGGGGGACAACTGTAGGTGCCAGACTGTAGCCTGAGAGCAAGAAAATTCATGTGATATAGATCATACTATTTTAGTGTCGATGTTAACAGAAACACTCACTGACCTCTTCAGTAAGGTTTTTGAGTTTTCCTTCGTAGGAAGAAATCTATTAATTAAAAAGCCAACAACAAAACAGAATCTCATGAAACAATGCAACATTAGGAACTGGAGCTTAAAGGAAGAAAGCCAAATGCAGTATTATTCATAATAAAAAAATGAACTAGAATAACTGTTCATGCATGGATGGCACGTGGATCTCTCCCTTCAGCCTGTGGGTATCACGTCTTTATGAATAGCCACAAAACCATTCAGATTTCGTCTGTGCTTCAGAGAGTGAAACTGGTGGTAGCAGAAAGCCCGACTGCTGTATTTAAAGAAAGAAGGAAGAAACAGAGATGAAAACTGGAGTGAAGCTATGTTCGTGATTGAGAATATTTAGTTAGCGGTGTCAGGTGTTATATTTCAGCAAGGCCTAGTCAAAAATATCTGTGTAGACAAGGCCTCATTGAGGCTCCAGGAAGGCAATTGTTCAACTTCTAACATTAGAATATGCAGTTTGAGCATCTGTTTCATGTTGGAACTTATTTTCTCCTTTACAAGCACTGCTCCGCTCCCTAGCTGGTGAGATACCCTGCCAAGAGTGTGTGAATGAAGCTGGACAGAGGGTACCGATATTTCATTTGGGTCCTACTGAGCAGGTCAGAAATTTTCTTTCCCTTTTTAAAATAAGGCTTCCAATATAATTCAGTTTTCCACCCTCAGTAACGAGA
Organism: Pluvialis apricaria; assembly: GCA_017639485.1. Taxonomy (NCBI): domain Eukaryota; kingdom Metazoa; phylum Chordata; class Aves; order Charadriiformes; family Charadriidae; genus Pluvialis; species Pluvialis apricaria. The sequence goes on along the minus strand of CM030012.1, from coordinate 36,390,811 downwards.
GCAGCCTTCAAGCAAACCAAAGCACACAACTTCCATTGTGTCACACACACTCACTCAGCACAAGTATAAAATGGATGGAGAGAAGCTGAAACTCTATGACCTTTTCACATGGGATGGGGTAGGAAATGTTTTTCTTCTGGTTGTTATAGTAATGAATACAGAAAAGGATGATTGCACAATCACTACAATTACACATTTAAAGAGGGTGGTACTTTCAGACAGTAGTAACACAACTGCAATGCAAGAAAGTACTGTAATCAAGGAAAGATGGAAGCACAAGTCAACAGCATGATTATGACGTATTTGTTGGCTTATGATGGAGTATTTGGAAGAGGAAGGCTGGCTCTTGGTTAAGATGTTAGCATCAGATTTTTGACATCTAAATTCAGTACTTTGCCCTTCCACAGCTTTCTTTTGTGACCTTGCCCATGTCATGCAGTTCAGACCCAGTGAAACTGTGTTGACTAAAAGTTATGAGCATTAACAAGCCATTTTAGGTGCTTGGCCATGGAGCAGAATCCAGAACGAAGTTCCATCTTAACATGAGGAGGAACTTCTTTACTCTGAGGGTGGCAGAGCACTGGCACAGGCTGCCCAGAGAGGTTGTGGAGTCTCCCACACTGGAGACATTCAAAACCCGCCTGGACGCCGTCCTGTGCAACTGCTGTAGGTGTCCCTGCTGTGGCAGGGGGGTTGGACTAGATGATCTCCAGAGGTCCCTTCCAACCCTGACGATACTGTGATACTGTTACAGGCTGCATTCTGAGCTGGAAGCAGCTGAACGTTGTTTATTAACATAATTCCTTCTGAGAGGTCATATCTTAGCTTACATCATATAAGGTACATAAGTTGTCTTTGCTGAAAGGAGGCGCTTCTTTTACTTGAGGTTCTGGAATCTCTCCTCAAGCTTTCTTTCAAAGGGCAGAGAAGTCAACATTCTGTTTTTGTAATGTAATTAAATTCACCAGCCTAGATGCTAGGAGCCCTCATGGAGATGTTCTCACTCAGAGAGAGTGCTCTAGCACTCATGATATCATTACATGAGATGCCTAGGTTCAATTCCTTCCGCTGTCTCTGGAAATTCAAATCCCATCTCCCGCATCTCAGTGGAAAAACATCTTAAATGCCAGGCTATGGGATATTTAAAAGGGAAGGGTGCTCTCACACTGTCCTATTCAATAATTTAAGAACCTTGTGTGCACAGGGAGTATACACAACCAACTACCAGAACACTTTCTTGGGAAGGGAAGAAATTAGGTTCCATTTCTGTCGTATTTAATATTAAGTAGTCCCTGGATCAAGCTTTTCAAGCAACATAGCCAGAGGAGCAAACAGCCTATGGATTTTGATTGCTGGGGGCTTACTAGCCTGTGCAGAAACACAGCTTTAGATGCCACCAGGTTGAGGAAGCAGCTATGTCAGTGTATTAAGAATTTTAACTTTGATCTAAAGAATCTGGAATACAAAATACTGTATGGACTGAGATGTCAATCTTGCTGAACAATTGTCTGTTAGTAAAATGACAATGTTGGTAGTTCCCTACCTGCACAGGTTCTGTGTTACTAACTACATTAAAATGGTGAGAAAATCAGAAATTACCATCATATAGCCATGGAAGATAAAAATACAACTGTCAACAATTTAACAAAGTTAAACAGCTTCAAATGAGAAGATTCCTTTAAGCAATTTTTCGAAGTATCAAAAAAATCAAAAGAATTTTGAAAATGCAAAAAAGCATAGTATTTAATCAGTCAAAAGATAGCACAATGACTTTGTATAGTGGGAAGTTTTTGTTGTTTTTCAAAACATAACTAATTGCAGAGCACTTTGAATTCAAATTGTCTTGTTAAATAATCTGCCTTGTGAGAGTCAAAAAGAAAGATGAGGTACAAAGAAATAAAAAAGGAAAATGAGATATTTGCACAACAGATAAAATTAAATTTTAAAAAAAAACCCAACACGTTCTGGTCCATACATAAATGGCAGAAAAATGAAAGAGAGAAAGCACATGAATGAGATAAGCTAACATGCTAAATAGCTGCGCTGACCTCCTAAATTTCCTCTTATTCCTGATGTTTCCAAAACCACTGAGATTAGAGTTCAGGGAACAGGAGAATAGGTAAATGATGAAAGTAGTGTTGAGGGATACAAACAATGCTTGAAAAGGTGGCTGCATATTAACTTGAACTGTATATAGGTAAATACAGGCAGTTAAAAGAAAACATGAAAACAAAAGAAAAAATCAATAAAATTTCAGTCCTGTGTGGTATACCTAAGCATGTGCTGCAATCTACACAGCTCCAAAGGAACAACTTCCTATGGAAGCAAGTAAAAGATTAAAATTGTATCTGTTCATCTGAGCATCATTACCACCACTATTAGCATAGCACAGTCTTGAAAATTTGTATGAACGTGAAACAGTCTAGCACATCTACATATTTGCCCAACTTCCAACGGTGATGAGCAATGTAAAGTCACCATGGCATGTGAACGCTTCCCACCGGTGGGTCAAACTGAATCCTCAGTAACTACTTCATAAGTACACAGTGTGTCAGAGAAATCATAAAAGCTAGGTAAAAAGGTGTAACGTTCTGAATCTCAAACAGCAATTACCCCTACTGAGTGCTACTACCTATTTTTCTGCCACCTGTCCTGCCAAAAAGCTGAGGGATCTACAGACCTATTTTGCTTAAGTGTTTGAACTATTTTTTCATTGCCACAACCACAGACTGAGACAAAAGCACTTAAACAACCTTCCTGCCTGTTTGCACCTTGTAAATTAGTAAGTTGAATATTGGTAGAATCTAATGTCCATTTAAGCACAGTTTTCCTACTTTATTGTCATTTCTCTCTAATGTGGAAACATGCATTAAACTTTTTTTTGTCCACATTCTTAAATACTATTCTGTAGCTAATGCAGAGAATAATAGTGTTTGGCATGTTCTTAAAAGCGATGTAAAACAATCTGCATTAAAAATACTAGTTCAGTTACTCTGACTCATTGGTCATACAATTTATTGACGATGATTTTCCCTTCTCCTCTTTGTTTTCTGACCTTTCAAAGACAGATACCACTAAGTTTAAACTCAAATTTTAAAATGTGCTTGTATTTCACAAAGAGAGAGCACACAACAGTTTTTTTTTAACCCCTGAGTTGTCCTGAACAGACATTAACAACTCTTCATTTAAAAATTCCAAACAAGTGATAAAATAGGACAGGTAGATAGGAAGAGAGAAAACACACACAAACAACCTCTTTTCAGACAGAAATAGAATCTCTAACTTTCACTATCAGATTATTTTCAGCTTGTCATAAGACTTCACTGTTGATGTTTATATGACAGGATTTTAGAAGCTTTCAAAAGTGTTAAAGAAAGGTACTGTTAACTCTTTTTTTACAGATGATTGAAAAGGCAAAATAGAAAGCTGCAAACTAACAAGTTAAAAAAACCCCACTTCTAGTTGAGGCGACAAAAAGGTTTGGATACTTTACCTAACCGTCTTGCAGCCTGACTACCGGAAATCTTAGCAGTAAAGGTGCTCAGCGTATCTTGACCACTGTGCATTGTTTTCTAAGTTAGATGTTCACAGAGACACCTATAATTAGAGATTATGTTCCTGAATCTAACAATGTACTTGGGCTAGAACTTTACAAGAACCCCTTAACATTGCCCCTTGAGGAGCTCCTGACAAATAAGGATTGCTTTTAAACCAGATTAATTTTCAGCATATGAATTTTCAGCCTGTTCCTGTTTGCCATTTTAAAATAAAGAGTGGGTTTAAATGTGTGTGCTGAATTGGTGCCTAAATACCTTCAAATCATGTGACCATTGATATAGTACTGAACATTGGTTTTGGTATATATTTGCAATTACATTCTGTTCAGCACCGCTATAGCTACTCTCCCTGATTAAAACTGAATCCAGCAATAGATAATACTTCTAATCCAGAAAAGTGACAGTAACGCTTGACAATATTGCTATTCTGAGCAGTTCTTTAAAACAGCTTTAAAGCTTGAAAGGTAAGGAGCTATAAAACTGGCAGAAGAAGGAGTAGATGTTAGGAGTTCAGTAAAACCTGCACAATTTAGGTCTAAGTAATTGACATTTCCCCTGTATTCATTTTACATCTAGCCACAATGGACCACAAATGAGGGTGATCCATTATCTCTGCTTACTCAAAATTTTCTTTATTGCATTCATCTGTCTGATCCTATTCCCAACATAATTTATTGCAAAGTATGTAATAAATCCAGCAAGCTGAGGTACAGGTCTTACATCCCCTTCACGTGAGTAGAAGTCTGATGGTATCAATACAGGAGGGTTAAGTATTTATATATAAATAGCATAAGCACAGTTTTGCCAGTATTTGGGTCATCCACCTCTTCAACGTATTTCTTCCATTCACTCTTAATATCCCTAAGAACTACAGAGGCTGACCAGTGCATTGACTTACCCTGATGATATTCTTCAGGGACAAAGTAGAAATTCAACAAAGAACTGTTGTGTGTAACAATTTTTGTAAAACAGCTTTGTAAAATAACGGGATTTTTTCTAACTAGCTCCAAATATGTTATGAAACCAGTTACATTACCAGTTTTGTTCAATGGAAAAGGCATCAAATAAATTCTTCAGTCAACCACTCTTCCTTCTGGAGTACACGTGGAACACATAGCCTTCAGGTCAAGCCATACGTATACAGACTAACTGAGAACAAGACAGCACACAAGAGACAAATGGAGTCCTAGAAAGATTAATCTTTCCCTTAATGCATACATACAGCTGAAAAACTTACCATTTTCAGCCCACAACTAAGACTATTTTTTTTTCTTTTAAATAATGGCGAATTTACTGTTAATCCTTGTATCAATAACAACAGACAGAAAGACCTTGGCAGCCACTGCTATTATCTGCAGCTACACTGCCTTTGTTCTCAGCCCTGTTCTGTTCCTACTGATCCCCCAGCACCAAGGACTCAGTGGGTTGTTGGAATGGGCTTGAGGGGAGATGCTCTTCCTCGCCTCTCCTCTCGCTTCCTCTCTTCCCCAGCTGACTGACGCACTGAGCATACTGAGACAGAGAGAGGAGCAAGCAAAACCCACCGGTGAGAAAGGAAAATAGCATTTCCCTTAAAGGGATGCAAAAGGAAAGAGAGTCCTTCACCAGAGAAGGAGTATGGGCCTTATCAATGGGGCATATCATGTCCACCCACGTTTTCAGCACTCAATCTAGTGTTCAAATCAGCACAAACTTGCACTTCAGAGTGAAATCCCCTTGGAAAAGGTTCCTGCCCTGCAGATGAGATCAGAAAGGGCAGAGAAACACAACTTCCTACGCACCCACGTCATGTGAACCCCCTGTGATTACTCCTCATTTCTCCTCACCTCAACCGTCACTCTTGCTTCTTCACACAATCCCTACTTTGTCACTGGAAACAACAAAGGCAAAATCATTAATACTGGCCTCGACCACTGCAGCAGCAAAATTGAATTTTGCCCACTCATTTTGGAAATTTTGAAGCAGCTCTGTCAGAAACAAACCACGTGGAAATCACATCTACATTTCTTTCCAACTCAAAGGAGCACTGTAATTTTAGATCCTATTAGCTAAACAGAAAAAAATAAGTAAATACTACGTTAAACAACACCCTCTCCCACCTTCTGGGAGGCCAACTTTCATCCTGTCATACTTTCAAAGGGACTGTTATATCCACAACAATTTATCTGTGAAAACACTTTAAAAAGATTAAAACAATACACTTAATATATTTCTAGTGAGTGGTGTCTTGCCTCTTGCTGCTGACCAAGAGATATCCTGTAAAGGAAGTAGCTAATCACTGTCTCCTTGGAAAATGTTTACAAAGGGACGTTTGGGATGATGTTATCTACATCCTGTTTAAGTAGCTGTTTTGTTCTTCTAAAGCAGAAAGAAGCATTCTTAGTAGTATTGTTATGCTTTTCCTTTCTGTATCTTGAGCCTGTCTCTGGACAGTAGTTCTTTCAAGGGTACCAGCTGTTTTTCACCTTATCTTTCCATACTTTATACACATGCAATTTAAGAAAGGAGGTGCTGCAGCATGGTTGAGCTTTTGAGGGGAGGGGGAGGAGGAAGGGAAGTAGATTCGTTTTTGTGCAATTCTTATCAAAATCGATCGGTAAATTGTACATACGCATAAGCATCCTGAAGACCCGAATCAAAACTGTTCAAACATGTTAACTATAGGACAACCAGACAATCAGGCCCAGTCAACGTGGGTTCATGAAGGGCAGGTCCTGCTTAATGAACCTGATCTCCTTCTATGACAAGGTGACCTGCTTGGTAGACAAGGGAAAGGCTGTGGATGTTTTTTACCTAGATTTCATTAAAGCCTTTGATACTGTTCCCCACAGCATTCTCATGAAAAAACTGGCTACCCAAGGCTTGGACAGGTGTACACTCTGCTGGATCAAACACTGGCTGGATGGCCAGGCCCAGAGAGTGGTGATGAATGAAGTTAAATCCAGTTGGCGGCTGGTCACTAGTGGTGTTCCACAGGGCTCAGTGTTCGGGCCACTCCTGTTTAACATCTTTATTAATGATCTCTACAAGGGGATTGAGAGCACCCTCGGTAAGTTTGCAGACAACGCCAAGTTAGGTAGGAGTGTTGATCTGCTTGAGGGTAGGAGGGCTCTTCAGAGGGATCTGGACAGGCTGGACCGATGGGCTGAGGCCAATAGTATGAGCTTCAACAAGGCCAAGTGCCAGGTCCTGCACTTGGGCCACACCAACCCCATGCAGTGCTACAGGCTTGGGCAAGAGTGGCTGGAAAGCTGCCTGGCAGAAAAGGACCTGGGGGTGTTGACTGACAGCCGGCTGAACATGAGCCGGCAGTGTGCCCAGGTGGCCAAGAAGGCCAATGGCATCCTGGCCTGCATCAGGAATAGTGTAGCCAGCAGGGCTACAGAAGGGATTGTCCCACTGTACTCGGCACTGGTGAGGCCGCACCTTGAGTACTGCGTTCAGTTTTGGGTGCCACAGTATAAGGAGGACATTGAGGTGCTGGAGAGGGGCCAGAGAAGGGCAACGAAGCTGGTGAAGGGTCTTGAAAATAAGTCTTAAGAGGAGTGGCTGATGGAACTGGGGTTGTTTAGCCTGAAGAAAAGAAGGCCTTATTGCTCTTTACAACTACCTGAAAGGAGGTTGTCGAGAGGTGGGCGTTGGTCTCTTCTCACAAGTTACAACCGATAGGACAAGAGGAAATGGCGTCAAGTTGTGCCAGGGGAGGTTTAGGTCAGACATTAGGAAAAACTTCTACACTTAAAAGGTTATCAAAGACCGGAACAGGCTGCCCAGGGAAGTGGTTGAATCGCCATCCTTGGAGGTATTTAAAAGCTGTCTACATACGGTGCTCAGGGACATGGTTTAGAAGTGGGCCTGGTAGAGATACATAACAGTTAGACTTGATGATCCTTAAAGGTCTTTTCCAGCCATAATGATTCTATGATTCTGAAAGAAAACTATGCTGTGGACTACTGGAGGGAAACAGAAGTTATGATGACAATGCTCTTGGACTCACTTATAGTAAGTAAAAGCTCTTATCTGTTTCTGATGCCAGAACTAAATGTGCTTTTGGTTTTAGTGATACAGAACACAGATTTCAGTTAGCAATATCAATACTTTTCACTGCATACTGCAGTATCATAGTATCTCAAAGACAGCCCCACTGTGTGCTACTTCTGAAACAGCTGAACATTAATGCAGGGTAGGCAGATGATCTTTCTAGGCAGATGATCAGTGCTTACTGTATTTCAGCATTCCCCTAAATAGGAAAACATCAAAATCTTTAATCAGTAGAAAGACTGAGCTATTACTTGTAGGACTGAGCCTCAAAGCCACACAAATCAAAGTGTGCTTCTACTCAGATGAATGCCACCAGCTAATAATATTTTCTGACTTTCCAGACTTGATGTTTTTATATATTACCAAGATATATGTTCATTGCTTTTCGTACTGGAACAATTAATTTTAGTCCACTGTTATTTAAAGTCTTCCAGAGTAAAAACAACAACAACAAAAAATCTAACGGTTTCACTTACACATAGCTGACAGTGTGAGATTGCTGCCAATCAGCAGCTGGCAAATTATCTGTACAAACAACTAATGATAAACCCAGGCATGGTTCTGAAAGTAAATTTTAGACTCTTTGATGACTTTTAACTCCTTTAGGGAGTACAGGGTGAAAATACAGGAAGGAGAAATTGTTATTAAAAATTATGAAATACCTAAATTTTCCTGGACTGGCTCACTACTTCTTTGTCTGAAAAGAAGAAAAAGGGAAGAGGAATTTGGCCATTTTGGGGGGGATTAATCTCTACCCAGAATCACAGTCAGGGTACTGATGAAACTCAGGTACTGGTGCACTGTTATGCACTGCCTGGTGCATATATCCATCTATCAGTGTCAAATTTCCTGGACTGAATGTGAAACCTCAAATTTGGGTTGCAAAATCATGCACTCGTTTATAGTGTGCTTCCCTGGAATATATGAGCACTTTCACAAGCATGAATGCAATTATTTTCAGAGCATTACTAAGCAATTGAAAAAATTCTGTAGGTCAAGAAAAGACTTTTTCAATCATCTTTGTGAAGCACAGTGAGATTGTTTGTCCCATTTAAAATGGGAAGCAGAGGCACAAGGGAAAGGCCACAGAAGTTGTGGTACTTGAAATGAGACAACTAGGAACTTTTTTTTTTTTTTTTTTTTCAAAAAAAACCCTAATTAGCATTACTTAGTTACTTTGCATTATCAAAGTACATGCTTTTATTTAATTTTCACTCGTGAATGCTCAGATTTCTGCAGATAAAAGAATACCCAGTCAGCACCCAAAACCTGACAAATACAGTCAATAAATAAAAAGAAAAGTCTTTTCAGCATTGCTGCTTCAAGGGCAAGGGACTTTAGGATAGTCCATCAAAGATTCACAAGCAGTTTTCAATTATCTCAGCCATCAGACAACATTGTTATTTCTCCAATCCTCTTTCTTTAGTGATTATAAGCCATCTACCTTCTGTAATCAAAGCAGTCGAAAATAACAACTTCCATCAGTATGCCTCTTTATTTGCCCCTACTACATATCCATACTATGATCAGAATGATGCAGAGGTGCTGTGAAAGAACTCATATCTTGTTTCATAGTTGAATCAATATTGACAACCATCTACACAATGAGACAAATGAATCCCCTCATTTTGGATTACACAATTCTTCAAGAGGCATCTCTACATGGGAACACTGTCATAACTGCAGTGGCTTAAGGACACAGGCAAGATGTACAGGTCCTTTTATTAGACCAACTAGTATAATATAGGAAAAGTTTCCAGATGTTGCTATTTTTAAAGTTTAGTAAAGCTTTCAACATAATTTCCTACAATATTCTTGTATTCAATTTGAGATATTGAGGTATGGATGGGTGGGCAACTAGATACCCATCTCGTAAAAAGCTGTTTGAATGGTTAGGCTCAGAGGGTGTGGGTTGTACTCTAAATGGGAGGCTGGCAGTGAGTAGCACAGGGATCTATCCTGGGACCTGTCCATTTTAACACTGTTATCAACAGTCTGGGGAAGGCGAGGAAGTGCACTGTCCTCAAGTGCGCAGGCAGCATCAAATTGGGACAACAATTCAGTACACTTGAGGGCAGGGCTGCCATCCAGAGAGACCTAGACAGGCTGGAGGAATGGACTGACAGGAGCTTCTGTGAAATTCAGCAAGGCCATATGCACAGTCCTGCACCCGGGAAGGAAGAGACCCTTGCGCCAATGTAGGCTGGGGACTGACGGGCTGTGGAGCAGCACTGCTGAAAACGAGGTGTAGGTTTTGGCAGGCAGCAAGCAGCACACAAGGCAGCAGCGTGCCCTGACAGCAGAGAAGGCCAACAACACCCTGAGCTGTATGCACAGGCGCAGAGCCAGCAGATCGAGGGAAGTGATTACACCACCTCTACTCAGCACTCTTTAGATTGAGTCCAGTTCCGGGCTCCCCAGCACAAGAAGGCCATTGACAAGCTGGAGTCAGTTCACCACTTCTCTGAGATTGTTGGAGGCTGGAGCACTTGCCCTGTGAGGAGATGCTAAGGGAATTGGGCCTCTTCAGCCTGGAGAAGAGATGGCCTCAGGGGCGATGTAATAGCAGATTGGCAGTACTTCTGAGAAGATTACTGAGAAGGAGCCAGGTTCTTCACAGCAGTGCAAGGCAGGAGTACAAGAGACAAACAATAAACTGAAACAAGAGAAGATATTGATTGGATATAAGGAAAAAACCAAAATTTTTTAAGCATGAGAGCAGTCAAACATTGCAACAGGTTGCTCAGAGAAGCTGTGTAGTCCTCAGACTTGGAGGCTTTCAAGATCCAACTGGATAAAGCCCTGATCAACCAGGTCTAGTCCCACAGCTGACCATGCTTTGAGCAGGAGGCTGGATCTGAGGTCCCTTCCAAACTCAGTCATTTTGTGATTCTGTGACTCTCTGCAGAAGCCCTCTTCAAGTCTACTCAAAACCTTGCCTTTTTCTAATTGTGCTAGTTGGTCTCATAAATGATACTGCTTTTACATACAAACCATGTCTTGCCTATAATTTCCAAGACTAAACCCCACAGATGTTCCATCAGGTGGCTGCGTGTTTACACCTACGTGGGTCATTACTAGGATTGGACTCATCCAATCCATCCCACAGACCTTTGGCATTTGAACTGACAGGATGACTCAGAGTAGCTGTAATGACCAGCCTGAGCATTCACTGATAGTGGTGGGGAACTCACAGCTGGCAAATAACTTACGAAACACTCTGGCAAAAATCAGTGGGATCCAGGTAGTCCATGTTCTACTCCAGGTTCTGCAGGGAAGTGCTTGCTAGTAGTTCTAGATCTGCCTGAAAATTTTCCTAAGCTTTTCCTTTTCCTCTTTCATGAATTCTAGTCTTGTCTCTTTTCCACCTTGTTCAGGTCAAGGCTGACTGCTGGACATTAAAAGGTTTAACAGAAGCAGCCTTTACAGAAGAAATGTCAATATAGAGGTAGATTGGATAGGTAGATCTGTTACTAGCATAGCTACTAATTTTGTAAGATGTCTTGCATGGTCCTTAAACACAAGAAGGCAGTGACTACTGGGTGTTCTCAGTTCCTTCTGTTCTTGCAGAAAAGCTGGTACCTCACAGGTACCTCACTGACAACCCAAAGCACTAAAATAAGATTAGCCCAGTCTTCTTCAACCTGACTTAAAAATCATGTTTAAAGATCTTTACAGTCTTAAACTTTGAGGTCCCATTCTGCAATCATGAGTTTTATTGCCTCGCACTCATAAATGAAAGTGGGAGTTGTCCAAAAAGTCACTCTAGAGCATGCACCATTGAAGGAAGATCCTTGAGATAAAGTCACAAAAACTAGCACTGTTATATGTATATATAGGTCACGTCGCTTCAGAAGGTGGAACATTCCATCCCTACCAACTATGGCAAAGGTGCGTCGAGAGAAAAATAGCAAGAGAATTAACCATGGTCTGATACCCTCAATGGGGTTATCAGACCAAAACCTTCACTAACGCTACAGCTTTCTAAAAATAGAAATGTTTGACAAATTAGTGAAAGCACCCAAAACCTAGATGATCCTGATCAAAAGTTAGGACCCAGGCTTGGCACAAGACACTAGAAATGCTCTACTAGCTGTAACAGAAATTGATACTCACCAACAAAAGCTGTTCTAACACCTACAAACTCATAACGGGGAAGTACATTTAGATGATGCCTTAATAGGGCTGCTATTCCTATCAGCGGATCACACTGGATAACCACACCTTTGGTGTATCACAGCTCAGATGAAAGAAGTTTTTTCACGTGCAGTTGCTAGCAGGCCCTCACTGATGACAACTTGTTAAACACAATGATTCCGATTAGTACCTAGCTTGCATAACATATGTTGACTTTCCATACTTTACTAGGGCATGTAGTGATATGACGAGGGGGAATGGCTTTAAGCTGGAAGAGGGCAGGTTTAGATTAAACATTAGGAAGAAGTTTTTCACTTTAAGGGTGGTGAGACACTGGAACAGGTTGCCCAGAGAGGTTGTTGAAGCCCCGTCCCTGGAGGTGTTCAAGGCCAGGCTGGACGTGGCCTTGGGCAACCTGGTCTAGTGGGAGGTGTCCCTGCCTATGGCAGGGGGGTTGGAACTCGATGATCTTCAAGGTCCCTTCCAACCTAAACCATTCTATGATTCTATGATACAATGACTCTTCATAGCTTTCCATGTGCTGTCCTTCTTTCCAATTATGTTAGCAAGCTTTGCTCCTTTTCTGGAATTGTTTCCTACACTAGATTGTCTGGCTTGCTTTTCTAATGCTATCTACTGACCCCAACCCCTAGCAGGTGCTCTGTCAGCACCAAGGAACCTTCTCGTTCATGACCCCACACGGACACTGAAAAGCTTTAGGAATCAGGCTGTGATTTTACAATGACCTATGTAAAACAGATCTAAGTGAAAGCTACTGGAAAAATATTTGGTCTTGCTCTCTTGCCATTCTTTGGTTGTGGCAGCAGTTGAGCTCATATGAGTGGGTGGTGAATTAAATAATCGATACTGTATGGCAGAACATGTATCATTTTTAGTTGGCTTGGGTTTTTTGCCTTGATTAATTTTTGTGTGCAACTCCCCGTGCGGTTGAACAAGTTCCACTAGTTGGCCCATTGTAAAGAGCAGGACTATGGACCCAGGAAATGAGCTTAAAGTAGATATGAAAAAACAGCTTAAGAAAATCATTGTCACACTGCGCTTCAAGGCCAAGCTAGGTTTGTGGACTTGCACTAACGTGAAGGAGAAAGGTATATCTTGAAGTAGAACAGAACTTCAAAGATCCAGCTTGCTCCAAGGCAGTAAATTGGTCCCTTCACTTGGTTTATATATATTTTTATATAATAATATTTATATAATAATAACAATTTATAAGTTACTATTGTTGTAAGATCTTCCAGGAATCTAAGCACAACAGTATAAAAAATGCCTGTCTGGTCATGTTTCCTTGGGAGCAATGTGGCCCATCCGAGCCATCACCATCTTGCAACTATGTTAGCATGGCTCCTTTGGATCATAAGGTATATTTTAAAGTAATCATCTACTGATTGAAGCTCTGAGAACAGAAGTAGTACCTTGCCTTTCCACAGAGCAAATCTCTGATCCTCTGAGGACACAAAACAGGCACGAATCCACTTCACAGTAGGAGACCATATCATCTGAAGGATGTCACATTCAAGAATCAGTATGTCAGACTGCTGCGTGGGCATGTAAATTACAACTGGATTTTTGTATGAGATTGTGTACTGTAAGATTTGCATATGGATTACCTTCTGACCACAAATCTAGAGAGTATTCTTTCTGTCAAACCTCCATTTATTTGTGTCTGTATGCATGCACGTGAACTTCTCAGGGAAAACGTGTTAAAGAAAGAGCAGAGATAGCTGGGATGAGCTTCTCTGAAGTAGAATTCAGCCAGGAGATTGGCTTAACAACATAATTGCCACAGATAATACCACAGACCACATGATCTGTGGTCTTGTATACATATTAATGTATTTGTGTTTCTTAAATCAAAGTGACCTTCGAGCTCTATGCTAGGAATGAGTTTAAAACTTACTCAGAATAACGTCACCTACTGAATCACTGATGTGATTTCAAGGAGTATGTACGGTTTTTCCTTTTACCTGGAGGTCTTCTGCAAAGCAAGTCAGGTTGGCACAGCTCCTGTTGCGATAACGGTAGTTACCACTACCTTTGAGAAAAAAAGCCAGTGAGCTGTGTCCTTTGCAAAATTAATCATTTTTGTGTCCTAGAGAGAAATGTGCCCTGGTTGTTAGCAGAGAATTAATTTGAATACCTGAACCTTACCAGTTAGCCTGAAAATAAAAGAAACCGTTTTATGAAAACTGTCTGGATCTCAGTGTGAGACACAATGGCATTATGATGCCTAAGTAATTTTCAAGAACGTAAATTGACCTCTCAAAATAAGCTGTTGACAATGCAGCAGCCGAAGTGCCCTGTGACCCAGTACTTTTGTACTGCTCTGTTGAGTTTATTTCTCAACAAAAGACCATTTGCTCAAACACTAAGTTACGGGATACGGGGTGAGTTTGCACTTTTGGATTTTCTGCCTGGTCCTTTCTCCTCAGAATCACAGAATGGTCAGGGTTGGAAGGGACCTCTGGAGATCATCTAGTCCAACCCCCCTGCCACAGCAGGGACACCTACAGCAGGTTGCACAGGACGGCGTCCAGGTGGGTTTTGAATGTCTCCAGAGGGGGAGACTCCACAACCTCTCTGGGCAGCCTGTGCCAGTGCTCTGCCACCCTCAAAGGAAAGAAGTCCCTCCTCATGTTTAGATGGAACTTCCTATGTTCAAGTTTGTGCCCATTACCTCTTGTCCTATCACTGGGCACAACTGAAAAAAGACTGTTCCCATCTACCTGGCACCCTCCCCTTAAGTATTTATAAGTATTGATAAGATCCCCCCTGAGTCTTCTTTTCTCCAGACTAAAAAGCCCCAAGTCCCTCAGCCTTTCCTCATAAGAGAAATGCTCCAGTCCCCTCATCATCTTTGTAGCCCTTTGCTGGACCCTCTCCAGCAGTTCCCTGTCCTTCTTGAACCAGGGAGCCCAGAACTGGACACAGTACTCCAGATGCGGCCTCACCAGGGCAGAGTAGAGGGGAAGGATGACCTCCCTCGAAGGAGCTGCCAACGTTGAGTCAGAAGAGCTCTCAGAAACCCCAAATTATGACACAAGGACCATGAAAACTGCTGGGTTCCCTTTCCTTGCCCTGCGACTGAACCGGAGGGCCAGCCCACGCTGCCAAATGAGCACAGGGGCTTCGAAAATCAACAACTGCGAGCGCGGGTGCCTCAGTTCTGTGCCCCGCACCCAGCACCGCGCAGACCCTTGCTGCCACCTCTGCCCACCATGAGGGGTTGGGGGGGGGGTGGGGGGGGGAAAGCGCAGCGCGATCCCGCCGACGAGGAGCTGAACGACCTGGGCACCGTCCCCTGCGCCGGGCCTCCCGCCAGGCCCCGCACCGCCCCGGGGGCTGTGTGCCGCGGGGCCCCGTCCCGCCCGCCGCCTTCCTTCCAACCCATTCGCCCCACGGCGACCGCTCGCCATCACCCCCCCCCCCCCACGCGGGGTGGCGGCGCGGAGGGCCCCCCCCCCCCGGCACCCCGCCCCTCCGCCCGACAGCCAATCAGCGCGCGCGGGTGCGGGCCGCGCGTGGGGCCACCCCACCCGCAGTCACGTACCCTCGGGGGGGCAGCGGCCCGTGGGGGCCCTGTCGCTGCGCCCTGGCCGCCAGCTCGGCTGCGCCCGTGGGTGGGGGGGGTGTGTGTGTGTCCCCGCCCCGGCACAGGTGGCCCGGCGGCGGCTGTCCTCGGCCAGCGGGGGCGGGCGGGAGCGCTGCCGGGCACGCGTGAGCCCCGGCGGCTCAGCCCGCCGTGGGGAGGGGGCTTTGCCGGGCCTGCCCTGCCCTGCCCTGCCCTGCCCTGCGGGAGTTGTGCCGTGGAAAAAGTTGCGGCCGCCTGGCAGCCGGGGCGGCGTGAGCGGGAGAGCGCGTTTCGTGTACCTGGTAAATCCGGCGGCTTCAGAGAAGAGCAGCCCGGTAGCTCAGTACTTCCTTCTGCCGATAAGATCTTCGCCTGCGCTCGTCACGGGTGGCGGCTGCCGCCGCCGCCGTTGCCCCACTTGAATTGGTCTCAGGCTCCTCCCGCGGCGAGACGGGCAGCGGGAGAGCGGCGAGGCGGGCGGAGGCGATGCGCGGGGCCGCGCCGCTCCCCCCGGCCCCCCGCGCCCCGCGTCGCCCCGCTCCCTGCGCTGCTGGCGGAGCCGGCCGGGCGGCGGAGCCGCGCCTGGCGCCGACATGGGAACCTTAGGGAAGAGGAGAGAAAACCAGTGAGTTCGCCCGTGCTGTTTTAACCCTCCCGCCGCGGGGCAGGCGGCGGTCCTCGGGGTCACACGCCGCCGTGAGCTGCCCGCCCGCGGCGGCGGGGAGGGGTGCGATGCGCGGCCGCCCTGCTGCCCCCGCGGCGGGGCTGGCCCGGCGTGGGCTTCCGCGGAGGGGGGGTGGGGGGTCAGTCGGGGCGGCTGGGGCCCTGCCGGGTGGGACAGGGGGGGTGGGGTGGGGGGGGAGAGGCGCGCGAGGGGGTGCGTGGGGGGAACGCGGGTGTTTGTTTCACCGTTTCGGGGGCCGGGGTGCGGCGGGCAGGTCGGCCGGTAGGGGCTGGGAAGAGCCCGGCCTTAGGGGCTGAGCGGGAGGGGCGGCTCGGCGGCCGCCCGGGCTCCGGTTACCTGCGGCACCGCCGGCGGGCTGCCCCGGGGCGGGGGGGGGGGGGGGGGGGGGAGGGGGGCGACGCAGGCCGGGCGGGGAGCTGCGGCCGGGGCCGGCGAGCGAGGCTGTCCCCTGCTCGCCAGGAAAGCGCCACCTGCCCCGTGGGCCAGTTCCCGAGCTGGGTGGTGGTCATTTCGTTTGTGGTTTCTTCCCCACCGCCAGATCGGGTGCGGTGGAAATGCGGGGTGCTCCCCCCCCTTCGCCTCCCCAGCACAGCTTTAATCTATTTTTCACGTCGAGTAACTGCTGCGAGGCGATGGGTGGTAATGAGTGGTTAGTTTCAGACTACACCGGCTGAGTTTTGCCTGCCCGGTGTTGCCAAGTCGGCCACAGCGTCATGGTGAAGTTTTTCTAGCGGTGCGGACTCTTTAGTTTTTCTACACTCTGTTGCCAAGACCTGAAATATCTGCTGCCGTAACTCCTACTTTTATTACTACTGCATTGCTAGGATCCTCTGCCCTGTGTTGAAGAGGCACTGGAAAAAAGTTAGGAGAGGGGCTTAAGCTTGCAAAAAGAAAACCCTGAAAGCTGCTCAGGCCCTCGCTCTTTTTGTATGAGAACAGGAAGTCGGATCACAAAGCTAAGAGGGAAATTTAGAGAAAGGGGGAAGGGAAGAGAACATTCTTTGCATAGCCACTGTCAGCCTAACCTCGGAGGAGCTGGGTGATGCTCTCTGCCTCTTGCAGGGTCAGCCCCTATTTTCCCGGCTTTGGAACTATGGAGGCCTGGGGTCAGTGTTGGATTGTCGAGTGACATCATGGGCAGTTTTGTGGCTTTTCCAGCATTCAAATGAGACAGAAATTTAAGATAAAGCTTGAAATTCACTGGGATGAGATAGGGTCCAGTCTGTCTTCGTAAGGCACGCATATTTCCAACTTCATCCAGGAATGCCTATATAGGGATGTTTGGGTCTTTACCTTCCCTATCTGTATATAATATGCATGCTAGATAAATTTCTATGTCTTTTCTTCCCAGGACTGTCAGTTTATTAATAATGTCTTGCATAGTGTTCCAAGAAATGTTGTATGAAAGCTTAAGACAGCATCTTAAAGATTTTGGAGTCACCTGTTTAGGAAGATTGTGGAGTGTAAATTGTCCCTGAAATAAACCCAAGTTGTATTGAAACAGCAGTGGTTGTTGTCCTTTTATGAACTGTATGGTTATACTCTCAAGTCAAATTTTGAACTAGTTCCTGTTGTTTGCAGACAAAAATGTTTCATCACTTTTCATCAGTATAATAATGTGCCTATTTACTATTTCATACAGAATTATGAACTTGTATGCAAACAGTGAACAGCCTTTAATATTATCTGTAAGCATACACGTTCTTGAAATCTAAGATGTATGATCAAAACACAAGCCTAAGACTAGATATGTGCTTTATTTTAGTCTCTTTTTCCTTTATTATTAAAGATGTAAATTTAGTCATGTATGCAACTTTAAAATAACTTAGTAGGAAATAATAGTTTATAACGGGTGCAAATTAATTTTTTTTTTAATTGTGAAATACTCCACTGTAAAAGTGCACTGATATTTTGGTTACTTAATAGTGATTTTCCAAATGAAATTAATAAAGCTAGTCTGGCATTTTCCCATGTGGGCAATATTTGATTACAGTTATAATTTTTTTTTTTCTCCTTTACTTTTGGTGGGCACACAAATATGTGGTGGTAGATCACTGCATAACAATATTCCTGTTACATGGTTTGAGGGGCTTTTATGCTTGTGCTGTTATCGTAACTCCCCAACAAGGAAACATGACTTCTGGTAATCTTGACAGATCATTCAAGGAGCTCTATAACCGTGTGCTCTACAATCCAAATTTAGCAGGAAAAAAAAAAAGTGGCTTACTGAACAGTCTCTCTGGCATACGTATTAAGTGGGAGGGTTATCTCAGCACCCTAGCTACAGGGATTTAATTGTCCTTTAAATCTCTCCTCCTTTCCCATGCAGTGTAAAATTTACTGCTCGGTCTTCTTGTATTTACTTCACTGTTGTGCTTTCTTTTAGGCAACCTGCCCAAGCATGCAGCACTGCCCCTGAATCGGCACTTGAGCTGAAGCAGATCAGTCATTGTCCCAGCCTTTCAAATCTTGCCCAGGTCACGATGGTGCCGTTGGGGCACTTGGCCAAAGGGGCCACTTTGGAAGATCTTCTTGAAACCTGCATTCAGTCGTTTGGTGAGTGTCTGGAGTGTTTTTTTTAGAGTCGTATTAACTTGTTTCTGTCCTGGCAATGTTTAGATCACTTACGAGTGAATTACATTGATTTATTAGTGGAGTAGGAAGGCGTAACTGAGAATTTTCTATACTGTAGGTCACTGCAAATTTTTGTAAGTTTGTGGATCTGTTTATGCATATGTGTATAATGTATGCTAAGAGATTAGTGTGACTGCTGCTTTTTCTTGAGAGTATAACACAAACGCCACTCTTGTGTACTTCTATGTGTGGTTTTTGTTGTTCCTTCAAGTACCAATTTGGTAAACTTTAGCAAGGAATCATATTTTGCATATTGCAGGAATATTGTCATAATGTGTGTATACAATGTGTTAAACATTTTGAAATGAGCAGGGCTATTTTTAAACTAGGGGAAATAACATTGGATTGCTTCTTTCATGATCAGTTTAGATTTAAAGTTGCTTCTCTACAAAAGGGAAAGAATCCAAACAAAAATCACAGCTGTATACCTTTTTGAGCCTATCAGTTATCCATTTGTCTTTTTACAATAAGAATTGTAATATATGGAGAAGCATGACTGTTGCCTGAAGCCTATATCCCTAGTTTCCCTTTCCAGCTTTTTCATTCATAAATGTATTTATTTTTTTATATTATTAAAATATGTTAGTACTGAAGGCACTCAACATGATTCTGAATAATTTGTTTGTAGGTAGTGCATCTGTTTGTTAATGCCGTGTCTTTCAGTGCTATGAGCTATTCCCAAAGCATATGTGGCAAAGTCTTAGTTGCAGAGTAGTCCTTAGAAAATAAATGTAGTTCAACACCAACTAACCTCTAAAATAATTAATCTATATAGTTAAATAGTAACACATAGTGCTGATCTAGTGATACAGCACATAAATACTGTATAAACAATGACTAATCTTTCACATTCATTGGAAATGCTAGTTGGTTTTTTTTTTTTTTACTTAAAGCCTTCTAATCAGCATGTGCAGAGAAATGCATGTCTGAGAAAAGTTGATGAAACACGTAATTGTCAGTAACGTTTTGTTTCTTTTTGGCTTCTTTTCTCCTCTGTTTAGTTATTGTAAAGAACATAACCACTGAACTGCTGTAAAGCCCTAATTCCTAAACAAACGTAGATTCATATTTTTATAATTTTGGTTCACTGGGAGTGAGATAAGACATCTAAAGTGTGTGCAAGACCTTCCTACAGTTTTAACATTGTGACTACTTGGCCAATATTAATATGTCAGTATTTTTATGAAAAAAATCTATTTTAAACATAACATTATAAAAATCTAGTAAAATGATTACAGTGATTAATTTCAAGTAGTGTAGGTTAAACCCTGAATAGGAGATTATTGTTGGCTTAATTATTTTAATACTTTTTTAATACTCTACGTATGTCAGCATACAGATGCTTATGTGTTCTCAGATTCCCAGGCATCCATATATTATAAGTACGAAGGTGCAAGTGGACCTGTCCAGTTCAGCTATATAGGCATGTGAATCTTTCTGGAGAGTTTCATATTTCAGTTAGAAAATTTACCATAGCCCACTAAATAGGGTTTTCTTGAACCTTGACAGGTGGTACATAGGTCTAGCAGAGTGAATTGTGGTGCATCTGCAAACATAATCTTAAACTCACTGAGGACTGCTAGAATTATGATGTGTGCTGCAGAAATTTAGACTCTTCATTGGGCAATTTGTAGTAGTGTCTGTGTTTGTACATCCTCCGTGACATTATGCATGTTCTTAAGATATGTTGGAATTTCCCAGTAGGGTATTTAAATAAATTGTAAAGCACAACTGTTATAACTATAGATAACTGACATAACCAAGTTCCTTACAGAAGGTTCTTGTAGCTGCCAACAAAAACAGTGTGCAAAATTCATTCACATCATTGTGCCAATAAAGGAAGTGATGGAAAAATCTTTAATCTGGGAGTTTGAGGAGGGGTGGGGGTAGAGAGAAAAATGGTGGGAAAAGGCATAGTTGCTGATTGATTGCAAGTAAACTTGAGCAAGTTTCTTCACATGCATAGTACTAAAGTAAAGCTATTACACTGTAGTCTGATAGTTCTATTCAGACTGAGGTTATATCTTCAGTCTCAGATATGATGACCTGTAATATTTTGTATATTATTCTAGAAATTCATTATTGTGATCTGAGCAAGTTTTATTTCATTATTAAAAATACAGATCCCCCCCAGCACAGATTTCCTTTGTATATTTTAAGTTTACTTTCTGTAAAAGCCCTTGATTCATTTGCTGTCTAGGGTTAAGGAGAACAATAGGCAGTGGATAGAGATGATGGTGCATTGCATTTCAGAATATATACTGCATCATGTTAATATTATACTGCACTTGCTAATATTATGTATACAATTACAAATATAATTCCTATATAAAATATGCAGCTGAATTTATGTTCCTGGACTCAATTATTCAAGTTTGGAGAAGGCAAATAATGTGTAAGAGAGGCTGCTGTCAACAATGGTGTGTAAGGGGAAGTTGGCAGCCTTTTGCCATATATGCAGAGTATATCACAAGAAGGCCTAATCAAGACGGTATTGAGAATTAATACACACACTTACAGCTGTGAAGAACACAAGTGTATGTTATTTATCTTACAGTATGGATAAGGAGAAAAATGAGAAAGGGGAATATGCTAAGTTGAAGTTAAGAGCGAGAAGGCAAAGCTTTGCAGTGTTGTCAATGGATTTCAGGGTGTTTGGTAGAAAAAGACAAGTTTTGTCCAGAGAGCCAAGTTAATCCAAAACCTATGCTAAGGAAGTGAGGAACAAAGACTGGATCTTGGAGTTAGTGATATTGTCTGTGGGTCTACAAGAGTGCTGCGTGTAAGATGACAGTAGGATGTGGACAGAATAGTGTGAATTGCAAAGGTGGTGTTGTACATGCTAATTTCAAAAGTAAAGAGTTAGGAGGCTCCTCCCTCCCCTCAGAGAAGACCAAAAGCTTGTTCAGTGTAGTTAACTTAAACATCTACTTTGGGATGATCAGTGTGTGCTCTTTCACCTCTCAAATTTGGTTGTCTTTAGCTTGAACTGATGAACGATAGGCATGTGCTTTAGAGACAGAATCAGTGAGGGTCATATGAGGTAGTGTGAAGTCATGTAGATGATCACTACATCTGAGAGATCAGCATTACACCAGTGTTTGTTCAATAGCATGATGAGGAGGAGATGCTGAAAGTAGAGGTTTCTTCAAGTCCCATGAAAGGTTGCATCAGGATGAATCATTCTGCAAATGAATTGCTAAAGTAAAGGCAACAGAAAAGCCAGGGTGTAAGCTAGGGCAAGAGTTCAGGAAAAATAACTTGATGAGAGACCAAAGGAAGGAAGTGTCTTGGAAAGGAATATTAGTCCTGAGATTAGGAGAAGGTTTGTAGAGACTTAAGACCACTCTCATCAATTTAAAGAGAAGAGATTTGGTTATATAGGACAGTGATTCAAAACGTGTTCTACATGACTTGGAACATCTGTCAACGTTATAAGTAGCTACAGGATGCTGTTACTGCCATGATCCGGATTGGCAAGGAGAGCTGTAGAGTGCAAGGAAATGCATCGCATATGATTGCCTTAGAAAAGAAGGGGAAGTGTAGCATATAAGTGGAGCTGACAATAGCTTTTAAAGATGAGAAAGTGATTGTGTGGAAAGAAAGAGAAGTCATAATAAGGAAGTGGAGGAAAAGATAAATCAAAGAAGGGAAGAGAGTACGTAGAGAGGAAGAGCAGAAGGTAGGGCTAAAATGATTGAAAAGACTAGAAAATACAGAGGCTGTAGGAAGGTTAGATTCAGTGAAACCTCTCCATCAGAGAGGTTAATTCTGAACAGAGAGGTCGTAAAGAGAAAATTAAAGGTAGATGTTCAATTGGCAACAAGATGGCTGCAGCTGAGAGTTCAGGGAAGCAAAGAAGTAATTAATAGAGCTTGGCTTGGAATATGACAGCTTCAGGAGGGAGATAATTTATTCTGGAGGAAAACTTCATTAGTGACTCTGATTCTGGAGTGGAACTGTAAGTAGAAGAGTGACTTTAACATCCTGCATCCATATTTTTCCATTATGTAGTATATAAAATGCCTGGAAAAGAATATACTTTCAGAGAACCGTCTGCCAGTCAAAAGTCAATATGGCTTTGTCTCCTACTTTGTTGCTAGTTGTAAAGACGCTTATTTTACCAGCTTTGTTGTTGAAACCAACAAAGTAGGGCCTGGTTTGCTGGTCCACGCTCATATTGACTATTTAATGCTGACAGTTCAGTAGAACACAGGAAGCGTATGCTTGGTAGCACAGCCCTGCTTTTTGCTAGTTCTTCTTACAGTAATCTTTGTGAGACTGCATAAATGCATGATAATATATATTTAGTCCAGAAAGCATTACAGGTCAGAGAGGAAATATATATCAGCGGTGTTCACTTCACTGGATACCTTAACTTGTTAACTGCATATCTGCTAACTATAGAAATGAAATAATAATTGTTCATAACACTTCTTACCCTAGGCTATCCTCATGTTACTGTGAGCTTGACGTTTTGACTATTGTGTTAGCAAGTCTGTTTCTATTCTAGCAGATTTTTTTTTTCTGTTTGTATCTTCACTATATGTTTGTGCATGGTAAGAGTCCCTGTTTCTTTCCTTTGACTGTAAGTGTCTATCTTTATCTTGTAAATGTACCTTTTTTTTAAATTTTGAGTAAAGTTTAAGTGTGCTTATTTTTTTAAACAAATACACCTTTCAAAGATTCAGTGAACTGTTTTAACATGTGTTCAAGCTTATAGACTGTGCACGGTCAGAGGGCCTTTTCCTTGCCTGTACAAAGCGTTTGTTTAAATTGTTTTTAAAAGTGTTTAAAAACTGTATTGCATTGGGACACAATGTATCTTCAGCATAGTGTCAATTTGTTATCTCCCTGCTTTGCCTGCAGTAAAGTCCCGAAATGTTACTTCAAACTACCTGACAAACAATGCCAAGAGTCCACTTGAAAGTCGTGATTTATACAAACACTTGTGTCTTCCTCAAAACATCCGAGGGTCATGTAAGAGCTGAGAAACCCTTAAAGTGTCAAAATTTTAATATTATGAAGGTGTTTCTGTCCTTAACCTTTGAGTGCGAGATCTTACTCATTCGCCTCTTGCATTTGAGTGCTGGAAGCGTGTTTGCTGTAGCACACAGAAGACCTATGCTTGTCCTACAATTCAGGCACTTCAGTTACTGCTAGACAAGATGAGTGCTCAATGGAAAAAAAGAAATTATGAAACATCATCTTTAAATGCACGTCACCATGCAGTGTCCCTGTGGCTGGTTTCTTGAGACATGTAAGTAAAGGGCTTTAGGAAAGTAACCGAAATATTTCCCAGAGCATGTAGCATAATTTTATGTGGAAGCTCAGCCACAATAGACTGTTTGCAATGGAGTTGGTTGTTTATACCGCTATGTCAATCTTCAACACGAAAAAAAATTTAAAATAAGATTTAAACCCATGGCTACTACTTTTCAAATAAGTTAAAAATAATAACCTCAGGAATTAGCAATGTTCTTAATAGAATTTATGTGAACCTAGTGCAATTTGCAACTTCTAATGGTCATAATGCGCTTTAGCTAGGTCAAAGAGTAGGTTGTAATAGAAATTTTTCTGCAGTGTCCAATCTGTGCGAAACTAGCTTGTTGCCTCAATGTGTGATAAAGTGAGATGTTTGTAAACAAACCTTAGAAATTCTGGAAACCACTTTCAGACTGATCTGGATGAAAGATGCCACAGAATTGTTTTGATAGAAGTCAGAAATCTGGCAAAGGTGCTGGGGCTGATGCCTCTTAGGTGCTAGCTGCCGAAAACTGCACAAGCATAGGTAACGTTTTCTAGAATTAAAAAATAACTACATTAGCAGAGCTGTCTAGTTCTGTGAACTGATAATATTTTTATATCTCACTTTTGTATCAATGTCATGCAAAAATATATTGAGTCTTAGGAATTCTTTGACAGCCAGGTAAGTATTGCATCCATTTTACAAACAATGAAACAGGCAAGTTAGAGTTCACTCATGAGGAGAACTATAGCCATCTTCTCCTCCAAAATACAGAAAATTTGAAAGATTTATCCAGTTTTCCCCCTTTCAGTTATCTAGAAAAACCCACTCTACTCTTAAGTATGTTGTTCCAGTCTACGTAAAACACACAATAGCTAGTAAAATAATCACAGTTCAAGTACCGAGTTTTTTTATCCTTTTACCAAATTTACCATATACCAAATTCTAACATAGAATTCTGACTCAAAAGTGTCTTTCAAGGCATATGCACACCCACAGAAAGCAACTTTGGTCATTTACTTTTTTCTGTTACGTTTGCCTGAACAGTCATTTGTTTTTATCTCACGCTCCACAAACTTGCAGGGTTCCACCCCTTGCCTCTGAAGCCTGGGCTGAGTGTTGCGGTCTCCAGTTCCCCCAAAAGTAGTTAGTTTATTCATGGTATTCTGTATTAAAATGTTGTTGATCATTGTGCGCTAAGTAATCTGGGTGCGATTTGGTCAAATACAGCACAGAAACTTCAGTATTGCTTGGCAACAGAAACTACGTTAATGATCAATTAATGACATTGTGGGAACAGAAGAGTCATTACTGCTCTGTAGAATACATGACATTGTGGGAACAGAAGAGTAGTTACTGCTCTGGAGAATACTAAGTGCTGTTTAGCTAACTATTAGAGTTAATTGTGATTGTACCAAAAAGAAAATAGATTTCTTTTTTAACCTGATGTCTGTGGAAAAAATCTTTCCAAAGAAAAGAAACTTTAGATATCTTTCTCTATATTTTAAAGTTTTATTTAGCTGCTTTGACTTCAGTCTTTTCAATATAATTTTCCAAAGCCAAGAAATAAGTAATAACAGAAAATGAAGAAAACTTAGACTTCTTGCTTTATAAAGCAGTCTCCCATTTACTTATATTTACCACAGGGGTATGACAGAAGATTCTATCTTCATGCCCCTAAATATAACTTTGGAAAAAACAATATAACTTGTATTTAGCGATGCAAAAAAGCTTAGATAGCAATAGAAAATAACTCATTCTTCTGAGAATGTTGTCTGAATTTAATTATTTCTTCTCCTCAATCTATCTATGCAGTTGAAGCAAGAAATAAGTCACTTGCTCTTTAGGCTTCCCCATGTGTTTTGCTTTCTACATTGTTTGGTTTGTGTGTGCTTTAGTGTGAAGTCTTCCAGTGTTTTGCTGTGTATCACCGAGTGTGAAGACCTATTTTTGCATTGCTTTTAAAACAATCTGAAAAAGAAGGGGCTTCCTTTAGGCTGTTACATAGTTCAGTAGAACTTTCTGTTATGCAGGACAGGCCGGAGATTAAGAGCTAAGATAACTTGCTAAACATGATACCAGTTTTTTCCCCTGTTACTGAGGTAAGAAGGTGCAAGTGCCACAGCTGGCAAAAGGCAAAGTTAAGAGCATATCTGTTGGGAGCTATTAAGATTATACTTGCATTGAAGTTGACTTTAGGAATTGCCAAACACTGCAGTTTTAATATTCAAATGTATATAGAGGTCATGTTAAGAAAAATTCAGTGCCTCGTGCCACCTATATTGTGATGAAAGATCATTTAGAGATATGCTGCAATATCTTTCTTTTGAAATGCGGAACTCCTCTGGCACAGAACAATAGTGTGAGATGTCAAGAGCCTCCTTGCTATTTTAACCTTTACATTTTTTTGGAACAAGATTCACCTTCAAAATATTCTCTTTAGGTATGGGTGAGATTGTCTTCTCCCTTCCTCCAGGAGAACCAGTCGTGTTTAATGTCAACCTCCAGTATGTAGTGTTACTCTTTCAAAAATATACGTGAAAGAAACCCCAACAAACTACTTGTTTATGTTGAACTATGTAGAAAATGATCAGATACCTTTATTAGTAATATTAAGAAATGCCCTGCAGCAGTGCTTCAGAGGCATAAGCTCTGTGCTAGACCAACTGATACAATGGGGCCAATAAAGCTTACATTTGGACACGTGGGGATGTTTGATGAAAATTTGGCATACTCTAGCTAGCTTGAATCGGCAAGTGGGGAGCTGCTTCTGTATGCAGATATTTGACAGTGCTGCCTGGTGATTAGGTATGGTTTAGGTTTGGAGTGAAGCTGTGGAGGTTTGTTTTTTTTAAAAAACTCTGGTTCTTTTGTCCATGGTGAACAAGAGATGTTTCAGTTTAATGATAACTGTTGTGGTTTAACCCTGGCCACCAGCCAAGCGCCACACAGTTGCTGGCTTCCCCCACCCAGTGGGATGGGGGAAAGAATTGGAAGGGTAAAAGTGAGAAAACTCGTGGGCTGAGATAAAGACAGTTTAATAAGTTTAAAAAAAAAAAAAAAAAAAAAAACCACAAAAAAACCAACAAACAACAGAAAACACCAAATCAACAATCAAAAAAACCCAAACAAATCCAAGAAAAACATGTGATGTGAAAAACTCTAATTGCTCATCACTAGCCAACTGATGCCCAGCCAGCCCCTGAGCAACAGCAGCCCTGGCCAGCTTCCATCCAATTTTTATTGCTGAGCATGACATGATATGGTATGGAGTATCCCTTTGGTCAGTTGGGGTTGGCCGTCCTGGCTGTGTCCCCTCCCAGCTTCTTGCCCACCCCTCAGCCTGCTCGCCGGTGAGGCAGTGCGAGAAGGCATGCCTCAGCTGCTGGGTTAGAAGGTAGTTTGCCAGAGAGTCTGTAAACACTAATTCCAGAAATATATCTAGAAGTTAGAGCAAAGACTAGGAAGCTGAGGTATGTAAGGCAAGGAAACCTGAAACAGTAAGTCAGAAATAGTAGAGTAGGAGTAGTTTGGAGCATGCATCAGTAATGAAAATCAAGACCAGCAACTGGGATCTAAGCAATCTGCTACATCTCCAAGTCCCTGAGAGGAAAGCAGCTTGGTGTCTCCTAGTCCATTACAGTTTGAACCTTCAGATGGGGCTGACTTTGTGCTTCCTTGGATCTTATGACTGGCTGCCCCAGGATCAACCATGCAGTTAGAGAGAAGCTTATTATAAAACACTGCGGTTGTGGGATGAGTAAGTGCTAAGCATGCAGCTGGGTTCAGTGGCCAAATAGCGATACCGGCCTCAGAAGTTTCTGATTCTGTTCTGGGAGTCTCGTTTGTCTTATCCGTCAGTGGTTATGCCAGCACAGCTGTGTTGCCAGGCATTACACTTGAATTATTCAAGAGTTGCCTGCAACTCAAAAGCTGCACGTGGCTCCAGTATCATGATTTAAAGCTTTGAAAAAATCTTGAACGCTCAAATTATGTTTTGTAGGCTTTGGAGAAAAGGACTATTTGATTAAAAAGTTCTCATCTAAATTTGCTCAAATCAATATTTTAAACATGCTGTAGAACAATGTATGGGGGGGTGGTGGTGTTAACTTTTTTGTCGTTCTGTGTACTTGATCTGAATTTCCAAGGCTAATGGAATGTTTTCCACCCACGTTTCATTTGGTTTCTCTCGAAGTACGTTTTAATTTCTCAAAATCATCCCATTTCCCCTTGACAAGAGCTTTTATCTTCTTGTTTTCATTTGAAAGAATTACCCACCTAGAGCTCTTTCTGCAAGATGTAGCTTTCCAAAAGCTGTTTCTGAGAGGGTAATGGCTTTCCCTTGAGGTTTTTCTCCCCTAATGTTCCCTACTCTCACACAGAACAGTCTTCTTATCCTTTTTGGATTCATATTAGACTCACTTGGTCTTGGATATATCTGCATTGTTAATGAGTATTTGGAGGAACAGCAGTGGGTCCATGACATCCTCCCCCCCCATTCTGTAGGGAGTTTGAAGGGGGAAGTAGACTTGGAGAAACATCAAGTTTATAGAGTTTCTTACATCATCAGTGTTTACTTGACTTGTTTAGGGTTCTATTGGTGCAGGATTGATCACAAAGTAGTATGATTCTTTCCTGTCTAGAAAATACTGGTTTGTTCTCGTTTTAATTTTGGAGTTTTTCCTCCTAAGGCCAATTACTTATGTAAATAAATTTATGCATGACTCAATAGTTACAAGCATATGTGGACAATAAACCAATTAAAAAAAAAGCTTTAGTGCAATTCCCTGAATATTTTGGTGCTGTCTACTAAACATTATAGCATTCTTGTTACATGAGGGGGAATACCACTATCCTGTCTAGAATTAAATGTAAGTTGGAGAGCTCAAGACTCTTATCTGCTTTCTGCTGCAGTGAAAATTAAAACAATCATTCTTTTACCTAATTAGTGTGTCATCTTTGTAAGGACATTGTAATTAAGTTATGTTATTTCTGAAAGATATTAAGCACTTAAAATAATGATCTGAAATAAAGAAAAATTCACGAAGGACAAGTACAAAGTTTAACACTTAGGGTAATCTGTTGTAAAAACAGCATGGTAAAGTCCTTGATATACAGCATTTCTGCAGAAAAGGATCTCAATGTGAAGATGGATTTTAAAACTGAAAATGGTGTAATGATGCTGTACCACTGCAGAACCTCTAAGGAGATAAATGCATGCATAGAGGGATGTGTGTGCTTATTTTTATTGTTTTATGTACACATGTTATATATGCACATTTTCATTTATATAAATATACTTTTAATGTACATGTTATGTACAGGTATTAAAAATAATACTGTAATTCTGATGCTAAGGCCTCCTCTGGAGTGCTATATTCAGCTTTGCTTCATAAAGGTGCAAGCTGCAAAGGGCTCAGAAAAGGACGTCAAAGTTGACAAGAGGTCTAGAAAACCTGGCTTCTGAGGAAAAAAAATTGACAAATTTGGTGTTTCCTAGCTCAGAAAAGAGATGAGGGAAGCAACCCTTAAATAGAGAAAATATATTGATAAGGGAAAGAGAATGTTTTTTCTGTCTGCTGTGGGCCAGGCATAACAGGCTTAAGCTGCCCAAGTCACCTGAAGTCTTTGATTAGACAGTAAGGAGAACTCTCTGATGACAGAGATGCTCAAGTGCTGGAATAAGTCGCCTACAGAGGCTGTCAAGTCCTCATCACTCTAGAATTTTAACAACAAATTAAACTGGTTCTGAAGCCTACTGGCTTCGAGAAAGCTGATTCTGCATTGGAGCCCGGAAATAGAGTACACTAGCTCCTAGCCCTGATTTCTGTCATCAACTGAGCTTTCACCTGTCATTAAAAAATAAAGGCTATTTCCAACTCAAAAAGTAAACACCCTAGTTAAGTTTGAATCTGCTCACTGACCCTCGGTGATGGTGAGCCTGCTGGTGGCTTCTTAGGAATCTGATTCTGACCAAATGTGATCAATTTAATGAAGAGAGTTAAATGACTACATCTGCTACAGGGTACCAAATTCCAAAACAATGATAATAAGCCTGTAGTAAGAAGACTACTACGTGTTGCGTAAGTTTTAAACTGAAGGGGAACAGAGTGTTTCCTATTTGAAGGGAAGTTCCAGGAAGTATCCATGAAATGCTTTATCCAATTTTGGTTGCTTGTAGCCATTCTAAGCTTATCTTGTAGTACACCACCTCACGTGTGGCGTAGAGACGTTGACTTATGGCTGTTTGAGTTCAGTCACTAAACCCTAGCACATGCTCCAATACGTACCTCCATATTTCATACATGGCTGTGTGTTTCATCAAGGTCTTTGAGGCCTTAAGACCATCAGTTCCCTCTGTTCTCAAATCATGTGCTGCTTTAATAATCCTTGCAGACATCCCCACACCATCTTCTTTAAGCCACCAGAAAAAAAACACCACTTTGCATAAATCTCAAAGAATTCTGTGTAGCACATCAGTGTAGCAACCCATGACTTTCAGCTTTGCTGAAGACCACCTGGTGATTGCTTGATGCTTTCCTGCATTGCATTGTTTTGGGTGCTACTTTTTGATAACCGCTGGAAGACTTACGGGAGTTGACAAGGAGTTATTCGTGTTCTTAGTAGCTTAGTCACTGATCACATGATATCAGTGCTCTATGATTCACTTCTGATTCATTTCAGATTGTACACTAGGTGATAGAGTTGGAACCCGCTTATGAAATAAAGACAATGCTTATGAAATAAAGGCCTCAGACCTAGAAAAGCTAACTTTTCTTTCTTGCAAAATTCTGTTCAGTTAAGACATCCTTGGCATTCTTCCTGTTGCCTTATCGTTGCACTCACTAGTGAGTGGGAAAGTCTCAGTACAACAATGCTGTCTATTGAATGTACTCTTTCTGTTAAGTGTATTTACCACAGGCCTGGTGGCCATCAGGACCTGCTGAAAAGCAGGCAGTTTGCTCTTAAAGCCTTGCTTATTGGCTTTTGAGTACTTTGATTCTTTCAGCTGTTCTAGGAACGAGTGATACTTTAGTTGTTTCTAAATCATGGATTACAGGGAGCCCCCAGTTGGGTTGTGCAATAGAGTGGCTGGTGGGCCTAGGTCAGGATGTTCTTGCCGTTGTGTGTTCTGAGTCTCACACATGCAATGGAGCTTTTGTAATTGTAGTTTTCAGCGGCATTGTGTTACTACGTGGGTAATACAATGTTTAGCCCTAAATGTCTTTGTGCTTTCACTCATGTAGTTTAGTTAAATACTGGAAAAGTATATTCAAATCCTGCTTCCTTGTTAAAAACATCTTAGTACAATAATGACATTTACAGGAGGAAAAGCGTTTAATGGGTGGGTTATTTGTATCTTGCTGCAGTAAAGCAAAGCTAAGGCTTATGCAGTATTTTGCAGCTTTCTTTAAGGTACATTGACTAACTGAAACACACCCATTCCACTTTATTTAGTATTCACTTAGTGGTTTTTGCTCAGCAGGGTGTGTGGTTAGAAACAGGTATACAAACGGAAATGAAAATGAGTCTCAAAGTTTTAAAACCAACTGCTGGAGGTTCAAGAGAGTGCTGCAGAGGCATTCAGAGACACTTGCAACACAGTCAAGAGAGCCCTCTTATTGGCTCCACCATTTGCACAAAGGTAGTTTACCGTAACTTTTGTTACTTCCTTACACACAGCTCTGTTTAGCAGATCAGCTCTCCGAAAAGAAGTGACCTAGTGGTCAGAGGTGCGAAAGACCCAATGACAGTTCTGAAACCCAAACTGAGCTGGTGTCTTTTCTCGCCTAAGGGCCATTTTTACCAGTTTAACTCCATGGATTTATTTTTTTTTGAATTATGAATTTGTGAAATACAAATGGAAGAGGAACCAGACTCAATATTTTTCTTTTTAGTAACATTTGCTGTATCATGGTGTATGCACTTCAAAAGTGCTTCCTTTTAAAATTGGGCAGGAAGATGACGTTAAATATTTGATACTGCATGTGTTTGTAAAATCGGGTGCTGCTACGATTGCATGCAGGCTTGCTGTTCAGTGCTGAACTGGACAGGGAACCTTAAGGTTTTTTTCTGCAGAGTGTTTATTTTGGTTTTTAAACTGTCACTAATGCGATGTTTTTCTTTGTGGAGATGAGCCTTTTAGTTGGGTGCGAGAATGGATAGCACGAAACTTAGTACTGCTTTAATGTGTGCAAAATAATTGCATGTCATCGTGATGAAGTCTATCTCTGCTGTGCGATAATTAGGTCTGGGTGTTGTGAAGCATAAATGCCCTTTTATTATGAAAGAAAGTACCGTAAATGTGTTGACCTAGTCACTAATAGTAGGCAGAACATACTGTTTTTCTGTGCATCTTTGTAAAATGGAGAAGGTAAAGTGGAAAAAGAGACCTTCTAGAGGACAGAAATTCAATCTGGAACCTGGTGCCAAGTGGTACCTGTGTTATGTCATGGCAGAGGATTTTGGAATACGCACAGAGTAGAAACTGCAAGGAGAGTCAGTTACTTGCTGTCTTTGTCAGCGGGAGATGATCGAGCACTTATGAAAAGCTGGTGATTGAATTACAGCTGTATGTACTTAATAGTATGTGTGCACATAACCATTTGGCTTCCAAGTTAGGCATATATTGAACTGCTTTTCTGATTAAACAAGAGCTGTTGGATGGAGGTTCTGGCAGAACACCAGGTTTTGTAAAATGGATGAAAATTGCTACAGGCCTCTGTGTGCAAGATTCTTTAGGTAATGAATGAAACTACGTGAGAACATGAACAAGGAACGCATAAACTTCGTTCATGCTATAAAACTGAGAACTTGTAGTATAAGTCCAAAGGCAGCTCAAGAACTTTTAGTGACTTGGGGTCTGTACTTATCTCATTTATTTATTTTATATTTATTTATTCCTGTGTAACCTGCTGTAGGTGACCCTGCTGTGGCAGGGGGGTTGGACTAGATGATCTCCAGAGATCCCTTCCAACCCTGACCATTCTGTGATTCTGTGGGGCTATAGGACAGGCAGACTTTCCTCTCGCCCATATCACTGTAGGTGGAGTTGCTTCTTACAATTTAAGTGTAGCTACAGAAGGTAGATTCAGAAAATGGTCTCTCGTGTTCAGTGTTGAAGATCACCTGATGCATAAAGTTGTCATTCTGGGCTTGATAGTGCTGAGTGGATTGCTGCATGTTCGCGTGGGCTCTGCCAGAATTTACTGATCTGGATTTTTCTGCTTGTCTTTCCTGAGAGGCTGGCTGTAGTAAGATATTTCAGGACTGTTTATTGTATTGAGTTGCCTCCAAACTGACTATGCTTTTGCTAGAACAATGAAGTTACCCGCACCAGGTGTATGATACCCAGCGTGTCCTCTGCTTTCAGGGCTTCAGACAGCTGGCTAAAACAATAAATTCACTTGTGAACTACAGATCTAGGCCATTCTGAGTCACCTTCCTACTAAACTACATCAACTCTGCGTGAAATAGTCAGCCTGTCTGCCAGCTTAAACTAAATTTGATGGAAAGGTAGGAATCTCAAAGAATTGCTTGTGTAGAAGAGGGACACGCAGATGGGTGCCCACGCTGGTGTAGGGGCAGCTGTGTGAGCCCAGCACTGATTTGAGTTGATTTGCTGTCTGGCCAGTCACCCTGGCTTCAAGTACAGCATGTATTGCTTTTGTGTAGCCGATAACTTTAACCATGAGTGAGGAGTTACGGCATTTTTGTGGGGAAGAGAAGGAAAAGACTTTCAGGGGAGAGTGTAGTGACAAACGGCATGAATAGGACTATTGTGGGGTGAAGAACAGAGGAGGCAGATCTAGAGGAATTCAGGCTTTATTAGTTTCACCAAAGATCCAACGTATTGTTCAAAAGGAAAGGCCTGGGCTTTGGGCATCTCTCTTCACGTTTGGTACCCTCCTGTAGAAGGGCATGGAAACTCTTGCTCAATGACTAACATGGGTTATGTTGTTTTGCAGGTGGGCTAAGTTTAATGTTGCTTTTTGGTGTTGTGCAACTTAAATCCTTTTTCCCCCTCTAGTAATAGATTTGCAGCGTATGAAGTGGTATCTGTTTCACCTACCTCTTCCCTTTTGCCTTATTGTGCATTGCTTCTGTATATTGTTCCTGCTATTGCTGTTTTAAATGATAACTACATTTGTCATCATAGAGGACAATGTATTTAAAGTTATTCAAAAAGGTAAATTTTCTTCTGTGTTTGAAAGGGTGTCTAATTCCAATTCAAGCTACTTAAGTTCTCTTATGGCAGGCGGTAGAAAAACATCATCTGTTTTTTTACAATGTTTACAAACACTTTCACTACTGTGTTTATTACAGAAATGGAAACTTTTTCGAATGTTCTGCTACATTTGATGTCCTTGATCTTTCCTGAATATGGAAAAAAACCTCGCAAGACCCAGAAGATAGATGTAGTCTAAAAACCTTTTTCAAATAAAATCTTTGTAATGCATAGTTCAAGGAAATGTGTTAGGACATTTAGGTCCACCGCTGGGAATATGCATAGGTTAACCTCTTGGCTTCTGCATATGTCATATCTCATTTCATGTGCATCTAGGTACAGATCCTAACCTGTGCATGTATTTTAGTGTTATGTAAGTCAGCTGTACAAAAAGCCCCAGAAACACTTAAGAATGTCGCCATTCTGTTTGATAGGTCCAGTCATGGCACTGACTGAGTGGTATGGATCAGTAACTGAATTCTTTTGCTCCGCAATTCGTTAACTTGTTTCAAAGGTGATACTCATCTGCCTAAAGCTAAGCATTTAAGTGCATTGCTGCGCTGAAATCATGTTGTGTAATTATATGGATATTTTGAGTGTTTTTGAGACACAGCTGGTTTTTTGCTTGTCTTTATTCTTTTTTTTTTTTTTTTTGGATAAAGGTCTTCCAAATCCTGCTACTGAAATATAGATGTTGTTATATAGCTCTCATCAGAAAAATGATGCATTTCCTAAGTTAGTAAGTTACTGCTGTCTTTGAAGTAGTATAGGTGAACAGGCCTGATTAGAATTAGTATTCTGAAAAAGCCTCTTGCGAGTTGTTTACTAACGTATATGGAAATTTCAATATGAATACTCCTCCTTTTTTTCAGATACAGAAGGAAATGCATATCAAAACAACCAGCTGCTAAAGATAATTCTGGCTATGCATCAGTTTATCATCTCCTCTGCAGACATGCTCCAGAAGCTCATTGATCTATATCCTTTGTAATATTCACCTGCTGTTGAGGTAATAGTAGATAACTTGACAACTTTAAAACGGGTAAGTAGAGGGTATTTAATCTACGGGTGTATTACTGTTCCACTAATTAAACAATATGCTTGTTCTTTTCAGTTTTTGATTGTATCGTGTGTTTTGGTTTGGTTTAGAGTTGAGGTATTTTGTTTGTCTGTTTGGTTTAGCATGTCAGCCACAGAAAAAAAGATGAAACTCAATTCAGATTTTAAGTAGGATAAATCACCCTCCATTCACCGTGGAGGGAATATCTAGCAGGTGTTAGATTAATGTAGGCACCTCAGTTAGGTACAGTGAACCTGGGCTTAAGTTTCAGATCTCTTTCTCTCTCTTTCTCTGCTCTGTATCAGTAGAACAGCAAAGAACAAAAGTGTAATTTTTGAAAATATTCTGATTGTATCATCTGGAGATGAAAAGTTTCAACAAATATTATTTCTCACTCACACACTCAAAATTACAGTCCACTGAAATAAATCATAAGCTTTTCCTTCCTATTTGTTCCCATTTTGAGGTGACTGCCTGGACTTATACATGCGTGTTTCTGGCTCATTGGATTTTTCACAAGGCTACTAGATAGTATCGGCAATACTAGCCTTTCTTAGGAATTTTTAATTGTGGAATACATTGCCTGAGTCTTTAGCTTTACAGAATGTTTGCTCCTAATGAGAGGAGCACATTACAGGAAGCAGACCTGACATGCTAAAAGTCTCCAGCCAATTTTGGTACAGTTTAATTTAGGTAATTCTTTCTTCTCCCAAACTCTCTGTATCTTACTGGCTTTTAAAAGCAGTGCCATTTACAACAGAGGTTTACTGTAGTGTTGAATTCTGAGTGTCCTGCTGCTTCTCTAACCACAAGTGTTAGATCAAGTGTGCTAAGCTCCAACTGTGCTGTAGTGTTGCGTTTAAATTAGGCTCATGCACTCTTTGAAAATGGAAGAAAGTGGTTGCTTGCATGTTTTCTAAGAAGTAACATTTTCTACAGTCAGAGGAGTGATTCAAACTTTTATCAGACTTGCATGATTTGCAGGCTTGGTTTTTGACTCTGTGTGTTGCTCCATGTAAAGAGTTTGAAAGGTAAAGACAGTTTTGAATGGATCAGATAGTCTGGGCTTTTGTGTTGTGAAAAGCCTTGCAAATGTCCCAGTTTCACCATTTTCCATCCCCTAAATTACGTGAGTGATTTTAAGTGGTTATGGGTGATTTGAAAGCCATCTAACGGCAGACATTCGGTTTGGGGCCTTTCAAAGTATTTGGGAACTTATTCACACCTCATTAGTTCTATAGTCAGCCTAATTTAAGCATGCAATAGGGGTGCTTAAATTGTGGATGGTATGTCCCCTCAGATGTGGTAGATTTAGACTGCAGTTAATTTCAATCAGGCTGTGGGAGGATCCACAAGGTATTTTCATTAAGTTATGTTTTTTAGTACTGAAAATACGTGTGTAATCTACAGCAGAAGAATCAAGATATACATAATGCGTTTTCCAAATGGATTTTCCATGTCTTCAAAAGATACTGCCTACAGTATCAAAACATGTTTTATGGAGCTAATAGGCTAAAAATATGGGCATTTCTTTCCAGTTATCACAACAAGTCAAATCAAAACTGTCACGGAGTTAGAAGGGTGAGGTTAGCAAGGAGAGGCATTTCACGTTTTTCCTCTACCATTGTATACAACTGGTTACGTTTAAAAGAAAATAGCGTATTTTTTGGAAGAGCTCCAGTGAATCGTAATTAACTGAAAAGGATTTCTTCATTAAAGCAGTAATTGATAAATTTGGTATTACTGTTTAAAATTTTAGTGAGATGTGTAAGTGCATGAGTTTTATTAGAAGTTGTGAGGCATGTTGCAAAGAAGCAAGTGTAGAAAGCAGAATTATTTCACTACTTAACTCACTACTTGGGCAGCTACATCAGTATTACTCGTAGTAGTCATATTTACAATAAACTTTTGTTAACGATCTTGGGATATACTTTGTATACACTTGTGTAAAACCCTAATCTGATAATATATGCCGTCAGTAGAATGATTCCTATTGCTTCCAGGTAGGGAAGTATCAAGCATGTTACATTTCATATCATATGTGAATGGATGTGGTTTTCCTTAACAGTTTTCTACCTATCTTAATGCTTTAGAAAATAAATCTTCCATGCTGTGTGTAAAGATATGCTATTTTGTGAGGTAAGAATATTCTTGCTTGGTAGCCATTAGCCTGCCAGCTATCCATGTGCCACACATAAGAATGCTTTTGCATGCCTTGAGCTGACATTAGAAAGAGAAACAGCCATACTGCTTCAACTTTTCAAGGTTCACTTTAGCAGCTTTACACAAAAAGGCCCAACCGGCTTTGTGCAGATCCACTGAAGTCAGTGCATGAATTGTTGGGTCACAGTTTTGAACTGAGTCCATATGAATCTGTGTCTTAAACACTAGTGAAAATTGACAGTGCTCAGGAATTGGTAGCATTGTGTCTAATATTATTATGTAGGTCTGTTAAAAAAATGAAGTGGGATATTGCAGCTACTTTTATATTAAGCAAAACTGTATTGTATTTGGTGGGTAATTCTCTTCAGTAATTCTGCTTTGTCAATTGCAATGATCCTGGATCACTTTTTTTTTTAACTAAGTATAGTAAAGTTTGATATCTCAGTTCAGAGAAAACAGAAGAGAGGAAAAAAAGATGCGACTCTGATAATAGATTAGCATGTGATATCTCTTTGTTACACAAAATGGGAAATAAGTAGGAACAGTTCAGAAAGTAAAATTTGTTTTAAATTGTGATTTTATTATCTCAAAGCAGATTATTGGTTAGGTCAGAATGCTTTGGTATTGTATGTGATCTGGGAACATTTTTGCTTCTAGGCAAAGTCATACATACACACATCTGTAAGAATGTGCATCACCATTTTTCCAACAAGGACAGATTTTTATATGCATTGGTGCACTGGGTCTGGCTGAGAGGGAGCTAACTTTCTTCATAGCAGCCCCTATGATGCTGTGCTTTGCATCTGTGAGTAAAACACACCAACATTTTAGCTCTTGCTGAACAGTGATTGCACAGCGTCAAGACTTTCTGTTTCTCACTCTGCCCCACTAGAGTGTAGGCTCGGGTGAGCTTAGGGTTGGGAGGGGACACAGCCGGGGCAGCTGACCTGAATTGCCCAAAGGGGTGTTCCAATGCCATATAGCACCATGCTCAGCAATAAAAACATGGCGGGTAGTCATTCCAACGTAGCTGTTGCTTGGATACTGGCTGGGTATCTTGGGGGAAACGATGAGTGATTGCCTTTTCATCACTTGGCTGGTTGGTTGGTTGGCTTTTTTCTTTCGTTCAGTTATTAAACTGTCTTTATCTTGACCCACACGTTTTTCTCACTTTGCCTTTCCTGTTCTCTCCCCCATTCTGCTGCGGGGGGGAGGAGTGAGTGAGCACCTGGGTGGGTACTGACTTGCTGGCCGGGGTCAACCCGCCACAATGGGTGACAAGTCACATAAGGGAATTGAAATATAAAATATATGACTGAAACAATTTGAATGCCCAGCACAGAAAAGTGTAATTCTCTGAAAATATTTTGTGCACGAGAGACTGAGTCACCTGTAAACTATTAAGTATATTTAATTAGTACATTTTTCTTTGGATAATGGATAAAATTCTGATTAGCATAATGCATTTTTTTATGTCCAGACCAGATAATTTCAAGTTTTAAAGGAATATATAAAATTATCTAGAAGTTCATGAAGAAAAAATCAGCATGCATATTATCTAGATTTAATGTGAAAGTAGAAATTTTAATATTGACTTTATTGCAAACATATATGTAGTATAGTTCTATACAGCATTAAGACAGGTAGTTTCTAATTTGTTATTAATCTTGAAATGTTGATTTTTGATAAAATCAAGGTAGCCTAGCAAAAGCATCTAAAAGCAAGATTTATCCCCTGAAGTTGGTCAAGAAGAAATACAACTCATAAACAGGAGCAACTGTCTGAATTTCAGCCTTACTGATGCTAGAGCAAAATCTTTATTTTTGTGTTTCTATATTCTCAATGTGCAATAGGTATTGGATTACAGAGTTCTGGGTTATGTTCAAAATGGACTCGAAACTATCCACAACTATGGAGGAATTTCAAGAACTGGTTAAAGCTAATGGTGAGGAGTTACACTGTCGTCTAATTGACACAACTCAAATGTGAGTATCAAAGTCTCAATATGCTCGGAAAAAAACCTTTTGCTCTGAATTTCCTTTATTCAAATGTAATGTCTCTCCAGTATAGCAGGATAGTGGTCCTATAGTGGATTAATTTTAGTAAGTCATATGTTATCTATCCTTAGAAGACCTTATACGTCATTATAGATGAAATATGTATCACGCAGAGGAACAGAATGCCTTTCAAGAATGACTTAGGTTGAATTCAAGTGCTGTGTAGACGTTGTGCCTTTTCTCTATGCTAGATAAATTTTACTCTGTCCAGGGAACGTAGAAAATTTGTAGAGGCCTGATGATTTTGAAAGACCATTGGAAGTCAATGAGAAAGGAGAATACATTTTGATTGGGTAACAGATGAGGTAAAAAAAAGTGTGTTTATATATTTAATATCAAAGGTAAATGAGAAGATATAGTTTATTACGCTGTGAAACTCTTGATATTATTTTATGTGACTTTACTTATAAAATTACTTGTCCTGTCAAAAATAAATCCTACAGCTATACATCACATAGTTCTTTCTTGGGAAGAGAACCTTCCTTGTTACACGAGAGTAAGATAGTTCTGTGGAGTGGTATAACAGTGTCAATTCATGCTTTGGTTGGAAATGCACAGGCAAAAGCAGAGCAGAATTTGGCATACATTTTATATCTGGTTGTGAAAGAGGATATTTAGTTTTTGAAATCCAATCAAATTTCATTACTCCATGGGTGAATAGCATAAGGGGACAATTCATACTCAGAGACTGGTCAAGGAAGTCTGTAAGAATGATTAAATGGAGGAGCAGTGGATGTGTTCAATGAAGACAAAGTTATGGACAGCAATTCTGGAAGTGCAATATATAGTCTTGTGCTGTTTAGTAATATAGTTATATTGTACTTATGTGCTACATCAATATAATAAAGACTAACAATAATGTTTGTCATATAATCTCTAATGCATGAAAGGAGCTTGCTGTTTAGAAATTTAAATAATTCACTTTTTATTGCAGTAAGGCATGAAAACTATGTTACTTTTCTGTTAGGGAGAGAGGAAAAGTTAGCTGTTCAGAAAATAGCTCAGGGTAATTCTGTTTTAAAATTTGTCTAAAAGAAATTCTAGGGATTGGTCTAGAAAGCTGACGCAGCGTGTAAAGGCCAACACCAGTAAGAAGCGGAAAGTCTCTCTTCTTTTTGATCACCTTGAGCCAGAGGAGCTGTCAGACCACCTTACCTATCTTGAATTCAAGTCCTTCAGAAGAATATCAGTAAGTGATATTTATTTGTTTGTTTGTTTGTTTAAAACAAAGATGGGAAGGATGTAGAAAAGATGAGAGAGGGGTAGTATTACAAGATTAACCCTGCGGTGCATGCGGTTGGACAAGCTGAGTGTGTGTCCAGACTCTATGTTTTACCAGTGTTGAAGGTGGCCGGTGGTACTTATTCTGAGTACATACCCTTTTGCTGCAGTCATTTGACAGAGGGAGAGCAAACCTTTTAAGCAACTGTGGAACAGAGTTGGGGCAAGGTCAGTTGGAAGGAAGGAGGAGTAAACCATTTGATCTTCTTCCAAATAATCTCTTTTTGTTAGAATAAGTGGTGTCATTGGGCACAGGAACAAGCAGCCTCCTTTGACTCAAATCAGTAATCGGGCCGAAATGGGATGACGAAAAGTTGGAATATTCTCCTGGAATGCTAACCTCCTGTGGCTGTGCAGCATTCTTGTGCAGTGACTAATGGACTGTCTGTATAGAAGACGTCCACTGGACTCTGCTTGCCATTTTTGATTGTGCGTAAGAAAATAAAGACTAGGCATAAGAAAGCACTTGAGAAAATGACATTTTTTAATGTAAAGGAGCTTTAAAATATTTTATTACACAAGCTTTCAAGTACACAAACAATTCTTAAGGATTTATCTCATTTATGTTTTCTTCCATGTGATTTGTTTTCTCAGCTATGTTGGTAGCTGATGAGATGGGAACTTTCCTATGCACCTCGGCTTCACTTGCATCCTTGCATGCTACAGCATTACTTCTTTTCAAACTTGATAGAGTTCACACATGGAAAAGAAAAATGAACATTTGAGGCCAAAATCTAAGATGGTGGCAAAGTCAGTGTGATGACAACAGTGAAAGCAAAGTGGGGTTTTTAGTTTTTTTTTGTTTGTTTGTTTTGGTTATTTGTTCAGTGTTTTTTTTAAAAAAACACTACAATTTGAATATGAAGTCTTGCAAGGAAAGGGGCTCTCAATATGTTGTGGAAGATTTTACAGTCGTGTGTTAGTGTACTCTATTTTGAGTACATGACTCTTCATGTTTTGTGTTAAATTCAAAAAGCCATAGAACCAAAGTCATGCACAGATAGCTGCCTGTAGGCAGTAATAATATGCAAATCTTATGTAACTCAACATTTTCAAGCTCTGTGCAGACATGAGGTGATTAATGAGCATAACACGTATGATTGCAGTCAGTGTGTCAGAAGTGTCATAGAGTTCCAACAGTTACATACTTGTGTACATTTTATATACAGGGTCCCTGTGTAGGTTTTGGTATAAATTGGGTTTACCGAGACCTCAGATCAGAAAATAATGTGTAATTAACAAATAGCGATATTTCTTAACTCCTCGCAGAATGTGTTCATGATATGCTAAGCCACGGAATCCTTTTGTTATTCTAACATGGCAGCATATACTGGGAGAAAGGCTGCAAATGACCTGCTGTGGTCAGTCACTGGAATAACTATTCATAGGCTTGGTCATTTGAAAGTCAGAAAGGAATACCTGATCCCCTGAACACATAGAGCACACAGCAAAATCTTCCATGAGACACCATGTATCTTGCAGCAAAGAAAAATGCAGGGAGTGGTGTTCACAGGGTAATGACTGCGGGTATCCTGGTGTTTGGAAACCATTTTAATTTATAGTTATAAAATAAAGGGAGGCTATGCTCTTTTGTAAGACTCTGGATTCTGCTTGCCTGTAGAGGCTCATAAGTTTGTCGTTGCAATGCTAGACTCTTGCATTATTTAAGTACCTGGACTTCTTTACTGTATCTGCCACTAACAAACTTGTTACAGCTGACGTCGTTAATAAATTCTTGCACCAAAATTATGTCAAAACTTTAAGTAGTATATTAGATACAAATTTGTTCAGCATTTAAAAAAGAATTCTTTTCTGAAGGAGAGCACTGCTGAGAACAAGATATAAACTAATCAAACTGATCCATAATTGTACTGAAACTGCTATGAAGTCCATAATTATGTCGTCAGATATTGAAAAATTATCTGTGTAGAGCAGTTGCTTAAATTTTAAGATCCAGCCAAGTCTGGCAGGGGTTCAAAATTCAAACAATAATTGTAAGTAAGTACTATGTAATCTCAGAGACAGCTCTACTTATTACTGTTAATGTTTCTTCCATTTTTAATTTAACAAGAGGACAAATCCAGAGGTGTCTTCTGTTCATATCTGCTT
The DNA here is from genome assembly GCA_017639485.1 of Pluvialis apricaria. NCBI lineage: Eukaryota > Metazoa > Chordata > Aves > Charadriiformes > Charadriidae > Pluvialis > Pluvialis apricaria. Next base: position 36,348,022 of record CM030012.1, on the reverse strand, counting down.
TTTAAAGTGTTAATAGTTCTTATTAAATGGATGGGAAAAGTTAAAAAGTGGAGAGAAAGTGAGAGAGGGAGAGCAAGAAAAGAACAGCAGCCTGACAATTTATCACCTTTTCTTAAGGATCAATGCCATTCGTCATATTCCTGTGGCCTTAAGAAAGGAATATGTGTACATTACAGCTATGAATGTTTTTGGTAAGATGTTAGTATTAGTGGTCATAATAAACAATGGGTGTTTAAATGCCATGTCACACTTTCTGATGATTCAAATTCTTGTGTGTACTTGTTAATGGATAAGTCAAGAGAATGGATAAACATTGCATCAACAAAAACAAATGATTGCTTCTCTTTGATGTTAATGGGAAGAATGGCTTAAAAATATCTATTTGTCACATAGATATATCTACTGAACAATTTTAGATCGCTTTGGTTAAATAAGAGAATCTCACAAGCTGTATTAAAAATATTAAGGAATCTGTAGCCCTCATTCTTAATGGTCTTATCTCAGTTTCATATTAATCTCATTGCACTTGTTTTTTGTATTAGTGTAGCTTAGTTCAGAAGTGTGCCCTAGCTACATAAACTGAACACTTAACTTCCTTAAACTATCCCTGAGTTAATAGATTACGCTAAGTTCCCTGTAGAAGCTGAGATTCAATGAATCTATGGAGCCACTGAGGCTGGGAGGAGAGCCCCGATTCTGCTCATCCCAGAGTTTATAAGAGCCAAGGCTCCTGAGATACACATCATGCAAATGATGGGATACAAATTATGGTGAAAAGATGCTTTCAGTTAATTCAATTAGTTGAAGCCTTCTGCTTTGAACCAAATACAATTTTGACAAAGGAGAGATTTCAGTCATATGGATATTTAAGGTGTAAAATATATCTTGTATATTTCATTTGAAAAGCAGACTTGTATCTACACACAGATCATGAGGTGTATGAAACTGTAGATGAGTTTTCATTTACACTTTTTTTTGGTTTTTTTTTAAGTTCTCAGATTATCAGAACTACATTGTGAATAGTTGTGTGAAGGAGAATCCAACAATGGAAAGATCGATTGCTCTTTGCAATGGTATCTCTCAGTGGGTGCAGCTAATGGTTCTCAGCAGACCAACACCACAGCTTCGGGCTGAAGTGTTCATCAAGTTCATTCATGTTGCACAGGTCAGTTAAATTTTGGCATGTGTGGTGTTTATTTTGTCTTTCTCTGATACAGCCCTTTAGTTGCTCTTCCCGTGTTACTACTGTAGGGTCAGCTGGGAGTGTTGGCACTGGTCTCCTGGTTCATATATACAGCATGCGTATTTGTGTATGCTGGAATTTCATACCAAGTGTTCAGATATTACAGTGTTGTGGCAGCATGACTTTCTCATATCTATTCTGAAGAAATTGTTTTCACTGAAAAACTAGACTTGCTTTTGAATCAGCTGGTGAGATTCCAAGCTGTGACTGCGTACCTTTCAAAGCATGAACCACTATCATGTCTTTGGCCGTAATTAGAAGCTTTTCTACCAGATACACCATGCTGGATAGAAGCAGAGCTATTGTCCTATTCATTGCATACTAATTCAACTGCGGTCATAACCAAGTTAATAGGCAGTGCTTCCTAGTTGTGGTAGACTGTGGGAAGAGGAAGAAGTACTGAGGAAGTACTTTGAAGACTTACTGTATCTGCAGAATTAATATCTGATTTAATAACAGTAGAATAAGTACATGTTACACCCCATAAAATCACAACTCATTACCAAAATGAATGAAGTCAAATGGATAGTGGCACAAAACTTGTAAGACTTTAGAGGACGACAATAGAGGAAATGTAGAATTTGGATGTATATATTGAACAACTGGAACCTTTAAATAATAAATACTGATTTATTTTTTTTTGTATGTCAACACAGAAGCTCCACCAGCTGCAGAATTTCAATACATTAATGGCAGTGATAGGAGGTCTCTGTCACAGTTCCATCTCCAGACTCAAGGAAACAAGCTCATGTGTTCCTCATGATGTAATTAAGGTTGGTATTGCTCCTCTAAGTTTTACAAATAAGATAACCTTTAACTTTTTTATCATTATACACACAAAAATCAACCTTACTTTATTGGGTAAGATGGAGAGAAAGACAGAAAAAGAAGAAAAAGGAAGACTTCCTTTGGTTTTGGAGGGGTTTTGTTGGTCATTTCATCTCCACAACACCAGTTACCCCTACACTTCCAACCCCCCCCTTCCTTCAGAAAAGCTTGTATAGCTTCTCTAAAGTTTCTCTTTTAATACTCAGATGTGACAAGCTGCATTTTCATGTATATGCAGTAGTACAGAATAGTATTCAAACATGAAAGCAGAGAATTGGATCCCAGAACATTTGAGAACAAAACTATTGTCATCCATAGCAACATCGACCATGCTGAGTATATGAAATGCCAGCACAGAGCTCTGCACTTTGAGTTTAAAACTGAAAGGACTGGTTTTGTTCATCTGATCTTTCCCTATGACAGATTTCATCTAGTTCACACTTGAACAAACTTAGCCCTAATACACACACGTTATATAATACAGTGGCATGTTAGGAACCAGTTGTAATTTCCAATTAAATTCCTGTGAATTACAGATGGATATATTTTTTAGTGAGATTCCGACTACTAAAACTGTGAAGGAAAGAATATTTTTTAGCAATGAAATAGCTTCTTAAGAGACTAATATGCTTTATTATTTTGTCTTGTTTGGGGCCCGAAAGATTTCATATAGGTATCTAACAAGCCTGTTTTGATCACATTACAATCAGCTTGAATGAACAGTACAGAAGCAGCTCTCAGGATCTATAAAAGCAGTTAGCAAGCTTATTTTAGAAGCATGTTGTTTTACAAATGTCATCATTATGAGGAGTGGACTGCATATGTGTCCATCATTTGAATAACTCCTTGCATCAAGAAATTGTATACAAGCGCTAACAGAAAGCAGTTAAACAAAGGCTTGTAATTAGTGACTCGAGAACACACTTTAAAGTTTAACTATAACGAACAGTTTGTGAAGGTTAAAAATCAAGCAGTTAGACAGAAACTTCCACAAGAAAACATTGGTCCACTGATTTTATAATGTTAAGAGTCAGCTTTGTTACCTGTATAGTTTTAAACAAGGAAAATATTTATACTGCTAGACTTAAGATTCCTTTGGCCTTTACAACAAATCCAATATATTGTTTCCTCTTCATTTCCGTGGGAAGGAAGTTTTCTTAAAAGCACAGATGTGCCACCTTGAACTGTAGTGGGAGTTCTGGTCACGCTGTGATGGGACCATAGCACAGCGTAGGGTTTCTCTGCCAGGACTTTCCAATTCCAGCAATTCCAGCTGGTGACCTGGAAGCCAGAGAAGTGCATTCCACATTTTAAGGTGAAGATGGTTGCTCTTATGAAGATCAGAGAGCTTGTGCTGTGCTTATGCATTAACTGTATACACATCCCCTTGTTTTGAGAGGATCCTGTTTCTTTTCATTGACTTAATAGGGAATGTAGGAAGAACAGCATTACAGATTAGGCTATAGATTAACTATCTATAATTACACATTATGGATAGTTAAATTAGGAGAGGTGAATAGCTAGATTTCATTTGAAGTCTAAAGTTTTAAAATTCATTTCAAGAGTCATTGTGAGTAAACCCCTTAACAGTAATAAGGGAATTTCTTGTGCTGTATGACCAGAACAAAAACAAAACCAGTAATGAATTTTGATTTTCTGTTTTCTCTTTATTTTTAGGTGTTTAATGAAATGACAGAACTGCTTTCATCGTACAGGAATTATGATAGTTACCGACGTGCCTATAACGAGTGCAGTAACTTTAAGATCCCAATCCTTGGGGTCCACCTGAAAGACTTGATATCACTTTATGAGGGCATGCCAGACTACTTAGAGGACAAAAAAATTAACATATACAAACTATACTCTCTGTATAATCACATAAATGAGCTGATACAACTCCAGGAAATGCCACTTCCCTTGGAGGCTAATATGGACCTTGTTCATTTGCTTACAGTAAGTCTGTTATATGGGATAAATATCTCCATTTAAAAAACAATTTCATATACCTCTCAAACAGCAAAGTAGAGAATTCCATTGATTATAAATACATAATATTGTAAGATAGGGTTTTTTTCCTTAAGGAAATGTACAATAATCGAAGAAGTGAAAAGTTAGTGATACTGATTTATTTGGCAGCAAGGGTAGGGGTGCCAGTTCACCAGCATGCTTCCAATTATTTCTATGAGGGAAGGAAATATTTATTTCTGCTTTGCTATAGTGGTATGCGTTCTGTCTGTATTTTCACTAAGGAAGCGCTCTGAATCCTCTGTTGATTAAGCCTAAATAGGGAGAAAGGTAGAAAGCTTCCTTAGATGCACCTTGGAGACAGAAGATTGCATGCAAAGCTTCCTTGTGTTGAACACACTAACTTTCACATAAAAGTTCAGTCCCTCAAGATGTGTAGGGTTAAACATACCACATTTCTAGCCAAGTTTCTTCTGGTACTAAAAACACTGTCTGACATAAATGTTAGTCAAATATAGTTGTTGTATTACTCTTCAAGTCATATCTAGTCAGTGCTATGTTACTAACAAAATTGATAGTACCTAGGACGTATGTCACAACAATAGTTTTAGCTTCTCCTAGTAAGCTAAAATACTACCTTTTCTTAAAATAGTAAATGTACCTTTCTTGTTTCTCAGTTTTGTTTGGCCTTAACAAGTGCCTCAGGTTGGAAAAACTAGATAGGCTGCTTCCACTTCCTGGTTACGAGCCCTGTTTCAGCAAAAAGCTAATAGATAAAAATGCTTATGTGGTTGAGGTTATTTGTTCTCTCTGGGAGCGCTCGTGTGTGAAATTAAGCACTTGTGCCTAAGGCCTGAAATAGATCTTTGGTGAATTTCTTCCTGCTAAGTGTTTTAAATGGTTTGTCTTAAGTTATTTTAAATCACCCCCCCCCTCTTTTTTTTTTAAATAATGTTTTATAAAAATGGGACTTTGGCCACATTTCATGCAGCTCTATATGACACAACATAAATTAAAAGAAATACTTCATTTCAAAGCAGGAGCTTCTAATCTAATTCTTTGGAACAGGCTGCCCAGAGAGGTTGTGGAGTCTCCCACACTGGAGACATTCAAAACCCGCCTGGACGCCGTCCTGTTCAATGTGCTGTAGGTGTCCCTGCTGTGGCAGGAGGTTGGACTTAGATGATCTCCAGAGGTCCCTTCCAACCCTGACGATACTGTAATCTGCTAATATTCCAGGGTGCACAATTTTCCTGTTTGTTCCCTGATTTTTTCCAACAGTCTTTCTCCTTCTTGTTTCCTTTAGTCATATGCTTTCCCATTAGCAGGCAAGTAAGTTTGAAGAGGTGTTAGTAATTACATACATAAGTCAGTAATTCATAGAAGTATCGTAACATTTGGACTTCTGATTTTTTTGAGTGTCAGAAACTACTTTAAGATTTCCCTATGAATCCAAAATTATTCACTATTACGACTACAACAGTAATTCTTGCAGTTGTTCACAAGAAAGTTATTGTATATCTGCAATTTGAGTCAGGTTACTCATTGGATAAAATAGCATATTTTGGTCTTTTAGTTTATATATATATGACTGCCACGATCTTGACTCGAGTTTTCTGAGAATTTGAGTTGATGGACAGTTTGGGAATGGTGCTTTTGTGCTTAGTTGCACAGTAGACAGCTTGAATACTATGGGAGTAACAGTGTTTTTCAGGTTACTTATTAACTGACTACTAATTATGCCTACAGTCACTTGCTGTGCTAATGACTGTAGCTGTGTAATGTTACAGATTTCCAGATAATGGCAATAACAGTCTGGAATTTAGAAGTGTACCCTTTTCAAATCACTGTGAACACCTGTGCAGGTCAAGTGCATTTTTTCTAGGTGCGACCTAAATTAAAAATTAATCCACCAAAAAGTACTAATGCATGCCAGGAACAAGTTTATCAAGTAGTAGTGACTGTTGTGGGATTAAACTAATGTTGTGTTTGTTTTCAGTTGTCTCTTGATCTTTACTACACAGAAGATGAAATTTATGAGCTTTCCTATGCACGAGAGCCACGAAGTCACCGAGCTGCTGTAAGGGCCTTTCCAGATTCTTAACAAAAAGATTTTTAATGAGTAATGTAACTTTTATCCCTTGCATTCATTTTATTTTATTGTGTGCTAAATTGGAAACATTTTAGCTTTATAGACTGAGCAAAATCTGTTAAAGTGTAAATTGTTTGGTTGATGATGAAGCCTAAGCTAGAATATATGGGAGGGTTGACACCATATCAGGTTTTGTAATATGTACGCAAACACAAATGAAGTTACTTGTGTAGAGACATGACAACAGGCTCCATCTTGGCAATTGATACTGATTCTTTTAAATAAAGAATTCTTAGGTAATTCAAATGATGAAACCCATCAGTGTTATATTGTAGTTTTGTTCCTGTTTTATAAATATGGAAAATATGGTGAATTTCCAGGGCTGTCAGTGAACCGTGGCAATTTAGGAACGACCACTGGTTTGGACACTTCAGGGAAGAGCTTCCTCTGAAGTACCACATAATTATCAAAAGTATGATGTTGGGTCCAACGGGCCATTTCTTGAAGTCCTGTCTCACGTTGTCCATTTTCACAAATAAAAGAAGTGTAATACTGAAAATCTTTCCATGCGCTACTAATGAAGTTCCATTCAATATTTTCTAGCCTTTGACACCTTCCAGACCACCAGTAGTTGTAGACTGGGCCTCAGGAGTAGCCCCAAAACCTGATCCAAAAACCGTCAGCAAGCATGTTCAGAGGATGGTAGATGTAAGTATGGTTGGCCCGTTTACCTTACGTATCAGTCGTAGCCGTAATCTCTAGGTATGAGAAGATATACAAAGAAGTGAAAAAATACTGGACGCATTCAAAGCTGTGCTGAGTTTGTAAGCACCTCTGTCCTCACAAAGACATATTTCTGCCTAGCTGCAAATAGCAGCAGCAGCCCGTGAGGTATGGAAGGAAATTCCTTAAACGGCTGAGGAGCCAGCAGGGAGTGTGAATGCTGGTTTGTATACACTTATTCTTCCAAGGAGCCAGGGAGTCCGTTTCTACCAGGGACTCCAACATCATGTTATCGGTGGAGTCTGAAAGTGGGCCTCTCAACGGCTTTGTTACTAGCAGCCGTTGCTCTCTCTCTCTCTTTTGGGTCATCCACTTTGCTGGAAACCATCAAATAAGCTCAGGTGATTGATTCCAAAACTGACAGAGAGAGAGAGAGAGAGAGTGTTTGTCTTTGCCTCCTTGCTTCATCTCTTTTCCTTCTAAACATTTCTAATATTGCTAGGTATCCTTTGATACACGCTGTTTTGGAATATATTTCTAAATTTGGCCTAAGTGTGCTCCTTGCCTTAGGGCCAGAGACAAACAGTAATGTTGTTCCACAAGTGGAAATAGGTGTCTACATGACAATTCTGTCATATAGCTACTTTTCACATAACATTGACCTGATAAAATAGGCTAGGCAGCTACACTCATTGGCTGGAGAGATCATCACTGACAGCACTAATTGAGAGCATTAGTACAAGTTGTATATGTAGGCCTTGACATAATGATCTTAAAGTGAAAGTAAAAAAGAGCTGTCATTGTGTAGTGAAGCGTTCAGTCCAGCCTATGTTGACTTATTTACATTTTGCTACAAATCAAGAAATCATGATGCTTCTGTAGTCTCAAAAGCAGTTAGAATGTTGCACTGTTTAATAGATACTGGAAGAAAGTGAGAGAGGAAATCCATAAATCTTGTGGAGACTCTCTAAAGTGGTAATTCAGCCCATCCACGTTATAAACTATTCTGCTTAAACTATTATCTTGAACAGTCTGTCTTCAAAAATTATGACCATGATCAGGATGGATACATTTCCCAGGAAGAATTTGAAAAGATAGCTGCCAGTTTTCCATTCTCATTTTGTGTAATGGCTAAGGACTGGTGAGTACAGAGTTCTGCTTATCAACTTTGTAGCATCCGTTTTGGGAGGGGCTTGGGGGTTTTTGTTTTTAAATTTTATTTATATCATTAGGGTGGAAAAATCACCCTCTTCACCCACAAATAGAAGTGAAAACATAACTGACAAAAGCATCTTCTAAATGTATTGTGAATGACATCTTCATGAACTTAGAGCAGTGGGAACCAGGCTGATGTAGGAGGAAGAACAGATAATACAAAAAGAAGTTCTTTTTTTGAATGATATTCAGTATGTACTACTAAAGAACTTTTCAAAGATTAACCTGTCCCTCAAAAATAGAGAATTGGCAAATGTGTATTTTGGTCAAATTAGGAACATTTTTCTTAATATATTAAAGCAAGGAAAAATACAGTAGTGATTATTCAGAGGTTTTCTATGAAGTAGTTTTGAGGTTGCATCACATATGCAGATATTTCGTTTACCCTTCCAGGCTGCATTTTAAATGTGTAGGTAAGCTTCAGTAGATTTTGGGAGCAGTTGACAAGATTACTGAGATCACTGTAATCATTCTCCTTGTGCTTTTAAGAAAATGTATGTCTCACAAACAATTTTTCTTGTTTATTTTCAGGGAAGGTCTGATTAGCAGGGATGAAATAACAGCTTACTTTATGAGGGCTAGCTCAATCTATTCCAAATTAGGACTTGGCTTTGCTCATAACTTCCAGGAGACCACTTACTTAAGGCCTACTTTCTGCGACAACTGTGCTGGATTTGTAAGCTTACTTTTTAGTAAATTATGTTAATGTTGTTTGGAATAATGCATTTTTTTAATCTCATAATCACCATGTGTCATATACAGAAATGGATCTATATAAAACACCAGTGAAGCTATATAGAACACCAGGCTTCTGCCTGGGTAGCGATTTAAGGTACCCTTTACACCCCCCTTGGCAGTACTATTATCTGTTTAAACATGGCCCCTACCCTGTAGTGTTCGGTTGTGTCACCAAACAGTCTCAGGCAAGACTTCCAAATCCAGAGCCTTCCACTCCGTGGGGCTGTTAGAGCTCATGTCCTGATACAGACATGACATGGCCCCTGCCTATGGCACAGAAAGATTTAGGAAAACCGACTGTCCTACCAATCCCCAGTTTTGCTGGCATCAAACAAGTCTGCTGAGATAGAACTATCCATCTACTCCAGCTCCACAACTCCTCTGGGGGCTGTCAGATCTGCTGATGTATTCATTAGAGACTAGCTTAATTTTTTTTGTTTGTGATTGAGGAATACACATAAAATACTCTGTTTACCTTATGCTAAAGAGGTAAATAGTTCATATTTTGACCTTGCTATTCAAAGGGTAGAAAAAGATATTCTGCAGGTGTTCAGATCTTAGAAATGAGTGGAACTTGTAGTGGATTTTTATATCTGGAGATTTCAAATGTGCAGAGAAATAGATTAATACATAGTCTTTGTTTGAATTTCAGCTATGGGGAGTCATTAAACAGGGATACAGATGCAAAGGTAAGGTACTTTATACTTTGTTAATTTTAATCTATAATTGATGGTGAATGAAAAAAAAAACCGTGATCGTCCTGAGATCCATTGCTATGTCTATGGAGCTATTTAATCTGACCTCTCAGGGAGGAGAAGACTGATTGATTGAAGAATAGTATGACAGACAGATGGTCCAGAAGAAATGCAAAGGCGATGGAACTCGTAACCGATAGCTGTAACCCTTTGCAAAATATCACTGAATTCAGAGGGTTTGGGAAAAGACCCTTCTGTTCCAGTGGGCGCAAACACCAACGCTCTGTGAAAACTGAGCACATTCACAACACGCGCACTGCCCTTTTCTTCCTCACACAAGTATCTGATTTCTCTGCAGCTCTTACAGTCACAACGCTGTTGCGACTGAATGTTGCTATTTTGTATTTTCACAATGAAAAGAGTTTTAGGTGTACGTAGCAAAGGGATGTCGTTGGTTAGGTTGCCAGATGTATGTTGCTACAGGTAATGCACATAGAGACTCTCTCTTCCTTCCTGTGGAGGCAACATAGTGCAATAGGCTGATCTGAGATGCTACTGAATCATGTAAACTTTTTGTTGTTTACAGACTGCGGAATGAACTGTCACAAGCAATGCAAAGACCTGGTGGTGATAGAGTGCAAGAGAAGACCCAAAACTTCGGTTGCAGACAGCAGCCCAACATCTGCTCTTGCTTCAAGCCTCTGCCCCGTGGGAGTCAAAGAGCAATTCCATGGTGAGAAAAGATCACATTTATCTAGATCTTTTGATCTTTTTTTTTTTATCTTTTGCTCCTTTTTCTTTTAAAGCTAGTTGTGCAGCATCATTTTGGGTTTTGTTAGTTAACTGCAGTGTTTTATCAACATATAAACTAGAACCAGGCATAAGCCTGTACCAAGTAACGCCATTCCAGTGCTAGTCTGAGTAAGGACTCCCGTTCTGGGAGATCTCTTGTCACGCTACACAATGTGTGGTGCACAAATTCCACAAAAACTGAGTAAATCTGCCAGACTCTCATGAGAACTAGGTGCCATGAACTGAACAGCTGATGGGTTCCCTTAACTCTCTAACCTTGTGACAAGCAGGTCTTGGCACGCTCCAGTTTTTACCACTGTTGTCACGTTAAGCGACTACTGCACTGTTACAGTTCTCAGATTTCAATGTGGAGTTTATAAAGTCAGTTTATGTACGTATCTGTGTGCTAGGAAAACCAACAACTGATAGTGTTTATTTTTTCCACATCAGTAGCTGAATCTAAAACTCCCCTACATCACTCCATCTTTCATTTCATCAGAAATGAAAAATCTACACCCCTCTTCTTTTCTCCTTATATCAAACAGCTTTTCATATTGTGTATTACCATGTAGGCCTCCAAAGGAGGAAGCGTTGTCCCTGAATAAGACCTCAGGCTGCTTTTGTTCTGTTTTTCTTTTGATTTTGATGTTCCAACTCTCTCCACGCTCACTGTCTTTGCATTTTTGTTCTGCTCTTTGCCTGTATCTAATGTTCTTCAGATCTACTCCTCGCTACTTTGATATCAATCTTTTTGCGTTGTGTCCAGATTCATACTGCTGGATTCCATCTTAGGCTTCCTGTTAGCACTTAAGCGGAGCACAATGCAGCCAGTTTCTCTTCGTAACTGAGCACGTGCATCTCTATGATTGCACCCGCAATGGCTTGCAGCGCTGCATCACAACCGCCTCGTGGGACCTCACGCTTATAGAGAGATTGAACTGTAGCGTGTTGCCCCGTCATCACCCAGTACATCAGAATGTGGTACCTCCCAATGCTACATCACGTCGAAGAATCAGAGTTCAGGTCTAGGTTGAAGGTGTAAGCCTCATCTCTTCATCCATATCTTCGCTTAATTCTCCAGAGCCTGCAGCAGCTACTGGACTGACTTTGTTCCTTCCCCTCATGTGTTTGAACATGTAGTCTCATTTTGTTTTCTTCCCAACAACAGAAATTACTTTATCTGAAACAGGTCTTTTTTAAATCCTTTAATCACATCTTTTGCCCACTGCTTCTAACGTTGTTTTTTTCTCGCCCTCCCTCAGTTTTTACTTTTAACTGCAAAAGTATTTTAGGATGACCTTTACAAAAGTGGTGTAAAATTAAAAATGTCATTATTTCACCTTTATAAAGCGGATGATAAGTTGTATCTTACAGCTGCAAGTTGTCATAATGTTGAACTAACACCCAGGTTTAATCTTCCAGCCCAATCACCAAGATCAATGGTCTATATAAAACCCTTTAACCATCTAGAGGTTTTTCTCTAGCTGACCTTGATGGTACACCTGTTTTCCTCTTACTGATCCATATTTATGTTGGATCAGTTGCCCTGAGACAGGGCAAAGAGTTGTTCCAAGAGACACAACATTGAGAAACTTCCAGTGACACCTATTTAGGAGAGCAATGAATCTAAAATCAATAAAGAATAAATGTTAGTTTATTTATGAAAATCATGTTTAATTACTGTGCTTCCTGCTTTTCCTTTCCTGGGATAAGATCTAGACTCAATTTTACCATATATATTCTACAGGACATGAAGAAGGACCATTCACATTTCCTAATGGAGAAGTAGTGGAACACAATGAAGACAGCAAGGACCGAACCATTATGCTCATGGGTTCCTCAGCTCAGAAAATCTCAGTGAGACTGAAACCAGCTGTAGTTCATAAAGGTATACAGACTGATTCTGTTCTCCCAGCTGGTGATATATCTCGTAGGCTGACAGAGAAGAAAGAACATAAGATGCCAGAAAATCCTTATCTCCAGCCAGCCCCACCATCCCCATGTCCAAGCCCAATTCTAGGCCGCAAAAAGGCATATGTTAAATGGGAAAACAAGGACTCCAGCCAGAAAATGAAGGAGGAGCATCACAGCTGTAAACCCTCATACCAGGAACTTGAGCAGGTAAATACACGATGAGATGAATTCTGTTTTACACAACAGTACTGTAAAGTGGTTGGAGGGTGTGGGGGAATGGCTGGGTGGGAAGGTGTCACCTTACTCCAGTGTAATTAATTGCTAGAACAATCCACTAGTGGCATCATAAATTCTTAGCCACTTAACTCCAGCAATGCTTCACTTCAAGCATCAACTGTAGTGCTAGTACAGGGATTAGGGAATAACATTTGAAGCGTTTGTTGTGATTACACTGATCCCTGTTGGTCTTAAAAGTGACAGGCAAGAAAGTGAACATAATCCAATTTCTTAGGACAGGATGTTACTCTATAAAACAAGTAACGTAGCCCTGAATCTGGTCTTGCGAGACCCCACCTGGAGTACTGTGTCCAGCTCTGGAGCCCCCAACATAAAAAGGACACGGACCTGTTTGAGTGAGTCCAGAGGAGAGCCACAAAGATCATCAGAGGGCTGGAGCACCTCTCCTGTGAGGACAGGCTGAGAGGGTTGGGGTTGTTCAGCCTGGAGAAGAGAAGGCTCCAGGGAGACCTTATAGTGACCTTCCAGTATCTGAAGGGGGCCTACGGGAAAGCTGGAGAGGGACTTTTTACAAGGGCATATGGTGATAGGACGAGGGGGAATGGCTTCAAACTGGAAGAGGGTAGATTTAGATTAGGTATTGGGAAGAAATTTTTCACTCTGAGGGTGGTGAGGCACTGGAACAGGTTGCCCAGAGAAGCTGTGGATGCCCCATCCCTGGAGGTGTTCAAGGCCAGGCTGGATGGGGCTTTGAGCAACCTGGTCTGGTGAGAGGTGTCCCTGCCTATGGCAGGGGGGTTGGAACTCGATGATCTTCAAGGTCCTTTCCAACCTAAACCATTCTATGATCATTGTACATCAATTTCTGCATTAGTAGAGCAGTGAAGTGTGAGCTGTGTTCTTGTTTCCCCTACATTACTGCTGTTGTGAGGGGAGCAGTGGAGGGTTGGTAAATGCAGGTTGTGGACACGACTGTCAGATACCAGCTGCTGGTAAGTTTTAAGAGTATACACAAAGGATACACCAGTGACTATGGAAACATTTAAATAAGTTACTGGTTCGGTTCCACTGATAAGAGCTACACCAACTTACTTTCATGCCAGTCAACCTAAACATACAACCAGACGGTCCTGAAACAAATTCAAAATATAATACCATTCTCTATTTTTTTGTTGTTTGTTTAGGAAAGAAACATTCTAAAGGCAGACAATGAAGGTTTAAAGATCCAACTGGAACAGGCACATAAAACAATTGAGTCTCTCACAATCCAGAGAAGAAACCATGTAGTCGACAACCTACAACACAGAGACTGCTCCTAGCAGACAAGAGAGGAGGTCTCCTATGGAAGAATGTAAGACTGGAGGAGGGGTTGTGATAAAGCTGCTCTACCGACTGAACTGGAGAGAGGGTCTGAAGGATGTTAAACAGAACTAGTCTCTTTACTCAACACATTTCCACATTAAACACACACTCCCAAGTGTATAAATCCATTCCTTCACCTTTTTAAGGTAATTTAGCATTATCTGTGCAATGAAAATAGTATCTTCTGGGTTTGCTTTTAAATGGAGTGACACTGTTGCTGAAGTTTCTGTTCGTGACGAAGACCATGTGGATTCCCCAGTGACTTGGCTGCCAGCAGCACACCTCACTCTACAAGTGTTCTGACAAAGTAGCTATTTGTAGGACTGTGTCACCTCAGATTTGGCCCAAATTCCGGTTTGTAGAAACAAATGGTGGATAAAGCTGAGTATTTAAGTAAAACGGTAGAAATATTCCATTAAGAGAAACAGTTCCTTCTCATTGTGGATGAAACCAATTAAAATCATGAAGTGGACTGTCATCTTTATTTCTAAAGTTTAACATGAATATTAAAATAAGTAGTTAAGCTAATATTTGATTCTTAGACTTTGTTAGGATAAACTGACAAAAATTTTTTTAAACCTCTTTCAGGGCTTCAGAAGTCCTGCTGCTCAGACGCCTACCTTTGAGTAAGGTAAACCAGATGAGCCTGTGGAGAGTTTACATTGAATACTGCTTCCATTTTTGCCTTCCACGCTACAGCTTGGAACGCTTAGCCCTACTTATTTGGCTTAAGGGATAGCTCGCTGTCCACATACAGTAGATATGGGACAAAAAGTTGATTATTTTTCTCTCATGTCAAAGTGGACGCCATTGTGGAGTAGGACTTTGAGGGCCATATTATGAGGGAAACTGTACAGTAATCCCAGTGCAGCAGTTCCTGTATTCCAGAGCTCCTAACACCTTCTGGTTCTAACCAAACCAAGGTTTCTCCATTTTTCTCTCCTAGATCTCACATGCACTTTAGGTAAAGAGTCAAGATGAGTGTGCTCTTTTGTGTGTAAATTTTGTATAGTACAAGGTGCTAGGGAGGTAACTTAGTTTTCTTAAAGCTACAGAGTGTATATATTGTTAAGAGACAACAAAACAGTCTTTCAAATTACCAAGTAATCTACTTGTCAGAATAGCCAATTTTAAAATTGCATTTGCATTTCAAGCAAATCTGTACACTTACAGTTGCATAAAACTTGCTTGCATTTATCAAACAGGGATTTGTCATCACGCATTTAAACATCAGACACTTATGAAATTGATATATTTATTTACAAAATCCACTTAGTGCTCCTCAAAACTTGTAACTTAGTTTATAGTCCATTACAGACTGAAATTTAGTCAACCCATTACAACAGCATGTGTGCTTTGTGTTCAAAGTGGTATAAATGTATGTTCCATCCACAATTTACAGTCATTATCAAGTATGTGAATGCTTTATTTATTAAAAAAAAGTCTATTTGAAACTATTTGCCAATTTAGTGATTCTAAATTCTTGTTTTGAACTTGCATTATGCTTGCATCTCCATGTCTAAGTAAAAAGAAACAGAGGGAAAGAGTAGTAGTAGATTTTCTGTTAGCTTACTGTAAATACATATGCTATGTAAAGAACTGAAATGCGTAAGACAAAACCCAGCAGCTGTGAAGATTGTGCAGCTTTTGTTTCTCATACACTAAACCTGAATTATTAACAACTAACATGGAATTGCACTTTGAGCAATGAAGCAAAAATGGCTTTCAGGTCATGTCTGCAAACTTGCTTTGCCCATTTTCTGTAAGCTGCTTGATTTTGTCCTCTATTCAGGGAACTAGAGCAAGGCGCATTTCTAACAGGCATTTAGCAAATGAAAGTCTGTTTCTGCAACAATTAAAATAAACAAGATAAATGTATTTTCACGTATTTCGAAAATAGCCCCAAAAGAGCAGCTAAGACTGATAAATCTTGTTGTGCAGCTAAGATAACTCTGCTCGCCTGTGGTCTAAACTCTGGATTCTAATAGAATCTGTGTGTATACATATACTCTGTCTACTCTGGCGTGTGGAGATCGTGAACAAACTCTTATTTTAAAAAGAAAAATGCCCTGATGTCAGCAGCTGGCCCAAAGGCTGTTACTGGGTTATTGCGTACTAAGGTTAAGTACTTAGTACTCAAAACTGAGTTATGACCATAGATTTGTACAGTCTTAAATGCTAACTTAGCGTTTCTCTGTGTTCTCGTCTTGTTCCGACAAACAACTGGAATGATTTAAAAGGGATCTGCTTGCAGGAACATGTTACAGAACAAGTGTGTGGAGCTTCGTGTATGCTGAAAACTTCCCACTTCAAAGAAGTTAGTTGATACCTGGAGAATTTCAGAGCTCTCCAAGTACCTTTGGGTTCTCTGTTTGCCCAAAGCCCCTTACAGTTGGTTTGTTTGCTTGTTTGTTATGGTGGGAGTCCCTTCTTATGTCCTTTTTGCAGCATGAAAGACTAACAGCAGAAACTGACCATTCTGGGATACTGCCGAGACTGACAGAGCTACTGAACAAAAATCCCATCTGCATTAATCTTCAAACTGCTTAATGCTAGGGGAAAAAAAGATACAATTAAAGTACTAAGTGCTGTTTTAAAAGTCATGTTAGCAAACACTGATATTGAAATTTATCTTGTCATGGCTAATCTAAATGAAAAGCACTCACACCTTTAGTCCTTCTCCAGGCTCAGCTGTTTCATGTACCTACAGGAAGGAAGAAAAAACAAGTACCCCCCCCACCCCGTTTATTTTTAAAGTGTGAATTCTGATCATTTAAAGATAAAATCAAATAGACTGAGTAACATAACAATTAACAAGGCAGGGCTACTGTTCATATTCCAATTAAACACAGCTGCCTTTAAAGTAGCTTATATATGTTTTTGGAAAGATCTTTTTGTTACAGTAGCAATCTGTTAGTTTGTTGTAACTGATCTCCGTGGCAACTTGAAAAAATTTTGTTTTAATGCTGTTTGAGAGGGTGGAAAAAGTGTACAGACTGTAAAGATTTTATATACATTGTAAGATTTTGGTTTAATATTTATAATAGAAAAATATTAAAATTGCACTTCACGCCTCTGCGTTTGTATCTCAAAGAAATCTCAACGAGCTATATTCATCTTCCTTGGCTCTGTCATCTGAGATGCTTCTGGAGGACTAGCTTTGTACCGGCGTCCCTAGTCTAGCTTCACCTTCTGTGAGCCTTGGAAGGTTGCCTGAGGAAACTTAGGAAGCTGGGTATTTGTAGATTAGTCTTTCGCTATTTTAGTGGTTGACACAGCACAGACGCTGTTTTGCTACTCACCATTCCAAGTATTACAAAGCGCAATTCTTCATTAGCGCAGTCTCTCGCTTTTGATAAGAACACTAATTCTGAAACGATTTCACAGCACGATAGCGAAATTTCAACAAAGCTTCTATAGTGTCTGCAAATGCCGGCTATTACACAGGCAGCACTGTAGCACCCTGAGCACTTGCTCTTCTTTACCCTGTAGGAAACATCAAAGTGCCTTATCCCAACTATGTCTTTATATGGGGGAATGAACATTCATTCAGTTCTCTTCCATCATCTGAGGGAGGTGAGGGAAGAAGACAAGGAATGCACACTAATGCACTAAAAACACCATTCCTGTTTATATGGGCAAATCTGCTCTACAGTCTTGCACATACAAAACAAGATCATAGAATCACAGAATTGTCTAGGTTGGAAGAGACCCTTGGGATTGAGTCCAACCATCTACCCTACTCTACAAAGTTCTCCCCTACACCATATCCCCCAACACCACATCTAAACGGCTCTTAAACACATCCAGGGATGGTGACTCAACCACCTCCCTGGGCAGCCTATTCCAATGCCCAACCACTCTTCCTGTGAAAAATTCTTTCCTGATGTTCAGTCTAAATCTACCCTGTTGGAGCTTGAAGCCATTCCCTCTCGTTCTGTCATTAATTACCTGTGAGAAGAGACCAGCACCAACCTCTCTACAGTGTCCTTTCAAGTAGTTGTAGAGAGTGATGAGGTCTCCCCTCAGCCTCCTCTTCCTCAAACTAAACAGTCCCAGCTCCTTCAACCGCTCTTCATAGGATTTGTTTCCTAGGCCCTTCACCAGCCTCGTTGCCCTCCCCTGCACTCGCTTCAGCACCTCGATATCTCTCTTGTATTGAGGTGCCCAAAACTGGACACAATACTCGAGGTGTGGCCTCACCAGTGCTGAGTACAGGGGCACAATCACCTCCCTACTTCTTCTGCTGGCCACACTATTTCCAATACAAGCCAGGATGCTGTTGGCTTTCTTGGCCACCTGGGCACACTGCCGGCTCATATTCAGCCCCTTGTCAATTAGAACCCCCAGGTCTCTTTCTGCCAGGCGGCTTTCCAGACACACTTCCCCAAGCCTGTGTTTGACTTTGTAATTGTAGAAATTAAAAAAAGAATAATCTTCAGAAAAAAAAGAAAATCTTCAGAAGTAATTAGAGGACATTTCCTTAGTTTAAATAAAGACAAAAGTAATGATCATATAGACCCACGTAATTTTTTTTTTAACCAAGATAAACTTTAACTGAGATTCCTTAGTAATCCCAGAAAATGTAATAAAGATACATTTGTGACATGCCCTGTCTGTTGATATTTTCCTATATTGTTATCTACAGCCTTCTCCATTTTGGTCAAAATACATTGGTTATTTTTCATTACCATAAAAAGTAAGTTTCATCACTATTGTAAAGCGCCAGCAGGAATTCTTCCTTACAATCACACTACACAAGTGATGCAAGTAACTTCAAATACAGTACTTTATTCCTTAGTGTTTACAGCTGTTTGATAACAAAAGTGTCTCTCTCAAATCCTGAAAAAAACCCAACCTATTTTTCAATTCTTGATCAAACTAAACAATATTCAGGTAGATAGTCACTAAGTGTGAATAAACACAAAAAATGCTCACAAACACATATATGAAAGTCTCTTACTTACAACAGAATTTTTGAAAATACTTTTTTTCAAGACAAACATACAAAATTTGAGAAGAAGTTTAAATCAATTGTTTTCGTGGTATTATTGCATCTTTTGCTAAATGAAAAGCATACATTCTGACAACAGAGGACAGAAAAAGCTACCTCTATGAAATGTGGTGGTGCTTACTTTAGTGTTCAACTACTGGCTTCACATTTTGGAATTAGTTAAGAAAAACTGAAATGGCCAGGTTAAAAATCAAAATCTCCAACCTATTTAAATTTCCATCTTTTGCATGGTCTCCACAAATACAATTGAAACATGATAGTGAAATAATTTAACTGTTAGAATTACACGTGGGCACACAGCTGGTTCACGTGATGGTTTAATTCATTTGGAACTGTCCTGCCTGCTACAAACAGGGTACACTGATGAGTGTCAAAGCACCGAGGCACAGCCACATGCACAGTCACAACAGTTCAACTAAACCAGTGCAACTTCGCAGCTGAAGACTGATGAAATCTTTACGCATAGCTAAGCCGTTTGATTTTCCCAGCATATTTCCTGGGTGAAGCTAAATGCTTGACTGCTGTTCAGAAATTACTTGTAGCAAGAAATAACATTGGGATGAGCAAACAGAATTTTCTGTTCAGGCTTTGGTTGTTAAAAACTACTCTCTCCATCCCTTTGCTGACCAACACTTCGCCTCCAGGGCCAGCGGTCTCACTTGGTATGTCATCAGTTTGTGAGCTATTCCAGAACATTAGGCAAAAGCCAAGCTCGAAAGCAAGAAAACCAGTACTACGCTCCCATGTGACCCACGAGGGTCTCTCCGTAATGACTACAGAGGCTGACAACAGCTTAGGCCAGAAAGGAAGTGTAGAAAAAAGCTGGCAAAGGAACTATATTGCTAGTAGTTGGGTGAAGTTGAACCATAATTTCAAGAGTTCGCATCCAAGCTACCACGCTCAAGCAAGGGAAACTGCCCGTTTTTGTTAGGGGCCTGCTGGGACCCTAAAGTATGGGGAAGGCTGTATCCGTCACATCACAAGCAGCATTCTCAAGCAAACTACGATCGGAAAGGAAATAACAGAAGATAAACTTCTGAAGTTTATCTGGATTAAAATTTCAAATGAAAAGGTTGATGATGGCTAATTAATAAAATCTGACACAGGCTTTTGAAAGAGAGAATAATTTGATTTTGAACAGCACTTTACATTCATGCATAAAGCTGCCGATGAAACAGGACATGATGCACATGTTTCTGAAAATAAAATAACACCTTTAAAGCATACCAAATATGGACACCAATAGAAAATCTGTGCAGAAAGAACTCATAACTATGGAACATAAAATCAAAATAAAATCCCAAGGTTCAACCTGCAGTTAAGCCTACAGCTACATACTCAATTAAAGTGCTTCAAGGTTTCTGTGCTATGCAATCAACAGACACCCACAGGTTTATCAGATGCCTTCCTGCATCTGTGGTAACCTGACGCGGAAAAGTACTGTCACGAGTACATATTTGGGCATCATCTCTCTGTTGCACCTCTGTACTCAGGAGTGGCCTTGCAGTAGGGGAGGAGATCTAAAAGATGCTGGACAATAGAAACTGCTGCCTTTACCTGATAGCTCTAAATTTAATTCTTGTCTACGTGTATTTACAGCAATAATTGTATGAAAGCTAACTCCGTCTTCTAGACTAACACTTGTCTGTGAAGGCGGCACCTATACTACATCAAGACAGAGTGTCTTTTAGGTTGTCAATCAGACCAATTGGTTGGCAGAGTAAGAGAGGGAGAAGTCACTGAGGAAGGGCAACTGCTGTATGAGATGTCTTATTAGCTGGGCAGTTGGCGATTCCCAAACATAGAGCAGGCAGGGGAGAAGAAAAACAAAAAAGAAATGGTATGTTCTTTCTCAAGAAGCTCAGCTTATTCAACCTCTATGTCTCAAGACTGATCCAGAAGGAATATCTAAATGAACTCTTACCAGACATGATGGCTGCAGAAGTTTCCTGCCCAACCTGATCTTAAAATACTTGTATGAAACACCAATAAAATGGAAAACAGGTAAAATGAAAATTGACACTATCAAAACTCACCATGATTCTCAGTTTACGGTACACGCTCTGACCTTAAATAGTCTCCGAGATATTTATGAACACACAAACAAACATGATTGTATTAGTTTCTACAGAGTATTAAATTCAGAATGTTACTTTTATGTGAAGTTCTGGAAGAGCAAGAAACCTAATTGAATAATTTTGACCAAAGCCTTAAGGATTTTAACATCTGACCTTAAAATTTGTTTACACATCCCACATGAAAACTAGATGAAAAGTCTGAAAGCAGCGTTCTAGTCTTTTAAAAGTGTTTCCGTCTGGTTCTTAGGTCTATTTTGTTTTTTCTACGCAGCATTTTGGAGCAGGGGAGTGGACATGCAACATGCAATAATTAGAGAGGCCTGAACATTAAATAATATTTTTTGTTTGTTTAGAAAGGGTTTTATTCAGTTTTCTGAGGCTTATTTTAAATAAAATGACATATTAAAAAACACCATATGAGCAGTACGAAAAACAAGGACTTTAGTCATCACATTTTAATATAAAAGTTTTGTTCAGTTAACTAAAAGAGTTCAATGACAACATCAGTTCATCTAATGCAATGATTCATATGGTCATACCTAATTCTAACCTAAACCCAAGTTAACATATCTAAATTCCTGATACCAGTAAACACCACCACTATATTTTGCCAGTTACTCTGTTAATATTTACAGTATTTTAGTATCTTCGGTATCCTCCCCCTCCTCTTCCACCATATGGATCACCATAGCCTCCCCTGCCACCATAACCTCCCCTGCCACCGTAATCTCCTCCCCTGCCACCTTGGAAGCCACCTCCACCTCTTCCACCACCTCTAAAACCTCCACCTCCAAAACCACCACCACCACCTCCTCCTCCTCTACCCCCTCCACCCCCCCAGTTGCCCCTTCCACCACCACCACCACCTCCCCAGCCACCTCTTCCACCACCATCTTGTCTTTTTTGCCAAGGAGGCATTTCAGGAGGAGGTGGTTCAATCTCTGTTGGTCTGCCTCCACGGTCAGGTACTCTTCCCATCAGAACCTATATGGAAACACAGGTCATTTTTAGTTTTTAAAAAAAAAACCCAGAAATAACAACTTGATGGGACACAGGGTTCTTCTCCCATGGACAAAGATATGCTGCCTGCTCTTTACAGGAAAGATTGTCCCCTCAGAGTGGAGCTTGACAGCAGAATCCCTATTTCCTCTCCTTGTAACTTGCCACAACACAACAGAACTCTGAAAGTGATCCCATTTTCCACCTGCAAAATTGAAATAACTGCAGCTAGCTAGCTCATATTACTTCTGCGAAATCTTCACGAAGAAAACTACACGCATGTGAAGTATTAGTATTACAATAAGCAATATACATAATTCACATATAATATATATGAATAGATAAATATATATTCATATAGAAAAGAATCCTTACGATGTGGCTCTTCTACTTAAGTTTCAAAGGTCAAGTTCCAACCTAATCAGCTGGCAAACCCCAGAAACTGGCAAGATGATGTGATACTCTACAAGGAACGCCAGTTTGCCTTAGATTAGAAACTACTGACGCTCTGTTGTCAGTTGGAGAGTCAGAGGGTTGGAATGGACAAAATACATAACATGCTGCAGTAACACTTTCAAGAAAAGGAAAAAATAAAAGGGATCTTGCCTTTGGTGGATATTACTCAGTGTAGAAAAAGGGAGACCATATGGGAAAAAGTTACACAAAACATTAAGTTGAAGAACAAAGATGTATCCGAGTAGGTCGTCTTGTTGTTTTCCTATTTCATAAACTCTCTGTGTCATGAATGTTAACACACTCTGGCCAGTCCCAGGCACTCCAATTAAAGTCCTCTCAAGAAAAAAAACCTTTCTCTGAGATCCTACAATAACTAAGAAATTTCAGAATCTTTGGGATCAAAACATATTAAAGGGTATCTAAATGAAGCACAAAACTTTGGAAAAATCTGTAAATACAGGACTAATAAAAGCAGGTTTAGTCACCATTTGAATGGTGAAACTAATGTCATTACTCACAAGCTTCACCTTTTACCATACGCAGGAAAGCAGTACAATGTTGATTTATTACTGTAGCTAAACCAAGTAATTTTACTTTGCAGCAAAATGACACTTCCACAGAAACTTTTGTGATTTATAATATACCGATAAACTAAAGACGCTGGTTTATGAACTCAGCAACATAGTCCCGGCAACAGGTAGTCCAGGAACTGATACCAGAGAGACTTACACATATCCTTAACTTGAGGTGTGCAGTTCCACTGAACTCAAGACGTCATTTAAACACAAATGCGTATGCATACACCCACCACCACTGTTCCTTCTCATCTAGACTACTGTTTCATCCTGTTGCATGACTGACTGCGTAATAAGATAAAAAATAAGTTGCCGCAATGGTTACTGGAATGCTGCAAACCTTCCTTTCTTAAAGCACCAAGCATCTTGCAAAAAGAAATGAAAGTATTAAGCAAGGAGTATAATTCCAGAATTACTTTTGATAGGTCTGTAAACTCCCATGTCTTTTCACCACATCCCAGAAAGAAAAAGTATACCTTGTTGATTGCACAGACTGTATTTTCCCGTGTTGATCCACTACTTGTCCTTATGATCTTCGACAAATCTTCTCGAGCAGCAAGAAGGTGAGCTAATGTAATAGTTGACTTTGGCGATAATGCA
This sequence comes from Pluvialis apricaria, assembly GCA_017639485.1. Lineage (NCBI taxonomy): Eukaryota > Metazoa > Chordata > Aves > Charadriiformes > Charadriidae > Pluvialis > Pluvialis apricaria. Next base: position 36,324,496 of record CM030012.1, on the reverse strand, counting down.
TAGCGCTTCGGCTGATAGATTCGTGCTATGTCATCTGTTTTTACCTAAATGATAAAAATCAAACACAACATACTTACTAGGCATAAAACACAAAACACGCTTACAGTAAACCATGTATCGGCCTCAGTAAGTTTCAGTTTGAACACAGGGTGTAGTGTCTGAAAATCTAGGTTATCTTACAAAATGCAGTTGTTACCAATTCTCTTCATACTGATGGAGCTATTGTACAAAAAAATGTTGCTGATTATGTTTAATTGATGCTGAAACTTAGCACCACTACAAAAGAAACTCCCCTATCCACTGGCATCAAACAGATTCTTTGATGTTTTCCAACGTATCTAAGGACTAAAATTCAAGAGTCCAAACTGCTCCCTCAAGACGTTTACGTAGCCATATTTAACAGATCACTTCTAAATGTGATGAAAACAGAGCAGCTTCAAAGTAAGGTCAAATTGTGGAAAAAATGTATCAATGTAGCAAAACACCTGAAGCCATGAAAAAGTGAGACTGAGAAGGGGAGAAAATAAGATTTTTTTCCAAATACACTTTGATATTTGTTTAAAAGAAAAGAAAAATAAATACACTTTCTGGGAAAATCTAGAATGATCTTTAGAGTAAAAACAAAATTTCAGTCTTGGATGGACAAGACAACAGGTGCTGTTACTTTCCATGACTTTTGTTAGGCAATTACAACACCATTTATGGATTTGCCTTTTGGCTTAAAAAAAAAATAAAATATCTAAATTATATCAATGCCAAAACATTTTCAACCCCCAAAACCTTCTTGGAGAAGTTATAAACAAATATTTCTACAAGAAAAATAAGGAAAAAAAGATTAAAAATCATAAGTAATTTTGCGTTCATATGTAGCCTGGTTACTTCTGTAACTGCATGCTATTTCACATCAACAGTCTTTATCAGACATGTTCTATTGTGAAAGTGTATTCATTGTTTTTCACGTTGTTTGAATGGAATAATATCAAGTGACTTAAAATTTTAGTCAACCACATTTTAGAAGTATACTTTAAATTTACTTAAACGTACCAATTTGTATTGGTACAGCTATAAGGCAGTTATACACGTTGGGACATCTCCTGGCTTCTGTGAACTACATACCCTCCTTTTCCTTTCTTGCAGCATAAAAGCATTCACAACCCCTGCAGAAATTAAGTAGTGAAGCATTCCAAAGGAGCACAGCAGCTTCTAGACTCATGTCTTCCAGTGATACTCAAGTGAGCTTCATGAAACTGATTCTGTCTGCAGGTGTTAATCACAAATTGTGACACCAGAAAGACTTGGAACAATCCACACTTTCAGTAAGTTTTCAAAGTTTTAAGACTTATCCATCTTAAGCTTTCTACACAGACTTTTGGAAGGAAAGTTGATCTTGCAGCTCATATGCAAAAACATCTGCCTCCAGCTTCCCGCACGTACATTCATCAAATTACAAACTTTTTGTATCTTATCTCCCTACTTTTTGGATAGAAACAATATTTCTCGCTCAGACTGGTTAAATAATCACTATTTTTAATATACAGAATGCTAGAAAATAGTACAAATGAAATGATCACAATTAAAATGATACCAGCAGAGAAAACCCAGAGGAGTGGTTTGGAATTTTTAGCCACGTGAAAGATTACAAGTAATTGTGTGCTTTTCTCATACAAGCTACTATTCAAACCTGTTCAACTGACCATCTGTTTATTCAGTAGCTTTGAATCCTAGATAGGTAGCAGTCACTGTAATCTCCCTGTCTTTGTGGGGAGTTACTCTTTGCACCCAATCTATGTTAAGGCCCAGTGTTTGTCTTCCTCTTGCACCTGCATTAGAAATGCTGAGGTTCCCTCTCAGTTTACTTCATTGGAGGCAGGGGTAGATATAGGAAAGAAAAAAGGGGAGATGTGAACTTATTAAAGTGAGAAACCCCAACAGAGGATGCTAGAATTTATAATTGTGAAGCTATAAACAGTCACAAAGGATGGACTGTGCCATCTGGTGAAATCCTTCCCCTTCCTCAGTATCTAGGACTTGGATGTTACAACCCAGGATGAGAAACCGGTTGAAAAGAAGACAACAGTAATGGAAGTGTGTTTACAGGGTATGTATACTCAGTAGGAAGACCTGGGGAATTGTAGCAGACTCCCACCTACAGGAAGCAAAAAATACAGCAAGCTTACCTTTGCTCTATCAGACCAGCCAAAAGACTGTACTGTCACATCTAGCCTCTTCATTAACATACGTCGGCGACATTCATACTCACTGCGAAGAGCATCATTGATTTTTTCCAATCTTTCCTGCAGTGTTACAATAAAAAATCCAAGCATTCAAATCTATTAATCTATAGAAGTCAATTTAAAATTAACCCCATTCAGCAACTAAGATGTCTATCCCCAGGTGACCACTATAAACTACAAAAAATTAGGAGTGCATCTGTGCAGTGCTACAGCAGTATGTATATACAAAATATTTTGAAAGTTAATAAGTGGATGAATCAACACAATGTCTGTTTTATAACATTAATTCTGGAAGTATCTGATTAGTATTGTTAATATTTAACGATTGAATTTTAGTACTAATATTTAGTAACAGAACAGTGACTGTAAAACGGTCAACATGAGAGGAAGCTGTATGCATTAATTTTGACCATCCTGTTAAATACAAAAAAGAAATGGAGAGACTTTTTTTACCACTTGGTCAGAATTCAGAGGTTTTGTTAGCAGTGATTTCCCCACATGGTTATTTTGAACTTTTGAAAGAACGTCCTTTATCTGAAACGAAACACATACTTCTTCTCAGAACACAAATGATATCTAATTCATTTCAGCACAATTTGCTGCAATCACAATTTGCTACTCGTAAGATCAAACATAGCACATTTGTTTCAGCAAACTCATAAAACCAAATACGCATCTTCTGGCTTATCATCCGTTACAAAAAGATTTCCTGAATACTTTCACTACATGACCAACCTCTATAAAAAAATATTTTATGGCACACAACTTCTCCCAATTTTAATGGAACAATATCTATACGGCAAATTTGTCCAGTGCATACAGGCAGTAGGACTAGTTAAATTACTCATTTTACTTATTACTAAGTTTTGTAACTACAACTAAGGAAATGTAAATTGGAAGCTAGGAGTTCTGTTGCCAAATGCTACACTTGGCTACAACAATCTGGTGATGGGTGCTAGTAAGAAAAGCAGGAGATATGATAGGTATGCCATCATTCTCTCTCGCTAATTTTCTTCTAATCCTATAATTGGTTCCATTTAACATTATGTTTAAATCAGCCTTGCTTATACTTCTTCCATTAGTTTTTGCCCTCAATAACTGGGGATGAAGTATACTCTCTCTTTCTGCCTTCTAAACTCCACTGCATTCTCCTCTCTCATTACAAGAAACCTCTACCTCCTCTGCTTGAAGGAACTTCCTTTGGCACAGCTCTTCTAAAACTGTTCTCATCAATGCCCACAACACTCCTACATAACTTTCCAGCCAACTGATTTTTCAGCTGGAGTAGACTGCGTGCATACGAATTGTTCCGGCAAGTTTTGCACAAACTCTGATGGGGGGAACAACTACATCTTCATTTGCTTTTGTAAATAATTATGGGGAACCAAATCAAACAAGACTAAAACTAGAGTTAATTTTCTTTTACTTGTCACAAGGAAGGATTAAGGTAGTGCACGATCTACAGTAAAACCTGTAGCTGGAGACAGCCATTAGATACATTTGCAAGGATTGTAAGACTTCATGTATGCACACAGGCACTTACATTAAATTTATGATAAAGGTATGGTTCAAAGCTCACTCTCCCAGAATTATCTTAGTTCATCTTGTCAAAGTTTTGAGCTCTACATAGTATAGAAATACCACCTCCAGTGATCACTATGAAAAAAAAATCTGGAAGACGGAAATCAAACTCTAGAGCGCCTAGTCAACTGATTAAAGAAAGCGACCTGACAAGGAATACTTGATAAATCAACTCTCATATTTCAGGGTTTTTGTAATTACCTCCTCTTCCTTTTTTTTGTTGCATATACCAAGGAAATAATCTGATCTTGAATTCTGTGCGAAAACCAAGGTATATATTTTGTTCTTTTTACATCCCCTTTGGGCAGGACTGTGGCAAGTGAAAAACAAGATACCCCCAGAAAAGGTCTGAAGTGAGCAAATTATGGGAAAACAGTGTTTTGACTGGAGCAGAAGAGACAGCCTAGTAGTATCTGAAAAGTGGCCATCTAGTTACTGTAATATTCCTTGCTATTATACTCCATCCATATCAAAAAAAAGGTTACAATAAGGGGTGAAGTTCAGTTCCATGTACCCTACCGACCCCTACACTCCTCTTTCTCTGCTAATTCTTGCTTCTTTGCAACCCTTCTTTACTTTACAAAAAGCCCTCCAGGGTTGTCTGGTTTGTCTGTCTTCAAAATGTAGCCAACCTGCTTTGATTTTAGTGAAGCATGTATATGATGCCTCTCAATCCACTTCAAAGTTCAAATGCACCAAGCACAAACTATGCTTGAATTTAAACAAATGTTTGAAGAATCAAAACTAAAGTTAATAATCAACAATATATTAAGATCAGCATGACAGCAAGAGATGAAGGAATCAGTAATTAGTATAGAACAATAAATAAAGAGCAGATGAATTAAAAATTCTTTTAGGCAAGAGGTTTCTATCCATATACCATTATGGTCAGAAACAATGAGTTGAGAGGAAGAGAGTCTACCAAAAGGAGATCAGCTGCTGGAAAAAAACAACATCACAAAACCAAAACAAATCCTCAATGTAATTTATAGCTACAGAGGGAAAGAAAATCTGTAAATTAGTGATGCTGAACACTATCTAGAGACTAAAACTATTGCAAGTTTGCAGCTGCAAGGGCAGCTAAGAGGTAAATACAACACTGGGTTCCACATACAAAAGCCATACATTCTGCCATGAGAAGTCAATCACAATTAAAAGACCTAGCCCAGCAATGCCGATTTCCATAAAATGAAAAACGAAAGGAAGTTTAGACACAACAATTAAGGAAGAGAATCAGTGAAAACCAGAACTAGAAGAAACAAGAGCAGCTAAATCACAGAATGGTCAGGGTTGGAAGGGACCTCTGGAGATCATCTAGTCCAACCCCCCTGCCACAGCAGGGACATGTACAGCCGGTTGCACAGGATGGCGTCCAGGCGGGTTTTGAATGTCTCCAGAGTCAGAGACATGTTCCAGTGCTCTGCCACCCTCAAAGTAAGGAAGTTCCGCCTCATGTTTAGAGGGAACTTCCTATGTTCAAGTTTGCGCCTGTTACCTCTTGTCTTGGCACTGGGCACCACTGAAAAAACACTGTTCCCATCTTCCTGGCACCCTCCCTTCAAGTATTTATAAGCACGGGTAAGATCCCCCCTCAGTCTTCTTTTCTGCAGACTAAAAAGACCCAAGTGCCTCAGCCTTTCAGTCCTCAGATGCTCCAGTCCCCTCATCATCTTTGTAGCCCTTTGCTGGACCCTCTCCAGCAGTTCCCTGTCCTTCTTGAACCGGGGAGCCCAGAACTGGACACAGTACTCCAGATGCGGCCTCACCAGGGCAGAGTAGAGGGGGAGGATGACCTCCCTCACCCTGCCGGCTACACTCTTCTTGATGCACCCCAGGATGCCATTGGCCTTCTTGGCCACCAGGGCACATTGCTGGCTCATGGTCATCCTGTTGTCCACCAGGACTCTCACGTCCCTTTCCACAGAGCTGCTCTCCAGCAGGTCAGCCCCCAACCTGTACTGATGCATGGGGTTATTCCTTCCCAGATGCCGTACCCTACACTTGCCTTTGTTGAATTGCATTAGGTTTCCCTCCGCCCAACTCTCCAGCCTGTCCAGGTCACGCTGTATGGTGGCACAGCCTTCTGGTGTGTCAGTCACTCCTCCCAGTTTTGTGTCATCAGCAAACTTGCGGATGGTACGCTCTATCCCTTCATCCAGGTCACTGATGAATATATTGAACAGGACTGGACCCAGTACTGACTCCTGGGGAACACTACTTGTTACAGAACTCCAACTGGACTCTGCACCACTAACCACAACCCTCTGAGCTCTGTCTGCAAACCACTGTTCAATCCACCCCACGGTCCATTCATCTAACCCACACTTCCTAAGCTTGTGGATGATGTGGGAGACAGTGTCGAAAGCCTTGCTGAAGTCAAGGTAGACAACATCACTGTCCTCTCCTCATCCACCCAGCCAGTCATGCCATCATAGAAGGCTACCAGATCAGTCAGACATGAATTCCCCTTGGTGAATCCATGTTGACTACTTCTGATAACCTTCTTTTCCTTGAAACAATCCTTTATTGACTGGGAAACTGCCCCAATTTCTGCAATCTTTTATTTCCAAGTTAAAGAGAATACCTACGTAATTTTATCCAGTGACACGTTTATTAACCAAGTAACATTTACGGAGGAATCTTTTTACTGATGAACTGGTCTACGTTCATGTTTGTGACACACTGCAAAGCCATACCGGGATTACTGAATCTTCACTTTACTCCCTCAGTCCCATCAGCAGGACTCCGAAGGCATACCCTGCAACTGTGATGGTGAAATAAACTAAGCTGCCTCACATTTGCAGAACACACTGTCCAGCTTTGACTGATGACGGGGCTATGAGCACAAGAGCTTTGACACACACCTGCCTGTGAGAGGACAAGAATACAACTGATGTGAGAATCTACGCACATTCCTAAACATGAGAGTTGCCCTAGATTAAGGGTAAGCAGGAGTTCAAAAAAACCACCACCAAAACACAGAAAGAAGTCTGTATGTGTAAGCTGGAACAATACCAAAAGCAGTGCCCAGACAAAAGAGCAGTGAAAACATACAGAAACGTAAAACAAATTGCAACTGCCAAATCATCCTAAAATTCTCACACACTCAGCTGTAAAAAGCAAACCAATTAAATAAAAGCTAGATGGACACAAATGTATTTGACTATTCAACATCCTGTGTAATCAATGACCTTGGTAACATTAAATATTTATGGAATTGCTTTGGAAGTTGATACTCTCTCTCTAAAAATAGTTCAAAAATAAATTACTTATTGGATTTGAGACAAAAATATTGACTTCAAAATCTGCCATATAAAAATATACAGTTATTCTGTTGTTACCAAATAAAGCGTATCTTTATGTACTGAACATGACATTTCTCATCTGTTTTATAAGTCCATACTCTACAAAAATGTTTAGCTCACATGTCACTACTACGTTCCACATATTTGTTAATTATGTTTACCCTCTGTCAAAATAAAGCAGTAATTTTTATGTTTACCACCATTTGCACAGATAAACACCATACATGCATGCACCTCCAGGGTTTCTAAGATTTTGAAAAAAACTGACCCAGAAAGAAGTGTCATTTTATTAATTTAAGTTAAACTACCAACGCTTTAAGAAAGCAACATTGTCTTAATTAGTCATAAGGTGTACTTCACAATTGCAGAAAGATCGCCTAAAATCTTAAACACAGAATATTTTTAACCCATCCTCTGCCTCTCTTCCATTTAACTGCAGATCATTTTCATTTCAAAATTTACCTAACTTTGAAGACATTTTTGTTTGACCTTTGTCTGGTGAACAGGACAACTCTTTTGTCTTGTTCCCTACAATTACATTGATACTTAATGTACAGGCACCATTATGTTTGCAAAACTATTAAACACTAACAGTTAAAAGCAACACACTAACTTAAATATGAATAAATTCCAGGAAGCACTCCCAAATATTGTAAGAGATATTCTTCTCATATTTCACTTAAATGTTATTTTAGCTTAGTTTTGATTTAATTTATTTGGTAACCCTTTATAGTTTCTTTTCATTCTCTATTGTTAGGGGATTACTTTTCACATAATACAAAACAAATAACGTGGGGAAAAAATTAGAAGTATTTTGAATAATACTGTATTAAGAAGTCTTTCAAATAAACAGTATTAGAATGTCATTCAGTGTTGATTTCACATCTAACTACAATCTTTGACTGGAAAAAAGCCAGATGTGAGCATGAGTTACAAAGCACAACACTGGCATAACCTTCCTGAATCTTTGATCAATGTTCATGTAGAATTTGTGGGGGTTTTGGTACTCAATTTCAGAATACCTCCCTGAGTTACCATTTGTAAATATACTTTACAAGGGAACAGCATCTTAAAAGAACAACTAAAAAACTACTATTAACTTTTCAGTGCTAGAGAATAAAATAAAATATATTTAGTGGTAAGAGGCTGTAATACATAAGAAAACGTGAGGTGAATTGACAGTATGTTGATAATCACTAGCCCAGTTTATTACAGGAGAAGCAAATTTAAAAGGTAGTTCCTATGATTGCATATTCAAAGTTTGAGCTACTATAAAACTCATAGTTTGAATTAAGAAAGCAATCCTATTCTTCCAAATAAACTGACAAATTATTAAAAGCAATCAATGTGCTAACATTCCATACCAAAATACAATGTGTGATCTGTCCCTTTGGCAGATTGCTGCTGCACAGCCAAACTATTCTCAGAACTATTCCCACAGCTACTGACAATGCTGAAGATGCTAGACAGAGACAAAGAGTAGACATGTTGAAATGCTGCAGATTGAATTTGCAAATTCAATAAAAATACTAGATTAGTATGTAAGTTTCTATCACAAATGATATAGTATAATACTAAAAATCAACAGTGCAATTTTACACAGGACTTACTCAAATCAGAAGCAACAAAATATTTGGAAAAAGAAATTGATCATTTCAAGTGAATTTTTGTGAGAATCTAAAAAAAGGTAACAAATGGCACTCTGAAAAAAAATATTTACAAAGCCAATGAATTCCAATTGGTAGTATCACCGTTCTAACTCAGCTACATCTACAAATGTAAATGTCTAACTCTGTACTGTATCAAAATAACTCTGAACTTGTTCTATATTAAAGTAAGGGATGAAGGACAAGGAAACACATAGCAGAAATTCTATAAAATCTCCTGAGAGGTAGGAAAAAAATACTTTGTGTGTAAGGGATGAAACACGCAGAGAACAAATTACACTGTTAATTTGGAGTCACAGAAGATGAACAACTAGTTTTGCCATCTTTCTACACTCTGAAGTGAGTACAAGTGGTATAACCACTGTGGAACTGACCGACCTGAAAACCATCGCCAAAAAGCCCAGACAGTATTATTAAAAAAAAACAAGAGAAAACAAAACCCACACACTTTAAAGATTTTGGTCATTTTAGTTCTTATGGAAATGTTACAGTTTACATAAACTGTAACAGTAACACCCTACACACCAATTCAAGGCTGTGATCCAATCTGAAAGGAAATCTTGGACTTTTCGCAAAAGGTGGCAGACACCAGGAGTCTAATAATTCAAAGAAAACCTTCTAGACTCTCTGTGTGTGCCTTCCTTAAGGAACTGGCCCACCAGGTCTGGTCTTGCTGTCCTGCAACTGCAGGAGTAGAGTACCCCTTTGCCATGGGATGAAACTAACTCTGTACCCAAGAAGCAAAGCAAGGCCACTGCCCAGGGCTGCAGCCTGCAAACCCGCATGGATGTAAACACAACTAACACCCACAGAGGGAGATCAGCACTACTAGGCAAGTTTCAATCAACTAGTAACTAGCCGGAACTCTAACATTTTAATCCTCAGAAAACAGTGCTAGAATTGTTTCTTCACCCTTTCAAGAATATTTAATGGAAAGACTGGATATAAAGATTTTATTCGAACTAAATAGATCAAGCACAGTTAATAGTGCAGGAATAGGCATTTTCACCATCACCTGGATGCTGCTTTTTATAAATGAATCTATTAAAGGTTTAGTCTTGTCACATTAAAGACGTACAGATGTAAGAAAACCACACAACTAACAGTCCCTCTCCCCAAAACCTCTGAGTGTTCAACTGCCCGCTCGGCGATGAGAAGAGGAGGAGGAGGAAGAAAAAAAGAATCATAATCATGTAAAATTATTAAACTCAGCAGCACAGAGAGATTCGTTCCATGTATCTCCCATAATTCTTAATGGGGATCAGTCTCCCACTCTCTCCCCAAACACTAGGGAGAAATAAAGATCAAAACTTTTAGCTGCCTGACAGAGAAGACAAATTCCACCCCAAGAGCCTATTTACATTCTGCAGCAAGGAAGTCAGGTTAAGGATCACCTCAGTGAAAGGAGTTAGAAACTGATGGGACACAACTGAAAGAACTACCCTGTTGAATACAGTTTAAATTGACTTATTCACTGGCTATTGGTAATTCAGGCATTTCCATCCTCTTCTGCAACTAGGGAAATGGCACTAACAAACCAATACTTGCAATTCAGAAATTCATAAACTAAAAAGCAAAAATTAAAGTTTTGGATATTAAATTTAAATACATCCCAGAAATGACTGCAGGTACATAAGCGTGCAATCAGTTATTACCCAAAGTCTTCTGCTTGCTGCAGCACATTTGAATGGGTAACAGGAAAGCTATGTTACTTCAACCCATAGCTTAAATCTGCATGGCAAAGTAGGCCTCATCAGGTACATCGCATCCTCAGGGAAATGCTGAAATACTTCACCCTCATAACTAAAACAGTTTAACTTAAACACTAAGCTGGCTTTCAGAATAATTCCTTTGCACTGGTCAGATGGCGCTTTTATGGACTAGACTGTTAGACCCTTAACTCTAAGACGAATGCTTACAGGGATACTGCTTACAGTGTAACGATAGAGAGAACACATAAAAGCCCATACCTTTTGTTCCACACTGGTTAACAAGAGAGGAATATCAGAAGACGAGGAGTTCGGCAGGCCCAGTGCATCACAAATAGCTTGCACTTCCTGATAAACTTCATTGTGCTTTTCCGAATGAGAGCCTTTAATTTTCTTGCTGTGCAATATCTTTAAAGCCTGCAGTTCTGTACTTAAAAATACTAGAGAGAACAGTATCATAATAGCAGATTTAGAGACACTTGAATATTTCTGCATCCACATTCTCATATACAAATACAATATATACATTTATAATACGACCATGATAAAAGGGAAACTCTTCCTCAGTTCTCTCCTGGACAGGTCAGTATTTGTTTCAGATTCTCTACCAGAACTAACTCTCACCTGACCTCCTACTTTCAGTTTCCACATCGTATTTAACTGCTTAACCCGCTTCTGCCACTAGATCCCTAGCTCCTTGGCAAGTTTCATATTATCACACTGGTTGCTGCTGCTACTCCTTTGTCCGAGTCCAGCTTAAGCCTAGGCTTTGCTTCTCTCAATCCTGCTTTCAGCACCTTCAAATCACGTAGCATTTTCTTTTGAGCTGCCCAGAAACCTCTCAGAAACACAGGAAGCAAAGTCTCAGTTTCAACTGAGCTGGAACTGATCAAGAGGTCTCAGAACGTTGAACCATACTTCAGAAAGAAATTTTAGTTTCTACTAAAATAGTTTTCTAACAGTTTTCTATTTTCCACATCTGCACAAGTGAGCCAATGCATGCTCAGCTAGGTTGTAATGATTGTACGCATATACTTAAATAAAGAACTATTTAATGTAAATTGTACAATAATGATAGAGCATGCATATAAAATGCTGTAATATAAATGGGGAAAAAATGGTTATAACTTACAGAGGAGTTTAAGACAATCTTCTTTCTCTCTTAACCTGTCCTTGATGTCTCCAGATACAAGTGATGAATACGGACAAGCCATTTCTCTCAGAAAGCCACTAATCTCAAGCTGGAAGCTCTCTATATCTTTATCACCTATGGGAATAAATAAACGCAAAGCTAATGGCTTTTTACAGAATCATGAAACTGTAATCTATTTTTCTTAATTTATACATTTAAATTGTAGGTTTCAATAACCCAAAGATTTACACCTACCACCTTAGTACGTTTTCTTTCTTCTTAAAGAAGTCCTACATACAAGCAGACAAGCCTTTTAATAGCTACACCAATACTGTACTCATGCTTTGAATGAGATGGTGATGCTACAGCAGTCTTTGAAGACATGAATGCAAATGACCACCACTAGGAAGTGAACAGCTTATGTCACAAAACAGCGCAATATTGTAATCAATTTTCTGATGAACAAGTTACAGGAGTTACGAACCCATTATTTTCAGTGATTGGCCTTAGTTTTAGTACTTGCTTGTGAAAACATAAGCAATATAAAATCTCATCCAAGTTCCAGCACTCAAGAGAAAGAATCAGGTAGCACTAACGAGCAACTCACGTAACTACACGCAGTGCTGAATGGAAGGCTGCGCTGGACCAACTAGCTGAAAACACCAGGCACCGGAATTTAAGCCATCAAAATACGATTACGTGTAACAACCACTCATAGGATGTATGAATGTACTTTTTATATTTATGCAGAGCTAAAAAAAAAACCCAAAAGCACCTTTTTTTTCCCCTTTTGAAATAATCTTCACAACACAAGACCGTAATCTAAGAGCCACATACACGCAAATATCAGCCTCAGTTTGGCTACCTTTCAGCTATCTTCTAAACTTCAACACTGTAATTTCACTATTAGCTGAACAATACGGGTCTAAACCCACTGAACAAATACTGAATTGCTTTAATAAATTAACATTCATATACCATCTGCTGAAGTGATGCTTTCTTCCATATTACAAAGCGACTTTATCTGGGAACCTAACCAAACGCAAAGCTCAAAGAATTCTGGTGAAGACAATCCATTTTCTGCTGCTTTGTTCAGGGCTTCCTCCTCCAACAGGGGACCCGTGTACCTGCACAGAGAGATAAACATTAGTGATAAGAAGCACGTCTGACATAAAGTACACGCGCTTTACAACCATTTCACTACAAGTTGGTGAGTAACCGCACTGGAAGAAATTAACCTGCGTAGATTACTTTTGTCAAAGAGTAATTCAAGCTTTTTTTTAAAATGCACCAAAAAAGCGAGCGGTTAACTGGTAAACAAGCCGGTTTGCCAGGGAACAGGAGGCAGGCGTTGTCACACACCACACGTGCGTGTGAAAACACGACTGTCGCGCCTCCATACATCCCAAACCGACAAGAATTCAGGCAGTAACCCAAGCGTTTAGTCAAACAAATTTCCCTCCAACATTCACAGCTCGCTGCCCTGGAGCACTGGCGGTAAGATAACTGGAAATTAAACCCAATTTTACACCGCTGCTGCTCTGGGCAGCCCGGCCGGTGCCAGACCCGGAGGTCCCACAAAGGGGCTGCCCCCTCCCCCCCCCCCCCCCGCCTCCCCGGTACGGCCAAACCTCACCGCTCCCCAACCCGCTGCACCCCACGGAGCACCCCCCCACACGTTACCAGCCGGGCAAGCCCAACCCAGAGGCCGTGACCCCGCTCCCAGGCGAGGCAAGAGGCCGAGGCCCAGCCTCGCCGGGCCTCCCCCGGCACCCGCCGGAACGCGGGGCCCGCTCCCTCCGCCGCCCGCACGGCCTCCGCGGCGAAGGGGCCGCCGCTCCCCTCACGGCCGGGCAGCGCGGCGGCGGGCTCCCCTCGGCCCCTCGCCCCGCCGAGGGGGGAGCCGCCACCGCCACCGCTGGTGCTCCCCGATTACCCCAAGGCCTCCAGCGCGTCCAAGATGTCGCACTCCATCTTCGGCCCGGGCGCCAGCTCCCTCATGCCGCCACCGCGGCTCCCCGCCGCCGCCGCCGCCCGCCGCGCCGCGCTGTGCCCTCCTCAAACCGGCCCTCCGCAACCTGCGCCCGCCGCTGCGTTCCGCCGCCGCAGGCACCGGGCCCGGCAAGGCGCGGGAGGGGCGTGAGGCCCGGTCCGCTCCCGCCCCTTCTCCCGGCGGCTGCCTCCGCCGCTCGGAGGGGCTGCGGGGCCGCCCGGTGCCAGCGGGGCGCACATGGCTGGAGATGACCTTCCGTAAGGGCCAGGCCGTTGCTATCCTCCCTCACTGAGGAGCGCCCAAGCGGTCTCAGCCGTGTCTCCGGGCCCCGCGGCTGTCCCTGCTGCCCTGCCCCAGCCCGCTGCAGCCGGCTCCGCCGCCGCCTCCATCGGGTACCACCGCCTGGAGAATTACCGGACCGGGAGGGACCACGGCCGCCCTTCTTTCGGCCTCCGGACGCGGGTCGTGGCGGCGGAGCCAGCCCCGCCACCCTCGCGGCCTGCCCCACGCCTCCGCCGGCGGGTGGTGAAAAAGAGGGGGTTGGTAGGCCTGGACCCCCGCAGCGTTTCTGGGCGATCCCTCTGAGTTCCCAACGGTGAGGTTCTGCCCGACTGCAGGCACCCCATCGCCCCGGTCCTCCCCTGTCGGGGGGGCCCTCGGCCCTGCCCCCGGCCACCAGCTCCTGGGGCCTGGTTGAGCTTAAAATCCAGGCTGTTTGTAGTATTTTTAATTAATTACGGCAGGAAGCTGGGTTAGGTGAGTTGTGCTGTACCGACACACGCGATGGTACTGGCTGTGAGCACGACCAGCGGCTCCTGCCCGAGGAGCGCCGGGATTCCAGCTGGACGTGGCTGTTGTGGTGAAGACCTCGGAAGGGGCGTACAGCTTCGTCGCCTGTGCGGGATTTGCGTACTGTATGCAATAGCATGGGATGACGCGCTGCGTCTCTCTGGGCACGTCACTTTTCAGCCCTGAGACTTGAGCACAGGGAGTTCCATCTAAACACGAGGAGGAACTTCTTTCCTTTGAGGGTGGCAGAGCACTGGAAGAGGCTGCCCAGAGAGGTGGTGGAGTCTCCTCCTCTGGAGACATTCAAAACCCGCCTGGACGCCGTCCTGTGCAACCTGCTGTAGGTGTCCCTGCTGTGGCAGGGGGGTTGGACTAGATGATCTCCAGAGGTCCCTTCCAACCCTGACCATTCTGTGATTGTGTGACCTGCAGGGATTTCCAGTTCCAGTACTGTTAGACGTATTAATTGCAAAACTAGAAAGCAGGTCTCCCAAAACACATGACTTTGATTTTCTTCTATTTTGAGATGTCTACGTTCTCATTTCCAAGCTTCTCTTAGTGACAGCAGTGTCCAGAGAGAGATCTAAGCTAGCGCCAGCTTCTTTTGTCTGTTTGGTCCCAAACTATCCCTGTTTTATCCCTTACTCACAGCCACTTCTGGTGAAGCATCCCCCAAATTCCCTCTAAAACAATATTACTGCACTAGCTCCTCAGAGTTTTTGATTTCCTCTAGCTCAGACGTAGATTCCTATCTTTCCTGTTAACTAGAAAGAAAATTGTGATTTTTATTCTTTTTTTTACCAGTGTTGTCTTATATGGACCCTCAGAAAACCCAGCAGCTGAATCTGTGATGAAGACTTGTAGAGGCGTGCAATCAGATGGAAGTAACTACAGCATAGATATTCTTAATGAGCAAAATCTCCACGATTTTTGAAGCAACTATTTTGAATTATGTCCATTTAGCAGAAGACGTGGCCTTATTGGGAACTAAGCTTTAAAAAAAAAAAAAAAAAAAAAAAAGGGAACCAGGACAGCCATGACATCCTCCCACACACAGAGACAGAAATCTAGACATTAGAAACATTATTTATGGCAGTTGGTGGAAAGAAGAGCATCTTAGAGTCTGATAGGCTTATGTCGACCACATGATGTACATCAGTGCCAGTAGCTCAGCGGTCTCTTTCACAACTCTCAAGCGCGTCTTGCTCCATATGACTGAGCTGTAAGAGGACTCTTGTTACAAAGGGGTTAACGTAATAATTTGTCTAAATGAAGGAGCATGCATCTGAGAGCGGAGATTCTGAAAAAGAAGAACTCTTACTCCTGTTTAAACAAACATTAATGTCCAATTTATAGAGTGAGAAAACAAGATAAGCAGAAACAGGCAGAAATAGCCAGTTTTCTTTCCCTTTCTTTTCTCAAGTTGTATCTTTATGCTACTCACAGTGAATCATCACTGGACAGTTGTTCTGAGAAACCGAGTAGCTTTCATGTCACCCAACAGTGCACGCTAAGAAAAACAACTGGGAACAACTGGAAGTGAAACTAGCATAACATAATCTATCGAAACTGAAGTCATCTGGCAATTTAAGCAGTACTGTGCGGTACAAGTAGGTGGCAGCACTGTTCCCTGCGTCTCTCCCTGTGAATTTTCCTACGTGCCATAAATGGCTTTTACTAATCTGTTACAGGACAACACATAAACTAGTAATTTCTCCTACTGTCTTTTGATAACGTTGCACAGATATGATATGCACATGCATCCATCACTGCTTTAATTCCACAAAATTTTTTTGAAAAATCCTAACCTTTCCGTATACTAGAGATATTATGTGTATGAGGAAATACAAGGCTGAATTTCACAAGTTGTGTCTTGACACCCACAAGTGAGAGACATTTTTGGTTGTGATCGTACACTTAGGTTGCCTAACACCTTTTCACAACTTTGCCATTCATTCAGTCCACAACTTGCTCCATGTCCATTCCAGAGTTTCCCATCCCTGGGGGAGGAAAAAAAAAAGGTGATAAAAACCATTTTGTAGCAGCCTACTCCCACGGGAACGGACTTTGCCTTTGCCCCATGCCCTTTGTAATACACCAACAAGAACACCAAAGGAAGAGGTCTCAGCGTGCAGCCATTACTTTCATGTGGAAGGCCTATGTGGCTTCAACTAGGTCATCAGCGCCCTAGGGCTTTTTGGTTTTTGTCAGGATTTCCTTTTTCACTCATCTGCCAGTTAGCCATCTCCCTCAGCTGTCAGGTAAGTCCCGGGGCTGGCACGAGGAAGGAGAAGAAATGCACAGCCAAGGTTAGAAAATGAAGATAGCACTGCATCAGCATTGACTTGAATCAACTTGAACCGATAGGAGATGGCATCTTAATTGAGCATGCAGCTGTGGCTGTCTACACCTCTCCTAAATATATTGGAAAGCACCCTGAGTTGAGAGCAAGGTGAAGATAGGAATTTGGGGGATAGGTCTTCTGCCAATTCATATTAAGTCTTTGCAGTTACGGGTTGCCTGTAATCTTAGTAAAAACCAAAATACATAACTCAATTTTCTATTGACGTTAGACTAAGGTAAACCTCCACCACTTACTGAACTACTTGTACGAATATGACAAGTCATATGTTGTTCCGCTGTGCAAAACTGCTCGAGAAGTGTTCCTGCTGCCAGGAACACGGGCACCGGGGCCCACGGGCACCGGGCATTCTCATACTGCCTCATGGCAAGGGTGGGGTGGCAGGGTCCTGCTTACTGCTGCAGCAGGGCGGTCACCTCCGGCTCCCTGCACTGCCAGCAGAGCAGGCTTTTGGGTGTACAGGGTGCGTACAGTCTGTCTGCCCCTGGTAAGGAAAGTAAAACTGCCCACGGATACGCTAGCTGCACCTTTTGAAAGATTCGCTTGCTTTGTCCTTCTCATATGCGGCACAGGAATAAAAAACCCCCCTGATGTCTTGAATTCAAATGAGGAGGAGACAGACCTCCTCTGCAGAACAGGTACAAATAATTTGTAGTACTAAGAAATGGTTAGCAGACGATTATTGACCACTAGAGGGGATCACAGGAGTGGAGAAGGAATTGAATATACTACATAATAAATGCTTCCCTCTAGCACAAGGTTGCCTACGTGCGATGTTGTACGTGCACAGTTGACAATTGAGAAAAGACAGCACTTTCTGCATGCTTAAGCTGATATAAGAAGCTTGTATTAATTGAGTTTAAAACAGATCAGTAACAGGTTTAATTGTTAAAATGAAATAACTCCTTTACGCAGATTTTTTTCATCAGTTTTAACTAATACAGGTTAAACCTGCTCAACTTCTATCTGTAAAAAAGTACAAGCCATTCTTTGAACCTATTAAAAAATAGGCTCTGTTCTTCAGACTTGCTGACATTTAAACAAATGTAGCTTGCTTGTTTAAAAACTAATGTTAAATTGCTTTTAATCCTTCTATAAACAACTTCTTATCTTTAAGGACGATTTGGGACTACCCACCCCGGACAGTATCAACTTAATTACATCTTTGTGGAACCAGACTGCAAGTTAAAATTTATCTATATGTAAATTACATAATCAATGCAAATAAAGTAGATGTGAATGATGGGTGTACTAACTTCACTGAACCTGAACGGATTTATATTAGCTACAAGAATCCTGGCCATCAGTTTAAGGGGAACTCTAAGAAGTTGAAGCTGACCTCCCATCATAAACATTTGATTTAGAAATCACCCTTCTAACATCTCCCTGACCAAACCAGGCCACCCGAAGTAGTGACATCAAAGTCTTCAATCCAAAATGAATTATTTCGAGAAATTATGCACAGTGATAAATTCTGCAGAACAAAAATTTGAATTTTTTGAAAATGGACTGCTCTCAAACTACTTTCTCAGGGCACATGTCTCTGCACCCATGGTGGAGGAGAGGTCAGAACCAGGCAGTCATCAACACCTTGCACAATGACTGCAATGTACAGTCCTCTTTTTCCAGTACTTGTATAAGGAAACAGTGGCTTCTCATTGTCCTTGAGTTGGAATAAAATGAATAAGGCACAGTCCAGCTCTGTAATATCATAGATTTAATTGCAGATAGTTGAAGTTACTGAGATTTTTGTCATTTACTTTCGAAGGAGTAGGTGTGGGGCCTAAGTATTTCAGTGAGATGCGCTCGTACCTTTTACCATCACTGATAAAAAGAAATAATTCCTTGCAGACCGGGCATCTACATTTATTTACTTCTGTTTTTTTTTTTTTTTTTTTCTAGTGGTGCATTACAGGAGAAGCGTTATGACTCTTGAAAGAATCTAGCTTTCTTTTTGCTTAAATGGAGTCTCACATTGAATGTATTAATACACAACAATATAGCAAGAAAGGTGTTGACCATCAGCAGCTTTACAAAGGGGAAAGCTGAGCAACTCATGGAATTGCCAGCACCTCTCGCCTCTGTCAGGTGTTTTAATTTAGTTGTCTTCTCACTACCAAGGTAGTCATTACGCTGTGAGGACTATTTACTTCTGAAGTTTCTCATGGATTTTTTTTAAGGAGAAAGTGAGAAGATGATTTAGTCTGCAGATGCCCAGCGAACACTTGTTTGCAGAAGGGGCTGCTGAGTACCGGTCATAATTTTGTGGACATTATTCCATTATGAATGAGACTGAAGCCTCAAACTGGTGCAACATAAGTGAGCAAAAAAAGGCAGACCGGCAGTGAGTCTGGCCCCTGCTACAGCAAATGTTCAGCCTGGCAGGACAAAGCAATGAATATTCCAAGTTCATATTTCTCATTCTTTTAAAAATAAACTGTGCCCGTTTTGCTCTTCAGACCATATGGCATGAATCATTTCAGTGAAGCATTCATCACATCATGATTTACACTGACATTATTTCTTAGAAGTTAAGTGGTGGGGCTTCACTGTGAGGAGCTTCATGTATGACAGCCGTTCTCTTTCACTTGTTTCACTGAAAGGTAACTTTATTCATCTCAGCTCGAAACTAGAGTTACAGGAGTGAAAAGCGAAGCACAAAGTGTTCCTGCTTTTAGGTTTTCTGGTTGAAAATTAGTCTCCTCAAAAATGTACACAAACTTTTATTTTAAGCTTTTATACTCATGTCTGGTGTAGTTATAAGTGCCTGTTGATATTTACTCTGTTTTCATTTTAAGGGAGTACAACAAAGTCTTATGATAGTTCTTACGCAAATACCAATTTAATTAAAATATGCTGAATAGTGAAATGGCGAAGAAGCTATGTTACCAGGTGTGTGAGTTGCCTGCGGGGGATTCTCTGAGGTCAGAAACCTGCTACCGAGTCCCCACAACCTATGTCAGTAACTCTGGAAGGCCACAGAGTTCTCCAGGAAAACGTATATGCAAGGGCACCACAGGCGCTATGCTGCCTCCATAGGGAAACCGGGCATATAGATTTGCAAAAGCTCCCTCTTTCAGCTCACAACTCTTTTTTATTTTATCACTACCTGTTTCTTTATTCCATGGATTTGCTGCAGTTAAGTGAATTTTCTTTGGGTTTCCCCCCCCTATTATCTTCTTTCTGATGAGAACAGAAATTGGAGAAAGGGAGATCTTTTGCATGTAGTAAGAGAAAATGATTTCTCCGCTAGTCATGTACACAGTGTGACCTTGGGAAATCGCTTAAAACTCTTTGTGCTTCTGATGTAGAAACTGTGTTATCTGGGTAGTAAAGATGGTACACCAGAACTTAATAAATTTAAGAAATAATGATAATCATTGTAACTCTTCTCAAGTGACAAAATGTAAAGTATCAGAATATCTGTCCTAGTTAAAATAAAAGACAGGAAACATGGGATATTGTTAAAGGATGAGAATAGTTTACTTCTAAAAAACCCCAAACAACCAAATCAAAACATCACAAAGTGGCAAATTCTGGGTCTTGAATGTAAAGCTGAGACTCCCAAAGTATGAGACATCCATTCCACCGGGGCTTGACTCACAAGTCATACTTCACAATTTGTAGCAAAACTGGATTCTTAACATATTGGAATAAAGATTTTTAACAAGCTTCCATCTGTTAAGCCAGCAAGTTGGCTTGGTCTGATCATGCTTGCTGTTTTAATAAATAGCCAGCATCATTTTTCAAGCCACAGCTTTCAAATTAGTTTGGAGGATTTCAACTTGCATTAGTTGTGGCCAGTCCTGCAAGGTTTACGTTGCTTGTACGTGTGGAGGAGCCTACACCACAAAGAGGGCCCAACCTCACGGCCCGGTGGCTTGGAAGAAAGGCGTACCAGTGCCATTTAGGAAGGGTGGGCTGAGAAGTGACCTCAGGATAGCCACTTCCTTGACTAATGGTATTGCAAATGAGACGTAATTGGTCTCAAACAGGAAGGGAGTGAACCACTAAAGTCCGAAAGCAACTCCCTGTCTGGAAGGTGTGTTTGCCACAGAAAAAAAAAGCTACTCTGTTAGCATGGGAAAATGAGCTGAGGGCATATTTGTCTTTTTATTGGTTGGTTGTTTTTTGATTTTTTTTCACAGCACAAATGAAAATGTCAACAAAGAAGTGTGCATGAAATTAAACTCTTGCTTTTCCCTCTCTAAAAGATGACTTGCTTCTAGTTTAAAGGCTTCACTGGTGCTACACAAGCAGTTTTCAGGGAGCCTGGTAATGGAAAGGCTTCAACAAGCAAGATTAGAAACCAACGTTTTGCATTCTCTGACAGAAATTCTCTTCTAGGTAGGGAATTAAGTTCCAAATCAAAGTGTGACCTGAATGTAAATCAGCATAAACTTGTGATTCTGAAACTGTAAACAGGCTACTCACCTCTGTGCGTGCTAACAGCTGATAATGATATCAGTAATGGGTACTTAGTGATAATCACGGTGTGAGGGAAAAACCAACAAACATTCCCCCTAACTTACCTGGCTGACACATTTATCCCAGCACTCACTGCTGCCAAATTGCCTTTCCTTTCTAATCACTGTGTGTGAGAATAGTGAAAATTAATTCAACATCCTAAATTGTTTTCTCTGGACAACAGACATCAAATTAATAACCGGTTGTACTTACGCTCATTAAAAATGAAAACTGCCGGAGTTTGTGGATAACATGACTGAAAGTATCTGAAGAGAGAGGCAACAGGAGGCTGTGAGAGGGTGGGAGAAGGGACATTTAGGGGGTATATATATATTCGACCATTTTATATGGTAGTATTGAAGGTTAAAGCAAAGTTAAGATGAATGCTTGTCGTTCAAGAGTAAAGCATTCATCAAAGCCATCAAAGAGAAATCATAATGGGAGAGGTGATTAAAAAACCCACTAAATATTAACAGCTAAAAAGATATGTTGGCTAGAAAGGCTGAGGATGCTTGCTTTATGCCCCATGCCTCTCAAGTCCTGAGTGCAAGGAGTATCCAAAATAGGAAGTGGTGAGGATTTGGATGCTGGCCTCCAACCCATGCCATTAGAGGTTTTCTCATGAGACAACAGAAAAAAAAATGAAATGTCTAGTCTGTTGTCTCTTCTCCATTGTCTCTGTTTCTACATCCAAGCTCACAAATTTCAAGAGACTGAAAAACATGGGAAGCGTTAAAGGTTCTGTGAAATGGTTGCTTAAATAATCTAATCTACGTGAAGCAGCTGAACTGACATGGCTAAAGTAATAAAAAATTCAGTAAATTAAAGGAGCATGAAGCATTTGAGGCCAAATGAATGAAGTCTGACAACATAAGAAGCAATTTAAAATGTATGACATGGCCTTTAACGCATACAATCTTCCTCTCATCGAAAATTTAATAAACACACATACATATATGTACGTATACATAAAAGCAGGTCGATAAGTTATACTCAAGGTTGGGGGTAGGTTTTGGTTCTTAGGCTCTCTCTTTCAAATGAATTACCTATGAACTGGTTTTGTAAAAAGTTCCTAACCTAATTCTATTGGATTCTCCTAGAGAAAGAGAGAAGGTATTTTTAGAAAGCTTATTTTGCTTTGCCTTGAACCGTAGTCCCTTTTTTTTTTAAATAGTAACTCAGCCTTTTGGTTTTCTCTCACCTCTTTCACCCCCTCTGTTGCTATTCCTTGAGAACTGTGGGTGGCCGATGCAGCAGTGAACATCACATGATGTCACTTAGCAACATGATGCTCATAAATAGCAACAATCATTTTTTTCATGGCTATTTTTCCCCATCAGGAAAAATGCTTAGACCCAGTCCATTCTGACAGTGCCAAATTCTTCCTCTGACCTTCCAGCATATTTATTGCTTTTGTATTCCTTTTTGGGGGTCCAACTGCAAATGCTAACATCACAGCTGATGCTCTTAGAAGGCTTCTAATATATTTCTGAGCTTACTGGTTATGTATAATGACTATAATTGTTAGCACCTTTGAAGCTCTTTAAGAACAGTCTCCTCTCCCTTTCCCCAAATATCTGCATTGCATAAATCTCAGATGACCTCAACATACCATTGGTGAGATGAAATCAGAAGGGTCATCCACAAATGACTTTTTTTTTTTTTTCTTTAAAGTGCCTTTGGGCAATACTCAGGAAGCTCAGAAATTTGTCAATTCTTTCAGAAAGAATCTGGCAGGACTTTTGTCCGTCCTCTTAATATTAGTATAATCCTTCAAAATATTGGCTATGCTGTGAAGGACTGCCTTTGTTACATGACAGAGTTTTGCCAATAGCATACCTTCACACAAGTTATTAAGACAGAAACCACAAGATAAGATTATAAATTAAGAAAAGTAGAATTGTGCAAGCCTTTGAAAAGGATCTTGCAAAAAAATGCTTAGGAAATATAGCAAAATTATGCAACCACCTAAGCCCAGCTTGTCCCCAAGGAAATCTCTGTCTGAGAGCACAGAAAGGACCCAAATGCTGTCTGTGCCGCATCAGTTCCCCTCTCCCCAACCATATGGCTGCTCCTCAAAGAGTTGGGGGCTCTGTAACTGAGAAGAGGGAGTAATGTGGGTGAAACCGAGACACTGTCATCACGCGTGTGTGACGGCTTCCACAAACCCTCCAGCTACTCTGTAAATACTCTTCTCCCTCTCACTGTTTGCATTGCTAGTTCATACACCAAGTAACTAGTGGCTAAACCACATCGATAGGGAAAAGTATCTGGATTTCTTGCTCCCTGTATTGGTTTTCTGTTTGATTTTTAAAAAATTTAATATACTATGGAACAGAGAAGTAAGGAAGACCCAACTTCCTTTTTATTTCCAAGACATCTTTTGTCATTCATACCTTCTTTCTGTGGAGCTGCATTTCATTTCTATAAAACTTCGTGGGGGGAAAATCTATGTTAGAAACATTTAGCTCACAGAGCTCTATACATCTCTCACATAGCTGCACCATCTTGTATCAGCAGACTGTTGTTACCTGAGCCACTTCAGGGACACAAGCTCACATCTGGAGGGTGACAGCAGCAAAACCACTATGCACAGTCGTGAAATTTCAACTTCAGTGTGTCTGGTGGGAGCCAGAGGAATACGAACTGCAAAATACACCACTTCCTTTTGTTCGAGTAGAGTGATACTTAATCAACAGCTCTCAAACAGTCTACTAAAGCCTTCACACTCATCTTAACAGGAGAGGCAGATATAGTGATCCCTGTAATATAGTACTTTCTACTGTTTCTTCCCACAAGCAAGCAAAGTTAAGACTACTGTCATGGAAGATGAATTCATCCAAGCTGGGATTTGGTGTAAATTACGCAGACTGAGAAGATGAATGAGCGATTATGGCCTCTGCAAATGCATGTTTTACTCCCTGCCAATGCAAGAAGATTTTTTTTTTTTTTTAATTCACATTTTTATTACTATACACACGATGTGATTACTCACAAAAATCATCCTATTCAGGACACGTGCTGGCTGGAGACATAAGAAGAGCAAGTCCTTAGCCTGATTACTTTCCAACATATTTTTTATTTGCCTTGTAGTCCTTTTACATGCTATAGTGTGAATTAAAGTTGGAAGACATAGCTAAATGAAGGACAGCTTGTGGGGTGTAACAAAACAAAAATCACAAACAAGCTGCAATGAAGATGATTTAGGCAGGAAGAATATTTCATGCTCTCCGTATGTCAGTAGATGGTGCTCTGTATATTATCTACGTACACAGCGTATGTGCACAGAGTGGTTTGGTAGACAATGATTATTATGTAGCCTTCCCTTAGTGGAATGGAAAGGACTTCTGGGGAGAAAAATTATATTAAATTCAGGTTATTTATAATTTTATCTATATTAACTTAAAAATATACTTTTTGCCTCTTATTTTCTTTCTAACTTCTCTTTCTGTTCAGATGTATTCTTGGAGGCTTTTTGCTTCAGTAGATCTTCTGACTTCTGCATCAGCATATAAGATAGTAAACAAAAACAAACTAGTAAATAAGCTTGCTTCACAACTTAACTGATTTTCATTGTGACCCCCATACACACATGTAGCTCCATATGAAGATCCATTTAGGTCCTCATCTGAGAAAGATATTCCTTAATAGTCTTTCAAACCCCTCATTTTAGCAATAAACTTACTTTTAATACATTTTATCTTAGCTCTTGATGCTGATCTTCACAAATTTTCATTTCCCTTATTTGTACCCATCATTAGGTGACACCTATATACATGTTAGTATTATTTAAGGGTTCTCTTGTAGGAGCTTTTGCTCATCCTTGTTTTATTTTTTACAATGTAGACACCCATTCAGTCATCAGACTACCTAGAAAGTTTCCAATCATAAATATGAATAAACAAATAAGTAGTGTTGAGACACGACCGAACCTTGAGGTATGCCGTTTCCTATTGGCTTTACTAAGATGAAGAGTTTGGCATCTTGCACGACAGGTAGCTCTTTGTTTGCTAACAGTTACGAATCACAGCACGTACCAAGTATACAAGTTGTCAATGGCCCTCTCTAGTCCCACGATGTCAACAGAAAAGTTCCTTTACTCTAAGACAAGTTGAGTACACTGTATGGGCACGCAAGGATCTTTTCACCATTCCTTTCTCACACAGGGTTGATGCTTCTTGCTGTCTTTCTAAACACAAAGATAAAGGTAGTGAAAAAATAGTCTTAGATGGAAAAAAAAAATTGTTTTGGTTTGTGATTCCACTGAGACACTGCTGTGTTT
This sequence comes from Pluvialis apricaria, assembly GCA_017639485.1. Taxonomy (NCBI): domain Eukaryota; kingdom Metazoa; phylum Chordata; class Aves; order Charadriiformes; family Charadriidae; genus Pluvialis; species Pluvialis apricaria. Next base: position 36,298,975 of record CM030012.1, on the reverse strand, counting down.
CAAGAAGAAAAATATTGTGGACAGAAGGGAGGGATCAGGATAACATGCTGGAGCAGAGTTTCCAGATCAGTTTTCAGCTCTGTCAGTCTTCTTGCAGAGAAATTAATGGAGGTGCTCAAATCTTCACGTAGGTTTTGCATGCTACCAGCTGTAATGTAAGTGCCTAGATGCCATAAAGCATGGCAAGACTTAGATGTTGAAGGGTGAAGTTCATAAGACTGAGCGATCTGAGCAGAAGATAGCTTGGTTATCCAGTAGTACACATTGAAGGGTGGGCAAGGGCCTAAGTGTCACTATTATTCTTCTAAGTAACAGTCAAATTCTTTTTTTAATCACTAAAAAAGGAGAGTTGGAGGTGGTACACTTCAACTCACTGTTCCAGCATTTTGTGTATTGTGGGAAATCCAAATTCAGACCTCTACTGTGTAGCCAACAGGCTGAGGCTTTCTCGGGCAAGCCCTCTTCTTGAAGATCTTCAGTTACAAACAAATTGATTTCACAGAGAAATTTCTAGAGCCCAGTCCTCCCCTGCCCAGCTGCATGCCCTGAAAATGCGCCTTTTGGGCACAGCAAATACATGTTTTATAGAAAGCAAACTCCACTAAAGAAATTTGTCAGAGCATCTGGTGGATGGAGCAGTCACCTAGGAGCCATCATACTAGCACTGATGGGGACCAAGCATGGGACTCACAGCCCAAGCAGTTACTCAGACAAGCTGAACTATTGGGACCAACTTGTATGCCTGTCTTACTGGAGAACTTATACTCCAGATTTAAGTAGTAAATCAAGAATCAGGGATAAAAAAGGATGAGAAACCTCTGTTCTGTGAATCCTGGCAGAGCTCTGGAGCTGCCCAGCAGCTACCTGTTTGCGGTGGTTGCAACTTGATGCACCTGTATGTCTGTCCGACAGATAATATAACTTCACACATGAAATATTAGGTACTGAGTGACTTTAGGTGCCTTTCTGTGTTGAGTAGATAAAGCAACTGAATGTGTCCGTACACGCCTACAGAGACACTTGAGAAAAAATCCTTGCTCTGAATTTAGCCCACAATCCCTACGAGACTCAGTTGGCTGTTCATAAAATGGGAATATTATCACATCCTTTCTTCCTGGAAGTATTGTAAAGGAAACCGCTTGGTAAGATTCAGAAGTGTAGAGGCAGTACATCTGTACGGAAAGGGCGGGAGGTCAATGTATTTGATAGAATGAGACGCTTTCTTGAGGTATAGATTTCAGGAGGAGAAAATATATTTTCAGCCAAAAACGTTAAATAAGTTTTTTTCTAGATACTACAACTGTAGTAAACATTTATAAAGAAATGACCAACTCTAGAATCAGAAGGAAGATTAACAGCTTTAGTTTTACATGCTAGCAGCCAAATTCTTTTCTCACTTTGTGGAATCCATCCAGGCTTCTACTCTCTAACTTCAGTGAGTTACTCCAGATTTAAACCAGTGTAAGCAAGGGCAAGTTAAAAATACCGTGCCACAAGTGGCCTTGGAAAATACATTTCTCCATGACAGACATGAAACTGACTGCTGAGGCAGACAGCATGTCTTGCCCATAATCATTTTGTATTTGCTTCTTTTCCTCAGTCCTTAAAATGAGTTCATGACTTCATGACTAAATGAGTAAATACATTATATAATGAATACACTTTTTATTCAATATTTGGAGGAAATTAAAGTCAATGTTGTATGTAATAATACTGCATGGAAAAAAGCAATGATAATTATCTGATGAGAGAGTTAATATGAAGGGTACTCAGTTAATCCTGTGGTTTGAGGTAAATGGCAGACAATCAAGTAAACCTAATTAACATGATAAACCAAAGACAAACAGCGTTAGCCCACCAGCTCTTGGCTAATCTATTATTTTATTCAGAACACCATTGCATGAAAAGGTAAGGGTGCATATACTCAAACAAACCCAATTCCATAAATGAATTGTCACATTGTACTGCTGAAAAAATATCAGTAAAGACCTTTTGTTCCATTTATAGGATGTTGCTTATACGGATTTCCTTTTCATTTGGAATAAGAAAGGGGTTTTTTTTGTTTGTTTTGGTTTTAAATGAAGCTACCATGCTTTAGCCAAATTTGACCCAGACTTTCAATCTGCACTCTTGCAAGCAAGTCCTCACTCGTGCAGGTAGATATTTGGAAATGAGTTTTGCCTAATGGCATTTCCTCCCCATTATTCTGGTACATAAGCATCGCACAAGGAGAGGGGGATTAGTGAGAAAAGAGAGAAACCACACCACCATTGCAATAATAATGATAACATATTTCGGAGCAGACAGTTAAACGAGAGCAACTCTGCTGCTTTAGGTGCACTTCACCATTTGCATCAGTTGTCATTGGAGGTGAAGCATCAGCAGCTGGGAAAAGCTCCTGAAAACAAGTATATTTTCTGTGGATTATATTTTTGGTTGGGGGAAAGGATTTGTGACATTTTCTTTGAGGTTTTATAAAGCAAATATACATAATGTATCATTAAATTTGATTTCTTGTCATCCTGTTGGTCCCTTCTGCTGTTCATTAAAACCTGGAGGACTCGACAGCACTTGTAGATAGTCTTTCCCTGAATATAGCACTGTGGATAAACATTATGAGATGTACTTTGGACATGAAAAGGGTCATGTCTTCATACATTTATACATAGAGACTTGGACAGAATATCAGAAGATGGACAATAAGAAACCTTCTTAAAACTGCCCATTTTCCCAAATGCACTCAGAATCGAGTGAATGGGTCTCAGAAGGGTTTTTGAAAAGTGCCTATTTCTTTTCCTCTGCATGAGCCACCTGAGGTGAACAGAGTTTCATCTCTCAGATGAGAAGGATTACCAGATAAAAATAGCTACCTGCTTGATGGCCTAGCATGTTTTTGCTAGGGAAAAGGGTAAGAGAGCATTTTCATTTTTTTTCTGTTCATAGGGTACATATATGCCGCTTAAGAGTAAGTTGTTCAGTTATTTCATTATGTCAATTATTAAAGGGTAAAAGAGGGTGCCAGCCCTGAATCCTTGTCCCTCTTCAGTCCTGACCTGCTGGGTGGTCTTTCCTTTCCCAGGGAGAGCCAGCGGGGATTTTGCCATATGTATTAGGAGTGACTGGGAAGGCGCATAGAGTAGCAATTGCCCATCTGCTGGAAATCTCTGTTACGTTGTTCTGTAAACATGCTCAATTTTACTTAGATTTCTTCATCTACAAAAGGAAGAGGGGAAGGGGGACAGAAGAACACTGGAACAGAGAACAGTTTTTCTACTTTAAACTGAGGATTTGTGCAAAATATTGGGTGCTTTCACCATGATTTATGAAATTCAATGAGCATTAGCTATAAATGGCAGTGTTGTTTTGTTTCACATAGATGTGACTATGATTGACTTTGATTAACCTTTCTATGCATTTTGCATTGTCATACTTTGTTAACTCTGTTGATCTTTTTCCGTTAATCCTTCAGGGTTTTTTTTTAGATTTATACAAAATTTATCCAACTATTAGTCTTTATTGGGAACTAATGGAGTAGAGAACTCGCTATTAAGAAAGAAAGCAAGTTAAGAGGGATACGTGCACATAGTAAAGAGGTGGCATGGAATGACAGGAAAAGGGCAGCAGCTTTAAATTAAGAAAGGAAAATGATGTAATAATGATTAAACCACAAAACAGAACTCCAACACAGTGAATGAGCAATGAAAATAAGGTAATAAAAAGGAGTACTGAACTAGCTCATGAGACATGTTATTACAGTGAACATTATGCTGGGAGTGTTTATTTTGCTTAGCATTATGGCCACCTTCAAGGTTGCTATGACAAATGTGTGTGAGCGTTTAACGGAAAGTGAACATTTTTTTTTTTAGCTAAGAAGGCATCCACCAGCTCTCTGCCCACTCAATTTCCTAAATTACGTGCCACATAAATTTAACTATTGGCACTAGACAAATGTTAACATTAACCACTTATGGGTTAAAACAATTTTGGAAATATTCAGTGTGTTTCTCTGTTGATGTTCCTCAATCCATATATTGAAATCCATGCAGTTTTGCTTGAAAAAAGCCTTCGCTCAAAATGTATAGCACAATAACAGCAGTTAAATAAGTTCTGTTAGCTAAAGGACTGATCCAGAGATAAAATGAATATATACAGCTTCTACTGGATTTAAGGGAAATTAAAGTTGTTTTCATAACTGGCCTTTCAATGACATTTTTTTCAGGGCACTGAAAGAATCTTATTCATGTGTGACTAAGTGACACTAAAATTTATGCAAGCTTCTTACAGCAGAGGGAGTAAAGGAGGAAAAGCACAACAGGGTTTCTCCATGCGACTTACAAAAACATTATCAATGTGGTTCATTCACTGAGCAATGACAAACTCAGAGGCCCGTTACCAGCTGGAGTGGCTGTAGAGGGCCAAACAAAGAGGGAGAGTGGAATTGGGACAACCACAGTCTGAAAACGAGCTAAAAACAGAGCACAACAAGGCCATTGGAACACAACACATGGGAGTGTCACACATTGATGGTGCCCCTTCCTGGGTTGTTATGTGGTGATCCAATTTATAAAGATTAAACTAAGTATTTGGGAGCTTTGGTGGCATAGGAAGCAGGTGAGGGCTTCCCACCTGGCCTATCAGGACATGCAGGAGGAGCGGTAGAAGACTAGATTAGCCTTGCAGCATGTGAAGCTGTGCACGTAGTGCTTAATAATGTACTTAAATAGTGAAAACACTAACTGGCAATAGAGTGGGGTCACAATGGAAGTTCTGAGGCAAGAAAAAAGCTGGTGTAAAAAAAGGATACGAGATCAGGGAGCCCATCTAATCAGACCTCATCATTTCAAAAGGAATGGATTAATTTCCTCTGCTGGGACCTCAAGCTGAAGGTACAATGCTCTCTAACCTGATAACTAAAGAATTTTGTGATATTATTCTTGGAAACATTGATATATGCTTTCTCTTTCCTGGAATGTTCTTTAGGAGATGCTTTCTTTGCAAGTTTTTTCTCTTTGTTCCTAGGGGATGACTGGTAGAAAACTCTGTCATGGTCTGTACATCCTAGCACAAGACTGCAATTTCATTGTTGGGATGCCTGATGAAATGCAATGCTGTCCCTGCTAGACTAACAGAAAGCATCAGGAGGCTTCAAGTCACACCACAGGAACCTGTAAGACTATGAGTGAGATCAATCATGTTCTTGTCTGGTGTTTGTTGTCAAAGATTCAAGCTCATAGCAGATCTCCTAAAGAGCTGGCCATGACCCTGTCAAAAGGACTCTGAAACGTTATGCGTATAGAGGAGACACTTCTACAAACAGTCCCAAAGTTGATGTCCTTCTAATGCTAGCGGTAGCAAATAGCATAAGAGCCTAACCATGTACACTTGCTGCTCAGGGAGCACTGTATGTAAGCAAACAAGTGACTGAGAACAAGAAATAAAACAACCACCAAACTCCACTTTTCTGGGATGTACTTGGTGATGGGAGAGGAGCAGAATCACCTGGCTGTGGATATTTTGCTTGAGATACCACATTCTGTTTCAACATAGGAGTGGATATTTTTGCCATTCCTGGGGACATGCTGTGGGTCACTAAGCTCTGCCCCACTGAAAATAAACTTTTCATGCCATGTCTCCGCAGAGTGCTGCGCGAGATATTTGTGTTGGTAGAAGAGCTGGAATGGCTGCAATCGAGTTTAATGCAAGAGCAGACCTCATGCAGGGGTTGAGGAAGGTTGAATACAAAGCTGCCAAGGTAAACCCCATCTCCGCTTTCTCATTCTAGTCCATTAATGGCTTGAAAAAAATGGAGGCAACCGTATACAGTTGATGTTTAGCATCAGCCCTCAATAACTTATCAGGAGCTCTTTCACCTGAAGATGACTGTCAATAAGCCATTTTAAGACATTGTCCACAGTGTTATCCCACTGACTGATAATCTGCTGCTTGCTCACTGACATAGCTACAGGACATAAAAGTCTTCAACAAGCTAAAGTTTTTGGAAAAAATGAAGCTTTTTCCACTCAGCAACTCTTTGCATTCACCACACTGCATATGAGCCCAGTTAACTTTTTAAGCAATTTTACGTTCTGAATACCTAATATCTATGAGCACTATAAGTTGCTATATTCCAACATATAATTCACTTGGAGCATGCTACAAAAAAAAACCAACCCAACTCCATTTGGGAAGAATCTTTGCTTCAGTCCTGATTTGACATCACAAATTACTGTCAACTGTCATGTAGCAGTCGGTGTTATAAACTGAGAAAGGTAAGAGACAAGTTTTTCAGGTATTGTGAAGATACCCAATGACATGGCAGGCTTCTGATACTTCTGCATCCTAACTATGTCCACTGACACTAAAAGAAGCACCTGTTGATACCTAACTCCTCTTGAAGAGCTTTCTCCACTTCTGTAATGAATCAAGATGAGAGTGAACAGACAATCTCTTATGATCTTCCTTAAACTGTCACTGTAGATGCATTGTTGGCAAGCTACTTACTGTCCAAAAATGAAAGCAAAGGACTCACTGAAAAATTGTATTAGCATCTTGTTACCAGCCATGTTTCAGAAGTTGTTTAAGGTCTGGTAAGTGACTATCCAAATATGTCAGCAGCTGGTAAGATTACTGCAAGTAGAGTTGATCTTCCACGTCAGAGATACAGTTAAGCCCTAACTACACCGTGTAGTGGAAATAGAAAAAAAAAATTCATTGCAAGATGAACTGCAGCCGATAAGGTGCCATCTGATCATCCATGTAAATACGCAAACTGAAATTCCCCTTGGGCTGCATCACAGATGTCAAAGTTCCGCCAAGTTCTGGCAGCGTGCTCACCAAATGCTCTGACAGCCAAGACTTTCATCTCAAGCAACGTTGTGATAGTCTGTCAGTCGCTCTGTTTTTGCAGACATGAATCACTCATGATGTCAGCCTTTCCTAAATGACCTTCGCAACACATGGGAGCAGTTTCATTTAAACGTTCTTACATTCAGTTACCACACACACAGTTTTGAACTGGGTGTGCTTAAAGACCTTTTCTACAATATAATCATTAATTACACAAAGTGAGATTTTTCACACATGCGAAATTTTCAGAAGGCACATAATCCCAGAAGAAGTCCACACACATAGCAGGATCTAGGTTTGACCATTCGCTTATCTGAATAACTTTGATATCGTGCAAAGGACAGTTCTTTAACCAACAGCCTGATAAGGCAGCCTACATTTGTTAAAGGTTCATTTGTGGATAAATGATGGTAACACAAACCATCACTGATTTAGTCCATGCTACTTGTGAATTGAAGAGCAAGGCCATATGCTGTTCCATCCAGGTCTCCAGAAAGACTCCACTGCGTTACCTAAAGATTGCCTGCTCTGTGAAGGGGAAGGCTTCTATATGATCCTTAGAAGATGAAAAGTAGATTTTCAAGTGCAGCTGCTTAGGAAGAGACTGGAAAAAATACAAATTAAGGGACCAGGGACTTTAAAAGAGCAGTTGCCAAGTGCAGGTAGCTTTGCACTTGAGACGTAACTGAAGCCTAAGCCCTAGGGGTCTGCTAAAGGTAACTTCTAGATCGTGCTCCAGCAGATATAGAGCCAATTAGAAATACCTGCACCAGACAAAGCACATTGTGAACATTAGTTTGGATGACGTGAATCTACACTAAACCATCTAGAAATATAAAGTTGAACTGGTTGAGCACATTTTCTAAATTCTTCTAAATAATAGTAACTGTCCTAACATACGTTACAATACAAACCTGCTAGCATTCTCACCCTACTTCTCCCTCTAAATGTAAATGTATATATTGAAGAAACTGGAAGGTGAAAACAGAGAAGCTGAAGAGAGAATGGATATAACTATTGCAGTGAAGGAGTTTCAGTAGAAACGTATGGGCCACACGTTCAGGGTGTGAAGTCAGAGCGACCCTTACAGCTCCAGTAGCTGACAATCCTAACTGGTGCCAGTGCGACCTTCCCTCCTGCCCAAAGGTATATTAGTAGTGCAAGACTGAGGAGTGGTAGCATGGAAAAGTACAACCAATGTATCCACTCCCACCTTCCCTCAGCTTATATCCCACCTGGCTGGAAGAAGAGACCGAGTTGCTTTATGGTTTTGGTTTTGTTTTTTTTTTTTTGTTGTTGTTTTTTTCCCTGTTGATCTTGGGGCAAAAACCTTCTATTTTACTGACACTACTGTAAGGCCTCAAGGCAGTGTTTACCAAGAAATAAGATCTGCAATAAATAAATATAGGAAGACAATACTGTCAGTGGTTTGAACTGCCGCCACACTCCTGAATGCTTGAGTCAGCTCGGAGGTATCAGGCTGAACAAATGAGGACAGAGAGGGAAGCGAAGAGGTGATAGGTCTAAAGGGAACAGAGACTTCAGGAAATAATTGTTTTGGAAAGACTAGACTTTTCTCTCAATGGAGAGAAAAGCTACAGAAAGCATGAAGTCATCAAGGACAGTGCAGGAAGGACTTGAGTCATGATCAGCATGTTACTGAGTAAGCTGATGAGCCAGAGTTACCACTTCAGGAGTGGCCGGGGGTAAGCGAGCAGGCGTCCATAGGCAACAAGATACCTGACAAGCAAACGATGTAGTTTGGGTACTTTCAAATTTTCTAGGAACACGAAAAGGGCCAAGGTCTTTAGTATATTTAATTATTCTAAACTTTGCAAGACAGAAACAGGACTAAGAAATGTGAGCTGCCAATTATGTAGTTAAAATCTATTCTACTGCTTGAGACAAATGTCTGTCTAAAACCAGGATGGAGGTTTGTGTGCAGTAACATTACTTTGATTTTTATTTTTTTTTAGGAGAGGCATGAAGGGGAATGACTCAGTCTTCTCAACTCCCCACCCATCCTTTGGCTCCATTTTGTAGTAGGTACAGGGTCCCAGAGCCACAGCCATTACGAGCTGCCAGCTCTGCGCGCGTTCGGACACCCGTGTCCAGTCTCACCCTGACACGGATGCTTCAGTCTAAGCATGCGCGTGTGCCTTCCAACTACACTCTGCTCAGGCATTTTTGTTCAGGAAACTTGCCTCAGTTTCCAGCCAGGTTTTAGAGATGCTTTTAAGCTAGACTGGTAATCTGGAAAAGGTTTGGAGGGCCAGATTTTTTTTAAATTTTTTTTTTTTTTTTTACTAAACTATCTTAAAGTTAGTTAGCAACTCTGGGAAAACATTTTCTGTGCCAAAAGAGCACTTGAAGCAGCTGTTCAGTACTTATGCAAACACCTGTGCATATTTTTAAGCTTACTAACACTTGGAATAGCTTCCCCTCTCACCTCAATACTATGCTAATACTTATTACTTATATTGAAGCCTTTGTTCATGAAATGTATTCATATTTTAATAATTCTGTCAGTGAAAAATATTGAGGTATAATGATGACATGACTGAAGTGACAATTTTTCTATGGTACTTGAAATATTCAAGCATTAAGAGTAGGATTTGCCTCCAAATCAGAGACAAGATTTAGCAGGCACAAAATCGCATCACTTTTCCGAGACTGCTCTCTTGCTTCTCCAAAGAATCTTTCATTTTTCTTGAAAAACAAGCCACAGAATCGCCAAAGCTGTAATGACTTCTGAAGAATGCCTGGTCCAACCCCACCTGCCCAAAGCAGGGTCAGTTTGAGCAGGTTACTCAGGGACACGCATAGGTGAGTTCTGAATGCCTCCGAGGATGGAGACTCGTCCACCTCTCTGGGCAACCAGCGCCAAATGCACTACAGCCTTCTGGATACTCCGTCACAACCATGACTTTAGAAATATAAGTTTACTTTACTAACATAGCTAACACAGCGATGTCTATGCAAGTCTGCCACAAGCTAAAATTATTCAGAAGTCTGAATACCACCACTGCTTCAGAGCAGGGTGCTAATTGAAATGTCTGGAGAGCAGTCAACCTTCAGTATCAATCAATTAGCTATTCATCTGTGCAAATCCCAGACAAGCACTATTTACAAGGAGAAGAGTTCTGCACTATGACCTGGTGGATTTCAGAGACAGCGGAAGAGCCAGGACCAGGACCTGGACTGTAACAGACCTTACATATTTATTCAGGTACGCAATGAGGCTCAAAGGCCCTGGGGAAGTCGGAAGCTGCGTAGCTGTATTCAGAAAGTTTGAAACCTCTTGTGAGGACTGCATCACTTGTCATCTCATCCTGAAGAAGTTAATTTTGTGAACAGGGCCCAGACAATGCTGTTCTTCCTCTGCTCTCCCTCTCCATTCCCATTATTCCACACACACAAAATTTAACCTCTGCCCCACACTGTACCTTTTCAGCTCGGGGATCACCATTCTCACATCTCATGCCTCCACCAATTTCCAGGTTTCTTAGGACTTACTGAAGACCACTAAGCCCAAGGAAGAAGGAATAGTCATTTCATCATTCTCATGACAGAAGTAGCCCTGAAAAAGAAAGAGCGCTCTCCTTCATAAGCAGCATTTTTAAACACGTAGCTGTAATGTCATGGAAAACAAGAACAGTGGATTCTGCGGAGCTGGTGAACCAACAGCATTTCTAGTGCTGTTGAAGGCCAACAGTGACGACCCTCCCAAACTAATGTGTTCCGCCATGTTGCTTTCAACATAGTTTCAACAACTGTTAAAATTACTTAACTGTATTACTGATGTGATTGTTAGGGCAAGAGAGCAAACCAAGAGTTGTTTAGAGCTTCAGAGATGGTTTCCCCCCTCCCCTTGGAAAGAGTTGACCAGTAATGTACTGGAGAGTTCATCCCATTACCGATAGACATTACAGACATATTATTATATGCAAATAGGCAAGAGACAAATGAAAGTTTAGGTAAAACCATATCAGACTCGGAAACCAATTCTTTGGATTGGTCAGCTGTGGCTGGATGCCCACATAACAGAGAAAACTTCCATAGAAGAAACTTTCCATAAGAAAACTTACCATATTCAAAAGAGATGCAATATTTTCTACTCTTTCGGCCCTTGTGATACGACTTTTAAATACTGTTGATAATGGGCATTCAGTAACCAGCAGCTACAGTCATCAGATGCACACACAGCCTGTAAAAACCCTGCATGCCAGCAGATAAAGCTGAAGATTACTTCAGACAACACAAAAGGAAAAAGGAACAAGTTATGGAAAAAACACAGGAAAGATCAAGCCACTGTAACACTTCCCTCACAGGCAATATAAAGCAACAACAGAAAAGCACCGAAGCACAATGGCAGATATGAAGGGACAATCAGCTCTGGCGAAGGGACAGTGACAGCTACTGACAACAGTAATATTGTTTCACAACCCCTTTTTACTTCAGAAATAGCGAAAATAGTCTCATATCCTCAGTTTGAAAGACACAGTTCACCCCACTACTTGCTGTTTACATAGGATGCAAAATGGCAAGTTACCTACCTCGGGGGCTCGGAGGTCTTCAACACGTGGTAATGGATTTGCTTTCTGCAAATGTAGTAGTGGAAGGAGAGAGGTCATCCAGGAATGGTTTGGCAGGTTGCGATACTGCACTAGGGAAGAGCAGCCCATAATTCACGGCCAGTTTTGCATGCCACAGGATCTTAGCAGGCTTTCTTACAGCTCATTGTAGCACTGACTGGGGAAACAGACTTGATCGATCAATGCTGTATCTGTGTTTAAAAGGATAATTCCTTTTCTTTCAAACATTTACTGTTGATCCCACTAAATATGGTTCTACCGTCACAATCCCCCCCCCCCCCCCCCCCCCCCCCCCCCCCCCCCCCCCCCCCCCCCCCCCGTATTTTTCTATTGTTAACAAGCTCATTAACATCTGCATATTGTCCTTTGTGGTGCAATCAGAACTCTCTCTGACCAAGGCTGCTCATTATCATAGAAAGCAGCTAATTCTGTCTTTCTATAAAGTCTCCATTTTTAGACAGCAGGTGAGACCGCAACAGCTTTCATTTAGGAGTTGTTTCATTATCTGCCATGTAGGCCTGGCTAGGAACTAAAAAGAGCTTTTTTTTTTTTTTCCTCTGCATCCGTCCTCCCACCAAACACAACTTTCTGGTCAGCTTCCTTACCCCAATACATATTACTCAAAATCAGAATGCAAAAGATTTTTTTTGGTGGTGGTGGTTTTAAAAAATAAATAAATAAAAGCAGTAAATTGCAAACATGAAAGAATTGTTCTTGTGCATTACTTCAAACTGCCATAAATAACTGTAGATTGCTAAAACCACATCAGATATAATTTGGTGGGTACTGCGATGTGCCTGCAGTCTGCCAAATCACCACTTAGCTGAAATCACAATTCATCTGAGGGGCTTATTCTGTCAGTAAAAGTCATTTCCTTCTTAAATATTCCCAAATTTCTCAAGTCAGGGCACGGGTATCTCAAGCTACAAGGTTCCTGAAGAACTGTCTTACCTCTTTCTTTCTTTTCCTTCTAGGTAAAAGCAAATACTGCTAGTCATCCACATTATGCAGTAACTCACAGCATATTTTAGTCAGGTTCCATTGTGTGTGCATGCACACACTCTCCAACCTCAATTAAAGGTATGAAACGTGGAATTATTTTTTATTCTCATCCATTTACTTGTTATGCGTGTTTCCAAGCTATTAAATTACATTATGTAGCTCAGTGTTCCCAAATGATGGAAGTGACGATATAACCCTACAGATGAATGTCGTTCCGTTCTGGTACAGGAGTGCATAGCGATCCATGACAGTAAGGCAAAAGGTTCAAGGAACAGTGATACAAAATACTAATTGTTTTATGGCAAGGACTAATTGGGATATTTTTATGAACTCTCTTTAGAAACTGGCCACTAGGTCTATGGTCTACAGACTACAGTCTGTGGATTAACTTCAGTTTTTTTTTATTTAATTTATGAACCCCAGCAATTGAGTGACTTACCTGTCAATAATAATAAAAAAAAAGCAGCAACCCCTTGCCTATCCTTTTTCTCTTGTTCAAAACCAGAAGATTGTGTATTATCTATGACATTATGGTGGATTTGCCCAAGATCTAATGCTAGGTTTTTGATTTTTATGAAACAGTGTTTAGTGCTGAGTCACTTTATCATATATGGTCTTCACATAGTCCTGTAACATTCTCTATTAGCCCCCCACCTTGTTAGTCACTTAATTCACTTGCCTGTTGCCTTTCTCTGGTAGAGCTGCATTTTCAAATCATCAGTTAAAAGCTCAAGTACCCACAGTTAATAGTCCATGTAATGATTACACCCAGCAATAATAAAATTCTTCAAGTTAGAAACTGATCAGACGAACAGCAAGAACTACTTCATCAGTTGTAACCAATAAGAAAACATCGGCAAAAGCCAGAGGCAAATGCAATTCAATTTAGAATAATTCATCCTAAACCCTGACCACTGAGCTTTCAAATTAGTCTCACAGATTTCTACACGTTCATCTTCATTTTTCTTCATGGACTGATTAGTTTTCCTTCCCTTTCTGGTGTACATCTTACTCTAACTTGCACAAAGCTTACAATTACATTCAGAGATACACATTTTTGTGGCGGGGCTGAGCGGGAACTCAAATAAACATGATTTATATGACGGAATCTTGCCCTCCATAGCATGATGTCAAGGACAAGTACTGCCGTGGATACAAAGCAAGCTTGTGCAAGCACATTTTTGTTTAAAACATTATAGCAGCTCTTAAAAATGGTTCTTATGATGAAAGATGCTGGAGCTTGAAGGTAGCACAATGCTTGCTTGAGCAGCCTTAAAATCATAAAATGAGCCAATTAACATTTTGCTTAACCAGTAAGCAGAATACTATGGCAAAATGATTACCTCTATTTACATGTTTTTATTCTGTTCTTGAGCTGCAACATTTAATTTCACACACACTGTTTTGAGTAATTCCAACACAGAATGGAAAAACATGTCAGTTATTTCATTTCAAGATAGTTTTAATCAGGTAATTACAGGAAAAAAAACATTTAAACAATTTTTGCGGTGTTATCTGCTATGTCAACTTACAAGGATATGACGTAACAAACCAGTTACAAACTTAAAGGCATATTTACATTATATACTCAAAGTAACAAGCTATATTCATATTCATAAAGGAAACACCTATAGGATGAGTTAACTAAATGATACATCATTTAGTAGAAAGAAATAGCAGTTGAGGTTTAATGGAAACAATATACACATGAGGCACTTTGAGGTCATTCGGGCGGAAAGCAATGGCACCAAGCGCAAGAAGGGAAACTATGTACAGCTTAGACTGCAGCTCTGAACATGAAGGCCTCTTCTTCACCGAATGCTTCCATTTCTTAAACGAACCACAACTTTTGCAATTAAGAGAGAGAAGCTTTCAGGGGGGAAAAAAAACCAACCAGCCAACAAACCCAAACCAGTCCCCCAACCCCTCCTTGTCTTTATCAGTGCACCGAAGGAAATGGAAGTTTTATCCACCCAGCTGCTGGACTAACAGTACCATAAGGAATCTTTTGAAAGTTATTGTTTTGTTGCCAGCCACCACCCTCGATCTTCATTTTACTAATATGAATGTATCACTGTACTGGCTGCATACTGTGCCATAAGCTCTGAAGAGATTTAAAATCTAATTTACACCTGTGCATTATTTACATGGGAGTTCAACATTATCCTCCAGGTACACATGAACAGATCCTTCTGAAGAGAACAGATCTGAAACGGAATGTTACATTCCAACATGCAAAATTTAAGACGTTCTTCAAAATACCTCTGTTTCTCTAGAGGAAACTGCATTGGTTAAGATGGTTCGGAACATCCTTTACATAAGCTCTGGAAAGGCATCTGAGTTTTATGCCATCCTTTGCTGCTGTTTACTAAACAGTTACCATAGCAATTGCAGATTATTATCAGAATACTGCTTTAATCTTGCGCACAGCTGTAGGTATACCCTTCCCAACTACTGAATCGTGTGTGCGAGCGCACAGACCCACCTGCGCATACCCAAAACTTGATTCGTATCACAAACCAAAAGGCCGGATTCCCTCTGCATGAACATCGAAACTCCATCACTTTGCTGTAGGAAAGAACTTCAAAGGGATAAATAAATAATAATAATAATAAAAAAATCTCTTATGAACCCAGTGACAGAATCAAAAGGATTTTCATCTCTTCCTGATTTTTATGCTCTTGTGTAATGGGCCATTGTAACTATTTTAAACTTAACAAAATAGATGGTTAAAGCATTTTCACTTTCAATCAATATTAATAATGAAACTCAAGAAGCATGATGAGATAAAGAATCACAGTAAGAGTCCAAATTACTATTTTGTAAATTCGTAACTAAAGCTACAAAAATATGTTAAGCTTAAGTCATGCACTGATAGCCAGTTAAATTGCCATGTAATCAAACATCGTGCCTGAACGCAGCTGAATGTTTTTCCCCCCAGTAGATGGTGCACGAGTGCTGCTATCATTTAACTTCTTCCCCCACTTTCAAGGGGAAAGACTTAATTTTCACGGTAACTGAGTCTTTCAACAAGCGAGGGACTTAATATTCAGTGACGGTTTCCAAGGCTCGGGCCTCCCCTCCAAGCAACACAAAGCTCTGCTGCTACATGCCCGACAAACTACAGTTCCGATGTTACGGGCGAGGGGAGGAGTAAGGATTGGGGAAGAAACGTCTCTTTTCCCAAACACTTAAGAAAGTATTTCAGAAGAGACGGAACAAACGTTATGTGCTGTCAAAACTTAAGAGATGCACAGACGTAACAGCCCGTCCTGGAACAGGTTTGCTGTACGTCCACCTCCACGCTCCTCATCTCTTAACTGCAACAGTGGGTACGATCCCCACTGCCAGAAGAAAAAAAAATACGTGTGCATCCTACTAAACCCGACCCTTACGTAACCACGCATCTTTGCGGTTCTTTTAGTCGCTCTCAAACCCGGCAGGCAGGCTGGCACTCCCGGCACAAGGAGAAAAAGGGAACGCCTGTCAGTTCAGTGACCCTTTTTAGACGGATCAAGCCTTCAAAGAGGAAAGCAAAAGGTGAAAACATTTGAGCAGCAAAGTGGTTAAATGCCAGGTGAAAATATTAATGCAGACATTCGATAAAAATATTAAAGCATATATGTTTCATAGAAAATACAGTACAGGACCAGGAGTTTCACTATGTTGTATAGTGCTCAGAGGAAACTGTTAAACTCATTTATTTCTGAAGTATATACACAATAGGATTCTACAGCATTTTCCTATACAGCCAGCAAGTTCTTTTCTTAGGTTGTTCATACCTCTCTTCACCTTGAATTAGGAACCTAGCACTTAAATATTAAATTCCTCTAATTCACTAGAAAAACATCACCTTTTTTTTTTTTATCAAAGTTGTTTTTAAAGTTAACAGTCTATTCTAGGCAACCAAGTTTAGTTGAAAATGTGTGAAGCATGAAAATCAACCCGAGTAGCAGCTTTCAAATATATAAACAGTAAAAACCAAGACTGCTGCTACCATGTCATGATCTTGGATTTAATTCATCCAATCAACTCTTACTACAAAACTAGAAGCTCTTCCGTAACTTCTACAGTTATCAATATATTTGTCTTCTTTTCAATGTGAAATAATACTTTGAGATGATCTATGTACACAAGGTGGTCAATTCAAGCTGTAATATAAATATAAATGTTTTCTTTTAAAAAGTATTTTACAGACAGGTAATGTTATATACACTTGCTCATTTTACTTCTGGGCTAGAAAGGAAAATTAAGAGCACTGATACATGCAGAAAGAAAACGTACTGAAGAAATGCATAGGAAGTGAGAAAAGTCAGTCGTGCATCTTTTAAAGTCAATTAGGTTTTTTGTTTGTTTAACAACAAAGGTGTATACACTGAGGACAGTCTGTCCCACTCCAGCCAGGATATCGAATAGGCGCCTCCGCTAACGAATTATGACTGTTTTTAGTGCTTTACCTATCTTTAATGAGAAGTAAATATTTCTGACTTTATAACGGAGCAAAGCATGTAATGTTTTCAAAAATTCTCTATGGGTTAATCAGTTAATTCTTATCTGAAAATTAAACAGTTAGTAAGCACAAAGCCATAACAAGTATCACACGCAATATACCACTGTGCATACACATACATACATACACACACACACACTCACTCTCTCACTCCCTCCCCCATCCTCCCTCCAAATTTCCTCAATTAAGAAGTTCACTCCAATTTTGCCTGGGCTGTAATTTATTTCTCAAGCTAAGTCTTTTGTTGTTGTTTTTGAACAAAACACACAGTACTTTTGTTCTTGCCCGTTCAAATAAGAAAAAGTTGCAGTTCAAAATAATGAAAACAATTTCACTTTTGTTATTAATCTTTTGTTTTAATCATAGTACTTGATAAACAGCTGAACAGGATCCTAGTTTAACAGAAGGATAAACAAGAACACTGATGACAATTTGTTACAACTGCCTTAATGTACCTTTCGCTTAATGAACATTTGAATATGCAATAAAGCATTTTTGGAGGACACCCCAAAAGAAAACAACTTGCTGGTTGAGCAACAGAAACAACTTCCTTTTTGCTATTATGTTGAAATCAAAGTCATTTATATATAAAAATAAATGTTATGTTCTAACAAGAACATTTTAGACAATTACATCTGTGCTTAACAAAAAAATATTGGTCACTGAAGACTAGAATAATTAATATTTTAAAGGTTTTTAGATTATCAGAATGTATGGATACAACTCAACACAAACTGTAGCTGAAGGGAAACAGGACTGAAAATATCAATTTTTCCATCTGGAATAAAAATGTGACTAAATTAACTAATTAAATATTTAAAATACTACCATGGAATGTGACAGTAGATATGGTCCATACCTACTATATCAGAGGGAAGGAAAGTTTAACATGTAATAATTCGTACCTTACACATTTAGTTAAATATAAACATTTGTTATTTATACATAAAGTCGCTTCCAAAAAACTATTAATAAGTGATTTAGTTGCACTTAAAATCAGTTTCATTTCTCATTTGCCGAGTATTAACTTTTCTTAATCTTAAATCAACTGTCACTAGTGCACTTTTAGTTAAAATTTCCCCTCAGGTAAGTTTTAATCCTTTTAAAAGAGCCCCCTCACCTAAACCATGAATGTACAAAGTGGCAAAAGTTAATCCCTTTTAGTATAATCATAGTTTATATACTCATTTTATAGCCAATAATAAGAATAGGCTTTCCTTTGCAAAATCTCCTTCACAACTTGCAACAAATGCCACGCGCTCAAAGGAAATAGTTAGGCATGGCTAGCACTTGTAAAATGCCAAGGTCTGACAAGTCTTGTTGCTTCCTCCACATCAAGCATCTCTTACACGAAAGAAGATTCCCTTCAGCTTGCCAAAAAGCTTCCACAAATCCAAGTTAGATGCTTCCTGGAAACCAAGATTTTTCAGCTCTGTTTGGCACACGACTGATTCATCCCGCAGCTTTATGCTTTCCTCCACAGCACCCACATACCTCACCGCAGTGATGGCATGCTCTCAAGGGGAGGTAGCAGCACATACATGGAGCAATGAACGAGAGCGCCACCAGCGCTAACCAGCGTAAGCAGAACTTGTCATCACTAGTGTCACACGAGCAAGGATCAGAGAAATCTCCTTCAGAGTCTGACATGCAGTGATACAGCATGCTCTCTGCGCAAAGCATGCAACTAACTTGGTAGATACATCTTTTAATAGGATCTGGCGCATCTTGACATTTTCCTCTGCCATTATCTTCATGATTAAACCTTTCCTGGCAGTATATACAGCGGGAACGCTCACCATCCTCTTTTCTTCTTTTTGAGTTTTTAAATTTTGATGAGGAAGGCTGAGTTTTAAATACCACAGAACTCTTTGAGTCTTTCAGGGAATTCAACTTAGTTCCATCCCCACATGGGTATAAATAGTCAGATTTTTTACTGTCTGATTTAGAAAATGGTATATTTGAGTCTACGTCATCCCTCTCCAGGTCGTTCTTCCACATGTCAGGATGCCTGTAGTCTGCATAACGACGTATCAAAATGTCACGAGGGTTTATTCTAACAATTTCATCTTCATCCTGAAAGCTAACGTGTCTGATTGACTTCAGCGGGACCTGAAACGGCAAAGCAAAATAGGTTTACTATAGTGAAGTCCCAAATTTATGTCCACCTACAATGTAAAACTTAGATTAAAGAATTGAAAACCAGGATTTTTTTTCCTTGCTGCTTGAAGGTAAAAATTTCAGCTTATCTTCTTTCTAGTACAATTTACAGACTTCCCCACAATAACGAAGGAGCCTTTTGCATGATACTGAACCCATGAGCTTTAGTATTCTTTCCTGACTTTTTAGTACCTCGTAACAGCTTTGGATATTTTGGTATCCACATAAAACTTGATACCGTTCTTTGAATTATGCTCAAAATTCAGGTTTTAACATCTTACATTAGCAACTAATTCCACAGATCCATTACGCCTTACGTGAATTTGCTTATTTCACGTCAGTGATGATCCACTGCTGTAGGATTAACTCCCTCATACATTCACTTTGAGTTACTCGCATTATCTAGGAGAAGCTTTCCTTTATTCCTGCTCTAAGTTTTCAAACTCCCTCCACTTCTGCAACAGGAGTATTGAATACTGGTTACTTATTCTCAAAGCTGTATTCTAGATAGGGATTTTGCCATATGAAGAATAATACTCAGTAGCATGATCAATCAATAACAGTAGCTCCTAAATGGATCTCCCCTTAGCCAATATACAGTACTTAAATTGATTAGTTTAGGACACCGGCAGGCAAACACCTAAGTACTTTTTAAATTCTCAACTTGTAATGAACTGACCATAATCCAAGACCTTTTACCTCAAAAGGCAAGTAAGAAGGAACATGCTAAACACATACAGAACAAGCAGCGGAGAGATAAGATAGAGTTCTTGTTTATTCTGCCTTACGATGAAAGGGCATGGGGGCATGAAAAAGTTGTTGAAGGTGGCAAATTTGAATCATCTGACTCGAAATACTGCAGACCTTAGATATAGCTGTAAGACAGTGGACTGCCACTAAATGTTACTAAAAATCACACTACAAGTGACTTTCAAGAAAAGGTGCAAAAGATGACAGGATAAAAATTTAGCACGTGTACGGAAGGAGTTCCTGAAAATAGCAGATAGCTCAGCAAAAAAGCCAAAGTCTGGGTATGCCCCAGTATTCCTGCCTTACAGACAGGCAATTATTTTCCTACACTGTAGGGCTATTATAATCGGAGCCAGAATATAAGCGAGCTTCAAGTCAAATTGCGCCTTTTTCTCCTGTCAAGTGCACAGCCTGCAAACCATCTCACAGAAAAGACTGAAAAAAAAGAAAATCACTCCCTAACCCATTAGCGTTACAAATTCATCCAGAATCATGAATTATTCGGGAATGCAAATTTGGCATCAGTATCATTACTTTGAGAGCGTTTACCTTATTAGTACTGATCAAATTAATGAGAATTAACGTGTCACCATTCTATAGTCTTAGGCCAACAGTTGAACTGCACGTTCCTAATCTGTTGCAGTGTGTAACAACCAACTGCTGAAGATGATGTTTTAAGTTGACACGCTTTATTTCACTTTGCATGTGGCTGTGCTCCTACTACACCGAAGCCTGCGCGCCCTGGTTTTGGGGTAGGAGGCAGAGGAGGGAAGAGGGAAGGCAGCTGGGAAAGAGGAAGGAATAGCTTCTTAAAATATGCCAGCTTCTGATTATGTAAGAATATCGGTAGCCTGCTCTAACCATCACTTCCCTGCTTGATAATCCTTGTGTGATGTATTTTAAGTACAGAACTGTAATTAGAGCTGCTTTGCCCTGGGAGCTTCAACTGGAGTATGCTAACAAGAACAACTTTTTTTCTTGGCTACAAGCCACATGGTTGGACTTCCCACAAGGTCTTGAGGATACAGGGTGAAGAAAGGTTATATCCTATTCAGCTAACATCACTGCTCTTCTGTACTTCCCCAGGCTCCCATGCAAGCAGTTAGGCCTCCCTTTTGCTTATAAAAGCAGAGTGCTTCTCAACTCTAGTCTGTTTTCAAACAAGAGAAAGAGCCTATTGTTTTAGCGTCAATAACTAGCTATGGCTAATTGGCTTTTTTGAACAGTTAATAGCATAAATTTATTTAAGGGAAAAAGCAACAAAAATGTCATTACAATTCTGTATGTTACAGGCATAAAGGATCCTTACCCCACTGTCCACGCAGAATATTACGCATGCATTTAAGACATTAAATAAAACCCATTGTTTAAAAGAAAAAAACAAACCAAAACCTCAAACCAAAAACCCCACCCTCAACCTCCCATTCCTCAGAGAGCTAATAGCCATTAAGGATCACTACAAATACTAACAACTGTAAAATCGGACCTCTTCTCAGTCTTTGAAGGCTTTTTGTTTGTTTGAGCAGAACACACCACATGCCTAGAACTCATTTCTTTTTTTCCAAGTCCCCAGCTAAACACCTACTAAAATGCTTAAGGTAGGTCTGACATGTTGCAAACAAAGCAGCTTTATGTTCTGTATGCAACTGATATTAAGAAATCATGTTTTAAGAAAGCAAGTGGGAAATGCTGAAAAACAAGCAAGCAAAGAATTTTGGAAAAGCTTTATTTAATAAAAGTGCTCACATATTGGGTGTTTAATGGGACCTATATGAAAGCATGAGGTACATGAAACCTTAAGAACAACGCACAATCCAGATTCAGTTAGGTACAAATACCTGCAAAATTCAATGAGAATAATAAATATAGTCCTCTAGCCATTCAAAACTGTAACTCAGTGCAAGTGCCATCTCTGCGTAACAGCTGAAGCAGGAACAGAGGAAGAATATTACAGCAAACTGAGATTCCACAGAGAATCTCACCATGAACATCATTAGCCAACTGGAAATTAGGCAAAAAATTTTTGTTGACATGACTGAACTCACTAGTATTACACCTTACTTGAAGGAGAGCACCTTTAAACAAGGCATGGACACTTGCTTGGTACTGTAGCCTTCACTGTCTCTCCTCAAACAGATATAACAGATATTTTGCTCAGCTTGTAACTCCACAATATGAGGACACCAGCAGCTGAATATATCATTGCAGAGTACTAAATTTAACTTAAACACA
The DNA here is from genome assembly GCA_017639485.1 of Pluvialis apricaria. NCBI lineage: Eukaryota > Metazoa > Chordata > Aves > Charadriiformes > Charadriidae > Pluvialis > Pluvialis apricaria. Next base: position 36,276,880 of record CM030012.1, on the reverse strand, counting down.
CATTGGTCTATCAGAAGTTGAAGAGCTGAGGGACTTGGGTATTTTTTAGTATGAGTCAAAGTATTACAGGTAAAGATCTGAACTGTCATTAATCACTTCTTCAGTTTGAGCATGTACTTGAGCTATTCAACTTACAAGCACAGTAAGAGTATTCAAGCTTATTTATACAAAATTGAAACAAAATAGGTATTTACCTCAAGATCTGCTGTGCCACACAGCCACATGCATGGAGTTCAGCAGAGACAGTGCAGTGTGTGCACATAGTGAACGTGAGATTTTGTTGACTTGCCTATGTTCTAAATGTGCGCACCACAGGACCATGCAAAAAGCATGGAGTGTCAGATGCAGGTGCTGCTACAATATGAGAAAAATATTTTAAAGAATATCTACTTAAATTTCCATGGAATCTCCCACAACTCAGTCTACAAGAAGTGAATTCTAGCATTGTCATTTCTAAGAAATCCCTATTTAATTTCTATCAGACAGGCACTACCCAGTGTACCACAGCTTAAATTAATCATTTTCTTAGTGGCCAATTCTATATGTACTCTTAAAACATTCAGGTATTTTAGACTACTGCTCCTTTCTTTATAACTCAATGAGGACTAACAGCACATACATCAGAGGTTACTGTAGCTGGTGTTAGCTGCAATACCCATCTATTCTACTCTAAGAAATTCTTAAATTCTCTTTGCAAGTAAATGGGAAGAGGGAAAAGTATGAGGTGATGTATACAAAGATAATTGGAGCAGATCAACGGTTAAAAATCAGAAGTTTGTAATTTCAAGCTCTTTAGTTAGTTCTCCAGATAATACTGCTTCTTTTGTCCAATAAAGCAGTTAGAAAGCAGCTGAGAGAAGACTTTAATACAATCCTATCTTTGCAAGAATGACCAAGGGTATTAAAAGATTTATTTCAAGGAGCAGAAATATTTTCTGATGAAGTGTTCACAACTACTTGAACTTGCATTCTGCTTTGACTTCTGTTATTAAGCTTATTCTAAAAAGCTTCCCATATGTTTGCTTCCTAGGCATAAGACTCTCAAATTAATTATTATCCAACTCGCTATGAAGTCTACTTCTACAGTCAAAACTGTCAGTCCTTTGAGGCTTAGAAAAAAGCAAAATGTATATTGTTAAAGGAAAGGCAGTGTCACAGCTTTTCTAACCTAATGTTGTATGAATAGGACCTCTTTTAAAAAGCGTCTGTACATCAGCCTTCCTCACGTTAGTGTTTTTCTGTTTTAAGAATCTGTTTACCAATAACTTAATAATTTTCATGCATAACTGATACACTGTTTTCCTTTCTGGACCAAAACAGAATATTTTTATTTAATAGGCAGTTAGAAAGCATAAACAATGTTTCACTAAAAATATTTAGCAAAGGGCCCCACTGTGTAATGGATCCAAGGTATGCATTTTGAGGATACTCTTCAATATTTCTAATCAAAACAATATTAGTATACATGTAACCCAGATTAAGCTCAAGGCCAATTAAGATTTTCTGAACAAATTTAAACAGCTTTTCAAGGCTGCAGATACAGAAGTCTGTAATACAGAAATCCGACTTCAAAGAAAGTGAAAGATTTATTCATGTAGCCTGCTACACTACCAGCACAGGTAAATACCTTCACAAAGCTTTACCTGTGCCATAACAATGCTGTAATATTTCAGCTGCAAAGCTTATATTGATCATTTCAAGAAGTTGAGAGTATAATACTACACACAGGGACTTAGAATGAAAGTGCCTTCTTGTCAGAAACTACATACTGTGCCATTAATGCAGCAAGCAAAGTAACAACTGCTTCTTGTGTTGGTAGTCTTACCTGGTTAGGTTGGCTAGGAAAACAGGCTCTCCTGGTGTTGAAATCCTCAAATGCTGAAGGCCTTAAATTTGCACTGTTGTAAGGTTCACTGGTTACTACAGTTTCATGTTGGAAAAGGTGATCTTTCATTAACGAACCTGATGTATTTTCTTGAGTAGTCTAGAATACATAAGAACTCCATTGAAATGATTTTGCATTTATACAAAAAACACACCAAAACCACCAAGTTCATACATAAATGCATTAATATTCTACACAACATGTTAGAGGTATCTATAAAAACAAATATTTTTAAGTACACATTTTTAAAATACCTATAAGTACACAAGTATTTTCTTTACTATAAGTCAGCCTTGGAAAAATAAGAGTTCCTTCTCTGCAGAGCGTATACAACTTGGGCATTAGAGATACGTGCTTTTGTAACTCAGTTGCCAAATCAGACTGAGGAACTTCTTTAAGGAGGGAGAGATGAGACCAGTCTCCAAGATTATGCTTTTCCTAACTACCCACAAGGCTGCCAGTATTTACAAATATACAATTGGAGGAAAAATTTCTGAGACTACTAAGGCAAAAGCTAATCAGACCTTTTAATAAATTATAAACAAGATCAGCTGGAAAGGAACAGAAAGTCAGTTTTAACATATACCGGCTCAATTAAAATATCTAATTACAGCAAGTGTGTATTAAACAACTAATGACTGTCTTTTTGAAATTAAGGCTATATCAGGCAATTTGATACAAAACTGAGACCATGTGGCAACATATAATGAGGACGTGTGCCACTCAAAATAAGGAAGAGGAAGTATGTTTGGGTGGATTATTGGCTTGTGAGATGATCCAATTTCTGAAAAGAATAGTAAAAACAGACAGTTCTCATTCTAAGCTTAACTGACTGGGATATACTTAGGATACCATAGAGCATATTGATAAAAATCCCATTGGGCTGCCAAAAAATGTACTGTAGAATGTTTTATTTGTATTGAGAGATGCTGTAAAGTTAACTGGCTGTCATCATCTGATAGCATTGAGAAAATTCTGGCATCATCCAACTTCCAGCAAGGAGAACGTTTCAGCTTTACTGTATGGATTTGTATATAGCAAGAAAATATTAAGGGTGAAACTATAAAAATACTGCGGAAAACTACTGAGGCAGAGGCAAACCTAATGTTTTGGCAGGTTATGTACTAACACTGAATCATCAGTTTTCATTACCAAAAACCTTAAGGAAGTTATTCTGGGGTTACATTAGCACCTCACGTACATAAAAGCCTAATGTACCAAGTTCTAAGACATCCAAATAAAGTTGAAGTAGCTGGTCTGTAACTGATTTTTAGGAGAAAGAAAATCATTACATCACTAAATTTATATATTGTTCAGAAGCACTCTTGAGTGGAAAACCATTAAAATTAGTAATTAATTAATGATCAGCTTTAATTAATACTATACAGCATACATCCCATGAAAGACAATAGCTTAATCAGGTTAAAGTTCCACAGAAAAAAAATCTGAAGACAGGCAAAACTCCAGAAAGAAGTACTTTTTTCAGATCCTTAAGCATGCCAACTCCACTAAGCAATCAACCCTGTTGTTGTCAAAATTACATTTTCTGGTCAAACACTGTTGGGAGAGGAGTACAAAAGAAATGTTGAAACGAATGGCAAGAGTTAGATTTCACAGATGTATACTTACTTTAAGAGGAAAAAGCATCAAATATTAGTGCGATATCAAACATCTTCCTAGCAGGAGGTACTCCTGCAGATGCATTGCCCAATGACATAAAAAGCTTCCAAAACACTGGTTCAACCCACAGGAGAGCTGCATTCAGAATGAGGAAGAAATGCCTACAACTATTTTTGGTTTGAGCAATGTTATAAATGCTTACAAGCCGCTACCGTTTAACCTAGGAACACGCTTAGCAGCTAGGAGCCATTTTACAGAAACCACAGTGAGAAGCACTACCTAACCCTCTCCCCCCCCTCAGCTATTATCAATGTGAGCAGGTCTAGGGAGAAGGACAAGAGCTGCAAAAGCTACTACTCCTCCTTTCCCAGGGAAAAAACACATACTACCCATAAGCTAGTCTTTATCCCAGGATGGTATTTGCAACAGCCCGCATTATTTCCTGTCCCTGCAGGTGATTCACACCTTTTTTTCTTCTGAAATAAACTACCTACACTATAGAGCAAAAAGGACATGTGCACATGCTCGCACAGACACACATGCTCCCCTTGGCAGTCAAGAAGGGCTCCATCCAATAAAGGATACAGGCACTGATCATCTATTACAGAGCTAACTAGCAGTGCCAGACACTGATGTATGAAATACAAACCTTAATCTTTAAGCGAGCCTTTGTGCCCTATACGCAGCAATTATAAAGGAATGCTTTTATAAAATTCCAACACAGACACCACAATTCAAGCTAATTGACTTCAAGGACAAATTTGGGGGTGGCAGGAGACAGAGAAAGGCATCTGACCTTTGTAAGGCAAGAACCCGTGAGACAGCTGTTCAGAAAGCACAATGCTCAGCCTACCAAGGCAGACACTACAACAGGTAAGTGGACACAGCCTAACTGCTGGTATTTATGAAAAATGAGAAGCAATCAGGTCAGTTATGGTCTTACTTAGCCTATAAATATTCACTACGCAGAACCACAGAAATGGCAGATGAATATCCTGAACTCTGCGTTTTTAAATAAACTGATAGCTTAGACACAGCCAAACCACATTTATTAGTATCAAAAAGGCTTTCTTTGGATGACACTTCCTGCTCCAGTGTCATGTTTTACGACAAGGTCATAAACACCTGAAACCCCACATTTATAATGGAAACACTGACAACCTGAAGGGAGAGGCGCTAGAAACAAAAATGCTATTGTATTGAAAATGCATTTGAGTAAAAAGCAAAACATGTGAAGTTTTCCACAAGAACTAAGCTTGGTATATTAAATATACAGACTATTACACACAAACACAGATGCACACATTCCCCTTTTCTACTGTCCAAAGCAATTACACCGCCCACATTCAATATCCTTTAACCACAGCCTGCAAAGTACAGTACTGGCATAGGTTATTCAGTATCATCTGTAAAGTAACCTACGCCAGTTTTTAATGCACAACGGAAATCTGGTTTGCTCCCAGCTGCTGGTATAATAATTACTGTCCTATGGTTGCTAAGAGATACTCTGAATTTTTTTCCAAGACTACTAAAACATTTCTGTGCGCGCAGGCAAAAGGATGCTGGGTAAAGCAATAAAATGACTCCAGCTGTAGCTCTCCAGCAGAATTCAAAGCCAGATGACAGCTGTAGAGAAAATGAAAACCAGACTGAGCGTCTCTTCTTCTTCAGATTTTCTCTCCTTACTTCTCCCAGTTTGCCAGAGTTAAGTCTGGGAGAGAATTCAACATTGTTCTGCAAACATTGTTAAAAATGTTCTGCTCTAAGTAAGTTTAATGATTACACAGAAGGATGGATGAGAGACCACATTTCCGTTGCATCCCAGTTCTTGTATTTACTTCCCATGAGGCCTGAAAATCTGCTGTTTGATGCTAACCAACACAAGCAGCGTTTAATGTTTTTTCCTTAATTTTTAAATTGTGAATAAATGATACAGGTTTCAAAAACATTTGAATAACTTCCTTCTGCTTTAGCTATTTCTAAGACTGATGGAGCAACTACTTTCATATTTGGCAAAGAAGCTCTATTATAATCAAGTATGTATTTCTGACATGGACTGAAATATTACCTAGATTACTCTGACTGTTTTGTACAGTTTAAAATAAAAAAAATACGGCATTTGACATGCCTCCTTCTTCCAAGGCTGTACTACCTGAATGTATAAAGCATACTAGAGGTTTTTAGGGATTCCAAGGAAGGAACTAATAAATTAAAACAAAAAGCATAACTCTGAGGAAATATGAGAGAGATGGAGATGTAAAGAGGCTGTTAGAGATACTGGTGAGAAAAAAAAAAAAATTTCCTCCTCTTTTTTGAATACTACCCCACAATAAAGCTTAGTAAACCCAAATAATTTTGGCACAATATATTATTAGATTTATTTTAAATAGATAATATCAGTTAATATTACTTTTAGTTCTAGGAACCACACCTAGCCAATATATTAAGTGCACCAAATATTACTAATCCTTAGTGTTTTATCATGTAGTATTTTCTTCTCCATAAAAACAATGCAGTGTCGAGGGTAAATTACTTCACATTTCCTTACAAATCATAGTGCCAATTTATTTTTGTAAAATAAAAATTCTGTGAATCTTTTGTTGCAGACAAAATAAATTGAATGCTCACTAAATAGTGCATTTACAAAGAGGCACATGAACCATTTATGCACCAGAACCACTTAAGATGGATGTAAGTTACAGGCCTTCTCCCCTTCATATTTACAAAATGCACAACGTGCCTATTTCTGAAAGAACAAGCCAAACTCTTTTGCCTGTAATTTACCGGTCTACAGTTTTCTTCTGCCAGTAGTAAGAAACTCAAAAGCATAAGAGCTCTACTTATTATTTCAAAACTGTTAAAATGTGTTGGTAGCCTACAAATAACACCAGTATAGCTGAATCAACAAAGCCTGAAAGAAATTAAGACTGAACTGCTCTATTTTTCAGTACTCAAAAGAAAAATGTACACATTTCAGTACTCAAACCCCACATAAAACCACTTTTAAATGCGTAAACTCTAGATTTAATTTAGTTAGATTTACTTCTAAGAAGAAAAAAATAGTCTGATTTTTACATTTTTTCAGTTAAGCTAGATAAGTTTTAGAGCAAGAAGTTTATATTTGGTGGAGGAAAAGAATCTGAGCCAATCTTTGAACAAACAAGCAAACTGACTTAGACAAGCTGCTTGTCTACTGCATTCAAAATGCCTGGTTTTATACCAAAAAAATCCAAACCTCCTACCAAAATAAATTCCCAGTGTGTATTTTCATATAAGTATGTATACATTCCCAGGATCCATTTACAAACACTACAGGAAGTCAGATAGCTCTGCATTAACTGATTTATATATTTCTATTTGAAATTAACCTAGTAAGACTAAGGCTTATTTAATGATACAATCAATTTGCATAGAATATCTTCATTAAACAACTAACAGTAATTGTAATCATTTAAGCAACCTCTACAAGTATGAACACCCTTAAGTGATGGTATTGTTTTAATACTAAAATTTTAACATTAATTGTGAACAATAGAGCATCTAAAGAAGCTATAATGAAGCTATGTCTTCTTAAAAATGGTAAAGTTGATCTTCGGTAAGAATGCTTTCCCTGTGAGATTTTATTTGAAGAATGTTTAAAAAAAAAATAATAATCTAGTGACCCAACTGTCCTGGTTTCAGCTGGGACAGAGTTAATTTTCTTTCTAGTAGCTGGTGTGTTTTGGATTTAGTATGAGAATAATATTGATAACACATATTGTTTCAGCTGTTGCTAAGTAATGTTTACTTTAGTCAAGGACTTTTTCAGCTTCCCATAGAAGCTGAGGGGAAGCACAGACAGGGCAAGCTGGCCAAAGGAATATTCCACACCACAGATGTCATGCTCAGTATATAGAGGGGGGTTGGCTGGGAGGGCAGGAATTTGTGATCATTGTATGGGACAGGCTGGGCATCGGGTGGAGAGAGCAACTTGTGTTGTATCACTGTATTTTGTATATTCTTTTACTATTATTATTGTTATTGTTATTTTCCTTTTCCATTATTGTTCTATTAAACTGTCTTAATCTCAATCCACAAGGTATTTTTGCCTTTACTTTTCTCCCTACCCTACTGGGAGGGGGGCGAGGGGTGAGAAAGTGGCTGCCTGGTCCTAGTTGACGGCTGGGAGTAAACCATGACACCAAGATACAATATAGCAAGCAAAAGGCTAGCTTAGAAAGCACAAGGTAAGAGTTCAATTTTTGGATTTGCATTTAAGAGTTTTATGTACAAGTTTTGGACAACCTCCATTTCTGTTTGCTACATCTATACAATATGATAATACCTATTACAAGCAGGCGTTGAGGTTTAACAGCAGTGCCACTGACTAGATCAGAAGGCTGTGTGTTTTGATCTTATTTGGATCATTTTATTTGCTCTCTGTAGCACCAAATATAACCATCCACTAAAATAACTTATGAAGCTTGTTTGGCTCATCTTTAATTATCTTCATTTTTTAAAAAAACACTGTTAATTAAATTTATGTACAAACTACATACCATATTCATACTTCAAATATGCACTAAATATAGAACTCCTGCTGTGTAAGATGACTAGAACAGCATAGGCAAAACACCTTGACAGCAGATGATATAACTGACAAAGACCTATTAAAATTAGTATTTTCAAATGTACCTTGATGACATCCTGGGGACTTTACCTACCATAAAATTAAACTGAAGAGTACCAATACACATGACAGTTACTACAGGTTATAGACAAAAATATAGCTGCATTAACAAATGCGCTATGAAAAGTGTCATGGTTTAGGCTAGGCTGGCCGCTCAAACCAGGACAAAAGTAAACATGAAATAACCCTTTTCTCTTTTTGATATTCTGCTGTTTTAGAAACAACCTATGACTACTTAATATTTTTAATTAAACAGAGGAGTTCCACTGCTTATCTTTTGTACTTCATTCCTTAGAGGTTACAAAGTGCAATTCTGGAAGACTGTTCTGATGAAACAACAAATATCCCATTGCCCTCATATCTAAGTGTCAACCTGCTCTTTAACATTCTACCCACACTCTAAAATGCTCTTGCATAGACCAACTTAAAAATACTATTAGAGACTGGGGAAAACAGCTTACAGAATAAACGGGAAGGGTGGGGGAGGTAGGAATCATTAGGCCTTTTAAACTATAGTGGGGCGTGAAGAAGGGGGAACAAGCGTTGGGGACATTTGACTCTTCAAATACATAATACATTATCTTTAAACAGAATGGTCTCAGCAGTGTTTCAAGTTAAGAAAAACCTTGGGTATCAGGTTCCACTTACAACAAGGGAAAGGAATTAATCATTTGGAGAATGTACCCGATTTGGTATTTCCAAGATATTCTTGATGACCAGACCTGGTGCCTGTAACTGAAGTGCTGTAGCCTTTCTACACTGACATTCATAGCCCTGCAATTACAGCTCTGTTATTGATACATAAACCTGATTTAGATGAAGCATAGCTAAACTAGGGCAGTTTCAGCCTTCTCTGCGTTTTTTTTATTTTCCTCATTCTGGTATTGTTATCAATAGTCCATTCTAGTATTTATTTTACTTTGGTATGCAGAGATATAGTAACAGAGAGTGGCTAGCTTTTTTGCCTCTAAAAAACATGTAATTCTTGCCATCTATCCACAGCACAAATCCACAATTAAGCAATGTGCGTAGTGGTGAAATCATGAAATGTGTTTTCCTGTCTGGAATGTAACAAATAATTCTACCAGCAGTTTGCAAACAGGATTGTTTGTACCTGGAAGTTATATCTAGACAGAGAGGTTTTTTTTTAAATATATGTATTTGGTTTTTTTAAATATATAAAAAGTAAGTCTACATCATCTATTTAACATATCTACATATATCTATATTTACATCTATATAGAATAGATGATGTAAATACACTTTTCTCCACTTTCCCAATAACAAACTTCGTAAATATAAAGAATCATAGATATTTGCTTCAATTTTGGCATCCTTGTATAGAAATGTAATAACTAGGCAGCGTAATCAAGAGGTAATTAGTTTCCTCTAATCTCATTAGGCCTGTAGAAATTGCTCAATTATTAATCCTTGCAACAAAGCGTGTTTAAACAAGTCTTTTAAAAGCTGATTAAGGATTGCATTAACTTTGGCACACATTTCCTCCACCCTATCAAAATCTCATTCCTATTTTAAATCCAAAATATCTAATATTTATAGCAATTTTACTTTAAAGTGCCTTAAATTAAAGCACTGCAAATAAAGAACAACAGGTTGTTGCACAGCCAATACTTACACAGAGATACATTTCTTCCACCGTAAAATGGAAAGAAATCGGGAGACCCTTTTGCCTTGCCACTGCATTGCAGTATCCTTTCTAAATACCTGACTTTCAGTCTCCCTATCATAGTTTGATTCTTACCCATATCTTCAAAGTAGGCTGCCAATTTTCTTGATTTTGTGTTGCAGAGGTTCTACACTACATCTGTCTACACCAGTAAAGAATTTAATATTGCATATATGGCAAAACCCTTTCCCTCAAGAAACCACTTAGCGATACTATCATTTTTCTGAATAGTCACTAAGATCCCTGAGTCAACTTGTTTCTATATCAGCTTCATATTAATTTAAATATCTGCACTCTGGAAACTGAACGTACGTGTGAATAAAGTCAAGACTTTCCCTGAAACTGTGAATAGGAAGAGATGACAAGCACACATACACGCAAGTAGGTTCTTACTCAGTTGTATTACAGCTATTTACTGTGTGTGTGTATATATATATATACATATTTATTTATACTGGCTTTTTAGTTACGTGGATTCTTGGATATTACCAGGCAGCACTACACATCAGTGTTACAGTACTTGATATGGTACTTGCGTAAAGCATTGTAACTGAAGCATAGCAGGAGGTAAGTTTTCACCTCTTATGCCATTATGACCTATCGAAATTGAATGGTGCAAATAAGGATCAATAAAAATTTGAGTCTCAACAAGTGACTACTTTATCTTCAGTGCATTTTTAAAGACCATCTGAACTTCCGTCTTTGTTTGGACTAGATACTTTTAACCTATCTCAGCATCTTTTCAACTCTAACCACACAATGTTAGAAGTGTTTACCACTGCAGAGTGAAATCTAGAAAAACAAATAGAATGTGCATGTAAAAGAAGATTCCTAACCCCTCTATTTCCGCCCCCCCCGAAGAATATTTCATGTTCTCGTGAGTTCAAAGAGGACACATAACCTAGAACAGACATTGTAAACTTAAAAATTAAACTCAGGATGGGTTAATCATCCTATTGATTAAATATTGACTACTCAGTTTAGGACAGATAATAATGTAAATCCTCTAGATAACTGTTGTGGAACTTATTTCATTAAAATGAAGTTTGCTATTGCTCTTATTTTGCTTATTCTCACCAATGGAAATAAAGATTGTTCAATGAATTTCTTGAATAAATAACTGCACAGTTAATTTAAAAATTCTAATACTCACTTGAAAGCAGTCTTCTGCCACTTCAACATCATTTTGGGAGGGTGGATAACCTACAGAAAAAAAAAAAACCCAAACCAGACAAGGTTATTTTATTTTTATTTACAGTTTACTGGTTCCAATAGTCCACGCTATCCTTCAATATTGAGCTATGATGAAATGAATATGTTTGTTTACTTTTTAACCAGTAGATCACTGTATTTCAAGTTGATTTAATAGATACCATCCATTTCTACATTCTGTATTTTAGACACTGAGTATCCCTAGCCTCACTCCTCTCTCATTCACACCTTTCTTGTAAAAGCATTTTCAAAGTGTCATCAGAAGTCAGAAACAAGGGAGTACATTCTAGTTAACGTAGCATTTTGAAAATTAAAGGCAGATACATTTGGTTGGCATGACTGCACGCTGTGCTGTATTTTGCCATAAATCAGCAGAAATTGGAACTGTGAGACCCTAGGAGAGAAAAGGACTTACACATTCTCTAATTAATTTCTCTTGCAGGGATATGGATGATACCAGCACAACTCAAAGTCATTCTAGTATGTCAAAAAGCATTTCACTTCAGAAACATTTCTCCCTTTGCTAATATGACAACACACATTAAATCCCTAAATTTACAGCATAGCACAGAAAATTTGGTTTACATTTCCCCCTTTGAGTTACTTTTTACAAGCCTGAAAGAGATATTCTTTCCATTCAACAGACACATGTTCTCTTCCCTTCCTCCCACTCCCCCTGCAGCAAAACATTTATCACATTTTCAGCTCAGAATCGAGGCTTGATGATCTTCAGTTTGCTCACTAGTTTCCACATTACTATTACAGTAAATTCTTCTACCATACCATATAAAACCGTCCTCAGAACTACTCTATCAGCTGTCAGTAAACAAATAAAACTATTAACCGAAAGTGTGTGCAAATAAAAAGAGAACTCAACGGGTCTCAAATCATTCAACTTCATAGCTTATCTTCTAAGAACACAGAGGCTGTAAGAAGCTTCTGAGAAGAAGATCCAAGTAAGACACTATAACACTCTAGCTTCCTCCATTTGTCATCTCTAGAAAAAGAGACAATGTTTTATTATATAGTGATGTTTTGGGGAATTACTTTATTAGTGTTTGTGAAACAATTTAAGACACTTGGATGAATGGCACTTTAGAAATGCCAGAAGCGCTATTTAAAAGCTGCTAAAATCTCAGTATGCTACAGATCAATCCACATCCTTAAATACGGTCAGCATTAACGTTATGCAAAGTGCTTTGACTTATCTCCTTTACTAAACACTCAAAACACACCCCTCTCCCCACCAACCCCTTCACCTGAAATAGGTACCTTGAGAAATATCCTCTACCGCTCTCCGAATACCTCTGTCAAATGCTCTTGCATCAGCAGGACTCTGAAATGTGAGGCCAAACTTTTTGTCATCAATCTTCCAGTGGTAAAAAGTAGGAGTAACTTTGTTGTAAACGAGGTCCTTCTTTAATGTGCATTCCAAGACCACCTTCCAGAAAGAAGACAGGAGGAAAAAATATCACTGACTAATGTATCAAATTTGAGAACAACATATAGTCTTCATGAATTACCCGAACACATACATCATAAGAGCAGATAAAAGTCTCTGTTTAAATTTCTTCCTGTTACAAGAATGTAATTTTAACTTTGTTTCCATTATGGCCAAATTATTCACTAACAGTTGCTAATAGGTGGGGTATGGGTTAAGGACACTATTTGTACACCGAGTGAATCTTGCCAGCCTCAGAAGTCTCTCATACCCGCAGCAAGCACTTCTTGCAGTACAGACTTGCTCGATATTCAGCAAATGACATAGGCCACACCCCCAAAAAACCATTACTGTGCTGATATCAAGTATTACTGTATCACTAGGAATTTCATTTGTAAAATTTTTGTGCACTGGACTAACTTTATGCTGCTTTCAGGCAATACCAGTTTTCTCCCAGAGAGGCTACTACACAAGAGAAAATAATACAGGACAATTGTTTTAAAAATGAAATTAATCAAAACTAAAATCTTTTTGTATGTACTACTGCCTGTACCTAGACACAAATATATTTATGGCTCATGTGTAACTATAATGAAAACAGTAATTAGGAATAATTAATGGAATTATTTGGCTACAAAACCATTACAGGTATACACGCACATGTAGTTATGAAGCAAAATCGCAGTCTTCACAGCGTTTCCCCACTTTAAATTGGCTGTTTTTTAAGATATATTTGCATATTTAATTTACCTGCAAAAATTTTATGCAACATTGTTATATTGAATGTTTCTTGATGAAAAAAAAAAATCCAAGGCAAACAAGAAAGTACAGAGGGACTGATCTGCTCTGATCTGTTCTGTACCGCTAGGTATAACATGTACAGCAAGACAATCTGTATCTCTATTACTACTAGATTCCGAAAACCTACACTGAGAGGGCAATGAGGAATTTTAATATTCTATCATCTCAATATTAATGTATTTTCAGAATTTTCATTTTTAATTTTGTTACGTATGCAGCTTTGTAAGGGAAAAATACAAAATATTTTACAGCATGTGGAAAATGAGGTTAATTATAAATGTAACTGAGAAAAAAAATCTCCTTGTTTAAAAAAACCCAAACAACTGTCTGTACTATGATTATTCTTATGTATCCTTTGTGTTCTTCCTCTCCTTTCATTGTCTCATTATTACATAGGCAAAGAGGGTTTTTTTCTCCTGCTCTTCATTATTTATTCCCCCTACCCTACACCCCACCACTAATCATCTTGAGTTTTACTGCCTTTTAGTTCTGTCTCTAGAACGACAACATTCCTTCCGCACACAAACTCTTTCTGCGTTAAAATAAATTTTGTTACTGTGCTCCAGATTCCCTAAATGGTCAACAATATGTAGATACTACTGCCTACAAGAAAGCACAGGAAGGAATCTAACTATTTGCTGTAGATGCACAGGAAAACGTGCTGCAGCAAAAAAAGTATTCTGTAGTTCTAAGGTGTATTAAAAGATCATTCTTTGTTCCTTTTGATGATTTTAAACTTGCTTCCTCCTAAAAAGAGAAGGAGTTAAAAATGAGATTTCTCACATCACTGCATTTTCTAGGTCTGTGAACACTTTTGGGGGATCTCTACTATATTAAACAAACTATTTTCACACTGTATTTTGCATGCAGTTTCACCCAAAATATCAACAAAAGTACTGCAAAACTGGTTTTATAGCATCTCAATGAACACCTGCTCTCAATGGAGTCAATCCAGATTACTTTATACTGAAAATTTGTACCTGGATGACAAATATTTTTACAAGGTAGTAACACTGGAGATAAACTAATGCAGTAAACCTGGAGTAAACTCCAGTCATCAGAGCCACCCCACAACTCTCTGTGATGCCAATAAGATCACAGCCCTGCAGGTGCGCACACCTCTCTAACTCCTCTTGTTTGTTCCCCACACTAAGGTGGGTTTGCATAGAGGCATTTAAGTGTGGCCTCCGATGAAGCTGACTTACTGGCTGGAGCAGCTGGAATTCCTTTGTGCTCCAGGTTCTCCTGCTCACCTGTGATCCTTCTTCAGGTTCTGGGCACCTATTGCTGGCACTGGCATCAAACTGGTAGGAGTGGCATGGTCTGAGGTTCCCCTCCCCGAGCAGTTTTTGTTTAAAGGCCTCTTCAGACTTGTCTTGGGACCAAGCAGCGTGACCTGAGTAGATCCACGCTACAGAGCACGTGGCCCCAGTGCCACCGTGACCCTGTGATATGATTATCATTCTGTGTGTGTTTTTTTTCAATTCCAAAAGTAGGATGATGTAAGGACTGCACTACAGCCCATCAGAATCAATCTTTTCTCAAACTTTAAAGCCAATTTAAAAAATAAATGATAAATTAAGTTTTTGAACAGCAGATTTTTAAAACCGAACAGTATTTATATTCAGTTTCAGCTTTGTATCTCTTGTTTCACACAATTACCAGTTCTCCAAAAGAAAGATTTTAAACTTTGATTTGTCACTCCTGACTCACAATCCAAAAGATACTAGTCACTTTTTTTTTTCCCCTTCAGTAAAAACGTGCATGTTAAGGGACTGGAGAAGAAAATAAAACAGAACAGAGAAGTCTAATAGACTTTTCATTCAAGAATGTAAAATTCACCAAAGCCTAAACCAGCTTGAGCCTAATGTATGTTTAACACTACTGCTATTAAGATAGAAGAGAGCTACTGTAAACACAGTAAAAGAGAGCAGCAGACCTGACCAGGTTAGGAAGGAGCGCAATTGTTCCAAGCAGACTGGCTGGAGCCAGATCTAGGAAGGCGAGTATAATAAAGGAGGAAACGTGTAATTATATCAAAGTCTTCACAAAATACCCTTACATTCCAATGCAGATCTAAACAACCTGAGCAAACTAGCAGGG
This sequence comes from Pluvialis apricaria, assembly GCA_017639485.1. Classification (NCBI taxonomy): domain Eukaryota; kingdom Metazoa; phylum Chordata; class Aves; order Charadriiformes; family Charadriidae; genus Pluvialis; species Pluvialis apricaria. The sequence continues at coordinate 36,261,462 of CM030012.1, read as the reverse complement.
AGCATTCCCTCTCCTAAATTAATCCAATGGTGCCACCACTTTGCTTTTCTTCTCAGATAACTAGGATGCTTTTTGTGAACCCTGTGAGATGTTTTAAATAGCTCAGTACTGCACGAAAATTTTGGAAGTTCTACATATAGCCTGAAGATGGTTCGTAAAAGGGCTGATAGCAATCTAACTCTCACCTATATAGAGAAACGACAAGAACCCCCCCCAACAAGGCACTTCAAATTTTGATATTGAGTCCTAAAGTATTTAATTTATACAGCTGACTTACAGTCTGAGATCTATAGTCCTAATTAAATGCCTGCATATCCTATAAAATATACGGAGAGATCTGGCACATGGCAATTGCAACGTGCTGTCAGAAGCAGTAACTAACACTAGTTTACAAGAAATAGAAAGAGAAGAGAGAAAAGATTTCCCATTCTTTTTGAATATAGCCATTTAAAAGGCATCTGGAAGATACCTCCGTCAAATTCTTCACCTGTGGATTTCAAGTTGCTTTGGAATAAGTTCCACCTTTCTACTGACACATAAGTTGAACAGTAATACTGGTGTTATGTTTCCCATATATCTTAAGTAAAGGCCACAGATACAAATTCCATTTGCTCTCTAACCTGAGGTATTTCAAAACCCATGCTTCTCTGCATCCCAGAAAAGTGCTCCAAGTTCCACGCAATAAATTTTCCAGGGTAAGGGAATTTCTGCACTTTTTCTGGAAGCTGATCCAGTTCACAAAAGAAAGACTTACTGCTCAGAGGAAATAAAAATACAATCTAGTTATAAAGGCATTTTAACTGTGTGTAATGTGACTTGGTGAGTGGCGGGGGAAAGACTCCATTCGTAAGGATTACTTTCTTGTTTTAATCCACAGAAGTATTTTCAGAAATGGCTATGTGTACCTTGCAAAAGCGAGTGAACTGGAAATCGGTGGTCCAGCTGACCAAGCCAGAATGACTTATAGATACTACAATAGAGCAAGTGTTCCTGAAGACACATGTGCTCAAAGTCTTAATAATTGAAATGTTCAAAATTGTTTAGAAAGCTTGTTTTAAAACAATATTGCTGCTTTCTCTTTGCAAATACAATGGCAGGCCAACCAACTAGACAGCCTATGACTAACTTAAAAGATTATTTAGATATACAAATTTACACACTGAGGCCATTTAAAATGAGATTAGAGCGATGTCTGAGCACAGAAACAGCAGATTCAGTATAACTTACTCAAAATCAGAAGATGATCAGAATACTTGGACCCTACTCAATAGTAAACTTGATGAACCCATAACAACTTCCACTTCTACTTTGTTTTTAAAGAAAAATAAAAATAGCATTTTATATCACTGTTATTGTCAACAGTCCTTTTCAGGGTTGCCTCTTTAAGAACACAGCCTTCTCCGCTCTTTCAGCTGGAACAGACAATTACATTTCAACTTCTTGGTGTTGTTTTCCTTGGTCTTTTCTTTGCATTACAAAATATAAGTCACCTGTCAGTTCTATTTGGACTGAAAACCCAATTGTTTGGCTTTATTAAAGAAAAGGCTAAAAATTGTGCTTGAACAGGGAATCCACAGGAATATCCTAACAAATGTGAAGCCATGAACTATACTGAAAGCACAAGGATCAGAACAGTTTTAGAATAAGCGACTGGATCCCTGTCCGACAGAATTTGTCTTCTAGTCCCTGCTACAGTCCTTCTGAAAAAGTGTCATGACTTAATAATGTCTTCACATACCGTGGTGGGGGATCTTGCTTCTTTTATGCCAACAGGGGTCTTGTTGCATACTGTGCAACTTTGTTGTTTATTCATTAAACTGTAGCTGTTGCTTATAAGCGCATTATTTGAAGTCTGAGGAAATACATGCACACATAGCTTCCTTTTACTCCGTTACCACAGCACCATTGGCTTTACGCTATTCTTCCTCACAACCTAAATCTGCATTTATTGGTTAGCTGAGCTTTATTCAATATACATTGGATAGATGTTCTTCCCAGCTTCATCTCTTCCCTCTTTTATACTGCGTTTTTGAGGGGCTGACTTCTAACGGCAACCTCCTAAAATCGCAGCAAGATCAAAATTTGCCCTGACAGACTAGTAGGTCACATTTGGGGGCAGGAAAGCAGGACAGATGGACACAGGATAGGACACACACAATCAAATGGAAAAATAAAAACAAAACAAAAAACCTTGTTCAGGACGATAAAGGCTTGGAAAACATATTCATACTAACAAGAGCTAGATTTTGGACAGGAAGAAGAGCAGGTACATTGTACATTTAAGCTTTCTACCAGAAGTGGAAACGAAACAAGGGTTGCCCAGGGGAAGCAGGAGTGAGAGCGCAAACAGATCAGGACACTGATGCCTGCGACATTTTCAAACGCACGCTGGAGAAACATTAAACCAGCCTTCAGTTCTGAGCATTTTATTACCCTCAGATTCCAAAGGCAAGCTGTGAATGTCGAAAGTATTAAGAATTAAAATAAAATTGTCAAGTATTTCTAAATGCAATTAAGCTCCTCAAACCCAGCCTCAATAAGGCTAAAAAAAGTTCTAAAGGGAACTACTGCAAAGTGAGGAAGGAACTGCAGGTGCACATAGCTGTGCAGGAACACAGGGTACTCTGCTAATAGCACTACGCCTCGCTGAAACAACTGAGTCAGCAGAATTTCTATTTATATGCTCTCTTCCTACAACAGTCATAGTCAAGGCAGAAAACTCAGCAGTCCTGCCTCAAGGGAGAAATTGGTATGCTTGAGAAAGAACCAGCAGTATGGTGTAAGAAATTATTCTACCTTTTAAGCTTACACAGGAGTTGTAAACTATCGGCAGAAAATAGTAAGTTCTCAGTAAAATCGTTAAGATGGAGGTTTTGTGCTTTCCCCACTTCTCTTTGTTTCCACAGTAAGACACGCCCCCCCCTTCAGAAACCTATCTGGCACACAAGAAACCAAGCAAGCCTTAGTAAGTCAATTTTGTCTTCCATAGGTCTGCACCTAGAAACGGTTGAGATCCTACAGCACCGGCTTCATTTTATGAGGCTGACTATCATGGTGCTATTGAAGACAAGTTTATTACCGGTATGTTATTTAATGTAGCTGATAAATCAGATCAATTTCTGGACCTGTCAGCTTCATGCTCTCTTCCAATACAAAAGTTGTTTTCATGTAAAACAGCTACTTTTTGTCACAGCCAAATTCCACAACTAACTGAATCATTACCAAGCAATTCATTCAGATTTTGTGGTTTTAACAAGTTATCTCATTTTCCAACACTCCTGTTAAACACAGTATCATTGGTGTAGAACCAGGTTAACAAAATTTAATTTTAACCTTCCACTGGGAAAAAAATGAATAGCAATGGATGGAAATCTGCAATGAAAAAAATATGTTTTAAGAGATCAACATGCTTAATTTCAGAAATGCATGATATAACACCTAAAACAAGTAATTGGTTCTTCAGGTGTATGCAATCATTGATATGGATAAAAAGCTCAGCTTTTACATAAATTTACTATAAACTTATTTTCTAATCTAGAAGCAACGATAAGCAAGCATCTATTCTTAGGTCCTATGTAGTTTTAATAGCAACACTAAATGGACGTAAATTGTTACCGTTTTATCCCTGAGTCGTTCTCCATGGATAAGAAAATCAGCACAGCTATTCTCTTCCTGGGGAATGACTTTGAAGACTGTGACACAGCTTAGTCCACCCCCTCCAAGTGGTAACCATCCACCACTTGAGTCATCCCGGGTCATCACCACAGCTCGCACTCGTGCATAACTATTACTGGAAGAGATGCAAAAGAAGAAATTAGTTTTCCAAAAATGCAAACCAGCTAAGTCTAGTTAAAAACCAAAACAACAAACCCACAACCAATATCACGATAATTAACATCATGCGAGTTCAGTCACCACTTCCATAACGGTCAACTAGAAGAAACCAGTCTCAGACCCTCTAAATGATGTTACTCTGTACTTTTATGCCTTCATTAGGACTTCTTGGAGCTTACATGCGATTCCTTGTAAAGAAACTTATCCAGACAATACAGTTCCTCAGAGTCAAAACTAATATTCCTCCAAAAACTTCCTAGTCAGTGATCTAGCTAGAGAGGGCCAGGGGTAGGAAGAGCTTAAGAATCAACTCCCTATTTATTTTAGACTAATCATGAAGCCAGTCAGCCACCATGAAATCGCACAGAAAAGAGAACAAGAAAGCAGAAAGAGGTCAGGCCTTCTGCCACTGAAATCTAAACACGAACAGGCTTCTAGCCAGAAACCCCACTCCCCTTCATCCCTCCCACCCTCCTCCCCACGCACATAACCTGTCCTTTGCAAGGGTAGGTCAGGACACACACACTGTGGGGTCTGACACAAGAACCAGTTACAGCTACTTAAAACCTACTGTTTGCAGCCTCTACTAGCTGGTTCTCTCCTGTATTCACAGTGTGTGGAAAATTACTGCATTTTACAATTTAACAGCTTTTTCCATCATTTAGCATTTTTATAAAATAAACAAATGGTTATCACTTCATTACTTAAGAGCTAAATTCCTTTTTCAGAGTCTCAGAAAAAGAGTTTTTGGTGACCTTTTCTCTCTCAGCTTTTATTTATTTCTTTTAAATTAAATGACATGTTTTAGTTTTGGTTATGAATTTGCTGCTACATCAGTTGGAAAACCCCATGGTTTACCAAGGAAGTTATAAGATCCTACATTCAAAGTACGGTTTACTGCATCGATGTAATAGTGCATGAATGAGTATTCCAACACTTTAAAAGCAATAAGCTTCACGATATCTTTTGCAACATATTTCTGATTGAGGGTTTAAGTACTCGTGCCAGTTAGCGTTAGTGATGTCAAATTTAAGGACCGAACAGGAAATTAGAAGAGAACAAATTTGCTCCTTCTGTACAAAATTATTTGTGATCTAACCACTCACCAAACTGTTGTATTTTAAAAAGATCACTGCTTTATACCCCCCCAATGTCCCAAAATAACTGAAGGTAGGCTTTTTTGCGTAATTAATATATTACGTTCTCACACACACATATGATTCACACATATGATTCACTTTTATATATATATAAAAGAATTTTGCTGCAAGCATCTAAAGCTTAAATACATAATGGTTTGCAAAATGTGAAATAAAATAAGACTATCCAATTTTAGCTTATAGGCAAGTAAATTTCTTTATAGAGACTTTGTTTGCACCCCCCAGCAAAAAAAGCAGTTTCCTCCTCCCCCTAAACCTCATAGTTAAAATGACAGTTCAGTCAATGTTTCTCACCATCTCTGTACCAACATCTTTTGGTAACTCCTCCCACACAGCAGACAAATATAATCAAGAAAAATCCAATCCTTCATTGTATGCATCTACCAATTCTAATACCTGCAAATAAAAATGGCTATATCTTGATGCTTAGTAATAATACTGAAAGTTGAATCACTCATTGTTCTCTATCACTGTATTTCACTCAGAGATAAGTTCAGACTGAAGTTGTACACTTCAGACACTTCAGAATCTTTTCTGACAGAAACTGAGGACATCACGAGTTTGCTCTGAAATAGTAAGAAACAGGATGCACTAACTGGTTAAACCTACACACTATCTTTGCTATTCTCCATTCCAGTGAACCAGAAATTTAGCTTTAGAGTTATTCGCTCCATAAATTTCATTGTAAATCTGAATTAGAGCTTCCTTTTGTATACCAATGGATTACAGCAAGAGTTCAGTTAAGCATCATTTTGGGGTATCACAAAACTTCACTCAGGCTACATGAGAAAACTTGACAACAGATTAATTTTTTTAAATGGAAGTTTTACATTCCACATCCATTTTCTTTTCAAGAAACCAAGACATCTAGTCTGGTCTAGTTAACAATCACGTTATGCTTCCGTATTTTCTATTCTTTAAACTGTTTTAAACAACATTTATCCTTTCAAGTATTTTAGAACCTACTTTCAAAACCACTGCAAAAGAGCCAAAATAAAAGTCCCCAATAGGTAATATTTAATGAATAACCTCTTCAGTTGAAACAAAACAGTTTTTCCAGACAACCAGCCTGTAAATTAACTAGACAAATTCATTACTGTACTTGCAACAAAGCCAAAGACTATGAAGAGACTGCTTAATTTTGTGGTGGTGGTGGTGTTTGGGTTTTAATATTATTTTTTTATATTTTAAAGGAACTCACAATTGGTAACGACAGCTATTTTTAGTAACAATACAAAGCTGGTTTGCAATTAGCCGCAAAGGAGCAGCAGGACTTAGAATGATTTCCATTTCCAGAATCCTCTGCAAACACAACAGCATCTGTCTGTCACACTACTGGTGCTACTGAAACCACCTAGATTTCTTGGGTCTCTGTAAGTGTTATAGCCCCATCTACTCAGGGGAATTTTAGGACAAATTGCTAAAATGCTGGTGTAGTTTAGCTGTGGGAATGAGGGCAGACAAGGCACCACTCCTAGAACCCAACAATTTTACCTACTCTTGCATGTTTAGCAGCTCTATTAAGAACATCTAAACAAAAGAAAAAACAAACACAGAAATCAGTTGATCATTGCTCTTATGAAACCTTTTTTTTACTAGAGATACCACAAGCACATGAAACATAGCACGAAGAACAGCATTGCAACAACAGGCCCAAACCTACTGTATCACATCCAACCTTTCCTGAGACCCCCTGATTTTGGTTGTGGCCACTGGAAACTCTTGGAGGTGGAGCAAGGTTTATAGGAAAAGCCAAATGGGATTCTGTCCGTAGGAGCATGCTGCTTCTCAGGAGCCAGTGCTGAGCTCCAGTGAAGACTGGGGACAACCACACCAGAATCCAAGACCGATTCCTAACAACTATGGAAACAGACCTTATCTCTAACAGCTGAGTGCCCCAGGCGAGGAGATGAGAGTATGGTATTCTTATGTGATTACAGTGAGTTATAAATTGTGATGAAGTAGGGGGAAAAAAGAAAACAAAAAGTTATCTAGAGTATGATTTTCCCATTGTAGTTGGGAATCATCATGAAGATGATTGTTGTACCACAATCAAAAGCTGGAGTGAACTAGGAAGCCTGAGAAGGCAGAAACAAAGGGCTACAAACCGTTAAGTGGACAGGAAAGATACAAAAGTTGCAGTCCTTGACTGCCATCAACTTTATTTTTAAAAATATCAAGCACTAAAACCTGACCACGGATTTTAAAGGCTCTCTCCTCCCTCCAAAAGCTGTGTGTTTTTATCATTGCAAAGCTCTTGAGCCCAAAACGACTTATGACCTGGATGACCAAACTGTTGTTTGAGCCCAGGAAGCACTCCATTGACCTCAACAGGCTGGGACCTTCAGCTCAGCAACTAATGAAACAATCCTCCTTGGCGTGTCGGGGGGGGGGGGGGGGGGGTGGCGGACACAACATCACTATGGCTTTTTTTTTTAAATCATAATAATTTATTTAAAAAATTTGAGGTATTTCTTATGTGTAATATCAAGCCAATTAAAGATACTAAACGTTGTTACAACATTTGTCCTTTCTTCCATTAACGATCCAAAAGAGAATGAAGGTTAAGAATTTTCTGCCAAAACATTTTTCCCAGAGAAAAGGGGGAAGAGATGTTGGGGGGGGGAGCAGCTATCTTGCTGCATTACATTTATTTTAACCCAATTTCAACAGTATGCAAATCTTCCCTCTCCTAGATTCCTATCAGGCATTACCATTCTTTTATTCGTATTGCATCTTGCACACTTCTATTTTCATACGGGACTGAAAAATAGTAACAGTGATCTCAGAAATGTTTGTTAAGACAATTGAACTGCAATTTACTGTTTTTCAGTACTATAAATCTACTACCATCACCACCAAGAAACCTGGATCTTCAAGCGGATTATAAACTGCACTATACAAGAAACTGAGCCTCTTAGCTTCCATAAAAATATTTAGCATTATTGTTTCTTTCAAAGCTGGAAAGCAGATTTGCAGAAAAGGACCTCAGGTTTCAGGTGGACACCAAGTTGAACATGAGCCAGCAATTGAGACAAAGAAGGCCAACAGTGTCCTGGGCTGCATTAGAAGCGTTGCCAGCAGGTGGGGGGGAGGTGATCCCTTCCCTCTACTCAGCACTGGTGAGGGCACACTCGGAGTGCTGTGTCCAGTACAAGAACGATATGGAGCTACCAGAGGGAGTCCAGCGAAGGCTACGAAGACCATTATGGGACTGGAACACCTGTCTTTATGAGGAAAGGCTGAGAGAGCTGGGCCATTTAGCCTGGAGAAGAAAAGCCTTGGGGGTATCTTATCAATGTATATAAATACCCAAAGGGAGGGCACAAAGAGGACGGAGTCAGGCTCTTTTCAGTGGAACCCAGTGACAGGACCAGAGGCAATGGGCACCAACTGAAACACAGGAGGTGCCACTGGAACATCAGGAACCACTTTTTCACTGTGAGGGTGCCTGAGCACTGGCACAGGTTGCCCAGAGCAGTTGTGGAGTCTCCATCCTTGGAGATACTCAAAAGCTGCCTGGACATAGTCCTGGGCAGCCTGCTCTAGGTGGTCCTCCTTGAGCAGGGGGGATGGACAAGATGACCTCCAGAGGTCCCTTCCAACCTCAATTATTCTGCGATTCTTTCATTTATTTAATATCGTATTCCAAAGCACAGCGATTTCAATAAAATACAACCTCATAAATATAACTAAAATGGGTTAATTTTTGAGAATTCATGATACATTGAAATAAGTTGTCACTGTGCACAACTGCTATTTAAACACTTCTGACAAGGCTAAGAAAAAAAAAAGGCATTCTGCATTCTGAAAAATCGTGACACACTGCTATGAAATTACACTATCTTTGCTGGCACGCAAGTAGCAGCTCCAGCCTGATCTCCGAATGTGAACTGGTCATGGATCAAGGCTCTTTTCCTTTGATTGGTACTTTACACACGTACTTTAACCCCTCCAACTCCTGCAGCAATATACTTAAGTGTTTGTAGCCTCACCCGAAGAGCATACATGAACCACACTTGGCTTTTTATGGTTCTTATTATCCAAACAGCTTAGAAGATTTTACAATTCCCAGCTAGAGAGGTGTTCATGAGTACGTGCATGGCCGGTGTACCAAAAGGTAATACCAAACCACTAAGCTAAAGTCTATTTTACTTGCAGATAACATTTGTTGAGTATTGACTCAGTTTAGAAAAAAATAATTAATTTCACCAGTATCACACAAACATACCAGTAAACTGTTGATGATATAAAGCCCTTTGTTACTGAAGGTTTAGAGAATGACTGCCACTGGCACAAAACATTAGTTACTTATCCACAACAGAAGGAGATGTAAATATAGCATAAGTACTAAAGAAGACATTATTCACATGAAGAAAACATATGACAGCATATCCTATTAATTTTTATGTACAGGAAACTGCTGTATATACCTTTTTTGCCATAAAAAACAACTACTACATGAGGCTCTGCCTGACATGACTGTTGCCTTTCTCCTCTCAAAATTGCACCAGCAAATCAGATCATACACCAAACTATTATGCTACTAGAAGGCAAAACTTTGCAGATTTTCTCCTTTAAAAGCGGCAAAAGGTATTCTTCACAGTGAAGACAGCAGGTACAGCAGTCATGCCTGGTTACTACGCCCAGGAAATTTATTTTTGTGAGACGCTTAGGAAGAAGAGACATGGATTTCCAGGAGGAACTATAGACAAATACTGTTACACTCAAGATACTGTTACCCACACTGATTTACAAATGAAGAGCTCTGGACTTTGCCAAAATACCTGAATGGGACATTCCTGCTTGAACAAAAAAAATATACTTACAGAAACCTGAACTACCAAGCAAAATGGCTTGAACCCAAAATGGCAGAAGGAAAAAGCTACACAGGAAACTGTATTACGTAAGGAGGGGATAACTGGTCTCCTGAAAGAGCCAAAAATACTTGATTACACAATGATTATTTAGCAGGACAGGCTTTTTTTTTTTTTTAAAAAAGCATTTTACAGCACATGAGGGAAAACGAGACACAAATGAACAAGTGTCTAAAATGGGAAACTGTCAAAACAGTATATTGTTGTTATGAAGTGTTCACCTGGACATATTAGAAGAAAAAAACAACAAAAAACACTAAAAAAAAATAGTAGCACAAGAACCACATTTCTATTCAAATACAGACAACTTAAGATTTGTGACTGTGTAAAGTAACTGATGCTGCAAGGAAGAATGACTACTACCACAAGAGCTTTTGCAAAGCACAAGAGCACATGAAGAATGGAACAGCTGTTAAAAAGATTGGAAAACCATGGAAGTTACACACAAAGTTGATATTTGACATTTCTGTGAATAACATGTTAGCCCTGCTCCCCAGCATCTCCTCTTGTTTAATAAATTTAGCCAGTTTCTATTACTTCTGTATGTCATCCATGAGGACTGGTTATATAAAGCAACATTTTAGCAGATTAAAGGAGATCACAACACATCTTTGGGTTCCACCTCTTTTAAAGAAACTGCCTTCTGGAGGCCTCTATTTTCATAATAGTACCAGCTCTGTAACACCGTATGGTAAAATACATATTACTTAAAAAAATTTTGCATCTGATACCAGATACACAAGCAAATAAAAAACCCAAACAAACTTATTTTTCTTTCTACCCTTCCCCACAGAAGTTAAAAAGAACTAAAGTAACATTCAAAGATGGGTCAACAGGTTTTGGACACATGGAGCAGAACTAAGAGAAGAACAGTATATAGTACATAGTTTCCCTTTGTAAGGGTTGGTGACATGAGCTCGACACAGATGATGCAGTTTAATGACTTCCACAGCTGTGAGCTTAACAACAGAGAACTGCTGGTACCAGGGATTCCTGGATAAAATTCCACCCAATTTTAGGCAGATGGGATAACAGAATTTGAGTGGTCAGATCCTGCTACTCATATGCCCCCCCAGCTTAATGAGATTCCTCCAGGACACCCTACATTTGCCTCATTTTTACAAGATGACATCCATAAACTCCAGAAATATATGCTCTTCATCCCAGCCTGGCTTCTCCTCTCTATATTCTCATAGTTTTTTCTTCTTCCTTACCCCAGAATTTCTGAAGATCCAGAGGAATCTCTTCACTCCATTTATAGCACAGAAGTGACTGTACCTCCTTAATTTTGTGAAATCACTACTTGTTTCTTATCAAGTAGCAATCAAGCTATTGGGTACTGATGCCATGTATTAACTGCGACTTGCTTGCCATGGAAACGTAGATAAAGAATAAAAAGCCAACAAACAAAAAAAAAAGAAGAAAGTTAATTTTTTTTAGATAAGAAAAGTTACCATTTCTTTCCAACCTTGCAAAGACAGAGGAATGTCTAAAGAAACCATGGAAGACAAGCTTTTAATGTTCTTCAGCACTTCAGCAAACTTAGGACAAGCACAATTTTGTAGCATAAGGCAGATTCCACTGAAACTCAGACAACTTGACACTTACTGGAAGTGTCATCAGACAACATCCATCCAGTCTAGAAGGAATTTTTTTTTTTTTTTTTAATGAAGCTTACGGATTACTTGTGCCTTTTATTTTCCTTGGAATAGCAGTGATTACTACAGTTTATGATTTTTAATTTAAGGAAAGTTTTTTAGATAATAGTTATATCTGAGCAAGTCAGTTCTCTCTTCTCTCAGGGCCATTTTCATCTACTCTTACATACTCAGAAAATCCCTGACCTTCACTCAAGTATGTGAATACAATTAGATCACCCTCATAGTCAAAGCTATTAGTCATCTAGCCATCAAGATAAAGGATGGCAGGACTCTGGAGACCCTCTCAACATGAGATGCGAGTGCATTAATCAACATGTCATTTTGTAATAAAGTTCTTGACCACTAAAATAAGATGAAGGTAACTAATACATTCAAAGAAAACCATAGTAAGATTACATATGAACAATTTTAACTACTCTAAGAAGGTATGACAGGCTGTACCGAATATATGTTACTTTCAAACAAGCACCTGTGTATTTTTTATTCCACTGCTCCTTGCATTTAAGAGTAGTGCTCCACAAATGTCCAAAATGCTATTATTTTCCTCCTAACACACCTAAGAACTTATTTAGCAAAAATAAAGGACAAACCACATAGACACTGCTATATTTTCTCTAACACACCAATAAAACATCGTCACAGATTTTATGTTTACCATGTCTGAATCTCTCTCAGCTTCACCTAGACACTATACTCTTTGGGACAGCGACCATCTGTAATGAGCATAATTCAATAAAGACCTGAGTGCATGATGGTATACAGCACATAGAGTTTAGCTGGTGAGCAGCTACATACTCTTTATCTCTTGGCAATGCATTTATGGAAGAAAAAAGCATCAGTCCCACTCAGTTTACTCACCTCAAGCAACACTTCGTGTTAGGTAGGCAACCACAACATTTAAATTTTAATCTTGTCACATTAAAACAAATTTATAAAAGGTCCAGATCATTCCTGGCATGTGTTTCCCACTCAGCCTGCACCGAAAAGGAACACAACCTGAAACCAAATAAAGCATATCCACACTTATAAAAATAATCTTCCTTTAACTGTCTTGCTGAGCTGTGAGATTACTAATGAATGTTGTATAAGAAATAGTGTTCTATGTGAAATAAAACTGTAATATCACTTGTTCATACTGTTCAATCTAAAGCTCGTCTCAACATTTACGTTGACATGGCTTTTCAAGGACTTTAACCTGCCCATATGAAAGTGATCTTGCAAAGCAAATTATATTCCACGAAAGTCCCTAATACTAAATCACTCTTAACATAGTGAGAAAACAACAAACATACAAAAGGACATTTCAAACATACACAAATAGACAAACCATATATGTCCACACTAACAAAACAGAAAGACTACAAGCCAAACTGCAGAATGCTTAACAAACAGCACCAAAGTCAGAGTAAGAAAGAAAATCTGAACAAGCCTTAAGGAAGACATCTTGTGAACTTACAGATCTATTTTAAAGCTCTATGTTCAGTGACCGAAAGGAAGCTACCATTCCCTCGCTATGCAGTACCACTCTGCGGTTTGAACCAGTCTTTTTGTAGTTTTAACAAACCATGAATATTTGGGATAGAGGAAATAAACTGAGACAGAGAAGTGAAAGACAAATGCAAAGACTTCTATTACAATAATCCATCAAAAGAGAGGAAACAGAAGATTAACAAGATTACACAAAATGTTTTAATGGTACGCCCTTCATATTTGCAAGGTGTCAGCATGAACACTGTGACTTACGTAGATCATGCAATTATATATTGGCTATGTTTGATAATCTCAGCAATAATTAGCATCCTACCCAGCAGTCTCAAGCATAGAAATAAGTGATTCACAAGTCCTAAGGTCAGAGAACACAGGAATGTTAATAGTGCATCAAAAAAGTGTAACTAAGCCTTGTGTAACTACATTCCCCACTCCAACTACTGCTGAAGTAATACCTTTTACAAGTTTCTACGAAAAGCTGTATGTAATGAATACACGGATCACGCATGAACATAACATAGAGCAAAACAGAACACTGAAAGGCCTCTCAGTTCAAAAGGAAGATTATTTAAGTTGCATTATGTGCTGCTGTTCCAGAAGAAAAGTTTAGAAACTTGTAACCAACTGCGCAGAAAAAGAATAAAAAGTATGTATGTCCCTGTCCCCAAAAATACATAACACAAAAAAATAAGAATACACTCACACTTCATAAGTAATAGCTAGTCATGAGAACTACAATAATCACTGAACCTCTGTCTACACAGTAACTGAAAAGGGATCCACAAGCTAGATCTTCCTTGTTTTGGCAACAGCAAAGTCCTAAACAAAGGGTTACAACACTGAGATCATGAGATGATTTAGTGTTATGATTATATCTCGTCACTTCCTCTTTGGACTTTTCAAAACCATTAATACCATTAGAAGTTATGGGTCTGGGGTGGGACTTCACCACAAGGAGGAAGTTCTGAAAAGGGTGCTGGAGATAGCCAAGGCAAACTGCACAAAATATATGATCAGAGCATCCAGAAAGCAAGTGCAACATGCCACAATGCAAGCTTAAACCAGTTTTTAGACAGTAGAATCCAAGCAAGGAATAAAAGAAAAGTCCTTCTGCTCCAGTCAATCTATGAGACAAAAACATCATGTAGGAACAACTACACAGATTTTTTTTTTTGGGTGCAGCTCTGACATCTATGTTGCACAGTTTTACTAGACAAAACAAACTGCTATGAAACCTAAAAATGTTTTAAGTGGCTATTTGCCATTATTACACAAAACATAGTAAAATAAAATAGTTTATAAAATAAAGTACAAAATTGAAACATCTTACTAAGTCAATGAGATATACATTAAGCTGTTCCACAAATATTTGTGTTCTTCTATTTAACACCACTGAAAATGCATCCTGACTGCATAATTGAAGCAATACGAACAGAAAATTAAATAGCTCTGCTTACAGAGACAGAAGACATTCTATATTCAAAAAACATAAGGAGAAATTAAACTTGTGGAATGGACAAATAGGTGTAGATAGTGAAGATTAAACTCAAGAAACAGAAATCTAAATTTGGCTGTTTCATTTGTACTCATGTATTTTATTATGGACTTTTGCTCTTACTTCATCAACAGAAGGACCTTCTCTATTCATATCCCAAGCACAGGGTCTACTATTAAAACAGTAAGAATTACAAATCAGTTTCCCTCATTATAAATAACAATGAATTTTGAGTACTTTTATCTGCAACAAGACTGTCCAAATAATCCAAATAAACCAGAAGTCATTAACTGCTTTACTAGCTAAAGAAAAGCAATCAGCATTTTATTATGCATCCTGGAAAGGAAGGTCAAAAGACCAATAACATAGTACAAATAACTTCTTTAATGATGCTAACAAATAATCTCTCATTTTTGAGCCAAACCTTTCACTATTTAGGGACTTAAGCCTGAAGTACTGGCTGTATCGTAAAGGTTCATCTGACAGAATTCTGTAGACTTTGTTCACAACCCAACGTTGGGAATGCATGCATCACATATAAGCTTTACATACAGGATGTACAAGAGTGGTTTTGAGGGCTCTGCTTCTTGAATTTGCTTACCTCAAAAGTGTATTGTGTTTGAAGGTAAGAAAGAATATTCCCTAGTCATGCAGTAATTCCTAGACAGAATTAATCTGCCTCTACTTTTTATCCATTCCTCCCAGAGTTAAAGAGTTATTTTTAAAAAATTATTGACCAAAAAAAAAAATCAAGAGAGAAGTGATGGTTTGAGTCAAAGAATTCTAGAACCGTCACACCCTGGAACTGCAACTACCTGGTGACTGAAGTAGCTCGTCCTTGTTTTCTTCATCCATATGTTGACTGGGAAGTGTCGTGTGACCAGTACTCAACACAACCATCTCTTTGAGGCCTTCTCACAAAAGACAGAGTAAAAAAAATGATATTGACTATTCCACATAAAAAGCTGATGTTTAAAGAAAAACAGCTGACACAGTTGTTTCTTTAGGAAGCACAAAAAAGAAAAGATTGCCCAAGAGTTATTTAAGGGGAAGAAAGGGGAGCTAAAAATGCCAGAACTCAAGTAACAAAAATGAAGTAATAGATGTTTCAAAAGTCAGTGACATGAAAAGATCAGGGGCGGGGGAAGAATATTGCTTGCATAAATTCTTCCCTACCAAGTAAATAACATTAAAAAAAAGAAGAAAAAAAAAGGGGGGGGGGGGGGGGGTAGGAGACAGAAGAAATGGCATCTCCTTTTCCCAAACAAGAATCAGGCACATAAGGAAAAACTGGGTGCCCTTCTTCAATGCGGGCAGCACAAAGTATTTGGTTTTAACTGTATGACAGAAGCACAATCACAAAGCATATTACTGTTCAGCACGCAATTCTTATGCTATGGCTTTCTATAATACACTGACTTTTTTCTACATTAAAAGGGAAGCATAAAGTGTTATAGCTAAATCTAAGCTAGTAAAAATTTGGTTAGCTTGGTTCCAATAAAAAACCCACAGTAAAATACTTTTATATTATATATATTACATATAAATATATATAATGATATACAAATATAATATATTATATAGAAATAGATTAAAATATATAATATATATAAAATATATATTATATTTACATTTATAACTGCATATGAATTAAGTAATTTCCAGCCAATACAAGCTACTGTATTAAAACTATTAATATGATATAGATTGTAAGTAACACAGGTGGAAAACTGCTAGGGATCATGAAGGAGGGGAAAGAAAGGTTCTAAGCAGCATTTACACAGTGAGTAAGCAGAGACAGATCAAAATGCACAGCAGTCAGATTTCTTATCTTCCTTGTGTTTCCGCTTTCTGCGGCCTGGTTTAAGGAGGTCCTTCAACAAAGACTGGTAACAGAATACAAAACTACTGATAGTTCTACACTATCTTCTGCTAACAAATCCAAGGCAATTTTCATACCTGAACTACCTTTATTGTTATAAGTGTTTTAAAGTAAAATGATTTAGCACTGTTGCCAGAAACACTCTCTGTCCTCCTGTTGCCCTAATCATTTATTCCTGCCATGCACTTTCTCCACCGCTTCTGCAACTTTACAGTGATCAACACCAGGAAGTTCACGTAATCAAGAGTAACCCAGAAGAAAGGTTGACTTCAGTCCAGAACAATCATCCAACCTTTATCAGTAGATGACTGATATTGGTGACAAGGCGCTATCATAACTGCTCAAAGCGGTTCTGTAGATACGATACTTCAACACAAGTTCCAGAGCAGTGTCTGAACATGTGTATGAGCGTTTGATTCACCGTTAGCAACTGCTGCCAAACTCTCATTCACTTAAGTTTGTACGGATGAGGAAAAGAAGGGGTCAGTAACATTACACGCCAGTTGGAGTTTGACTGCTTCTCTACATTATGTATGTATTTTGAGATTAAGCCACAACCAGCAACAAGAACATCAAGGATTCAAGTCACAAAGTTTAGCACATTTGATCTCTTTCTGCAGTACAAACATAACTTAAGTGTTAAATTTTTCTCTTTTTTTCGTTTTGGTTTTTTTTTTGGCTTCACACGTATGGAATGATGAGCACCAAACATGTAATAAATTTATGAATACTTTCCTTCCTCCCAAGAAACGTACATTTTCTTTCTCTAAATTCTTACTGTGAGATGTTTTGGCCTTCTTTGTACTTAGTAAAGCCCAGTTTATATTCTAACAAAACAGATTGATTTTCCTTTATGTAATGACTGAATACACAAAGGAAAAGCCCTCTTGATTCCAGAAGATGCAAGGGGATTAACTCTGGTAGCATAGAAAAAAGATATTCTGAACACTGCAAAAAGTTTATCGCTGAAAATTGAGATGCAGAGAAACCACAATTTTCAAGAAATACAGCTGAAAATGCATCATAATATGAGAATCAATTATAAGCACATTCAACCTGCATGTAGCTTTTATTTTTGGTATCACTAATCCATGTAAAACCTAGTATTTTCAACACAGAAATAAAAGAAATGAGCACTATCTTGCTGCAGATTAAAACACTGATACAGCGTATCTTGCCAAATTTTTATACTCATAAAACAATAATTTTGCAATGAAGTAACACTAAAGATTGTAGTCCTACTGTATGAATTTAGAAGTCTGAATGCGAACTAGAACAAGACTCAGTAAGGGTTAAAAGTACTCAGTCTGGATCTTTTTATTGGAAAGCAGTTATTGCAACCTCTATTTGGAAGTAGTTTAATATATACCAAACAAATCTGATTTGTCTGAAGTGATTCATCAGCTCATCTTCACTGATGCAGTCACCAATATTCAAGGAAATATCACCCAAAAAAGTTTTAAAATAGAAAATTAGCCTTTAAGAACAACCTAGAAAAATTAATTTGACAACTGAACCTTTACTGCTAGAAAACATTTATTCATTTTAAGGAATAACAAAAACTGATGAAGTGACTACACCATTAACTACTTGCAATGGACACTCTTTAAATTTTACTTGAGACTAGTCAATTTACTGGTACAGCGTATTTTCCCAACTGCAGTACTACTGGCATCATGAACCACTGTTGCTTGTTGCCACTTTTTTTTTGGTTGCCATTACTATGCCAAGCACATAAGGGAGAGGAAATACAAGTCTCCCCTCTTCAAAAGAGGAGAAAGAAGAAAAAAAAAATTACACGAAAACCCTTAAAGTTTTGCAGCTATTCATCCTTTAATAAGGATCACCATTTACAGAAGTTTATTCAGTATTTGTTGAGAATGTAAAGAAATACAAAATCCATTAGTTTCAGGCTTTAAACACTGGGTTCCAGTACACTGGCACTGAGAAGAAAAACAGCTTCCAGATTACACTCATGCAAGCATTTTGACACAGACAGACGATGCATCTCCACAAGACAAATTAAAGGGCAATGCTCCATTGAACAGTTATGTGATAGGAGTACAGTATACTACGCATAGCACATAAACGCTACATAGATCTCTCACTTTGTGAGCTCCTTATTAATTGCAAGGTTTTATTCACAGATGTCTAAACGGTCATACGTGTAGAGTTCTACCAGTGACTCAGCATCTGCAGGTCTGCAGCAAAAATGATTTGCTTTTGTGGGATAATGGGAAGGCAACTAAACCTAATCACCTTAATCCAACCTGAATCCCTACACCTTCTTTCTCCTCCAGACTTGGGGCACAATTCTGCTACTTCCTGTGTATTAACTCAAACCGGTATGCAACTGTGCATTGAGCTGGTTGTGCAACTAAAACAGAAAATCCATCATCCCAAAAAGATTGTTCTGACAGATCAGTGCCCCAAATCACTGGCAGTCTTGTGCCCCTTAGGTCTAAGGCCAACGCTTTGTAGGTGAATGCAAACTTCCCCTTTCAGTGGCAGCCCAAAACTATACTTCAGCATTAGAAATGCAGATTTACACAGCTTTAAAGAGTTATCTAAACTATTCAAATGGGGGGGGGGGGGGGCGCGGGCGGGGGCGGTGCATTTATCTTTAAATCCATCTTTAATCCAGAGAAAAGCCATAAAAGTTTTTCTCTAGTCCATACATTAATTCTAATTCTAAATAGTCTGCTTTTCTGTTTGTTTTGTTTACTGCTTTAACTCTGGTTTAAATCAGTTTGAAACTGATGACCAATAACATAGCCATTTGTCCAACATAAAAATCCATGTGTTCTTCCTCTACAGTACGGGAACAAAAGACAAGATTACCTCTTTTGCTTTAAGAGACACAGAAACCAAGAAAAATCTTCTGTTGCATTTGACGTATTTCAGTCACTGTAGTACTGGTAAATCTATTATACGCACACTTTCACCACCAGGTGTGAATCTTAGGAAAGTCTCATTCAGTCAGGATACTGCTACAGTAGTGTTTTCCACATACAGCCAGTAAATGCTTACATTCAGCTCTACGTAAAGTTTGGAAAAAAAAAAAAAGAGAAACTAAAAACAAACAAAAAAATGAAGCCATGATTAACTTCACACAACTAGAGGCTGAGAGCATCACAGCCTTGTCTCAGATATGAAATAAGTACTTTTATCACTTTAATTTGAAATTAGCCCTGTAAGTCTATTTATGCATTTACTCTTGATCCTCATGTTCCAGCTTCCCAAGCAGCAGCTACACAGTTAAAACCCGATGCCTATTAGAATAAACTTCTGGTGGGAAGTGCTAAGAATTCACCCCGCTGCCTACCGATCTATCCAGAAATCTGTTCTCACTCCTACTTCCTCCTGTCTGTTCCTTTCTGGAACAGCAGTAGGGGGGTTGGGAGTTTGCCTTTCCTCTACTGGATCACAGTTGTGTACATGAACTCTACTGGACCATATGGCAATCTCTTTCAATTCGTAAGAGGCAAAACAAGCTCCCTACAAACCCAATCCAAAGAGATCCAGGTAAAAGAAAGCCTACAGATACCAGTGTTCACATCTCCGTGTTCACAGAGACCAGTTACTAAATTCTTCCAATATATTAAAGCAAACACAGAAGATGTTGCTTCAAGGATAAGAGCCACCCAGCCCATACTTAGCAGAGCATTTACAGCGTGCTCCAGCTTCTCTCTCCACCATACACAAAACTCACTAGCTGCCTACACGCAACTTTGAGTAGTCCGGAGAAAAACGAAAGACTCGGATGCATTGTTCAGCACGCAGGAAGGCTCTGACACATGAAGAAAATTACTGTATTGAAGGAAACCCAGTGCCTGTTTAATGAGCAACGCATGCAGAGGATGAGCCTACTCACAGGAGAGCAAAACTGAAGAGCAGAAAGGTTGAAAGCTGAAAAGAAACCTCTGTAGCTGCCTAGAAGCTGCCAGGCGGAGGCAGGCCAAGCAGAAACGTAGTGGAGATGGATTTTCCTTTTGTGAGGGGAAAACATTAAAGTTTTATTGAACACCAAAGTGCAAAAATCCAATAGGAAAACAACCCCCAGACATAGCACCTCAGGAGAAATTCCACTGCTCGCTCTCAGTGAAGAGAGGTTTCTCATGAGGGCCCAACCTTTGGATACATGAAGTTGTGTTTAGCTCTTCAGGAAAACTAGGATTGTTTGATCAAATACACAGGAACAGGGTCTTGCTCATTTCCTTTTCTGGAAAGTTAAAGCAGATTTTTTACAGAGACTTTATTTTCAGTCTTACAAAATAACAATTGCATTTTACAACAGCAACCATGTTCCTGTGTAAAATAGTATGGAAATGTAGGCAAAATTTTGCACTAAGTTTTAGGCAACATGACTTACACGAACACGCAAGGAATTGAAATAGCTCCCTCAGCTGGAGCTGCGCAATTTTTACTTTTTAGTTTAATTCAACTAGTAGAGTCATTAACTACATAACTCAATTATATTTGTATAACAACCGAGTAATCTAATTTTCTTATTAAACTTTACCATTCATGACCATGTCCTGAAGTTCTTTACAACCACATAGATAGCCCACTGAGAATAGCAAGAAGCAACTATATCAGAGGGAGAAGGGTGCAAATCAAAAGCAGCATAAGGCATTTCCCATTACCTGCCCTAAAGAAACACAAAAAACACCAGAGAGAACTGGCAAGTAGCTGGAGACATAGCCAGGATCTGCCTATATTAAAACATAACTACAATAAAAATAAAAACTAGACTACAGTTTACCATTGCATCATTTCTTCAACTTTAATATTGTACACAATGGGGGGACAGACATGGGCCATACACAATACGACTGAATCATATTCTGCCTTTAATTGATAAGTATTAACGCACCTGTAATGTGCAATCACAGACCCATGATATTTGATAGACTAATATCAGAAGTGTTATTGTAAGAAACCCTTCATTCCTTATGTCAAGGTTAAATATTCATCCCTCTCAATTTAAGAGATCTGAACACTTCTCTCTGTCCACACTTCATAAAAAAATGACATAAGGAATTAAAGAAATAAGGAATGACGTGGCCAAGAGATTATAACAAAATCTCTAAGCGCTAAACTAAGAGGAAGCCTAACCACATCTGTATTTGCCTTAGAGAGAAAAAGTCACCCTTCACTGAAACACTGCTCTAGACATGACTAAAAATTGCCACTTCCAGAATAACAAAGAAAAAGAATTTTATTTTCATTGATAAACAGCTATGAAAAGAAGCCACCTTTGTATTTTCTTCATTCTGCTTTATGTCATGATTCATGTTATGAAGATTAAACATCCAAAACCCTTCAGGGTTCAAATGTTAGCATGAAAAAGTTGACGGGTTATAACTCTCCCTCACTTAAACCTTACAATGAAGATAGGCA
Source organism: Pluvialis apricaria (assembly GCA_017639485.1). Lineage (NCBI taxonomy): Eukaryota > Metazoa > Chordata > Aves > Charadriiformes > Charadriidae > Pluvialis > Pluvialis apricaria. The sequence continues at coordinate 36,239,662 of CM030012.1, read as the reverse complement.
AGAGGATGTCAAAGATGCCACTAGCCTATCACATTTTCAACCCTCAGAAGACAGTTGTAAAAAAAAAAAGCAAACACACACACACACAAAAAAGGAAAAAAAAAAATAATCACAAAACCCGCAAACAAAGCCACTTTTGAAACAAACTTTAAAATCCACGTTTAACAGCAACGAGTTAAAATACTACACAGTCCAAAAGTTAAAATACTAAATCTTAGGAGTCCTACAGAGCGATGTAGATTTCAGAAAGCTCACAGAACCTCTTTAGGAACAAGGTTCTCTAATTCACACCACAATAATTTAAGGTTCAGTTAATGTCAAGCACCATTATTTCTTAAGGGCTTTTCTCAGACAGATTATATGTCAAATAGATTTAACCCCAGAGATGTAACATGATCTTATAATAGTTATGACTAAATTACAAGTTTTAAAGTAGACAGCCATCAAAGTAAGAACAGGCAATCGTGGATTCAGGAAATGTACATTCCCCCATAGTCAGCTAATGGCAACTTTAATAGGATGTGATGGATTCTTCTCCACCAGGAGAAAATACTGCCTGCATTTCTGCTTCAACAACCCACGCCAGCTGACTAATGGAGTTATATTTTTGTCTCGTATGAGGACAGTTACTTGCCCATCCTCTAGCAGTTGCAGAATGAAACATTAACAGCAGCTGTGGGGTGAACAGAAAAGCTGCTCTATTTGGTAGCCAAGATCCAAAGTACAGGCCTTTCCCCTTGAACAGTGGAGCTCATTTTCTGTCACAGAGTGATGAAAAGACAACCGAGAACAAGACCACTTTTAGGGGGTGAAGTAGCTAACTGAAGTTACTTTTAAGGAGTAATAAATCTTCACGGGAGGAAAAGCAAAGGATTCACACAAATTAAAAATAGGGTTCTTGGACAGATGAGAGCCCTTAGGAGCTTAGAAGAAGTTGTTAGAATGAAATACTGGTGGATCAAAACAGGTTTCTTAAAACAACTCTTATCAAATACTATTAAATGTAAAAAACCTTTACCTTGGCGTAATAACAATCCTAATCGTAACAGACCAATCCCAAAGAAACACTTCTGCCACATTACTGAATAATCAGCATATGCCTGCAACTAGAAACATCTTTTTATGCAAGCACTTGGGCTTCCGTCCTGCAAAAATTTAAATATATCACTCTGAGTAGACCTACAGATCTCTGTGGAAGTCTGTAGAGTTTATCGCATGCATAAAAGCTAACACATATTTATAAGTCTTGCAGGATAATTGCTTTTGGCAGAATATAAATAACATTGCTCTAATGTGTTTCAGCATCATGGTCTCCTGCCTTAAGAACCAGGCATTCTGGTGAAGCCTGTCATTCTTCATATAAAGACTGGCAGCTGCATAGCCCACAGAGACATTTAAACTTCTCTTTGCATTTTCTTTAAAGTTTCAGAACAGCGTTTGGGCATTCTTTAAAAGTAGCAGGAAAGCTAACAAGTGAAGCCGATAAAAACTCTAGAAATGCTTTCTGACTAGTGCCATGGATACCACTGGTAGGACTGGAAGCAATTCTTAGACAAACTATCTATAGCTTCCAACACTTCCAAACAGTACATCAATTAGGCTGTGGAGTTTACTAGGTATTTTTCCAGAACCCAATGCACTGGGTGACAGGGCAATAACTCAATGTGAGAAGTAGTCTTAATAAAGGACTCTGATGTTCACTGTACTATCCTTCAATGAAAAAGCTTAAAAATCTGCTACAAGAAGAGCTTTCAAATAGCAAGACAGGCACCTGAAATAATTTTAGAAATTTAATGCCAGTAGTTTGCCTAATTGACTTTTAAATGCATACCTAAAACTAGGCCTTAGATTTCTCTCCTTGTCAGTCTTCTTTATCTGTTCAGCATTGTCTTACTGTCTCTATTGCCTTTCTTTTTAACTTCTAGCGAGCTTGAGCAAAGAAAGGGAACTTTGGTAACTGTCAATGCCATTGAGAGTCAAAAGAACAGTATATATCACCTCCTGCAGTCACTACTGCTTCTGCAAGCCCCAGCTGGAACAGCCGATCTGTCTCGGCAGATGCCCCAGCTCTAATTTGGGGAAAGGAATTAATGTATCTTGTAGACATAGGCAGCTCTTACAGCAGGTTTGCTTTTGCCCTTTCACCTCCCCCCACCTTACTTTCATTTGATACCTTCATCTCTCTAATCTCACCTTGAAAAAACAAGACAGTTTCACTGATGATACATCATCACGATTTTACAGCTGAGAAAGCGTCACATGCAACAAGAACAGCCCTGGTGTAATTTACTTCTAAGAAATGGTCTGCAAGAAGTCCAACACCACTAACAGCAAGGGGGAGGGGGGGGGGGGGCGGGCAGGAATAAAGTATTTTAAAATACTCAGCAGCTCTCTCAAAACCATGATTTCACATTTACAGTTTGTACTGCCCTGGCCCAAATAACCAGTTAGAAATTCCTTGCACTCGATTGATTTCTATTAAGCACATTTTGTTTTGTGTACAAAAATGCCAGACAGACCTACAAGTAAACGGAACACAGATAAATTTTGAAGTATTCACCTAACTTTTAATCCAGAAATCTTTTGTTTGCACCTCAGATGTATGTAGTGTAAAGTAGCATCTCAAGAAAGTAGGTTAGATCTGATCATCAGAACATAGAGTCTTTGAAACATAATTAGACTGCCCTTCTGATAGCCAAGGTAGAAACAAAGCAGTTTCCAAGTATTAATGAGCCAGCCCTGACTGAATGGAGACTGAAGGAAGGCAACAGGCGATCCCCTCCCCACTTCATGAGGTCCTTGTTCAAGGCCAAAGCCCAAGAGCACCAGCACCTCCCAACCCCCTTTCTCCTTCTGCTAAAACACTACTTCAGCATCAGAAAGCAAGCAGTTGACACTGATGTGACCATAAATTCAAGGCAGTTCTTAACAAAACTGAATTGCTAAGTTCTTCCCTAGAACATCATGCTTACCATTTTATCTCATCACCTTATTCACATGGTTCTTGCGAGACAGTTTCAAGAAAAGAAACACCCATCCAGTACACAATGCTCTGAAATACTCTGTTTAGACACTAAGACTAATTTCAAGTTCTAACATGCAAATGTGAACAAACCATACCAAAAGATTAACACTGAATAATCTGGCATAGCAATTTCAATTCGCTTCAACTTCTGAATGCCTGAAAGCACAACACTTGTATTAAGTACAGATAAGCCACCCAAAACTAAAGTGCTGCTAAAGTAAAGTAGTACCAAACAACCACATGGTGAAGTTCTCCACCAAAGAATCAAGAAACAAGCAGTGCATTTCAGCTCAAACTTCCTGATAAGGAAACAGATACATATGGAATTTAACCAAGTATAGCACACGGACAAGTCAAAGAAAGGATGTCAACAAGAATTTTTGCGAGATCCTTTATGGCAATTCTTAAGTTTTTATGTAAAGCAATAGTATCTTAAGGCAATAGCAGCATTAACATCTTAAGATAATAAAATACAGTACTAAATCATTATTAATTTGTGATGTCCTTGGAACATTTTGTGCAGCTATTAATTGCACCTCTGAAGTATCTTCAGTATCTCAGTTATCAAGTTTCCCGAACATTTTCAAAGGGAGATTTCCAGTCTCCCAGAAAGGAGAAACTGTAGCTGACCCCTCTGTAGTTTTCAAGTAGTTCCAAACCATCATCTGCCTTGTCACAAAAACTTCCCCAAACCATTTCAAACCACAGATCTGCTCTACCATTAAAAAGCAAACAAGTGAGCAGTTAAGTTCAGCGCATTTTAAATAAATCTACTCCCACTCTCCCTCATTAACTGATCTCAACTGTAAATTTGCTTTAGATGCTTTAAGAGGTGGCTATTAACTACATAGAGACTAAGTTATTTTGTGTGTCAAAATGACAGCACCGGTGCTATTTATTTAATGAAACTGGATTTGTCTATGTTGGTGAAATGCAGGGTATTAATGGAATTCTTTTTATTTCTAGTTTAAATGGCTTGGTACTTATGTAACTTCAGCTTATTCTGAAATACTTCACAGGCTGACAGAAAGGATCTGGAGAAAAAAAAACTCCAAACCCATTCTGAAGAGTTAAATATTTCAAATTATGTAAATAGTCTATCAAAACCCATTAAAACAAACCCACCCATAGCGCGTATCAGTAATCTTACTACAAAAATTCATACCGTTTGGGGGAGGGGGCATTTAAAAAAGAAGTTTAGATTTGTATCTCTTAAAAACACCCACAGAATCATGAAGATTTGCTTGTGAGTACCTGTGCTGGTTTGAGCGACACTGGACTAATTTCTCTTCTAATGCCTGGGAAAACAGCACCTTTAGAAGACTGTGAATTTGTGAAAATATTTACTTCATGGCCAGCTATGGTATGTGGGTTTCAAGTTCTCAGTGTTTTTGAGTTAGCCAGGTGCAGGGACAAGGAGGAGCCAGACCCGGGCACTTGACCCAAGCTGGCCAACAGGATTATTTCATACCATGAATGACATTCATGACACATACATGAATATGACATTCTATATAAATTAGAAAGTTTGCTGAGGAGTTCTGTCTCTCCCTTGATGGCTGTGATCCTGAGAACTTCTTGCCCCCAGTGCCAGACCCCCGAGGCCTTCCCTTCCTCCTGAAGTTGTTGCACTCGCAGTGTCTGACATTTGCTGTCCACTGCTAGAAGTGCACAGCTTCCTACTGACAGAATTGGCTGAGTATAATCCTTGTCCAGCAAAGGGCTACCAAGATGATGAGGGGACTGGAGCATCTTTCTTATGAGGAAAGGCTCAGGGACTTGGGTCTTTTTAGTCTATAAAAATGAAGACTGAGGGGGGATCTTATCAATACTTATGGGGAGGGTGCCAGGTAGATGAGTCTTTTCAGTGGTGCTCAGTGATAGGACAAGAGGTAACGGGCACAAACTTGAACACAAGAAGCTCCATCTTAACATGAGGAGGAACTTCTTTCCTTTGAGGGTGGCAGAGCACTGGAAGAGGCTGCCCAGAGAGGTTGTGGAGTCTCCCGCACTGGAGACATTCAAAACCCGCCTGGACGCCGTCCTGTGCAACTGCTGTAGGTGTCCCTGCTGTGGCAGGGGGGTTGGACTTAGATGATCTCCAGAGGTCCCTTCCAACCCTGACCATTCTGTGATATTGGTATCGGTATTAATATTGGTTCTTTAGTATTATTAATGTTAATTGTCTAGTCTTATTCCATGAAATCTGTTTATATTTCAACCCTTGAGTTCCCCCCCCGACTCCCATTCCTGGGTGGGGAGGGGTCACCAGGTGATAGAATAATTGTCTGAACAACAATAAATTGTTGTGGGTTCCTCAAAATATAGCAGTACCCTTTTCTGCATAGTTTTACAAAGGAGTGTCAACTTCCAGACCTTCAGAGCTACAGACATAATTTCATGCAATCGCATGAGCCTTCTCGTGATATACTGGAATAATGCACGAAGAAAGGGTTAGAACAAGAGAACTTCCTATTTTTTGACCAGCGTTGTTATTGCCAAAGGACATATCCCGAAGTCAAACAGAAGCAATTCCTGACAAAATTATTTGCTGAGCTATAATAAGAACTCATTACGGAAGAAAGCAAAAATAGTCCTTTGGAGACCACCATTTTCTAGTGTAAATAAAGACAACAGAAGTTGCATCCTAGTGAAAACACGATACGACCAAACTGATTTTCTTGGTTAATGATAAAAGCTTGAACAGCATCCTTCAATTCAACTGTTAAGATTCCATTTCTCAGGAATCAAATACACAGGTTTATTATATAGACAAAATAAGGGAGTATTTGTCTCCGGCGAGGAATATCAAAACGGAAAAAAAAAAAATCCCCTCTTACCAAATACACCCTAGATGACAGATATTAATGCTGTAACTGGGAAATGGCAGTTATGCTTTCTTCACGGTAAAATACCTAATTGTAAGTTAGACCAGAAACAAAAAAATGTAGAAAACAGATCCTTTCTACTGTAGGATACTATGATTTCTGCACTGTCTGATTGTAATTGCCTTGGATACAAACTATGAAGCAACCTCAGAAAAGCTGGCAAAAATTACTCTTGCCCTTGAGAAGTGACACTTGTTCCTTCCTTTGACATGTGACAGTTAATTAGGATATCTCTTGCAAGTTCTCTACTGAAACGATCTTTTCCTGAAGCACGTGGCCGAGATTTGGATCATCATGCTTTATTTGGGATGATACACCGATCAAAGCTCATTGCTTGCACCCTCCTGCTGGAGAACCTTAAAGCTTACTTAAATCTTTTACTTCAGCTTTACTTTTCAGTTGTGGGGATCAAGCTCATGCAGTACAGATTTGCCGAAAGACAGAAAAGCCAATTCTATACCTCACAGTAGCTGCTCAGGCCTAAAAAACCCCAGCTGAAATAACAGATTTGGTAAACTTATTTCCAGGTATTCCACAAGTCTAACCCATACATTTTGATTTTGTTCAGAAAAAAAGCTATAGATACAGATGTAGTTCTACTTCAGGAAGATTTGTTCACAAACGTCAAAAAAGTTGACTTTTCTGTGGTGGAGAAGTCACTCAACACATTGATTTTCAACATTTCTGTAATGTCCTCTCCTTTCACTGCCTGTGGGAAGCATTCTGTCTTTCTACAGCAAAGGAAACACATGTTTTTATTTGGGTTATGTTTTTGTTGTACCAGAGTGGCAAAAAACAGGCTTCTTGCTAGCATTGCTCAAGGGTGAAGCCCTGGTATTAAGACCTGTAAGGGTGCTCAGTGGGCCAGTCAAAATGTCTCAAAGAGACACTAACCAGTGTCTTATTTTCCAGAGAAGCTTTTCAGGATAAGCTGTATGAGAACACTAATATAGAGAAATGCTCAGAAAAATGCTTTCTAAAATGCTAAAAACAAAACAAAACCTACAAGGATGTGTCTCTCTAAAAGTCAACACACTTCAAAACACAGAAAGATATACCACTTTCATCAGTAAAAAAAAAACCAACAAACAAACAAACCAACCATCAAAAAAAGCCCCAAACAAAACCACAAAACTAAATGAAGTAACTAATGCAAGAAAACGACAGTTTTAAAAAGGTACAGCAGAGAAGGAAAGAGGGGAGAACCCAAAAAGCTCCTCTAATTAGACAACTAAGTCTACCAGTTTTCCTCTAGTTAACCACAACTTACTCCAGAAGAAGGACAATAAAAGGCCCCCACAGGAAATTACACTATACTAAACTACAGCACTTTAAATTCATGTCTTGTTGTGGAATAGCTTCCTTGAATAGACCTGTTCTTCATCCAGAATTCAACTACTAGATGAAGAAGAGCTCATGTTTTCTGCATTGCTTCAGGGGAATGAGCGTGGACGTATTCTCCCTTTGCAGAATTTGCAGGCAGCCATAACAGAGAAATGAAAGGCAGTGAATTCCTGCACTGTCAACCTACGGAGCTGAAAGAAAAATCAAACCTGGTTTTGTATCTGTGACAAACATACACCATGCTTGCACAAGCATCTCCTTTACACTGTGCAGAGCACCCTAAGTGTATGACATAAGACACTTAAAAGCATGCGATAAGGCAACGCTAGTTCAGCTTCTTCTGAAACCACTTCCAAAAAGTCCTCTTCACCCCGCCAAACAACCTGAGAACAGAGAAGCATTAGTCCCATAACAAGATTCCCTCAGCCTGCCTGCAGCCAGGAGGCTGGGGTGGAGGTACGGTCACGGACTAATTTTCAGTGCCCCAGGCAAACGCTTAACTGATTTCTGCAAATCCTCCATTACCTAACGCGGGGCTGTTAACATGCACGATTCTTTTCCATCACCATAGTAACAAAGCACGTACATTTTAAGGTGCATATGGGGGCTCTTCTAGAGGATGTGTCAAGTTGAATACAGCTAAGACAATGTAAGATATTTTAAGCTAAACCCGTTCAGTACAAATACAGAAAGCATGAAAGTACTGTGCTGGAGATCATCACAGGACTGTTTAAGCAGTGGTTACACATCCATTAAAAAGTTTTCTGGAGGCTGAAAGAAGTAGAAGGTGAAACAAGATTCAGTCAGGACATTTATGGGCCTTAATGCATAAAACCAGCCTGATTTTAGATGCTCTAACTTCTTCAGGAACCACAGAACAGAACATAGTGAAACATTTTAAGGACAATACACTTTACCTACCAATTTAAAAAAAAAAAAGTAGAAAAGGATATCTAATTAGAAAAACATATTTACTGATTAAGAAATGACAACCAACTGGCATTTTCATTTCAATGAGCGCTGCAAGTACTTTGCACTTACATGCCTGAAGTATGACACTATTCCTGCAGGATACGCGAGTGACACCACAGAAACCCAGGCTTAATTGTAATCCATATGTTAGGTGCCTCCACAGTAAATATGCCCATACATGTCAACAGCCTAACTGGCACTCTGTGACTAGCACGCTAGACACACATATCCCATAGTGGCATGACTTCTCATAACAGATGTCATTATCGCCTTAAAAGAACCAAACCAAAAGCAAGTTCAACATAACAAACGTATTATTCCCCCACATAACTTCTCATACTGTACTAGAGAGAGCTTCCAAATTGAGGGGGGGGGCGGGAAACCCAACACCAAAACCCCAACTTTCAGATAAGGATTAAGAAAATCACGCTAGCAGAAAGAATATAAGAAACAGCATGCTACAAGTCTGGATAGAATTACAGCAATATTACCAACATCTGAAATACTCCCCTAGTTGAAATCTGAAGATTAAAGACTAAAACCACACTAAACTGCAGAAACAAACAAACAAACAAAAAACCCTAACAAACTTGTCAGAACACTGTTTTACTTTTCAGTATTAGCATTTATAGAATTTTAGTGCTTAGTAAGATGCCGTCTTCAATTACACAGCACCACCTGTGTATAATCAGAAGGTACAGTCCTCCCCTCTGGCACAGGATGAGCAGCAAATGAGGCAAGGGGCTAAAAAAAAAAAAAAAAGAAAATGGGTGTTTCCCAGTATTGAAGGTTTGAGAGAAGAACCCAGGCAATCTGATTATATTCCTGGCTCTGCCTCATTATCAAAATCATCAAAATTCATACCCCCTGACCGCACGGATTATATTTGCGCAAACAATTTCAGTTCTCAAGCCTGAAAATTCTCAAGCATTTCATTTTACAACTTTGCATTCAATTGGCACACTCATCATGTACCATTGGTACCAGCAATCATGATTTCTTTTACATCTTTTTTCTTTTTCCCCTTAAAATCATGCAAAATTAAACTAAGAGACAGCAACCCCATACATTTTTGCATAACATCAGCAGCACAGATCAGTAGCATTTGAACTGTAAGTGGAACTTGCAATGAGATAGATAATTGCCCCCTGAAGAGGGCACAGACATACCTATCCCAAGTCTACCCTACTAGGAAACTTCCAATCTATTCTTGGTCCTAAAGGGCGCAAAACCCAGTGATTAGCAACAGTAAGTAGTGCTTAAAAACATACAGGTTTGGTACATAAGGTCAGCCACTCACATAGATTAAAAAAACCAACAGGATTTCCCATTTTAAATGTACAGGCCTCAACTCTAAATCCTGAATTAGCTTCTTTACGCCTTTCAAAAATGTGTTCCTGTTGAAGGCTCAACATATATCGGCCTCAATCACAGGCTTCCTATTAAGGCATGCTGTACTGGGATCCAGAGTAAGCATATCACGCACAGAAACAAATACCTAGGGCACAGAGTACGTCATCACGTCCGAGAGGCTGAAAAGTTTCTAGGAAGCTACATAAAAACGCCTAAATTGGAGCAGGCTCTGTAGTCCCACCTTTCACTACCCTTACTTAATCCTTTCAAAAGGTTAAAGAGAGAGAAATCACTTCTGCCCCCCTCAAGGTTTATACCACTTCACCAAAACAGTTCTGCACAATTTCTGAAAGACAAAAATCCCAGGCAGGAATCCTCACTAAGAGTTATATCTTACCAATTCTGGGTTTATTTAGGGAAGGCAGTCAGTCTCAGTAACAATTTTTAATAAACCTGACACTAGTTTTCAGTAATTACTTGCTTTATTAATGAAATTCTTGATACTTCTTGTTGCTACGCTTGTTTATTCACAGCATTTGACTGTACTAAAACTGAAATAAATCAGTTTCATTTTTGCTTTGACAAACTTCAGTTAGTGTCGCAACTGGTCTGTACAAGACAAAGAAAAAGGATAATTGTCAACAGTTGTCAGATCATCTTGGGGAAGACCTATTTATTTGGTACTGTTTTTCTGAAGTTTCTTTAAACGAAAAAAAAAAAAAAGAAAACAGGACAACTCTTCCATGACTCTAATGACGCCTGCTCTTGCAAACCATACAAGTCAAACATCGCCTCACAGAATTTCTTCCGGGGTTCTGAACAGGTGAGTGTTCGACTCGCTGTAGCAGAAGCACAGATTACAAGACTTCCTCACCTAACTAAAACATCAGAAACAGCAGTCAGTAGTCAAAATTTTCAAATGCAAGAATGAATACATCAGAGGGGGGAAGGAAAAAAAAAAATATATATCTTTACCACCTCATTTTTAAGATGGTTTAGATGTTTCAACAGTACGTATTTGGGGAACTCGTGTAGCACACACAAGAAAAAGTGTTTTCTTCTGAATGGAAGTTTGATATCAGGCAGCAATACAGAACGGAGCACAGTAACTGCTGAAGTTTCTATGGCCTATTTTCCTTGTTTGAATTGAAGTATTTACTGTCATATGACAGTGAGTTCTTAGAGGAAAAAATGCTTGTGATCTCCTTGCATGTATAGATGCATTTATCATCATTGTAATAATTTCTTAAAAGTCCCAGTAATTTTCCTCACCTTATTTGGAGCATTAGGAATTAGGGCCTGAAACTGTATGTAGCAAGCCAGTTATTATTTAAACTGACCCACATTTATAAACAGTTTTAGTACTCAAAGCACTTAAATGCACATTTTTTGTCTCTTAGCATATCTAAAGATTTGTTCGTCCTTTTGTTTGTGTGTGGTTTTTTTTTCAAATTATTTTCCTGTCATACATAGGAGAGAAAACAGTGAATATAAAGCACAGCATATAAATAAATATAGATGTTCTTTTAACAAACTGATATCACAGACATCAGCATTAACGTTATGTAAAAGATAAGCTTGAAAAGACGTGAAAACACAAGCACTTAAAATGTCTGCTTACGTCCTACAAGTAAGTGCTGTTCAACACCACCATCATCTTAGAGACTGATTCCTATTACAGGTATTTTTCAAGTAGGAATGATAGCATGTTTATCTTGGTACCATATACCATAAAATATGTTACCATATACAGCATGATGCCACCTCATGTATGAGAAAAACCACAGGGAGTAGTGCCGGCCACCAGATTTTACTAGATCATAGTCTAAGCACTAGCAAACAAAAAAGTCTTCTCTTACAGAGTACAAGAAAAGTAAGCACAACAAAGTATGTATTGCTATTAAGAAATATATCTTAATACAGCATATCAAAAGAGCATCCAGTCCCCTTCCTTCCCTCAAAAAAACCCAAGCATCGCTGAAGATTGTTTCTGCTGAATACCAAGACTGGTTAGAAAACACATCTAACAAAGTATTAGAAGGTACAAAAAACATTGAAAATGTTTACACGTTATTAAATTTTAATTTGGAATATTTGTACCACATTAGTCGCCAATAATTAAATAAATACTTCACAACTAGAAGTGCTTTCAGAAAAAGGAATGAGTATTTTCAATGGAGAGAAAGGAGGAACAAATTTTATATTTTCAGGGACCATTCAGCTTTTGTTTACAACCAATTCTAGCCATTCAGTAACTGTGCTAGTTAAAATTTTCTTGCTTAAATGTTGTTGCACATTAGAACAGCGAGGAAAAAGACAAAGATAGGTCCTTTTTAATATATCCATAAAGAAACTGGGATCCTAACAACATGGCAATTCCCAGCCATCTTTCAAATTCCTTTAAGGAAACTGCAACATGTTCCAATCGAGAAAGAAGAGTAAGATGCAGAAAGCAGACATTTGAACATTAGAACACTACCATTTAAGACAACATACATTGTATGCTGCATCATAGTTACTTTTCTCAAATAAGGGGAGTAAAAAATGAAAGAGACAAAAGAATTCCCTTTGACTCCTTTTTAAACTTGTGTCAATATTCTGAAAAGTATTTTTTGTTTCTGGTGTTTGTCATACACCATCACGTCATCACCAATGCATACGATTTCTCCAGATATACACAAGGATAAGCAAATAACAAACAAAACTGCAAGTGTTTACCCTAAAACCCACCAGGAACGCCCTCAGCTTTAGTCCTGTGACTTCCGACCCTCTCAAGATATATTCCTTTCAGGAAACATCTCTACTGTTGAAATATATACTAACGTTCTCACTGGAACTTTAACACTTCAAGAACATTAAATTTTGAATGAACAAACCCGTGAAACACTTGCCATTTTTTAATTCAACTGGTATTGCTGGCTCCAGTTATGCTGAAACATCCAGAAAACATTTTTCTGCAATACCACAGTAATCAAAGCATGCTGCTAAGGTGAACCTTTTTTTAAAGTAAAAACATAATAATAAACAAAAAACCCTGACTACCACATTATGTAACATGCAAATTCAGTTTCACCTTCAAAACAGTGTCACATAACATAATGCCAGAGAGACAGCAAGAAGCAGTTCGTAAGACTGGAAAAGCCTCCCCAGGACTCTATAAAGAACCATTCCCCCCAAAGAAAATACACTAGAAATGCAATGATTTCATATAATCAGTTGGTTTAGAAGATGCTTTCCTTAAAAAAATAAAATAAAATAAATTCTCCCTTCTTTTTACAAATTCCTTGTGTTATGGGATAAAGAATTCCAAAGTCTATATATGCCCTTAATAGCAAAAAGAAAATTAGCCTGCTGAAAAATGTTAAAATCCTACCAGAACAAATACATCCAAACTAGTTGCCTTTACTTTCTGCGACACGATTTCATGTTCGTCATTCGGTATTTGGGCTTCTAATACAAGGAGTTCTGAAGCACAAATGAAGTATAAACAATATTTTCATAAATACTGAAGGAAGACATGAATATATCAAATAAGTACTTTGTTTTAAAAATGTAGTTCAGCTTTCCTTTTTTCAAATCAACACTTGAGGATGTTTCTAACATCATCATCTAGAGGCTGTTAAGCACATAGCATTAATATACACCGTGTTTCTTTAATTTATAATCTATTAAATTATCTAGGAAAATGAGTATAAGATTGCCTATATTTATGTAGCAAAACAATTAGCATATGACAGTATGAATCTGTAAAAATACAATACGTAAAAACAAGTCCGAATATAATTCAAAAGCACAAGCATTCCCTGAAAAAGGAGGCCACCTGCAATACAGAGGAAAGTAAACAAGCCAATAAAGCAGGGCTCCTACTTCTCAATAGTAGCAACTCAGACTCCATCTTAAGCCTGTCATCATTCATCCCTACTGAATGGAGACTACATAACATCACAATTATTCTGTTTTACCCAACACTGAAATTCAGTAGCATTTCTAGACAGCAAAAACAGGAATTTGGTACGTTGCTTGCTGACCTGACTGCTTTGACATTATGCTAAGTTGCATGAACAGCAAACTGACCCATGAGTCCACAGATCCTACTAATTCCTTCATTTAAAAACTGATAGTATTTGTGAACGCCACATTATGTTCATGCTGACGACACTGATTGCAAAACACCACTGAGGGGAAAAAAAATAATTATCTGGACATATAGAAATACTCTCATTTAACCTAACTACAAACACAAAAACATTATTACAAGAACAATGTAAAAATCACCAGCGAAGGCTAATCTGGGACAATCAGAATTTTATGTGGTTGCCTTCCATACGTTCATGACTGACAAGAAACCTAGTAGTCCTTAATGCAGCTTTTTAATTAATCTTTCCCACCACCACTGAGAATTTAACATTATTAACTGAGGTCAAACTCTAGACACCACAGATACTTGTATCTTACACCATAAAATGAAGTTTTATAAACAAAGAATAATGCTCAATTACCAGAATATTCCCGGTAGCCACAATGACACAAAATGCATTGCAAAGTACCCGTATTCGCCCTTATATGCCAAGAGATTTGTTAATGAATTCAAGGCCATTGATGTCATCAATTATACTGATAAAATTAAACACAGAGAACTTTTAAAATATGATGAATTTCAATTTGCCCTATTTTCACAGACTGTTTATTTGGAGTTTCAATCATATTTCCCAGTCGTTTAAAGTGACATGCTTGTGCTATGTGCAGAATCAACCGAAGAGGAACGATGACTCTGGCCTCACCAAAAATGCTGTCAAAAAAGCAAATGAAACTGAGAAGGGAAATATTTTTCTGATTTTTCTTCTGATATTCTAACAACCGAAGTAAAAAAAAAAAAAAAAAACCTCTTTGAGAAAAAGCACTGTTTGTAGTGCTTTGTAAGGTTATACACATTTAGCTCTATAACAACAACGAATTAACTCAAACCAAATACTGTATGTGAGCTTTCCTGTCTCATTTTAAATAAAGATTAGTAATCTTTCAGGTATTCTCTTAGGTTGCACTAAAAACAAAGCCTCCTCCACTCCACGAATGTATAATTAAGGATTACCTTAGTGTAATTTGTTAACATAATGAAATAGTGTATTCATGAGCAGTGAACATCACCATTTTAACACTGCCAACCACAAAACAGTTACACCAAATAAATACACCGTCTGCTTCAGGGATCCTTCATCGCTATTAATTTGACTTTATTTTTTGAAAGATTTCAAAATATTTAAAATCAAAGTTAATACACTGACCTCTTAACAGTTCACGCCATATTAAAAACACTTCTCTGTTATTCTGATATTTCAGAGGACTCTTCAGCTACGGCATAAGTTAAGGAGAAATGACGATAGCTAATCTGCTACAAAATTCTCAAAGTAAACAGACAAAAATGAACCGCATTGCTGATCTCTATCGATTTAGTAGTCCTCACTGTTACCTGTATTTTATAATAGGCAACGTTTTCAGACGTCTCATTGGGTATGACCGACTTCCTTCTATACTACGTCGATATCTTGCAGATGTAAGACAGTATTGTTCAATAAAATGCAGTTAGCCCAAATGGATTAACATACTGGCTCGAAAACACGTTCATAATAATGAATTTGATTTTCAGCATTTTATTTCTGAGTCAGTGTTTCTGGAGGGGAAACTATTTCAGCGTTTTCTGAATAAAACTCTCCCCCGCTTAAACGTTAGACGGCACAGCGAGAAGGTACAGAATCTGAACTAACGCTCAAACGTTAGGAGCTAATGAACAAACACAAACCATGAAAAACAACTCCCCCCCCCCCCCGCCCCCGCATCTTTACAGTAGCTTCCCATGCTCGCAGCCATAAGTCCTCTTTCTGCTGCCCTCTCCGATAAACCTGCCGGCCTGGCCGCCTCTCCCTTCCCATGCAGGTCTGATCTGCCAGGCTGCTGAATGCAGACACTGTACTGCACTGTGAATGGACAGCCAGGTATTTTATGAATGGAGCGGATCACGTGCTCCCAGCACCTCCCCGAGCTGATATTTCCCACATAACTGTGTCAACAAGCAGCGAACAGCACATATTAATACAGCAGGTCCTGGAGACCTTCCTCCGCCAGCCGCTGGCTGCAGGCTGGTCCTCAGCACAGCAGCAGCAGCTGCTTTAGGCACTGGGCAGGGCAGGTTTTGCCGCAGGTCAGCGGTGATGACAGCAAGATTTTTTTTTTTTTTTTTTGCTTAATTTTTTTTTTTTTTTATGAATGGAGATTGTGGTATGCAAATGAGAGCGATTCACAAAAAAAAAAAAAAAGGAAACATGGCGGCGGCCCCGGCCGCCGGCCCCGCGGGCGCTGCAGCGGCTCCGCTCCGCGCCCCTCTCCGCGCCCCGCTCCGCTCCGCGCAGCTCCCGGCCCCGCTGCCCCGCGGGGCTCTGCCCGCGCCGCTCCCCGGGGAGCGAACCGCCCGGTTTTGGGGAGCGCCCGGGAAGGTGCGAGGGGGCTGCGCCGGGAGGGAGGCAGGCAGGCAGCGGCGTGGGAAAGCCGCCTCTCCCGCCGGAGGAGAGCCGGCCGGCCCGCACCCCCCCCCCGGCAGCCGGGCTGCCCCCCTCCGCCGAGCGGCTGCCGACGGACACAGCGGCCGCCGCGCCGCCTCCCCACCGCCATGGCCGCGGGCCGGCAACCCGCATCATTCATAAAAATCAGCCGCGGCGAACACCGACATCGCAAACCCGACCGCCAAAGCCCGGGCGGAGGCTGCAGCGATCAACCTTAAACTTCCCGACCGCAGGACAAAAAAAAAAAAAAAAAGAAGTTTCAAAATACTTTATATTTGTTTCCCGATGGCATAAAGAACTCGGGTGTTTCCTGACAAATATTTATCTCCTCCGACCCCGAATGTATTTCAAAGACGGATTACACGCAGGGCGATACAGCCGCACACACACATTCTCCTCTGGATTTCCTCCAAACCAGTCACATTAAAAATATTAAGAGATCCTTGAACTGCCCCCTTCCTCTTTTTTCTTAAAAAAAAAAAAAAAAGTCCCAAGTGCTCATTAAAAGGAAAAAAAAAAAAAAGGCTTTAGGGTAGGTTTAAGCTGTATTTACACTGACTGACTCATCCAATTAAAATTCAGGAGCAGTTTCCTGCAGGATGAAGCTCCCACACACTAGTTTCCATGTGAAATATCTACAAGTAATAGGTTATTATCAGAGGTGGTACGTGCCGATACCTCTCCTGGGCACTCCAAACCCATCCTCCCCCCTCCAAGACACCATCGTTACCTGCACCGTTTTCCACCGGGCTTTAATCAAACCACGCTTTTTCTGGCTCCTGGCTCGCAGCCCTTCCAAACCGAGCTCCTTCACAAAGAGAGAGCTTCTGGGCTTCCATGTACGCGAGCAGCAATGCGCAGAAGGCGCAGGGGGAGGCCAGGACACGATCGTGCGCGGGCAGCGGCCCCCGCGGGGCGCGGAGCCGGGGGGGGGGGGGGGGACGGACGGACGGACGGACGCGCCGAGCCCCGGCAGCCGCAGCCCGACCCCAGGGCGGAGGGGAGAGCCTGGGGGGGACACACACACACAGACACGGGGAGGGGGTCGGGACCGGCCGCTTACTCGTTGTTAGAAGTCGCCGTCTCTTCGCTCATTTTCTCCTCACCGCGATCCGACAGGGAGACGGAGCAGCACCGACGCAGGCAGGGCGCAGCCAGAACTCACCAGAAACTTCACCATTGTTACCCCCCCCGGCCTGCCGCCCCCGGCCAGGGCACGGGCAGCGCCGTGAAGTGAGGGAGAGGGGGGGGGGGAAGAGGCGGGGGGGGGGAGGTGGAAAGCGATCTTTATCCTGGAAACACGAAATCCTGTTGTCCGGCGCTGGAGCGTATTTCCCCCCTGTCCTTAGTGATGATGATGAAGAAGGTAGTGGTGGAAACAGCAACAACAACCACGGATCTTCCGCAGCTCTTCAGCTGCTCCCAGTTAGAGGGGAAGGGAGCGCTGGAGGCACGGGAGGGCTCCCCGCCGCAAAGAGCTGCACCGCACCGTCCTCCCGCTGCAGCTCATCTCCCGCTGCAGCCGCCTTCGCTGCTGCTGCTCCTGCCCTCCTCCTCCTCCTCCTCCTGCTGCTGCTGCTGCTCGGCCGCCTCCCTGCCCGCCCGCCTCCCGCGCCCAGCCGGGGCAGGCGGCGGCGGCAGAAATTCCTCCAGACACCGGAGCCGCCACAGGCCGGGGCGGGCGGCGGCGGGGGGGGGGGGGGGGGGGGGGGGGGGGGGGGGGGGGTGAAGGAAGGAGGGAGGGAGGGAAGGAGGGAGGGAGGGGGGAAGGAGGGGGCAGAGCGGCTCGGCGGGGGCTCTCCCACCCCCTCCGAAACGACGCCGAGCACTGCGGAGGGAGGGAGGGAGGGCGGGCGAGCCGGCCCCGAGGAGAAGGCTGGCGGCGGGGGGAGGGAGGCGTTTTAAACCAGCCCGGGGGTGGGAAGGGGGGGGAACGGAGGGGAGAGAGAGAGAGAGGGAGGGAGGCGGGGGGGGGGGGGATGCGTCACGGCTGTTTGTGTGAGGAGCCGAGCGGGGAGGGAGGAAGGGAGGGAGAGGGAGAGGAGCAGGAGCTGCCGGGGCGAGAGAGGAGCCCCCCCCCCCCCGGCCGCAGGACGAGGGGGAGAGGAGGGAGAAGGCCCACGGAGGGAAGTTTTAGCGGCAGCGCTGCCTCCCCGGCAGCAACTCCATTAGCAGCGGCCGCCGCCTCGGCTCCTCGCAGCCGCCTCCGCCCCCTCCTCACAGGAAAACTGGGCGGAAGCGTTGACTTCAAGCTCCTTCCGCCGCCACAGCTTGATCCAAAATAACCACGGGGGAGAGGGAGGAGGGAGAAGAGGGAAGAGCGGAGGGGGGGGGGGGGGGGAAGGAAAGTAATCCCCGTGACCCTGCGCTCGCCGCCCTCCCCGCGGCGCCCGGCGGCCGCCCCGCGCGCGAGTTTCCTGAAAGTAGTTCCCTCTCTCCCTCCCTCCCTCCCGGCGCTGCCTCACGCGCTTCCCGAGGAGCCGCCGCACACGCAGGCACGGCGCCGCGGAGGGATACGCGAGCTGCCCCAGCCGTCCCCCTCCTTCCTGCTCCGAGGGCGCGGGGGCCGGGGGGCCGCTCCCGTCCCTGGGCCCCCGCTCACAGCCCCAGGCCGGGGCGCCAGGCCCAGCGCCGCCGCAGGGCCCCCGCTCGGCGCGGGGCTGCCCAGACACCCCTCTCCGCACCCTCCCCCGGGGGCCGCCGCCGTGGGCCGGGGCGGGCGGCCCGGGGTGTGGCGGGAGCGGGCCGCCGGCGGAGAGGGGGGGCCCGGCCCGGCGGCGACCGGGGGGCTCTGGCGGGCGCGGCTGAGCTCCGGCGGGTCTGTGCCTGAGGGCCGGGGCTCCGCTCTTTAACTACTTTTTTTATTTATTTTTTTTTAAGCAGAAGTGAATGTAAACGCTGAGTGCGCGGGCCCGCCCCTGGGGAGCGCGGGGGGCTGGTGAGGCGGGACACCCCCCCACCGTGTCCCGTTCCCGATGGCAGCCGGTGCCGGTGTCTCCTTCCCCGCAGCCCCCCCCCCCCCCCCCCCCCCCCCCCCCCCCCCCCGTGGGCCTCCGCGTTCTCCAGAAATGCCCCGGTGAAGAGGACGGACCGGCGGGCCGGGCAGCGCCAGCCTGGATCTGCCCCGCTTCTCGGGGCTGCCGGCAGCGCTCCGCCTGCCCGGATGGGGTGCGCGGCCCAGCGTCGCCCCGCGAAAGGGGGAACCCCCTCCGTAATGAGTTCATTAACTCTCGAAATGAGGGAGCGGTCCCGAGGGGGTGCCGGCCCGGGGCGGGGGGTGTGTGTGACACCCCGAGGTGGCCGCTCTCTCTGAACGCGCACTGGCACGGAGGCGTTTGTAGTTGGCCCAGGTGAGCCGTGAAACCACGAAGCGACCGAACCCGCATCCCTTTTCAGGGATTTACGTGGGAAACGTGCTGCCTGATCCGACGGGAAAGCGGAGCGGTGCTGCAAACCCCGAGGACTCAGAAATCATGAGTCAGACCGTCAAGTAAATTAGATTATAATAAAAGATTATATTGTGGTTTATGTTTGTCGGTTGGATTTTGATTTCTTCCTGCCTGGCCTCCGTATGCACGCTTGCCAACTGATACCTCTCATTGTCCAAAATTTACGGAGTAAAATACTGTGGCGCTGCTGTAAGAGACATCGCTTCCCCGATGCACATTCGTTATCCTCAGCTTCTCGTGCACTTCCTCGCTTTTCCACAGCTGCTCTCCAACAGCCGCCTTTGTCAACTCTAATCCCATTTCAGTGTTTCCTGTAACTGCCGGATTTCTTCCCAACTCTGGTGGTGTCATAGGAGCAGCGATGAGCTGTTCTCTCTTCCTGTTTGAAAAAGATGGGGCGAGCTCCCTTGGCGATAATAACGTGGCCGATTCCCACACTACCCTTATTTGGCTGCTTTTTCCCAAGGAAGGGAGAGACTGGAACATGGGCGAAGGAGTTGTCACCATTTCAAGGGGACCTGGAGTTTTCAAGGGAACCTGGCGTGCCGCCCGTCATCCTAGGCCAGACTACAAACTTGCAGCATCTGTTTGAATGCACAGGAGCAGGGCAGTATTGCATTTATCATGGGTATTTGTTAAGGAAATTCTTCCTTTTCACCTAAGGTTCAAAATGCAATTTGTCTATGGGTCTTAATGATGTCCAAAGATTTTTCTTGGAGACTTTTCTTATTTCAATGTGATTGAAAACTACAGGAAGATGTTGCAGTGAGGAAAAAGCGTGTACAGTTTCAGTCAGGTTTTTATTTTGAGCGGGTGGTTAGTTAAAGCATTTTAAACATAAAGTTGTTTTTATCTTATAGCAGGCAAGAAGAGGCACGTTTCGGTTCTAGATAGATTATGTTTGTGGCAGTAGTCCTATGGATTGAAATTCCATGTTTCTATAAGAGGGTTCTACCATAAGCATAACGGAACAATTACAGTAAGCTGCTATCACGCTCTCTGATAAAGGGCCTAAACCACAGGTTCCAAGCAGCACACGTCCCAAACCTGCCGTAATAATGCTTCCTTCCTCATCCGGGAGGCTTTTGGAGGAAAATTTCCAATTGTTTTATAAAAACTTTTTTTTTTTCTAAAAGAGTACACTCAAAAATGGATCAGTTATTCATGGCACAACGTCATCCAAATACTAAAAATACGTTACAAGCCCATTTTTGTACAATTTTACAATTCACAGGAATCAAATTGAGTATTTGATGGGACCCCCTTAAGTATTTTAAAACTCAGCTGTGGGGATGTAGTATTATTCTACTCAGCGATGAGAATCCTTTCGGAGAACTTCCTGTCTTGTGACTGGCAGATAATGTGACTTCCTGCTAATTTAATTTTAATTTTCTACTGGCTTCAAAGTTGAAATATTTTAACATTCTTTAAGGTAATGGTTTTATTAAGATAATTTGATTAATATGATCCTGTACAAGAATACTCAAGAATCAGCTCAGTTTGTCAGGTGGTGGTGTAACTCCATTCAGATGCACCTGGAGAGAAACGATGATGACAAGGAAGAGCATTAATCTGGGGTTTTATTTTAAATTCCTTAAATATATTTAATGTAAAAATAATTTTCATTGTGGCAATTCAATAAAATGAACTGTTGTGTGATACACCTCAAATAATTTCAGTCTGCTTACGGTTTTAGTCAGTGTCTTTATTAAGAATAAAATGCGTATTGAGTTGTCGACTGAAAATGTGAGACTCATCCTGTGACTTTTAGTTGTCTGCATGGAGGAGGTGAGGGGAGAAGGGCCCACCGCTTCTTCACCTGTGGTGGCTCTTCAGCTTCTGCAAGCAGTCTCATGCCGCAGTATGTGTTGCGGAGGTCTTGCGAGCGGTTTCCTCTCCCTTCACCTGAATATCATAAAGAGGACAGAAAATCTGCACTGGTCTGTGTCTTGGTTTTGAAGAAATCCCGTTTGTTTACCTCTGTCCAGGTTGGAAAGATCAGAGAACGCAATCCTGGAGTATTGGCGTCCTTTTGCCCAGCAGCGGTTGGTTTCAGGGCCTTCCGGGTTTGTTTTTTGGAGCAGAAATAAGTGATCAGGTGTTTTCAATGTAAGCAGCTTATTTCAGAATTGCGGGTGAGCCCTGCCTGTGCAAACGAGGCCGAAGGGGGCTGGGCATGGGTGACACCACTCAGAAACCTCGGACAAATGGCCGCTTCATGTCCCAAGCACCACATGTTCTGGGGTCTTGTCTTTCTTCATGCGTTCTGTACCTCTTTGCTTTCCGGTGTTCCAGACTTTACAGTGTAGGCATCCTGAGCTGAAGTCTGGCCTTCCTGTTTATTATCTGGAAAAGGTAGCTCTAAAAATGAGAGCTTCTAGAGCTGCTGAGGTGTACTCGCTCTGTGGCTTAGGTACAGGCATGACTCCTTAGCTAGAGACAAGATATGCCCAGTATGGAATAGCACAAATGCAGTTAAAAATTATGATTTTTTTTTATATTGCTTTTGATGTTTTCCTACATCCAACACCTACTTTAGTTGCACTTTACAAAACCTGATTGATACCTCAATGCCATTGCTCTTCTGTAACGTTTTGATAGCGGTGGACGTCTGAGGTGCAAGTGTTCTCTGGCCTTGCGTCCAGAGACCCTTTTAAATGAGAAATGGGGAGGCGACAGTTACAGCTAAAGGCAAATGAAGGCAATGTATGTAATTAGGAAGCCATGTAACATACAAGGAGAAATCTATGGAAGCAAAATAATAATCTGTATTCTGAATTTCTGTATTTTTGTAATTTTCACACGTGTATGTATGCCTAAGCCATCAGCGTGTGTCCTTCTGTGACTAACACTAGGCTTAAAAATGCTCAGTTAACCAGGAATAATTATGTCTGCTCTATGTTACAAAACGTATTCACCTGAGTAAGTGGGACTAAAGGATTTCTCATATACTACTACTGAATGTGGAGCCCGCGTACGTCTGGCCCGATATGCTTATTCAGCATTCCTTGAGATGGTTCTGCCTGCGTCGGTGAACGTCTCTGATGAGAGAGGTGGTCAGGAGTGGCCGTGGAGTGTAGCAGGACTCTGAGTCTGCGGCAGAAGAATTATATATAGAAGATGTATTAGGGGGGTTAGGTTGCATAATTCTGATCGGCATGGCATTCACATCTTAAAATCCATAATAGGATCAGTGGAAGTTAAGTAATGCCATCCAGATTAGTCGGTCATTGCAGAACTTAAGGGACCAGTTCTTAGTTGAGGTTTTAACTCCTAAATATGAAAGTTTTGAACCCTGCCTCCACAAAGCACAGCGATGCTTATATTCGTATCGAGATGCTAATGATAAATTTACAAAAAATGGAGGTTGGCCAGACGTTCTGCCATTTTGAGGAAAATTGTTAGAGGTCATTTGGGAATTTCTTCTGTAATAGCTTTTATTCAGAATCCTAGAGTGAGTTAAACACTGGGTGGTCATTACACAAATCTTAATAAGGATTTAGCTAAACCGAGCTGATTAAATCTATATTAGTATTTCAGCAAAGTCAGATTTTGTTAAGTTCTAACCAGGAATCCCGTTATTGCATACAGGATAGAAAAGTTGTTTGTTCTACTTGATGCTACTGTCTCAAAAATTGTTTTCCAGCAAGGCACAAAACCATGTTAGAGTCAAATCCCTATCAATTTCAGTGTTTTTGAGATGGATAATTTCATTCATAAATTATTCCAGTTACCGGTTTGTAATAACCTAGGACTATTTATACTAGACAGAAAAATGCTAGCAATTGCTTCCACGTGTTGGAGAAATGGAGACCCAGGTGGGAGGGTGGAGGGGGGACATCTTGTGTGTTTTCAGCTGTGTCAGCTGTTGTACCTTTGATGTGGCTGACGTGCACAGGAATCTCAGTGGCAATCTGTGGTGCCAGTCGTGCAGTAACTTTATTCTGTCCTTTTTGGGCACGCTCACAGGATGTTTTGGGCTAAGCATATGTTCGGTTTTTTTTGTGATACCTTATATGCCTTAAGGTATGGGCAGCTAGAGCAGCACTGCCGGGGAAAGAAGCAGCCTCACCTTCTTCCTAGTCTGCTCCCTTCCCTATCTTGCACCTTAGGTGGCCCAAATATTTGTGTGTTGAGCAATGAACTGCACTGGGAAATCCACCCAGATTAAAACCAGTGTGGGAAATAAAAACCAATTAGTCTTTCAGTATTTCCAGTTAACCATGCAACTAGATAAACACCCGCGCTCGCCCAAGAATGGATAACGTGGAAGGGGGAGTAAGAGAATGGTGGCAGTGCAAAACTGCTTTTTATGGAGGCAGTGGTGATTTGTGCCAACCTAAAGTGTGGCTTGGTAAAATAACACAAAATCTGGGGAAATAAAAGGAAGAAAACAGACAATTTAAGTACACCGAAAATGACTTGCAATCTCATTTGTTTGCTAATGGTTATGTTAAGAAGTAAATATTATGTGAAGAACACGCAAGAATGTTATTTAGAATCTCATTCTAAATTTAATATAATCTTCCGTATGTTTCTTTTTTGGACTTTTTGGCCCGTCATCAATAGTCACCTAGAAAATAAGGCCCCGGGATCCTCCAAAGGGAAAGTCCCAAATATATTCAGAAATTCCTGCGGTGCCTGCTGGCCAGTAACTGGGGACAGATTCATCGCAGTCATTTCAGTCTATATAAAATGGGAAGCGGAGACACATTTCTGTTCCATATGCAGAAATGTGTTGTCTAGGGGAAACTGTGGTCTAATGCGCCAAATGCAGAATGACCCGTCAGCAGTTCTGCTTCTCCTCCCAGCCCTGCCACCCCTGTGTTGTGCGATCTTTGGCAATTCATTTAAAAATCTGTGGGGTATGGCCCGATTGAACAAGAGCTTGCAATGTAGTTGAAGAGATTTCAGCTGAGACGCTGTGGCCAGTTGTACGCAGACTTTTAATTCATTTCAGGGTGCAGCTGGGAGATTAGTTTCAACCTACCACTGCAGGGGGTTAAAGCGAACCTGTTTCTTTTGCAGTAAAATGAACAAGGAGGATTTACACAACCATTTAATATGTTCAGCCATGAGGAAGTAGGTTCCTACATCGCTCGGCTTCCATGGGAGGGAAATTCTTACTCTACCCTGATTTCTCTCACTTCTAGCAATGAGAATGGAAATATCCACCATGTTTTTAAAGGTTCCTCAGAGATTCAAACGGATACATAACTCTTTCAAGCTTTTAGATTCCAATAGAAGCAGGAAGGAATGAGAAGTGGATTTGCAAGGTCTGAACAGAGCGTTAGCTCAAGCACGAGTGAATGTTGCACGTAGTCTTCGCTTTAGAAAATAGACCACGTGGTACCAGGATTGCAAAGAGAGAACCTGCCTTGCACCACTTCAGGCGCCCAGTTACTCCAGTATCTTCTTCCACCATGCTTATTATTGCCATTTTCCTGAAATTGTTTAATTCAAAAGGATGTTAAAACCTGAGACTTTCTGCATTGTCCTTGTTTCTTTTCCTACAAATGGGCTTGTGCCGCAAAGCAGTGTGACAACTAAGTTGTATGTGCCGTTATTTCTAGGAGCCCCACAGAGTTGTGTTAAATTAGCTAAAGGCATGATTATACCATCAAACAAATTCGATTAAATTGTTATACGTGCATGATGCCTCTTGTAGAAAAGCTTTAACTTGGGGAAGAAGAGCAAATATTTAAACCAGCAATATAAACTAATTTTAAAAAAACAAGCATCCAAGATAGAAGGGGTTTTTTTTGGTGTTTATACTGCATGTTTCTATTCTTCCCTCTTTACTACGAAGCAAATCCATCCTTTTATTTAAAAAAAAAATCACTGTCTTTCTTCGTAAGTAATGGAGATTATGAATATTATTTTATAATTGTAGTGTACTTCAGATCTGGGCTATTTTTAATTCCAATTGCCTAAGAGATTTTTCTTTTGGCCAAGCAGGTCTTGAAGCACAAAGTCCTCTTGCTTACTTTGCCAGTTCAAGCTCACCATGTGTAACCGTAGAAAGTCACTGCTTCTGGTTATCAGCACTTGGTCTAGAATGTATCTCTGGTTTAGTGATGAGCTTAGACCAGACACCCAGCTTTTAGACGGCTAAACAAACTCTACTTATGAGCACTTTCTGTACTTTAAAAAATGATCAGTCTAGCAAATTGGTATAATACTCTAGGGTCTCTCAGATCCTGAATTGCTCTGATGTCTCTCAGCTGAGAAATAAAACAAGGTCCTGATTAGCAGTGTTTATTAAAAGCCCCGTGGCACTTTTTGCCCGAGCTGACTATAGATGGGTAATCACATCCACGGTTACATAATGAAGATAAACATTTCACGGCATTATAAACTCTCCTGCTGTGAAGCATAAGCCACCCACCAACTGCCTGATTTTAGGAAGAACCCTCTCTATTACATAAGTGTTCAGTATGGGGGTTTCTTGCACCTGCCTCTGAAGCATCTGGTACTTGTCACCTTCAAAAACAGGATTCGAGACTCGATGGACAACTAATCTGAGCCAATCTGTCAATTTTTATGTAACCGAAGGCTCGTTGTGACAGGAGGACGTGTCATAGTTCTTGCTGATGTATCTGCTGAGTTCCCAGGGCTATTTAAAATGTGTATTGTATGTTCTTCCTTAAAAGTTCATTTTGAAGCTGCTTGATACAAGGTAATATTGTAGGAATCGCTATACAAATGTGCAAACGAGTGGGACTGTATTCATATGTGTGATTGTGGGTGACTTTTAAGTACATTTCTGTTCATGAAGAAGCAATGAATCGCTAGCAGAGAAAGTGGGAGTACTATTACATAAGTTGGAGCTATCCAGGATATCTTTAACTCGTTCTCACATGCTTTGTGCATTTTTCCTTTCTTCGCTCAAAGGGCAGAACAGGTGTGTAACTATTTAACATCGGCCGTATCTCACCCTAGATTCAACTCCTCCCAACAGTGTTTAGCTAGTGTGGATTCCTGATTGCTCCCACAAGAAGATCACACAAATGCTACCAAAATGCTTGTGAAAGAATTTACACAAGAGATCCGTATCAGGGGATTTCATCATTTACAGAAAGAAAAAATTTAGATACCTTCTATTGACATAACATCTTTGATTTCAAAGCAATCTTCAAATCCTAGTCAGGAAACCTGTTATTTTTCAGGAGAATGTATTAGGCTCTGGGATGGTAAATGGTCATGTTTAAATCAAAGTATTTTATTTCTAGTCCATGTTTAAATCTCACTGATGTTTCTGAGAATTAAGCACATGCATAAAGCCAAGCGCATTCTTGACCACTTTGTGGCTTTAGGATAGTGTAACTTGCTGCCTGTATTAAAACAAGTCTCAGCGCTTCCTAAACAAAAATCTCGTAGTGCACAGCAACACAGTGAAACGTTTTATTGTGGGACATTAACAATACCATATCTAGTTGAAACATAATGCTCTTTAAATAAAAAATTGGCAGCATTAGATGCTGTATGCATGTTCCTTGGTAATGATATTTAATATTTTAAACATCAGATTAACCTGGAGCTCTCCAACCAATAGACTTCGTGAAACGCTCTCCAAACATTCTCATCCATCGCTGTGGGTTCCAAATGTATCGGCTCTTTGTCTTTTTCCTGGTTGCACTGATTGCAACTGTCACTGAGTCACACAGCTTGCTTTGGGCCTGCAGCCAAGTTGATTACCACCACAGCTTGTGAACCATAAAAAAGGTAGTCTCAGATCTCATAGAGAGCTGAATGATAAAGAAAAATGACACGTTAAATCCATCTGAAAAAAATTGACTCAAAAAGTATTTTTGCATCGTGCTCACGACGTTCTCAAGAAAGAAATTAGTTATCAATAGTGAAATTAATTCCTTTGAGACATCACACACAGCTACAAATGAAAAAGATGTTGAAGCTGTCTGATGTCAGATGTTAAGGCAGTACCTGTTAGTGCAAAGATCACAGACACACGTTCAGGGGCAAATGCACCAAAATAATTTCTTATTTACTTATTTATTTCTCAGTAAAAGGACTGCTCACCAGCTGTCTAGGAATATTTGACATCTCCAGGGTGTAAACAATAAAACTAACAAAATTCTTTATACAGTAACATTTACTCCGATGATCTTTATACAATGGGTGGTAAACATACCGAGTAGGAACGAACTGAGTGGTTGTCTTTTGGGGGGCCCTGGAAAGCACCATTATTAAAAATAATGTCACAGCCTTTTTGGGTGACCGACTAAAAAGTTTTCCCCTTATCTTCCACAGCACAGCATGGCCCGCATGAATCACTTGAGTTCCCAATGTTTTAACCCATATATTTTAATTGCATTAATTCAGTGGGGGTTGGGTATATAGATAACTTTTAAAGGTTTCAGTCCATCTGGTGAAATACCACTTCAATTTAAAAATGAAGTTTTGCATTAGATAAACTAAAAGTATTCTACAAAGTAATAAGGAGCAAGACATTAATTTGACGTATGTGGCTCCACTGACATGAGCACCTATGGTATATAATTTTTCTTCTGTAGTGACCAAACTTTGTGTTAGAACAACCCATCTTGTTTCTCCTCTGTACTCACAGTGTGAAGCTGATCTCTGTCTTCGTTCCGTAATTAGGAGAAAACATCCTAATTTCCAGCCTAAATTTATTCATGATCAGATTATACCCACGTGTTCTCATGACAACACTGTCTGCTAGCTTAAATAGTTATTTTCCCCCTTGATATATTTATAGTCCGTCATGATATCAGTCCCCATACCCTAGATGAACCAGACCATGATCTTCTATTTTCTTCTCATATGCCAGGCTCTCCATTTCCAAGACCAGTTGAATAGCCCATCTCTGGAACTGCTTTAGATTGAATTCATCCTTCTTGAACACGAAACATGGGAATTGTGCAGAATAGTTCATATGGGCTATTGCCAGGGCTCTGCACTAATGGTGTTAATCCTTCCATCTCTCTGATATATCCTATATACGCATTCCTCTTTTTCTTTGGTTATAGCAGATTGGTAGCTCAAATAGTTTTGTATCCAGTTGATGTATACATGTCATTCTCCTCCTGAGTCATCTCTAGCTGAGGAGCTCAGATTTTATAGTAATACTTTTGTTCCTAGTTTCTAAATGCTTGATTTTGGCCTTTGAATTTCACATAATTTCTGTTACACCAGTCCTCAAAGTTATCCAGTGTTTCTGGTGAGATATCCTCCTCTGTTGTGATCACTTTGCTTTGTCAGTCCATCTCATAACCCAGATGTTTCTGTGACATCTACATCCATCCAGATGCAAATAACACTGATCCCAAGAGCAGCGCTTGAGGAACTCCGCAAACTGTCTCTCTCCAGCTTGATGCTTTGCTTTCAACATTTGATGAAAAACATCTGCACTTTGTAAAGTGACATGGAGACCACTGCTCCTGTGTGTGTTTTTAAATGGGATTTTAAGATGCATTTTGTAAAAAGAAGAAGTAAAGGCAGGATAATTTTTTTTTTTGTCAAAGAATTTAGAATCCTCGTTCAAGGCCTTAAAGCTGTTTTGGTCCATCAAAGTTCCCCCTGCTCCCTCAGGCTGCTAACATTTGCAGGCAATTCACTAGTTTACATGAGAACATTTTAACAACTTCAGAACAATTAAGTGTAAATAAACAATATTCAGATTAAGTATAAAGAAGTATAATCTCATTTTGATGCTTCGTTTGATTTAGAATTCAGACTAGAAGGCATCAGAAAACCTACAGCTTGTCTCCCCTTTCATTCCAGTTTGAATAAAAACTATTAAAGTAAAACGAAAAGCCTTTGTGAGAAAGAAGGTCGTCAGGTTCATTCAGATCAAGAAATTCAAATACATCTTGGAACAGTAAGGCAGAAACCATACTTACTGTTTCAGTTTAATCTGCAAATCACAAAGCTGCATCAGAACTAGCAACAATTTATATAATTCTTTACAGTTTCAGTATACAAGGCAAGACATAAAGACTAAACTAACACCTACTATCTGCTTTCTCTCATTTCTTAGATTGTAAACTGTTTGAGGTAGGGCTAGTTTTAAGATTATTCTGTTTCCATAGTGCTTAGAAAAATGGGCTCTTATTCTTAGTTGGCACTATTGTAGGAAACACCATTTCTGAAGAAGTACGGACAAATACTGCCCTGTTGTCAATGAATCATGGATAATAGTAATGCTTTACATATTTCCTCTTACCCTCCACATTCTGTAGAAGATTAAAAAAAAAATCTTCCACTGTAAATAGCGAAGTACATGTATTTGCTGTACAAAGAGCAGTGTTCAGTTAATGTAATGAATAAATCCAATTCACAAATATACAAAAAATTTAGTCAGGTTTTAGAAACTATTTTTAATTCTTTCCATTGTACACACAAGCTGCAACACGTATGATATGACATTCCTACATCTCTGATCTGTATAAGAGGAGAAGGGGATTTTAAACCCTCTTCTTGATTTTCTGAGATTGATTAAAATGCTTCAGCACAGCTGAATCGTGCAGGTGTAAATTGTCTGTGTGTGGGAGGAAGAGACAGAATTGCTTCTCTTCAGCCTGATCTGACTTACACTACAGCAAACAGCCTTTTCTCCTTTATGAAATGTGTGGTAGTCGAGAAGCATCCTGCTCCCCTTGTGATCTGGGGTACTGGCAGAGTGTTTCCAGTTATTCATTCTAGATGGGAAATGCAGACAAGTACAATGCAGAACACATGGTTGGAAATGTGCTCTGGGTTTTTGGTGGAATTCTTCCATCTCTATATCAATCTTCTCCTAAATGTCTGTGAAGTGCCCTTGTTTTTAAGCTGTCACATACACACACACTAATTCACAGACACACATGCATGTATAGCCATGCACACGTACACGTACACATATGTGTGCACAGATATGTATACGTATGCAATGAACACATATCTCTGTTGTTCCTGAAAAACGAAGTGTTTATAAATTAATAAACCTCTTCAGCTATTTTTCTTCCGTGATATTATACCTACTTGGCAGGCTTTGATACTGCTGGTGTCAGAATGTCTATGGGGCTCAAAGATCTGGGCTTCGTTGCACTAGCAACTCTGTGCACACAGAGAAGAATAATCCAATACAGAGTGGAAGTTCAATAGTGTTTGCAGACAGAAATGGGAGGCACCTGTAACTATTACCTGTCCATTGCCTGGAGATGGATAGGGAGACTGGACTGTAAGTGAGGCACCTAGATCATATGCCTGAAGGTATGTGTTGTATATTTTTTCCTGCTGTGATTTGCCCAAGGTTGTACTGAGCGTCTGTGGTAAGAGCATGAATTGATTCCAGGTCTCTTGCTTTCAGCCTAATATGTTAACCGCACATTATTCTCCTACTGTTACTAGAAAATATGTACCTGAAAATGTTGTGTATCTGAGATTGCTGGGAACTCTTACTTGGCCTGACTGGCTATGAATCAATTTAGAACAGTAAGAGTCGGCATACTAAAAGTAGATTGGTAAAGCATTTTGGGAAATTAAGAGATTTTAAAAGCCCCAAGAGAGAATCAAAGAGCAAAACTTTCTTGGAAGTCAATGGAGAGAGCAGCTGATTGACATGTATTTTGCAGAGAACTCAAATCCACCTCGTGTGCAAGTTAATGTAAAAGCAAATAACCTTTGTTTTTTCAGTCACCTGACTAGAAAGAAACTTACTGTTCACGGGACACAGACTACATGGAGAGCTGCAAAGGGTCATCCAGTGGAAAATACATTTTGAGGATGTTCTTCAGACTCTTGTCTTTTTACATTCCTGTCAATGAACTCTCGAGATATCATCTCTTTGCTGATAAGCCCTCCTGAATGAATGTAGTAGTTACCTCTATTAAAATAGCCAATACCATCTGAGCAGTACTCCTATAATCACAGTTCAGGTTTCAAAACAGAAAAAGAAAGTACTTTTATCTTCAGGAATGAGGAGGAGTCAGGCAAAACAGTCATTCAGCACATTTGTCTCTTTTATGTCCCCTGATCTCCTGAAACCATAAGAAAGATTTTGCTGCGGTGTGTCTCATGGCGTTAATGGTCTGACAGGATAAATGGCATTTGTTAAAAAGCGTTTAAAAGTCCAGGAATAGACAAATTGGGTAGAAAGAACCAAGGAGGGCATTTTTCTTGGTCTGGTGCTAAATCTCTTAGTACTTACAAGCTTTCAAAGATCAGCTGCTGTATTTTGCAGTGGAGAACTTGGATACAATACCTAGCAATAAGTTTTTTTTGGTTTTATTAGGTTAGCATTTATGTAGTTAGCATTGACTGTGCCAGCTAACTTGGACTTTCAGGCAATAATTGTGTATGGCCTACTATTCCTGCATGTGTTTTCAAGTGCTATGTCGTATGAATCCTACTGGCACAAATTTTCTGTCCTTCACTGTATTACTTTTCTAACAAAAGTTACAAATATTCAACCTGCTAAATATGCATATGTTTACATGTACATTTTCAATTTTGCTTTTAGAAATGGTATTCTGTTTTGTATGGATTACGAAAGGTTTGGGATCCAATTTCTGCCTGGTGTGAGAATGTAAAATTATATTACTAGAGAAACATTAACTTATGGCAGCCATAAGTGTATATGAAATGTAAAGAAAACATATTCTTCCAGATTACAGAAAATATGCTCTTCAATATCTTCTGCCAACCCAGTAGTGCAAGGCACATTTCTGGAAGAAAGACATTGTTACTGGGAATGTATAGTTTTGCAATAATTTGTTAACAAAACACTCTCTTGATCCCGTGATTTACTTGTAAGTTAAAGCAGCCCTGAAGCGATCTGACCTTGGGACCAACAGCTTCAAGACTTGGGGAACGTAAAAGGAGCAGCTTCTTGCCACTGCTAATCCTTTGAACATTTCAGCTGCATTCAACTAGGTTCAGCTAGATCAGGGTGTTTTTCCTTTGTCCTTTAATCTTTCCACGACTCTTTTTCCTTCCTCCAGTAAGGTCAATGCTGTTGGTTTTTATTTTATTTTCCATTAGCAATAGAGTCATAATCAATAGCTTTCAGGATTGGCGAGCAGCTGACATTTGCTTTGGGATTACCCCAAACTGTCAGACCATTACTATCTCCGATGTTGGCCATGACCGTATTTCACTGCTTATATATATGCTAGCTACTGTATGATGATTACTTAGATTAAATGAAAGACATGGAAGAAGCTTTGCCAGCATCTTAATGAATCTTCTGAGAATGATTCCCTTGTGGTTCAGCTGCCTTGCTGTATCTCCCAGATCTTTCATTCTGAAATCTACCACTTAGTTTTCTACAGACTTTTGTCATTTGCTCACAGATAAGGTGAAGAAATGTGAAGTCCGAGAGTTGGTGCATGCTATTGCTTTCCAAATCCCACAATGATTCTTCAAATACTGTAGACTACAGCAAATTTCTTAGGCAAATCAAGCTATTGGAAATGGAAAAAATCAGATGCAGAACACGATGATGTAAAATTATATACATTTATGATTAAAATGCTCTCATGGGATACAGAAACACACAAGATATGCTGCTCTCAAATTACTCACAGGATTGCTAAAGAAGTCATCCTGCTATTCTTAGAAACAGTTCTGAGAACATTTCTTTTGCTGTACAATCGCAAATAAATCCTACTTCATCTCAAAACCCAGAGACTCAGAAGCCCTTTCTTGGCCACCTTCGGATTGATCAGGATACCCCGTTCCATGATTTTGGATGAATCACTGAATCTTTTTAAGCAAGATTGTTACTTTAACATAACTACCACCCAGATAATAGAAATGATGCTCTCTCTTATTGCTGACTGAATAATCGCCAGCTGGAAAAAGCAGTAGCTGGTATCCAGCCATATACAAAAGGGAGGAGAGTTAATATTCGTCAGCCAGTGTGATGAAGAACTGAACCGGAGTATTTTTCTATAGCTTCAAATATTTCTCCTTATTTTTAATATTACATTTTTAACATGAGACTGGATAAGTGTATAGTTATTCACGTGGAGACTCTTTACACACATCATGGTTTCAGGATCCACTTTACAAAGTGTGATCAGCATTTAAAGTAAAATCCCTTTCCTGATTGCTTTTCTGCAAAATATATTTTAAGGAGAGATCCCCTATGCAGGATATGACTACTTCTACTCCTGTTTGTATCCACTTGAAAGCTCTCTTTCTAGATGTCAAAACCGTCCCTGACGTGGCTTCACACTTTTCTGATTTCATATTCTGTTCTTCCCATCCATTTCCCAGTTTTAGATTTTTCTCTCTCTTCTTTTTCTGCCCTTTTCTTCTGTGAATCATTCTTCCATGTGTACTACACATCCTTTCTTTCAAACAAATGTGTAACTCTTACATGGAAACTAGAACTGGTGAAAATTGGAGTAATGTTCCTGAAAAAGCTACAAAATTTTGACATTTTCATGACGGTTTCACTGAAGCTCTTAATTTCTTAATTTCTAGTTTAGACACATTTCCTCTGCAATACATTGGTGATTTAGTATATTGAGTCAGGTCTTGTTATGCAAAAATACATGAATAAACAAGTTCCTAACAATCAGAAAGAGGAGTTATATCTTCACAGAAAACAGAAATGTCCACTAAGACTAGCAGAAACACTAATGATCCCTTAGACTTCCGTCAGACTATCTGCATGAGAAAGCCTTCCCTAGTAAAGCCAAGCAATCATACAGTGCAGAATATGCCTACAAGGCATCTGCTTGGGGTTTATTTTACCACTTCCATGTTGTGCTATTTTGGCATGACCATCATTAGGCTTTTGAGGTCTGAAACAACCCTACAATAAAACGCTATTTTTTTAGTATAGTTATAAAACACTCTCAGCATGAAGTCCATCACTGCCTCCTCATACACCACAAGTTAGGAAATGGTGTGGGATCACATTTGCCTGTTGCTATTTTCTTAATGTAATGTGTATTTTTTTTTCTGTTTGTTTTGTTTTTTTTTTTTCATTTACAGTCCTTGTATTTTCCATAGAGGAGGGTGAGCTACCAGAAACTAACGCACAAAAAGCCATTCAAGATATATGAAAAAGAGACAAAAAAAAAAAGAGAAGTCTGAGGAGACCAGCACTATGTTTTGTGAGCAGATGGCATGAAACACATTGATAAAAAGTAACGTGTGCCCATTCTTCTTCCTCTTGTTTGAAATGCAGTACTAGATGCTATCTGAGATTAGAAAACACACAAACACAAATCTACATATGCAACTAATTTAATCAAAGGCATGGGAGGGGTGACGAGAACAGATCAAATGCCAAAACCATAGTTTGCCACAAGAAAAAGTGTGGAGCTGGGAGTGGAGTGGATAGAAATTTAGTCCATATGGTCTAATTATTGATGTTCAGTGCCTTTGTCATCTGCCAAGCACAGGGAGATGCAACTGGAAGTACGTTGTCCTGGCTGAACTTTCTGATGGTTGCTTTCCCCGTATTTCTGTTTAAAGAGTGATAAATCACCAAGGACTACTGCATAACAATGTTTTCTTCTTACTCTTGGAAAGGCTTTGTCTCCTGTCCCCTCCAATTATAGCTTCATACAGAGTCTATGGAGAGAAGGACAAGAGAGCATGGGGTGTTTCTTACTGTGCAGGATGGTCTGCTTGCCTGTGGCATCTAGAGGGGTGCTCTAAGCAACATAATTTTTCTTTTGACCCTGGCAAAGATTCAATAGTAAAACCACATTGTCCTTGCGAGAGCCCTTGGGTTCAGGGTAAGCTTCCCGCCGCCGGGACACATGCATGAGGCCGCGCTGAGCTTGCCCAGGGGAAGTGGTAGAAGTTCCCATGTCTAGGGAAGTATGCCAGGCAAGCTCTAGAAGATGGACCTTGCAGTTATGGAGAGACTGATCAAATATTTTCCCGCTGACCACAACTGTTTACAGTATCCCAGATTCTCTTGGATTATAAAATAAGGATTGTGAAACACAGGGACAGACCCTTTGATGCAGTTCCTCTGGGAACAGGAAGGAAAAGTGAGAAGGGCGTATGAAACAACCTAGAATTCATGGTTTTAGCTGTCAGATAGTGCTTAAGTAGTTGATACCATTGCAATTAGTTCTCATGAGCCACAACTTCAGCCTGGGAGTCGTGCAGCACAGAGACATTGCTGGCAGTCTGTATCTCGGGGTTCAATTTGGCACAGGAGCGCGGGACGGAGGACGGAGGGGCCATGGGACCTGACCGGCTGTTAGCACAGCACAGGTCAGCTGCTCTGCGAACAGCATGCTCTGCGTCCCCCAGGTTGTCTCATTGTTCTTCTGGTGCTTTATCACATCTGCGTGGGATGTGTTTTTCCCCACTATGAGAAATAAATTTAACTCGCAGTACTCTTATTACTCAAACGGGGTGAGGCATACATGTTTAATATCAGTGCTGGCATTTTTGGAAAGCTTTGTAGATTATGTTTCCTGCTGTGTTCAGAATTCTCATCTGCTCAATAAAACAGTTTCTACTCCTGTCCACCCCCCCAGGCAATCACAATTGCCAATTTTCGAATCAAAATACTCCAGCTCTTTTGAGCTTCTTCCTCTTAGAAAAGGCATATCTATTGCCAGTACTGATAAGCAGATTTAGTGCCAAGCTTCTGCTTGGTTCAGTCACACATTTTAATCAAACTTTCAGAATTAAGTAAAGCATTAAGTACACTTCTTCCAGTATTCATTTTTTTAGTGAACTATTCAGTAAGTGTAAAGCAATAACTGGCTACTGTATGTTGTGACATATCACCTCCCCCTCCAGCAAGCCACAAGTACGAATTGAAGGAGCCATCTAATTCAGACTCAAGTTGCTAATGTATTATTATACAGATTTTTTTTTCAGGTGGGCCAATAGCTGACATCTCCACTTAAGGGCAGAAACATTTTAATCCACAAAAGGATTAAACATCCAACTGATGTTTACATGAATTTTACCACCAAATTCAAAAAGATCAAGACTAGCACTCAAACAAACTGTTGGAAATGTAAGCAAATGCACTTTTGCTACCCAGATTTTTATCACTTTCGTGTTGCTGGTTGCAGATAAGTTCAAGTCCCTGAA
This sequence comes from Pluvialis apricaria, assembly GCA_017639485.1. Taxonomy (NCBI): domain Eukaryota; kingdom Metazoa; phylum Chordata; class Aves; order Charadriiformes; family Charadriidae; genus Pluvialis; species Pluvialis apricaria. Next base: position 36,203,028 of record CM030012.1, on the reverse strand, counting down.
AGGGAAAGTATCTGTCATTTAGCCCTCTGAGAAAGATGCTTGTATACAAGCTGTAATTTGCACCTCCTTACTTCAGTAAAAACAATATAAATAGCTCTGATCAGTGCAGGGAGCTGTATTGTGCTCTAGAGCAGTCTAATGCATTGCCAATTTTTAGTTTCCAAATCAAAGCTGTTTATTAGACATTCAAGAACAAACATTTATGTATGCAAAAGTCTAATTTTTAAAAGAACTCACATAACTTCGAAATAACTCTGTTTGCTAGGAAAATAAGCAAACCCCAAGCCATGAAAACCCGAAGTAACAAATGTGTTCCCAGGCTGAAAGTATTCTAAGTTTGCTGGAAATTTAAATATTGTCTATAATTTCATGCAAAGTGATTAAAGAGTTACCATTACCATTCTGAATATTTGCCCTTCCTCTGCATGAGTGTAATGACAGTGAGACCTACTCTGATCAGAATAATTAAATCATATGCTGATAATACAGTGAATAAACATTACAAAGAAAATAATGTAATTTCTTTCATTAATTCTGCATGGCATATTCTCTGCCTAAGTATAAGAATGTCAATGAAATGCATAACACCTTAATATGCAAATATTACACATGTTAAATGAACTGAAACCTGATAATTTAATTAACAATTATCTTGCTGTATAAAAGACTTTAACTACATTTGAGTATATTAAAATATACAGTAAAGATTTCCTAGGTTTTAAATCCACTTTTCACGCAGCAAGCAGGGAATAACTCTGCTTGTGTATCATATCATTATTCTGGAACTTCTGCATCCTAGCAAAGATCAGTCAGATTGGTTGTACTGTTAAGACTGAAGTGTTATAAATTTAGGGAGCCATTTGCAGATTGGGTACCTGTGCATATTTACCAGTTTTCATCTTAATGTGTGTGTGTGTTTCTGTACACATACACACACACATACACACATTCACACAATAGAAGACAGAGAGGAATGCTGTGTGTAACTTATTTACAAGTAACTTGATAGGACACCTGCATACAAATACAAAGAGAATGTTGTCTTAAGGACAATGCAAGAGCTTTGCCTATAGCTTTGCCATAATGGAGGAGGCTATGTTGACTGTATATTTTTTACAATGAGGATAGGAATGTTCAAATAAGTCCCCTTAAGGCAGATTTAGACAAGCTCGTTGGAGGAGTTCGTGTGCTGTAGAGAGTTTATGCTCACTGCTAACCTGAATTAGCCTATTTTTAGTGCTGAGGAAAAGAGAATCAATGTAATTGTAGCAAGTTTGGAATATCCGCTGTCCCCACTTAGGCACAGGTAATAAAGCACGAAAGGTAACACAGTTACTGAGGGTTTCAGGAAGTGCTTAGTTTTGGTTAAAGGATGGAAAATAGGTTAACTGATTTTATTCATGAATGAAAACAATTTCAGGCCGGTAATATATCACAAAACACAAAAGCCATTTCAGAGTATGAACAGTCACATTTTATAACTGAACACAAATAATTGTCAGCTATTGCCTGACTAATTATGTATTTCTGAAATGGAGCTTTACAAACAATCATGTTGCCCCCCAAGAAAAGAAATACAGATCCTAAAGAGCAGCATCTGGCTGCTAATGTGTTAGCACTTACCTTAACATTATTTTTAAGAGTTCAGGAAATACATCCTACAAAAACTACTGCTCGTAACAGGATTAGTTCTGAACAGAAACCCCCAACTGTACTTTCCTCCGACAAAAGTCAAAGATCGAAGCCAGGTTTTGGTAATTCTGTAACCACAGTAACCTATGCACTTCCACACTGCTGTAAGTCAGTATAGGTTAACTTTTGTCCAGTAACCCAAATTTTCTCAGGTCTGGGACCATGAACATTTGGGTGTTCTTGGTATTCAGAAACTGTTTGATATTTTGTACATGAAGGAAATAATAATGCATAATAATGCACAATAATGCATAATAATAACAACAATAACAATGCTAATATTAATACTACTACTACTACTGATGATGATGATGATGATGATGATGATGCAAAACATTCATCACTGATCTATGACAAAAGATCTCCAGTACTGAAAATGGTTCCTGAGATGCATGGAGTTACAACTCTGAAAAGACTGGAAGATTGAATCCAGCCAAGCTGGACCCAGCACCTTCCTTAATGTTTCCTTTGTTGACTCCTGGATACAAGGCACTCTTCAAATTATTTTCTTCTCAGTGCTGGGTGTTTTGGTGACAACAGTGAGTAGGGTACCTAGTATCTAACAGTGCTCTTTCTGTACTCCTGCACCCACGCTATTATCAGTATTTCATGCTAGAGCTGTAAGATTTAATTTAGAATATTTGTACAGTCCTTTAGAATTCCCTTGAAGCTTTTATGCAAAAGACATAGTGGAAATAGGAGTTACTTTCAATAATGAAACTTTTATAATGATCCTTTGATACTGTGAAACATGATTTCCTTCTACCTATTTTGTAAGTCAATAAAAAGGAAAAAAACTATGTTCTGACTTGTGTACTGACTACCAGGAGCACTTACGACTCAGAAATGATGCTACTAGCAAAAAATTAATGAAGCAAACATGTTCAAATTTTTTCAAAACAGGATCTTTCTAAAGCCAAGTTAGCACTAGTAACTGATTTCAAATGTGTTCCTTTTCTCTTTTTCATAAACATAAAATTCTTTCTAAACCCTAATCAATAGAATCTTTGGCCCAAAGCAACACGACAAATAATGAAGCTACAAAATAAGTAACAGTAACAAATCCCTTTTTTGTGTGTGTGAGTTTGCGCGTATTTTATCCCATAGAGCATGTAATATAAGCAGAATAATACTTGCCCTGACTTTTCTTCTTGAAGTCCTGTTCACCATTGCTCTATATCTTGAGTAACGATTTACACTTGAACTAACTGAGTGCAGAGAGTGTAAAATAGCATCTCCACATTTAGGAGCATTTTATATCCAGTTTAGGCTGGCATTTGTGCAATTGCTGTGCAAGAAGAACAATGAGTGAAGCCCTTCAAGTGTAAAAATGGATGATTCAGCAAACTGTTGCTTATATGAGTCACCCTTACTCTGCTGAGCAGATTTTTGATCTTAATGACTCTCTACACCATCCTGAGAAAGCATCCGGAAAAAAAAATGTAAGAAAAAGAACTCCCGCCCATTGCACCCCTACTTTGCAGGTAAATAGTACGTATTACCTATAGTCAGCTTGTGAGGATCAAGCTAGCAGCTTATAAAGTCTCTGGACAAATTCAAATCCAGATTTGTCTTGCTACAACAAAATCCGTATTTTCAGGTTTGTTGTCCACATACATAAACCCAGCATTGGCCAGTAAATCTGCAGCACAGAATGGTTTTATTTAGCAAATCACTAATTTATTACTGGGACAAAGTCCATTCCTGCAAAGCAATTGGAGCAGTTAGGCTTATGACCTTGTTTTTGCACAGAAATCCTAGGTGGATGACTTTTTATGCATCTCATATAGCATTAAAGGGCAGGAAAGGCAAAATAAAAAGTTCAGAAAAAGGTTTAAATTATTTTTAGGGACAGATTTAACTGCTGACCCCCTGACAATTTAACTCTTTAGTTACAGGAAAGTGTTCTATAGTTGTCCAATTTTAAAATACTTTCTGGAATGACCTCCATGTAAATTGAATTCCCAAATCAATTGTTGCCTCCATATGAGCAAAACTCAATAGTTGAAATTGTGTCTTTTATTCTCAAATAGAAGTTTTCTATGCAGGTCATAAAAAGTTCAGTCCTAAATGAGAAAGTTTTCAAAGGTTGTGTCCAATTACAAACCAGTAATTTAGGTCAGCATGACTGTGTGGCCAATTTGTAAGGCAAGATGATGCAAGGACTGGGTAACTGAGTTCACCACAAAAATGGTATTCTTTCGAAAGTAAGACTAATTTTCCGAGGTTGGTTATTTCTATATCTGTGAAATTATTTATCCTAGTAAAGAGCATGGTCTGTTATCTACCCTATTTACATAATTGGCAATGACCTGCAGGTGCAAAGCAGCAAAGGATTCATTCACTGTTCTGTGCTGAGAGGCATCTGCCAGAACTGCATGTTGCCTTTTAGAGTGGAGGTGCTTTTCGATTAAAAAATGCTTTAGTTGACAAATTCCAGTCTTAATCCTACAAACATACATACCAATGTGGAAACCTTTTAAATCCTCTGCCATTTCATTTATACACCAGATCACAGAGTAAAGGTGAACAAGGGTATCCATTTTGCTGGAACTTATCAGATAGACTACTCCTTCATGCCATACATCAGCTAGCAAGTATGTCTGTCACTCATGAATGGGTAATTACTGGGAGGGCAACAAATGTGGTCTAGCCAGTTTTGACACCCACAAAAAGGCTTTATTTTTGTGCTTAAGATGAATGGCACATCAAAAAAGTTTCTTCTTTTCTTGCATGGTTGGCACCCACCTTCTTACCTCGATGTGTAAATATTGTACATATCTCAAACTTACGAAATATCCGGCTTTAAAAATCTGTTGCCTTACTAGCTAAATAATATTTTGGAGTAGTCATTAGGATGAGTCCAGAGGAAGTTGTTTTTTTTAAACCAACATCTATGAGCGAAAGTCTTTTGCTTATATTCAGTGCAATCTTTTGGGTAATATGTTTTCAAAATCAAGTACTGATCACATAAACTCAGGTACTATAGAATCATTTCACCAGTTTATCTCATAATACCTTACAAAGAAGTAAATTTTAACACCATTTTATAGCTGGAGAAATTGAGTGTGAGAAAGATAAAAGTGACAAGACCGTGGCCATGCAAATGGCTAAGCAGAAACAGAAAACAATTGAAGCTGTCTATGTTGCAGCACTTTAGCCACATTCATGAGGGATTTATATCATTTTGGATAGAAGAAATTCACAGATTGGGATCTGCTCTGAGTTTTGGAATTTTGAGTTGTGATCTCAGCTGAAATCAGTCTCTAACTGATTTATGGATATTTAATCCTAGGCTATTTTTGGAAGAATGAAAATATAGATGTTGTCTCATATATTGCCTAATACCGAAACATGCTTGTAATCACAAGGATGAGAGAGTAGCTTAAGAGGGAGGTGAACACAGCTAAAAAAAGAGTCTTTGTGTTTACTAAATGTTGGGGATAGAGTACAACACAGTCCCACCAGAAGGTGACAGGTCGCAGTCTCCTTCAAATTAAGTGATTCTGGAAAAGAACAAAGAGCGGACAAAGAAAAAGCTTTTCATTCACAGGAGTTAAAGAACCACTACTTAAACGCCACATTTCAGGCAGAGAGATGAGTCTGACAGGAACATACCCACTTTCTCCCAGAGAGCTGTTTATGCCAAGTCCTTGGAAAAGGGAATGCTGAAGATGTTGTAGCCACTGAAGCTACTCTCTGACCACCTGGGAATTCTCTTTATATAAAGCCTATCAAGTTAAAACTGTTTTGTCTCACTGGAGTAGTGCAGAGCTGCTAAGCTGGCCCGAGGGTCAGTGTCTTCATATTACAGATGAGAAATTTAGAAACTACTCAAACTATAACATCACAGAAAGAAACCTTCAAAATTCCAGTCTTCTATTTAAAGAAGAAAAAGCCTTTTGGATTGATTAACCGTGCCAAGGAGGGATTTGGAAATACCAGAGTAGAAACCTCCAGCGTTGCTCTAGTTCAAAAAGATAATTGTTAAGTAAACAGAACTTTCAAAGCAAGAGCTTTGCTCTACATAGCAAATAAGCACTTAATCAGGCATGTAAATGGAAGAGAGGCATCTCAGGTATTTTCTGAAGGTAATTTAGGGGCACTTAGGACTGCTGTTATGCACTCAAGTTGGTACCCCTGGTAGATTTATAGAAGTGGTCAAAAGAGATTTTGAGAAACTAGGTAAAGGTTCTTCAGAGCTACACAGAAGACTGAAGATCATCCTGGAAATGCCAAAATTGCTGGCTAGTGCTTCAGATTTATTTTTCCATGTTACTCCTGGAAAAGGGGACTCTGGTAAGTCCCATGTTTGAGGAAGACGGAAAGATTCTTGCTAAAGCAGAAAAAGGATAGTAGGAAAAATCACAGAAGCAGCTGTATAAAAAGGAATTGAATTACGCATGCATATATTTGAAGTTCTATATTCAGAAAGAAAAGATGGCAACGAGGAACATGAGGAAGTTCTGGGAAGAGGATGCGAATGTTGTGAGGGGAATTACTGTTGCTCATTTCTCTTCCTCAGCTGGTTGGTCTGCTTTCGGGTGAATTACTGAGAAGATGCGTCACAAGTTATGTCTGTACTGCTGCAGGGATTCTGCTTAAAGGTGGACTTCACACATTAAATTTGCTCAGGTCTGTTGCTAGTGTAGGGATGTGGTTAGGAAAGATGGGGTTCTAGCTGAGCAGGAACCGTAGCACCGCTGGGACCCGCAATGCCCTTTGGCAGGGGAGCACGGAACGCTGTACCCCCGTACCTCCCCTCTTCCACACAACGCTGCTGTCTGTGGGTCTGTGCTCTTAGCCAGCTGACATGGGGCCACCTTCACAACTGGGGCTCCATCGGTTTTTGGGTACTGTTACGGGGGAAGGAAGCAATGTGGGTGTTCTCCGTGGAAGGGACTAAATGCGCTTGTTGTCCGGTAGTTCTCTAGTCAAAATACAGCGTAAACTCACTCGGGCAGCTGAGAGATGACTTTTGGAAGCCACTTTGTTGTGTTGTGTCCCCTACCATGCGTTTCCTGTTTGACATCAGTCACCACCAGTTTCCATGAATACTTAACAGGATGCGATTTAGGTATTTTTTCCTAGGTATACACTGAACATACTTAGAATAATCACATCAGTGATTTCCCTCACCTTGTTTTTTCAAGTATTGTGAAGGAAAGTGATCTCATCTCCAAAACTGGACAAAATTTGTCCAACTTATATTTTTTTCAAATTTTGACTTATGCATCCATAAAAAGAAATTAATTGCAAAACTAACAAAATTTTCTTGTTAACTATTCACATTGCCAAATGGCAATAAATTGCTTTTAGAGACTGTCTCCCAAATAAATAATGCTAACAATGGATAAATTGAATGACATTTTACACATCTTCTCAAACAAAAGTATCTTCTGTGCAAAAAAAATGAATAATGAATATAAAAAAGAGCACTTAGAGTAGACACAAACAGTTAAAGCCAGTCTGAGACTTCAGCCCATACAATAAGACATGTATCACCAATGTAGGATAATTCAGGGGTTCTTAAAATTACAATCTATTATAGTGTGCCAATCATTTTCTAAATCTGCCATCAAAACCACATACCTCACTAAGAGAACTTTTTTTTTAAAGGCAGCAAACCTGTTATTTTCATGACTTAAAGCCATATGGTCTCTCTCAGACTTTCCTCTGCAGCACGAATTCACTTGTAATATTGAGATTAATTCTCTATTCAGTAAATGCTTGTGAATCACACCTTTACCCATCTGCCATCCTGTGTCAAAGAAGTGGCACTCCTATATCTACAAACATTTCATTCACCTTGGTTTTCTGAGTGCTGCTTTCAGACTGCATTTTCCACAGATCTTATTTTTATTGATTCTTCAGTTTCATTTCTGTCTGTCTCGTGTTCAGTCTCACTGTGGACACACTAAAATGTGATTGTAATGGGTGAAGTCACCAGACTGCTGACCTGATTCAAGATAGATTTTCTGAGATCAGACCAAATGATCCCATTTTAATAGACAATAGATTTCAAATTGTCACCCACAGATGTTCTTTGCATTGCCATTAAGCAGTTGTGCTTGTAAATATGTAAATACTGCTTTACATTTTTGTAATTAACTTTATTCTGACAAAAATTGATTTTCTGTCCACATGATAATAAAGTCCTCAGGTTGTTTGCAAAATAGTTTCTAGAAAACAGGTCGTCTTCTTTTGATTCTTCTTAGAGCATGTTTTTGGCAATGCTGAATACATTACAGTTTCCAGTCTCACACTGAGCAAAATAGGTAAGGTTGCTCTTTAGGGAGGAGACAGTCCTTTTCTCTGTGTCTATATGTACATATACAGAGCCTTCTATAAAACTTGGTGATGTCAGTCTTTTGCTGGAGCTTGCAAAGCCACCTGTATAATGGAGAATAATATGACATTGGGAGGAGAGTAAGGAACATAAAGCAAGTGTTTTATGTTTCTGATGAACATAATAGCTTTTATATAGTTTTTAATAGCTACAGGTTGAAACTAAGTTGGCACCACACTTAAAATATCCCAAGACCTGTTCTTGTGCCTGTTTTCAGAGGTCTCGCCACTGTTATGATAGAAGTAGAAACTACTGGCTTTACTCCCCATGCCTTTTTGTCTTTCTTCTTTTTGCTACGTAAACGGCTGCTGACATTTCAAATGACAAATCTAGTTTCTTCCAGTTCTTAAAAGAGGAAGCCTGACTTCAGTGAACATGTGAATCGGCTACTGCTGCCAAATGGAAATGGTGTCTTTTGGGGCTAAAGCTTCAAAGAAAGGATCCTCTATTAGTAGCACTGAGCTCGCTGCATATCTTGAACACAAAGTCAGATAATGACCTTCAAATCTGAATATGCAGAAGGTACCTTTACTAGCAGGTCTCCCAACTCTCACAAGAAAAGAGGGTTTGGCAGCCAAACTGAGGGAGTTCTGTAATCACTCCCATGTCCATTAGACAAGGAAAACCTGTGTGGGGGTAAAAAAGGGCAATTTAGCTGGATGGTAAGTAGTGAGAGGAACCACTGCGTAGATGAATTAAGTCCCAAGCCACGAGGATCATTTGGTGACTCTTTCTACTTTGTTAAAGCTAAAGTGGCAGGGAATCAGGGGTTCAGAGTGTTTGTGCATTTATAGAGATAAGGCCACCCATTAGTTTCACAGACAAAGCCTGTTGGTATCTGAAGAGGGAAAAATTCCCTTGTTCTAGTGAAACAGCCTGCACTGTTTCGCTCTTACTTCTCTCTACAGGGTTCTCTTTCACAAGCTTTACTATGATTGGGATGCAAATTAAAAGACAGGGTGGGGAAACATAAATTATGACCTATGGCAGAGAGGTTTAAATACAAGTGTAAATAAAAACAAGGCAGTATAAATAAAAGTGGAGGTCACATCTACTCAGCACAGTCACTGTTGTTTTTATTGTGGGAGTGACAAGCGAATCCAGTAGAAGCACAAATTCCTGCTGTGTTCACTGCTGCTCAAAGACAGAATGTAAAAGGTATCTCTGCCCCCAAGAGCTTCTAAATACAGCCTCATTTTATTCAGCATCTTTACAGAAGAATGCGTTCTAAAAGAAAGTCACGTTTCTTTGAAAGAGGGAAGACACCGTAGAATATTACGTACTGTCACAAAAGGAATTGTGTCAGAAATGCTTTCACTGGTTTCACTGCAAAGAGAACAAATTTATCTTTTTCACATAGATCTCTTTAGAGATCATATTATTTGCAGTTCTCAGGAAAGTACAGCTTTTCCCAACCCCCTTTTGAGAAGACTATATATAATTATGGAACAGCACTGAGTGGCCTTAAAGCAAAAGTGTCCAGTGTGTTCTGAAAAAAAGCTACATCATGTTTAGGACACTGTATGAATAATCTTTATTGTCACAAAAGGAAGCATCCAATTAGAAACAGACGTCTGAAATTTTGAGTGAGGACATGGTAGACCACAGAGGTTGGTAAAGTGAGGAAAAAGCATAATAACATGCTTGTGATAGGCTGGTATACTGTTTAATACCAGTGCAACTGTGGATCAGAAAAATGTTACTTGCCAAATAATGTTTTTGCTTTAGTGGTCTGGATACAGTTACAAAGTAACTGTGAGTGACAATCTTGGCATATAAATGGTTAGCAGATATTCATTCCAGAATTTAGGCAGCTGTCTGGTGCAACCCAATATATTTTGTAAGTAGTTTTCCATATAAAATGTCTCACAGAAGGCTTTACAGCTAATCATCCTTTGTATATGCATACACAAGAGGATACCAGTTGCAATATAATCCATATTTGGCATATAGAGACATGGTATAGGCAAAGGCCAATGAATTAGGATCTACTGTAAAAGCAGACACTCATAAACAGCAGCTAATTAAGAGTTTATCAGCATGTCACTATGCACAACAAACCCTAATATTTCAGTGAAGTATAATAGTGTGTGCAAGCTCAGCTGTCGTATCTTATCAGATTGGAGGCTTGTGCGAGGTGAGGACAGGGCACCGCGCATAGCACGGCGCTGTATGTGGGAGTAGCAGGGCAGAGTACGACAGGAGGGCTCTGCTGTAAACCCTCATCACTGCTTGCATTTTTCAGAATTAAAACCTTACAAAAATGCCTACTCTATACAACCTCTTACCTTTAGTAAGGTAAGACATTGGGCTTTTTTTCCCTAGAAGCAGAAAGCCAGAACTAAGTGTAAGGTATTGATATGAAAAAGCATCCTGCCTTATCGGAAGGCAGCTGCTTTCACAACAGCAAAGAAACAGCTGAACAAAGGAACAATGTCATTAACTGCTGCTGGACATCCAACAATATGCGCATGATGCGATTGTATGAAGCATGTAAGCACATCATTCTTTCAGTGGGAGAAACATGGCAGAACTCCAGTGGTACTTTATATGCCAATATGAAGAATATTCTCATTTCCTTCCATTTTCTGTTAGTCCTACAGAACTCCCATTTTCCTCACCACAAAGTAGCAAAGATTGTACAGCGGTGATATGAAATAGATACTTGCTATTAAACACTTTAACTTGTCATCCCTCCATCGTGAGCACTAGTTGTGCAGCTTAGGGCTCGTTCAAAGTCTCACAGCTTTGCAATATTGCTGAGGGGTCAGCTGGGACAGAGTCAAAGTATCCTGAACGATCAGACTTCGGTTTATCAGCGGTGGGTCTCTAACTGTCTGGTATCAGTATCATTGCAAAAAGTCTTGTTTCCAAGTCTTCCCGATCTGTTTTCTGAGGGCTGGAAGAAGATTCCTTACTCATGCTTGAAATCTTTCAAGCGGACAGCCTGGCTTCTGGATTGCCAGGGGCATTAGACAAAAAGCGCTGCTGAAATCCAAAACTCTGAGGGGATGGGAAGAGCCTTTGATCTGGAAAACCTTCTTAAAGAAGGGAAAGAGACTGTCCTTTCTGTCAATGCAGAAAATAGACCTGATGGAGCCATTTGCTTTTTGAAAAGGGGAAACGTGATTCTGAGCTACATCAGAATCCAACTGACTGTACTTTTAATCCTTCCAATATTTATTAACAAGGACCAACTGTTTACAGTCTCTATCAAATGCCAGAAGTAGTGGCCATCAAATGAAGACATTAGCAGTCAAGTTCAAAGCGGAATGGGTATTAGACCTGTGGAACTTGTTAACAAATGATGCTGTGGATGCATGAAGTTTACAGGATTTCAGGGAAACGTTGGTTAACTGGGAGAGAGATCTGTTGGTGGATTACTGAACAAATGGTATCAGGATTAGGAAGTCTTCCAATCTGAAAGAATCAAGAGGCTGGGAGAGTGCTAGAGAGTATATGTTTGGTCCGTTTTTACTGGCTTTTATGCATCTAGCTATGGACATTGTTGGAGACAGAATACGGGGCTAGACAAACCCTAGGCTCTTTTGTTCTTTCATCAAGAAATTTCTGAGTTACAAACTGCTGGTTATCAGGATCTTCCAAATACCAGGGAATGTTGACAGGATGCTCATCCTGTTCTTATATTCCTACTGTTGACCAGTGCTGGAGGCAGGATGTGGGGCTACACGGACCTTCGGCTCTAATATAGCTGTTCTCATGCTCAAGAGCAGCAATCTAATTCAGGACACTACTCTTCCAGTCACCTTTTTTAGCAAGACTTTTCAAAGGCATCTTCTGGCATATCCTACTATTTTTCATCTTTCAAGTAATCTCTGTGGGTAATTCCAGAAAAAGGAAGTAAAACCAGAGTACTTAGGAGAATGACTGTGATCGTGGCTTGGTTCCACAGCTGCAAAGCTTTGAAACCCCCCACTATTCACAGTCTCACAGAATGTAAGACCATTACAATTGGTCTCAAAATTTTTAAGAACAATTTTTATATAAACAACTCTTTTATCTTCAAACAATGTCTTTTGGTCTAACTACTGTACCTATGATCACAAATTTCTGCTTATTATGTGGCTTAAAATAAATAAACAAAGGACAATATAAAAATTGCAGTAGGCCCTTTTGCTTAATTTCCTGAAAATACAGAAGTGGCTTCTTGGTGGGACTTTCCAGACGTATGTACTCAAGTCAGTTTTCGCTGAAACCACAAAAATGTCTCAAAGTTTATGCCTGTTTGTAATTGTACATTTTAGAACATTTCTGATTCTCTGTTAGTCAGAACTTGATGAAATATTACAGGAATGTGTGCTTCATTTTTTTTTAATGCTAAAGCTAACAAAGGATGATTTTCAAAAAATATCCAAGTGAGGCATCTAAGCTCTTTTCCAAAAGTGAATTTTCCATTCAGAAGCCAATGCATTCATGAGATGTTTAATCAAGGAAATAAATGTTTTAAGTAATTAACTAGGACTGTTTTCACACTGAAATGTAAAGTGTCATCTAAGGTCACCAACTGAACTTGTAGGAAAGGCTTTTTTCTACCCGTATTAGTGCCACATGCAAAATGTATGGAAAAAGGCCTACAGAAATTACCAGAGTGGGAATTTAAAATACAATTTTAATAACGTCAGAACAGAGACACTTGGTTTTTCACTGTCTTCTACATGATGAAATTTATTAACATCCATGTTTAAAAACACAGTGTGTGAGAGTAAAGGTTTCCAAAGTTCCATGGTGATGTTTAACAACCATAAGCAACAAGGTAGCAAATGTCCATTTTCAGCATCCTCTACATATCACTCCTTTCTTTTTCACTGAGTCACAGTCGAATGTGGCATTTCCCTGATCCAAAGAAGTCTGTGTATTTTACAGGCTGTCCATGAACATGTTGCAAGTAAGTCGTAGTTGCATTTTTTACTGGTTCCATGTCAGACACCGTAAATCTAAAATGTGAGTGCTGAACTTTGTCCTCAACATGTAAAAAGCCTTTTCTGTACGCTCAAAAGAGCAAGTATTCTGCAATGTAACTGTTTCTATTAGTCATATGAATTTATTATTTCATTGAAGATATGTAAAGGTTTTGCAAGAAGGCACAATGAATGTAGTTTTGCCAAAGAGGCTGCTTAATTAAGTGGCAGGGTTTTATTATACTAAATGTCATTGTTCCCTGGCTTGCTCCTGTAGTTTGAGTAGATGCTTTCTGGCAGTTCTCTTCATATTGACCCACTGAAAGGAGTTCCTGGATTCCTTTCATGAAAACGTATTAGACCATGAAAAAATTCTTGAGTTAAATGGGAAAGAGGGAGAGTGTAGGTAAAACATAGAACCACGTGGCTGTACTGTGGAAGCACATAACAAGTGGTACTACTAGGGAACATTAAAATCCCTTAATCTGAGTGAATCTGCATCTGATTTTACACATAAATGATACAAAGACTGAGTTTCTAGTTTTCAAGAGGATCACGCACAAGATAATTTCTCAGTAAGGGCAGGAAGAAAGGAAGGAACTATGAGCCAGGAAGGAGAGCCATTAATGGCTTTTTTTCTCAAAATAGCACAAGAGAAATGGCAGCTGAGAGAAGGAATTAAGTATAAGAAGCTTCTGGGAATTTGCATAGGAATTGATCAGTTGTGAATGAATGTACTTGTCAATTTTTGGTACAATTTACTAGAGGAAGATGTAAAATCACAGTCGTTTATAACTCTGATCAAGTAGGAGTGCTTACATTCATTTTGCTATCTTAGCTCTTGCTAGCTACCTCTAATTGTTGATACAATTCCAAACAAAACCTGAATAGGAGGTCAGGTCTCAGACCAGAAAACTTCAGCCATTTTTGTAGATTACAGTTTCAATTCTGTTTTTAAGCATTTCAGAACACACAGCTCAGATTTTTGGACATTTTACAAATATCTTGAGAGTATCTGGTACAGAAATGGTCTAGTTCATGTGTGAGATGAAAGACAAAAGAAAGTTTACTCTGAAATTCAGTATACCTTACAGCCCCATTCATAGAATAAGCATCTGAAGTAATTAAGAAACAGATAATCTGCCTCCAGAAGAATACAGTGCAAGTTGATGTCTTCTAAAATGAAAAAGGACAGATTTTCCTAAATTTGCAAAAGAATGATTATTCAAGTCTATACATTTTTCATAGGTGTCTTGACAGAAAACTGTTCACAGATGTTGATATTAGGTTTTGGCCTCTACATGCTCACTTAAACAGGGAAGCAAGTAGACTGATGAATGGATTTGTATTTGTATAGCTAAGACAAAGATAATTCTTAAATACAAACTTTGAAAATATTAAAAGCGGAGCTTCCTAAGGAAGTGTTGGGAAACTTCTGCGGTACAGTGGGTATGTAACATACCTCAAGGATTTCCAGGAACCAGACTTGTGTACTCCTTGATGTCTTCTATATATCCTCCATAGAACAAGTATTTCTGTGACTTAACTTTTAGTCACATATGTTTACCACTTCATTGAAGAATTCTGAAAATTTTGCAAGCAAGTACAAACAGGATGCTGCCTACACATATAACATCCAGGAATTTGTTCCTCCATATAAAAGCCTACCCTAGTATTTTTTGATAATGTCTACCAATGGCTAGACAGAACAATACAGAATACGTCAGCAAGTATGAAAGTCTTACCAACAATATGTTGCATGCTCAGTCTTGAGATGCTAGAATCAAGATTTTATTTCTGTTATGTAAAGTGTGGCCATTTATTCCTATGTTAGATGATTATGAATTGCTACAAAACCAGACTTTCTGTTTGATCACTGAACATAGAAATCCATAATGAATTTTTGCTCAATCTATTTTTATGTTAAATTTCCCATCAATCCATATTGGGACGTCTTTATTCAGGAATGGATAGAAGGGAAACCTCTGGAGCCAAGCTAAGGCAGCTTCTAATGGATGGTTTGTACAGACAGCTCCGTGAATTTGTAGCCATCCAACCCTGTAGATTGTGCAAAGCAGAGTGAAAGAGACCCTCAATCTGTGAAGACAAAACTTCTTTGTGTGCACCTGCATCCATCTTTACCACCATGCTGGTTAGTCTTCTTGGTAGCAGCTGCAGAGGTAGCTCCAAGGAATATTATGCTTCTGCTCTGCGCTACCTTCCTATGAGTTTTTTTATGCAGAAATTCCAGAGAGGATTGTGATTCAGAGAACAGCTGCTTCCTTGATTCGCCTCTTCCTGTTCTCACTCAAAGGCTGTTGTACGTAAGCAGAAGGGCACCGGCGGGGTCGCAGGCAGGGAGGGGTGGAAGCCGTGCCTGGAAATAAGTACTGCTTTCCTCAAAACACAGGCGGAGAGAAACTTAAAGAAGATACCTGACTCCTTTTTGCATTCAATTTAAAGAGGAATTTTGCTTGAGTGCAGCACAAAGGTTTCTGGACACTGAGTATCCCAATTCCAAAGTAAGAAAATAAGAGGAAATATATGTGAAAATTCTTGACACAGTTAGCAAGGAAACATACGCTAATTGTTCAGAATTAAAAATCATCTAAAAATCTTCATGAAAATCTGGGTTAGAGTTCCATAGAGCATCCCCTACGCTTCACCAACACCTGGAATCTAGTATGTGTTTGACTACCCGTGGTAGGCAAAATTGTTTAATTTAGCTTTCTATATACAGCCTGTAGGTTAGGAACAGCAGACAGTACTCTGCAATTTTAGTGATTGTTGTCTGTTTACCATAATTACAGAGATATTTTAAACTTCCACATTTTGTTGCAGGCATAATATTAGGTAGGGAATAGCAGCAGAACATTTTGAGTAATCTGTTATTGTGGACACATCCTGAAGACTAGCTGATGCTATATTTAGTCACTATGTGGTTAACTGTGACTAGACTGAGGATGTTATTTTCTGTTTTGTGTTTGAAGTTTCAAACGTTGATTTTTGCAGTCTGAAATTGCTTAATTAAAGAAATAATAAACTCAGTTTTAATTCAAAGCTGTGCATATGCACACACACATGCAGATTTTTCCTTTTACTTTCTGGTGACTAGTTTATAGCTGCAACTCAATTTAATTCAGTTAAGTTTCTCTTGAAGCAAATGAGCTGAACAATATAAAAATATAAATTCACAGCCAACTCCAATATAACCTTTATTAAGGATATATCCTTAATATATTCTTTCCGTATATGTATACAGGTTCAGGTCCTGTATCCTGATCTTGTTCCCGCTAAATAGAATCAAACAGACAACACTGTAAAGGAATGGAAGTTTTGGAAAAACATACACAAAAGTTATTCAGCAGGTACATTTAAAATGAAAAGTCTTTAAAAAATACCTATACAGCTTTATAAAAAATCTTTTAAAATTGGTAGCATTCTTAGCTGCAAGGACCTGATATAGCATTTTGGGTTAAGCTGTGACTACCATAATGTCCTCTTAGTTTTGTGGCTACTGTAAGTACCAGCAGCAATTACAGCCTCTGTTTGGGGAAGTTCAGGCATTCCTTTTCTACAGGATCGGGAGCCCAGAGACACGGAGGGATAGAGAAAGAAGCAGAGTCATGATGTTTCCTCTGCACAGGACAATAGTTAGTAAATTATAGGCATTATTTGTAAAAAGCATAGGCTAGCTGTGAAACAATTTAAATTGATTTTGGGCTAAGGCTAAAGTCCTGTTTTTATCAAAGGTTCCATTTATTGCACTGAAGCTGCAAAGGTACCCTGAAATTTTGTGGCTAACATTGACTGAGATGTGTGATTGATAGATGTTTATATAATCTTGTTATAAGTCTGGACCCTACACCTATATAATGTCTTATTTGTTTCTGCTGTAATTCTTTGGATTTTTGATAAACAGCATGGTTGCTCTCAGTAAGATGTAGGACACGTACTTTTCTTAAGACACAAAGAATCACCCGCAAGAACTCTGGTTTTCAAAAGCAGATTTCAACATCACAAAATGTAGAGAAATATTAATTTTGCAGCCATCAGTCAGTGCTTACAGATATTATTTTTGCCAAGTTTGTCACAACCTCTCTGCAAGAAATTCCCCTTCCTGCTTCTCTACCAGTGGAATGGTTCACAGGGATGCTTCCTAATCCTTGTCAGGCAAAACCAGGAGGTAAATTCAAGTGTTAGCTAAAGTAGTCTGCCTGTTTAACACCATGAGTGAGGGAGTGCTCCAAGGAACCTCTCTGCTGACAAGCAGTGAGGACCAGCAACCTTAAAAGCAAGGGAGGTGATGCAGCTGGAGATACAAAATCTACGTAACAGCATAAGAATTGCAAATTGGTCTTGCCCTTTTCAAAAGAGTACGTCTGCTGTTTAAGTCACAGGGGTACTCCTGAAAATTTTACCCTTTGGTACTAGAAAATGATCCATGTTTCCAGGAGATCCAAGCATGTTAATTACAGGAAGATCCTAGGCATTTCAGGAGCACACCCGACGTTTTCCATCTTATAGTATGTACTCAATTCAAGGGACCAGTCTAGAGACAGTCTGAAACAGTATCCCTTGACATACACAGAGTATTTCAAATCCTCAATGGTTTTATTCTCCATAACCCTGCTTCTTTTTGGCCTCCCTGCTTACTGGTAGCAACTTTAACTCTGAACAAATTGGAATTATTTTGTCAGCTTTCTTTCAAAAATAGTCTTTCAAAATGCAATTTAGACAGCTGCTCCACTGCATTTGTTTCAGATTTATGCCATAACCTTTTCTTCCTCATCCATATGCCTCTTTCAGCTACTCATGAACCCTGTGATCGTTGGAGCTCTATCTCTGCTCCTAATCAAAACAGTCAACTGTTTAGCAAAGACTGAGGGGCATGCTCACAGAAGGTGACTTTAGGGATGAATAGGGTTACCCCTCCTCAGTCACTTACATTAAATGGAGAGAGAGGACTCAGGAGTGAGGAGTGAGGACTGAGGATGATAAAGCAACTAGAATTGTCAGCTGTCAAATGTCAAGATGTCAAATGTCAACCCCTTATTACATACAGATGAGAAAATCCCAACTTCTGAGATAGTCATAAACCTTTCCACACGCCAGACAAAAGAGTGTTCTGTATTTTCACACAAACCTGCAGTAATCATCTTAAACTGCTTTGTAAAGTACAGGTAGCTATAATTATCCTCATAGCACAACTTGGGTAAACCAAGGCACAGAAAAATTTAATGATTATTTGAAGACATGAAGCATGTCAGCATCAGAAAACATGGTGGTTTGATTTTTGTGTATCATTTGACCTTCTTACAATGCATATCTTCTCAAGGCAAAAACTGTATTACAGTAGCTAACACAAAAATACAGTTTTTGCTAAAAAAACATTATCTGGCAAAGAGTCAGTCTTAATCATGATTAATATTGCAGCCACCCAGATCCAGCTATACCACATTTCAATCTAAGATAAATAAAATCTTCTTCCTATATTATGTGTTGGCCACACCCATATGACCTTGTAATGATCCCGTGTGCTGTTCAGTGGCTTATATACACCTGAGCAGAATCTTGTAAAATCACAGAATGGTTGAGGTGGGAAGAGACCTCTGGAGATCATCCTATCAACCCCCCTGCTCAACAGAGTCAATTACAGCAACATTTACAGTTGCTCAGGGCTTTGTTGAGGCAAGTTTTGAGTATTTCCAAGGATGGAGAATCCATGACCTCTTTGTGCAACCTGCTCCATGGTAAAAAAGTTTTGTCTTATGTGTAAATAGAATTTCCTGTATTTCAGTTTCTGCCCATTGCCTATTGTCCTTTCACTGAGCACCACTGAGAAGAAACTGGCTCTGTCTTTTTTACTGCCCTTTACCCCCGAGTATTTATACACATTGATAAGATGCCCCCTGAGCCTTCTCTTCTCCAGGGTGAAAAAAAATCTCAGTTCTCTCAGCCTCTCCTTGTATGGCAGATGCTCCAGTCCCTTAATCGTTATCATGGCCCTTTGCTAGACTGGCTCTACTAAGCCCGTGTCTCTTGTACTGGGGAGCCTAGAACTGGACCTAGCGCTCCAAATATGGCCTCAACAATGCTTAGCGGAGGGAAATGATCACTCCCTCGGCCTTTTGGCAATGATCTTCCTAATGTAGCCCAGGATGTTGGTAGCCCAGGATGTTGGTAGTCGGCCTTCTTTGCTGCAAGAGCACATTGCTGGCTTGTCTTCAACTTCTTGTCCACCGGTATGCCCAGGTACTTTTCTGCTAAACTGCTTTCAAGCTGGTTGGCCCCCAGCTTGTACTGGTGTATGGTGTTATTTCTCCCCAGGAGTTTGCACTTCCCTTTGTTGAACTTTATGTAATTCCTGTCAGTCTGTTGAGATCTCTCTTAATGACAGCACATGTATCTGGTGTATCGTCTGCAAAGTTTCTGAGGGTACATTCTGCCCCATCATCCAGCTCATTAATGAAGATGTTAAACAATACGGGACATTAGCACTACTTTGTACCACTACACTAGAAAAAAGATTAGCCTGGAAGTGGCTGCAATGGATTATAATAATCTGCTTCTGTTCATGGTGAAAAACATGATTTTATAATTGCTTCCTAAAAAAGATGAGATGCTCTCATTTTTCTACACCATCCCCCCCTTTTCTCCTTTTCCTTCCTCAGAAGGACAACTCAATACAGTCCCATTCCTATCTGAGTGACCTCCTTCATCTTTCCTTGTAGTTTTTCTTTTTTCATGGTCCATCTCATTTATTGCACTTGGCCAGCACGCCAGTGTCTACCAGCTGCCAGCTGTTTAAAGAAAATAAAGAGAAGAAGCGCCCATACTAAACCGTTTCTCTGTCTTTCATGAAAACAGTTTGCATTCTGCACAAAAAATTCATTCGTGGTGTAAGGGAATTGACGTCAGTACTGTTACACCCAGGATGATTTTGGCCCTGCATATCTATTATGCAATACTTTCAGATGCACAATTCTGTCATGAACAAATTACTGCCAGATGTGAGAGTAGTATTTTCTCCTTTTTTTGAGGTCCATGGACAAATTCTCATGTGTAGACTATAAACTTCCTCAGTGTATGTATGTGTATATACTTTAAGAATAATTCTATAGAAAATATTTTAAATGGCAACATAAGAAAGAATAACAAAGGAATCCTACATTTATTGTTCTTAAAAAAATAAAGCTCTTATAACTTCCTTTCATACGTGTGATACAGGCTCCTCCTTCCTTCCTGCCAGGCAGAAACTGGCAACTTCTACCAAAATACTGACCACATCCAGTTTTGGGAGAGAAGCCCCTGGAAGGAAGAGAAGATAAAATTGGTATCTTGGCCTTCTCCCAAAGTCATGATGGAATGCTGTATAAAGAGACCTGTAGTTAAAGATGATAAATGCCACAAGATGTGTGGAAGAATCCAGTGGCATGAAGCCGTCCATCAGCTTTCCAAGTATATCCAAAATATTTTTCAGTGAATCGTAGTAAAAAACCATGAAGTTTTCAAAGCTGCATTTCTGCATTTAAGCATGTAAGTAAGGACCTAAAAGTCCTGCATATTCACTGTTCCTACAGATTTAATCTTGATTTCATGAGAGTAGGTCACTGCAATGACATGCTTTGCAAGGATACTTCACCAAATACTGTTTTCCTTCCCTTATGTTGATTTCTGTCCTTTGTGACAAACATCTTGCATTGCTGGTTCTTCTTCCCACCTAAACAGCTCACTTTACAACTTCTTCTTTTGCCTACTGTGTAGGATCCTAATGCTACTAATATTGCCTCTAGCAGTTTACTGCAGAAAACGAACAGCTCAAGTGAGGAAAAAAGTTCCTTCCAGCTCATGTTTTCACTGCATTTTATTGAAATCTCATCTTCTATAAATGTGGGTGATAAGTAGAAAACATTTCTTCCTTTATCCTTTCCTCTATTTTAATTTGTTCTTTGTGCTAACCCTTCCCCTGAGTGCCAAACACATTGGACTCTCAGTATTTATGGCTGGGACTGAAGTATCACATATGGAGTTAATTCCCATTCTGAAGAAACTGCATGCAAAAGTCAACACATTATTACATGACTTAGGTTCTGTTTGCAGCACATTCAGCACTTGAAGCTGGGTCAGTCTTCTGCGCACACTGGTTGTACTCTAAATGATAACAGCTTAAGCTGACTATCGGTACTGCCTGATGTTAGCAGTGAAGTCTCCCTCCATGCACTAGCCCATTCCTGCTGCCCCCACTGTTTACTACATGTTGTAGAGCCAGACTAACAGAAATGAGGATTTTTACAAGTAGCACTATTCATGAACATTGTATTCAGCAAGTGGTAAACAGAACAGCAGCATGAATCAGTAAGAAATGTCTGATTTAAGCCTCTCTCAGACTTATCAATAGTGGGTTTTGGCCAACATGCCTGGACCACTAGCATTAACCAGCCATCCTAAGTATGTACTTCCCTTGTCTGCTTTGCAGATATAGAAAGTTTTTTGAAATTCAAGGGAATTAGCAAAAGCAATGTTTTGCCACTGAATAGCAGTAGGACCAGTAATAGTATGACTTTTCAGTTTCTCATCCTAGTGTGTTTTTTTTTTACTATATCTTTCATCAACAATATGTCTCCCATCGTATTTCCCCCCTAACCCTCCTTTCCAACTCAACATGTTATTTTTATAGCCCATTCTTAACACAAATGACAATGTAGCCTTACCATATCCAGGTAGATTGGGATATGCTTCAGGTACTACGTCTGCTGTCCCAGTGATTAGCTCCCTGTTAATGATTCCTTTTTTTTTTTTTTTAAAAAAAAAAAGGTTTATATTTTCAGTTTTGGTAAAATACCGCTAAATTTGCCTGGAGCTTTGAAATGACATACACCATAAGGTTGAAGTAGCCTTATGTTTCAAAACACGGGAACTTCTGGGGGTGTCTGGTCTGAGGTATACTGAAGATTACAATATTATTTAGAAGACTGTTGCTTTCAAATAAACTGTATAGCATATCCTAACCTTTAGGACACAGGCTGAAAATGTGCCAGGCTTTATGTCTATACAGTCCTATCCGGAAGTATTTTCAGGTTTTAACCAACCTTGGAGAGTTGGACCTGGCTTGAGTTGTATAGAAAAAGCAAATTCAATGTAATTAAGAACTTCAGGACTGCGATGAAGCTGCACTAAGAGATCCTTTGAACAAGAAAGGGAGAGGTTGGTGCAGATTCCACCTTTCTGGTTTAACAATCAGGTAAGAGAACACCCGAAAATAAGCCTGTGCAGTTCTTGATCTTTCTGAATGGTGGGCCTCCTTCTTTGGGATTATGTCAGATTTCCATCTCCAGTCTCCATTAAAGCTAGGAGAAATTGTAGAAGCTCATAGGAAATAATTAAAATAATTAAAACTTTAAAGGACCACTTCAGATGGATGGCTCAGGCACAGAGACATTTACGTCTACTGTAGGAAGTCACAACTGCTGCTGTGAGTATATTTTCAGACATAAAATATCTTAAATAAAACACCCTGTGAATCAGAATTAACTATTTGTTTCTCTGCTTTTTGGCTGAAAAGAGAAATGCATTTTTGTGACAGACAGGAGGCAAGATTCTGTATGAAGCAATACATATTGCCTATAATGCCCAAACATATACTTATACAGGGATGGTGGGAGGGAAGGACTTATGGAGGGCAACAAAATCTGCTCCCTGGCAATAAGAGAGCTAGCTTGGGAAATCCAAAGCAGCAAAATCAACTGGAAGGAAGGGTACATAAAACAGAATTGCAAAAGCAGAAACGGTCCCCAGGTGCGAATCACTTTTGGGTGGCTCAGCCCATTTTGTTTTTCACCTTACAAACACGGAAGACTGGAAAGCATGGAAATACTGAAAAGCTCAGACAAAAGAAGGTTGACATACCTAAAGTGGAAACAATCTTGAGATCTATTTCTAGTCAGCGCCCCACATCTGTATACATAACAAAAGCACTACCCAGTTCATCATGGAATTAACAGCCTAGAGCTATTCATGAGCGATCCAAAACAAGAGCGGCAGAGGAATTGTGGACGACGGCAGAGCACTAGAGCTGAGGGAGCTGGGGAGTTGTGTAACACCTGCTTGCAATACTGTTGGCGCTAGCTACCACTCAGACTGTCACTTTCCAAGTTTTCTAAAAAAGTATAATATAAAAATCTTAAGACAAAAGGAGTGGTATTTCTGCAGAATTCTCTTTTCATATTCACAGCCACCATATACTAACCCATTTCTTAGACGATGTATTCAGTACCCTATGGAACTCTAATCAATTCGATGAAGTTATTTAGGGTATAAATCAGAGTCAGTTTTGCTCTGTTTCCTTTAGATTTCATATGCTTATTACCCTCCAAACTAGCTGGTCCCTCCTCCTTTTATTTCTGCAACTCATTTCCCACAGCTGTAGTATTTATTCAAAATTCTTGGCTGCTTGTTTCGCCTCTCTTTCTGCTCTCTGAATAATTTGATCCTCTGGAGTATACTACTTTAAAACTGTGTTGTACACACCAGATGAGGGATATTTTTGCACCTCTTTTCCAAGGCCAGATTAGAAATGAAATTATTTCTGTTTAGATAGCTAAATACTGATGTCCAACTTTTTTTGCTTGAGAGGGTATCTATTTTTTTCTATCTTTTTATTAGGGCCACAAGCGGGGAGTTGAATGGGAGCCAGCGTATTACTTATTAAGACATTCTGGGAAGTCAACAAGGTAAAAGAGAGTAATTTATTTTGTATACCAGGCCCCTTGATGTTATTTTTGTTTATCATGCTTTTATTGTTCTAGACCTCTGCTGTGTCAACTGCAGTCAGGAAACTAGTAGATTGGTGTGTCCTTGACAAAAAGCACATTTAGAAACAATAAAAAATAATTACTTTGAAGATGCAGTAAAAGCAGTAATTGTTAATTTCCGAGGTCCTTGTGGAGACAACTGTTTTTAGAACTGCTAGCACTGAAATGTAATGACCTAACAACAGTTTCTCATTGTCTCTATTTGTTTAAATTCTGAAAGGAAAATGTTCAAGATTCACGCAGTGGACAAACCTTCATTTCAAATAGTAATATAATATAAATACAGACATTTAGCTCTAAGTGTAAGGATTGAAATTTCAGTCCCCGTTTCATGCTGACATCTTTTTAACCACCCTTCATCAAAAAATTCCTGCATGTAGGATAACTTTTGATCTGTTTCCTCTGAACTTAATATTTTTATGTATTGATGGCTCTAATCCTACAGCTAGTGCTTCAGGTCTGTTAAAGTTCTGGATGAAAGTTCAAACTAGTGTTTTCTTTTAATCAGTTCAGTTTGA
Source organism: Pluvialis apricaria (assembly GCA_017639485.1). Lineage (NCBI taxonomy): Eukaryota > Metazoa > Chordata > Aves > Charadriiformes > Charadriidae > Pluvialis > Pluvialis apricaria. Next base: position 36,178,736 of record CM030012.1, on the reverse strand, counting down.
CATCTGTTGGCTTAGATTCTGACAATATGTTTCAGCTAAATAGTGACCTATAGCACTAGGCTTAGAACTTGGAATGTAGTTTGCCATAAGACCACACATATCAGCTCAATTAGATGATTAAAAATGTTTTCACCAGCATTTACAAGAACCTCAGATTTTTTGTGGAGTTTTTGTCCATACTCACATCCTATTATGTATATAGATTTATCTATATTATGTATATACTTATACTGAAATACTTGACACACACACAAACATGTATTTATATATGTATGTATACAAACATGCACATATATATATAAGGCATGAAAATTTACATTTTGTTACTACTGTAACCATTACTTGGCATTGCAGAGATCTGGCTTAGTCCAGAACAGAAAAGTCTGTAGCAGCTGTCTTCTCTGCTCCTAGGAAGATTCTCACTTTCTCTTGACAGATATTAAAATTTTCTATCAATTTGACGCTTTCTGTGGTGCCTGGTGAAATCTGACAGACCTCCCTCTGCTTTACAAGTTGGACTATTTTACAAGTTAGCAAACCTCCTCTCTAGTTATATTGTTTTTTACTCTGCTTTTTCACAGAAGTAGTTGTGAAGCAACGCTACGCATTTCCCTACCCAGTTTTAAATTTTTATTAGTCAATGTATTTAGGACCAAATTATCTCTTCAGTCTTCTGTGGGGCAAATGCAAAGTGGTGACAATCAGCAACTGATTCCTCAAGGCTGTGAAAAAACCACCATTAGTTTTATAGCGATAGGGTGATCCAGTCATGGCTTTGGACACTCAGCAATCAATTATTGCTAGTTACTGGCCAAGACACAGTTTTTAAGCTGTAGCAGGGGTGTAAGGTGCCTTAGGGTGTGCTTTGATCTCATGTGCTTCAGCAAAAATGGAACATGAGGCAGCACAAACAATAAAGATATCCCCTTTAACTTGTTAAGGAGCATCTTTTAAATTTGGAACAAAGTTTCACATTAAATGTTTCTCATTACCATTGTCAATACAAAAATAATGTTTAAGACAATGGTTAGCACATTAATCATCCAGAGAGTGGAGGAAATGTCCTAGCTGAGCTGACTAAGCGGAGGCATTCTGGAGAATGTTTGCTCTAGGAGTTAGTCACCCTTCCACAGTCACAGAGCTGGCTGCCACTAACAGAGAGGTAGCTGGCTGTGGGGTTGATTATTTTTAGCATGAATACATAAAGATGACTAACACTGCATCATGCCTTGGAGTGAACACGTAGCATTTGTCAGAAATACATGTTCAACGGAATTTAAGAAATATCATAAGTGACTGTATCTGTGTCTTACAAATTTACCACAGAGAGGAAGTGATTGAGCACACAAGGCAACATCTAGGTATGAAGAAATAATGAATTCTGTGAGCAGAGAGGAAGAAATGTGTGTCTCTCTAAAATGGTCATCAAAGAAAAGAATGTAATGAAAGAAGCCAGAAAGATCATCCTGTTACAAATTGTCCCACTATCTATCATGATGCGAGTGAAAAAGAAGTCCAGTGGAAGTGGGTGGATACATGAGATAGATAGACCAAATCTCAGCAGAGAGGGTGGGATCTGAGAACAAAGAATGAAGTGTGCACTTTGTGTTAAGTACACAAAAGAGGTAAAACATGTAAAGCTGTAAGATGAGGTGCTGAAGCAGTTAGTACTACTATACTTTTTATCACACAGAAGAAATATGATTGTGATGTTATTGTGGATGCATAAAACTGAAAAAAGGAACAGAAAACCGGTATAGATAGTGAGGAAGCCCCTAAATTACCCCTTCTCCCTACATACGCACAATATGTCTTTTCAACAGTCAGAAGTGGAGTTGAAGTTCAGCTTCTAGCGCACAAAGATGTATAGCAAGTACTCAATCTACTTGCATAAATATCAGAATACAGCATGGTAAAACACTCAGCCAACTTGTATGACAGCATGAAGAGAAAAAAAAGGAATAAAAGGAGTGAGCTAGTTCAGAGCAAACAGGCAGTAGGCTGTCATGCAAATTCATGTTTCACATGCAAATCACCTGCAGATTTTTTTTCTACTGTTGCACTGTGTTCTGCTATTTCTAACTTTTATTATTTGAAGAGGAATGATATTTTATCCCCTGCAAGTATTATCTATATAAAGGAGCTTGTTCTCCACACCCTGGCCTACTGTACTTGAGTAGTGAACAGCACACGAGAATCCGTGGTGTCATTTTGACCTGAAGACCTTTGCAGCTTCTGGCTTGGCAGGATTGCTTGAAGCAGACCTGGTTGAACTACTGTTGAAATAATAAAATATAAGTGCCAGACTATAAAGACTCATGGATACACAATATCCACGTGCAGCTTGTGTATAAAGCTCTGGTTCGGATCTGAGGCTGGCTAAATAAAATTTGGTGCAAGGACTGGACAGAGATTCTGTCTCAGCTTTCATTCCATGCAATTCAGTGACTTTTGTACCCTGGTAAAAGTAGATACTAGAGAAAATGTGGTTGTGAAATCCACAGTGCAATCATGACAATTTTGATGCTTCCCACTTACTGTGAAGAGTCCTGAAAGATTTCTTTTCTCTAAAAATTCCTCTTTTTATCAGAAATAGCACCAGCTGTCCTCTCTGTATGCGAGAATATAGTTATTTATATTAAATGAAGGATGCTTCTGTTTGAAATGACATAAATATGCCATATTTAAAAAAAAAAAAAGATGGGATACAGACTGTCACAGATGTGATTGGATGATGAAGGTCTTCAGTTCTCTTTAGAGGGTTTGAGTGCCACACAGGAAACGCTGTATAGCATATTGTAGGGTTGCACCTACCATGTGTGTTATAGACTATGTGTGGAAAAGCACAGTAAATGAAATTTCGTTATAAGTTTTCCAGCTTTCTGACATAGGTCCAAATGTGTCCAATGGAGAGATAAGGGGAAGAGATACATTTTACAATTGCTTCACCTTTGCAGCTGGGCATGTTTCAGCTACTGCACATAAAGTGGGGCTTTGGAGACCAGACGTGCCATCTTCCCACACAGGAGAAAGATCACCAAACACAACACAAACTGAAAATATAGCCCAGGCAGTGAGTCACTCGTTTGTGATATTCTCTGCTATGGCATGAGAAGAAACTTCAGCCTATTCTTTTCCTGCAATATTCAGCCGCGGAGCTAATTTCAAATGAAGCCACACACGTATCTGACACACCCAAACCCATACTTCATTATGAGGGACATCCCATGTTTTAGACCCAAATTTACATCAGTCATGTAAGGACACAGTGTTCTCATTGCAATTATAGTAAATTACTTGCCTGAGAAACACTGAATCATAAAGCTCAGGTTAAAAGACTTCCTATTTAATTTTAAACCCCTTGCACTCCTTGCTTGTATGTTCATTTTAGGATTCGGGCTATGTCATCAGGCTTCATTACACCCCCCCCCCAAGCCTTACAGAATTTTGGTAATAACTCTTTTCTTTATAGAAATTAAATCTGTACGTAAATTATTTTGCAAGCAACCTTCTGTGAAAACCTTGGCTCAGAAAATACATTTTTTATCCTTAGAAATCAGTATGAAGTAACGGCATTTGAGCTCACTTTTGAGCTCACTGGTGATATACCTACTTACGCAATTATCAAAGAAAATTCTACAAAAAACAGGAAAGCATTTTTGGAAATAGCATTCTAGGGCACACTATTCTGCTTTTGAAGAAAAATAAATCTATTGACTATTTGCTCTTCTTTTTTTTTCTGTTTTCTGAAGAAATATTTTTGAAAGCAAGTTTTCTAAATAGCATTTGTTCTGGAACTTTTTTAAAAAAATACTTTATTTGTTGTAGTAATGTTTATATTCCCTTTTGGAAGGACTCAGATACTTCATAACAAAAACTTGTATATCTGTCATTGCAGTGCAGCCATCTCTGAAGTGAAATACAGAAGCTACTCTGATAGCAAAAACGTTCACTATTGAATAGAATCAAATTCCTTTTTTATTGCTTCTGCCTTAATCATGTATTAGTTATTTAGATGATTGTATACTGAGAAACATCTATAAGCATTATTTTTCAGTAAATCAAAATCTGTGAAAGTAGCTGGCCTCATCTTGCTATAAATGCTGTTTGTTTGTCAAATTTAAGTCAGCTTTTCACAAATCTCCGAATGTCCAACTTATAAAGAGATCACTGTAAACTTGAACAGCTGTGATTTCCTAAGAAACAGATGAACCAGAGAACGCAGGGGAAAAGGACTATTTTCCCAAGTTGTGCACATTCTTAATATGCATATATAATTTTTGGTCCTGCTGCTCACTTCCTTTTGTGTTAAACCAGTCTATGTTCCTGTTTCTGACATTGAAGTTATGCCAGATGCAAGGAGGTGGACCAAGCTGACAAATTTGGATACCATCATTTCTCAGGATTCTTAGTGACTCAGAGAGATACAGTAAAACTGGTAGCTGCCTACTAACTACCCTTTAACCTCATTAGAAAAAAATGAAGTGTACAAAGCAGGATCAAAGAGATGAACTAGAAGAGCAGGAAGGAGTTTTATTATCTTGCTCTTACTGTCTTTAATGATAAATTTATTGAATTATGTAGATTGATTAATTTATTATCACCTTTTATCGCAGTGAATAGTACAGAGCCGTGCAGAATTCAAGTATATTGTGAAATCAAAGAAAGAGCATCAGCTAAAATGTAATCACATTTCTGCCTTAAACACATATGCTTGACAATACTAAACGTAACACATCACTGAGTCATAGGGAATGGCAAAACACATACATTTTTCTCTATATTTTAAATTAGTTTACATTAGCTTTTGACAGCATTTTTGCTTCTCCTATAAAGTCTGTGCCCCCTGTTGTTTTGTGTATCTTGCAGGCAGTGCAAAGGATCTTAAGGGGAGAACAAGATTCTGAATCATACTCCAGTATCTGAAATGTCTTTAAATCTTTTTTTTTTTTTTTAAGAGCTGAGATTTCAATAACTGTGATACTTTACGTAACAGAGAATAACTGTATGTACACATATGTTACTCCACTAGAATAATACATTGTGCCTGGCTTTTGCTTATTCTCATTCTACTAACATGTTGGCCACTTTTCATATTGAATTTATTTATTCATCTTGAATGCTTATCTGTGACATCAGTCAGTATTGCCATTTCTTTCTCCGACCATAGGAAAATGAGGGTGGAGAAGTATTGTATCGTATCTTATGCAAACCTACATCAGTTTTCATGAAATTCCCTGGACTTTAGGCTGTGTGGAAAACAATAGTGAACTTACAGATTTTATGCTCCATTAATTATTTTTGTTTCCTTGTTTAAATGCTTTGGAGTTTCTAGACCTTCATCCATTCCCCCCTCCAAGAATGACCTAGCCAGGATGTAGCCTACTACAAAGATCAGACATATTTTAAATACCAGTTTCTTTCAAGAATGCTTCTAACTACAGAGAAGCAATCAAGTACCAATTAAACTGACCTACCAGTTACCTGGAAAAAAACCCAGAATTTTATATTCAGTTCTTGAAGTAATTACCTGGCTCTAACAGGCAGGACTTGGACCGAATCTTGTTTCAGGCAGGTTTTTCTAACACAGCAATTAGCACAAATAAAAAAACAATCAACAAACCAAAAAACAACAGATGCTTGGGGTCAGAAGAGGGAAGCTGAAACTAGAGTGGAAAGAAAAGAGTGCTCAGGATTTTTCTGTCTCAACCAGACTAATTTTTTTTGTATTACCCTGCATACAACAACAGTGCAACAGTGCTGTGTGTCACAAACAGATTGGCAGTGACGCTCACATAAGCCTTGAACTTTTTGTTTGATTCTTTTTCCTATATAGAACTTCAGTGAATTCACGGAAGTAAGGATCTGTTTACATGAATCTAAATACAGAATCTCAGCCACCGTAAAAGATGTTGATGTGTATTTTTTTCAATACAAACAAAAGAGAGAGAAAAAAAAATCCCCTTTAAATCATTAACATCAGATGGAAAAACAGGAAGAAACTTTGGGCCAGGACAGTCTTCATTTGTGTAATACTGAGGACAGTGGAGCATGGATCTCTAAGTGATGCTTGAAGGTGTTGCAATGATTCAAATAATATTGATAAAAAATAGCTGTCACTGACTTTTTGTGGTTTTGTTTTTTTTTTACAGTGGATGAGCCAAGGTCACAAAGCTGTTCAGTTCAGCTGCCTCCAAGCATATGACTAGTTGTGAGATTTTGATTTTTTATTATTGTACTTCTCTGCTTGTAAGTTTTTAAGGCCAATAACATCACGATCTTGCATGGATGAAGATAGAATTTCATACAAGAATGAAATTCCTGTATACAGAAGCTGGCAAAAACTCAATAAAAACACAGTGTCTGTGACTAGTGTCAGATTTGTTTGTGAACCTGAGTTGAAAGGGACTGGTATATTCTAAATGCATGGATTTGTTACAGTTTTTCATTTGTAATTTCACTTTGTTATAAAATTCATAGTACTCCATAGGCAGTCATGTTGATTTCCTACTCAGACCAATGTAGATGAACCCTGGTATTCCCCTGAAATTAAGGACAGTATAACTGCTTTAAAAGATAAAAATTCTTTGGGTGCTCCATTTGCTGGACTCCATAAAGGTACAGGAAGAATTAAGACAACTTTGTAGCACTATATCATATTTCCCAGGCCACTACAGCAGCAAGTATCAGGTGACTGACTAGGCATACTCTAGTTTATGACAGGGATTGTAATGCACTCTTAGACATTAAGCTGAAGTTTGGAGTATTGCTGTCCTTTCATACTTCTGCACCTATGTCAGAGGCAGAACGAGAGAGTATTACTGAAAAAGGGTAAGGTGCTCAGGCAGAAATGGTATTCTAGAATGTAAAATATGATTAAAAATAGTGGGTGAGATTTTGAACACGAGAACTTTCTACAGATGTAACTAGTTGCAGAGCCATTCTGTGGTGTGAAGAAAGACACACTAATTCTGCAGTCAGAAGAGCCTGATCTGTAACATTGTCACCGTAGCCGCATAAGCTTGGAAAAGTCATTTGTCAGCTTTTCCATTTATAACTGAGGATGATGATGATCTAATTTTGCAGTTACAAGGGGACAACTATTTTGTAAGTTTTTATAAAATACTTTGACCATATAACTACCATGTCTGATGGGAAACTGATGCTACACAGCTCTTAATGCAACAAAGTACTTACACAATTATCTATGTTTAAACATGTGATGTTAAACCGATGAAGGTTTCAGATCTTCACATCTAATATACAAGGCTGCTAGATGCTTAAGATGTCTAAATAATATCAACTCTTTTTTCTCAGAATTATGTGAACAGGTAATTGCTTTAAACTGGTTTTATTGCATTGCCACAACAGTCACAAAATAATATTTATTTATGTCTCTGTACTTATATATATGAGGCTAATTCAGCTAATTCAATGCTGTAAAATAACTTGTTTGAGTTTTACACTGTGAGAGTAGAATGACTTTTTTTGCTGTCTTGTAGTTCTGTGGTAATTCAATATCACCACATCTCACCCAGCATGGTTTGTCAGAGGATGATTACAGAATTGCCACAGAGAGGAGGCAGAGATAGATTTAAAAACCCTCAGGCTGAGAGAGACATTAGACCTCCATCTCCGGTGTCCTAAATAATGTCACTAACCATTATCACAAACATAATCAACAGTGAGTCAACTTCTGTTTTCTGTGTAAGAATGAGTATAGGATCATTTCTTTTAGAGGAGGCTCATGTTTCTGGAGTGTTAATGGACAGACACTGAATTTTAACATACAGTGTTTACCGCATACGCTAAAGAGGGACAAGGTTTCTGGAAGTTCCAGGAGAACCGGAGCCAATATCATGGGAAAACTTTGAGAACGTGGCAGTCTGAGCACTGAGATTTGTGGTTTCTCTTAACCCTCCTGCGCATGGCAAGAAATAAAACCTATAGAAATATTCGCAAATCCCTGCATAGCAAAACCATCAAGTGTCACCTGGCCTAAAGCTGCTTAAGGAATTTAAGAGACCTGCAGATCATTAGCCAGTTGAATCTAAGTCCATGGCTAGCATTTGCTGCTGTATCTAGTTTTAATATGGCACAGACAAGAAGAATATATTCCCCTTCTTCCTTTTTTTTTTTTGTTAGTTAGAAGAGACAGCATTCACTGTGTAGTTTCAACTTTCAAATGCCACAGTCTTGTCCACATATTGCAATGCTTTAAGTTACTTAACAACTGTTTTTGCTGTTCCTCCAATCACTGAAAATCTTCTCAAAATGATACCCCTTTTAGTAGGCTGTCCTTCGTGATTGATTCCTGTAGACTTCCACTTCCTTTTTTAGGTGTGTCTTAAAACTGCTCCTAAGTAGAATGTGGGGAAAGTGTTGTAGGCATTATTTCCTTGATTACGTCATTAGACTCTACAAAGTAAACTGTCCTTCATGACATGGAGCAAAAGATAGGCAGAAAAGTAACAGAACTCTTTTCTGAACAGCTTTCGGTGAAAGTATTGCTCTTTCTTGCTAACTATGTTGCCACGGGGCATACGATTACAATTATTTTAAAGCCATCCTTCCATTTAGATAAGCAACTCAATGGAATCAGGTAAATCTATCACACATGTAAGCTTTATGGAATGAGAAAACACTTGCTACACTGATACACCAGGACCATACTTATTTAAAATGAAAAGAAATAAATTGTGAGCTTTACACACCATGAATACAAATTAAAACAATAGAAGCTGGAAAACTTCTGAGCTTAAAAAAAATGTGCAGGTAGCAACTGTTTTCTGAAAAATTCGGCCTAATGCTGTCAATTTAAGGAAGTGTAAATTACTTTAACTTGTAACAGCAACTTGTTAAATTAGTTGGCCAGTTAAAGGAGCCTCTGAAATTTGATCCTTAATTAAATGCTGAGATTAATAATTCTGACAGTGTTGGGGTATCTGTCACAGATATTTTGGTTTTGAGCTATGTGTATGATGCTACAACTGTAAATACTTTTTCTGCACAGAGGTTATGGTAAACTGTTAATGGTACATATACATGGCTGCCAAAAGCAGCAAGTGAAATGCATAAAGGCTTTAATTCCTTGTGAAGTCTGAATTTTACACTCTAAATGGATCTGCAAACTGTAGACAAACACCAAGATAAAGGAAATGCTGATTTGATATTTTCATTGTAATAACTAAACATAGGTACTTGCACTGGACAAGTGCAGCCCTTGTTGTTCTCAAAGTGAATGCTAATGATTTTCTTCACTAAGTACAGTGTCTGTAATAACAAGCGTTTTTCCCTTCAATAAATGTAGCTTTAACTGGGTTTCAGATGCTCTTTTAATTCATCCTGTAGAATCTAGTAATTGCCAACCACAAGGAATAGAAGAGAAACCAAGTGGCATGGCAACTTCACAGCTAAGGGGGAACAGCACGTGGTGGCAAGAATGCAGCACTGAAAACCAGGTGTCCAGCTGAGTTCTCCCTTACTGGTTTCTGCTTGTTGTGTTGCCTCTTTGCTTGCCACGCAGTCTGACACAAGCCTTCCCAGCCAAGGTTTCCATCAGCACATGTTGACTGGGTACCAACCGATGGACACAAATCAGGGAAGGTGCACTCCCACTGATGCTGAGGAAGCAAGGTAACTGCTGCTACTTTGAGCTGAAAACGTCACTAGATGGGTGCAGCCATGTTCTGTGTTTCGACAAGTGGGGACAAGAATCTGACATACCTTTTCTTTTGTGTCCTCAAGTCTTATTTCAGTGGTGCAGGGACTGGCTTCTCCTGGAAAAAACTGCAGATTCTATGGGAATGATTTAGCCTACAAACTATAGAACCAAGGTTTCTGTCCTGAAACTGGGGACTCAGCAGGCTTGTCCTGAGAAGCTTTAGGTAATATGAAGTTGACTCCATCAGATTCAGACTTCTGTCTTCTCATGGATTAGCAACAGATATTTTAAACTGGAATATGTAACTTTGGGGGGGGTTTGGACTAGATGATCTCCGGACTGGATGATCTCCAGAGGTCGCTTCCAACCCTGACCGTTCTGTGATTCTGTGAAACCAAGAAAAATAATGTTTCCCATCATTACAAATACTCATGGAAATGTGTGTGGAAAAAGATGAAGACTCTTTTAAAAAAAGAGTATGAAATTAGTGACTTAACAGCTTTGGAATGATCTCATCGGTTGTGTGGTTGTTTTGTTGTGTGTTTTTTTTCTTACAAGAGTAAAAAAACAGGTATAAAGAGAAAATCATTGGTAACAATATTATCCAGGTTTCATTTGACACTACATGGTAACGAAGTCAAACACTGTAATGCAGTTAGTCAAGAAAGCCAGAGCAGAAAAGAAAACAAGGATGGTGTAGAATGGATTGTAAAATAGCTCCGCTAGCAAAAATCTGTTAGGTAGCTTTTTTTACCAATTATCCGAATTACCTTCAGGATGCTCACAGCACAGTGTAGCTAAAGTTAATTCAGGGGCAAAGGTTATCTTGCTCCTTAGAAAGGAAAATTCAAAGGATTTTGTGTGTATATGTGTGTGTGTACAGTTAAGCTGACTTCAGTTAGATGTTTTGGTCTGGCATAACTACAGAAGTATGATATAAGAAAATGAATATAAGACATTATTGCATTGATCTTATTTTTAATGTGGGTGGGTATCCTCCTTTTACATGGTTACTGCCTTATGGTTTTCCATTTTTGCTTCCAAGAATCCATGAAGAAAACAGAAGTGTCTGGTCTAAGTCATGTAAACTACTCAAAAGCATCCTGCCAAACATGAAAAATTAAGGCTGCTGTTCTTGGTGTTACTTGTCAGTCACAATATTAGTCTTGGGAATTTAGCTTGTCAGAAATCCAGTTCTTTAGTGCTCCAAAAGAATGAAAAGATGGCATTTTGCTGCTGTGGAATGGTAATAATGATATGAACAAAGGAATCTCAAGTCCCACTTCTTGGATAAGTTTTGCCCCAGCAGAACTTGAAAATTACTTGACAAGAACAAATAATGGTAAACATGAAGTGCTTTACAGTGAAGTTGGCAATGCTTTGAAATATATCTTTCTTGATACACAGAAGTAGGGGAACGTGAACGAATTTCAATCCAACTCTAAGAAGTTCCTCAGAGCAGTTTTCAATAGTAGCACAAGTCACTTAGACGATCTTCACAAAGTTCATGACCGTTACTTTTATCTGGGAATGATTTCAGAGCTTTTCTGAAACGAGAAAAAAAAGGGAAGGGAAGGGATGGCAAGGGAAGGGAAGGGATGGCAAGGCAAGGCAAGGCAAGGCAAGGCAAGGAAAGGAGAAAACTATATGTGGGTTGCACTAAGTCCCAAATATTAAAAGCTAGATATGTTACATAAGATGCAAACTCAGAAGAAAGACAGCACATCTCATATTCGTTTTTATATACAAGTCCAGGATTTCCATGTGGAGGTTTAGAAAAGTCTGATCTTTAGTCTTCTGGAGTTTGAATTGATGTACTTAAATTGGCTTGGGTGAGGAGTTAGAGGCTTCCCCAGAATGCAGAGATATTCCAACAGTCTTGCCAGGGTAACAGAGCCCATGTTTCAGCATGTCTAAGTCTCATCATCTTGTCTTGATTTTAAAATAGAGTCCATGGTAAAAAAATGGAATCAGATTTCAGACCTTGAACAAGGCACAGATATGTGCCTTACTAGTGCCATCTTACTCAAGCTTTCATCATTCATCTTCCACCGTTTTGAAAGAACACATTGGTCACTTCCTGGGGAGTGCTGGGCACCTGGACTGCTCCCAAACCAGGACGCAGTATACCATGGTATCATAGGGCTGCAATTTCTTGCTAGAAGTGCTCAGGACCATCAAGATCAGGGCCTACTTTGTCCTTCTGAAAGAACTTGATTCCACATAATGCTAAAATTTAGATTCCAACTTGAGGAAGAAAATGGAATATGGTAGTAATAAAGAAGATAATACAAGTTTGGTTGATAAAGGTTAATAACATTGCTAGAACAGCCTTAAGCTTTTACAAGACAGTCAACTACACACTGAAAAAAAAGAGAAGAAATCAAACAGTAACAGATTGTTCTGTGAGTATCACAATTAAGGAAGTTTGGTTTTCTGTGGATTTATACATTGATAGATACTCTTAGGTCAATACCTCAGGCTGCCCCGTACACCTTACGTTGTATCATTGCTCACAACATTTTCTATAGCCTATAGAGCCATGCCATTAATGCATTTCCTCTGTTTCTGTTTCTGTCCTAGATATCTTCTGGCTATTTTTTCCTAAAAGATACGCCTTAGTTCAAAGAAGAATTTGGTCAGTCAGAGAAGTTATCTGTCCTGCATTGTTAACAAAGTAAAACTAGATGATCATAATAGTCCCTCTGAATCTTACAAATTTCTGAATTAATAAATTTGGTCACTAAAATATGTCATTTTTCCAGTGACATCAATTGTAACTGTCAAAGAAACTAAAAGTGATTAGTAAGAAAGTGGAAACATGTAAGAGAGGGAAATTATCTTTTAATAAAACACCAATTTATTTTACTCATACACACTATAGAATAATATAGAAACTTTGTTATTGGAACTGTAAGGAACTACTCAATCCTAAAATTATCTGAAGAAACATTTGCAAATGTAAAATCCCCAGAAAAAAACAATTTCCTAAGGAAGGAAGTCAGGAAGAACAAGCACAGAAGAGACATATGAATAAACACAGATACGGAAAGTATTATTTTCAGATATTCATGAAAAAAAATAAAAGATCAAATGAGACACATTTAATTTTAAAACATGATAGCCCAATGTGAAGAAAAATACTTCTGCACTTGAAAAAAAGAAATTAAGCATAATTATACAAAACTTACCATCTCTTACCCTGATGTATTTTCAGGAGAAGAAATAGTGGATTTATGTAGATGTAAATTCACATGCTAAGAAGGAAAAGAGATGTTAAACTAGTAAAAGCCAATAAAGAAAACACTTCCAGAAAATGCTTCAGATTAAATCAGTCACTGAATTTATGCCATACATAATCAAGAGTTACTTAAAATAAATTATATATATAAGAAGTATTAGTGGATGTTTACCAATGCACTGCCTTCTAATTTGATGGTGTGACAGAAAACCACAAAACAATCAGTGAAAAATAGGCAGATTACAAATGTACTCTCTGTTGAGAGACAGCAAAGCAATTAACATACTTTAAATTTATACTGATTCAAAGATTCAGATCCTGGATGCACTGAAGTTGGTGGCAAGTTGCTATTGATTTCCATGGAGCAAGGACTGATCATTTGTTTTAAAGTCTTCATGGCACCAGAGGCATTGTTATTAACATTGCATTTAATCTTTCGCATAACACAGCCATGGAATTTAAACAGAGAGAAAACCTTGAAAACACAGAGAAAGATAGAATGCTTCTCTCTGACAGCTTATAGCCCTATTTTTGATGAAATGGCAAATGAAAGAAATAAAAAGCAGAGGAAATAAAGAGAACAATAAAAAATTCAGCTGTTTTTTAGTTATGGCAGTGTGCATAGCTCCAGGCTTATATCTTTTAAAGGAATTACAAAATACATAAAAATAAATAATAATTCAACAAATACAAAAGCTATATATTTATGAAAAAAATACTTCCTTAGGAAGTATTAGAGAATGAAGAAAGATTGGGTGTTTAAAATCTACAAAGTCATTGTAGATTATACTGATGACACAGGTGACATGGAAATGAAGAAATGTAAAGGTGGTTAGAGCAAAGAACAGTTTGTAAGATCTCCCAGCTTCCACTGTCAGTTCTATAACGTGCTTTTTTTGTGGTGCCTTTTGCATATGCTCTCCATTTCTATAACCACTAAATATTTTTTACCTTTGGTATCTGGAAATAAAAATTAAATTCTTAGTTGAAGTTACAAGACAAATATAATAAAATCTTTTTTTCCCTGAATGTTCCCTGCGCCATACTCTATGTAAATCCATAGTTAAAACCAAAGAATGACATATGCAAACCTGAGACCCACACAAAAGTGAAGGGCTGCTAGTGAAGTTTCATATTTGTGACCATCAATAATTGCCTTTGATGAATCCCAAATTCATTCCCTAACTCAGTATGACATTTGAGAGCTGGATTTGTGTTAAATATTATATTAATTAATGTGTAATACAATCGTAAATGAAAAATGACCCCTCTCCCACTAGAAAAATACAGATTTATGGAAAATAGATTTCAATAGCTGAAGTGTGTACTGAAAAAAGTGTGATACCATGTGAATACAAAAAAGTGTCTTTTGATCAAAACATGATACTTGATAATACCTGCTGTAATAATACATGACACATGATGCACTGGGATGTTCTTTGTAGTAATCAATCAGTGACAAAAAGCATTCGTTACTTCTCTCTTTTGTAGATACTGGAAACCATTTTTAAAAATAAACAAATAAAAATTCCTGTTTTTTTTTTTTAGATGTTGAAATCTCTCTGCATTATTTCTCCAATATAACATCTTCTTTTTGTTTGGTTAGTGATTTTTAAATTAAACTAATGAAGATGATCTTCATAACTTGGAATGAACCGCAGTGCTTCTTGGTAGGGCCAGCGGTATTTTGTTTATGAGTATCATAGCTTATTGCCAAAAGCCATTGAAAGCTAAATTCAGAACTTGTGAAATCATTCAGCATGCAGGCAAAGAATATTTTCCTAGACATCAAGTAACTTAAAGAGGAGTTTTCACTAGGGACAGCTACATACTACAAAACTGAACATCCAAAAAACTCTTTCTATCTACTCCCTTCTTTGTTACGATTGGAACAAGAGGTACTACTTAGTCAGGTAGTATTGTTAAAGAAAAAGGGATGTATGTATATCTTTTATGTAAGCAAAGAACACCAGCAAATATCTGAGTTATAAAAATGGTTTTTAAGAGAAACCGTATCACTTTATTCAACTAAAACAAAGACCTGTACATTCTATAATCAGTCAGAAACTGACTAAAAATGAAGTATCAGTGTAAAATTAGAGGACTATTTTGCACAAATCAAATGTCTGAACTTTTTACTTAATGTGCAAATAATTCCATTTACTTTACTGAGCATCTCTTCTTTTTTACAATACAGTTTAATTTCACCCCTAGGAAGCTTAAGGACTTAATGTAAATACCCTGATCCCCTTATGATGAACTTCTGGTTCCGCTTGTTTTAAAATACTTGGTAGTTCCCAGTCAGTGATGAAGCAGAGAGAAACAAACACACAAAAACAAATAAAAAAACCCCAAAGGGATCTCACACAGTTTGTTTTAGGCAAATGATACTGGCTCAGGCAGAAAAAATAATTGTGAGTGTTCTTACAAAAACAAATGACAAAATGCTTAAGCAGACCCCTGTAACTGTGTTTCTTACACAGACACTGTTCTGAATAAAAAGCAAAATCAACACAGCATCAGTTCATGTAGGCACTTCTTGTGATTGATGGATTTTCTAAATTTTGTTTTACTTTTAAACAAATCATCCAAGATGGTTAAAAACAGCACTGTGGACTCTGTTTCTCTGCCTTCTCAGAAGCAGTAGCAGTTCAGAAGACAGACTAGATCCCAAAACAAGCCAGGTTTTTACTGATCTACTCCTTCTCTATATCAAGACATGTTAGCAAGCAACTTTAATCACAAGCAAAGTAAAAATACTTCCACTTTAAAAGGTTCTTTTGCTATAACTGTGGCTAACTCAATTCTATTATAAAGTGGCTATTTATAATGTGCGTTAGTAAAAAAACACAGCAGGATGTGGGTTATTGGGAGATAACCACATGCCCAGTGGCTTTCCTTTTATACCCATATTCATTTAAGATGATCCTTTCTCATTGAAGTTGGTGACAAAACTCCCACTCATTTCAGTGGGAGCAGACTCAGGCCTCAGTGCAAGAAACACACGAGCTACTATTTACTTCTGGTTATAGAAACCTCATGGAAACCTATAGGATTCTTAAGAAAACTCGGGACCAGAGTACACAGACTGAAGTGATTTAGTTTGTACTAATAGCATGGGAAGTTCTTTCTAACCATGCTTGTGCTGAATGAAAATCAGTGTGTCATCTGTTTGAGACTAATAATATTGCAATACATTCTTTCGTCTCAGAGTGAAACAAAAGCTGAAATTCCTATTTATTGTGTTGAACAGATTATTTTGAAAATTTTCCCTATTTGAAATAAGGAAATACTTAGTTTCAGCATTTTCACAACTGAAATATTTACACATGGCCAAACTGAAGTGTTTTGCTTAACGCACAGGTCATGTGTCTTTGACGAAGCACTATCTATCTCATTTGAAAAGAGAGAGTTTGGCAAAGAAACACTAGCCCGCAAGAGGGAACATGGGTATGAGACATATATAACAAAGCAGCTGCAGAGGGATATGCATTTCAGCGTGTGCTGACTTAAAATGAAACGTTTCAGATTAGTTCAGCAAACCAGAATATTTGGTTTCATATTCAGCCAACTGGAAAGGATCTATTTCTTTTCTCAGTTTTCCTGATGGGAAAATGGAGGGAATATACACAAAAGCTTTTTCCCGGGGAAAAAAAAGAGAAGGTATTGCAACAGTATATTTTCTACAAGGAGAAAAAGATAGCCCAGAATATTTTGATGTAAAGTCCTCAACTAGGTCTAAGGTATATGAAACCCCATGATAGTTGTGCAGGCCAGACCTATTGGTAACAGGACCCAAAAGAAGTTACTTCTTGACTGCTGCTTAAAAGTTTTCACCAGGCTAACAAAGTGTTTTTATTTCACAACTTTTTTGTGTGTGTGTGTATGTGTGCAAGATGAAAAATGCCAGGAACTTCTTTTTAATGGCCAAGAATTTTGATGAAATAAAAAACTAGAAAAGTTGGAATTAATTAGCACTTTTTTTAGTGGTGTTAGATGGTCAGTCACTGACTTGGAGACATTTCTATGGTAAGAGATCCTAGGGTAATTTTTTTCAGGTAATTAGTAGACAATACAGCAAAAGCTTGCATTTCCATAACTACTGCTTCGATTCATTTATCTGAACGATGGCTAACAAAAGAATTTGTGTCTCACAGATTGTAAATCTACTGGCAACAACTAGCAATAAATACATTTATAATCCGAAGGGTCAGAAGAGAAGAAAATAGAATAGATGAACTTTTCATTTGGTTATGCTCTATATCTTGGTGAAACAGGGAAGACTAATTCCTTGCCATTTGCAGGTCCTTAGGCCAGATAAGAATTCTTTACTACAGTAGCATCATATTGGCTGTATCATTTGGTTTCTTAAATGCTATCTCTGCCTTTGCTCTTTTTATTTCTTAATCAAGCTCTCTCCTTCCTATACCTCTTCATCACAAACACCTAAAAAGAATTGAGTTGATCATCTGAAAGTCTGAGGGAAGAAGGAAAAAATCAAAACAATCAGACAGCTTTGCAGTCACCAAAATTTGCAGGCACTTGTATAGTTGGACAGCACTGCCTCTATTAAATTCCATTAGAATTCACTGACTGTGTCTGTGCATCCTGCAAGTATAAGGCTGCCACATCATCAGGGCTTTCTTTAGCAGAAAGTGTTATATCTGAATTTTGTTTGGACACTTTTGTGAGAGATCGCTGCTTAACAGACATGTAGGTGTCTGCCTTTCAAGTGCAGCCTGCAGAAGGTGGATTTCAGGAATAAAAGTTCGGATACATGTGTGTGTATGTGTTTATGTCCAAATACAGGAAATGGGAGTATCAAATTGAAATAACGATGGATAAATCAAGCACCCATGGGTTGTTTTCTTCAATTGTTTATTTGCAATTTATCTTTACTCTTCTAGAGGCTGGTTCTGAAGGGTATAAAGGTTGATTATCCAAATAAGTTTATGCAAATGATCGACCAATTTCAATTACGGATGAGGACCCTTTATTCCTTCGTAGGGAATATAAGAAGTATAAAAGAAATAAATAAGAAGTCAGACGTTTTAGGCCATATCACTGTTAAAGATCACTCTGCAATCTTGGTTTGGAATGCTGATGCAATTGTTTCAAAAATCCTTATTCACACAACTAGAGGACTTCCTAATACAGGAGAGTGTTGCCAGGCAAGGTGTAACAGGATTCTGCCTCTTGTTTGCTTTAGTATGCATGATTCAGTTAGTAACAGTACTCTTAATCTAGCTATGCCACTTAGGATAAGTATAGTACCTTTTAGAGCTTGGTTAAAAAATGCAGAAAAAAACATTTGTCAACAGTCCAGTAATCTTTCTATGTAATTATATGCCAGTTTTTGCACTCCATTCAAATTGATTTGTTCTTTGAAAAATGCTACTGGACAAATTATGTTTGTGAGTAAAGAAACTAGGGAAATTACTGTGTGGAAATAGCTAGATCAGTCTACCTAGAATAAAATTAACGTGAAATTCAAACCTACATGAAGCAAATCTAATCTCTTAAAAATGTTTTGTAAGCTATTGCAAAGTTATTTCTCATGCCTCGGCACTTCTCTGTTTCAGCCAGAACTGAAATCGGAAATGCCAAAATACTGTGAGAAAGGCTGTTCTTGCACTACAGCTGACCTGAATGAAATAAGGAAGTACTGCAAAATCACAAGACAGACTGTTTTTAGGAGATTGCCATCTAATTTCCAGACCAGAGAAGTTTGGATGATATCAGGTAAACTCTGGAAACCACTAAACTTCTGGATGTATATCTGAACTGAACTACCAAATCGCTTGTGACTCATCCTTTACTGATGTCCACATTTTGTGGAGACGAGTATAAATAAAATAGTTTTACTTTAGGAAAGTAAGGAGGAAACACAACATACTACGCAAATCAGAGGTTTGATTGCATTATCCTTCAAATTAGAACTGTACTATACATCTAACTGCACTAATCATAGTGATTTAAATAAAGAGTATGTCCCTGAAGTCACTGGAGCTAAACTGGTTCAACTGGGAGAAGATTTCTGGCATATCTGTTCATGACATGTAGTTAAACTGCAGACATACCAGGCCTTATTCACGCATGATATAAACGTCCATTGCTTCAATGATATTTCATTAGGAATAAAGTTGATCCACTAATCCTTGCTTGACTCATCTTTCTCTTTAATCTCTAGCTTCTGATGTTGTACTGGCATAGTTCTTAAGGGTGACTTGGTGTTGAAATGGTGTTTATGGTCACGGTGGCTTGCCCTCTCTCAGCCATATCTGTTGTTTATCTACAAAGCAAAGCCTGACTGGCAAATCTAGTATGGGCACTATGTAATTTTGAGCTTGAAAATGAAAGTTGTGACCTGGTTTTGCTCATTGAAGAAACAGATGTGTGGAAGGTTGGCATGAGTTCTCGCTAAGAAGTGTTAAGCATTTTATGAAGCTGTAACAATTTTTGTATATTTTTCATCAACTTGAAGTCTGAAAATGAACAACCACTATGAATAAGGTGTTCTTTTCTCTTTAAACACTTAGTTTATAATTTCATCCTGTTTTAATTATTTAAATCAGCAAATGTCTATGTTAATTTTCTTAAGCAAAATCATAAACTAAAGTAAATTCTTTTATGTGCATAGCCTAGGAAGTAAATATGGGAAAATACCTCATTTATATACTTAGTTTACAAAGTCACAGGGGGTGGGAACTTCCAAGGGACTGGACCGAAACGACACAAAAGTCAGGAAATGACCCCTGCGATGAGATTTCAGAGGCGGCAGATTAAAAACAATGTCCTCTTACAACTTCTGTAACTTTGGAACGTACCATCCCAGAACATGGTTGGGGAAGTGGAACTGGCCACCTGAGCTCTAATGAGCAATAGTTTCGTTAAGTACAATGCCAAAGAATACATGTCTGTACGTAAAGAGCAGGGAAACAAAAGCAAGTCACAGCTGACAGTCGGCACTCATGCCAGTGCTGAAAAGGAAGTCTTCATCCCACTGGACTAATTCAGGACGCCGAACAGGCGTCCTTGGGGAGTTTTGTTCAGGCAGCGAATCCCGTGTCGGTCAGATAGCGTGCTCCAGCCAACGTCGCCGTGGCCAGAGAGTGGTGCGGAAGGGAAGCTGCTCTCCATGCTGAATGGCGTCTTTGTTCACCCCGCCGCAGCAGTTACATTCTGCAGGCCCTGCAGATACAACAGTGGCTGTATGAGAGCGGAATGGAAATGAGATGCTGGCTTCCCCCAAAAAGTCCTGCTTCTTTCCATTAAAACTGCAAAGGAATTCTGGCAACCGAAAAATAACCCTTCCTATCAAGCAATGTTTTCCTGCCTCTAAAAGCCGAAGGACTTCAGCACAAAGTGGAGCTACAATACAGTGTAGATGGGCATACATGAACATTTTATAGGTTGCTTCCCTTGCAAAACAGAACCAAGGCCTGCTGGTGAATTAAAGGCAAAAATCATACAGTGGCTGCAAACTACCTGCAGATCTGTAAATTCACCTAAGCCCTAAATAACAGGAGAATTGCAATGCACCCAGGACTGATTTGTTTGCTAAACAAGTTCTTTGGTATGTTCCAGTTACAAAGGTAAACAGTTTAGCCCTTGATCTGCACACCTTTTTCAATCTCTTTCTGGGTGAAAATCCCTGTCTGCTAATAAAGAAGGCTGGTATAGAATGACCATAAGTTGAGTTCTTTTGAGTTTGGGTAAGGTGCCAGCAAGCTATGGGATGTCACATTATCTCCTAACCAGAGGTAGAGAATCTTCTTCTCCTGCTTCTGTTTAGTGGGAATTAGCCTATTAATAAAGACCTTCTCCACTGTTTTCACAATTCATTTTAGAAACACAATACTGAAAGCTGTTTTTCATAATTCTCCCATGCAGATCTTGCTCATCTTCATAGTGACATAAAATGTTAGCATTTCTTTAAAAGTAAGGCTTTGGGATAGTCTTGTCAGAGAAACCAGAACTGTATAGCAAATGCAAAGCAGGAACTATTTCATACCTTGTAACTGAGCTATGTTACTACTTATGGCCTAATTTGCTTTTTTATCCTATTTTATGTAATAAAAGGGCAGGTTTTTTGCATTACCAGAGATATTTGTAATCTTCATAATTGGTTTTCTCACCACATAGCTGTGATTTGCTTGATTCCAATGTGTGAATTCTAGTTGTAAGGCTCACAGTAGTTTTTTTAACTCATAGTGGTTCCTCAGCCTATATGATTTCTTTTCTAAATTTTTCAGTTAAGAGTACTCACGAAAAAAACCTTACAGTCACGTCGAAAACCTTACAATTTAATTTCGGAAATGCTTATGTTACCAGCTCTTACTAAAACTAGAAGTCCTGTTGGTGTAAATAAATACAGGATGTAGTATAGATAGAACTCTTGCTTTGTAACAGTTCACTCATAGGCCCCAGCTGTGTGTTTGCTCAGGGAAATAAAGACAAAGTAAGAACACTTATATTCCCCTGCATGGCCTAAGTATTTCGCTAGAGCAAGCACAACTGCAGCAGCAGTTCTACTTTGCAACCTTTAAGTAGCCATCAACATGTTGACCGGAGCAAAGGCATTCATCACCTTCAAGGAGGTTCTCAGGTGCCCAAAAGATCAGGTCATAAATATTTAACTGTTCATGAGCACAAAATAACCGAAACCATACTATTATGTACCTACAGGAAATACCACTACAGTGAATGCTCTTAGTTAGAGGTGCATGGAGTGTTTGAGAGAAACTTTTTCTGCTCACGAGATATCAGCATTGCCACTGAATTAAAATGCAGAATTTGAACCTGAGATGGCAGAATTTCCAATGGGATTTCTGTGAAACTTCACAGCTATGCTCAAAACGAGAACTTTCGAAAGGTAACTGGTATGTTAGATGCTGAGCCTTGAAAATCTGGAACAGCAATCACAAATGTACATTGAACCAAATCCACTGAAGTAGCTATCGACAGACTGCAACTTAAACACATATGTTCACATCCATCCCTGGTAAGTATTAACATCCTAAGCTATGTGAATATTGTGGATAGAAGCTGAACTGAAATAGCAAAATAAAAAAATGTAAATATCCATTTTTAAAAGTACATCTAGTCACCCTTTCAACTTAAGAATAAGCTGGATGCTAAACTTTCGTAACTCAATGCTAAACATTTGTAGCTCTTAAAGACACAGAAAGATAAAATACAACCTGAAAGAATAAAATAAAGCATTCTTCATAAACTGGTGCAATCAGTAATATATTCATGATAACATCTGCTACAGTATCTAACACAGATAATTTTTGAAAAGTTAAAAGCTTTATTTGCTTATTAACTTGTGGGTGCTTTTCTACACTTGCTATTTACCTAGAGGCTAGAAAAGCAGAACAAAGCCGAGCCTTTATTTGCTTAGCAACCTATCAAGCAATTGCACAGAATTATTTTTAAGTAGGTCCAATGGCAGCTCTTTTGAGTTGCGTGTCGAGTTTTTGTTTACCTTGCTGTTACAGCAGTAATAGCAAGGTGGGGTCTTATTCACTCAGTAGGTAGGACCCTAAAATACTGAATGCTTCACTGTTTACCAAGTCACCAGACACGAGTGCTGGGTTGGACCATGTTTACCCAAATCCTGGTCCACTGACAACTAGGTGTGGCTTTATTGGACTGTTACTCATACAGCTTTGACAGAGAAGCTCAACTTCGTAGCTGCAGTGCTTTAACAAAATTATAGAGACGTGCGGGGATGAACTAATACTTATTTATAGGAATATGTATTAATCGGGAATGTTTTGCTTATGGGAACTATATCTGGATGCAACAAACAGAGGCCGGAAATTAACAGGCTGTGACAAAGAAAAAAAAAAGTATTTGTGCTAACTTTGCAGGCAGCAGTTAAATAAAGGGAACATCTGTTTATCAAAGGAAATGTGCTGCTTCTAATTAAACCATCATCTTGCTTGATGCTACATTAGTAACTAGGGATGCAGATCACACCCTTAAACTGACAAACTTTAAGACTTCTCTCTCCAGTCTGTTATACTGTCAGAGAAAGAAAATAAATTTTCATGTTTTATATTTTGAATAGGTGTTGTCTCATAATCGTAGTTGTAAGACTGAGACACATTATGTAATGCAGTTCTTGCCGCAATGTATGTTTAAAGTTACAGCTTAATAACTTAAGTGAAAATTTAACTGAGTAGGAGTTTAGCTGCTGTGACCTTTGACCAAGGAAAGTCGTCATATTGTTTACAGCGATGAGAATTTCAAATACTTTGAAGAATGATGAACAGTTTGAAGTATTACTCGAAGTATTAGTTATGATGATAAGCCCTGAGCCTTAGAAGTAAGTTATTACAGCTCCGAATGTCTCATGTCCTTCAACTAAAATAGTTTCATGGCATGGCTGATCTATTCCAAAGGAATTATGACATTTCCAAGAAAAAAGGAAAATGTTTTTTTAATAGTCATCATCTAAAGCAGTAAATCATGACAGATTTTTTTTTCTTTTTAAATTCCCAGTATGCTTATTCATACAGAAGAAAAAAAGTTATGGAATCTGTGTTCTGTCCTCTAGCATTATTTGGCAGGTAGGTGTGATTTTTGAAAAGATTTTAGAAGGCCTCCGTTTTGGCAAAGCTGATATAAAGTGGCTACAGAACACAATAAACAATTGTCTTTTCCCCTTTCCTTCCCTCACCATGAGAAATATCCTGCATAGCCAAATCTACAATAACACAGAATGTCATAATATGGAACATATTTTAAAGGTACTACACACTCAGGAATACAGTTTTCAATGTGTTGGTAAAGTCGTTAATTTTAACAGTATGATGTCCTGATCTACAGCTATTTCAGCCTGCTTTGAAGACTGCATGCTTCTGACCCTACCCAAGCAAGGGCAAACTCTGCTCCTGTGCCTCCTATTTTTAAGATAACTTTTCTGTCTTGAAGCAACAGCCATATACATACCTACGATTGTCTTTTCTGATGCTGTTGCTGTTTGTGATGACAGTATCCAACCAATACACACAACGCTTCCTTCAGTAGGGTCTGCCCTTGGGATCCCAAGCAATTATTAGGTTTTCTTTGTCTTATATGTGTCTATAGTCATGGTGATCAAGATACCATTTTCTACCCATGCTGCCATTCTTGGATTTACTTCCTGTTAAACCAATGTCTGAATTTGTGTAGTTTCTACATTTCTTATTTTGTTTCAAGAAACGATAATCTGATACCTTTAAAGAACAGCTCACACAGTATTAAGAAATCCTTTTAAAACTATCTGGAGGAGATAGAAATATACCCCACAACTACCAGGTATGAGTAACGTTAACTACTGACTCCAGAAACCTTTTCTCAGTAGCTGCTCTGGTGGCCACAGTTCATGCTTCATCAAACCTGACAGGCTTATTTAAAATCAGATTTTTTACTAGACTCTGTTGGCCTGTTTATATTTGTAAAATACTCCAGAACAGCTACCCGGAATCATAAAGTCTCTCCCATGCTTGTATTAAATTTACAAATCACACCTTTCTTTTTTTAGTTTAAAAAGAATCTGCTTCTTGGGCACAGTTTACAATTCAGTAATTGGGCTAGCATTCTTCTCCTATAAAAACACCGTCCTCCGATAAACGAAAGAGGAATAGTAATGACAAATAAGGTGAAACTTTCCATGGTCAGCAATTAAGGCCAAAGTCATCATCTCTGTGAGTATACTGCCAATTAATTATTATTAATGCCTGTGATGCATAAAGTACTGGCCTCCACCTCTGATGAAAGAAAGGTACTATAGCCTGAATTTGAAGTATCCATGGACAATTTAGTTTTGAACTATCCAGTACATTAGCATTACCTTATTGCCTCTTTGAGTGCTTCAAGACAGCATTTTTGTTACGACTAACTCTGCATATCTGTTGAACATCTTTGCATGTTAATACTCCCAGGTTGCTAGTTTGATGACTTTGATTAGACACATTTTTTCTCTTTGCAGTTCATCACCCCAAGAAATCTGTTTTCTTGTTACGTTAGGTCTTTTAGCTGGTCTACTTCTGCATTCAGAACACCATTTTTGTTCTGGTACTGTCGTGCT
The DNA here is from genome assembly GCA_017639485.1 of Pluvialis apricaria. Classification (NCBI taxonomy): domain Eukaryota; kingdom Metazoa; phylum Chordata; class Aves; order Charadriiformes; family Charadriidae; genus Pluvialis; species Pluvialis apricaria. The sequence continues at coordinate 36,153,749 of CM030012.1, read as the reverse complement.
GTTCAGAAATTGCTCAGAGCCAAGGAACTGAAGGATGTCTGCTTCATTAACCATCTCAGTTCTTACTAATATGCATTGCATAATTTAAGTCTGTGTACAATTTAACAATCCATTCTCACTGGCTTATGCCAGAGCTTTATAAAGGTGCTGTTCCTCACAGGATGAGAATATATATATTTACTGAATATCCTGTAATGGAGAATTCACAAGGATGCAAACATGAGATTTAGAATACAAACTTATGTCGTGTAATTATTCCTAGAAATACATAATGGCAGCTCAGAATTGATAAATACCTGCCTATTCACTTTTTTCATAAAAAGGAAATTTTACCTTTGTTCCATTGATCAGCAAACATCCTTTGGAAAGTGGGATTTGGGTGGAGCGAGAGGTGAGAAAATATACTACAACACTGAACTAAATCTCACATGGACCAGGAACTAGGCAGGTGATTGGTAGCATTGTCCGCTGAGGTGGACAGGGTTAATAGCATAGTTTAGGGGAGTCTTTTTATATGCAAAAGCCTGTCTACATATTTTCCCAGGTGTAAAACGGTAACTCAATGCCATAATATACATTTGCTAGCTTGCTTGCTTTTATTTCTCTTAATGGTGGGCTGATTATTTTTTTGTACAGTATAAAATACATGTCATTTGTGTCACGTCTATTGAGCTGAACAGCAAAGGTGGGGCTAGCAGACACATGACTGCAGAAGACATGTAAAATTCATGACTTGGTTCCTAAGTGTGGGTTCAACAACAATAACACTACCTTCCTCTTTCCACTTCCTCCATACTTTGGTTTCCTTGGGAAGGAAATACAGGTGTATAGGCTAGAAACCACAGCACGTTCCAGGCTCTGATCTGAACAGCTGCAGGACCAGCAGTGTTGGGTAAGCTGTGGAGCACAGTTCAGGCTAGACACAGACAAAGAAAGGCTCCAGCCACTTCTACAGCAAGTGAGATGAAATGTTTCTTCTGGGAGGAAAGGGTGAAGGATTCATGGAGAGATAGTTATGCACAGTACACTGTGAAAATGCACAAGTACAAAAAGCTGCACCAAAGCAATTGATGGCTGGATCCTTATTATGATTTTGTACCCCAAGATGAAGAGAACAAAAGTAACATGGGAGAAGACAGTGAATATTCTCAACACACAGACAGGACATTACTGCATTCCATGACCTGTTTGTGTGAATAAAAAATCCCATTTTTCTTAATTTGTAAGTGACAGTATTGATTTAGCTCATAGAAAGACAAGCTGCATGTAAGGTACCACATAAAAATCAATACATAAAATTTCTGAACAAAAAGTATTCACTGGAAGCTGAAATCTGAATTTGGCGGAGCATTTAGTGTTGCTGGTGTCACAGGGAATCACGTACTGAAACACGTACTGAAATATATACTGAAAAATGTGTTGATGCATAAGCTTTCCATAAATATGTTCTCACAGCATTAAAGACAGAGTTGAAAAAAGCCAAATTAAAAGCAACAGATGGCCAAACAATCTCACGTGAGGAAAGGAAACAGCATATTCACAGCAGACAGGAATTTACTTGAAAACATGATAATTGCTGTTTAAAGCTCAGGCTTGGACATTAGAGAATTACTGGTATGCACTACCAATCTCTACCTGATGCTAGAAATGGATGGATCACTACAAAAAGTAACCAAGGAAGCATAAGTAGAGAGCATAAGTAGCTCCACTGAAATTCCCCATGCTATCTGTATTCTTGATGGAATGAGGCTGGTTCAGAGAGGGAAGAGTGTTCACGACACATCTGGAGAATATGAAGCATTTGTTTAGCATTTAGTGCTACGTAAAGGTACAGAAAGCCACGGAACTTAGGCTGTGTTTGATATTTACTGGAAAAAGAGATGTAAGACCTAACATCAGATTTGCTTCAGGAATGCAGCAGCAGATCAAAAAACCCAACAGTGGAGAGAAGCCTCACCAAATAATTATTTACAGAATGAAAAAGTTTATAAACACAGAGTACATGACAGTTCTGTACACAGGAAGCAATCTTCTAGGAAACATGCTTCAAGTTAACGGAAGACAGCTCTGCATGAGCTTTTCCTATCTACTGCTGCACATATTCCCATGTTTGAAAGGAAAAGTTAGTCACACTTAGTGTAAAGAGAGAGACATCCTTGTGTGCTGCCTTGTGTTTGACAATGAAAGGTCTTGCCCAGTCTCTGAGAAAGGGTTGGACAAGACTCACACACAGAAACCAGTACGATGCCTTGGGAGTCAGAGAGCATTGCCTGGACTGTGTGGCCTTTTTGTTTGGTTTGGTGTTTTTTTCAGGGTTTTATTTCTTGTTTCTTGTTGTTTTGTTTCCTTCAAGTTTTGATCTATAACTTTTTTAGTTGGCAAAATAAATTTTTAAGCAAAGGGAGCAGAGTCCCTTTAGATTACTTTAGATTTTGGGCAACAGGAGCTCTTACAACATCTCTTTTAGAAATGGCAGGCATTGACATGACTTCAGCATGTCTAAAGAGGTCTGACGACAGATTCAAAGTACACTATTAGCAGCTATTATAATAAGATGTGAAACTGATTCCACATAATTATCACTAAGTAAAGACTGTCTGTTTTACCATGTACTTTTGCAAAAGCTCAAGCAGGAATTTAGAGACAATCTCTGCAGTGATATACAGAAGATATGGCTGCATAACTCAAGCAAAAATGAATCTCAGTAATGAGGTAGGTGACTGCATTTTCAGTACCCAAAGTAAACCTGAAGCTTAGAAATGCAACTGTGTGCATTCTTTTAAAAGCAATACATTTCTATACATTAATAATGGACTGAAATGTACAGAAAAGTATTAGCTTAAAACTGTACTAACCAACAGATCAGTGATGAAAACACAAATGTTGATACGCTCAGCACAATAATTGCAGTAATCTGTCCTCTAGTGTATTTAATATGCTTTTATGATGGGATAATATCGTGTTATGTATTTATAGCTTTTGATACAGTTAAACAATGAAAATATTTTAGTTCTTTATTTCTTATAATGCAAAAACATTTTAGCATGATAGGTGATCATTGTTGATAACATCAAAATTGCCACTGAGCAACCACTCAGCTAAAGTTGTTATAACTAAGAAATCCTGCAAACAGACATCTTCAAAATGCACCACCAAATTTTGTACCTCAGGTGGATGCATCAGCTAATTTTTTTAATCCTGATTTATTTACTAAAACAGTGATATATAGTAGGTGAACATTTTTGGTAATGCTAGTGGTTTCATCTTTTAAAACTAGTGTGTTTCAAATAGATCTGCAAAGAAATAGACGTTTAAAATGTACTTAGCTTCTGCTTCTCAAAAGCAAGAGTGAAGACAAGGTAGGCTTCAACTCAGTTATCCATCATGCTTAACTTTTTTGCTCAAATAATTCTATCCTGTTCAACAAAGCAGTATATATTTCTCCTGTCAAGTGATACACTTATATGTTAACCATGTGTCGTCTGAAACCTTAAGGTGGTGAATGTCTTCTTTGGGTTTATAACTACTACAAATGAATCTGAGAAAGATTAGTGATAGTATTTTTAAGAAGTATACTCAAAAGTGCAAGACAAGTACGTGTGTAGTCAACCAGCTGTCTCTGCTCACAGTAGGGGCAGGGAAAGAGAGAGATGGCACCTCATACCATCTATGCTAGACACTTGTCTTCGGATGGGATGAATCACCCTTTGGGAGTCCCTACCTCTCTTCATTTACTACAGAAGTGCAGATAACTAGCTTAGACTCAATGCCTAAATTTAGATTGCTAAAATTAGATGGGATGCATTCCACTTTCATGCATTCATTTAATTAATCCAGTTAAAAGAATGATCTATTAGTCGTACTAGAAAAAAAGTGGTGCAATTTTGTTGAAAGCTGTGATAATACTGTCCTGCCTTGAACAGTCTGGAGTTTAAGTAATGTGTGGGTGAAATGAAGTATCATCACCGTTTTACACACAGGGAATTCAGGATGCAGAAGGACTATGTGAATCACTGTAACTTACACTAAAACTTTGTGTCAGAGTAAAAAGACAGTGATAGCCTGTGAGGCAGCACAGAAAACATTAGTCAGTTCTTCAACAGAGCCCCTGTATTTCAGTTCACAAATAGATAGAATATATGATATAAAAGTTCTGTTATGTTATAAACATAGTTGCAATGTCTTGGACCAGAGCTGTCTAAACAATCACTAATCTCTCAGAATTCATTAAAAAAGTTACAGTCAGCCTAAGATCTTGAGCTTCGGATTGAATGCTAGAAGCCTGATGACACCAGGAAATCCACTGCGTTGCATTTACAGAAGCAAAAATATTTGTATAGACTAATCTGTATTTATTCTAAAGCTACCTGTGGCAAAAAAAAAAAAAGAGCTTTTACATTTTCATGCTTTTGGAAAACATGGTATTATGCTTTCAGAGTTGAAAAAATTGAGTTATTTTACTATGTTTTATATTTAGCCTTTGGCAATGGATAATTGTTATTAATCACAGATACTTAACATTGAGAAAATGGCATCCTGAATCTTATCTGTTACCCCTTGAGAATGTGTCTCGTAAATTCGTAACAATGAAGTCCTATAAAACAAGGCTATAGCTATTAAAGCAATAATGTTTGTTGGAATACTGTTTAGAAATAGTTGATATTACCCTATTTTAAAAAGTATTTTGTGCTTTTTAGAATCTTTGTTCCAGTTAGTAATACAAATTAAATAAAAAATTGATATCAAATAAATGAAGGCCTTTTGAGTTAAATGGGAGCTTTACAACAAATCCTAAGAATACTGCCACAGTCCCACTCCAGAATGATTATGATTTATAATACCCATCCCATTCCTCCATTTGTTCACGTGTGTGTATGAGTTTGTGTTTATATGTAAGTGTACATACACACGTATATAAGTGCATGAGCTTTATGCAAACTATACATGGCAATTCCAAGCTCAGTTAATAACTCCAGTAAGCACAGTTTCATTCCTTTCAAGACAGGAGAGAGGAGTGCCAGACAATTTCCTGCTATCCTATATAGAAAATATTTTGGAACATTAGTGGAATACTCAGCTTAAGCTGTTACATATAATAGAGGTAATTAACAGGTGTGTGAAGACATTTTGGCCTTACTCATCTGCATCCTTAATTTGGTCTGCTGCAAACCATATTAACAAGGCTGCTGCATGCCATATTGATGAAAAGTCATAAAAAGGAAATATTTTTCTCCTCAAATATGCAATAGTACAACCTGCCGTGTTTCATTTTAATCTTTTTTTGTGTTAAATTGGTCACAGTAAGCATAACTTGCACAGATTATCCAAATACCAGCATATGGAAACATTGCATTAATGCCTGATTTTAAGAGCAAATGGTGATGATCATAGATTTTTATAGGGACTGCATTATCAAATGAAACATAACTGTTCTCTGTTGGTTAGTGTAATGTTAGAAATATATTCTGGACTGCATTTATCTGCAAAAATCAATATTATTTTTTCACTTTTGATATCCAGATCATTTTCTACTGGTATGTCAAACAATTTGCTTAAATCAAGATTAGTAACAAAATGACAGTGGCACACTGTATGTTGCCAGTCTGAATCTTTTCTTTGTATTGTCTATGAATATCCGAATATTCAGAATGTATAAGGTCGAAGAGTTGCATTTTGGCAGACAGCTTGTGTAAACCAGTGGATCATTTGCAGAGTGGCATTAAAACACATTTGCAATGGAGCCACAGGCAATCTTTCATCAAACCTAATACATGCTGCTAAAAGCATTATCTTGAAGACCATCTGATAACAATCAACTTGGTCGATAAGGCTTACTTTTACTCAAAAACTAGTTAGAACACATTTATTATAGTGACAGTTGGCTATAATCATAATAGGCCTGTATTTGTGCCCTGTTATACTCATAGTCCTTACCATTACTTGGCATTTATTCTTTACTCTGCTATATAGGCAATCTAGCTAATGATACTGTCTCCAATGTCTTTGATCTTTTTCTTCAGCTTTTTTTTCAGCATCTACATTACCACAGACAGCTGGTTTTCTAAAAGAAGGGCCACAATTATTCTGTGTATTTTTCTAGTCTCATGATCTTTGTCACTTAAAATAAAATAAAAGAAAGCAAAATAAACATATATACTCTCAAAGATGCAGTGAATTTTCTTGTTCAAGCCAAACATGAAGATGTAGAATCTTTTGGTGTTCTTTCTCCCTCTCTTACACTTATCTTAACATGTGTGTTACTTGATCTATTTATATAATTTTGATATCTTAATGTATAACATTGTGTAGTTGAATAAAATATTATTTCTAATGTGTTTGCTCCCAATATTCTCACAATGTGGTAGCAATTTTACATTTCAGAATGCACCATCTGTTTCTCCTCTTTTGCTTAGAGGGTCCAGTTTATGCAGTCACACATATCAAAACTGCAAATCCCCCTTTGTACCAATAAGACCTTGATACCCTGATAGACTCAGAGATACTCTTTTTTGTAAATTTGTCCTTGCTTTCACTAACACTGAACATACCGTAAGTAATATCTTTTAGATGCCAGTAAAACGTTTCTCTTCTCAAATGTTACCAACAGCACAGAACTATTTTAGATCATCCATCAAAAGCTATTTTTACATGTGTAAACCAGGGATGGTCTCAGTGAAAGTGAACAATCCTGGATAAACTCTTCATTTTAGATGAAAGCAGCATGCAAAGCCACCAGTTACTGGTGACACTATTATGGTTATTAAATTCCACAGTAAAGGTCGATATTTACAAAATCCCAGTACCGGAAGATATTAAACCACCAATGATCAAGTAAGTGAAGAGATGATGAATTTCCAACAGCATACAGTTATCTAAGATGAACCAAACAGAAAAAAAATACCAACTCTTTCACATTGTCTCTTTGCATCATATTATAGCACTATTGATTCAGTTCTGTCAGATTTGAAATTTTGGGGATTTACATAGTTTTCTTAGGAACCCGGACCACAGAAATCCCTTACACCCTTACCATGGGCAAAGGGATACCTGTGTTTCACTGCAAGGTAACGTTCCCTTTTTGACTAGTATTTGCAGTGCAAATACTGCAATACCAAGTTGACTGTGCTATCTAGGGATTTATACAACTACTGCACTAAGCTTTAGGCTTCACTGTTAGGTCTTGGTTCATTTTTCCCCGTCTACAATGGCTACCTTAATGCCATTTTTCTCAAAGTTTTGAATTACAAGAGGGCCAACTGCAGCATTTTTCTTCCAAAATATCCATTTAAATGAAAAAAAGACTCCTTTAGTGCTGAGACTTCTGAAATCAGAAACATGTATATTAATGTTATAATCCATCTTTGTTATGGTTTACATCTAATCCTTATTTGCTCATAGGTGAGCCTTTTTGGGTCACATCTGATTGCTCTATTTGCCCATGCATAGTATACTGTGGGATATATCTTTTCAAATTGGAAAGGTTACAGAGAAGAATCCGTGAAAAATTAGCTGAGGTGTAAGAAACATAACTGACAATAATAGGTTTAATCTATCAATCTATTTAGCTTATCAGAAAGAAGTTGGAGAGAAGAGGTGACTGTGACATGTAAAAAACACATTGACAGACAATATTAACTACAAACATTTAATCTGATGAACAAAGCTAAATAATTACTAGATAAAAAATAGTGGACTATTAAGCTAGAAACTTACTTCTTATAGATCTCTTAAAAAAATTTATACATATTAGGGTGAAAATACATGCATAAAAATGAAGCCTTATCATGTCTTGATGATAAGAGCTCAGACTTGATGGTCTAATGGAAGCTTCAAAACGTTATACCATTGTAAAAAAATGTAGGTCCTGTTATATTATATGGATGTCAAAGAAAATCCATACCATCCACCATTAACGATGCACTACTCACCTTCCTCATTGCTATCTGCCATTATAGGTTACATAACATGAGTCTTAAAAGGATTGGGTTGCTGTCAGATCTGGTCAGATCATAGAATGGTTAGAGTTGGAAGGGACCTTAAAGATCATCTAATTCCAACCCCCCTGCCCTGAGCAGGGACACCTTCCACTAGACCAGGTTACTTAAAGCCCCATACAACCTGGCTTTGAACACTTCCAGGGATGGGGCATCCACAGCTTCCTTGGGCGGCCTGTTCCAGTGCCTCACCAACCTCACAGTAAAGAATTTATTCCTATTATCTAATGTAAATATACGCTCTCTCAATTCAAAACCATTACCCCTTGTCCTATCACTACATTCCCTGATAAAAGAGTCCTTCCTCATCATTCCCGTGGGACACCTTTAAGTACTGGAAGGCTGCTCTAAGGTCTCCCCAGAGCCTTCTCTTCTCCAGGATGAACCACCCCAACTGTCTCAGCCTGTCTTCATACGATTTGCCCCGAATGAAGCCATGTTGACTGTCACTGATCACCTCCTTATTTTCCTGTGCCTTAGCAGAGTTTCCAGGAGGATCTGCTCCATGATCTTGCCGGGCACAGAGGTGAGACTGTCCGACCTGTAATTCCCTGGGTCTTTTTTTTCTTCCTTTCTAAAAATGGGTGTTATGTTTTCCCTTTTCCAGTTAGCAGGAACTTTACTGAACTGCCATGACTTCCTACAGTGGGCGCTACCTCATTCTCCTATCTAGTCCCTGCCTTTGCCTTCTGCGACTTGGGTAGTGTGGTTAGAGCCTGTACCGGTGAAGACTGAGGCAAAAAAGTCATTGAGTACCTCAGCCTTGTCCATGTCCCAGGTGACCAGGTCTCCTGTTTCCTTCCTGAGTGGGCCCACATTTTCCCTAGTCTTCCTTTTGTCACCAACATACCTATAGAAGCTTTTTTTGTTGCCCTTGATATCCCTGGCCAGATTTAACTCTGTCTGGCCTTTAGCTTGCCTAACCTGATCCCTGGCTGCTCGGACAATTTCTCTGTATTCCTCCCAGGCTACCTGTTTTTGCTTCCACCCTCTGTAGGCTTCCTTTTTCTGTTTGAGTTTGCCCAGGAGCAAATTGTTCATCTGTGCAGGCCTCCTGGCGTTTTTGCCTGACTTCCTCTTTTGTGGGATGCACCACTTCTGCGCTTGGAGGAGGTGATGCTTGAATATTAGCCAGCTTTCTTGGGCCCCTCTCCCCTCCAGGGCTTTATCCCATGGCACTCTGCCAAGCAGACCCCTGAAGAGGCCAAAGTCTGCTCTCCTGAAGTCCAGGATAGCAAGCTTACTGTGTGCCCTCCTCACCACCTTAAGGATCTTGAACTGCACCATCTCATGGTCACTGCAGCCAAGGCAACCCTTGAGCTTCACACTCCCCATCAGCCCCTCCTTGTTGGTGAGAACAAGGTCCAGCATGGTACCTCTCCTCGTTGGCCCCTCCATCACTTGGAGAAGGAAGTTATCATTGACACATTCCAGGAACCTCCTGGATAGCTTATGCCCTGCTGTGTTGTCCCTCCAACAGATATCAGGGTGGTTGAAGTCCCTGATGGGGACCAGGACTTGTGAACATGAGGCTGCTCCTATGTGTCTACAGATGGCCTCATCTGCTTGATCTTCCTGGTCAGGTGGCCTGTAGCAGACCCCTCCAGTAACATCACCTGTCCCCGCCCTCCCTTTAATCTGGACTCATAAGCTCTTGGTTGGCTCCTCATCCATCCCCAGGTGGGGGTCCATGTGCCCCAGCTGGTCCTTGACATAGAGAGTGACACCCCCTCCTCATCTCCCCTGCCTGTCCTTCCTGAAGAACCTGTATCCTTCTATTCCACCACTCCAGTCATAGGAGCCATCCCACCGTGTCTCTGTGATGCTGATCAGGTCAGACCTGATCTAAAAATGTAAAGCACTAACTTATTTTCTGTTTTGGCATCTACTTTAGATATAGACACATTTGTAGGGGACCACAATCCACCAAAAATCTGCAATAGTCTTTCTACGTTCTACCCCTGCCTTAAAACAAGCTTTTAATTTGGCTTAAGAAAAGACGAATTTTCATTTGAGACCTTTAGTGCCTGTCAACACTCCTGAACAAGGAGCCATGTTTATTACTTAGTGTCAAGGACACACACTAGTGATCTACATCCTAATTCCTCCCCTCCACCTGTGACAGCTGTACTGGTTATAGAGCCAGTGAAGCTATAAGGGTAAGTTTGCCAGTCATACTTTAAATACTGTGTTATTGTGTATGTGCTTTTATTGGAGTTACTTGTAATAATGAAAAAAGGGACTAGTCCATTGCTATATTTGGGATAAATAACATGGAAGTATTACAAGACCAGTGTATTAAAGAATACATTCATAGACTGGTCTAATATCACTGTATGGTGAAAATGGTATACATCTCCCATCATTGTCATATTTCTACAATAAATTGATACAACTGCAAAACCAAACACAGTTAGACTAATACATTTTGAACAAAGTTTAAGTGTAGCTCTGACCACATTTACTTAAAAAAAAAGTTATCTCTTCATTACAAGATTTATTTTGATTTACTTAATCTAATTTTTCTCACTTACCATTTTTTCCCTTTTTAATCTCTTTCCAAACTTATTAGGAAATTTTTCAATGATAGTGAGGGCATCATAAGGTATCCAAGCAACTTGAATTATTTTGCTGTGATAACCAAAAATGTAGATGATTTTTCAGATAGCATTTATGTTAAAGAGTCTCTGTTTAATTTTTATAAGTGCTCCTCAGATGAGAGGACTTCTGTAGTGTGAGAGCTCCTTGATAAATAGACTGTACACGCACCATATGCCATATGATCTCCTGGTACAAGCAAAAGACAAGCAGGCAGAAGCTTCCCTGGTTGAAACCCCAACCAAGTTAATAACTCATGTGTACACTAGGGCACATCATGTGATTTACTCGTGCTTTTAGTGAATGGTGGTGAAAACTGGCTTAATAGGAGAACTGAAAGAATTTCTGATAAACATTATATTTTGGTGTCTAGAAATTATCTGACTTGGGACAAAACATTTAAGAATTAGTTAACGCTGACAAACCTTAAAATTTTGGTAAGCACTTGAGACCACCTTGGAAAAATTCCTTATACTCAGTAATCATAGAATCATAGAATGGTTTAGGTTGGAAAGGACCTTGAAGATCATCGAGTTCCATCCTCCCTGCCATAGGCAGGGACACCTCCTACTAGACCAGGTTGCTCAAAGCCCCATCCAGCCTGGCCTTAAATACCGCCAGGGATGGGGCATCCACAACTTCTCTGGGCAGCCTGTTCCAGTGCCTCACCACCCTCAGAGTGAAAAATTTCTTTCTAATATCTAATCTAAATCTACCTTCTTCTTGTTTGAAGCCATTCCCCCTCATCCTATCACTACATGCCCTCGTAAAAAGTCCTTCCCCAGCCCTCCTCTTACTCTTAATGAGTAAGTGTTTTGTGTTTAATTGACAGAAAATAAAAACTTAACTTCACTCAGCCTTTCAAGAATCTCATAAACCTGAATGCCAAGTGGTACTTCATCATTTTTGGAACACGAAAAGATTGTTCCAGATTTCTATATTCAGGAAGATGCACAATTGTTCATCCATTCTTCTGTTATAACACATCTAGAATGAATATAAAGATTCTGTGGGATATTTCTAAAAAGATTTGTAAAGTTTCCCCTAAAATTTTTAACTAAAGTGTCTTCTCATATAGGAAAAATGATGACACCAACTTCTCCTGTCACTGTAATAAGGACATTAAAATTATTAATAGATGTGTCCTTCATGTTTAAGGTATTTGTCCTTCCTGCTAAATTCTGTTTACACCTTTTCTGATTTAGCAATGACCTAGAATACTGGTTCTCTTCCTGAAACACCCAAACCAGCTATTATTTTCTGCCAAGTCATCTACCCACAATTCATTAAAGGTTGCTATGCCTAAAATTGTGGAGCTTGGTAATTTCTGGGCATGATTTCATTTGTTTATATATTTTTAAAATCTACCATTTGAAAATATTTTATAAGAAAGCAGGGAAAATGAAGGAAATACGACAGCTAAACATGAGCTGGTCTTCTGAGTCATAGAAAAAATGAAGATACAACCGTCTTTTCCACTCACTCCTGCACTCAGTTCTAGGGAAGACAGTGCATACAGAAGATGGAGGAGCAATTCAAAAGCAACTGACTATACCCCATGCCTCTCTGCCACAATACTTGCTGGTTCCATGTTATCTGTAAGAAATGCCTTTGCCAAAGCACATCCTGTTGGTGCAAAACATGACTAACAAGTGCAAAGTTTTCCCAGTATTATATGTTAACAGCATAAATGATGGCAAGTGCAGTATGTATTTTGGGCAGCTCTGACACAGAAAAAGGCCAAGAGAATGATATGTTTTTGTATTTTTGCCCTTTTCTGGAAAAAAATAAATTACTTTAGAATTTAGGCTGCCTCACAATCACAAATAAATAAAAATTATAATGGAATTTCCATATTTACAATCCTTAAAATAGAAGTCTTTAACATGTCATAAGATAAGATGGCATGCTTAAATCCACCTGGAAAAAAGTGCTGAGGTTATTCTTATTCCTCAGAAATGCAACCTTGCTAGCAAGAATTTATGTAAACCATAGAAACATAGAGATATGCATACGTTCAATCTCTGATTTTCTTAATTCGTAGGTAACCTCAACTTTAAATAGTGCTCATCACTTGAAATTTTTCTCTGGATGCATTTTTATGAATAGTTGGTGATCTATACGTAGCTCACTGAGAGGATGTGATATGCCATATTAAAAATGATTGATTCTACAGATTATAGGATAGCCATCTATATGAACTAGTCAGTTTTCATTTGTTGTAGAATCAGATCTGTGTAACTAACACTTACAAATATAAATGGAAAATTTGATCCATTAAATTAACTTTTAACACTGTGATTTAAAAATCATAGCAGCATGAATACTGATTAGAACATACATGGTGTATACAAAAAAGCTCAGAAAACAATAAATCAATCTAAATATTAGTTTTTCTCCTGGAAAGTAGAAAGCTTGTAACGTTTATCACCAGAAAAGGGCTCTTCCCACTATATTTTGCTTGGTGAGGTTTGCTACTCTATGCACTTTGAGATATCAGCATGACAGGAAATACAAAGGAAGCTAAACTTCCTCTGCAGCCTTGCAATTTTAAATATGCAGAACACAGATATAACGACAAACCAAAATTGATGCTTCTCCTTTTGATTCCTCAGGACAAGATCTATTTCCTAAGCCACTTTTTGAAAACTCTCCAGTTTTCACATTTGTATTTATGGCACATAGTGCCCTACAAGGAGATGGAATTAGGCTTTAGAGACCACTTTCTGGCATAAAAATACATTCCAACTACTATTTATTTATATTGTAAGTGTGTAAGAGTCCTAGTCTAAGACCATGTCCCATTTGTGCTTGACGCTGTTCAAACACAAACCCAAAACAATACCTTTCCCCAGCTTACAATGTAAAGATTAAATAAGAGATAACAGAAGTATAAGTGAAAAAATGAGACAATATTCTTCAGAAAGACAGATGGTAGTTTCGGCCACTGAACCACATCTCACCTTTTCTAGTTTTCAAAGAGGATAACGTATTAGCATATATGACCATATGTGGATGATCGTGGCGACTTCCTCTCAAGCATGAGAAACAGCACGAGATAAAACACGAATACATAAGTGTGTTAAAAATGGTTCTGAGTCAAATGGAAGCTAATGTTGTGGACCAGTTAAAGGCAGGATTCCATATCCTCAGGTTGTGAGGCAGAGATTATGAAAACCTTGACAACTGCATGCAAATTATTTGAGTTGGTACAGAAGCTTAGACATACTCAAGCACTCAACTAGGGAAATGATTTTTCAGGAATGTTCTGTGTAGGTGCTCAGCTGTAAAAACCTGCATAGGGACAAGCATGGGAGACAGGTGAAAGCAAAAAATGAATACAACATGATGGAAATAGCGTCAAGAGTTTGCTGTGTGAATGGACAGAATTATGTTAATTGTGCAGAAAGAATAAACAAAACCCGAGCTCTGAACTAATATGAAAACTTATAGAGAGGTCAGAAGTGAAAAAAATGCTCAGGTTAACAGCTTGAACAGGCAGGATGTGGTATTGCTCAGGATGAATGACAAAGGAAGTAGTAAGGAAGGCTGTGGGGAAGGAATAATAAGTTCTGGTTTGATCACGTTGAGCTTGAACTGAACCTCTGTGGATACATCAGGGTGAAATTTTAGTTTGGATAAGAAATAAATTTGTAGTAAACAAAAGGCAGATAATCAGTATGAAGCACCAGTGAAGCAAAGTAACTGAATTTGTGCTGATGTGTTACACTGCCATTAGTCAAGGTGCAAAGTGAGAAGAGAAACTGAATTCTGAAAAGACTGCTGGTGAAGGCATGTGAAGAATGTCTTGAGAGCATGCAGTTCAGAGGAACTCTCATTATACCTGTCTCAAAGAAGCAAAGAGAGGACAGGATTTCAAAAGGGACATGGGTGATACTGTCAAGATGGCTGCGAAGTCAGAGAGAATGTAGTTGCAATACTAATCCTGAGTTTTAGCTAGGAAGATATAAGTATAGGCTTATCTGGGAGCACTTTCACCAGAGTGCGATGGTAAGAAACTAGAAAACATCTAACACAAAACTGGGAGAAGTATAAACCCTCAATTGTTTAGATACAATATATGAATATTTGTTGAGCTCAGCAATAATGGATGAAGGACAGCAAGCAGTTGGAGAGGCAAACTAGGAACAAAACAGGTCTCTTGGATGGGAAACATACACATGACTATTGTATATGAGACACTGAACGAGAGTGAAAAATAAGACAGGTGGGAATAGGTTGGATGAGAAGGAGATAGTGTGCATGCACTGGGCTGCACAGGGATATTGGAAGAGACAATCAGGTATCAGACTTCTATTTCTGCACAAGAAAGACAAAAGATGAACGTGTGGAAAGTATGGTGAGAAGTTAGGTCAATAAAGGGAAGGTAATTATGCATTTTGTTATTGTCCTCATTTTTATGAGAAGAGTTGTAAAGGCAACAGAGGGAGAATTAAAACAATAAGTGAAAATGTGAGAACTGGAGCTCAGATTTAGATTTGTCAATTAATTAAACTGAAAAAGTAGACAGTCTTTCCAAAGGGAAAAACTAGTAAAAACGAAAGAACAGTGAAATGAGTCTGGGTAGTAAGGCTTGGAGCTACTAAGGTTCCTTGTTGAATCTTAAAGACTTTCAACTCCTTTCAAAGTGATGGTTTACAAAAAGTCTCAGAATAGGGAAGAGACCGCAAAAGACACAAGAAAGGAAGGTCTCACCTTAGTCTGTGTGTTCACAGCATACAAAATTTATACAAAAACAGCTCAATCAAAATCTGAGGACCAAGACTAAAGGGAACAGCTGTCTCCACCAGCCTCCCAGCAAGACCTGTACCACCTGCACTGCTCTTATCACAATTTTCTGCTCCCTTCAAAGAGAGATCTTCGTACCTTTGTTAAGATATGTCTTCAACATATTCAATAAGTGACTGTATCTGCAACATGAATAAAATGCATCAACTGCCATTTACTATCTGAATGATAAATATTTTCATAGTTAACTGTGGAGTGCTGAGGGTTGTCTTCCCAAATTTAGTGACCAGCATTCTAGTACAGCTATATTTGTACCTGATTCAAATCAATGTACTATATATTCAAGCAATTCAGTCATGCGCTTAGCAATAAATTACATTAAGATTCTTACAACAGATTCAAAAAATAACAGAACCTCACCTTCCAAATGTCACAGTGGTAAAGGAAGAAAAGGTATTAAGTTTACGTTAAGCACATATACTTACTCCCGTCTGTGGCCAAACATTAAGACTATCTAACCTTTCTGGAGGTAGATGTGCAAAATTCTGAAAGCAGAAGTGGAAAAACTCGTGGACTTGTAAATAAAGAAGTGCTTGAAATACATTTGACTTTATTTATAAGTCAGTATGTGTAAGTGTGCATTTCATAATCTGCTTTAATTCTCTTGCTCAAACTACAGTCAGGACGAGTCTCAGGAAAATCAATCTATCTATCCTGTCTCTCCTATCTGCCTGAATCTTACTGCATGTATTATTCTTGGGCTTGCATAATGGATCAGCTACTTTAATAGCTTCCAAACTAACTTCTAAAGTAATTTTTCTTTTTTAAAATGGTAGAGTTTTAGGCACTCAAATGTACTGATCTCTTTGGCTTTAAAAAAAAAAAAGTTTCCTGAAAGCTGAGATATTTATTCCTTAAAAAGGGAGAACATCTACTACTTAATTATTCCATATGCACTGTACCAGACCTTGTAACAATTAAAAGCAGCCCTGATGTTGTTAGGGATTTATACCACAATCATTGATATCATATTAGAGAGTACATAAAGATGAAAGGCCAACTCACAAGTCCAATCTTGAGAGCATTGTCATCCATAGGCCTTTGATGTCAAAGGAAATCCTGTGTATAAGTACAACATATGCCAAAGGTACAAGATCATGCAGTATAAGCCTCATTTGTTATGCAAAATTTACATCATTTTAACTACTACATTAGAGAAATTAGTCATCATGAAATTTCACTCTGCAATGACACTAACTTCTGTAAAATTTTAAAAAATGCATGTGCAGAAAAGAGCATGTGCACTTAGATGTTTCAAGAATAGGCTAAATTCTAGTTCACTTGGGATAAAATTTATAAAGGTTCTGTAGAACACACATCTTACTCTGCTACAGCAAGAAGCGGTTCTTACTCTCTAATTGAAATAATGGTTGACAGGACAAAGGGAGTGGTCAAAGATTATAAAAGAGCACTGAGAATCAATTTATCTGTTGCCAGATCAACAGAGCTTCCTCCCCAGAGATAGGCACTATCTAGTTTTGCCTTGATCCATTGCAAATCGTTGCCTGGTAACTTGAGCTGCTTCCCTTTCAGGTCAGTTTTTATTAGATGAAAACCTTTTAATTACAAACTTGACTGCTGCAATATTTTTGTTGTACAAAAATATGACCCCCAAATGCTTGCATAAACAGTGTGTAATTCCAGGCACTGCTTTCCAACTACTACCTCTACACCTATTTACTGTCAGGATTTCCCCTATCTGAATAGTTCAGTCTATTTGTTAGGCTAAAGTAGCACCTTTGAAACACATAGCTAAACAGTCTTGCTTTCTTCTGAGAAGTTTTTCTGACCATCTCCCTGTCCATGGGATCCTTTACTGCTCTGCACCAATCAGGCTTTCGCCCTTTGCATTGAATGTGTTCCTTCTTCTGGAACCTGCCTGGAGCAGTCTTCCCTGGGAACAGTGTGTAGCCAGGACATTCTGGGTTAAAGCCCTAATCTTACCACTGCACAGTATTTACTACCCTAAATATAAATGTTGTTTGTTTTTCTTGAAAGTTTCCCTTATCTTTCCATTAATATTAAAAGGTCAGAAAACTCAGCCTACCTGTAAGAAGCACAACTTAAGAGCTCTGATTAGGTCTTTCTGGCCAAGCTTTAGTACAAGATTCAATATGCCACATTTTTCACACAGTGAAGCTCATACCATGTGTGAGCAGAGCATGGGAAAGAGGTTTCTTGC
This sequence comes from Pluvialis apricaria, assembly GCA_017639485.1. NCBI lineage: Eukaryota > Metazoa > Chordata > Aves > Charadriiformes > Charadriidae > Pluvialis > Pluvialis apricaria. The sequence continues at coordinate 36,136,166 of CM030012.1, read as the reverse complement.
TAGGAAAGGAGATGTGTGTGCCCTACTGAGTCTTGCAATAATCAGGGGAGATTTCCTGATTCCCTAGTGAGGTCGAGTTATTACCACAACAGAGCTCTCCGCTAGCATGAGGCAGCTCCTCCTCCACTCCATGTGGCACCGGAAGAGTAAATGTCACGCTAACATATGTGAGGCTGCATATTTCCAAGAGCTTTCTGAACTGGCGCAGCTTGCAGCATAGAGGAAATATTTTTTTTACTGCACATTAAATATATTAGGACATAAGGACTGTTTGTCTTGAGTTGATGAGGCCCCAGCTGTGTGCCACTGGGTATTGATGCATAGCTATCATATCATCTATCAGTCTACCAGCATATGAAAGTACTGATCCGGGAGATTAACAACCACAGCCCAACAATAATATAAAATAGCAATCTCTTACCAGCACTGCCATATTTTCTTTGCAATCAGTCTGCTTCTCTGCTAGAACATTAGAAGAGCCAAACATGGAGCAATTTACTACACGAGTTACATTGCAGGCCCACATGTGGAAAGTCTTTATTCTTTTCCCTTTGATCATTATCCAACTTCAGTCACAGCAAACATGACTCAATATGTAAAAAAACGCTTCTAATAGGACTTATAACATACAACAGATTATACAACCAAATTTACCTCAAATGGTTTAGAAGTTGCTTAGATACGGGATTGGAAAGGTTGAGGAACTCCCTGCTAAAGTGACAGGAAATTAAACCGATGAGCACTTGAGGACTGAAGCTTCAAGCTCCACCTAGTGACAAAACTTTACCATTGCCTTTAGAGATAATCCCGGGGAAAGCACACGATGCCATGAAACGTTTCTAAAGCTTTGCTGCAGTATTGGCAGGGAATGAGAATCAGGGTCAAAAGAAACACCTTTTTTTTTTTTTTTTTTTAAATACAAATATAACTAAAAAACCAACACAAGAGGCACTAACTGGCAATAGACTTCTCAATAAAAGTAACGCCCACACACTCGTGAAAAGTATGTCTCAGGCTAGTGCTACATAGAAGAACAATAAAACATAATGATAATAATTCATTAAATTACTCACCCCCTTGGAAAGGAGATTTTTGCATGAATAAAGACAACAGACAGAGCTCTAGTCATTATTAATATTTTTTTCCCTAACAAGAGTATCTTGCACTTTACAGCACCAGCTGCAGTGAGATTTTGTTCACCAGCTACAACAGCAAGTCCAATATTGTTCAACAAAAAAAAAATCTGTGAAATGATCATTGCATGTATAGTCATTTCATTTTATGAACATAGCAATATAGGTGTTCCCTCATAGCAAACAAAATAAGATTTTGAAGGTTTTTGAACAGCCCGATCATACACATAAGAACATGTAGGGCAAGCATGATTTGTCAGAGAAGTTACTGCTGGCTTTAGAAAAGAAAGCTACATTTTGGTGTCGTCTTTATATTTATTTTACCTGTATAAGATGACGTTCCAGGCTGTCTTGATGATCTGAAAATAAAAATTACACTAGATTATATTGATGGTTAGAAATGTACTAGATATTCTGTCAGTACCAATGCTCTGGTGCTTCCTTAATTAATTTTGTTATATAAAATAAAAAAATATGCATACTTTATTTTTTCCCCTTAGAATAAGATTTAGTAAGCATCTAATGTTTTGATCTTTATTTTATCTTCTGTTGAATATCTGAATATTTGTGGTCTTCAAAAGTTAATATGGGTTATTTCATTCATGAAGTGCTTTGACATGGAGACAGTTCTTTAGAATATATTATTTTTTCTGGAAGTTCCACTTCTTGTTTTGATTGCAACCATAAAATCTAGTGTAAAAGGAAACACTTAAGTTAATAAGATTTCTCCAAATAAGAACCTGTTCAGATTTAGATGGGGAAAGGCATTAATTTTGGTTTATTCTGGCTATCCTCACCAGAGTTCTGCAGTAGCAGATGACAATAAACTGACATGATGGAGCTTGAGACACACTTGTATTAGGAAAAACAATATTAAACTGTGTTTGCAGAACATGTAATTTGAAAGAAATGCTGACAAAATTTCCTGTATATGTAATATCTTGAAGCCATTTGCCACACTGAATGTTGTCACATTCCTGTGTCTCGATTAAGGAAAAGGCTGTACGAGCAATGTATTTACATGACATAATAGAAGAGAAGCACTTACTGGAATAGTGTTTACTGTTGAATTCTGCCAAAGTTTCTTTTAATTTGTGGTGTTTTAATTCTATTTAGGGTGGCGCCTGCTAGTGGAATCTGGCGCTGAGCTACCGTACTTATGCTGTTCATTAAGGAACGTACTGTGTTAAGGATTGCGATGTAAAGTATGGATAATTGGGAACTGATCTGTTACCATGTTGGAAAAATATGCAATGCAGGTTCCAGCGACAGACTTGTACCGATACGCTAGCTTAAACTGTTTACTAGCCTGCTTCTGCATATAGAAGAGCCTACATTATGTTAGAAGACTCTGTAGCAAACTGGCTACTCTCTAAGTTGCCTGTATCTATGTGGATGAAGCTACTGCAATAATTCGTCTTTGTGCAGATATAATTTATATCAACGAAACATGATTTTGCAGATTCATATTGCCAGGGAGAGCAAAATAAGTTATGATGAGGGCAAAAAGCACATTAATGTTGTACAAGTGTAATTACACTAGGGATTTTTCTTGAACAAAAGTCTTGCCAAGAAATCACAAATGAATCAGCATTGCTAGAACATACTGAAAAATTTCAGTTATACAAATACTACTCAGATCAACCTTTAGGGTAAATACGCAGGGTACATACTTAGGCAGAAATAGGTTAAATTAAGCAGAATGGCTATTCATTCAGACCACAACAGGAGAGAAAGGGACTAACACATCTGCCAAATGTCCCCAGTGCGTCACAGCCGAGCTGCAGAGGGATGTGCTGAATCCCAATGGCTTCTCCCTGGACCCACTCTGGCATCCATACAGTCGCCTTACAGAGCTGGCTTTCCACTCCTGGAGGTCCACTGTTGTCTCAGAGCCCCCAGGGTCTCACACACCGCTGGGGCTTTTATCTTCAGGAGGACTTTTTTTTTTCCAGCTTTTGAAAAACCTGAATGCAGAGCCGAGGTTCTGCAGCACGGTGCTGTAAACTGCAGCGCCCTGACTTTTAACGTACATTTTTCTTTTTACCTCTTCGCTTGCTGTGTTCCTAGGGCAGTAGTTACATGATGTGGGCCTAGCGTACAACCTGTCTCAAAGTGAAGCATGTGCATAAGTGTTTTGCTGGATCAAGGCCAGAGATGGCGTCTCACAATCAAATAGCCTTAGTTGGTACACACACATGCCAGCGATGCACTGGTGCTAGGAGGGGATCTCACAAAATGGAGTGAGCTCAAGGGCAAGCAGGAAGAGTCTAAATTAATAAGGGGTTTTTTGGCTTTGTGGGGGTTTTTTTTGTCACTTTTTTTTTTTTTTTTCCCCACTGAGTAGACTAGGAGAAGGCCAAAGGACCTATTAAAATTCACTACTACAATTAATTTAGGGGTCTCACCAGGCCTGCAGGTCTGAGTCCAGGCCTGACCGACCAGGCAGGAGAGGGCCCCCTCGCTGTGAGGAGCCGGGCCTCGCTGGCCATGGAGGGCCTGGCCCAGTGCTCTGACCCTGACCCTCTGGGCCTGCCAGAAAGCGAGGCAGGGCAGCAGCCATGCTGGACAGCCATGGGGCTGAAGCAGGGCCTTCCCTGGTGTCCCCAGGAAGGTGCTTCCCCGGCCAGTTTGCTGTGTGGCGGAGCTTTCCTTGCGGCGGCCTGCCCTCAGGTGGAACTGGGGGCATCGCTGGAGGAAGGGACATTGCAGTGTCCTTGTGGCAGCAGGGCGGGCACCGTGGGCCAAAGGCTGGCCCAAAGTCTTCAACCAGAGGCCATTTCTGACACTGGAAATGGTTGGGCGGTGATTTTTAGTAAAACTGCAGCTGCTTCAATTGCTGGAAAGTTTCTGTGTGAGGGACTAAACTGCAAAGGAAAGGCAACAAGCCTCACATACAAAGATTAATAAAAATGTGGAAAGAGGGTAAAAACCGGACAGTCAGTAAGAGCACTGCTTTTTGTCAAAATATTAATTTAGAGCGATATCAAGACATAAAATAGGAAAAAAATTATAAACCATGAACTAATAATATATGGAATTTCTGTATTAATTTGAAGGGTAAAGAGACTTTTAAAAGCCCTCCTAACTATATACACACTGTTACGATTAGCAACACTGCAGATTTATTTTATAATATTATCATGGATGATGCCTTTCTGTGATATAGCACTGCTCATCCACAGATCTCAAAGCAGTTTGATAAATATGATAACTTTCATTTTACAGAGATAGCTTAAGACAAGAGAGTCTTTGTGACTTGTCTAGGAAAATACAGAAGCTCATTTCCTGTTGCCAGAGGCAAGTGCACCGAGAAAAGATGAAGAAATGCCTTAGGCTAGTAGACACATCTGTTTTTGTACAAACCAGCTGAGTCTGGTCAAGGTTTGTTGGCTTAGGTGGGGTGCCAGGCTGATGCAGCGAGCCCCCAGCTAGGCTGGGCTAGTTTGTGCCTCACATTTCTGGTTTCTTGTGCTGATGGAGTGAACTCAAGTCTGGCTGTACACAGCAAAATACACCCAAACCTGACTTCCATTGCTGACAGTGAAAGCACCATGGTGGCTTTCAATAGTTCACGTGCAAAATGAGTCAGCAGAATTATCGAGCATGGCTGAGTATGGGACTCGCACATTTTGACTTGAGGGCCCGCTGCAGTTAGTGTCACTTCACACAGACTCCAAGCATTGTGGTTCCTTTTTAATTTAGGGTTTAAATGAGCTCAACATTCAAAGCAAAACACCACAAAAAGCATTGAATGTCACATGTTTTCATGTGGTTTTGATGAAACTCTCTAAACAGGACCAGGCTCACTCAAAACTTACACCAGGATTTCCTTTAAGGGTTTGCTAACGGCAGCTGAGTTTTGTATTTCTGACTAATCCAAGGCCAACCTAGTTTCACAGGTGCTCAGAGTCTGTGAAGAAATTTTCTGAAGCTGTACTTCCAATCACTGTTAATTTATTAGGAAAGATGTGACAAGGACAACAGTGACAACTGCGAAGTGCTGATAAAGTATCAAAACAGAGAAGAGGTTACTATTTTGCAGAATGTGCTGTTGGTCCAAAGCAACAAAAGTGCATTTTCAGTCCCATTTTGCAACTTAGCACATGCTTCCTATCTCTTCTGTCCTGACTCTGCCTATACAGAAGTATGCTGAGACCGATCAGTTCTCCCTACATGCTGAGCTGGACAGCTCTGATTCGGGTTTGCGCAGCCATGGGTTGAGATATTGCTTTAATTAATAAGCCAACTTTCTCATGAGACCAAGAGCTAGTTCATTGCTGATCTACTCTGAGCTCAGGTCAGTCTGTAACTACATGTGCAAGTGTAGTTTTAGTCTCGGCCTCCGTCTCTGCTTGTCTGTTTCGGTCTCTATCTCTCTGTCTCTCTCCTTTACATGCCAAGTCTAATAATCTGGACTTTGAGCAAAAATCTGGTTTTCAAAACCCCAATGCTGGAGTATGGTTTAGACTTGGGGTGTTCATTTCATCCATTATAGAGCAGTTATGCTTAGGAGTGAGATGAAGTGCTGTTTTAGTAAGGGAGGGTAGAGGACAGCTCAGGACAGACTGCAGAAGAGGCAATTAAAAGCATAAAAGGATTACTTTTCCATCCTACCTTGAGGAAGGAATGGCAACAGGAGCTGTAAGTGCCCTGTTTGGTAGTAGTGTTCGATTATATTTGTTTTAGTCTTTCAGTTACAGTTATTGCCCTTCCCTCCCTTCCCTTCTTCCTTCTCCGTCCCAAACCTACTCCAAACTGCCCAACAAGGAATTAACACCTATAGAAAGCTTTTCTTTTACAAGAGTCACCTGAGATGCCATGAGGGACCTGTATCATTAGGTGTATTGCCTCCACCCCTCCAGCCCCTTAAAGAGTCATCCTGTGCTGCTCACACTGGGCTCTTAAAGCTGAAATGGGATTTTTCTGAGAAGCCTCAGTGCAAACAAAAGTGAAGGTGAGCTTATAAGAGTGTCATAATCATCAGCAGTGACTGGTCTGCCAGAGAGCCACTGTAAATGCCCATATCTGCCATTAAGTTATTCTTAAAATAGAAAGAGATTTTGTTGTTGTTGCTTGTTGTTTTTGCTTTAATCATGACTGGATGCTATGAGTATCATGTTATGCTTATGTAGCTCTTCCCTTAAGCTTAGATTTCAAAACAGTAAATAGACAAAACAACTTTTTTTACTGTTGCTTGCTCCTGCCCTGGGAAAGAAAGAGGTGTTAATACCTGACAGAAAACAAGAACCCTAAACATTGTTCATGGAGGATTTAAAGCTGCTTAAATAAGAAACAAAACCAGTTTTCATTTCTTTTTTTAAGTTTTCTTAAGCTATATCTGATTTTTCCCTAAAATTCTCAAGAATGTGATGATCTTGCTGGAATACTTTCAAGATTTGGCACTTGAATAGTTTTAAACTGTTTTTGCTGTTTTGCATTTACAGTATCAACACATCAATTTTCTTAGAAGTTTTAAGATAGATTTTTTTTTTTAGCCAGCCACGTTTTGTAGATTGTTTTCCACTTAAAAAATCTCATCACATTTTAGGAAAGAATTAAAAATTTGGAAGAAAATTGAAATAAGAACAAAATACTTTTTTTCCTACATATGCGGTACATTTGATTATGACCTATGGGTGTAAGTCAGGAGTATATGACTTTTCCTGATTCTTTCCAGTCTTTTGCTAACACTGGGATTCAGATGTTGCTGGTAGGCCTAAAGAGTATATTTTATCATCAGTGTCACTGCTGAGCATGGGAATTTGGGAGCAACACTAAGCTCAGTATTGCCCAGCATGGAGACCGAAAGATTCCTTCCCTAGAAGAGCGCTTAAAAGTCACAGATCACTGAAAAATCAAGACAGAGATTCACAGATACCCTGAGATTAACCTAATTATTATGGCACTCAGAAGGAGATAAATAAATAAATGTTTCTCATTTAGCTTCTAAGGTTATTTGGTCTTGAAATTTCCTGTGTAGCCATGCAGGCTCAGAACTCAGAACTTTCCTGTTTTCAAAAGGAAAGTGAGATTCTCGCTTAAGAGATTTAAATCTGGAATGTATAGGTTTAGTATAAATGCCAGATATTATGTAACTTTACTGTAAAGTGATGAGTCAGTGACATCATTCACATGTTTTAAAAATAGCAATCAAATAATAAAAAATGAGCTACTGAAGGATATAATCACTTAGTAGTAATTCATGATGAAAAATTCTTGTCATCTTCTTATGGTTTTGAAAAATCTATTTTTTTGCACCTTGTGCTCCTTTGACTTACTACAGCAAGAGAAATGGCATTTGATATATCTCTGTATGGATCACACGACTGGGCAGCTGATATATCTCCTCATGGTTAGTGGGGAGGATAAGCAAAGAGGTCAACTACCCTTTGGGTGCATGTAGCACTGTAATTGAAACATTTTTAAATTCTGATGATGCGAGTAGTGAAAGCAGACTTCTAAAATGCTGTAGGCCACAACTGATGTCAAGTAGCTGCTTTGGAAGTTTGTGGAGCTATTCAGATTCACCTCATCATAAAACTGTTACCTTTCTTCAGTGCTTTTTGATGTTTTCAGGTAATCTGTAAATTCTTTTTTGTTTGATAAAGAAGCATCGTGATGTGTTTTGTGGTTAGCAGAATGGTGGAGATGAGATGATTGAGAACTTAGGTCATTTTCTGTGGAAAATTCAAGCGTTTATGGTACTCCTGCTTGGAAGGCAGTAGATTTGAGATAAGAATTAAAAAAAAAAAGGCAAATGGGACATATGAAAATAAGGTAGATGATCTCTTTGAAGAAGAAGTGGTTAGAAGGCAATTACTATGGGTTTCACAGTACCCCAGGATGCCTGGGAACCTTATGTAGGTGACAGAGCAAATTACCTCATGCGTGGGTGGGAAAGTCTGAGGAGAACCAAGAAACCAAGAAAAACTGACCAAGTTTGCTATCCTTCAAGTTTGACTTACTATGTCATGTTTAATCTACTGAAAGGGATTAAGAACTACACTCATTTTCATTATTTAAATAAGTAGCTTTTATTAGCAGGTCTATGAGTAGCTGTTCATATGTTATGGAAAGTATGTTCTGAAATCAAACTTGAATTTGCTCTTAAGAAATGTTCAAAGCCTCACCACTTTGACAGAAAGGACTGCACTGACACCTTCTGAATCCATGTTTGCTAACAAGTCAGGTGATAACCTTGTCTAGATGGCCTACCATGAACTTTTCAAAAACACTTTTATGTATAAAAGATTAATGCTGCAATCAACATCATCAGCCAAGCCATTTCAAGCCAATAAGATAATCAGGAAATATTTAGGAATACATGTGAACAAAAAAAAACCCATAGAGAAGAACAGATATCAGATGGAAAGCTTTATCTCAAATAGGGATTGTTGTTTAGAGACAGTGTGCTTAGGATATGTGTTTTGTCCAGGATGCCAGGGGTCTGGTGATCATGAAAATCATGTTGCTAGTTCTGCTATTGATACCTGATATCTTCTGGCTGAATGAAACACACTGAGGATCCAAAATTAAAAAAAAAAGCTGCATATTAAAGCACATTATTATTTTTGTTCTTTGCATTTGTTTCTGAATCTACAGATCAGCTTTTTGTCAAATCTTTCCTGGCATTGAAAGTGATTTCAGAAAGATCTGGCAAATACTGGGTGCTTTTCTCCAAAGGGGAAACGTAATTACAGAATATTAAATTGTTCTCAACTTAAGTACTCCACACAGGTTTAAAAGTCCTCAGGAGCCTGCAGTTTTCACTAAGACACAATGGCCTTGTTATAAGCTGGCAACACAAAATACAAACTAAAAAAACCCCAACCCTGTTAAGGCAAATGTTAACCAGAGCCTCTGTAAGCGGGCAGGAAGTCCAGGACTCAGGTTCTACTCCAGACTTGTCACTCAGAGCTTCATTACTTGTTTTCTGCCTAGAACCCTCAAAACCAAATAGCAGCTCTGTGGTGATGGGATACTGAGAAAATACTAGGGGAAAGAAACCACGAAAAGGTTGCATCCTAAAAATAAAGCATAGGTAAACAAGGCTTAAAAACTGTAGTGGACTAGTGGTTGGTGACAACATGTGAATCTTTTCAGAATACAAAGTTCATATTACCACTGAGTATTTTAATCCTAAATGTTTTGAATAAAAGGTCAGTGGGGTTTTGGAAGGGGAAAAAACCTCTATGAATGGGGATCTTTCTCACTCCTTGCTAATCTGAGCATGTTACTATTTTGTTGGAGGCCAAAACTTGTCTGGGGAGGATTTCAGAGCAGTGGGGATGCTACACGGCTCTGGAAGCAGGAGAATACTTTATCTGGTCCTCCTTCCTCATTCAATCCTTACCTGGGACTCCCACATCCCATATCTGTGGCAGCTCTAAAGGAGTGCTGATTGACAGAGGAAGGGAAATAGAGCATGACCAACCTTTGGTTCCTTTCCTTCTCACTACTGGAATAGTAAAACCACACGAGTAACACTGAGGATCTCTAAAGGCGATAGAAAGAGAGCAAAAGCAGAAGTACAGCAGGGTGCAGAGTAGATTCAGCATAAGGAAAATAGCATAGGGTAGGGTACAAAGCAGATACCCTGGCTAACTCCACTATTAACAGCAGCAGTATTGACAACTAATACAATGTGGTATAATACACTTTCAGAATCATAGAACAGGGTGTTTTATGGGTATGCAATCCATCCCTCTGCTTGGCCCAAGGGTGGCTATTGCAATTGTATAGGGACCCACTGGTAGCCAAAGACTACACTAGAATGAGCAAGTGTGCTTAGGCTGGGTGAGAATTCAAGGAGCTATGTGTTCATGGTGCCATTCAGGACCAGATAGCAACTCAGAAATCCAACCTGGCAAGTGTTCTAACTTCCTTAAATTAAAATCTTTGTAAGCAAAAATGTAGATACAGTTATAAATCTTACTTTGAAAAGCTTTTTGTCCAGTACTGATGTAAGTTTTACAGTTATCAAACAGAACATTTTATTTAAGTAAAATAAATGTGCTTCAGAGGTCTGAAATAATAGAGTCTTTGATTAACAGGCTTCCCTTACTCTCATGGTCATCATAGAATCATAGAATTGCTGAGGTTGGAAGGGACCTTTAAGATCATCAAGTCCAACCATTAACCTACCCCGACAAAACCCACTTTTAAACCATGTCCTTAAGTACCATATCTACCCTTGTTTTAAACACCTCCAGAGATGGTGAATCCACCACCTCCCTGGGCAGCCTATTCCAATGTTTAATAACCCTTTCAGTGAAAAAATGTTTCCTAATATCCAGTCTAAACCTCCCCTGACATAACTTAAACCCATTTCCTCTTGTCCTTTCACTTGTCACCTGGGAGAAGAGGTCAGTCCCCACCTCTCTACACCCTCCTTTCAGGTAGTTGTAGAGGGTGATAAGGTCTCCCCTCAGCCTCCTCTTCCCCAGGCTAAACAACCCCAGTTCCCTCAGTCGTTCCTCTAAAGATTTGTCCTCCAGACCCCTCAGCAGCTTTGTAGTCCTTCTCTGGACACGCTCCAACACCTCAATGTCCTTCTTGTAGTGAGGGGCCCAAAATTGAACGCAGTACTCGAGGTGGGGCCTCACCAGTGCTGAGTACAGGGGGAGGATCACTTCCCTACTCCGGCTCACCACACTATTCCTGATGCAGGCCAGGATGCTGTTGACCTTCTTGGCCACCTGGGCACACTGCCGGCTCATGTTCAGCCGGCTGTCCACCAACACCCCCAGGTCCCTTTCTGCTGGGCAGCTTTCGAGCCACTCCATGTTAATCATGTTAATTCTCCCATCAGTAGTTGTTTTTATTCTTGAAAACACTGATTTCAGTCGCTGGTATCCATTTTGCATTTGCTATTATTTGTCTTTTAAAGGATACAATCTAAAAATGGAAGCTCAACTGACCCCAAAATGCATGTTCATCTGCATGCTACAGAAAAAATGATAAATGTTGAACTCTGTAAAGTCAGAAATTCTGTCATAATAAGCTAAACATATAAATAAGAGACATTAATAATTATGAGTTTAGGATGCTAAAACAGGAGGAAGTGAAGAACATTACATTTTAAAATCATATTTAAAAGTAAAAATAGTTATTTTTTTAAAGCATATTTTCATCTACTTCGATTAACTTACATCCTTAGTAGCCATGGGCCATGTGTATACAGAAGTTCTGCAGTAACTTTTCTCATACCCAAGTTTATGCACTTCCTCAAAAAATGGAGAAATGACTACTGGACAAAGTCAGCCAGAGTTTGAAATGCAGAAATATTTTCAGGTTCAGAACTAGCTTATGGCCATATGGTTAATAAATGAGAAGCTTGCAACATCTTTACACTGTCTGCATTAGCAGGTGCAGAGGCAGTCAGAAGGAATGGTAGATTTTTTAGAATCAGGGACAATCTAGCAAAACTACTATTCAAAATGTTGTAATCCAGTCATATTGTTTTAATTGGGCAACATGGCATTGTGATAACAGATGGCAACTCCATTTGAACAGATTCAGCCAGACTGATAGCATTCTGCCCCGGCTCTGAATGAAAAGCTATGCGCTTCCAGTTTATATTGCAATAGCTTCATTCAGATTTCACACTTGGATAGAGACTGTGCGATTATGAAAGCAAATAACATTTAAGGCTCTATGCATTACTGTATGGAGATTTCATGGTAGTTTCCATTACTAAAGCGTCAAGTTAGTTGGAGCTGTAATAATTGAGTTGCTTTAGAGTTAAGACATTACTGCTGGTAGCTGTCTACCCCACCCCAGCCAAAGGTTACAGTTCCTGGATCGAAGTTAGCAGAAATAACATGCCTATATCTTAACTACTCCATCTAGATGGTGCCAGCTGATATCCATCTTCCACAGTGGTTTATCCTAGGACACCGGGCTTTCTCAGCGGAAGTGCTGCACATGTTCCCCTCTACTGACTCTGTGGTAACTCCTGGCAGAGGAATGGGATGGACAGCTGGAGGCAGAAACATCTTTAATTTCAGAAGAAGGATTAGCCAGAACTTGCTTCTCAAAATTCTAAATGTTAACAGCTTCCTTCTACAGAGATAAAAGCAGTTTCTAAGCCAGTGTATAGCTAATGTAGCGTTGCCACTTTGGAGAGGGAAATATGTTAATGGGACACTTTGTCAAAACATGCAGGAACGTCGGCTACTATATTCTCCATAACCCTCTTCATATTTGTGCACTTCACAAAATGGCAAAGTGCAGGAGGGGTGGAATGCAAGTTAGTTGTCTTACGCTACCCCAAAGGCTGTACACCCCTTGGGATATGAGAGCCTCAGCCATTTGCTTTTGCCTAACAGTAATGATTCAAGGGAGGGGGGAAGAAATCAAATGTGAACAGACTCTGGCTGCCTCCTGTGCTCTGTGTGCTTTCTCACTCCCTTGCTGACCCTCTCAAGAACAATTGTAATCCAGCTGAAGTTTTTCCTGGCTCTTGCCCGATTTAACAGATGTTTAATAATGGTTCTGGATCACTGCTTACATGCTGAAGAGTTTTCTGTTAATCTGAAAAATTTCTGGAGAAAAAAAGACTATGTAAGGGGGTGGTGAGGAAAAAAAAAATCCAAAACAAGCAAGCAACCCCCCAAAACATAAAAAAGATTTTAATTCTCAGCGTGTATATATCTGGTCAGCAACAATTTAGCTGCTTCCGGAGTGACTTTCTTAATGTCTCAGTACTTGAAATGCTTTTGTAGTACACTTGGCAGGCACCACTGTGCAGAAGATCATGATGTACGAACCCACATAATTCCAAAGAGCAGGCTTTATCTATCTCAGCTGGCCCTTATATGGCCCCTCCACACTAGAGTAGCTAAGCTCCTAACAATCTTTTGGGTATTTGTCCTCAACGCTTCTGTGAAATATAGAAGTGCTATACTCTGCACTGTTCTTTAAGAATGGTCTCAAACATGGCTATGAACATGACGCGCTCCCTTTTCTTATGTCTTCATAGCTATTTTGTAAAACTATAAAGCTTCAGGCAGCTGCTGACACCCTGCCTGACTACAACAAGCCGCAGAATTAAAGCCGTTAGGTGATACACTATGTACTTTAAAGGTAACCATCCAGATGTTCCAGGGGCCACACTTTCAGACCTGCTGCTCACAGCCTCTCATCCAACTACAGGTCACTGTAGTGAAGACTGAGGTTACTTACTAGTCAATGGAGACTAATAGACAATTTTAGGGCATGAATCATTTGCTTAAAGAACAGATGAATCACACTCACCGATGCCTATTTCTCAAGGCCATAGAAAGTCTAGACAATTATTTGGATAGAGAAATCTGCATCTGGTCAGACAATCTCATGCCCAAGTCTGGTTGAGAAAACTGCCATCAAAAGACAGCATAGGCAGACCCAGACTAAAAGCAAGATCCACAGAAGTTGTCAGTCACCTGAAACAAACTACAGTCCGCACATACTCCTAGGTATCTTTGAAGCTACCTGTGTCAAAGTGATTTGTTTGAGGTCTCACACAGTACAGACACAAAGTCTGCATCTCACAAGCCTCAGGTCAAAATGTTGTATATTGATCTGTCTTCCCTACCAGTCTGGTGGAAATGAATAAACATTATAATTGCCACAAATTCAGAGGCTGCATACAGAAGGTCTTTTTGTTAAATAAAAAAAGTCTTAATGATTAATTACGGGAAGGAAGTGAAATCATGCATGCCTGTGCCCTATGGAGCAGTCTAACAAGAGGCTTTGAAGCTATCCTTGTCTTTCACTGTCCTATGAAAACAAAATCTTTAAATCTTCCTTAAATATTACTTTCCTAATGAGAGGAGGCCATACATAGGCTACTGGACACACAAATGTAGGTTTTAGTCTGCTTCTCATTTTTTGTATATTATACTGTGTTTGAAATGGGGATTTTGTTGGGTTGCTATGAGACTTTCCAGCTGTCTTCCCTGTTCAACATAGAGTCTTTCCACTTTAAGCTGGTAAACAGCTACCTCCCTTTTTACTTGCAAAGGTGCAAGGAATGGCACATACCTGAGAAACAAGAGACAAAACACTTGTATGACATTAGGGAAAAAAGGCATTTTTTTAACTGCTACCAAGACACTCAGCTTTCACTTAAAGAAGAAAACAACCCTCCAGAAGTTATGGTCTTAATGAAGATCATCATTAATCATCTTAATGATGATCTTCATTGAGAAGGAGTGTAACAGATGCAGAAATGCCTGAATTTGCTTAAAGCCTGGAACTATAGCTCTAAGAGATTGTGTCCCACTAGCTGTCACCTTATACTGCAGATAATGTATTTTAAAGAACAACACATTGTTATTTCACCATTTATCAAAGAAACGAAAGAAAATGAATAATTTATTATGGTGGTGACTTGTCAGAAATATTCCTGGACATCAAGTATGGGAAAGCGGGAGAGATGAGACATTGCCAGAGATGGATCTGAGGATGTTCCTGCTTAGGACAGATTAATGTATTGCTCATTAAAATGCTATCAAAGAACCAAAAGAAAACCACTTTAGTTCCTATTTCATAGTCTCTAACTCTTGTTCAGCTAATTTTCCTTTGTGTTCCATTAAACAGATTTTCCACCAACTCAGCTCAGAAGATAAGAGTTTCCTCTGGGCTTTTTGGCACTTTTGGCTTTGGCACGACCTTTGGCACAACCATGGAGTGCCAGGTACATGCAGTTGGGTATGAATTCACAGGCAGCACTGTATTTGCTACATGGAAGTGGCAACCAGTCTGTTCGCTGTCAGCTCTAATAGCCCAGCTAACTTAAAGCAAAAAAAAAAAAAAAAAAAAAAAAGCCAATACTGAAACATAACAGGGTTGGGAAGATAACATTTTCACCCTTTACAAAAGCTAGGTTCTAAAAGCTTAGAGACTGCAACTACCGGCTTGTGGAGAACAGAGAAATGTTTGACTTACACTAAGCACAAGAAGTAGCCAGACTCAAATACCTGAAGCAGTCTCAGGTCTCACAGGTGAGAGCTTGGCATTTAGAACACCACGTCCCATGAGCGTACTTTTTGTGTCTGAACTGTTCCTAGAAGATGCTATTTTTGTAATGGGAAAAAGGAGATGCATTTTCCTACATACCACATCCAGTTGTAGTTCCTATAACTTATGTTTGTAGGAAAGGATACTAACTTGTCCTGCTTTCATTGACAGGGTAAATATATAATAAAATACAGATACTTTGTAAGCTTTTGTTGGTATTACTATTCAGTTGGTGAAATTCCCCTCAGACAAAAAAAGCCCCCACTTCTTTTTGTGCTGATTAGTTGAAAAGGAAATACTAATTAATTTTACCCTAGATTTATCTCAGTGAAAGCAGAATCAAAACATCATGTATTAGGCACCTACTAACTAATGAGATTACATAAAACTGATTTGAAACTTATTTTATGTTGTTTTGATTCCACTGACTCCAGAAAATATTAATGTAGGTAGAAGGGAACAGGATCAGTTTCCTACTCAAAATGTGAGAAAATGACAGTGCTTGAATTGTAGTTTATGCTACTTAAAACTAACCATAAAAAATTATATATTTTTCTAAATGATTCAAGAAAGAACAAGTTTAGCTCCTCTGTTGTAAAAAATGACGTTCAGTTCATTTTCCATCCTCCTCTTTTGAAAGAAAATATTAAAGGTCTATGGAAAAAATGAACAGGCATTTGGCAAAACTTGGCTTCTGACAAACTGGCAGCAGTTACTGCATTACTGAAACACATTCAAAAATGCTGGCTGCTTCTTCTCTGGAGGAATGCCAGTAAAGTACCCACCCTGGCGTCTCCCTTTCCAGCTACACCAATTCCGCACTCTTTGGTCTTGCTGACATACATCAAAATTCATTCTAAAGTAGGCCTTTTGTGCAATCTCTCTAACTCTAAATCAAGGCAAATAAGGACCACATCAGTCCATCTAGGTTGTATCTGTGGCTTCAGATCTCAGATAGGTATATTCTAATCTTCAGCTGTGTTTACAGGATACATAAAAAAGTGTAAAACAGTAAAACACAGTAAAAACTAGCATATCCCTAATGCTTATAATCCGAGGAGCTCAGAAGTTCTTTATAATCAGAAGAAACAACCTCTGTTCCTTAACCTGTTAATTTTACTTCATTGCATTCATGTTATTTCAATAATATTCTCATATAAATAAGACCAAAATTAAAGCTTTTATTAAAGACAGGCAATAATGTCAATAATGTGAATTTCCATAAGTCTAATTCTAATCCTTTCTAATACTGAAGTGTATCAGTAAACACGGGCAGCTGTTGACACATATAGACTCATTCCACCCACGTTCTGAGCGAGTCAGATGTTGAGCAGCTCCCATTTGGGAGTTCAAGCTAATAGGAACAATGCTTAAGTTAACAGACTTTGCTTCTCCTTCTGCTGGACAGAATGATGGTCGTTGTTATTATTAATTAATTTATTTTTTTAGTTATTAGCAGTGACATTTGCTCAGTGGACCCAGTAAGAATCATGGCTATGATGGCGTAGGCACTGTAGTTACACAAAACACTGACAAACAAATACTTAGGCTTCATCTTGTAAAGAAACTAGACTGTGCACTAGAATTCTTAGGATGCATTGACATCTTGTGGACAAAAAGAATATAACAACTCAGTGCCTTCTGCCAGGACACATTACGGCAGTATAAACACATTATTTGAGGACATATGTGAGCTAAGATCAAACTACCTCACTTGATGCCGAGAAGGATGTACTCAGAGTAGTATGGACTTCTTCTGAGGGAAAACATTTGAATATTTATCTAGTCGTTTGGATACTTTTGCGGTCTGCAATGATTTCTGTGCTGCTGCAGCTGGACTCCTACTGGTACCTGAAATACTGTGGGTAAACTAAGCTGGACACTATTATGGAAGATGGGTTCCAGCAGCAATGGCAGTATACAGGTGCTCTGTATCTAGGAGTCTAAGAAGATGCAGAGTTGTGACATCTTAATGATGGAATCGCCAGCTAAGGCAAAGACCTCCCTCCGTTCATTTGTTGTGGAAGGGCAGACTAGTATTGTTCTTTGCAACTAAGCCATTTTACTTAGAGAAATTAGTTTGTTTCGCAATCACTATTATTTCCTTCCTTTCACGCATTCATTCCTTCCCTCTCTGTGGAGGGTATCTCGAAGAAATAAAAGGTAATAGAGCAAAGTATATTCCAGTTGCTCCACTGTATTTGCCAACCTTCACTTTAAACAATCATTTTTAAACAAGCCAGCCTTGAGTTACCATATGGACATAGTGGAGCTTCTGGATCTTCTGCCATGACAGAACCTAGAGTAAGATTTTTTTTATCTTTTATTTTTTTCAGATGAGTAGTTGACAAGCTATGGCCCTGGGAGAGACCGATCAGCAGCCTGCTGAGAACAGTTACACAGTGCTGGCCCTTTGTTTTTGTTTCTTGTTGCGTCTCTATATTAAAAATATCTAAAACTAAATTTAATGCTTTCTTAATAAAACCTGTCTGTGGGATCAATTGCTGGAGTTGTGACAAACAATCGGTGGGAAAAGCAGGTTGCTGACTCACCAGAGAACCACAACAGAAAAAATTTTATCGTAAGATGGACACTGAGATTGCATGCACTGAATGTTTTGTATGATAAGTGACAGGAAAACCTAGGTCTTGCATACTGCTTTCATCGGCAAAAAAATTCTACCTCAAAGCATTTTTATCTACGCCATTCTATCAGGGTTGTTAGTGAGGCCATCCTTGTTTTACAGATGTCAAGACTAGACATGGAGACATGGTGATTTGCCTAGAATCATCCAGAACACTAGCATCAAAGAGAAATAGCATCCATAGCATCTCATTTCTTCTAAATGCTTTTTTATACTCACTGTTGCCCCTTCAATGCAATGTCTTGCACAGGAAGCATATATTCCTTCTTTTGGTCCCCACTTGGTGCTTCCAACCATTGTACATACATTTCACATATTTGCCGCACATCTCACTATTAGTATAAGTTCTCATAGGCCAAGCACAAATAACCAGCAGATCCATGATTCTGAGTAGAAAAGTGGTATTGCATCTGGGGAATGTGCTAAATGCCAGTTCCTAGCATCTCAATCAAGCTTTCGCTTGTTATATGATCTGGAAGTCCAGAACCGTATTTATCCATGACCATAACCTCCTCATAACCTCCCCTCTGTCTTGTGACCTAATGTTGTCACACCATGCAGTCAAGATGCCACCATCACGACAAGCTTGTGTTCCATCACTTTCTGAGCTGTTCATGTTTTTGCAAACTGTGCATGAGTTTTGCTTGAGAAACCATTTTTAGTGCTGTTCTCTTTGAGCTGCTGAGTTCAATCAGACACTAAAATCAAAGGAAAGCTTGAGAGCACAGTAAAGTGTGGAAAGGAAGTTTCAAAGGATTGCTCAGTTAAGCAAGCTACGTAGTTTTCCTGCAAAGCAAAATTTTAGAATTTTCAACTCTGTAGTAGAAAACCTGGGGGGAAAAGGAAACTAAAACCCAAACAAACTAGCTTTTTAGAGTTCAAAGTAGTAATCAAGTTTCTCTGTCACTGCTCGTTACCATCCACACTGTCTTACAATCAAAACAGTTGAACTACTTTACTAAAAGAGGTTGTGGTTAATATTGTACCCAGGAAGAGGAATTAGGCAATATTAGGGTTAGCTTTATTATTAAGTTATTAAGTTTATTA
This sequence comes from Pluvialis apricaria, assembly GCA_017639485.1. Lineage (NCBI taxonomy): Eukaryota > Metazoa > Chordata > Aves > Charadriiformes > Charadriidae > Pluvialis > Pluvialis apricaria. The sequence goes on along the minus strand of CM030012.1, from coordinate 36,117,335 downwards.
TTAACATTATTAAGGCTAATTAATCTAGGTGTAATACTAAATTGATAAACTTAAATTACTTTCAGGAGCTGAAATGATATCTTTTCATGGTGCTATACCGTACCAGATGGCCACAGCAGATTCCCACTGGGGTGTTCTTTATTGTGTGGAACTGATAAGTTTTTAAGATATTATAGCAACTAGCCAGTATCTGAGTAATTTCCACACAAAACCAGTATCAGCCTGCTCGAATTCTGAGTTTACTCCTGCAACATGGCACTGCTTCAATCACAGGCACATATTTTTAATTTTTTTGGCTTGTAAATGTTTTTAAGTGGTTTTAGTTTACGGTAGTTTGGATTTGAAATTTTTGGTAGAAGAGTTCAAGGTTTGTAAAACACCTGTAATGCCAATTTGCAAATGCTTTGGGAGAGTCAAATGAGTAATTTTTTAAAGCATTTTAAAGTAATTGTAAAAGCATTTTTTAAATTTAAACAAATATGTTTAATGAAAACACCCAATTTAGTCTCTGTTTTTTTTCATTGTCCTTTGTATCTTTCACTGTTTATTTTTGCTTTTTTTTGTTACTCTTGGTGGAAAATTTTAACAGCTGGCAATATCAGCATTCTCCATGGTGTATGGAACCTGTTCTGGGAAAATAGCAAAGGTAGGACAAGTCTCTTGTAGGAAGGATAGTATACCAGGACAGCTGGTCACCTTAAAAGCACTGCCTGATGCTCATCTCTTGTGGGGCTGAGTCCGCACTGTCCATGACTGTGACTGCACCCAAAGTTGTTGGTGTTTGGTAAGTAGCTTAGCTTTCTAAAGAAATGAGGTGGATGTGACAGCACACTGCATCCATCTGCAAGGTTTCCTTCTTGTCCCAGCAACTTTGTAAAGGCATAATGACACAAGTTCATGAATATGAATAGAGCAGTAGAGGAGAGAGACCTAAAACAGTGCTCCCACTGAGAGAAAGGCAGGCAGAATTCAGCCTATTGTAGCCATTTACAGTGTCAACAGCTAAAGATCATGCACACTTCCAGGGAGCTTTGAATCAACCTTAATAGATGTGGCCATTAGAGTCCCTCAGAAGGAACTGGAGAAGGAACTGGCAGAGGATGAAGTATTGCCATGGGAAGTGGAACGAGAATGGAGTGGATTGCATATGGGTGGTACAGACTGAGAGGAAGCAAGGCTTCTTTAGCTCCCCTGATCATTGAATAACTGCCTGGTTTTGCTCCCAGTCCATATAAATGATGTGAAGTTTTGTGGCCTGTGCTACTGCGAGAGGTCAGAGCTGATGATGGTTCTCCCTGCTGTTAAAAGCCCACGAATTGCGGCTGTTTGGTCTTTTGCAGTTGCACAGAAGACGTAGGAAAGCAAAACAAGGTGATTTTGGATTGGACTAAAATTTGCTCTTATTTCTATAGCAGTGAGGGATGTCAGGTCAGAGCAAGGGTTTTAGGGTCATTGCTTTTTCGGTTGCTCTAGAAGGCCTCACTAGTGTACCTCAGTGATAGTGTTCTTCGCAAAGGAAAGACAATACTAACACCATGATGTTAGCCTTACTAGGGCCGACAGGCATGCCAGTTAACGCCATATGTGATTTTGTGAGGAAGACAGCTGTTATCACCGGGAAGCGTATTGAGATAACTAAACTCTCCCCCAAACAGCTATCAGCCCATAAAGACTGTTGGCAGTCAAGCTCGAGTGGACAACTGAGTCTTTATTTGATACAGCAAGACAGACAGAATGGATGATAAGGACTAATTCATCCTTAAGTACCATATATAAGACTTTTTTTCACTTTTAAATTTCCAGCTTTTTGTCTCGCAAACAATCACGCTAATTATTAAAAAAAAGAAGTGATATTTAAAGTAAAACTTCCCAGAACTATTAGCTGATAGGCAACCTTAGGCACTGTTAATGGCTGCAAGTCTGTATATGTCCAGTCTGTGCCAAATGTAAATAGATTCTCAACTGATCCAAGCTGCAAACACCAGCATGCATACTCTGACATCAAAGGAGAAACTTACAGAAATTCAGTGTCTAGGAGTTAAGAATCAGCCTTTTAGAAAGTCTGTGCTATGGATAGCTGGCTGTAGTTCCTCTATCCGCTACCTTGCCATGTGCCTGCAAATAAGGCGTCCCCAAAAGGTAACTCAGCTCTCCAGCAAATAGATAAGAATATAACCCTGCATCATGTTTTGCATTTCTGGAGGTTAATATTGGGTAAGTCGGATGTCTCCCTAAATTTCTGGGCTGGCCTCAAACCTCTGGAAGGAAAATGGGGCAGCTGCTAGGGAAAAAGGCAAAGCAGTTCAGAATTAGGGTTTATTTCTGGCATTAACACAAACTCCGTATCTAACCCATACCTAACAAATCGGGTATTTGTTTCTTTGTGCCTCAACTTCCCTGCCTATGAAAACGAAGCTAGGAGCTCCTTACCTATTCTCAAAGTGCTTAGAGAATTAATTTGCATCTAAAGTGATTTGAGCTCCTGTGACAGGAATCATTACAGAAATATGAAATGTTCTTGTTATTTTTCCAGGGAAATAAAAGTATCCAGTCAGCCAATTGGCAAGACATTTCAGATGTGTTTGACTGTGGATATCTCTGTTTTCCAGGCTTCAGAAGGGTATGTCCAACACCTGATAGCTAGGTTTGGTTTCCCTTCTCTAAAATGAGTGATAGCTGTGTTTTTAAACAGAGATAAGGGGAAAGGGGACAGTGAAGGATAATGGCAGCAGTTTGGGCTGTCTCTTTTGGCTTGGCCTCAGCCCTCTTATCTCACCTAATGGCAGAGTGAGTGCCAATGTTTATTTGGCCATTCTCATTCACCAGCTGCTCCTGTACCATAGTGTTTTTCTTCCCAGATGGCAGCACGATGTTCCACGATAAAACTGACACAAAAAACAATGCAAAATTTGTCTAAGAGAGGTTCAGCAAGCATGAGAAAAACAGCTGATATCTTTCAGAGCTAGCCAAGTTGCCTGACCTTGATGCCAGAGTAATTATGGTCTGATTTGAACAGAGGGTAAGAAAAGAAAAGCCACCGTCAGATTTATCAGGTATGTTTCTGGAAGAGGAAAAAAAATATTAAAACTCCTCTCCACTTTTTGGCTCTGTGACAAAATCAATTGCTGCAATCTGAAAAAGCTCCCAGAAGTCCCATATATTAGCAGGTCTTGTGAACTATTACATGCTGGCTAATTAATGCCCTTCTAGATACATATTTTATTCAATTATACTGTGATCTCATTCAAAGGGACACTGAGATGATATAAACAGCTGTATTTTCCTGGGTTTCATCTTTCATTTGTCAATATTTAGAAGTATTTAATAGAGATTTAAAATTTAAATAATATTTATATTTTTAAAAATAAATATTCTCTCCAAACTCCTAGTTAAATTTTTACAGATGTAATGAAATTGTTTGTTTTATTAATCTAATCTCTCTGAAAGCAAGATATTTTTTCCCTACCAGACAGTACGCTCATGTATACAATACTTTTTGTCCTGCCTTAAGATCAAATGATTTAAAACTTTAATTACTTTAGAATGACGCCTTTTTAATAATCTCAAAAAATAGCTAAAAATACTACTTCACTTAAATGATGAACCCTTCCAAATATCTCCTTTTTACATCTTGCGATGGCAATACACCGAAATATATTTTTTCTTCTGGATTTCCTATTTTTTTGTGTCCTGCGTTCTGATCTTAAAGTCAAGTTCATCATGTCAAATTCTGAATACCTGTATACATACGGGGATCCAGCTGGAAGACTAGGATTTTCAATTATAGGTTCTGCAGGTAAAAGACAGCTTCTTCAGCCTGGATGCTAAGCCCTCTTACCCACTCCACGATCTCCTGCTCACCAGCTAGTCCAGCTTGATGCTCACGAGCGAACAGACACATGCAGTGACGTGCCTGTCTGCCAGGCACCCCGTGCTGGTGGGTCATGCTGAATACCAGCACTGTCTGATACCCCTGCCCGAACCCTGCGCCCCCTACTAACCCACTATTTCCCTGTCAAGTTTGCTAGCAAACTACACGTGTGCCACATGCACCAGGTTTGGGGAAGATACAAACACTTCTCCCTGACCCCCTGGTGGCACCAGGCACATGGGGTGTGACTCCAGCCACCAGTGCTAAGAACCTTACTCACTTCACTCATACTGGTCCCCCCAGTAGCTGGCGCTTGGGACACACTGTTCCCATCCCAGTAGCTGGCACTGAGGTCCCCACTTCCTCCAGTTGCTGGGACCACAGGTGAGGGGCACCTACACCTACACTCCCGGTCTGTCTGCAGCTGCTGGCACCAAATCCACTGTAAGCCTGTTCCCTCAGTAGCTGCCGCTTAGCCCTTACAGCACACACCCCCCCACGGGGTGCAGAGTGAGATTACACAGAGAGGTAGTTAAGAAACCATTTAACAACAGGAGAGGACAGACCGCAGAGACCAAGTGCAGGGCTCGGTCAGACAAGTGGACTGAGCGGCAATGATTTACATGTGGCAGGCCCCTTTTATACCCCTTTTGGTCTATTCTGCCCTTTGTTCCTCTCCAGTCCCCTTTCCCTAAACATTCACGCAAAATTTTGCATAGTCCCACAGGACTCCCTCAAATATCCCAAAATCTCATGTTCATCTTCTTTCTTCCTCCTCCTCAGTTGCAAAGTGCAAGTTGTCTCCTTCTAACATGATGCCTGGTAGTTTCTCAATGGCCCATCAGTTAGTGACTAGGGAATTTTGGTCTTTGGTACCATGTTGTTATCCCTTGTCTACAAGGTCTGTGCCTCTGTGAGTTCTTGTTGCACCTTTTTGTATTGAATAACCTTAATGGAGAAGATGCCGTCACCTTCCAAATACCCTTAAAACAGTGACTCTGTTTCTTTTAAAGACAGACAGAATTTCCCACATGCTGCTTTTAATCTTCTTGAAACAGAGCCATTAACAGCCGCCCTGCTCTGTTTCTAAGGGAGCAGTGAGAATCATATACATTGGAACTACTAAAGTCAGAAAAGTAAAATTAATGTTTAATTTAAATAAAATATTGTGCAATAAAGCCCAATTATTTTAATGATAACTCAAAGATCCTCATCCAATTTTTATATATTTTGGTCCAAACCCCTCAAATTCATACTGTTAGCCTCTTCTGCTTTACCTACAAATCAATACTAAGGAATGCTGAAGAGGACTGCAGGAGCAGTGAGCCTGCAAAGGGAGATGGAGCCCATGCTCTGCCAATGTCTCCATGGGTGCCTGTCAGACAGCAGTGGAACAGTTCAGTGTTTCGGTTTCTGCTCGTGGCAGATTGCAGTTTAGTGGCTACAGACAGCACAGCTAAATGTCACAGTGCTCATGTTTGGTTCACTTGTGGCGCCTGAGCTAGGCATCTCTAAATGAAAAAACATGCCTTCCTCTCGTTTGGCTTAAAGAGCCAAAATTTTTGTTGTGGAAATGATAGCTCTTACACAACTTTATGTGTAGCCTGGCCTTTATGAGAATGACAGAGAAACAGACTGTGAGTGCGTGTTCTCTTCTAGCTCCACCACTGCCAGACAAAGAAAGAAATGGCAGTTCCCACCTGGTTATCACTGCCCTCCCCTGATTACTGCTGTCCTCCCCAGATCTGCCAACTGAGCACTCCTCTGCCAGAGCACCTCCCGTTCCTCTTCGAAGGAGTTAGCTGATGGAGCTATCCTGGTATATGAGGGAGTCCTCATACCAGTAATTTAGGTGATAGATCTGAGGGACAGGTAACATGCAATAAGAGATAATAATGAAGAGACTGTAGAAATAGTGCTCTTTGTCTGACACTGGGAAAAGATTGATTGTGTCAGTGTAGATTACAGGAAGAGTTCATTTACCGTGATGGCAAAGAGGATGACGTTATCTCGGTTCTGTTAAGGCTTTCAGCTTTGTTATGGCTCAGAGGTAGGTACTGAAGGGATTGAAGCATTAGCAAAAGTTTTCAAAAGGTGCTAGGGCAACTGTTCCTGGTTCCTGCCTTTCTAATTTACTGCTTGTTCCCCAGGCTAGAAGGAATTATGTGGGAAAACTTTACTCTCTGTCTTTCAGTTTTCTCCAGTCACTTTATTTGCAGCAAAAGCCAGTCAAAACACAGAAATTACCACATAAGCCTCTTTAACACCCCCAAACCGAGCTTTTCTGAAGACGACAAGCACAGATAGATCATTGCAGAAATCACCATTCCTGGAGTGTGACTTCTCTGGCAGAAAAAATAAAAGGTCATTCCCTTTAAAAAAATGTGTTCACTTTGCAGATACTTTCCTTACAATGTCTGTATCATTAGCTTTTACTTACAAGATTTCTTGTATGAATCTGCAAAGCCATCTGACTGGAACCTGGGCCTGACTGGAACAGTACTAGCCTTAATCTGGGCACTTAATTTGAGCACTGCCACCCAGTTATATACCACAATTATGTACCACTTCAATCCCTAACACCTAAGTAAAATGGTATGGATGAAAAACACTGAATATTTGCAGAAAACTGTGATTCAAGTACAGAGATATTAAAAAAATAAAATAAAATATGTGAAATCCTTGGATTGTCACCTAAATATGTGTGTCACCTTATATAATAAATAACAGTACACCAGTAAGACAAAAGGCTAAATTCATCAGGTAGCTTATGTATTTTCAGTTCCGTTCTGTTGCACAGCTTTTTATGTTTTAGTGACATATATGATATCAGATGCCTGACAAAAGTATCTCCCTTATACATTCTCTAGCTGTACTGTTTCAATATAACGGTGATATAAGCCAACATTAACTTTTTGCCACCTCTTGCTGTTGACTAGACTCCGGAGCAGATATTTTCAGCCAAACATTGCAAGCTTTTAATCTTGCATATCTTTATGAATGGAACGAAAGAAAACAATAAAAAGTCAGGAGGGTAACTGCAGTGCGGTTTCAGACCGTTGGACGTACAATGGCCTTTCCTGGCTTGCTAGCCTCAAGGAGGGGTGTTTCACCACATGATAAAATGTGCATCAGCTCCCTCTCTAAAAGCACATTCTTCTTTGGAGGGCTGACAAGGGCCACTTATCTTGTGCTATAATTCTGTCTGTGCCAGATTCATAAATGAAGTGGTATTTCACCCTAGACTAAGTGAGTGAGTTAGATGTAGTTTCCTGGAGGAAAATCAAATATCCCAAGGCAATGAAAGAGTTAAGAAGGTCATAGGATTTGCCAAGCATCATGATGTAATTCTTTGAGTCTACTCATCTCAGAATTACTTCAGACTCTGGACAATGTCTTTTTTCCCTGAGATTCCAGCAGGATCAGAGGACTGTCTCTATAAACAAGATTAAGCAGTAGCTGACAATGAAAACTCAGTGCTAATTCAGGAAATCGTTGTAAGTTACTGTCGGTTTACTAGATTCTCAATTCCTTCCAATACAAATGACAATCTTTTAACTAATATTATGGTTTAGATTACATTTATGCTTAAAAAAACTCTGTGTAAAAACAGCTTCTAACTTAATTGATCTATTCACTGGAGTGCCAAAAATGCAGAGTTTTTTCACCTTTTCAAGCCCCTTTTCAAAACTGCTCAGCAAAGGAAAAGAATCATAGCAGCTGTTGTGGCTCATACATCATCGGAATTGTCAAGCAGGAACTAAATGTAACCAGTGAGTTAAAAGTCACCCAGTGAAATAACCTTTAAGGCTGCATATAGAGCAAGGACTTCAGTTTCTAGACTGACAAAAGATTTGTTTCACATCAACATTAACAAACATTGATTTTATTTTTTTACATAGACCTCAATTTAATCACTGTTCTATTCAGTTCAAATATTTAACAAAGGAGATTACCTTCTAAACAAAAATTTTTTTCCCTCTTCCTATAAGACCTTTCCCGACTAGTATTGCGTTAGCACAATTTTGTCATAAGATGTGCCAAGGAACAGAGTTTATGTATAGAAATAATTAGTTATTTGTTATGTTTTTAATCTCTGTGTTTACCCATGAATGACCACTGTAAACCTGGTATCTGATCTCATATTTTGAAAGTAAAATTATTGATGATACATGCAGAAAGTTATTATAAAGACAGTTACAGATCCAGAAATTTTCTTAGCACCACATGGGTGTTTTCTTGTCCTAATTTTTACATCATCTCCCTTTTCATTCTATGTAAAGTGGCTTTCTTACCTTCTTTTTATTTCAGATGACACACTTAACTGGTCAGAGTTGCGAGTAATCTTTTACCCCTGTAGAAATCTCAAAGGTCTTAAAAGGTTCCCTTAGGCCAGCTCCTGAATGTGTAACTCTCAAGCCCTGGGTGTTTCATAGCACACAGTATATGCTCACAGAAACTTAATTCAGTTGTCAGAGATCAGGATTTCCAAGTTTTGGTAGTAATTACCTTTCTGAGCCCATATAGCAAAATGAATGAGACATAACATCTGTTTTCTGGTTTCTTAAGTAAACTTATATCGAGTGAATTCAATCATTGATTAACTGTTCAAGCCAATGAGACATCACATTTTTCAAAGTCAGAAATTATTACAATTTCCATTGAGCCTGTGATCTAATTAGAACTGAGTGGAAAAGAATTTTCTCAGCCTGTTCAAATATTTGAGATTTCAAGAATATTCCCCAAACTGAAGAACCCTGTAACAGCCTTCCCAGTGGCTGGAACCCCCAGTCTGCTGTATGGAAGTTCAAAACCCTCCTACCCTTAATTCAAATCAAAGAATGTGGGTTTCCCACATCTTATTGATAGCCAAACCACTAGGATGTTAGCTATGACTCTGCTGGTTTTGATCTGAAATGGCATCATAGTGATGGGGATAGGTCATGACTGATGTGGGGTTTGGGAAGTAGGATTGATTTTGAGGTTTGGGGATGGAGCAATACTACTTATTGGACAAGGGAATTCAAATCACTGTACTAATTTACTATAGGGATATGAGAAGGCACTAAAGTAGATTAAATCTTTGCTGAAAAGAAGGGTTCGTAATAAACCCATAATTTCTGAGCTATAACTAGCACACATGTATTTTCTAGAAATTGTTCTTTTCTAGCTCCAACAAAGTTATCTGGAGATGGATTTCTGGTAAGTACACCCCATGTCTGGCTTTATGAAACTCCTGCAAAAATTGTTCTGCTTCCACAGGATGCTGCTGCATCTCCTCGGAGATGAATTTTGATCAGGGTAGATTAGAGAGGTAGGGTTGGGAGAATAAGGAAGGCTTACAGGATGGATTGGAGGCTCAGAAATACATAGCTAGGAAAGAATAGGAGTCTAATGTGGAGAGACAGCAGACTAAGAAAGATGTGGGATGTATGAAAGAATATTGTGAAGGATGTAGGGTAGGTTGGTAAATGGGTGGGAGCAGTTTGGCATCAGACAAACTTTGGAACCATGGCTTTGGTTGAGCATGTAAGATCTGAATTGGTAAAGTTGAGATAGTATTGGGAAGTACTGGAGATCTCTGGAGCTCTGATCCAGGATGGTTGGAGTTACAAAGGAGTGCTATTCCATTTGAATACCATCAGCCCTGATTTGAGACAATGGGATGTATATGTGAATGATGCTTTCTCACTTCCATCATTTTCCTTCTTAGCCTGTATTGCACTGTTTTCTTTCTTGACTTCATAAAATACAAAGTACAATTTTCTCTTACTGTCTCATCCATTATGAGACCAAAAGGACAAACCTGTAGTGTTGAGTCCTTCGGTCTCCTCTTAAGTGCCTGTCTGTCCTTCTTGTCATTGGATTCTTTATAATGACTGCTGCAGGCAACTGCAGTCCCCTTTCTCAGGCTGCCTAAGCCTGTAGTCCCCCTTTGATGAACCCTGTGTGGAAGTTAGGTATTTAGGTACGTCGTTCTCTTGCTCACCTACAAATATTTCTTTATGCAAATATTTCTTTATACAAGGTGACACTATCTTGCCATGCTAAAGCTAAATGATGAGTACATACTCACTCTCTAAAACACACTCACCTCTAGGTAAATTTATTGCCCTTTTTAGAGTTTAACCTGGATTTGAATTCTGGTCTTTGCTAATAATCCGCTGAAACACGTTAGAGAAACCCATGAACCCAGTGCTTCAGTGCAGACTACCGATTCATAGAAACTGCAGAGAACAGCACCTATTTCCTACCTTTAACCCCAAACATTTATCTTCAGTCAGTTTTGCAAGCTTTGAAGATTCCTCACAATTCTAATGGGTTTATGTGTGATCTTGGCTAGTTAGAAATCAGTGCCAAAATCCTCATGGACTTCACCAAAATAAAAAATTCATTTTATTGTTTTATTAAAATATCAGATCCTGGAAACTCTGACTTAAATGAAATTCTTGTCTCTCATTCACTCCAACAAAAAATTGTTAGGCCTGACAGTTGCCAAAATAGTTTGTGAATATAAACTCTTAACACTTTGAACCCAGAAGATAAATAACCCTCCAAATGTATTTTTGTAAAGGTAATTCCCAAAACAATATCAATTCTTTTGGCTGGCTAATCAAGATTTTTGAATGGTTGGAGTAACCATTGCTGCCAAATCATTAATTGCAGGGGGCAAGAAGTGAGGGTGATGCAGTTAAGCACTCGGTACTAATCAAGACTTGGTGTTTTAGGAACATCAACCAGTGTAGATGAAACTAATACTGCTTTCAATGAAGTGAATGTAAGTTTTGCTAGTCTCTGCAAAATCAGCAGATCTGACCCCAAACCCTATCCTTGCAGGCACTCATGAAAATTTACAGACCATCTTCTTTTATCTATGGGATCGAACACTGAACTGAAGCCTATCAGGAATTTTGTAACTTCTGAAATATGAAAGGAAGCATGTCTAATCCACCTAGCTTTAACTTGTCAATTCTAGGTTATTCCTCATTTCAGTGAAAAAATTTGTAGGGAAATGCAGATTTCTCTGAACAACTTCATGCTCTTCCTCACAGGAATGCAGCCCTTTGAAAAACACTAATGAGAAATGGGATTATAATCCTGATGGAATAAAAAACCTCACAATGAAGGCATGTATGTTTCATAATTTTTCAATTTATGTTAGACAGACTAAAACCTAGGCCCACTTTTTTTCCCTTTTTTTGGCTTCAGGGTTAGCTGCTGAAACACACTGCTCTTGGTCTGCAGGCAAACACTCGTGATATTCCCAACTTCAAGGGCTGAACTCTTTGTTGAGAACATAGATCCACAAGTAATCAACGTGGTCTAAAAAATCTTGATCACCTCTTAACTTCAGCCTTTCTAGGGTGTTCTTTGGTCTTGAATAAAAGTATTTTTAAAATGCTAGTGTACTCCTAAGTAAATCTCTAGGTAGGCACCAGTAAATTCTCCTTCTCAGAACTACCCCCTTTTGTTCTTTATTAGTTTCGGCTTTGCTCGAGGAACACTTAACTCTCTGTCACATCCCTGACAGCATCATTATTTCTCTTTCCAGCTATTGTCCATGCTATGGAATGATCATGTTTAATATTTTCTGGTTTTACCTAACACTAGATAACATTGCCATATAATAATCCTCTCATTCTCTTCCCCATTACCATGCAAAGCCAAGAAATATTTTGAAAATTTTCACAAGACTAGCTGCCAGGAAATAGTATGGTAAAGATCCTACAAATTGTTGTTGTTTGTTTGTTTACTTTAAATTATTGTTGCACAGGAATATCAGAAAAGGTATTCAAATTGCTTAATATAATATAATACAATACTTCTTGCTTAGCCAACAATGGTTTGTGACTATTACAAATTACTTCTCTGTCTCCTACTTGCTTACAAAATTCTACCTTTTCTGCTCCATACTACCTGGCTCTCCATCACATTATGAATAATACATTGCATCCCACATTATAGGAAATGTATTTACAAATGGAGTCTAACTGCATCATCAGATGTGCAGTTTGTAACTTTGCATTTTAGAATGAGCTAAATGATTGAGAGCACTTGAAAGCAACTTCCATTATTTATGTTACAGTCAGCCTGAATTTGACTATCCTCTAAATCTGTCGATTTGAGCCAAGTACTGGGCTTTACTGTACTATTGACTTTTAAACAGTACTGTCCATTGATTTAATTGGAGAATCCTGATTAAAAATTGATGCGGCGATGTGCCCTATTGCCCTCAGTCTGCACATAAAGCTAGTACTGATGTTATGTCTGCAAAGTTATAGTCATTCATATTCAACCGCTGTTCAGCTAGTTGTAGTTAAAATTGCAGCTCATGCTTTTAGAGATAATACCAACAACAATGAGCAGATATAAAGACCATTCTTTTTGTGACGAAGGGCTGGAAACAGATGTTGTGGGCCATAATCACTTCCTACTAAAGTCTTCATACTTTTACCTGTTTGAAAAAGGTTTGTCATTCAAACATCCCTCATAGGAACAGAAATAGGGACTCAGTAGGACTATCTGCTAAGAAAGATCATTTATCCGTTAGTCAATGCTGATAGGATGAAAGAAGCAGAGGTTGACTTGTGAAGAAGAATATAAGAACATCTGTGAAGGATATCTAAAGCCCAGTACAAAACTTGTAAAGCACTCCCTTGTAATTTCTTGCTGTATTTGTTGAGTATGTACTCTCAGCACGCCTTCTCTTTCCTGCAGTGACAATGTTCCATTAACTGAAAGGTAAAATTTCAAGAAAAAACACTGTCCTACTGATCCTCTCTAAATCAACAATTTCTACTGATTTTCTTAATTTACTTGGCAGAAAACATAACTTTAAACTGACATTAACTACTTTGTTAACTACATCTGTGATTCACTCTCACACAGCACAAATTTGGACTTAACTACTAGCAGTAACCCTGAATATATTTCAAAAGATCTGAATAGCGAGTGTTACTGAGGAAGAAAAAATGAGAAGATAGATTCTCTTGTCTTTATAAGACAGGCTTAAGTACACACACTAAAACCTGAAAGGGAACCAGTAGAAAGGAGATTTACACAGATTAGAGTATCGCTGGCCTAGACAGCTTGAAACTTGCATAGAAGTATACTACATATAGCCAGATGGCCCAACTCAGACATATCAGCTGAACTTATACAATCTCCACATTTGTACCTGTATATTCTTAAAAGAAATGATTTTGACCTTTTACTGTGTTGTAGATGTTGGAACTAGAACTTAGCTAGTGTTGATAAGCGAGTCCCCATGCTGCAGAAAGGCATGGAGACAGTAGGACATATGTTCAATTCAGCAGAAAATATTCTCTGAATTGTAATTCTGCTTTCCCTGAACATATGCATTCCAGGTATATTGCCCTTAAGCAGAAATACTTCTTGAAGCATCAAAATCAAAATCCAGCACTTTGAGAATTTAATGGCAAAGCATGAACTGATTGTATACACAATATTAATACAGAATTACACCATACAAATGTCTTCATATGAAATACGATGCTTTTTCTGTGGGCAAATTTCATTTGTATGAAACTCACCATAGGATTCCCACAATTTGGAGATTTGTTCTTCCCCAAAAGGTCGTTTTAAGATAAAAAACCTGCTTGCAATTCCTGCAATATACCAAAAGAGGGCACCTAAAGCTTTCAGTATAAAGCCCAGCGACCTGCCGGAGCTTACATTAATTTCCAACAATATTTTAGAAATCTTCTCCCACTTTACAGCATACTAAGCAGAAATATAAGGTCTATCACTACACAATGAGATATAACATGCAAAATGTATATAGTTACTTTTAAGGAAAAATGACGTTTCAATATATTCATATATTCACATTATTTATAGATTATGCAGCCAGAAAGGAAAACTGATCAACTAGTTTAACTTTCTATACAATGTCCTGCATTAATTCCTTTCTGAATGAGATCATCTGTTTTAGAAGAATTTCCTAACTTGACATTAGAATCCCCAGTGTTTAAAGACTCTAAACAAGGCATTTAAATCATTTCAGTGACTTTACCTTCATTATTGACAAGGTATCTAATATTCCTAACTCGTTTTTGGTGTCAAGTTCTTACTGTTGGGTAGTTCCATTAGCTTTCAAAAATTAGTTCCCGTTATTCATTGTCGGCAGCTAAATCAAAATCAGGTCTGCAGTAAATTGCACAACTTAACACACCTGAATACTTCTTTAAAGGAGTAAGAGCTGGCTTGGCCTAGTGTCTATAGTAGTTGAAACAAACAAAAAGTCTGTCTTCTGTTCGCAGCTTGACTGTTTACCTGTAGTTGAACCTTAGGCAATTTGTTGCGTTACGCAGTGCCTCAATTTTCTTGTCTGCAAAATGGACTCCATTTTAAAAATTCTTCGGAATCCCTAAGCAGAAAGCCTGTATGAAAGAGGCACCAATCATACAAAGTTCTTTGTTGCTTTGCATCTCCCAAATTGCTGTCCTTAGTGGAGTTCAGTCCCCACTGGAAACTCATGCTATCATTTAGATATTCTTGGAAGGATTAGAAACAGTACTTTCCTTTTCCAGGATGGAAAATACTAGTGCTAAAACAAGAAGAAGGTTCTGTTCGTATGTCCACCATAACCCTGGAATTTATCTAAGAGTCTATACCTACACTTCTGAATTGCAGAAATGGCTCAACCTTTCTTAAATCTCTTGTTGACTTAAAATTTGAGCTCCAGGCCTTGAATTCCAGCCTTCTAGAGTATCTGACAAGTAAGCAAAAGCAGAGGCTTACCCATTCCATGTTGTGCCATAAAGATGCCAAAGGTTGTCAGGAGTCAAATCCCGAACAGGAGTGTTTCCTAGCCAGGCTGTGTATATGCATCAGCAGTTCCAGAATCCAAACTTCAAACCCCATTATTTCACTGGCTGCCTCATGCCCAAGTGCCCCTGTCTTATACATGTGATCTGTGCTCCTGTCTTCACTTTGCAGACGTCTGCCAGAGTTCGACTGATTACTTCTGGTTTTCTTACATCTAATTTTATACCCCTTCATGGCTACTTTCTAGTTTGCTTGTTCAAGGCCAAATACAAATCACAAAATGGGCTTTTATGAACAGATTCTTAAAGATGCTGGTGGCAAACAGCAGTTCATCATTTATTCTCCCACCCTTGCTGCCCTTATCAACACCCTGACGCGTCCATTTAGGAACATCAGTATCTCCATCTCACAACTTATCTATGTGAATACAATACAGAAAACAATGTAAAGCATGGAACAAGAAGTAGGAGCAAATATGCAGTTTATGAAAATTACGATAAAATTCACCAGAAGTAATTGGTGGCAGGAGACGGAAAAGATGACTGAGCCCCATAGATGTGCAGACTTCTTCCTAGCAGAGAAGAGCGGACTGTCTGGAGTCAGCGTAGCACCACGCACACGTACTAGCTACGTAATTGCAGTTAGCGCTGCTGTGGAGTCAGGCTTAAACATGACAGGCTGTGTGATGTGCCCACAAGTTTTAGCTTGCTCGCAAACAGAAAGTAAATTCTAGAGCTGTGTATCTCGCCCTGGCACAGAGACAGCAAAGGGCTCACTTCAGAGGAGGAATTAGGCACAGGCACTTGGAAAAAAAATCTTTCTTGAGTCAGATTCCAAACTTTGATAAGATTCAATAGTTGCCTTGTGAACGTCCTGCCTTTGATGAGTTTCAGCAATTTTTTTGTTATCTGCCTGTCTACACTACATATTTTCCTGTTATATAAAAATAAGAACACTTGAACCATAGATTTCTTTAAGCCACATAGAAAACTTGTTTAAAGCTTTATTTGTAGGAATGTATATTATAATAGCAAATGCACGAGACTCTATTATACTCTTCATCTTGATATAGCCATTAACTACAATAATTTGCATCTAGCACAACTCTTCAATTATAAGTAGCTTTTTACTAACTCGGCTCTGTCTGGAGACTGGAAAGGTATTTCATGTGGTTAGCCTTCCCAGACACATTTATTTCACATGCAAAATGCAAGCCATCTAATTCCCAAGTAAAAAATGAAATGAAAAAGAAACAAATATTTTCTTTTCCACTTGCCTTAAGTACATATATATGGGTGTGTATATATATTAGAAAACAGGTGCAAAGTAAATATTCATCTGTAGCTTTAGCATAGCTTTTTTAATCTCTCACCATTTGCTTCTTAAACTGGCTTCCTATGCCTGCCTTATGAGTAACAGAAAATAGACTTCCAACTGTAAAGATGTGAAGTTTAATCCCCTATTAAATGACTGTATATTTTTTCTCTTGTTTAGAATGTGATTAGTGCTAATGTACTGTATGAAAGGGAAAGCAGGAAAGAAAATTTTTTTTGGCTCTCTTAAATAATACCCTTTATTGAACCAGAGTTGCTGTCCCCTAAAATATCAAGAAAGAACTACAAGAAGGATGTAAAGAAGAGTTGTCTGGAAGATATGTGATTAGAAAAGGGGAATTAGAGTCCAATTGCTTTTGTCATCTTTAATTTCACGTTTCTTGGGCATTTTTACTGTCGTTCTTTTTCTGTATCTTCAGGGTCTGTCTGTTGGACACTGCTGTATGGATTTTGGTTTATTTTTAAAAAAGTAATTCAAGAATGTATGAAGGTATTTCCTAAAGTTTCAATGACAGTTTTGCTTTGTTATCTTTATAGCTCAGGTGGATTATACACTTGCATTCAGTAAAAGAAGCTCTGAGTGAAGGACAATGTGGAAATAGATATATTAAGAAAAAAATATTTTGTTATTACTGCTTCTGGATACATTCAGAATAAAATATCTTGTTATTACTGCTTATACAACTCCTGTTTTACAAGCCCTCATTTTTGCATTTGCTTTCAGTGCCAGTGTCCTTCACAGGTAAACTAATACTGCATGCACAAGGAATTCACACGCTGAAAGGTGGGCTACCACGTAGGCTCCAGTCTTGACCATCTGATTTTGCAGCTACTGGAATAAAAAGAACTTTTTCATTCGGGTTACCTGAAATCTAGATTATGTGCACAGACCTAAATGGAGCAGAACAGAGGGAGGAGCGTAGGAGGGTTGCAGGGAATGTATGCCTTTCAACAGTGCCAGGGAGTGCATATATAGTGGTGCAACATGCTCAAACATATGGGCTTACATTTGGAGGCATCTGTTTTGGGTCCCCAAGCTGAGAGACCTAGAGAGCTGAAACTTCAGCAGACCTTGGGAACTAGCCTCTGAAAATCAGGCCTTTTTATGCTGTCTCAGGTCAGGTCAGGTCAGGTTTGAAAATATAGACTGGAGAATATTCTCCGCTCTGGACTTTGAAAAATAAGTGAGTGGAAAATCAGAGGTTAGAGTTCTAGGTTTTTTTTGAATCTGACCCAAAACCCAAGAAGTCCTTGCTAACTGCAACAGCTGAATCTCAAAGGTTTAACCTGGCTTTGGTTTGTACACTGCACAGGACTGTCCTTACATGGCAAGGGATAGATCTACAGGAATCTTTGATGTTTTTCTTTGCTAGTTTTAATTACTGCTAACAAAACGGTGAAGATGAAAACTTTCTCCCTTACAAGCTATTGCATATGTTAATCAAACCAATGTATAAATCACAATAAAATTAACTAGAACACAATTCTAGAAAAAGGTATGTATGATCCTAAGAGCAGCTGTCTGAATACCTTACTAATGCAGCCACATGCAACAGCTCAAGTAATATAAAAGTGTTCTAGATTTTTCCTCAGTGATGTGTGTTCTATATAAATTAGTTTGCTATGAAAAATAAAATGACAGCTTTAGCTAGATTCAGGATTTCTTTTCCACATATTCAGTTCTTTGATCAAAAACTACAGTAGATTGAAGTTTTGCTATTGTCAACATATTGAACATACACAGCGTGTTTATTTTTGTGCACTTTTAATGTATTTAACCTTAATGTCTGCTGCTTTAAAGCAGAGAAACTGTGGCTCAGCATCTTGAATTGTCAAAGCAACCTATTGCAGATTTCTTTTTATAGATGAAAAGAAGTGTCCAGATGATGAATGCTATTCACAAAGTGATTGCTGTGGCAGTCATATCATGTCTTAAAGTACACATGGCTGTGTAAATAGAAACTACCAAAACTTGTACTGACATGTAAAACTTTTTCCGTGGCATATGAACCTTTATGTCACCTAAGGAGATTCAGCTGGAGCTCTTACTAAAAATGCAAGTGTTTTTATTTGCCTTTTTTATTGTTTTTTAATATCCCTTTATTGAATGGGCCAAAAGTGAGATATTCCTCTCCCCCATGAGACCCTCAAGTTTAACATTAGAAGAAGTTTCGTGACAGTCTAGTAAACCTTTAATGAGATTTCTTTTTGTGACAGACAGATGTAAATGTATCCCTCTAATCCTATCCTTTCAGGTCTTTGTCTGCAGATGAATGTTAATAATTAGTAGTTGCGTTCCACCCCCCCCTCCTTCCTTCATAAAATTGTATTCTTCATAAATTCATCGTCTCTTTTTTTTTTGTTTTCTCAAAGTACCAGCAGCCCTGACAGCCTCCCTTTGTTCTTATGTTTATAAATAATTTATAATGTAGAAATATCTCTTCTTAGACTTAAAAAATAAACTAATGGTTGAACATAACATACTGCCAGGAGCAGATCTACCACTAGCTTTAGAAAGAAAAAAAAAAAAAAGAGAAGGAAAAAAAGCTTCATGCTTAACAAAGAGAGAAGGAAGGAACATCACATGGAAATCCGTTTATCTGAGTGAACGCTGATTTTTGTTTGCAGATGCTAAATGCATCTGAGCTACCCTTATCTTATGCCCTGTTTCTGCTTGTTTTCCAGACTACGCATCTTAATTCACTCCATAAAAATGTAACTTCTTTTAAATGTTCTGGACACACAAAGGGCTACAGCATGGACTAAGTTATCAGCATAAATGTGTTTACACTGGTGTAGGTGATTCCCTTGAGGAATATACTAGGCCTTATACCGACACCTCGTTGAGATTGCTGTGCATGTTGTAGACATGCTGCTAAAGAAAATCACGCATCTAGCCAAGACGTTCAGTCTATCATAAACTGCGTATGGACCAGCTGTTGGTGCTGGGATTCTTTCACAAGAATTCTGAATGCTGTACTGCAGTGGCAGATACTTTGTCACGAACAGTCACACGCGCAACCTCAAACTACAAAGAACAAGCACTCAAATTAGAATTGAAGTACACTGAATTTCAACACCTACGGAATGCCGAGGAGTGATTCCATTTCCAAATGTTTGTATGGCTCTTTATTATTGTTTTATGCAGTCACAGCAGGAGCAGTGTCCACATAAATGACTGGAATTATTGTTAATTAAGGCAACTACAACTGAACTTGATATTATGCTGTCTATGTATGTTCTACAGCGAAATCTTTATTTTGCTATAGGTGAGCATATGTCAAAGGAGACAGCTTAAAAGTCACTAAGCGATATACTGAAAATATATTCAGGTCTTTTTAAATAACAGTCCTAGCACGCAATTTAGATAGGGACCTCGGCCTTACCTCACATCAGCTGCTAGGATTTTTAACCAAAGACAAGATTCCATATTATCTCCTGTCTCAGAATGCTCCCTACAGCAGTGACATCAGTGAGTCAGTGGCTTACTACCAAACCGCTACGTGGCAGCATCCCTGTATGCAGGGTAACTCCAACGAAGACTCCATAATTACACACAAGCAAGTAATTTGGGTGCTACTTTGTTTTACAGGAAGTGAATGTAGTTCTGTTTTAACATACTCTATTTTAAATTCCCCACCAGGCGCTAACCTGAGTGTCCTCTGCAGGCAACATACAATATTCACCTACTCTTCCAGCATATTATCACAAGTAACTATGATTCAATCAACAGCACTACGTAATTTAGGGAGAGGAAGCAAGTGAAAAAGAATACCTTACCCACGGTCCACATACAGTAGAAGATGGGGAATTTAGGCAGACATGCGATACAGATGTAGGAACAATTTTGACCTGCAGGGCTCAGCTTTGGATGTAGTAACTTAAAGGAGGGTTAGAGCCAAGATTTTAGTTTGATTTTGCAAGAACCAGGCCAGCTGCCCTTTGTAAATTATTCATTCTTGCTTTTGGCTGGTTTCTGACTTTGGAGGGTGGAATGAGTTTTGGCCAGAAAGAACACTCATGCAAAATCTTTTGAAATAACTGGTTGAGGAGCTTTCTGAATAAAAGAAGATGTCACTCCTAGCAGCTCGGAGTTGAATCTGCGTGCACAAAAACAGCTTGGAAAGAGTGAGTTTAAATCTCCGTCAGGTGTCCAAAATCAATCTGAACCCCCTTTTTAGGAGCTTGATCTTCTAATCCTCTACCTTTTCTCACCCCTTGCCTTTAACACCACATAACAGGAGTCTGAGCTTCCGTTAAAATACATTTTGTGGTAGTCTGTAAATCTCTGCTGAGATTGCTGCTGCCTTCAGATCTTACAGGGTGTGATGCGAGGATTCAGTGTTTTTCAGGAACTGTACATTCAGAACGGAATCCTGCTTGAAAATCCCTGGGTGCACGCGTTGTAAAGAAAGCAGGAAGACAGACCGAAAATAGAGCATGCATCAAGACCAGAATTTCATCCAAAGGTAGCACGCTTGTGAGGAGACATTTGAAATCTCAGTGCAATCTTTTAAAGGAAACCTTTCAGGTTCCTGAGGGCTGCTCAGGATCAAGGGAGAAACTAGTGTCATGGGAAGGGAGGATGAGGTTGAAGGGAATGAAGCATTTGATTGGAAAGAAGAGGAAAACAGAAGCAGGGAGGAGTATGAGATGGGTATAAAAGCATCTCAGACAACCATTTCACAATGGTACCTTCATATTTTCAATGCTGTGATGCTAGCACAGACGTTAACCCTTAAATGTTTGTGCAGTTATCTGAAAGCAGTCTTCAACCTATCGCGTGGTCATGGTGAAATCTGTCTAATGATGCTGACACATTACTTTTCAAATTTTCAGTAAACATCTTCCATGACTATATAAAACATTGCAGTTGCAACACTACTTCCTCTTGGTTAAATTATTCCCCTGTTCTGCTCTGTTACACAGGTAAAAACATTTCCAAATGAATTCATAACCTCAGTTCTGTTCCACTCCAAACTTTAGCTTGAATAAATACCCCGAAACCCTAATGTCTGGAAAAGAGATCAGGACCCAAATATGCATCCAGATCTCCTTTTTTTTTTTTTGTCAGATTATTAAATGGACTAATCAAAACTTCAGCTGTAACACGCCTGATTTTTGTTGGTTTCAAAACCTTGATCAAAAATTTTTCAACTGAGACCCTTTGCTGCCTGTAACGATGTATCTTTATAGCAGAGAAACTGTCTGGCTCCCTGGTGTTATTAAGAAAATACAGTATACAAAAGCTTTAAGCTTTAAACCATACAGCATGATTATTATGATAGCAGGAGGTGTCAGGTGGAGACAAAGACACACGGATAGAATTGATTTGAGGCGCGTCATCAGAAAATAAGGGTGATGTGATCACAGTAGTTATAGCATATGCAGCAGCTGTACAATTCTACATGGCAGCTTCCATCATACCCTTCACATGAAAAAAAAAAAAGAAAAGATTCTGAGTAAATGATGGTTGAATACAGAATAAATTGTAGTGTATGACAAGACACTTTCTTTTTTGTTTAATATATAAATCAGGAGCACTTGTGAATTGATATTAATTAAAATAATGTATTTGCTTTCTTTCGACAGTTATGTCAGCCTCATTAAAAACTGAGTGCTAAATCTTCATTAGATTTTTCAATATTAAAATACTTCCATGAAATATAAATTAACATTTAACTTGTTGCTGGTCATAGTAAGAAGAAGGAGGGGGGAAAAACCATTGGGATGAAATCCTGACCCAGTTAAATCAATGAGACTTTTGTTTCTGAATTCAGTGGGGCCAAATAATTCCCTCCCTGTTGGCAACGAGAGGCAATAGCTTTAAATCTGATGCAGAAGCAGGTCACAGGAAGCATTCTGTTTCAGTCTATATTCCTGACTCGCATGATGATGGCTAAAATTTTCAAAGTATTCTTAGTGACATACGGGAAACTTATGGCCAAATGAGAGAAAAAAAGTTCAGATGCCTGGGTGGCCTCGGTGTTTTAGGAAACCTTATGGTGTGCCTTGAATTTGAACAATCATACCTCTCAAAAAGACACAGTTGCATTCTCTCCAGAACGATGCAAAATCTACTTTTCAGTAGACGAAACCTGCAAAGCAAGCAAGTAGTTCATATGTGAACACTGTAATTTATATCAGACAGCAGACTGTCACTGTTGCGCATCTGGAGAGACGTACCCTGGCTGATGAACACCACAGAGCACCGAGCAGTGAGAGAGGGTGTCTCAGAGCTCCATGTCGTGAATCTTCCTAGGTCTCAGCTCACTACGCAGCTTGTGCAAGATTTCCCAGCAGACCTGAAGTTTAGGAAGACGGATAGATCAGGAAGGGAGAGAAGCTGAGCAGCTGCAAGCCAGTTGAAGGAAACTACCATACCGTGCATATTCAGTCATAGCTGTGACCAGTGACCCCCTTACTTCTGCAATTGCCGCGGACTTGAATCAGGGCAAACCTACCTGGAACGGCTGGAAAACTAACCGAGAATCCTTTGAAATGGCCTAGCTGCCTTTCAGATGTATTGTGCTCGCTGAAGGAGCTTGTAAGCTGTTTGTGTTTCGCAAAGAAAGGAGATCTTATAATTATGCTTTATCTGACTGGAGCTCGTTTGGCACTGGGAAGAGCCGATGCTCTCCTCCCGGGGCTTCTGCATCGCCAAGCCACAAGGTGGTGGTATGGTGTCACTTCTTTTTAAACAACAACAAAAAGAGGTTTTGTTTAATGAGCTTGAACTCACAAGCCTGCTCATCTAGTGAACTGTGACTTTTCAAATACCAACCTATTAATGTCAAAGGCAATACTGAAGGGAACAGTTCTGTTTGATTTAAAAAATACAGACAATGTGAAGTCCACTATGCTCTAATATCTATCACCTATGGGGCTCCATTCATGCCTAATGCTTTATTCAAGCTAAGACCTAGTTTTTATATATCAGATTAATACATATCTACAGCTTTGCACCTTTCTATTTTGATTTTTTTATTATCAGGGCTCGCCGGGGCCATTTTCATTCCCTTACTATAGCATCTGCAAGCAGGTGGATTAGAGATAACTCTCATTGTGCTTTGTTTTCTCCTGACACTGTCATTAATCATTCCTTAAGCCACACTTCAACTTATAGTAATCAGGACTGGCTGTTCCCGAGCTGCACAAGAATTGCCTTTCACAATGTAATGTGAAATTGGAAGCGAATGGCTGAAGCCAGACGCTTCTTCTGCATTCCCCATCTATCTCATCATTTAGGTATTTATCCATCTCAGGCTTGTACAGGGAGCATCTCTCTCCTTCCCATGAGGACGCAGATTGCAACAGAGGATCAGATTTGTTACCCAGGCTTTGGGCTTTGATTGTCCTCTTATAAGTTCGGGATTAAAGTGAAATTTCCCACAGGGCTATGCAGGATTTGCTAGCATTTAACTGTTTAACCTGGCTGTTTGTGAATGAGAATCCTGTGGTCAACTATTCCGTAGAGAATATTATGGTAAGCCAGCTCTGAATGGCAGACATTTCGGTAAATTCCTGTAAAGACTGCTACAGTTGATTCCAATTAAGTTCATACCTGATAACAATTGTTTTCTTGTACATGATGAACGGTAATCTTACGATAAAAAACAATTGTCTAGTCTCTTGTGAAATACTCATGTCAGCTGCAGAATAAATGCAGACCTTCAAAAAGTTGCAGTCGTCTGTTTATGCATTTAGAATCACCGTGAATTAATTTGTCTTGAACTAGGTCATATCTCTCACTCCATAGAGGAGCTGCATTCCCTTCTATCCTCCCCAATTTTAGTAATAAGTATAAGCTAATAATATCTGTAGTAGCATGGCAGTGGAATGGACAAACATTTTAAACAAACCGCACTTGATGTATTAATAAAGACAAATTGATGGTTCTGGAAAGCATGCTGTTAAATATGTAGCCAAAACAGATGTATTTTTCCTGGCATTTGATGTGATTCTTGCACAAAGGAAAGTACCTATAATGTGCTATTCTCTACGAAACTGAAAGCAAGGGGGAAATTTTTCAGTCCACATTATCTATCTTTTAGTCTTAGCTTTAGAGCCATTTAAGGAAAAAGATTTTAAAACAAGTCAAAATCATTTTGTTATCTAGTTTAAAAAGACTGTATGCTCAACCACTGTATATATATTCTATTTAATGTGGATGTGTTTTTAAAATGCCTAGGAGGATAGTGCTCATTTCATGTGCTTCTCCAAGAGAGACATAACACCCAAGCAACTGAAGTACATAATTTAACAAAACATTTTAGCTTGCAGTGAAATCAGTTCCCTTGGAGGGAATGGACTGAATCATTAAGCTCAATTTTAACCCCACTCCCTGAGAAATTTTTACATCTTATTCAAAAGTTTGCTTTTCATTCTCTTCTTTGTTGGCTAAAAATGTACTAAATTTCCAAAATAAGCTTTCATGGGATTTAGTTTGGGGAAAAAAAAAAACCAGAAAGATTTTTATTTATTCTTTCAAAAATAAAGAATCCTAGAGACCTCAAGGGAAATGCTCACAGATATTATCAATTACAAATCTATAAATTCTAATGCAGACTGGAATTAACAAATATAAAAGACAAATATATTCCTTTTTTTGTTCACTCTTCAACTATTCTGCATTATGAACCTGTAGTTATGACATTGATCTTGTGCTAACCAGTGTCTCAGTGGAAAGGAACAGCGTTTGGTTGTACAACGGTACCTGTGAAAGCCTCACTGGCTGAGTGTAAATTACTGAATATCTTTACCATCGTTTAGTGTTTCTCTCATAGCATTAAATGATTACTGAAAAGGCATAAGCAATCCTTTCTATTTATTTGAAATATCCTCTAGATTCACATGAGTAATTTTCAGCTGTGTATAATGCTCCCAAAGTAACCTCTTCATTTCCATTGTTTTAGTGTGAAATCATTTCCTCGGGAGATAATTAGAGTTGCTCCATTTATTACATTAAATGATTAGCATGCACTTGAAATGATTCAGTATATTTTCCTTTATTGCTGATGACTCTTAAATATGGGCCTACATTTTTAATGGATAAATTAAGATTATCTTGACATTTTGTGGCTGCCTCAGCAGCAAAACAAGAAAGACTTTCTTTTCCAAATACACACACAGGTGTGTGTTGAATACTACGCCTTAGCTGAAGGGCTCCTATTCACCAGATTATCCCACCTGGTTCTGCTTGAAACCAGTAACGCTGTTTGAAGGTAAAATGGGGGTTTTAACATACCAAAACTGCTATTGCTTTTGTTGCATGTGTAACTAGTAGCTATTCCCAAGTGTCATAGGATCAGAATCCCAGCATCTCAGCTGAAGCGCCTGCTTCCTCTGAACAACCAGCATCTTCTTCCAAATGTATATAAAATTATTTCTTGCAGTGGCAGACTTGCACTTTTATCATATTATATGAGTTAATCTAAATGAAGAACAAAAGATTTTTATGCATGCTAACTAGTGAGTTATCATCCACTGATTTATGAAAATAGATTACCCTAGAATTGGTGAAAACACATCCCAATTAATACTTCTTATTAAAACCGAGTAAGATTTAATGTCAAGCTACAGCCACAGCTTCAAGACTTTCTTTTAAGAATGGAAAAGCCTGTAGAGAAAAGCGGATGGGCTGCAAGTCTGAGTTGTGACCAGATATTTCCTTAACTAACATCGCGACAAGGACTCCCACAGCAGACGTCAAGACTGACCTGGAAGCGGTGGATACCGACTGTGATGGAAGTCAGCAGAATTAAAAGGGCTCCATTTTCCCAAGACCGTGCCATGTCATTCCTAAAAGAACACCAAGGAGATATTTAACTGGATTTGAAAGCTTGGTCCATTGGAGTTAAATAACCTACAGCACTCGAGCTACATTAGTGGATGTGAAACTGATGTCATTATTAAAGGATATGTTCCCTTGTGATGTGATACATTCACCTATCCCCTGTTTCTCAAGTTGCACGATGGCCCCAAGACTCCTTACGCATCCAGTCAATTTAAATTCAAACTTTTCTTGTATTTAGTATCTTAAAAATGTAATTTATTAGAGATTTTAATGGTAATGAATCTTTTTATTCCCTCAGCATGCTTTTATTTGAGTATTTAATTTGAAGAGGATATCTACCAGTTAGGTGAGCCCAGAGAATGTGTCTCATGTTTTATCTGGAAAGCCAGTTTGTTTGTGGTTTCAGTGAGGAAATTCATACACAGCTGAAAGAATGTGCAAACCATGACTGTATAGAATATGAAAGAGAAGACAGAATGCAAAGTTTTTTAAAAAAACAGTAATATAAACATTTCCATAAGTGTCTAATACAGTATTAAAAAACACTCTCATAAAACCGTATCTTTGATTAGAAAATAATAGTCTAAATGAAGTGCCCATTACTAGAAAGAGACGATGTGCATTTTTTGCCTTACTCACTAAGAAAGCATACAAAACAATTCTTTCTACTGGCCTATTTTCCATCCAAAAATTACTTCAGATATTTCTGGTGTTTAGAACAAATTAAGTAAAAGAAATGTGTCTCCATCAATTCATGAGCATTGGTCACGTTGCATGGACAGGAAGCAGCTATGTATTTGGGATACTAGATCTCACCAAATCAAATAAACTGTACCCTAATATACAATGTTACTGTAATTTCATGTAGTACTGCTGCATGAAAAGAGCAATGGCACGCCTGGCTTTGCCACACCACTCCATGTGTTTGGAAACAAATTTATTTCCTCGTTTTGTTTCTTGGCTGATCTGCACTTGAACGAGATTCTCACCTGTGTCTAACCTGCACCCTTGACCACAGTGTGGTCATACAGGGCAGACTTCCTAAATTTAACTTTAAAGATCTAAGAAAATGCTTAATTTGGTTGTTTCTTGGACAAAGGCAAGAGGGTACCAGCTAGAATTAAGCCCAAACAGAGAACAGACCCATGTTCCTAAAAGGCAATTGAGCAAACCCAGCCCTGTTCAGCCGAACTCTTGCAGCACACGAGCATGTCCCACCAGTAAAAAGCTCCAGACGTAAACAAGAGGTTTGATGAACTGGGACTCAGATATTGCTGATGCTCTTATTAAAGTCTGAAATGTGACACTTCTTTCTACTTCAGTGATACTGGATTAGGACCATCATAGCTAGAGATGAAAGCCTGCTCACCTTATTAACAGCAAGTAATCCCATTTACTAGCCCCTATGATGTAGGCACATTTATCCTTAAAAACTTACTTGAGCAATATAAAAGCACACCATTAAATAATAGCACTACTATAGGCATATTATACGAAAAGTGCCATAATGTTGTTTGTATATGACAGGCATTTTCAGTATAAGAATGCTGAAATTCTACACTGATGTCATTAAAGCATAAATGACACACTACCAAAAGATGGAGATACTAATGGTGGTTAAAACTACACATCTTTCTAAGTTTTAGAGTATTTTTAATAGCTTCAAAGCGTATTTTTAATAGATGAAGTTATAACAATACCAACAGTAGTGGCGTGAAAGGTTACAATGGATGAACACCATCTCTCTCAAACATTTATTCCATTTAAGTAAAAATACCTGATAGAGAGCATTTCTATTATTCACAAGAAATCATGCAATATAATGGTTCCTAGCACTCCTTTTGTAATAGCTTATTTAAATACTTGGGGCTGCAATTCAGATTCCCACTTTGTTCAGACTTCACAGAAATACTTCTTACAATTGATCACATTTTTATTCTTTATTGTATTCTAAATAGCCTCTGATTTTTCAGAACCCAAGACTAAAAATTAGGTTTGCAGAAGTGAAAAGTATGGTCTTGAAAAAAAACCTATACACTTTCCACAACTGAGGAACAGCAACTACAAAATTGAACAAAAAATCTACACTATGAATCATTTTGTTTGCAGAACTGCTGTAAGGAATTATTCCTGAAGTCTAAATGGAGATTGATGAGGCTTTTCTAGACCCCTAAAATCTGAAATGACCTGAAAGTATGGGGAAAGCTTGACTTTGGATTTCTTTTACTTGTAACATTTTCTTCAGGGCTTCCAGCTCAAACTAACTACATTAGTTTACACAAAATTAAGAAACCAAGTCTGATAAGGAGTTATTAAAATTCTATTCATCATCTTAAGTTTATTTTTTGTCAAAAAAGGAATTTAAATGAGGAAGTTGGAATATTTATGATGAGGTTTGATATCAATGGTTTATAGATGCTATGCCTCCAACTTTTCTCAAATTATTTAAGAACTTTTTATGTATTTATTATGAGTCCAGGGTAATCTCTCAGTTGATGTAAAAGAGTACAAAGTCAACAGACCTGTTGACTTACATCAGTTGAGGATAAAGCCCTTTTTTTCAGAATAAAATGGTGATAGTTATTTTCATTTCAGAAGAACTGAACTTTTATCTAAAGAGCAAAGAGAAATGATAATGTATAAACAAAGAAGCAAAAGTATAGTTGAATTAAATCCCTGTAAATTTACATTCAAATGGTAAGACAGTGGAAGATATGACTGGACTTAAGTTGGATGTGCTACCTTTTCTCCACCACATTTTGCCAAGCTAAAATGGCATACTTAGGTAGAATTACTTAGGTATTTAAAGAAAAAAAACTAAAATAACAAAAATTAAGAGCACTATGCTATGATGATGGACTATTAATAGATTCAGTACTGAAATAAACCACTGAATTATATAAATTCGTATTCAGGCAGGGTTTTTTTTACAAAACTTGTTATTTACATGAGTATAAGGACCTTTGGAGCATTACAATGTGCAAATGAGGGCATAGGCAATTTTTGAAGTATGTCTTAGCTAAATGATAAACAGAAGCATCTCTCTCAGGGGCATATAAGCTGTCTAATATCAAAAAAAATGCCCCATCTCCTAACTTTCAGCTCATTCGAAAGAGGTTTAATATGATAAACTTCACATGGCAGAAGTATTATCAGACTACAACATGGGACTCTTAGAGCAGTCAACAGTGCTCTTTTTAATATCGTTCCCATTTGCATTTTAAATAACCAAATGGTTTTCAGGCATTTAATAGAAAAACATTTTTTTAAATGAATACCAAGAGACATTTGTAAATAGCAGCACAAATTGCTCCCGGGCTATAAACCTGAGTGCCAAGTTTCACTCCAGTATGAATACAGACAAGTGTTAAAAGTCTGAAAAATGGATTCCTTAATGGATATACTGGCAGACCTGTAAGTGTAATAGAGCTAGCATGTGCCACTTTAATAAAGATATCATATTTCATCTCCTAGATTACACATAGCTTTGCTATTCTAAATAAAAAGATTAGAACTAGAAATATTTTCCCTGCATATCATATTTAAAAATGTACAAGGGAATGTCATCCAACAATTTGTAAGCATTGAAATTATTTCCTTGAGAACAACAAAAAGTAATCCCTAAAGATATGGTAAATATACAGTTCCTTTATTGAACAAACAAAAATGGATTATGCATTGCTTTTTCAAAATCAAATACATCTGCTTTGACTGAGGCAAGGAGACACATCTGGGGGCTTGAATCTTACCACAGTCTCGGCGACTCTCTATATTGTCAGTGCATCAGTAACCTTGTATTTAACCAGATTATTTACAGTTAGACCCTTATAGGATCACACCCATTGCTGCTGGTGTGAGGGAGGGAAGGAGGCCTCTGAAATTGAATACAAATGGGATATTTATTGTTACATTTATTAGGCTATAACCATATATCAAATGCGCTAAATTCACAGAGATAAAATAATACAATCACATCCAGACTGAAAATTTAATGCTAAACAGGGACCCGCAAGTTCCCTTCCATCCCAGCTTGCTTTGCAGCTCATCTGAACAAACACTCTACCCACAACTCACTGGACATTTCCTGTGTGCTTGTTATTAAATGGAAGAGCTGTTTTCTTCTGAAAGTTCTGCTAACTGCATGTAAACCTACTTGTACACCTAATTTGTAAAACAAAACATCTGTTATAGGACTTTACTTGCTTTTGCCAGAAAAAAAAATATGAATTAAAAGCTCTCCATAGATATACGAGTTTCCCAGCAGGAGGGCGGCAAGTCTAAGCGTTGCGATTAATATGAAAATGCAGATTGGTCTTTGGAAGAATTTTGGCGGTGGGGTAAATTAGTTTAGATTTCACCTGACTATATTATCCCCAGTTGCTATGCTAAAAATGCAGCTAGAATGTAATGCATATTGGCAGTGGCAGACTTGGGATCCTGACACTGGTGTGGTCTGGGTGTTGAAGCTTTTCTTTTCATAAGCGCTACTTTCAGCATGAGAGAAAGGGTTCAAGAAGTCACTGAATCTATAGATGCATTTTAGTAGGAAACGGGACAACGTGTTTGGGAGGTGGAGCACAAGTTGTCTAGATTACACCATATTTCCTTGTGGTTAATCAAATAACAGCCAGCGCCAACAGGCGAAACAGCCTTCAGCTTGCGCCTTGCTTTCTTAAACTGAAAAAAAATGATCCACTTCAGCGTATACGTTTTCTAATATACTTTAACTACTTCTTCCGTATATACCCATATAACATGATTATGTTTCTGTCAAGACCCAAGTGGTGTGGATCGACAGCTATAGTAACCCGCTAGAACAAAACTAACTAAGCTAAATTCACCCCCGTGTCACTCATTGATGCCAGTGGGTGAAACAGGGCCTTGTGACTGACAAATACAGCAGGCATATTCCACACTCCATTAAAAACAACAAATAAAGATAAAGGTGGATAGAGAAAAAAAAGGCTTAGCTTGTTTTTGAATGCCTTTCTTACCTTCCCTAAGGAAGATCTTAAAAACATGAATTTGGATGCAAGAGGAGTATTCATTAATATGTTGGAGTGATTTTCAAATGCTCAAGGGAAGGTCTGGTTCTTCCTTCTTTCGAACTGATGTAAATTTGAATGGCTTCCTTTGGTGGCAGTGGAATTACACCAGCTTTACACTCATGTAACAGGCAGCAGAATTTAATGCTTGGTGTACAGGATTTAAGTTTATCCTGAATGGGAAAGTAAGGCTGGTGATCTTTCCAATAGCACAACTCAAATGAATTTGTAGCAACTTTATTTTTTTTTTTTAAGAGTGGCAGTAGCTGAGTTTTGAGCTTTATGGGTAAATTAACTACATACACGGGACAAAAAGAAAGATAAGCAACAACAGCACAGAACCTGATGATTCCTCTTAGACAAGAGAGATTGTGATTGCTTTTTCTGACAGCTATGATTGCAGAATCTGCAAAATGATTTTGATATAGATTTTAGGGATTTTTCTTCCAATTATCTTTCTTTATAAAGAATACTTTCATAATACTTAAAACTGGTATCCTTTATTACAAGTCTTATTACAGTAAAATCGATGGAAGCCTCAGTGGTGGGTGTATTGTTATGACACTTAAAGTATTTGTAAATATTGCTCAGAGCTTTCTTAGCATATTTTAGCAAGGCAACATTTCAGCAAAGTATAATTTATCACACATGATATATGCTGTATGCTTCAAAGACAATCACACTGGAAAACAGACTCATGAAAAAGAAGCCGTGAGTGTGTCTCGCTTTCCAGTAAAGCATTTTTTCAGTCTCTGGGTTTGGAGGATTACTCTGTGATTGCGAAACCCACAGTGGTGGGCAGGAGGCCATTTTCGCTTTGCTTTTAGTGCACGGCACTGAACAGCCAATGCCTTGGTTGGTGAGATTTCTCTTGGTTCTGCATATTACCCTTCCTTCTTGTGTTTTATACTGAACGAAGATCCTCTGATTGCAAGACTGGAGCCACAACACCAGCATGCTTTCATTACCTTCTCATCCCAGATATGAAAAGAATGCATCGTTTTACAGTAATACTACATTCGGCGACAGCTTTGTTTAGACTCATTTAAAATTATTCTAAGAGACCACGTAAGAGGAGCTTTAAAAATGTAAGGAAGAACTCAGTGAA
This sequence comes from Pluvialis apricaria, assembly GCA_017639485.1. Taxonomy (NCBI): domain Eukaryota; kingdom Metazoa; phylum Chordata; class Aves; order Charadriiformes; family Charadriidae; genus Pluvialis; species Pluvialis apricaria. The sequence goes on along the minus strand of CM030012.1, from coordinate 36,085,390 downwards.
CAACCTACAAGTCTGTATCAACTACCTTGTAAAAAAGAAGGTAATCCCCCCCCCCTTCTGAAAAATAAAATGTTCTAGCTGTCAGCCCTAATGCTAGTAAACAACAACAACGAGAATGTTTATACTGTCCCTGCTCTTTTTCATAATCATCTCCAATTTATAGTTTGTGAAAGACGTTTTGCACATTTTACGTTGAACAGCACGATTGTAGAGTCATCTGTACTTAACAGCAAACAGGGAGTTTGACCACTAGCTGACTGATCAGTAAAGCCTTAACTGCTTTAGCAAGTAATCCCCAGACATTGATCATACATCATGTATAATGAGGCCTTTATATTCTTATTATAGTAATAAAGGATGATTTTGCAAAGTTGACTGCCAAAGTAGGTTGGCCACACCACAGGTAGATGTTACATGTTTCCATTGGCATCATGCTGGTGAGGAAAATACATCGTGACTCTAGTTCTCAAATCCCATACATTTTGCAGATGTTCCTAAAGTTGATCCAATCTGGATTTCCTTAATTGTTCGTTGTTTATTCCAAGGAATGAATTGAAATATCTATCTATTTAAAGTCCACCAATGTGGGTTTTTTTGTCTTTTAGTTTCTGGGTTTCAGCTTAGATTTCCTTAAACAAAATTTCTACTATGGTCTATACCATAATTTTGGGGGGGATGTTATTTTTTGGGCTATTTATGTCATGGGGATTTTCACCAGAAGGCGGATTGGAAGATTTGACCCACTGTTAATAGGCTTTATATTCCCGTCTTCTACTCCTGTAAACCTATGCCTTACTTTTTCTTTTTTTACCAAACACTTTGGTTAACAGGGAACAGAATATTTTAGAAATGATAATGTGACTCTGCAGAAATGTTTAGATTAGTGATTCTCTGGGGAAAAAACAGAAGCATCTGAAATCAGCATAGAGATCCAAGCGGATGAGAAGAATTTAGCTCAGCACATTATGATGTTAAATTAAGGCCGTGTCTTGCTCTCCCTGAAGTCAATTAAGTTGTAATCCATTTTACAATCACAGAAGAGTTTGCATTTCTTCCTACCTTAAAAAGTAGATCTTGGATCATTATAATTATATGGACACACTGCACAAGGCATTGCAAACCCTTTTCCAAATAAAACCTTCCACTTCGACAGTACTCCAGGTTCTGATGGGCACCTCGCTGCATACAGCAGATACCAAACAAAACCTGTGTGCAGAAGCTCGCATGTGCCTCGTACAGCCTGTGTGTTAAATCGGGTGACAGTATGGAAGAACTGAAGCAACTACTCTGCACGGGAGCCCTAGCCGTATTCATTTTGGAGCCCGACAGGCTGCTACACTACCTTTCAAAGTAGCGATCAATAAACGTACTATAAATAAAGAAACTACACATTTTTATTCTCGTTGAATATTCTAGTTAATTCCAGTAAATTAGTTAGAGTGTGTGAAAACTCCCACCAGGAAAAGATGTTTAACTGTTTTTTTTATTGCAGTTTACTAAATCCAGACACGTTTCTCACACTGATGATTTACCAGAATTTCAGTTTACCTCTGAATTTTATACATGCAAACCAAAAGGGACAGCAGGGTTCTACTTTTAGAATTTTAGCACCATTAAATACCAACTAAAATTACCACACTTGCAGAAAAGGAGGATAAAAACACAGCAAACTCCTACTCTTAAATATTGCTATACCGTCAGAAAAGTAAATAAACACACTTTAAAATGTGGAAGTGTTTCCAATTAAAAAATAATATTTACACTAGGAATGTAATCACATTTTCTCTCCAGTGAAATAAGGAAACTTGAGGAGAGATCAGATATAGTACAAACATGCTTAAAACCCCACCTACCTCAGATAACATAGATTTCTATAAAACAAGTTAATATGTTTTCCACACCTTAGTATTGGTGATTCTGAGTGAGAAAGCTGTAAGCTAATAAATGAGAAACCCTGAAGATTTCATTGCATAAATTTTATTTGTATTTATGAATTTAATTTTTATTTTGAAATGCATGAAGTGAACGTTACAAATACAGGAGGCATATTTTTATAAAGTACAAATGAAAACTGTGTGCTGTCTTAATTTTCAGCTTAAATTTACAGACATACTACATGGCAACAGTATTAAAGCAAAAAGGAGGGATACATTTTCCTATTCAATAAAAAGCCATGGAAGTTGCATGGGGTAGAGTCTCTAGGAAATCCACTCTTTCTTTGAAAAAATGTCATTGGTGAGATAGGAGATTGGCACCACAATGAGCAAAATATAGTGAGGGCTGATACGGACTGTCAGCTAGAATTTGGGTTAAGACACTGACTTTTGTCTGCACGGTGTCTACCTTCCAAAGAAGATGGAAGATGCAAAACTGCAAGTTTCCTCTCTCTGGTTAATGTGGTCTATACAAGTGAATAATGTATAAGAAGATGTTCCCTTGATAATGTCACAATTATTCATTCTACAGCCATAAACTCAAATATTCACATTAACAGCTAGGTATTATTTTTCTTCTCTGAAATTAAGTGAGTGGCATCAGTGGTCATAAATGAGAGCATTCATCAAAGGCGTAGGCCATGGCAGAGGATTAAGTGAATGCTGATGAAGTGTCCAGATTCCCATAACTTGGAATGGGCTGCATTCAGCATTCCTTTATTATCCATCTGCCACATAACAAAAAGTCTCATATATTTAATGCAGGTTTGCCCTCGGCCACGTAATAGGATTAGGAATAATTTCTACAAATTTACAAAAACAAATCACATGGGAAGGCTTAGAATTTGCTAATAATTTCTCCATAGCTGGGAGATCAAAGGGATGTAAGAGTCCAGAGCCAGGCGGTAGTTTGACCCTGGCCAAGCTTTCTTAATGAAAGGGTTAATCTGCTCAGAGGTGACCATAGAGGAGCAAATAGTGTGACCAAAGGCAGATTCAGGCCTCCAAAAATAGGAAGAAAATCGTCTGCGAAGTATGACAGCAAGAAAACATTTACAGAATAACAGTACATTTTCTGGCTGGAAAAATAAAATAAAACAAAACAGCAAACCACAATGAATTGTTTTCGAGCAAAGTGTGACTGGTGGGGGACGGGAGGAGGGCCGTGCTGGGGAGAAGTTGTTTGTAGTGCGGACCAGAAATATTACTGTTTCTTTCTGAATAACAGAAAATAGGCTGAATGCCTCTGGTCTAAAAACACTCTCTGTCATCCTCAGGTGAAAACTGTCTTCTCTAAGCATGTGTCAAAGCTTTGGCTGGTTGGTTTTGTGATATGCTTGTTGAAAACACACGCTGCTTCATGGGTGAGTTTTTGGGAGGACTGGGACAAGTTGCCCAGTGAAGCTTTTTCAGAAATGTCCTTGGCTTGCTGCAACTCATGGGTAAAAGCTTTGGCTTCTTTATACTCTGAAGGCAATTCCATCTCTTGAATCCAATCAATTGGCCATGTAAGAAAAGATCGGGGGGGGGAGGGGAGGAAAGGAAATGAAGGTATCGGCATGGGGGGGGTGCACGTGTGCGGTTTTTTTTTTTCTCCCTTAGCAATCACTAAGCCTTTCTAAAAATTTTCACCTTCCTGGGTTTCCTTTGCCACTCAGTAAACTGCAAAGGAAGCAAGTTAACATCAGCTAGATGTAGGCGACAGCTATTTTAATTTTGCATTGTAAGTGCTTTTAATGACCTTTGGAAAGCATAGCGCAATGGAGTGCTAGCTTTTTCAATTTAATAGAAATCATGTGATCATCTCATTTTTGGTCCCTGACCTGTTGTAACAAGTTTGAATGCAACGCTCCTTCTCTGGGGTTTTCTTTACCTACGGGGCTACCCATCAAATAGCAGATCAAATAGTCTGATTACAAGTAAATTAGTGAATAATTTATTACAGCTGCACAAAAGCCCATGCAGACATCTGAGCCTAAGTGAAGATATTATTTCTTGTGTTCCTCTTCTTGGAAAAGAATTTTTGGCCAAAAGTTTACTTCAGCCTCAAGATTAACTTCACATGAACCTGTACGTCCCGCTACACTCTTTCATTAAGTAAGAAAGGAGGAGTAGTGATGACAGCGAAATAATGAAAAAATAATTCCCAGGAAAAAATGAAACATTTCCAGCCAGAGCATCTATGTTTGAACATGGGGCCTGACATGTACTCAGCGTATGAGAAAAAAACTGAAAGCTGAGTAGCTTTGAAAAGGGCTGGACTGGTATCCCTGGGGAAAGAAAACTTACGTGCTGTGTTGCTTGCATCTTTCACGCACAGAGACTCCTGTCAAGATGGCTGGAAATGGAGGAAGCACTTTCAGGTATTATTAGGCAGTCCGGCTCTTTCCAGTCCTGTGCCACAAGGAGATTTCCAAGAAGGATGCCAACGAGTACCTAAAAATGGTATGAGTTCCATGAAAAAGGCACATTTATTTGGCTGTGTAAATTGGCCGGAGGTCACCAGATTTATTTCACGCAGCTTACCAGCAAGTTTATAGTAACAACAGTTTACAGTAACTTGGTACTGCTATCAGTATGGACTGAACGTCCATAAACGTGCTGTAGAGATAAGAGACCTTAAATTCTCTTCTCTGATTATCCCCCACATTCTCTGTTTATTTTATATAGATGATGGTTCATTCCAACTCTCAGACATTTTGAGTAATTCCATTTAGAGGTTGAAATCCAAACCAATTTTTTCCTTTCATATACTGAAGTGCAGCTCAGCCTTCTGATACCAAATTGGTTTTTGAGACTTCCTCCGCATGTAGAGGTGTAAGTATCTTGTAAATAACTTTCAGGCAGGGCTTGAGGTTAATGCTTTGTGCACCACAGTCTCAAGCTGTGATGGTCATAACAAAAAAATAGCAACCGCTCTCATCCATCACACGTCAGAAACAGCAAATGCTCAACAATTCCTGTTTCTTTTGTGACAACAAAGATCTATGGACTCCCGTGTGCATCAGAGAGGCAAAAGTTTTAACCAATGACGCATAGCTTTAGGGGGGTATTTAGTCCATCTTTAGACTAAAACCTCTAGCAGTTAAACAAACTTTAGGCATCTGGCTTAGCAGGCTGTTGGCTGGCTACAGTCATACTGTATCGTAACTAAGAAGAGATGGGTGCTTACTCTGAAACTCCCTTTGAAATTATAAATTGGGTATTCTTAACTGACTCTCCTTTGTTGGCTGAGGTTGTTAGCTGCCTAAATGGGGTCTTTGGGTTAACTGCCTAAATTTGGGCTGTGTGAGAGCACTCAGATTTTAGACCAGTGGTAAGAATTAGAACGCTAGTAAGACCCCTCCACCTCGCCCCACTTTGGCTTACCAAGTAGAGACATGATGACAGTGCTCTTTGCCGCTGAAAAGCACAAACATAAGAATTTTCCTATTCTACTTCACAAAGCCATTACCTGTGAACAATCTGGTAATTTGGGCCACAAATTTAGTTTTACTATGGTTTTATAAAAACAACACAGCAACTAGAAATTGAACAATATTATATTCTTTTGTTGCATTTTCACATTATGGGAAATAGAGTCATAAGATGAATTTGGATCTGACACAATTTTCAGACCCCTATCACTTTTATGACCATTTTAACATAGAAGTGCATTTTTAATACCGTGCAGTATTAACCTGATAAGCTGTTTGAAGCAGGAATGCAGACAGACGACGCGTAGCTCAAACCACACTGTTGGGATTCAGCATCTGATTAAGACCCTGTGTTTCTGAGACATCAGGAGTGTTCAGTGATGTTGGTTCCAGCCTTTTCCCAGCTGCATCTGGAAACCAGTTTTGCCTTTCACCGTCTTAAGTAGCTGCTCGTTTAATGGTCACTAAGGTTGACCTTTATGTGTCACAGTGCCACTCAGTGGGATAAAGAACGAGATGTCTTTTTAGGAAATCATACTGTGTGTTTACAAGCAGCTTCTTGACCTTAACCAAATGAGTTGGGGAGCAGCAGATAGCAATCTATTGTGTGAATTCTACCGTTCTTCATGCCAGACTTTCAAGCGCTATACTGCCCTCAAATGTAAGGTCGTATTTCTGCCCTACACCTAAGGAACAATAGAGGTTTTCATGGATGTTCAGAAGTACACGGTGTCCCTGTTACAGCCAGGACTGTATCCTGCCCTGCTATGCAGACCACGCAAACCCAAGGGAGAAAACTGCGTTCGCATCAGGGGTTCATGTAAAGCAGTGTCAATGGGTGAGACAAATTCCTCCAAATTTTATTTGTTCTGAAGGATCTCCTAAAAGCACAGGCAAATTTTAAGAAGTCCTCTTATGCAATGGGAAGAAATAGATTTGTTAGCTTCCTTCTCATGAGTTCATGTACCACCTGGTAATACTTTCTTCTTACTCCTTTGAACTGACAAATGGCTTTATCAGCATTACTTATTAAACCGCTTTAAGGAAGGGAAAAGGTTCCCAACACTGTGTGGGAACTAATGGCTGATTAGTTGAGAATTCTGTATTTTCATTGCATGTTGCAAATGAACGTGAGGAATAATGCCATCTTCCTCAATACAATTTGGTTGCACAGCTAAGTGAATTGGAGACAGGAATACCAAGAAGTGCCCTTCAGCATCAGTATCCATAAGCACAGCAGACCAGTCCTTCTGTACCTCAGTGTTTTTTCTCTATGTATTTTGCTGTGAAGATTGCTGAGATATCTATTAAATAGCTTTAGAACAAACACCACCATCTGCCACATCACCACCAAAGCTCTAAGACTTTTTTACTTAACTCATGGATGTCACAGATGCATAGGAAATAAATAAGGGTAAAGAAAATCAATTTGGGAAAAATGTTTAGAAACATCTTTCAAGAAAAGTCATGTGAGCACCAGCCAAACTTGTAACTGATAGGTAGACAGTTTTGAGACATGTAATTTGCATAATGAGGATGAAAACAAGGAAGAAAATTTAAACATAATTTCACCAATTTTATCATGGTGACATTCCCAGAGCCTCAGTACTGTATGCAACAGCAACAGGTTTACAACACAGAAAATCTAGATGTTATAGAGAACCGTTAATGGGAGGAACAAACATTTTATCTTTAGATTACTAATTCAAATCCAGACTCAAGTTCCTTAGAAGTCCTTAAGATCTGGCAGTGTCTCAGCCTATGGGCTACAGCACAGCAATTTACATAACAAAAAAAGCCTGAGAGAGTTTAGAGAAAAATTGAGTAGTCCCTCTGTTCTCAAGGTATTCTCTGAACAGAGAGCTACAATTACTTCATACTTCAATCATGAGTCAAAAGCACATTTCTAAAGTTAAAAATAAAGAACACATAATTTCAAAGATAAGCCTTGTCCTTACTACTTACTTACTTCCTGACTGTTCAATTATGGACTCTCTAAATCTTAAGAAGACTTCCAATACCATCTAATACTATTCGTTGCTCTAAGAAATAATACTACATCTCCCTACAAACTCCATCTCTCTTACCATCTAAGATATCACATACTTCTTTAGGGTACAAGTAGAAATGAAGATGCAAAACTAGTGCAACTTTACCAGGACAAGTAACCAGGACTAGGAACTAGTAATCAATGACATTACCTTCAGGCCATTTTTGGCAAGGGAGCAGGAGTCCCCTTGCCTCAGTGTTAGTATACCAGCGCTTTTTCATGCAGCCACTAACTTTGCAATCATGCCAAATAGCAATAAAATTCATATGGCAGTGTATGCATCTTATTGCTCGCAATTCCCTTCTGTTAGCTTTACCCTGCAAAGTGCTGAGACCATTTTTCTCTGTTAGTAACAGTTCACATTTTCAACGTCCAGTTTTGAATTCTCAATTTGATTCTACTAGTCCAATTTAATCTGCTCAAAATCCACCCCTTTTTAACAGTTTTCAGACTGAATAATAAAAACTGATTTATCCAAAGCAGTATTTTGTAACATCTTGGCTTATGGTAGTTAGACAACAAAGAACTAGAAAACAGAAGCTTTTCTCTATTGGAGAAGTTTAACAGCAGAGTGATCATTGTCTAATACTGTTGTGAACTTTACTACTCCTATTTTGCCATGACATTTTATATTTTGCATAAAGTGAAAACCATCCACATCTCACAAATACGGTGCAATACACCACTTCATTAACTGCACAAACTACAGCCCCGTAGTGTTCCCCTGCACAAGGCTATGCATGCTCTCTGGTAATCTGCTTGAGAAGGATGAGGGTGGTGAAAAGCATGTCAGATAGATAGAAAAATACAAGCAGTGCATAAAATGCTGCCTACCCAGTAACTCTAGGTCATCTTCTGTAAACTTGGATGCCTTAAATTAAAGTAGCCAGTGGGCATGCCTTAGCTGAATATGGGTAGCTCCCACACGAATCCAGTCTCCATTTTACTGATTAATGGAGCAACCGTAACACATGCATGCGCCACGCTGTAACAGTTAATGAGTCAGTTAAAGCTGTTATAAACTCACCCTGTACTGTGTTGGGGTGTTTTTGCCCAGTGCTCCCAGTTATTGGAAAGGGGGGAAGAGCAACGCAGGCTGGATTTTCATGCTTATCTTGGTTCCAAGAGGGGAAGGATTCCCTAGTTTTATCCCTGTGTAGTACAAGAACAGCCGCGCCACTTCTAGTGACGAGCTGGCCCTGGAAGTAATACAGTTTTCCCCGTAGTATCACACCTGATCTAATAAACTCTTGCAAGCTAAGCTGCATCTGCAATTGTAACACTTTCTGCAAGGTAGATAATTAAAAGTTAATTAAGAGTTAATAATACTGAAAGCCTTCAAGAGGCTTATTATACCTATGCTGGATTTTAAAACTGCCAAAATGCCTTAGGAGCACAAGCCTCGCTGATCATTCAGCTCCCTGTTTTTGTAGCAGTTTTTGACTGGTATGTGCAGGCGTAGCAGATCAAACCCCCGCTGTTATGTCAGGAAAGAAAGTGCTAACTGGCATCAGTGGAGGCACGAGCAGAGAATATCACAGCAGAGACGAGCATATGTATGGCTTCTCCTCTTACCTCCAACTTACCCTGGCTTCATACTGACTATGCTGAAGTTCTTCCAGCTGCACAGTAATATGAGAAATACGATGACCAGGAACCACACAAATGATGCAAATTAAGGGAAGAAAATAACATGGGGAAAAAATCCAATCTGAAGCCAACACTAGAGCCTGCATTTTTGTCTCACAAGTGGCTTAAGTATAGCTGGTCATCTATTTCTTTGATAGCTAGTTACTTAGGTCCTCGCATAGCTGGCAGCTGCAGCTTTTGCACAGACTCTGAGACCTTTGTGATATTTCAGCCATTCTAGCAAATTCACATTTTCAATAATAAATAATGTACCCCTATAAAGTCACCTGAACACCCTGAGAGAATTATAGCCTTTATTATGTACAATTGGGGGTATATTAATCCTTACATTGAAAGATTTTTTTAGTGACCTGTCGGAAAGTTAGATAAATTATCAGAAATAGCAAAGTAAAATTACACTAAATGTCCTTTAGTAGAACCACTGAAATGCCCTCTGCAAAATATGGGATTGTTTAGTTAGAGGAAGAGAATCCAGGGACAGACATGATCATTTTTTGTGGCATAGCTCTGAGGCTGATTACTCGAGTCAAGTGACCAATCTGGGAGCTGTGAACCTCTGGACAGTCATTTTCTTGCTATTACTAGTGGCTGTTTTAACCTACTCACCTATTAATCTACCATGTATTTGCACTTGATTTATGGAACTTTCCGTATAAGTAACATTTAGTAGAATGGTACCTTTACTCATTCAAAACAAGCCCTTTGCCTAAATCCATCTGAACACATGGGAAATGGTTTTCGAGCAACAGAAATAAAAGGGGAGGAGGGGAGGAAGCTCGTTTAACACAAATATTGCAATATAATTGAAATTATATTAAAAAAATTAAATGACTTTTTGTGAACTTGTTTAAAAGGGTCAGAAATGTGTTTGAGCTGTACAAGATTAACCTTTACTCGTTTGGGAAAATGCAGACTTCAACAGCAATCCTCTGCAGTGGTTGCACTTGCTAAAAGTTTAAAACAGTAATTTTTTCCCAAGAAAGGTCATCTTGAGCTAAAATGTCAAATAAATTATTTAGATTACTGAATTAGAAAAGTGAGGATCTGACAGGCTGAATTTTTTATGCACATTAGCCACAGTCAGGGTCTCTATATGCTCTTTCTATTAAGTGCACCCCCTCTTCCCTTATTAAAAATCTCTCCATTTATTCCAATATATTCTCCTTAAGATGTATCTTAGCATCTAAATAGCGGGTCCAATTTGCTTCTTACTTGTACAAAACAGGAAGCACTTTATTTGATTGTTGCTCAGCATTTTTCCAGTATAAAACTGATGTAAGAAAGAGAACCTTAGCACTAGTTTGTAGAGGAAATTAAGCGACCAAAAATTCATCTTTAAAGCCTCCATGTAGCTATTAAATACTACTGTCTAGCAGAAAATATATTTTTAAGGAGAAGGAATGTTTTGAAGGTGGAAGATTAAAAGGATTGAAATGGAAGGGGTATAACTTTTAAGCAGGTGCTACTCTCATGGTTATGTCCTAGAGTTTTTACAGGGCAAAATATAGCTGTAAGTAATTACTAGAAAAGTGAAGAAATTCGTCTTCATATGTAGCTGCTCACATACAGGTTTTACTCCACAGGTTCACATCTGCATTTCCCATTCTTCCTCACAGTCATAAATACTACTGATAATTATTTGAGGCAGTGCAAGAGACTCCGTCCAAACACTATGCCATATGACTCAGTCAGATGACAACAGCAGTAAAACTTCCCACTTCATTTTCCAAAACAAATATTTGCTCAGCACTGGAGAGGTCATTCTATAAAACAATTCTACATTGATAATAAGCCCCTTCTAATTTGACTTCCACTGTGATTTTTTTCGCTGCACACTATGTGCACTGTGGAGCAAATTAAGTTCTCAGCCTGAGTAGCCAGTCCAATTGCTGGAGGTGCAGGGCATGACAAAAGGGCAGATACTTTCAACTCACTGGCAAAACCATCCTCCTTCCATCCTTTCAAACTCCAACCACATGAGGTGCCAAACCTCAGCCCTCACTTTGCTAACATCCGAATACTCCTCAGCAGTGTAGTGTCACAGCAGGATTCCTCGTAACCCGTATAGTGCACGCAGGTAAGGTATGTAACTGTGTGCAAATGTAGAGGCGGTGCGGCTGCGTGGGAACCCACCAGGCAATGGGCAGTGATAACTAAGGGGTCTCTTCTTATTCCTTTCCTAGGACCCAGGCACGCCTTGCATCACTGCACAGTGAAGAACACTAGCAAAGCACGGCTGTGCATCCTGGAAAGAGGTGAAAGAGCAACGCTGATGCTAGCGTACATCAGGTAATACAAGTGTGTCTCTATGTGTGTGTGTGTGTGTAGTTTTGTAGTGTACAATCACGTGTAGTAAAATCCCCTTAAATGAGATGACAGCAGGAAGAGCTGCCCTCATGCGCTTATTCCTTATGGATTGTTTTTTTTTTAAACATCTTAGATTTTTGTGTTTCTTTTGCATAGAAAACATCTATCATGTGGAGGACAAACTTCCTATCACCCTAACCTGAGACTGACCTGTTTCAGCTTTCTGTCCTGCAGTGGCACCAAAAGTACTTAGTCATTTGTGCATCATTGAGAAGAGGGATTTAGTGAATAAGACAACCATAGACCTTACTCCTTGGTGATTCCTTCTTTGACAGGGTAAATCCCACAGAAAAACAGCGTTAATAGAGCATGACAATTTGAAGAATAGAGCCCTAACTGTTGACATTTCTGTTGTCAAGTCAGGTATTATGCTATGATAAAGAAAAAGAAATATTAAAAGAATTGTGGAAAGCTCTCTGGAATTAAGTTTCTTGATGCTGCATTACTGTAAAGGCCATTAGTACTTCTCCCACTCAGGGGTCTTTCATCTTTCCTGCTATGAATTCTTCTTTTCTGGACTTGATCATAATTTACCTCTGTCAGGTCAACAAACTAGAAGTTGTAATTTGTTATATAGTGTAAAATACTCAAGGGTCCTTTTAAGGTCTAAATTTAGGCAGAAACGGTTTCTTTTCAAAAATGTTTGTGTACTCTACTCACCTCATTGCAGTATTTGCAATGTGAGGTAAGACACACTGGGGAAAAGTGCAAAGAATATATTGGCTCCTAACTTCAATTTGCAAATTAACAAACAGAAATAAGTTCTTAAAAGGTTCTTTAAAAGGTAGACCAAGCTGGAAAACTGAATCCTGAAAACATGACATAGGCCAGTAAATAACATTCCCAATGGTTTTCACAAGTAGCTTGGACAGATCTTGACATCACAGCTTTTGATCGTCTTTGCTGTGCGAAAAACTCATGATTTGCACAGTTTTATTTCTCAGCAGTTTCATAAGGTAAAATGCTTCAAAGCAAAGTGTTCATTATATATGATACAAACGTTTGTGAATCATGACCATTAGCCCTATCAAAATAAAGATACTGTTTTTTCACTGCTTTTTGGTTTGGTTTTTTTTCCCCCCTTCATTCATAATATGATTGTGGATATGCTCTGATCTACAAAATTTGAGAACATTTATTCCTTTCCTCCTTTCAGTGATTTATGTGCTTTTTTATGCTAACATTGTTGGACTAAATTGATTCTGCAAACTTTGAGAGGTTGTACTGACAGAAGCCCTGCAATGGAAATGTATTTTGCCCTATGTTACAGTGCAGTGCAACACTGGCAAAGCACTAGTTGTTTCCAAGAGTTTTTTGTCCAAAATGTGTCTTAATTTCATCTGTGTAACATGACTGTTTCCAAAGAGACTGCATAGACCGAACTGCGACCCGGTTTATTGACTCTTACCAAGATGGTCATTTTTGCTCTAAGAAAAAATCTGCCTAACAGAACTGTCTCGATAGATTGCTATTTTATTTTGCTTCAAAAATTTAAATTAAACTAGTACCAAAGTTCTGTGTGTCAGTCCTCTGAATTCCTTTTCAAATTAACACTGAAAAGAAAATCCATCCATCCATATATATGTAAATACGCAAAGCCAGCTGCCAAACAGTGACATTATCCACGGGTTTATGTGGGCTTGCCATAGAAATGAATGGGAAGCTCTTCTAATATTGCCAGGCTTGTATGATACTTCTGAAATAGGTGAGAGAAAGCAGCATCGTTCCAGGAAAAAAAGGAAGAGCATTTACCAATTGGAACACGGGCAGATGTCACTGATAACAGATGGTTTTAAAACTCGCATTTTAAGACAGCAGCTGCCTGCCTGTGTTATATTTAAAAGGGCTACCCTTGATTGGAATATTGGATGAAATGCTATTGTAAGAGGGCAGCTTTAACTATGAAAAGAGCAAAAAAGGCTGGACAGATATGAAATCAGTTATTGCTTCTATTGCATCCCTTCCAAAGCTTTATTAGATACAATACCAAAAAGATAGAAAGACTTATTTGTGTCAAAGTTTGTAGAAAGAGGAGAGACGTACTTGCTCTGAATATTTTTAAGTGCTAAATCCATATGGCTCTGTGATGCTGTCTTAATTCAAGGATATTCTAGGACTGCTTGAAGAAAAAAGATGGGAAGATTAAGGAGGAAGTCTTCACTGAAGCCTTTTCCAGTCATATAAAAAAGAGGAAGACAAATGAAAAATGCATCCCGCAATTATCCCATCCAACAGCACAGGTTGTGGACTGACTGGCAACACAGCAGGTTTGCAGTCTGGGGACTCCAGGTGACAACAACCTGGACATGAGACAGGGATGTGCCGTTGAGGTGATACCGATAGCCACTGACAGGTTTTCCTTGGGAAGAATGCAGTCAGCGGCCCAAAGGCAGCGATAGTTCCCTTCTGCCTGGCACCCACGAGGCTGCACCTGCAGTGTCCTGCTTCGTTCCCTTGAAAGTGAGAAACTAGAGAGAGATGAGCAGAAAGCCACCAAGATGGGTATGGGACTGGAGTACATGATATATACGCAAATATATATGATTTGTATAGATATACATAGAAGCTGAGGGAACTTGGTTTGTTTAGCTTGCAGGTGAGAAGGCTGATGGGGTTCTTTTTGCAGTCTTGTATCTGAAGGGGGGTTATGGAGAAGAGGGAGCAAAATTTTTCTCAGAGGTATGCATGGAAAAACTGGAAGCACCAGCAAGAGAAATTCAGATTGGATATCAGGGGAAAAAAAAAGGCAAACCCTCAGTGAGAGAAATCAAGCACTAGAACAGGTTGTATAGGGAGGCTCAGCAAACCCCATCTTTGAGGATGTTCAAAACCTGACCACAAAAGTCTCTGAACAATCATCTCGTCTAACTTTGAAGTTTGTCCTGCTTTGAGTAGGAGGTTAGACTAGGTGACTTCCAGAAATCCCTTCCAGCCAGGTTTAAAAAGACTGAGCAATATTATCTCCGCTGACTAGTGACTAGAGTAAGTTGGGAGAATTGTGAAGGTTTTGATCCATCAAAACCAAAACTGCTTTTCTTAATCCCAGTATGGAATTGCCTTTCCAGATCAGAAGGACCTACCATTAGAAAACTCATATTAAAATTCTTGGGTCTTCAGTATACCAGGTGGTGATTTTAACCTCTAGCTGGACCTTCTGTTTCTTACTCACATTCTGTCCTTGTCTATTTTTTTCCCCTTTCCTTTTTTTTTTTAGTATTCTTTTTATTAGTATTTTATTTTATTTTTTATTTTTTAAAGTATTCTAAAAAATCCTCACCAGATCACAAAACAGAATTCCTACATGCTTGACTTTGACATTTGATGATCATGAACTATGGTTAATAAACATAATAAATCTTGAACTCAGACAGACAGCTTTGGGTATCTGAAGCAAATCTTCCACATAACTCCAGCAAGACACGTTCAGAGAGCATGCAGAAAAAAAAAATGGGAGCAGAGTTTCTGAACCATCAGAAATGGAAATAAGTGTTTAAGCAAAACTGCAATAAATTGAACAGGTACTTCAGTGTTGTCCTGCAAAACAATGATGTTTCAATGAAAAAAACAATAGTACACTGGAGATCCTATTGCAATTCATAACATTTTTTTCATTTCAATGCTTGTACTCTATTGTATTTTCAAAATGAAATTTCAGAGATTTTTGAAATCTGTACTCAGAAACCTAAAATTTTGTAAGCTCAGCTACATATTTCAGAATTTTTTATGTTGTACTCTGTGTGGTCAGATTATCCAAACACCTGTAGATCAGCAAGGAAAGTCAATGCCTGTTTAGCTTGTGATGTCAATGTTCTAATGCCTAAAAACACGTCATTTAGCCAAAGGAAAAGCATTTTTATGGTTATTTGCTCAATGTCCTCACAGAGTACTAACAAAAATTAAAATACATGAAATTATCTGGCTTCATTTTCCTAGGATCTGGCATGGTATATCAGTCAACAACTTGTTTTGTGATTTGTATTTTTCAGCAGAGAAAGGACCTTATTTTAAGAACATCGCAACCATATTTTAGTAAAATGCTCGCATGCATTGATGCAGGCATATTTAACATATGATGCAAACACATGTTCTTCACCTCTAAAAAAATCCCTATAGTCCTTTTGAACTTTGCTCTGGAGATAAGAATTTGGCCTCTGTTTTTGTCCCTGTTTCTCAGTTACAATTATAAACATAATTAAATCACTGCCTAGATAGATACAGTGTAAGTGAACATATCCCTTATATTTTTCTATTAAATGGTTAGTACATTTCTGAACACAGACATGAGTCCCTAATGTCCAGTTAGCTGTACAAACCTCTTACACAGCTTGGCTGGCATATGACTCAAACAATGGATTTTGAATTCTACATAATGTTGGGGTTTTTTTTCCAAAGGCTAATTAAAATCAATTCCATGGCATTTCTCTGCTGTTAGAAAAGATGCTGCGGGTAGATGTTTCAATCATTAGCAATATGGTGCTGCTGGATTAAAAACAAATTTCCAAATAACATAGCAATGACAGTTAGTCTATGATAATCCATGCAACTGTTAATGAACAAAACCTGTTCTGCCTCTATACCTGAATATTTGTTGATGGCATCTGAAAATGGAGATGTCAAAAAGCAGTATTTTTGTCATACTTTAAAACTAAGTTCATTCATTTTAGCTATGAAAATATAATAATTTTCACAGAGGCCCCAGACCTTATAAATAAGGGCTTTCATAATTGTTATAAATAGAAAATATTTCAGAATTTAGTTCTAGAGGTGAAATACTCTCATTTACTCTGGTTACATCTAGAGTCACTCAACCTTTGTTTAGATGTAGCTCCTATGTTTAATCCTTCAGTTTTTTAAGTTAGGCTGACTGACCCAAATTCTACGCTTACTTTACACAATGTAAGCCTGGTCTGAGATCAGCATGAAAACATTCTTGAAAGCTTATAGAGTCCAATTTAAAATCATTGGACCCAATGGAGCTGAAATCCTTACTTCATTGAAGGTCAACGAGTTTTGTCACTGATACAGCTGAAGTGAAGATTTTACTCCAGGAGTTTGAAGAAATGGTGACGTAAATGACAAGAGAGTAAGAGAGGAGATTTTAATAAGTATTTTGGAGAATAGAAGCATGATCTGTAGAAATGAGTATTTGTAATTGAATAAGAGTCAGTGCAGCACAGACATCACAGCTTAAACTCTTTATCCCTTTGTGTCTTTTTTCACAGTAGGGTTGCTGTTCGCCTAGCCTTTGAGAAGAGGCTATCATTACCTTTCATGTGAAATTATTGCAGTTAGAAGAACACAGCTGAAACAGAATCTTATTATTTCTGAGTTAAACAACTCTAAATGTAATTGATGTACACCACAAAGAAGTAAAAGTCCGTGTTCTGACTGATTTGGCACAAGAACTTGCACCTGAGCCCCTTGCTTCTCAATTTAGTTCCCCCCAAACTTTTTTTGCTAGCTATTAAATCCTGTAGTATTTATATTAATGAATAGCATGACAAAACCCAAAGCTTTTCATAAAAATAAAAAAAAGGAAAAAGTGGGGAAAAAAATCAAATTATTTAGGTACATGTAATATGTTAGTGATGGCATATCTGAGACAAACCCATGAATTTTACTGTCTTCCTTTCTCAAATGATTACTACCTCTCTCTCTTGGCTGATACTTATAGACTTTTATAGACTTTAGATCCTTATAGACTAGGATCTATTTCATAGTGTAATTTCCTATAGGAATTATAGGAGACTGTGTCAAATGTGTTGCTATAATGAAGTCGGATGACAACCACCGCTCTGCCAGCATCCACTGAGCAAGTTGTTTCATTACAGACGGCAATCAGTTGGTCGAGCATTTACCATTGGTAAATCCATGCTGGCTCTTCCCAGTCACTTTGTTGTCTTTCATGGTCCTGCCAACAGCTTCCATGAGGGTCCATTTCACACTTTGTTCAGGGGCTGACTTGAGGCTGACTGATCTGTAGTTTCCCAGACCTTCTCTTTGGGAGAAGTTTATATATTTACACTTTTGCAGTCAATTCGTATCTCCAAATCTCCCTGACCTGATCTCCCTGATCTCCATGCCCTTTCAAAGATGAGACAGAGTGACTTTGCAGTGCTGTCAGCCAACCCTCTTAGCACCCTAAGACCCATCCCACCAGGTACCATAGACTTGCGTAGGTCCAATATGTACAGACAGTTCTTGACTCTCCTCTTCACTCTGTGCTTCACTCTTTGCTTTGTTGTTGCTTCTTGGCACTGAGACATAGGGGCTAACTTTATCTTTGAACATCAAGGCACAGAAATCATTCAGTATCTCAGTCTTTTCTGTATCATATTTAACAAACCCATCAGCTCGTACTAACTCAGTCAGCAGTGGACCCGCACCTTTCTTGTACTTCTGTTTGCTGCTCACATACTTATGCCTTTCTTGTTATTCCTGGCATCTGTTGCCAGTTTGAGCCCCAGCTGAGCTTCTGCCTCCTCCACACCTCCAGGTAATATTTCTGTGCTCCTCTCTGGGAATCTGCCCTGGAGTCAGTGCTCAATACCTTATGCTGGTACCCAGAAATGACACCTGCCTTTGATTCCTCACATTTTCATAAATGTTAAGAACAAGCAAAATTCACAGTAACAGTCTCCATGAGCAAAATTCAAAATAGCAACAAATAAGTTATCACCATGTCACCTGATCTGCTAGTTTCTTTCCTGAGCATTTGCAAAACCGTTGATGAGTTAGTTTGACATTGCCAGCGAAGTTAAAAGGGAATACCTTGCAGTATCATTATAGAGGTGTGTTTCAAAGTTTTACGCAGAAAATTTTACCATCAGTTCGTGGTTAATCAAGCTGCTACTACACAAGATTGCACGTGCACGTAATGAATGCTACAAGGACAGCATGTGCTTGTGTATAGAAAATGAATATATCTATGTATAGTACAGGCTATAGGCGTAATGCAAGGAGAGAATTTTTATATAGGCATCTTTGAAGAGGCAGCATGAGAAGAAGCAAATAGAGTCATTTGATGTGGGCTGGCAAGGAACACAGGAAAGTGTGCTCTGTGAAATGTGCCGGTGCACATGTAAAGCATGTATTTGTTTGGGACAAAAGTGCACGTGCCTGAAGACATTTATAGAGAAGAGTACTTGTGCAGTGCGTGCTCTCTGTGAGGGAATTTGGGCATGGAGTTATAAGCCTGGTTATGTATAGATAAAAGGAGAATATTTGGATTTGTGTATAAGCTAGGGCAGAGGATATAAGTGGATACCAATGTTCGCTCCACATACATATTTATAATGTATGGACCTAAAATTTTAATTGGAAGGACGCATCTGTGAGAAGCTTGGATTGGTGGAGAAGTGGGAATACAGAGTAGAAAGAAGGGAAGGGAATGAAAATAAAAATAATAAACTACACACTAAGCTATAATAAGCAATTCCTTCTGTTGCCTTGTTAAAAATTTTTATGCTTTCAGTGTATCACTTGGAAAAGCGTCATTATTTTCTCTATTGATATCAACTAAGTTTAGTCAGTATTTATGTGCCCAGCAGGACAAAAAACATAGTGGTTATGTTATTTTTCCTGTTGTTTACTTTAAATATTTTTAAACAGTAGCCCCACTTTGCCAAACAATCTTTTTCCAAAGATTTCCCAGTTTCTAAGAAATTTTTCAGGGCAGGAAGAGTGGCTATATTTTTCTTTTTGTGTATTTCCTTGTAAAGAACTTACTGTGTAATAGACCTGTACTATTCAATAGCTTGGTGGACTGATTATTACTTCTGCTTTGAGTGGCACTTCCCATCCTACCAATCATTATCAAAACAGACTTCACTGCTAATTTCCTGGAAGATTCAAATGTTCCTATTTCAAGGTCATCTCAAAGGATAGTTTAAAGAGCTTTTTCTGTAAAATATGTATATTTACAAGAGTACGCATAAATGGTCACCAGGGAAGATAAGCTATCAGAGAGTAAAGAGATGTCTTTCCTTATACAGTTCACACACCACTGAAGCAGATAAAATTGGTTTTGTACCCAGCCTATGAATACACTGTTAGGAACTCTGTCCTGAAAATTGATCTATAATACTGAGATAAAATTCAATGCATGCCTTTTCATAAATATCTAACTGTGGCATCAAAATTCTACTGCTCTTGCCTGAATAACCATCTACTGTAGTTCCAGCAGGTAGCGGAGTGACTTCACGGGAACAGGCTGCATCCGTAAGTGATTAGAGCATTAGTTTTAGTGCACAAAGATGTGAGTCCGAGTTTACAGTTATTAAAGTCGGACACACGACCGACTACGAAGTGTTAAGATTACATCCATATTTCTTTTTAATAACAAAGGCATCTGGTATTCATTAACTTGTCTTTTTTCAAGTCCCTCTATGCAGCTTTGTATTCCTGGTCTTGTCTTCCCTGTCTGTAGTGCGTAATACCGGCACACTATGCCGCTTTAGAAAGAAGCAGGACTGTAACGTTACTGGGGCTCCCTTTTTGCTCTGCTAGTTTACTCTGTGGCCATGATCTACCTGCACAAGCTTAACTTCATTGTCCTATGAAATTTTCGTATGGGCATAAGGGTGCATATGGGCTTTGGTGTTCTTAAAGTATATGGTCAGCTCAGTAACATGTAAAATCAATTGTGGGCATGAGCAAGCACATAAGGACTATTCACAGCTGGAAAATGCTCAGAACCTTATTAAATAGCACACAGTTAGCAGCAATTTTAATGTATTATTGGAAAAAATGAAACCACATTGCAGAGGCTCTCATGTGGCAGCTCCTACAATTTTCCCTTAGAGCTACCATTCACTTCTCACAATACATAAACTCCTAAAGTAAAAAACAAATATGTGGGAAACTGGAAAATATATTAGGCTTAATCCACTCAATGCTAGAGTCAATAGCTAAAAGTCCTGCTGACTTCAACAAGAAATGAACCCAGGCCCTTTATTTCACAAGAAAGCATACTTAGATGTGATCTATGTGATGAAGGCGGTCAAAAAATCTCCATTTACACATAACCTATTATCCTATAAACAGCCAACGTGCAACAGGTTCCTTTAGAAGAAACCCTCTTTCACTTTTGCCTTATTTTTACAGTGTGTCAAAAGAAAAAGAGAAATTAAAATAAATTTTAAATTCTATTTCATTTTTAGCTAGTGGATATCTATTGGCAAAACACAAGTTAAGTGGAAGTGCCTGAGTCTAGAGCAAAGGTGATGTGCTGTAATGATTTAGGAAAAAAAAAAAGTCACATTTCTTCTGCTGGTGTAGTTAAGAATTAGCTGGAAAAAATCTATGGAAAACTCACTCAAGCTTTTGTGATAATAATGGACAAAACCAGCTTAGCCAATTCTCAGCTCAAACCACCTGAGGAATCATCTTATTGGAGGCCCTGCACAAGAGCAGAGCTTTAAGAACACACACCTACATGGATGCTTGGGAAGGGCCAATTCAGTCCTCTCCATATCTGAGGGAGCCTGAGTGGGGAATGAAGAGGTGGTCCTGTAGTCCTCTTACTTATGGTGTACTGGATATGAGGTATGTGATATTAAAAGAAATATGATTGCCTTTCTGATGTGTTAGAAGCCATTAGAAGCCCGGAGGCACAGAGGAGGAAGCCATATGGATACACAGCTCCTACTCCTCCTTCAGAGACATGGGGAGTGCCACTACAAAACAGCTCATAAATGCCTGGAATGGCAGCAGAGGTGGCTCACGCTGGTTCTAGCCTTCCCACTCCTATGGGAAGTATAACTCTGCCTATTTTATCTTTTCACCCCCAGTATTTTGTTTCGAGATTTGCAATTACTGAAAGCTAGTGTTCGATATGGAGTCTTATTTGTGCAGATTTCAAGGGCAAAGTATTTCAGTAGGTACAAAACATTGTCAAACACACTTGGCACGTGGGTATATTCTGCTTTCTTCAACTTATGGTGAGGAATCATTCCACTTCCTTCACTACCATATCAATTAAAATTTCTGCCCACGTGCAGCAGAGCTCAAAATATGGCATTTTATTACGTCATGCTTAAAAAATAAATATTTGGAAAGTGCAGTCTGTAATCCTGATGAAAGTGCATGGTAGTCACAGAGCCATTAATAAGATGTAGAAAACATGCGTTATGACCATCATCTCATTCTCACTATGAAACATCTTAGTGTCAACTTTCAAAATATCATTCCTTTATTTGACTGATTTTGAAAAACAGTTTCTTTACAATGCTGATTTCAGCTTCTAAATTACTTGCATGCATTACTATTCCATTTAAAGCTGTGCATTAAAGGTCCCTCTCTTTTCAAGAGGTCAAGTCAAAAGTGTGACAGAATCAGGGTCTGTCTTACCACGTGCATAGAAATATTTGTGTCCCTATGAAAGCAAAAAAGAAATCAATCCTTGAAAGAATAGACATTTTTCTCTTTGATCAGTGTTTCAATGGCAGTTTGAAATGCTTATTGGGAAAGGTATTAAAATTCTAGCTTTTTAAAATTGGAATAATTATATTAATTTTAGTACATTTTAAAAACACTTACTTCCTTGAAAGGAATTGTTTAGACATTTCCATTCGGTGCTTTTTGAACAGAGGTATTGTAAAACAATTTATGGCTGATTCCTCTTGTGTGTTGCTGATTCACTTTAGCATAGGAAGGAATTTAAAAGTGATGCAAGCAATTGAGCTGCAGAAGGGGAAGACAGAAGAAGAAACCTTAGCCAGCTTATCTCATTTAGATATCCACTAACTCTTTTATCTAGATTCACTTGCTCAAACCAAAGGCCTGTGGTCTTGTTTAAGATCAGCCAGTAATAAAGAGCTCTTCAGCTAAATACAGCTATATTCCACTATTAACTGCAGCTCTTGAAGCAGTCATTGTGGAAAGGGGAGTCTAAACCCTTCAATGTCAAGGCATTTAGAGGCACTCTAGCATCAATCAAGGTCTACGTCCAGTAAGTGCCTGCTTACATTTACATGAAATATTCATACAGCATTCAGTTTTGCTTTTCTCCCTCCTAATCATCACTTTTAGGAAGAAGCTACAATCATCACAGTTAAGGGAGGGCGTTATGGGATGTGCGGTACCTTTCAATGTCAGGCTTCCTGCAGATAGCTAGCTCTGTAATGAGGCAGCACACTGTATAGACTACCAAAGGTCTTCCTCACACAGTCTAGCCTTGTTATCATGCACTATTCATCTTCAAGTATACAACTTAAAGCAAATGAAATTAATTAGTTAATCATAACAGATCTGTCAAAAAGTGATTGCAAATATTGAAAAATATTTAACATCCCCTTTAAGTGAACAAGGTTCCCCCCATCTATTCTCCAAAACCAGCATTCAAGTCTTCTTTTAATTGTAAAAGCACACAGAATCCTTTTAGACTGAGAGTGATTTATTCTTTTCATATTTTTCTGATGCTTTTCATATGACTATACAGAGCTTTGAAAATGTGGAGCGCTATAGACTGTGAACTATTATTATCTAGTGTTGGCTAGAGACCGTCAGTAGTCTTTTTCCCCCCTTGAATATAACATCAACAAGTCTGTGTAGTAACTTATCTACTATCCCTGACAGTTCAGAATACATTAACCTCAGTGCTTTTTTTTTTTTTTTAAGCAAAATAATAACATTTGTAGGGAGTTACTTAGGAGTTTGGCCCAAATAGAAACACTGCACAGTGCTTTCTGAATGAAGTATAAAGAGCATTTCTCATCATCCTATATTTAGCCTTAGAGCAAATTCAGTTACTCCACCACTGGTACTAGCAACATCTGTAATCTTCTTTATTATCAGGCTATTAATATCAGACATTTAGGTCTTAATAACAAATAATAGCTTTTATTATTGTTGTTTTGCTCCAGAAGTAATGACAGATCATGACAATACTCATCTTTTAAAAGCAGAATTATATAAAAAGATATCTAGTGTAGCTGGTGCTGGAGTTAAACATGTAAAATTATATTCAACCATTTAACTTTCAGTGTATATAATTCTATTTTTTAAAAACCTAGGATTTTAGGCATTGTATAGTTTTATATGTATTAAAAATCTAAGATTTCTGAGAAGAATATGAAGAGCAAAGTTTGTACAGTTAGCACATTACTTAACTAAAGTATTCATTTTCTTTTCATTAACATTTTCCTCTTCCCTACCTTTAAACATTCACACAGCAAAGTAACAGCATTTGCGTTTTACTCTCATGTTGAGCCTGCTGGCATCATCAGTTTTGATTTTTCTCGAAGGAATCTGGGTTTTCTAATAAATTACTATGCCAAAATTGAAGCTGATTGCCTAAAAATTGAATATAAATGGCAAAGTACTGAAACCTAGGAAGACATCCAAAAGTGTCAATGTATTTGTTATTTTTAAAACGCTCAACATATTTGTTTACTTTTAAAACAGTTAAAATTGAAGCCATCTTCTTTTATTATATTCCCTAAGTAAAAATAAAAATAGAAAACCATGATCACATTGTGCACATGGGAAAAAGAAAAGGCAGTTCTGACTATCTGTTCGTCTAAAGATTAGCGCATAGGTAATCAAAACCAATTTGAAACAATTTGGGCCAATAATCTTCAGTTACCTCAAATAAAGACAGCCATACTTAAAAACAGAGAATATGACTGTACCTTTGTTGAACATAAAAATACTTACTATACAAACCCACAAAACATTCTTGTTCATTCCTCTGCACCTCTACTTGGGAGAAGCCATATTATCAGAACAAATTAGCAGGTGTTCTCTCCTTTGTACCTGACTTTGAATGAAAAGTACTTCAGTTTTTTGTTCTTTTTTAAAAAAGAGGAAAGACAGAACCTAGTGACATGAAGCTGTGTAGGCAAGATACATTCAAAGCTAATTTATAGCAGTGAGTAAAAGATTGCACAGTATCTAATTCAGAACAGGAACAGAAAAATCTTCCCCGAGAAGGCCTCCCTGAGTTTTAAGAAGTAATTCATGGAAGGCTTGTGAAAGATATTGTGCAGCAGTCGAGGCAGCCCTGCTTTATAATACACTTTCCTAACTTCTTACAATGTTACTGGCTTAGGATCAGATGCTGTGGGGTGCAGAGCTCCTTCCGGGAGTGACTGAGAGCTCTTGATTACTACCAAATTTAGTGAAATCAAAGGTGCTTGTCACATTGCCAGTTTCAAGCTGCTAATTCAGGAAGCGTTTGTATTTTCTTATCAGCATTGCAACTTATTCGTTCTGATAGTAATCTAGACTGTATTCTTGTATGTACACTATTGCAATAAAATCTCGCCATTAAATGCTGCGTTTTGTGCTTTCTAATTCTGCCTTATATCAATAGTATTTCCAAATGTTCAAGACCTTGTTAGATAAGATCATAAAAGTATGTTTATGTTGAGTGGTATAAATAGAACATAGGGAAATGAAAATTCTCCAGAGGCTATGTGGGATTCAAACATCTTTTAAACAGAATTTTGTGTTAAATTGCAATTTCTAGTAAACTTTAAAAAAAAAACCCAACAAACAAACCCCTGAATTTAATATAAGCTTCTCACAAACCCAATCATATTCCTCTCTAGTACCACCCATCTTGGATAAATCAAATCCTCGGGATGGAAATGTAGTATTTCTTTAAGTCTGACTCATAAAGTGGCATAATCCATTATTCACCTCCTTGCATGTAAGCTAGGGTAGATGTTCAAAGTTGACTTCTGTTTTTTGGTCTGACATTATCTATTGAATTCATATTTGAACATTTCAAATGACTAATACAAAATAGACCTCTGCTGCTTTTTGGGTTTTTTTTGGGTTCTTTGAGGCGATTTCAGAATGGCATGCAATCAGTAGTGGTTTGGCTCATATTTCAAGCTATGCTGAAACCTGCTGAAATTTGAAGAGTTTGAATCAGTTGTAACCCATCATACCTGTGGGATATCTTTAATCCCACAAGTTGTGGGAACTTATGTATACTGTTAGCTTTTGATCTTACTACAATGATTCTGAACATAACTGGCAAAAGCAATGCTAGTCAGACATAAAAGAATTGACTCTCCCTTGTTCTGCTTCCTAAAGTGTTCTCAGAGCGCTGAATAACATTAGGCTTTGCTTTGTGTGCATGTGCAATACAATGATTTCCACTGCAGACTTCCATCAGATTCAGAATACAGAAAGGCTACTAAACACAGAATCCTTTTGAACAGTTACCTCTACACCAAACACATTTTTTTGAAAATGTAAATATTCTTTATTAGCAATATTCTCTCTGTGCTGTATTTACTCTTAATTTTATGCACAAGCACAGTACACATTGTTGAAACAGGCATATATTTTATCAAATGTTTTTACTTTACATCCATGTAGTCCAGATATTTCTTTTAATAACCTTGCATGTTTTGTACTGTCATTACTTGTGTGAAAAATATTCAAGATCCAGCTTTGTGCTTTGTATTGTTTGCAGATGCCGTGAACGTCCTTTAGAAGGCTAACTGTCTGACTTCATCAATGACTGTTTGTCTATGTGATGTTGCGGGTGTCAATGACATAAGAGCACAAGGCGGCAAGTCCAGCTTGATAGATATGCGCAGCCTATGTATTATCAAAAATGGATTACAGAAATTCAAATGTGTTTTTAA
Source organism: Pluvialis apricaria (assembly GCA_017639485.1). NCBI lineage: Eukaryota > Metazoa > Chordata > Aves > Charadriiformes > Charadriidae > Pluvialis > Pluvialis apricaria. The sequence continues at coordinate 36,059,367 of CM030012.1, read as the reverse complement.
TGTCACTTCAAATTCATTTTTAACTTTTTTTTTTTTTCCTGGCAGTATAATCCAGTATGATCCACATTACTGTATTTTAAAATGATGGATAGGTTACCATCCAAATTATTTGTAAGACATAAATGACCATTGTATGTCTCTTTGAAGTCAGAGCATGTATTCTGTATGACTCAATCATTAAATCATCTTACAAATGTCTAACAAAGCACCTGCATTTAACCATACTTCCTATATTTACATTTTTGGCCTCTTTCTAAGATCAGGCATAAATCCATCAGGCCACTTTAGAACTTCAGAACTTCCTTCTTTTACATATCTACTGCTCATTATCCAGAAGTTATTCTGTCCCCTGTGTTAAATTACTTTATGCTGCAGCTTAAACGAACATGTCTTGCTTTCATCTAGCATTTCAAATAGGGCAAAGACTGCTGTACAATTTCCAAACACAACTGTGCTAACAGAGATGAATTACTACAGTTTATATAATTTATATTAGGAATTCATAGACCTAGCAAAAGGGATTAGTACATTTTATTTCAGGGTAGGAGATGATCCTGTCATTAATGGTCGATACTTTCATCATCTTTTAAACCTGAGGAATTTCCTGGGTGACAAGACTGTAAGGACATATCAGGGATTCACAGCTGTGAGCTTTATCTGGCCGTGTACTGCTTTACTCTCAGTATGTGGACTATGTTCCATCAAAACTGGATTAGACTGTCAATCATGTCCTGCAATGTATATTGTATTATGATTTTTTGAAAATGTCACTGAGATCAGAGTAATTTCTTGGCTAATTGCATCTCGTCTCTTCTTAATACTGTGCATTTAATGGTTTCATTACCTTACATGACAATCACAGAGTCTAGTCCAGCATTAAGGGCAGTTTTACTTTTCTTTTTTAAAAAAAGGAGAAAAGAGAAAATCTAAGGAATCCTCAATCCTTTTAATAACATGGAAAAATATTTAAGACACTTCTATATTTGATTAAACGAAATAAAAATGTGTTTGTGGTGTGCATATTGTTCCCTATGGTCTGAGATATACATACTAGCAGAGATTGTTTCTCTAATCCCAAAAGCACACCTTATGCTTAGCACAGTATTTTCTTCTCTTCTCCTGTTATGGAAATAGATTAAAGAAAATATTAACCTTTAAGAAACTGTCACTCATTACTCACACAGCTTCCATTTTATGTATGCTTGTCTCAAGGGAAACTCTCCCAAACACAAAAATATTTGTGTTTCAATATTACCCATTTAGGCATGAGAGATTCATTTAGATGAATGTTATAGTATGTTTCCTGATGTTTCATTAAATGATAGTTTGCCAACAGCAAAAGGTTCTGCTGATATGTGTCAAAAGTAGCAAAATTGTTGGAGTGTTTACAAAGGTACTGAAGTCAAACTTGCTTTGGTTGAAAATAAGGATCCTCTCAGAACCCAAAAAATTATGGGGAAACTTACCAGCAATCAATACAGTCATGTGATCAGAACTCTATAACTATAGAAAAGAGCAATAGGCCTAATTTGGATGTTATTCTTTAAGCTGTTATAATGACTACTTAAAGCAGAAGGAAAACGCTGCCTAATCAGAAGGGCTGCATGAAGCGCAAAGCGGTGTAGGTGAAGGTGGTGGCTCAGGACAGGACTGACAAAAAAAAAGTATTTTCGATCATTGTGCTCCGTTACCTCTGCCACACCGAAATACAAGTTGTTACTCATCACGGTAGCCTATTACATAATTATAGCTGAACATGCACACCCTCTCCTGGAGTTTTTTTTGTTCCTTTAAGCAAGGGAGGGGTTGTCTCCATTGTTGACATCCAACTTGCCTCTAAAGACCCTCATACTCCACCAGGCAAGGCAAAGCGTCAGCACTTCTAGCATTCTGCAGTCCTTCCTTTTCTACTCTGTCAACTAATTGCAAGCTACAGGCCAGAGAATACACGGGAAAGATAGGCATATATTGCCAAGGATTCCTGGTAGGGGTGCTCGTGATGAAGGACACTCTTGGTTTTGGATCTGACAGCAGCTGGAATATCTAGTTGAAATTTGCTGTGGCAGGTAGAAAGAGTGTGAATGTTAAAATATCCGAGGTGTTTGTAAATACTCAAACTTGCTAGCCGTTTGCATCCAGTTTGAGTGGATTGCTCCTATCACTAGCATAAATGTAGGCTGACATCTTTCTAAATGTGCTTCCACTGATGATTTGTCTCTGAATGCCTTCTATTTAAATATTACAACACATTTTATTGACATTCTTGCGAAACAGGAATCATGATTAAACACTGCATAAAACTACAGTATATTTCGTTGGAGAAAACTGATTGATCTTATCAGCAGATGCACATGTGCATCCACAAATTGCTTAACTCTTCATAAGTTTCAAAATTAACAAAAATATCGTTAGTCTCTCACAAAGGGACTACTTATGCTGTTCTGAAGTAGCACTGACAATTCTGGTGAGGTGGGGAGAGGAGGGAGAAGGAGAAAGCATGACAAAACCAGGGCTTCCTTAAGCTAACAATGAAACATAGTCCTGGCACCTTGTTTTTAATTCCATTTTCTATTACTGTAATATTTGGTCTCCATATATTCCTAAGAACAAATCGAGTTAGCGATGTTATTAAGATAGGCAAGTCATTGCTTAAAAACATATGTACATTAAGATATTATGTCTAAGGACGCTACCCAAGCCTAGCAGCATGAATGAATTTAACAAGCAATGGACGCGTAAGGGAAGCTGGCCTTTCTGCTGCAAAAGAGAAGGGTCGGGGAGAGGAAGAAAAGGAAGGAGTTTTACATTCCCAATAGTTGCTAAAAGTAGCTGATTTACATGCTATCTAAAACATCTGGGTAGAGAAACAATTAGTTTCTGCCAATTAATGGGAATCCCTGTGCATGATTTTTGTCATTAATAGCCAGTGAACAGTATGCTTTGCTAAAAATCTGTTAGTAGGAAAGCAAGAAGGAGAAATCCTCATAAGAATTTTTTGATACTCCCTTTCCTTTGAAAGCACAGCACGTGTCAGAAAACTCTTCCTTAGGTTAGCACCTTTGTCTGCAAGGCACACATAGAATAATGTTCTGTGAATCTGGTTCACAGCATGGGCTGCGTAATGTCCTGTTGGTCACTTCCTCTAACAACTCAGCTGAATATAAACCAAACAAATCGAACTTTGTTTTAGAAACCACGATTTATTCATAGCAGAATATTCTAATCTTTTGTTTACCATGTTTTAACTTGTGGTGACAGTAAGCATGACCTCTCTTGACATGGATGTATGAGGGCCACTACTGCCAAAGAGACAGGACATTGCCATCCTGGTTGACCTGGAATATCTTGGGGGTTCCTGTTATCCACTTGAATATGATTAAGTCTACTTTCCACTACAGGGCCTAAATTAAAGTCTGGTAGCACTATGACCACACCAGCAGAGGTAAGTGTGTTTGCTGTGAAGTAAAATAACCCTTTGACAAGATTCTACACCTGTGAAAACGGCTCTTGACTTAGAAATCACACTCTATCCATAAAAAAAATCAATGACACTTTTCAGCAGTAAATAGCTTCTTCTGTCTACTGTGGTAAACTCATCCAAATAAGCAGGTATATTGCAAGAACTGAAGTAAATAAAAGTATCCCAGAGGATGAATTAAGGTCCTCTGTAAGAACAGTATACATTCTTTACAGATTTTCAGAGACCACCCGAGAAAGAATCACACAGATGAGTTCATTTCAAAGCTTGGTAATACTGTTTAAAAAATCCTTGATCCCAATTTACTCAAGTGGCCATCCTTGGACAAACTGGGAAAGTCAGGTAAAACTAGGAGGAAGAGAGGCCACAAAACTATTCTTTCACCTGGAGCTAGTTGAGTCCTCAAGTAATTTGGGGACAGATGGGTGAGGAGATGTTGAGAATTACAGCAATACCTTCACCTATAACACTTCAAGATACTTAACATGTTTTCACGATCACTGGAAGATCTTTACTAATACGTTTTGAATTTATGGTTAGTATGATAATGATGTGGGATAGGAACACTCCCATTTCTCCCAAAAAAGTAATAAAAGACATGAGTAACAGCATTCCTGTTCAATGGACTGTCCCCTACTTATGGACAAACTCAACCTTTTATTGTCTTTCCTTGTGCCACACTAATTATGTAGACAAAAATAACATATATCTGAAAAATAATAATTGTCTGTACAGTACCAGTCACTTAACTACTGGAGAAAAATCACTACAATCTATAACGTGAAAGAGATTTCAGTGAAGATCCTTAGTAAGCCTCAAAAGTGAGGACCTGGATTTTGGGTCAATGAGTCTTCATAAATTTCACATAAAGTTTAATCTACATTGATCTTAGGTCTCTTCACACTCTTGTGGTTGCGAGTACTTGAATAACTTCTGTTTTATCGAAATACAGAAGTTTAAGTGGAAGCTCAACAAAATTACTGGAAGCTAGAAAAGGCAGTCTGCTCTGAAGCTAGCAGAGAAAACTCCCTAGGCTCCCTTTTTCTCTAATGCTTATCCCAAATTCTAGAAAGCTGTAGATTTGACATCATCATCGGTCAGAGTCTTGGGTTAATAATTCCTTTTTTTCTTTATGCCTATTAAGATCTGCAAGCTGTTTTGATGATATTTGGTGATAATGAAGATGGGCTTGAAGAAGATAAGTGGCTTCTTCTACTCTCTCTCTTTTTCAGAGTGGGGAGAAAAGAATTCTATCCTAACTCCATGCTATCAAAATATTTTCCCTCTACCTTCCAGGGCTAAAACTACCACCAATAAACTCAGTATATAAGGACTACTTACTGTCCACTCATCCTTTATCTCACAGGAGCAGAAGCAGAACTGGAAATCTCTCTCTTCTTTTTAGGCTAGGAAAAGCCATGAATTGAACATGAAAACTTGATGTAAAGTTGATCTTCAACTCCCTGCAAGATTGAAACCGTGCAGATATCGGTCCAGTCCAACATACAAATTAAAGCAATCTAAAAGCTATTCTGTGTTACAACGACTGCAATAGTCTGGATGCACTCTTCTGTTTCCTGGTCTGCCTGGCAGAGGGTCATCTTGGCTATGTTGCTTATGGTGGCATTTAGGCAAAGGGGTAACACAAGAGCTCAGCGTTAACTCTTGTTAAATATACCTTCAGCCCAAAAGTGACATTGGGGTGATGCTAACCCAGCTTTTGAGGACTTTTATGCTGTCTGAGCCATGCAAACTGGCTTCTATGTACTACACCATCTTGACTGTATGGAGGGATCTTCAAATCCCTTTTAGACTCTTGACTGATGAAAGGACCAGAGCACACAGGAACACAGTGTAGGAGTAACTACTGCCCAAAGGAGACACACTAAAGAAGGTCTAGCTTGCTAGCTTCTCCTTCCTGCACAACAATAGGCCATTAGAAAGGGAGAAAATTAAGTTTTTGCCTCATTTCAGGTTTTGGAAAAAGTATTTCACATTATTTGACTAGGTAATGTGCAATGCTCCTTCAATGCATCACCACAGTGCATAAATGTGATTTTGAAAGAAATATTTGTAGGAGGTTGATAGATTAACCAATAATTTAGATAAAATTAGCTTAATTAGTAGAATTCATCAAAATATTGCTGTCTAGCAAAACCCACATTTTTATTTGCTTTTTAAAGATAAAACCTAGTCTTTAATTATTTTTTAATTTTTTTTTTTAATGTAAGTACAAAGATTAATGTCTTCTCCCTCCAGATACCTCTAAAAATTTCACTCCCTTTGACGGAAGCTGATAGAACACACACCTAGCAACCTCCAGGGCACTATTGAAAGCACATTCCTTTTGTCTTTTCTTGATCATTTGACTGACTTTTCAAATACATTTACACTACATACTGTACACGTTTTAAATTGTCTGTCTCTGTACCTGGAGAGGAAGCTGTGGCTACCTATTCCATTCTAACTCTGTGTGCTTCAGTATGTTTCTCAGTCACCTTTGTCTATTTCCTCCAGCAGATTTCTCTTTCTCTGCAAATCCATGCAATAATTTGGACCACAAGCACCCCTGTCCATTTTTTGCCTTACCTTAGCAATCTGCCACTTTTCAATTGGGCTTATCTGTAATTTGATTTAAAACATTCTGGATACTGAGCTATAATGGTATGTGCACTGTGCTGCATCATATTATAAAGCACTGCAAACATGAACAATAATTTCTCTCAATTGTTTGTTACGGGCTCTGAACAGTTTCTTCATTCCCATGGTAAGATTGCACTGAATACAGGAGATCCTGAGCTGTTGTCAGTGTTATTGGGAAACAAAATATGAACCACAATTAAGACATCCGTTTAATGTCGTTTTAGTGATTCCCATGGAAAAACCTTCAATCAACACAAATTTGCTCACAATTCACTTGAAATATCTACAAACATGGATGTCCGAGTTCTATGCTGCTGGCAGATGTGGAATGAATGTGTTTTATATAAATTAAATTTTGCATGGATTTGCAATAAGACTCGCTATTTCAAATAAGGTCTTCAAACCATAACTCTCTGTGCTCCAGCACAGTGTCAAAAACATTTGGATAGAAAAGGTATACCAAAAGAATTACTGCTAAAAACCACATTTGGAAAGTACCAGTTAAAAATCCTGCAGAGCCTCTGCTCCAAAATTCTACAAGCAGTCTATTCAGGTTGGGTGCTCCAACGCTATGAATGAAATTAGCAGGAAAAAAGTTACAAGCGGCTAACAGATTATAGTCAGAATTTTGCATGGCTGGATATTTTCCGTTCGTGATGTTTTCAGTTTAACCAGTTTCACTTTTTACAGTTGGTCAATGCTCTGGGGAAAAAAAAAAAGATTTTAGAGTTTGATGTGGTTCCTTTTGGAGTTACACTGACTTTAATAAGTACAGAATCATGCCTCTCACCCGGCTTTAATTCACTGGCCAGTCTGGATATTTGCAAACATGTTTATTAGGAGGAAATACTTTGTAATATTCTAAAACAACTTCACGGTATTTCACATACATAATAATTCATGCTAAAATGTGCTAAACATTGGAGGGTTATAAACATGATTGCTAATACATGGCACTTACCCAAATATGCATAAATAATGTTATGTCCTCATAAATCATAACCACGTGAATTTAGTAATTTTGCTTGCAGAACTGCTCATTGGCTGGCCCTAAAGCATTTCCTAAATCTCAGATGGACTCAAGCGGCAAAATATGGAGATGAAATGTGGTAGAATTCCTCCTCCCCCATCCACGACACACACACACACAATCATCAGATTTTGGGATTTAGATTTAGTGAATTAAGAATGTGGATCGCATTTATGCAATTCTGATTTGGATGCAGATACTGCTTATACTCTGAAATGCTTAGAATGGGATTTTGCTTTGTGCTTGCCTGTAGAAAATCTCTTCATTTGCCATTCTAGTAGTAATATTTAGCTTTTATTTATTCAGTCAGAGATGTGACTTTCTTGCTGCTAAGCAGCTGGATTTTGTTTTCGCGGTGAAGAGCTAGCCTGTTTAGATGAGAGCACAGACTTAGAAAAATAGAAGAGATTCTCCTTGCAGCAGTGATTCTGTGGCACTGCCCAGTGGCAGTACCATGGTGTCACAATAATTTATCATACCCAGGACAGGGCAGGATGAATCTGACTTGTTTAAGTGCTTCAGTGGCCTTATTTCACAAACAGAATGTGGGACAGGGCACAACAACTGCAATGGGCCCTACAAACCCCTGGTTACACAATTCACCAAACACGGTTTCTGAAGTTCTTGAATGGACATGGGAAAAGAGACAGAAAAAAGGGGCTCTGACTACAACACCTCTCCAGCGGGAACCGGGCAAATTCCTTCCTCTTCTTGAGGCATATGTGAGCTTGTCTCCCTCAAACCTCTATTTGTACACTTTCTTATCTAAAATGAGAAATGGAACACTGATTCAAGGCTCAATCATTTATCTAAATAGCATGAACCAAAATTTACATTTTAATTAAATATTAATTGTCCTCAAGCAAACAATATTAAAATATAATATTATTTTGTTCTTCTATGTCCAGCTGAAGGGTTGTTCCACTATTTATTGGTTTTGATTGTTTTGTTGTTTTTCTTTTTTTGTTTTCGTGAACCTGCTGCTCCATTGTGGAATATTCATAATGTAATTCTTCTGTTGGTCTTCCCAGAAAATAGAGCAATACTCATTTATTATATTCCAAAATAAAATTTTATACAATAAATATATGCTCAATTTTTTTTTAACACTCTGTAGTCCTAAAGCTTTTTTTTTTAATCTTAGGGTCTTGAAGTGCTGCAAAAGCATCAAGAGCTAGGATGCGACATTGGGAATTATGATACTGCCTTTGCATCAAGTGCATTACAGTAGTGCCTATAGGCCTGGGACCAGCTGTGCTTAGGTACAGTAAAAACGTTGAATAGTCGGTGACTTGAAGAGTTTATGGTTTAACACCATTGACTGACTCTAAACAATCGACTGCGGCTCTCTAACAGACATGGCCAATGCAAGGCCTGGAGGAGCGGTGGTAGCTGTAAGATTTATGGCAGTACAGGGAAAACTCTCTTCCCGTGCAGCTTGAAAAGCACACCTCCTTTGTAAATGCACCCATCATCCCACAGTCTGAGGGAGTGATGACACCATTTTACACGTCCTTGCTATTCTTCAAGTAGTCTGAGGAACGAATGCACTGCCATGAAGTATAAACGCCTTTGCATACTGCTCCCATTCCCCATCCCAGGCACGGGGGGCGGGGAGGGTTTCTTCCCACCGACGCTGTCTCTGGGGAAGAACCATAATAGATCTACAATCTAGATTTTATGACTCTAACCCCAGGCAGCACTGAATGGCCAGAAATTATACAATCGCAAAGTATATTTTATATCTGTAGAAAAGAAGATAATTTCATTTCCCGGGTAAGTGTGAGGGACTAGTGCTTGGCTCTCCATAGCAGGTAAGCACAGCTATAGCTTTTCCACGACAGCTGGAAAAGCTGCACTGGGCAATGTAGAACTGGTTGAATGCCCTCCTTTGGTTTATTTTCTTTTCTTTTTATCCTCATTTGTGGTTAAATATAATAAAATAAAATTTTGCTTTTGCATTGTTAAGCCTCAGAAAAGGGGGGGGGGGAAGTATGTGAAGGATTTCTCATCCATGCCAAACATGTTCTCCCTTTAAAGCATAAAAAAGAAAAAGGAGAAAAAAGACAGTGTTTTTGAAACAGCCCTATAGCAGCATAAAGAACACCTATGTTCATCGTGTGTAGAGAAGACAGTAGTGCTGGATGACAATTACCTTTATAACAGACCTGATAACCACTCTGCATACGTGCTACTGCTGCGTTACGCCTCCCTCTGTCTGTGTGCTCAGATGAGGAGAGAAAGGAAAGCTCACATCGGGAAATAAATGCCTGTAGGGTGAAGTTTTCTTTAACTTTACTCAGCTGAAGTCATCCTGTGGATATCAACAGCACAAACCAGATGAGTAAAGTTCAGCATGTGCACTAGCGTTTGAGAATTACAGCCTTCATTTGCGATTCAAAGCCCGATCCTGCTGCCACTGAATCAATAAAAGAGTTTTTCCATTAGCTACAGTGGTGTAGGACTTGGCCTCTACTCCTGATTTCTGAAGACACTTCACTGACATTAAAAAGCACTTTATTTTGTAGCACAGACACCATGAAGACAAGAAGGGACAACATTTGTTCCCTAGCTTTTGGATGTGTTTATAGTTTTACTGTAGGCGAGTCATCTAAATGGGTTATCGTGCCTAAATGAATTACATTTCTAGGAAAATTCTACACGTAAGCTTTATATATTTTCTGACAGAAACATATAGTAAAAAACAGCATTTAATTGCCATACCTCTTGAGCCAATTAGAACTCGTTAAAGGGTTCATAGCAGGAGCATGTGTTTTAAGAATCGCTGCTTCGGTCTCTGAAGGTATCATAAGATGTACTTTCATCATGCGCACGGCATCTACAAATTCTGATTGGCATTTCCTTCTTCCCTGAAAAGAGAGTCTGGCTCAGTTTGCAGCAAATATGACAATAGGCTGTGCAAATGTACATCTGAAACACAGCCCTTTCGGGGTTAAGCATTCAAGCTTATATGAGAGATCATCAGTTTCGGGTCAAAGTGCTGTTCTTAAATGATCAGTGCAGAACAGAAAAAAAAGGCATTGAAGTGACCTTGCTGAGGGTCTAAAACTGTGCTAAAGCCTTTTCTGCATGATTAAGTGAGCAGAATCTTAGATTAGCTAAAAGCAGTGCAGAAACATAATGAGTTCACTTATTTTGGAGCATTTAATAACAGTTATAGACAGTTATGTGATCAGGCGGAGTTATGACTTATTCATTCTTTCATTGCTATTAAAATTACTGCATTTGAGGTTTTTAAAGTCATTGAAATAAAAAAGTCTGATTTATGTTAGGAGAATTTAGCTTGCCCTTTGGTCTCTCCATTTTTAAATGATATAATTAGACTTTTTAAAGACCATTCTAAAAGCATTATTAGCATTTTCTATAGCTGAAAGTAAATGCATGTTTTGTGGGTAGTTTAATTTTAAAAAGGATAATAATAATACTTGATTCAGACGGCGATAGATTGTTACAAAAAGAAGTATTGCATAAAATTGTCTTAAAGGTGACTCTGTGCATTTGTGTGTATGTATACACACCGAGATACACACATATAAACACATGCATAAATGTGAGCACACATACATTTAGTGTACATATGAGCAGGAGTTCCTCATACACAGGAAAATAAAGCTATTCCCTTCACCCATTTGGGAAATGAAGGCAAGAAGAAGAGCAAGTTCCATAGGACATATTAACTCATGACCTTTAACATATTACCTCACAAATTACAAAGCCATCCATCAGTCTCAAGGGAGAAAAAGTGCTTTGATCAAAACAAAGGGACTTGCAGGTGTTTTGAATTAACAGTAAGTAATAATCATTAAAAATCACTGGGATGACTATGTTAGTGTCATGAATGTATGCACATTTTAACATACACTCAATTCCTAAGTCTTTGCATATGCAATATGTTCAAATTATATTTTTATACTAGTTATTAATCACTACAAGCACGCCCAGTGTTTTCAGCAGCAAAAATACACATTTTATATATCTGATTTTTGGCTTATGCACAACGTTCACAATACACAGACACACAGTGAATACTTTCACACAAGGCTCTATGTATCTTGCTACAAAGGCCAAACAGGTAAACCAAAACACTTTCCTTTCACATTTAAATAGCAGGTTTTTCCTACATTGTTTTGGCTTAGAAAATAAAATTTCCCATTAGATTAAGAAATTCTGCTTTTAGTTGGGTCCCAAGGGAACATATCTTTGCTTACAAAAATCATGCTTACAACAGCTTCCTTAACTGAAAGCTTTTTTTATGCATGCGCCTTCTATGTTTATTCAGTAGACAGTTTGGGTTGCTCATGTTGCTGCTCAGAATGCAGTGTGCTTTTCTATTAAAACATATTATTAAAACTAAATCAGAAAGAAGCTTATTTAACAGTCATTTCATGCACATGACTGATGGGAATACATAAATTATCAGACTAATATCTGATTAAAACTTGATTAACATGCTAATAAATTATGCTAGAAATGTTGGGTTTTTTTAATTTCCCCACTTTTACTTAAACTTCCTAATTGACACTTCAATTATTTTGTTCTCTGAAATTTTGCCTTCCTTATGAATAACAGCTGAGATAAATTATTTCTTTGCCTGAACTTGATATGAAAAATGATCAATTATAATTATTAGAGCTCCCTAGTAATCTGTTAATTATTATGAAAAAAGGTCACCTCATTTTTGTTTGTTAAATAAGGACCATTATATTTACTGTTGACAAAAGGCTGTAAGGTGTTTGGGAAGCCCATCCCCGTAAGCAGTGCACGGCGTGGACAAAGTGCAGAGGGCTGCAAGCCGGAGCATCCTCACGCTTTGCTCATGGTGATGCTAACTTTGGTCCACCAGCCTCACCGCTCGGGGAAATGACAGAGGAGCCTGTATCGGCCTCACGTGCTGCTACCGCCTGTATGGAAAAATACATCCATGAATCTTGTAATACAGACTCCTGCCCACTAGAGACTGATCTCAGCCCAATAAAGCCTGCAACTCGGGACCCTCACAGTTTAGACTTGAACTATGGTCAGAAAGGTGAGAGGCCAAGGCTTCATCCACTAAGCCATTTACCCTTTTCCTTTGTAAGGAAGATTGATTTTAAAAAAGCTATTAACCTTCAGCGATTTATCTCATCAGATCATCTTCATTTTGTTCTGCCTATAATAAGGCTGTATTATACAGTTTAATTCTTCACTTAATTCAGCTAGACTATCTAAAACGAAATACGTGGGGGGGAAAAAAACCCCCAAAATGGAAGAGAGAAAAATTATCAAAAACTTTGCAATGAAAATACAATCAGGGAAACATAAGAAACTGTAAATGTTATCACATAGCTTGGAGACACAACAATGAAACACCTAAGTGTGTGTATACAGATATCCTGGTTGGAGAAAAACTTTCAATATTTCTCGGTATTTCATAATGATGGGAGGATATACCATGCTTACAATAAGCCTTACCTAAGGTATTCAAGAGACAAAAGAAGAGTATTTTCATTTCTTGAGCCGACTCACAGCAGCATCAAGACAACCCACATTCATTCATTTGTATACATTCAAACAGAGATGATCCCTCGGCAGAAAAGAGAAGCTCCAAGAAATCTGGTCTTGAAATTTAGTGTTCTGCTGGTTTTTGGGGAAATGCCTCGGAGAAGTATGCCAAATGGAGGGCTGTTTTGGCAACAGTGTGTATAACACTGATTTTCTTTGAGATTAATCAAGTAGGGATTACTTGCTAGGAACTGAATTATTTCTGCTTTAATGATTGATTTGGGGAAGGAAAAAAAATTCCTGTTTTATGAATACTGTGTTTGCATTAATGACTTTAATTCACCTGGCTGAACTTTGTGGTAGGTACCAATTTAAATTTTGCTGGACTATGTAATGACAAAACCAGTTCTAAGCATTTCAGGTGGAATTAGGTAGTGAGTTCACTCATATTAGAGGTTCAAAATTACTCAGAATCTTAGGTCCCACTGACTTTGATTTTTAAGTCCCTTAGGTTCACCTATAGAAACATGCCTTTCTTTTTGTGTGTTTATGAAATGCAGAGCACGGACCAAATCCTCAAAATAAAAAACATCTTTCTGTTATGTTCAATGGGATTTGGATCAGAACAAAATTTTTTTACTCGTTTTTCAAGCAGCTCTGAATGACCTCAATGGCTGTTTTGCCAGAGTGAGGACTGCAGGATAAGCCCAGAAGTTATCTAAAACCAGCAGGTCATACTTCCTGTTTGCTTTTTTTCCTTCTTCACAAATGCATTCATAAGTACACGCATCTTACAGCATCCGCTCTTTTTTTTCTGGTAGTTGGATATTTAGATGGTGAACTGAAGCGAATGCTTACAATACCCCAATATTTGATCAAACCATGTAACAACAGAGGTCGGTCTGTCTTAGTTTTGGCTGTGCTTATTTAACACTCCTGAGCTAAAAGCTCTTTAATGTCAAGATCGTATGAGTAAGCGGACATTTGGGCAGTTGAATAAAACTTGAAAAGGGTGATACTAAATGTTACTATGAGAGCCCTATTCAGATACTCAGAGGGTCAACAAACTACTCCTTGGCAGATCCCTGGCAAGTCATTCTTTATCAACTGAAGACCGGGTACAGGTGGGCAAACTCGAAGCAAACCACAGGGAAAAAGTCTGCTGCAAAACAGTTCGACTTTTTTTCTTTACAAATGAAACTGATGATAAAGTAACTCTTCAGGAACTGGTTATAAATCCTCTTCATACATATTTAACAGTATACAGTGAATAGGATTAGTAATATCTTTTGTCTAATTTGTCAATCCAGTTCTTAGTTCCCCACAGTGCTTCAGTCAAATACAAAGACAGTCTCAGTTACTTTTCCATAGATTAAGTAGCTCTTGAATTGATATTTGCTGTATGGTTTGGGACTTTGACTGGTAAACACTGTGACTGATGCTGAAGGCCAAAAAAAGGCAGCAATAAGGAATTAAAGCAATAGACTTTTGGTTGACTCGAAGGGCAAATCCTCTCTCCCCATCTTGCTGTAAAAGCAGAGTCATTCTCTTAACAGAAAAGACACTTAAAGGTATTAGTATAACAATCAGTGATTGTTTTAATTTCTTCTTTCTTTTCATTGGCCTAATTTATTTTGATGTGTAAAGCTGAATTTTGTGGCATTTCAAAACAGGAAAATACAAAGACCTATGGTAAGCCTAGCTGTGCCCACTCATGCTGCTCCTGAGCACCCTTTAAAAGTCAGTTCCAGGGCCAGGAACTGTGGAATTAACTGAGAGTACATTTTACCAGAAGCCGTTTCTCCCATGCAGCTGGAGAAGATTGCCACAGCGATAGTGCTGCTCTCTAGCCTGCCTAGTTCATTCTGGAGCAGGAATTTCAAGCATATTCTTCAGAACCAGCAGATAACTTGTTTTCAGTAACTTGTTTTCAGCTGCAGTGACACAGACATATAGACAGGTATACTAATTAGCACATAGTCCATCACCAGTCTGGGTGGACTGGCAGAACATTTAAGAGTTCGTATGGATATTCCTGTCTGGAGCTCTGGCATTGTTCTATTGATGACCCACTGTGTAAGCACATATGTCTGTTTGCCTTATACTGATGATAACAGAGGTGTATAAGTAATGTGAAACTTATTGGAGGAAAGAAAAAATAGTATTTTTAAAAATTATTGGATTGCAACATAATACTAAAGTCATTGTTGCAGACATATCAGTAGCAATTATTTTTCCCAAACCCATTTTACTTCTTTCTTTTCTCTCAGCATAAGAATGCACCTGCAAAAATAAGGAAAGATGACAAATATAAGCACTATTTTGACACTTCATAATATTTAACTACCTAGCCGTTCAAGTTAACTACCTATGTTCACTGGCCTGCCTTCCAGTGGTTCTTATTTCCTTTAACTGATTTGACCCATAACTGTTAAAGTCTGTTGTCACTACATTTGACTCGCTACACTATTTTGGGGATAACCTAATATTCATATTCACTTTGTGATAGTGAAACACTCACATTCATTGTTAGCAAGTGATTATTGGGCTATTTGTGGAAGCTTGTGAACGTCTACGAATGCAGGAAAATATCTATTGTATGACTACCTGGGTCCTTTTCACTGACTTGGAAAAAATTTTTTAGAGAAGTGCTGTTTTCGCTTCCTTCTGGTCTGAGATCTAAGACCATGGCAGCAGCTGTATGTCAAGGTAATGCTCAGTGAGCACAGAGAAAGAAGAACTTGGAAAGAACGATAGGACACCAGATACATATTTCTTGCGTTAAAGCTACAGGTCATAAAACTTGGAAAACTCCAACAGAAGCAAAAATAAAACAAAAAGCGGGGAAAAAGTATACTCAGGTTTTTTTAACTTATTTCCTAACTTTACATATTTGGCCTCATTCAACTGCTGTTAAAGGCAATTAAAAGACTCACGAGAAATTCAGTGAAATTGGTCATCGAAGATCTAGCCCTTTATAAGCCTATTCTATTCAGCATATTTATTCCAAAGAGTCGTATTTCAAACTGTTAATATAACACGACCATGTTTGTGTTTAAAAATACCTTTACTTATTCTTAACATAGGTGTAAGATAGAGACAGGAGCAAGTATCTCTACCTGAAAATGAAAAACAAAGCTTGCTTTACCCACTCTGATAGAACAACGTTTGCAATTCAGGATTATGGATACAGTCGTACTTATGTTCTGCCTTAGAACGTTGCACACACATCTCAGTGCCCAGTTTAGTAATGGTATTCCCATGCGGTCTTGTACTTAGATTAAATCTCTTCAAACAGATGCAACTTGTTCTGTCTTAAGCTACTGCATGGCAGCACACTGCAGAGAGATGGGGCCTAGCAGGTTTGCATATGCGCTAATAACGTATCCAAACACCCATGTAACACATACCATCCACCCAAAGCTGCTCAGGTTTGATCTGAACTCACAAATCCAACGTAGTCAACGCCGGTGAGCTCACCGGCCTGAGCACAGCGCTGGCCTAATGCAGCCAGGATCTACCTGGAGTTGCACTGGCGCATCCTCACAGCATTGCACCGTTCAGAGCGGGATTACTCACCACAGTGGTGAGTAACGATGTGCCATGCTCCGTTTCCAAGTGCAGCCATTTCCTCATCATCTGACGCCATCGTTCTTCATGTGAGGATGCCACTCGGTAAATACGTTGGGAAGAAAGCCACACGTGGGCAGTCACCTGGCAGCATAAGCAATCCTGAACACTGAACAAAATAAATGAGCCAAACAGCCATTTGGTGTTTGAACAAAGGACTGCTTTTTATCTCAGTGGTTTTGGACAGTGAATACTAAATTGTGCCTAAAATATTGTAATGACTCAAATCTGGTGCCAAGCAACTTTAAGAGTTAATACCCAAAAGCCAGACACCTAAACCCTTATGTACGTAAGTTTTACATGTTTTGTTCATGGAAATACTGATTACAGTGAGCAAATCCTTATTTTTATGCAAAAAAAACCCCAAACCCACACACGTGGTAGCAAGCATGTAAAATGACCTATACCTGAATGTTTGGCTCAAAAAAAAATGGCTAAAGGATAAAGTAAGAGAAAAAATTTGGCAAAATTTTGAAGTCGTGTGCAGCAGGTAAACTCCCAAAGAACAACAAAAACTCCTCCTAATGGAAACCAAGGAAAAGGTAGCATTAAAACTACTTAACCTGCAGCAATATTGTCAGGGATGTCACCCACAAGTACTGATTAGGCTGTGACAAACAAGGTTGTCTTTACATTCACATTCTGCTACCAACAGTGTCTATTCGCTTTAACTGTGGAGACCCAGACACCCTTCCTCATGACAGGGATATAATACTCTTAATTTAACGTGCCTAAAGACAAATCTTCAGGCTAACACTAACCTTTGGTACCTTTAAAGCAACTACACCTTCACTGACTATGAATAAATCGGAAAGGGGCCTATTTGCAACTGTAGTTATTACAAAGTGAAACAGAACAAGCACCAAGCTAAAAAACCAAAAGCACCATAAATAGCAACACGGTTCTCAACCCTAAGTCTGGGAGCTAACAGTGGGGACAGAAAACCTTCAGGGCACTTCCACAGGAGACAGAGAAATGAGCTTGTTGCCTTGCAGGTTCTTAGTGGTGACTTGACTCTGTAGCTGCTTTCCTGTTCTCCGATCTCCCAGTTTTATGGGGTGCAAAAACAGTCTGAAAGTCTTCACTTGCCCTTTCTAACGTTTTTTCTCCTTGCCTCTTGCCAGCAAAATACATGCAATCTAGCTTCTTGATTTTATAAGAGCACTTTAACTGAGCCGAAGAGATGTGATAGTTCCACCGAAGCATGATAAGATTTAGCGAGTAATCAATAAATACTTACATATCCACACAGTGTTTGCAACAATGTACTGCTTTTTCAGTCTGAATTTAAACCTCTTTTCCAAGCTCTAAAGATGGACCACATAAGAGAGGATCCAGGCAAACCTCTCTTTCAATCCTTTTTACTATGACAAATCCTCTAAAGAATGAGTTCCTTCTTGAATCAGCAGGGCTTCACAGATACTTCTCTCTCTTCCCGGGCTTCAATCTTTTCAACCTAACCTATGCTTTTCGCCAATTTTCTGTGTTTGAAATAAACCTTTAGTAGCCCTAGTCTGGCGAAGGGAGAGGGGAAAGGAAAAGCCTGGGAAAGAGTAAATCTTAATTTCTTCTCTGACTGATTTTGCAATTAGTCCAGACCAGTTGCAAGACTTCTGAAGAGAAGAGCACTAATTCCCTTCACAGGCCAGCAACAAGGTCTACTTATTCCACTATATCATTAAGGCTGCATGCAAAAGGACAGATGTGGGTGAAGCAGGGAAGTTTATTTGTAATCCGCAGAAATGCTCAGGAATAAGCGCTCAAACAAGTGCAATATGGACTATTGTTTTCTAAGTGCCCTCTGGGCTTTGCCATGTTATTCTCTTCAGAGAGCAACAGAGTTCCTCTGTTCTTCCCCTGTCCTTCCCAGTTCCTCTGATGATCTAGGTACACTTCTAGGCTTCTTCAATGCAGCACATGCTACATCACTCTTCTTGCTCGTGAAATATACTGAGCACAATAAAAGTGACTTACTTAATGGTTTCTAAGTGTGGGGATATAGAACAAGTGATACTTGTTTTGCACCCTAATTCCGTAATTCTGTTCTGTCCAAACTTCTGATTCAGTTCAGAACATTTACAAAACATCTCCTGTGGCCAAAGTTTGGTAATTATTTAAATATCTCCAGACATATCTTCGAGTCTACACTGCAAGTGAACAAGACTCAAGAAATTGCTTTGAGCAACCTGGTACGTTAGATGTTACCGTGCATCACTACACAGTGCCAACAGCCCAGCTCCCAAAACCAGAACAGCAGCTTTAATGTAGTACTGCTCTCAGGCCAATCGATCCTGCCCATCACTGCACTACTCCAGGTGCAAAACTGTGCTCAAATGCCTACATTTCCTTTAAATTCTGGAGCTGACGTGATGTGCGGGAGCTCAGGGGTCTCTGGATAATGCCTCACTGAGTGGAGCAGTTGTTCTCTGGATGACTGCAAACAAATTAGACGTGAAGTGTAGAAGGGAGCATGGAAAATGGGTAGACAAGACATGAGTGAAAGTCCTCAAAGCTGAAAACCAGAGGAAAAGAGAAAACGGGGAAACGTGAACCTAAGAAGAGGAGAGAGAAGGAAGAGAACAAAGGTGGCCTCAGCAGTACCCAGATACGTCAGCTTTGTTTCAACAGGGAAAATTGTAGCACACAGGACATGATTTCCCCTGTTTCTGTGCCTGTTCCACTGGAGGACCCACATGCAAGAACTCTTCATCTTCTGGTTGCTCTTTCTCTCTCTTCCTCCTCTTTTTTAATTGTAAGCTTTTGGGGCCTAATCTGGATCTTAAAAGTGACTTACAGAATACTTGGATCTCCACCATAAGGTGTCTATGTGAGATCAGGACTAAAATAAACGAATGAAATAAATTAAAAAATCCAACGCTTATCTTTGGATAAAAATGTTCCAAAACAACCATAAGTGACTTTTTACTGTATCCAATAAGCGACAGGTTGACTCAAGAAATTTAGTTAAGTAATGTGTTTTTTTCAAATTTCAAGTACTTGAAAACATAAAAGAATAAAGTTCTCTTATCACTAGGATATATTTAATGTTAGAAGTTCATACTGAGATGGTTTATGTAGAATTTTAAAGGCCAATAAACTCTGAGTTTCCTGCATGTATCCAAATTACAAAAACTTCTGTGCTACATAGTTTTGGGAAGATGTATTAAACAAATAGCTCACAGTGTCTAACAACCCTTAAAATGCCTCACATAATACACGTGGGGCTAGCATTGCCTCATACAGTATTTCCTGCCCCGTGCACACCAAGGGCAGAATGGCACAGAAGGGGAGCAGAGGTGGGATGGTTAACAAGTGACTGGTTAACAAGCCCAGGCAGTGCTTCTGTCGCTCAACAGCAAAAAAGGGCAGTCCAAGCAGTGAGCCTGGCATTCCCCGAGCCCATGGGCTGGTCCGAGTCGCTCGTTGTCTGGAGAAGAAGCCATGCCCTGCTTCCTGCCCACCTTCCTGATAACCATGGTTATGAAAGTCTTTGCATGCCCAGATATTAATTTTAGCCCAGCATTGGTGAATTACTGGATTTTCTGTAGTAACAACCCAGATAACTGCACTACTGATCTGTATTTGTTACTGTGATGTTATTTAGAGATAAACTGTTTATCCCTAAAGCTGGTCTGGTTTCTGTTACTGTATCCCAAACTTCTAAAAACTTGGGAGGGCCATCTTAAGCCCTTACAGTACAATACATATGGTGCTACATACAGGCTGTGATTTTGGTCCTGTATTCTTGCTTTGAAAGATCAGTGTATGGTCAATAGTGTCAGTGATCACACTGTGGGGGAAAAAACTGCACAGGTTTCTGTGCACTGAGCTGGTCCCACCTCAAATGTGTAAATGTTATTGATGCATTAATTTGTCTATGCATACATGATGGAGTCATTATCATTTCCTCTTGCGAAAGAATGAATTGGTTTAACAGCACACAGATGAATCCAGTACAGTACACATGCAAAAACCCCACCCTTACACTCCTGCTTTTGTCACATATTAATACACTTCGTCCCTGTATATGAACAAATAAATTGATGAAGTCTAAACCAGATTATAATACAGCATCTTGGAAAGTGAAATAGAATATATTTTTTTCTCCACTGTGAACAACTTGGATCCTCTTCCCTGAAACTTTATATTGCTTTGGTATTTTATTTGGATAACTGTAACCTTAATATATTTTATATGAGTTCATAACCTGAAGGTTAATTACCATTCACCAGAAATGGGAACAGTGTTGTTCAGATGGTCCTATAACTCTCTATATAGCAATAAACTGAAGAGTCACCACATGAAAATGGCATTGCAAATGTAAATGGTGTTGTCTTTGTACAATCTCCAGGATAATACTTAACCTGCTTTCAAAAAAAAAAAAAAAAAGGAATATTTTATGAGGGAAACGTGATTTATATTAATGGAAGCTGCATATAAAATTTGAAGATAATTTGAAGATGCCTATTATTATTTTTGCATCACCAGTAAATGCATTCAGATGTATTCACTATGCTTGGAGGAGTCCGGCTTTCTGTCACAAAGTTAATTTGAATTTTAAAAAAGTAATGGCAGAAATGAATTTAGGCCCTGACACTTAAGGTTGTGTCTCAGAATACAGTTCTAAGTCACACCTATACTGGTCATAGCACCAGAGATGGGCATGAGCTTGAGTACACACCCATACTCCTTTTCGTGGTTTCAGCCCATGTCAATTTATATTCTCCCACCAAAGCCTAGACACAGCTCAGGAGTTATAAAGGACCAGGACTGTTCCCCACAGGTGATAAAAATTAGAATACCCTGTTGTGTTCCTTGCCCTCAGAGCTGAAAAATGGACCCAGACTGGGATTCCACCCAGGGCCCACCTACCCAGTTTTCATTGCAGAGAAGCAGCATAAAGTGTTAAGACCAGAGGAATAAACAAAACCAGAAACAAATTTAAAATGTAACATTACACTAATACAATTAAATTTTCACAAATTTTTGAGTCATGTTCTTCATCAACTTCCTAATGACCTAATAACTTCCTGAACTGGACCTCCCTGAGGCTGCTGCCTGGTGTTACACCATCTGTCACTACTAAGAGCAGTCTGATACTGTCATGTTTGTAACTCCACTTGAAGCAGTCATAGAGTGCTGTTAGATTTTCCCTCTTCACCAACATGCTCAGGTCCCTCTACCACCCCTAAGACGACATGTTCTCTAGGCCCCTGATCATCTGGGTAGCACTCTCCTGGACTCACTACTGTTCCTCAGTCTGGAGAAACCATGGAGGTTATCCAGATTCACTAGACAAAGACGTGGTTTGCCCAATTTATTGCTGGCATCAGTCCCACTTTGCGTGAGAGTTTTAACCAAATCACTTCTCGATAACCCTTCTCTGACTATACGGCTCACAGTAGATCCAATAATATACCAAAGCCAAAATGGTGTCCTTACTTTTTGGACAAAGCCAGTCAATTTTATAGGTTATAGTAAGAAAACCAGGTGTCCACTATGTGTAGAGATCACATAAACTTTTGGGTACAGAGCAGCAAGGGTTTCTGTCTTTACTGCTGGTGCAAAAATGCATTGGAGAGGAATTGCAAGCTGCTTTAGTTGATACTGGAGTATTGTCAAACCTCTGAAACTTTTTCATCTTTTTAACAACAATTAATGTATTTATTAATGAAAAGCCAAGCATGTGCCTTGTATCTCTTCAAATTACTACTTTTAATTTAATTTGAAATGTTCAGAGAATTGAACCAAATAAAGCTATTTTTACTGATTTTACAAGCATGAAAATATCATACACATTTGTCTTATATTACTTTAAGCAATTGTACCTTGTATTATGCAAAAGCAGACAATTATATTTCATGGGTATTCCTTATTGGGAGACAAAAAAAAAAAGAGACAAATTCTCCCTCTAACTGTTCTTGCTGATGAAACTTTGATCATGAAAATGTTATTCAAAGTGCACAAAAACCAAACAAAACTTACTAATACTTTCAATAACTTGATGAATATTATATATCAGTATGTACTAAATTCTTCTGAAAGTTCCTTATACTTAACTTATAAACCATATTCCCACAGAAGCAACACTCACATATTTGGAGTTCAGGCTATGCCAATAAATCTATTGTAAATATTATATTAGGTACCATATTATTATAAATAACTATTTATAGAGGTGCACTACTCAAGTAGAAAAGTCTTTTAGGTTAAAATCTTAAGAGGTTGCACTTGAGCCCCATAAAGGAATTTCTGTATAAAATGTTTACAGTTTTACAATAAAATATTCATGTAACTAAAACTTCATTTGTGATTTAGGAATATTTCTTCTGCAAGCTTTTAAATAAATAAATAAATAAATGGTTGGTTGCAAGCCAAAGGTCCAGCTACAATACTGGAGGGAGCAACAGAAGTATTTGCATAGCTGAGTCAGTAAAACACACTTGAAAAATTGCACAGGTGTAAAGGAACAAATTTGTTTATTATACAGACCTTTCTGTTGAACGATTGCTCTTCAAAAATAAAAACGCACACCCTGATTTTTCATGTGTAACATTTACCATAAAGGGTCTTTATGTAAAACCCGTATAGCAGATTCTGACCTGGGAAGTCAAGGTAAAGTCACCGTGGAGCTAAATACTCACAAGTTAGTGTGTGAGAGAACTTCTGCTTCATAGGCAAAAATTTGTAATTTCACTGCTATCTTGTCCTACTCATCTCATTTGCTTTTTTATTTACGTCTCTTTTGTTCATCTTAGATCATAAGTTAGCATGCTAGAAGCTGGGTTTTTTTTTCTTTTGTTATCTGCGGGTTCAGTAGCTTGCAAAAAGAGGTTTCTGATTCCTGATTTAGACATCTATAGTTTTTATCTTCTATTTTATTATCAAAAAAATTGTCATATTTAACTGTTTTGTGTCAACATCCCACATTGGGGCTGAAGGGGTGAAAGAGGACAGAAAGCTTCTGAGCAGGGAGTCCCTAATGGGTTAGAAAAGTCAGAAATTGTGAAGAAGGATGGAAGATGTGAGGAAGTTACATAGCTGAGATGCAGAAATGGCAGCTCAGAAGTTATACAAGCAAGATCATTTGAAGACAAAACTAAGGAGGAGCACAATGGCTGGCTTAGACTAAAACATAAATACAGTGATAGATGTTTTTTCTCAGTGCTTGACAGGAAGGAAAGATGGGCCCTATGACCGGAGTGAAGAGGAGATACTGATGAGTCATGATCTGATCCCTTTTTAACCTTAAAAGTCTATGGAAAAGCATGAAGACATGGAAAAAACAAGCAACAACTTGTTGGTTTTCTTTTGAAGTTCTGGCAAGATCACTTGCTTTGAGATAGATGTAGACTGCCTTCAAAAACACACCTTTTCACAAATAGGTTTTCTGCTTTTTCACATTACCTCATTAAAAATATATGGCCATTAGACAATTCACAAATATACTAAACATGAAATAGTGGTGAATAACATGTTGAAGTCCTCCTTTTCTTGTCCAGAAGAAAAATGAAAAATGATCATTCCAGAAAAAAAATGGAAATCTGTAATGAAATAAAACCTGGATGTTTTTTAGGTGCCTTAATTTCAAAGTAGGTACAAGTCTTGCCCTTTAATAATGTAGAACAAGATCCTTGAAATCACTGACTCCTTTTAGAGGAGCATACTGTGACCCTTCCTTCATAATGTGACTAGGTACTTGTGTAAGTAATCCTAGTGAAGTCAAAGGAACTAAAAATTAATTTAACTTTTTTACAGTATCTTTAGAGTCTTTAGGAGCCCACGGCACAGCACCACAGCTTTATGTCAAAAAAGAAACAAAAGAACAGATCACACATTGTAAATTCTTACTGAATACTAAAGTATACAGTTGTTTAATTTGGAACGAAAATATTACATAAAGGTAGCTGAATGCTTATTCAGTCCAAGTGCAGAAACGTGGTCTGTGCCTGTGTGAACAGTGACAATTTTAAACGAATACCCTTTCACAACACTAAACTATTTGGAGAAAACACCCTAACAAAAAAAAAAAAAAAAACAGAAGTCATAATGCATTATTGGTTCTGATTTATTTGCTAATTTGCAGAGATGTTGTATTTTTAATTTCTTACATAGCTTTTCTAGTGCCCAAAGGTACAGACAAATATCTTGCTTCACACACTGCACTTCTTTTTTTCCTTGATATATATGCAAAGCTCAAGGACCATCCAATAAAGAGCATCCTTTGATGGCCTTTATCAAGGGTAATAAAGGTCGTGAAAGGCTGTCCTTTACACAGACTGCATCTGAATTTTTTCTAGAATATTAAGGCACATATCAATATGAGCTGTCATTCAACCTTGAGGTGCAGTTAAAACAGAAAAATGATGAGAGGTACTTAGTAGCTACTTATTTTACTAAACTGGTCTGTTTAAAACAGAGCATTGAGTTTCAGTGCAATTAAGGGTCATGTGGTGAAGTGGTATCTCTTAAACTCCATCAGTGGAAGATAATGTCAGACTAGTCACAGCGAACACAAGTTTTATTTTAATTTGTCATAGCACAGAGGTCTTGTGGTTATAGATTTAGGATAAAAGGACTCTACAGAAAAAAAAGAATTTCATCTTTCAAGCCTAGCAACCGATAGTCTCTCCCTTAGGAATCACTGCTTACAGAGATTCAAAGGTTTTGTACATAACATTGGTATGTGTATCACTTGGAAACTTGCAAAAATACACTGAAAAAACTTACCAAATTATATAAACCCCACTTGGCCAGGTAGAACTCACAAGCCTATGCAAGTAATACTATCGTTCAAGTCCAGTGAGGTTATAAAAGGAATGTCTGGAAGTGCCACAAGATTAAACAAAGCATAAAAATAAAAGGTTTTTATTCACGTTTTTTAACTAAAATGTAGTCAACATTCATAATTGTCAGAATCAGTTGCTTCCTCTATAGCACTTGTCACAGTCTGTACAGTGCTTTAGAAACAGGACAGGTTTGATGTGAACTAATAGATCTGCAAAACCACTGTTCAGCATAGGGTAGTCCACACACACCTTTACCAGCGAAGCTCAAGATACATTATATCCCTAAGGACGTGTGGTGCTTACACTGAAATCTGCTTGTGACTGCACAGCTGGGAAGCTTCCACCTTTACCCACTTCCCATCAGGACTGTATCTTTTTGTTGATAACATAAGATTGTTTTGCCCCCAAATCTCAAGTACTGCGTTCATACCAGACTGGTTCCTTACACACCAGAGCCCCTTCCTGCTCCATACAGCCTAAAGCCGGCTTCAAAACTTGGAAGGTCTCTGGATGAGATTTACTTATTAACCAGCAATTAGTGGAGAGCAGCGCAATTTTACCAGGGATCTTAGAACAACACTCAGTAAATTTCACCTTCCCCATGCCTGATGCTACATTATTTACCACCCTGACCATAGTCTTAAGTTCAAAACTCAGTGAAATATGAGTTGCACAATGATACCGAAACGGCCCTCTTCTGGAGCATATCAGCAGGTAACGATCGCTCAGAAGAGGGGTTCCACTTCCACTGTCTTATCACAAGAACTTATCTAGCAGATCACTTGAGCACCTTCCCTGTCGTCAGGAAAAAGAGCAGCACCTTTATGCCACACGGCTAAACGATGCAAACATTTGTTCAAATCAGGAAGCATTGCAGTTAGCTCTCATCTCCGTATTTCACTAAAGGCAGGACAGTGAATGCTATTGATATTGTTGAAGATATGACCCATTTTGCCTTGCAACTTGCCGGCATTACAAACCTCTCAGCATCCTATCCTATGATCATGTTCTTCAGCTGGATGTGAAGTAGATATTTGTTTACTTTATGATTTGTTTTACAGTAAAATTTTCATTCCATTGATTAATAGGTGGTGCAGTCTGACCCCAGGACCAGAAATCCTGAGTTCTCCTCTTGGCCTTGAAACACTTATTGTAAATACATCAATTTTTCTTTATTTTTATCTCCCTCAAAGGAGTGTTGTGAAGACTGCAATTTGTAAAGTACTTTACAAATGCGAACATGGAGAGAAAGTAATCTAGTGAATGAGACATGGGAATATGGAGTAACTTGGGATGAAGATACTGGGTCACCTATCAGAACCGTAGACTTTACCTTAAAGAGAAAACAGAACTAGTTAAAAATGGACCAAAGAGATAATTGACAGATTACATAGATTTTATTCAACAGATGTATTTAAAGGATGCAGTCACAAATTAAATACTATACACATGTCCACAAACTGGTGCTTTTAGTTCCCAGAGACAAAGCCTCTGAACTCTTAACTGCTTGTTTTCTGAGTCTCAATTTTGGCTCTAAGCACTCAAGCAGTATTTTTTTTCAGCGGGAGGACTTGCTTTTCACTAAATATGCTGAATTAGTCATTTCATATTAATCTTGACTCTCTCCTTCCTGCAATATTTTTAGCTAATAAAGACTGCAATGGCTCTCACCATCCATCTGGCCGTCTGTTCATCCATCCGTCCGTCCATCCATCCATCCGTCCGTCCATCCATCCGTCCATCCATCTTTCCAAGCAGTATATTTTCTCCAACAGTAGAGAAACCCTCTCCCTGATCCCAAGGCAAGCGCAGCTGAGATGTGGGCAGGCCTAGCAGCTGTGCAGCCATTTTTCTCTTATTATGTCCAGAAGACGCACAACGAATATATTTTTGTTCACCCACCAAAGAATGCTCTTCATTATCCTTTCTATAAACTTCTCTGTATCCGCAGAATAGTTGAACTTGCCCACTCACCCCTTTAAATGATCAGTTGTATTATCTAATTGTCATAACATACTTTCCTAGGTTGTTTACTGACTGTTTAGTGAGCACGCTGCATTTCAGCAGCACCTTTGGTGGTTTCTGCTCTAAGCTTGAAGACTTCAAAGAAACAAGGATGCAAGCAGGACTGATGTGCATATGCCCAAGTCATGACTCCCCAAAGCCCCACTCAGCTAATGGAAAAGTCCACAGTAGCATACCACTGTACATAGAGGTTGTGCTTAGGATCCTAAAATGAGGACTTGGGTGCCAGATTCACCTCTGCCCATTCAGGCACTTCTGAATCATAATGTTTCTATTCATGCAAGCCCAGCTTGGATCCAGAAATGACTGCGTCTCTGACCAAGCTCCCCAAAGGATTTTGTTCCATAAGTTTTCTTACAACTTGACTTAGCCTGACTTGCTTTTACACATCTAATTCTCTTAATATATGCACAATAAAGAAGGCAGCAATGCCTCATTTTTAAGATCTCGGTGGCCAGAGGCTGGCAAGTAGGAGACCTAGATTTCATTCCTTTTTCTCATGGAGAATGGGATGAATGCTTTTCCCTGGGAAGAGACCTGGATTCTGATCGCTCTCAAAGGACTCATGTTTTTGACATGAAATACTAATTAGATGGAATACATTTACTGATTTGAAATCGGTAAAAGTATGCAAACTGCAGGCCATTAATGCCCCTTCAAATAAAATGGCTGAAGATTTTCAGAAATACTCTCTAATTTTTCATGTTCGGTTTCAAATACAGGATTTGCGTTCAGTCATACCAACTACCTACCGGTTCCTAATAATCTTGAGCTGAACTGGGTAAATGCCTATGAAAAAATCAGGTATAGGATATCTCTCAACTCAATATCCAAACTTACAGGCTGTGTTTGAAAATATTGTCCTTCACTTTTCCTCAATTCCTCTGTGCTCTGAGAAATGAAGTAAAATATTTTGAACTCATAAGAAAGACTGTCAGATCTCCCGAAATAAGAAATGAAAACAAAACTAATAAACAGAAAAGCCAAAAGCTAGCAGCGTCTTACAAGCTAATAGAAAGGAAAATACAACAAGCAGCACAAAGCCTAAAAATAGCCACCACAGGGCTCCAGTTCCTTGGTTTTGTGGAATTTAAAGGTCCAGGCTCCTGAATGCAAGCAGGGGAAAATGATTACAGGGAAAGGAAGGACGCAGCCTTCAGTATGATAAAAAACCTTCCCGATCTGAAGGAAGGCTATGTTTCTGTATGCTATATGCAACCAGAATATCTCAGCACTGTAAAAACTGAATTTTAGAAACATGTTAGTTTGAACATTAGAATAATCTTTTGTTAGAATTTTGAGGCCTTTGATGTATCATTTTTTCTTAACAGATTGTCTTAATATATACATATTGTCTCAAGCTTCCATGCTGAATACAGTACATGGCAAACTAATTTGATTTTACTGGACGTATCCTGCTTAGTATTTGTCTTTCATTCATATTGTAATATTTATTGCTAACCTGTACATCAAAATATTGTAGAAATCTTATTATTGTTATTAGGTAGGGCTCCCTAAGAAGCAAATGTACAAAAAATATATCATAGATTATTGACTCATGTTTAAATTATATTTTCACTTACTAATAATTAATGTAACAGAGTGAGCAGTTGAGTAAAAGGTTATATCTATAAAATTATTAAAAAGGATTAAATTATGCCTAGCAGCTACTAGTGAAAATGCATCCAGCCATGGCTATCTGTAGTGCAGTTGCACTGGCTCAGGTGGAAATGGCATATTAATGGGGCCCATTTACTTTATGCTATAGACTTCTCTGAAGGAGGAACAGTGAGGGGACTAAGATAAAATACTAATGGAACATAATAAAATGTGGATGTTGATATCGAGAAACTAATGGCAATTTTGTACTTCTGCTGCTGTAAGTGCACTATTATTAATGACTACTAATTTTTATTTCTTCAATTTAGTAGGTATTTTAGTGATGTTGAATAATTTGTGCCTGAAAGAGAAAAGGTAAAATGACATTCCACTTAGTAAACACACACTTATGGGTAAAAAACATTTTTAAATCAATAATCTTTCAACTGCTTTTGGCTTTCTATAACTTTACTCAATATTAATACTCTTTTTATTATATATTGCATATTGCATATTCTATATTCTGTATTCCATATTCTGTATTCTATATTATTCTATATTCTATCAAAGCATCTAAGGACCTGATGAAGCACAGAGGCAATGGTTCCAATATTCAAAACTCTACGTTAAAATGTAACAGTTTATACATCTGATTTTTAATCAAATTTGAGTATCTCTTTTCTGATTAAGGACTTTTGCTACTGACTGACCTTTTGCTGAAGGGTCTTTGCTGAAGTCCAAAATTGAAGTGTACTTATTCCAGAGCTTGCTTCAGTGCTGCAGCATACATGGTAATGACAATGGAAATACTTAAAAAGAATCTATCCTGCGCATCCACTTACCAATGAATCTTTTGATTGTTCCTAATATAGAAACACACAGAAATTTAACAACTAAAAATACAAGATTTAATTCAAGAATTGCCTGTAATTCTTTCAATTATCGCACTTCCCTTCCCCATTTCTTATCATCCCGAAGCTTTATCCATACAGTAATTAAAAATGATTTTCCCCACTCTGTTGACAAGTCTTCAATTTTTGGTATGACAACTCTTGTTTTATAATGAGGTGAAAGGATATTACTGGTAAAGAAAAATGGACTTCTCTGCTTGCTAACGACTGTCAAATATTATACTCCTCTGAACATACTGTCTTATTGGGAAGAAAATAGTCATATGGGGTTCCAAATGTGTGCTGGCATGTTTATTTTTATAATACAAACAACCATGAATTTAAGGTGACTTTCTCCAAAATTAAAAAGAGAAAAGACTCCTTCTTGTCTCTAATGCTGGCTATGTCTTCCACCAACTTTGAGGTTTATAAGGAGCCATGAACAAAAATCACAAACATGGGATTATCTTTTTGGCATCTTGGTTGCCCAGTTAGGAAAGGGAGGAGGATAAGGTCTGATGAAAGTTATGTCCTGTGTTTTGAAGGTTAAACCTCTAGACTGGAGGTTAAGTGTCCATCTGTGTCATTTACAAAGTACGTATGTAAAATCTGGATTGCTTATTTTAAACAGTATTTTCTTGGCTGTAACGAGTGTTAATCTTCTGTTGCTTCCTTCTCTGTTTGGTATGTAAAATCAGCACAACTGTCATCTCACACCAGCAACTCCTTCCGATGACCTGGCTTTATTTCTGCAATATATTTAGACCAGTTGCTCACAAAGGCTTTTGTGGCACCTTGAGGTGGCTTAAAAATATTTTAGGTGGTTCCTAAAGTAAGAGGATGAAGGCCAGTTTACATAATCGCCATGCTACCTGACCTTCTTAGTGATACCTTCCACTATGGAAAGACTTTCCACCCTCTGGCCTTTGGAAATGCCCAGCTTTAGTTAGATGCTGATTCATTTCCTGCAGCTCTTTAAACACAGCCAGCTGTGTGCTGCTGAGGGTCGGTATTATTTAAGCATTGTTTCAGAGACTTCCTGTCCCTGAATTCTGTAAGAGGGGAAAAAATCCTGTTTTGTTGTTTGTTTTCTTGTCTTTTTTTCTTAGGGGTGTACATTTCTCCCTGAGTAAAAACAAGTCCTTGGGGAAAAACTTCTGTAAATGACTGATAAGGAGTAGAAAAGGAAGTACAGACTCAAAGTACCTAGTTTTTCAGCCAGTTAAATACTTCCAAGTCCAGGGCATCAAGGAATCCAAAGTCTAGATAGAAGAAAAAGGGGAAATTAAATGTACCCTTTGCATAGCTTCATAAGGATAAAGACGTTCTTATAAGGAACATTAGAGATTATCTGATTCTGTGAGCCTTAATTTATCAGCTGTTTCATTGCCACAGAATACGCAGTAACAATGACAGCAATAAAAGAAAAATCCAAGAGCTTTGAGACCTTGTTTCTCTATTTGCTTTCAATAATAATTCAGGCTTCATGTCCAAATAATGATAAGTATTCCCACAAAGATGAACTATTAGCGATGGGCCTTTGTTTCTTAGTTTCTTATCACATCAAAAACGATAAGTCTTTAATTGTTTTATTAAATATTCATTTTGGTAGCTGTGAAAATATTAGAAACAAAAATATATTACATAAATTGGTTTATATCTTACTCTGTCTCAAGGCAAATCCAGCCATAAACCACATTCCCTCTTGATTAATATCTCAGTAGTGTTTACTACTCTTCAACTGCTAGTACAGTGTTTATTCTGTTCATTATACTGTTTCCTGTATCACTGTGGTGTTTATTGTTCTTCTGTGTATTTTTGACCTCTAATGTTTTATCTACAGCTCTGCTATTAAATTCACTCTTTTGTTAAATATGGATTCCATCCTGCTTGTATATTGCTGAATTTTTCAAAGCTTTAACATAAAACTATCCTAATGTTGATTGACAGCATGAAGTCAGGAGATGTAAGCAGCCTTGGAAACAGCCTTTGCTCTCTAGCTACAGGGACTTACTTGGACAAACTCTTTCTCCTACCAACTTTTCCAAGCTATTCTGCTGTCTCAGAACATCAGTATGACTCAACTGTTGGTGACAAAATTAATCTTTTTTTGTTTCTTTTCATGGAGTATATGTACCTTTTATCCCCAGGTAAAAACGATGCTGTCTCTAGAAAGACCCAGTTATGGGCAGGTTATGATTTTGTATAATCGTTACTGTGACTTGAACAAGAATATGCTACAGGAGTATGCTATTTGGCAAATGCTCTCATGTCCTCTGATGAAGAAGCCCCATAAATGTATTATGAAGATGAAGTTAGCTATGGGGCTGAAATACTCCCTGCTCATTCTTCTAGAGCCATTCGGTGGCCTGAGGGGGAAAATTCTTCTATGTCTCTATTGAGTGTCCCAGAAGTGGTGAAGTCCCCAAATAAATAATGTATGAATATATGGTATGTTGAATGTAAACAAGCCACACCAACAGGGTGCAGAAAACTGAAGAGTCTCTTGAGGACAGCCAAAGAAAAGTCCACTGCTTAGACCCACCTAGATTAAAGAGCACAGGATATCTCAAAATGCAGACTGAAGCTTTTAGAGATTTATGTTAAAATTTGTCAGTTGAAGAGATCACTAATGCAGATAGACATGAAAAAAGAAACAGGGAGTATGACATGTTTTCAAAGGTAGAGAGAGGAATAATTCATATGCAGAACTGGTATACTAATATATTACTGCTGAAGGGAGTAACTATACTTTCAAACGTCAGATGGTACCTAAATAGGCAGCCTAACTCTTTACTCTTTATTTCAACCTCTTAGGGAGTTCAGGCATGAAAATTGCACATGGAAATAACACTTAAGGTTAAATGGCAATTCTTCAACATGAATGGTAAAATTAGAATAAAAAATAGTATCAGAAAAAAAGAAAAGAAATGGAAGCAAACATTTTGTGTGCAAGTGTGCAAGTAAAGAATTACATCCATGTCATAGGTATCTATATGAGTTACACTATTTCATCTCCTGTCAAATAATTCAGAAAGTCAGAAGTACCCAGAAAAAAACCCAAACAACAAAACATGAAAAGCAGGACTTCAGATTTGTAGGATATTTCATAGTCGTTTTTCTCCTGGACCTATCTAAAAACTGTTATTAAATTTCCTATAAACCTGCAAGTTATAGTCACTCCAAGGAAACTATATTTTGTCCCGGGACTCAATGTATCTAAAGCCAAGTCTACATTAGCTACATGGCTCAGAGTAACTGAGTTTTGAGTTAAACTTCTGCTTATGTAAATCCCTTGATCATCTCTATTCAGCCCATGCTGGTTTGCTTCACAGGGTGATTTTGCTGACCTAGGATTCGTTTGAGGGAATATAAACCAGTAGCTCTACTCCGACAGCACCCAGGCAGACTCCACGTCAGGGGTGCCACTGCACCACCACCGGCTCTCCCTGCTGAACACCATGGGTTTTCCTTTCAGAGAGCTTCAAACCATTTGTGTATCAAAGACGCATGGTCTGGTAACCAGACAAAATGTCATCTGATGTAAATTCCTTGAAACACACGTAATGGAGATGGGAAGGTACTCAGCACCAACAGTACCAATCTACCGATTAGCTGGTATTGCGTCAAATTACTTGCAAATGTAGAAACAGCCTGCTCCAGATCTGAGAGGATTTCCCAGGAATCCATGCAAACTCCACCGAAGCCCTTCCTTGGGTTAAGTGGTACTGTGCTGAACCCAAGATATTTCACATGAAACAAACCGCCTTTTGTTGATTAACTCTATTCCCAAATGAGTCAAATCAATATAACTGCATTTTGGATTGCATCCCTACCCCTTCAAGTTCAGCACAGACTTATTTTATGTCTTATGACTTTAAATATCACTTTTTAAATACATTTTAGGTAGTACTATTTTATACTGTTTTCACCTACTTATCTGTCTGCTGTAAATACACGTTTAGGTGATAACTGGTAAAGATTCAAACATACGTTTATCCAGATTGGATTTCAACTTCTCTCTCAGTTGCTAACACCTTTTTACTAGTGACCCCTTCCAGCAGATGTCATTATGTTGTAAGCAACAAACAGAAAGCAGGCAAAGCCTGTATTGCAAAACAGGAGCACCAGAAAATGTTTAGTGCTCTTACTAATTGAACGTGTGCGTATGGAGGGAGTTACATAGTAAACAAAAACACTGTGTAATGTCTTATTTTTCACACCCTTTCTCAAAATATATTCAAACCACATTTTCAAACCTTGCAAGAACAAAATGAAGAATCTTAAAATGCCAAACTACATTAGAAGTGTGTGTTTGAGCTCCCATTAGGTACCTCATTATTTCCTTATGTTATCCATATGGGATTGACTTCAATATTAGCAAAAGTTGACACCGCTGAGATTGAGCACCGCCTATGCTTTCTAAAAAACAAAAAGCCATTAAACTTTTTCAAACAGAGAGACAGTATATCCCAAATTTCAGGACTATGGGAATTGTTCCAATTCAGATAGACCAGCAAGCTTAACGAGTTCTGTTATTCCTGAAGTATTCTAGGATACTCAGCAAGTGCAAGTAGTGTGAGCCATATTGTCAGGCACTGTAGCACCTGAAAATCAATGGTCCAAGTTCTCATGTGTTCAATGTGTGAGGTGGTTCTGATCCACAGACATGTCCTTATTCAGGAGTGGAAATTGCTTATCCTGGGACATGTGTAAGTTTTGCTGGTCCTCTGTTAGTAGATCTCAGAGATGACGATATGATTTCACCCCAGAGATGACTATATGCTTTCTATAATACTCAACCACCCACTGAGCATCCACAATTGCCAAACAAATCCCAGAATATTAAAGTACCCCAAATCAGGACTAATACACTTTGAGACATAAGTATTTGAACTACAGTGGTACAACTGTGGTGTGAGCAGATGAGCTGTCTTTCACAGTGGAGGAAGCAACATATGAGAGAGGAGCAACATTAACATGAAGGAATGGGAAACACCACAGTCATCCTTAATTAAACCATTGCTGCTTGTGACTACACAGCCAGACACTCCCTAAACATTACTAGCAGTTGTTATATTGTAGTAGCAGTCTTGGATGCCAGTCAGAGATTAGGATCCCCATGGTCAAAGCGTATGAACAGAGAACCTGGAGGAAGCTGCCGTCCAAGCGAGTAGCTGCTGCACCAAATACTGATTTTGCAGAATGCCGCAGGCTTCCCCCACAGCAGTTCTCGGCTCTCCAAACACCAGAATGAAGAGGGTTATTACTGACACTTAAACAATTACAAAGAATTTCTCCATGTCACAGACATACACTACGTTCTTTATGTATCATAGCACAACCTATGGAAGTACCAACATCATTTTCTGCGGTACTCTTTAACACGTTATTGTAAAGATCAGAAAATTCATTTTATCCTCAATAGGTAGGTTCTGCGATTTTAAGAATATACAGTATTCTTTGATCCCCTTGTCAAGTGAAAAATGGCATACACCATTAATTATGCACCCTTGCCTAATGATGGCCTTTTTGTTTCCTTGTGCTCTGTTTTGGAGACTTGTGGCTTTTAATGCCAGCAGGATATATATATGTCAGCACCTTTTTTATATTCTTATTGTAAAATATCAAAAAGCCTTAAAAGAGCTATATCTACACACATAATTGCACTGATGTTCAATCTGTCCTAGAAGTGCCCCTGGGAATCACCTGAACATCAAACACTAATGCATGGTAGGGGTTGAGCGGAGCGAGAGATAACTAACACAACAGAAGGAAGAATATGGACTACGCTCTTGACTTTCACCATCTGTGATGTGATACCTGAATCTCAGCACTTCTTGTCCTTTCCCATGTGAAGACAAACACGTTAGCTTAAACCACACTTTGTGATTCAGCAATGGTTTAAAGAAACCTGCTTGGCTTCTGCTGAAACAGCCTAGCAGTGCTCATGTAAGCAGAAAGCATGGCTCAGATTGACTGTGATACCTAACAGCTGAGAAAGAATGAATTCCTGAAAATTCCTTCCAGTTGTAAATGAACTAGATCTAGACAGAGAGACTAAACATGGAAATACAGGCTTTACTCAAACGAGGAGGTGCAGGGGCAGAACCAGCATGTGCAGACATACCTGGTGAGAAAGCACTACCGACACATTGGTCGACATGCTGTTCGGACCGAAGAACAGATCTTGACTGACAAAGACACGGCCACGTAATCTCTGATCACTATTTACACCACTTTTTTTCATTTCTGTAAGATTCAGGAAGACGATGCATTGTATCATCATTCAACACTACTTCTACTAAAAACCTGTAATCAGACATACTCTGTAAGTAGAGAATAGAAAAGCTTTTCATAAGCAGATGACTCTTCTGGTGTTAAGGTAAAAATATGAAAATGTTAGATCTCTTTCTCTATGAGAAGGGAAGGTTGGAAACCATTACCAATATAAGGACTCAACCGAAATCAAGTTATATCCAAACACTTAGCAGTTTTCAGAGCAGAAAATATTATCAGATAAAGATTACCATAATTCACCAGAGGTTTGGAAACCTTTTCTTATGAAAAGGAAATTGTTTATATGCAATTAAGATCTTCAGACACAGGAGCAGAGCTGTAAAATTTTGTTCCAGAAGGTCAGCAACACCATGAATTCAATTAATCCTCTCAAACTATTCCTACAGTATTAGAAAGCTATTCTTGACAATGAGGAAACTGTGATGCTATCAGAGTCACTGATGGAAAATATTAGCTTTCTGTTGAGTTTTCTTTATTGTTTCTATATAATATAAAAAATTTCTACCATTTTTTCTGCAGCCTTGAAATTATTGCTCTCAAGCTCTTTCTTCCACTTCCAGTTTAAGCTAAGGTATACAGTTTAAAGTACTTACACTTATCAATATTAAATTTCACTAAAGTGCATCTGTCCAGCCTTTTCCCTTTAATTGCAGTTTGCTTTCAAGGTATGGCTTTAGACTTGCTTTATCACTAGCACAGAAAAAAGACTAACAGAATGCGCATTAACTCACTTAACCTTAGGTGACTGAATTTATTGTACATTACAGAACCTGTACTGGAGTGTTTTCAGCTTTGAGCTCATCGGGTTGCTTGCTGCTGGTGTGCGTATTTCACCTACACACCTTAAAGATTCTTTCCCCACTAAGAGAAATCACGCACCACGCTTCATAGCCGGCAAATAAGAGAGTACTCAGAATAACATAATTGTAATTTCACAGCGTAGATTTTAAGTCTCATTTGAAATGGAGGCAGTGCACACTTAATACTCCCAGAGAATTACAACACAACATCTCTTAAAAAAATCCTCCGCTCTTTTAATTTTTAGCTGGCATGCATTAGTAAATAAGTCAGAATGCTTGTGCCTTTTTTTCACTGAGATGCATACAAAATGCATACTCTGCCTGCCA
This sequence comes from Pluvialis apricaria, assembly GCA_017639485.1. Classification (NCBI taxonomy): domain Eukaryota; kingdom Metazoa; phylum Chordata; class Aves; order Charadriiformes; family Charadriidae; genus Pluvialis; species Pluvialis apricaria. Next base: position 36,022,354 of record CM030012.1, on the reverse strand, counting down.
ATATTGTAAAGTGATTTTCATTGTGTGTTTTATGGAACTGTTAGATATGTTGGATGAAATCATGGTCTCCTTTGAAGTTAAGGAGAGCATTACTGTTGACTTAATGAGACCGAGATTTCTTTTATGTTCAAAGTTAGGCAATGTTTTTCTCTTTCTTTTTTATTAAAACATACCTCAGAAAGTTAAAAAGTAAATCAGTACTTTCAGTGTTGTACATCTAAAAGCTGAAAATGTCAGTAATTCAAAAATCCCCGTAAATGGCTTTGAATGCCAAACACAAAGTTAGATAGAATTTGTATGAAGTCAGAAATATATTAAACAAAGTGCTTCTTATTGGCACCAAGTCTGAGCTGGATTAACAAACCCTTATAAAAAGTTCTACAGAATTTGTTTAAATTTACAGTCTATCTTTTTATAACCTGCTTACCCCCACGAAATATAAAATGAAACATTATTTGTGGTAAGATATTATGCTAAAGGATTAAAACAAAAAATGACTAAAAGGTCTAGTTCTTTACTAAAGACCATCAACTTTTGGATTAATTTCCAAGGAAGTCAATTCAATGTCTGTAGACTCCTACTGACTGCATCTCTGTTATTTATTCTGTATGGCATTTCCATAGGGTATATGAGATCATACATATCAGCTATAAGAAATATCCCATACTGAGTTATAGCTATTGAGAACTAGAATTTATAAATACCTCACCTATAAGGCTAGCATTTTTGAAGAAATTACTTCACGTTTCAGGATATTTTAGTGGGTCTTTGTGCTATGAACATGTTTAGACACATTCACAGGTCATTCTTCAAGAGCTGTTTTCTTGAATGGAAGTTGAAAAGCATTTCTTTAAGTAGAAGTTTATCTGTTTTTAAGAGACAGGAGTATGTGGACACTGTCAGTTCAGACCCACATCCTAAAGAAACATCAGTTAAGCATTTTTTGACAGAAAATCAGGATTAAGTAGGTTAATGTCCTTTACATTTCTTATTGTGTTTTAGTATCTGGAAGACAAGGTCATGGCTGATGTTAAAATAATTACACAAGGCTGGAAGATGGTAGAACAAATATTTGACACTTCAATACAATGCTTTTCCTCATTATTAAATGGGTATTACAAAAGCACGTAGAAATCTAGCAATCTGAAGTTTGGTAAGAAAAATCTACAATGGCTAATCTGAGAGCCCTGAATGCTTAAAATGCCTACTGACATCTAGCAAACACATCACCATAGTAAAATGGACAACTTTCAGGAGGCCTTGGCCGATTGTTTCTCCAGAGGCAGACTTTCCTGAGAGGATGGCTGCTTATAACCAGTCGATAACCAGCCATTACGAGGACGGAGAATTTGTGCTTGAGTGCTTTTGGAGCTCTTTCTGTCAGATATTCAATGTTCAAAGGATCAACCAGTATTTTCAGTTCAGATAAATTTTAGATAAAATGTAATAAACAAGGAATATCTCCAAGAAAGAGGAGAAATGTGAGTCTAAATCCCCCAAGTTTCCATCTTGTATTGCCTCAAAGCACTAAAGACAGAAAAATATTTGTTCTTGTGTTACCCAAAAATCAAAATGCTAAAAAGACTGAAATTACATTATATTATAAATACACAAAAATAAATTTAAAATGTTAAATAAACATGCACTAAACACAGATACTCAGCCTTTGTTTTTACTTTACATCGCATCACTTTCCCCTATTTTTAATCTGTTTTGCCTATTTACACTGTGAATTACACAGAATGGAAATGCAGAAATGCTCACAGATATATGTATAACTTATAATCAAGACACATCTCACTTATGGAAAGAGAATGAAATGGAATCCTACACCCAGCTCAGAGCTACAGCTTATGACTTCAGAGTTGCATCTGTGGATAAGTAAAAAAAGGAGTGATGGACTTCTTCAGCTTTCCTTCCACATAGGTTTTGGCACCCAGGATTAATGCCTACCCACAATGATTGCTACTACAGGCCTGTATAAGGTTTCCAATATATGGCTACTCCACTGAGATGAAGAATTCTGCTTCATTTCATTTTGGACCTTGCAAACCAATGCATATGTTTTCTTCCTTTTTTCTTTTTCTTCTCCCTCCTTGAAACCAAGTCTTTCCAGTTTAATTTTTTTGAGTCATCTCATGAATTTTGTTTCCGTATTTAAAATAAGAATTGAACATTTTTGACAGTTTGTTTTCTTAAACAAGTATCTGTGAGAACCCTGGAGCCATGTACTGTATTGTAGGTAACCAGAATAATAACGTAATGACTTCCAAACAGCATTCAAGTTGCTTTACTTATTCTAATAAGAAAGAACAAAAGAGTTTTAAAAGCAGGATGTGTCTGACATTATCAAGGTCCCTTACATGGAGCTACAGAGAATGGGAAAAGATACAATCAATTTATCATGAAAGAATCTCGCTCTGCAGTATACACAGTATGGAGAATTTGTTCAGTATGCAGCAGTATAATGAAGCAGTGAGAGACAGAGATTATGCTTTCAGTTTTATTCATATTATGCATAAGAATTCAGAATTCGTTCTATGGAGGATAAGTATCCTAAATCACCTGTAAAACATTTGCCTTATCTTTCAACATTAAAGCAGTAGTAGAAGTACTGCTGAGTTCTAAGAAAAAATTAACAAGCTTAGGAAATCAGTTTAACGTGCTGCAAGTCTTCCAGTGAAATGTTAACTTTTTATACACAGAAGTGCTTGTGAGCACTTAGGCCTAGAAAAGCAAACCCACCTCCCCCTCCTTACACCAAATTTATTTTTTTATTATTTTTTTGAACTGAGTAGAAAATATGTAGAAGAAAATGCAACTATATATACTTCTGACAGCTCAAATGATACATAAATATAAGGGCTGACAAGGGTTGGTTTGTCATTGTAGTTCACTTCGATCAACTCTACATGGTTCTGTAGGACAATGAAATTCAATGCACTTATAATTTCCAAAAAAGTGAGCTCAGATTCTTTTAAAAGCATTTCTATGTGAAAACGGATCATTTACATGCCAAAAGCACTTTTAATGTGACATATTTAGCACATGTATTATTGAGAACGAAAGCTGCTTGAACTTAGTGAATTTTAAAGTCTATAAAATGGCACCCTGCTGAGCAGAAAGGTAGCTGTTCAGTGAATTTCCCAGTTATGTGATTATTTTGAATAATAGACTTGTACATAACTTTTTCCGAAATTAAAGGTATGACATTTGCTTTAGTTCAGTCCTGTAAATTGCACTTTAGAACATAAAGAATGGGCTGATGTATGAATTTGTTGTTCCTCCAAGCAATTTTACTGATTTTTTAAAGAACAGTTTTATGTTTCATCTATTGAGTAACACATCAAACAGTTATCTTAGTAGATTTAATGAGCATTCATGTATAACTTAACACATATGAGGAACAGTCAGGAACCTCAAAAATAAAAGTATTGTGTATTCCCTTGGTCGCCTGGGACTCACCCAGACCCTGATGCAAGATGATGACTAGTTTAATGAAAGTCCGGCCACTTATAACCCTTAATTAAAAGAGGCATCTGGAACTATAGGGACATATCAAATTCATTTAATTTGGCTCAGGTTCTCTTTGACTTGATTAAGTACACTGTACACTTCACTCTCATGGAATTACACAATGCTACCTGCTCCCAGACAAAGACGAACCAGCAAAAGAATAAACTCTATCCTGGATTTTCTTTTGCTACCGGGAGCAACATAAACCCCTTGAAAAAACAGAATACACAGCAGAAAGCCTCCATGTGTGACACATATATAAATAAGCATTATTTTTTTCTGATTAGGCTTTCTCAAAGGGCAAAGGTTGCAATTTTTATATACAGAGTACCTTCAGTTGAAAACACCCTCCATAACAACGCTGCTGTATCTGCTTGCATTGCTGTCACGTCAGCAACTGATAAGAATTCCCCTGGCACCAACGAGCTACATGACTTCTATCACCAGAGTCCAAAAAGTTTCATCATGACTACCTATAGCATGGCACAGCACATGGCCCCAGTTACAGCCAATGAGCGAACAGACCATTTGCAGTTAGGCATAGGCTTAAGCGCTTTGTGGAATTTGGGTCTACGAAACAGAATTCAGGGGATGAAGTGAGCATTTGGGAAAGATATTCAGGACACTTTCTGGTTGTAACTTGTTTGTTCACGCTATGTATAGAGCAATCCATAAATAAGGTGCTTGCAAAGAGTACGAGATAATCCTTTCTTTCAGGGATCACTGTTCTTTTAACCTAAACACCAATACCAAACAAACACACACCATAAATTGACTCTACTTGGAGAGATTAAGGCAGAGAGCACGTCTCCTGTGATTTGTAAAAACCCCTGTCCTCAATATCAAAAAACTCCTCTACCAACACAAACACAGCATGCAAATATTTCTAGCACTTTTAAACAACTTGTGAGCTAAGAAAAAGAACAGTAAGGTCATCCTGAAAAGCAACGTTCAAATAGTCATGTCCCCCCACCCCTTTTTTTATTAAACAGGATGCTTTCAGAAAAGATATTCAGAAGTATAAGATCAAAATGACAACATATGATATTACACATGACACATGATCCTTAACTTGATCACTTCCTGCTCTTCTGCATTTCATTCCCTTATTGATGCGACTGAGGAATTATGTTTTCTTTTGACTTCAAATCTGATGTAAAACCAGAACGCTACGACAGACACAGCAGAAAACTATAAATGAAGATTCAGGGGCTAAATGAACCCAACAGTTTATCACAAAGGGAATGAAACTCTCTGCAAGGTATGAAAACTGCCTGAAAATTTCGGGGAATTCAGGGCTTCTGATGACAGACTGCAGTCTATTGGCTAATGTGCCCCTGGAAAGGGCAAAGGGCTTAAACAGTGGATGGGATAAGTCACTTCCACAGGAGTGCAGGTACTTTGCCCAATATATGTGTATTTTCCCTTAGTTCATGGCCTGGAATTTTGCATTACAAATTAAATAAAACAAATACATTAACTGCAAAAATCTTGCTTCCTTGACTTATTTTCAAATGTATCACTTAAAAAAAAAAAATAGCAGATTTTCAAAATGCAGTAAATGTGGCAGTCAAACAAAAGTAAGAGCTTATAACTGGTCCTGTCCCTGTTCCCTTCTGAAATGTAATGTTTTGAAGACTTTCTCAGATCACTCCCTTTTCTTATATCCTGTAGTAATCCAACAGTTACTAATCTAGACAAATGTATGTTAGTGGGGAGGGGGAAAGGTTGCTGTAGCAGACATGCGGCAAGGTTTTAATTTGTAGCTGATAATTTGCTACTGGAAGCTTACCCTGATTAGTCTTCTTATGGCACTAACAGTTTTTGAGGTAGTGTGAATTACCTACTGTGTATGTTTTTACCACCCATTCAGGGATGAAAATGAGTTACAACCTAGGCCTCAATTAAAGCTTGAAATAAGAAAACCTAAAACTTCTTTTATGTCCTCACTTCTAAAGAATAGAATTAGTTGCTTCTGATATTATTGGAATTGTAATTCACACTCCTGGAAATCCAGCAATGGATCTTTCAACCCTTTTCAATGAAGCACATTTCAGCTGTTACCCAATTATGCTGCCTTTGCTCCAAGTCAAATCATCATCCAACAGCTGAGAATTGAAACAGACTCCATTTGTGAAAATGAATGGTGTATTTATCTGGTAATGCAGAATGTTTTTAAGTGTTACTCTAGCTGTCGTGTAGAAATTAGGATGTTATTGCTTGTTCTATTAATTCTCATTTCGGGGAAACTGATTTGTAGGTTGGTTGCATCAGAGCGCTATGGTAGGCTTTTCTATCAGCATTATATGCAAACCATGCCATAGGCATTACAATGAGCAATGTATTGCCGATAATCTAAGCATCTGGTTTAAAATAAAGAACTCATCATGGGAATCATTATTTCTCAAAGGGGAATCCATATTGCCCTTTTTGTACACTGGTGCTTTATAGTCTACTAATCTTAACTGATCAACTGATCACCTTCCCACAGAATGATGGAAACTGTATGGAACTAATAAATACAAATAACAGAAAATAATATTCCCCTTACCTAGGTTTCCCTGTTTTCTCTTAAAAACGTGCAAATACTGTGAAGCTATTGTTCGAGGCATATTGTAATAAATAGCCAGCTACAAAGCATCCTTCACTGCTTCACCCAGCAACATAATATGGCAATTTTCTCAGTTTGCCACAATAGCGTGGAATCTCATTTTAGGTTTCATTAATAATATTTTTAAGGAAGGGAAAAGTGAGAGAAATTATAATGGTAAATATCATTATAATTATTTTATTCTGTCACTAGTCACAGATTCCCATAGATGATACGAGACAGTGTAACAATAAACAGTAACACAACTGGTAGGTGTTGAGGATAGCAGCTAGGAGACAGGACATTCTTCATTAAAAGAAAAAAAAAAGTGACAATCAAGGGGTGCAGAAGTCACGAGGAATATTCTGGCATACCAAAAATACAACATATTTATTTATGTGGTACCCTGTGAAACGAAGTGCAGTCACTGCTTCTTAGCTAACGTCAGCCACGTCTAGTGAGATTAAAGCTAGCTGGAGGAGCTTAACTGTACTGAAATAAGTTCTCCTGCCACTTCTGTGAATATACTGTTAAGAGTGGGGGAAGAGAAGCAACATGCAAGCAAAGCAAAGCTACCACACTGATGAGTGGCAATTGTCAACTTACGTGCTTTCTGTTAAGGTGGTTTTTTTCCCCTACAATAATTTTAAAGAGCCCTGCACAGTTTACAAAGCAGCCTGTTGGGTTTAATCCCTGTTAAATTAAATAAGTCTTTTCCAAGCAGAAAAACTGTCCAATATAGATTTTTCTCTCTCCTCTGCGTAAATTATCATTTCTGCTTATTCTTCTCTGGTTTTGTGGTAAATGGACTTGTTTAGACTTCCTTTGTCTTTTACCCTTCGTTACCCTTTCATAGCAGGTTTTGTCATGCAGTCACTCTCAAGTTCTTTTTTTATTGTAAAAGTGACATTTAGAATAATGAACTTAATCTAATTCCATTTTTATCATACAAAGGGCCAGATTGTCAGCTGCTATAAACTTGTGTATCCCCTCTGAGGTCAGTACATCTGATTTGTGCAACTTGAGTTTGACTTTAAGAAAGCCTATCAGGTGCAAACAGCTCTTTCAAAGGGTTTAAATTCTACCGGCATTTTGGCCTAGATTCATCAGATCTCACTGCGGGCATGTAATTTAGGTGCACTCATGTCCTGTGTTTCCTCTAGCAGCTACCGTGGAGCTGTGGAGGCTCTCTCTGGCTCTGTCTCTCTCTCAACGGAAAGCAATGGTGCTTCCAGCATGGAGGGAACCTCCATGAATTGCCCAACACCAAGAACAAATGGACACCTTTTCTGTTTCCTTTTCAAAGTTGAGGTCACAGCATTGTAGCCATGAGTAACTAGTAAGAACGCTGCCTTTGTCTGCTCATTGCTACAGAAATACTATGATAACAAATCACTGCCACTCATCACGTGACACAGCTACCTTATGAAACTGTCTGGACCAGAAAGCATTCAAGGGGTGTAAAAATGAGACTTGGGTTGAACTATTCACCGTGTATAATCAGTGCAATGCAGACTTTATACTAGCCCTAAAGAAGAAGCTGCTTTCTGCTACCCACTTTCTCATCTGTAGCTACTTTTTTTGGTAATTTAAATGAACATCTGATTACAGATTATTTGCAATATATTAATTTTGACTCTCTGCAGCGTATTCTTCAGTGTGACTGGTCATCCAAGCACATGGTCTTTTTCTGCAGCTCCTTTTCATGACTCAAATGTTTTAGACATCAGACTAGCAAGTTATGAACAGTGAACACCCAGCAACAGGTATGCTTGTTCATACCTGCATTTTCCCCATACAAATGCAGTTATTCATGACATTCTCTCCCATTCTGTTTCCTGTTACACAGTAGTCCCTGAATGTGTATTAAGTGGTCTCTTCTACTGTATATTGAGGCACAAGACTAACATTTGTTTCATGTTTGTTTTGCTCTGTTTACAATTGAGGAAAATCAAGTATTTTTTAAGCAACAAAGTGTTTTGCGATTTTTGCCATTTGCCAAAAATTTCAAATAAGAGGTCCTAGTACAAGTGAATGTAACAATTTCATGAGTTTTAGACTTTAATTACATGTTTAGAAGCATTCAATATTCAGCCAGTGCTAATAAAAATATAAAAATAATGATGCTGTATATACATTCCAACAGCGACAAAATCTGGAACTTTCAAAAATAATTTTCTATTATACAAGCAGACCTTTCCTTTTTCTATTAGGATATAGGTAGATTTGTTTCTATAGACCTGGAAACAGAAAGTGTTGGAGAATATACCACATCTGAAAGGAAAGAACCTGTTTCTTGTATTTAAAAAGATATTCCCTGGTTTGATTAAAAAATATAGATCTGCTTGAGAAGAAACCACTACTAGTATAAAGAAAATTATAGAATATTTCTTCCAGAAAGTCCCATTAATAGAAAAACAGAATACCTCAGCTCATGATACCCATTCCCAAGACCATACGGAATGCACCTGCACCACGTACCTTACACTGTACACTCAAGAGATTAAGTGTCAGGCTAAGTCTATAATTTTTTCTAAGTACTACACATTGGGTCCTGCCACACATAAACTTGGTAAGTACAATAATAAGCAACTATCTTGTGCAACACAAAATCCAGTTTGTACAGTGCTTTGAAACATCAAGACATTTCAAGGTAATTTACCAGAGATATACAATAATTGAATAATACAGTCTGCAGCTCCAAGCTAATGACAGTAAGCAAAGGGAAAACAAGTGAGTCTTCTCTACTATCAAGGTAGGGAATCTTTCTGTTCCTTAATCTTTTCCTCTCCTGGGGCTGTCAATTGTGCAAAATGGCTTGAAATTATGGATTTTTTTCTCATGGACTACAATTTGCTCAGGGACTATTCAAGTAAACAAAGTCATTCAATTTATGATCTGGTTGCCTCTTTCCCTACTATATTTACAATGCATTTTCTGTAATTGTTACAATATTGATCAAGGAGTGTTTTGTAAATATTCTATAGAGTGGTGGTGCGGTCTATGTGTGGAAAAAGTCAGATGTTGTCAGTCCACATTTATTTTACACACACAAAGATCTGTGCAACATTTTTACTTTGATCAAATCATACTTTTGATCCATTTTGCATATTCTGCAAGAAAAAACAACAAAGCCTACAGCCTGACAAACACCACAAGCTAAATAAAACTGGAGCTGTGGCTCTGTGGAAGACAATGAGAGATTTACTATTTACTTCATTGTACTTTCAAAGTTATAATGTACGTAGTTTCCAAACAGTATAAAAAAAAATTCTGTTAAAAGAGAATGTAAACCAATGCAGACTCCTTTAAAGGTCATGTTCTGTCCTACTATATTAACACAGATAAAAGAGCAAAAAGGAGTGAAAATCAGTACCCAGCAAACATGCGTTTAGTACTCTGTAGGTTATCTGTGATGGATGTGATTTCCTCTGTGCACCTTCCTTGATATTCCCCACCAAAACTCTCAACTGAAGCTATTTCAGCTAAGAACGCTAACTTCTTCATGTCTCTTCTAGTCCTTTCCCAAGCAGCGCTGAAGAGAACATTTAAATTACTGCATTGCTTCCTTGATAGACATGTTAGCGTTCGGAAGAGGTCCCCAAAGCAGCGTGGTGGGGTGAGCACTCTGTCATCTACTGTTGTAGTTCCAGGTCTGCCTGCAGGTTTGAGGGCTTCACATATGTTTCATTACTGCCCTAGGTGACACGACAAGCAAGCAGAGTTTTTTCAACCAGAGCTTTATTAGACATGCTCAGTAGCCTGTACTCTGTGCTGTGGCTCTGCAGCCTGTCTGCACCAGACCCACCACTTTGCATTCCCCCTTCAGTCCAGTCTCCTCTTGAAACCTGAGGCTTTCTCTCACTGCGGTGGGGTTAGTTATTCTACAGTGGTGTTTTGGAAGTTGCATGACTATGGTTTTCCACAGCCCAGAAGTAGGCTTTTTAACTTTCTAACATGTCAAGACATGAGACCTCATATCACATGAGGAGGGATAAATATGAACCGCAGGCACATGGGGAGGGACGTAAGGGGTAGACCCCATCCATCCATGCAATTGTAGAAGGGCTACTATGTATGGATATATGGGGGACAGTGGCTCCTAGTGCTGCTTCTGCCCAGGGCATGAGTGAGAAACACAGCCCCTGGGTACAACACTGGCCTTTTGCTCCCTCCTGTGCAGCACCATATCCTACACCAGATACATGAAATACGCAAAGAGTCTCTGGAGTCCTGTTTACAGTCTGTGCAATACGAGATGAGGAAGAAAGTGTGAAGGAGAGAGATTAAGATCTGACATTTCTAGTAGTAACCATGTAGTAGAGTGTATGACACACTGGTGTGTCAATGTTTGGCAGGTTACTGCACTTTACGCATTCCTACATATAGAACAGGGTGCAGACTGAGCAGTGAAGGATGAGGATTTTGTTAATTGATTGATTCCATTAATTACAAAGTACCTACAGCACAACTGTTGCATAACGTTCACTATTCTTCCTCCTGCTTTACAACTGCACTGCACAAAATGAGAATTCATGGTTACACAAAATGACCAGTAAAAATATTTTATATTTCTTAACACGTACAATGTCTATGCATTGACAGGGTCTGTTAACGTGGAAGGTTGCACATCCAGCCTCAAACCTGAGAGGGGGAAAATGGACAAGCTCGGAGTAACGGCTCTTACTCCAGCTCTGCCCTGTCACTGACCTCAACTTCAATCAGGGCACAGCGCACTTTAAACAAGGAGCAACAGGGGTGAAGTGAAAGGAGTTCAGCTCCTCTGCTGCTACAGGTCAAGTCTGAGCACAACTCTTTTGAGGAAAGACTGCCAATTTAGGTGAATTATGCGTGGTGGCTTTGTGATGTAGATTACTGTCCATGAGGGACTGGGTTGAAAACACTAAACTCATTGCGTATGCACATATAGATTATGTGATAAAGTTAACTATAAATTAAGATATCTATACTGTCATAAAAACTGTCTCAATAAGACCATTAAAACAGTATAGTAGCTGCATTTTAGATTACTGGACTCTGGGTCTGAGTTTGTAATTATTTATTGTACTGAAACACTGAAGCTCAGTTGGAAGGGATTCCGTGGAAATCTTCCACGGAGGATAAAGGAGCTAGCAAGTGCTGGGACTTTTTCAAGAATGCTCTCCTGGAAGAATGTAAACAGTTCATCCCTGTTAAAGGTAAGGGAAGCAGGCAGAGCAAGAGACCCCCTTGGCTTAAAGGTGAGCTTCTGCGTATGCTTAAAACCAAAAGAGGAGTGTACCAGAAATGGAAAAGAAAATTAATACCTGTTGAAAACTAGAAGGGCATTGCCAGGGCAGGCAGAGATGCAGTTAGAAAAGCCAAAGCTCAGCTCGGATTGAAATTGGCCAGAGATGTCAAAAAATACAAGAAAGGGTTCTTCAGGTACATAAACAACAAGCAGAAAGAGAAGGAAGATATTGGCCCACTGTTGAAGAGGAGAGTTTAATTAGTCACCAACAATGCTGAAAAAGCAGAGGTTCTCAACACTTTCTTCACCTCTGTCTTTACCAACACTTTCGGGCCCCAGACCTTGGGAACAACAGTTCAGATTGATGCAAACCCAGACCCACCATCAGTGAAGGAAGAGTTGGTATGTGAACTACTACATGAGCTTGACCCCTACAAATCGATAGGCCCTGACATTATCTACCCAAGGGTGTTAAGAGAGCTGGCTAATATCCTTGTGAGGCTGCTGTCCATAATCTTTGAGAAGTTGTAGAAATAAGGGAATGCTCCAAAAGACTGGAAGAAGGCTAATGTCACCCCCATTTACAATAAGGGCCTACAGGAGGATCCAGAAAATTATACACCCAGCAGTTTGACTTCAGTTCCTGGGAAAGTTATGGAACAAATCCTCCTGGGCACTATCACAAGTCAAATGAAGCATGTGATGGGGAAAAGCCAGCACAGATTCACCAAGGGCAAATCATACTTGACAAACCTGATCGCCTTCCACGACAAAGTAACCTGCTCGGTTGATGTGGGGTGAGCGGTGGACATTGTCTACCTGGATTTCTGCAAGGTTTTGACACGGTTCCCCACAGCCTTCTCCGAGAGAAACTGATGCATTACAGTCTAGACAAGGGGGCTGTGCAGTGAGTGGGGAACTGACTGACAGGCTGCACCCAGAGGGTGGTGGTAAATAGCTCCTTTTCAAATGGACAACCTGTCACAATGGGGTCCCGAGGGATCAATATTGGGCCCAACACTGTTTAGTATCCTCATAAGTGATTTGTTTGATGGGATCAAGTGTACCCTGATGAAGTTTGCTGATGATACCAAACTGAGCGGGGAAGTGGACACTTTGGAAAGGAGAGCCACCCTGTAGGAAGACCTGGATAGGCAGGAAGAGTGGGCTAACAAGAATCTTCTGAAGTTCAGGAGGGACAAGTGTAAGGTCTTGCACCTGGGGAAACATAATCCAGGAGTGCAGCACAGGCTGAGATCTATGCAGCTGGGAGCAGCTCTGTGGAAAGGGACCTGGGGGTCCTGGTGGACAGTAAGCTCAATATGAGTGAACAGTGTGCTGCTGTGGCAAAAAGAAGCCACAAGGATGCTGGGTTGCATCAGCAAGACCATCACCAGGAGAGATAAAGTCATCATTATCCCACTCTACTCAGTGCTTGTCAGGCCACACCTGGAATACTGTGTTCAGTTTTGGTCCCCACTATGCAAAAAAGATGTGGACAGGCTGGAAAGGGTTCAGAGAAGGGCCACCAAGACGATCAAAGGACTGGGAAGCCTGACATATGAGGAAAGGCTGAGAGAATTGGGTTTGCTCAGCCTTGAGAAAAGAAGGCTTAGGGAAGACCTTATCACCATGTTCCAGTATTTAAAGGATGGCTACAAAGCAGATGGAGGCTCCCTTTTTACTGGGAGTGACATGGAAAAGATGAGGGGTAATGGGTACGAGTTACGCCTGGGGAGACTCCAATTGGACACAAGAGGAAAACTTTTTCACCATGAGAACAATCAGCCATTGGAATCATCTCCCCAGGGAAGTGGGGGAGTGTCCAACATGGGACACTTTTAAGATTCAGCTGGGCAGGGTGCTGGGCCATCTTGTCCAGACTGTGATTTGCCAAGAAAGGTTTCACCAGATGATCCCTGAGGCCCCTTCCAAGCTGGTATTCTATGGTTCTATGATTGAATTCCATTTTCTACTCTTACAGTGTTTTGTAGACACAGAAGCTAAGAAACAGTGCTCTACTCTAAAATGAAGTAGAGCTTTCCTTCCCTTTTAGCCAGCTGTGTCACTTTAGCCAAGATTATACATCAATTCTTAATCCATTTTTTTTTCCTCAAATGTCAGAAAAAATCCAAAATATGGATGGTTAGTTCTGATGACCTGAAGTGAATTTGAACATCATTAAATAATTCCAGGTCTCTTTTAGGTGAAAATAAAATTTTTAAGAATTTCTCTTTGGTGTAACATGATTTAGTACCTCAGTTTCTAGGACTTTATTCCATTTAGATGTTATGTGACACTTTATTATCCTAAAAGCAAGATGATGCTGAAAAATGCAGAACCAATGTTGAAAATAATCACTTCAAAATTTATGGACATGTGTTCAAAAAAAAAAAAAACCAACAAAAAAAGATGGACTCTGGAAAAGTTACAATGAAACAAGGCTCCAGTACTGTGTTGTTTTAAAATACTCTGCGGTACGCAGCTTATGTCCAGTCCAAACAAGAAGACCACAGAATAAGAGCTACAATGAGCGATTTTATAGGTATCATTAGTATTCACACAGGCTAGTGCAGGTATTTTGAAAGTTATGTTCCCCTTCCTTTTTGTCTCCTGTAAAAGGTCGTATGTTGAAGTGCTCTGGGGGACTTCTTGGTACTTGCCCTTACGTCTTCAGGGCACAGATGAGAAGGCTCCTCTGCATCAACACTACCTAATGGGAAGTTCAGTTGCCAGATGAGAATTCAGAAAGCCAGAGAAATGGCAACAAGGCCAGCGTACAATAGATCTTTCTACACCCACACATGATCCAAGTTAAGGTAAGCAACAACCTGCTTTCTAATTTCATGTTTATTTTAAACAGTTCTTGTAGAAACAAACAGCAACTTAAAGAATCAAAACATCTAAATCACTAAACACAATCTCCCAAGCACATTAAGACATCATAAAAAGAACCAGGTAGATATAACACCACATATAAACCCAGCAGTTCTTCCTTTAGTCGGCCTGATCTGGTTTATGGGCAACAAACTCTTCTGCCTATTCTGAAATCTGCACTTCCTTCTTAGTATTTCTGCCTTCATAGCTTTCAGGCTTATACTGCACTACAGAAGCATCCTACTTGCAACCTCAACCACAGAAGATACGAACTGTATTAGCAGAATGTGGCTATGTTTGCTAAAGATAAGATTCTCCCCTTGTCTATGGATCCACCCGTATCTTTGCCAAAAAATCTGTCAAGTCTGTCAAGTGTGGGCCAAGTGTGGGCAAACTGTCTGTGCTTCCCAGACTGATTTGAAAAGATTTTGCTGCAGAACTCTACATTCCCATATCATCATTTGTTCGCCCTCTCTCTGGGGCATTCCAAAGAATAATTTATGGAATTTGTTTATTTTTGTATTTTTGAATAGTGGTAAAATTCCGTATAGTCTATTCATCATCTGAACCAATGAAACTCACTTTTCCCTTGATTTCTCTAGTGTTGACTCTGCTATTAAAGAAAGCACTGACCCCAACCACATTGGCACCACCATATGAGCATCTCTCCCAGATGCGTTTTCTGGTGCCTTTTAAGGTGTGAATGATCAGAGCGGCTCTCTCCTTTGCTTGGGGAGTCACATACATTTTTTAGTTTATCTGGTATCCTACCCAATATCCGCTGTCTATGAAATTCAGTGGAAATCAGCAACTGGTTTCAGAAGTGATTAGCAGAGGACACAAATAGAAAGACAGAAAAATTGAGACAAGATGAGTTTTCAAAAGGAAATCAAGCTTGAGAAATTTTCACAATTGTTACAATCATGAAGAACAGATATTAAACCACTGACATATACGTAGTAATCCAAGTAAGCTTTGTCCAGTAAACTTGTCTTAGGGCAGGGTAAGCTATGCAGTTAAGTGGACTAAGAACTGGCCAGCTGACAGGTCCCACAGGTGGTTTTCAGGGAAGAATTACCACTGAATGAGGGTGTGTCTGTTGTGTGAAACTGGCATTGGGCTTGACCCTATTTAAAATATGCATCTGCCATATGGCAGTAGATAAACAATTACGGCTGATAAAATTGGCAGGTAACACAGAGATCAGGAAAGGCACGGATAGCAGTCAAGATGGCATAGTATGCTGGGTCCATCCATCCAAAATATCAACATAACTAAATGCAAAGCTACACGCTGAAGAACAAGAAATGAATATTCAGAACAAGAAACTGACTGCACGCTGGAAAACAGTGGCTGAGACTGGAGGTTACAGCAGAAAAGTATCTCAGTGTGAGCTTCCTGGGTATGTGGAAGGGTTTCCAAGGAGAGTGGCTGGTCAGTTCCTTGGTGCTCCCAGGGACACAACTTCAACAGGCCACAACACCACATGTGATGGTGGAGCATGTGTTGTACCTGGAATAGCCCAGGCTCTCAGCTCAGCTCAGCCACCTACACTGAAACTGATAAAGGAAATGGAACCATAATTGAATTTCTGTGCATAATTTTACATGAGAGAATGAGCAAAGGGACTTAGTGGCAGAATAAATTAGTACGGTATCCATTCATTGTTTAAGAAATACTGCAATACAAATCCTTGCACAGGTCACATTGAAATTGAGTTTTGATGTCTCTTCTTAGTTCTTTTTCTCCCAGGATACGAACAGCAGTGGTATCACAGGTCACAAGCTACATACTTTTCAGGGACCCATCTTCTTGCATTGCCTGTCTGTAACTAATCCTATAGTTTTCATAAACAGCACATTGAGATGTAGTATTTTTTAAATAACAATGAAGAAAACTCTGAACAGCTAAACCTGAGGGAAATATATCATGTTAATGGAAAACATATTTTTCATCACTACATTAAGGAAAAATTTTTTGGAAAAAGAAAAAAAAATTAGCGACTTTCTCAAATGCATTTTCTTCCCCAGATAATATGAAAACTATAACATGACATTGTACCAATGTGCAAGCTAAACATATTCTTAAGAAACCAGGGTCAGGTCCTAGAGCCAAGCAGCACACTGCCCGACAGGACCTTCTGTCCATGCCTAGCAGCTTCTCATCAGAAGCATCTGGCATCGGACTGCATGACTAAAGGCAATTTAAGGACTCAGGTGAATAGACAATGGTAAGACCAACTCTGGTGTATGCAAACTCCTCACAAAATGTTTTGCTATCTTTGAAGTATTTTAGAGGTCTGCCGGGGTTAGGAGCACAGTAACCACTACTGAGTGCTGTCCACCATGGTGCTGAGTAGACAGCTGAGCAGACAGTGGGAGTATTAGACTGGATGAAAAAAAAATAAAATAAGTGCATTGACTGGGAAAGCAGAAAGGGAAGTGTGTCAGTTGCCCAGGGAACCAGGCTGGTGGCACTTAGATGTCTGGCAACTGCTTCTAGTTGGGATTAATATCTAAAAGGAGGCTTTCCAGCAGGTCCACGGACCAAGCCCTGTCACATCGTTGGGTGGTGATGTAAAATATACAGTGGATCACGCTTCCTACTGAACAGTGCTTGAGCAGATGCAGGACTAGATCCACTTGAATAAAAAACAGTAGAAGTAAGAAAGTTGATAAATGTGTGATTTTTAATTTTTTTTTTTACATGTAAGCATAAGCACCCATCTATTTCATGGACTCTTTAGAGCTCACAGAAACATGCTCAAAATTATCTAGTGTTTTTTCCTGCCAGACACACATGCTATAGCCATGCCCAACAGTTTCGTTGAAGTAACTGTTATTATACAGTAGCAGTATTAGTGTATTTTAGCTGTGAAAGGCTTTTACATTAAAAAAAAATATCGGCTATGTTGTGATAAGTATTTATTTTTAGATTTGGAGATTTGTATTGGACATTCAACATATACAGTATTCAAAAAGAAGGCTGTGTTTTGTAATAAGACTAGGAAGTGAAAGAGAGAATACAATAAACCAGAAACTTGTAACATGCTTTTCTGAGAGGGAAATTATTTTTATGTATTAAGACAGGCTTATAAATATGATAAAATTAAATTTAGCATAAACATGTATAATTTATCCAAAATACTGTAACATAATTGTAAAAATATAGAAAAAAATAATGGAAATGCATCAATTTAACTTGCTCTTTTTCTTTATATTATTATCTTTTATATTATTGACCTAAAGTACCCAAATATGAAATTTATACAATAATCGGCACATTTCCTTACCTGTTCTTTCAAAGGCAATTTCATTTTTAGACGTAATTATTTTAAACGGCTTTTATAGCAGCAAAACCACAGACGACTGCCACTCGTCTGATGGAAACACCCCACTTTCACAACTCTCTGAACCATAAGGCCGGAGCCAGGCGAGTGTTGTCATTTCAGAGCAGCAGGCCAGCCCTACACTTTCATACAATCGGAGCGTAATGGGTTCTGTCTGATCTGAGGCAGCACCCGCTTAGTTGGAAACGGTACCTAAAAGCTTGGAGATACTGAACACAGAAATACGTTGTGCTGGAGACTGGGAAAAGTATCTCTGTAGGCAAATTTTTTTTTTTGCAACATTTCTCCTGAGAGTAACAGCAACCCGGCGCCTGTTGCAAATAAAAATAAACAATGAAAGAACAGGGAATCTGTGTGTCCGCTCGCTTTCCTCGAGACAAGTTATATCATAAGGGAGTGCTGTGGCCTGCAGAAGAAGGGACATAGTTCAAAGGCTAAATTCAGCTGAAAGGGAGGCTAAAGGTCTGTACGCAATTGCTCCCTGACATTTCTGCATGTAATTACCATTCGTCTATTTTAGACAGACACCTATCTCACTGGTTTTGCATTCAGTCACTCCATTTGCATGTGCACTTATGGTAATTGCAAGTGTAAACATAGTGGGGAAATTGACCTCGGGCCTCGATTATTTTTTTTTTTTAAATGTGGTCCACATTTATAAGAGCACAGTTAGATTTACTGCTCCCAAATTCTGCTGCTCATAAATATCAGTATATATCAGGGTTATTATTTGGTTTCCAAATATTCAGAAGTGAAGGGAAGGAGGAGGGGAGAACAGCTGTAAGTAAGAATAAAGACATGTTTGAAGGAGCAGGCAGAGCTTAGGATAAGAAATATAGTGACAATATTGTGATTTACAGATCAAACATTCCAGCCAGAAGCTGTGTAGGAAAGCAAGATACAGCACTGTTCCAAATAACAGGATAGCTCCTCAGCCGATGCAATTCAGCAAAGCTCCGCTGGAAACAATGAAGCTACGCTGATTTACACTGGCTTGAGATCTTGCTCAATATGTTTATAGCTTAATGGCTCAATATTAATCTAAAAATCAGAAAAATAACAACTTGTCATTTATTTAACCCCAGCATGATGGAAGGTTAAACTAAATACAGAAAGCCCATAACAAATAGCAGGGACATTCTAAGGTCACCAAATGAAGGCTGTCGTTTTTGTATTCAGGCCAATGATAAAAGAGTTTTTAAATGTTTGGACATTCAATCTATGTAGTGCCACAACCTGAACATACCCCTTTGCCAAACACAGGCTCACTAAATCCTCTTGGAATGTTGTTTACCTCTGAATAAATCAAATTTGACAGAGTAGGTTAACTTTACAGATTCATTTTTCAATCACAATTGATTGATATTTTTTACAGAAAGCAAGCTACAAAATTCTTACTGCATTACTGACTATTGGAAGTCATATTGTTCTTGGGTGTCATATGGAAATCCAAGCCATTTTTCAAGTACTTTGTTCCACAGTCATCCCCCCTATCCGTGAGAACACAGCAGTGAGTGTACCTCAAACGAGGATCACCCAGCAGAGATAGTTTATCAATTATTTTAAGTCGGTGTCTGTCTCCCAGAGGCTGAACATGCTGTACTGTGCATTTTTCAGCACTGGTCCAGTGCTAAAATCTTAAATCCATTATCTAGGCTTGTGTCACACAGCAATAAAGAACAGGCTACTACAAAAAAATGAATGAAAGCTGAGATATAGGAAGGTTTATTCTTAGTTGATTAAAAACAAATCGTAAGAGAAAATAGGAAGGGGAGCTGGAAGCAATTTCTATCATTTGATTAAAAAAAAATCTTTTGTGGAAAGGCCAGAAATTAAAAAAAAGAACCTTTCATTTTAAGATTTGTATGTATTTCTTATTCCTTTAATTAAAAAATAAATATGCATGTAAAATCTGATGCCAACAAAAATATTCATACATTGCATTACTTGTTTGTCCAACTGAATATGCTATTTTGTTAGTATCTGTTTAATTATTATACATAATAATGCTTGAGGCTATCTGATATGGATGTCTATGGAAAAATGATTGTAATTCACTTTTATTATTATAATGACCTTGGTCTATGACAGGACTGAATTAAATATCTGTGAGAATTTACACAATTCACTGTGCCCAGGTTTATGCCACTTAACATTCAGTGTTTAACTGGAGCACCCAAGGTAGGTGAATGGATTTAGGTGCACATTTGTCCTGAGGCTCTCTGTACTGACAATGAAGACTGATAGGCACTGCCAAAAGGCAATTCAGATCTCAGATGAATGGAATTACCCTTTGGGGTGCCTGACACCTCCATTTTCCATAGAGGGAGCCGAGGGTAAGTGTGCTTCTACACTGAGTGCTTGACCCGAGTGCTTAGCAGTTATCTTGGCATGTATATTATACACACGTTCTGGGGAAACACATATCCTCAAAGTTTTAATATGTAGTATTATAATATTATGTTAGAAAACTAATATTTCCTGACCACAAAGTCAACAATCAGTTGACAAAAAAAAAAAAATCCAGTGTCCAAATCACAGCTTTGCACTACATTTTCTCACTGTTTCATTACAATACAGTCTGTAAGTGCTTGAAAAATCTACTGTTTCTCAAGCAACATCAGCTCATTTCTATAGTCTTATATATCTGGGCATTCGTCAGTTTACTTTTTATTCTTTTTCAGTGTAGTCTAAAGGTCCATAGTCCATAGTCCCAGATACCTTCATTACAGATTGGCAAATAGCTTATTTGAGAACTTTACTTACTTTCCCTATCCATATATTACAAACAGGCTATTAAGCGTCTTATTTTGGGATTCTACTTAAAAGGGTGGGCATGACTGATAAATATTGAGTGTTCAGAAGTTTTTCTTCATTCAGTGCGGCTAGGGTGAGCATTTGTTTCTTTAGATTCTAGATGTAAATCCCACTTATATCAACTAAAGTATCTCCCCTGACTTGCTGAGTAACCCTCCCCCCCCGACTAACATATTGGTTGTTTGCTGAACCGTCTCAGGTTAAGAAACTGAACCAAGACATTCACCCCCGTGTGCATGTTGTAACCACTACACTTCTGCATTAATAAGTGCCATCTCCTCCATTCTTGTCATTTTTAAAGGGAAAACCCATCCCTGTTTACTTCTTTGAAAGTGGAGGCCTGGGCACCTAGCTACAGGAGGGGGTGCAAGTGAAGAAAGTGCTGCTTTTAGCCTTGAAAAGGCAGTCTGAGGAGTGTATCTCCAGCCTAGCCCCAGGCACTGCTGGACTGAGTGTGCTTGTTCAAGGGTTTTGTCCATTCTGGTTGCACACTTTTTTGGAGACTCTCATCTGAGACCTCTCGCAGCACCTCTTAGGCACCTCAATTCCACAATCTTCTAGGTTAAGTACTTGAACCAAGAACTTGAGTTTGGTGTCACATGTCCTAAATTCCTTTTTTTGTACTGAGCATGAAGGAGGCTGTCAGAATCAGGATTAGAAAATCAGTGGACATGGACTGCTGGTGGCTTGGAGAGCACATTACCAAAGCACTGCTCTGTTTGCCTTTCTCTTAGCATCTCTTCTGGACACCTCTGCCACTGGCTACCGACAGAGAAAAGATTGTGGACCCAGTGTCTGTGACTGCATTAGCAAGTTGAGTGATCAAGAACAAATCTTTGGAGCAGAACAGTCTGCACCAAGGACCCGCAATATACACTACACATGTATCAGGTGAGTTCACATCAGCTATCTGTAGCCTGCTCCCTTGGACTTACTGCTCAACAGTAATCCAAGGGCACTGGGAGCACTTAGGGAGCACATCTTTTTTAGCATTCATCTTAAGAGTCCACCTGGCACACTCAGATGCCAAGCCAGGATGTGAGCATGATAAGCATGATAAGGATGATAAGACTACTGGGATATTCACACACTCCTTATCCAAAACAAAACACTAGTGTAGACACAGCCAGTATGACCACTTCTGTCTTCTGAGAGGCTGGTGTCCTACAATGTATAGATCATTGTGCCCATTTGTTTTCAATATTGGAATTGCTGTTTTACTAGGAGATTACCAATTAATGTAGTTTTCATAGATGGAATACAAAGTTTAAAAGATCTGACAATATCCAGGACACTACTATTTTAACACTTGCACGAAAGAACAAAAATTAAGAGCATTTTCTTCTGAGAGGTTTTTTTTAAACCATTATGGTTTCTGCTTTATGCAGTAAATTTATGAGCCTATAGTTCAACAGCCTTCTCTCCATTTCAAACACCATATACATTCCTATATCCTGATGATACAGAAAGTCTATTTTATATTCTCTTGCTTTTTCAGAAGGATTTCCTGTAGAGTTGCTTCTGAGGAAGGGCCTAAAAAGAGGAGGTAGAGGGGTCCTAGACAAGCAATACAATGTGAAAACAGAGAGAGTAAGATGCTTTAAATACAGTATATCTATTTAGCAATAAAAGAAAAACAAATAACTAAGAACAGTCTTTTCCACTTTGGAATCCAAAATACAGATTGACAATCTGTATTATCATTCAATCAGTGCTACAAAACCAAATTCATTTCAGCACCCAGTGAATTTTAATGGCCAAGCAAAGAATCTTTGAAAAATGAGCAGTTTCTAGTGAGACCACCTTAAGCAAAGCATAAAAGACATTACTGCTGAACAGATACTGAGCCTCCAACGGGAATTTTGTTCCATTTAAGCCCGACATGTCCTACAACAGCAGGCTTACCATGAACAGAGAAGAATGCAACTGCAAAACAATCAGATATTGTTTCAAAATTTGGATTTCAAAATCTGCCATGAAATATTTTAGGGCACACAATTCACATCTGACACTTTGGAGGTCAATTCTTGCTAACCAAAGCTGTTTTCTTCTTGAACATCCAGTTAGGATTTTCAGCGCTGCTGTTCTACACACATTAATCCAGTGTTCAACCAAGGCTGAAAAGAAAAGCCTTCTCTCTGGTTTTATTTTTATGGCAGGGTAAGGCAACAAATAAGCAAGTAGAGCACAACTCTCAAAATTACACACCAGTTTTAGTCCCCATTGTTCTCAAGTGCATCTATAATCGGAGAGCTGGATAGACATTTTTTCTGATTTTAACAGTTCTCCCCACCAGTACATGCCAGGAAGAATACAATACTTTCCAGAGACTTTCATGGAAAGAAAGGCAAAAAAGAAAGAAAAACATGGAGGAAAAGACCATCAAGTTCCAAATACCAGCTAGACAGTATGCATTATACCCTTGTAGGATCTGAGAGTTGCTGGTTCAAGCTCTCAGTTAACCTGAGGCTCCCATTTGCTAGAAGAATTCTTTAACTATCCAGCTGTATATCTAAGCAGGACAAAGCTTTTGCCATTAGCCCAATTTTGTGAAAAATTAAAGATTCATTATCTTGTTACACCTACATAGAATACAGGTGACCTAGTCAGACTAACTGAGAAGAAGGTCTTTAATTTAGGTCTTCCATCTACCAGAAATATCATATAACAAGCAGGCAAATGTTTGCTACATCATGAGTTGTTCTAACCTTGCACTTTTTTTTGTTTTAAAGTCTATTTTAGGGTTCTAATATTAGCAGCTATCCGCTTCCATTTAGTAGCTTCACTTTTACCAAACATTTTTTTTTAGTAAGAGCTGCCATCATCTATTAGCTCCCTTAATTTAAGAGCCAGAGCTTTACTGTGCAGAAATTACTATACTTCATAGAAATTTCCCTTAGTCTGAGCTGTGCTCAGTATAGAGGTGCTGGAGAAAATGATTACATTTAACAATTGGAGTTACTAACGAACAGAAGGCTTAGCTGTTACGACCCATCCATGAATAAACAGTAAACAGGAACCTTTAGTGCAAAGAGTTTAATAGATGCACAGTCATTAAGTCCAGACTGCTCTGACTTCTACCTAGCATAGGCCAGACAACCACATCCAGTAATTCATACAACACCTGGTAAGGAATCTGCCCTTATTTTTGCTTGAGATTCCCAACATGGTTATTTAATTACCCATCGATCTATTCATCCAGCTTTCTGCCTATTTAATAGTAACTTTCTTTCTCACTCTCTTCCCCTCCCTCACCCTAAACAGCTGCAGTATGTAACATACACTATCATTTTCCTATAAAATTTTTCCTACAAATTGTCATAATGAAAATACTGTTATCTGCTTTATCTTCTATTTACAATAATCATACAAAATAATGATTGTCTTTTGCTCTACTGGAAGGACTTTAAATATTTGGATACATTCAAAATTTAATCTAAGGTCAAAATATCCTCATTCCTGTGAGGAAGTCAGATGTTGTTGAACAAATGATAAGCAGGACTGATCTGGTGATACAAAGCTTTCCAGCCCTACTGAAGTCTTGGCAACAGTCTCATTACCCTCAATGTCAATGTACCCAGGATTTCACCCCTGACGTTAATCTGAAATTTCCTTCAACAGTTGAATCACTTTGATTATGAAACAAAAAGGAATTCATAATAAAGTGACTTGTCTTGTAAGATTTCCCATACTTACTGTTTCTAGATAGAAAGCAAACATCAAGGAGATAAAAGATAATGACAAAAGATAATGACTGAGTGGTGCCCAGTGACAGGACCAGAGGCGGTGAGTACAAACTGAAGTAGAGGACATTCCTCCCAAACATCAGGAGAAACTTTTTTACTGTGAGGATGACTGAGCCCAGGAAGGTTGTGGATGTATCTCCATCCTTGGAGATATTAAAAAACTGTCTGGATGTCGTCCTGGGTAACCAGCTCCAGGTGGCCCAGCTTGGACCAAATGACCTCCAGAGGTCTCTTCCAACCTCAATTGCTCTATGATTCTGTAACACTTGCCCAACAGATTTAGACTACTTGGCCCAAGTAAATGCTATTATTACTTTCTTACCAAATACTACTGAACAAATTTTTAGCTTGACCTTGCAAAGAAAAGGTGCCTGCAATACATCTGCAGAGGTAGATTAATAAAGCAGGGTAATCGCAGCCCCCTGCTGTACCTGCTAAGATGTCAGCCAGCAATGGCTATTGCCCTCCAATCCAACTCATAAAGGACTAGTTCCAAAAGATATCATAATTCCATGCATTTGCACAAGTTTCCTGTAGGACAGATTTCCAGTGACCTTAGCCAGAGGCTGTAATTATTCATTACATAAAGGCCCCTTTTCAGTGCTCAAGAAAGTGAGAAGCAGCTTCGTACCATCTAGATGACAGTTCAAGATGAGCAATATTAACTTTAAATAGCAAATTAATCTTTTTATAGACCATGCTTAATCCTTGGGCAGAACCTTACAGTTATTAGCACCACCTGGTGCAATATGCATAAAATTCGCTGCCACTGTTGAGACAGACCAAAGCTTATGCTAGATTTCAATTCCACTCAAGGTTTCAAATAAGGATTTAAATGGGATTTTGGGATGTGGAGTGAAAGGGGTGGCTAAGCTAGTCATTTGCCAGGGTGGTGCATTTGCTGTGAACTCATTGTGTGTGGTTTCTAGACCTAAGTATGCAAAGTAATAGAATATGCCTTGTATTAATTATATAAATAAATTCTCACTGTACATATAATTTTAAATATAACTTTAATGTAGATGATAAAATATATTAAAAAAAAACAATAAAAAGAACAATGTCATATCAGGTCATCTGTCTTATACGCCTTTGCTGAACCACATGAAACTCGGCTAAAAATACTTCAACAATTTTTGCTAGACACTACAATGATGAGAATAAAAAAGAAAGATACAAAGAACAAAGCTTTTTCTCAATGATTTTTCCAGATCTGAGACACCCACAAACATGCAAAACTGAAAAAAATGAGATTCTTTTTCTTATTGATTTGGTCAGTTGGTAAAAAGGGTATGACAGTAAGGGGAACGTACAGTACCTGTGTTTTGATCTTTCTTAGGGTTGTAATAGAGAGGTTATACATTTCATCTGAGCTGACAGCAGTTTGAAATGTTATAGATAGGCTTCCTGAGCACAACCATTATTTACTGTTTGACTGTAATGTCAGTCTTTTTCTGCTTTTTCAATATTGTTTGCACTTTGCCTTTGTGAAAAGGGTCTTGATTGAACCATACAAGGGGAGATATTTCTATCTTTCTATGGGATCAATGAAGATGTGTTTACAGGTCCAGGACACAGTGTACACACCACAATAATGGATTTTAGTCTGTTTGTTGACTGAAAGCTCCTTTTCTTTGTAACTTGTCAATCTTGCATCTATTACTTGATTGCAACATAAAAGGCTATTTGGACAAGCTCTGAAACAACAACTGTATCAATCTAACTGAAGTGGTTACCTGCACTAAGTATGCAGCCTTTAGCAAGATAAATCACTTAAAACTTGAAATCATGCAGGACTTTATTTGCCTCTCCATCTGTCATCTCTACTGTGTGCACAGTTTTCTTTAAAATATTTTTATTGAAATGGTACGAATCAACATGTGACTGCAATGAAATAATGAAAATTAAAACCCCACACAGTTAGCTTTTATAATTCTGAACATAAGCAGAAACTGTATGAACAAATCAGTGCTCCAGCATGTATCTTTTCCATCACTGATCTGCTGTACCCTGCAATGACCAATGCATATTTAATCAAGAGTGACTGTCCTTAGCTTCTAGTCCTCAAATTTTTAATGTTGTCCTTTAGAGGAACATACTCCTTCCTTACCCCTCTAGGTAGTGACAAACATATACCCTGAAGCATCTCATCTCATTACACTTATTGAGTTTTGAAAAATACATGCATTCATAATCCACATAAAAGTATTCATCCCCTACAACAAAATACAGTTAAACTGTTTGATTCCATGACCTCCAAGAGCAAGGAAACTCCCCAGGGTGACAGCATGCAGCATAAACTCTGTCAGAGAGCTTATACTGTTGCACAGAAAAAAAAAAATAAAACAAAAGACTCCGTTTTGTGAATGTTATAATGAGTCCAAGAGGAGTGACACCTCAGGGAGTGCGAGCCAGGAGAGGAAGTTTGCCCTAGACTACCACAGAGGTAACTGTGCTGAGCCAGAAAGGTTGCGGGGGCAACCACTGTAATCACAGCAGCAGGGATAGCAGAGACAGGGACTCAGAGTTCAACAGTAGCTGTAATCACTGAATTCTCTTGGTTTTCCTCTCTCTCTGCTTTGTGCTAACTAGAGCCAGCAGTGGGAGCACCTGATCCTCCTAACTCAACAGCTCTCCAGCTCCAAAGGTCCACATGTATACAGCCCGCCTGCCACACACACCAGGATGGCAGAAAAGAAAAACTATTGTTTTCATTTCATGATTGACTTTTAAGACATGCATCAACTTTGACTGCTAGCAAACTGCTGCAATTCTACAGAACTAAACGTGCTTTGCCAGAAAGCCAAAAACAACACCAAAGGTGATACTGAAAGAAGCAACCAGAGTTGATGCAGCTCTGAAAAATACCCAACAAAAATGATGTTCTCTTAACAAGGTTCAGTCACCTGAAATGTATTCACAAACTGCAGAATACTGATGTATTTTTTTCTTACCATAGTGGTCATTTCTAAAATTATCATTGCTAGAAACAGCTATTTCTCAATCGGAGTAGAAGAACAATAGTTGGCCTGACCTGCACTCTGTTATTCCCTGGTAGCAAGCACAGCAACAAGAAAAGGACAGCAAACACCTGTTTCAAAAATAATTTCCTATCCTGCAGTGTTAGACTGCTATCAAGGGAAAATGTTGCAGTCTCAGTGCTATCAAACTGGAAAGCTTCACTGGCAGTAACATTTTTAGTAACATAGCTTTTCAAACTAAAATGTAGAAATGTTCTTTCTAAATTGCATAAGACTGTGCCTGTTCTGCTCTCCTTTGTTCATACTTGCTCACAAAAGTCGCAAGTAATTAACTTCTATCTGAATGAGTCATGGTTCTAAAAGCTTGTGCTTTTAAAAAGACCATGGCAATGAGTTCAAAAAGAACTGAGGGAGATTAGCATATAACAAATTCAAAAATACTGTTTTCACACACATGTCATATGCTGTTTCTGAGATGCTTTTGCTCTTTGGCCTTCACATTTCTGAGGCTCCGTTAAATAAGCTCCATAATAATTTTAGAAAACATTTGTGTGGTAAGTTGGTAATGATAGTCCTCTTGCTTTTGCAGAAGTCAAGCAGAAAACTAAAGGCAGCAAATGTTATTGGGAGCAGTGATCAGCATTACATACAACAAAAGACTCTTGGGCCATCTTAGGCTATTTTGTGTGTTAATTTACCATAGTCACCTAAAAATAATGTTCTGCAGTTATATGGAGTTCCAAGTATTTGTGGCTTATAGCAATCACAGAAACAGTGACATGGTTCAGCAGGTTCCCGTACACACATAGTAGATGGGTCGAAGGGGTTACTCTTAATTTAGTTTGCAATCATGTGGCCAATCAGCCAGCCAAACCCCACACAACTCTGAACAAGGCCGGGTTGGATGGGGCTTTGAGCAACCTGGTCTAGTGGGAGATGTCCTTGCCCGTGGCAGGGGGGTTGGAACTTGATGATTTTCAAGGTCCCTTCCAACCTAAACCATTCTATGATTCTACGAACAAAGATGCATTAACTGGAGTCTGCTGAATCTGAAGAACCTTCAAGAAGTTTTATAGAACCGTTAGTTTAAAAGGTAACGGAAAATTATTTGTAGAGCTGTATTTCCGATTCCTGTAAGTACCTTTGTTTTAGTCTCAATGCCATATAATTTATCACATTAGTCATTGTAATATGGGGCATATGATGCAGCCTGAAGAAAGAGAACGAATAAACTAAGTACATTTCTGTCTTTTTATCCTGCTTTCATCGTCTAAAAAGGAAGTTTCTAAAGATAGAAGAGGAGAGCAGCAGGAGCACTAGTAAGGGATGGAAGCTGCAACAAATCAGTATTCCATTTACAACGCCAGCCAGCAAACAGCTTTCTGTAAAGCACAGTATGCAAAAAAAAAAAAAAGAGTTAAGAAACCTTGTTTTGTTTTAGAAAGAGAGGGGAGACAAAGAAAGTAATCACTAAATACCTATAGTAAAATATATATCACAATGTCTTGCAATGTCTGGTACTATGATAGCCAAAAATCCCTAAACAGGGTAAGCTGCTACTAGTTACTTTATGTAAGTATCTGAAAGATCCAAGTTGTGGAAAGCCAGCAATACAAGCCAGTGGCAGCCCCTCGGTGCCAGCAGTTTAGGTTCTACATAACAGGTTTATCCCACCACTTCAAATGGTGTTGGTGGACTCGATCTTTTTAATAAGAAAAAGTCTGTCTAATAAGAAAAAGTCTGTCTAATAAGAAAAGTCCAGCAGAATGGCACAAGTGAAGAAGCCTGAACTTGGCAGAGCTGACTTTTCATAGATCTGCCCTAAGAGCCATCAGTTGTAGGATGTTAAACTTTGGTAAATCAGAGACAGGGTGAGCATAGGTATGACAAAGATAAAAAATCTGAAACAAATTAAAAGGACACAATGCTTTCTGCTGTTTTCTTCTAAAACTGTTATAAATTTGACACCCAGAGAAACTTAAAAACACTTCCTACCCCTGAATTAATTTGTAAACACTGGGGCCATGGCACACTTTTTCCCCTTAAAAGTTACAGTGTGCACTCCAGTCAAGTCAATGGAAGCTGCCCTGTTTTTTGTCTTAAACTGACTTCCCACTTGACAGCCTCATGTCACCTCGATGTCACTACCTCTGTCAATCCCAGCCAGTTTTTTTGTCAGTCACAAGTAGAAATAAAAGAAAAAAATGTCCACATATGTTCTTTTCAAAGCTTGATATGGAGACTATTTTTGTAGTTAGTGCACAAATGCTCAAGCCTTAGCTGGAAAACTTCTGCTAATCCACCCAATCACGTCAGACCGACAAGCCTTGATTATGCTTACTACATGTTGTAATATATATGTGAGAAAATAAAGAGCATTCTTCTGTATCTATACATGTCTGTCAGTGTCATGCACTGGGAAGACTGCTTATGCAAACCTCTGGCCTAGAGAACGATTGTACAGTCTAACTAGTGACACTAAAGTTTAAATACATATAGAGAGCACCAGTAACACAGTAATTAAAAAACAGTAGCAGAAATAAGAATGTTTATGGGTCTAGGTATTTTTCATCAGAAAGAAATGTTTGCACAAGAAATCCTGGTACATCAGATCACACAGCTTTTCCGATTTTTCCACTGAAAATGAAGACTTGCCCTTAAAATTTTTCAAAACTTTTACAATGTAACTTCCAGTGTGTTTGTGCAGCAGCCCTTAAAGTTAGTACAATGTCGCAAAAAATGATTTTGCTTGTCACATAATTTATACAATCTTAAAGTCTGATTTAGGAATCAAGTCTGATCTTCTCTCAAGTTGCATAAAAGACAGCAGAAAATAGTTTAAAAGTTAGATCTGATCAGTAGGTTCAGAGCAATCTTCAGTACAAACTGGATGGCAATCACTTTGGGAACTTAGTTTCCTTATTTTTTAGCAGTTGCGAAGATAGACAGATGCTTTTCAACAGTGCTGGTTAAAAAGGAAAACGCCACACTATTACTGAATTTCTGTCCATTTTTAAAGGAAATGTGCAAAATTTACAATACAAGGATATAAAAATTTCTTTTTAAATAGACAATTTATTAAGTAAGCATGACTGTAATTTGGTGGCAAGGGCACCCACCTCATTCTTGGCCCATAAGACTCTCTGTGCAAATCACAAAAAACAATTTATAGATAAAATACATAAAACAAGGAAGACTGGACCAAGGGCAAGTTCTGGGCCTTTTCTCCCTCATAAGTTCCAAATAATTTCATCATGCTCATCACTCCTTTCAGCTCAGTGATTTGTGATTTTTTTTCATCCCTGTGGAAAATCTTCAATAGAAAAGGAGTGACAACACAGACATATCAAAACACTCTTGTGGTCCGAGCAATCTCAGGACAGCTGAGAAAGGTTTTGAATTCCGTGACACAATTTGCTTTCAACCCAACTGGTAACCCCGAACTAATACTACCAGGTTTCACAGGCAATACACCCATCCCATCTCTCATCTCAGGGAGGGGGACGGGAAAGCTGGCTCCATTTCTGTAAATCAGAGTATACCATTCTACCTTCAGGGAAGGTTCTTCAACTTTTGGTTCACAAAAAGCGTCTTTCTCAGGCCTGATTAAGCTTTGAAAGATGTGATATTTAAAATATTTTGGGGTTTTAGGGTTTTATTCCATGTATTTCAGATGTTACTTGGTGAAAACTAACTTTCTGTATTAATTATATTACTTAGCTCAGTATTAATTATATTAATTAGCTTTGGTAGCCTTCACATCGAACACTGTTCTGCTTTTTACACGAGATCCAGGTGCCCAAGGTTTAGCTGTTGCAAACTGAGAACTGCCATGCCTGACTATTTTTCCGGTTTCTCACTTCACCTGGAAGAGGATACATAGCAAAAACCTTTCTCTTCTCCATGCAGAATAAGAAAGTTTCCAATGCAATGCTTTATAATTACCATATAAAAGAGAGATGATTGACTTTGATGAATGGTCTTATCATTTATGAAGTTGGTAACTTTGACCAAAATAATATTCTTGGAAATATCTTCTTGATCAAAGATTTTTCAATCACCATTTTATGTTACAGTGCTGGACCGTCATGTCTGTTTATAGGTGTTGTAGGCATTTGTAAAATCAGATCATATACTTATGTGAATTAAAAGTCTGCATAAATAAACATACGTACTTAAACATTATCTTGGTGGGAAACCATAATGAAATACTACAGCTGATTAAATCAACCAGGTAAATTCTCCCTACAGATATAGAAGGAGGTACTGCGAATGTTTCCCAGATTTCCTTTTCCTGAAAAGTTGGTTATCTTGTTAATTCAGGAAGGTATTAACTATCCAATAAATTCAGCATATCCCTAGTTGTAAGCTGTCAGGATGTGACATAACATCCTATAACATGATGCTACATGGTACATAATGCCTTAAATTAAAAAGAAAAAGAAAGCAAGACATTTCTTTCAGAGAAATATTAGGTAGCTAATCTGAATATTTGGGGTAATTGGCTGCAGGAAGAGAGAGAGAGATCATTATTTCAGGTTCCCTAGTGAGTGTTAATTAGTCATATTGCTTCATTGTTTGACAAAGAGAACATTGCTCGCGCTGCTAAATCTATAATGACACATAGGCTTTTGCAGCACAGGTATTTTAAACTACCTTGACTGACTGACAGGTGGGTATTTCTATTCATAGTTGAGTGTGCTCACAGAGTCAAAGTTATGTTGTCTCAGAGGCATAAGAGTTTTCTCATCCTGATCACGAGAGGCTTTATTTTTAAACAGCAGAGAACAAATTGCACTCTGACCATTAAAATGGGAGTTCTCTGTTTGTAAGCATAAAGGGTACATGCTTTCCTTTAAGAGCGTGGCCCCAGCGCTACACTTAGCCAGCCAGCAGTCAACAGCTATAGGTACATTACAAGTACTTTGCTGTCATGTTAGGCATCCGAGTCCAACACTGAGGTGCAAGAGTGGCAGTATCACACCTGTCAAACTTTTGTTGTCTGCTTTTGACAGCCAGATCTTTAGCGCTAAAAACTTAGGTAAGTGAGAAATAGTATCACAAAGATAGCTGTATTGCTCTCTGTAGCTTTGACATGACTACATTGTCCAAAAAGAAAGAAGAGAAATATTGGCGCCACTGCCTACATGAACCTCAGATTAAGGTTCTTATTCCAAATAACTTTAACTTATTGAAGTTCAACAGTTAAATAGAAAGGACTTAGAGAAAACAACTAGAAAATTATGTGATGGTCTGACATCCCTAGACATGCGAAACGTTTTCAAATTGTTCCTCCTCATCCATGAATCTGAGGTCTCTTCCCTCCTAACAGGATTAGTGATTGCAACAAGACCTGTGGGAACTGTGTGTGTGAGTGCTTACTGGATTTTTTCCCCCCACCTTTTTTAAAATGAGAAATGGATGACCTAGCTCAGGCACTCAGATACCTGTTAAGCATCCCGCTTTGTCTTCTTCTGTCTATCTTGTTCGTTAGCAGGGTGGATCCTCATCCAGTTCTGGGTGCACTTGTGTCAGGGCTCAACAGATAAGCAGTGACAAATTAAAGCGGGATGGATGAAAAAGCTCTTGCTGCTAGTACTGTGCTCTGACTTTCTTAATCTACCGAGCTAAAAACTTACAACGCTTTGAGAGCCAATTAATGAATTGATCAGACTTCCCTACCCTGGACAGGCAGAGCAATGGCTATGACTGGGAAGAACTTCACTCGTTAAGTCATCATTGCATGTCTGGCAGAACAACCGGCTGCCTGTCTCTTCCCACAAACTGTATGAACAAGCCTGGTAACAGTGCAGCAGATGAACCACAACATTATCTGAATCCCAACACGGAATTACAGCTTTGTCAAGAAAAACCCCGCTGCAGAAAAGACTGCATCACTTTCTATATGTTACAATGTTTCCCTCGCAGTCCAGATCTAAGTGCACTTACCGGCTGCTTTTATCTGACAAAAATATATATTGACTACCACGAAACATAAGATATTCAGACTTTTATATGATACAATTGTAAAAAAACCCACACAAATGTAAATACAAAGTGCTACACTTACTGTGTCGGTGTAACTTTACTGACTTCAATGAAGAGCGCCCAGTGACTGGGGGACTGGGCAACACTCAGATCTGCTTTCTTTTTTGGCAGAACTTCTGAGCTCTGTTATTTCATCTAACTCACAAATATAATGGAGTTTTGTCTCCATAAAATATCATGAGGCCTACAGTACTGTGTAATTGCCAAGAATTAACCTGACCACCATTACTCAGCATGAAGAAGTACGCAACCCACAACAATGAGATTCTGTCGATGTCTACAACAGGAGCACCTTTTATCAGAAGTGATTACACCATACATGACATTGAAGGGTACAAAAACTCCACCCATAGTGTGAGAACATACAGCAGTGAAAAAAAGTTACTACTGACTCATAACGACATTTTAAACAGGCATTAGGTATGGTAATTGATATGATATTATAATAGTCATCTGTATCCAATCCTGTCCACTTAAGCTTAAAAATTTGTCATAAGAACTTTAAATAGCATGACTCCAGATGTCCTGCAACTAAATTTTTAGGTTGTTCTTCCATGACAAGAGAATTGGTCCCACAGTGTTTAAGCCCCTGTGTACTATTCCCCTCTTGGGGCACATGAAAAGTCCCTATTATCAACAGAGGTACGTATACAAATGGAGAAAAGAATATCTCTAAAATGGTCTTTTTAAACCATTCTAATGATACCTTGCTTTGCAGCATGTGGCATTTAACATTTTCAAGGCACCACACAGACATTAACTAATGAATCCTGACAACATCCCTGTG
The DNA here is from genome assembly GCA_017639485.1 of Pluvialis apricaria. NCBI lineage: Eukaryota > Metazoa > Chordata > Aves > Charadriiformes > Charadriidae > Pluvialis > Pluvialis apricaria. The sequence goes on along the minus strand of CM030012.1, from coordinate 35,988,413 downwards.
AGGTAAGTGTCTATAATCATCACCATTTACAGGTGGTGGAGCTGACACAGAAGGCCAACTTTGTACATGAGCTACAGCAGGGATACATTTAGCCAGATTAGTTAAGTGTCATAAAGAATTTTAAACAAGTCCTTTCTGCGTGTTCACAGCAGAGCTAGAACTGGAACCTGGGGTTTCCTCTCGCTGGTCCTCAGACCCAGCACGCCAACACGTTACCTGATGATTTTAAGCAATTCTGGGTCACAACTTCAGCTGCCATTGGCGGCTGCAATTTTCCTGAATCTGACACAGTTGTAACCGCTTACACTGTTGCTGAACTTAGTCCAAAGGCTTTCTGAACAGTTTTGCACAAAACCTCTTTATGCCTGATTAAAAAGAAATGAAATGTCTTTTTTTTTGGCAGCACCTGGTCTCTTCAGGAACACATGTTTACATTTTGCTGAATTACACAAATACACTAAGCTTTTTGGATAGCTGCAGACATATTAATATTGAACTGCAGACAACCACATGTTGGTAATGAGCCCATTTTGTGTCTTGGCTCATGGAAAAGAATGTGGAAATACCTTGTTCTGTGGTATTTTTCCTCTGACAGTACTGATACAGTGCCGCAGGCACTCTGAAAATAATAGCATAAGGTTAACTGACAATTGCATGTGTATTTACACCGATAGCCTGATATTATCATATTGTTAAAGAAAGAAAAAATCCGGGGCTAGAATATGCAACTAAATAAATTTCTAGCTGGTGAAAGCAAGTGAAGCTAGCAGAGACATTACGCTCAAACTGCTCACATAGCTCACGCATTCTGTATACACGCCATTTCAGAAACCTCTGGGAATCCTAGAGGAGGGGCAAAGACACAAGGAAAGCTTTAAAAAGCAGTAAAGCATCAGCCCAGCAGTACTTGCATACTCACCGGTCCCATGGAAGTTAACACGAGTTTTAAGCTTTTCATAAATGCACTGTCAGGCCACACAGAGCAGGCAAATTAAGCAATGAAGGATTCATCTAGAAATGGAGTGGTTTTGACAGCTGGTACTATCTACAAAGTTTTCTTCAAAACAAAAAGATACTTTTCTTCAGGAGCTAGGGGAGAGTCTGCGGGCCCGAGGTTGCAAGGTGTCAATGAATTTGTACTCGTGAGACAATTGAAAAGTAGTGTTGTTAAGCAATACAGATGTATTTTTTATATGTAACATGGCCCACAAAATGCACTAATGAGACATCCTAACTGAAACCATCCTGCTGGCTTCTTGAAGGCTCCCATCCTTACATTCTATACTAAGCAAAGAGCGAGCTGTTGCGTTCAATACAGAGAGTCTGAATAACACACTACACACTCTCTACGCTTCTCGCTTGTACCATGCTTTGCAAATCAACTCCTCTCCCCCTGTATCACCTCTACTCCTTTCACGTCTTTTCCTACTCATACAAGTTCCTGTTAAGCTCTGCAATTTACCCTAAAACCACCACTCCATAGCTTAAGACTTTTCATACCTACAGAGGTCCATTAACCATGCTTAGAAAACACATCTTTTTGTTTTGTTTTGTGTAAGGCTTTTGTTAGGAGTATTATTCTGGGTCTTTATGAAGGTACAATTATGTCTCTGTAAGCCCAGTATTTACCACCTTTGCTAAGTACACTTTTACCCTTTAACTTTGCTGACCTGCCAAATAAAATATCTTGCATTTTACCTGTAAATTAATTACCACAGGGTTTTTCATTTTCCTTTATCTTGAAGGACATAAACAAGTTTCACTTACATAATTTTAATTCAGTTAGAGGTTTTATTAATTGGTTTCCCTTCTGTACAACCAAAATTGAATCCGTTAAACCATATATTCTATAGCTAGAGATGATTACCTGGAAGTTTCGGTGGTATCACGGTTTTAGTGTTGATCACTGAAGAATTTAAGGGGCGATTTCTGGGAAAGTACACTATACCTAACCTTTTCACCGGCCTGTCTCACTGCCTGACTTTAAATATATTTTTTACTCAATCAATAATTTCTTAGCTGACAAAAACAATTTTCTAAAAGCTGTGGTAGTATGTAGAATTTGTTATACAGCGGTAATTCAACTTGTCATCTTGTCCAATAGAAATATTACCAGAAGGCAATCCACCAGTTTCAGTCACTGTCACTGGAGTTTAAACAACAACGCGGCATTTGAGAAACAGGGGTTTGCTATAAAATCTACATCAGCTAGTGGTGGCAACTTTCCATATCGTGTCACCTTAGGTGGTGGACTCAGTCAATACCTTTTGAATTGTTTTACTCAGAGTGAGAGGAATTGTGCAATGTAGAGGACTGAAAAAACTTTTAGACTTCTGAGCTGGCATGTTGAACATGATGCAGTATTGCTACCAGAATATCTATCAGAGCAGCGCCCTTAACAACTATTAGAGCCCTTAACAAATTGCTGGAGCAGAGCCCTTAACGAATAGGTTCCCACTGAGGCAACTTTGCAAGGAGAGGGGAAAATAATAGGGAATGCAAGAAGGTCAGATCCTGTCCTTGCCTCCCTCCTTCCCAACTTGTGAAGCCATCCCCCATGTCCCCAGCACCTGGGAATGAAAGGCAGGAGAAGAAAATATGAACCAGGGCTACAGGAGAACAGCAGTGAGCCTGGGGAACTGCCACATGTTGCTGAAGGCAACGGGCAGGGGCTGGTACAGCTCCTCTGCCACTACCGAGGAGCCAGTGCCATCTTCCACAAGTAGCATCCATCTGGTCTGTGCCAGTGGTCACCCAGCTCACCCTCTGCTAAGGTGCTGGACACGACTTCCAAGTCTTGCACTTCCAAGTCTTCTTTGGGGAGCTCACATCCAAAGGTTAATGCATCTAACAACATAGATTTTTAACAAAAAATATTGTGCGATGTTAACACTGAAAACAGAGACCAACGTAAAAGAAACCGGAGTTTAAGAAATACTGGCTTGAAAAGCAGATTTGTTTCTTCTGTCCCTCTGAGAACACTGATTTATGCTCATCTGCTTTGCATGACAACAGCCTCCCAGTCCCAAAAGCACGACTTTTTAACATTTACATGCTCATTTTGATCTTGTGGTATCTAGCACTGACGAAAGAAGTTGTGTAACATTGATGTGATCCTCAAAATAGCACCTTAGTAGCTAAAAGCTAGGGCACAGATTTTTACTAATTCCTGCTATATTTAACATTGTGCTGCCTTACAGTTTCTGTAATAAGCTTCTATTAAGTTAAATGTCATATGCCTAATTCAAACACGCCAAAGGCCCAGTACTGAAAGAAAATATCCCAACAGCAAGGTCACTTGATTCATAAATCATCACAACTGATGTCAAATTTTCACGGGAACTCTAAATCCAGGGCTTGAAGGGGGAGACATAAGACTTTCAAACAGGGAGAATTCATTCTCTTTGTTTGCCTGGAAATACAGTTTATCACGCTCAAAACTATAGTACAGAGTCTCTAAAGAAAAATTAAGTTTCAGACACTTTTCAAGACACTCACTTAAGTATTAAATATAATTAAAATTAATTCTTTTAGTGCATGCTCAGTGAATTGTGGCTTTTCCCATGTTGTTCTCTTTACGAGCTGGTTCTTGCTAAACCTTTCATAAAGCCTAACTCTATTTGCAGAGATTAGAAAATAACTAAACTGTGAGTAGCACCGAGTATTACAATATCAGTCACGTTAGTAGCTTATATTAGTCTAAATATATGAGACAAGAAGCAGCACAGGTGACCCTCACTTCTATTTTCCAAAGAATGTCCATTGCCTTACAATCTATTAGAATCATATCACCAGCCTTTTGTAAGCAGTGCTACAACAGAAAAAGTCAGGCAACTTCAAAGTGAAATTGTTTTGCTTTCCCACTGTAAAGATCAGCTTTATCCTTTAAGGTATATTCAAGTAATTTTTTTTAAAACTAAAAGACCTAACCCCTTTGATTTTTTTTCCACTTTTTTCCAGACAAAGATTATTATTTTTTTATATTTTCAGAATTTTCAAATTTTTATGAAATTACACTAATTTCTGAACAGCAGTAGCCAGGTAGGGTCCAGGGTGGCAGGTGGGGTGGCTGCTTGGGCGATGGTTCCCCGGGCTGGTGCTGCTGCCCACATGAGTTGCTTTTTTTCCTGTTACCTGTACAAAAATTTTCTCTATTTTGTCTTTTCATATGTCCAAGCTGGATGCAACTATTTCTTGCCTTACAATGGCAATCACGCTTGTTTTAGTTTTTTAACTTTGTCTCGACCACCTGAAGAAAGAGTGGACAACACTGACAAAATTCTAATCCTTATTATAACATCTATTGTTACGGCTAAGCAAAATACAATGGGGTGTGCGTGCCATGCAGGGTTGATTAATAAAGTTTTTAAGGCCCATCTTACATTCATAATGTCCATTTCTTTTAGAGGAAGGAATACAGAGAAAGTTATATTCAACTTGATGTACAATATCATTAAGTGTTTTCCACTGGGGAGCCTTGTGTATAGATATATGCCTTAGCACCAGCTATATCTCCAAAACACTCTGTCCCAGCTCCTTGTTCATCAACCCTTCTCTTCAGCCACAGTTTCTCCTTATCAAATTCCTCAGGAAGTCGAAAGCTTCCTTTCTTTTTCAAACCGACATAATTGGATCACTTATATTTTCTTTATATCACAGACAGTTTCTACAAACACATGAAACCAAGAGTAATCCTACCTTCTTAGTATCAGTTAGGTTCAACGTACCAGCAAAGGCAGGTGAAAACTTTTGCTTTTTAACAAATGAATACAATTTTTCTTAAACAGAAAATATTTTAAAGAAAATAGAGATTCCCTAATATTGAAGAGATTAAAACACTAGAAATAGTTCCCCATTTACTTTTACTTTGAAGAATTTCTTTGTGCTTTTTTCCCTCACAGTCACTAGTCATTTACCTAGACTCACCATTCACTCTTGATTAAATATTTGCTTTACTGATCTCTTCTTGGTGTCACAATCTGAAACACAGAATTGTTAGGACATGTTTAGGACACAATATTTTTAGGACAACATAACAGTGTGGATTTAAAGGCAGCCAAAAGATGCTGAAGAGCTACAAATCTAATGAGGCATGATTTATAGGGAGGAGTAATTTCTTCTACCAGACTCACTGAATATAGCTATAGAAAGCAAATGAACCTTCAGCTGCTCAAGCCATTTTTCAGATTCTTCTCCACCTTAAGCTTTTTTTTTCCAATTATGTTTATTAAATATTTTACTTTTCCTTATAGTCTTTACTCTCCTCTTTATAACATCATGGCTACACAAATACTACTGATTCTAGCTAAGGTAACTGAAATTGCTGCAGTGGAAATGCAACACTTGGAAACTGCATTCCAGATTTTTCAGATACTGCATGCACATTATTATTGTTTCAGTCTTCGGGGTGTTGCTGGTTGTTATACATAAGGCATATGATACTTAATAACCTAGTATTGGATAAAAATTGTTAATTGGAAAAGATATATTAGACCTCATTCTTCTTCCATATTGAGAAAGGTGTTCGGAACATAAAGTCATGATAACCTTGGTTTTTTTGAGTGTACACACTTCAGATTCCTTCGGTATTGTGGCTTACTGTCTCCCACTTTGCTGGGATACACCACTTGGGAAAACCGTTATAGACTAAAAAAGCAGCACTTATTTAGCTGTCCCCCTAGGCGCCGGCAATTTCCATGGCAGCTCTGACAGCACAGCATCATACCTGCTGGGATGAGGTGGAATGTTGTCATACAGCTGAAAGAGAGCTGGCAACTAGTAACAGCTAGGTAGACCAAATAAATGTATTTTAAAATTAAACTGAGAATGCTTTGCCAATTGGTACATTTTGCAAACAAACTCTAATTTATGTTACTCTTTCAAAAATCTTGTGGGACAGTTTTATCAGTTATTTGTAAGCTGGCACAAATTTCAGTAATCTTGTTAACAACTTGACTCTTGTTAAATTTGCTCTGTTTTAAAAAGAGAGATAACCACCAGCTGCAACATTTTGTTCTCACCTCTAGAATAAACCCTGAGCAATGCTTTAATCAAGGCTTTCGATCTGGGCCATTACAAAGCAAGGGAAACTGCAGCTTTCTTCATTCCCCAGTTCAGTTTCTGAATCTGGTCCTCAGCAAAGTGCAGCAACACATGAAATAAAGGTTGCAGATTAAACTAATTTCTCATTGTTATTTTTTGAGGTCAGAAAATTATTCATTTTTCTGGGACTGGTGATACTCGATCACATCCTCTAGGACTGTAAATTATAATAGCCTGATTGAATTCAGCAGACATACGACAGTTGATATTAATAGTGCATCTGCCTCATCATGTGTAATCTACCAGTATTTAGCCAGTCTACAGAGGAGTGTGGAAGGACTGGACTGAAACTAAAAGAAAAAATAAAAATTAGGTTTTCGCACCAAAATGAAAATCAGATTTTAAGTAAAAAAAAAAAAAAAGTTTCCATCCAACCCAAAAGTGAAGGGCAAAATCCACAGAAGCCACAGGAGATGGAGTAGGTGCCCACGTGCCTTCCCCTGGCTGCAGGGCTCCTGCCCATTGGAGAAGGTGCTTCCCCTCCTCTTCCTCGTCCTCCTCCTCCTCCTTTCCTGTTCCTCCTACTCCTCTGGCCCAGCAGAGGGACATGCCGCGGCCCATGGCTGCAGCGCAGCTCTCCCTCCATCACCATGCCCTGGCTCAAGGTTGCTGCCCTTGCTTGAAACCATCCACAGGCCACGCGGGGAAAACCCACCCCAGTATGGGTACACCTGCACCAAGGCCAAAGGAAAATTAAGCTTCGTCCTACCTTGCAGAAGCTCCCCAGGCTCCCCCAGTGCACCTCGTCTCCTCTGTTCCTGCCTGTACCTGAGGTGGGGCCACCGCCCTGGCCCGGGGGTCCTGCCATGAAGGGATTTCACCAGCCATCCTTCAATTACCTGCTGGCCGCGAGGTGGGAAAATGGTCTTGAAACTGTGAGCCTGATAACATTTCGTGTGTCTGAAGCACGTTAGTGTGAAAGACTTGAGAGTAACTTGCACAGCAGTGCGGTTGGGGGCTGACCTACACATGGGAAAAGGGGGCAATTAGAAGAATAAAGGCAATGGTCCTCCTGCATCTGAGGAGGGTGCATGCACCACTCTGGTTGTTGGGCAGTTGTTGGACTCTGCTACCTTCCGGCTGAATGTGTCCCAGAACAAGTTTTTCGCATCCCAATCCTTTCTGTGAATACAAGTTAAATGTGCTGTGAAACTGCATTTCGTAGCAAATCATCCATCAGCTAAACTGCCTTCAACTTTGCCTGGGAGGAGGGTAGCCATTTTAAAATCAAGACTACACTCTGCCAGCTTGGCAGATACTGGGGTTGCTATTACTGTTCCAAAAATACTGTTTCCTTAGTCTTGCACTCCAGGATTAAGTACTGAGTGCCAGAAATGACTGTTTCTTGCTGCTGAAGAGATATTCCAACTGATCAGTAGCATAGTGGATAAAATGACGGAAAGGGTATATTCATACAGCAGCTTGATGGCCTCTTCGTTAATCAATCCTCGGGATGCCTTTCAGGGTCAGATTGCTGTAGGCTAGATACATTGCTTTTTTCCCTCTTTGACACCGTTTACATACTTTTTCCTTAATTAACTGAGTTACGCATGTGTATTTTCCCCATGGGGCAGGTGCGCTGGCTAGATGCCATTCATCTGAAAGAGCATTCAAAATGCTTGTGTATAAATTAACATTTGGGCAGGTTTTCACTGACCACATACTTGAGGAGGGATTTCTAAACAAGGACTGATATGGTTTCCCTTTTCATTTTTCTCTACCATGTAATGGAATAGCACGTCTTAAGTAACTGAATACCTTTTACTACATTCAGCAAGAAGCAGTTGGCATCACTTTACAGGAAATGGAGAAAGTGGCTGGTTTAATAGCATAGTCTTGGAGAATTACCTCAGCATCATTTCAGTTAGTTCCTTTGCTTTAAAAATTGCTGCATTAAATCGTCTGCTAAAGATGCTGTGGTTCAAAAGAACCATTCCTACACAAGAACCAAACACAAAATTATTGTTGTACAGAGGATTCACACAGTCTTAAGGGAGGGAATGTGAATTAAAAAGATAGTTATCGCTACCAGTCCTAACTGCAACGTATGGAGACTCTCACAAGAGAAGCTTGAAATTTATAACTTCAGGTTTATGTTTATCACTCTTTTCTTAATTTACAAGAAGTCCATTTACACTCTTGCACATGGACATTCTAATTTGTGTTCTTAAAAATACTTGCACAAAAACTGTAAAATTACAGTTTATATTGACATAAATGAGGTCCTCAACTCTTCTGTCAGCTACATACTCACGCTTTTACCCAAGGGTTCAAGGAAGTAGTTTTATATTAACTCCATGGCATTTTGAATAGTCTCTTCTTCTGTTTAGCAAAAAAAACCCCTATATTATAGCAAAGTTAAGCCTTGAAGATTTGACCCCATCCTCAGTCCTCATTTTTGATCCATTCTGTTCCATTTTGGCTCATCCTGTTTCCCCTTAAACAGTCCTGCTACTGCACTATGCTGTGACTCATTGCATTACTACAAGCAAGGAGTTTTAAAACAAGTCATGCCTGTGACAATCCCCATTTTTCCTATTAAAGGTCAGATGGAACTCTTGATTAATTAAAATTAACTCTTTCTCAGAGGATATATTGCTACTTATCATAGTCATTTTTCTTGTTGACAGAGGAAGGACAGTTCAGTAATAATATGATTAATTTTAAGACAAATTTGAATGAATGAGGAAGCTTTAAAGTCTTATTGCGAGGTAAGGTAAACAACATATTTGTCTTACATATACTGGAAACTCTATAAAAGTGTAAGCAAAGCCCTTGAAGCAAAACCCACCAAAATGAGTTGAAAGGCACACCAGTAACTTTGAAGGCTATTACATCAGCCCCCAATACAAACAGTAAATGAATACATATATGGCTTGGTGGAAGGAAGACAATAGCAAAAAAAAAAAAAAGGTTTCACTCTTCTAGACAACACTGCAATGTGTTACTGTGGCCATTTAAACCCTATGGTTGGTAAAGCAGTACAATGGACTGAAATTAGAGCATGATTTGTATCCTATAGAGTACAAAAGATGAAATTAACACACAAACTATTTTTGTAGGTATTTGCTAAATTAAGATCATTTGTTTAAACTTGGAAGAATTGATTATCTTTATTTTCTTTCTCCTTTCCCCGTTCTTGAATAGTAATAGTAGTTAGGTAGTCACAGAACTTTTTTTGTGACATCATATGATCCAGAATGTGACATCTCATCCCAGCAAAGTGTTTGTCCTGTATGCCCCCCTCAGTGATATGATGTTCGCTAACTAAGAAACTTACCTGACCTTACACATGAACTTCTAGTGGTAGCTGGAACCACTCTTTTATCTACGTAGGGTTATTTCTGACCCACTTCATTCTCTCACTGCTTTGTTTTTCTTTTTCTTATCTGGATTGCAGCCAATACCCTTGACCACAGGTGATGTTTTGGGGTAGCTTGATTCAAGTATACCAAGTTTCAAAATGAATTTTTTCCTCAGATTCAACAGTTTTCATATCTGCCTTTGCTGCTCTGGTCAGTTGGTCCCATTTCATGAAGACATGCCATTGCCTAGAATGTGAAAAGTAAAAGTGAGTGAAGTTCTATTTCTTTTTTATAATCTTCCGTACAATAGATGAAATCATGTTACTGATAACTCTTTTTGTGTTGCATCATAAGTAAAGAACATACATTAAGCAGACAGTACTTGGAAGATTGCTTATCTGATAACTCTAAAGCAACCAGGACAAACATTTGTAGTTGCATATAAAAGACAGCAGGTAAGCTTCTGGCTTATCAGCTTTTTTCATAAAGTGATAATGTATTGTCTGTATGATATTCATTGTTTCAATTTAAAAAAAAAAAATAATGTTGTTCTCTTATTCCTTCCAGCAGCAATATTGTGGGTTTTAGATCAGAATGTGGATAACAATTAGAAGCTTGAGTAAGTTGCCATGTGGGAAGAGGTGCAGCACTAAACTTACACCCAGGGGAAACAGGATTAAAGTTGTGGTAAAATACTTCTGTGTTCTCTTTTTTTTGTCAGCTTTAGGGTCTGAATGGTTTGGCTATAAGACCTTGTCACCAGCTGCCTTGGGGAAGTAACATCCTGCAGAATCCTCTAGTAAAGCTTCACACCTTTCCAGCTTGTTACACAACTAATTTTCTGGGCCTTGGCCATGGCATGCCGCTACTCCAGAAGCTCCTGAGAAGATAGTCTGTAGGTATCTCCTTTAATACGTTCAGCAAAAATAAGAGTAAGAGGAATTTATACTCCCTTTATGCCCTCTGCATGTAATAAGTCATACCCGTTTTCTGCAAAAGAATTTTATAAGAGCAGTTGTTTGACTAATATAGCAGAAAAACATTTAGTAATCCACTGAGGGAAAACTCCAGCATTATCACTTAAAATCTAACCGATATTAAAAATATTTAGCAACAGAGAACAATAAAAATCCATAAAATAAAAAATGCACCTGATTCACTGAACTCACCAATATTTGGAGAAAAAAAGCTTTAAAACTTAACTTCAAAAATCTTTTACAATCTTTATAGGACATTTCTTTTAAGTCGATGATCTGTTTGATAAATTTCTGATGCCACTTCGGTTTAATTACATCAACAGCAAGATACTTAAGTGAAGTTGCAGGAAGATAGCAATTTGCATTGTCTATAATTTCTTAAGCTGCCATGCTCTTGTCATGTCAATCAATAGGACGTGATGTCTGGTTTTTTGAAGTTCATCATATATCATTTAGTACTGACTGTCACACCATATCCTCAACAGGGCAATGTATTATAGGTGAATTCAGTCATATGGTTAGGAAATTGGACAGAAACCAATTCCTTCATAGTGCTGTGTGCATATAATTAATAGCATAATAAATAATTAGAATAAAAATATACTGCACCCCATACGCTTTCCTGTAATTATGTCATTTTCTTCACTCATTTAGAAAACAGCTCATTTTTTTCAATTGTCACAAGTGAGTTACTGCCAATAAACAAAGATAAAATGTGGATCTTTCTAATATTAACAGATACATTTTTGTTTCCTTTAAATTCAGTTTCTGGTACAGCTTGGTAGGTGACACTATGTTAGAGTGAAATATCTGGAAGTCAGGAGTGTACATTGAGGAAATACCACAATATGCTTGCACTTGTGTTGTACTCTTTCCTAAATTAACAACCACTGTAGGAGACCTGTTGTTTCCAGTGATGAAAGCTGTTAGCTCAAGAACCAAATGGGATACTGCATTATCCTAAATTAGCAGGTTGGGGCGGGGAGCCGGGGGGGAAGCAGAGGGAGGTTGTTCCCTAGTCCCTTGGCACACTAGAGTTCACGTTGTACCTACTTCCCATAATGTGAGAACTACGAATGCAAAGGTTCTCGAGCTGGGGAGATACCACCCATGAAATGTATCTCTAAAGGCACCTGAAAGCCATGCATACAGTCAGAAGGAGGTAACTTGGTTAAAAACGCAATTAAGGAAAGCAACAGCTCTGAGACAGCTTCAGCTTGTTAGAAAACAGGATAAGAGGGAGCCCTTGCTAACTGGCAGCCATACTGTCTTCCCCTTGGATAGACACCAGGATGAAAGACAGTCACAATGCTGAGAGACTTTTTATGATATTTTCTGACTCACTCAAATCCTGCTGTCTACCGAACAGGCTGACACCTTTTTATTGCTACTCCATCGTCCCCGCCACCTCTTACTAGCGACATGCATTGAATCATTCTCAGCAGCTTTTGCACTTAGCTGTTTCCTTCTTCCCCCATGTCCTTTTCCCCATGATACAATCTTCATCATCAGGGAAGGCATACCCACTCAGTTTTTGCTAATCTAATTTGCCTCAAAGGTGGCAAATCAGGAAGGAAAAAAAGTAGCTGAAAGCAAGGATGTGCAATTTTTGCAAGAATACAAATAGAAATGTTCAGCAGTTTTATGCCATGTTCAAATCAAGTCGTCAGATCATATGGGGTTCCTGCCATCCTGTGAAGGCCATTCTGAGGATCTTTGTCTTATTTAATACAGAGTTGGTAGCTCGGCACATATGGGTACCTGGGATAATATCCCAGGGATGCTAGATATTTAACTCCTATGTGAAAGAGAGTTACTTTTCTCAGTGAAACTGCAGTTTCCAGATTCATTTTACTAGCCCTATATGAAGGCATAGATTCTTATGCACTGTCTCGTTCAGCAGCCCTAGTTTGCAGACAGCATGGGAAAGAATAAGCATTTGAGAAGCCACTGTGTTAGAACATACAACTTTAGAGGTTAGATAAGGCAGAGCCCTTTCAGCAACTTCCCTGGACTGATATTGAGGCAGAAGAACCAGCAACAACCTGAAATGAGGAGAAACTACTATGAAGTCTCCGGCTTATTATCTGTGACTTTCTGGTCTGCTGCCAAGTGGTGAGTAACAATGAAGTGACTGGGTCAGAAACATTAGCTTGCCGTGCTGATTTGAAAGCATAAGTTTCTCTGAGGTCTCCAGCCTGGTGCCTCCAAGAGTGGTAGACTTTGTCATGTGTCCTTGAAGTCACCAGCTCATTGGTATATTGAATAGCGCAGCGATGTCAAAGCACAGGCCTCTCTGGAGAACTGACTCAGGCCTTCTGTCTTGCTGGACTGGTGTCAAAACTTCTGTAGGATCAAGCTGGATGAAAGCCAAGGAATAGGCTCTTGTAGAATTACTGGCACATCCCCTCAAATTTTCTGGGTTTATGTCAAGATACTGACAAGGCCATTCTGTTTCCTTTAGCTTCTGTGGAGGGGAGTATGTAGTAGGGTATCCATTTTATTATGCAGAAATTGAAACACTGTGAGCAAAAGATCCTTATTCTTTTTCTCCTCTCCAGAGCATCTCACACAACGCAGAAATGGAACAGGCACTAGATTTTCAGTATTGAGCTAGGTAGCTCTCCTTGTATCCAAGACTGATCTGTTACTTCTGTCAGTGTGGAAGAAGAGGGAGGTGAGGATGCTCACACCCCCGGTGTCTGAGACCTTCTCTAATTGCTCCTTCTACCTGATGAGATTCTTATTTCCACTGCTTGAAATGAAGTGGTAGGAAATAACTGCAGTTACACTCATGAATAAGGAAACGATGCCCCACCCAAAGTACTGAAATAAGATGGAGGTAATTATTCTTCTCGGAGCTATAATGAGAAATCTATCCCTGTTTAACATGTGCCCTATGAAAGTTTTGTTTAATATAAATCCCTCTCCATGTCCTGTGAAATCTGTAGGTTGTAATTAAGGAAACACAATGTTCTTATCACATCGGATCATCATTACATGGAAGGAGAAGACTATTACAATCTTTTTATGTAACAGAAGAATATTTTGAGTTCTTCTGAGCCTTCAAGCAGAGTATTATTTTAGGCTATGAAAGACTGAACATAGAGAATGACAAATATCTATATCACAAAAAATCATTTGAAGTGATGCAACAATGCCAGCTTCCTGACAGCAATGAGTCCAACATTAAATTGTATTGAAGAGTAAAAGAATCATAATACCTTTGACGAGAGTACTTAAAGAAGCTGATAACAACGCGAAGCGGCGCTTGAGTCAAAAGACTGGCTACTATTGGAACTAAGGCTAATATTTCAGAAGTTCCCAAAAGTGACCTGAGACTTTGCTGTTGTCTGAAGTGACAACAGTGAGTGACAGAAGCCTCACTGAAAGCTAGCAAATTTATGCAGTTATCTATATTACAGGTTTTTAAAAGAATTTAAGCACCTACGACGAAGGACTTATGGGCTTCATACTTTTAAAGATCCAGTCCTAAGTCACTTCTGAAATCAGAACCTAAGTTCCTAAGTGATTTGGATGCTTTTGAAAAATTTTCCCTTGATATTCCTTATAGGTTATACACATTATTGGTGCAGTGCAATACATTTTTAAGTAGACTTTGGTATCTTTGCCCCATTTCAGTTTAAAGGAATTTAAATTTGCAATGCGGATGAATTTATTGCGGTTTAGTTTTTAACTAAATAGGATGCTTGATTTATATTGTTTGAAATCAAAATTAAAAGGATAACAGCTTAACTATATTTAGAAAAATATAGTGCAGTGTTAACAAAGCTAGCCTCTAGAGCTGATACTTCATCAGCATGACATATCACTATTAATTTGTATGTGAAACTTTCAGGAAATAAATAACCCATTAATTTTAATTTTTTTTTACGTGTTCATGTTTTATCCATCAATTGTTTTAAACATCCATTGCTGAGCAGGGCATTTAATAGCTCTTGCTGTGTTTATTGAAGCCATCTAAAGTAAGTTTAACTTGTCTGAGTGTAAAATAGGAAAGGATCAGTCTCATTTTTGACTCTGTAGTTCTGTAGCCAACCTTATCATATTTAAAATGCTACTTTTATGAGTTGTAAACCGTATTTCCTAATAATTACTATAGATAGAAACATAATTTAGTGTATTTTTACAGGCTTAGTACATTTTGTTCTATTGTAAACCGTATTTCCTGATAATTACTATAGATAGACAAATAATTTAGTATATTTTTATAGGGTTAGTACATTTTCATAGTATGGTAAACCATATTTCCTTATAATTACCAGAGAGAGAAAAATAATTTATATTTTTATAGGTTAGTACATTTTTATTACTGTACAATTTCTGCAGATTAAGTACTTTGTACTTTTTCTTTTTAAAGCAGTCACATTTCCTCAGTAACCACTTTTTTATTATTTATATAATTTACAGATGATGGCTTCTTAAACTTGTTTTCCCTATTTTGCATTTCGAAGTTTCTATATAAATGTATGTGCCGCTAATTTTGAAGGAAGAACAAAGCGTCTGTGAGACACTGTAGAAGTTAATGACATTGTTAAAATGATGACAGATTGCTTTAATGGTAGATATGCACTTAATTGGAGGAAGTATAACAAAATGTGCTATTTCATACTACTAAAAAGAGTCAGTCAGGAGCCATCACCCATTTACAGTCTTGTATTCACCCAAATCACAATGCATGTACAGTATGATAACTGATAGACATTGCTAGGCATGTATTCATGTACTGTACATTCATTCCGACAACCCATTAAATAGTGTTTGTTAACCTTTAATTCAGATGTCTGCAATAAGATAATACAATGTAAAACACAAGTCAATGGAGGGTCGTAAAGCTGTTTCTGCTACAGTTTTTATTAGCCTGTTATTCAGTGCTGAATGCAGCTACACCCTGAAGCAAGTCTTGTATAAAAGTACAATGTCAATATATTATGATACAAACTCAACCTATAAAATCAATGACAAGTATTATGTCTGTTGCTATCACCTACTAAAATATAGATACTGTTTTTAATGGATGCAGTAGTGCTAGACTCAACATCGTTGTGCTATTAAGCTTAACCCCTTAGGCATGAAGCACACTCACCAGGCTCCTGGACGAGGACTGCTCATTGTAGGGTGCTGCAACAATCAAGACAGTGTAACTGACCACAGAATACGTGTTAAGTCCCTTTTAAAAAGATGCTAAAGCAAAATAGAATTCCGATCTACGGTATGGTGTGATTCTCCATTGCATTCCACTTAATATAGTTAATCTGTAGAAAAAGGGGACCATCCATCCCATTACCCAGGTGTTTGGATTTTGATTAACAACTTAGGTGACTGAAAGGAAAGTTTACTTGCAAAATTTGAAAATGACATCGAGCCAAGGAGGATGTTGAGTATTCTGGAGAACATGGTTAGAATGCAAAGACATCTTGATAAATTGCAAGAAGGGTCTGAAATCAGTAGGATATAATTCAGTACAAATATCTGTAAAGTACTAAGGGGAAATCTTACCCGTACCTCCACCTGGTTGCATAAATAAGAATGGAGAGAAAACTAGAAGCAACAATGAAACTGAATCCAAACTGAAAAAACAAATAATGCTATTGAAAAAAAAGGCAAATATCGTCCTGTAACGTACCAGGAAGATAGGTGCGTGGAAGAACCAGAAGTAATTATGACTCTCTGCTAAACACCGGGGAGTTTGCAACTGGAATTCTGTGTCCAGTTTTGAGTACCACAGGGTTAAGGATGGGGAATAAAGTTAAAAGTGGGGTAGAAACACTAGAAAATGGCAAGAAAATCATGGGGACACCTGGTGGCATGCAAAACCTGTAAAGGCAGATTGCATGAAGAGAAAAAGGGCTAATGTGCAACTGCAGAGTTTTAGGGTAAATATGTATGGAAAACCGTCTTGGCATAAAGGATAATTTAATTAGGGGAAGTCAACTAGAGGTTTTGGAAGACAACATAGTCAAACATTTGTGTACATATACTTGCTCACAGTAGAGAAAAGGCTTAGATATTGCTAAAGCTCTGTGTAAACCCAGCATTTCTATGATTCTGTGAAAAAAATCCAATATTGCTTCTAACTCAGAACTGTTAAACAAAACCACTTGTAGAGCAAAAGAGTAAGTGTTGTAAAAGTAGTTTTGCCCATAGATCTTCTATTAAATGACTATTTACTGTATCTAAAGCAATGAAATAACTACCAGAAATACAAGATTTAGAAGGATTTGATTCAGAGGGGGCAAATACCTGTAGAATCTAGTGCTATTGCATGCTGTACCTTTTTGATTTGTCATGTTCCTGTATAATACGCCACACAGTATTTGTGCTGGCGGAAGAAAGTGTGTCATTTCTCACAATGATGTAACTATTGGCAGCACATTCACAGATGTCACAGCTGCTGACTGCTCTGCTGTTTCAATTTCATTTTCATATTTAGTTGATGGCAGGGTTGTTTGCTATACACTCTGTTTTGAATGGTGTGGAAAGTCCATATCATTATCACACAATATGAGAATAGTTCTGCAATAATTGATGGATGAAGTAATTCATTATGAATATGATGTAATGGAATAGGCACCATGATTTAATCATCAGAAGAGGGGGTCTGTGGAGCCCACACAAACGTATCAAAGTCATTCCCATGATAAATAGCATGTGATAAGCTGTTTAGAAAACAATAATGCAAGCCACAGAAAAATGTACAGAAAGGAGGCACACAAATTCCTTGGATGGAAAACAATCAGCTCCTAAGGACCAAAGAAGAGGTAGTCTGATAAGGAGGAAGGGAAACAGAAATGTCTGTGGATCCATCACTCTTTTTAAAATGATCTTGCTTAATAGGCATATTTGTTAGGGTTAAAACTTATTTGCTTGACCATTGTTCACGAAGCATTTCACATGCTGTTTACTGGGGACCTGAGTCTAAGAAAATGCTTTTAGAATGATTTAGGTTCCACTGTGTCCTTCTTTGTTTTCTTTGGTGTTTTCTTGCATGGAGAATTTTTCTCGAGGGTTTTTTTTTTTAATTAAGTTGTAAACCAATTTTACTTTAGTCAAGGTAGGAATTGCACCATAATTTCAGCTGCAATGTCTTCTCCCAGCACAGTCATTATGATCCTAGATGACTATTTTTGTTAGATATAGGAAATATCCTTAGTGCAAATCAAAATTCTGTATGTGCAATGTATAATGGGAAAGGTAACAGAAAAATTAGTACAGGGAGGGGAGTGGTACTTCTTGCTTTGTAATAGATTTGTCACAGTTCACTGCTACTGTGCCACTAGTTATCAAACACCAGCACTGCTACCATTACTCCTCCAGGTCTTTGCATGCCATCAAGCAAGAGGTGAACAACTGGGACTGAATGAAGACAAAGTGACTCGGTTATCCTAATATAAGAGGCTTCAATGAGAAAATCACCAGAGGTTTCCAGAAACAACTTAAATACCACCAAAGTCATCAGTGAGACTAGAGAAGAGCAAGAGTGTTAGCTCTTGATCTGCTGCCATGTTTCATTGCGGAGAATATAGTCATCCAAAGGAGAAGAGTCACATCCTTTCCAAGCAGAAAATATGTTCCCAGTGTTCTTTTCAGATTTCATTTACAGTAACTGCTGATCAGTGCAAATACTGCTCTCAGAGAAACAGTGTGGGAAGCATAGTATCCACTCCAAAATACAAAAATTTAAATTGCTTCATTCACTTTTCCTGTAATAGCCCGGGTGGTTCACAAACTGCAATGGTTGAAGTTACGGGTTCTAGAGTACCTTTTACCCTGCTGCCGCAGACCCTGTCACAAAACAGTCTGCCTATCTGTGCCAAAATGTGACAGGAAATGATGGCAATTCAAATGTCTTAATTACCCCAAAATACCCAGCAGTCAGCAGTCAACATCTGCAGGATCTCATAAACTCTTTGTTGGGAAAGGGAGAGAAACATGGTATGTAACATGGTATGTACTGAGACGCACGCTGCTCACTGTGCATCACTGTTTCAGCCGGTGCCTGGATATGAGCACTGTTTACTTTATTGTGTGTATTTTCAGGACCTTGTTAAACACACAGCATAAAGGTTTTACTCATGTGAAGAAAAAAAAAAGCCACATAAGGTTCTTTTCCACTGCATCTGATAGTATAAATAAAATAGGTCATTTTGAAAATACTGACCCAATGGCATCATCTCCTGGTTTGGAGTTGCTATAGAGGGAATGACTGGATGTCAGGAACTATAGGGCACTATTCTTGATGTACTAAGCTCATCAGCCAGGTTTCTGAAAGGGAGAGAGAGAGATATCAGTACTCCAGAGGACACACGGAGCTCCACCTGGCAAGGTGCAGACATATGGTATCAGAGGATATGGATGCTCAGTGTATTCCGACAGAGCAGCCAGGCATCATTTGCTCCAGATAATCAAACGCATTCTTCATTGGGAAGCTGCAAGGCTAGAGCTTACAACTCCAAAAGATGAAAAGGGAAAGAGAGATTGTTTGGGTGGCAAATATAAAAGCTTTTTCTTGTTCTGTCACTGAAGCTTTCAGGTCCAGGAAGCAACTCAGCTGCCTCCTGTAAGAAAAATTGCTACATTTACAATTCAGATAGACATGTAAACTCTGAATAAACACATATATTTGGGGGACTCAGCTAAAGCAGACAAGAACCACAACATCTTTTGAAGTAGGCCCATCACTGATAATTACGAATGTGAGATTAGCTACCGTCATTTATTCTTGTAAATAGTGTCATCTCTTCCAATTAAGATCAACTACTTGTATCTCCTCAATTGCTTTATTAGCATTGTTGTCAAGTTCTGCAGAAGCCTTAATTAAATAGTCATCATAATTATGGCTACTTTCCCAAATGATCGAAGTAAATAATTTATATATGGGCTATAAGAAAAGTTTTTACTTGCTGAAATACTGTATTTCAAAAACTTTCCAAGTGCCTCATTACAAAATATTTAAAATCCATCCTTTAAACAAGTTATGCATTACAAAGTAAACGCTAAAACTGAACTAACTGAAATTTTGTTGTTTCAAATATTTATATTCCTTCAAGTGACATGTAAAGGAAAATTAAAAACTGAATACAGAAAATTTCATAACTGAGGCACTGAGCAAGCAGTTAAGCATTTAATACAAACTGAATTATTAAAAATATTTTTATGATATTAATCTTACTAATTAATTATATTAATGAATACTGGTTCATAGAGAGAAGAAAAATAATAAACTGTGAAATCTAAGATACTGGGACTGAATATGCAATAACAATACATCTGTATTATTGAGCAGCATACTCAGATATCTTTTACTTTATAAAAATATTTTTTCCAAGCGGAAATAGCTGTAAAGCTCTTTTCTAACAGTTATTTGTGGGCTAAATGTACTTCTTCCCATCGTACCTACCCTCTACTATTAAAATAGTTCACAGATTTATTTTTTTTAATTTATATTAAAAAGTAGTATTACAAAAAGTTCTCAAAATGACCTAGTTCTTTTAAATTGAGGCTATAATCCTTAATAATAGGCATTATTGCTAACAAATATTTTAATGAAATTTTACATTTTCCTCTTAGTAGAGACATGTCATTCCCATTGCCCTTAATTAGTGTTATAGATGATCTTTGAGAGAAGAATAGGCCCTTTAGCTACAAGTTCTGACTTTTGAAACAAAAAAGTCATAACCTTATTGTGTTTCTGGTTGAGGTAACTGCAACCTAATTTCATTTAACTGTTTTGGCAGATCAAAATCAAAACATAGAATAAGAAACACTGAAATTATGAACATGTTGTTGATTGATTTTTTAACATTATAACTCAAGATTGAACTGAAAGATTGAACTAAAATAAGCATTATTAGTAGTTTTACGCTGGGGTAGGTTTTTATGTCTCTATGTCCCCCATATTAAGCACTTGTCTTTTTTGGGAAGTGTATCCTGTCAAAGGACACTTGCTTTGCTGGTATACATACATTTGTAGTGTTTTGCAAGTTACCATTGATGTCTGTTGGATGTAAGTGGAGGCCAATGGTAGGCACCTATTTACATTTAGTGTATCTATTTATATAGCATAATAATTTAAATGTTGTGGCTCTTATAAAATTTTATGAAAGTGTTCCAATTCCCATCTTCCAGTTCTCATTAGCAGTTTGACCTATGAAATTTAAAAAGACCTCCAAGATATTTCTTCTTATAGTGTAAATTTTTGAATTTAGATGCTTTTTTTTTTACAGGATTAACTTAATTTGAAGAGCAGGGACTTCTGCATGTGTGTGTGCACATGTACTTAACACTTGTTTCATAGACATTTCTGGCAGTATTGCAGAATAAAAGGAGTGAAAAAGATATTCTGAAATTACAAATAAAAAGGTTTTATCTTCTGCATTTTGACTCCCTAGTCGGTGTTATCAAACCAAAAGCAGGGTTGGAAATGGCTTTTACTGAGAAGTTTCCAACTGAAAAAAAATCTTTAGTTTTTCTGAGCCCTTGCATCTTTTTCTGTTGTGTGGCTATACAACAGGATGTGGGCATCAAATGATATTCTGAGGCACACGATGCTTAGTGTATGAATGCACAGAAGCTGACCTTGTTTCGTAAGAATCATTTTCAGTAAAAATTTACAGTCTGGGATTGTAAAATAGTGTTGTCCAGGTTGCATAGAAGGGACTGTGGAGGAAACTGCATTCTCGTCACGAAAGATAGGGGAAAGATATGTTCAAAAAGAACTCCAGCCATAGAAGAGGGAAACCAAGATCGTAGTCTGGGGGAAAACTATTATGCCAGCTCGAAAGCAGTAAAGTGACATACG
This sequence comes from Pluvialis apricaria, assembly GCA_017639485.1. Classification (NCBI taxonomy): domain Eukaryota; kingdom Metazoa; phylum Chordata; class Aves; order Charadriiformes; family Charadriidae; genus Pluvialis; species Pluvialis apricaria. The sequence continues at coordinate 35,967,207 of CM030012.1, read as the reverse complement.
CATGCTATATTAGATATTACAGGAATCTTTCTGTTGAACAGGTTAATCAGCAAGACAACTGAGAGTAAAACATGGAGTATAATTCAGTGTATTCTGCAAGATGGATGCTTAATTTTCTCTCTGCCGAGCATACGTAGAATGTTTTCAGAGCAATAATACAAACAAATATTGGAAGGTACTCTTTTTTTGTATTTCTCTCATAAGGATCACACCATTTTCATTATACCTGCACATTTTAAAAGACTAGATATATAGAAAGCAGTGTGTATTGAGGCAATCTGATCACTTTTAATCTCAAAATCCTCTGAAAAATTTTCCTGAAATTAAACTCTGTATCTGGTACTGAAAGAAATTTAGTCAAGCCAGTAACGGAGTGACCGCCTGTGCACTAATCTGGGAGTACAGGAATTCATGTGGTGACCCTAAAATGGAGGATGTCAAAGAAAAAAAAAACTCATCAAAGCTAGAAAATCAGAAAAGCATCTGCACTATTTCCCTCCACACCTAATTTCCTACTCAAAAGGCTAAAATATGCAAGTACATTAAACATTGCCTAGTGTAACCTATCATATTTCTGAGAAGTGTTTATATGTGATTACGAAAAACTAAGATTCAGCATTGCCCTACTGCTCTTTGTGCCAGATATAGCTGGCCAAAAGGGTCATAGTGTAGGTATAATGTCTTCCATGTGTCTCAATGATACTTCGCTGTTACATGCCTTCTGGAACTGTGGCAGGGAATAGGAAGCAGATATTATGGCAGTTCCCAGAGCTGCCCTAATGCGTCCCAGGGACTTGACTCTTCTAAGGAGTCTAAGAAAGGCACAAAATGCTTCCTATGTGATTCCAGCTTAATCATCTGGAAGCCATTAATCCAGTGATATTTCAAGAAGAGCTAGGCAAACATTTGTGATCATGTATTGTATTCCATAAATAAATAAAAAAGATTTATGTCAATAAAAATGCTTACAAAAATAATGCCAAATTTTGTGGACAGTTTCAGCCAGCAACAAAATGGAAAAAATCGAAAAAAATGTTCTTCATTTAAGGCTTCTTTAAAGAAATATTTCATATTTTCATTTAAGTTAATATTCATAAGTTTAAAATAAAAGACACAACCTGAAAATGGAATAATAATTTTATGTTACCAGAAGCAGGTTTTTTTCCTGATTGTTCTGTGCATAAGAAGAACCAAGAACAAACAAACAATCCTTCCTAGTCAATCTAAAATGATCATTCCCTCCCCCCACTTCTAGTTTTTCAGTCGTGTCAGTGAACCAAAACATCCAATTATTTGCTCAGCTCTAATTTCAAATATCTACCAGCTGGTACCAGTGATAATAATAGGAGAACGAAGAAATAATGGATTAGGATCAACACTACAGAAAAATCTAACTATTTATATCATGGTCCTAGCTGAATACCACCTTAAACATGTTGAGCAGATTTTTTTTTTTCACATGTAGGTCTGGTGGAAACAGATCTTGCTGGTATGTGTTCAGTTTGGTTTCAGGCAATTCTAAGAATTTGTAGCAATATTTCTTTAGTTGTGAGGATCTTTCTATGCCTGGGTTTAGTCTGTGAATTCCTAATCCGTTTTATTTAGTCTCTCTAGGTTTAACAAAACAAATAAGATCAGTGCTTAAACAAAAAATGCCAAAGACACCCTCTTTGGTGTTTCTGATTTCCTGTGTGCTGTTGGTTGCCAACTTGATCTTCATTGATTTACTGTGATGTGGTAGATTGTGGCAGTGTAATACAATCTGTGGACATTCAGTTGCTCGTTGACTTGCTGCTGAATGACTGCATCTTGTCACTAAACTCCACTATCACAGTCCCATTGCAACTGTAAAGGTAGTTTAGAAAAGCTTTCTTTTTCTTATCAGAAGCTGCACGTTTTTAGACAGCAGCACGATGTAATTCCAAAATGCAGTGGAAGATGCACTGAGTAACTAGCGCTGCCTATACCCACCAGTAACATGAGCTCTCTGAGCTTCGTACTATCCTACCTGTAGCACTAGGGATGCATGACCGCCTTACTGCACAGCAGAAAATATGTTAATAAAATAATCCTACATGCCACATGTTCAGAATAAAAATGACCTTATGTAATAGCTCGTCAGCCCTCTCATCAAAATTTATCTCTAAACAATTTCAATACACCATTTCATGGATGCTATAGAAGAGTAGTCAGACTGGATTAGAATATCCAGCCCATCTAGCCCGATAAATAACCAGCAGAAGATAAGGGAAGAGTGAAAGGAAGTATATGTATGAAGTTTATCATCTGGGAACATATCTTCCAAACATCTGGCTGTTACAGGAACAGGGAGGCTTCGGAGTCCAAGGTGGACATTTCGCCTTTACCATTATAATCAGTAGCCACCAATGGACTTTGAATTGGCATAATCTCTTCTTCTTCTACCCTGTTTTGACCTCCATGTTATTTGCTGGAAATAAGTTAAGAAGAGGAAGTGAAGGTGGTGACAAAAGAGACTTTCTTTACTTTGGTCCTTGTCAGTTTCTAGCATATATTATGGCCTTATTGCCTTGGCTCGTTATGTTCCATGCAATAGAATCTCTTGGATCTTTAAAAGCATACACTTGTATCTTTCTTCACTGGTCCTCATCACACACACGTGATGGTCTGAAGTGCAGGTTTTTGCATGGGTTTTTTTACAGAGGTCTTGCAAGGTGGGCTAACATTGTCAGAAGTCTTTAAAACAGAAACTGTTAATCGTCTAAGAAGATGTAAAATCAATCAGACTACTACACATATAGGGAGGAGTTGAAAATTAGGAGAAAGGAAGTAATGTTAAAGAAATCATTGCTCTCAAAGTAAATAGTAAGAGGAAAAGAATGCCAGGGACACCTATGCTGAAGAAAAACATTATGATTACCTTAATATCGCTCATTGCTCATTAACTTAATAATAAAACCCAAAGGAAAAAATAAATTTTGACCATACTTGAAGCAGGATGGGCATCCTGGTGTCCTGTGATGCCTGTGGAGTAGTCAGGTCACTCTATAAACTCATCCTTCCTGTGGAAATAGCAAGCTTGTTTTTGACACATTTACCTCCCAATTTATGAAAAAAAAGGTAAATGTCAGTGCCATTTTTGTTCTCTGTAAATGTTAAGTGTTAACCCTACTGCTATTGCAATCCTGGTAAATATCAAATATCTGAAACAAGGCAGGAATGTGCTCTTCTATGTATTTAAATAAATAGCAGGATGTTAAAAAAATTCTGTCCACCTCATGCTTAAGTCAGCCCTTTGTTATAGATAGCACTAAGTGTCTGATATAGTTTTGAAGAATCTCTCTGTATATTCTACACTCAGAATTACTAGCAGAACTCATATCCAGAAAACCTGGTTCAGTTGCAGATCCCACACCTCATGCAAATTCTTCAGAGGAAAGTTTGCCTGAATGAGGAGTGAAGGAATGAGAATCCAAACCACTTCATTTGCCCCAAATGAATATGCTCCTTAGAAATTGAACATAAAAGGTGATTATACGTAATTGTGCTAAATGCAAGGCAAAACCAGCTACTTAACACAGACCTAATATAATCCTTTTTAAAATTTTCAAAATCTGTTTTCTAGAAGAACACTTGTTTCTGTAGCCAAAGTGTATTTTGTTACATCAGCTTATCTATAATAAATCTTCATTATTTCTTCAACACAAGGTAATCTAAATATGTTTTTATGCAAAAAGACAGACTTTCATTATAGGAGTGTGAGGCACAACCTATAGAGCGAGTCTTATACCTGAGCAAAATGAGTTCCCATTTTAAAAAAGTTCATAAGCAAGGAGCACGTATATTGGGATCATAGTTTACCTTTTGTGTGAAGAGATCTGCAATCTACCTGGGATGGTTGCAGGTTATAGCCAAATTTATTCTTCTTAAAATATCACTATCAAGCAAATATGCTAAAGTATAAAAACATCATTCATCTCTCTCTCTTGAAAAGGTACGATTATTCAATGGCTTGATGCTAAAAAAGCTATAGCTGAATCTTAAGAACACGCTGGAAAAAGTAAATGAAATGGCAGCAGTAGGTTTACTTTTACAACTGAAAAAAATGTCACATGTATTAATGTCAACAACTGGAATTTTACCTCATTAGGCAATTTCTGATCTAAGGCTCTGATGATTATTCTAAGCAGAAAAAATATGCTAATTATCCGCTCTGAATGTAGAAGGAAAAAAGGTGTAAAATCTTCCTTTAGCCGTGTGACCATGTACTAATTGCATGTCATGTGTCAAAATAATGCAACCCACTTTGCCTAAAGCAATTAGACATACAGAACTCTATTAATGAAGCACTGTCTGTCACTAAAAATGTTTTCAGAGCTATAGTTGAAGATTAAAATATTAACTTCTCAAATATTTATGATAGTTACTGACAGCATTTCAAAATGTTACTTTTAACAAAAGTATTTTATTCAGCTCCAGTTTTTAATTTGGATTTTATATTCAAAGACATTATTAACATATGGGAGTCGTGAAATTTCTATGATCTCCACTGAGACTTCTTTACAGAAGGTACATTAGCTCCTTGAAGTTTACAGCACCTTTTTCTATTGTAATATGAACTCTTTCAGAACAAAAAAAAAATGTTAAAAACTTGTCTTTTCTTCAAAAGTAATTTAAAAAAAATAACGAAGAGAAGGAGGAGGGTCTTATTGCACTCTACCTATTTTCTGTGTGTGAAAGAAAATGGCCCTTCTTGTCAATATATCATTTGGTGCTCTCCTTCCTTTTAGGGTCAGTGGTCATCTATGTTCATGAGCACAGCTATCCTTTCACATACCCTTATACAGTAGGAAAGCGGGGATATATGTTGCCAAACTGTTTATCGAATCTATCAGACATGCTGAGGAGGAGCAGACTATTACATTAAAAAATGTAATGCCTGCTCTGTATTACCACTGCTCACCAAGCTGCTTGCAAAATGGTTTTGCACAATTCCTCCGTAAGCAATACAAATCTGCAGCATTCTGAGTACAGCAGAGGACTTCAGACACAACTGAGGTCCTTCTCCTTTTTCTTATGGTTTAAAGTGTATTGAACGCTGCTTAAATTACTGTTGCATTATAATTTGTGGTACCATTTTTAAAGTTACCTGGGTTTTTTTTGGCTCTTATTCTGCATCCCTAATTTACAAAAAAAAAAAAAAAATCCCAACAAAAAACCAAAACCCAACTTGTTCATGCACTTGCCCCAGTAAACTGTACCAGAATATTTTTATGCGTAGAAGTTGAATGGACAAGCCCTTAATTTACATTCCATGTGGAGACTGAGATGACTACTGTGATACTTGAGGATTTATAGCTTTACCAGGACTATGCAGGAATGATACCACTGTAATACCATGGAATTATTGCCCTTCTATTGTGCCAAAAAATCAGCAAATAAAAAAGCCATGTTGTTAGCACTGCATCATTTTCTAGTACCATGGTGGTAAAAACTGACTGCTATTATGTATTAGTCCTGCCACTGCTTTTATGTTTGGTAAGGGTATTGCCTTGGTTTTGGAGCTATTACAGTCTATGGGAATCAATTATATGTACTTGAACTAAGAAGGATTTACTTGGTAACTGTAATGGCTCTGAAAGAGCCATTATGATCTGTCATGTCAAAAATGCACATGTGCCCACAGTAGATACAAACAGAGCCGTGCAAAAAGTTTCATACATAAAGCAAGCCATTTTTGTTAGCTTCCCTGACAAAACAAAATGAGGGTTTGCTGCTGAAGTACTTTCACAACTTTTCAGAATAAATGAAAAGGAGTTCCTGCCATTCCTCTGCCTTGTGTTTTGCTAAAGGAAAGCCTGTGTATGCATGAGAGGGAATCAGGGGAGACATTACCGAAAAGCAAAGCTCAATGAATCACAGTGTTTGGGGGATAGATAAAACCAGTTAAAAGGAAGGAAAAAGTTAAATAAATAGGGGAGACTTTTTCAAGCAAAAGGGAGCACATATGAGCTTGCTGTCATTATATACATCCATGAAAGGGATATGATAGCTCTTTGGTAAGAAAAAGCAAATAGATTACACCCCGACAACTTTAGTCATGCTGTAGCGCAAGCGCAGAACATCAGAACATCCCGGAGCGAGACCAAAGTATATACGGGGCCAATGAGAATAAGGTTCCCTGTGTCTGTGCTGCAGGATAGATGCAGTTCATAGGCTTAGTTTCCTCATCATCCAGACTGGTGGACCTTACTGCAGAGCATTGCAGCTCCCTCTGTACTTGTCTGTCTAGGTGTCCAGCGAGAGGAGACTGAAGCATGCTGAGGGACTGCACTTGCATTTCTATTTCTGACCTGGAATCAGGATGGAGCCCGGGAACTAAAACCATATGGTCCACCCCAAGCATATCTGCCCAGGAGGGTAGACGTGGCCAACATGAGATTTGGGATCCAGTCGTGCTGGAGTGAATGCCAAGAGCGTGTGGGGGACACCATGCAGCCCAGAGTGACTCAAGCTGGTGCTCAGCTTGTGCCCGAGGCAGTTAAAGCCATGGGTGAGATGCAAGTGCAGCAATCACCTGTACAGCTGAAAGAAAAGCTGATGTAACACCTGGATCAAGGAGAGTGAGGTCATGTGATAGGAGCATTTTATCACACAGTGCTCACTAAAGTATTTCTAGCCACATTATGAATTTCTGCCTGTAAAATTTCCTGCATGGGGAAATGAAGGCAAGATGGCTGCGTAACGATGTTTGGTTTGGAGTTTGGCAGTGGCAGTAAGAAGGGGATGATCATCTGTAACGACTTTTTAGTAATGACCCTCTTTAAAGACATCTTTAGATGATCAGATCTTATAAATTAGTACAGGCAATGCCATATTCTTGCAGCAAAGTGTGGTCACCATTAGTGTATTTTCTTTTAAATGAAATAAAAAGGTGTTAAAAACGGCTGTACAATTCACGATGCCCATTGATGTATTACTATTGTTTTCTAGTACAGAACTTCATTACGTAGTTTTATTACTGGTTTTACGTATCTTTTTTTACATATGTATATTGCTTTAAATAATTGTGCCAAAGTTAATTGCAGCATTTCCCCAAAATACTGTCAGGTACTGGGTGAAAAATGGCCTACAGCAGTATAGCTGTGTGACTTGGAAGTTGCTTGTTTGTTTATTGGTCTAATTTTCAGTAACAGAGGAATTCTGTTTAAGGTGCAGCAAAAACCTTTCAATCCCAAATGAGCATGTCCAAAAAAAGAAACAGAGATTTTACTTTTAGCTCATCTTCAGATTCACAAGGGACAATAAGGGAGATTCATTAGGCCATTTGTTACTGTCATCTGCCATGATTCAAAATGAAATACTAAATGTTTCATGGACGCAGAAAAAGAGCAGTATTTGTCTTTGTGTTGGCTATGCAAAGACTGTATGGCTTTCAGCCTCCATACAAGAGGTCTGATGGATGAAAGGGGGAAGGGTGGTGCCATCTGAATGATGATGGGCTAATATCATCATCCTCTTGTCAGCTGTAATAGGCTTTTCCTCACAGAAATAATTCATAAAACCGCTACATTATATTCTATCCCTGACAGGCCCTATCTATCCTGCAACCCAGCAGGCTCACAACTAATAAGAAAATATGTGGTTCAGGAACCCTGAAAAATTAAACAGGTAGTTTATGAACAATTTGTTTCATGGGGATGTTTATTATGTTTATTAAATATTGAGCCTTTAATGTTTTCCCAGTACAGATGATATCATAAAAATGCTGACTTAAGCCTCAGTTGTATTCTTAGAAAGTGGCATTTTATAGCTCTTGTAGTACCCAGTAAATAACTAAATTGCAGGGGCTTGTATGTGTACACAGAATAGAATTTATAGGAAGCGAGTATATTTTTATCGTGCATATGCAGTGTATTTAATATATCCATAATAGACACATGTAAACTACCGAAATATTGATCATGTTCTTTGGTTTAAAGAAGACCAGTATTTCAGACCGTTGAGTAGGGAAGGTCAGGCATTTTTTTTATTGCTTGTACTAAAGGAGAAACACTGAGCTTGGTGCTTGAAGTGTCAAGGCAAAACTCTGCAGGCTCTAACGATAAACTTAACAAGGATCAGTGGTTTGCAAGTACAATTTTTATAGAGGTTCTTTAGACAGGTTCTTATTATAGGAAAACCAGGTTAAAATTGCTCAGGCTAAAGCCAATATGCTACTATGACTTTTGGTGAGACGAGTGAGGGGTGCCAGAGGTTGGTCTCCTTACAAAGGGCAAATTTCCCATTGCTGGACAGAGTGCAGGATTGGGTTCTGGAGACGACCTGGAGTGCATGGAGGAAGCATAATGCACAACCATGCTCTTTCTATGTCCACACCTTTTTATTCCAACTTCTTCCTTCAGAGTTATTGAATAATTGATAATTCTGTGGCAGGGTATGAAAACTGGCAAGCAGAAAACTTCCATTCTTAATGAATTTGTAATAATAAATAATGCTTATGATATTAAAAAGCTGTATTCCAAAGACATATTACAAAGAGCATGTGCATGACATGATTTACAGAAAAATTGTACAGATCTTTCATTAAGCCTTTCAGGAATCACGAGCTGTTCTCGTATTCTATTCCTAGTAAGAGGGTAGACTGTAATAAAGAGTAAGATCACTGAATACACAGATAGAAACTGTCTAGAATCAGCATGACTTCTGCAACAGGAAATTCTGCCTCTCTGACCTGCTGGAGTCCTGTGAAGGTTTCAGTAAGCACATGGATTAAGAGGATACAGAGGACATAATACATTTGGATTTTCAAAAAGCCTTTGACAGGGCTAGCAAAGAAATCCCGTTACCACAGGTGTTGTGAAAATTTCTTTTATGGATCACAAACTGGTTAAAGAATAAGAAGCAAACGGTTTGTTTTACAGGAAAGATTGTTTATTTTCAGCAGCAAGGTCCATGAGGGATAGACATTGGCACTGGTTTTATTAAACGTTTTCATCAATAACCTGTAGAAGAGAGTGTGCAGTGAAACCTCCAGTTTTGAGGATGATACAAAGCTATTGTCTGTGGTGAAACATCATCGCCAACTGGCTGGAGGGACTTCAGAGCTGAGAAGAAAGGTGGCAAAACTGAGCAGAGAAGGAAGACGGCAAATGGGCTTCAGTGTAGATAAATTTAAGGTATTGTATCAGCAAAGAATAATCTGAGCTGTGCCCCATAATGCTGAAGTCAGAATGACCATTCACAATTCAGGAAAGGCACCTTGAAGTCATCCCTGGCAAGTCTCTGAGGTGGTGAGCTCAGTGTGCAGTAACAGTCAAAACCAACAAAATGCAGTACATCATCAGAAAAGGGATTTAGAACAAGATAGAATGTATAATTTTGGTGCTATAGAATAATGTGGGTGTGCCCATATTTTTAGTGCTGTTTGCAGTTCTGGTCTCCATGTCTCAAGAGAGGTGCCATGAAATTGGAGGAGGAACAGAGGCGGCAATTAAAATCATCAAGAAGATGGATCAACCGCATATGGAGAGACTAAGAAGTTTGGGACTGAAAAGATGGCTGAAGACAATTGTGGTCAAGGTTTATTACCAAGTGGATAATCTGAATGTGGAACTGGTCAAGAAATTCCATACAATATGAGCAAGCACCACTCACTAAAACCTACAAGGAGCCATTTAAAAACAAATAAAAGAAAGTACTTCTTTGTGCAGAGTAGATAACTTCAGAAACTTGCTTCCACAGAAGGCTGTGGAGGACAGGCAGTATAAAAAGGTTCAGAAAGGAGTTAGAAAAGCAACAGGTGCACAAATAGCTCTTACAAAGATTAGGCAGGGATGTACCTTCTAATATCCCTAATGCAGCAGTGGGGGACCATGAGGGAAATTGACTGTAGAAAGTTGTGGGCTTGCGTGTTGTCCCTAATAGTGTCTCCCACAGTACTGTCAGAGACGCAATACTGGGCTACGTTGGCTATGGGTCTGAACCAGTAGGGCCTTTCGAATGTTCTTAGCGTGACTTAATTTTGGTCCACATGTCCAATTTTCTTCTCATTTCCTCCAATTTTATATTTGTGTAGTTTCAAAGACTTCCATGTTTTCTCTCCCACTTCGTATCAGTGTATGAGAAATGTGGATTGGGTCTCCTCTCCTCTCTTTCATATACATACAGTTTTAAAAGTTGTGCTCGCATCCATACATACAGAGCACAAAACCTGAAAATCCAAATAAAGAAAAACATGTCAGAATAAAGAGACTAAAAGCTTTAACTCAATGGCTTAAGTCTGAAAAAACAATGTACCTTTTTAAAAACCCTTGCAATTTCTTTCATTTTTCACTGAAATATGTTTGTTTATTCTTTGCTTTTACAAAGGCTTGGCACACACACCACTTCTTTTGAACTTCAAGAGTAAACAATAAAAGCTGTTTCCGTGTGCTGCCGCCCACCCCCTCCCCCCCCGACTCAACTCAAACATCTTTCATTTTTTCCCTAATGGAGCTGGAAAAAATCTCTTGTTACATGAAATCTTTATAATGAATTTTTCAAACAGAAAAAAAAAAGTTATTTATTATTAACTATGAGCCACATGGCTACCTTGCTGTCTCTGGATCGTATAAACTCATTTCTGTAACAAGCCAGACCAGACACAATCCAGTTATAGTAGTAGGGTCTCAGGCTCTACGTCCTCTTCTGAAAGAAAATAATTCACCTCTTCCATTGAGGGGGCAAAAGGTTGATATGGCACATTTGGGACACTAAGTCCAGTCTCTTTTTCACAATTCACCCCATTTTTAATGGAACTTCAACTACTGCTAAGAGTTGGTAAGACCTGTACTGGTCCTTCTTCAATGACACATCACTTTTCTGAAACAATGGCTCCCTGCTGCTTGAAGGTGGCTGTGTTTGGCAGCAGGGGCACCACGGAAGGGCACTGTACGTCTTATCTGCTGGGTTCTGTGGTGCAAACCATGACATCTGCTGTCCATCTCTGTGGCGTGCCCCATAGGCAGTCTGTGTGCTGAGCCCCCATGGAGTCAATGGTCCTTCCACAGCCAAAGCAAGCCCAACTCGAGGGCATGGGCCACAGGGGGGTGTGCTGCTCTCCAGCCGTATGTGCAGAAATGTGTGCCCTAGTATGTCCCATGTTGCGTGATCTGATGTGCTCTGACGTACTTAGAGGACTGTGTTGTGCTGTGTCACCGCTTTAAAGAAATACCACTTTCATTGGCAGGCAGTTGGAAGCAATTAATTACCCATGGATGGCATGTACAGCTGTTGCTTATGTATGGAAACAGAACAGAAATTAGATTTAATTGGTTTAGCATAATGAAGAAAGTGGCATTTATTTTATTATAGCTTTTGTAAACTGAGCCACTTGATTTTCATTTTTATCATTTTTTTGGAAATAGTTGGGCAAAATTCTCTTGACAGATGAAAAAATCCCAGAGGAACAAAAACTGACGATATTCAATTGCCTCAGTAGACATTTGCAGGATCAGAACAAACCCAGATATATTAGAGTAATGAATGATTAAATCAAATATTTTGCTATGTATGACTTGCTGCAATTCAGGCTAACTCCCAAATACTCATCATAAAGTAACTGTATGTCTTTTTTTGAAGAAATTCAAAGTCCAGGTTTCAACAGGAAAAACTGGTGTAAATTATTAAATCACTGTGAATAGATACTTGTGTTGTCGATTATGTTAGACCTCCTGACACAAAGTGGTAGTAAAGAGAAAAATAATCATATCTGCATGAGAAATGTAAACATATTCTATGAGTACAAACCAAATTCTATTGCAACATATCTACAAAGCACTGATATTAAGCACCTCACGTTTGACTGGATTCTGCTTGCAATTTTCCTCAAGTAACTGAGGTTAAATACATCTATTTCCTTAGCTCAGGCCAGCATAATAAAGAGAAAAATTTAGTTCCATGTGTCCCTAACATTTAGCTCATTAATGTTTTTGAAAATACTCCTTGTTAAGAGGCGCTGTCCATGTACAAAGTATTGGTATGGTGTTGTAGCTATTAAGCCTTATAAATAAACATCTTTCTACATTACTGTCAATTTAATGTTCACTTTCTAATTATTTAATGTGAGTAAATGCAATATAATCTGCATTCATGCAGTGCTCTTTTTGAATGCGTGTTCTGTAACCTGTAAAAATTACTGCAAACTAATGTTTGTGATATAACACTAAGTTTATTTTTCACATTCACAATTAAAGAAAAAAATCTAGGTGCATACTGTGTAGCTGCATGCTGGGCTGCATGCAGGGAGACTGATCTTAAAACACTGGGGGAAAAATAGTTTAGAATTATTCTGAGCACAAACACTTCCCAGTCAATTAAAGAGACCAGTTGTATTTTACCTTTATATTATAACCCCTTTCAGAAGGCCAAATATTTAGAATTTTTTGGTTTTTGTTTTTAAGAACAGCATCTTATAAATTATTATAGTGAGACCTCATGGAACCATGAGGCTGAATGTAGCAATCTACAAATGTTTAAAAGAAACATAAAAAAATCTAAAATGCCAACGAGTGTTTCAAAATCAGGCAGCTCAGCTGAAAGTACCTTCCAATTCAGTCTTCCACAAAAGAGAATGGAGTATTTTGGTAAATAACAGCCATAAACCATTTATCTGTTACTAGAAGGGAGGCGGGGAAGGAAAGAAGAAAGGAAGGAAGGAAGGAAGGAAGAAAGGAAGGAAGGAAGGAAGGAGGGAAGGAAGGAAGGAGAAAGAATGTTGTTTCAGGGTTTGGGGGGGGGGTTGCTGATTAAGGTTTGTTTAAAAATTTCCACCTGACATATTTCAAAGACAGGGCCAAACCCATCCCTCTGAATACAGGAGAAAAAAACCATCAAATCTAGATATGCAGTTCAGTGATTTCCTCTCAAAAACAGTCCTGGAACCGAAACCCTGAACCTCTGGAAAAGACCAGAACCAGACTGTTTTTTTGACCACAGCTCAAATTGTTCATGTAGTTGACTCCACTACCCAGTGAGACGGAGAAGTGTCAGCTGCTGCGTGTGTCGATGTAGAAGTCAAAGGGGTGTAAAGTGTAAGGCAAATATTTCCAAGTGGAAAACCGTTTCAGGCAGATGCTGTAAATGATTTACTGAATTAGAAAAAAAAAAAAAAAAAGTAAAATTTTAATAAAAGCCTAAGTTCTGCACACATAGATCCAGTATTGAATGAGTTGATTTTGGCAGCTTTTTGAAATCACTCGTATTGAGAGACATCTATAGTCTGTAAAGTAAAAATGACCTCTGGATGATAAACAGTACGTTACACAGAAAGTTTGTGTAAACACAATTAATGTAGGATTGCTTACTGAAGCCATAAACTGATGACAGATATTTTCATTGTGAGCATTTCTGTATATCAGAGCATCCCGAAAAAAAACACACCGTCTAATGCTACTAATTTGCTTTATTTACCTTTTAAAACAATCTCAGATGCACTTAGTAAAAGCAGCATGTACCTGTCTGTCAGCAGAGCAGCCTTTAGCATTTGTTCACCTACTATTCTGCAGAACACATGCCTGGAGCAGCTGGCAGACACATTCAGGGAAACAACTGGTCCCTGTCAACACCACCCAACCTTCTGAGGCCAAGCAGGCACTTAGAAAGTCACAAATAAAGACCAGTGTTTTGTTTTGCCAATAGCCTGGTGTGTTTTGCCCTCCTCTTTTGTTCAGAATGTGCAACACCATTAAAGGGACCTGATTAGAACAAAGGAACAGGGATCACTGTAACAATTATGATAGGAATGAAAATGCATAATAAAAAACAAACCCCAAAATCAGGAAAATAATGCCAGGTGAAGATGAATACACATCCACTGGGAACAATTACATAGCAGATGCATCCAAAAATTCATTATCAACGTATAATTTGACATGTCCCTAGTAATGTTATTCATTGCATTTACAAATAATTCATCACAGGTGTTGTGAACTAAAATGGCATACAAGACCCTTATGTTATTCACTGGGACAAGAGGAAATGTCCACTTTGTAAACACACATTGCATCCAATTTTATAAAATGGTTTTGTCTTTTGTTGTGTAAATCCTTCTGTTACGCCAGATAAATCAGATATAGGGAAACTGCTTTCTTTCCAAAGCATATTTATTCTCACTAAAGGAGTGGTAAATATTCTATTATTTTACTTCCTTTTTCTAGTTTTCTTCTTTTTCTCAAAAACAAAGCACCAATTTTGCAAGCTCTTGTTTATGCGACCAGTTCCACTGATTTCAGTTACTTCTGATGTACTTCTAATGTTGCAGATCTTCTTCCTTTGAGCTTGTTTTTAATAATCAGATCCTCTGGCAGGGGCATGTCCTGTTCATTCAAGTATATCACCATTATTTTAAATAGAAACGTACATGCATGAATGAATGGAGCAGGGGATGATTCTATAATCTAGCTCAAGGCAAATCTCTTATTTAAACTTTTTGTTTATTGCTTCAGGGTTAACTCTGCAATGAAGTTATGGGGAATTTTACTTGTGTAAGTAGTACAAAATCCCATCATCAGTAGAAACTAATAAAAGGCAACATTTCATTCCAGGTCAGATTTCATAAATAATGACAAAACAAATATACCTACTTTTCTCTTGTAGTCTGAAATTCATCAAACAGATTCACTGCCTTTATTATAAAGCTTTATGCAATAACATAGCAATAATTGATTAGCCCTTGATACTAGCAAGGGGCCCAGCAGCACTGTGTTTTTAATCCTAGTACGCTGTGTCAAATAGATCCTTCAAATACATATATAAAGATGAACACACCTTTGAAAAAGAATTAATTAATAATTTGTCCTAGCTTGGGTAATATATGATGCCTTCCAATCATTTTTTGCCAGGAATTTCAGATCACTGGTGTAAACACCGTAGAAGTTTTTTTAGGTAATTTTTGAGTTACAGGCTGGTTGCTTCATACTGAGCCAATTGTTACTGTTCCTTATTATGACTTCTCCTCACTACGTGTGACTACTACACCAGATGCAGGGCATTGCCATACAGAAATGCAACAGCACTGCACAGTTTTACATCCGGACTCATCATAGCCCCCCCTGGATCCACCATGGTACGCACAGCACATGCCACCCAGGCAGCTGAAGAAGATACCTAAAAAGTACGTGGCATGGTGAATTACAGTTGGTAAGAACTATTTATTAGGCCAGAGAAAGACAATGTGAAAGCAAACAAGACTAAATCACAGGTTGGAAGCTTCCACTGAGGAAACCAGTCGAACTAATTAGCAGAAGAACTGAATTCCAGCCTCCCCACTGCCAGGCGAGTGTTGTAGTCATGAGGCTAAAGAATGACATCCAGTGTCTGAGTGAGAAGTACTGCATGAAAAGTGGAAAAAGATTCAGCTGGACTGAAATCCCCACATCCTTTCAGAAGCATATATGGTTTGAGGCATAAAGCATCTGTGGAAGTGATGGGGCACTGAAAACAATTGTCTGCCATGGGTGATTGTGCAAGCTATCAAACGATTGGTTTTGGTAGAAGTGAGATGCCATCACTGACACTTCTTCAGGTGGGTGTGTTTTGATTGTGGGGAATGATTTCCTTTCACCTTCCACCCTTACTCTTTTAAAGAAAAGGGTTACAAATCTATTTTGAGGTACATATTTCAAGCTAAGCCTCTTCAGTGGAAGAAGATAAGTACTTCCGTGTAAGGCACCAAAATATTGATTGAAAAAGGGCTGATTTTCAGACAAACTGCCCTCACTGATGAGGGATATGTATTGGCATACAACAGGTCAGAAAGCCCAAGTGTCTGCTTCAGGCTTGTGGACTACTGCTAATAAGTAACTGTACAATGTTTTTGCATGCTGACAGTAGATTCTTCAGGTAAGAACTTGAAAAAAATTGATGAAAGAACAGATGGCAGTTGAAAATTTTCTTCAGAATTTCTCCTCTGTTCCCTGGGGCTACTGGTCACCAGTTTACATTCCTCAACTAAATAACATTCAACTGCTGAAACTACTAACCCTACGTCCTGTTATTAGTCAGGGTATGACACCAGTTCCTTGTGGTGGTGTCACCAGTTTTCTACAGCTGAGGGCAGGAGACAATCATTCGCAATTAGCAATGCTGCCGTTCCAGTAGCCTGATGACTCTTATTGATCATGAAGATGTTGAGAGAAGCTTTAAAATTTTTCTGCCTCTCTTAGGGAACAGAGTGGTGCTACTATATGATCCTTGTATTTTTCAGAGTAGTGGTTGCTATCTTCAAACATCTCTTCTTCTTAAGAGACTTAGTTTTTAAAAAGAGCCATCAGGCAGTGGGAACATGTTAATATAAATGATTTTATGTACAAAACTATAAATTAATACATTGATGCTGCAAGAATGGACCAGGCAGAAGTAAAATAATATTTTTTAAAAGAATATGTAGTAGTTAACCAAAAGCTTGTAAATAGTACAGTGCAGTAAAGTGGGAAAATGAAACTTCGGTCATGAAAGCTCTGACAGGTTTCCCTCCTCTGTAGGATATTCTTCTCTAACATAGCAAGCTGTTCTGCTGTAACTAGACTCTGTAAGCAGCCAGTATTTTTGCCTGGTGAAGTCAGCCAGGGCCCAGAAACATACACTCTGACTGCAGGACCAAGATCCAGTTTTAATATAGTAAATCACGAAGGACATTTATGTAATTCTCCAAGGACATTTATGTAAGTTTCCCTCTCTACTGAAACCTGTTATGAAAAAAGGGAGTGCCCTGTCTCTTATAGGAACTGTACAGTATCATTCCATCTTGTCTATTTATGGGGGAAACAAACACCAGCCTGTGTTAGGATACAATGTAAGAGAGCTACAGTCTAATTTAAGGAAAGGAAAATGGAAAAAGGAAAAAGGCAGGGAGGACAGGGCAGGGTAGGGTGGGAAAGAAAAAAAAAAAGAGAAAAGAAGAAGCTGGACCGGTTTTCTGTTGGTGGACATACTTGCATTCACTTGCAATTATCCCTTTGCAGTACTTGTATATTTCCTCTTCAGGTTATGTATGCATTGTTTGTTTTTATATGAAGATTTGCAGAGTAACGATGCAACAAAGTTTCACAATAGTAAAGGTATTTGCTATTGACTATTCCCCATTGAGTATAGGCAATTTTGTTTGTTTGTTTGTTACAAATATTTTAGTCAATGAAATAAATGCCAGTGTTTTAATGTGGACAATCTATGAAGATTGTCTGAAATCTATTGTTGCAATTTGTATGTGAACACTTGCAAAGGTGGACATTTACAAAAGTCAAGTTTGGTTCAAGAACATTAAAAAAGGTGAAATATGCTGGATAATGTGTCTGTAAGGAATAACTTGGCCAGTTCCAGTGGCATGTCAAAGAACTCCATTAGGGGTCATACATTAACTCTTTTATTCTGTGTGTTGTGCTCTATCATAATGTAACTCATCAAATTATGCACATTGCCATTCCATATACTTGTCTGGAAGGAGAAGAAAACATTCATTAAAATTCTCATCTTGCTTTCAGTATTTTTCATTGGTATATTTGAAATAAAGAAAGAAATGGAGAGAGAAATGGGGAATAAACTAACATTATAGTTTCATTATAGGTATTGCAATTATTACAAAACTCTTTCCCTCTAACTCACCATCTATAACAAAGCTATCATTACATTTGTATATTTTATACTGTAACTACTTGAGGCTAATATGTCAGTAAGCATCAGTTTCTAAGTGACTAGAGTTAAAACAATTCTTAACAAATCTTCCATTGAATCTTTCATTCTAATGTGTGCTAATAATGTGTACAAAGTGTCACCTTCTGTACTTTTTAAGAAACTAATCAACTCACAATTAAAGGTTTGGTGAACTTACACCACCACTTGGAATAACTAAATACAGCCAAAGGACAGTGGCATTTACGCTTACGTTTTCCTAAATAACGTAAATAAACAAGAAGGCAAAAATATGGTTCTATGAATGAAGTGACTGTTTATACAAATGGCTGAAGTGTATGAAGACAATTTGTTTTATGTTTTTATCATTCTTGCATGGCAAAGAGTTAATTTTTCAGGTATGAAAGAAGGTACAATAAAAAGGGAATGAAGGAAATTAAACAAAATTAAGGGACTTCCTATTTACACACCCTCTTCCCACCCTCATTTGCCTGAATTATATCTGACTTCAATCCCACATAAACATCCTGTCAGCACTTCCTCCACAGGTAGAGTGACCTCCTCCTGGATATGAAGAATGACGTCATCTACATGTGCTGTACCATTTGGCTTCAGTCCTTTCAATTTTGCAATTGCGGACAGTAATATAATCTGTCAGTTCCTATGCCAGAAAACTTCTTTTTTTTGTCCTTGTACAATAGTACAAAACTTGTCTGCAAACTCTGCGATGTTTATAAGCACTTCCTCAAATTTATTCACTATGATTTTTGATAACCTTCTAGTCTTATTTAAAACTACAAACACAGGTCAGATAAATTGTTCCTGGCAATCATTTTTGGATTGCACCGCAGTAAGCATTTTTATTGGTTCGGGTACCCACAGCAAAACAAATATGGTGTGCTCATAAATGGAAAAGAAGTCAGCACTCTATTTTATGCTTCGTGATACCAAACAACCACAGATATATTGGAATCTATTTCTACCAAGGTAGTTTTAGCAGAGCTATTTTAGGTGGTATATCATGCAATTCTGCTAATAGGTCTCGTCTGTGAGTTTCCTGTTGTTTTGCCAGAGGAGGTCTCCTAATTCAGTTTTACATTGTTTCTCCTGAGGTAGATGATTTGAGTAAATGAGTTTCTTGGGACACATTTCTGTATCCTGGTAGTTGTGGTCAGTAGAATACTTAGTGCCAGTTCAACATAAGTAATATAGTCTAAGAATTCCCTCTCTCTCTAGAATAGGACATATCTGGGCCTTCTGAATTTCTTTTTCAATTGTAGAAAATGCATTGTCATTATAAAAAAGACAATAAGCCAATGGATGTGTGTGAATACTGAGCTCTGAGAGTAGGAAAAGCACTTCTCTGGTTCTTTTTTCATCCCTTTCTTCTTCGTCCACCTGAACTGTCTCAAAAGTAGAAAGAAGTCCAAATTATTTTCAATATAAACAAAAAAGTGTTCAGCCTTGAATTTTTCTTCTTCAGTCTCATCTTTATCCATGTGGTATCATATCTGGTGTACTGTTACCTCCATTCACTGCTTTTATTTTGTTGGCAGCCTTGTTAATAGCTAGTATTCCACAATCTTAATCTAGATGACTATCACAAATACAGCAGTCTACCTTATGTTCTTCACAGAACCACAGAATCATGGAATCATTTAGATTGGAAAGGACCTTTAAGACCGTTAAGTCCAACCATTAGCCTGCCAAGTCCACCACTAAACCATGTCCCTAAGTGCCACACCGACATGTCTTTTAAGTACCTCCAGGGATGGTGACTCAACCACTTCCCTGGGCAGCCTGTTCCAATGCTTAACAACTCTTTCTGCAAAGAAATTTTTCCTAATATCCAATCTAAACGTCCCCTGGCACAACTTAAGCCTGTTTCCTCTTGTCCTATCACTTGTGACTTGGGAGAAGAGACAGACTCCCACCTCGCAACAACTTCCTTTCAGGTAGTTGTAGAGAGTGAGAAGGTCTCCCCTCCCCTCCCCTTCTTTTCTCCAAGCTAAACAACCCCAGTTCCCTCAGCTGCCTTCTTCAGTGGTGTTTCATATAAAGAAGTTTAGTGTTAAAGGCCTTGAGCCAAGAGCTACATAGAGGAATTCATATGATTTGGTATAGAAAGTGATAGGGAGAGATCTGTAAGAGGAAAGAGGCATTATAGGGTGGTGGCTACTAAGGTTATCTGGACAGAAGCCAGCTGCAGGGGGAACCTCCTTGTAAGGTCTAGTGAAGAACCAAAGTGTGGAGATGACATATCCCGAAGGGATTAAGGCAAATTAAATCCTAACTAAGCACTATATGCAAGCAAATTGCCTTTATCTCCACTAAGATTAAATTTTGAAAGTTGATGGTGATGTTTTTTATGAATTTAACTCATTATTTGAAGCATAAGTTTGTAGTAAGAAGTTATTCAAAACTGCATATAACATTTTATAACACTGAAAATTCTGTAAACACATAATTGACTGGGTTTTCTTTATTTATCTTATATGGAGGATACCGGTCTTGAAATGGTTCATAAAAAATAGTATATTAGCATAGATTGTTTGAAAAGATCTTGTAAAAAAAGTTATGAAACAAAGTATACAATGCCTTCTTTTATTTTCTCTTTTTTCCACCATTATTGCCATTACATCTTCAAGCAAGAAATTAAAGTTTTCATGTCAATAAAAGGAGAAGACATTGTCCCCAGCGAGCAGTTACCTAGCTTTATAGTCATTAATCTCTATTTGAGATATCCATAATGTCTATTATCTGGAGAATTATCTAGGACATCAGTGAATTTCTTCTTGAGCTCAATAGAGTTTTTACACGAAGACTGTAGGAGTTTATACATGTGCTCTAATCCCTATGCTGAAAAATTAACAAATTAGAGTGGTTTTAGGAAGCAGAATTTCTCCTGATCTACTTCTGTACTTAGAGAACTCTGCAGTTAATATACATGGTCGCAATGAGATAGAGACCGTAGAGCAGCAGGAATGTCTTCCTAAATGCCATTGCTTGCTGTGGTCATATCCTAACAAAAAAGCAGTTCCTATACTGCCTGGGATCTGACCAAATGGTACTGAAGTATAACATACATTGAAGTTATACCAATTAAACACAGAATTCTACGGATGCGATAAGTTGAGCCACAAATTCAATTTGATAGGTATATAAACACTTTATTTACTTTTCACAACTACTCTTACAAGATACTCTTTGTTTCTTACAATGTTTGTGGGTGCATGAAGACCTGAGTACATGTACTTTGCCACACAACTTTTCAAGTCCTTCTCTTCCTCATGAATATTTAAACCATGCAGATAGAAGGAAAAAATACCACGTTATTCAAGTAAGCAGTAACATCAAGTGAATAATAACAGGCAGAAATAATCAAAACTCTAGTCATAGTAGGCAATTCATGACAAACCGTATGACTTAAATTGTTTGCATAAAAAAGAGAAACAACTTGGAATGAAAATCACTTCAAAAACACAAAATCTCCATTTATATAAAATTTGTGAACTGAAAAGGGGCTAAATTTATTTAAAAAAACAGAGCTGCTGCAAGTAGTTTACATAGGTGAAGTAGTTCACAAAGCTTTAATAACAATGCAAACAACTTCCAGTGTCCATATCTTTAAAAGTATTCAGAGAAGATCAGGTATATCTTCCCTGTTGATATTTGTCTAGTACAAAAGAGATATTTCTAAAATACATATACAACTAGAATGAAATCACTTGCAAGCAAAGCAGCTCAAAACCCAGCAAATAATATCTCAATCTTCCTATATTCTTTTTTAGTCACTGCACCATAGCATGAGTAATTTCAAAACTGCAGCATTCCATTTATCGTACAATTATGTTATATTATTTTCCTGTTGCCACAAAGCTTCCACGAAAGCATGTTCCATATGTGTCTAAGCAGTTTACCTTGTATGAATATTTGCATTAAATAAATGAAAATTCACCTCTTTCCAAAGATATCATGCCGAGACACAAAAGTGTTCCCTGCTATTAGGAATGTGCTTGTACAGATCTAAAAATTGTAAATGAATTTGTAGATGGTTGGTTCCATTTAAGTAAAATAGACTGAGCATAGATCTTTATGAAAATGTGTTTACTTAACCAGAAAACACAAATATTTCTATTAAATATGCTTTCAAGTTTAACTCCAAATTCCTGATTTCGCATGGATGTGTGATTTTATGGAGCTATACTTAAAAGCAGTGTTCCAATGACAGACTGCAGTCTTTTTCTACAACAACATTTTAGGGTACAGTAAAAGCTTCAGAAGTCCAGTGGACAGTTTAGATAAATCCATGGTATAGCATCTAGGGCAGAGTTTTATCCATTTACTTCCCCAATACTGAGCTACCTAAATCATTGGGTTTTATATTTTTATAATGGCGAGCTTAGAGCTTACATTTTAATTGTGCCTACTATTGTGAATTGAAAAAGTCAAGCTGACTGTGTATTATTTATATTAAATGCAAAACACATACTATTGCACTTTATTTTTATTTAAAATTGCATTATTTTTCTGAGTGGTTAATGAAGAAAAAACAAACAAACAAACCAAAGCAAGACTGACTCTGTGTGTGTGTGTGTGTGTGTGTGTGTGTGTGTGTATGTAAGACACAATGCCTACGGTTTTGAAAATGGAATTAAACACCAATAGGGAAAAAATCACATGAGGAGAAATGAACCTTCAGAACAAATGTATTTTTGTGATACTGTCTGTAATTCATGCTAGATAATCATGAACCCAGCAGTTAATGACCTCTACTCTGATACATTAAGTCCAACCAAAGATAATGGTGTCCTGCGTAAATTAACAAACCCAGTGGTAAACTTGCTTCTAGTTCAGCGGGAGACAGTGTGCAAATTAGCATTGGTTCTTAATAAGATCAGTGTCCTGCAATCTACAGTTCTGTAGTGTTCATAATGCTGTTTCTTTTCAGGTGAAAATTTTTTCTCTAGAGGACACTTGCACAATACATTCTTCTGACAGAGAATCATCCTCACCCTAATCAGTTCCCTCCTCGAAAACTTTCCCTATTTCTTACACTTTCATGCTGTGAGTGCTGCTGTGAGTTGTTGGGAATGATTATTCATTTGTAAGCTTCTTTAATAACAT
This sequence comes from Pluvialis apricaria, assembly GCA_017639485.1. NCBI lineage: Eukaryota > Metazoa > Chordata > Aves > Charadriiformes > Charadriidae > Pluvialis > Pluvialis apricaria. The sequence goes on along the minus strand of CM030012.1, from coordinate 35,944,434 downwards.
TTCCTTTAGATGTTGAGGTACCCAACAGAGCAAACCAGGATTTGATTTTATAATTATAACTATTCAGCAAAAGTAATGGTCACTCTATTGGCAATCTTTGCCTAATTTGTTCATCATAGTTTATTATCTCTTGAAAATTTCAAATAAACTATTATCTGTTACATAATTCAAAGGTAAACTGTCATCAAGGACCTAATTCTGGGAACTACACCACATATTGCCCTTGTGTGGTTAGAGTCAGACCGGATCCATCCAGTCCTGAAATCGGAGAGCTCGACAGCTGCTCCGAGGTCTCCCGCACCATTTGGGAACACACTCCAATACTTCCCTCTCCACACCACAGATCATATTCTGCACAAAGGTGCTTTCAGGAAAAATGTAACATTTTCTGCTAAAAAACAATGATATACTGGAGACTTAGCATCATCATCCAAACGTTTTTAAAGCATTTGTTGGGAGTTTCCCTTTCTAGAATATAAAATCCCAATTAGTTATTTAAAAGACAGATATTTAGGGTGTTTTTAAATACCTTCTAAAACTGGTAAGTGGGATTGTAGTGAGAACCTATGACTAATATTCACTAGTTTATTTGATTAATTTTTCCTATCACTTGTTAAAAAAAACTATTTGCATGCAATCTTTCCACTATTCAGCTATCTCTGTAGATGATCAGACCATATGTGCCAAATAAATAAGTTATGTGTGTTTTACAACAGTAGATGGATACTTTTTCTATGAACAAAATTTTTACAATATTAGATGAGGTCTAATGAGGACATTTCAGCTATAATTTATGGGCTGAAAAAAAGAGGACGTTCTCTAATTTGTCTGTGTATAGTGATGCATGATTATGAAGCTGGGGGGAAGGGGGATGTTCCAGCACATACCTGATAGAAAGATGAGAATGTGGTATATTCTTCATACACTTCTAATGGGAGTTTTGTAAGAAAAAGTTTAATACACAGCTCTTGTCTGAACAAACCTCTCACTGTAAAATGTTTACCTTTAATGACACGTACTATTATTTCATGATTATTTTAAAATACACTTAAAGAGTTTTACATGTTAACCAGCTACTAAGAATGCCTTAATAGAGAACTAATTTTTGTTAGAGATGTCTCGACAATTTGAATTTTATATGCATGCATTATGTTTTCTTAAAATGGGGAAATTATGCATCTGAAGGAATCTGTCTAGAATAATGGGGTTCTATAGAGGTTACTTTAATCACGTTCACCAGCAGTTATAGCTGTTTTACATCTTATTTGCAACAAAAGGGAACTCTAATTATCTTCAAAAAGAGCATAAAATGGTGTGCTTTGCTGCTGATGTAATGTTGATTCGTGAATGCTGCTGATAGGAACTGACAACTAAATACATGTCACACTTTTAAGAAATCAGTGGTGGTGACAGGATAACCCTCTTTTGTGACCTGGGGACCAGGAGATGGGGTATATATTTGCTTGCTAAGTAGAAACAATTTACAGTTTTCACTTTAAAATAAAAATAAAAATGCTGTTATACACGGGTTATCGATTATTTTTAACAACGCACCACTTCCGTTATGACTTAGAAGCTGCCTTTGGTAAATTAGATCTAGGACTTACAATCCCTGATAAAATAGTAAGACTTTTTTGTATATTAGTCTCATTTTTTATAAATTGTTGTCTCTTTATTTGATATCTCTATGCATTTATATAAAATATCCATAATATATATATATTCACTGCACTTGCAATAAGAGACAATAAAGAATTTTGACATTTTGCAGCGTGGTTTCAAATGCTTGCATTTCAAGCTCACATTTGTGACTGCAAACGAGAAACATGCAGCCCACCAAAAAGTGCAAAACTCATCAAATAAGATTGAACTGTATGTCAACACCCATGCCACCCGTGCATAGGGAACAACTGGGTTGTATTCTATTTCAAATATGGAATCAATCAACAGACATCTAAAAACGTTAGACATAACCAAAATTTGCTATATGGCAGTGTTTAAGATTCACAATGGAAAGTTACTGCTTTACACCTCATGTCTGAGTGCTCTGCATTAAACCTAAATATTGAGATACCTGCCCTGTATGAAAGTTGAACTCATAGCCTTTGTTTATTTAAAGTAAAGACAGTAATTAAAATGTTTATGACAGGCTGAATTCAGCCATATTTTATGACTCTCTATTTCCATCAGCATTAATGGATTTTAACACCTTAGTAAGTCTAATTCAGACTGTAAAGGGTTAAAATAGTCTGTATTTGTTACTGTATACCTCTTCTATGACACTTACTGAGTAATAAATATTTGTACAATATTTCTTTTCATAAATTTGTCAGCTCTGCATGCCAATGGTATTTGCATGTGTGACTGTGTATTAGTACGCAGTCAATCATTTGTGCATGGTTAAATACAGCCAAAGGTTTTCCTCAATTGAAAAAAGAATAAAGAAAAATATGGTCCACACTTAGTTTTATTCTACCCAGGCAGTCTACGGCTTAGAGATGATTAAAGTTGAAAATGTGTTTTATCAGATATCTTTCTGATCATCTCTCCTTCTGTGCTCTTTCTCTATCCCTTTGTTATAATCATTTACTTGCATAATTAATGCCAAATCAGCAATATGAGTACCATTATTTTGCCAGCACTTTCACTTATAGTTCTTGCCTGATCATGCCCAAACCAAGACACTATTTTACATCCATTTTACAACAGTATGATGTAAATACTAGATTTGATCCAAAAGCTCCTACAAGTAGCTTCAGCAGACCGCTGACTTTAGACTACAACTGGGCACATGTCTGACTAGAGATTGGTTTGGATAGAGGAAGAACGATCTAAAAAGCTTTTCTATCTAGATTCCTAGAGATTTTAAATAACACTTTTATTAGATGTGTTTTATTTACTTTGCGTTTGAGCAATGCTTTTGTACACGGTCTTTAAATGGACAAGAATGGTTCTCTCCTGCCAAATACCTGGAGAATGTCCTTTTTATTTTAAGGCCTATTTTTCTCAACTGGCTACCCAGGCATATTTTGTTGTAATTGTCAGCACATTACTCAGATGGAAAGAAAATGCAGTTTTATGAGTTACTGGATGGTACCTTTCTGTTTAAAAAGCAACAAATCAGGTACAAAAAAATGCAAAGTTGGTTAGTTTTTTATTCTTTCATTTCCATGAAAAAAACTTTCTCTATTTTTATCACTGCTAGTTAGAAACTCTGCAAATGTGGGACAGAAGCAGGTATTTTTGAATATTTAAGATGATGAAAAATCTTAGTTTGTCTTATGTATATAGCACAAATCCACACTGGTATTTTTCACCTCCACTTTTCCATTAAAAATAAAAACCACATTTCACCTATAAATGACACTATGTGGGATGATTTCATATATATTACCATTTGAAGGTAAGCTGTCTTCTTCATGAAATTCAGTATCCTAAATAAAATGTTTTGTACCGCTTTAATTTGTTGTCTGGGGTGGCGTGAATATCAGTTCCTGAAAGAATGTTTGTGTCTAACAAAAAAGGGGCCCGAGACCAACTGTGAGATGACACAGCATCCCCATATGCCCAACACACAGCCAGACGGACCACCAGTTCTCATCTCAAGCTCTGCCCTCGGCTCACATTTCTCTCTAATTTTCTCTCAGTCTCCTGTTCCCAACCTCCTGTCAATTCTTGCCAGCACACCAGCCCTATTTTCCTCCTTGTAGACCCTTTTTTTCCTTTTCTTTTATCAGCTCTTGTGGACTAGGCATGAGTGCCGCAGAATGATCCGTTCGTTTTCCTTTTCCAGCAAGTAGACAGAGCAAGAAGCACATGACCCATCCCACTGCATGTGGAAAGTGGGGAACGATGTGAACGGACCATATCCCAATATGTGTTTGCGGCTCTCTTCTCCTTTCTTCTGGGAAGTGTCAGTTTGCTAAGAGGAAAAGAGAAAGCCCTCCCACAGCAGGCTTCTCTGGCTCCTTTCCTCAGGAAGCCAGTGAGCTTGGGAGGCAGGCAATATGAATGACTTTCCTTGTGATGGAGCCAGAATTTTTCAGAGGCCTGGAGGTTCCCATGTCATCATGCAATCTCAGCCAAAAGCCCATTACTCATCACTAATTCATGGGAGCTGGCATTACTACATGTTACTCATTAGCTTTATTACAACTGTGGGTGGGAGCTCAAAGCAGACACGTTGCTCTCCAGGCCCGGTGTACACAAGCTGGCCCCTTGTGCAAGAAGTATTATTTTTAAATGTCAGCTGTGTATTAAGTGATGACTCAAGGGACTAACAAATCAAAGCTCAAAACAGAGGCACTCGTCTGTCTAATAAACACGGAGTTAGATGGTAATGTATCTCATTTAACTACCAAGAATCCTCTGAACTGAGCAGCCAGTCTGATACCAGCTGCTTGATTACCCTGCCTCGTATCTAAGTATCATAAGCAATACCCTTAAACCCGGACCTTCCATAGGTAGCAGGATCGAGTGTGAGAAGCTGCAACAAAGTCAGACTTCAGGTGCCAAGAGAGCTCTTGACACCTGAAGAACAACAAAGAGGAAAAGAATACAGTTCATTGACAAGTTGTTTCTTTTCTTATTACTTAAGAATCCAGGGCCCTAAATATATGACTATAGGGCCTGATCAAAGCCCGTTAATTTCCACAGGAGTCTTGGCATTGACTTTGATAGGCTGTGTATCAAGCCCATCCCTGAGTAGAACATATGGGTCTCCTGCACAACCTATTTCTATTCGTATTTCGCGTCTTCTTTTTTTTTTTTTTTAATTTATTTCATACATTATTCACAGTTTGTGATGGCAGAAAGACAGTTTATATCCTTGACACAAAGAAAACAAAGAAAGAAATACAGCGTATGTGTTGTCATTATTATGAAAACTAAGGCATATTGGGCACAATGCATTTCATTTTCATTATATTACAGGATTCTAATAAGCATCATTGATAGCTAAGTCACTTGTCCTTAGCACAAGTAAAGAAGAAAGAAATGAAAACTTTTCAGGTTGTTTTTGAAAATCTTGTATACTGTCTAGGCATTTTAGGCACAAATTTAATTTCACTTCAACATCACAAGTTCCTTTGATGACAAAGTCACGTATCTTTAGTCCCAAACACAAAAGTAAATAAGACATTTAGATAGTTTTCTTTTACTTTGAAGGCAGTTTTATATTGGAAAATGTGAGTGCATAAATCAGGCATGTTGAATTTTCTGGTTCAGTCCAGCTCTGGGCTTAGTAAGGGCAATTATCTAAAACCTGCTAAAACACAATTGTGTCTATCTGAAGGTCTGCAGAAACATATGAAATCTTTAAGTAAATACAGATTAGGATGGAAGGGCAGGACTGAACCACCTCTCACAATCAGGATTCTGGGCCCAGACCTATACAATGTGCACAGTTGTAGCCAAGATCCCACATTTGTTTAATCCAAGTTATAACTCGGAGTCTCAGAAGACCTGGGGGTTGTTGAGGTTTCACCACACTTTTGTTTACCTGAATTTTAATTTAATGCCATTTGTTACATAATATCTATCAATGTTTTTTACTCAAAACTCCCAAATATTTCCCTCACACGCTGCTTGAGTTTACTCCCAACTTAGATCCATTTATTGTGCAGATTACAAATTAATGTCTGATTGCCAGGAGGAAAGAGTGATTATGAAATCCACAGCAGCAATATTTTAAACAAATAAATAAAAACAGCTGGGAAAAGTCAACAGGATCTCTAAGTCAACAGTATAATGACTTGAAAACTATGGGCAGAATGTTTTCCCATTGAGATGTGGCAATGGTATTTCTAACAGCACTCAGCAAGTAGGAGAGAACACTAAATGAAAATAGCCTTTTGTGGTGATTTTTCTTTTGGCAGGAAGAAAATGAATGAGTATGATTTTTCTTGTGAGTCAGTGATGAATGTTTTCCACGTATGCCACTGCTAAGCTTCCTGTAGGTCACAACAGATACAAGTGGGAGGAAAGGATAGTTATCTGGGAGAAGATCACAGCATTAAAAAAAAAAATATCCTCAATTCTGTTTCATGGTTTCAGTGAACCAAGAGAATTCTATTTAAAACTTAAAGATACTTTCTCAGATTTTCACACTGAACTGCAATTTACCCCCCACCAAAGCAATAAGGTCATATTTGTATGCATTTTATTTTGCAGAAAAATACTCATTCATCAGCTCTGTCCTTGAATTCTATTAATCTGCATGCATGTGCTCTTTAATAGATTAAAAAAAATAATTCTTATGAAAATGATTAGACAGAGTGCTCCTGTATACATAGCTTTCCACTGAGCAATACATTTGTAGAGATCTGCTACAACCATAACCATTTAAACAGTTTAGATCACTGGCCGTGTTATTTATTGGTAAAATAACTGGAAGTGTAATTTATTGGTTAAAGTATTTTAAAAGCTTAGGATTTGCTGAGTTGTCACATCATAGTTTAAAAAAGGCAATCAGGAAACTCTCTTCTGAACCTGAGAAATATTTTTTTTTATTTTTTTTTGCATCCCTTTTCTGCTTTAGGGTTTGGGCTAATTTTTGTTCTATGCAAAATAAGCAGTCTCCTGGCCTCTTGGGATAGTGAAACAGTTCTGCTGACAGGTGCCCATAGCCCTGATGACTACTTTCCCGAGTACACACTGGAGTAAGTGTGCACCGCTAAACAGTTTATACCCATTTTATTTCTCAACAACTAGACACAGACAGCCTCACAATGGAACAGCAGGGGTGTATAAGGTGATAGCTCTTTACTAAAGAAAGCAGTGGTGATGGAAGCATCTCGTACCATTGTCAGAGCCCAGCCTGCTCTTGAGCCTCACCTTGTGCCAGGCTCGTCCAGGTGTTCTCCTCCCTTGCCCAGGTCTCCTTTCTCCCACTTCCTTTGGTGTCACTCCCTCCTGTTTGTGCATGCAGGAGTTGGCACAGGGGAGGGCTATGGGGAATGGAAGGAACGTAGGCACAGACTGATGCACGAAGCATGTGGTCTTTCCGTATCTCCCTCATTTCCAATAGCCCTCCAAAATCTTCCTGACCTTCCAAGACCTGTTATCCATTTTCTCCTCACTTTACTTCCCCCCAGAACACCTTTGCTGATTCTCGGTCCTCACTCCTAAGCACCTGGGAACGTCTCTTTTGCTGAATTTGAATTTTCTGAATCCAATAATGAGAATGATGCAAATCATTTTGTGTGCATCACAGCACACCTGGTTTGAGGTAAAACAGGACCAATTTTGTTCAGTAACTTTGCTTCTTAGCTAGGCCTCTTCTAACTACTGAAATTAACAGCATATTGCGCAGACAATGTTCTCTCTCTCAGAGCGAACATACCATGTCCAGGCATGGTATGCAGAGAGGCTCTTGCTTGTATTTATTGCTATAACAACTAAGGCCAACCAACTTTGTTACTTGCCCCATTGGAGGGTCGGAAGTGGAAAAGCATAGTGGGGTCCCACCTGCAGGGAGGAGCGGACAGGACAGGTGACCCAAAACTGACCAACAGGGTATTCCATCCGATCTGCCTCATGCTCAGTATAAAAGCTGAGGGCTCAAAGGGTCAGCTCTCTTCCTTCAACGGCCAATGTCTGAGGAGGACTCTGTCTGTTCGTCTGCCTTTTGTCCCGATCCAGAATCCAGATCCAGAATCCAGTTCCTGTCCTTCACCGAGTCCAGCCTGGGACTTCCCCAGTGCCAGCCGGTGTCGTGATTGTCATCCTGGGAGCTTGATACAGTTTTGTATATATTTCATTATTTCCTTTTATTTTTATTATTAATATTCATTAAAGTAGTTTAGTTCCTTCTAAACTCGTAAGTCTCTTTTCCCCTCCTCTGCCTCTCTCTTTGAAGAGAGGTAGAGGGGAGCATCTGCCGGTCCCATCTGGGGTTCCCTATGTCCCCAGTGGCCGATTCGGCCTAAACCACGACATCATCCTCAGAAAAAAAGGAAATTTCCACTGTCTCTTCTGCTGAGAAGCCCTGAGCCTGCTCTAATTAAGAAAAAGTGAAATTTTCCAAGTTTTTCTAAAAGAGAAAAAAGAGAAGAAAAGAATGTGACAATGAGATGAAACATAATGATCAGAGGAATGTGGGAAAGCAACACACAAACTTCTGGAGTCAACCTTTTTCTAGCTGTGACCCAAAAATCCATATAGGGTTTTAACACACTTACAATATGAAGTTTTGTGTGAACAGATATTACTTAGATAAATGTTCTGTTTCCAATAAACCTGGAAGGAAATTTCAATATACTTGAAGTGGAGTGTAACTGTAGAGATTCTACCTAGCTTTCAAATAAGTGCTTTAATTTTCTTTGCTTTTTAAGAGCAGCCAGTCTATGCTATATGCTCCTTCAACTATACTTCAAATATGACTTTTTATTAATGTCATTGTGATTACTTGCTTTCCTGAATCCATATAAGGAATAGGATTTGTTTAATCTCCTTTCTCTCCAAGCCTACTTGTCATCATGAGTTCCAACTTTTAAAAAAAAACTTAATCTGGTTCTTTGTCTGATAGTATTTGGCTTCTTCTAGATTAGAGTGGGGTTTGTGTCTTTAATAAAAGGAAGATATTTTAAGAGCAACACAGTGCTGACTACCAATATGAAAAAACTTTTAATATTGCTGACTTAAGGACTATTATTACAGATAAGATATATTTTGATCTACTCAGCAATGTGAAGATATTATATTTGCAGCAAAGAAACATTTAACCCAACCAAAACCAGCAAAGAGAAAAAAATTCAAGAACTCAGAAACCTTGGAACAAATCTTTAGAGTATATAGCCATTTCTCTTATAGTCTGAAAACAATATCTAACAGAAAATTGTCACTTTGAAAATGTGTACAGTTACAGATGAGACTAATTTTTTGTTCAACAGCTTTCACTAATTAATAATATAAAGGAAGTTTTAAATATTGAATTCTGAAGAACTGAATTCTTGGTTTTATTTTCTTTTAATGACATTTCACATGACTGAGACTCCTGAAACTCATAATTCTAATTTACATGTTTGAAAGGGGAATCAGTTCCAAAATTTGAAAAGACAACCTAAAAAATAAAAATGAAATTTTAAAAACTGTACTATATTAGGAGCCTGAAGGAAAGCATCAAAAGCATCAGTTTAAAAGCCATACAATGAAGTGGCTGAATTTATCTACAAGACAAATATAAAACTGAAATTTAAAAGTACTACTTGTTTAAGACAGTGCCTGTATGCCTTAGTCGTAAACTGGGACATTGGGATTAGCATGAAACACTAAGCAAACACAGAAGATGCTTCATATACCAAAGATAAAACAATTATTCCAGCAAGAGGGGGTTTCTTTGTTGCCAACATCTAAGTGAACAGGCAGGAGCAGGTGTGTAAAAAAAGGTATAATAATGCGTTAGCCCAAATAGGACAGCCAGTGAATGTAAACCTTTTCAGTCATGCAAGTCCTTCTTCAGGTCATACACTTCAAAGTACCATAGATATTTCATGATTATGTCAAAGCCAGTTTTGCAAATATTTAGAATCGCAGTAAATGAGGTCAGTATTTTGTGGAAAAGACCAGTCAATTATCCTATAATTAAACCCTGCATAATAATGCATTACACCATGGAATATAATTCACATTCAGTGTGCAGCTGTACAACTGGTATTTCCTAACACCAGAATAATAGACTCTGCAATCTCAGTAATTGTAGTACTGACTTGAAAATCTTGAAGATACAGAAGATGTAAAAGGCATTCTCCCCAGAAAGGGTTGCTGGTTTGCTTTTTCTTTGATTAGCACAATGACATTATGTTTCTCCTCTTCAGTCAAAACTGTGGTGGAGCAACTTGCATTGTTTAAATTTTGTAATAATTTTGCAAGACTGACATAACATGGATAAAACTAACATAGCCACACCTTTTTAACACATACTCTTCTTGTTTCTCCTGGCCTGCAACTGCTTACTTTGAGTCTACTGTACATTCTTCCCCAAGAAGGAAATACACTCACGCTCTGCATTAAATATATTTGTAGAGCAGAAATGCACACGCCCCAAAAAGAAGAGTAAACTGGCCCTCTCTGAGCTGTAGAATCAGATTGTGGATGATTGATTTATCAATCAAAACCAAGTATTCACATGTCTTCAGCTGTATCTTGCATACAGGTAAGTCTTCATGGTTCATTTGCTACAGTGTCTTGGCATCAGCAAGACACTGATATAAATGGCAGTGTTATTCATGCTTAAATCCATTTATGTGACAAAAGCAGAAGTTGCTAGTTAAATTCGTCTTTAAAAGCTTCAAAAGATAGTAAATTATCTAAAATATCAGGCAAGAAATCAGCTGATTTATATAAATATACAATGACAGTATTTTAGAAAAGTCTCAAAAAGAGTAAAATATTAGAACATGGCTTTAGTCAGACCCTGTTCCACATGGCCAGCAAAACTAAAAGGTTTCAAAGGTGTCCCAAAAGATGTAGCTGATTAATGAAATACCCAGGTTAGCAGAAAACCCAAGTATTCTGGGTGCTTCTTGCATTTTCAGTGGTGTCTCCTCAAGATTTCTTCCACTGAAAATGGGAATTTTAAAATAATGTACTACTATCCTATGATTCATAAATAGAAGTAATGGCCTCAATTCAGTTTTTGAGCTGTACATCAGAGGCGCTTACCCTCTTCAGTGTTTCTCAATATAGAGTATTGCCAACTGGAGAGGTGAGTAAATCAATTGTTGTTCATGACTGTGGTTTTGTGAGGTTGCAAACAGTGGATCTGAGTCAATCAAAGAATCAAAGAAATAACCAACTGTTTATGGCATTAGACATGAATTGCTGCTTCGTTAATTATTAACTAGCCACTATATCCAAGGATGGTGACAGAAGAATATCGCGTGCATGTATCTTCATGCCACTTACACCAGAGCTGGGGTGTTATCGTTAAAATAACACTTGTTGTCAGTCATTAGGGCTTTTTTCCAAGTACCGTTCATGCTTATATCCTCATCATGCCCCTTCTTGTTTTTGTAACTCAGCAATGCACAGCGGGTTCTAAATACCAATTGCTTGTTCGAGGCCTGGATTGTTGGCTCCTTCCCTTACAGTGCTCCGAGCAAAATCAACATTTTTCTCATTCATTCTACTCCTTTGCTTTTCAGGGACAGAGCTATCACCGAAGATGATTTGCAGTTTTGGTAGCACATCAAACCACAAGACAGATCAACACGGCTCTGCTAGTAAAAACTGTCTTGCATGAATTTTAAGCATAATTTAAGCATACAGCTTGATGAAAGCAACCAAACTTCTGTGTATGTAAAGTGTATAGGTAATCATCTGCATTGCCTTAGAAACTGAGCAATGTTTTGTGCTAAAGGTACAAGACAATGCATTTGCTAAATAAATATTTGCTGCCTTTGGTAAAAGTAGAAGGTCTGTATTTTTCAGTTCAAATAAAGGCATATAAAAAAAAGGGCTATGTGTCATTGCATTGAAATCTCCTGGCATTTTAAGACACAAAATTGTAACAGAAAACACCTGGATGCTTTGTCTAATTGTTCTCTACCATCACAAACAGAATCTTCATTTGGAATTGTATTGTGTATAATTTCTCTCCCTTCTTGTAACAACTCTACCATGTCAAGAGAAGCAATGACTCCATAAATTCATTTGGGCACTGTTAAAATGTCTTCAGGAATTTGTCAGTTATGACATTCTATTGATATTCTATTTATTCCTTATTACTGGCCCTTCCAAATGGGCTTTCACACAACTTTGACAGTTTTTAAAAAGACATAAAATGCTTATATACCTTCACCTTCAAGCAGCTCTGGATTCTTGCTTACCGTCATGCCCTTATCCTCAAGCAGCTCAGTTTCTGGGCAAAGACCTCTTCAGCTCTCTGTGCCAAGGCATGAGTCCATAAATTCATGATCAGCCTGATTTACCAAAGTAATAATGATGATAGCTTCCAACTTGAATCAATAAGAAACATGAGTTACCACAATATTTTGAGACATCCCAAAAGGCAAATCTAGGTAGTTAACCAACTCCTATCCCAGGTTTTCTAGACATCTCAAAAAACACAGAATGACGATGGCTGAGATCAGAACCTGTGAAGGTTATCTGGTCCAACCCCTTCCTGCTCAAACATGGTCACCAAGAACAAGTTTCCCAGGGCTATATCCAAAGGTGTTTTGAATGTCTCCAAGGATGGATACTACACAACCTATCATCTGTGCCAGTGCTCCCTCACCTTCTCAGTAAAAAAAGTTTTTCCTTTAAGAAAAATAGGAACGATTAACAAGTGGTGATGAGGAGAAGTGGAAGATAGGAGTGTTCCCTTCTTTACAGTTTCCACAGTGAGACACTGTCAACTTTAGCTTTCATTTTTATGGCAACAGAAATGTGTCAAGTCCTAGAGCAATGAAAAAGCCTTAGTAAAAATTAGTAATGGTATAACCACAAACCCATTGCCTGAAGTCACAAGCACCTGATGAATGACTCAATGACAACACATGCACAAACACTCTTCATTCCTGTTCTAAATGTGGGAGGCGACATCACTATCAAACCTTAGCGACGGTAACTCTACTGCTGCTTCCTAATGTAAAGGGGTTTATCCTACACGTGACACTGAAAAAGTGATTACAGAGAGGACAACAAAGATAATAGCAATGATAGTAAACGATACCATCCTCAAAATGTTTAACCTGCAAGCTCCTTCATCCCAACCAGGAAAACATCAGACTTGATGGGGAATGGTAAGACTAGTTGTGGTTGCTAGAGAAGTTTCCAGTGGTTTCTTTTGTAAAGGCGATCTCTTTTATTCCCACTCTTGGAAATCTTTTCCTATTTGTTTATCTAATAAATCATATCCAACACATACATTTTCCTTCCTACAGAAATGCTGAGTTTGGCTTTCCAATATAGCTAGAAGAAAGGTAAACGAGCAAACAGACATTCCTTTCACCGAGTCCTGTCTGCAGTGGCAATGGCCAACCCTTTTGCGAGTGAAGTTTTGTCTTGTTTCCCAGTCTGAGCCAACGATTACTACTGATCATACCAAAATAGGACAGCAGACTAGACTGACTTTTACCGTTGTCCTCTTATCATCTACAGTGCTTGACAGCTTAATTTGGGTTTGTCATAAGTAGAAAGAGCAAACTATTGGCAAGTGTCCTGAGATGACTCCACCACCTCCACTGCTTCGTAAAATTGTCAGTTTGGTTTCAGTTATTTATTTGTGGAGCTTCAATGAAGATCAACGGCAGAATGTACATGTCAGCTTTTTCAGGTGTGGAGGTGTCCTCTCATGGTAAGTAGCTTTTAAGTTTATTACATTTGGGGTAATAATATCATTACTATGGTAATGACATAATATGTGTCACTTTTGGGAATGAGAAATTACACATAATTTCTATTTGCTTCAGTCCTGTTTCTATAGTAACAAGACTAGTAATTCTCATTAATGACTAGGTTGTTAGCATTGTTATTTTTGGTAATTCCAGGTTATTAATGTCCTTAGTTTTTCTGCATCTTATTGATGACTTAATCTGACTGGCTGTTAAATGAAAAAAAAATAGGTCCACTTTACTAGAACTATCTTTCACAAAAATCAGAAAGTATCCTTTGAAGCTAGTTTTAAAATAGTGCAGAATTAAGTTGAGAGAATAAAATCATTAAATTTTTTAGACTAGAGGCAAAATTCAGACTGGCTGGTAAACACAATTATTAACACAAACCACACAAATCTGATGAAAGTGCTGACATTATCATTTAACATTTCAGTTTGCCAAGTTCATCTTTCCAACAGAAAAGACATTTACCCCCTTGAGTAACATTGCTATAAGAGCAGAAAAGCAGTTTCAGGCAGAGTGGTTATCATGAGCTCATTTACCACTGGGATGCAAGGTTAAAGGTCGTGCCTTGATGCCACAAGGTCATTATTATCTCATGTTGGTAGCTATATATTCTGTTACGTTTTATTATCCTTAAGGGCAAACAGCAGGCTAAATGCCTATGTGCTAAAGAATTACAAATATTGTCTTCTAATTATATTTCATATCAAGATTGCATTTACAATATTTCTCTTCTAAAAAGTTGCACAGATGCAATGAAGTAATTCCCAAACAATTTAATCCACCTTATTGTCTTAAAGGAACTTTATAGTTTGCTTGGCTCCTTTTCCCTGTAAACGTTTATACATGTCCCTACCTTTAGCCATCGACTGTTCATTTGAGTAGTCACATGCCAAAGTGTCTGCAGAACCAGGCATAGCTTATCTTGCTTGTTTTAACTCACTTTTCTTAAGACCTTAAAAATAGAGTTTCTTGAATATGTTTTGATAGTACAGTTTATAATGAAGTACAGTTTATTATGAAGTGCTATTAAATACAGTGATATTTTGCAATCATTTAGTAGATATTAATAAAGTTTATATAAACCCTTTCAATTTAGAATGCTACCATTATCATCCTCACCAACATTAACCAGTGGAAGTCAGTGATCTACTTCTGCAGTTGGTGATTAATTTATTATGACTTTTGGATTTAAAAATCTCAGTTACAGCTGGACTTTGGGAGAAAAACAGATGACTTGGTAGACAATGTGAACAAGTGAAAGTAAAATAATTTTATCCCTTATTATTTCCAATCTCAAGAAGTTTACCTGGACCAGATCTGTGACCAAGATACACAAAATGTTAGACTATTTTACATGTGTGAAGATAGAAACTGGTTAATTCTCCTGAATCAGGCAGGCAAAAACCCCTGTGTGGACTATTAGAATTTTCTTTCAAGGTGTTTCTGTAACTGGACTATATAGCATATCCTACTTCTGCTCATACTCTTGAGTAGCACAGCTGCAACTTACACTTTTGTGCAAACTTTTGATAATATCTGCCAGTTCTGATATGTATATTTATATACACGAAGAAAAAAATCTTCTCTCAATACTTGCTACATGAAGAAATCCACCTAATTACTTCCATAGATTACAAATCAACTCAGAGCTTACTTTTACTGCAGGCTACTGTACTGAATTTATGGAGCTGAAAAGGATAATTTATTTCAATTAATCATTTCCTATCCTAAATATTATTCATGTTAAACATCTTTTCGTCTTGCATTAAAATGTATGTTTTAATATTTAAAATTACTATTTAAAATAATGCTTTAAACTCCTGAGAATGGAGTCTTAGGCCTTCTGTCCCTCTTTTGGGCAACAGGGACAAACTAGTCAACTCACCCTAGAAAGAGGAGTTGTTGGAGACAGAAAAGATTGTGGCAGAATGCACAATGCTGCGACTGTAGCTAGTTGCCAAATGACACTGTGGGTCAACAGCCATTTAGCGTATATTAAAGCAGCGCGTAGGCTGCTGCAGTCTATGCCAAGACCAATGAATAACTCTTGCTTGGATGAGGATGGCTGGCTCGTTTGCAGCTCTTTTCAACCTCCTGTGCTTATGGCATCCTATCACATCTGAGAATGTAGTAGGTATTCAGGTTCTTTACTGTAAAAAGATGATCAGCTTCAAGGAATTAAGAGATGGATGTGTGAAAACTGAAATTAAATCAAACAGCTGCATTAGTTTTGTCAGCTATAAATTTTTACATACAAAATCAGACAAAGAAAAGCTAGAAGAAAAAGCCATTTGTTTGGAAATATCTAATATTTTAGTAGAAAATTCCTTCAGATGTATTTTTGACTCTAGAGCATAAGAAATTTCTAATCACATTTTGGCAAATTTTAAGCATCTGACACTGAGGAATATGATGGGAATATTCAGCACTAGCAGCTTCCCTTCAATGCAGCCTAAGAAATGAACATTAGTGCTAGGCAGACATTTTCTGACAAGACAGATCCTAACCAGGCGTTGTCAAAACTAAAACGTTTGGTAGGCTTTGCAGCAAGATGAAAGTTCTGATCAAAACTAGAGGCAGAGTCTGATCTCGGAAGAGGCCATTGATTATTTGGGGTTAAGGAAAATTCACCTTCTTTATTAACACCACCAAATTTCCTGTAGTTTGAAATTTTCAGGAGACAGACTTTTTGATTACCCTAAACAGATGCCCAGTGTAAATTGAACAGCTTACCTGTACCTCGCATATACCGGGTTGGAACCTGTTTCTGGTGTTTTAGACTTTGGACGTCTTCTGTGTGAATCATGCAACCTCATGTTTGCCCAGATTTACCGACATGCTCATGGGAAGAGGTCCTACAATATGCACTCCACTTGACTGCCTTTATATTCAGCTGTACCTGTCTCTGTAGTACAGCCAATTACTCCCTCCTTAGAGCATTTAGTGGTGGTGCATAAACAGACGTTCATGCTTCTGTCCTGCCAGATTTTGAAATTGAACCCCTTCTGGTGGGACCAATATAATCACCAGACTATCCACTATTCTGTGCCAAAGTTGATTAATCTTAAACTAGTAGTTCCTCTGCAGAGGAAGAACCTCTTCCCCTAAAAGTAATAGTTTGTCCAAATATAGAATCAATTTAGAAATTCTTGAAAGATTTTATTTAATTGAAAAATTACTTTTTCACCATCATTAGCTCAACTTTTTTATCGTATCTGCATTACTATATAAAATTGAAAATCTTTTGAATTCACAAGAGCAACTCAAATAGCGGGAAAAACAAATTTATTTCTTTTTTATTCTCTTTACGCAGGTTTTCCTTTAATTAAAATCACCCTTACATTCAGTGGCAAAACCTCAAAAACTTCAGCAGTTGCCCTAACAGCAAAAGCCATATGCAAATAACATGATATTATTCTAACAAATGCTATATACCTTGTATAATTTTCTGTAGTATTCAGTTGTGTCCTCTGTTTTTTTGAGCTTTCAATTAATTTTCCACTTTAAAATAAAAGGTGGAAAAACTTTCTGGCAAAATATTTTCCATGGTAATCTCTTCCCCCTTACTTTACCAAACACTGCCTTAACACTTTAAACATTTTCTCAGATTCGCTTCATATATCATAGTGTTTTAAATATGTACATGTATATATGCATTGGCAATTCAGCTAATAGGAATAGGCACATGCTACACAAGCTACATTTTGCTCTTCCAATATTTTCCGTTGGGTTTTGGATTGCGTTCTCTTCAAAGAATTTAAGTAGCAGTATTACAACTTTGCAGTGGCTGCTAACTTTAACCTTTGTACTGCTGATGTTAAAACATGCTTCATTTTGAATCTAGCCTTTTGTGCTGTGGTTTAAATATTTTAGTGAGGACATCCAGGTACATTTTAGGAGTACTTGCCAGTACTGTTAGTTTGGTTGCTATGCCTGATTTCTATGCACTTATGTGGGTAAAAAGATCTATTTAGGACTTTTTTTTATTCATTAAAAAAAGTACTAGTAGGGGAGGTATTACATTCCTTCAAGATGAACACAGAACTTGCTAATTTTTGGCACACAACATTCATCTCCTAGTATTACATCACTTGTCAAGCCTTGAGATCTTCCGTGGCCAGAACTGACATAATATGTCAAACATTTACAAAACTTCATTTTCCAAGTGCTTTTAGAATGAATGATGTAGCATCATTCATGTAGTAACAGCAGATAACCTGAAATGTCCCACACAGATAGGTTTTCCAAAATATAGCAGCTATTAGAAATCTGTCATGGTATGTAAAATTTTTAATGGACTTTCAGTAAATTTTCGTATTACTTTTTTAAAGTTTCTACTGATTTTAGTCTCATAAAGGGGTATCACTAATATTGCTGAAAAGTGCTGTCATCTGCTCTTTGTTTTTTTCCCAGTGAACTAGTTATTATATTTCCATTTCTGTAAGAAAGAAAATACTGAGTATTAGTTGTTTTAATGTATAGTCACATTATATCAGTGACTGAAATTGCATCTTAGTGCTCTCCTACCTGTATTCATCCAGACCAGCAACCTGGTCTAGTGGTAGGTGTCCTTGCCCATGGCAGTTGGGTTGGAACTAGATGATCTTTATAGTCACTTCCAACTTAAACCTTTCTATGATTCTATGATCTCTTTTTTTTTCATCTTATACCGTGCTGTACCTGATATGCTTACCATCTGTCTTTCATACCGCACAGTGAAGTCCTGCCCATGCTTGGAGATAAGTACTATAGTAAAAGAAATTGAGGATGAATTTCAGAATGCTATTTCTGGTGTTGTGATCTCCTACCATGTATGTGGTTTTGTCAGTAAAATGATTTTAATGCATTTCACCATTTTTAAAATGATGGTTGCTATTTTCTTAAGTATTTTAATATATACTATTAGTATGTGTAGAAATAGTAGACTACATGGTGTGAGATAAAGTATTTTTTTAATCATATTAATTCTCTTTCTAGTAAGTGATCAATACCATGGTAGCCTCAAAACAGACAATTGACTTTAGAGCTCGAAACAAGAAATATGACATTTCATAGCAAAATCTGTTCTCAGGAAATACAGGCAGTCTGAATAGATTTTGTAGAAGGCAACCTTGAGTCCCTGAGTATCGGATACTCTGTTCTTTTTCTATAATATTTTCTTTGTAAAATATCAAGCATTTCAAAGTGTGGATGTCCTGAATATTTAATTTAATTTCTGGGTGACTTACCATGAATTGTACTTCATCACTAACTGGTCTTTGTCACTAAACAGACAACAAGTGATTTGCTTCCCATATTCTGAAACATCACATTACTTTGTGTTCAGTAAATAGATTCTATTGATGCATTAAATCATATTTATTTCTTTTTGTTTACTGGCCATCTTTTAAATTCACAGAATGATAGAAAAGTGGGGCTGGAATGGATTTCAAGAAGTCATCTAGTTCACCTACTGCCTAAAACAAGATCAAATATACCTGTATTGTTCCTAACAGTTGTTTGTTGAACCCATTCTTAAAAACTATCAAAGATGGAAATTCTTGAAACCTCCCCAGGCAATCTTCTTCAGACCATCACTATTTTTACTATTAGAAAGTTTTCCCCAAAGCCTAATTAGAATATTTTTTTCCTGAATTTAAGCCCTTTACTTCTTATCCTTTCTACAAAGGGCATTGTGAATAGATAGTTCTTCTACTCCTGCATCAACCTCCTAGGTGCTTCTAGATAGTTTCCTTCCTGGGTGAAGAAAACCCATTCTTTCAATTATGGTCATGTTCCCATGACTTACAGGCATTACTGTTTTTGTTCTCTATATTGTCTTCAGCAGTGTGAATCTTCAGGTGCTGTCCTTAGCACTCTAAGGCCAAAGTAGTGCTGAGTAGACACCTTTTTAAAAAAAGTCCAAGAGCTCTTATCAGTTAGCCTTAAATGTAGATGAACTTCTGGAAGAGACTGGCAAGGTAAAGGGAAAGTCCAAAATGTGGAGGCTTAAGCAGGCACTCTGGGATCTCAGTTCTGCAACTTAAGATTGGGGCTCTGGAAGCAGAGCTGGCATGTCCAGCTGGTCTGTGACTAAATCAGCTCATCTGCCAATTCCCCACACCACCATGCAGCGCACTAGTTTGAACAAGGGACTGCAGCATCAGGGTGGTGGACTGGACTTTGTGTTGAACTGAGCAGAGGGAAGGGCTCCTCCATCTCTGATTCTCATGTAGTGATCCCCTGTGTAGCCTGGCTGCATCAGCTGTGTGTCCTAGGGTTTGGGTCCCAAAGAGTACAATAAAGCATAAATACCAGACTAGTATTTTCAGAAGCTAGCTCTTCCGAATTATGCGGAAAAAGGACACACTTCGTGGGAGTGCTTGCATGGAAAATGTCAATGTATTGTACTCCACAGTGCTATTTATCACCAGGTCAAACAGCTGTAAAAAATTCCAGAGTTTAATAATCTGTGAGTGAAAAGATACTTTATGTTAAGCCTTTATACAAATGGAAGACATACTGGGCAAATTCCTGGCTGTATTGAAGTGCACAGGAAATCTTCCAAGGTGCCAGAATTGCTCATTGACTTGTTATACATTAGGCGCTTGAGCTGTTCCTACGTTGGAACATAAAGCTGAATTCATATTCAAGATCACATGGATAGCTAATATATACCTTTCACATAGAGAATTCAGTGAATATCTGACTGAATGACTTAAGTCATTTTTTCAGACGGCTGTATTCTGCGCTTGTAAGTGCATCTATTTATCACATTTTTCTTACCATTAATTCCTTACTAGTGGAACATGCCCTGTTCTTAAGTTGCATTACTGTTGTTTATCTATCCTTGGTCCCTCCTCTCCTAAAATCTTATAGTGCTGAAAAGACAGTAAGTGTGTGCTGTTTGCATAACAGAAGCTGAGGCATTCACTGAGATGTGCTCTGCATGTATTCTTTTTGTCATCAAAAGTGGTAATAGAAGTAGAGCGTGTTAAGGAGCCAATTCTTTCATACAAGACAACCTGTCATACAGACTGTCCATCTTCAGTGTATGATATTACAACTAATCAAGTGTTTAGGCTTCCTCTAATGTTTCGCTTTTTGCCCACAGGTAATCTTGTGCAACTAGCAGTGAGACCACATTGCATGATGTGAAAACATTCTTAAGAACAACTTGGGAACAGGCTTCATTACACATCACCGTGACTCTTAGAAAAAATTATGTATTTTATGTAGTCCAGGTTACCATGGTAAATATTTTTTTCTTTAATAGACAATAAAATGCAATAGACAAGAGAACATGTGTAAAACTTGTTTTTAAAGAAAGCAACACTATCTTAAGCTATGAGGTGTGGCAGTGTTTCAAAGTTTTTCAATAAACAATCCCAATACTTCATTCCATTAAACCAAAAAAAATCCAATAGCCTTCCTTAAATATGGAAATTCCTCAAGTGCAATATAGTTGAAATGGCCAAAAGCCAGCTGTGCTAGGAGCACAGAAGAAAGCCCATAGTGCATCGTACAAGCACTAGCCTGATTCAGCTAACACAGGGGCCAGAAGTTCATTGTTCACCCTTTAAAATGAAAATTGCCAAGTAGTGTCCTGGGGTTCCATACTTTTCCTTTCAATATTTACACTTGCCACTCTTACTATTGACATTCACAGCCAGGCTAGGAACTCAATTTAGTACATCTACTGTACATCCACATTTTGTTGCTTGCAGATGTATTGCTACTGGCAAGAATGAATCTGTAAGTCAGCCTCTGCCTTGCTATGGCACCTAAAGGCAGTGCCGCAAACTTAACATACGTGCAATCTCAGCGAACTGGACATTAATTTCACAGTTCAGACTGAACAAATTACATCTCCAGAAAAAAAAGATGAAAGCAACACTAGTTTTCTTTAAAGAGGAGTGGCTCTGTTTCAGCCCACGCTGACGTAGACCTGTTTCTCAACCCAAAGTTTGAAAGGATTGACTGGCACACTGGAAGGTGGAACCTTTTTTCTCTATCTCTTCTGTGAAGACTGAGAGATAAATTTTGCCTACCTCATTCATTTCCAGTAAAGCGAGGAGCTTAGATACGTGCAAAAAGAAGCCATTCCATGCCCACCCCTTTGTTCTGCCCAGATGTACAATGGGACTGTTCCTTACAATTTCACTGAAGAAGATGTCCTTGGAGACATTACTGGGGTAGAGAGTAGCCTGAAATCCAAATGTGCTAATTACTGCACAAGATTCTTGCCAACACAATCTCTCTTGATCAGAGAGGTAACAAGAGGTGGCTTCCAAGTAAAAGTATGTTTTCAGAGCATTGCATCTGAATGTTTCAGTAAATAGCACCAACTACTAAGGATTTTGTTCTGGTATTACCCAGTATCACCAGCTTCTGGTACAGGCAGGTACAGTACACCTCAAGGGTAACATCATTTGCTTTCACTTCATGAAAGCATCACTTTCTTTGTGTCAGGGCTAAAACCTACTTGCTGACTGAGTAAAATGCAGAACAAAGGTTTGGATTGCTGTTTCCTACAATCCGTTACTCAAATATCCCTGGAAATTTTTCATGTTTATTACATTGCTTACATGAGAGTCTAACTTTTATATTTTTATTATGAATCCACTTAAAGCTTCCTCTGTAATTTCATATGACTAATACTCTTTTTTTCCTGTTGCTAAGTATTGTGGAGAGCTGTTTTGTAGTGCTGGCAGGAACCATTCTTTTTCCATGAACGAATGTAGTTGGACTTCAGCAATGGATATAGCTATACCTACAAAGTTTGCAAAAACAGTGCCTTTTTTTTTTGGTGTCCTTTTGTTGGAAAATGTAAATGCACTATCCTCATTACCATTGTATTCAAGTCTATGTTAATGAGGTGTTAATGTCTCTTGTTGGTAAGAATGTTCCAGAGTGTCTTTCCATGTATTTGATGGAAAGAAGGGAAAGCTATTGCCGTAATTATTATTATATGATCTAAAAATATTTTCTAATTTATCATCCCCAAACAAGACATGTTTGAGCTTAACCAGCTTACTTTCACTGCATTCCCTGTGTTTAAAAAAAGGAGAGGTTATCAACCAATCCAGAGAATATCATGAATTGTTGCAGTCTCTGAAGTCTTTCACAGTAAACTTAAAGTCTAAACAATAAAAACAGATAAATAGAGGAAATGTCAAACTGAATTCTGGGTAATGATCAGATCAGCATGCTTTTATACAATTTCCATCACTTTGAATTTTAAATCACCTTTTAAAGGGCACTAAAGCATTCTTGCAAATTAGTCTGCACTCCAATTAATGCACCCAACATGACAATAAGACCAGTTTCAGCTTGGCTAAGCAGACCAGTCAACCAGGAGGATGTGACTTGAGGACTTGGAGAGCCTGTGCCTCCACCTTTTTTTCCTCTCTCTTCACAGCAGCTTAGGTCCAATTAGGCCAGTTAATCTGCCTAAAACCATTGGAAAGGAAGGATTTCTCTAATAAAGATGAAGCACAGTCTGAGAGGACATACAAATTAAGTCTACTCTTTTCAAAAGACAGAAAATTCCAAGATTTCCCTCAGCCATATATCTTAAAGAGGTACTTCTTTGGGTCGAGACCAAACTATTTTTCTCCACAGGGACTTTAACTTTAAGAGATCTTTCTGTGACATTTGTTAACATGTAAAGGATTTCTCTTTTGTCTATTTATTTTTCATACTGTGCTCATTTTTGACATCCATTAAATTTTATAAGACTAGACTGCAAGCGGTAGTGATGAGAAATGCCAGGTCGTATTACAAGAAAATGTTGATAAATAGAAATGACTTTGTGTTTTTCAATCAAGAAGTAAATAATACTTGTATGAATATATAGGTATTTGAATAGCCTAATCTGCAATTTTGGAAAGGAAAATTGAAGGGGGCTGAAAAACAAATTATAAATACATGCTCATATGTGAAATACATTTTAACAAGTTGAAACATAAAATTATTGCAGAACGGATAAACTATTTTACACAGTATTTAGCTCACTCACTTCAAAAAAAAGAAACATTAAACAGTCTCAGTCCTCTTTATCCTTATCACTGGTGCATGGGAGCTACGTTGTATACTCACAGCACACTGTTAGAACTTCCTCATTTCTATTGTGCTACGCTTATCTTATTTGATTCAATTTTCTATGTAAAAATGTAAGATGTCTTATTTCAACAAAATCAGATGAGAAACATTCAGCCAGATGCAAAAAAAAAAAAAATATTTATATTGGAATTGCTTCCATTTCTCCTCAGAGAGCTCATGCTTCTCTTGACTGCTGCTGTTTTTTTCTATATTGAACCAGGATTTGGGGTGGGCGGGAGAAGCTTTGGTGGCTCTAGTTCACCAACAGTATTTGATGCATTGCAGTCAAAGATACTAGTTTGAGTTCCTGTGGCAAAATGCTTAGACTGCTCAGAAATGATTGGCAGGGTTACAAAAGAAAAAATATAGAATAGACCTGAAACATTTTCTAAATTAAAAAAGTGATATAGAGGTTTAATGAGACTGAAGATAACTTTATGTTCTCTACAGTCAAAATTTTCCTATTTACCTTGGCAACAAAAGGTTCTGCTGCTTTTTCACAAGCCCTTTTTGTTAAGAAATTTCCAATCACTTTCCTTGGACTCCTTGACTCTGACATAAATTATGTTCATAAACCTGCAAAAATTTCTTCTTTTTCAGCATCGACACTCTAAGGAAAACATTCTGTTCAAAATAAAACTGCTGATTTTCTTGCCCCTTCTTTTGTTCAACACAAAAGCGATTAAAGCAATGATACTTACAATAGGCCATTTATTTTGTTGTCATCCATATTGTGTACCTTCTGTTGATATTCCATCCCACCTCTCTGTCCTGGTGTCAAGAGGCAATTCTGAGCATATTAGCATGTTAGCAAATAAGCCAGTTGGCTGATCAGTTGGTCAACCTCTGACTTCACCACAGCTCACCCTGATGCCTACTACTTAGAGCCATGTTGAGAGGCCAGTTACCCCAGCTATTGTCTGAAGCTAGTCGTACACTCAGCTGCCCCGAAACAGATTGTTCTCTCATTTGGATCTAAGCTTGATCTAAATACTTTAACTGAAGGGAGACATCAGTGGTATTGGTAAATTATTTTTTATCATTCAAGCTGCACTTTGGCAACAACTTCCTTCCTTTGTTTGAGGTAATCCCAGTACAGATGAATAAGAGAGGTTAGTGTAGTCCTGATGATTTGCATAACGCTTTACACCTGCACATCTTATATTCTAAAAATATCCCAAGACAGGCCAGACCCTATAAAATTTCACATATCTCCATGTACCAACAGGCACTGATTGTTAAGCCCTGGGAATTCCCCATCCCAGTGTGGCAGCTATGCCAGTTTTGCTTCGTGATTCACGGATTCAGATGAGTGTGCTCCCATTTTTTGCATTATTCCTACTTTTCTTTCACACCTTATTCGACTGACAGCTTGCTTTGAAATAATGGTTGAGCAGGCACAAAAAAGCATGAAGTTAGCAGATCAGAGAACACTGAGAAAGGACTTCGATTGAGAAAGTATATTTTGGACATAGTGACTGAAACATAGGAGTAAGAAAATATATTGGGAAAAGGAAAGTATTGACATATATGAACAGAAGAAGAAAAGTGAGAATAAGAAAGTACTGCAAGAAAAGCTGAGTAAAAAGCCAGTAAAAAAATATGTCATACCACAGGTACCAGAAAAGTAAATAATAAAAAAAAAGGAAGTACTGATTAAGTGTGACCAATCAGTACTTTATTTTGATTTTGTCATTTAAGTGACATTTAAATAAATGGCATTTATTTAGGCATTCAAATATACTTCAGTTTGCCATACCTTTTGCAATGTGCAAAAGGGAGATCAGTAGCATTCTCCAGCAGGGGAGAAAGGATGATAAGTATGAACAGGAGTGTGATATTACAGAATAAAGTCTCAATTCAATGAAAAACATTTCAGTGCCCATTTAAAGCTCAGTAATCTTTTATGCTTTGCAGAAAGTATTTCTATATTCTTAGTAATACCCTGTATGTCATTAATCCCTAGACTGCCAAAACATTGTTTTTCAGTTTTTTACTTCCTTCTCCCTCAAGCAATTCTACTTCTATAGGACCCCACATGAAGTGGTGTGCTACTCAGTACTGTAGGAATGTTACAATGTCAACCTAAGGGTTAATCTCCAAATTATCTATTGTTTGTTTTTCTTGCATTTTCTAACAATTCTTCTATACTGACTGGTCTTCCTTCCTCATGTTTTACTTAAAAAAGAAAAAAGAAAAAATAGTGAAAAGGATGATACAGCCTGCACTATATTATTGCTATCAGTTATCCATTACACTGGTCTTCGTTTCGCTATTCAGAGTGAGACATGTAACACTGTTAAATAAAACCATGCATTGGTCCATCACAAAAAGGAAGGGAATAATTAAAATAAGCAAAGGCCAAGTTGCCAAAACACTTCATGGATGACTGGGGAAATGAGATATACATGTGCAGTTCCAGAATCTGAGCAAAGCACCTACTGTACAATACATGATGGTGTAACAGAAAATTTGCTTTAAAAATAAATGGGAAGACATGAAAGAAAAACTTAGCAACTGCCACACATATACCTAATTAGAAATAGGAACTATTGCATGAAATGAAATTAAACTTTTTGATAGATCAAAGCATTCTTCATCAATAAAAAGGAAATATTCTACTGTATATTTAAATAGCATAACTGAACTGTACTGGGGAATAGCATGAGGACTATAAGACAAAATTGAAATAATGCAAGATGTGTTATAAGGTTTGCCTTGTGCATCAGCTAGCACAAGCATGATGCACAAATGCAATTATCCAGCTCAACTAATAAAGAAAATATACTGTATGACCAAAAAAAAATAGCTAAATATCATCTAAAAACTTTAAGTAATAACTGAGATCTAATATTTTGCATATGTGTTCACTAAGTTCTGCATACATTTATGAATAAAATGACTGGCATCAAGTACCAGCTCCCATTCAGGAAGAGATAGGTGCGTGTTCCTAAGCACTCTTTCTGCAGTGATTCACGTTAGGGAGCTGGGTGGTCTGGGCACAAGCCTCCGAGCCGGGAGATGACTCC
The DNA here is from genome assembly GCA_017639485.1 of Pluvialis apricaria. Lineage (NCBI taxonomy): Eukaryota > Metazoa > Chordata > Aves > Charadriiformes > Charadriidae > Pluvialis > Pluvialis apricaria. The sequence goes on along the minus strand of CM030012.1, from coordinate 35,917,976 downwards.
TTCTAGTCCAGGCTGAGCTACTGCTTTGCTCAGCATCACAGACAAATCATCTGGCCTCACTGTTTTTCAGTTGGTCATGATGGAATATTGTGAAAAGTAAGAAAGCAAATCAGCTCAGAGCTCCAGTTAAAAATCAAAGCTCACACCTGAGAAAAGAACTGTCCATTGTGTCCATTTTGTCTTTATTTAAAAGAAAATTATTCAGTTAAAGAGTACTTTCTTCCAAAACAGCTTGTGGATTTTGATAAAATAGCATTTAGTACAGAAAATTATGAAGTGCAGGAATGGGGGATGCAAAGAAGGCAGAATGACACAAGTTACACGCTTACAGAACTGCTCTAAGCATTCATTGCGCTGAATAAAACTGATAAGAGAAAAAGTGTTAACTCACTTCTATCTGAGAAAACCACATCAGAAAGGCTGTATTAAAGCCTATGGAAACATTTAACAGAAGGAGCTGTGTAAAAATCAAATCTGTAGCAAGAGACTGATAACATAATACACATTTAAGCTGGAAGAAAATATTGTCATGTTTGCATGTAAATAAAAAAGGTTTATAATGTTGACATTCTCTCTGTATCACATGTGTATTTGCTAAATTACATACTGCTGTAGTTTTATAAAGTGAAGAAATTCTGAATAACCCACCACAAAAGGATTAGTAGTGTTTGAAAAAAAATCCCACTCTAAACAGCATTTTTCATTTTTAACCCAAACAAACTTACGTTTCAGGTGGCCACATCAGTGCTGAAAGTCTATTTTGGTTATGAGATTAGGAAATTACAGTAACTGCTATATCATAATGGAGTGAGATAAAATAATAAATAATTTTGGTTTAAAGTGAAAAATACTTTGCAAGTAATTATTCTCAGCTTGTAAATGGTGTCTCTCTATAACCAACCAAGCATATAACAAGAAGATGAAGACGAGGCTTATTTTCACTTCATTTCACTTCTTTGTAATTGACAAGCTCTCACTGGGTGTCAACTTTAAAATATGACAAATCCTAAATCTTATAGGACTCAATTCAATAGTTCACCTCTCTAAACTGTTTGCAAATTAATCTGCATTTTCAAATGAATCAGGCATGAAATATAAGATGACATCTATATTACAAAAATATTAATTTGCTTGTCTTTTTTTCAGCATCCAAAGTAGCTTTAAAATATTCAGTTTGTTAAGAAATGCATAGAAATATATAAATGCACAATATTCCCTATTTCACAAGTTTACCTTTTTGCTTTCCTGTTTTATTACAGTATGTGTTAGTTTCCTTATTCAAAAATATACCTATGTTGTATTTGATATAGTGTGGTAATTATACTTTAACTGCTTCAAATGACATAAACAAAACACATGAAAGATGTGATGATGAAAGGGCTAAACAAACAAACAAATAAAAAATAAATTTGAAGTTACATTTTCCTGTTGCCCCAAAATGTTAGCCTGTTTCCTATGATGACCCTTCCCTTATTCAAATTTGGTATTGGAATGGTTCCAAACACAGGCTGATTCTGAGTCAATCAAAAGCATTAAATAAGTGAGAATAAGAACATAGCCCTCTGTTTTCTAGCTTTTTTTCTTCTTTTTATGGCACATTTGGCCACTTAAGCCATCATCATGGCACAACTTTTTCTCTTAACTAACAGAAAACCCACAAAAGCAAATTTCTTCCTAAACTTAGAGATGTTTTTTCTTCTACTTAAAAAAATCAAATGCAAATAAAGCTTTTCAGTCAAGATGGGGAGCAGTTGCAAAGCTGCTTAGAACTAGAGGATGTCCAATTTATGCATCTCAGTTAGTAGATCACAAATTAGCTTAGCCCTTTCTTGGAGGGCTGATGCATCGTGCATCTCAGGTTCACAGTGTTTCTGCATTCCTGATATACTGCATTTCTGTTCAAAACAGGAATTGTAGCTGGTTTACTGTTTCTTCAGTTGCAAAGCACCATTCCTATTTCTTACTTAGGGACCAGCTTTATGATCAGCATTCTCTGCCTCTCTTTACTGAATTAAATGGTAACAATCATTTTGAGCTAGAACACAAGCTTTTAAATGTAAAAACAATAAAATGAATGAATTCATTTAAAAGATATGTTTCAAAACTTTTTTCTTTTTGATTTTAAAACAGGATATGAAACAAATTTTGTCAAAATTTTTGAAAAGTATTCCAAAATACCTAGGAAAAGAAACCCCAAAATAGCTTATCAGTTAAGATTTAGGTCTTCTCATTAGATGGTTTTTTTGTTTTGGTTTTAGTTTTTTTTCCCCATGGCTATTCACACTAGCAATCTACCACTTTTCACAATGGAATATTTTTGTCTGTGCACCAATTATCTAAAAGCTAAAAGGCACGTTGTAACTTCATGCAGCATTCTGGAAATGCAGAATATATGATTGAATGGAAAGATCTCATAGCATATATTGCTTAACTATTACCTCAGCTTTTCCATATAGTTATCCACTCCAACTACAAATTTTGTCTCAAAAATAGCTTCACTAGCTTCTTTGCAGCTGAGACCTATTATAGTTGTTACCTGTTGGTTAAATACTCTAGCTACTTCCCTTAGCAAATGGAAAGTGATGGAAGGCAAACACTGCGGTGCAAAATAGAATGTGAACACATCCAGAGAAATGACTGTACAGAAAGAATCCTTTACACTTCTATTTCTCTTGTCCATTAAAAGTGACAACAAGAAGGTATCGAAGAGAGGACTGCTTAATATTTAATAATTAAATCTGGTTTAGGTAGGAATAAACCCTCCATTTTGCCTTTTTCAACAGGCCTTAGGAGTCTTGCTCCCAGCAGACATCCAGCCTGTACTTAAAATCATCTGTTCCGTCCAGCAACCACTTCCTCTCTGTGACAAAGTTTAGGGCAGATATAGACAGATATAGAGGGCTATGTCAGGTGTCTCTATGTTCATCTCTTCTACAGTGATCTTCCATAAACTAATCTTCATAGCCTTTTCTCTTTCAAAATATATGAATAGGTCAGTTCTTTTCGTCTCCCGCCCCTCTGCTTTTTCTGTCTCCTGCCTTCACAACCTTTCTGATTCACTCATCCTCTTTCTTAGTGTGAAAAAAACCCTACCAAATTCATTTATATCTATCACTTTTGTACATCTTCTCACATGTTTTGCTGTGGTATGTCAACAGGATTGAGTCTAAGAGATTTTAGAGACATTCTATCAGTCACTTTATCATTGGATGCTTACTAACCCTGTATCTGGTCTTCAGTGTACCAGTATCAAAAGCCATCTTGATGTCCAAGCAGATTATGTTTGTTGCTTCACCCCTGTCAGCTCTCATTGTCACCTCCTCAAACAAGTTAATAGCATTTGACAAGCATGGCTTCCCCTTTATAAATGTCCTGGTTGTCTTTGACCAGTCTGCACCTGTCCAAGTGTTCTCCTATTTTGTCCCTAATCAATGACCCTAGAATTTCTCCCAGTTCCCTTTAGTGTTTATACACCGAAATGTTCAGTTCACTCAGTCTCCAGCTTGAGTCTTGCTCTGAAAAATCAGAAAATGTTAGTTACTCTGAGTATAGCGTCTCGTAATGTGTACATGCATAGGTATTTATAGCAACCATTGCCATAACATTCCACAATACAAAAGTGCTTATTTCATGTGAAAGAGAGAAGTATTATATACCAGTTTTCCAGAGAAGGAAGAGAGCACCTCTATAAAGGAGACAGTGAATCAAATCTTTTATGCCCAAATCACTGAACTATCCTGTCACTGTAAATCCTTGTCATTTGGATGGGGGGTAAAGGACAACTTTGAAGATGGTCTCTAATCTCCTACGCAATAGGTAGTGGATAACTTCTAGTAAGCCAAATAAGCTGTCTCATGTCCAAAATGCTACTATTTTAAAATAGTGTCTAATAATGCTGAATTTATTCATGTTTGTTGGTTTCTCAATCTTTGGCAGATCTTGCACAAATGTATTTTATGGTATGTTAACAAGGCTCAGGTTTCCCATCTTTCCTGAGGGCTGTCTCATTAGCAGTGTATGAAGTGAATCTTTTAGGTAGAAAATGAACTTAATAGCAAGTGTCTGAACTTCAGCGTGTAGGTGGAGGATAAACTGTAGTAGAGAAATTCGGCAAGTCTAAATTTCAGTATTAGCAGTGTCAGTGTCATTCCTAATACTGTTACAACTCATATGAACACAAAAGCACCGATAAAGATTAAAATGTTCACCTTAGTTCACCAATAAGAAGCAATTACTGTCTTCTTTTTCAATTGTACTGCGTTTCTAGTTACACAAGTAAACTTTTGGCCAAAATGACATCCGAATGCTATTTGTCCCAATTTTAAATGATCAAATAACTCCTTCATTATTACTCCTTTTAATCCCAGCCAAAATTTCTTGCCAATCACTCTGGAAAAAATAAATTTGAGATTAATTCAAATATCTCTCTGATGCAACATACAGAGAATACAAAAAGGTATATTCCTGTTCCATCCCTCTTCAGGCAGAACTGAGTCCTAAAACATTTCTCCCCACTGTGACATATTTTAAATAAAAGGTAACATCCATTAACATTTTTTAATGTCCCTTTAGCTCTGTATTTCCTGTAGCCCTGTGTCTTCTCTTTCATGATCCAGGCAAGACTCTTTTTTTCAACAGCCTCTAGAGCATTCATACCCAGTATCACTTAAAGAATAGTGACTCTGGGTATGGTATGAACCCTGTCATACTGAGAAAGAGCAAGAAAGAGCAACGGCTCTCACTTGAAAGAGCCTCCCAGAAAACAACTACCTTCCATCCTCTTTTCTGAAGAGCACCAGTTCACTTTCTGATCCTGCAGACATGCTAGGAAGTAGACACTTAGACCTACAAGGCCAGTTTAACAATGTGTTATTCTTTTACAAAACTCTCTAAATGTCATTTAGTAAGACCTGTTACCACCTGTTTAGGTTATTGTAGAACTTCCTAGAATAATGTAAATGACACCCCAAAGGCTACACTAGACCACATCTGTGATCAGGTAGCTTGAGTCTCAGTGTAATAATTCACTTTCCCTTTATGTACAGTGGTAAGCACAGTGTGGTATTCTTTGTGAAGGAAAAGGATGTTTGTACTTTTAGGCCATTTTGATTGTCTTCTGTTTCTGCTACAAATCTTTTGTTTCTAACAAGAAAAAAAATAATTCAGTCACATTTGAAGGAGTCAAAATTAGCTGTCATGGCCAGAAGGCTCACAAAAATTTACACAGGGAGACTGAAGTCTCAGTTCTTCAAGAAACACCTCAGGCAGTAGAAGCTATCTATGCAGGTTTTGGCCAGGCTTAGTGCTACCAGGAAAGGCCACAGATCTTGCAGAAGAAGCACCTCCTATGTCAGTTCCTTAGAGTTTCTGTGCTGTGAGCACCAGCCCAGATACCAGCTTCATTGTCAGATTCTGTTGAAGGCAATGACCAGTTGAGAAGGATCGCTCAAAGTGTAGTTACAAATACAATGTGACAGGTACTTTTTGTAAAACAAGGCATTCTGGTGGCCTATCATTCCTCTACAGGAGGAGGGGATGTTTTCTTCTTTATGCCATGAGCCCTTCATTACATAAGCTAATAAACAGCGCAAAGGAGCAGGTGATCTTATTCTAGGGTTTGAAAAAAAACAGGGGTAAGATGATAATCCGAGACTTGTAACAGGTCATCTGTAGTAAGTTTTCCATACAGCGTGCAAAGAAATGTCCATAGGATAGGGTCATATTTGATTAGACCATCTCTTGGTCTCTGATACTATACAACAATGGATCCCTCTATTTCTGAACATTTTCAAGTGTTCAAAAGCTCCATAAGATCTACGTAACCTTTATTCAGCAATGCTAAAGTAAATACGTTTTATGTTCTTGGCAACGCATAGCTGAATGCATAGTAACATAATAGGATGTTATGTTTTAAACGATTCAGAGGCTCTCAAAACCAAAATAAGATTAGTTCAAAATTCATTATGCATGTTTTATGGTACTAAAGATCAAATTTTCAAAGGAATTTGTTAAGTCTTACATTCTGTTATATTTCTTCCTATAGATTGTAGTCACTCATTTGTGATTTGAGACTGCAGAGTATACATAGCAACGTGCCACTTTCGCTTCAATGAAAATTTTTGTGCTCCCATTTTTTTGACTAATTGCCCTTCCCTTGGTAATATTACTATTCCAGTAACACTTTCCTTTCAGAATAATCAGTACAGAAATAAAGCAGAGTAGTTTTAGTCTCAATTTCCTTGACAATTCTTTGCCTTTCCTTTTAAATCCTGAATACTTTAAACCACATCAGCAAATACTAAAAAATACTAAATTTTTAAATGTTAAATTTCTTATGTACAGAGGAAATCTGTTTAGAGATATGTTTTGCCTCCTTTTTGGGCGATATGGAAGTCTAATGGCTCATTTTTCGCCATGAAAGATTATGAAATACCTCTCAATGAAAGAACAGCATTGCTCTAAGTCTTTAAGTGCTTGTTCCAAAGAGTGAAATTAGACCTGCTCAGTGAGACAGCTACACAAATCATTTAACACTGATGAAGCAACAGTAAACGTTTAATTCAGTGTCATCTGTGAAACATTTTTAAATTTTTTTCTAGTAAATATTTAACTGAATTAGTCAAGTAAAAAAAATCTAGCACACTGCCTCTGATGTCAATTTGGAACAGTTTGCAAAATTATTTTCTCTTTGAAGATTAGGTTGACTACATGCAGGAAGTTTGAAGAAACCCACACATTCTCAAAGATCCAGTCGTAGCCATCGAAACAACTCCAAAAAATGTCAACCTACTTACAAGCATTGGTGAAAATCAGAATTGATTGCAAGTCAATAAAATCAGAAAAAAAAAAAAGACTGGTATAAACAAAGTATATAAAGCTTTATGTGAACTTAACAACTACAGATAAAGCACCATGCAACTATGTAAAATGAATAACTATGCAAGTTCAAGGCCTATCCCAGTGGAATGTGCTAACAGAGTTTACTGGGCTTTATATGCATTACAGGGCAATTACATAAAGCCCAATTACACACAAAAAGCTTATTATAATTGCAGCAGTGAAACAACAGAGGAAGGAATGGATGTTGCCCAATGGCTTAAATTTGAAAGTTTGAATTTCAGAATTTAAGTTTAGGTCCTTCGTGTGTAAACAGAAATGTATGTAATAACACGTAACACTAAAAGATTAGCCATTATAACTTTTTCCTGCTATTTCATCACAAAATGTAGAGTATACAACCAATGCCTACCAAGGAAAAGAAAAATACTTGCAAGATATATCAGTCCAGTAACTTAAAACCTGACACTAATATTCATAATAATACGTGAAACTCATAAAATAAATTTGTTCTTAAAGGAACAGGGCTGGTAAATAATCATCATTTGTATTGTTAATAATTTGATTCTTATTTTTGTTTTTCTCTTTACCAGAATTAATGGGGGCATACTGTGTATGATACAATTAACGAGGCAGTGTTGAAACATGCTGTATCCAGGGCTTTCCTATTCTAGAAACTCAGTTCATAAGAAGAGCTTCCAGATATTGTGCAAAGCCAATTAAAATCACCCAGGCTTTGTGTGGGATCAAGGACCAGAGAAAACTTTTGCAGGTTCAGAATCTAAGAGCTCCGAGATTCCCAGTGAATTTGATGAATTTTACATTTGAATTTTACATGGAGGCTAGTAAAGGTTGGGGGGAGAGGTATGGATATGCAGCCTTTTTGTTTCAGCGTAGATAATAAGTCTTTTTTCCTAATGTTTGATTGCACTTCACAACAGGTATTATTTAATACTATAGAAGACAATCAAAACAGCTTTACCGGATGAGTAACATTATGATAGTTTCTGCAATAGTCAGTTTTTAGCACGTTTTTACAAAAGCTGATTTAAAACACGGGCTTTTCTTTCTTCTGTTCCTGTAGGTGATTTCTTCAGAACATCTACTGATTTTCTTTCAAAACGTTATTGAACCACTGGGGTTATTTGTTATGTTTTCATTTACTATAGTGTCATTTTATTTCAGTGTTGTCATGTGAATAATAGGCAATCAGGGCTGAAACTTTTCAAAATTGCAGCCCTCTAGATGTTACAATTAAATCAATTACAAACCCAGAATAAACAGTTTTTAATCACATCAAACATTTCTGCTACATTATACTATTCAATTCTGTTATGATGGAAATCTAAAGTCCATAGAGTACTTCAGGAAAAAATACTACCATTTGTACAAAACTCCCGCTTAGCCTGATTAATAAACTGAAGCTCAGAAAACGATGTGCATGAAAACAGCTGTTCTTGCCAATAATGACATTTTATTTTCAATTTTAGCACTAACACTGTGTCAATCTAAACAATACTTAAGTACATTATGTAAGTATAACAACAGTGACACGACATAAAACAAAATGTACCACATTCAGGAAGAATCAAAAGTAAACAGTGCTGAGAGGAAGGCAATTGTCACTGTGCAGCAGCTGGTGATGAACCATTGCCATCAGGAAGAGGAATGCGAGGCACAGGGAAAGAGTGCTGCCCAATTATGCCATGCAGTTGCACTGAAAAGTAAAACAAAAATTGAATATAGTCCAATGACATGGCTTTGATGGTAGCAGTATTTTATACATGGGCAGGCACAGCCAGCAGAACAGCTTTGTTGGAAAAAGATAAATTTGACAAAGCCCCATTCATTGTCTACAACGTGGCATTCTAACAGGTTCACCTTATCAATATAGGTAACCCTGTATATTAACCACCGAATTACACTGGTCATTTTCAAAAACGTAACTCCGGAGATGTAATATTTAAGACTACATCTTGCCATTTTTTTAAATTATCTGCCTAAAACGGATTCTGATTTTTAAATATGTGGTTCAGTGCCTGGGGGGCATGGGGAAGGTGGGTAGGTTGCTTTGTTTTTCCCTTGGGTATCATGTGTTTTTATAAAGGGGCATCGCAATTTTCATTTCCCACCGTTTGTTGTTCTTACTTAGGTACATGCAGAGAAGAGTTTAATCTGTGATCTGTAATAGTAACACCAATGACAGGCACTTGCACAAGGCAGCAGTGAAATTGTCAAAATAATTCCTTATTTTATTTCAGGATCATGGTGAACACTGAGATTTCCAGTTTGGGAAATATTCCAAAACATATTGGCAAACTGAAACACTTCATGTATATATAATGGAAGTTGTCCTTCTTTTTTCACTCCTTATAAATGTGCATGTGTGAGCAGAATTCAGACAAACTGAACAGGATGTTTTCCTGTATCCTTTGAGTCCAAAAGCTACAAAGGTTCAAGAGACGTTGGTAACTGTTAGAGACAAAGAGGAATTCACGTCAGCAGGGCGTCGAATTTAGCCACATACTTGTCAAACCTAAGAAGAATCCGTGTAGCATAGCTGTCCACTCACAAATACACAGAACGTTGATCACAGAGTAGAGACTCAAGGCAGGAGCAGTTAACTGTGGTTATACATCCAAATAATCTGTTCAGACTGTGCTAATACAAAATAGAAGACTGCAGAGATGCACAAAGTGTCCAGTTGGGAAAAAAACCCGTCACAGTTCACTCTCTGATTAACTATGCTGTGACTCAAGATAGAGTCTCAATTTGCCTAAACTGTGAAAAATATGAACAAATGAATAGTACTATCATATGCTCCTTCACATCTTCAGCCACTGAAAAGACAGGCATAGCCGAGAATGTATTCAGCTCACAAGCTGAATAAAATGATGATTACGTATACAAGACCGCTTATGTTTTCTAGGATTCTAGATATTATTAACACTGATATACCCAAGTGCTAAAACAAGCAAAAGAAAAATAATTCTGAGCCTTCTTAAATTGCATTGATTTCTTTACCAGGAAACTGTGTGAACAGATGCTAATGCAGTTTACCAAAAGAAGTGTAGCCCATTATTATACCATCAAGGCAGGAATACTAAAATTTACATAGCACTTAAGCACTGCATTGGAGACAAATCTGCTTCTGTGTATTTAATTCTACCACCCATATTCCTGACCTTTTTCCCGTATATGTATGTTATGGAGTACATCAACAACCGGTTCCATCATTTGTCTCTACCAGGTGTAGCGATTTGTAGGACTGTCCCAGTCGATACGTCCTCCAGACTGACTACCAGTGTCTATGTAAAAACTCTTGCATCTGGCGTCTATCACTTGACAACTTCAGGCAGTAAACCTTCTGATAGATATCTATGCTTCAGGCAGCAGTACTAACACTTGCTGAGCAATGTCACCATCCTCTCGGATAGACTTCATGTGAATCAATATTTTAAATTATAAAATATTTTAAGTCTGAGATTAAATAAATTATTTGTGTATTTATGAGAAAGAGACACCAATGGACTGGGGAACTGATGCTTTCATAAGCTGGTGCTCACAGGCATCATTCATGCTTTATTATAGGCTATACTGCTCTCTAGATGTGTTTTGAACTTTAATTTTCATTCTTTGTATAATTTTTCCTACTTGAGATCTGGGCAAAGACTATTTCTTACCAGATTTTTCATGCCTATTTTATTATGTGTGGGTTTATTAACCTACGTACTCTTCTAAAATGCTGAATTAGGTTTTATTTTTGAAGAGCTTTCTGGCATTTTTTTCTCTATTGGAGTTTCCAGAAAGATATAGAAAACTGTTCTTCGGTATCCAAGGTATTGCTTGCCTTACACCGCAGAATTAAAAAAAAAAAAAACACACAAAAAACCCACATCCTTAATTATTTCTTTGACTTATTTAAATTATTTCATTTCATTTTGCTACCCAAACAGATTTCGAGAGCTAATTATGCCACGTCTTAGATGGACTTCCATATACCATATTGACAAGTAAAAGAGCTAGAATATTATAGAGGAGAACGGAGCATAAAACTGTAGATATGAATTACAGACATTAATTCATAGTCTAAGGGAAGACAACTGCACTGTAACTGTTAAACCTTAGAGACATACTCAACCCACACTTCCTTAATAAGAGAGAGGGCTGAGACTGAAATATTACCGTGTAGTTTCCAGAACAAATGGATAAACTGATCCTACTGTATGTAAGAGGTATTTAAAGTTGCCAATTATATTGCTCTCTGAAAAAAGCTCTCTTCCAAGGGAAAAAAGGAATTTCCAGCACTGTCATTTTCTACACTGCCCTTGGCCAAAAAATTTATTCTATTTAACAATGCCCTGCAGCTTAATATGTTTGTTCTTGCCAGGATGCCACTCTTCCCAATGAAATATACGTTTTAAAAGCTCTTTTGGCTACCTTAATCCCCTATTCTCTTATTCTTCCTATTAAAAGCAAAAGTGTAAGAACAACTGTGCCCGTGGTTTTAGGAGCTCTTTGGAATTTGCAGCCAATGAAATGTGGCAGGTTCTTTTTTCCTCACTTTCTACACCCATCAGCCAACAACAACTACTACAGCAAAAAAAAAGGAAGAATGCAGTAACTATTTTCAGTGACATACTTGCAGGTAATGTTAAAACTCCCAATAACTTATATGTGTATTTTGAAAGACACACAGTCAACTTTGACATTTACAGATGTACATTATCTGGAAAAAAATGATCTCTTTAAAAGCATTTCTAGTTATAGCAGCAAGACCAAAATGAAACACAACTGCCAAATAACTACTAGGTTTTAAACAGAAAAGGGGCTTATATGATAGTGATAAAATAAAAATACTCCTAAGCTAAATTTTCCCCTTAGACACTGTAAATCTTTTACAAAATCCAATAGGAGCGGGACATGTATATGTGAGTAAAGAATTTACCCCCCTGTGCTTGTATAATAGAAAATTAAGATGGTTAAAAATGGCACCCAAAAGATGAATGAATTTCTAAGGAAATAAATTAGGTTTGAAATTACTATTGGAACATATGCATTATACAAAAGATCATGAAATCCATTTCATCTGACATATTGTACAATGAGCTACAAGAACATTTGCAACTGATAGAAGCGTGTAAGATCTCATGTATTATTCTTACAATAAAGATTACACCATGGAAGCCAGCTATTAGACTTCCTATTGTGCTCTACTAACCTGAAGGTCATGAACCAGGAATATGACTTGAGCACCTTGGTCAAGATTTTGAGTTATAGAGCATACCACAGAAGTTAACACTGTTTCATATCCTATGTGTGTTTACTTACCTGCAGTAGCTCTGTCGTACAAAGTATAATGAAGAAAAGGAATTAGAACACACATTTGCAACAACTGAGGGAGAAAAATGCATCATATAAGGCAGAAGTCCTCTTCTACAGGAATTTTATGACTGCAGGGATAAAATAGCCCAGATTTAAATGACTGTATGTTTTCTTAAAGATTCCAAAGGAAAGCAACATATGGATGCTCTATGTTTAACATAATGAAAAACAAACGCTCAAACCCCACAGAATTCCATTTAAAAAAGCTGAAAACTGCACTCAGAATCAAATGCAATATGTCCAAGAAAATACAGACCTGTCACGAGCATGCTCTTCTGTCCAGAATTATTAAATCTACATGATGAAACCAACCTTTAGAACACATTTTTCAAGTGCAAGGAAAAATATTATGTATACATTTTCCACATTTTTGCAGGAAGCATGAGCTTGGAAAAGCTAGTTTGCATTTCGGTCAGAAAAAGAAAATTCAGACGAAAACCAGAGGCAGGTTGTGTGGGGTCTAACCTCACAATGTCTGCAATCTCTTTGTACAATACACATTATTAATTCAAATTCAGGATGGAGTGACAGCTGCCCTGTTTTCTTCTCTTCGGTAGCAGTCAATCAGAAGCCTGTAAAAGTGGAAATAGACAGTTTCTTCAAACATGGCGAAGGCCGGAGGTATGATTTTTGAATACAGCTGAGCGGACACAAAGCCAAAGAGCCCGAGGAATGGGCCGTTCCTGGTGGTGACAGTGCAGCCATCCCAGCAGAGCAGCCTTGGCACTTGCGATTGACACACCGGAGAAGCCACTGCTGCTCCCAGCCTGGAATTTCAAATAATTGTATCCAACGCACCGTGCGTTTGCTTAGCCCTTAGGAGTCAGCATTTCTGTTAATCTGAACAGTGAAATGGCTAAAAGTAACAAGGTTCAGAAAATGTTTGGAAACGTGTATCTACCACCTCAGGAAAACATCGAACTTATGTTTGGATCCATTTCTATTTGAAACAAACTTGATTCAGTGGGACTTATGGGTATATTTGAAGTTAAATATGAAATGAGTACAAAAAGTACAAAAGACAAATATGAAATGAACACAAAGTACGAAAGCACTTTGCAAAACTCATAGTGCTACTTTGGGAGCTTGGCTCCTGGTGGGCTTTGCTATAGCTTAAAGCAGACGTGAGTGTAGCCACTCTACGAGTAACGGTGCACAGTCTTTTATGCAGAAAGGCTCCATAGTGCAGTTGGGGATTTGTACTTCAGAGCTGCCTTTAGGGCCAGGTCCTGCATCAGAAACTAGATCGATCCTTTACAAAGCTGCAGCACTACTGACACGTATCTACAATTTCTTCACGTTCGTAAAGGAAAGCCTAGAATATGTTTTTACAAGGACTCAGTTACTCTAATGGAGCAGAGGAAGCATTCAAAATGTTTTTATAGCCTCCTCTGAACCAGGCATATGCAGTTGGAAAAAAAAATCTCATTTTCTCACTATTGAATGTCTTTGTCGGGAAAAGACAGATGGACTTTACTATTTAGAAAAAAATCTCACAATCCTCCAATATTAGCACATTTCTGTGGTAAAATCATAAGAAGCATGGATGCCACACTGTCTGATTTTGGTAATATATTAATGTGAAATAATTTTTCTAATTTAAAAAAAATATGATTGCATTTATTATGTGATATTAGTGTAATACCAGATTCTCGGGCACCAGCATGGTGAAGATTTTATAAACATCATAAAAATAAATATAATGTAATATTAAAAATGCAAATCAAGGGTACTAAAATATTATTTTTGTAAACTATGCCTATGTTAAAAATGGATAATATTTGTTCAAAATTCGTATTGCAGTCTGAGATTGCACAAAGTTCTGTGTTCAACAGATCAAAGTGCAAAACAGCCGTGCATTCTGTAAGTGGGGAGCAGAGGTGCAAAACGTACTGGGAGAGAATAGGGAGATTTCAGTGACTAATTTTCACAAAAATTTCCTGTTTGTAGGAAAAGCTAAGTACATTTATATGAATATGAAAAAATTGTTGGTAGTCTCGGTGAAGTGCCTCCAGTGGAAAGAGCGGCTTTTCCATCCTCAGAGAGCGACGGTGGCGTCCTGTACTGCTCAGCCCTTAGAGCAGAATTTAAGTCATCCATTCTAGAGATGAGAAGTCGGTTCTCATTGCTGCCTTTACATACTCCCATATAGTATGTTTAAAGTTCCTCTCCATTAAGAGGTGGACTAGCATACACGTTTTGCACAGAACTGGTTACTGGGCAGTCATCTGCTGGTAATGCCTCTCAGCACCAGCTCCAGTCAGATCTGGGTACGGGAGCCGGAGCTAAAACGTTGCGTATAGACAGCACCGATGCTGGGTTGCTCAACTGCTCTTACATGATAAATCTTATATCAGTAACATGCACAATTTATGGCAAACAAATGAGGGATTTCACATGCTGTTCAGATTTGTATATACACCAAGAAAGAACACAGCCCATAAATAAGATTGTTTGGAAAACATTTACTGCTGTCATCCTGATAATGCATTTTAAATCCTGGGGTTATCAAAAAAGTGGATTTTTTTTTCTCCATATTGTTTGACAGCTGAAATTAAACAAATCCTATTGAAGTACAAAGCTAATAGAAGGTTTACTATGTGTGTCATTAGCACCATCCATATAAGGAAACAGAAAATATGAGGTGTGGATTTTTAAAATATGATAAAATGAGAGCACCGTTAGATGCATATGAAGGTGTGACTTCAGGCCAGGCATTTTCTTATTAGAATCAAAGTGACTCTATCTTACATTAGTAAATAATCACTGTTGTGTGATTCAAGTTGACATCTTTCAAATTATTTTATCATGCCAAAAATATATATTGCATTTGAAATATGTTTTAACTGTTACACCATCTTAATAAAATATATGGCATAAAATGATTACTTTACCATATGCTGCTAAACTTCTTTATGTTCAGGCATAGTGAACTTTAAGTGATCAACTTAATTTATAAGTTAGCATATTTTTTAGCCCTTGCTTTAATTTAACATTCTATTATTTATGTGGATAATCTCAAAGTTCATATGCTAGCTTGTTTAAATCTTGTGTCAGTGCTCAGGTTCAACACAAACATTCCACTGTATTTCATTTTCCTTTCCTTTTAAAAGAAAAAAACCCTGAAATTGACTTAAATCAAAGAGATTTAGCTGTTTCTGCTCCAAAAACACAAGAAACCATAAATTTCACATGACTTGTGCATAAAGCTTGGATGACTGTGTTTTGAAAACTTAACATAATATAATTGTCAAATATGATTATTAAGGCAATTAGATGAACATATTATAATTTTAATCAGAAATCAGAAACTTAGAAAGAGACAAAAGATTTTAGTTTTTTCAGTTAGATATGCAGCATATACGTACCTTAAAGAATGTCGGTTTTGAAAGGGGAGTATATTTGGAGTGCTTGCTTTGGAAAAATAGTTTAGTGCTAACTTCAAATCAACGCTTAAATGTGACAAATTGTTAAGATGATTATGTTAGCAAAGCTATGGGCAAAATCATGGACACACATACAAATTCAATATAAATGCAATACAGTATTTTTTAAAGACTGGAGAATAAAGGTCAGCTTAGGACATGGACAAATTTAGCCCATATTCTGAGGTCACTTGTTTTTAATAATCCCTTACAATAGGTATATTGTCTCATGTTTTTTCAGAATTTATCATATGTGCTTTAATATATGCCTTTCTCCAATACACATTACTGTTCCCCTGTGCTTCTTGTCAGTTTATATCACTATATCTTAGGTTGACTTTTTTCTTGTGTTTCGCCCGTGATTATCTTCCATTTGTTAGTTTTTGGTAGAGAGCTGCCAGGCCAGAAATACTTCTCATCTACATAAAGGGAATTTTAAAATGCTTATTTCTTATGGCTAAACTCCCTCACATCTCCAACTTCTCTTTCTGTGTTTCTGAGAAGCAAATGCTCAAGGCAGAATACGTATGCTGCTTGTGCTGATGCAACCTTTATGAAAAAGGTGCAAATATTTTATAACTAGCTAGCTTGACAGGTGTATTCACATGTGTAATTCTCCAGCCCATTCTCAAATCCACTTACTTCAATGCCCTGGAATCAGGAACATTAAATGGTTAAAATTGGCTTTTAACTTTTTTTTTTCCTTAAAGCCATAAAACTCTGTAGTGTATTAACAGACACCAAAAATAATTATTTGCAATATAGGTATAAAGCTACATCCATGCTTTCAAGAGAAGTATTTTTACTTCGGTTGGGTTTTCCATGTGGAAAACAGCTAGCTTCCCTCACAGAATATATAGATTCTCCAAGACTCAGAAAGCTACAAAAGAAAGAAACTTTTAGCAAAGTAAAACTATCTGGAAGCTTTGGGGAGAACTGAATGATGTGATTGGCAACCTACATTCTGTTACTTTCTCTTATGTTTATGTACACTTCTATGCCTGCAGCGCTGTTTGTTAAACTTCTGTTGTTATGGCAAGTGGAAGTCACTGCAAAAAAATAGAAGCATGACAGACAGTATCCGAGTAAAAGTAGCCGCACATAATATTCAAAACAATTCTTTAGAAAGTGGTATACATCTCTACTGATCAGTCATATTTTTCAAAGAAGCTCTGTCTTTCCTGTTGAACTACATCTTTCTAAAGTAAATTATGCCAAATGTAAATTTCTGCTGATATTATTTATGAAGTCAGACCCATTGCAAAGAAATCAAACAAAAACCCTGTTGTTTTCACTAGAAGCAAATACTTACTTCATGTAACAGAAAGATATTCTTCACAAACTGTAAAAAAAAAATCCCAGTTCATATCAAAGCATTTCTAATACTCTCTGTAAATGATCACTGGTAGCTAATAGCAGTTGCGCAGCATCAAACCACAGGTCCGTCTGTCTAGCCAGTATCCTGCTTCTGACAGTGGCCTAACGTGGGTGTCAGAGAAATAGTACAAGAAAATACATAACGAACAAGGGCATTCCCCTAGAAAACTATCCCAGATATCAACCATTCGTATCTCAGAGACTCCCTAAGCAAGAATTACATTCCCAGTTTTGTCCTGCCCCCAGATAAACTTCTAGCTTCCACAGCAGCCCGCACTGAGGAGTAGAGCTGCCGTGCACATGGGGCAGTGTTTCCCTCATGCTTATTCTGAACGTGCTACCTGCTAGATTCATCCAGTGTCCCTATTTCATGTGCTGGGAGCAAGAGAGTACAGTCATTCCTATTCTCCCCTCCCATGCTCTATATCATATTTTGGTTCAGCCTGTATCGTACTTCCATCAGGCTACAGATTTTCTTTCTTCCATACTGAAGAGTCCCAGTCTACTAAGATGTCCTGCACAGGGAAGCCATTCCACACCCTTGATCACCCTCCCAACTCTTCTTTTACTCCTTTTCAGTTGTGCCTTAATACACTCCTACGGGGCAGAAGGGCTGACAGCTGTCCACAGGATACAGATGCAAAGATAGATTTACACTGGTTTGTTACGCGTTCTACCTGATAAATCCTAATATCAAGTTTCACTCCTGAGCACAGAGATTATTGTCATCTTTGGGTTATAACTATTATAACCTTGAGAGCTGGCTTTTGAGTGGCAATGGTCAGACAGGGACCATTAATCCTATTTGTGAAGTTAGGACTTTTTTTTCCCCCGGGTATATAATTTTATATTTACTAACACTGAATTTTATTGTCCAGTCTTCGGACTTTCTTCGCAGTTCTTCAGTCAGCACTAGTATTAACTACTAATGACCTAGTATCATCAGGAAAATTGCCATCATATTATTCATGCCCTTTCCCAAATCATCTGCATCGAGCAGAACAGGTTTCACATCCCAGTGGAACACCAGTACAACTTCCCATTTACATTTTTCCTTTCTTCGTTAAGTTTTTTAAGCACAAAGCATTTAATGAAGCAATTTTGATTTAGAATTAAGCAGATTTACTTTCTAAAAGCGACCAAATTTTGAATAGTTTGTGTATTTAAATGCCGGTTGTTTTCTTCCTGAAAAATCTCTGAGGCCTGTTTCTAGTTTAGTGCGATGATTTCAGGTGTATCATTCCCTATTGTTCCCCTGTTACTTGCATTACTTTTAGACACTTCATACAAAAATTATGGTCTAAACAGTAAAGAAATGAAGTGTCAAGCTAGAACAATGTCACACTCTCAGTTTCGGATTTGTATGGAACTGATACAATTTTCTTAAACAGCCAGAAGTAAAGCTAAAACATCACTAATACAAGCACATGCACAATTTCTCTAAAAATGCACTTTCTACTGACGACACCAGACCACTACCCAACCAGCTCTGTCAGCAGATGGATAATGTGACAAAATTTTTTTCACTTAAAAACCTTTGTGTGTGTCTAAGCTTAAACAGATAATTGTTGGGACTACTGCTCTGGTAAAGTACCTACCAAATGCCATGGTTTATTATTCAGCATCCAAACCATACTGTGTAAATTCAGCATACAGACATCCTATGCATTACAGTAGCTGTGATTTGAACTGGGAGTATTGTGGTCGGTATACAGCAGCCATGTCAGGTGTCTCAAAAGACAGTGAGCTGCCTTCTGGCCATGCCTGTAGGATCCTGTCTTGGATAACATTTCTCTTTAAATCTCATATGAAGGGAAAACAAATTACAGAATGGGTCGAGTCAAAGAAAGGTTGATTTTTTTTTTTAATTTCTGCCATATATTCCTGCCGTTACACTTTAAAACATTTTAGAAGTGTCACAGGTTTCTCCCAAATGATGTCTTTATGTTCTATTTGTCTTTCTTTTATAGTGGAATACCTAGTATAGCATGCATATAACTTCCAAACAGGGAGATATTACTAGCATCATGTATAAAGTAATAGCATATATGTAACACAAGTAAATGTGCATGACATGGCATCTAGTTTCTTGATCAACACAGTAACAAAAATCTGAATAAGCAATGCTGATATGTCAGAAGAAAACTGTGGCTTTCCAGTTCAAATTCTTGAAGTTCCTAAAAAAATAAAAAGAAGAAAGAAAATAATTTATTATGAAGCAACTAGATACGGGTAAAGAAAAAGTTTAATTACATCTAAGCATATTTGCAGTGACTCATGATGGTTATTTACATCAAATGATTTTTTAAATATTAAATATTAAGTCCATTTAAATGTAATAACTTGTATGGCAAATTTTCATCTTTATTTCAGAGCCCTGCTATTTTAAAATTTGTCATTAGAGCTAATAAGAAATGATATTGAAACTACTCCATACATTTAAATGAAGCATAAATCAATTATTGAAGCAAGGAATTTTTTCATCATTGTAATGATTATTGGAATAAATTTAATCTTGAGATGTTTCATAATGAAATCTGCAATAGTAAAAAAATTACATGGACTTAATTTTTACAATGTGCTATTTAAAAGTGTTTCTCATTGGTGAAACATTTAAGGGAATACCCAAAACCCACAGAATTTCCTAGATAACGAAATATAAAACTTAGGCTAAGTTGCCCTAACATGCTGGAATTCTATATCTGGTTTTTCATGGGACAATGGTATTGATTACTCCTTTTACTTCTGTCTCTATCCTGCAGCCTTCAGAAAGAACTGCAGAGAACCAAAGTGGCTATAAGCAGGTTTCTGATATGAATAGACAAAAGTGCACGAAGCTTGGAATACTTAAAAACTTGAAACACTTACACTTATCTGCATCTCGTTTAGTTGAAAATGAGAATAGCTGTGATATGACAGCAACAATGTCTGACCAGTGTATTGCTGTGAGAAGGGCAGTACGGTGGATGCAAATGAGGTGCCGGTGACCATTTCATTATTCCCAGTTCCCTGTAACTAGTCGGGACGAGCTGTTTGGTCAGAAGGGTTAGTGGCTGCACTTTGACAAACAGTGACCATCTGACTTCTTTCAAGCTGGGTTGGTTTTTTGGATTTCTTTTGGTAGACCGAAATATTTGTTGTTGGATATAACCACGTGTGCACATAAGAACATTAAGATATATACATTTGGGATACTGCATATCCATTTAATCATAAATGCTAAAAACCAGTCATTTATCCTCTATAAATAGAATTCTGTAGAACAATATTTTTTATGTTACTTAGTGATTTTTTTAAATACATAATTCTTCACTGTATTGTCAACATGTTTTGTAAATAAGCATATACAACTACAGTAGAAAGACACAAACAAAGTGCAAATGAATATTCATAGCCACCTTAGCTCTACTGTTCACAGGAAGTTCACAAAAGCACAACGATGCCATAGGGAAACCAAAATCCTTTCTATGAAACACAAATATAACATGGGCATTAGGCTTCTGGAGACCAACCCTGTGACCTTGACATGGGAAAAATCTCTGGTTTTAGTGGGGATGGTTTGCCTGCAGAAAATTTAGAGGAATAAGGCTTAGGTTATAACCCTAAAAACATAAAACAGTATTTCCCTCAGCTTCTGTGGAACCAGTATTTACCTACTACAGTCTCAGGCTTCTCATTTTCTTCTGTGTCATGTGTGGAAGCAGTTTGTAATTTTAGAGTTTTAATCTTGTTTCCTTAAGAAAAAACAGTGATCTGTTTATCCTCTGTATCAATGTCTGTTTCTCTTAACTATGCCTGATTTTTAACTTTGTTTGACCAAATTTTAACCAGACTTGACAGATGTTGTGTAAATACTTAGCCAGGTAAAGTGCCTTGCTTGAAGGAAACCTGACATACTTACTCTTGACAGATGCAGGAAACAGAGGACGAAGTCTTTGCAAACCAGTTTCATTATTTTTCTGCCATGAGGATTACATTGGTATTGAAAGGTGCAGGTCTATTAGACTGAGCAGTGCTAAAGAATCATTAAGACATGATTTCTAAGTTGGACTGTAAGCATTTGATCTACGATGAAAGAAGCTTCTATACTTTGCGTTTGTTTTAATTCATAATATAAAAAGACAGTTGTACCTGGGAGACTGGTCCCTTCTTTGTCCTGGCATCCATTCTGATTCCCAACGTCATTTTTAAAAAATGGGGTGTGTTTGTGGATTGTCTGCCCCATGTCTCTATTCGCTGTGTAAAAGAAGAAACAAATTAGGAACATTTTAGTTCATCCAGGCCTCTCCCTACTAATGCTGGATTGCTTCAGATATCATCACAGGGACCATGCGTTATATTCTTTCGAACACTGAGCAATGGTGCCCCCATTTTTCCTCTTTATACCACTATTAGAAAATGCTGTTTTAATCTTACTAACACGATGTTAAAGGAAATAAAAGGCTAAGTATACATAACCCTTTTAAACCATCTTCTGTGCACTGGTAAAATAAAACTTTACTTTTAACAGGTGCGACAGAGTCAAGGCACTGAATTCTAGCTTTGCTTTTTTAATTACTTGTGTAAAGACAGAATGCTTTTTTTTCC
The DNA here is from genome assembly GCA_017639485.1 of Pluvialis apricaria. Classification (NCBI taxonomy): domain Eukaryota; kingdom Metazoa; phylum Chordata; class Aves; order Charadriiformes; family Charadriidae; genus Pluvialis; species Pluvialis apricaria. Next base: position 35,896,365 of record CM030012.1, on the reverse strand, counting down.
TCCCCCATGGGGAAAATGTCTTCTAGAAGACAACAGAAAGAACCTGGAGGATAATGTTGCCAACAGCATGTCAGAGATGATTACTGCAAAAGAAAAGAGAACCTCCTGTTTTGACATTGGGCAGCCAGTAGAGGAGAGCAGAAAGAAGCTACAAAAAATTGCTTACATATATAACTCAGATCCAAACTATAAAATTGTTAGCCAATATTCTTCTTTTCTTTGAAAACATGCTCCAAAAAAAAGAAAAAAAAATTACTCTGCTTTTGACTAGATCTTGTCCAGTGTAAGACAGAGTGGTATGTCAACATGACAAATGGAAAGACAGCTACAAACGGCTAAACCAAAAATGTCTGTGGTTGTATATAAGCTACCCAATCAAAAGAGAAGAAACTGCACATCTGATGGTCGTGGGGCACTGTCACTGGCCAAGCATTTGTTTACAGTTAAGATTTAAAATTAATAGAATGCATATTAATAAAAAGTCGTAATTTGCATAGTATGCCTTGAAAGACATCCTTGGCCCAAAAGGGGGAAAAATGAGGAAGGAGGTGGGAAATCCTCTATTAAACGGTTAAAATCCAAAAGGGAAATGAAAATGAAAATCTTTTCAGTCTACGTAAATTTACCACATCTATGAATTTCGCACTGAAATTTGCCATGCATGTACCACAGAATTCCCTCAAAAATATTAAAGAGGGTATCTTCACAATAAGACTTCCCTACACAAAAATGATTTTACCTTTTTGCTTGCAGATATCTTTTCTAACATACAGCTAACACATTCTAAACCCCAATCTAAATCACTGTGTTACAGAAGCTGGGATTAATTAGCCAACATGCAAACAAGTGGACAGTTGTGCTACGGAAAGGTTGCATTCGGTATTTTTCTGTTACCTAACTCCGGCTACATTAACATTATAATTAGCTGCATGGCTAGGTTGCCCGAGAAAGTTCTAAGTGATCCTAATTTATTTAGATAAAGATAGATAAATTAGTCTTTCTTAATGTGAGTTGTTTACATCTTGTTTGCGTATACTGAAGTGCATATTTTCACATCTCTGCTACTTCGTGAGTAGCAGAGGTCAGCCCTAACTCCAGCTGCTTCCACTGGGATGGCCTATGAGGGTGTCATGGGCAACTCCAGTTGCTTAAGAACTGAGCAGAAGCAGGATCCTTCATCTACAAACAAATTTGACTTCAGGGAAACTTAATTAAATATTCCCTACTTATGCCCCTACAGTCTCCTAATTGGCATGCTTCAGATTAGTTTCAAGGAGCATTTTCATAAATTGGTTATGAATAGTTTGCCAAATCTTTGCACCTATGTTTTACAATCTCTCCTCTGATACTCTGTGGAAGATACGTTTAGGACCTGTCACTATGTCCTGTAAAGAGGAAGCGTTTCTGTGCAACTTTTCAGGAAGCAAAGCAATTAATGCGGCTATCCTACAACCTGTGCTATCTTCTCTATGATATTTATGGAAACACGAGTATTCATAATAAAAAGAAAAATAAAGGCTGATGGAAAACATATGAATGTAGAAACGCTAATCGATTTGCTGTCCTTATTCAAACAGGGCAGTCGGTGGAGGAAAGAGGAGCTTTACCTCATTAATGAAGGCAAACCTCCAAACTGGACATCTGAGTTGCTGTATCATGTAACCAGTTTATAAAGTTATGTGAACCAACTATCTCATTACTGTAAGTTACAAAACACTTAATTTATTCATACAAAATTGAGTGTTCTATTTTACAATGTGTTAATCCAGAGGGATCAGAAAATGATTCTAACAGTGAAACATTTAAGTATTAAGTACTGTATATTTTATTGATTTACATGACAGGTGAAAATATATCTCAGTTATAAGGCTGTCAGAATAAAAGAACCTCCCACAATTTCAACCTAATATCCATTTGGGGGTGGAGAGGTTGATATTCATGCAAAGAAGAACAATTTAACCTTTGAACATTACATTTTGCCTAACTTTCAGAGACAGTTTCACTGACTTATCTCTATATTTCTACAAAAACTAGAAAAGGACTTTCATTGAGTAAAAAGAACAGGTAAAACTCACATTGGAGTCAAGCCTGGACCCACTTGCCACCCCACCCACCCCACCAAGAGCAGCTAGAACTACAATTCACTTCACGTTTTCTGCTCCAGGAGAAAATTGATCTAATGCCCCGATTCCTGTCATTGGTACTAAACCAAGCTCCTAGCTAGTCTCTTTCCATGAAAGCTGATTCTGAATCCCTTCCACCCTCAACTCTTCTATGATTCTGTGAAAGCTACTTCAACTGACAGTTCCTCAAGTCTAGAGCCAAACACTCCTAACACTCAGCACCTGATCCCAAACGGTGAGCGTGATTTCATTGCCTTCATTAGGCTCTGGATTACAGCGAGATGCACTTATGATGCAATGTATTTATGGTAATGTAACGATATTCTTTGTTGCCAGGGTTGGGAGAATACTATTCTCGTAGCCTTTGCACAAAGACAAAATAAGTTAGACAAAGGTCTGACGTTAGGTAATTTGTGTATGTAAGTTTGCACTGTTATGAAGGAACATTCATATAAAATGTGATATCTTACTAAAATATTACAATGTTTTCCAAGGTTTTACTGACGTATTCTAAAACCTATAAGTTGTAAAATGTCTCCTATGTCGTTGACCTAACTCCAAACAGGACAAAGCGCTCAAACTTTCTCTTGTCAGGTAGTGCTGTGTTCTACCCCTTCCCTCCAGCTCTGGCACGGGCACCCATTCGCTTTACTCAGACACCATGATGCAGTGAAAGAGGACGGCCTCATAGTGGAAGTAACGAATCAGAAATATACAGAGCATACACTATTCAAGCTCTGGTTTGTGAATAATTACAAATCAGTAAACAAAAGCAAATCTCTCGGTGGACAATCCAGACACTGGGAAAAAAAAAAAAAAAGACAGAAATTCATCAGCTAAAGTTTTTTTTCATACAAGCAGTTCACCCAGCTCTATTAAAGCTGCTGGAGAAATCTCTTAGAAGAAACCCATTAAGCACTTCAAGTGTGTTATTTTCGCTCTGGGCTCAGAGAGTCTTTTTCTGTGTCATTGCACTGGTCCCACTCAGATGAAACAAGCAAATATAGAAATATTGGCAGCTTTCATACTTGCTTTTTGTCCCAAGCCCAGCGGGTGAACAGCACTGAATTTCCTTGTTTGTAAGCTTTTCCAAGTGAGCCTAAAGGGTCTTGCTCATCTAGGTTGAAATATCTGGCAAATAGTAACAGCTTTAGATCATAGCCTATAATTAGAATTGCTTGAGCCAGTTCAAAAACAGTGAATCAAGGCAGAACCTGCTTCATTGAAAAATCCTTCCATTTCAAAGGAGACTCCTTTACATGAGAGATCTCGTATTTAAAAGTTCATATCCAGCAAAATATTGTTAGGTAGAATTTTCTTTTCAAATTATAAGCCCTGGACTCCAGTTACAAACTACAGTTCATTTTGGGTCATCTGTGAAAGAGACAGCTTTTCTGGAGAAGTAAACTGGGAATGACTACGTTTCACAGACCTCAGCATTGTGCATTGAGTATGTCACAGGGGAAAACTGCATTGGGTAGAATAGAAACAGGATGAATGTAAAAAGAGGAATAACATGATAAAGTTGGATCCACTGAACCTGAATCAAGGAAATCAGAAAGGGATGACTGCATTCAGAATTTAAAAAAAAAAAAAAATTAAAAAAAAAGCAGATTTGGGAACATTAGTTAAACTGAGGGACAGGGACAAAAATGATGGTGGAGCTGCTGAGATTTGAGAATGTAAGCAGGAATTTAGGAAAAAAGCCACTGAAAAATATTTTATTTGGTTTGTCTTGAAATATTATTTTTGACTATGAAGCTCTAAGAAGCAAAATTTCCACAGAACAGTAAGGTTTACAATTTTCTCCCATATGGTCATCCAGTTTCAGTTTAGTGCAACTAAATTTAAAGTTAAAGTGTTATAACTAATACATTTTAGCTACAAAATTTGTTTCCTGACTTTGTTCCACCAAAAGGAAAAAGACATAAGCATATATATTACCTTCAACCTTTGCTATTACATCAACACCGATGATTACTACCTATGGGGGTAAAAACACTTCTTTATCCAAACACAGCTAAACACAGAACTGTGCGACTCAGATGTAACAATATCCTCATATGCTGTATGAGGATCGAACACTAAGGAGAAGTATGAAACCCACTGACACACAGGTAACAGGAACATGCCAGAGAAAGATTTCTCTGATTTGTGTCTCATTTCTTGAGATTGGAAAATTCAGGTTTTGTACGATTTTTTGTAATGTACTCCTTTCAGCTGAACTGGAAATATCATTTTGGCTACCATTTGTTCTATTTGCTTTACAGCATGAACTAGGAGGTATAAATATATGAAAATGGACAGGTAATAGAAAATAGATAGAATGAAATTATCATTTCAGGCTCCAAAAATAAGATCTCTCCAAGTCACCTTTTGTTTTACTAAAATCTCTTCATTTATTGCTATAGAATTTGAGGATGGATTCTGAAATAAACGAATATACAAAGGTTCATTCAAGGCAGATTGCTTAATCACATTGTCAAGGTCAGTAATGAAAGATCTCAATGCATATTAATTCCTCACGTACCGTTTTGCTACAAACTCTTCATAAAATGCCTATGCTACTCTTAACTACTTTCCCATTTGCTTGTGGGACTGTGAAAGAGAAAAAATTATTCCCATTTATATTTTTGAAAGCATCTCATAACATAATTGTAATACTTTATATAATTTGCTAATAGGTACAGTCAACTCATGAATATTTACAGTGATAAACAGGAAAAGTATATAATCTGTGTTATCCACGCTTTTCAAATCATGAGGAAAAAAGTTCCAAAAAGCAACACTGCTACTGCTAGCCATGGGGTTCATGGTATCTAGAGTAAAATTGATTTATGCCGAATATCTGAAGGTATCAGAGCACATGAAGACCTTGGAAGCACTTGTTTAGAACTGACTCTGTACTTTCTATTTATATTCTAATGCCTCATTTACCCCCGTAAGATGCTTTGTGAGTTCACACAACTTTAGGCTCTGCTGGACTTATTTCCTGAGCTGTGCTGGCAATCATCTCTAGCTTTCTCAGAGAAGACAGAGGAGACTCTGATGAAGGACTCTATCCAATTTGATGGTGTGCCTGTTGCTTTGTTTACAATATTTGTTATAGTTCTGAGCACGCTGCAATGCATGGGCTTTGGGGACTGGATTTCTCTGTGTACTTTTAATGCAGGGCGGAAAAGCAGGTGGTCAAATAGATTCCCTCTTCTCAGCAGCAGATATGGTGGTGCTAGCACTAAAAGTTGAAACTGTCTTAGAAATTCAGTGGTGCATCGATTTGGACCACTGATCTCATTTTCTGCAAAGCATTTTCCCCAAAAGCCTGATGGTTTGATCATCATTCATTTTTTAAAAAAATAGTCAGACATGAAAGAGCTTAAATCCCTTCCTGAAAGACAATAAAATCTTAGGGAAAGGGGGTTTAAAGCCCTTATATGTCTTCTGAAAACATTACTGATGCTTAACAATCAAGAAAAAGTTTATTGTGAAAACCCACTATAATAGCTGCAGCACTTCAAACAGGTGCCTTGGTAGGAATGTGGAAAGATCAGGTCATGAACATAGCTGAAAAGCTGGTCAACTTTTCGGTTATCAAAGGTAATAACACCTTTGTCCAAGAAAGAACACTGCCACCACTAGCAGTGGTGACAGTAGTCTTGTGGGGGAACAATGAAGAAAAATCTCATGTCACTTCTGGTCAAGTACCTCTCTTTTTAGGCTAGCAATTCTCTGAACAGTTTATACTCTTGGATAAAGAGTAAACAAAACAACTCCCAGTCCCTCGGACGGAAACCTCATACTTGTGGATATTGTCTTCTCTGATCTAATCTCAGGTGCTTGGAGAAGAAATATTCAGTTCTTCCTCCTGAATGGAGAGTTGCATTTCATGTTAGCTGGATAATATATGAGATGTGTAAATTTTATTTGTCTGCAAATTCATGCACATCTTCCTGCCATTCCAGATAATATTTAAGCACAGTAAGACTTTCACTGAGTTGAAACCTTTTATTTCAGTTGAGCTATAAAATGAATCTCTAGATCATTGGGACTTATTCTTCTTATGTTCTGTTGGAAAATATCTGCTCGTAACAATGCCTGAATGGCAACAATTTGTGTGTCCCACTCAAAGATATCCAGCAGTGAATATAGTTAGAGTGGAATTAATAAATACAATCAAATTTTGGCAGTTGTCCAAGTATAGCATATTATGCTTGCTACTGTTGGTGGAATGCACAATGAAATGTTGGAAACAAAATTTAATATGTATAAAATAGAGTGGGAAGCTACTTGCTGTTTTATATCTCCTATAATACATTAAGTAACACGAGCTTTTTTAAACCTCTAAATGAATTCTTTAAAAGACTGCTTTGGTTTTTGATCATGTGTAATAGTAAAGCTAATAGTAATACTTATCACATCATGCAAGGATCTCAGAGTGCTTTACAAAAGAAAATAAGTACCATTATGCCCATGTTACATGGAGAAACTGAGGTACGGACAGGGCGTGTTAATACCCCATGGCAATAAATAAGTCAGTAGCATAAGAATAAAACCTGTGCCTCTTAAGCTTTATGCCCATCTTCTTCTGCCTGAGTAACACTGCCGCTAAAAATTTTTCTAAGCAATCCATGGTTTTTAGCACGAGTGTTTGCAAAACATTGTTTGACTACTGTCCAGTCACTCACAATTTGCAGCCCCTGTCCTAATCCCCATGTAATCCCTTCAACCATGACTCCCTCATCCCACGTATCATATTCACAAGCTACTGAAAATAATATTATAGAAGCATAGACCTGTAAAAGACATCATACTGTGAATCTGCTATTACTGTGAATTCATGGAACTTTTCACATGAAACAAAAGCTCATGATGATTCCTACAGTTAGTAGAGTGCTTTTTTATTGATAGTGCTGAATGAGAAGGACATCTGAGGTGGCACAAAGCATGGAGGGATAATTTATACAGGAGCAATGCAGAAACTCTTGTAACACAATCACAGTGATTAGCTGTTTCAAAAATAATTCTAAGAACCGAATTATACAGAGAAATGCTTTGTTAACACCTCTGCAAAACAGTAAAGATTTAAAATTTCATCTGAAAAAGATTTTCATCCTCTTAAGAAACTCCAACATACCGTTCCTGGAAAGCTCGGATAAAGAGCAATGCTCCTGTCACTGACAATACCATAAATAGAGACAGGAGAAAGTCATTTCACTGTGTGATAACTAACATAAACGTTCTGGCTTGTGGCCTTCTGAATTTTAAATTCTACTGAGAAATAATATCCACATACTAGCTTCATACCATACTAGACAAATTTTCCTCTGATTTAGATAGAAAATGTCTCTGCACAATCACACAGAGTTTTAACACCACTTAGAATATTGCTTCTTATTGGCTTCTTATCTTTTCAAACAGATTCATGGCCAGAGAAATATCTAGAGCTGCCATTGCAAATCATAAAGAACTCAGGGGTGTTTTCAGAGTTGGAGATCTTGCAAGTTCTGTTTGTTTGCTTTTTCTTAATAGCTGTCCGTGAGTGGTTTTTGACCAGATATGCCAGATTTCCAATTGCAAATACCATTTCATGCTTTTTTTTTAATGAAGGTTCACATGTAAATGGTTTAATCAGTAAATGTATCACCTTGTGGAGAACTTGTCTATCAGATAGTTTCACAGTATTAATGACCGTGCAAAATTAAGCAGCTTAGATAATTTTATAATTAATCTGATGGCCTATTTCCATCTTTCAAATATAGGTACAACCACCAAGTAATTATAGCATCCTGCAAATTATTTCATTATCTCATATAGAATCAGCCCTTTCTCATAGTTTTCAAATGAGGTGCCTGGGCAGAAAAGTCCAAAAGAGGAATATTCTATGGATGTCTCACTATATGCTCGTCCTGTTCTTGTACTCTTTACTGCATACCTACTCTTGGCCACTGGTTCATACGGGATATTAGGGCGGACAGACCTTTGGTATAACCTGGCACCGCTGTTCTTATTAGAGAACATTGTAACCGTGTGAGATAATTGTTAAGCAACACCCATATTGGTCTCTCTGTTGATGATACCAGGAACTGAACAGACGAGAACTGAACTACTAAAAGTTTGTTCTCTATATATATGGCTTGAAACATACTGGGAGGAGAGGTAGCTAACATATGCTCTACCATTATCAACACTTTTCTTGTCCTGTGAAAAAATCAAGCTTTCAAACTGTCATTTTGCAAGAACATCAAATACATGCACTTTCACACTGAAGAGGGAAATTTCAGCAGAAGTACTTGGAATTAGTTCGCTCCTTTGTGAGATTGTTTGCGTACGTATACAGTAACTCTAGCTCTGCAATGCTAGAAACAACTGGCATAATATAAAGTAATAAACATTCCCAAAACAGAGGCATCAATCTACTTTCAAACCAACCCCACACAAAAAAGGTAACTAGACAGGCTGGCAATGCACCCGAAAGTCAATAATGTCAGGCTGTGTCCTACTATTTAAAAAAAAAAAAAAAAGAATAAATTAAAAAATCAGAGATAAGGGTAGAATGTTCTTCATCAGCCCTGCATCTGCAAATGCAAAACCAATTATCTCCAACAACTCAAATGCTCTCAGCTTTCACCCTGAAGTTTGAGAAAAGTTGGTTTCTACTCAAGAAACACCCAGGGCTGGAACTACAAAAGTGTTCTAAGCTGGAACACAGGTCCAGCGGTGATGCTGTGAGGAACATATGCAGAATCCTCTGTCATTACTCCAGGAAATGACAAGGTTTTGGCATCATAATTTAACATTGCAATGTGGTCTCAATCATTTTATATAACATTGTTTTACCATTGTCTTGACATAGTAAAGTGGTCTCCATAGACTTACATTGGCATAATTTTGCCATCGTCTTGACACTGTAATATGGTCTCTATAGACTTGAATTGAATTTTTGTCATTACCTTGAAATTGTAATGTCCTCTTCCCAGGCTTGTCTTCATAAGCACATCCCCACCATGTGCTTGTATTATCTTATCCGCATTCTGAAACCACTGGACACTTTTATTTCTTATTAAACTTTGAAAAAGATACTGTTTGAAAGCTAATCCTTGCATGTAATCAGGGACTATTTTAAAACTCCTGCCTGTCATTGCTATACAGGTTTTGAAAGAATTCCTCAAATCAGAAGTTATTGCAAGAAAATCTAAATACTGGTAAAACGTTGAAAGCACATGCAAATACACTAGGAATGTGTATCTTTTATGTTTAACACTACCTGCCTTTTAAGAACATCTTAGGTTAGGCCAGATTGTAATGGTTTTGATTTTGTATTCTCTACAGAATCTCTACAGAAGTAGGACTGCTTAGAACACTTGCTAAAATGGCATAAATTGGTTAACCTAAGTATGCTTCGGGGAAACACTGAATCTTTGCAGCTCAAAATTACTTCAATCCTCTGTTTAGTATGACTGAGTCACCAAGCACTTTCCGTCTTATGTTGGATAAACCCATTCAGGACACTTTCTATTTGGGGACTGCTACTACTGGTCCCTCTTCTTGATAGAAAAATATCAAACATATGTAGCCATTTGGCTTTATTTCCTCTACAAAGAAGCTGAAATCAAAAGTATTTTCCTTCTTTCATGAAGATGACAGCAACATTTCACATGTAAATGCTTGCTGATTTGTTCCTCATTTTAACAAATGCCATTAGAGTCTTGTTTCTTATAGTATCAAACATACATTAAAATAATGCTTTAAAGAAGAATCTGGACTCAACATTTGCAAAGTACTTACAGGTAAGTGATGCTGACTACTAAATTAGGAAATTCTTGACTTCTTTGGCTGATGTAAGGTATAATTTCTAAAGGAACTGGGTGTTTTCCTTACACTGCTTATAGAACATAAGGGAAACTGATTTATACATTGGGTCGTGTAGAGAAACTTATTTGTAATCAGTTAGTCAACTAGCCTGATAGTCAATATACTGGTATGTACCTCTTCCTCACTGCGCCTTAAAACCTGCCCTTACAGAAATGTAGGGACATTTTCACAAGACTCCAGCTGAAAAAAACATTTTTAACATGATAAAGTAAAACATTTTTAGGAACATTAAGCTCAGCATAATATTTATACAACGTTTTGCTTCAAAGATGCAGGTAGAATTGCTCTTGCTTTGCTAATAACAAACTGCAGGCATAGAAGAAGGGTGAAGTTAATTTTAATGATGTATGAAATGATTAATGTCATCAGAAATAAAGAGACCGTGCCTGAAAATTTGGAATGCAGAAATAATACAACAGAATACTGAAATTCACAAGTTGATAGTGTATCTCAATCAGAACTGAAAAGTAATAAGGTGGCACTCTTGCGTTACAGAGGGTGAGATTCAGATGCCGAAACATAGGTGCTTACGGTCAGCTAGAGCTTCTTGGGTGCCCTGCCTGTCCTACACACTCCAGAAGGGTGCAGACCTCCTGCAGGTCCTATCTTGCATCTGTTGGCTCTTGCAGATGCCTTGTAATATCCCAGGGCACTTCAAATCGCCCCAGATACCTGTGTTTCTGCATCTAAATCACATCCTGGTATTCTAAATTAAATTTAGAACTTATTTGGGCTTTCACTGACTCATGTCAGTGAAGTGAAAACAGCAGGAGTAATGTTAATGGGCTTTTGATAACACGTAAATGCTGCTTATGGCAAGCACAGTTTATGCAATTTGCCTACTAAGGGTGGTGCAAGGTTTTTTTAACAGAACTTCAAAATAAAGGTTAATGAAAGAAAATAGTTGGAAATGATAAAAGAGAATGCATGTCAGAACTTACAGAAAAAGCAGTCAGGACAACTTTAATAATAATTTTCATGTTCTTTTAGAAACCTCAATGGTACAGCAATAATCTGACCTAAAAACTGTTCCTTCTCTCAGAATTTAACATTCACTTTCCTTTGTATCAAAATAGTATTTGTCATAATGAGATGCAAAGTAACTGAAAGCTATGTAACACAACACGACACAATACAGTTAACAGAATACATTGAAAGAACAACACTCATTCTCAAATCAGATAGCCACTGTCATTTCAGAGAACAGGTATCTAATTATAAGTATGTGTGTGGACTCATGCAGAGCAGACAATGAGATGCCTTGGCTACTTGCAAACCAGCAGATACTGTGGTTCACTGAGTATCCAGATTATTTGAGGGCAGTTTGTCACGTCTCTAGATATTTCTTTAATGAGTTCTTTTTGCATTTACCAAGCTCCATGTTCGCTGTGTTGTAAAATTTCTATTTGTTCAATTCTAGTCCAGTATTGTTGAGTTTTTCCAAGCAAAATTAGCTAGCTTTTGCGGAAAAAATGTATATAAATTTAGCTTTGCAAAGATTTTCTATGGACAAATTAGACCAATAGCAGTAAATTTACAGTGTTGAATTGATACATCATAACAAGAAAGATGACCGGAATTATCCACTTAGTTCAAGTAGTGGCAAAATAGGACACCAGAGAGAAATTTATGGTAGTTTCTACAATACCTATTATCCTATTTAGGCCCTGATCCTATAATTGGGTTTGCCCAAGTGGATCTGATTGCAGGACAAGGGCTATATATCGTATGTTCTTCAGGGTACAGGCAATCAGGAATTTTTTGCTGTTTGCAGGTTTTTTTGCATTATAGGTGAGGCCTAGAACAAAGTAGATGCTAGTGCAACAAAAGATAAAATATTGGAATGAGTCAATAAAAAGGTTTTCTTCCTTCCACTGTGTAATGAAGGTCTGTAGATATTGCATCAGCACAGACAATGAAAATAAGAAGACATTGAAAGATACACAGTGTATCAAAAGAGTTTGGGACTTTATTTTGGTCCGTGGTAGAAACAGAGAGGGATTCTTGTCTTCTTAATAGTAACAACAGTTTAATACAGATTTATCAAAGCATCTCTGAAATTTCAACAGGGGCAGGCCAGAATCTCTGACTGTAAATAGTAATATTTAATATCTCACACTTCTATAAGACTTTTCAACCAAGGATGTTAAACTGCTTTACAAATATTAATTAAGGCTTAATTAAGCAATTAATCAACTGTGTCATATTACTTTATAATTGTGATTTATATTGCTCCCAGTGTGTGGTAGGCAATTTACAGATATATGAATGAATCTTGTCCTGAAATGTAGAAATTTAGATAATGTGGTCTTTCCTTGTTAATCATGACCCACAGATACCAAATATTTCTCTCTCGTCTTCATCTTCTAACTCTGTACTACCATGATCATAAATCAACAGCGAGCATCCAGCTACTTCTGTGTGGGGCAAGGTCCTATCCTTGAAGATTTTTCTGATGGGTTCTTTTCAATCAGGAGAAAGCCTCGGCTGTTTCCAGTATTTCATCTTTCCCTCTCCTCTAGTTTATATCTTGTACAGAGGTCTGAAGCTAGAGTGGGTCGCAGTGCCTGTAACTATGCATTCCAGGGTTTTGCAGATTTTCTGGGATCTCTTTGTTCTGTGAAACCTTGGGAAATAAGATCTAGGGAATGCTCTACACCCCAGGCATAACGTAAAAATGGTTCCAAGACAAATGGGTTAACCATGTTGCAGTGTGACTGGCTCTGCCCAATAACATTTCTACTATTCCAGCAGTGTAAAGTCCTTATCTCTGCAAAGGGCTACCAACCTAACATAACAGTACTGCGGAAATAACTACATTTTTCCAAGGAATGCTTCATAAGAAATGCCCTTCCACAGCTTCCCTCTTTAGTAGTCACTGAGAAATACTGCTGGCTTCGTTTTTGTAAACTGGTGAGTCTATTGCACAAAAGTTAGCCCAAAACACTGCTCAAATGCCATTGATTCTTTCTACAATTGATTAAATTATAAAAATCAAAGCACACTTGCATGAATACCCTACCCAGGTTTAAAGAACGAGAAATAATTTTGTGTAATATTCACAACAAATAATTCAGTTCTATTCACTGGTTGTATTTTTTGAAGAGGTAGTAGAGTAGTTTTGTTCCTCTAATCTACATGAGTGACTCAAACCGACTGCTCAGTGTCCTAGAGATGCACAGCTCACAGTGCACATGTCCAGAGGTGCAATGCATTAGTGGGGTCACAGCCGCACTCGTAACACGGCAGTTGTGCTTCTGTGCGTGCCTGAAAAGTGCCTCCCACTCGTGAAGGCTGATAGATCTATGTATCGTTATTTGTTTCCATGGGATCACAACTGTTCTTCAGACAGTTCTTCTCTAATCCAACAAAAGAGGTCTTCTCAGAGCTATGAAGACAGAATTTAACTGGGTCCAGGAAGAAGGGTTCACTTCCTCAGCTGGCTTAGCTTTCTACAGTTGTTAGCCTCCTTTTGCTTAATATCTACCAAATATTAAGTTTTTGCTTTTATTTCTCAATTATTATTATTTATTAAAGATTAAGCTTTTGATTAATATTTATCGAAACACAGCCCTACAAGCCACTGCCAGGATGTCACGAAAATAAAATCCATTTGTGACTGTGAAGCTTTCCCCTATTACCATAGTGTTGAAGGTCACACGACTGAAACAAATTAAAAGGCCATTTCTTCTAATCAGTATGCAACTTTACCATTTGCTATTAACGTTTTTTTCCTTTAAAAAAAAATAACCGGTATGTTTACCATTTTACTTAAGTGTAATGTAAAAAACCTTGGTATTTTAAGAGGAGTTAATTATATTATGTGGAATAGATTTGGATGTGGTCAAGCCACAATCTGCTAAAGCTTTCTTTAATTTTGAAGAAGTCTGAAAACACATGAATAAAAAAAAAAAATCCTATGTATGCACTAGAACTTGTAGTGATATCAGTCTGCCAATATAGGGAGTCTGCATTTGTGCTTTGGTTATATTTTGAAAGTTTAGGTTCCAATTTATTATTAAAATAATAAATAGAATAGAAAGCTTTTCACAACGTTCATAGGAATGAATCTCCTGGATATTTACAGTCCTTGGTGCCTGCACTGCGAGGTTTGTATGCACATTTGAAGAAACAAACAAACTGACTGGTTTTAATGGATTTGAATATAATCCTGAGGAAACAGAAACAGAGGCATCTTTACTGGTGCTCATAGGAGGAAAAAATAAAAATAGCAAAACTGATTACAAAACTCAACTCGTATTCTATTTTAAAGCTAAAAAATTCCTGTAAATACTGGACTCCACCTGATGGATGATATGCACGAACTAGGTCATTTGCTACTACATATGATATCTCTAGGAACTTCCTTAGGCACTCTTCTTCCTCCTTGTTTATAAAGAATACTGCAAGGATCAAGACATGAAACAGAGGATTTGAAGTAATGCAGTTGCAATTCCATGCTTTGCATTTTAGGGAGAAAGATGATGAAGTGAATTAACAGAGAATTAATATGTTCAAGATTTCTAGGAAAATTCATGCATATATAACTTT